>CANTUS010000001.1:30375000-32875000 GCA_947683365.1 Euphorbia pulcherrima
GGTATTGATATGTGGATTGTGGCTATAAGTGAATATTGGTGAACGATTAGTGTGAATTATTGGATAAGTATAAGTGAGTATTGTATTTGATATATGGAATTGATATGATATATGTACTTGAAATATTTGATAGGATTCAACTTGAATTCATATATGTACATGAGCATGAATAAGTAGAAAAGTAAAAGAGACGTTGTGACATAGCCGATCAAACATTGTAATACATGTTCTGTTCAACTCGACCTATATGGTCAACCAATTGCAATATCTGACAAATGGACCGAAAGGTCAACCAATTGTTTATCTGGATTGAAAGGTCAACCAATTATTATACAGGCTGGCCAGCAAAATCAAATGCTATATGTTACATGTATCTCGGGGCAATAGTTTGGCCGGAAATGTCATAGCAAATAAATAAATGAATCATTCATAAGCACATTTGAATGTCTACATGTTGACTTTTCGAATGTGTGTATACATGTGGTTTGATAAATTCATAGATTGTTCATATTCACTGAGTTGCGCCTCATATAAAGCGCTAAATTTTTCAGAGGTGATAAAGTTTGTAGAAGCTCATTACCTGTAGATATCATGGACAAAAGATTGGTTGGCTGTGTTCCATCTCGTTCTCTCTCCTCACATGACAATCATATAGTATAACATGTCGGATTTTGGTTTTGCTTTGTATAAGATTGTTTTGTAAAAGATATAATGTCACAAGTAATTATATATATGAATGAAGTATAACTACTTAAAAAAAATTTATATGTTGTGATTACGATCTTTTGATTAGTATATTGTATGGGGTGTTTCAGATTGACAAAAACAAGTAACAAAGAACAAGCATTCAATCAGTTTACAATCCCTCCAAGAATCAATTAATTCCAAATCTGTTGTAAGGATTCCTAAGTGAGTTATAAGCTTAAGGAATCCAAAAACCAAAACCTTTGTGAAAACAAGAGTGTGAGAATCTCCAACTTGGGTGAGTTGTGAGATTAGGATACAACTTGAAGTAGGTGCTTTGAGTGGGATCTCTCTATAGGACTCAACTTAGATTTGAGGTAGAAGGCTAAGTGGTGTATCCTACTAAAGACTAAAGGACTCAGCTAGGAGTTGGTGCTTCTAGTGGTATATCCTACATCCGAAAGGAGTTACCATCTGGAGACAAATTGTAAGGCTTGATTCCTGCCAGTTGGAAAGGAATCCACTAGTAAAAAGCTCGGAGGAAGGAAACTCCGGGGACTGGAGTAGGCGAGGTCGAACCAGGATAAAATATTTGTGTTGGTTTTTCTTACTCTTTAATTTTGTATTATATTGTAATAACTGCATCATCCGGATCCATCATCCGGATCATAATCAAACAAGCTACACTAAGACTTTTTAAAGTCTGTTTATTCCGCGAAAAATGGTCATTCACCCCTTCTGACCTTATAAAGACCCTCACAAGAACCAAGAAGTGCCATGATCTAACTTATGTACTTCAAATATTAGTAATTAAACAAAATTCTCCTATTTAAATAAAAAATTACAGGGGTATCAAATTTATTCAACTTAGTACAAACTTGTTTAATTCTACTATGTATAATTTTAAATTTACATGAAAATAAGTTCAATATAGTTCAATTTACCTCGTAGAAGGTCAAATGAATATAACCAAACAAAATTTAGCATTACATTATTTATTTTATTTTTTCATCATTTTCAATGGTTTTTTAGTGTTCAATTTAGTTGAGTACAATATAGCAAAATAAGTTCAGTTCGGTGCCCCCACTTTTGTAAAAGTATACTTAAAATTGTATAAGAAAATTTTTTTTGACCCATTAGAATATATTAATGGGAAATATAAGGAAATACCATCTTTATAGAATTTTTTTTTATATGCCTAACTTTCTTTTTCTTTAGTTGTCTACCACTTTTAAGGTTATTGTTTTTCTCTTTACCACAACCTTTTCTCTCATATTTAATTTGATTTTCACAACTTAAAACGACTATATCTCACAAACCGTTAAATTTTTTGACATGAGCCTTTAGAATATTTTGTTCGTCTTATTTTTATCTTTAAAACGAAATCCATATTGAATATTTTTTAAGCAAAAAAAAATTTGCAGTCTTATACCGATTTTTTACTACCTTTATACCAGGTATAAGAATTTTTTTTGCTTTAAATAGAACAATGTTGCCAATGTTTTATGTTATCTACCTGAAGATAAATGGAAAACTGGTGCTATAAAGACACTATACCACTCTTATACCAGGTATAAGAATTTACGAAACATTGGTAAAATTGGTATAAGATGTGAAAATTTTTTTTTCTCAAAAAATATTCAATATGAATTTTGTTTTAAAGATGAAAATAAGACGAACAAATTATTTTAAAGGCTCGTATCAAAAAAAACTAATGGTTTGTGAGATATAGTCGTTTTTAAGCTGCAAAAATCAAATTAATTAGGAGAGAGAGAGTTGTTACAATAAGTGTTTTTGTATTCATGTAAAAGCAAAATTCAAAAGTTAAAATATTGTAATTAAGAAAGAGTTTAGGTAATTAAGATAAGTAAGTTTTTATGGTGAGATTTAAAAAATGTTGGATTGGATTTACAAAATTAAAAGCTTAAAATCTTATATTTAGCTAAGTTGCCCTATATTAATGGACTTATATATTAGGAATTGGCTAATAAGTAGGCTTTTACTCATGCAAACCAACAGGGTAAAGCACATAAATATCATGTTTTGATGTAGTAATTTAGACTCCTACCTAATAAACTAATTCTATTATAAAATAAAAATCAATTCTTAGTTACATTTCTACATTCCTTACAATTTCTAAATTTTCTTTTCTTATTTTTAATTTATCTCTCATACCAACGTACCGCTTTAGAGTTTTTTGTTCGTCTTTTTTTCTTTTCGAAACTAGATCCATGATGACATACTTTTTTAAAACTTTTTTAGGATAATTATTTCTAATTAGTTGTCTTATAGTTATGTCATAGTTATCTTATAGCGCATTTATAGTTATCTTATAATTATCATATAGTTTTCTTGTAGTTTCCTTTATATCACATTTTATAGTTATCTGAGACATATTATAAGTAAAAATACCAAAAATAAAGTAAAAATATAACAAAATTACATCAATTTGATAAAACTAATAGCTAACTATGATGTGCGATATTGGATAACTAGGACATAATTATAAGATAACTTATTTCAAATACAAACCGAAAAAAGTTCGGAAAGGTATATCATCAGTTCGAAGAGAAAACAAACACGAACAAACACTATAAAACGATATGTCCAAAAAATTAATGGTATGTGAAATAAATGCAAAATAAAAATAAAATGAAGTGAAAAAGGGTGGAATGAAAATGGTAATTTATAAAACTTGTAAAATTAATTTTGATATAATATTATTTGAAATGTAATTTGACAAAAATTAATATTTAGGTGTATTTTCCTTCTTACTAAGCTAGGTCCGAGCCCGAATTCAAAGACTTATAGGCCGAATTTAATTTTTATATAAATATCCGATTTCAGTCCAAGGAAGAATTTCAGATTTTCTTATGCATTTTTATGCTTAAAGGTATTAGAGTATAATCGTACGTATATAATTAATTATGTCACTTTCGTGAATTATATATCAGCTGTGTTCCTCCGTATTTGTGCCCTGCAAGGTTGTGGGGGCTTTATTTACTGTATTAATTCTTTCATGGAGGGGCTCTTTTCCTCTATAAATCGTTAACTACTGACATTTTCAGTAAAAAAAATTCATGTATCAATATACTTGAATTTCATTTTCAGTTTTTTCTTATGAAATTTGTATTTTAGTTCTATTTTAAACATTTTATGAAAAATAATAATTTTAATGAATAGGCCTACATGTCGGGCTAAATGACTTAATAAGTCTAGTTCAAGCTCGGCCTAAGCCTCAGACTTATAGAGTACGAGCTAAATTAGGTTTGAGTTGATACTTTTAGTACAAACTTTAATAAAGCCCTATTTGAACCTGATCCAACTCGCCCGTATCTATACTAGAGGTTTGCAAATTGCACGTACTAAACCAAAATGAATGATTAATTTCAACCAAATAAATATGATTGTCTGCTAAACTCCATGGAAGTTTTTTCAGGATACATTGTTGCTACGTGCGAATGCCACGGTGCTTTGTCAACTTTGCCCATGTAAATCAAAGTAATATCTTTTTAGCTATTTTTTTCTTCTTGTTACATGTTTCATTTTTCAAAACTTTCGTTAATAACAAATCCAACCATTTCCTATTTCAGGGTAATCCTTATATGAATATAGGGAATGGTTGAACCTATATAGTATATTCCTAAAATAAGGAACCCTATTTTTGGGGATGAATATTAAATTATTATTTTATTTTATTTTTTATTTTTTAAATTATTTTATTAGTTGATTAAAATATAAATAATGTAAAAAAATTAATGTAATAATAGATAATTATTATTTTTTTAGGAATGTAATATAGGGAATAAAAATAGGAAAATGGAGCAAAAATACTATAGATTCTATAAAATAGAGATTAGGTAATGAAAAATAGGGAATATGGTTGGAGTTGCTCGAACTCTTATACTTGATGTATATAGAGACAACCAATTATTTTCTTTCCTTGTTCAGGAAATTTTGTCTCTTCAACCAAATTCTCTCCTTTCGTTCCCTTTTTTTTTTTTTCATTTTCTCTAATTGTGTTCATCGTTTTCGTTGTTGTTCATCATTTCTGTTATCTTTGTCGGAAAAACTTATCATTTCTTATGTTCGATTTGTAAATCTTGATACTTGCTTTAATTTCACGTTTGATTTGTATTAAAATCTTTGAATTTCTTTTCTGAATCATAATAATAGGATATTGTCTTTTAGTTCATGTTTCTGGATTTTGACATGTCTATGCATCTTTTAGTAAAAAGCTTCTAATCTGCTTGATTTGATATAACCCTAATATAACAATTCATTTTACTGCGAAATTGTAATTTCTTGCTTCAGTTTTTATAGTTGTTCATTAGGGATCATTGTATAATACAATACAACACATTTAATAGACATATAACAAACATCTAATTAATAATTTTGCTTGTTTTGTGTAATTGATCTCATTTGTAGTCTCTCATATGATATAATCCTATTATAAGTATAATATATCAACTCATTTTTACTTGAAAATTGTGTTATGTGGTTTCTATAATTATAGTTATGCATCTAGAATCATTATAGGCTTAATACATATCTAGCTACTTGAACTTGTCCCAAAAAACATACTGTCCCTCTGAACTTTCAAAGTGACCCCGTAGCTCCCTCATCTTTAAAAAAGTGCACCACTTTGCTCCCTAAACGCCACGTGTATGTATGCAAAAGTCCTTTACGTATCATAGCACAAAGTCAGAAGTCTTTAAGGTTATGGGATGTTGAAAGGTGGCATTTATGTTCTTGATACTAAAATAGAAGTTTTTAATATAAACAATGTGAAGAAAGTTAAATTAGATAATGAGAATTCCTTCTACTTATGGCATTGTCGTTTAGGCCACATAAAGAAAGATCGCTTAACCAAGTTATATAAATGTGGAGACTTGGGCCCAATAGACCTGGAGTCTTATGGTGATTGCGAACCTGGTTTAAGAGGAAAAAAGACAAAGTTACCCTTTCAAGGAAAGGGTGATCGGGCCACAAGTGCATTGGAACTTATACATACTGATGTGTGTGGTCCAATGAGTGTTTAGGCACTAGGAGGATACTCCTACTTCATAACCTTTATTGATGATTATTCACGTTACGGTTATCTATACTTAATGAAGCACAAGTATGAAAGTTTTGAAAATTTCAAACTATTCAGGGCTGAAGTAGAGAAGCAGCTTGAGAAAAGTATTGAAACACTTCGATCGAATTGAGGTGGAGAATACTTAAGTCAGGAGTTTCAGGATTATCTAAAGGAAAATGGGATAGTTCCCCAGTAGACCCCTCCTTATACACCCTAACACAATGAAGTGTAAGAAAGGAGGAATCGAACTTTATTATATATGGTTTGATCCATGATGAGCCATGCAGATCTCAGTAAATCCTTTTGGGGATATGCACTAGAGAGCCTGGTTTATGTATTAAATAGGGTGCCCTCTAAATCAGTTGATTTTACACCTTACGAAAGATGGTGTAATAAAAAGCTAACTCTAAGTCACTTAAGAGTATGGGGTTGTCCTGTTATGGTAAAGAGGATAATGTCGGATAAGCTAAACGACAAATCTGAGAAGTGTCTATTCATTGGATATCCAAAGGAAATAATTGGATATCTATTTTACCAACCCGAAGCACAGAAGGTATTTATGTCTCGAAATGCTCACTTTTTAGAAAAGGAACACGTACTTGCAAAAGTCAGTGGGTGCAATATTGAACTGGAAGTTCAAGAGGAATAAACAGACAATCAACTAATTGACCCCGTTCTAGATACATAAGAAAGTGTGATTCCAGAACAACCTATCGAAACACAATCATTACGAAGATAAGGTCGTGTTCATAAAGGTCCCGATAGATATAGCTTTATCATCACTGATGATAAGGAACTATATCTCATGGAGGATGATGAACCACGGATATATGATGAAGCAATGAAAAGCTCAGATTCTGATAAGTGGCTGAAAGCCATGAAATTAGAAATGGATTCCATGTATGAGAAAAAAGTTTGGAAATTGGTTGATGCAACGCAAGAGGTTAGATCGATTGGGTGCAAGTGGGTCTTCAAGAAGAAGACTGACATGGACGGTAATGTAATTACCTATAAAACAAGGTTGGTTGTGAAAGGTTATAGTCAACGTGAAGTATATACTATGATGAAACTTTCTCACCGGCGGCCATGCTTAAATCCATAAGGATACTCCTTGCTATTGCTACTCATTACGATTATAAGATATGGTAGATGGATGTTAAAACAACATTCCTGAATGGGGATTTAGACCGGGATGTGTATATGACACAACCTGAGGGTTTTACATCTTAGAATGGCTCGAAGGCATGCAAGCTGCGAAGATCCATTTATGGACTCAAGCAAGCATCCAGGATTTGGAATATGAGGTTTGATAAGACAATCCGTGAACTGGATTTCTATCCAAATGTTAATGAGCCTTGTGTTTAAAAGAAGGTTAGTAGGAGTGCAATCATTTTCTTAGTATTATATGTTGATGATATTCTACTAATAGGAAACAATATTTCTCTTCTTCAAAATGTTAAAGTACGGTTGTCAAGAAAATTGTTCGTGAAAGACCTTGGTGAAGCAGCATTCATACTAGGTATAAAGATCTATAGGGATAGATCCAAGAAGCTGTTAGGTCTTTCTCAAAGTACATATATAGACAAGGTATTGAATAGGTTCAACCTTGAGTATTTAAAGAAAGTTATCTCCCGATGACAAAGGGGATAAACCTATCTAAGGCTGAGTGTCCGAAGACAACTCAGGAAAGAATACGCATGAAGGATATACCCTATACATCAGCGATAGGATCCATGATGTATGTTATGATATGTACTACGCTATATGTCTCTCAGGCTTTGAGCTTTACGAGTAGATTTTAGTTAGATCTAGGTGAAAAGCACTGGATGGCCGTTAAGGCAATCCTTAAGTACTTGAGAAAGACTAAGGATGAGTTCTTGAT
The DNA here is from genome assembly GCA_947683365.1 of Euphorbia pulcherrima. NCBI lineage: Eukaryota > Viridiplantae > Streptophyta > Magnoliopsida > Malpighiales > Euphorbiaceae > Euphorbia > Euphorbia pulcherrima. The sequence goes on from CANTUS010000001.1 coordinate 30,382,650, forward strand.
TTATGGAGAAAATGACCTCACAATCTAACAAGGATGACTTTAAGTCTCAGTCGAGTTTTGTGTGTGTGTTAAATGGAGGGGCGGTATGCTAGAAGAGTTCCAAGCAAGAAACTACTTCTGATTCAGCCATGGAATCTAAATACATTGCTGCATGCGAAGTAGCAAAAGAAGCTGTCATGTTAAAGGGATTTATTGGTGATCTCGGTGTGGTGCCTGACTCACTTGATCCAATTACTTTGTGTTGTGATAATAATGGTGCTATAGCTCAGGCAAAGGAACCATTGTCTTATCAAAAAAATAGACATGTATCCAGAAAGTGTCATACAATCAGGGAGATTGTTGATGCTATGATAATAAGATTAGAATATGTACCCACTGATTAGAACCTCGCAGATGGTCTGACGAAGCCATTGCCTCAAGTCAAAAATGACCAGCATGTTAAAGCATATGGATTAAGACATATGGCTAATTGGCCTTAGTGCAAGTGGGAGTTTGTTGGATATGATGTATGCCCTTAAGACAATAAGTGCGATATATCTTAATTATATAATAGTGCGAATATTTTGTTTAATTAATAAAGGCCTTTAATCTTTTATTTATATCGATGTATTTATAAATATATTATAGCTGGTTGAAATATATTCATTGATGTATGTATGCAAAAGTCCTTGACGTATCATAGCATGAAGCCAAAGAAATTATAGTTGGACTATATTTAGTGAGAGCTGCTTCATGTGCAATTATGATTATATCTAAACTATCCCTAGTCATAATTTTATCAAGAAAGGATATTGATGAAGCGGAAAGACTAGCATGTGGTCAACTTTCTTGGAAAGGGTCCAAGTAGTTAATCTCCTAAGGACTGAAGGTGGCGCTTTAAGTTTGACACATGGATATATCTAGAAGATACATTGGAGACCGCAGTAAGATAAACATTTGGTATATATATCAATGTGTTAGTGTTTTTCTTCATTCAATAAGCTTTGCAAATATCCTTATACTTGAGATACTAGCTACCTTGTGTTGTACTTTTGCTATACTTTAGGTCATTCCCACACACTCATTAATTTAGGGTGTTATGGGTGATTACGGGTATAGTGATGACAACACGTTAGTAAGCTGAGTAGTCGAAAAGAATCCATCGCTCCAGATATATTAAAGAGTTGTACCTTGCCACTTGTTGAAGTGATGGTGGCCATAAACCTCTGATCAGAGTATGTATTTGATAGAAATGGTTTTTAGTCGAACACACTATAGTAAAAGGCAGTATACTTCGGTAACAAGTCAATAACTGGGATAGCTTAGAGCAACCTTGCTATTAGTGGGTTAACACTTTAACCAAACCCTATAAACCAGATGGCACTAATATTAAAGAATGGAAGGAGTTCATCACATTTGACAACTATTGCATTAATCAGGATTAAGTCATAAGCATAAATGACGTTCTGAGTAATGGGGGATGGTAGACCCTTGCTGGAGGCGTACTACAATCGTTTAAGGTAATTGAGTTATATTCACGATCTAGAACCTCGAGCCAATGGTTCCATTAGAATAAGGGTTGGTTAAGCCTTAACAACTCAATACTTCGGGATCCTATAAGGTCACACACTTTGGACCTTCATCTGACTAAGTAAGGAACTAATAGATTTATTCTATTACGAAAATATAATATAAACAATAATTGGAATATTATTTAATTGGTTAGAAATTATTAGATCATTTTTGGATAAACTAAGAAATTTATTTTGACCGGTAACTAATTTATTAGGGTCAAAAAATAAATATTTATTTAAAAAGGATTAAAAAGGAATTTTGCATTGGCGAGTTAAATTGGACCGAGAGTACAAAATACGTTTTGTACAGGCAAGCGTGCACGGGCTTGCCTTACGGCAAACACACAACGTGCAAAGCACGTTGTATGGGCGGGCTATGCCCGCCGGTCATGGTGACCTGTGGGCATAACCCGCATGGGATATACACTTTTGCACATTTTTTGGAGCATTTTTGCTCCCCCAAGCCTATATATAGGCTTCACTACTCCCCCTCTCAAATTGCACCAAGTTCAAATTGTAATTCCTACGATAAAGGTTATTTGAACAAGTTATATTTTGAGGAGCTTGAATTTATTCGAGCACCTCTAGTCTATATTTTCGGGTGGGGATTCTGGAGTGGTCTAGCAACTACTCGAGGCTCCTTAGTTCTTCCTCTCGAGGAGGTTTTGGTTGGTGGGGTTTGTGTGGATACGCATAGAGGCTATCCTACGCTTAGAGGCTTGTGCAAGAAGGTTCTGCTAAAGCACGCTTCAACTGGTAAGTTTTCTTTCTTTCTCCTTTTATTATTAGGAATTTTTCTTTAAGCATTTTTAGACTTAATAATATGCTTAGGTTGTTTTGCATGCTTAGTTTATTTTATGCTTAGGTTATAGCTTAGAGTTATAATATGCTTAGGTTATAGCTTAGAGTTATAACATGCTTAGGTTATAGCTTAGAGTTATAACATGCTTAGGTTATAGCTTAGAGTTATAACATGCTTATGTTATAGCTTAGAGTTATAACATGCTTAGCATAAAATATACATGCTAGGATAGAAATTAGAATTATGGTATGCCTAGCCTTTTGAATGCTAACCTAGGTAGAGAATTATTTAGTTAAGGCTTTATTTAATTTATATGCATCTATTAGGAGTTCTTGGGGACAGGGACAAAATTTTTAATTTCCGCCATGCCTGTTATGCATGTTTGATTTGACTATCAGTGCCCAATAGTGGTATCAAAGCATGCCTATTTAGTGCATAATTAAGTTAGAAGCGAACTGAATATTATTTTCTATTTGAAATGATTATTGTTTATTTAATTGTTTGGAACAATGTATATGAACTTGTGCTTTTCATTTCAAGGTTAGAAAATGGTTATGTATATTTTTGAATAAGCCTGCTCAACTTACTCAAATTATACAAGTTTCAATAATTTATTTAAATTATATAGGTTATAGATGCTTTCAATTTACATGAATTAAAAGAACGAAATTTATTAGTTCAAGAGAATCCATTGGTCTTCGAGTTTGTGCCCGTATTTGTTCTGGCTAAGGATTGGACTTGGTGTCTACTTACTTTAAGGGCATCTCTCCTATCTGGGAACCTATATCGGTGCAGCTTGAATTGACCAACCGGGGGATTAACTATAGATTAAATTATTTCTAGTAAATAAGATGGTGCTTATATATGTTTCTATAACAAAGTAAAAATTAAACTTATTGAATAAAAGCTTAAAGGAAATGCAATATAAATATAGCAAATAAAAGTGTTAATTATTTTGCATATAATCTAGGTTGATGGAATAATTATAATAAAGAGCTTGAACCCACCTAAGGTTAGACCTTATAAATTAATTCTAAACTTCCCTGAATTAATACAAGTTATTATAAATATGTCCATCTGATAAAATCCTAGATTGTGTGAGACGTTTAACACAAATAAAATCCTATAGTAAATATATTAAGGCAAGTTATAGTCTTCCTTACTCAAATTTATAATACGATCTCTTTGGGCTATCAAAGTGCTATGCAAAGCGTTACTTCTAGTCCACATTGATTGGTTATAAATTTTGGGATAGGGTCTACCTTAACGGAACTCGGGTAGTCCACCATAAAATTGGAGGCTAGGCCTAGATCTGAGACATATTCAAGGAGATGCTAAAATAAGAGCACACGTCCCTTGGGTTTAAGGAACTTGAATGAATTAGCAATTGCATACGATGCAAATGGAATGGGATTCTAACTATAACTTATTATTGTGACTAGACTCATAAAATTGAGGGTCATAATAGACTAGTTATAGATGCTATCTACTAGGAAATTTAGCTAGGCTAAAATTCCCGAATTCAATAGAATGGGCTATTGTAAATTTCAAAGAATATAGTAGGACAAATGTATTTAATTAAAAGACCTTATGTTAAATGTATGTACTTAAACTAATATCTAAACTCTTTTTCTTTTCTTATATCTTAGGTTGAAAATGACTTCCAATGTTAATCTACGTATGTTACTTGACACCAAATTGAATGGCTCGAACTTTTCTGATTGGTTCCAAGATATGAGAATAATTCTCATATCCGAGGGAATTGCCTATGTTCTAAGTGAAATTTTCCCTGTTGAACCTAATGTTGAGGATCATGTGGAACATGAGGCCTAGTTGAAGTATAGGAAAGATCGTGAGACTGCCATGTGTATCATGTTGGGGTCCATAAATCCTGAGCTTCAAAAACAACATGGGAACATTCCCTTGGAGGACATGGTTCTCCATCTGGAAGAGCTCTTTTTGGAGCGGGAAAGGACAGAGAGGTATGAGACCGCCAAGCTCCTTTTTGGAACCAAGATGCAGATTGGATCCTCTGCCTCTCAGCATGTACTGAAACTCTTAGGATACCTTCAAAAGCTGAATCGATTGGGATTCGAGATGAATCATGACTTGAGCACTGACCTTGTGTTAATGTCCTTGACAGATAATTACTCAGGCTTCGTGACTAACTATTACATGAACAAGATTAATTCTACTATCCCTGAATTAATCAACACATTGAGAATAGTAGAACCTCAGATCAAGAAAGATCAGAAACCTTTACTGTTGGTTAAGAAAGGCAAGGCTTCTAAGAAGAAGAAACAGGCACTGGGTGCTAAGAAAAGAATCAGTAAAAAGAAGAAAGAAAAGAAGACATCTAAGTATGTCTGCTTCCAGTGTGGGAAACTAGGACATTGGAAGAGGGATTGCAAAGCTCCTATTTCTGAGCATTTAAAGAAGTAGCCTGCAGAGGGATCTGCTTCAGGTATGTTTGTAGTTAAAAACTTAGCTACTTTTCCTCGTGAATCCACTTGGTTATTAGATACTGGTTGTGGTTCTCATATCTATATTTCTGTGCAGGGACTAAGGAACCGTAGAAAACTTGCAAAAGGGGAGATGGACCTGCGTGTGGTAAATGGAGCCAAAGTTGCTACATTAGCCGTAGGAAGCTTTAATCTTATTTTGCCAAGTGAACCCATTTTAGTTTTGAATAATTGTTACTACATTCCAAGTGTTTCTAAGAATATTGTATCTGTTGCGTGTTTAGCAGCAGAAGGATTTGAAATTTTATTTTCGAATAATAATTGTCAGATTCATTTGAATATTGTTCTTTATGGTTATGAGATGTTAGAAGGTGGCATTTATGTTCTTGATACTAAAACAAAAGTTTTTAATATAAACAATGCGAAGAAAGTTAAATTAGATAATGAGAATTCCTTCTACTTATGCCATTATCGTGTAGGCCACATAAACATAGATTGCTTAACCAAGTTATATAAACGTGAAGACTTAAGCCCAATAGACTTGGAGTCTTATGGTGATTTTGAACCTTGTTTAAGAGGAAAAATGAGAAAGTTAACCTTTCAAGGAAAGGGGAACAAGCCACGAGTGCATTAGAACTTATACATACTGATGTGCGTGGTCCAAAGAATGTTCAGGCACTAGGAGGATACTCCTACTTCATATCCCTTATTGATGATTATTCACGATACGGTTATTTGTACTTAATGAAGCACAAGTCTGAAAGTTTTGAAAAGTTTAAACTATTCAGAGCTGAAGTAGAGAAACAACTTGAGAAAATTATTGAAACACTTCGATTGTGGTGGAGAATACTTAAGGCAGGAGTTTTAAGATTATCTAAAGGAAAAATAGGATAGTTCCCCAGTGGACCCCTCCTTATACGGCCCAACACAATGGAGTGTAAGAAAGGAGGAATCAAACTTTATTAGATATGGTTCGATCCATGAGGAGCCATGTAGATCTCAGTAAATCCTTTTTGGGATATGCACTAGAGAGCGCAGTTTATGTATTAAACAGAGTGCTCTCTAAATCAGTTGATTTTACATCTTACAAAAGATGGTGTAACAAAAAGCTATCTCTAAGTCACTCAAGAGTATGGGGCTATCCTGCTATGGTAAAGAGGATAGCGTCAGATAAGCTAAATGAAAAATCTGACAAGTGACAGTTCTTTGGATATACAAAGGAAACAATTGGATATCTATTTTATCAACCTGAAGCACATAAGGTATTTGTGTCTCAGAATGCTCACTTTTTAGAAAAGGAACACTTACTTGCAAAAGTCAGTGGGAGCAATATTGAACTGGAAGTTCAAGAGGAAGAAACAGACAATCAGGTGATTGACCCCGTTCTAGATACACAAGAAAGTGTGATTCAAGAACAACCTATCAAAACACAATCATTGCGAAGATCATGTTCATAAAGGTCCCAAAAGATATGGTTTTATCATCACTAATGATAAGGAACTATAACTCATGGAGGATGATGGACCAAGGACATATGATAAAGCAATGAAAAGCTCAGATTCTGATAAGTAGCAGAAAGCCATGAAATCAGAAATAGATTCCATGTATGAGAACCAAGTTTGGAAAATGGTTGATGCACTGTAAGAGTTTAGATCGATTGGCTGCAAGTGGGTCTTCAAAAAGAAGACTGACATGGACGGTAATGTAATTACCTATAAAGCAAGGTTGGTTGCGAAAGGTTATAGTCAACGTGAAGGTATCGACTATGATGAAACTTTCTCACCGATGGCCATGCTTAAATCCATAAGGATACTCCTCGCCATTGCTGCTTATTATGATTATGAGATCTGGTAGATGGATGTTAAAACAGCATTCCTGAATGGGGATTCAGACTGGGATGTGTATATGATACAACCTGAGGGTTTTACAACTCAGAATGGTACGAAGGTATGCAAGCTGTAAAGATCCATTTATGGACTTAAGCAAGCATCCAGGAGTTGGAATATGAGGTTTGATCAGACAATCCATGAACTGAATTTCCATCCAAATGTTAATGAGCCTTGTTTTTATAAGAAGGATAGTGGGAGTGCAGTCCTTTTCTTAGTATTATATGTCGATGATATTCTACTAATAGGAAATGATATTTCTCTTCTTCAAAATGTTAAAGTTTGGTTCTCAAGAAAATTCTCCATGAAAGACCTTGGTGAAGCAGCATTTATACTAGGTTTAAAGATCTATAAAGATAGATCCAATAAGCTGTTAGGTCTTTCTCAAAGTACATATATAGACAAGGTATTGAATAGGTTTAACCTTGAGCATTCGAAGAAAGGTTATCTCCCGATGACAAAGGGGATAAACCTATCTAAGGCTGAGGGTCCGAAGATAGCTCAGGAAAGAATGCGCATGAAGGATATACCCTATGCATCTGGATAGGATCCATCATGTATACTATGATATGTGCAAGGCCAGATTTCTCTCAGGCTTTGAGCTTTACGAGCAAATATCAGTCAGATCTAGGTGAAAGCACTGGATGGCCATCAAGGCAATCCTTAAGTACTTGAGAAGGACTGAGGATGAGTTCTTGATTTATGGAGAAAATGACCTCACAATTAGAGGTTCTACAGATGTGAGTTTTCAATCTGACAAGGATGACTTTAAGTCTCAGTCGGGTTTTGTGTACGTGTTAAATAGAGGGGCGGTATGCTAGAAGAGTTCCAAGCAAGAAACTACTGCTGAATCAACCACGAAATCTGAATACATTGCTGCATGCAAAGCAATAAAAGAAGCTGTCTGGTTAAATGAATTTCTTGGTGATCTCGGTGTGGTGCCTGAGACCATTGAGCCAATTACTTTGTATTGTGATAACAATGCTGCTATAGCTCAGGCAAAGGAACCATGGTCTCATTAAAAAAATAGACATGTATCCAGAAAGTATCATATAATTAGAGAGATTATTGAGGGTAAGATAATAAGACTAGAATATGTACCCACTGATTAGAACCTTGCAGATGGTCTAATAAAGCCATTGACTCAAGTCAAATATGACCAGCATCTTAAAGCATATGGATTAAGACATATGGCTAATTAGCCTTAGTGCAAGTGGGAGTTTGTTGGATATGATGTATGCACTTAAGGCAATTAGGGCGATATCTCTTAATCATGTAATAGTACAAATATTTTGTTTAATTAATAAAGGCATTTAATCTTTTATTTATATCGATGTGTTTATAAATATATTATAGCTGGTTGAAATATATTCATTGATGTATGTACGCAAAAGTCCTTGACGTATCATAGCATGAAGTCAGAGAAATTATAGTTGGACTATATTTAGTGAGACCTGCTTCATGTGCAGTTATGATTATGTCTAAACTATCCCTAGTCATAGTTTCATCAAGAAATAATATTGATGAATCGAAAAGACTAGCATGTGGTCAACTTTCTTGGAAAGAGTCCAAGCAGTTAATCTCCTAAGGACTGAAGGTGGTGCCTTAAGTTTGACACATGGATATTTCTAGGAGATATATTGGAGACCGTATTAAGATAAACACTTGGTATATATATCAATGTGTTAGTGTTTATATTCATGCAATAAGCTTTGCGAATATCCTCATACTTGAGATACTAGTTACCTTGTGTGGTACTATTGTTATACCTTGGGTCATTTCCACACACTCATTAATTTAGGGTGTTACGGGTGATTATAGGTATAGTGATAACAGCACATTGGTAAGCTGAGTAGTCGGAAAGAATCCATCGTTCCGGATATATTAAAGAGTTGTACCTAGCCACTTATTGAAGTGATGGTTGCCATAAACCTCTTATCAGAGTATGTGTTTGATAGAAATGGTTTCTAGTCAAACACACTATGGTAAAAGGCAATATACTTCAGTAACAAGTCAATTACTGGGATATCTTAGAGCAAACTGTATTAGTGGGTTAACACTTTAACCGAACCCTATAAACCAGATGGTACTAATATTAAAGAATGGAAGGAGTTCATCGCATTGGACAACTATTACATTAACCGGGATTAACTCATAAGCATAAATGACGTTCTGAGTAATAGGGGATGGTAGATCCTTGCTAGAGGCATACTACAATCGTTTAAGGTAATCAAGTTCTATTCACGGTCTAGAACCTCGAGCCAATGGCTCCATTTGAACAAGGGTTGGCGAAACCTTAACAACTCAATACTTCGGGATCCTATAAGGTCACCCACTTTGGACCTTTATCTGACTATGTAAAGAACTAATAGATTTATTTATTACAAAAATATAATATAAATAATTGGTTAGAAATGGTTAGATCACTTTTGGATAAACCACGAAATTTATTTTGACCAGTAACTAATTTATTAGGGTCAAAAAATAAATATTTATTTGAAAAGGATTGCAAGAGAATTTTGCCTTGGTAAGTTAAATTGGACCGAGAGTAAAAAATACATTTTGTACAGGCTTGGGTGCGGGAAAGTGCACCGAAAGGTGCGTGATCAAAGCTAGGCATTAGTCGCGGCAGCCCATGGAAATGGGCTGCCCAAACGCGCAACCCATTGGGCTCGCCGCGAGGCCCAGCTCTCATGCAAGGCAAGCCCGCATGGGCTTGGCTTGTGGCAAACACACATTGTGCAAAGCATGCTGTGTGGGTAGGCTGTGCCCACAGGTCATAGTGACCCACCGGCATAACCCGTGCTATATATAGGCTTCACTACTTCCCCTTTCAAATTGCACCAAGTTCAAATTGTAATTCCTACAATAAAAGTTATTTGAACAAGTTATATTTTGTGGAGATTGAATTTATTCGAGCACCTCTAGTCTATATTTTCGGGTGGGGCTTCTAGAGTGGTCTAGCAACTACTCAAGGCTCCTTAGTTCTTCCTCTCGGGGAGGTTTTAGTTGTTGGGGTTCGTGTGGATACTCATAGACGCTATCCTACGCTTGGAGGCTTGTGCAAGAAGGTTATTCTAAAGCACGCTTCAACTGGTAAGTTTTCTTTCTTTCTCCTTTTATTATGTCTTTTTCTTTAAGCGTTTTTAGACTTAATAATATGCTTAGTTGTTTTGCATGCTTAGTTTATTTTATGCTTGGGTTATAGCTTAGAGTTATAACATGCTTAGGTTATAGCTTAGAGTTATAACACGCTTAGCATAAAATATACATGCCAGGATATAATTTATAATTATGGTATGCCTAGCCCTTTGCATGCTAATCTAGGTAGAGAATTATTTAGTTAAGGCTCTATTTAATTTATATGCATCTATTTGGAGTTCCTGGGGACAGGGACAAACTTTTGAATTTCTGCCATGCCTGTTATGCATGTTCAATTTGACTGTCAGTTCCCAACACTTAGAGCTATAGCAAGTGTGGTTGAAGATGTCATTAAGATTGATATGAACACTGAATCAAATGTGAGGGGAAAATATGTGAGAGTTGTGGTTAATATTAATTTAAAGAAGTCGTTAGTCTCAATTATTGAGATTGAGGGTAAACTGCAAATGGTAGAGTATGAAGGACTTCCTAATATTTGTTTTAAGGGTGGAATGTTTGGCCATGTTAGAGATAATTGCCCACAAAGTAAAGAGGCAGAGATGACTCATGGAGGGGGGGATACGGAAGTGAGATCCTGGTGATGAGAGGATGGAGACTGAGGGGGAACGGGAGCGATATGGTCTATGGATGCAAGTGGGGAGAAGAACTTATAGGGATAACAATAGGGGGAGCAAGACTGGTGGTTTGAATGGGAATAAAATTGGTGAGACTGGGTTGCTAGGTAAAGCCGTGAGAAGTAGTGATGTGGGCAACAAGCAAGGCTTGAGTTGTTCTAGGTTTTAGGTCTTGATTGTTGAGAATGAAGGCTATAATGTTACTGTGGTTGATGAGGTCAAGGAACTAGACTCTAAGTTGCTAGAAAATGGAAGTATGGTAATGGATTAGATGGTTACAAGCCCTAAGTCTGCTAGGATTAGTTCAGAGCATGCTAGTGCCATGAGTGTAGGGGAGAGCAAAGGGGAATGATGAATGAAAGTGCAAGTAGCAATAAGCGTGGAAGATGTGCCAGAGTTCTTGAAGGGAGATAGGGTAGCTTTAAGTGAAGTTTTTACAAAAAGTTATGGTTTGGTATCGAATAACCGTATTGATGCTATTTTATCTCCTCACTCTAGTGATCCTATGAATAAGAGGGTTAGGGACTCTATAGTAGCGATTGAGAGTGGTAGCATTTCAAAAGTGGGGGCTGTGGAGATCAACAAGACATGCACAAATAAAAGAAGGAAGTATCAATTGGGTGTGTTGGTATCTAGAATAGGAAAGAATCAAAAGCCTAAGAAGAAAGAAGTGGGGCTGTGATTTGTTATAAGGAGAATTTTATTGATAGTGATTTATTGAATGTGAGCATGGCGAAAGTGAAGGAGGAGCGAGTTCATGCAATGACTTAGCTTGATGTTTGACTTGTTTTCTTTTTTGGGTAATGTTATATTTTTATCCTTTTGTTATGAGTTTGAAATTTATTGTGTGGAATATATAAGGAGCGGGTGGAAGGAAGTCATCCAGATTTCTTAAGGGATTGATTTCATCCCATAATCCAATGTTGGTTGTGTTAGTGGAGCCAAGGATTAGTGGTAACATGGCTAATAGGATTGTTAGTAAGTTAAAGTTTGACTGTTCGGATAATGTGGAAGCCTCGGGTTTCTCTGGTGGTATTTGGGTTTTATGGAGAGACGTGTTAGATGTAAGGATTGTTTTCAATAATTGGCAATTTGTACACTTGTTTGTTATGAAAGGAGATTTTGAAATTGTTGGAAAATTTGCTCTTTAAACTTAGTTCTGGAGCTGCTTCTGGACTAAGGCAACGCTTTTCTAAAAACTGTTGCAGAAGCTTAAAAACTGGATCAGAGGCAACACTTCCGTAGGCAACACTTTCGGAGGCAAACTAATCTGGATCTGATCCAGATGCAAACTGATCCGGAGGCAAACTTGGTGGATGGGCAACGCATTTGTAACAATTGTTGCAGTAACTTAATAACTGGATCATAGGCAACGCTTTATTATTCAGAATTTGTTGCAGTAGATCCGGAGGCACCTGATAGATTCGGAGGCATGACTTAGGCAACGGTTTACTCAGAAGAGGCAACACTTTTAGCTGAAATTGATAATGATCTTCATAAGCTGATAGATAACGGTTTTAATTACTTGGAACATCACTGAAACATCAAGAACAAAGTTTTAAGTGTTAGGATGAGTCGAGTCGAGTAGGAGACTTTGTCCTTAAAAGATACTTCGTAGTTCCTTCTAGGATTAAACAACTCCTTCAAACTTGACTTGAGTTTGGGTACAGGAATCAGAAATGCATGTATATTTAGAAAAATAGAGGAAGAAGAGAGTATGTAAAAATTGGATTCTTACCAAAAGAAAACCCGCTCATCTTTTTATAGGTAAACAAAAGAGTTTATGGCCATAAAAGTTTTGCTGTTAAAAAATTTAATAAAATAGCCGTTGGTTTTTAATTACAATTAAAATACTTAATCAAAACCATAACCGCAATATTAAAGTCGAATTTAGTTGTTAGAGTTTTAAACACAATTAAAAATCCGATTTATGAAAGAATTAAAATGTAACAGCTACAATTAAAACTTTGGACCAAAGATATTTTTCTCAATAAAAAATATCACAAAGTATTTCTTTTGAAAGTAACCTAAAAATATCATTTTTTCCAACAATCCCCCGCAACTTTCAAAAGAAGTTTTAATAAAAAGAATTTTCTAGATATCTCTGGTTTGACATATAATGCATGGAACTGGTGTCTTGTGGACTATGAACAGAACTTGATAGATAAAATTTAACTTATAGAATATTTGGTGAAACATATAGTTTCTATAAACCAAGTAAGCACTATTGTAAGATAGGTTTTTACCATATCATATTGTACCAAGTACATTTCTGTTCATTGCGGTTTTGCGCAAATAGGCCGTGTGAGTGCTTGGTATATTATAAGTGCTCTAGAAGATATTGCCAATATTATATCTCATAGAAGCGGGCCCACTTCACACTCACATAGTTGATATCATCAAGTGTATATTGCACTTTATACACCACTCATAAGAGCTATGAAATCTCATTAAGAGTCCTTTTGACTCAACCTCTCAAGATATGCAACATAGTACTTTTCTCACATTTAGGATTGGGACAATACTTTGTAGTGCTACCAGAACTAACGGAAGGCTTGTTAGTACCCATATGAACCTATTCCGTGGGATCTCCACTCATGTAGGTTAGGTTCCCACCCTTCATTAATTTCAAATTGGCTTAAGTCTCATCCTCTTTGATGTATCAAAATAAATTTCTTTTTCAAAAAATTATTCCCCAAAAATTAGTCAGATGATTTGATCAGAATCACTCTAGACTTAAATGGATAAAATTCTATCTCAGTAATATATCTCAAACGTATACATTTTATTTTTGCCATAATAGGTCTTATTTCACAATATATATTGCATTTTGCAATCTCAATGTATATACATTAAAATTGTTAAAACAACTCTTATTAAGGAGGTGTTTCCAACCACTTAGTCTCATTATATTCCAACTCTCAAGCAACTAACTCTTGACATAGCTTGCTTAGTTGGTTTTCATGTTATTGTTCTATCACCAAATGTGAGAACATGACCACTAATGAAATTATTCCCATATAAATTAAAAATTCACTCAACGTCATTGTTCCCCTAAAAACAATGAGAAATTCACTAATGAATTTCTTCTCATATAAATCAAAGATTTACTCAACATTATTGTTACTCTCAAGAACAATAGGAAATTCATTATTTAGAATACCATATCTAATGATTCCTCTCAAATATTTTCTTAAGCCTTAATATGGCTTCTCTATAATCAATGATTAGATTATATGTATACTTGCTCACATAGCATATGCTATGTCTCAATGTGTGAAACTCATCAAGTACAAATGAATACTTGGATTTAGCCACTAGATCATCATTATCTTCCTCTTATTAAGTATGGAATCATAAGGGATACTCATATGATTTACATCATACAATTCAAACTTCTCAAGAAATTTCTCAATATAGTGTTCTTGTGTTAACAAGACTCTCATTCATCCTTATGAATCTCATACTCAATATCACATTGGCTTCTCCTATGTCTTTCATGATAAATATTGATAATAAGATTATCTTTATTCTGTTGACACCATTAATACTCGGAATAAAGATAGTCATATCATCCACATATAATCACACATATACCATTAATCACTTTATTATAAACACATATATCCGCCTTAAATGATCAAACTTCTCAACCCATTATTTAGGTGCTTGTCATTAAATCATATAAAGACTTTATCAACTTTTCCATCCATGTCCAAGCTCTACATACCCCTCAAGTTGCATCATATAAACTAACTTTATTTTAAAAGGCAATTTTAACACCCATGTGGTGAACTCAATTGTAAAAAGAAGCTATAGCAAAAATATAGAAGAACTATATTTATTGGAGTATAAAACGAAAGATTTTCTTGTTGAAAATAAACATCACTTGCAACCAATGGATTTAGCTTCGGAGGATCATAAACTAAAAAAAAAGTTCTATATTTCAAAGAATAGAAACAAACTCAAAATAAAAGGCTTCTTGTAAATACTTTGATTCGAAAGATGAAATAGTTTTGCAAACAACAAAAGTTCATCTTCGACCAAACACTCATAAAAATTTCACCAAAACTTTCTTTTCAAGGTTCTCTTACCTTTCCTCAAATTATCATTTTCAAACTTAAAATTGAAAAATAAGTAAAACCGGGTCAACATCCATAATAATACTTAAAAATGGAAACCTCTTTAGTCTTTATTGAAAACATTCAAAAAGAATTTGTCTTCTTTGTCTCAAAGATGTTATTTCCAAGCACATCACTATGTTCAACATAACTTATGAACACACCAACATAAAGTTTGAACATATTTCTCTTTCCATAAATTTGATAAGAACCACCTTAATGAAACACCCCCACACTTTTGAATATTTCAAATTAGGATGATAATCCTCTCATTTCTCATGTAGTGTTGGTTTCTCATGTGAAATTCTATTTGTATAAAAATCTTAACAAATAGTTCCACCAACAAATATCTCAAGTATATACCTAACATATTAAATATGAAACTCATATACATATATACTTAATAACGCATTGAAGGGAATTATGATCGAAAATATAACCGAGAAGGCGGAATTACCGGTTAAAATTTTCTCAAATTCGAAATAGGCTCTTTTCAAGAACCATTGATAGGGTTTCAAAAGGATTTTATTTTAACAAATAAAAACTTACTTGGTCAGTCTCCTTTAGATACGGATGCCATGAAGCTCGCAAGTGAAAGCTCTCCAATCTCACGTGCACAAACTACTCTCGAATCGGGACCGGTGCTAGCAGTAGGACGAATAATAAGTAGAAAAACTCCAAGAACCCAATAGACCCATATGCACAAAACGAGTTCTCACCCATGGAGAAGCTGCCAACGTTTTTCATATGTAAATTAGAATCGGGTTTTTGTCTTTCTTTTGTCTATTTATACACTAATTAACTAATTAGGTATAGGATTAATTTAATTATGAATTTGACCCAATAAATTTTAAGTTTAATAGTTAAATCTCATAGCTTAATTCCTTAAATAAATTTAATAATCAACTTTCATAATTCACAAATTAACCTATAGACAAAACAAAAATCAGAATTTAATCAAATAAGTTGCTATACTATAAAATAATTTAACTAACTAAACTTAGTCAATTAATTATTTTTAGTATGTACTATCTTATGATTAAATTTATTTAATTAAATAATCCGACATATGAATTTATTTAATTGCCAATTAAATAAGTATCACATGCAAACACATTTAATCAACTTAATTTAACTTTAATGGATAATATAAACTATATTATATCATATCATTAACTAAATTAATTTCTTGGAGTTACATAGATTATTCAATTACATTGACTTGACATGTCAACTAATTAATAATCAATTCTTTATCCAGTCTTGTAACATCACATGTACAAAGAAATCCTAGATCAGTAGTTCTAAGTGCACGATCCTTTGGGTCTGTCTATATGTTGGCAATGGGTAATTTACTTATAGACTGTAAGTGGATTCTAGCAAACCATTACAACCCCCAATTAGGCCAAAGTACAACCGTCACTAAAAGATACTGAACCCAGTAGTTATCTCACAAAGTCCTTTGCCAGCTGACATCAATGTAATGAACAAGAGGCATGGTGCTTGTCACCCTCTTATGTAGTTCATCGTATTTCTTGATCTAGAATAAAATGATAGTCAACGACTTATTGAACGCCCTTATCCCTTTTATTCATCAAGTGGTCGTTGATTCATTTTGTTTTATCAAACCAAAATGCAATCCTATCACTTTAACACTACTATTAACATGGTCATGAAATAGACCGAGCATACCCGTACTTGTAATCCAAAAAAAGGACCCGTTAGTAATATACCACAGCATACCCACTTCCACATTAAAAAATAAGTTGAAATCAAGTCTAACGACTATTGAGACCTACTCAGCAAACTGTCTATGACATACAGCCATGTGACCTTGTTGTGTGGATCGATCCAACCCCATGTTCTCAACATGTGCCTATGTTCATGATCTACTTACCAAGTGACATAGCAACTACATTGCTATAGATCATCCACCATACAAGTCTTTCATTTTATTCATTTCCATGATTAAAACAGACTCGGGACATTTATGATTATCAATCAATGGATACTCTACTCATATTATAGCACAAGATATATATGCAGTAGATTATTGCCTTTGTAATGTTACACCATTAGTATGTACATAATGTAAGAACCAATGGCTAGGAACTAGGGCACACCAACATTTCCAACAATCTCCCACTTGAACTAGTTCACAGTAGTATTGCCCTATTCTTTATAGATCTGACCTAATCCATTAAGCTTCATCCACGATGGACTTTTGGTTAGACGATCAATGACATTGTTCTTGTGTCAACCCCATGTAATGACATGTTTTAGACATACTGAACATGTGTTCGAACTTATGACTGGGTCCTTATAGCTTGTGCAATGGCCCCTGTTTTTGTCGCGAAAAACATCAAGTAGGTCTAGAATCCATCTATCCTAACTTACTTATGAACTTATTAATCCAAACACGTTCATTTGTATCAATACATTACTACTAAGTGTCCATTTTCTGTTATAGAATTAATAGATATATTGTATAGAGCTTTCAGCTCATCATACAATTTTCAGCAATCATAACATTTACCAGAATACATCTGGTCTTCAGGTATAAACCTATTTGACTTACCTCGTAAATTTAAATATCCATGATCAAATTTAATGTCATAAATTTGCCTCATTTAGATCATCTAATTGAATCTATTTCATAGATCTTAATCAATCGGATCAAATCTAAATGCATAGATTTCCATCCTAAAAGTTATTCTCTTGGATATAATCTAATAGCATAGATCTACTTCTAACCAGAATGCCATAGTTTTGCCTAAAGCTTACATTGCAAAGTATTCACTATAACTTTAGCGAACTACTTTCAATCTGCCCAATCATAACTACACTATCACAGTACAACATTTGGAAACGTGACCGCATTACTGGTTAACATCAGGTACACATATTGTCTATAAAAGCATCATTGAATTGCCACTTGAAGATTTAATAGCTTCCAATGGGTTCCAAGTCTCTTACTCATGAGTCATAATAAGTGTCATCACCATTCGAGAGAAACTGCATTTCTCTAGTTTGTGATTGAACCGACATGCCTTTTAGTGCAATTGTGTCTTTACAAATTGTGCTTCAAACACGTGAAGCTTAAATGTAAAAATCTGATATGCCCTTTCAGAATTTTTGGGCCTTGAACTTATAAGTTCAACCGTGCTCCCACTACTTTTCTCAAAGAATTGCATCCTTTAGAAAACTCCCTTACAAGCCTCAAACACTATGTTTAGGTAGGGTTGTAGGTGCAATACCCTTTGGTTTCCAATGGGTAGTTCACAAATAGGTTTAAGTAGATTTTCTTGTGCCAATTTGACATCAATATCATGACATAGATATTCAATCTCATGTCAACAATTAAATTCAGACTTCACAATTTCAAAATCTAGAGAAAGACACATTAGGCATTAGCCTATCCATATTTCATATAGTGCTCTTTCAGTAGCCTCAGTCAGAGTGTGATGTTGCAAACCAGTAGTCAAATGAGATATGTCCTCAGTTCGGGTCTTGGGAGACAATTCAAACTAGGTTTTAATATGCTTGCATTCTTGGTCACACCAAAAACCTTGATATTATAACCTATGTATTTCTTAACTTTATTCTTAGAGTCCTTGACATAATCACGGTCCATGGATCTAATCGTAGCTAATAAAATTCATACTCAAGAATAATCGAGAAATGTGTCTATTTCCAGCTATCATGCTTTTGGACTTATATACATTCCCACTACGTTTTGGGTCCAACGTGTTAGCCGCCCATTCAATAACTTCATTGACTAGCATATATGCCTAAGGCCGTACATATGCTTCCACTACACTACAGGTTCACCACGCTATTTGATACGTTTACAACTCTATTGAATAGCTTCTATGTTATTTCACTAAGTATTCAAAAAACTCATACGATCAGATGATTGTCAGTCAAATGATCCTAAGCTTTCCTTGTAGAAAACTCAGTCATATGCTTCTTGTTAACTCGATCTAAATAACTTTTGGATATAGACTAGATCAAGCGTCTCATGCTTATCCCTTTTGCATTCATGTTATAGATCAAATTCCATTTGGTCAACTCAAGGAAAAGACTATTCCTAACATTTAAGTTAAGGAATAATAGTCTCAGATATACCAATTATTTCCATTATCAAGGAAAAATTGAATATCTAGAATTATCCTTGACTGAAAAAGAAATATAGTTCACACTTTATGTGAGTACAACATTTCTTCATTTCAGGATCAAAATAATTAATCGGATATTTTAAGTGACATTCTTTATTCTTAATGGCCGCTACTTAAACTCCATTTATGATTTGGGAATTCACTTGTCTAGATCCCAATTATTTCTCATCTTAAGTTCTTATTCATTATCAATGTTAGAACCACATCTAGTATCAAATACTGGTGATGTTGAAGAGAAATAATCATATCTATAACATAGATACCTCTATGAAAAACGTTCATTGCTTTTCATAGGCTCTCCAATATGGTTAAGGACATGTTCTCATTCTATTCTAATATGCTTGTATTTGATAACAATATCCTTTGGACGTAGTACAGACTTAACTTCTTGTTTACTCATGAGCCTCTTGAACATCAAGGCCTCATCTATGACCTAATGTTGAATCGGTTATCCACCATCAACTCTGGCTTAGTCCTATTTACCAAACTCCTAGTTAGCTCAGTAACTCTTGCAGTTCAACTATAGTCATACACATCTATGGCTTGTAGCTCATAATGAAATGGTCATAGGATTCAAATAGGAAGGCCAAGAAAGTTCTAACTATCAACTCTCTTAAAACTGGTGTACTAAGATGAACAAAACCCTTAATGAGTTTCTCCATCTTCTACACATAAGTACTCATAGAGATTATAGTATACATCTTGTAGGACTGAAACACCCTGGTGATCAAGAACCTCTCTTGATAAAGTTGCTCATGAAACATCTCGTTAAGAGGCCTAATCACAGCATAGACTAGTATCTCCTCTAATAGTTTGCACAATTCAGGAAATTTTTAAGCCAACACTAGGTGTTTCACATCCCGGCTGTCCCTCTTGAATTTACATACCACCCAAATTAGACCGATGTAGTAACCTTGCCAGTGGGCTTAGGCCTATCTACCACACATTCCTTCGATCCGTGTCTCAAAACTATCCACTAGTTCTTGAGCCCAATCAAGGAAGTGTTGCCTAGAGAGTGAGTCCTTTTAAGGATGTGCTGTAGTCTAAATGATTGGTTATTTTATTGCTGAAATTTATTTGTTATCTATACAGAATAATCATTACAAAGTTGAAAATAAAGGTCTTTAAAGCCATTAAACAAATTAATTAATCCAGATTAATTTATGTTGATGATTTTATTGACTTTATTCTAAGATCCACAACCCTCTAATAATGAGCCGAGCCGAGCTCGAACAAAAACCCATTATTGAATGTCTGATAGGATAAACTATCCAATCCTTTTCACAAAAGGACTCTTGGTTGACGGGTGTTGGTACTTTACCCATCTGTGTTCTGGGCCTAACTGAGTTAGAACAAAAATCCATTGAGTCAAACCGTCATTCCACATGTTAGCCATACCAAAGTATCCTAACCCTACGCGGCCTACCGATAACATAATGCACCATGCTGAGCATAAGGTACAATAGCTTCAATGGGTGGCACAGGTGCAAATTCGGGAAATACTTTTAAGCGACTCAATATTCAATGGATTATTTAAGTATTGTCGGCTTATATAATGAATCGGGCCCATGTAATTATTTTAGATACAATGTATCCATATTCTATTTATAAAATGAGATTCAATGTACAAAAACATAATTTAGAACTTCAAATGGGTATTAACAAATATTGAATATTTAAACCAAATCTCATTTGGATAAACATAGCAACCATTATACTTATGTGATTCATGATCATGACAATTATAATTACATCAACTATATTTAGCCTATATACTTGGTGAAATCGCCAAGTTTTGACAATTGTGACTTAAAGCCTATTAAGGCCTAATGGTTTAGCAACCGTTTTGTAAAATATACAATTTTGCTCCTACTCGAATTTGGGTGTCACTATTTCAAAATTTAGCACCCCAACTATAACCAGTACCACGGTCTATTGGGCTAATTTCAAATTTAATATATTCAACCTTTATTGAATACAATTGCCACAAGTTACGACTTATTAAATTCCAATTAATTAAAATTTATAATTTTAAAATATTTAAATTTATGACCCCAAATTAACAAAATAACAAGAGTGCTATATTGATACAATCTGGTTCAGCCGCTTTAAGATATTTAAAACAAACTTTGGATAGTTTTAAATTATTAAAATTTTATGACCCCGAATTAATAAAATAACTGCAGCTTTATTTTAAAACAATTCGAGTCAGCCGTCTGAAACTTTAAAACGGACTTGGAATAATTTTACAACCATTAGATTTTAACCTCGGATTACAAAATACACTCCATTTAATATGCACTCCGACTTAAATTATTGGCCCCAGATAAATTTAAAATACTCGATAATTTTAAAACACGATCCGGCCCAATCGTTTTATCAAAATGAATAATGATTAAAAATTATTTCAGGATTCACCGGAACACGGGCCTATGATCCCGGTGAAAAGGTTGCTGTCCACAACGTGGACAGCACTGTCCATGCTATATGTGGTCTGGGCAGAACACATCATATTTTTTTTAATATTATTAATTTTTTTTAAATATTAGTTTATCTCATTAATTTAATTAATTACTTGGTAATCAAATTGGACAACAATTAATTAAAACCCTAATAAACATAAACTACAACTTAAGAACGTAGTCACCAAGATCAAACCAACGATTTGGGAAAAATATAAAAAATCCAAATCAAGATTGCAAAACCTTTTTTACCGAATAGAAAATTTTCACTAATCAAGAACTTTGATCTTTTAACTACATTCAACACTGATTAATTACAACTATTAATCTAACAAATTAATCTTGTCAATTAATTAACTTGAGAAAAAATTACAAAAACCTTAAAAACAATTCCTTAAACCTTTTCCAACGAAATAGAAAAACCTTTTGAATGTTCAAATCCAATATAACTTTCTTTAAATCAAATTAAATCATTCCTTAAATTAAAATCATTCCTTAAGAATATTTAAAATTGATTTAAGAACAATATCAAAATTTCAGGAATCTCATTCAAAACTTTTGCTATTACAATTAAAAACCTTTAAAGAATCAAGAAACCCATCAATCTTCTTGAAATAACCTCGTTCATGATACCAATTGAAGGGAATTACGATCGAAAATATAACCGAGAAGGCGGAATTACCGGTTAAAATTTTCTCGAATTCGAAATAGGATCTTTTCAAGAACCATTGATAGGGTTTCAAAAGAATTTTATTTAAACAGATAAAAACTTACTTGGTCAGTCTCCTTTAGATACGGATGCCATGAAGCTCGCAAGTGAAAGCTCTCCAATCTCACATGCACAAACTACTTTTAAACTAGGACCGATGCTAGCCGTAGGACGAAGAACAAGTAGAAAAACTCCAATAACCCAATAGACCCATATGGTCGAAAAGAGTTCTCACCATGGAGAAGCTGCCAACGTATTTCATATGTAAATTAGAATAGAGTTTTTGTTTTTTTTTTCTATTTATACACTAATTAACTAATTAGGCATAGGATTAATTTCATTATGAATTTAACCTAATAAATTTTAAGTTTAATAATTAAACCCTATAGTTTAATTCTTTAAACAAATTTAATGATCAACTTTCATAATTCATAAATTAACCCATAAATAAAATAAAAGTTACAATTTAATAAAATAAATTGCTATACTACAAAATAATTTAACTAACTAAACTTAGTCAATTAATTATTTTTAGTATGCACTATCTTACGATTAAATTTATTCAATCAAATAATCCAACATATGAATTTATTTAATCGCCAATTAAATAAGTACTACATGCAAACACATTTAATCAACTTAATTTAATTTTAATGAATAATATAAACTACACATTATATCATATCATTAACTAAATTAATTTCTTGGAGTTGTTGGGAAACAATGATCCGGATCATAAAATTGAACTAAAATATCCGGATCAAGTTTGAAAGAAACAAAAACTTAATCTCCTAAATCCAAATGAAAACATCCGGATAACATACAACCACAAGGTCATCCATTAAAGACATCAAGTACCTAAGCATACACCGAAACTATCAGGATAAAGTTTGGAAAGGAAACAAGCTTTAATCCTTCAAAAATCAGCATCCGGAAGAACTGATTACACTATCTCCAGAAGAAGACTGATCTGAAGATTCTGAGTCTAAGAGCATCCGGAAGACTCAGATATCATGACAAAGGGAAAAGTTTCAAAGACAGCTTTTCCCTCCACCATTTTTGGTCTACATAGTCAAAGATCCTTTCTCCATGAACAAGACAAAAGTTACAGCTTGCACTTTTCAGATAAAAAGACAAAAGTACTGACACTGGACCGAAAAAGTTTGTTCACCTAGACCAATAGGGAGGCGCGCGGAGCTTACACCAAAATGTTACTGGTATAAAAGTTGGTGAAACACTAAAATGCAAGGATAACGATCACTGACATCTTTTCAGCCTCAATCCCAAGAAATCAAACGAGTCAAATTACTGTCTAACGGATTGATCAACGGCTCCGAAAGTGCCACATACAACCTGATTAAGGGTAAAGATTTAATGCAAGCTCAACAACCCACAACAGCTACATTTATGATAGAAGCCTATAAAAGGGAAGCTTCACCAAATGAGAAGGCCGACTGTTTTGATTTACAAAAATAAGTAACAAAGCACAATCATTCAATCAATTTACAATCCCTCCAAGAATCAAACAATTCCAAATCTGTTGTAAGGATTCCTATAAACTTAAGGAAATCCAAAACCAAAACCATTGTGAAAATAAGAGTGTAAGGATCTCCTACTTGGGTGAATTGTGAAATTGGGATACAACTTAAAGTTGGTGCTTTGAGTGGGAACTCCTTGTAGGACTCAGCTTAGATTTGGGATAGAAGTCTAAGTGGTATATCTACCTAAAGACTATAGGACTCAGCTAGGAGTTGGTGCTTCTAGTGGTATATCCTACATCCGGAAGGGGTTATGATCTAGAGATAAGTTGTAAGGCTTGATTCCTGCCAGTTGGAAAGGAATCCACTAGTGGAAAAGCTCAGAGGAAGGAAACTCCGGGGACTGGAGTAGGCAGGGCCGAACCAGGATAAAATTCTTTGTGTTTGATATCTTTAACTCTTTATTTATTGCATTATATTGTCATAACTGCATCATCCAGATCCATCATTCGGATCATAATCAAACATGCTAGAAGAAGGGTCATTCACCCCCCCTTTGACCTTATAAAGTCCCTCACAGGGATCAACAAGCGGTATCAGAGCAAGTGCTCAAACTATAGATCTAACAATCTCGAGCTAAAGGTCCGTATATTTTGATCCAAGAATCAAAATGAGTTTCCAAAACTCAAAGCTTCTTCCGGAGGGAATGTCTATTACCCGTCCTCCACTCTTCACCAGTGATCACTACACGTTCTGAAAAAACCGAATGAAGAACTTCATCCAAGCACAAAGCATGCAAGCATGGTTAGTTACTAAAGATGGCCTATATGAGCCTACTTATAAAGTAGAGGGTATGACTACCCGAAAGCCATCAAGTATGTAGGATGAGAATGATTTTAAAAAGTTATGTGAAAACGCAAATGCTATTAACATGCTTCATTGTGCCCTTAGTGCAGCTGAATTTAACACGATATCTGGATGTGGGACTGCAAAGGAAATTTGGGAAAAGATGGACGTAACCTATGAAGGAACTAATAAAGTAAGAGAAGCTAAGCTTGAAAACTTCAAAATGGAGCCAAAAGAATCAATCAATAGCATGAATACTAGATATACCAATCTAGTAAATGAGATGAAGAGGCTCAAAAAAGAAATCACTGAAGTAGAGATGGTAAAGAAGGTGCTCCGGAGTCTCACCAGGGAATGGGATAACAAGAAGACTGCCATTGAGGATGCTCATGACTTAAATTTCTATAGTTATGATAAGCTCATTGGTAATCTATTAACCAAAGAGTTATCCTTGGAGAGATATAACCAACAAGAAAAGAAGCCTGAGGAGAGGAAGAAAGCCATTGCACATAAGGCAGAATCCACCGAATCAGCTTCATCAGGAGAAGAAGAGCAAATCACTGAATCACTAAGCACCAGAGATCAACTTGCTCTATTGACTAGAAAACTCAACAGATTCATACACAAGAAAGATAGAAGGAAATCAAGAAAGTATGAATCCCAGAAATCAAAAGAAGGCACCTCCAGAAGAGATAAGCCTAGGAAGAATCCGGAAGAAAAGAAGGATCCGAAAAAAAGAAGCCGCCTATTTTGAATGTGGAGAAAAAGGCCGTTTCAGAACAAAACCTCCCAAGCTTAAGAGAACCAAGAAGTTCAAAAAGAAGGCAATTGTGGCTACCTAGAGCAACAGTGAAAAAAGTAACAGCTCATCTTCAACAGAAGAAGAAGAGACTGCTAACTGTGCGGTCATGACACTGACTGATCCGGAAGCAGAGCAATCTAGAAAGAATGCCTCTAAGCAAGAAATAGTGCAAATCGAAGAATCAAAATTAGAAACAGCAAACACTGAGGTAAACTCTTATTCTAATTCTGCTTCTAAGTTTGACCTTGCTAGAGCTTTATCTATTGTGATCAAGAGTGTAAAGAAGAATGCAAAAGCAATCAAGTCCTTGAGAAGACAAGTGTTGGAGATTGCTGAAGATAATGAAGCCTTGGCACAAGATGTCAACCTGATAAGAACAGCTAAGCACATTGATGAAGTTAAGGAGACCTACCTGAAGAATTAAGTGCAAATGCTAAGTGCAAATTTGATTAGGCTGGATAGGGAAATAGCCCTGATGAAAGAAGCCTCCAGATGGAGATCAGATCCTCCACAAAGAAGGAAAAACCAAGGGCAAGCTACATAAAGAAATCAATCACTAGCTATTAACGGGAACCCTAAACCTTTCAATCAAGAGGTAAAGGAGGTTAGCAGGCACCCACAAGCACAAAGATATACTGCTGTTCAAAAGGGAAAAGCTGAGGTGGTTTACAATCAACAACCTACCAACCAGAAGAAGAATTATGCAGCAAAAGTTACACCTCCAACCAGCTTCTGAACACATTCCAGACCATCTACAAGCGTATAAGAAGCTGGACATAAAGGAAACTATAGGAAGAAGGATCTGGAAAAGATTAAAGAGAAGCAAAAGCAGAACAGACCTATTTTAGGGTGCAGGTTTTGTGGGAAAAACAATCATATTACTAAATTAAGTAGATTAAAAAATGGTTATTATTATATTTATCCTTGGCCTGAGATGGTTATTAACCCGAGAGGACCCAAATCTGATTGGGTACCCAAACCCACTTGATCTGTTTTGCAGGTATGCCTTAGATCCACAGTAGATCACACACTTGGTATATTGATAGTGGATGTTCAAGGCACATGACAAGTGATGAGAAGGCCTTCATCACATTAACCCAGAACAAGGGAGGTAAAGTGAGCTTTACAGACAATCAAAGGGGACATATCATTGGACATGGAACCATTAGATCTGAATTAAAAATTAAAGATGTCTCACTGGTTGATGGACTGAAGTTCAACTTATTAAGTGTAGTCCAACTCTGTGACAAAGGAAGAAAAGTCACCTTTGATTCCGAAGGCTGCTCAATTTATGACAGTAAGTCTGATCATGCACCTAGAGTAAATAATGTCTATTCTATTAATCTTAAAAATGAGAAAAATAATATCTACTTGGTGTCTAAAGAAGAAGAATCATGACTATGGCATAGGAGGTTGGGACATGTTAGCATGAACCTCTTGTCCAAACTAGCCAAAAAAGAATTGGTAGTGGGTTTGCCTAAGGTCGCTTTTGATAAGGATCATCTATGCACTGCATGTCAATTAGGTAAACAGCATAAGAAAAGTTTCCCTTCCATATCCTACATTCCTTCTAAGAGAGTACTTGAGCTCTTGCATATTAAAAGAGAATACACCATGGTCATTATGGATGATTATTCTTGATATACCCGGGTGCTCTTGCTAGCAAGCAAAGATGAGGCCTTTGACCAATTCTCAAAAACATTCATTCGGATAGAAGTAGAACAGGGCATAAGCATTGTACGCATCCGAAGTGATAATGGTGGAGATTTCAAAAATAGGCAGTTTGCTGAATTTTGTGACTCCAAGGGCATTGAGCATAACTTCTATGCCCCTCACACTCCTCAATAGAATGGAGTTGTTGAGAGAAAGAACAAGACCGTAGTTGAGATGGCTAGAACAATGCTAAATGAGAATTATTTGCCAAAATACTTTTGGGGTGAGGCCGTAAATACAACATGCTACATTTTAAATAGAGCTCTCATCAGAAAAACCATAGAAAAGACCCCTATGAAATCTGGAAGGGAAGAAAACCCAAAATTGGGTACTTTAAGGCATTTGGATGTAAATGTTACATGATAAATGATAGATGAGCAACTAGGAAAATTTGATCCTAAATTTGATGAAGCAATTTTCCTTGTCTACTCCACACATAGTAAGGCTTACAAAGTCTTCAATAAATGAACCCAAACTGAGGTACATTTTCCTTGGCTACTCAATACATGTAGATTTCAATGAGACTAACCCTGCAGGTAAGAAAACTCCCAATCCAAAAGATCCAGTTCTGGAAGTTGAAAACTCTGGATAAAAGAAGAAAGTAGAAGTTCCTGATTAATTCCATATCAAGAAGTACAAAGAGAAAGATGAAGGAATATCTTTTGATCCAGAAATATAACAAGTTAATCTCAACCCACAAGAGATTGACTTTAATGAAGGCCAAGAAGGAATAGTTGAACCTAAAGTAGAGTAAGTTCCAGCTCAACATGAAGGCTTACAAAGGGAGATCCGGACCTACAAGAATCATCCAGTAGAAGCTATTTTGGATGATGTCCAAAATCCAATCAGAACCAGAGGGCAACTCAATAGGATGATGAGCCATACTGCTTTTGTCTCTCTTATTGAGCTAAAGAAATT
This sequence comes from Euphorbia pulcherrima, assembly GCA_947683365.1. Lineage (NCBI taxonomy): Eukaryota > Viridiplantae > Streptophyta > Magnoliopsida > Malpighiales > Euphorbiaceae > Euphorbia > Euphorbia pulcherrima. The sequence goes on from CANTUS010000001.1 coordinate 30,410,356, forward strand.
TCAAGATGCTAAAGGAGATGAAAGCTGGATGATGGCAATGCAGGAAGAACTAGATCAATTCACCAGGAATGATGTATGGGATCTAGTGGCACCACCAAAGGGAAAGTCAATCATTGGTACCAAATGGTATTTCAGAACAAGCTTGATGAATCCGGAATTATAGTAAGGAACAAGGCAAGATTGGTTGCCTAAGGCTACAATCAACAGGAAGGGATTGACTTTGAAGAAACCTTTGCCCATGTAGTAAGACTGGAAGTAATCCAAGTTCTATGTGCTTTTGCATCATTCATAGGATTCACATTATTCCAAATGGATGTAAAAAGCGCATTTCTCAATGGAGTCATCTAGGAAGAAGTCTATGTGAAGTAGCCACCTGGGTTTGAAGATCCTAAGCATCCGGATCATGTCTATAAGCTGAAGAAATATGGACAGAAGCAAGCACCAAGAGCTTGGTATGAGAGATTAACCTGATTCCTTATAACCAATGGATATATCAGAGGCAAGGTAGATACCACACCCTTCATCAAAAAGAAGAAAAATGATATTATTCTAGTCCAAATTTATATGGATGATATCATATTTGGAGCAACTGATGAAAGGATGCGTGAGGAATTCAGCTCTCAAACACAGAAGGAATTTGAGATGTCCATGATGGGAGAGCTAAATTTCTTCCTTGGTTTGCAAAACAAGCAAAGTCTAGATGAGATTTTCATTAATCAATCAAAGTACACCAAGAAGATCTTGAAGAGGTTTGAAATGGACAAGAGCAAACCTATGTCCACTCCAATGGGATTAGATATAGTCCTATCCAAGGATTGTGATGGAGAAGATGTTGATTAGAAGCTCTATAAAGGGATAATTAGCTCACTTCTATACTTGACAGCTAGCAGGCCTGACATACATTATACAGTCTGTTACTATACAAGATATCAAGCCAATCCTAAGCACTCTCATCTCAAAGCTATAAAAAGTATCCTTAGATGCCTACTAGGAACCACTGAAGTAGGGCTATAGTATCCTAGTAATGGAAATTTCACACTCCAAGGGTTTACTGATGCAGATTATGGCAGAGATAGTCTTGAGAGAAAGAGTACATCTGGAGGTTGTCATTTCCTTGGAGATTGCTTAGTATCATGGTACAGTAAGAAGCAAACTTCAGTTGCTTTATCTACTACAAAAGCATAATATATGGCAGCAGGAGGCTATGTTGCTCAACTCCTATGGATCAAACAACAGCTTGAAGATTATGGAGTTCAATCCGGATGTGTGAATGTTATATATGACAACAAAAGTTCTATAGATGTGTCAAAGAATCCAGTACTCTATAGTAGGATGAAGCATGTAAGCATAATGCATCATTTCATCCGGGATCATGTGATGAAAAAGGATGTTGCCTTGGTATACATTCCAACAAATAAGCAGCGAGCAGACATCTTTACTAAGCTACTAAGTAAAATCAATTTGGGAAGCTAAGAGAATCAATTGGTATGTCAAATCTAATTTGAAGTTAATCCAGAAGACAATCCAAAATCAATTTGGATCCTTGGCAAGACATATCCGGAAGGGAAGAAGCATTGGAAAGAAATCTATTCTAGAAGAAACATTACCACGTAAGCAGACAGTAATGACATATGGCAGTAAAAGCACTTAAAGGTAACTGTCACTTTTTGAATTTCAAGCGTCTATTGGGAGTTAAACGTGCGGTAAATTCAACAGTTATCATTTAAAATAAACCGTTCCCCTTCTCCAGTTAAACTGAATTTACCTCTCTTAAAAATCTGATTGCCATGTCATCAATCTAGCGAAATTACCGGAGTCCGGATTACCAAACTGACCTCACTTTGAAAATTCTATATAAACCCCTCAAAATCACCCTTCTTCTCTACGCGAGCAACTGAGTACTGTTACTCTGCAAATTTAAAAACCCAGAACCCTAATTTCTTCATACTCTCTAAAATGGCAGCAATTATGACAGAAGTTGCTCCCGTAATGCTTCGAACCCAGAACATCTTTACAGAATTAGATTTGAAAGATGAAGACTTCAAACCTCTTAAACTCAAAGACACCGATTCAGTCATACCCACTGACTATTTGGGTGACAAATTCCTCTTTGAAACTGATCCCTACTCTAGACTATTTAAGGATTACCATTTAACGGACTTTCTCAAAATAAACTGCCCAACACACCAAGATTTAGTCCGGGAGTTCTATGATAATCTAAAAGCCAACAAGAAGTTTGATGCCCTGCAAACTATGATTCAAGGGAAAGAAATTACTATCACTCCAGACTTCTTCGAGAATTCCCTAAATATAAAGAATAGTAGAGTTCTGATGAGAGTAGATGGAGATGAGACCAAAGTAAAGTATGATTCGGAGATGTGGCTTCTGGATAGATATTTTGGGGATAGATTCTCAACATATTGGCCCTAAGTACTAAGATACGTTCAGCATATGCTGGCGAAGTTAGTCCTGATCTAGAAGGGCTCATTAACCACGTTGTCTTCCTTCTAACACTATGTGTTATAGCACTGGACAGAGTGCAGAGAAGTAAATATGCCAGTACTGATAATCCACTTCCTGAAGCATCACAGAAATTCCCATGGTGCTCTGATCACCTGGATCCTCCAGGCTTCTGAAATTGACCTCACTGGTTTTAATAGTGCTAATGAAAAAGCCATCCTCCAAAATAATTTTCTAAACCTAAGGTTCAATGAGATTTGGGATAAGGATAAAGCCAAGAGACTAAGGGATGAGAAGAAAAATAAGACCCAAAAAGCTACCAATCCGGAGCTAAGTGGTCCGGTACCTTAGAAAGCTAGAACATCCAAGCCTAAGAAAAAGAAGGAATTGGCCTTGGTACCAGTGGATGAAGAAGTGAATGAAGACAAGTAAACACTCACGGAACTACTAAATAATCCCCTAACTAAGCAGAAAACCAGGGGGAAGTTAATTAAGGCGGCTGCCAAGTAGGGAAGAAACATTATATCTTCTGAGATTGAGGTGAAGGATCTGCCTCCAGTTATGGCTAAGGCAATTGAGGCCGAAAGAAAAAAGGACAAGAGAACTTTGGAGGAAATGCAGGCTGATCTAGAGGATGATGAAGAAACAGAAGATGAGGCCCAGAGATCTAAGAAATGGAAGCTTGTTAAGAAAGGGCTAACATTTGATGAGGCAGTAGCTGTTAGAAAGAAAAAGAAGAAAGCTGCTAGAATTCCGATTAATGAAATAGGGAAGTAGTGGATGGCAGAAGCAGAATTGGCTAAGGCCAGGATTGAAAAAGGCAAGAATATGCCTGAATCCACTGAGATGATACAATTGGATGATCCGTAGTTTGAGGAGATAAGGCAAGCCATAAAGGAAAACACTGCTATCAATCACAATTGAGGGACCCGGAGGATCCTCTGCCACACTCATTCTTGTAGATCCAACTAACTTGGCTGAACTATCAAAGATTCTGGAATCTGACTCATTTAATTTCCAAGCTATCACAAAACCTCTTCCGGAGAATCTGTTGAATCAAGAAGCTGACATCCAGGCTTAACTAAATCCTATAAAGGCAATTGTAGAGGGTGTTGAGGACACTTCCAACATGCCTAGGGGTGGTATTAAAAGTCCTGAAAAGGCACTTGAAGGGGTGATAGAGGACATTTCCTGTTATCTAGAGGTTGAGGTGGAAGTAGTGAGAAATGAAGATTCAAACATTCAGATCCCAACGCCAATTAATGAGGTAATCCCTAACACTATCTCTTTTGATGTTTGTACTGATACTACTGGTGGTGGTGATACAACAACTATCAATGAGGATAACTTAGACACTACACCTAAAAATGTGTCTAAGGAACTCGTGCCTAACCTATATAATATTATTCTGAAGGAGGGACTTGGTCTGAGTTCCCACAAGCACACTTCTCAAGTGGACTTAAGGGGCGAGGCAAGTCCAGAGCAATGGTCAGATGAAAGCAGAGAAGAAAAAGATCCCTCAAGCTCGGAAGAGAGTGATAAGGAAGAATAAAATGAGCCCTCCGAAAGCAGTTCTAGTTTCGGAGATGACTCCTCTAGCTCATCCGGAGATAAACCTCTTCAAGCTGCTAGTCCCATAAAAATTCCTGCCGCCAATACCAAACAAGCCAAAGTCACTGCCCTGCTTAAACTATTACAAGAAGCTGCTCTTAAAGAGAATGAGGAAGGATATGTCAAGTAGAGTCTCTAAAACATCTGCAGAAATTTACAAATGTTTGAAAAATTGCTTCTGGATGAAATCCAGTCTCTAGACTTAATGAAGGAGTTGGGAGAAATCAAGCAATCAGTGTAGAAAATGGAAGAAAAAGTTCTGGATTTCTCGTCTTCCAGTGCAATAGCTGAAGCCTCCTTGTACCAAATAAATCCAATAATATCTGAGCTTAAGGATGGTATTACCACAGCCAATCGGACTCTGATCAAGCCAACACTTTGGCATCAACTAACTGTGGAACAGTGCTTGATAAGATTACTTCCTCTGCCTCTGAGCTATTAGATGAAATAAAGGCATACCTAGATTCCAAGTTTGAAAACATGTCAAAATTCAAGGCAGAAAGGGATCCTAAGCCGGCAATCATGAAACTTGGTATAGATCATCAAGTAGTCCAGGAAATGATTGAAATTTTTCTTGATGAATCTCTCCCCCAGATCCAAGAGAAGATGCTGGATGAAATGGGTGAAGAGATGGGCAGTCGCTTGGCCAGACTGGTGAAAATAATTAATGACTGGAAAGCCCCAGTCACAAAAGAAGTAAAGCTCTAATTAGAAACCATTCATAATATCCAAAGAGGAATCAGTGAAGAAATAACTCTCCTGCAAATCGGAATTAACAACTTGTCACTATCCGGATCCTCTTCTACACCATACATTCCGGAGAGCCAACTCCTTCAGGTCTTTCATAACTTGGTCCAAGCCATTGGGGATTCCAGATTCTTTGGTAAAAAAGAAGTGACAACTTTGCTGAAGGTCCTCTTCCCCTACTTTGACAAAAAGGATCAAGAGTTCATGCTCCACATCCATCGGACAATCAAACATGCCTATACTTGACTTAAGAAAACCATCCGGCCCTATTACCTGACTCCGAGAACAATTGATCAAATCATAGAGGAAAGAAGTAAAGGTAATGTTGACTACTCCGTATGCTCAAAAGCTTGGCAAGAAGCATGGGATAACAGAACCTATATGGTAATCGATCCCCAAACTGCAAATAAATAGAGGGAGATGAGTCTAACAAGTCAACAAGGATCTGGATCCGGCAAGGGCAAGGAAAAGGAAGGAGGGCCATCCGGTGGGGATTGGAATAGCTATAATTTTTGAAAATGTTGTAATTGCTAGATTCACTATTATATATTTTTGTATTTTGTAATCCGGAACTTCATTGATGTTAACCATTGTTAACAACAGAAGTATATATAGTGAAACAATCTAATTCTAAAAAATTGCTTCTAAACTATAATCTATAATTGTACTAAAATAGATTTAGAAGCTAGAATTGAAAAATGTTGGGGGAGTTAGGATGCTAGAATTATGGGGGAGTAACGGTAAATGATAAAGTATTAAAAATCATAATTAGATCATATACCCCCTTCATCATGCTTAGTTGACTTAGGTTTTTGTTTCCATCAAATGGGGGAGATTGTTGGGAAACAATGATCTGGATCGTAAAATTGAACTAAAATATCTGGATCAAGTTTGAGAGAAACAAAAACTTAATCCCCTAAATCTAAAAGGAAACATCCGGATAAGATCCACCCATAAGGTCATCCATTAAAGACATCAAGTACCTAAGCATACACTGGACCTATCAGGATAAAGTTTGGAAAGGAAACAAACTTTGATCCTTCAAAAATTAGCATCCGAAAGAACTGATTGCACTATCTCCGAAAGAAGACAGATCCTGAGATTCTGAGTCTAAGAGCATTTGAAAGACTCAGATATCAAGACAAAGAGAAAGTTTCGAAGACAGCTTTTCCCTCCACCCTTTTTAGTCTACATAGTCAAAGATCCTTTCCCCAAGAATAAGACAAAAGTGACAGCTTGTACTTTTCAGATAAAAAGACAAAATTATTGACACCGGACTGAAAAAGTTAACAAACTTTTTCACCTAAACTAATAAGGAGGCGCATGGAGCTCACACCAAAAAGTTGGTGAAACAATAAAATACAAGGAAAACGATTACTGACATCTTTTCAGCCTCAATCCCAAGAAATCAAACGGGTTAAATTACTATCTAACGGATTGATCAACGGCTTCGAAAGTGCCACATACAACTTGATCAAGGGTGAAGATTTAATGCCAGCTTAACAGCCCACAATGGCTACATTTATGATAGAAGCCTATAAAAGGGAAGCTTTGCCAAATGAAAAGGCTGGCTATTTTGATTTACAAAAATAAGTAACAAAGCACAAGCATTCAATCAGTTTACAATCCCTCCAAGAATCAAACAATTCCAAATCTGTTGTAAGGATTCCTGAGTTATAAACTTAAGGAAATCCAAAACCAAAACCATTGTGAAAACAAGAGTGTAAGGATCTCCAACTTGGATGAGTTGTGAGATTGGGATACAAATTAAAGTTGGTGCTTTGAGTGGGAACTCCTTGTAGGACTCAGCTTAGATTCAGGATAGAAGTCTAAGTGGTATATCCTACTAAAGACTAAAGGACTCAACTAGGAGTTGGTGCTTCTAGTGGTATATCCTACATCTGGAAGGAGTTACCATTCGGAGATAAGTTATAAGGCTTGATTCCTGCCAGTTAGAAAGGAATCCACTAGTGGAAAACCTCGAAAAAAGAAAACTCCGAGGACTGGAGTGGGAAGGGCCGAACTAGAATAAAATCCTTTGCGTTTGATTCCTTCAACTATTTATTTATTGCATTATATTATCATAACTACATCATCCAGATCATAATCAAACACGCTACGCTAAGACTTTCTAAAGTCTGTTTATTCCGCTAAAAAAGGTCATTCACCCCGCCTCTGACATTATAAAGACCCTCACTAGGACCAACAAGAGTTACATAGATTATTCAATTACATTGACTTGACATGTCAACTAATTAATAATCAAGTCTTTATCCAGTCTTGTAACATTGCATGTATAAGAAATCCTAGATCAGTAGTTCTAAGTGCACGATCCTTTGGGTCTGTCCATATGTTGGCAATGGGTAATTTACCCATAGACTGTAAGTGGATTCTAGCAAACCATTATAGCCCCTAATTAGGACAAAGTACAACAGTCTCTAAAAGATACTGAACCCAGTAGTTATCTCACAATTTCCCTTACCAGTTGACATCAATATAATGAACAAGAGGCATGGTGCTTGTCACCCTCTTATGCAGTTCATCGTATTTCTTGATCTAGAATAAAATGATAAAATAAGTCTAACTTATTGGACGTCGTTATCCCTTTTATTCATCAAGTAGTCGGTGATTAATTTCGGTTTATAAAACTGAATGGCAATCCTATCACTTTAACACTACTATTAATATGGTCATGAAATATACCGAGCATACTCGTACCTGTAATCCAATATTAAAGGACCCCGTTAGTAATATACCACAGCATACCCACTTCCACATTAACAAATAAGTTGAAATCAAGTCTAAGGACTATTGATACCTACTCAGCAAACGGCCTATGACATACAACCATGTAACCTTGCTCTGTGGATCGGCCCAGCCCCATATTCTCAACATGTGCGTATGTTCATGAGCTACTTACCAAGTGTAGCAACTACATTGCTATATATCATACAGCATACAAGTCTTTCATTTTATTCATTCCCATGATTAAAACAAACTCAGGACATTTATGATTATCAATCAATGGATAACCTACTCATATTATAGCACAAGATATATATGCAATAGATTATTGCCTTTATAATGTGACACGATTAGTATGTACATAATGTAAGAACCAATGTATGGAAACTAGGGCACACCAACATTTCCAAAATGCATAACATGTTCTCATATGTCTCTAACTCACTAAGAACTAGAGTCATCAAATTCCAATCTTAACACCCCAAAATATATCCATTAAAACACATTATAGTCTCTAAACTTTTCTAACAAAAATCTGCATAGTTCTAGATTTTATGAGCCCACTCCGACTCAAAATTTGAACATTTAAAAGTAGTTATTTGACAAAACTTTATTCTACTCATAAAAACATATATGTCCTAAGTTTCCAACGCCACTAAAAACACACAAAACGGATTTGTACATATCAAGTTATGTCACAAACACTCAGTTGTGCTCAAAGCTGAAATTCCAGAAAATCAAGATTATTATCTCAACTTCAACAAATTTTTTAAACTACTAAACGAAAGAATTTGAAAAAGGTCCCTCACAAACATCTTCATCTATATCTCATGAAACCATATAAGCAAGAATCACTGAAAACAAAGTTGTATAACTCAAGAAAACTCATAAACTACCAAGGGTGTTAAAAGCTGAAATTTTCAAAAAATATAAAACATATATTGACTATCAACAAACTCCAATGAACTTTAAATCAAGAAATCTCAAAACAACTTAATTCAAAAACATATTAAACCATATAAAACATATCAAAACCTCATTTATTTCTCAATAAATAGATATTTTGATTCAACACAATTTTCATCCTTTTCAAAACTTGAAAATTCGAATTTTTTGGAAATAAAATTACTCATATACCTTAACTATCATGTGGCAAATCGCACGATCCAACCAAATTGGCAAATAAGAGCAAACATATAAATAACAATATAAAAAACATCAAAGAAATTCTATGGTTCATATAGCTCATTCTAACAACACACTATCTTTGGTTATTAAATCCTTGTCGGACTCAAAAGTTACATTCACTCCATTTTTTCCTAAAAGGCTCACTAAAACCGATTCGGTTTAGACATTGGGAACAAGTAGCACCTCATTATGTGCTAAAGATGTGAGCTTGAGGAGAACCTTTATTCTCCATTTTTAACTTGGGTGTATATGACTCTGGAGAATTTGTATTTACTCTCACAAACGTGCATCATTACTCCATAGTCAATAACCCACTCATTCACATCAATCACCATGTTTACTTGTGAAATGACTACAAAAATAATATCATCCAGTTAACTATAAGTTGAGTAGGATTGTCACATTTCATAACTCTTTTCCTCCATTTAGGAGCATGGTTCACATGTATAAAATTTCCCCTTTTATATTATTGAATGTTTTATTATTTTTTAGCATATAACCATGGAGAAATTCATACCTTTTTCCTTAGCGAGGATTCGTCTCCATAATGTTTGCCTTTGAGACTATCTCAATCCCTTTAGTTATTCCGATCTCCTTCCAATTGACTTTCTTTAGCCCAATGACAACTTTTGGTTACGAGCACCCTCATAATTGTATTTGAAAATCAAAGATTCCTAAACCTCATTAGCTTTAGCTTTCAAACAATAGCACCAATTTCAATTTTTGTAATATCACGAAACGATATATCATATTGGAGTAGTTAGTGGAGGAACGACCACTCTCATAGTCTCGAAGAATTGAGTATCATAAGAGAAGCATAATTTTCCATTATGGACTATCCTTTAAGATTGTTGGAAAATTTGCTCTTTAAACTTAGTTGCGGAGTTGCTTCCGGACAGAGGCAATAATTTTCTAAAAACTGATGCAGAAGCTTAAAAACTGGATCAGAGGCAACACTTCCTAAGGAAAAGTAATCCGAAGGCAAACTAATCAGGATCTGATCCAGATGCAAACTGATCCAAAGGCAAACTTGGTGGATAGGCGAAGCTTTTATAACAACTGTTACAGTAGCTTAGGGAGTGGGTCATAGGCAACTCTTTATTGTTCAGAATATGTTGTAGTAGATCCAGAGGCACCTGATAGATCCGAAGGCATGACTTGGGCAACGGTTTACTCATAAGAGGCAACACTTTCTATCGAAATTGATAATGATCTTCAGAAGCTGATAGATAATGATTTTAATTACTTGGAACGTCACTAAAACATTAAGAACAGAGTTTTAATTGTTAGGATGAGTTGAGTCGAGTAGGAGACTCTGTCCTTAAAGGATACTTGGTAGTTCCTTCCGAAATTAAGCAATTCCTTCAAACTCGATTTGAGTTTGGGTACAGAAATCAGAAATACATGTATAAATCCAGAAAAATAGAGGAAGAAGAGAGTATGTAAAAATTGGATTCTTACCAAAAGAAAACCCGCTCATCTTTTTATTGGTAAATAATAGAGTTTATGGTCATAAAATTTTTGTTGTTACAAAATTTAATAAAATACCCATTGGTGTTTTAATTGTAATTAAACCACTTAATCAAAACTATAACTGTAATACTAAAGTCAAATTTAGTTGTTAGAGTTTTAAACACAATTAAAACTCAGATTTATGAAAAAATTAAAATGTAACAGCCACATTTAAAACTTTTGACCAAAGATATTTTTCTCAATAAAAAATATCACAAAGTATTACTTTTGAAAGTAACATAAAAATCTCATTTTTCCAATAGAAATTGGGTACATTAATGCAGTGTATGGGTGTCCCAATCTGAGTGGTAGGAAGTCTCTTTGGTCAGGTTTAGCTCATGTGGTGAAGACAATCAATAAGGCTTAGAGTTTAGCTAGAGATTTCAATGCCTTGTTAAATGACTCGGAGGTGGTAGATCTCTAAGGAGTAGGGTGTGCAAGGAGTTTCATAAGTTGGTTCAAGATGCAACTCCTTTTGACTTGGGCTTTGCATGTCCTAGCTATATATGGAAGAGGGGCTTACTTTTTGAGCTTCTAGATCGAGCCCTAGGGAATGAGATTTCTTTCTCGAAGTTCAATGAGCTTAAAATACATCATTTAGCGAGGGTAGGGTTGGATCACTGTCCACTTCTTGAAAAATTCATGGAGGGGTTCCAGGGCAGTGCCCTAGACGAGGTTCGGGGGCAAAGCCCCCGGCTGGGGTCGAGCTACCAGGTTAGCTTGAAAATTTATTATTTTTGAATATAAGTTCCCTTTGAAAAATTCATTTTCCGAACGAATTTTAGGGACAAGTCCATTTTGGACACTATTATTATTTTAACTAAATTATTAGTGAAAATGTTGCATGTTATGGGTTTGGACCATTTCCAGGGAATTCTGAATTCCCGTCGTGACACTGTACATGCAAAATACAAAAAATGAGAAAATTAGGTTGAAAGGGCAACAACAAGGTTGTTGCCCAAAAACCCATGCCGGTGGAGGCATGGGTGATATTGCCGGCGGTATGGGTGAAGCTGCTTCTTGACTTTGATGATGGTGTGAGGAGAGTTAGTAGTGTGAAACTGTTCAGATTTTTCATATACTGGTTAAATAACGATACACTTTAAAATACGGTCTTTGAGGCCTGAAGTAAGGGAGCTACTATTTCTGAAAACCTAAATGGTGTTGCTTCAGTTTTATAAATTTGGAATAAAGTGGTATTTGGCAATATCTTTAGTAGGAAGAAAAATTTGTCTAATAGAATTAGAGGAGTTCAAAAGGCCTTGGAAAATTCTGATTCATCCTTTCTTTTGAATCTTGAGAAGGATCTGTTGGTTGAATTGGAGGAAGTCTTGTATAATGCAAAATGCTTCTAGCACCAAAAGTCAAGAAGGGAATGGGTAAAAGGTAGAGATCAAAATATACGCTTTTTTCATCAGTCTGTGATGAGTCAGAGAAGGAGGAATATGATTGTTGGGCTGTTTGTAGATGATATATGGTGTTCTGAGGATGTTATGTTGCATAGTACCGCCATCTCTTTTTTTTAAAAAAATTGTTCTCGGTAGATGTAGGGGAATAATGCAGCAGGGTTGATCGTGGAATCCACAGGGAACATTTTAATGGATTTTTTTGGGACTTGATGTAGAGGAGCGCAGATTACTAGGGCTGGAAGTGACTGATGAGGAGGTAACACTTGGAAGGCACCTGGGATTGATGTGTTTCAAGCTGGGTTTTATAAAAAATTTTGGAGTGATATTGGCCCACAGGTTTATCAGTATGCTCAAAGTGTTTTTTAGAGCGATGAAGTTGATGAATATGTTAATTGTACTATTATTATACTAGGTCTGACAAAGGAGAATCCTTTACGGTCTTCGAACTTTAGACCTATCAGCGTGTGTACGGTCTTGTATAAAATTATCACCAAGGTTGTTGCCAATTGTTTGAAGTTAGTTGTGCATAAAATTGTTCTCCATAATCAATCGAGTTTTGTTCCAGGGAGACATATTACAAATAATATTCTCATTGCTCAGGAAGTGATGCACTCAATGAGAATCAAGAAGGGTATGGTGAAGTGGATGGCCATGAAGATTGACCTTGAGAAAGCATATGATAGGTTGAAGTGAGAGTTTATTGAGGATACATTGAAGGATATCGGGTTCCCGTCTAATCTGATTGGAGTTATTATGAAGTGCATTACTGGTTCGACGATGCAAATTTTATGGAACGGGATGGTGACCGAGGCTTTTAGACCAGCGCAGGGAATAAGGCAAGGTGGCCTAATGTCGCCTTATATTCTTGTCCTATGCATGGAGCGTCTTGCTCAAGGTATTTGTAAGAAGGTTAACGAAGGCTCATGGAAGCCTATTCGATTGAGTCGAGGATGTGTTGGCCTCACGCATTTGTGCTTTGCTAATGATCTTCTTCTTTTCTCAGAAGCATCGGTGGAGCAAGCAAGGCATGTTAAAGAGGTGCTACATTTCTTTTGTGAGTTCTTAGGTGATAAAATTAATAATGATAAGTCCACTGCTATTTTCTCTTCTAATGCCCCAAGGTGGGTTTTGAATAGTATTGCTAATATCTTTGGTTTTAAGGTTGCTCGTCCTCTAGGTAAATACCTGGGTGTTTTTCTCTCAGAAGGTAGGCAGGTTATGACTAATTTTGAACCTTTATTAGAGAAGATCCGGTAGAAACTAAGTGGTTTCAATGCTAGGGCGTTGTCCCTGGCGGGGAGATTGGTGTTGATAAAATCAATCTTATGCTCTATTCCTTACTACTCGATGCAAATGACTAGAATTCCAGAGTCAGTTTGTAATAGAATTGAGGAGTTGATAAGAAGCTTCCTATTACAAGGCTTTAATAATACTCGAAGCATGCATCTGGTGAATTAGGAGGAGGTTTGTGCACCATTATACAATGGTGGATTGGGTATTCGAAGACCACGTATTATGAACTCAGCATTTTTGATGAAGTTGGGTTTTGGTTTATTTGCTGACCGAAATTCTTTATGGTCATAAACGTTTCTTGGAAAATATAAATGTCGTTCTTTCATTAATGCATCCATCGCTAATGGTCAGTTGGTGTCTCGGTTATGGAGAGTTGTGGTTCAATTGAAAAAGGAGGTGGTGATGGGTTTGAAATGGTCTATTGGTGGGGGGGATGATGTATGTTTTTAGTTTGATGCTTGGGTCGGTGATTTGGGGCCACTTTCTAATCTAGTAAATTGTTCAATTTCTGAAGAGGAGCAGGGAATCACTATTCGAGAGATGTGTGCGGCTAATGGTGAGAGGAATTAGGGATTGTTTGAGTCTAAGCTTCCTATATATGTTCTAATCCAAATTGCATCCATCCATGTCCCATGTGAGGATGAGAGACGTGATCTGTGTTTCTAGAATGGCTCACCAAATGGAGCATTTATAGTTAAATCGGCGTACCAATAGTTAGCAAATATTGATGGGAACGTGGGAGATCAGATTTGGAAGGCGGTATGGCCGTGGGGTGGACCTGAGCGAATCAAAGCTTTTTTATGGTTGTGTTCCAGGGAAATGCTGTTAATAAATGTGGAAAGAAGATGAAGGCATTTAACGGAGTTCTCAATGTGTCAGAGATGTCAACAGGCATATGAGAGTATTATTCATATTCTCCGTGATTGTTCTTATTCTAGATATGTTTGGAGCTGTATTTTTAGATTAAGTAATGGGGAGAGTTTTATGGTAGGTGATTTGCAGGAATGGCTTTTTAATAACTTGTGGAGGGAAAAGAGGTTTGGTTGTGCGAATGGGAGGATTTTATTTTGTGTGGCTTGTTGGTTTTTGTGGAAATGTAGAAATATTTTTATTTTTTAGGAAGAATCAAAAGTTGGACGCGAGGTGGCAACAAAGATTATCGCGTTTGCTGCTGCAATTTCTGAGATTTCTTGGGGAACTATTGAAGGTCAGGAAGGCCATAGGTGGGGGCTGGTTGGCTGGTCTTCTCCGAGAGAAGGGTGGGTTAAATTGAACTCAGATGGGTCGATTCGGGGGAACGATTTCCAGGCATCGGTTGGCGGTGTTATCTGTGATGCTTCCGACAAGTGGCTGGTTGGTTATGCGCATCGCATAGGAGCTGACTCTGCCGCTAAGGCGGAGCTGTGGGGGTTGCTAGATGGTCCCCTTATTGCATGGAATCAGGGATTCAGGCGTGTTGAAGTCGAGATTGATAACTTGTTTGTAGCTGAGGAGGTTCTTCGAGAAAGAGACACTGTCAATGATTACTCATCTCTCATTCTTAGCATAAAGGGGCTTCTTCGTCGAGTCTGGACGGTGAACATTAAGCATGTGTTTAGAGAAGCGAACAGAAGTGCTGATCAGATGGCTAGTTTTGCTGTATACTTACCTTTAGGATGTCATACTTTTGATAACCCAATTCCGGGTATTTCCTCTATTCTACTCCAAGACATTGTGGGAGTCTCGTTCCCAAGACATGGAGTAATGTAATCTGTTTCTTCCTCTTTTTTCATAAAAAAAGATAACTTCATTAGTTTTTCAATGGTGTGGTGCTTGGTATTTATAGGTATCTTCTGTGAGTTGTCGATGTGCCTTCAGTAGAGACAAAATCATAATTATTGTCTCACAACTTTCTAGCTGTCGAATCTTTCATTAGACGTACCAATTCTTTCCATTTGCTAGATGACGAAAAGTCCTTTACCAAACTCTACTTTTACTAACTCTTCGCTTTATGAGCTGCACATGTCAGAGAACAATATTTTGAATGTGACCTTTGTTTTTTGGCTGTCAACTCTTCTTTATGCTCCTGCCACTTCACCTTTTTAGGGTGTGTCAGCTATCCTATCCTCTTGGATCATAAAATGATATTTTCTTCTTTTGGACATCTTCTTCATGTGATAGCTTCGGGATTTGGTATTTAAATATTCCTCTGAAAATTTAAGTGCATTATTTAGTATCTTCTGGATGTTTAGCTTTCGATATCGATGACGAGCTTCTGATGACTCTTCGTCTTCTTCCATATTGTGAAACACTTGTCTTCCAAGATATAGTTTCGGCTATTTTCAAAACTCTCTTCTGAGAACCTCTTTCCAGAATAGGTTCAAATACGTATAAATTTATTCAACTTTTACTCACAAAACTAGTGGCCAGATCTACTAGTTTAATTACTTTTTTCATCTCTTATTCATCGATAAAATGGTTAGAAGTTGGGGAGGTATGAATTGTTAGATTAGTCTATTACAATTGATAATTATAGAAAAAAAATAATGATGTAAGAGGATAAGTAATGATAATTAAAGAAAATTTTAAAATAGATGCAAAACGGTTTTAAAGGAAAGCCAAGAATGATTTATAGAAAATATTATAAGCTAGTACATACGAAAGAACTTTGATCCTAGGTAGCAAGATATTAAAAATAATAGAAAAAAAAAGATGATTTTTGTTGGAGTGTTGTTGGTGGTGATGTGTGGCACTGATGCTACTTGTGGTTACGTTCCATGCTATCTAGATTGCAGGAATCCACCCAATCCAATTGTGCCTAAAAAATCTCACCGGGAATGCAAACAATATTGCCACGAAGCCTGCTTTCCTACTTTTTCCGCTGACCTTCCTTGTAATATTTATTTCTCTCTTATTATTTCCATTCTTTTTACAATAACTATATAGGCAGATTGGTTCGCTATATATTTCGCGCATGTAGCCGTTTATAATCTCTTTTACTATGTTGCCATCCTTAGCTACAACGAACCAAAAATATCTTTTTGGGTTTTGTTCTAAAACTCAAATATTATTTTTATGTTTAACCTATTGAAAATCGTCTATTTGGTGTCTGACGTATTCAATTTTTGCCTATTTGGTGCCAGATATATTCAATTTTTGCACGGCAACTTCACGGATTATTGATGGTCGACAATTCTACGCATGATCAACAAAGTATATTCATATTCCAAATGATGCTATTGGTTTTTTAACCTTTTTTTGTATATACTAAAACTAAATAGGTCAAGCACCAAATAAGCTAATGTTAAATACATCAGGTACCAAAGAGGCGAAAAATGAATACATCAAGGGATAACTTTGTAAAATAAACTCTGCTCGTTTTGATCACAAAGACCGAGTCAAACTAGACCGACTGGCCTACATCTTCAAAGAAACAGGAGATATCTCAGTATGAAGGACCCAGCTCGGACAATGTTCCAGCTGGTATTCATTACAATAAGGCCTTGAGCCGGTTCTTAATCGGCTAGAGGTAGGTTTTGCCTTGATTTAATACGAACAGAATCTAAATAAGGAAACTACATTAAATACACATTTCCTATTTTGCTTGAGTAGGAATATTATTCCTTTTCTTAGCAGATCAATAGGAAGGAATTCTCATATAGAGGAAATAAAGGTTAAATATGACCCTCAACTAAAGAGGATTCCGAGGGCAATAATAGAATTAATCCTATATCACATAAGGATAATTCTCATATTCATTTCTAGTCAAACAAAGATTCCTAATTACTAATTAGGTCAATCCAAGTATAATGCGGTTGAGAGGGATTCAATATATTTGGAATTTCAAGAGTCATGTAGGTTACAAATAATTATGTAGGATTAATAAGAGTCATTAGAAGTCATTTAATGTAGTATATGAAGAGTCGTTTTGTATGGATATAAATATGTAATTGTAAGGAAGAGCAAATGAATTTTTATATATGATGATGAATAATTGAATAAGATGCGTCTTATTACTTTTTCTAAATTCTCTTAGAAGTTGCGATTTCTAGAGTTTTTAGAAGCCTAACTATCTTAGAGGTTGCGATTTCTAAGGTTTTTAGAAGAATCGGTTTCCTTTGAGGTTGCGATTTCAATGGATTCCGATTGTTTAAGTCTTTTCGTTCCTTCCGCTGCATCAGTTGATGTGGTTGAGAGGGATTCAATGTATTTGGAATTTCAAGAGTCATGTAGGTTACAAATAATTATGTAGGATTAATAAGAGTCATTAGAAGTCATTTAATTTAGTATATGAAGAGTCGTTTTATATGGATATAAATATGTAATTGTAAGGAAGAGCAAATGAGTTTTTATATATGACGATGAATAATTGAATAAGATGCGTCTTATTACTTTTTCTAAATTCTCTTAGATGTTGCGATTTCTAGAGTTTTTGGAAGCCTAACTATCTTAGAGGTTGCGATTTCTAAGATTTTTAGAAGAATCGGTTTCCTTTGAGTTTGCAATTTCAATGGATTCTGATTGTTTATCTCGTTTCGTTCCTTTTGCTGCATCAGTTGGTATCAGAGCCTAACGGCAATGGAGATTGCCGAAGAGGAGACCTGCAATATTGCATCAGTTTGATAGCCTAACGACAGTCGAAGTATAGCTTCGTCGTTGGAGGGACCGAGATTATCAAAGAGGGGGAGATTAGCAATGTTGCATCAGCGAGGATCGTACCTATCTTTTTTTTATTTTCTTTTTTACATTATAGTTACAAAAAAATATATAAAAAAATTTAGGATCTTTTTTCAGTTTTTTTTATCATTATGAAATTTGAGGACGAATTTGGTCTAAGAGGGGGAGAATGATGTGGTTGAGAGGGATTCAATGTATTTGGAATTTCAAGAGTCATGTAGGTTACAAATAATTATGTAGGATTAATAAGAGTCATTAGAAGTCATTTAATTTAGTATATGAAGAGTCGTTTTGTATGGATATAAATATGTAATTGTAAGGAAGAGCAAATGAGTTTTTATATATGATGATGAATAATTGAATAAGACGCATCTTATTACTTTTTCTAAATTCTCTTAGAGGTTGCGATTTCTAGAGTTTTTGGAAGCCTAACTATCTTAGAGGTTGCGATTTCTAAGGTTTTTAGAAGAATCGGTTTCCTTTGAGGTTGCGATTTCAATGGATTCCGATTATTTATCTCTTTTCGTTCCTTCCGTTGCATCAAAGCACTATATAAAGGACCATTAGGTCAGAATTAAAGGTACACACATTCTAAAACCTTAGAAAAGCTCTCACTAAATTCTATCAAAACCTTTTTTCTGACTTAAGCATCGGAGGGTCCCCCAGGGGTAACCACTGATCGCCCCTAAGTTCATGTTCTATTTTGCAGAAATTAAGTTCATTACTCAATCAAGATCAGATTCTAAAATATCGGATTTAGGTACGATATTTTTAGTGGTGCAGTGAGCGTGGACTAAACTTACTTTCTCATGTGAGAATTTTAGTTCCTCAAAGAACAAATCCTCGCAGATCCAATTTTTCGTCGCCAACATGTCTCAGAATGTTAGCGAATCATTCATCGATGCTGGTAACAATATTCAAGATGGCGTTGAGCAAACCATCACTACTTATGACTCTCTAATAACACATCCAATCCATCCCAAGCGTCATTAAGCTTGTTCATGAAAATTGCTTAAAAAGTAGCCCTTACCCCGGAAGAATAGAAGCAGATGCTTAAATCTGCTTTTGAACACTATGTATCATCAGGACGGCTGGGCGCATTTGAAGAGTAGAATTTTGATGCGATAATTTCCACCAAATAAAGTACTCAAAAGAACCTGCTCCCCCAGTTCAACTCTGTTCCTCAAACATAGGCGACAATGCCTCTAGTGACGGAAGGACTAAGGCAATTAGGCCTATCATGACCGACTGAAATCATGTCGATACCAATACCACCAATTACTGTCGAATCTATGCCATTAGGATCAGAACAATTTGTTCTTCTGCAAGGCATTGCAATGATGATACAATGCGGCCTTCCCATGCCATTCAGAATCGGTAGAACCCAGAATGGAACACCGACTCAAATACGAAGCATAGCAACCAACTCAACCACTGTTACAACCGAGTTAGAGGATCAGGCTTGCCGAATGCTAAAGGGGAAAATGTTAGGAGAAGCAGAAAGCACAAATCCCCTTCTTCCTCCTCGTCAACAAAAACTGACTTAGATAGCTCTTCGGAAGACAACGACTCAAAATTCAAAAGAAGATTCAAGAAATATGCCATTTCGTATTAAGAGCCCCTAAATGAAAAGAATATCTCTCCCTTTAAAAAGAGTATTCTAGCATAGAAACTACCAAACTATGTCATCCCCCCCTTATTGATAAATATTATGGGAAATAAAATCGCAAGACACATTTAAGTGAATATTGCGACCGGATAGACCTAATCAATGCTCCAGATGCTTATAGATGCAGATATTTCTCTAGCACTTTAGGCAGAACAACCAAGAACTGGTTCCTATAGCTCCCCCCAAATTCAATCAAAGACTTTGAGTAGTTGTCGGGAATATTCATGAAACACTTCCTGGGGTCTGCAAGATTGGGCTACATCCGCCGAAATTTGTACAACATTGTCCAGAGATCTGATGAGTCACTTAGAGATTATCTCGAAAGATTTAATGAGGCATGTGTACGCATCATTGACCTTGATTTTGGAATGACAAAAGAAGCCCTTATTAGGGGGATCCGAAACGAAAGGCTCAAATAGGAATTGATAGTCCGAAGGCCATCTCAATACACATAGATGATTGGAATGGCTCCAAATTTTATTGAAGTAGTTGAGATCACTCAATCACACAAAAGAAGTTTGGATGATAGAGACTACTCCAAGCAGGACGGCAGGCGTGGTAAGAAAAGTAGAGGCAATTATAGCAGGAGTTCCAGTCGGCGTATCCGGCATAAAGATAATAAGCCATAATTAAACACTTCTCTGAGTAAAATCTTAGTGGTGATAAAAAAAGGATCAGAAAGGCAAAATGTGAGATTTCTTAATGTTCCAAAGGGAAAAATGATCGGCAAAGACCATGATAAGTACTGCAAGTTCCATAAAGCCAAGGGACATCATACAGATGATTGTAGGGCTCTAACAGAAGAAGTAGACATCCTAATCAAAGCTGGTAAGTTTAGCCAATTTATGAAAGGGGTAGCTAGAAAGTCAGATGGAAAGAAGAATGATTCAGATGACTCTGGAAAGAAACCAGCTAAAAAGTAGTGGGCCGGCAAGGAAAAGAAAGTACTGGTGATATATGGTGGTGCAAACAAAGAATAAGGTTGAAAAAAGGCCAGACATTATAAGAGTCAGCCGCCTGAGTTAAGAGATAACTCAGAGCCAACAAGCTCTATAGGATAGCCACAATGGTGACTAAGCCATATACTGATCCACTTGTGATTGAGGTGGTGGTAGAAGGGTACAAAGTATATCGAGTGCTTGTAGATATCAGGAGTTCGGTAAATTTAATCACAAAATTAGCGTTTGAGCAATTAAAAGTAGGCACCAGTAGGGTCCAACTGGGTTACGCCACCCTCTCAGACCTTAGCGGACATTCCACGGTGTCTCTAGGGGAAGTAAGGCTGGAAGTAGAAATTGGGGACAAAGAACATGTCTATAGTGTAGAAGTGGACTTCACCATAGCCGAGATTTCAGTTGGCTTCAACATTATATTAGGGCACCGGTTCCTATGTGAATCTTTTGCCACAATATCTCCCATCTACTTGGTATTGCAAATACCAACCAAAAAGGGGACGACAGTAGCAATAGAAATCCCTTTGTGGCCCACAAGACATATGTGGCCGCTCTTAGAAAAGAAGTGGAGCCGACAGATAGAAACAGTACTAAAGACCAGGATAATTTGTATCCAGATAAAAATGAAGATAGTCCAATAACAGAGTCAATCAATGAGCAAGAAGTACTCATGGTAGCCTCAGTTAAAGCATTAAAAGTAGCAAATTGTCAGTAGAAACCAAGGCAAGGATTAACTCCATCCTTGTTGCACAACAAAACTCATTCTCTTAGTCTCACAATAATATGCTTGGGGTCTGGCCAGAGATCATCCAACATAGCCTCAACCTCGACCTGAAAGCAGTTCTAGTAGTTCAGAAGAAAAGAAAGCATGCTTCGGATAGACGATAGAAGAGGAGGTTGATAAATTACTTGGAGAAAAACATATTCATGAGGTACACTATCCTAAATGGTTGGCAAACGTCGTCTTGGTCCAAAAATCAAACGGTAATTATCAAATGTGTGTAGACTTTACCGATTTGAATAAAGCCACTCCAAAGGATAGTTACCTCTCCCGAGTATAGATCAATTGGTAAACTCCACAGCCGATTTTGCCATCTACTCGTTCTTTGATGCTAAAGCAGGATATCATCAAATACCCATGAACCCGACAGACGAAGAAAAGACTTCCTTTATAACCTATAAAGGAACGTATTGTTATACAATAATGCCATTTGGGCTAAAGAATGCTGGAGCTACATATGAATGATTGATTAACAAGATGTTTGAAAATATCATTGGGGAAACTGTGGAAGTTTAAGTGGATGATATAAATGTCAAAAGCAAGAATGAGGAGTCATAAGGATTTTAGAAGGCTTGGTGAAGGTTTTAACCATAAAACCAACAAAGAAGATGAATTTGCAAGCTTGACTTGCTAGGAACTGGGTTTCCTAAGAACTTCTCGAGCTAAAACTTGAAGGTGTTTAACCCAAAGAAGAGAGAAAAATCTCAGAATTGTATTGGTAATTTTGGAATGACTAATTCAATACAAAAGGTGGGCTTGTATAGCCAATTACATCAATAAAATATCACATAAGTGGACAATTAAATAACACAAGATAAAGATGATTGGAAATCTGACAAAAAAGGACAATTATCGAAGTTTCTACACTTAGTTTGGCCAATCACATCACCCACTTGTTATCTTATCTCTGATATGGTCAGAGATTCAAAATGAGAAGACTGATGTTAATCAAGCCGTCTATGTTGCTCGAGGCAGCCTCTGCTCAGCGTTTCTGCTTTCTCAATGCTTGAAGCTCCCTTGTGCTCTACATGGGTTGTTGGTCTAGGCGGCCTCTCTTCCAGCCGGTCTATGAATGCCTCAGATGCTAAGTTGGATGCTTCAATTGGGACTTGCTTTCCAGCCGGATTAATGTATCCAACCGTCCTCGGTGTTTTAGGTAGCTTCATCACAGGAGGACTTAGGATGTCTTTATTATTCTCCCCTTATTTAAAAGAGTTAGACACAAACGGCTTGTCCGGGTAATGTAGAGGTGCATCCTCCTTGTATAGACATAAATCTTTGATGTTGATTGAGGGAGACATTTTGCCTAACCACAAAGGCAACTCAAGAGTGTATGCATTTCTGTTATCTTCTTGATGATCAGGAAAGGACCATACTTGCACGGCCCGAGCTTGTAGTTGGTAGCATTAGCAAGCCTCTCCTGGCCCAAGTAAACAAGGACTAAATCTCCCTCCTCAAAATCTTCCTTCTGGCGGTGTTCATCCACCTTCACTTTCACCCGGGCATTGTTTTTCTCAATTTTGGCCCTTACATCAGCATGCACCTCCTTGATTTCTCGAGCCATCTGCTCAGCAGGTAAGTTGAGTCGTTCAGCCATCCGTGTGCCAACCAAATTTATGGAATGGTTGGGTATGTGAGTGTAAAAAAGCTCAACAGGAGACCTTCTGGTTACTGAATGAACTGCTCCATTGTAAGCAAATTCCGCCTGGGCAATTGCAAAATCCCACGTCTTGGGCTTCTCCTTACAAATACTCCTCAACAAATTTCCTAAGGTGCGATTGACCTCTTCTGTTTGGCCGTACATCTAAGGGTGAGCAGTTGTGCTGAACTTAAGTTCTGACCCCATCAATTGCCACAAAGTCCTCCAAAAGTGACTTAGGAACTTGGTGTCCCTATCTAATACAATGCTCTTGGGCACCCCATGCAACCTCACTAACTCTTGGAAGAACAACTTAGCAATGGCTGAGGCATCATTTATCTTTCTGCATGTAATAAAATGAGCCATCTTGGAGAATCGGTCAACCACCACAAAGATTGAATCCAGCCCTCTTTGTGTCCCTGGTAACCCCAACATAAAATCCATAGACAAATCCTCCTAGATGGTACTTGGGATAGGTAATGGCATATGTAACCCGATGTTGTGCGAACCACCTTTGGTCGTCTGATAAATAAGGCATCTTTAAACAATGGTCCAGACGTCCTTCCTCATCTTGGGCCAGTAGTAACGGCTACTAACCACCTTAAACGTCTTATTTCGCCCAAAATGACTAGCTAAAATTCCTCCATGTAAGTCTTAAATAACCTTCTCCCTGATGGACTTAGCGGGAAGGCACAATTGGTTGCCTTTTAAAAGATATCCATCAAAGATGTGGTAATCTCCACTGTTTGAGCCATCCTGACAAGCCATCCAGATTTCCCCAAAATCCTTATCCCTTTCATGATTATCCTTCATATGCTTGAAAGTCTCAACCTCAAAAGTGATAGTATTGAGAAGGTTGATCCGCCGACTCAAAGCATAAGCCACCCATTTTTGTGTTCTATATTTGTGGACAAGCTTGTAAAGAAACTTGTCAATGAAGGCTGACCACCTAGCATGCATAGCACTCCTCAACTGCTTCTGACTAATCAAGTACTTGAGTTCTTGGTGATCAATATACAACATAAACTCTTGGCCAATCAAGTAATGCTCCCAAGCCTTTAGAGCTCTCACCACCGCATAGAACTCCTTATCATAAGTTGACCATTTCAGCCGGGCTTCACTCAACTTCTCGCTGAAGTAGGCAATTGGTCTCTTCTATTGCATCAACACAACTCCTACTCCCAATCCGCTAGCATCAGACTCAACTTCAAATAAGTTTTCAAAATCAGGATACACCAACACAAGTGTGATGCTTAGCTTCTCCTTAATCAAAGCAAAACTTGCTTCTTACACAGGCCCCCACTTGAAACCTGTCCCTTTCTTTAATAATTCGGTCAAGAGAGCCATGATCGTGCTAAAGTTACGAATGAACCTCCTGTAGAAGGTTGCTAGCCCATGAAAACCCCTTACCTCCCCAACATTACAAGGAGTCAGCCACTCCCTGATGGCCTTAACTTTTAAGCTGTCCACACTACTGACAACATAGCTAAGGAAGACTACACTGCTCAACATAAATTCACACTTCTTGGGATGGGCTTACAACTGATACCTCCTCAAAATCTCAAACACCTCCTTGAGATGCTCCCAATATTCCTCCTTGGACTTACTGTGGATGAGAATGTCATCAAAGTAGACAACAACAAACTTCCCAATTACTGGCTTTCACACTTAGTTCATCAACCGCATGAAATTACTTGGTGCATTAGTGAGACCGAATGGCATGAAAAGCCACTCATACAACCCAACTCTTATCTTAAAAGTAGTCTTCCACTCATAACCACTCCTCAAATCAAGCTTTGAAAATGCTTTTGAGCTAGTTAATTGGTCCAACATATCATCGAGGCGAGGTATAGGAAAGTTGTACCAGATGGTGATCTTGTTGATGGCTCGACCGTCCACACACATCCTATAAGATCCATCCTTCTTTGGGGTTAGTAGTGTCAGGACGGCACATCGGCTCGAACTCTCTGTTATGTGTCCCTTATTCAACAACTCCTTAACTTGCTCCTTTAAAATCTCATTCTCCTTAGGACTCATTCTATAGTATGGTAAGTTAGGTAGGCTGGCAAATCAGTGTGATGTTGGATATCCCTCAAAGGTGGTAGTCCAGTTGGTAGTTCCTCAGGAAAGACATCCCCATACTCAGCTACTAACTCTTTTAGCTCAATCGGGACATCACTAATTTCTCCAGCTGACATCTGCTTTAAGGTGGTTATAATAACTAGAAAGACCTACTTCCTTTCCTGATAGTCTTTCAAGAAAGCACTTTTGGTATAACAAATGGCAATGGTGCTTTTTGAGCTGTCCAAGCGGTCAATCGGTAGCGGCATCAGCACGTACTTCACCTTATCCTTGGTGAAAGAATAAGTATTCTTCCGCCCCAAGTGTGTTGCATCATTATCAAATTACCAAGGTGTTCCCAATAGAATACGACATGCATCCATCTCAACAACATCACAATAAACCTCGTCAACATACCTCCCAATTGTGATGGGCATGCGACACCTTTGAGTCAACCTTAGCTAGCCAACATTCTTGATCCAGCCAATACCATACAGTTCTGAATGAGCTTCCAAAATTAAGCCAAACTTCTTTATAGCTTGTTGACTGATTATATTCTCTTGGCTACCTCCGTCAATGATCAGGCTACATTACTCTCCTTGCATAAGACAAATAGTCCTGAATAATTGGTTGCGTTACCCTTGTTTAGTCCGGTTGGACATCAATAACCGCATGATGACATAGATATTATGTTCACCAGCCACACCTCCTTTTTCAAGCGGATCACAGTATAACTCCTCAACATCTTCCTCAGACTCTTCCTCCTTGCCATCATACCTCTCTGCTATATTAACTACCTTCCTCTTGGGGCATTCATTAGAATGATGGTTGGGCTCATTACATCGAAAGAATCTAAATGGAGCCAGCTTAGTATAAGGATTGCTAGGTTTAGACGGATTGGAGCTCGAGGCGGCATTCCTCCTAGACTCCACAGCAGGTGACTTTCCCCAAGCTTGTTTAATTCCACTTCCACCTCCTACATTATCACCTCATTCAGGCAACCTTTGAGAACCCCAGAAGGAACTAGCATCTGTTCCAACCATCCATCGGTAAGGACAGCTCAAATCCATCTCTGCCTTGAGTGCTAAATTTCTGGTGTCCTGAACACTCAATATCATCTGCACTCCAATCTTCTCCCTTATGTTGGGTCGCAACCTATCAAGATAATGGGATGCTCTTTGCACCTCTATCTTAGACAAACTGGCTCGAGCTGAGAGTCTAAAAAACTCAGCCGTATACTTATGTACACTCCTCCCTCCTTGACAACATCGATTATAAGCCTGATAAATGTATTGCTCATAATCAGGCGGCAGAAACCTTCCTCTTGACATTGCCTTCATCCTTTACCGGTATCTTATAGGTTCCCTTCCACTCTTCCTCCTTTGTTCATTACATTGTTCCCACTATACGGATGCTCCTTCCTTCAGTCGATAGGCCACTAACTTCACCTTCTTGTGATCAGGCACATTGGCATAATCAAAGAACCTCTCCACCTCCATGGTCTAACTGGCCTACATGTTTCAAGAAACAGCGGATCTCTCAGTATGAAGGACCCAACTCGGACAATGTTCCAGCTAGTATTCATTACAATAAGTTCTTGAGCCAGTTCATAACCGGCTAGAGGTAGGTTTTGCCTTGATTTGATACGAACAAAATCTAATTAAAGAAACTATATTAAATACACATTTCCTATTCTGCTTGAGTAGGAATATTATTCCTTTCCTTAGCATATGAATAGGAAGGAATCCTCATATAGAGGAAATAAAGCTTAAATATGACCCTTAACTGAAGAGGATTCCTACTACAATAATAGAATTAATCCTATATCACATAAGGATAATTCTCATATTCATTCCTAGTCAAACAAAGATTTTTAATTACTAATTAGGTCAATCCAAGCACTATATAAAGGACCCTTAGGTCAGAAACAAAGGTACACACACATATTCTAAAACCTCAGAAAAGCTCTCACTAAATTCTATCAAAACCCTTTTTCTGACTTAAACATCAGAGGGTCCCCCCAACCCCCGGAGTAACCACCGATCGCCCCCAAGTTCGTGTTATGTTTTGTAGGAATTAAGTTCATTACTCAATCAAGATCAGATTCTGAAATATCGGATTCAGGTACCAAATAGGCTAATGTTGAATGCATCAGGTACCAAATAGGCAAAAAGTGAATACATCAGGCACCAAATAGGCAATTTTAATAGGTTAGACACCAAAAAGGCATTTGAGTTATAAAATATGACCCAAAAAGATATTTAAGCCTAACTACAACTATTCTGAAAAACGTAACCCAATCCGAAATGAGGATAAAGTTAAATGAATTCATAATTATTTATAATACACACTAAAAACGTTTATAATTAGACATAACTTATTATTTAAGCTTTTTTTTTTGTTAAATTATGATGTATTGAATGCTTTTTTTTTTTAAATTGTCTTATTGAATTTACAAGAATAATAAAGAAAAATATCATTCCACCTCGTCCGTACATGAATTTAAGTTATAGAATATGACCCAAAAAAATATTTAAGTCTAACTACAACTATTCTAAAAAACGTAACCCAATCCGAAACCAGGATAAAGTTAAATGAATTCATAATTATTTATAACAGAGGCTAATAATGCTTATAATTAGACAAAACTTATTATTTTAAGCTTTTTTTTTGTTAAATTATGATGTATTGGATGTTTTTTTAAAATAAAAATTGTCTTATTGAGCTTATAAGAATAATAAAGAAAAATATCACTCCACCTCGTCCGTATGTGGATTCAAATATATGACCTTTAGAATTACAGCTTCAAGGCTCAACTAATAGACCAAGCTTTAACCATTGAATGCTTATAAAATGGTATTTAGGAAGTAAATGATTTCTACTTGAAAAGTGGTGTGAAATAGTTCTTCCATCTTTTTGGATTGAAAGGCAATACAATAGTTAAACTTTTCATTACAATTTTAGTTAATATATTTTTTCTTTATATTTGGGATTCCCAAATTCCGATGAAGATAAGAGAAAGAAAAGAAAAAATAAATGCTACGAGATACTCTATCCCTTTTTTAATAAGTGTCATTTTGAGTAGGTTCTCACATATTAATGCTATATTATACGAGGCAACAAAAATATTAATATACCCTTAAAGCAATTCTTCTTTTTAATAAATGAATAGATTCTTCATTTTCTTTGTTATTTAAATAAGGACAAAAAGGAAAAATGATAAAAAAAAAAGTACATTGTAATCCGCAAAGTGACACTTGTTTAAAAAAATTTTACTCTTCAAAAGTGAGACTCATTAAAAAAGGGAGGGAGTATGAAATATTTAGCAAAATATAATACTCCATGAATAATAAATTAATTGTTTACTTGAATTATTGTAAAATTTACCAATACATTTATTTTGAATAGCTCTATGTATTTTACGAAAGATCGGCCAAATAAAGGGTTTTTTGAGCTAACTTTCACAGAAAGAGAGAGGGTTTGCCTTCACCGAAGATGGTGGCTGCAAGACAGAAAAGAGCATCAAAGTGGCTAGCCTTGTGAATGGCGTAGCCTCTCCGATGCCTAAGTAAGCGATGGTGATAAAGAGGAGGCAAGTAAGTGAAAAGTTTTTAGGGTTTAGAATGTGATACCTGAGATATGGGGGGTAACCCCATATTTATAGTGTGTAGTTGCCTTGTCATGATAGGAGCATTTTTCCTCTATTGGTGATTAAGAATCCTTATCAGGTAAGGATCATATCTAGACTTGACTTCCTCCATAAGAGGTTACTTCTTATTTATCCGTTTAGGAAAGGATATTATTCCTATTTATCTATTTAGGAAAGGGAGTTATAACGGGACTATATTCCTTAATCAGGCCGGTGTTACCAAGACCCTTCATGCGGCTAGCTATATGGCAAACCTGCTGTAAGTCCGATTGATGACGTGGCACCTTGTTGGTCCTCCATCCTGTATCTATAAGATACCGAGTCAACAGAAGTACCCCCTAAGTGTTTTATCAAATTCTTTAAGATTTGTTCTGATCATGTGAGCATTCGGCCAGACTTTTCATCTTTTATTTTGCATC
This sequence comes from Euphorbia pulcherrima, assembly GCA_947683365.1. Lineage (NCBI taxonomy): Eukaryota > Viridiplantae > Streptophyta > Magnoliopsida > Malpighiales > Euphorbiaceae > Euphorbia > Euphorbia pulcherrima. The sequence continues at coordinate 30,439,148 of CANTUS010000001.1, forward strand.
CACATGTCGAGTGAGCACTCGACCCCAACTCTTTATCTTCGTTATAGCTAGTTTGTGGCAGCTAATTCATCATTAACTTTTCTCGAGTAACATGTAAACTGTGCATCAAGTGACATTTGGATGTGATCAACGATTGAATTTGATGAGTTATCTTTTCGCAACTGCCTTAAATAGCGCATTTCCGCTCATCTCACACTTTTTACACTTCATGTTTTTCTTGGAGCTTTCTGATTTCTTGTTGCTCAGCGACCTAAGGATTTCTGGTGGTATTTTTAAGCAAGCCTTCTCATCGTAGCCTTCTCTTTAACTTCGGTGAGTCTTTGATTTCCTCTTTTTTCTTTTAGTTTTGAAATGCGCTTTGTTTTCTGTGGGTTTCTGGGATTTTGCCATGCTAATGCCTTGTTTTGTTTCATATGTTACTATTCTTAGTCCCATATAATTTGCTATTGATTTCGACTTTTACGCCTCGTTTCTTGCCTGAAATTTGTTTTTGTTTTGTACATGCCATTATTGCTGTGTTTATCTGGAAATTGAAAACTTGTTCGTCACTGTCTTCAGCTTAGCGCCTTGAGATCTTTAAATTCACTAAGAATGAGGAAACAATGTGATGCTTCTTCATCCGGTAGTAGTTATGATGGTGAGGAATCCTTAAATTGCACCGTAAAATGACCGAACTATTGTCTAGATTGTGTCCTCCTCTAAAAATTAATAAGTCTAATTACTGTCTCACCGCTAGATTTAAGAGCACCGCTAGGAGGAAGATGAGTAACTCAGATGCATCCAGTCAGGTCCGTTTGGCTGATTATATAAGCGTAGAGCACATGAGTGATGTGAGCCTTGAAGCGGATTCCTCTAAGGTGATGGAGGATGTGGAGAATTATAGGGATGAGAAGGGTGCTCACCCAGTGAGGAAGTGGCACGAGTGGCCGAGAGGAGGTCAGTAAAGAGGAGGATGTTGGAGAGGTGAGGAATATGACTCCTCGAGTGGATGGCATGATTTCATGCAGCCACAAGGATCAAATTGAGAAGGAGGCCATGATGTATCCATGGCTAAGGGATTGTCATGTCCTCCTTCTAAGTGTGGATGAATGAGTGAATGCTACTCCGGCTGGATATTTCAGCATACATTTGGATGTCATTAGAGGCGGCTTCAAGTGTCCTCTTCCAGCGTCCGTCAGCAATCTGCTAGAGTCATTGGGGTTATGTTCGGCTGAGTTGCATTCTAATGCATGGGTGGTGATGATGGGGCACCACCAGATGTGTCTTGACTTGGGCCTAGCTTTTGATACCTCCTTGTTTCATAAAATTTGCTTTGTTAAGTGGAACAAGGATGATGACCATTATTAGTTTGTAAGGAAGAATGGGATGTATAACTTCTTCAACCGGCCTTCCTCTAGTCATCATTACAAGGAGTTTTGGCTCTACATCCGGGAATGATGACTACCCTTCTTTTCCTACCACCTGGTCTATCACGACCCCACCTAAGAGGAGCACAAAAGCCAACAATCCAGACCCCCAACTATAAGTTTTACGCTTCCCAGAGCAGTACAAGTGGAGTTTTAATTCGGTCGCCTGGGCCTCCATCTTTGTATACCATCTTCTTGCTCGTACACTAAATGGGATAATCTATCTTCCTGGGTCGATTGCAGCACTGGTATACTTCTTTTCTTACTTGTATTTTTTTGTATTTTAGGTAAACATGTCTGATCTTGAATCTACTCATGCTCTTCTAGCGGCGAAGAAGTCACAGCGAAAGAATAACCATACTCAAGCGGTTATTATGAGCGGGGCCAAGAGGAAGCCTGTCGAGTTCCAAGGTTATAGCAAGCGAGTTACCGTGACACTTCTGGATACATCCTAGGCACCAGATGCGCATCTCCCCTGTCCTGAGTATATATATATATATATATATATATATATATTCTTTTTTCAGACTTCTTCACATGGCATACAGCTTGACAACTTCTTATTGCAGGTTACCTCATCCGATTATAGGATGGATGGAGGCTCTGTCTCTCCGCACCCTTCTCCTCAGCCAACACTAGCTGAGTTCATGGATCAATCTTTCCCCAACCTTCCTTGCACAGATATTGCCATGCAAGGTGCTTTGAAAGGCACTTTCCCCCTCTACATTGATGTAGAGGGCTACGAAGGAGAGCCCACGGCCTTGCTTTCCTCTCTTTTCTTCTAAGACCTAACTCGGGTACATCTTATTGCTTTTTATTGGCTCTTTGGCTTATGGATCTTATGCTAAGTGTTTTTCCTTCATTCTTAGGCTATGTCCTGAGGCTTAAAGCTCATCCAGAGGGCCCATGATAAGAGCGAGACAAAGTTAAAGTTAAAAGAAAAGGAGCTTACTGATACTAAGCAGAAGCTCATGCTAGCCCAGAAGAGTGCTCTCAAGCTCGAGGATGAGAGGGATGAGGCCAGGAGGCTCCAAGTGGAGAGTGACTAGGTGAAAGGAGAGACGGAGGCTAAGGTGGTTGCTTTAGAGAAGGAGTTAGCAGTCGTTCGAGAGGAGGTGTCTAAAGCTAAAAGGACGACTGCCACGATAACCGGCTAACTAGGTAATTGCGGCTTCCTCTACGCCGAGTTAATCTTCTAAGCGTGCCAGAGTGTTCACCCAAACCTTTCTTGGTCGGACATTGATGATGTAGATTTCCCCTCATATGATGATTTAGCTGCTCATAAGGCTGCCCAGGCAGAGGCGGAGAAGGGAGATAAGGAGATTTTAGACCAAGGGGGCCTTGGTGATAATCAAGCCAAAGAGGCTGGGTTAGAGGAAGAAGTTGAGAAGACCCTTGGAGAGAATCCTAAAGCTAGTTTGAAGGATGTTACCCCACCAGCCGAGTGATGTTTGTTTTGTTTTTTCAGGCCTTTTAGGTCCTTACTTTTTATAATATCCGTATAATCACCCTCCGGGGTTTTTATTTATATGTTTCTTTTTCTTCTTCATCTGTATGCTTGCCGAATGATTTTACTTGCGTGTTTTCTTTAAATATTTCCGTTATGCTTGTTTGCCTCCCCGATCCGCTAGGATGAATGAATGTTTACATTCGATTATAAAGCATGGTTATTGTAGATTTTTCCATTATTGTTGATGAAGCTTCGTTCGGTCTTAAAAATGAATGCTTTGATATTTTATTCATTCTTTGCAATGAATACTTTTGGTTTGAGATTTTCCTAAGTATACTGCATTAGGTTTCGAGAACGAATGGTTCAACTTAAGATTTTTCTTTGCTTGTATTATGCCTTGTACTCTTGCATTCGGTCTTGGTGATGAATGACATGTCTTATATAATTTTGTAGTGTCGTAAGCCTTATTGCTTGCTTAGGTCTTTTGATATGCTTGGGGGCTCAAGTGTGGCCTAGGTCTTACTACATATGCCCGTGGGCTTACGAATGGCCTAGGACTTTTATTCTCCTGATGGCTTCTGAGGCCTAGGACTTTTGTTATGCCTGCGGTCGTATGAGTTTAGCCTAGGACTTTTGATATGCCTTAGAGCTCAAGTATGGTCTAGGACTTTTCCCAGAGCCGGGTGCATGTAGCCGGTTTAATGCCGATTCTGTGGTCGGGAGAAGTGCTAAGAGAGATTCATCAGAACTTCCAAGGTGCACAAGTATATAATAAAAATTGAATCTTTATTTATTAGAAAATAGAAAGATTACAATATCCGGGCTTATAGCATGATGCCAGATGGAAGTCCGCTTAGGGAGTGCTGCCTCATTAAAAACCTTATCATAGAAAAAAATTCCAGGGAGAAAAATCTACAGCAAGGGAAAAAGAGTGCAGACACTTGGCCCTTAAGGGTTTGCAGCTACATATTATTTCATAAGGCAAGCTATGTTCCATGTCATGGGGAGTTCTTTTCCATCCATTTGGCTGAGTCGTAAGTAGAGGGCCCCATGACTTGAATAACTCTGTAAGGTCCTTCCCAGTTAGCACCTAGCTTGCCTTTACCTTCCTGGCTCTGTGAAGCCGCCGCTTCTCTGAGTACTAAGTCGCCTTCTTTAAGTCTCACATCTTTAACCTTCTTGTCATGGTACTTGGCAATTTAGGATTTGTATACGACCATCAAGATGTAGGCTCTATCTCTGTGTTCTTTTAAACTGTCTAAGTGGTGTCTTAGGTTGATGTCATTTTCTTCTTCCGTGTAATAGACCACTCGGTCCGAAGGAGTGCCAATTTCTATTGGTATAACTAGTTCCACCCCGTGGGCTAGGAAAAATGGGGTTTCTTCAGTCGGTCGGTAAGAGTCATTTTGTATGACCAGAGGACATTGTTCAACTCTTCTGGCCATGAGCCTTTCTTTCCCTCCAGTTATTTTCTCAATCCTTCTCCAAGTGTCTTATTGGTTCTTTCTATTTGCCCATCGTCTGTGGGTGTACTATAAAGGCAAATCGATTCTGAATCCTTAGACCTTCACAGAATTTTTGAAATTTCACAGAGACGAAATGTGACCCGTTGTCTGAGACGATCTCATTTAGAATGCCGAAATGGATGATTATATGCTCCCAAACAAAATCGATTACTTTTTCAGGAGTGATGGTGTTAACGGCCACTACTTTGACCCACTTTGAGAAGTGGTCGATTGCAATGATGATGAACTTCTTCTGTCTGATGGCTTCAGGCATTGGTCCAGCAATATCAATTCCCCAAGTGGTGAATGGCCACCTAATAAGTAGAGTTTTTTGCATTACATGCGAGACATGTGACTTTTCTACGTGAATCTGACATTGGTGACAAGACTGCACGTAATCGATTGAATCTACTTCTATGGTTGGCCAGTAATACCCCAGGAGCTTGGCTCTTCGTGTGATGGTGGTGGCTGCTTGATAGGAGCCATAGTTTCCCTCATGTATCTTCTGGATCACATACTTTCCCTCTTCTAGAGTAATGCATTTAAGCAAGGTGTCTGAGTAGGACAGTTTGTATAGCGTGCCATTAATAACCAGGTATCTTGATGACTTTTTTATAATTTTAGATGCTTCAATCTTATCCTCAGGAAGGACGTCTTTATCCAAGTAGTCGATCAATGGCTACATCCACTCAGGCTCTTTCTGTTCTACTAGCATCAGGCTCTGATCTTCTATTGTAGGGGCATGAATAACTTCCAATGGGCAGCTAAGCTTCTTCCATCGATCTATACTAGCTGCATCCTTAGCCAGCTCATCTGTTTTCTCATTTTCCTATCTGGGGATGTGTTCAAGTACCCACACGGTTCTTTTTGACTCGAGTTCCTTTAGTAGGGCTTCTACTAAGTATTTCACCATTCTTTCCTCTTTCATTGTATAATTCTTGTTGACTTGATTGGAAACTAGCTTCGAATTACTTCTGATGCTTATTCTATCTGGAGCAATTTCTTTAGCCAACTCCAAGCCTTTGATCATTGCCTTGTATTCTGCAGCATTATTGGTGACTAGAAAGGCTAGCTTTGCCGTATAGCTCGTCCGTATCCTCTCTGGCCCCTTCTATCCAAACTTTGACTCCGGCTCCTTCATAGGAAGATGCCCCATCAACGTATACTCAGTCATGAGACCGGGTGAAGGTTCAAGCCCTGTAAACTCAGTAACAAAATCTGCCAAGACTTAGGCTCTTAGTGCCTTTCTTCCTTCAAACCATATGTCGAACTCTCACAACCGTATGGTCAATCCGGCTAGCCATTCGGAGGTTTCTGGCCTCTACAATACCTTCTTCAAGGGGAAATTGGTTCTAATAATGACCATGTGAGCTTGGAAGTAAGGTCAAAGCTTATCTGCTACTAAGACTAAGGCTAAGGCCAACTTCTCAATTTTTAGGTATTTGAGTTTGGCGTTCTTTAGCACTTTGCTTATGTAGTAGACCAGGTGCTAGTTCCCGTCTGCTTCTTTAACCAACACTGATCCTACTACTTCATCTATGGAAGTTAAATACATGATCAACTCTTCATCCTTCTCTAGCCTACTCAAGAGAGGTGGTGTGCTTAAGAACTCTTTGATGTTTTTGAAGGCTTCCCGAAAGTGTTTGTCCCAACTAAATGCTTTGTCTTTCTGGATGGCTCTGTAAAATGGGAGGTATCTCTTGGCTAAAAAAGAGATGAATTGCCCAAGAGCGTTCACCCTTTCATTCATGTTTTTGAACTTTGTTCAATGTCTCAGGTTGCTCCATCTTCATGATAGCTTCTATCTTTTATGGGTTCGCCTCGATTCCTCTTTGGAAAATTAGGAAACCGAGGAATTTACCACCTCTTACTTTGAAAGTGATCTTTTTTGGGTTCAATTTAAGCTGATACTGCTGTAGGGTTTTAAACATGGCTCTAATGTCTTCTACATGTTCCTCCAACCTTCTACTTTTGATGATCATATCATTAACATAGACTTCCACTACTTCTCCTATTTAGCCTTTGAAGATGTCATTCACTAGGCGTTCATAGGGGGCTCCAGCGCTCTTCAGGCCATATGGTATAACCCTATAAAAGTACATTCCTTCATGCGTTATGAAGGATGTCTTTTCTTCATCAGCCGAATGTTGGATATGATGTATGCCCTTAAGCCAATTAGGGTGGTATATCTTAATTATATAATAGTACGAATATTTTGTTTAATTAATAAAGGCATTTAATCTTTTGTTTATATCGATGTGCTTATGAATATATTATAGCTGGTTAAAATATATTCATTGCTATATGTATACAAAAGTCCTTGACATATCATAGCATGAAGTCAGAGAAATTATAGTTGGACTAAAATTTAGTGAGACCTGCTTCATGTGTAATTATAATTATGTCTAAACTATCCCTAGTCATAGTTTCATCAAGAAAGGATATTGATGAAGCGGAAAGACTAGCACGTGGTTAACTTTCTTGAAAAGGGTCCAAGCATTCAATCTCATAAGGACTGAATGCCTTAATTTTGACACATGGATATATCTGGGAGATATATTGGAGGCCGCAGTAAGATAAACACTTAGTGTATATATCAATGTGTTAGTGTTTATCCTCATGTAATAAGCTTTGCTAATATCCTCAAACTTGAGATAGTAGTTACCTTGTATGGTCCTATTATTATACTTTGGATCATTCCTACACAATCACTAATTTAGGGTGTCACGGGGAAATACGGGTATAATGATGACAGCACGTTTGTAAGCTAAGTAATTGAAAAGAATCCATCGCTCCGGATATATTAAGGAGTTGTACCTGGCCACTTATAAAAGTGATGAATAAACCTCTGATTAAAGTATATGTTTGATAGAAATAGTTTCTAGTTAAACACACTATAGTAAAAGGCAATATACTTCGGTAACAAGTTAATAATTGAGATAGCATGGAGCAACCTTACTATTAGTGGGTTAACACATTAACCAAACCCTATAAACCAGATGGTACTAATATTAAAAAATGGAAGGAGTTCAATGCATTACACAACTATTGCATTAACCAGGATTAAGTCATAAGCACAAATGATGTTCCGAGTAATGGGGGATGGTAGACCCTTGCTAGAGGCGTACTACAGTCGTTTAAGGAAATTAAGTTCTATTCACGGTTTGGAACCTCGCGAAAATGGTTCCATTAGAACAAGGGGTTTTTAAGCCTTAACAACTCAATACTTCAGGATCCTATAAGGTCACACATTTTGGACCTTCATCGGACTGAGTAAAGAATGAATAGATTTATTCCATTTTGAAAATATAACATATTGATAATTGGGTTATTATTTAATTGGTTAAAAATGACTAGATCATTTTTGGATAAACCAATGAATTTATTTTTGACCGGTAACTAATTTATTAGGGTCATAAAATAAATATTTAGTTGAATAGGGATTAAAAGGAAATTTTACCTTGGCAAGTTAAATTAAACCGAGAATATAAAATGTATTTCGTACAGGCTCGGGTGAGTGAAAGTACACCAAAAGGTGCGCAAGTAATGCTTGGCATTGCTCTCGACAGCCCATGGAAATGGGCTACCTAATGGCGCAGCCCAAAGGTGAGCCGCGAGCTAGGCTCGCGGCATGGGTTGCGAGGCCCAGCTCGCGTGCAAGGCAAGCCCATATGGGCTTGCCTTGCTACAAACACATAGCGTGCAAAGCACGCTATGTGGGCGGGCTCTGGCCGCGGGTCATTGTGACCCGTGGGCATAACCCGCGTGAGATGTGATCAGAAATGGGGGAGCATTTTTTCTCCCCTAAGCCAGTAAATAGGCACTCAGTCCCCCCCTTTCAACTTGCACCAATAGATCAAAGCATAAATCCTAAGCAAGATTCCCAAAGATAAATCTCTCGGGTATTTGAGCAAGTTCTTTTTGAGTAGCTTGATTTTAATTGAGCACCTCTAGTCTATATTTGGGTGGGGCTTCTGGAGTGGTCTAGCAACTACTCGAGGCTCCTTAGTTCTTCCTCTCGGGGAGTTTTTGGTTGGTGGGGCTCGTGTGGATGCTCATAGAGGCTATCCTACGCTTTGAGGCTTGTGCAAGGAGGATATGCTAAAGCACGCTTTGACTGGTAAGTTTTCTTTCTTTGTCTTTTAATTATTAGATTTTTTCTTTAAGCATTTTTAGACTTAATAATTATGCTTAGGTTATTTTGCATCCTTAGTTTCTTTTATGCTCAGGTTATAGCTTAGAGTTATAACATGCTTAGGTTATAGCTTAGAGTTATAACATGCTTAGTATAAAATATATATGCTAGGATATAATTTAGAACTATGGTATGCCTAGCCTATGCATACTGACCTAGGTAGAGAATTATTTAGTTAAGGCTTTATTTAATTTATATGCATCTAACAGGAGTTCCTGAGGACATGGACAAAACTTTGAATTTCCGCCGTGCCTGTCATGCATGTTCAATTTAACTGTCAGTTCCCACCAGTGGTATTAGAGCCTGCCTATTTAGTGCATAATTGAGTTAGAAGTGAACTGAATTTTATTTTCTATATGAAATGATTTGTTGTTAATTGTTTGGAACAATATATATGAACTTGAATTTTCATTTCAAGGTTAGAAAATGGTTGTGAATAATTTTGAATAAGTCTGCTCAACTTACTCAAATTATACAAGTTTCAATAATTTATATAAATTACATGGGTTATAGATGCTTCCGATTTACATGAATTGAAAGAACGAAATTTATTAGTTCAGGAGAATCCATTGGTCTTCGAGTGTGCCCGTATTTGTTCTGGCTAAGGATTGGACTTGGTGTCTACTTACTTCAAGGGCACCTCTCCTACCTGGGAACCTATATCGGTGCAGCTTGAATCGACCAACGAGGGGACTAAATGTGGACTAATTTATCCCTAGTATATAAGATGGTTCTTATATATGTTTCTATAAAAAAGTAAAACAAATTAAATTTATTAAATAAAAGCTTAAAGGAAATGCAATATAAATATAGCAAATAAAATGTTTATTATTTTGCATATAATCTAGGTTGATGGAATAACTATAATAAAGAGCTTGAACCCACCTAAGGTTGGACATTATAAATTAATTCTAAAATTCCTTGAATTAATATAAATTATTATAAATATGTCCATCTGATAAAATCCTAGATTGGGTGAGATGTTTAAGACAAATAAAATCCCAAAGTAAATATATTAAGGCAGGTTATAGTCTTCCTTACTCAAATTTATAATACGGTCTCTTTGGGCTATCAAAGTGTTATGCAAAGCGTTCCTTCTAGTCCACATTGATTGGTTGTAAAGTTTAGGATAGGGTTTGCCTTAACAGAACTGGGGTAGTCCACCATAAAATTAGGGGCTAGGCTCAAATCTGAGACATATTCAAGGAGATGTTAATATAAGAGCACACGTCCCTTAGTATTAGGGAACTTGAAACTATTAGCAATTGCATACGATGCAAATGGAATGGGTTTTCAACTATAACTTACTATTGTCACTTGACTCATAAAATTGGGGGGGTCATAATAGACTAGTTATAGATGCTACCTACTAGGAAATTTAACTGGGCTAAAATTCCCGAATTCAATGGAATGGGCTATTATAAATTTCAAAGAAAATAGTAGGATAAATGTATTTAGTTAAAAGTCCTTATATTAAATGCATGTACTTAAACTAATATATGAACTCTTTTTCTTATCTTATATCTTAGGTTGAAAATGACTTCCAACATTAATCTCCATATGTTACTTAACACCAAACTAAATGGCTTAAACTTTTCTGATTGGTTCCGATCTGTGAGAATTACTCTCAGATCTGAGGGAATTGCCTATGTTCTAAATGAAATTTTCCCTGTGTAACCTAATATTGAGGATCATGTGGAACATGAGGCCTGGTTGAAACATAGAAAAGATCGTGAGACTACCATGTGTATCATGTCGGGGTCCATAAATCCTGAGCTTCAAAAACAACATGAGAACATGCCCTTAGAGAACAAGGCTCTCCATCTTGAAGAGCTTTTTTCAGAGTGGGAAAGGATAGAGGGGTATGAGACCTCTAAGCTCCTTTTTAGAACCAAGATGCAGACTGGCACTTGTACCTCTCAGCATGTATTAAAACTCTCAAGATACCTTAAGAAGCTCAATCGGTTGGGATTCAAGATGAATCATGACTTCAGCATTGACCTTGTGTTAATGTCCTTGACGGATAGTTACTCAGGCTTTATGACTAACTATTACATGAATAAGATTAATTCTACTATCCCTGAATTATTCTACATGCTAAAGATAGTAGAACCTCAGATCAAGAAAGATCAAAAACCACTACTATTGGTTGAGAAAGGCAAGGCTTCTAAGAAAAAAAAGCAGGCACTGGGTGCCAAGAAAAGAATCAGTAAGAAGAAGAAATAAAAGAAGACATCTAAGTATGTCTACTTCCAGTGTAGCAAACCGGGACATTGAAAGAGGAATTGCGAAGCTCCTGCTTCTGAACATTTGAAGAAGAAGCCTGCAGAGGCGTCTACTTCATGTATGTTTGTAATTGAAAACCATGCTACTTTTCCTCGTGAATCCACTTGGGTATTAGATACTAGTTGTGGTTCTCATATTTGTACTTCTGTGCAGGGACTAAGGAATAGTAGAAGACTTGCAAAAGGGGAGATGGACCTGCGTGTGCGAAATGGAGCCCGAGTTGCTCCATTAGTCGTAGGAAGCTTTAATCTTATTTTGCCAAGTGGACTTGTTTTAGTTTTGAATAATTGTTACTAAATTCCGAGTGTTACTAAAAATATTATATCTGTTGCGGGTTTAGTAGCAGAAGGATTTGAAATTTCATTTTCAAATAATAATTTTCAGATTCGCTTGAATAATGTTCTTTATGGTTTTGGGATGTTGAATGGTGGCATTTATATTCTTGATACTAAAACAGAAGTTTTTAATATAAATAATGTAAAGAAAGTTAAATTAGATAATGAGAATTCCTTCTACTTATGGCATTTTCGTTTAGCCCACATAAACAAAGATCGCTTAACCAAGTTGTATAAGTGTGGAGACTTGGGCCCAATAGACTTGGAGTCTTATGGCGATTGCGAACTTTGTTTAAGAGGAAAAATGACAAAGTTACCCTTTCAAGGAAAGGGTGAACGGGCCACGAGTACATTGGAACTTATTCATACTGATGTGTATGGTCCAATAAGTGTTCTGGCACTAGGAGGATACCCCTACTTCATAACCTTTATTGATGATTATTAACGATATGGTTATTTGTACTTAATGAAGCACAATTCCGAAAGTTTTGAAAAGTTCAAACTATTCAGAGCTGAAGTAGAGAAACAGCTTGAGAAAACTATTAAAGCACTTCGATCGGATCGAGGTGGAGAATACTTAAGTCAAGAGTTTCAGGATTATCTAAAGGAAAACGGGATAGTTCCCCAGTGGACCCCTCCTTATACGCCCCAACGTAATGGAGTGTCAAAAAGGAGGAATCAGACTTTATTAGATATGGTTCAGTCCATGATGAGCCATGCAAATCTTAGTAAATCATTTTAGGGATATGCACTAGAGAGCTCGGTTTATGTATTAAACAGAGTGCCCTCTAAATCATTTGATTTTACACCTTACAAAAGATGATGTAATAAAAAGCCATCTCTAAGTCACTCGAGAGTATGGGGTTGTCCTGCTATGGTAAAGAGGATAGCGTCAGTTAAGCTAAGCGCTAAATCTGACAAGTGTATGTTCATTGGATATCCAAAGGAAATTATTGGATATTTATTTTACGAACCCGAGGCACAGAAGGTATTTATGTCACGGAATGCTCACTTTTTGGAAAAGGAACAGTTACTTCCAAAAGTAAGTTGGAACAATATTGAACTGGAAGTTCAAGAGGAAGAAACAGACAATCAGCTAATTGACCCCGTTCTAGATACACAAGAAAGTGAGATCCAAGAACAACCTATCGAAACACAAACATTGCAAAGATCAGGTCATGTTCATAAAGGTCCCAATAGATATGGTTTTATCATCACTAATGATAAGGAACTGTATCTCTTGGAGGATGATGAACCAAGGACATATGATGAGGCAGTGAAAAGCTCAGATTTTGATAAATGGCTAAAAGCCATTAAATCAGAAATGGATTCTATGTATGAGAACCAAGTTTGGAATTTGGTTGATGCACTATAAGAGGTTAGACCGATTGGGTGCAAATGGGTCTTTAAGAAGAAGACTGATATGAACGGTATTGTAATTACCTATAAAGCAAGGTTGGTTGCAAAAGGTTATAGTCAACGTGAAGCTATCGACTATAATGAAACCTTCTCACAGGTAGCCATGCTTAAATCCATAAGGATACTCCTCACCATTACTGCTCATTATAATTATGAGATCTGGCAAATGGATTTTAAAATAGCATTCCTGATTAGGGATCTAGATCGGGATGTATATATGACACAACTTAAGGGTTTTACGTCTCAGAATGGCTCGAAAGTATGCAAGATGGAACGATCCATTTATAGACTTAAGCAGGCATCCAGGAGTTGGAATATAAGGTTTGATCAAACAATCCGTGAACTGGATTTCTGTCCAAACATTAATGAGCCTTGTGTTTACAAGAAGGTTAGTGGGAGTGCAGTCATTTTCTTAGTATTGAATGTCGATGACATTCTACTAATAGGAAACAATATTTCTCTTCTTCAAAATGTTAAAGTGTGGTTATCAAGGAAATTCTAAATGAAAGACCTTGGTGAAGCAGCATTTATATTAGGTATAAAGATCTATACGGATAGATCTAAGAGGCTGTTAGGTCTTTCTCAAAGTACATATATAGACAAGGTATTGAATAGGTTCAACCTTGAGCATTCAAAGAAAGGTTATCTCCCGATGACAAAGGGAATTAACCTACCTAAGGCTGAGTGTACGAAGATAGCTTAGGAGAGAATGCACATGAAGGATATACCCTATGCATCCGCGATAGGATCCTTCATGTATGCTATGATATGTACTAGGCCAGATGCCTCTCAGGCTTTGAGCTTTACGAGCAGATATTAGTCAGATCCAGGTGAAAAGCAATGGATGACCGTCAAGGAAATTCTTAAGTACTTGAGAAGGACTAAAGATGAGTTCTTAATTTATGGAGAAAATGACCTCACAATTAGAGGTTACACTGACATGAGTTTTCAAGTCGACAAGGATGACTTTAAGTCTCAGTCGGGTTTTGTGTATATGTTAAATGGAGGGGCGATATGTTGGAAGAGTTCCAAGCAAGAAACTACTACTAATTTAACCACGGAATCTAAATACATTGCTGCATGCGAAGTAGCAAAAGAAGCTATCTGGTTTAAGGGATATATTGGTGATATCGGTGTGGTGCATGAGACTATTGATCCAATTACTTTATATTATGATAACAATGGTGCAATAGCTTAGGCAAAGGAACCACGGTCTCATAAGAAAAATAGACATGTATCCAGAAAGTATCATATAATCAGGGCGATTGTTGATGCTAAGATAATAAGACTAGAATATGTACCCACTGATCAGAACCTCGCGGATGGTCTGACAAAACCATTGACTCAAGTCAAACATGACCAGCATGTTAAAGCATATGGATTAAGACATATGGCTAATTGGCCTTAGTGCAAGTGGGAGTTTATTGGATATGATGTATGCCCTTAAGGCAATTAGGGCTATATATCTTAATTATGTAATAGTATGAATATTTTGTTTAATTAATAAAGGCATTTAATCTTTTGTTTATATCGATGTGCTTATAAATATATTATAGCTGGTTAAAATATACCCATTGATGTATGTATACAAAAGTCCTTGACATATCATAGCATGAAGTCAGAGAAATTATAGTTGGACTAAAATTTAGTGAGACCTGCTTCATGTGCAATTATGATTATGTATAAACTATCCCTAGTCATAGTTTCATTAAGAAAGGATATTGATAAAGTGGAAAGACTAGCATGTGGTCAACTTTCTTGGAAAGGGTCCAAGCAGTCAATCTCATAAGGAATGAAGGTAGTGACTTAAGTTTGACACATGGATATATCTGGGAGATATATTGGAGACCGCAGTAAGATAAACACTTGGTGTATATATCAATGTGTTAGTGTTTATCTTCATGCAATAAGCTTTGCAAATTTCCTCATACTTAAGATACTAGTTACCTTGTGTTGTACTATTGCTATACTTTGGGTCATTCCAACACACTTATTAATTTAGGGTGTAATGGGTGATTATAGGTATAGTGATGAAAGAACGTGGGTAAGCTCAGTAGTCAGAAAGAATCCATCACTCTGGATATATTAAGGAGTTGTACCTGGCCGCTTGTTGAAGTGATGATTGCTATAAACCTCCGATCAGAGTATGTGTTTGATAAAAATAGTTTCTAGTCAAACACACTATGGTAAAGGGCAATTTACTTCGGTAATAAGTTAATAGCTGGGATAGCTTAGAGCAACCTTGCTATTAGTGGGTTAACACATTAACCGAACCCTATAAACCAGATGGTACTAATATTAAAGAATGGAAGAAGTTTATCACGTTGGACAACTATTGCATTAATCGGGATTAAGTCATTAGCACAAATGATGTTCTAAGTAATGGGGGATGGTAGACCCTTGCTAGAGGCATACTACAGTCGTTTAAGGTAATCGAGTTCTATTCACAGTATAGAACCTCGAGCTAATGGTTCCATTAGAACAAGGGCCGGTTAAGCCTTAACATCTCTATAATTTGGGATCCTATAAGGTCACACACATTGGACCTTCATCGGACTGAGTAAAGAATGAATGGATATATTCTATTATGAAAATATAAAATATTAATAATTGGATTATTATTTAATTGGTTAAAAATGATTAGATCATTTTTTGATAAACTAAGGAATTTATTTTTGATCGGTAACCAATTTATTAGGGTCATAAAATAAATATCTAGTTGAAAAGGGATTAAAAGGAAATTTTGCCTTGGCAAGTTAAATTCGACCTAGAATACAAAATTTATTTTGTACAGGCTCGGGTGCACGAAAGTACACCGAAAGGTGCACGAGGAATGCTGGGCATTGCTCGCGTCAGCCCATGAAAATGGGCTGCCTAATGGTATAGCCCAAAGGTGCGCCGTGAGCTGGGCTTGTGGCATGTGTCGCAAGGCCTAGCTCGCGTGCAAGGTAAGCCCGCATGGGCTTGCCTTGCGGCAAACATACAGCTTACAAAGCACGCTGTGTGGCGCGATGTGCCCGTAGGTCATTGTGACCCGTAGGCATCACCCGCTTCGGATGTGCATTTGCACATCCCATATCAGAAATGGGGGAGCATTTTTGTTCCCCCAAGCCTATAAATAAACACTCAATCTCCCCCCTTTCCACTTGCACCAGTAGCTCAAAGCATAAATCCTAAGCAAAATTCGCAAAGATAAATCGCTCGGGTATTTGAGCAAGTTCTTTTTGAGGAGCTTGATTTTAATCGAGCACCTCTAGTCTATATTTTTAGGTGGGGCTTCTGGAGTGGCCTAATAACTACTCGAGGCTCCTTAGTTCTTCCTCTCGGGGAGGTATTGGTTGGTGGGGTTCGTGTGGATACTCATAGAGGCTATCCTACGCTTGGAGGCTTATGCAAGGAGGTTCTGCTAAAGCACACTTCAACTGGTAAGTTTTCTTTCTTTCTCTTTTAATTATTAGTTCTTTTTGTTTAAGCATTTTTAGACTTAATAATTATGCTTAGGTTGTTTTGCATGCTTATTTTATTTTATGCTTAGGTTATAGCTTAGAGTTATAACATGCTTAGGTTATAGCTTAGAGTTATAACATGCTTAGTATAAAATATATATGCTATGATATAATTTAGAATTATGGTATGCCTAGCCTATGCATGCTGACCTAGGTAGAGAATTATTTAGCTAAGGCTTTATTTAATTTATATGCATCTAATAGGAGTTCTTGGGGACAGGGACAAAACTTTGAATTTACGTCGTGCTTGTTATGCATGTTCAATTTGACTGTCAGTTCCTAACATGGGATCCATGGGAATCTGGTGATACCCTGCTTTTACATCTAGTAACGAGTATACGACGTGACCGGATGTTGAGTCTACTAGTTGATCAATGCTGGGAAGCAGATAGTTGTCTTTTGGGGTTGCTTTGTTGAGATATGTAAAGTCCACACATATTCACCAAGCCTTGTTTGCCTTCTTCACCAAGACCACATTCGCTAGCCCCTTGGGGTAACGCACCACTCGGATGTGGTTGGCTTTTAAAAGGTTAAAGATCTCGGCTTTAATTGCCTTCTGCCTATCTAGCACTTTATTAAGCTTCTTTTGCTTCACCGAGGATGCCTCTAGGTCGAGGTTCAAGCTATGTTGAATTACTTCGGGTGGTACCCCAGACATACCTTCATTATTCCAGGAGGTGTGTTATTCTTCTATCAGCACTTGGCTGATGTCCGTATTAACAGGTTCTAGGAGATTAGCAGCTATACGTACTTGCCGATTAAGCCCTACAATCAGTGTTTCTATGATACTGACTCGCTTAGCGTTCTCCGTTTCTTCTAATTCCATGGCTACTTCATCTGTCTTTAGTGATGCTAAGTAGGTCTCCTATGCCACTAAAGGGTTACCTGCACTACCACGACTCCCTTTGTGGTAGGAATCTGCATGACTAGGTACTTGATTGAGATTAGTACGTCTGTCTTGGCTATGAATGGTCTACCTAGGATGATGTTCCAGCCGATTGGTACATCAGTGATTATGAAGTCTAGTTTTGCTCTCCATTTGGTTTTATGGTCACCAAGCTCAACTTCTAGGGTGGTCTGCCTGAGTGCTGGAACAGAGTGGCCACTAAGGCCGAAGAGTGGTGAGTAGGCTGGCAGCATCCGGCTGTGATGAACTTCTAGCTTGTTGACCACCTCTTTTCTGATCAGATTGATGGAGCTGCCATTGTCAACAATGATCTGCCTGATAGTGTGCCCTTCTACTAAGGCCTCTAGCACAAAGGGGTCTGCATGTGGGCTCTTTACTAAGCTATTTTTCTGGAAAGGTCTGCTGAGTTTTGAGTTATCTTCAATATTTGATCTTTTGTGCTCTAAACTCTTTCCCTTTAAGAGGCATCCTTCAAAGCCTGGTCCGCCTATGATTACCATTACAAGCCCCTTTGACTTCTGTGAGGACTTGTCTTCACCATCCTTCTTTAGTCCATATCTACTTTCTTTAGTGATCCCCTTTACAAATTGTGAAAGCTTCCCTTGCTCGATTAGGGCATGGATCTCATCTGCTAGGACTCAGCTAGCAACGAGTCAAACCAGTAGGTTGCTGGACTGATTAATGTGTTGGGAAAGTTCCTACAGGTGTGTGCTTTCGAGGCGTATGCTAAGTCCATCTTGTTCTTATAAGTTTGGATATAGGTCCGAGGGTCCATGTCTCAAAAATAGTTATCAATGAATGGTAGCTTGACTCGGGGGTTAAGCTACTCTGCGAGGATCTCTGCACTGAATGGGGAGTCAGATATTTCTAGCAGGGGTTCTTACAGAGAAACAGTATAGCCATTGAGACCTTCCTTGAACATCTACTAGAACTCCAGGTCATCCCAATATCTGAACCTCTTAGGCTTTGACTATTAACCAAGCGGCGCTGGCGGAGGAAGACAAATAGAGTGTGTTAGACCTTGATACAGACTATCTGGGTTGAAGAAGCCTGATGGAGTAGGTCCTCGCGGGTAGTGCGCATCGTTCGTAGGTTCATTCGCAGCGGCTCATTTCTCTTGTCGTGCTTTTGACATGCCAATTAGATACCTCCATGAGGGGACTTCCATACTTCTATTTGTAAAGGACGTATCCGCGTTAGCGTTATGTTAAGCCGATTGGGAGCCACTTCCTGCAATGTTAGGACTCGAGTGAGTGTTGTGTGTCCCCACCGAGTGAGTATTGAGAGATCTATATAGCAGGCGTTGTAAGGCTCTTCGAGATAAGCATTGTGTGGCTCACCCTGATTGGTGTTAGAGACCCCTCCCGAGTGGGCGTGGACCCAGTGGGTGATAGGACGGATGAGAGTGTCCGTATGGTGCAACGGTCCGCTTGTTGTGTGTCCAGCCATTCCCTCCTTCATCACTCCAAATAGATTCCTTCGCAACCGATTTTTGTCTTTGGAGGAAACCTGATAACGCTGAGCGAAACTTTCAAAGAACTCCATTCCGGCTGCAGAGTTTATCGGCGGCGTTACGGTGGAGTCCATGGCTGGGATCATGGAGGAGATTCCTACTGCTGTAGTTGATTAGGAGATGATCGTCGTCCCTGAGTCATCGGCATTGTCATTGTTCGTTTGATCATGATTGTGTTCGTCGGAAGATAAAATTCTCGCCGAAGTAAGTTGGTCCATGCTCACTGCACCACTGAAAGATTGGTCAAAGGAAGGGTTCCTTGAGCTAACCTTCACTGAAAGAGAGAGGGTCTGCCTTTGCCGGAGATGGTGGCTACAAGATAAAAAAGAGCATTAAAGTGGCTACCCGTGTGAACTGCGTAGCCTCTCCGATGATTAAGTAAGCGATGGTGATAAAGAGGAGGCAAGTAAGTAAATAAGTTTTTAGGGTTTATAATGTGATACCTGAGATATAGGGGTAACCCCATATTTATAGTATGTAGTTACCTTGTCATGATAGGAGCGTATTTCCTCTATTGGCAGTGAGGAATCCTTAGCAGGTAAGGATCCTATTTAGACTTGACTTCCTCTATAAGAGGTTTCTTCTTATTTATCCGTTTAGGAAAGGATATTATTCCTATTTATCTATTTAGGAAAGGGAGTTATAACGAGACTATATCCCTTAATTAGGCCAGTGTTACCAAGACCCTTCACGCTGCTAGTCGTATGGCGAACCTACTGTGAGTCCGACTGATGATATGTCACCTTGTTAGTCCTCCACCCGGTATCTGTAAGATACTGAGTCAACACTATATATATATTTATATATATATATATATACACACTTACTTTGATGGTTTTCCATTAAAATAGTAGAAGGATGGTTGTAACATAAGTTGAATAATAGTATTTGCCATTTCTTATTCTAATTTTGTAGATCTCGGAACTTGACAATATCGTATGATATTTTTGAAGAAATTGGATATTAATTTTAATTTTTTAAAATTAAAGTACCTTATAACTTGATAACTAGATGAGTATTCGAGGCATGTGTATGGCATACGCTTAACATCGCCTTGATGGACTCCTCCTAATAACTGGATAGATATTCAAGATATGTGTACTACTTGCATTTAACGTTGCCTCGATCCATCCCTCACACCTCAACATCTATGCCATCTCAAGAGCGAGACAACGTACGATGAGCTACCAAGGTAGCATGTTACCATCAAAGGAGACAATTGGATATACATTTAAGATGTGTGTAACACACATTTGACACCGCCTCGATGAAATAGCATCCTTGTCGCATCCCAGCACTAGCTTAACCGTCCTGTCATCTCGAGAGCGAGACAACATACTCACAATTGCACCTCTAGCTTAGTGTATACATAGGATGTTTACCAAGTCAATGTTTTTGCTCTACGTTTTCCACCAACAACATAACTTCCATCCTTAAAAATAAGAATATAACAAATAAGGGAATCTTTGACTAATTCTCCCTACAAAATTGATATCATAAACCCACTTTCAAAACCTAGCTGCCTAACATACATGCAGTCATACTCTTTGTGCCTATAAATAAGAGAAAAGGCCATAGAAAGAGGTAATTCTAATCTCTATCCTTACCGAAACTCTGCCATTTTTAATACACAAATACTGACTTTGGCATCGGAGCTCCCCCGAGGGAACAAGCCCCGATCTTTTCTTTTGATTCATTGTTTTGCAAGTTGCTCGTAGCCACATTCAAGCAAAGTCATACTCGAAGTGCAACGCGAGAGAATCACTTACCCATAACTTTCAGTGGTGCGATGACCATGGATTGAATTTACTTGCTCAAACGAGAACTTTAGTCTAGAACCCAAAGCTTCAACAAGAAAAACAAGATAAGTACATCATACTTTTCTTACAACCTTATGCGTATGACTAACACCGTTTCTCTTCACACTACACCAAATATGGTTTGTTGCAACTCCAAAACTACATTGCTAAAAGTGCTCAAAATGTCACAATAGAGGAAAAGGATTCTCTATTCTTCGAAAAAAGTGTTGGATGTCCTCCGTCGCTAAAAGTGTATCTGGCAACTTTTGTTCTAGTCATATCAACACCTTTAAAAAGCATCGCCATAATTTGTTTTGCAACATTTTCAGACTCTCTAGCAACTTTTTTGGGACGTTGCGAATACATAAAAATTCGCGATTCTTTACACTTCAGTTTGCACTTGCAACACTTTGCATACAAATTCAACCCTTTCTTATGACACTTTGGTAGGTTGTTGCAACGTTATTATTCAAGACTTCAACACTTTTTAGTATCATTTTTGTTCTAAATTGCAACATTTTTGAACAAAATGCAAATGTTTTCTACAACACTTTGATTTGCAATTGCAACACTATCACACAGATCTGAAAACTCATTTTATTATCACTTTTGTTTGTATTTGCATCAATTTCGAATATAATGGCAACACTTTGGTAGCAACAGCTTTCTCTATATTGGCAACACGCTTTAACATTACTACAACTTATTTAAATGTAAAATAACTAAAATATAAATATTTTATTATTATAATTCAAAATTCAATACTAAATCCATCATAATGTATCAATATCCAAAAAAGTTAAAGTGGTAAAAGTCAAAATAGCATAAGAAACTAACATTACCTAATTTATCTCTTTATTAGAGACGTCATTTCACTAGAAATATTGTAAGCATCAAGAATTAATATAATATTGGGATGATCTTCAACAAGTTTTTTCACTAATAATGCCATTTTTTTCTCAACTTTTTGCTCGACTGTCTCCTCCACTTGTTTGATCTTTTTTTTTTGTCAATTCTTCATCATAAGCATTTGAAGTGTTTCCAGTTGATTTTTTCTTAAGCTTCTTAGGTACTGCACATCTACCAGCAAGCCAAGAGGATCCATGTGACGTCCCTCCAACAATAAGTTGTTCAACACTCTCTCGTGGTGCACCAGATGAGCACATCCCTTCAAGCGTAGACTATGAAGAAAATATATCGTTCATTTCTATTTGTGATACGTTAAAACTTTCAACAAGGTTTTTAAATAAATAACATACTTACAATTCTATACTTGATCACTTCAGTTTGTGACTTGTAATCATGTCCATCCTTGCGTTTACGGGTTTCGATAAATATCAGCTGTCAATGGTTCTTCCCCGTTTTGTTTTGTAAGTTGCTAGCACAAATACAAATTGTAATAACAAGAATTAAAATCGAGTTCACATATAAGATAATTAGAAAGATGAAAAAAATTACATAAAGAAGAGTTTCCAACGTAAAATCCAATATTTTTGTTTTACTTATAATTTACAGCAATTGTTAAGTGTAATAATGTGTTGTGTCCATGTAGTGAGAATAATTATCTGTTATAATGGTCCTAATTTTAAACCATGTTACTTTTTTTGTAAAATTAGATGCTACTAATTGTTAGATTCCATCTAAATTATTTTTCAAAGGAATAGAAAAGGTAATAATATTAGTTTCCTATTGTCAGAGCTCAAAGTACCTCCAAGGTTAAAGGAAAATTACATTTACCTTCAATTGCTAAATACTTTTTGAAATCCTAATGTCGTCATTTACCACTAATCTAACTCATGACTAATAGAAATTGAGCATAACATTTAAATTGGATGATGTGCTAGCATAATAAATTTTATTTAAGAATAATGATGAAACAATAAAGGATATCATCACAATAAACATAACCAGTTGATACATACCATATTTTTACTGATTTGGGCAAAACTTCTTGGCCCTACAATGTGTGTATCAGTAATCTTCTTCCGATTCACAGAATTCTGCTCAGCCATTTCCTTCAAATAAGTCGTTAGCAAATTAAAAAAACAACAACCAATATATAGTTATACAAACAATACATATATATATATATATATATATATATATATATATATATATATATATATATATATATATATATATTGAAAACATACCTTCACTTTCGGATGGCCCCAATATGTTAAGAGCACCTTGAAATCTTCAAGTGAAATATCATCTGGCTTATTCTTGATCCTTTCATCATCATTGTCATAAAAAGTGCAATGATCTTTCTTGATACGACATTTGTATGCCTTCCATGCATCACGCATTGTGGTCATTACCCAAGGTTTTCCTTTTTCAGCGATAATATACTTTTCCTAAGATAAATACAATCAAGAAAATTAAACTTAATCACACAAAATTAAATTCACTTCAAATCACATAGCTTACGTTCATAAACTCCCACACGCTATCCTTGTCAGGAGCCTTGTGCCAACTAACATAAATAAGAGGCACACTCCCTCACTAAAGTTTCAAAAAAAAAGCTGAATTCTGAAGTTAATTTTGCATCTTTTGAAACAGGTTGAAACTTATCATTTAAAGTTATCAACTTCTTGTCCTCATGATGAAACACCGCCATGCTATGAAGTCTGCATTTAGTTCATATCCTTTTAGTTCAAGATTCCATCAAGTATACATATTGTTATGACATAAAAAAACAATAGCATAGGATCAATGAATGCCAATAAAAGTAAGTTGTATACATCCTACTAATTATGTCAGGTCTGGCTTTGACATTGTTATAAATTTATACATCCAAAAAATTCAATATATATCAAGATCTATTCAATTCTGCACCTATCAGTACCAATTAAACCAATGAAAATCAATCTCAATCATGTATTAGTTCAAGTTCCATGGTTTTTAGTTGATTCAAAAACCTATCAAAAAACTGAAATTCGCAAACAACAGATAACATCAATCTAAGAATCCTAATACATGTAAACATATACGTATCTACTTAAAATTCATAAAATATTTGTCATCTAATAATGATTAAGTCCTAGTTTTACGGATAAATCCAATTTTTCAGCAAATTGTTTCAATTCTAGGGTTTGATTTAATTACAATGTACAATTTTGAAATCATAAATCTAATAACCCAAGAGCAATATCCAAAATTAACACAAAAGAAACTGAAAATCCTTAACAACACCCTATTCGAAAAAGGAAAACAAGATATTGTACCTTTCCCGTCTTAGTAGATGACTTTACTGTTTCAGTAGCTTCAGTAATGGTGTCAGTGAAATTTGTGGAGTTAAAGGAATGAGCAATAGGCAGCGAGAGGAGGTTCTTTGGAGTATGGATTGAGTAAAATCGGAAGGAATTAAGATTAGCTCTCTCAGATTTAGAAGCAAAATTGGAGAATTCAAATTCAATGTAGAACATGAGAAATCATAGACAGTGTGAATGACGAGAACTCAGCAACCTACGAGATAGATATGAGAAATCGAAAAGACATAGAGGAAAATTTCAGTTTAGTGCAAACAACGAACTTGATTCAGTATTGTAAACGGTGACCTAGGATTAGTATAAATGGTGAAGCCTTAACAAAAAACCTAGGCAGATATAGAAGAGAGGAGGAAAAGAAAGAGAAATAATCTGAACGAGATATTAGGAGTCAAATATTTTGGATTTTATTCAATTTCTTTTTATTTCTTATGAAGTACTATTTGGTAGAAGATCAAAATGCGGGATTTTATGTGCCCTTCTTTCCATAATTACACTTCTCCCAATATATTTTTATTATTAATTTTTATATATTATAAATTCCATTAATAATGTTACTATTTATTTGATTATGGTGCCGATATTATTCCCACCTATACAAGTTGTTCCGTTTTTATCTAAATTTATTTTATCCATATTATAAAAATATGCATTTTCTTTTTTACAAACATTAAGAAAATTGGAGACTTGCCCCAAGTTTTCTTCAAATTTCACTCTATCAATAGGAATATGAAGAGATCCATTAGATATTTAATTGGATACTAATTTTTTAAAGCAATTTTTCTCTATTAATTCTTTATTTCATTTTATTTTATTATAATAATTTTTTATTATTATTTATTATTTGATTATTCATTATCAATTTTATTAGTTATCATTATTATTAATTATTATTATTAAAATAATAATTCACAACCTACTTAACTGATTGAATTTAAACAAAACTCAACTTAATAGAATAATCATTTGAATGGGTTACCTTATTTCTTGTATTATCTTTTTACTTTAATTCCTTAAAACTAGCAACACTTCACAAATAGTTCACAGATATGTTGCAACTTTTAATGAAATAAGTTGCTAGAAATCAATTTTAATAAATAAAAATGGAACACTTATGGAGCAACACTTTAGTTTTTCGTTGCAAGAGACTATATATGGTGTAGTGTTAATTATGCATGACCAACAATTAAATTAATTTTATGGCTTAATTAGCGGGTACCCCGCTTCTTCATATATTATGTGGAATTTTTTTATTAATTATATCAAATCCATGATTTAACAGAATTGAAAATTCTGACTTGTACAATCGTAGGTCAGTATGACTTGCTTAATTTAAAAGTCGTGTGCTTAGGACTCTTTCGCTAGCTTCTTTTTTGTGTCGCTTTAAACACTTCATGTTCATGGAAAATACTGCTAAATGAGCAAGCACGCCTCAACTTCAACAAAACTCTCAACACACAAGAGAGATTTATGTTGCATATTTTCTATTATTTGGTGCATGCTCTTTAGTCGGCTCACCATGTGTATATCTTAACATATTTGCTATTCAATTTCTGCCAGTTTAAATTAGCGGCATGTATATCTCTTAAGGGGCATCCTCTATGCCTCCACTGCCGAGTAGCAATTGCCCCGTTTAATTTCATGGTTTGATAAGGTTGTTTGCAGATGTCGGAGCGCTCAATAAGAGAGCCTCTGTCAACCTTGATGACAAAGGCAAATTAGTGCAAACTGAAAGGTCTCAGCTTATGTGAGAATTTTAACAAAAATAATATCAAATACAAGATGTAAGATTTCAGTTTTGGCGCAATCAAAGTCCAAATACAAGCAAGGATAGTTTCATATTGAAAGGCGCACTCGACAATCTCGTTACTTATAATTAGAACATGATTCAATATGAAATATATGGCATACAATTATTTTTTAAACTGATATAAGTGTTCTCTGACAAAGAAAAGGTGGCCCTTTGCGCATTTCAATGTCTTCTGCCCTTGTAGGTTTGTTATTCAACGACAATACTGAAAAAATGGACCATTACGCAATTCAAAGTTGCGCACGAGTACAGGTTTCCAATTCCTTTTTATCGAGCAATAATAGAGCATTGGATTAATTTAAGTTATTAATTTCTCATAATAATTTTTTTCCAAGATATGCAAGTTTACTGGATTTTTCGTTACTTCTAATTTTATTTATTGGTCAAATTAGAACCATTTGGTATAATTTCTTTGTCTAGCTTTCTGAAAGTTCAGGTTCATCTGTATGGAATGAGGCCATATAGCTTTTGAGCATTCCTCAGCTGTATGAGGACTCAATTAAAAGATCGAGGCATGATGTAAGACCTCCACCACATTCAAAGATCCAGGCGGTATTAGACCTCCGGCACATTAAAAGACCGAGGCGTGATGTAAGACCTTCAACACATTTAACGACCAAGGCGGTATTAGACCTTCGGCACATAAAAGACCGAGGCATGATGTAAGACCTCCGACACATTTAAAGACCGAGACGGTATTAGACCTCCGGCACATAAAAGACCGAGGAGTGAAATAAGACCTCCGGCATATCTAAAGTCCTTCCAAGCTAAGGAGCATATAAGACCAAGGTGCCCCCTAAACCTTATTCCAGCACATAATAAGCGTTGGACTTGTACCTATCATTGTACTATACTTCATTATAAAAGAAGCATTTTTTCTCAATGTTATCTTGATATATTTTTATACTTATTTAGGCCTTTTAACGGCTCAACGCCCTAAAGCGGCAATAATTTCACCCCCAAGCGGCAATACTTTCACCCAGCCAGCTACAACAGTTCATAAGCTAACGAGACTTAGACGAATTTAACAACAATATGTTTGTACTTATTTAAGCCATTTAATGGCTCTACGCCCCAAAGCGGCAAAACATTCGCCCCCAAGCGGCAAAACATAGCCCCAACTGGCTACAATAGTTCCTAAGCTAACGAGACTTAGACTAATTTAACCATAATTTGTTTGTACTTATTTAAGCCTTTTAACGGCTCTACGCCCCAAAGCGGCAATACTTTCGCCCCCAAGCGGCAAAATATAGCCCCATCCGGCTACAACAGTTCCTAAGCTAACGACACTTAGACGAATTTAAAAACAATATTTTTGTACCTATTCAAACCTTTAACAGCTCAACGCCCCAAAAGCGGCAGTACTTTAGCCCCTAAGCGGTAAAACGTAGCCCCAGCCGTCTACCACAATTCCTAAGCTAACGAGACTTAAAAGAACTTAACAAAACGAATACTAAGCATCAAAAGCTCTACACTTAGATAAAATCCAACTAACACCAAAACCCCGAGGTGGGACAAAAGCATCACAAATATGCATAAAAATAAAGGGCATCCATCAAGCAAAAATAGAAGCAAATTGTATGTACATAAAAGCGCCAAAACCAGGCATTATCTCAAAAGTTACAAAAAAAAGGAGAGAAACACATGTCGATATCAAAAAAAGACAGAAGTCTAAGAGGCTGGCGGGTCCTGATTCTCTGACACATCTTCCGAGAGTTTCATGCTGCTCGCCTCGCCTGCCAGAGGGTCTTCGTTTCCTGTAGGAGGATCCAATTCATTACCAGATAGGCTCGGAGGAAGTTCTTCAAAAGTTGGTAGGTGACATCACTCACCATTTCTTCACTCAATTCAGGCCAATGTCTACGGATCGAGTCAAGCATCCGTTGCCCATATATGCGACCCATTTGCACCATCTTATCCACAATGCCCTTGTAAGGTGTTGATGACGTATGGGTCTCCCTTAGCGCCTGTGTGAGAGGAGGGGCCCACTAGGGTTTGGTTGGATTTAGGCGTGACAAAACATTTTTAGTTCAACTTTGCACAAATAGCCAATTTTAATGAATAAAAGGAATCGAAACTCAAATCTCGATACAAATGATAGAGTCATCACCCAAGTTGTCTACTTGGGAAAGATTTTTGGTATGGTTCCCATTGGGTGGGAGACTCATACCTATTGGATCAGAGATTTGGGTATCGGATGAGTCATTTATTTCTCATTTAGTTGATTCAAAATTACATTCACAGCGTAAAACTATTTTGTTTTAATCATTTGGGGAAGTATCACAGAAATCCTATTTTCTTACACTCTTTCACACTCGTTACATGTGTTTACAGTTTATAACAAAGCACAAGCAATAAATGGGGGAATAAAAATTACAACCAGGGGAAATGGGGGAATCGCGAAAGAACCTATACATTTGTTCTAAGGTATAAAACAAAATGAAATAAATTCCCCTACATTGACAAAGATTAGCACAATTTATGGCACATCATAAGTCAACATTTTGTTAGAAAAATGCAATTATGTAAGCTTGTCGGTTTTGCGATCGATAGTGCCCGGGCGGCTTCTAGGATCGGAGAGAAATACAAGTCTTTAATGTATTTTATTATGAAAACAAATTTTAAATTTTGTGGGTTGATTTACCGGATTATTGGTGAAAATGATCGCATGGCAAATGGTGAGTTTTGATTGATTTTTACTAGTTAAAAGAGAACTTTGGGTTCTGCCTAGGGCCAGTACCCGTACGGGTCCCCCATACTCATATCGGTCCTCCCTAGTAATCAAACAGGAATAAAAAAAATAGATATAATTTAATAGACAGAGAATAATAATAATAAAATGACTGAGATTTGAGTCTCTTTAAAACTTAAGAGCTTACCTTTACGGCGTTAATCCACTTTGAGGCGATCCCTTTGTTGTGAGAGAGTCTAGCCAAAAGTAGACGTTAAAATGGAGATTTTAGGACTATTTAGGCGAGTATTTGTGTGGACAGAATCTCCCCCAAATCCTAATAAATGAAGCTAAGAATGAATAAAATGTGGACAAAACCTCAAGGGATGGGTTTTCTCCCTATTTTATACCTCCTATACCTTAGCTATACCTTTTTTATAACTATAAAAATAGCTAGAATTTGTATACAATATCTTTTCTCTTTGCGTGGTTGTGTGTCAAAAGAGGTCAAGAAAGGCCTCTATTTATAGGGGAAATTAGGTCTGAATGCAATAAATCGCATTCATGACCTGATTTCTCCTGAAAATAGTATGAATTACCTTCTATAAAGTTTGAATAGGCAAGAATGGGACCCCGTACGGGTCCCCTCCAAGCTTATAGGGAAATGCTAGTATGGGTCCACCAGTGGATCTGTACCACTAGGCAGCACCTGTATGGGTCCCTAAGGGTAGACTGGGTCTCCAAACTTTAGCCAAACTCAACTCTGCAGCAGCAACAACACCTTTGATGGATAACACATGTAAAAGATTGCATAATCTAGCCCTCATCATTGTTTTGTGAGAAGGATCATTAAAATCCAGTGCTCATAGACTACCCCTCATGGGATCCTTGCAGATACAGATCTGTATGATCTTACGATGTAAGCGAGGGTTTAGAAATCATACCTTAGGTGATGATATGGGTAAGTTCCTTTCTTGAGGCGAACTCCTTTCCTAGGTGTCCCTTTCTTAAGGAAGTGGACTTTCCTTGCCAATGCGTATCCCTTTCTTATGATGGATGACTTCTCTTTGATGGTGCTTATCCCTAGTGACTTTTATTAGGAAAGGTGTGTGTATCCCTTTCTTAAGGCGGATTGACTTTCCTGGTTGATGTATCACTTTCCTAAGGCAAATCAACTTTCCTAACTGATTTATCCCTTTCTTAAGGCGGATCGACTTTCCTGATTGATGGTGTATCCCTTTCCTGAGGCAGATGACTCTCCTAACTAATGGTGTATCCTTTTCTTAAGGCGGATTGACTTTCCTAACTGATGGTGTAACCTTTCCTAAGGCGGATGACTATCGTAACTGACATATCCCTTTCCTAAGGCAGATGACTCTCCTGCTGGGGATTTAGAATGACCTGTAAAAAGACAACAATCAAACGCTGAGTTAGTCATTGTCTAAGTAGGCACATCTTAATTCTTGATTAACTTTGTGATGAACAAAAATTTTTGCCCCTTCAATTAAGAATAAAGATGTGTGGATGGGGGTTGACCCCTGAATAAACTGTACACTAAGTGCGAGAAATGTCAGGTTTGGCCTGATTGCTTCAGGATGGAATACCTCTTGGAAGGGTGCCTTTTAAAGAATGCCCCTTGGAGGGCTTGATGATGGGGGGAATACCCCTAGATTGACGGATTCAGCTGTTGGGGAATGGGGGAATGCCCCTAGATTGGCTGATTCCGCTACTGGGGAATGGAGTAATGTTCTTTGGTGAATTCTTTTCTGTTGAGGAACTGTTTCCTTCCAAGACTCACTTGTTAGGGAAAACTTCCTATATTCAAGTGGACCAGTATATAAAAATTATCCATGTTAGCGATCGATTCAAAAATGGCTTACCTTGATTCTTGATTAACTTTTGTGAATACAAAAATTTTTTCCCCTTCAATCAAGGATCAAGGTGAGCTAGGGATTTCCCCTAATTTAACTGAAATACAGAGTTCAGGAGAAGTGGGGTTGACCTCGAGTTTCGACTGGATGTGCCCCTGATGCTTCTATGAAGTTCTGATTCAAAACTGCTTTCTGATGGCAAAGGGGGACCCATACGGGTGGGTTAGGACTCATACGGGTGGCAACTTGGAGGGAAGGGACTCTTACGAGTAGGGTAGGACCCTTGCGGGGTCCTCGTCGGGGGGTTTTAAAAAAACTGAATAGACCCCTCACATCCCGCCTTACACCAAATCCTCCCATATTGTAATTTTCCGGCGATTTTCTCCCAAAACAGATCAAAATGTATAAAAAGATCCTAAACACTGGCTGCTTTTTCCTTAGACTCGAGGATTTGCCCCGGGTAGGCGATTCGGAGCTTCGGGAATGCCCGATTTTGGTAGGGTATGCTTTTTGCAAGGGTGACTCATTTCTAGGACTTACTACCACTTATGAAGTGCCTCTAATCCCTTCCCCTGACACCCATGCCTCCAGACTCTAAGTATTGTGCTTGATTCTCCATTTTTCCATTTTTGGGTTTTTCAAAATTTCTCGATTTCCGGCATGATTTAGGGCATTTTAGACCTTGAAATAGAGCCTGATGCATACAACTTTATTCTAGGATGCTTTAGGGACTAATTTGAATGAGCTTTGGTTAAATTTGGATGAATTTTCAATTTTTGGGAAATTTTGCACGATGCCACTATTTGTAGGGGACCCGTACAGGGTGAGGGAGGACACGTACGGGGTACCATTTTTATACGGAAGCCGCATAAGAACCGTACAGGTGGGGCAGACCCTTATGGGTCCCATCCTTAGGTATACAATGTACAACTTTTTGCGTTTTGCAACCTTTTCCTAATTTTTTATTTGTCCGCTGTATCCTAATCCTTTTGAGCTGTGATTTTGTCTTTGCAGTTTCAGTATAAGATTATTGGAGCCTTGAGCTTCTACAGGAAGTGGTATGAGGAGATTCATACCGCAGGGGCTACTGAGCTATTAGCTCATATAGATTCTTTTGGGTTCAGCAACATCATCAAGGCCATCCCTCAGGCTCCGAAGACACTAGGCCTAGCTGCTATTTTAGCTTTAGTGGAGAGGTGGTCGGAGACGACCCATACTTTTCATTTACCAATCAGAGAGGTCACTATCACTCCCTCGGATATGTGTGCCTTGATGGGATTAGACTGAAGTGGGAATATCATCCATTTTTATTTCTGCGACGATAGATGGCATTCCTAGCCTAAGGTGAAGGCCTGTATAGAGAGATTACTTAGGCTCCATCCTGGAAGGACAGATAAGCTCAAGTACGGGGACTTGCATGATTACTAGACCCGGCAGCCGCATCCTATTGCAGCAGATAGAAGGGATCAGTATGCCCGGTCTTTCCTACTGACATTCCTTACCATTTTCTTCTTTCCGGTCTACTCGAGCAACCTCAATTATGGTTTGCTCTCAACTCTCGAGGATATTGCCGCTGTGCCAAGCAATAATTGGTGTCAGGCCATCCTAGCACAGTTGCAATATAGGCTAGATGTCGGAGTTTATAGCCAGCAGTCTGAGCTAAAGATTTGCCATATGATCCTGCTGGTAATTCCCGAACTGATCTCTTGTGCTTTAACCTTTTATTCAAACTACTTGGGAACTAATCTTTACTCTGTCTTATAGATTTGGGCCTTTGAGCATCGACGGATCCCCAGGCTAGGCTTGCCCATGCAGCATGAGACACCTCACATCATTTCCAGGTGGATGGAGCCTTGGCAGGGTCAGGCCCTGACTACAACGCAGTATAGGGAGTTCCTTCGCCAGCTGTGCACTGATCGGGTAAACTTCTTTTATGTTGAACCTGTATTCATATTTTGACAACCATTAGCATAAACTGTATTTAAAAAGTTATGATACTTATAATGCATTTACTTTGTGTAGGTCGTTCAAGACCTATGGGAGAGGTTGGATATATATGGGGGCATTAAGCGGATGTAGGCTGGCGTGGATGATCGCCACTTTATCCTAGAGCTGCCACTCTCCTTTAGGTTGTATTTAGGCGAGCAAGTCCAAGGGTCAAGGACTAGTGCTATGGTAGAGATACTAATCCCTCCCCTTGTCCTTGAGGGAGTCTTTTGGCCACACCTGATGCCCAGGACGGATCAGGGGTTGTACCTGCTGGGTGAGGGAGCTCGAGTGCTATCAGTAGGAGGCTCCGACACTGAGTTCATTGATTCCTCGCTCCTTCCCCTTATGAGAGGATTCACTACAAAGACGTCCCCCTTAAGTTCTACTAGAGCAACAGTGATGGCGATGACAACAACGATGATGACAAGGGTAGACCAAGGGGCGACCATAGGGTCCATCTGTGGTTCGAAGTATTAAGGGCCCAACTAGGTCTGCTACCCCTTCTTCTTAGGTACCTCCCTAACTTAGCCTTCGTGAATACCTTATTACTTCTTAAAATTGATTGTGACTCTGAGTGTAACCTTTTATTGCTATAGCCTCCCGCTTCAGTACAGAAGAGGTCTACTGTTGCTGCCCCTACTGACCCTAAGCTGCAGATGAAGCGGTCCCGTGCTTCGAGGACCGTGAGAGAGGGAGTCCTCCGAGTAGAGCCAGATACTTTCTTCTGGGTCCTCAATCATTCGGGCAAGCGAGTTATCAAGGAGATCAAGAAGTTGGTCCTGCCCATTGGTTTTACCCCTTCTAGCTCCACCCATATGAAAAATTCTCTACTTTAATCTCATCTTTATAATAACTAATTTAGGATGCTCTTATTCTAATGTGATTTTAGTTTCAGGTGACCGTGACTAAGGCAGAGAGCATTGCCAGGGATTTCTTCTCCATCCAGGACTTACTACTAGCTCAAGAGGCACTAGCCTCGATAAGTTTCTTTTTCATGCAAAATTCAACAAATTATGCATGATGCATACCATGACATGTATATATGTGTACTGATCTTATGATTTCCATTGCAGACTCTACTGGCCATGGAGCGCGGTAAGTCCACTCAAGACTTGGATGCTTTTGAGGAGAGAGCTAGGTTCCTGAAAGGGTAGCTACGAGCAGCCACTGCTGAGGTTGACCAGGCTAGGGCGGAACTGCCCGGGTGAGGGCTGAGATTAAGATATTGCAAGGCTAGCTGGCACGGATGTCTGAGGACTAACATACACTGGAGCCATTTGATTCTATATCTGAGGATGATCTTTCTACCTATCGAGTGGCGCCGACAGCGACCCAGAGGGGCGGAGCTGAGTAGGAGGTGGATCAACGTGCTGGGAGAGCCAATGCTGCTGTCGAGGGTGCTATATGGATTGAGGACGTGTGATGATTAACATGGATGACCTGGTTGCTGATGCACAGGATCAGACTACAAAGGATCGCCCGGGACAGGATTCCCTAGTAGCCTAGATTGTGATGCACTTTTATTTTCTAGACATTTTACACTTTTGGGCCCAGCGTTCCTTACTTTGGAGTAAACTTGGATTGATAATTTTGACATTTAACTTTTTATGCATGCTGACTTTTCTTTTCCTGAACTAAGATCATTGAATATTGTTGCTTGTAGACCCGTATTACTGCTTGGTATAGCTAACGATGAGACCAAGTCTAGCTGGTTTGAAATTAACACTTCTAGGGATACGTACTATCAAGTGATTTTATAGTGAGGGGACAAAGTCCTGGGGATCTCTGCTGTGAGACACGGTACTCACAAGTGATGTTCTAACTTTTTCATGGGCCATTCGATGCTAGATGACCTATCAAACATTTATTTCCACTTCTTTTTGTCCTGATTTTTGCATGATTTGTCCTTGATGGCTCATTCAATGGACTTTTTTTATTTTTTTTCTTTAACTTTTATCTAGACCGCCCTTTCGGGTTTTCAATCCAGCAAGCTTTTCTGTTTGTCTTAATTTTTGCCTGGACCGCTCTCTCGGATTTTCAATCCAGCATACTATTTCTTTCTTTTTCTTCTTCCACTTGACTTTTGGTTGGGCCGCCCTTTTAGGTTTTAAATCTAGCAGACTATCTTAATTTTTGCCTGAATTATCCTTGGCAGTTCAATCCAATAGACTTTCTTTTATTCTTCGTCTTAACTTTTACCTGGACCGTCCTTTCAGGCTTTCAATCCAGCAGACGATTTCTATATTTTTATAGGTCTGATTTTTTTCGGTATTTTTTGTCTTTTGTTGGACAACATATGTGTGGTGAGGATAATAACAAAGATGCACAACATACAAAGAAAAATTGATGTTCACACACCTGCGACTATTTCACCTAAAGACATGCATGCATTCATAAGACCAAGATTCTTAGCGATATCATAACATGTTCATTGATGAGATTAATTTGAGTATATGGGCATTGGTAACAATTTCCAATGGTTAACTCCTACTGCCTACTAGTCTTTTACAGATTTTCTAGAAAGCAACTGACATTTTTCTCTCAATGCCCTAACTTTTGCCTAAGCCGCCCTTTTCAAGTTTTAACTTAGCGGGGCTTTATTTATATTGGAGTCCTGACTAGTTTACGGAATACCGATCAGCGGGTTGCACCTAATTTTTGCCCGAGCAGTAGAGGACCACTCGTCGGGTGATTTATTCTTTATTTCTTTTATTCTTTGTGCTGATTTTTTATGATTTAATTCTTTTGACCTAGACATGATAACGCTTAAGCCTATCTTGATTCACTAGATTCACGAACTCATTTTCATCCATATCCATAAGCTTGATTCCTCCTTTTCCAAGGACCTTCTCAACTAAGAATGGTCCTTCCCAATTAGGCCTGAATTTTCCCCTTGCGTTAGGGTTGACCTGGAGTAACTGTTTGAGAACTAGATCACCCGCCTTGAGAGGTTGTTTCAGGTATCTGACTCTATTGTTGTAAGCTAAAGCCATGAGCTGCTGGTACATCTATAGGTGGTCAAGTGCCTTGAGCCACTTCTCGTCTATTGCATTCAACTATTCATACCTAGCCCTTGTCCAATTTGACTCTTTTAGCCGAGCTTCGAATGCTACTCGTAGAGATCTTACTTCTGTTTCGACGGGTAACACGGCTTCCATTCCATATACCAAGGAGAAAGGCGTCAAATCAGTGGGAGTTCTTATACTAGTTCTGTGTCCTTAAACTGCAAATGGAAGTTTATCAGCTCAATCTCTGTAGGTAGCTACTGTCTTGGACAAGATTTTCTTGATTGACTTATTGGTGGCCTCAACTACACTATTAGCTTATGGCCTAAATGGAGAAGATCTGTGATTCTCGACGTAGAACTTCTCAAATAATTCCGTCGTGGCCCCTTAAAACTGAACCCCATTATCGGATACCACATAGTGCGAGACCCCATATCGAGCAAGAATATGCTTCTCTATAAACTTGGCCATTTTCTTGGTGGTGATATTAGAGTAGGATTTGGCCTCTACCCATTTTGAAAAATAATCAACTACGACTATAATGAATCGGTGTCCATTGGTTAACGATGGCTAAATTTCACCAATTATATCTACCCCCCACTCTGAGAAAGGCTGAGGAGTAGATATAATTTTAGGAGCTTCCCGAAAGTCACCCCAAACACACACTTCTTTGGATTCAAACACAGATTATATTTCTCAATTCTTGTCAAGAACCTATCCAAAATCTCAGGGTGCTCTTCGCTCGTATTTTACTTCACTAACATGTCATCTACATAAACCTCAACCTCTTCATGGATCATGTTGAGTAGTAAGGATGTCATGGCTCTTTGATAAGTTGCCCCCACATTCTTCAACCTAAAAGGCATTACCTTATAACAATATACCCCACATTCCATAATGAAGGTTGTCTTTACCTTATCGATGATGTCCATTAATATCTAATTGTACCCAGAAAACCCATCTAAGAATGAGTATATTGTGGCTCTAGCGGCACTGTCTACTAGTACATCGATATGTGGCAATGGGAAATCACCTTTCGGAGATGCCCTATTCAAATCGCGAAAGTCGACGTAGATTCTAACTCTTTCATCCTTCTTAAAGACTGGGACGACGTTCGCTAACCATGTCGGATACTCGATTACTTTGATGAATTTAGCCTCTAATAATCAGGCAACTTCAACTTTGATTTTTTTTGGCCCATTTTGGACATAATCTTCTTAATTTTTGTTTAACTGGTTTAAACCTGGGATCGGTTGGGATACGATGCTCGGCAATTTGGCTATCTACCCCAGGCATGTCCTCGTAGGACCAAGCAAAAGCGTTAACATGTTTTCTAAGCACTTTTATCATCTCTCTTTTTTGATAGAGGTTAAGTCGTTGGATATAGTTACCATATTTAGGGTTTCCTTAATACCCAAATTAATGTCATGCAATGAAGAATCATGAATGCTAAAAATGTTATGCGTATGGTTAGATGAATGCATGGTGCCGTCAAGCGAAACATCAAACAAGTTAGCAAACTCACTATTATTATCATTGGGATGCCCGAAGGCTACATCATTTTCATTACATACGATTGCATTGTCATCCTCCACATGTGAAGGGTCTTCTTGGTCACTCATCAGGATATGAGTCAGGTCGTGATCCAGATCTTGCAATTGTTTCTCAGTCAACACTTCGTCCACAGTTTCTCTAGTGACTTAGGCCAGGTTCTTCAAGGCTTCTTGGAAAGGTGTATTCTTATCCCCCAAGCATAATATAGTGTATATTGAAGTAATGAGAGTATCGATGGCTTTGTCTACTTCAATCTTTGATGGGTCACTATTCTCCATTTTCTTGAAGCATTTTTCTGCTTCTATGGCAACTTCATAGCTCTCAGGAATGTTCTTGTATGCTTCCATGAATGTTATCTTGCGGAGGTGGGGAGATAGTCCAAAGATGAATTGATCAGCTAATTCTTTCTTATAAGGTTTTCTTATTGGTCCCTGTGAGGGTCTTTATAAGGTCAGAGGGGGTGAATAACCCTTTTTCGCGGAATATAAAGACTTTAAAAAGTCTTAGTATAGCGTATTTGATTATAAACCAGATGATGGATCCGGATGATGCAGTTATGACAATATGATGCAAATAATAAAAGTTAGAGAAACTAGACACAGAAGGTTTTTATCCTAGTTCGACCCCACCTACTCTAGTCCTCGGTGTTTCCTTCCTTCGAGCTTTTCCACTAGTGGATTCCTTTCTAACTGGTAGGAATCAAGCCTTACAATTTGTCTCCGGATGGTAACCCCTTCCGGATGTAGGATATACCACTAGAAGCACCAACTCCTAGCTGAGTCCTTTCGTTTTTAGTAGGATATACAACTTAGACTTCTACTCCGAATCTAAGCCGATTCCTACAGGGAGTTCCTACTCAAAGTACCAACTTTGAGTTGTATCCCAATCTCCCAACTCACCCAAGTTGGAGATCCTTACTCTCTTGTTTTTACAAAGGTTTTGGCTTTTGGATTTCCTTAAGTTTATAGTTCACTTAGGAATCCTTACAATAGATTTGGAATTAATTGATTCTTGGAGGGATTGTAAGCTGATTGAATGCTAGTGCTTTTTGTTACTTATTTTTGTCAATCAAACAGCCAACCTTCTCATCTGGTGAAACTTCCCTTTTATAGGCTTCCATCATAAATGTAGTCGTTGTGGGTTGTTGAACTTGTGATAAATCTTCAACCATGATCAGGTTATAGGTGGCGCTTTTGGAACCATTGATCAATCCGTTAGACTGTAATTTGACCCGTTTGAATCCCATGGATTGATGCCGAAAAGTGGTCAATGATCGTTTTACTTGGCATTTTATGATGCACTAACTTTTATACTATTAGCTTTTTGGTGTGAGCTCTACACGCCTCCTTATTGGTCTAGGTGAAAAAGGTTTTCAGGTTTTTCAGTCTAGTGTCAATCCTTTTGTCCTTTCTCTAAAAAATGCAAGCTGTCATTTTATCTTTGTCTTGGGGAAAGGATCTTTGACTCCATAGACCAAAAGGTGGAGGGGAAAGATATCTTTGAAACTTTTCTCATTGTCTTCAAGCATAAGTCTTCCAGATGTCTTTGGACTCATATTCTTCGGATCTGCCTTCTTCTAGAGATAAGGCATTCAGTCCTTCCGGATGTTGTTCTTGAGGGATTAAAGATTATTTCCTTTCCAAGCTTAATTCTGATGATTCCTTGTGCTTAGGTATATGATGTCTTCAATGGACAACCTTGTAGCTAGATCTTTGTCCGGATGTTTCCATTTGGATTTGGGATTTGCGTAGTTTAAGTTTTTATTTCTTTCAAACCTGATCCGGATAATTTAGGTTAATTAGTGGTCCGGATCATAGTTTCCCAACAATCTCCCCCATTTGAGGGAAATAAAAACTAAGCACAAGGGAATGGAGTATATATGAACTAAGTATGATTCGTGATACTTAGACATTTATAGATTTTACTCCCTCATAATTCTAGCATCCTAACTCCCCCGATATTTTTCAATTCTAGCTTCTAAGTTTGTTTTAGTACAATTGCATTTTGTACTTTTAGAAGCAATATTTTGAGAATTAGATATTTTCACTATATATACTTCTGTTGTTAACAATAGTTAACATCAATGAAGTTCAGATTACAAATTAGAAAAATATATAATAGTGAATCCAGCTATTACAAAATTTTACAAGTACAGATAATAGCTAGTCTAATTCTGATCCCCTCCGGATGCTCCCTCTTTCTCCTTTCCCTTTCCGGATCCATGTTCTTGTGTACTTTTCTCCCCCTTTTTATTTCCATCTTGGGGGTCTATGACCATATAAGTGTTGTTATCCTAAGCTGTTTGCCATGCATTGGAATACATCGTGTAGTTCCTTTGGATCTTTCCTCAATAATCTTGTCAACCATAGGAGGAGTGAGATAGAAGAGCCGGATGGTCTTCTTTAGATTTTCATAGGATTGCTTGATAGATGGATGAATGCGCAAGACACGCTCTTGATCCTTTGGGTCATAGTAGGGAAAGAGGACCTTGAGGAGAGTTGTCATTCCTTTCTGTCTGAAGAAGCCGGAAT
The DNA here is from genome assembly GCA_947683365.1 of Euphorbia pulcherrima. NCBI lineage: Eukaryota > Viridiplantae > Streptophyta > Magnoliopsida > Malpighiales > Euphorbiaceae > Euphorbia > Euphorbia pulcherrima. The sequence continues at coordinate 30,478,169 of CANTUS010000001.1, forward strand.
CTCCAATGGCCTGCATGAGGTTGTGGAAGACCAGAAGAAGCTGGCTTTCCCGAATGGCAGAGGAGGAAGAAGATCCGAATATAGATAGATTATTGATTCCGGTCTGAAGGAGGGTGATTTCTTCACTAAGTCCTTTTCGGATATTATGCAAGGATTCAGATTGGTGAGAGAGTTCTTTTGAGATGGATGCCTTCCAATCATTTATTTGCTTTTCTAATTCGGTTATATGGCTTTGCAGTTCATCACCCATATCATCCAAAATTTTCTCCTTGAATTTGGGAAGAATTTTCTCTATAAAGTGCACCAGCATTTCTTGGGTGACTTATTGGTCTATTCCCAAATCTCTTATGGTAGGAGAGGGGTCTTTTTCAGCCATGAATTTTGAAAAGTTTTCAAACTTGGAGTCCAGATCGGAGGAGGATGATGTGATCTTATCAAGCATAGTTCCACAATTATTTGTAGCCAATATGTTGGTTTGATCAGTAGTCCGATTTGCTATAGAACCATTCTCCTTAAGCACATTCAAGGTTGGCTTGATCAGTGAGAGAGATGCTTCTGCAATTGCACCTGGAGTGGGGAAATCTAAGACTTTGTCTTCTATTTTCTTTACTGATAATTTGATCTTTCCCAACTCCTTTTTGACATCCTTATCAGCAGCTTGTCTTAGTAGTTCTTTTTCAACTCCTCTAAGATGTGTGCATATAGTCTGGAGGCTCTATTTAACATACCCTTCCTCATTTTCTTCTTGGGCAGCTTCTTTTATAAGATGGAGTGATGCTGAAGCTTTTGCTTTAACTATGTCTTTTGCAGGCACTCTTATTGGGCTTACTTTAGGAGAAAATTCCTCTTCAGAGGAGCTGGAGGATTCATCTCCAGAGCTAGAACTGTTTCCAGAGGGTTCATATCTATTTGCTTTTCATGCTCCTCTGGATCTTGTTCTTCTTTCCTTTCCTCCAACATATCCTCCAGACTTACCTTGCCTATTGAGTCCACTCTAGGAGTGTTCTCATTGGATCTCAAACAATGTGCCTCCTCTTGAGTGAGATTATCCAGGTTGTGCTCATTTTCCTTGGATACATTTGGAACATATGTATCCAAGTTATCCCTTTTTTCAGCTATTGTGACATCACTAGTAGTATCATCAGCATTAATATTAAGAGTAGCTATGATAGGAAGTACCTCTTTTAATAGAGATGGAATTTAGATGCTTGAGGCTTCCTTTTCTTCAATTCTTCCAACCTCAACCCCCGGATGACTGGAACTGTCCTCAGTCATCCCTACTATTGCCTTTTCAGGACTTTGATACTCAACAGGCGCATTGGAATTATCCTCATTGCCCTCTCCTACTGCCTTTACAGGACTTATTTATGTGGGATTTCTAGCTTCCGAACTTAGCAGGTCCTCCAGAAGAGGTTTTGTAAAGGGCATGAAATTGAAGGATTCGGATTCTGGAATTTTGGAAAGCTCAGCCATGGCATTTGAGTAGATTAGAATTGGTTGAGTAAAAGATTCCCTGGGTCCCTCAATGGCTAGATTGTTCAACTGGTAGTTTTCTGCCACGGAGGCCATCATTTCTTCATATTGAGGATCCTTCGGAAGGATGTCATCATTGGAACCGGGCACACTCTTACCTTTTGAGCCTTTGGCCTTAGCCAACTCCTCCATAACTACCCCCTTTGCTGCCTCTTCATCAATGACTATAGTAGTTGGCCTTTTGGCAGTTTTCTTCTGGTAATTCTGAGCCTCTATGGCCTCATCAAATGTATAACCCTTCCGGGTAAATTGCTTCTTTGGCAGAGGCATTTCGTCTTTAGTTTCCTCTTCATCAGACCCATCTCCCCCTTTCAGTAATTCGGATGCTTTACTCTTATGGCCCTTTTGATAATCCTTTCTTAATACAACAACAGCTACTGCAATAATTTCCTATGCCTCTAGGTCACATACTGGTCGCTGCAATAGATCAGCTGTCTTAATTCCCCTTAGCTTTGGCTTTTCTAGGGAGTTTTTTAGCAGCTGGGAGATTGTTTGTTGATCTTTATCCTCCACTTCATCTGGAACCATAACCATTTTCTTTTGAGCCTTGGTCCTAGGCTTTTTGGGAGAAGGGGCTATAGCATCTGGATTGACATCTTTCCTTATTCTGTTCTTCTTCTTATCACGTTGTCTTATAGCCCTGGCTTCATCCCATGTTTCATTGAACCTTAAGTCCAGAAAAGTCTTCTGGAGGATAGCCTTTCTATTAACACCTTGGAATCCAGTGAGGTTGACTTCAAAGGCCTGGAGGATCCTAGTGATCAAAGCACCGTGTGAGTTCCTATGATGCTTTAGGAAGTGGATTATTAGGACTGGGAAATTCACTTCACTGCATTCTGCCCAGTGCTACAGCATGCAATGTTGGAATGTTGACACTATGGTCAAAGATCCTTTCCAGATGAGGATTAGCTTGGCCAATACATGCTGCAAGATCCGAGGTGCCTGAGGCCAGTAAGTGGAGAATTTATCCCTAAAATATCTCTTTGGAAGCCACATCTTCGGATCATACTTCACGGTTGCTTCATCTCCATCCACCCTCATTTGCACTCCACTATTCTTCACATGAAGATAGTGTTCAAAAAAGTTCGGAGTTATCATAATTTCTTTGCCTTGGACCTTTGTGCATAGAGCATCCAATTTTTTGTGAGTACGAAGGTTTTTATAGAATTATCTTACCAACTCAGGATAAGTTGGACAATTGATCTGGAGAAACTCTTTGAGGTTTTGATCCTCAATTAACTTGGAATACGGGTCCATTTCAAACAGGAATATATCCCTTAGATAGTCTGTAGGTACGACATAGTCACTTTCTTTGAGGGTAACGGGGGTGAAGTCTTCATCTTTTAGATCAAAAATTGTAAAGATGTTAGGGAGCTTTACAGGGCCTTTGCTAGTCATGATTGCGGCCATTTAGAAAAGGTTGGAAGGAATTAGGTTTTAGGTTTTGATTTTTGTAGAGTAACAGTAGAGTAGTTGCTCGCGTGAGGAAGAAGAGTGAATTTGAGGGGTTTATATAGAATTTTGAAAGTGAGGGTATTTTGAGAATCCGGATGCGGTTATTTTGGCTGGATTGATGACATGGCAGTCGGATTTTTAGGAGAGACATAAATTTAATTTAACCGAAGGCTAGGAACTATTTAATTTTGAAATGACTGTCGAATTTACCGTGCATATAACAGCCAATGGACTTTTAAAATTCAAAAAGTAACTATTACCTTTCTGAGCTTTTACTACCATTTGTCATTCTTGTCTGCTGACATGGCATGCTTTCGAAATAGATTTTCCCCCAATGCTTCTTCTTTTCCGGATTGAGTTTTCAGCCTGAGATCTGGCTTGATTTAAAGTTATCTTCCGGATTGATCCTAAATTGGATTGTACATTCCAATAGACTCCCTCAGCTTTCCAAATTAATCTTCACTTAAAGGCTTAGTAAAGATATCTGATCTTTGCTCATTGGTTGGAATATATACCAATGCAACATCCTTCTTCATCACATGATCCCTGATGAAATGATGTCTTATGTTGCCATGCTTCATCCAGCTATGAAGTACTCGATTCTTTGACACATCAATAGCACTTTTGTTGTCACACATAACATCCACACATCCGGATTGAACTTCATAATCTTCAAGTTGTTGTTTGATCCATAGGAGTTGAGCTACACAACTTCCAGCTGCCATATATTCAGCTTCTGTGGTAGATAAGGCAACTTAAGTTTGCTTCTTGTTGTACCAAGAGACTAAGTAATCTCCAAGGAAACGGCAACCTCTGGATGTACTCTTTCTCTCAAGAGTGTCTCTGCCATAGTCTGCATCAGTAAACCCTTGGAGTGTGAAATCTCCATTACTAAGATACCATAACCCAACTTCAGTGGTTCCTAGGAGGTATCTAAGGATTCTTTTTACTACCTTGAGATGAGAATCCTTAGGATTGGCTTGATACCTTGCACAGTAGTAAACTGTATAGTGCATGTTAGGTCTGCTAGCTATTAGGTATAGAAGTGAACCAATTATCCCTCTGTAAAGCTTCTGATCAACATCTTCTCCTTCACAATCCTTGGATAGGATTGTATCTGATCCCATTGGAGTGGACATAGGCTTGCTCTTATCCATTTCAAACTTTTTCAAGATTTCCTTGGTGTACTTTGATTGATTAATAAAAATCTCATCCGAACTTTGCTTGATTTGTAGACCAAGGAAGAAGTTGAGTTCTCCCATCATGGACATCTCGAATTCCTTATGAATTTGAGAGCTGAATTCTTTACACATCCTTTGATCGGTAGCTCCAAATATGATATCATCCACATAAATTTAGACTAGAATGATATCATTTTTCTTCATTTTGATGAATAAGGTAGTGTCTGCTCTACCTCTAATATAACCCTTAGATATAAGGAATGACATTAACCTGTCATACCAGTCTCTGGGTGCCTGCTTTAAACCATAGAGAGCCTTCTTCAGCTTGTAGACATGATCCAGATGTTTTAGATCTTCAAATCCGGGTGGTTGCTTAACATAGACTTCTTCTTTGATAACACCATTTAGAAATGCACTTTTGACATCCATTTGGTATAATGTAAACCCTATGAATGATGCAAAAGCATATAGAATCCGGATTGCTTCCAGCCTTGCTATAGGAGCAAAGGTTTCTTCAAAATCGATCCCTTCTTGCTGGTTGTAGCCTTAGGCAACCAATATTGCCTTGTTTCTTTCCACCACTCCAGATTCATCAAGCTTGTTCCGGAACACCAACTTGGTACCAATGATTGATTTTCCTTTAGGAGGTGGTATTAGATCCCAGACATCATTTCTGGTGGATTGATCTAGGTCTTCCTGCATTGCCATCATCCAACTTTCATCTTCTTCCACATCCTGAAATTTCATTAGCTTTATGAGAGAGACAAAAGCGGCATGACTCATCATCCTATTGAGCTGACCTCTGGTCCTTATGGATTCTGAACATCATCCAGGATATTCTCAATGGAATGATCTCTGTGTGTCCTGATCTCCCTTTGTAGGCCTTCATGTTGAACTGGGACTTGCTCCACTACAGCTTTAGTCACTCCTTCTTGGCCTTCATTGAAGTCAATCTCCTGTGGGTTGAGATTAACTTGTTGTACTTCTGGATTAAAGGATATTCCTTCATTTTCTTCTTTGTACTTCTTGATTTGAAATGCATCAGGAATTCATGCTTCCTTCTTTTCTCCAAATTTTTTAGCTTCTAAAACTGGATCTTCTAGAGTGTAACTTTTCTTTCTAGTAGTGTTAGTCTCATCGAAATTTGCATGTATTGACTCTACCATAGTTTGGGTTCGTTTATTGAAGACTCTGTAAGCCTTACTATGTGTTGAGTAGCCAAGGAAAATTGCTTCATCAGATTTAGGATCAAATTTTCCTAGTTGCTCTCTATCATTAAGGATATAGCATTTACATCCGAATGCTTTGAAATACACAATTTTGGGTTTTCTTCCCTTTTAGATTTCATATGGGGTCTTTTCTATAGTTTTTCTAATGAGACTCTATTTAGAATATAACATGCTATATTCACAGCTTCTCCCTACAAGTATTTTGGCAAACAATTTTCATTGAGCATTGTTCTAGCCATCTCAACTATAGTCCTGTTCTTTCTCTCAACAACTCCATTCTGTTGAGGAGTGTGAGGGGCACAGAAGTTATGTTCAATGCCTGGCAGTCACAAAAATCAGCAAAATGCTTATTTTTGAATTCTCCACCATTATCACTCCGGATGCGTGCAATGCTTATGCCTTGTTCTACTTCTATCCGGATGAATGTTTTAGAGAACTGGTCAAAGGCTTCATCCTTACTTGCTAGCAAGAGAACCCAAGTATATCGAGAATAATCATCCATAATGACCATAGTGTATTCTCTTCTACCTAAACTTAATGGTTTGATTGGACCAAAGAGATCAATATTCAAGAGCTCAAGTACTCTTTTAGAAGGAATGTATGAGATGGAAGGAAACTTTTCTTATGTTGTTTACCTAATTGACATGCAGTACATAGATGATCCTTATCAAAAGTAACCTTAGGCAAACCCACTACTAATTCCTTTTTGGCTAGTTTGGATAGGAGGTTCATGCTAATATGTCCTAACCTCCGGTGCCATAGCAACGATTCTTCTTCTTTAGACACCAAACAGATATTCTTTTTATCATTTTTAATGTTTACAGAATAGATATTATTTACTCTAGGTGCATAGAGAATGAGTTGATTAGACTTAATATCATAGATTGAGCAGCCTCCGGAATCAAATGTGACTTTTCTTCCTTTATCACAGAGTTGGGCCACACTTAGCAAGTTGAATTTCAGTCCATCAACCAATGAGACATCTTCTATGTTTAATTTAGATCTAATGGTTCCATGACCAATGATTTATCCCTTTTGATTATCTCCAAAGCTTCCTTTGCCTCCCTTCTTCCGGGTCAATGTGATGAAGGCCTTCTCATCACCTGTCATGTGCCTTGAGCATCCACTATCAATATACCAAGTGTGTTGATCTACTGTGGATCTAAGGCATACCTACAAAATAGATCAAGTGGGTATGGGTACCGAATCAGATTTGGGTCCTCTCAAGTTATAACCATCTCATGCTAAGGGTAAACATCATAATAACCAATTTTAATTTATTAATATGATTATTTTTCCCACAAAACATGCACCCTAAAATAAGTATGTTTTGCTTCTACTTCTCGTTGATCTTCTACAAATCCTTCTTCCCATAGTTGCCTTTATACCCAGCTTTTTGCACACTAGTGGATGGTCCGGTATAAATCCGGAAGCTGGTTGGAGGTGCAACTTCAGCTCCACAATTTCTTCCTTGTTTGATAGGCTGTTGGTTGTAGGCCACCTTAGCCTTTCCCTTTTGAGTAGCAGTACATCTTTGGGCTTGTGGTTGCCTGCTAACTTCCTTCATCCTTTGGTTAGGGGTTTTTTGGAATCTATTCTGAGCAGGAGGATGATTATCTCTTCTTGGAGCTTTTATCTCTGGCCTCTTCCTGGATACTTCCTTTAATAGATTGATTTCTCTATCCATTCCCATTACATTTGCATTTAGGATCTGGACTTGATTCCTCAGGAAGTTTTCCACCACAACATTAATATGTTTGGTTGCTCTAACCAGATTGATGTCTTGTGCTATTACTTCAGCATCTTCTGCCAACTCCATTACTGCTCTTTTAAGAGACTTGATTGCTTTTGCATTCTTCTTTACACCCTTGATTACCATAGATAGAGCTCTAGCAAGATCAAGATTATAAGAAGAATTAAAACAAGAATTTACCTCAATTTTTGCTGTATCTGATTCTGATTCTTCGATTTGCACTATTTCTTGATTGGAGGCATTCCTTCTGGATTGCTCTGCTTTCGGATCAGTTAGAGCCATAAATGCGCAATTGGCAGTCTCCTCTTCTTCTGTTGAGGATGAGCTGCTACTTTCTTCACTATTGCTCTAGGTGGCCACCATTACTTCTTTTTAAGCTTCTTGGTTCTTTTGAGCTTAGGACACTTTGTTCTGAAGTGGCCTTTCTCACCACATTCAAAACATACAGCTTCTTTCTCCGGATCCTTCTTTTCTTCCGGATTCCTTCTAGGCCCGTCTCTTCTGGACGTGCCTTCTCTTGATTTCTGGGATTCATACTTTCTTGATTTCCTTCTATCTTTCTTTTGCATGAATTGGTTTAGCCTTCTGGTTAGTAGAGCAAGTTGATCTTTGGTGCTCATTGATTCATTAATTTGCTCTTCTTCTTCGGATGAAGCTGATCCGGTGGATTCTGCCTTAAGAGCAATGGCCTTCTTCCTCTCCTCGGGCTTCTTTTCTTATTGGCTATATCTCTCCAAGAACAATTCTTAGGTTAGGAGATTACCAATGAGTTCATCATAATTGTAAAAGTTTAAGTCATGAGCTTCCTCAATGGTGGTCTTTTTGTTATCCCATTCCTTGGTGAGACTTCGGAGCACTTTCTTGACCATTTCTACTTCTAGGATCTCCTTTCCCAGCCTTTTCATCTCATTCACTAGATTGGTGTATCTAGTGTTCATGCCGCTGATTGATTCTTTAGGCTCCATCTTGAAGGATTCAAACTTTTGCATGAGTAGATCAAGCTTAGCTTCTCTTACTTGGGTGGTTCCTTCATAGGTTACCTCTAAATTCTCCCAAATCTCTTTTATAGTCTCGCATCCGGGTATCTTGTTAAATTCAGCTGCACTAAGAGCACAATGAAGCATGTTAATAGCTTTTACGTTTTCACACAACTTTTTAAAGTCATTCTCATCCCACATACTAGATGGCTTTCTGGTAGTCATACCCTCTACTACATAAGTAGGCTCATATGGACCATCTTTTATAACTAACCATGCTTGCATACTTTGTGACTAGATGAAGTTCTTCATCCGATTTTTCCAGAACGTGTAGTGTTCACCGGTGAAGAGTGGAGAAGGGGTAACAGACATACCCTCGAGAAGGAGTTGTGAATTTTGGAAACTCATTTTGATAGGTGGATTAAAATATATGGACCTTTAGCTCAAGATTGTTATATCTCTAGTTTGAGCACTCACTCTGATACCACTTGTTGGTCCCTGTGAGGGTCTTTATAAGGTCAGAGGGGGGTTAATGGCGCTTTTCACAGAATATAAAGACTTTAAAAAGTCTTAGTGTAATGTGTTTAATTATGAATCGGATGATGGATCCAGATGATGTAGTTATGATAATATAATGCAAATAATAAAAGTTAGAGAAATCAAACACAAAAGGTTTTTATCCTAGTTCAACCTCGCCTACTCCAGTTCCCGGAGTTTCCTTCCTCCGAGCTTTTTCACTAGTGGATTCCTTTCCAACTGGCACGAATCAAGCCTTACAATTTATCTCTGGATGGTAACCCCTTCCAGATGTAGGATATACCACTAGAAGCACCAACTACTAGCTGAATCCTTTAGTCTTTAGTAGGATATATCATTTGGACTTCTACCCCGAATCTAAGTTGAGTCCTACAGGGAGTCCCCACTCAAAGTACTAACTTTAAGTTGTATCCCAAACTCCCGATTCACCCAAGTTGGAGATCCTTACACTCTTGTTTGCACAAAGGTTTTGGTTTTTAGATTTCCTTAAGTTTATAGGTCACTTACGAATCCTTTCAACAGATTTGGAATTAATTGATTCTTAGAGGGATTGTAAGTTGATTGAATGCTTGTGCTTTTTATTACTTGTTTTTGTCAATCAAACAGCCAACCTTCTCATCTGGTGAAGCTTCCCTTTTATAGGCTTCTATTATAAATGTAGCCGTTGTAGGTTGTTGAACTTGTAATAAATCTTCACCCTTGATTAGGTTATAGGTGGCACTTCCAGAACTGTTGATCAATCCGTTAGACCATAACTTGACCCGTTCACATCTTAGGGATTGATGCTAAAAATTGGTCAGTGATCGTTTTACTTAGCATTTTGTGATGCACCAACTTTTACACCATTAGATTTTTGGTGTGAACTCCACGCGCCTCCTTATTGGTCTAGGTGAAAAAGGTTTTCAGGTTTTTCAGTTTGGTGTCAGTCCTTTTGTCCTTTATCTGAAAAATGTAAGCTGTCATTTTGTCTTTATCTTGGGGAAAGGATCTTTGACTCCATAGACCAAAAGGTGGAGGGAAAAGCTATCTTTGAAACTTTTCCCATTGTCTTCAAGCATGAGTCTTCCGGGTGTCTTTGGACTCATATTCTCCGAATCTGCCTTCTTTCGGAGATAAGGCATTCAGTCCTTCTAGATGCTGTTCTTGAGGGATTAGAGCTTGTTTCCTTTCCAAGCTTTATTTTGATGATTCCATGTGTTTAGGTATTTGATGTCTTCAATGGACATCCTTGTAGCTAGATCTTTGTCCGGATGTTTCCATTTGGATTTGGGATTTACATTTAAGTTTTTGTTTCTTTCAAAACTGATTCGGATAATTTAGTTTAATTAGTGGTCCGGATTATAGTATCCCAACAATTCTTTTAAGAGCTACCAGGACTATTAACCATCTCTGAAAATAGTCATGGACAGGTTCCCCACTCCACTGCCTGATAGCTATAAGATTGAATATGGTCGGTTCTTCCCTTGCTTTCTTGGCTTCTAGGATGCGCTTCCATACCTCATCTTCTTCTAACCCTGAGTTAATCGTAGCTATTCCTTCTCCTCTTTGCCTGGGTTCACAAACTTTCCCTTTGTCAATTAGCACCGTGATGGTTTTGAGGAGATCTTCACGTACTTTAGTCGGGTGACTAGAGCTGACATGGTACACGCAGAAGTTGCCCTTTTCTTTAGGCCTTGGTTGATCATATGGCTAGAGGTGATCAATCAATACGTACTTCTTCAGCTTCTTGAAGAGGTTCAAAAGAGGAGTACGCCAAGGTGAGATGTCATTGAGAGTCATAGAATGAACCCTTTGGTCGTGGTTCATGCCATAGGGTAAACCCATGAAATAAGGGAGGATTGTTCCCTTTGGCATAACCATGAAGTTGGGAAACTAACTCGAATCCTTGCTATGGTGAACTTGTATCACGGCCTCTTGAAGAAGTAGGTGGGACCCATTACTAGCAGTGAGGAGCGTTGGGTTGGCTGGCTAAATAAATCGACTGAATCGAGCTATAAGATGAACTAGGAGTGAGAAAGTTTGTCGAATCTTGAACTGACATGGTAAGTAAAAGATCAGTACATGCATGGGATATGATATGGATGAATGATGCATAACAATGCATGGTATGGTTAATTACAAGGGAATGTAACACAACACATGCGAAGCGATCGATTTCGTCCTTATTTCTCCCGCTAGTGTTGAGGGTATTCTTCCTCAGTCTAATCTAACACAGAAATAGGGGTGCCTATGAGGTAAAATTCGAAGGCTTTCGATGAGAATAGTGTAGGGACATATCGAAAGTTAATGTAGAAGGTTCCCACTGCATCAAGTCTCAAAAGAGGGAGATGACAATGAGCGCTCCACTCCTCGGCTGCACCCATACTCTAAGCGGGCATGGGTGATACCTTCGCGAGTTTCACGAAATAATAGGGTGCCTTAACCTAGCGCTAGAAGAAGAGCATGTCTAGCTAGAGAAAGAAGGAGGTGAGAAGATAGAGTGTAATAATTTTCCCAAATGATGAAAAAGAAAACGGGTTGAATTAAGTAAATGATTTTCGGTGCTCATCTTAATCTTTTAAGCTTTTCAAACAAACCACAATTTTGCAAGTTAAAAGATTATAATCCCCAGCAGAGTCGCCACTGTGAGGTGTCGATGACGTGTGGGTCTCCCTTGGCGCCTTGGTGAGAGGCGGGGCCCACTGGGGTTGGTTAGATTTAGGCGTGATGAAACCATTTAGTTCAAGTTTGCACATTTTAGCCAATTTTAATGAATAAAAGAATTGAGACCCAAATCTTGATACAAATGATAGAGTCGCTACCAGAGTTGTCTACTTAGGAAAGAATTATGGTACTGTTCCCATTGGATGGGAGACTCATACCTTTTGGATCACAGATACGGGTATCGGATCAGTCACTTATTTCTCAATTAATTAATTTAAAATTACATTCACCGCGTAAAACCGTTTTGCTTTCATCATTTGGGGAATTATCACAGAAATCCTATTTTTCTACACTCTTTTACACTCATTACATGCATTTACAGTTTATAATAAAGCACAACCAATAAATGGGGAATAAAAATTATAACTATGGGGAAAATGGGGGAATTGTGAAAGAACCTATACATTTGTTCTAAGGTATAAAACAAAATGAAATAATTCCCCTACATCCACAAAGATTAGCACAGTTTATGGCACATCATAAGTCACCATTTTGTTAAAAAAATGTGATTATGTTAGTGTGGCAGTTTTTCGATCGATAGTGCCCGGGCGGCTTCTAGAATCAGAGAGAAATAACGAGTCTTCAACGTAATTTTTTATGAAAACACATTTTAAATTTTGTGGGTTGATTTATCAGATTATTAGTGAAAATGATCGCATGACAAATGGTGAGTTTTGATTGATTTTTACCAGTTAAAAGAGAACTTTGGGTTCTGCCAGGGGTCCAGTACCCATATGGGTGGGGTGGGACCCGTACGGTTACTGGGGAGGACTGGTACAGGTATGGGGACCCGTATGGGTCCTATCTGGTCCCGGGCAGAAATTCAGTTTAATTTAACAAGCAGATTTATGGATGATTAATGAAATACAAATGGAATTTCCTTCCGTATGAGTATGGCGCACTAGTTTAATATCCCTAAAGACATAAGATGCCAACAAGGCTCATATGGGTTAGGACCAGACCCAAAACATGAATAAAAGAACAGATAGAATTGAATAGACAAAGAATAATAATAAAATGACTGAGATGTGAGTCTCTTGGAAACTCAGGAGCGTACCTTTACGGCGTGAATCCACTTTGAGGCAATCCCTTTGTTGTGAGAGAGTCTAGCCAAATGTAGACGTTGAAATTGTGATTTTAGGACTATTTAGGCGAGTATTTGTGTGCACAGAATCTCCCCCAAATCCTAATAAACGAAGCTAGAAATGAATAAAATGTGAAGAAAACCTCAAGGGATGGGTTTTCTCCCTATTTTATACCTCCTATATCTCAACTATACCTTTTTTATAACTATAAAAACTCCTAGAATTTATATATAATATCTTTTCTCTATTGTGTGTTGTGTGTTAAAAGATGTGAAGAAAGGCCTCTATTTATAGGGGAAATTAGGTTTGAACGCAATAAATCGCATTCATGACCTGATTTCTCTCAAAAATAGTATGAATTACCTTCCATAAAGCCTGAATACGCAAGAATGGGACCCGTACGGGTCCCCTCCAGGCGTATGGGGGAAATGACCCATACGGGTCAACCGGTGGATCTGTACCACCAAGCAACACCCGCATGGGTCCCTAAGGGCAGACTAGGTCTCCAGACTTTGGCCAAACTCAACTTTGCAGCAGCAGGAACACCTTTGATGGATAACACCTATAAAAGATTGCATCATCTAGCTCTCATCATCATTTCGTGAGAAGGATCATTAAAATCCAGTGCTCATAGCCCTCCAGCTCGACTCGACGTCTTCTATCTCCATCTCGAGATCGTGACTCATCTGAGAGTGAGACAAATCCCCCTCCAGTACAGTATTGCAGTTGAGGACCTGAGTATAAACCTCCCACAGGTTTTCCAGCTCTTGCTTTACCTCCTTATACTTCCCTCGAGCACCACTGTTGCCTTCTTAGCCTCTGTCGCCTCTTTCTTAGCCATCTGAGCTTCATTCTTAGATGCCTGGGCCATGTTCTTAGCCGTCTGAAGACTTTCCTTTAGCTTGGCATGACTCCTCGTCCGATGATGCATCTCAACGCACCTAGAAAAGAGCTACAAAACAAAGGGACGCGATAAAAATTCCAAACCAAGGGACTGATGAAATAAAATTAAAGCTAAATTCATAAGTGTACCTCCGAGACCCGATCCACAATAATTCCAGTCGCGACCACACTAAACTCCTCCTTATAGGCGTTCTTCTCTCGTGGAAGAGGAAATGTGCTTCTGAGCGCCAGCTGAAGCTCAGGGCTAGTAATTTCCCCTTGCGAGCCCACCACTAAACAAGGCTCTACTTGAACCTCGTAAAAGGGGAAACAGTAATGGCAGCGATTGGCGAGCCGACGAGCCCATGGTGTTGGCTCGTCCCAAACTTGTCTGAAACCGGCAACTGAAAAAGTCAGTCTCTCATGAAATAAGGTGGAAGTAATACAAGGAAATACCTCTAAAACCTTCTTCTTCTTCTTGTTTGAGGCCTCAGCTGGCCAGGCGACGTTTCCAGCCTTGGCAGTCTCCCTACTCCTCTTTCTCTTGCCTTGGCTACCACCGCCTCGGCCCTTAAAAGTTGCGTCAGTAGTTAGATAAATTATTTCTGCCTGGTCATAGAGGTTTTCCCTACTAAAGTCCTTCGGCTTTTTCGCTAAGGATTTAGCGAAGGCCGTGTTAAGTCGGGAAGACAACCTGAGGCAAAAATAATAAAACAAGAGAGCAAATAACAATGAGAAGCATACTAGGAATGTCGACTATACCATCATAATAAACAATATCTGGGTCGTCCATTTCTATGACCTTGATGCCATTCAAATATGCCCAGGCGATGGTCGTTATCGACCACCTATCTCTCTCCAACCCGCTAGAAATTGAGATACAGGGATCCAGCTCGAGACCCCTAGTGGAAAGCGCCGAAGGGAATCCTTCCTCCAGCGAGTAGGAAACACTGGCAACCCCGGCTAGACTTTGATGTAGAAATAAAATTGTCTAAACTCTCGAACCGACGCTACCTGATTCGTGAAGCTATAAAAACCATCCTTCTTGCTAAAATGAAGGTGGTCCTCCGATCTCTTCTGTCGAAATGAAGCAAGACGTTGGAAGAATTAAGAGTCAAAGCCAAATCCTAGGCCTACACACAAGTGGTAATGGCCCACTATGTTTGTCCAACAATTGGGGTGAATTTGAGTGGGACATACATTCCAATCACACAGAAGTCGTGCTAGCAGAACCGACAATGAATACTTGAAGCCGGCCTAAATTGACTCTATGTATATGCTAAAACAGCCAGATAGAGGAACATGGACCTGATTATCTCAAGATGGGATAAGGAAAGTCTTGCCAAGCATCCATTTGTGCACTTGTGCCTCAAAACAGATGTTGGTTTGGTTAGAGAGAGAGACCATATCCTGAATATGAGGTGTAGGACCTTTAGCGCAACTCTTCCTCGCTGGCCTCAAGCCAGAACCCTTTGTACCCCTCACCCTTCGTCATTTAGGAAGTGGTGGAGGGCTTGAGTCGTCATCCTCTCGTCCTTCTCTAGAGTTACTCCTGAATTTCTTCAAACTGCCCACCTCCTCGAATTCATTCACGACCCTGATATCTAGATCGTCAGAGGGGACTAGAGTCCAAGGCTTAGAAGTTGACTTGACTCGGTTATTCATATCTCTACAAGCTCGTCATTTAGTCCTAAGAGTGGGACTGCAGTTAGTTTTGTCAACAGTTATTGGCTGGACCAAAAGGCTGTCCAGGTCCTGATTAATCCTCTCAAGGTGGCCAAGTGCTGTGGCGAAGAGAATATCACTGCTTATACTGCTAGGTGATCTCATCCTAAGGACTTAAAATAAAATGTGAATTATGTTAGGCCTAAATAGGGCTCGAGACCAAAGATACCGCCTCGCAGTAATGAAGCCAAGTCGCCCAAACCAGGGGGCTCAATGACAACGCCTCACCAGACAACACACACAAGTTAGTCCCTAAAACCTAACAATATAGTGGAAATAGCAAAACATGGGAGACGCGGGAAAGACAACAACAGGTTAGCTCATGAAACCCATAATAAAAACTTGTGAAGCAACAAGCCAGTTCATAAACTATGTTATGCTAATTTCATGTTAATCAGTGAACATAGAAGCATAGCAACAAACCAAACCCTAAATCAAGCAATGATGCGAAAGCAAAGACCCGAGAATCATATGAAAAGGTAGTAAAGAAAGAAAACGCGAAATTATTGCCCAAATATAAACAGTTCGCCATAAGCAAAGTGCGAGGAATAGCAAAACACAACATTACTACGATGAAACTAAGAAATTCGACGGAAAGTTTAATGGACAACAAAAGAGGCGAGAACTGATAAAAGGAGACTTACTTGTGACTGTGATCGGAGAGAAAAGCTTTCGTCGTGGCTAGAAGATCGAACTGTGCAAGGAGTCCCTACAAGACGAGTTGGAATGTCTTGCCGAAAATCGCCAAAGTTCGCGAGCAAAGAAGTGAAAAGAGAGAAAAGTAGTAACTGATGGGAGAAGGCGATATATATAGGGAGATTTGAAATTCGAACAGACACTCCCTCGATGAAAGTTCCAGAAGGACACATGGCATCCTTACACGCTACACGAGAAAGTACAGTTGTAACGCGAACTGCAAACGCCAGGCAACAACCAACCTCGAGCCGACAGATGCACGGAAGACTTCCCCTAATACTTGTGGAGGGGACTTCTGATAACTAGATGAGTATTCGAGGCGCGTGTATGGCAGACGCTTGACGCCGCCTCGATTGATTCCTCCTTATAACTGGATGGATATTTGAGATACGTGTACTACCTGTGTTTGACACCGCCTCGATCCATCCCTCACACCTCAACACCTATATCGTCTCAAGAGCGAGACGACGTACGATGAGCTACCTAGCTAGCGTGTTACCATCAAAGGAGATAATTGGATATACATTCGAGACGCGTGTAACACACATTTGACACCGCCTCGATGAAATAGCATCCTTGTCGCGTCCTAGCCACTGGCATAATCGTCCCATCGTCTCAAGAGCGAGACGACATACTCACAATTGCGCCTCTAGCTCGGTGTATACACAGGATGTTTACCAAGTCAATGTTTCTGCTCCATGTTTCCCACTAACAGTAGAACTTCGACCCGTAAAAAAGGAATATAACAAACAAGGGAAACTTTGACTAATCCCCCCTACAAAATTGGGATCATGATCCCACTTTCAAAACCTAACTGCCTAACATATATGCAGTCATACTCTTGGTGTCGATAAAGAAGAGAAAAGCCATAGAAAGAGGTAGTTCTAATCTATATCTCTTACCGAAACTCTGCCATTTTTAATACACAATACTGACTTAAGCATCGGAGCTCCCCAGAGAAACAAGCCCCGATCTTTTCTTTTGATTCATTGTTTTGCAGGTTGCTCGTAACCACATTCAAGCAAAGTCATACTCGAAGTTCAACGCATGAGAATCACTTTCTTACCTAGAAATTTCGTAACTGAAAGACCAATCATTCAAAAGGTTCGCACTTGGCATCACCCGAACAAAAAGATAAAGGGAAATTTTAAAAAACATCCACCTTTTCATTGCTATTCAATATTTACTTCGAATGGAAATTTCTTTCTAAATTTTTTTACTTAAGACCAATTATTCCAATTAAGTTGGCATTTAGCACCACCGGAAAAAAAACGATAAGAGGAATTTCAAATCAAAACACCCACTTTTTTTTCAATCCTATTCAATATCTACATTGCACGGAAATTATTTTTTTGATTTTTTTACCTAATATGTGGTATAATTTTCCTTCTTTTCCCTCTCTTGTATATTTTTGTTCATTTTATTTTTAGCTTTAAAAATAGATCCATACTGATATTTTTTTTGAAATTTTTTATTTAACTGATAATTGGTTGTAACAAATGATATTGTTATGAAAAACAGTATAGTTGCCGTACCAAATGCAAAACAGTTAAAATAGAACATGAAATTGAGAATATTCAGTTAAAAATAGATCCATTATTTCTTCTCTAGATGCTTCTGTTAATTTGTTCTGAATACACATTTCCTTTCTTCTTTCCTTATTAATTGAAGCCAAAATTCACTGTTAAACCCTAAACATTTCAGGGTTTGCTGATTTAGTCCCCACGTTTACACTTTCTAAAAGCATGTACACTTATTTTCTTAATGTTATGATCCATCTATTTGAAATTCACGACACATGGATGGCTAGCAAAAACATTCACTTCCAAGCAAAGGAACCAAATCAACTAGCAAAAATACCAGCCATTATTGTGACAATGGCTATTATAATTCAAAAAATACTAGCTTGGTATCCAAAATCTTTAAAAGGTACCTGAAGTTGGATGCTCCAATGCTCCGAAAATTCACAAAAAAAGACCTATAGATTCTGTGTCTAGGAGCTAATTCACCCAAGATTGAGCCACATTTGCCCATCTGGCAAGTGGTCTATAGTACAGCAATGACAACAAAGAAAAGGTTTTTTAAAATTTAGTTAAGACGATTTCCATTGTACATAAGAGTTCGGAAAGAGAAAACTCGAGTGCTTCCTACTCATCGAGTCCACAGTCCTCACCGAAGTATGTATCAACTAAACCATTAGCCATATTTCTCAGATTCTCATTTTCATGGAACTGAAACCTTTCTATTGCTTCGATCCCGTCCTCTCGTTCAATGAGTTTTGGTCCCTCGCCATTTGGAATACCCCTCAAAACCTACAACAAATAATTAAGGTTTCAAATCTATACGTCAATATATAATAAAAAAAAAATCTGTCATCCATTCAATTTCTGACGCACGGCAGTTTGCAGGAGAGAGAAAATGAAAACATGAGAGAGAAAACGAAAAAAATAAATTAAAAAATGAAAAACTTAACACATGTCAATAATTGAATGGTAGACACACTGAAATGGGGACAGTAGATTTTCTTCCAATACGAATACAAAACATATCTTTTGCTTACCAGCTCTATAAATTGAAGACCCAATTTTGCAGCCTCAGTATCTACAGATCTAACCAAGTCAATAAAACCGGGAATACAGCCTCTACTGACAAGGGAAACCAAGTGCTCTAAGAT
The DNA here is from genome assembly GCA_947683365.1 of Euphorbia pulcherrima. Taxonomy (NCBI): domain Eukaryota; kingdom Viridiplantae; phylum Streptophyta; class Magnoliopsida; order Malpighiales; family Euphorbiaceae; genus Euphorbia; species Euphorbia pulcherrima. The sequence goes on from CANTUS010000001.1 coordinate 30,496,599, forward strand.
CAAATCGGGCTTCCCACTGCCTTCTGATGGGGCGACACAAAGATTACCCAAAACATAAGCTGCTTCTTTTCTTATATCAAAGGGCGCAGTTGAAAGTAGGCGTAATAATAATGGTACTGCCTCACTGGAAAAGATCCACTTCTTGTGCTCTAATGAGCCTGCGGCTATATTAGATAACACCCATGCAGCTTCCTACATAATCAATACAGCTTTACATAAGAGAATTGAGAAATAAAACAGGCTTATGTTGAAATTTAAAACGACGACTTGCCTTCTTTAGGACTTTGTGCTCGCTCTTCAAACATTTTACGAGGACCTCAACTATATTATCTGACAGTTACAAACAAGTCTATATTTTAAGCAGAGTAAATGACAAGAATGGTTCATAATTTCGCAAGCATTTCACTAACCCATGATTTCGAGCCCAGGAAGGACCGTAGAAATTGTGTGGGGATCGCCTGCTATAAAATTCCCTGAACTCCGTAACACCTAGAAGGGGAATTCTTGTTAGCTAAACCAAACCCGATATTGGACAACAATAATAATCCACACAAACTGTAAAACCAATAATTGCATAATCTATAGCAACTCTTTTCACATGAACTCCAAAAGGATTTATGTGCTCATAATTGTCAAGGCGCTAGGCGCGGCCCAGGCGCCAGGGGGCCAGGCGCGCCTCACGGCGAGGCGCGCGCCCGAGTTACGCTAGGCGCTAAAAATTTGTATTCTCTTGAAAAGTGAAGTTAAATGCAATAACAGTGCTAGAAAAAGAACTAAGAGAATTGTTAGATATACACATGTATGTAAAATTTACATATTTCATTAGGAATATCTAGCCTTGAGTTAACCTAGCCTATTGAATTAGGAATATCTAGCCATGAATTATTGTTAAAACTCTTAAAAATAGATGGACAACACATATTAAAGTAAGTTAAAACCTTGAAAAATGAAAGTGTCTCTGAGGCGCACACCAAAAGATGTGCCTAGGCGCAAAAGGCGTGCGCCCGAGGTATGGCGAGGCACAGGACCCTACGCCCTGCGTGAGGAGCCTGAGGCGTGCCTTTAACAACTATGTATGTGCTTGAGCCACTTAACTGCATCATCATATAACACTTTTTCCAGCACAAATCAGAGGCTTCTGTTATCATTTGAAAAAAAAAACAAGCTGAGGAGCTCATAAGGTATATTTTCAAGAGCACATTTATCAGCAACTAGCACACAACATTATAATTTTAGAACCATTTTATAAACTGTTGATCTATTTGCTTTCAAATAATTATGCGTACAACATAAACTAAATTTGAAGTTCAGAGAAAGAGAGATTTTCAAAATACTATAGAACGTTCAGAATGAACATTTGAGAGGAAGAAAAATTAGCATTTAAATTGTAGCCAACTGAATAAAAGCTTTTAAACTCTCAAATGGCATGTTACCGGAATGAGCAATTGCAAGCTGTTTGATGTTGCTAATCTTTGTATAAGCAGTTGAAGAACATCGTTTTTCACAAGCATATTGGATGCAACATTTGAAAGTGCTGAAAGATACACAACGACCCATGCAACTTCAGTTGCTAACTCCTCATCCCTGAAATTAAACAGTATATTATAGTTTCAGACAGGACCACATGTTCTGCAAATAGATCCAACATACTATCCATTACAAGATTGATGACCACAGACAAATTCAAACACATTGATACATACGCTTTTCTCAAGTGCCGAAATATTGCATCTAGCACTCCGTCAACTTTAATGAGCTCCGTTGCAGCTTTAGGATCTGGTCCCTATATTCATGAAAATTAAAGCTATGTTGCAACTGTAAATGTTATAGGAATAATTTGATTAATATGCAAGTAAACAGAATCTGGATACATTCACCTTGAGCCCAGACATATCCATGCAGCAATGCAACTGGTATCTATCAGCATGGTAATGCTATGGGTGGTTAAAATCACAAGTATGTCTATTCTTTAGGCCTTAATTCTGATAGCTATAGAATTCCAAATGAAGAGAAGAAAATCTCCATATTAAAAGATAAAAAGCTAATGAACTAAAACATGAGTAAGAAATCATGAACGAACTTGGACAAAATCAATTGAAACAAACTAAGGTTGATTCTCAGACATACTGAAGTGAGATAGATCAATAGAGAATGCAAAAGCAACTAAAATACAACATCTAGGCTCTAGCATCATAACTAGGTTTCTAGAGACCACAACATTCCGAGGCATCAAACACCAACGATTATGACATCTAAAGATTCTCAAGAAATAAAACATCAAGACCTTACAATTTAAGTTGCACAAGAAGAAGTCCTCCATAATTCTCTCTTGGAACTTAAATCTCTAGTATATGACTCATATACAGAAATTCATTGAGGTCTGGCCCCCATGGTACTAGGAGCTAAGCAAATAGCTTCCCCAAAAGTGTAGTACCCTTGACAAAACTTCTAATCTAATGGAAAAAACTTCTAAGATGAAACATCACATCTATAAAGATATATTTGATTTGCCCGGAGCTAGGGAACAACATTTTCCATGAGCCACAATCTGGGGGCTGAGTCCAAGTTTTAAGTTTGGTTATCAAAGCCCTCTTTATAATGGATAGAATATCAGATTATACATAGTATAGCATCTCCATGGAAAAGCAGACTGTAACATTTAGACCAAGGGTCCTTAGTGTAACAAGTCACTCGCACACAATTATGTAGCATGGAAACAGAAATTGAAATGAAACGGACACTGGAAAAGCCAAAAATAACGTGATTTTAGGTTTACAAAACAGAAATAAAAAGTGAAAATGTTTATCTCTAAGAGTTTCCTTGTGGATGAGGATTTCCTAGTGAGAATGTTTAAAACCTTGATAAGATTTGATAATGCCCATGCAGCAGTTCTGACAGTTGAACCTTTGTTTGGCAGCATCATTCTGGAAAGAGGGAGTAAGGCTCCTTGGGATAGCAAAATATTTCTCAAATCTTCTCCTTCACCAGCAACATTTCCCAAGGCCCATGCACACTGCTCAGCAACAGGCGAGGAACTTTTTTCTGCATGGAAAGCAAATAATATAAATACAAAACTGAATGTAGCACAATTATTCACAAAGTTCTAACTGATTATGGCTCATCATAATAAAATGGACATAGATATTGTCAACAATTTGATAATTGAACTCGTTGTTCATAATTTATTTTTTTTGTGATCATAAAACACAAGGGGTTTTTGTTTTCCTAAAAAACAGAAAAAAAGTTAGCACAATTTATAGTCAAACTTATAGCCGAACAAACATTTTCAAGTACGGACTCATATAAACAAGGCGGCATACTCGTATGCTAACTATTTAAAAGAAAAGGCAGGTAAAAGGTTTCCTTGGAACTAAATTTAAACGATCAAGCCATCACCAACCTCCCAAATGGGCAATAAGCAATGGTAAGGCAGGCAATAATGCCTTTGTTTCTTCAGGTTTTCCAGCTGCAATATTTGTAAGGCACCAAGCTGCTTCAAGCAACTGCAATATTACCAGCAAAACATTATATTGGAGAAAAAGAAAATGGCTTCCGATTTCCGATTGCTCAATTCAATTTAAGCGGCCATAGCATAATAAGAGATTTGTATTTTGTTAATAGACAATAACTGTGAGTCTGTAAGTATTGCACATCACACCATAAGAGCAAAATGCATAATTTGAAGGCAGGTAGGAATCATGAACATGCCAATTAAGTGATTAACACATGCATAACATAAAGGCAACACAGAGATCCCCACATCTCGCCTTCCCGTACCGCCTTAGGTAAGAAAGGACTATAGTTTCGTCCCTATTAATCCCACACAAATTAATGTGTATCAAAAAATGATTTGGAATCGACTAATAATACCTAAAAAAAACAAAATCACCTGCTCATCAGGAGAACCAAAAGAAAGGCATTGAACAAGTAGGGGGATGGCTCCAGCTTTTAGAGCAGCTTCAATGGGAGGGAATTCTGATCTCGACAGCAAACGCCTCAGTTCACGGAGGGCACTGACTTTCTTCTGCATCGCACCTTTTCCCCTACGATTCAAAACCATAAAACAAGCAAATGAAACACAAGGTAAATACCGCAATACAGAACCAATAATCAACCACAGTAAATGACTGTAGCAACACATGCCGATCAAATTTCTAAAATCCCTCATAGAGTCATAGTTCTACAGGCAAATGAAGTAAATACCCTTATTCGTGGTATTTTGACTATTTTCCTGCATTATGTCTCATATATTTATGCCAGCATTAGCATTCACCCCTCCAGGAACCCTTTTGATTAACCATATCACACTAATTTTATTACTGGCAAGGGAAACTATTAGGGCCTAAGTGGATGAAGTCCATGTAAAGACCCCGCCAAAAGTTTAATTACCAGGCTAAATTCTAGTTTATAAATATGCATTTATGCCTTCCCCACCAAACCAGCAAACTACAAAACTCTAAAACAAATACCAACAACTTTATATCATTTCTCTTGAATTTGAACTTCAATGTTAAAATTCAAAGGCATATGTTATACCATGTATACTTTCACATCCTTAGGATAGAGGAAGCAGCATGCTTATTTACGCTAAAAGAAACGTTTCACACTCAGACAGTAGGCGACAATGTATAAAAAATATCATACTGAAAAGCAATAGAAGACTTCAACTCCTCTACAGCAGAAGAAGTTTGAAGCTCCAGAATCGACTGTTCTTCATCAATCATCATTTCACTGTCAAGTAGAGTATCACTATCAGTATCACCACTAGTTCCCACTCTGCAAAGACGTTTAGCCCGCATTAACGATTCTCTCCTTTCCTTCGCCACTGCCACAGCATTCTGCCGCCGCCTCGCCGCAGCAACACTCCCCACCACTAACGACAATCACATTAAATATTTATCATTCAACTCGTAAAGTAAACGAATCACAAAATCGCAATCGAATACGAACTATACACAAAAACGAACCCATAGATTGCGAACAGTTGAAATAAAAAAACCTAAACAAACATAAGAAGCATGCCTGAAGATTTTATAGGATCTCTTTTATGAGAAGCTAAGCCATCATCCGCCATTGAAGAGCGATATCCCTGAGGTTTTTTCTACTCGAACAGATGTATAATGGACCAATTCTGGAATTTTGAACGGTCAATAATGAGAGCAAGGGGAAAAGGCCTCCCCGAACTTGGTATTTTCAGAGATTTTCTGCAAATTAACGCTTCGAGATGCCACAATATACCGTAACTTCACTTCGATATAGTCAAATTGCAGAGAGATTATTTCTCTGCGCCAAGTGAACTTACTATTCAATGAGTTCGAGCCCTTTATTCAGTTTTCCCCTTTCAACAACACATTTTACAAGCAAACGACCATTATTTTTCTTTTTCATTTAATTTAAATCGATTTACTGATTATTTGAAGGATCACATTTCGATATAATCTAACTTAATTGAGTTTATTTTGTTGGAGTTAGCACCTCATAAAAGAAAATACATTATAAGCGCATGTTTGAAGAATAAATATAGGAAATGAGCAAATCTAATTACTGAAACATTTTTTTTAATTTGGATTAGAAAATAGGCTTTGTCAGCCCATTTTTTGCTGAAAACAGCCTGTTTTCAGATTTAGCGTGGGAATCTCTCACTCCAAAAGGTGAGACAAATCAGTCTCACCTTTTCCGGTTGGTGAACGGACTTTCACCCACCTCCATTTATTCACCCACCTAAAAATTTTTACTCAATTTTACTCCCCACACTTTTATCTCTCTTAATTTCAAATTTTACTCTTTCATTTTTCTCAACTCTCATCATTTTCATCTCACAACACTCCCTTCATTTTCATTTCTAATCTACTAAATTTTACTTTTACAAGTTAAATCCAAGATAATAATGGTCGTTATTTTTTTAATTTTTTATTTATTGAATTTATTATTGTAAATGATAATTTTGAACTTATTGTTAATTTTTTTACAAGATATTTACAACTAAAAAAATAGAGGTATGTAACCCAAATCTTTAAATTTTAGTTTTGATGCAAAATTTATAGTTATTTGCATGTATGAACATATTTTTGCTATAATTTTAGTTTTAGTTTTAGTATTAGTATTTGTTTTACAAAAAGAGAAATTAGCTTAGGTTTTGGTGAAATTTGAAAATTAATAAAATATGGTTGTTAATTCTTATAATGGTTATTAATTTTTTAAAATATTTTGTTCATAGAATGTACTATTGTAAATGATAATGTTGAACTTATAGTTAATTTTTTTGCATATATAAACTAGTTTTACATTTAGTTTTTGAAAAAAAAAAGAACTTAACTCTAGTTTTAGTGAAATTTTAAAATTAGTTATAACTATAATATAAGTTGATTTTTTATATATATTAACTAACATATTATTGCTTTAGTTTTAGTTTACACAAAAATATAGGGAAATTTACTCTAGTTTTAGTGATATTAAAATATGAACATATTATTGCTCTAAGTTTTAGTTTTAGTATGATTTAGGTTTAGTTTTACATAAAAAAATAGATATAGTTTTAGTGAAATTTAAAATATGCACATATTAATGTTTTAGTTTTAGTGGTAGTATAAGTTAAAATAGAGATACCAAATAAAATGTTAACAAAATTTAAGGCCAAAATAACAATAATTTTGTAAGAATATGTAACCATAAAAAAATTAGTTATCAATAATATTATCAGTACTAATACATAGATAATAATGATTTAGTTAAACCTTTTTGATAGAAATTGATAAAAAAAATATTATGGAGATTATTGAGTAATTTAATTAATTTTCAATTAAGAAATTAGTTTCCGGTTTCGATGAGGAATGCTCTATCTATATGCAAGTAGAATTTAGAAATGATAATTAAATGAATTCCTTTCAAGTTTGGAAATTTGAAATATTCACATATTAATATTTTAGTTTTAGTGGTAGTATAAGTTAATTTTTTTTGTTTCATATATCGATATATTATAACTTTAGTTTTACTTGTAGTTTTAGTATGATTTTGATATTGAGTGATATTAGTATACTTTGGTTTGTTTGGTCATTTTAGTATGAAAATTTTGTAGAAAATGTAAGTGTAATTTGATTAGAAAAAATTGTGTTGTTTTGTAAGGAAAAATGGAACACATTCGAAGAGCTGAACAGATTATTAATTCTGGACCAGTTCAGCTGCATGTGCTAACTTTATAAACGAAGTATAGATCACAAAATATATGGCGTGGAGAGGTAAAATATTATGTGTACCTAGACAATTTTTTTTATTTTAATGTAATTGATATCAAAAAAATCATTAATTGAAGATTTTATACTGACATGAATGTTCAGAAGTGTATTTGCATGAAGGCGGGGTTGGGCCATTGTTAGACAACATTAACCCAAAAATATATGAAAAAATAATTGAATGCGGCTTTGAAGGGGTTGTAAAAATTGGTACAATGATAGTAGACCACAAACTGATTACTGCAATGGTGGAGAGATGGCGACCCGAAACATTCACATTCCATCTAAGTGTTGGTGAAGCCACTATAACACTTCAGGATGTTGAGGTGTTAACGGGGTTACGTGTAGATGGAGATGCAGTGACAGGTCTAACGAAACATCCCCCGGAATCTTTACGAAACTTGTGAAAATTTGTTAGGAAAATCTCCGAGGACAACTGATGTATCAGGAAGTAATATAAGGTTGAAAGGGTTTAGACAAGAGTTCTCTCGTTTACCCACTGATACTGATCAACGTACAATTGACCAGTATACTCGAGCATTTCTAATGCAGTTATTTGGGGGTTTGCTCTTTGGCAATACTTGTGGAAATGGTGTGCATGTAATGTGGCTGAGCTTGTTGCAGAATTTAAATTCCAAAGGTGTTGGTAGATACGCCTGGGGCGCTGCTGTCCTGGCCTATTTGTATAGAGAGTTGTCAAAAGCAACACGTCCAGGGAAAGAAAATATGTGTGGATATTTCCAACTGGTGCAAGTATAGGCTTATGAGCGAATAAAATACATTGTCCCTAGATTCTCTGAACCACGTTACCAAACTTGTGACAAAGAACCATATACTATGAGGTAAAATTATATGGTTAGCTTTTTATTTAAGTTTCAATTAGTAGGGAGATAAAATATTTTAGAAAAAGTAAACCATTTGAACAATGTAAGCGAATCATAGGTGGAAAGGTGTAGGTTCTGAAAGGTTCCATTTGGAAGAAATAAGAGGATGATTAGATTGTTTGCCAGCTGATCAGGTTTGTTTTATTTCATTGAAAAATAATTTGATTAATAGGTAGAGCTAACACGTTAATAGTATAAAACATGACATATAATTTGACTATAAATTTGTTATGCAGTTTGTATGGACACCATATGATGAAATCCTAGAGTTGTTGCCTGAGTATTGTACCCATGGAAATAAAGTTTGGAGAGCAATTGTACCAATTATATCATGGCATATAGTTAAGTTTCACCATCCAGATCGATGCATGCGCCAATTTGGATTGGATCAACCTATACCGCAAGCCATTAATCCTATAGTGTACGATCTCCATACTGTCAAAATGACCGGTTATACAGGTGCTGACTAGGGCGACAAACATGCTCAATACATAGCTACGTGGAATTCATGTTTGCAATGGATTGCAACCGTTAGAGATAGGTGTCCAGCGTCCTTAGGTCCACAGGCTCTATATCAATCTCAATATATGTAGTGGTACCTTCAAATTACAAGACGTTGGATCAGCCCGTCGGGTGCCGCAACTAATGCAGTGGTATGATATTTGTTTGAAAGTATAAATTTTTATTGCAAAATAATGTCACTATATTGATAATTTTTATTTGACATAATATTAATCATGGTAGGGAGATGGACTTCAACAAGTGTACTATATGGAAGGAGGCGAAACCTACCGTCAAAATGTTAGAAACATGGTTAGAAGTATGCTTGGTGGATTAAATCAAGAATATTGTATGGAGAGGATAGCTCGACCGCATGTAGGTCCACCGTCAATTCCATATGAAAATGTGGCAAACCCCGCGTGGTTGGTAAGTCATCGTGAACCAACCTTTGGTATCCAACGAGATCTAGTTCCTTTTCCTCCATTTCCTGAGGGAATTCAACAAATTCCAGGACCCTATTTTTTTCCTATGCATTATGGAAATGTTGGCCCATTAATGGGTCGGATGAACCATAATAACGCAGGTCCATTAAACAACCAGAATGATGCAGGTCCATCAAACAACCTGAATGACGTAGGCCAATCAACAATCCATAATGAACAAAGTTAGAGTTTCAATACTATAATGGAAATGGTTAGAGAAAATGACAATGCAACAAATGATCCGAATGGTGGAAATAATTCTGATTTCGGCAGTCCTAACTCATTTGTCCAACATTATCACACCCCGGTACAACCTACTACTCCTCCATTTGGACATGTTACATTTGATTCATATGGAAATACAATTATGCCAAATTTCCAGATGGCTCATGAATTTGGGATTGGTCCTTCAAGTGGTTTATACAATAATATGAACACAAATATCCCATATGAAGCAATGGGTCAAAGGAGATTAGATTATTTAGATGCATTGAACACGGAGGGTCAAGGATCAATGAATGTCCGATATCAAAATACGTTCGATCTTAACGAACAAGACACCCAACATCACAACCCAGAATACCAATTATAGCATGTTTTGTACTGTAAAAAATGTTTTATTTATTTCAAACTCAAGTAAATTTTCTTTAATATGTTATGTTTTCATATTATTTTGAGTTACTTTGGTTTTGTTTTTAGTAACATTTTTTCCAAAGGTGTTGAAAAAATTTATAAAGTAATGAAAAAGGAAACAAATAAATGATTAAATATGAAAACAATATAGACATGATACTATTTAAAAATATTTACTCATTTGACATAAAAATTCAGCATTGTGCTCAAAGTTGAAACCCATTTAAAAATATTTAAAAACTAAACTTTAAGTGCTTTGAGTTACCAAATGTGCATTACTCAAAGTGTAGACATGCCAATGTGAAAGTAGACATACCATAAAACACACAACAATGCATTCATAGAGTTAAAAAAATATTATAAAGAAGAGACAAACTTAATAGTAATAATAATTTCACTTTGATAGATCCCTTACTAATTTAGATATTGCCTACTACGACAGGGATTGGTACAAGTTGTACGATTATGTCCACCTCGACCACAGTTACTACATTTGTAAGAAGTGGTCCCCTTTTCTTTTTCATCCATTTCATTTCTTATTCTCGTTGACTTTGGCCTTCCCTTGCTCCGTTTGCATGCCGGATTCGGAATCACTGTTACCTAGTTCACTTCAGGCCAATAGTCCCTGTGGCCTAAAGGTTGGAATGGATGATTGTACACTTTTAAGTTCTCCTCCAAAGTGTGCACTTTATCAACGAATTCAAAAAAGTCACAACGCAAGCGCTTACATATCGCAATTGCATGCGAAAATGGCATTTTGTAGAATTGGAATTTCTTGCATGTGCACTCTCGATGTTCTAAGTTCGCTGCGTGAATATTGCGTCCTTTTAATAGAATTGGGTCATATCTAGTTAAAACTTTGCATAGTCCACTTCTACTGTCGAAGTATGTCATGGTATGACAATCTGCATTACGTGCATATTTTGTCACTATTTACTTACAAACCGGAGTAACATGTTCACCCTTTTGAAGCAAATTCATGTATTTATTTCAACGGGTATCAAAATAATGTACCATTTTTCCAAAGGTGTATTCAACAATGCTCTGGATAGGCCTTTGTCAAATGCCCTTTACACGCTGTTTACACACTCAGCAACGTTTGTGCACATGTGACCGAACCTTGAGCCGTTATCATTTGACAAACTCCACTTCTGCACACATTTCTCCATCGCCCACTGGTACGCTCGTGCATCTATTTTTTTGATTTCTTCCATCTGCTTTAAGAACTTCCGCTCTTGTTCTTGAGCTCCTACATGTAATAAAATTCATATAGTTATAGCTATATGTCGGAAGCATACCAGATGCATTAGAAATAGATATAGTTCGTACCGACTCTATATAATAGGTTTTTTATTGTAGCATTGTGGTACTTTATGTTGTAGTATTTTGTAAAGTGTGTAAGGCAAAACCGATGGTATGCTGAAGGTTCTGCCCGTCCTGAAACTTCACTATTCATTATCTGTAGTATTCCACCGTGGGGATCAGAAATGACACCTAAACCTTCACGTTGTGTCACATACACCCTTATGCACTCCATGAACCACCCCCAACTAGATCCGTTCTCACTTTCAACAATAGCAAACTCAATGGGAAGAATATGATTATTACCATCTAGCGCAGTTGCTACCAACAATGTGTGATGATATTTCCCATACAAGAATGTCCCATCAATCTATATTACAAGTCTACAGTGCTTGAACCCTTCGATGTATGGCTTGAAAGGCCAAAATACTTGACTGAACATGCGATATCGACTGTCAGTTGTTGCATCCGTGATCAAAATGGTGGCAGAACTAGGGTTGAAGTGGGTCAATGCATTCAGATAACGTGGCAACATATTATACGAGCCTTCCCAGCTGCCAAAAATATCTTGCATTGCTTTTCTTTTTGCACAAAAAGCCTTCTTCGAAATGGTAAAACCCTATTTATCTTTAGCATGCTCAATTATTATATCAAGGCTTAGTGATGGATTTTTTAAAACCATTCTAAATTTCCATCGAGATTCTGATGGTCTTGAGATAGTCGAGAGTTCACGCATGTATGTGGACTAGGGAGTCTAGTGATTTGCCACATATTGATTGACTTCTTAAGGCTTACACGGAGCCTCCATCCACATGTTTGCCCCTACCCACCTTCTTTGTTGTTACATTAGAGAGCTAATTTATATGGATAAGATTCAACCACTCGAAAAGACACATGGTTTTTCATTGACGCGATCTTAACTGCTGTTTGCACAGACTTTTTATCTGGGAAAACTAACCCAACTCTCAACTCAGACACTCCATCCCATGTGCTTATGTCATCAATATCATTAGCATATTGCACATAATCATTCTCCTCTATCGTTGTATATGTAGGGCCTGGAAATTGAAAAGCTGTTAATGGAGCAATAGGTGGAACGTCGTGCCTTTCCTTAACATCCGGGGGAGTCATATTCAAATCGATTATATCAGATTCGTTAGTAGCCTCATTATCAACATTCTCGTCATCATTATCACTATCACTGCAAACATATCCATATTGTAAATGAATTGCTCCTCCAATGTGTCGTCAATATCATTTGGTTCCATAGTGCCATTAACATAATCACAAATTGGGTCTTCTATTTCTTCGTCTTCATTTTGGGAACTTCCCACGATATCATTCATTGGATTCACCTCATCGCTTATTGCAATGCCACCAGTAACTCCACCTGTTGTTGTTGTCAATGGAGTTGTCATTGTTGAAAAAAATTGGACAGGATTGGATTCTCCAGCATCATTGTATCCCACATTTCTTGTTGATTGAACTCCAATAGAAGGATATCCTGTATTAGCTTCCATGGAACCAAATGTACACAATGATTGATTTTGTTGAAATGAAAAAGGGGATGGTGCTTCTTGGCCGTCTACCTCATATTCAACAAATAACTCAACTGTGTGATAATTTGAAATGTTGTCCAAATTATAGTGAATAAATTCAATTCCTTCATCATTACAAATGTCCATGTAACAATAATAATTAGTTGGTGGAACCGGATACCTGAACACAATCTTTGTTATCTTTCCATTATTTTCAAATCAATCTCTATTGATATCTTTTGAACAAGACTACCAAGCAACGGCTTCCTTTTAACCTTCACACATTTTTGCATTGCTCCCCAATATATAATGTAATGGTTGTTCACTGACATTTTTTCCTGGTTTAGAAACAAATAAATTTTCTTGTTTAATTATCATTTATAAACAAATACAAAGTAAACACATATAAATAAATATTAATTAAACAAACATAACTTAAATATATCAAAAACTAATAATATGTTTTTCACAATAAAAAAATACTAAAAGCTACATAAATTTATATTACTCATAATTCTTCTAACAACAATAAAAGCTATATAAATATATAATAGTCATAATTTTTCTAATCATATAATTTTCTAGTTGGAATGGATGCGCGCATTGCATATTCCAAATGCCATAAATTTGGTTGATCCTCGGCTAGCGATCTCCTGCGAATCACTTTCGGGCCACTCCTTAAATTTATAGTTCCTTCCTCCGTACGAACTAAAATGTGAAGACCATTACATAAGTACTCTATAAATAACTTCATTACATCTCTGTAATTTTCATTTTTAAATTCAAAAGCACGCTTCAATTTTTTTTAAGAAACCCTATTGCTCAAAGTTCAAACATACATATAAAAAGGGACTTTCGATTCGTTCCCATGTTAAATCCTCCTATCCATATATATTTTTGCATTTTATCGTGCATTTTTATAATATGAGATGACAATGCATTTATATCATTATATCCATGCGGATATGAGATTTTTTTATTTCTTTCATTTCATCTTCGAGCCTCTTGAATTGCCCAGTAATTTTTGGACAGATTGGTGTCTTGACCATCTATACAAATTGTACAAAATCAATGTTAATTATTGACTATAAAACTAAGTAACAATACACGAATATATAATATGAATAATTTGAATCTCATTACATGGAGTTTTACTTATAACTGACTACACTCATTCTTTCCCACTTTAATTAGTACATTATACACTACTTTGAAAATTAATGATATTTTGGACTTATAATTAGACCTGTTCGCGGGCCGGGCCGGTAAGCTCAGTCCTATGGGTCGGGCTTGGATACCTATTTTATTATTAAGCCCGGCCCGAGCCCGAGCCCACTAAAGCCCGAAGTTTTATGGGCCGAGCTTGGTTTTTGTATAAATACCCAAGCCCGGCCCCACCCCGGGCCGATGAATAATAATTTAATTTTTTTATATATATTATAATTGTATTAAATAATTATTTTCAACTTTTATATTTTATACTAATGAATTTTCAAATTTAAATACAATAAGTTGTATAATATATTAAGAACTTCAAATAAATAATGTTGTTATACATAATTTTGTCAATTTATTTTTTAAAAATTCACAAAAAAAATTATTGAAAAATTATCTACGGGCCTTGGGCCGGGCTTGGGAATGACCTCGTAAGCCCGGCCAGAGCCCGAAGTTTTAAAGTGTGGACCGGGCCGGGCTTGGGTTAATGCTTTTAGTCAAAAGCCCTACGAAGTCCGGCCCGGCCCGCCCGATGAACAGGTCTACTTATAATTAGTAATGTATTAAATTAGAAAGCATGTAAATTAACACTTCATTAAACTAAAACTATAATCTTACTAGACCAAAAATATGATAAATGTTAATTTAGTATAACTATACTTAACTTATTTTCTAAAACTAAAACTTAAGCAATAATACATGAAATAAATAAATTTTTATAATACTAAAGGTATAACTAATTTTTCGTTTTTTAAAATAATTAAAGCCAATTTTTCTATTTTTTTACAAAAAACTAAACTACAACTCACACTAAAATTAATACAAAGACTTAAATTAAAACAAGAGCAAAAATATGTTCTTATATGCAAATTTCGTCAACTTTTTATTACAAAATTAAATTTTGTTAACATTTTATTTGGTAATTCTATTTTAGCTTATACTAAAGCTAAAACTAAAACATCAATATGTGCATATTTTAAATTTCACTAAAACTATATCTAACTTATTTTTTTTATAAGACTAAAACTAAAACTAAAACTAAAACTAAACCTAAACCTAAATTCATACTAAAAATAGAACTTAAAGTAACAATATGTTCATATTTTAATATCACTAAAACTAGAGTAAATTTCTCTATTTTTTTTAAATTAAAACTAAAGCAATAATATGTTAATTAATATATGAAAAAAAAAATTTATCTTATACTACATGTATTACTAATTTTAAAATTTCACTAAAACTAGAGCTAATTTATTTTTTAAATTAGTAGATATAAATTACCTATAAATTCAATATTATCATTTATAATAGTAATTTCTATGAACAAAACATTTAAAAAAAATTAACAACTATTATAAATTTTATTTAACTTACACTAAAGCTAAAACTAATTTTCAAATTTCACCAAAACCTAAGCTACTTTTTGTAAAACAAATACTAATACTAAAACTAAAACTAAAATTATAGCAAAAATATGTTCATACATACAAATAACTATAAATTTTGTATCAAAACTAAAATTTAAAGATTTTGGTTACATACCTCTATTTTTTTAGTTGTAAATATCCTATAAAAAATTGACAATAAGTTCAACATTATTATTTACAATAATAAATTCAATAAACTAAAAATTAAGAAAATAACAATCATTATTACCTTGGATTTAATTTGTAGAAGTAAAATTTAGTAGATTAGAAATGAAAATGGAGGGAATTTTATGAGATGGAAATGAAGAGAGTTGAGAGAAATGAAAGAGTGAAATTTGAAATTGAACAGAGATGAAAGTGTGAGGAGTGAAATTTGGTAAAAAAATTTAGGTGGGGAGAATAAATGGGAGTGGATGAACTGAAATGGAAAAAGTGACCGATTTGGTCTCACCTTTTGGCGTGGGAATCTCTCCAAGGGGAGATTCCCACGCCAAGTCTGAAAACGGGCTGACAAGGCCCATTTTCAGCTAAAAACGGGCCTTGTGACAATGCCCGTTTTCTGACCCAAATTAAAAAAATTCAGTGGTTAAATTTACTCCTATCCTACATATATTCTTCAACCATGCACCTATAATGTATTTTTTGTATCATGCATTTTTATGTGCTAAATCCTTATTTTCTTCGGTGCTATTATTTGGAACGAAAACTCATTGAAATTTAAATTTCTAACAAATGTGTCAGAAGTCATAATTATACCACATTTGACATGATATTTTAGTATTTGTTTAGTTTTTTTTATCAAAGTATTTGTTTGGTTTGTTAAAGGGTAATTTGCATCTTTAACCGCCCAAATTTGGTACAAGAAAGCCTACTGCCCCCTAAACTTTGAAATGTATCTCTCAACCTCTTAAACTTAATATAAGTGTATCAGTTTGCCCCCTAAACTTTAGCAAAAATGTATTATTTTGTCCCTTGAATGCCACTTGTCAAATTTTGATTGGAAAAAGAAAACAACATATTTGAAAAGTCAAGCCAATCAAAACATGACACGTGCCATTTAAGGGACAAAATGATACACTTTTGCCAAGTTCAGGGGGCAAACTGATACACTTCTGCCAAATTTAGGGGGTTGAGAGAAACTTTTCAAAGTTTAGGGGCAGTAGACTTCAACAATTCTTTATAATTATTCAAATTAAACCTATGGTGCTAGGTCCTGAATTTATTGATCTGTCGGCTCCATACCAACCTCAACAGATCTAGCTGAGAATCTTCAATTTGCATTGCAAATTCTTGACTCTAAGCTTGCTTTAAAGTTTGAAATTTCTACCCCATCATTTCCCTCTAATGAAATCTACCAATAGTGGATATATCTTGGCCGATTGCTTCTTCCTCCTCCAATGATAGATCTTCACATAGCTTTCTTATTTCATGATTGGTGATAGGCTCCATGATCGAGAAACGACTGATTTACAAACAAGAAAAGAACAATTAACAATCGCACAAGTAGGTGCGGTGAAGCGCAACTAACAAACAACACAATCAGACTTACTTATCACTAGTGGCCAGACCGCAAACCATTTGAATTATTGCCAATTAAATTTTTGTACATGGCGGAAACTATAGTATTATAGATCCTTTTTAGTACACAAGCTTATTTGGTCAAACTATGTTTTTCATATAGTTTGTGTTACCTAATCAAATTATGGCATGAATTAAACAATGTTTTTTTTTTGCTACGTGATACTTCAAATTCATATTGCTCTTTTTTTTCACCATAAGGTGGTCCTGAAAGGGTTCTAACAGTGGGCGACACCTTTAAGCCATGTACACATCCAGACTAATTTCATATCGCTAATTTACGGGTGCCTCAAAGGGCATGATGACTAGCCCCAAGATTCAAGGTTGCTCCATGCATGTCTAAGGATTTGATCCTTAATGGATGCTTAAGAATGGACTAGTCTCTACCACTAGACCACACCCTTGAGATTATTCATATTGCTCTTTAAATTCATGCTGCAAAATAATTATTATATAAGAGAATATGTATGGAAGTGGACAATTAACTTGGTGAATGCAGAAAATCCTTATTAGGAGACTCACCCACCACAGCCAGGTGCTCGATCCGAGTCGGATATGGACGTAGTCGGAGCAAAGCTCCAGTGAACCATACGGGCAACCAAAAAACTAAAATGAAGAGGCTTTTATATTCTATGATATCTTACTTTTATATATAACTTTATATTCTATGACATCTCACTCTCTTTATACCAAAGTATCTATCAACCCTATTCTAAGTTGTTTATAATTTTTATAAGGCCAAATACATCTTCAGCCCCCTATATTTAGCATAAAATGTGTACCGCCCCCTGAACTTTGAAAAGTTTCTCTCAACGCTCTAAATTTGGCAGAAGTATATCAGTTTGCCCCCCATAAATTTGGCAAAAGTGTATCATTTCCCCCCTTAAACGCCACGTGTGAGGTTTTTATTGGTTTGATTTTTCAAATATATCTGTGAGCACGGGATTTTGCAGTCTCCCTTACGAGACGATGATGACATATATTCGAATTTTAATCCTCATTAAAAATTCATTTCTAATTTTTAATAACGTTTGAATTCAGTTCAGCATGTCCAACTGACTGTCTTCCATCAAGTAATTGATCCAATAAGAACTTGCCAAGATCCCAATGGGTTAACACATATCAAACACATACGTGTCCAAAGCTCACTTAAGCCAACTCTAACCAGACCAAGTCTTAAATCACTATTCCAAACTTGTATCAAACTTAAGAGTTCTTCATCTTTGCTCAAGCTCACATTATTTGAAGTTGTTGAAAGTTGACTTGAACACTGAATGATGAAAATCTCCTCGTTTAGCCCATTTGAAGCAGACTGAATGGTCTTTGAATTAAAACATGGAAATGGAATATGTAAAGGATATTTCATCTTAAGTTCAATTTCTTTATCATTTCTATGCTCAATATATGAGGCTTCTTTAATCACATCATTATCAATAGTACTCCTAACCCTAATTCACGAAATTAACATCATAATTTGACTAAGAATAAAATACTAAAGCCCTAATCAAATTCTTAAAAGTAGTCCTTAAAGAATCAGGAAAGAAATCCTACTTGAATAGAAATCACAAACTAACTAGGAAATAAAATATCTCAAATAAGAAAATAATAAATGAATTGTGAGCATGGGATTTTGCAGTCCCTCTCGCGAGACGATGATGACATGTACCCGATTTTAATGCCTCAAAATAAAAGTTCTCTTTAGAGTTTTTATTACCAGAATAATATTCCTTGCGAATTTTATACTTGGAAGAATCCAGTTCGGCATGGCCGATAATGCGTCCGATAGGAGTTTGAACCGATGATTTGCATCCAAATAATAAATACCTATTAAAATATTATTAAAAGTCAAAAAGATGCCTTTCCACCCACTATTAAATCACTTTTCACGACGTTTTTGGCTTTTGGGCCCGTTAGTTGTCGGTATGCTGGAGGCTGATCCCACCAGTGGCATCAGCCATGCCGCCGGCGGCATCACCATACCACCGGCGGCATGGCTCAAAACGGGTCCCTCCATAGAGAGCCTCTCGGCCACTTTCGGCGGGATTGGTCAAAAAGCCCTCAAAAAAGCCCCATTTCACCTATAAAAGCACACCTTGAGCTGCATTTTAGGAAAGAGGGATTGAAGGTTAAGATTTTAATGTAGGAATAGATTTTAGTGAGATAAAAACTAGATAAAATAGAAAAAAGGATCCCGATCCGTTTTTCCTAGTTTTTCTTCTTTGAATTCTTTGATTATGAGTTGGAAATCAGCAAGTCTTTAAGTTAAAATCAACTTAATTGGATTTAGAAATCAAAGCACTTAAATTTACTGCTAAATTGGCGTAACAAGCTCCCCGGAGGTGTTTCTTTCAGTTCACGAAGAGGTGGATTCACGGCCTCGAGGTAAAAATCCCGAGTCTCATAGCTCTTTGGCATTAACATTACTGATTTGTGTTAAATTTCGTCAATTTATACCCATTTTTAGGTTTTCAGTCATTTTTTTTACTGCCATCACTGCTGCCTATAAGCTGATATCGCCGATGACATAATTGATGTCCCCGGCGGCATCAGCCATGTCGCCGGCGACATCAGTTGTATCGTCGGCGATATGACTTTCTGGACAACAATTTTACTTTCATTTATTCCCAGATTAGCTTTTTTCTGAAGCTAGAACATATAATGTAATGATGGAAGTTCAAAATCTCTTGCAAACAGACCCCATCCTGTAATATGTGGGTATTTTCACTCATAATCCTGTTAAAGTAACGATTGAGCCTAAAATCTGATTAAAAATGGAATTTCCTCAAAAATGCCATTTAAATCTCATTTTAGCTGCCCGATGGGGTTTTATGATACTGTAAATAAAATATGCTATACTCGTGCTAACAATCTTCTGCAGGCAGACGTATATCAGATATTCAGGCATTTTATTTGTTGCATAAAAAATGTATGGGACTTGGAAACCTTGTAATAATTTTGTTTTCCACACTTATTTTTTTTTATGGCTGTGAATATTTTATTCATTGTTTCAATTGCTTGATAAACCCGAAAACAACAAAATAATTGAAAATACAAGTAAATAGGATGGATTAAACCAATTAAGAAAGAATGAAGTACCTTAACTTGGCTTAATGAAAAATAGATAACATCATCCGAACTCGGAATCCTACTTAAGGTATGGTCCAACCACCCGGTGGGAAAATCGTACCAAAAATTTCCCGGTTGAGCTGAACCTGGTGGTGACTCTATTTTAAGTACGAGATTTCGATCTCGTATCTTTCGAGCATTAAAATATGCAAAATCATTTTCAATCACATTATACGCATCTCCCCCCTCATTCCAAGAGGCCGGCCCGACCAGGCCCGGCCCCACTGCCACCGCACGAAACATCGTCCGCTCACAGTGGCGACTCTATTGGGGATAATCTCTTGAACTTATCTTGTCATAAAGTTTAAAAGATTTTGATGATGTGTTGAAATTATTGGCTAGATTAAAACTTCATTCTTTTTTATAACGTTTTATCCTTAGGCGTGTAGATAGTTCAGTAATTTTTAGGTGCCCCATTTTACCCGAGAAGCTCACGAAGTATCACTCATGCCCTGTTGGAATTGAGGATGCCTAGTGGGTGGATCACTCATTTTAACCAACACATAAACTCCTACGATCATACCTATTTAGGTAGTGGTTGAGTAACGTGGAATCAGGGTAAACGAGAACTTTCTACATCAACAACCCTATACCAAAGCCGCGTTAGAAAAAGCCTTAGCACATCATTCCCCTTAGGATTACCCAAAATAAATAAAATAATTGGGACACGCTTCTTTTGCCATTACCGGTGAAGAGGCCAAACTCCATCCTTCTAAAGAGGCGTTACGCGGGAGTTATAAGGTTGGAAGAGGGACGATTCATGGCCATGTGCTCTGTGATCATGCACCCCCATGCATCGGCTTTAAGAGCCAAAAATGTATCAACTCACCCTTACCACTTCCACCCATAGAAGAAGTTTAGCAACACACGAAGGACTTCTCTTGTACCTCCGTTGTATCACCACATGTCGCTATGTATGACGTGAGGTACAAATGTCCCACGTAAGTTGGAGGGATAAGCCATCATGTCATCTCTAACCACATCTACATGCAGCCATACATGTCACGCATCACTCCCAAGGAACAAAAGGCAGGCATACCATGCATACCATTGACCAACCCATTCATGGTCTGATCCACTGCCTACCGTTTTAGCTAGGAGTAGACTCACTGATCGTCGCACCTCGGCTTGGAAAAGGATAGAACACCGCCTGATATATCATCCTCTTTATCACCACGGAAGTCGAAGGAATTCCTCACACCTATTCCAGCGGGGAGTCAGATTCGGAACAAGTTCAGTAAAGCCAAAATCCTTCTCGACCAGCCATGTCTTTCCTAAGAAATGAAGGGACCCCTCCTCTAGAAGAGGCCTTTGGCCCTACTTCCAGCTCGGGAATAGAATCCCAACCACCACCTGGTTTTGACTTTACCAGTACTATGATGCAATTCCTGAACTCGGACGCTTTTCAAGTTTCTATCCAAACTACGGTTCAAGCAGCCGTTAAGCGAGCTCTCAAAGGTAGGAATTCCGATCGAGTATCGGCATCTAATATTCAGGCCCCAAACGGATCAGCATAGATGTTGACCAGTCTGGTAGGGGCAAGACCCATTGCACCTATGTTCAATCAACCCAACCGATGGCGAGTCCATTCCAGTTTGGGCAGGCTTCAGCTTTCTTATCAACTTCGACCACCCCATCAGTTGTGCCTTTCAATCCAAGACCCTTCGCTCAAAGCTCCACTCCTTTGATATTCACTCACCAAAGCCCTGTTTCTCAGTCGCTACCCTCCTTCATACCTCCATAATTCATTGTAACTCCTAAAGGCACCACCTACCCCTAAAATCCTTTTGCCAGCCAGCTGACCATTCGCCCTCCGCTATCTCCAACACTCAACGACTAGGTTATGCAACCACCAGGCGTGACACCTGAGGTAGCCACCTTTCTTCGGCAAATGATAGCTTCTCAAACTATCAACGACTAGGTCGTGCATTCTTCGGGCGCGACACTTGAAGCCCCGGCTATCTCTCATAATCGGCCAGTGAATAGGTCACGTAGCCTCCGGGCGTGACGCCCGAGATCCAAGCTTACATCAATAGCCTCATCACTGATAAGAAACCTGAGAGGGATGAAGATTGGGTCCCTGACAATTTTACTATGCCAAACATGGCTCATTAGGATGGCTCAGGAGCACCTACCTCTCATATTATAATGTATGAAAGAGTGATGCGTGTGAAGAAGCTGAGTGATAAGGTGCTTGGTGAAATGTTTCCCTGCTCCCTTCAGGGTCCTGCCCTCGAATGGTATTACACCTTGCCATAACATATTGTCGCCGACTGGACTCTCTTATTCGAGGCATTGAAAGTGCATTATAGTTTTAATACTATGATGGAGACGACCCTCCAACATCTTAAGAGGGTCCGTCAAATGCCCAATGAAACCTTTAAGTAATACTTCAATAGGTGGATGTCGACTCAGGTCTTGATGAAGTCCAAGCTCAGCCTTAAGGAAATGATTGTCAAACTCCTCGAAGGGTCTCTCCCCCTGTTCCGCAAGGAAATGGCTACAGATTCCTTTCTTTCTTACAAGGCTGTGTTTGAGAAAGCCAAAAAAATTGAGCGTGAGGCAGAGCATGAGAAGGCCGAGAAAGCGGGGAAACCGTGGTTTAGGAAGAATGAAGCTCCACCCTCAGCCCTGGTGCCGGTTAAGCCAAAAACACCGGCTGCAATTCAAGCCATTTCTCACGCCCTCGCTATGCCCCTCACAGTCACTCCGGCTCCATCAATGATTGCCATAATCCAACCTCCTCCTCCCCCTTTCATTTTGACTAACCCTTATAAATTGCCCCTGCGGGTCATCTTCCAGCGCTTAAGGCAAGCAGGTTTCATACAGTCCCTTCAGGAAAACAAGCCACCTAAACCTGAAGATAAGAATAACTTCTGTAATTATCACGTTCAAGTAGGACACCAAACCAACAACTGCAAAGCCCTGCTCTCAGCAATTCAACGGTTGGTTAGCAAAGCAAAGATCACTGAACCGAATAAGGCTCCGAGCACTATGAATAATCCTTTATCGAACTTTACAAGTAAGGTTAGCATGGTCCAATCTAGTTTATCCGAAGCCACAGTCTTCGATCTCCTTGCTTAGAGGCTGGACAGTAGTAACTCTATCCTGGTCATCAGTTCGGGTCTACCATCTTGCTCGGTTTTTGATCTTATCAATCAAGCTATCCCGGGAGTCAACTCCATTCAGGGAATGGAAATTGATCCAAACCAACCAAACCAAGAGAGCCGCAGGTCTAAACCATTTGTGGCAAAAAGAAAGAAAGCTGAGGGGAAAACACTATTCAGCGTAGATTCCTTTGTTTCGAAGGAGAACTATTCTGATGAGGATGGAGAAATGGCTCAAGAGACCAAGGCCATAAGCACAACTTATTCAAGGTTGATCGCAATGACCTTTTTAGGGCTTATGATGATTCAAAGCGCAATGTAATTGGGACTTTTGAGGCAGAAGTCACTATCAAAGATGTGGCAAGCAATGTGCGTTTCACCGTACTTGACATTCCTGTTACCTATTCTCTATTGCTTGGCCGACCATGGCTCCATGCTTTAGGCGCAGTTCTCTCCACACTACACCAAAAAAATCAAGCTAATTCATGATGACAGAATGGTGACTATAGAGGCCGATCCCACTTCCGTTATAGCTGTTATGGAAGCCAAAGCTAATATAGAAAAGGGCCTTTAGATTGCCATGATTAGCAAAGCTCAGAAGCCTCCTCCCCTTTGGCACAACCACCTTCATGCGGGTATAGGCAAACTAATGAAGAAATCTAGTTACAAGCCTGGTAGAGGTGAAGGAATACACGAACAGGGAATTATTGAGGCATTGGAGCTGAAGATCCTTATTCATGGAGCTGGATTGGGATATAAGCCTAGAAAAGCCTATCGCCGCGTCCCTTCTTGCTACTGCCACATGGTCGCTGTTTGTGAGATCCAAGGCAAGAGGCCTTATAAGGGGGAGCCTGAGCCAATCGAGTATGGCGGGAAAATATGGCCCGGCTTTGAGATCTTTAAAGATGTCTATGACTTTGAGACTGGTCCCATAATAGTTTCAGCTGAACCCAAGCCTACTAAGCCTGATGCGCCTGTCAATGTTGTTTCTGATAAAGCTAAAGGGAAAGGTAAGACGTATCCTGAGGATGAGCCTGAGAGAAGTAATGAAGAGTCTATCGATCCAGAAATTGAGAATGCTATTGCAACCGTGACAAAAGCTATAGCACTACTGATGAGGAAGGGTTGGAAGGGTACCGGAGAAGAAGATGCTATGATAGCCATAGTAGGAAAGCATGCTAGGGATCTCACCGAAAAGGCCAACCTGTCTGAAGGGCCATCACTCATCATTGCCCAAAAGACCGCTCTAGAGCATGGCCTAAACGCCATTCTGACAGATAATACACAGGACACTTCTCCCATTGACGTTGCTACTGAAGCCCCTCTACCTAAGGAGGAGGATACGGACGATGTAATTTTTAATATTTTTGATGTTTTTGATGTAAACAATGTAGCTTATAAGGCTTTTAATGCAATGAATAACTCTCGTTCTACTTACTTGTTTGATGTCTTTCCTGATGGATCCATGCATTCACATAATAATACGCATAATGTTTTTGGCATTAGTGATACATTATTAAGTGAAATAAACCTAAGTACAGATGACAATCCCAAAATGGTAACCATTTCCAAAGATTTAACTCTCGAGGAAAGAAGTGAGATCATAAAAGTGCTTAAAAATCATGTTAACGCTTTTGCCTGGTGGTACGAAGACATGCCTGGGGTTGACCTATAAATCACCGAACACAGAATCCCAACCGATCCTAAATTTTGACCTGTTAAGCAGAAACTCCGTCGGTTGAGACCTAAATGGGTACAACAGGTTAAGACAGAGGTTTCAAGGTTGATCAAAGCTCGATTCATAGAAGTGGTAGAATACCCAACTTGGTTGTCCAACATCATCCCAGTGTCGAAGAAGGATGGTAGGGTCTGGGTCTGTGTGGATTTTCGAGACCTCAATAAAGCCTCGCCAAAAGATGACTTCCCTCTCTCTCACATCGATGTCCTGATTGATAGCATTGCCAGGGTAGCTATGTATTCATTTATAGATGGGTTCTCGGGGTACAATTAGATTCTAGTTAATATTGTCGACAAAGTCAAAACAGCGTTCATCACTGAATGAGGGGTGTATTGCTATAAGGTAATATCGTTTGGGTTGAAAAATGTCGGGGCCACTTATCAGTGAACTGTGACCACCCTCCTATATGACATGATCTATAAAAAAGTGGAAGTGTATGTGGACGACATGATTGTGAAGTCCGCCACTCGAGAGGAGCACCCTACTGTTCTCGACAAGTTCATGACTCGCATTGAAAAGTATAATCTTGGCCTAAATCCGAAGAAATGCGTATTTGGAGTTACCTCTGGCAAGCTATTAGGACACATAGTTAGCCAAAAAGGGATTAAAATCGATCCGGACAAAGCCAAGGCCATCAGGGACATGCCTTCCCCTTGACAGAGAAGGAGGTTCGATCGTTTTTAGGGTCCTTGCAGTATGTTAGTCAGTTCATTGCGCGCCTCACTACTATTTGCAAACCCATCTTTAAACTGTTAAAGAAACAGCAACCCGTGGTATGGAACGATCACTGCTAAGTAGAATTTGATAGAATCAAGGCATATCTTGTCGATCCACCCGTCTTGGCACCCCTATCCCAGGGAAACCACTCATCCTTTATCTGGCCATTGAAGAAACTTCCGTCGGGGACATACTTGTCCAAGAACATGATGATAAGCGCGAACATGCCATCTACTACCTTAGCAAGAAGCTTTTAGATTATAAAACCCGGTATTCGATTGTAGAAAAGACCTGTACTACCATGGTTTGGCTCACTAAGAAGTTGCGACATTATTTCCAATCTTATTGCGTCCAAGCCGTGGCCAAGATTGATCCTATGAAGTTTCTTTGTCAATCCCCTACTCTGGCTGGCAAATGGTTCCGTTGGCTACTTCTTCTGTCTGAGTTCGTCATTAAATATGTAACCCGAAAGGTCATTAAGGGGCGGGCCGTAGCAGAATTCCTTATTAATCAACCCCTTTGCTCTGACTATAAGGAAAATTTGGAGTTTGCTGATGAACAACTTACCTCTGTTACAACCCTTGACGATGTTTGGACAATGTACTTAGACAACGCTGTGAACCGCCGGGGAGCAGGTCTCGGGGTCATCATCGTTATACCAGATAATGAGATAATCCTATTGTCCAAACGTTTAGAATTCGCTATCACCAACAACGGCGCTGAATACAAAGCTTGTTTGTTCGGCCTCGAGGCTCTTCTTCAGGTTTAGGCACGTCATGTATCCATCATCGGACATTCGGCTCTGGTTGTCTGTCAGGTTATTGGAGATTAGGAAGTTAAAGAAGAATCTCTCTGTCCTTATATTATGGCTGTCCACAAATTGTCTGAGAAATTTACTTCGTGCTTGTACCGCCATGTCCCTCGAGATGAGAATCAAATGGCAGATGCTCTCGCCACTCTCACGACCATATGGGAAGGACCCTAACAGCAACCTATCCGCCCTTTGGTTTTAATGTCCACTAAAATCCCATATTATGTTCAGTCAACTCCTCCAGTTCTCACCATTTCATCCGAACCTTGTTGGTTTCTAACATCGTCCTATTTCTTCAAACCGGCCAATACCCCATAGATTCTTCTGACTCGAACAGTACCACCCTATGGCAGTTCACCATCTTGTTTTGTATTGTGGATAATGATTTGTTCAAGCGCACGAACGACGGCCTACTTCTCTGTTGTCTCACTGATTCTGAGGCTCAAAACGTAATGACCCAGGTCCATACTAATGACTGTGGCCCTCATATGAATGGTCTTGCTCTCGCAAAGAAAATCCAGCGATTGGGGTATTTTTGGCTCACTCTCATAGCCGATTGTATCTCCCAGGTCAAACGATCCCACCAATGCCAGGTTTATGGAGAAATGCAGCATCTGCCACCCACCGAGCTCCATCACTTATCCACCCCTTGGCCATTCTCGGCATGAGGGATAGACATAATTGGTGAAAATCCGTCCTTCCTCAACAAACGGCCACAAATTCCTTGTTGTAGCAGTAGATTACTTCTCGAAATGGGTAGAAGCCAAATCCTTCACCAATGTTACCACCAAGTAGATGGCCAACTTCATAAAAAAGCACATCTTCGCTCGGTATAGGCTCCCACACCATATAGTCTCGGACAATGGAGTTCAATTTCAAGGAGCAACTGCTTCTCTAATTGAGAAGTATGGGATCGAGCACCATAGATCTTCTCCATACAGACCACAAGCCAATGGAGCTGTTGAGGCAACCAACAAATCAGTAAAGATGATCCTTTCTAAGATGACAGCCGGCTATAGGGATTAGGCAGATAAACTACATTTTGCTATCTGTGGATATCACACCAGCATATGCACCCCGTCGGGCCAAACTCCGTTCCCCCTGGTCTACGGGATGGAAGTAGTCTTGCCAGTCGAAACTCAGGTGACCTCATTAAGAGTCACTCTAGAGGCTAAATTAGAAGAATTAGAATGGACTCGGGCGAGATTTAAACAGTTGAACATGATGGATGAGCAAAGGTTTAAAGCCCTCGACAACCTCCAGATGTACCAATAACGTATGGCTAGGGCATATAACAGTCGGGTAAGACATCAGAAGTTCCCCCTGAAGGCTGGTGATCTGGTCTTTAAGCAACTGAAACATTCTAACACTGATGCAAGGGGTAAATTCAGGCCAAACTGGGAAGGACCATATGTAATAAAGAAGCTACTTAGCAAAGGGGCAGCTAAACTTATGGACATGGATGGGAACGAGTTCGTAAATCCCGTAAACCAAGACAGGCTTAAGCGTTATCATGTTTAATTCAAAAGAAACAAATCAGAAAAGCGGCACACTAATATATATATATATATATATATATATATATATATATATATATATATATATATATATATATATATATATATATATATATATATATATATATATATACGTGATAATTACCTGCCTTTCAGTCTTTTACTAATCGGGCAAAAATTAGGGTGACGCCCAATGGTTGGTATCCTGCAAACCAGCCGTGCAAAAATTAGGGGATGAGACAAACCCGCTAGATCGAAAACCCAAAAAGGGCAATCTAGGCAAAAGTTAGGGTATGTGAACAAAGAGCAAGTGCCTTCTAGAAAACTGATCTCGGCTAGTTGGCACCAGGAGTTAAATCAATGGGAATGTCAGCCAAACATCATGTACTTTATTTTATCTCAATTCATAAAAGTTCTCTTCTATTGAAATCTAAATGCTTATACTTATGTGGATCCTGTATTCATAAGATTAAGACAACTTCAGAAAACCTTGAACAGAGTTCATTTTATTTCATTTTAGATGTAAAAAAAAGAGGTCTGATAGTTCTGATAAAAGCAAGACTCAAATCGAACTTCCCGCATCATTGTCGCAGTACCTAGAGATCAGCCTCGGTGTGCTAGTAGAAAAGGGCTCCTCTCCCTGCTCCACACATTCCCCCTCAAAACGGGCCCATGACCACTTCTAACAGGTTGGCAAGTCTCTTATCTCAGCAAGCCATCCCCTGTAGTGTGTGTCAGTTTCGATGGTTTCCATATGATCATAATCCAGAATCTCAAATACAGCCTCCCTGGACCACTTCTCCTGAATATGGTTGACCCACCTAGCTTTGTAAACTCTGATCTAGTTGTGGGGCAGTTTGATTGGGACTCTTTGCCTCTTGCTATACCGACGACACAGCTAGTAAGGGGCATAAAATGAAGATTTCTCCATACTTATCAGCTGAACACATGCTCCCCAAGATTCTACAACAATATCCTGAATTCTCCACCATAGACTAACCCACTGAACCTGCACGTCAGTATACCCCCTCAAAATAGGCACCCAATTGTCATATGTCAACTCATCAAAATCAGCCTGCGTGAGCCCTCTCTCCCTCAGATGGACGGGAAGATACTTTTTCGGGTTCCCTCGTAGCGCCTCCCTTAACTTCATCTTCTCCATCAGCTATACCTATAATTCAAAACTCAGGTAAGGAATAGGGAAGGAAATGTGTTTAATCAGAAAGAATAAAAGGTACTTGTAATAATATGAGTTGATCTCCGATAAGTAATGGGTCAACAGAAGCAGTATCCACGTTCAGCAAAACATCGGCCGATCCCACAGCCACGGGAGAAGCCCCTGTCGATATAGGGCTGATGAGCGAAATCAGCCTGAGCGGAGCAATCGGGCTTACTCTACACATAAACTCTGCTATGAGTAGTAATGCCACCATGAATGGCCGAGCAGGGTAGGATCGGGGCCCTCCACGGCACCACCCTAGAGCTGCTCCAAGCTAAAACCCAAGTTTGTTGGGCAACCAAGATAGAAATGGGTCCACAGAATCCAAATTCCATAACCCTCGAGGAATTCCATCTATGCTAAAATGAAAGTCCGACAGCGCCAACATAACGCGTTTAGGACACGGTGTCCCTAAAATAGAGTGGAATTCTTTGAGTAAGGGGCGAAGCTTGAACGATGAAAATCGGAAAATGTAGTCCATTGGATCCCAAAAATATAGTGCTGCTCGAAGGAATTAGCAGCTTACGGGCCACGCCGTGACATATCGAAACGCCCAAAGCCTGAATTTTTCAAGCCTCTTCTAGTCTGCATTCCCCAGACTCTGCAGAAAACCCCATAGCTTTTGATTGTGGGTTGCCATGACAGGAATGGACAAAATAGTCAAAATCAGATTGCTAGAAAATTGATACCACGGGCGATATGGGTGATGCCGTCGATGATGTAAATGATGCCGCCGGTAATATGGATTAGATTGGACGATATCAGATGATGCCACCGGCGATATGGACTTTCAGACAGCCCTGTACATATTATTTTAGCTGGATGAGTTTGGGCGATATGGGTCAGGCCACAGGCGACATTAAGTGAATTTTTTGGCGACATCAGAAGCATTTTTCCATTTTAGACCTATACAAAACCTGTAAACAATCCTATACTACGTTTCCAATGCCTTTCTAAATAGCGACCCATTCTTATTCAAAATAAAAAGCCCGAAGGTACAAACCATCCAAAAATTTTGAATGTCTAGACCACGAAAGAAACAAAACCCAACAGAAAAAAACCAAATTATTCCAACCCCAATGTGTCAAGGGTACAAATAAGGAAATAAAAAAGCAAAATGAAAAACTAGGCATGCCCGCCACTACCGGCCGGGGGAGATGAAATGTCTTTGGGACTCACAAGCCAGTCATCAACATCGTCCTCTTCGCTTCCCTCTATCATAGGCACAATGCTAGACTCCTCGGCTATGGCAGGCGGGCGTCGGCCGGCAGACATCTTCATCCCCCTACTACTGGTACTACCAGGGTGAGCACGGTCTAGATTTTGCTTACTTCTTCATTCCTGAATGGTAGCTGCCAGCTGACCTTCAAGGTCACTCACACGACGCCATAGGTCTCCAGTCTCCTCCTCGTACCATCGCCGGCCTGCATTAGCATCTAACAAGGAAAGGGCCAAGAAATCCTACAAACCAGAGAAAATATCAACGATGCATATCATTCATAACATCCATACATGCATCTCATCTTAACATATGCATAAAATACCTAAGCAAGGAGCGACTGCCTGATAAGTGTATCCCGAAGAACAAAATTATTCTCTGCAAGCTCCTCCACATGGCTCAACGCCACCTGAAAAATTCAAAAGGCAAATCATTAGACACCCACATCTAAGGCTAAACAAAATAATTACCAGGCCTTACATAAGTAGTATTTTCGGGCATAAAAATTGGAGCCTATCGGCTCAAGCCTATATTCCTAGGGAGGAACTTGCCTCAGGAATTCATCAGCAGGAATATGGTTTCCATCGGATTGACCAGACGCCCCTCCACAAAGTTTATGCCCTCTGGCACACTATAGTGCAGTGTCTCACTCTGGTTATCCCGACCTCTCTTCCTCGCGGGTTCCTGAAAAACAGGAAAGCCACACGTCAACAGCATTCCTAAACAATTTCAAAATCACCCACATAAACACAATCATACCTCTGGCACTCCCGCCGGCTACGTCCACGCTCGCCTCATCCTCCCCCTCGGGCTCGATCCCAACATCCCCTTCAAGCTCCTCATCTTCATCATCTTCTTCCTCCTCGACATCCACAATGCCTTTGAGGCGCTTTTTCTCATCTTCCAACCATTGTTTGTTATGATACTCAATCATATCATTTCTGTGGATGCGGGGACACACAGGGAGTAGATGCTGCTAGAGCTGCTCATAGAGGCCAGGGACGCTAGGGATCACTCGGTCGTTCCCCTCGATGTAATCAGCCTTGTCAGCCTCGGAGGTGATCACCAAATGGGGCCAAAATAAGCCCCTGGGAGGATCCACAGGCACTGGTTTATCAGCAATTGGGATGGACCTCCAGCCCTGGACGCGCTCACCCAAGTACCACTGCTGGGACAGAGGGCACTCAATCACGAACTGACGATTGTCTACCTCCCTCCTAACCCTTGCGACCTTTGCCAGGTTCTCCACCCCATCGAATGGATCTAGGACAAGCTACACCAATAATCAGCCAAAACAACCAGTATGAGTTCATAAACGCCTTTTGTTTTATCTAAGTGTAAAAACAAAGACTAAATTAAAAAGTCGCATACCAAGCTCAACCGCGCTCCTCAGGACCTCTCTATATTTTGCAGGGTACTTGGCCTTCCCGCCAATGCCCCCGCACTAGGGAGCGAGAAAGTGGGAGCCCGGTGGCACGATCTTCTTAAACTCCACCGGCAGGAGGATCTGATGCTCAAAAGCCTAAGCCTGCACAAATAACGACCAATCAATTCAAAAGGCGTCAAATAATAAATGAGAACATGTACTATCAAGTAAAATACTTCCAAAGAGATGTACCTGGAGTAGCAGATGGCAGAGGCGAAGGGCTTTCACCCTCTTTTAGGCTCCCACATCCATCCTATGGTATATTTGTGCCAAGATGGCCCTTGGCCAATTCTTCCTCCTAATGCCCGCCACATCCTCGATAGCAGTTATCAGTATATAATTGATCTTGCTCCCCGAGATTGGAAAGAATAGCACAGTAAGCAAAGAAATCACGAAGGACCAGACACAAGCCTCCCTCTCATCCTCGGGCACTACATCCATCCGAGTCCAGTGTTGGTGCAACTCACCATAAGACAGTCGCCCAGAATCGGGCTTTAAACCAAACAGCTCCTTCACCTGCCTCACCACGGGCCTCTCAACATGGTATTTGTCCATGTAACCATCAAAGTGTATGACCTTATCCATCCAAGAGAGGCCGATCATGGCTACGACATCAGAGGGTGTAATCGTAGCTTCCCCGAAAGAGAAGTGGAAAGTATAGGTGGTCTTAGACCACCTCTCAGTTAGGGTTGTCACCGCTGAATGAGAAAGCTAGGGCATCATCATTGGCATTATCCGGGCCAAGTCCCTAAATCCTGTCTCATTGATGGCAAGCGCAAGCTCGGGGTCGTTCTCTAAAATATGGTGCCACCATTCGCCGATGGTGCCCATCCCCCCTATATAGGTCAGTTTATATGGCTGGAAAATCAGAAACAAAATAGATTAATCCTGCTTATTTTCTCAACAGAAGAGCTGCTGATGTCGCCTCTGCTAAAAGCGATGTCGCCGGCGCATCACTCCATACCGCCAACGGCATGGATGATACCACCGGTGACATCACTTCAAATAGGAGCGACATCAGACTACCCTGGCACCTTTTACAAGGCATGATGCTGCCAGCGACATCACTAATGTCTCCGGCGACATCCCTGCCTACGGGCAGAACCAGTTTTCCCTAAAATCGCACCCATCGTGCCAAAACCACACAAATCACAATCAATCAAGCAATAAGCCTAAAAATAGTAAAAATCAAACCTAAAGCATGCAATATCTGTTTATAATCAGTCTATTTCACACTTATGATTCCTATCATGGCACGATTTTAAGCCTAAGGCCGAATCGAAACTCAACCCAAAAAGAAGAAATTCAGGTTTTGCGGGATTACCTGGACATAATAGATGTGCTTTTCCTTCTCTGGGGTTAGATTAGTGATAGGGGAATTAATCCCGTAGCCATACATCTTGGTTGTCTCCTTCAAGCCATAAGCAGCAGGAACTAAGAGGATTTTCAGCCCCTCAATAGAGGAATCAGGCAGATTCTCCCTAGCCTTAGCAGATTTCCCCCTGAAAGCCTTGGCAATCCTCTTCATGATTGGAATGACAGAGAAAACGAAAGGTTTAGAGAAGATTGGAAATGGGGTACAGCTTTTGTATGCGCAGAATGAGGAAGAGAAATGAGTTTTACTTCCTTTTAAACTACCGCACGAAATTCGAGGAGTTTTAGTTTATCTGAAACTGCCCACTCAAGCCGCCAGCGGCATCGCTCCATACCACCAGCTACATCGCCCCATTCAATTCAAATTTTGAAATTGCTTGACCAGTCAAAGCTGCCATGTGGCACTCATGCCGCCAGTGGCATCACTCCGTACCCCCAGCGACATCATTCATACCGTCGGTGACATCGCCTCCTTCAAATTGGATTTTAACTTGTCTGACCAGTCAAAGCTGCCATATGACACTCATACTGCCAGCGACATAAGTCATGCCACCGGCAACATCATATCTCTCCATGATTTTTTCAGTCATCCTCGGTGAAATCCCGGCTCTAGCCCGAACATTCCGGAACTTACATAAAGCCATAATCACAACCTCAATATGCTCATCCTATATGTTACCCAGAGATTACGGTATGAACCGCTACATGTCAACTGAAGTTCTCTGATACAGTCTCTGTGCGTATCACCCCTTGGGTTCACCCTAGAAATGCCAACTGAAGGTCCCTGATACAGTCTCTGTACGTATCACCCTTTTAGTTCACCCTAGAAACGCCAACTGAAGTTCCCGGCTTGACCCTCTTCATGTCACCTTTGGGTTCACCCCTCCAAAATTATAACATGACTCAGAACTACACTCCGCACTCCACAAAGCACAAGCCCGACCAAGGGGCAATCTCTTCCACAGAGCACAAGCCCGATCGAAGGGCAATATCTCCATAAAGTGTAAGCCCGACCAAGGGGCAATCACTCCACAAAGCATAAGCCTGACCAAAGGGCAATCTCTCTATAAAATGTAAGCCAGACCAAGGGGCAATCACTTCACATAAGCCCGACTGAAGGTCAATCTCCTCACAAAGTGAAAGCCCGACCAAGGAGCAATCACTCCACAAAATATAAGCTCGACCGTAGGGCAATCTCCTCACAAAGTGAAAGCCCGACCAAGGGGCAATCACTCCACAAAGCATAAGCCCGACCGAAGGGCAATCTCTTCACAAAGTGAAAGCCCGACCGAAGGCAATCACTCTATAAAACACAAAACCTGACCAAGGGACAATTTCTCCGCAAAGCATAAGTCCAACCAAAGGGCAACCAATCTACAAAATAGAAAACCCGACCAAGGGACAATTTCTCCTCAAAGCATAAGTCTGACCAAAGGGCAACCAATCTACAAAACACAAAACCCGACCAAAGGATAATTTCTCCGTGAAGTGTAAGTCCGACCAAAGGGCAACCAATCTACAAAACACAAAACCCGACCAAGGGACAATTTCTCTGCGAAGCATAAGTCCGGCCAAAGGGCAACCAATCTACAAAACACAAAACCCGACCAAGGGACAATTTCTCCGCGAAGCATAAGTCCGACCAAAGGGCAACCAATCTACAAAATATAAAACACGACCAAGGGATAATTTCTCTGCAAAGCGTAAGTCCGACCAAAGGGCAACCAATCTACAAAACACAAAACCCAACCAAGGGATAATTTCTCTACGAAGCATAAGTCCGACCAAAGGGCAACCAATCTACAAAACACAAAACCCGACCAAGGGATAATTTCTCTGCGAACCATACGTCCGACCAAAGGCCAACCAATCTATAAAACACAAAACCCGACTAAGGGACAATTTCTCCGTGAAGCATACGTCCGACCAAAGGGCAACCAATCTTCAAAACACAAAACCCCTACTAAGGGACAATTTCTCCGTGAAGCATAAGTCCGACCAAAGGGCAACTAATCTACGAAACACAAAACCCAACCAAGGGACAATTTCTCCTCGAAGCATAAGTCCGACCAAAGGGCAACCAATCTATAAAACACAAAACCCGACCAAGGGATACTCTCTCCACAAAGCATAAGTCCGACCAAAGGATAAACTCTCCAAAAAGCATGAGTCCGACCAAAGGGTATCCTTTCCACAAAACTCAAGCCCGACCAAGGGGTAATTTCTCCACAAAGCATAAGCCCGACCAAAGGGTGACCTCTCTACAAAGCACAAGGTTGAACCAAGGGGCAAGTGGGTCACCCATCAGGTATTATTCCTATCCCTTGCTCTTTCGAGTGATCGTACTGACCAATGGCAGCAGTGAACCCCCGAGGGGCAGCTTGTGAGCATGGGATTTTATAGTTCCTCTCACGAGACGATGATGACGTGTACCTGATTTTATTGCCTCAAAATAAAAGTTCTCTTTAGAATTTTTCTTACCAGAATAATATTCCTCGCAAATTTTATACTTGGAAGAATCCAGTTCGGCGTGGCCCATAACGCGTCCAGTAGGAGCTTGAACCGATGATTTGCACCCAAATAATAAATACCCATTAAAATATTATTAAAAGTCAAAAAGGTGCCTTTCCACCTACTATTAAACCACTTTTCACGACTTTTTTGGCTTTTGGGCCCGTTAGTTGTCGGTATGCTGGAGGCTGATGCCACCAGCGGCATCAGCCATTCCACCGACGGCATGGCCCAAAATGGGTCCCTCCACAGATAGCCTCTCGGCCACTTTCGGCGGAATTGGTCAAAAAGCCCTAAAAAAACACCCCATTTCACCTATAAATGCACACCTTGAGCTGCATTTTAGGAAAGAGGGATTGAAGGTTAAGATTTTAATGTTGGAATAGATTTTAATGAGATAAGAACTAGATAAAACTGAAAAAAAAGGATTTCGATCCATTTTTCCTGGTTTTTCTTCTTTGAATTCTCTAATTGTGAGTTGGAAATCAGCAAGTCTTTAAGTTAAAATCAACTTAATTGGATTTAAAAACGAAAAGCACTTAAATTTACTACTAAATTGTCGTAACAAGCTTCTCGGAGGTGTTTCTTTCGGTTCACGAAGAGGTGGATTCACGGCCTCAAGGTAAAAATCCTTAGTCTCGTAGCTCTTTGGCATTAAAATTATTGATTTGTGTTAAATTTTGTCAATTTATACCCATTTTTAGGGTTTCGGTCATTTTTTTGCTGCCTACAAGCTGATATCGCTGGTGACATAATTGATGTCGCCGGTGGCATCAGTCATGTCGCCGGCGGCATCAGTTGTATCATCAGCGATATGACTTTCTGGACAGCAGTTTTATTTTCATTTATTCTCATATTAGCTTATTTTCCGAAGCTTGAACATATAATGTAATGATGGAAGTTCAAAATCTCTTGCAAACAAACCCCATCCCGTAATATATAGGTATTTTCACTCATAATCCGGTTAAAGTAACGATTGAGCCTAAAATCCGATTAAAAATGGAATTTCCTCGAAAATGCCGTTTGAATCTCATTTTAGCCGCCAGATCAGGTTTTATGATACTGTAAATAAAATATGCTATACTCGTGCTAACAATCTTCTACAAACCAGAGAAAATATCAACGATGCATATCATTCATAACATCCATACATGCATCCCATCTTAACATATGGATAAAATACCTGAGTAAGGAGCGACTGCCCGATAAGTGTATCTCGGAGAATAAAATCGTTCTCTGCAAGCTGCTCCACATGGCTTCGCGCCACCTGAAAAATCCAAAAGTCAAATCATTAGACACCCGCATCCAAGGCTAAACAAAATAATTACCAGGCCTTACGTAAGTAGTATTTTCGGGCATGAAAATTGGAGCCTGCCGGCTCAAGCCTATATTCCTAGGGAGGAACTCACCCCGGGAATTCATGAGCTGGAATGTGGTTTCCATCGAATTGACCAGACACCCCTCCACAAAGTTTATGCCCTCTGGCACACCATAGTATCGTGTCCCACTCTGGTTATCCCAGCCTCTCTTCCTCCCAGGTTCCTGAAAAACATGAAAGCCACACGTCAACAGCGTTCCTAAACAATTTCAAAATCAGGCACATAAACACAATCATACCTCAAAAGAATGTTGCTCCCCTTGGGATATAAGCGCACTCCCGCTAGCTACATCTACGCCTGCCTCATCCTCCCCCTCGGGCTCGATCCCAACATCCCCTTCAAGCTCCTCATCTTCATCATCTTCTTCCTCCTCGACGTCCATAATGCCTTTGAGGTGCCTTTTCTCATCCACCAACCGTTGTTCATTATGATACTCAATCATATCATTTCTGTGGATACAGGGATATACAGGGAGTAGACGCTGCTGGAGCTGCTCGTAGAGGCCAGGGACGCTAGGGATCACTCGGTCGTTCCCCTCGATATAATCAGCCTTATCAGCCTAGGAGGTGATCACCAAATGGGGCCACCATAAGCCCTTGGGAGGATTAGCAGGCACCGATCTATCAGCAACTGGGACGGACCTCCAGCCCCGGACGCGCTCACCCCGGTACCACTGTTGGGACAGAGGGCACTCAATCACGAATCGGCTATCGTCTACCTCCCTCCTAACCCTTGCGACCTCTACCAGGTTCTCCACCCCATTGAATGGATCCAGATAAGCTACACCAATAATCAGCCAAAACAACCAGTATAAGTTCATAAACGCCTTTTATTTTGTCTAAGTGTAAAAACAAAGACTAAATTAAAAAGTCGCATACCGAGCTCAACCGCGCGCTCCTCAGGACCTCCCTATATTTCATAGGGTACTTGGCCTTCCCACCAACGCCCCCGCACCAGCGAGTGAGAAAGTGGGAGTCCGGTGGCACAATCTTCTTAAACTCCACCAGTGGGAGGATCTAATGATCAAAAGCCCGAGCCTGCACAAATAACGACCAATCAATTCAAAAAGCGTCAAACAATAAATGAGAACTGTACTATTAATTAAATACTTCAAAAACGATGTACCTAGAGTAGCAGATGGCAAAGGCGAAGGGCTTTCACCCTCTTTCGGGCTCCCACATCCATCCCGTGGTATGTTTGTGCCAAGATGGCCCTTGGCCAATTCTTCCTCCTAATGCCCTCCACGTCCTTCACAGCAGTTATCAGCGTATAATTGATCTTGCTCCTTGAGGTTGGGAAGAACAGCATAGTAAGCAAAGAAATCACGAAGGACCGGATACAAGCCTCCCTCTCATCCTCGGGCACTACATCCACCCTGGTCTAGTGTTGGTGCAACTCACCATAAGACAGCCTCCCAGAAACGGGCTTCAGACCAAATAGCTCCTTCACCCACCTCACCACAGGCCTCTCAACATGGTATTTATCCATGTAAGCATCAAAGTGTATAACCTCGTCCGTCCAAGGGAGGCCGGTCATGGCTACGACGTCAGAGGGTGTAATCGTAGCTTCCCCGAAAGAGAAGTGGAAAGTATGGGTAGTCTCAGACCACCTCTCAGTTAGGGTTGTCACCGCTGAATTAGAAAGCTTGGGCATCAGCATTGGCATTATCCGGGCTAAGTCCCTGAATCCTGTCTCATTGATGGCAAGCGCAAGCTCGGGGTCATTCTCTGAAATATGGTGCCACCATTCGCCGATGGTGCCATCCCCCTGTATAGGTCAGTTCATATGGCTATAAAATTAGAAACAAAACAGACCAGTCCTACTTATTTTCCCATCAAAAGAGCTGCTGATGTCGCCTCTGCTAAAAGCGATGTCACCGGTGGCATCACTCCATACCGCCAGCTGCATGGATGATACCACCGACGACATTACTTCAAACAGGAGCAACATCAGACTGCCCTGGCACCTTTTGCAAAGACTGATGCCGTCAGCGACATCACTGCCTATGGTAGAACCTATTTTCCCCAAAATCGTACTCATCATGCCAAAACCACAAAAATCACAATCAATCAAGCAATAAGCCTAAAAATAGTAAAAATCAAACCTAAAGCATGCAATATCTGTTTGTAACCAGTCTATTTCACACTTATGATTCCTATTATGGCATGATTTCAAGCCTAAGGCCGAATCGAAACTCAACCCAAAAAGAAGAAATTTGGGTTTTGCGGGATTACCTGGACATAGCAGAGGTGCTTTTCCTTCTCTGGGGTCCGATTAGTGATGGGGGAACTGATCCCGTAGCCATACATCTTGGTTGTCTCCTTCTAGCCATAAGAACTAGGAACTGAGAGGATTTTCAGCCCCTCAACAGCGGAATCAGGCAGATTCTCCCTAGCCTTAGCAGATTTCCCCATGAAAGCCTTGGCAATCCTCTTTATGATTGGAATGATGGAGAAAATGAAAGGTTTGGAGAAGAATGGAAAAGGGTATGGCTTTTGTATATATAGAATAAGGAAGAGAAAGGAGTTTTACTTCCTTTTAAACTACCGCACGGAATTCGAGGAGTTTCAATTTATCTAAAACTGCCCATTTAAGCCGCCGGCGGCATCGCTCCATACCATTAGCGACATCGCCCTATTTAATTCAAATTTTAAAATTGCTTGACCAGTCAAAGCTGCCACGTAGCACTCATGCCACCGACGGCATCACTCCATACCACTAGCGACATCATTGATGCCGCCGGTGACATCGCCTCCTTTAAATTGGATTTTAAACTTATCTGAGTAGTTAAAGCTGCCATGTGACACTCATACTGTCGGCGACATAAGTCATGCCACAGGCGACATCAGATCTCTCCATGCTTTTTTCAGCCATCCTCGGTAAAATCTCGGCTCTAGCCCGGACATTCCAGAACTTACATAAAGCCATGATCACAAACCCAGTATGCTCATCATGTAAGCTACTTAGAGATTACGGTATGAACCGCTACATGTCAATTGAAGGTCCCTGATACAGTCTCTGTACGTATCACCCTTTGGGTTTACCCTAGAAATGCCAACTGCAGGTCCCTGATACAGTCTCTATATGTATCACCCTTTAGGTTCACCCCAGAAATGCCAACTAAAGGTCCCGACATGACCCTCTTCATGTCACCTTTGGGTTCACCCCTCTAAAATCGTAACATGACTTAGAACTACACTCCACACTCCACAAAGCACAAGCCTGACCAAGGGGCAAACTCTCCCGTAAAGTACAAGCCCGACCGAAGGGCAATATCTCCATAAAGTGTAAGCCCAACCAAGGGGCAATCACTCCACAAAGTATAAGCCCGACCAAAGGGTAATCTCTCTACAAAATATAAGCTCGACTAAGGGGCAATCACTTCACATAAGCCCGACCGAAGGGCAATCTCCTCACAAAGTGAAAGCCCGACTAAGGGGCAATCACTCAATAAAAGATAAGCCCGACCGAAGGGCAATCTCCTTACAAAGTGAAAGCCCGACCAAGGGGCAATCACTCCACAAAGTATAAGCCCGACCTAAGGGCAATCTCTTCATAAAGTGAAAGCCCGACAAGGCAATCACTCCACAAAACACAAAACCCGACTAAGGGACAATTTCTCCGCGAAGTATAAGTCCGACCAAAGGGCAATCAATCTACAAAACACAAAACCCAACCAAGGGATAATTTCTCCGCAAAGCATAAGTCCGACCAAAGGGCAACCAATCTACAAAACACAAAACCCTACCAAAGGACAATTTCTCCGCAAAGCGTAACTCGACCAAAGGGCAACCAATCTATAAAAAATAAAACCCGACCAAGGGATAATTTCTCCGCGAAGCACAAGTCCGACCAAAGGGCAACCAATCTATAAAACACAAAACCTGACCAAGGGACAATTTCTCCGCGAAGCATAAGTCCGACTAAAGGGCAACCAATCTACAAAACACAAAACCCAACCAAGGGATAATTTCTCCGTGAAGTGTAAGTCCGACCAAAGGGCAACCAATCTACAAAACACAAAACCCGACTAAGGGACAATTTCTCCGTGAAGAAAAACTCTGCCCAAAGGGCAACCAATCTACAAAACACAAAACCTGACCAAGGGATAATTTCTCTGCGAAGCATAAGTCCGACCAAAGGGCAACCAATCTATAAAACACAAAACCCGACCAAGGGACGATTTCTCCGTGAAGCATAAGTCTGACCAAAGGGCAACCAATCTATAAAACACAAAACCCGACCAAGGGACAATTTCTCCGCGAAGCATAAGTCCGACCAAAGGGCAACCAATATACGAAATACAAAACCCGACCAAGGGACAATTTCTCCGCGAAGCATAAGTCCGACCAAAGGGCAACCAATCTATAAAACACAAAGCCCGACTAAGGGATACTCTCTCCACAAAGCATAAGTCTGACCATAGGGCGTCCTTTCCACAAAACTCAAGCCCGACCAAGGGGCAATTTCTCCATAAAGCATAAGCCCGACCAAAGGGCAACCTCTCTATAAAGCACACGGTCCGACCAAGGGGCAAGTCGATCACCCATCAGGTACCATTCCTATCCCTTGCTCTTTTGTGTGATCATAATGACCTATGGCAGCAGTGATCCCCCGAGGGGCAGCCTGTGAGCGTGGTATTTTGCAGTCCCTCTTGTAAGATGATGATGACGTGTACCCGAATTTAATACCTTAAAATAAACGTTCTCTTGAGAATTTTTATTACCAGAATAATATTCCTCGCGAATTTTATACTTGAAAGAATCCAGTTCGGTGTGGCCCATAACGCGTCCGGTAGGAGCTTGAATCGATGATTTGCACCCAAATAATAAATACCCATTAAAATATTATTAAAAGTTAAAAATATGCCTTTCTACCCACTATTAAACCACTTTTCATGACTTTTTTGGCTTTTGGGCCGTTAGCTATCGGTATGCTAGAGGCTGATGCCACCAGCGGCATCAGCCATACCGCCAGTGGCATCACCATACCGCTGGTGACATCATCTATACCACCGGCGGCATGGCCCGAAACGGGTCCCTCCACAGACAGCCTCTCGGCCACTTTCGGCGGAATTGGTCAAAAAGCAAAAACACCCCATTTCACCTATAAAAGCACACCTTGAACTGCATTTTAGGAAAGAGGGATTGAAGGTTAAGATTTTAATATGGGAATAGATTTTAGTGAGATAAAAACTAGATAAAACAGAAAAAAAAAGATCCTGATCCATTTTTCCTGGTTTTTCTTCTTTGAATTCTCTGATTGTGAGTTGGAAATCAGCAAGTCTTTAAGTTAAAATTAACTCAATTGGATTTAGAAACCAAAAGCACTTAAATTTACTGCTAAATAGTCATAACAAGCTCCCCAGAGGTGTTTCTTTCGGTTCACGAAGAGGTGGATTCACGACCTCGAGGTAAAAATC
This sequence comes from Euphorbia pulcherrima, assembly GCA_947683365.1. NCBI lineage: Eukaryota > Viridiplantae > Streptophyta > Magnoliopsida > Malpighiales > Euphorbiaceae > Euphorbia > Euphorbia pulcherrima. Next base: position 30,538,954 of record CANTUS010000001.1, read on the forward strand.
CTGAGTGTCATAGCTCTTTGGCATTAACATTACTGATTTGTGTTAAATTTCATTAATTTATACCCATTTTTAGGTTTTCAATCATTTTTTTTACTGCCACCACTGCTGCTTACAAGCTGATATCGCCAGTGACATAATTGATGTCGCCGGCGGCATCAATTGTATCGTCGGCGATATGACTTTCTAGACAGCAGTTTTATTTTCATTTATTCCCAGATTAGCTTATTTTCCAAAGCTTGAACATATAATGTAATGATGAAAGTTCCAAATCTCTTGCAAACAGACCCCATCCTGTAATATGTAGGTATTTTCACTCATAATCCGGTTAAAGTAACGATTGAGCCTAAAATCAGATTAAAAATGGAATTTCCTCGAAAATGCCGTTTGAATCTCATTTTAACCGCCCGATCGGGTTTTATGATACTGTAAATAAAATATGATATACCCGTGCTAACAATCTTCTGCAGGCAGACGTATATCAGATATTCAGGTATTTTATTTATTGCATAAAAACGTATGGGACTTGGAAACCTTGTAATAATTTTATTTTCCGCACTTTTTTTTATGGTTGTGAATATTTTATTCATTGTTTCAATTGCTTGATAAACGCGAAAACAATAAAATAACTGAAAATACAAATAAATAGGATGGATTAAACCAATTAAGAAAGAATGAAGTACCTTAACTTGGCCTAATGAAAAATAGATAACATCATCCGAACTCAGAATCTCTACTTAAGGTATGGTCCAACTACCCGGTGGGAAAATCGTACCAAAAATTTCCCGGTTGAGCTGAACCGGGTGGCGACTCTATTTTAAGTACGAGATTTTGATCTCATATCTTTCGAGTATTAAAATATGCAAAATCATTTTCAATCACATTATACGTATCTCCCCCCTCATTCCAAGAGGTCGGCCCGGCCCCGCTGCCGCAGCACGAAACGTCGTCCGCTCACATGAATCTAATTAAATTAAATCAAATGCTAATATGATGGCAACCATATTGTCTTCCATCAAGTAATTGATCCAATGAGAACTAGTCAAGATCCCAATGTGTTAACACATGTCAAACACATACATGTCCAAAGCTCACTCAAGCCAACTGTAACCAGACCAAGTCTTGAATCACTATTCCAAACTTGTATCAAACTTAAGAGTTCTTCATCTTTGCTTAAGCTCACATTATTTAAAGTTGCTGAAAGTTGACTTGAACACTAAATCATGAAAACCTCCTCGTTTAGCCCATTTGAAGCAGACTGAATAGTCTTTGAATTAAAACATGGAAATGGAATATGTTAAGGATATTTCATCTTAAGTTCAATTTCTTTATCATTTATATGGGGCTCCTTTGTCTACATCATTCCCTCCCTCTTTAAAAAAGATTCGTCCACGAATCGGTGTCACCGTGAAGCAAGTTCTACTTGTCCCTTCCTTTTGAGGTACTATGTTGATGGAATCAGCCCAAGAAATCATACTTCCATCTATCAAAGTCTTTGACATCATATTCTTATCTTCCTTTTCGGTTTCCTTCGTCCCCTCGGAAGACGCTTTACGTACATAATCAAACTCATGTTCGATTCCTCGAATAAGAGGCAGCCCAAACAGAAATAGAACATAGAATTTCTGCAAAAAAGAGGAAAACAAACTAGGAAGAGTAATATTATTAGATATCATTAGAGACAATATAAAATCTTTGTAATTGAATAAAAGAACTTTCAAATATATATGTTCAGCTTGTATTAAATCTCTCATTTTGGCGTATAATATATGATTATTGGCTTTTACCACGCCCTTACTTTCTTCTCTCCTCACATCTCTTTCACTAAACTCACTAGCTTTCTCTCTCACCTCTTCTTACCCTTACTGATTTTATCACTCTTGTTTTCTCTCTCCTTAACCAAAACCTCTTCCTTACATATTGAATTTTGTAAATAAAGTTGATCATGGTAAATTTGTTTCGGTGTCAAAGGTAACAAGGTGTGACATTTTTCCTCCTTAATTAGGGTGATTTTTTTATTTTCCATTACGAATGGCCAAACGGTCAAAATCAGAATCATTCTCGAGGTCTTTATGTCGCTTGGGATGGTAATGCTTTTTGCGTGTGGTTATATCATCTAATAATTTCAGCATATCTTGAAGGTTAAAAAATTATTTCTGCAATCTATTCATTCCTGCAATAGCTTTTCTTCACTCTTTTTTTACCAACTTCAAAAGAGTTCTTATCCTTGTGGCACATGGTTAGATGGACAAAAATAGAAAAACTTGATTTGAAAAGAAAATAATAGAAATACTCATAAGTGATCCACGCTCTTTGATATTATGTTGATTGAGCTCAATGAATCAAGCTAAACAATATTAAATAACCAGAAGGAAAAAGAAGGAAAAAAATTAGGACAGTAGAAAACTAAAACACTAGGAGACAAAAAAAATAATGAGACAAAACACAATATGTAAGCTGGAAAAAAAATGGGTAAACAATGTGAAAACAAAAAAAATATAAAAAACAAAAAAATAATGAAGGAATAAAAATTTATTAAGAAAAAAGAAAATAAAAATGACACTTAAGGACCTGATCAATCTAGATGAAAAAGAGTTGGACTCAATGAACAAAAACAAAAAAATAAAGATAATTTAAGAAACAGAATACAAAATTTCGAATTCGTTTTTGAATAGGATGTAGAACGAATTTCGACATAAAGTATTCTTGAGCAAATTTAATAATTATCTTAACAATCCAATGGATTTAGAATCACAAGAATCTGATTTTTGTAGAGAAAGTTATGGCAAAAAGAAGAAATCTAGAAAGAATCAAACCTCAATTCAAGTTGTGCTCTGATACCAACTGACGTGAAGCGCAATCCAAACTCAAAAATTTTCTCGAACCGTGAATTGAGATTGATGATACATAAAGAAAATAAATTTATTAGTTAGAAAACGGATTATAACAGAATAGATGGCAATAGCTCAACCAACCCTAGCAAATAAAACGAACAATCACATTAGCATATAGTTAACACAACCTTTTTTATTTGATGAAAGAACCTGTTATGGGGTTGATTCTCAATTGTCTAGCCACAACAATTAATCACAATCAAAATAATACTTCAAGAACGAGATCCTGATCACTCGCACTCAAAGAAAGCTGAATATTCCACAAAGGAAAAATCCGAATTTTATTATTATCAAATCTGTGTCTAGAATACATAAAAAGCTATCTATTTATAATACTCCTAACCCTAATGACGAAATTAATATCATAATTTGGCTAAGAATAAAATACTAAAGTCCTAATCAGATTCTTAAAAAAAGTCCTTAAAGAATCAGGAAAGAAATCCCACTTGAATAGAAATCACAAACTAGTTAGGAAATAAAATATCTCAAAAATAAATAAACCTAATTAAATTAAATCAAATGCTAATATGATGGCAGTCATATTGTCTTCCATCAAGTAATTGATCCAATAAGAACTAGCCAAGATCCCAATGGGTTAACACATGTCAAACACATGCGTGTCCAAAGCTCACTTAAGCCAACTCTAACAAGACCAAGTCTTGAATCACTATTCCAAACTTGTATCAAACTTAAGAGTTCTTTATCTTGCCAAGCTCACATTATTTGAACTTGTTGAAAGTTGACTTGAACACTAAATCATGAAAATCTCCTCGTTTAGCCTATTTGAAGCAGACTGAACGATCTTTGAATTAAAACATCCTTATTCACATCACCGACTACGCATCCGTGGAAGCTCAAACCGATGATTCTCACCCAAAATATCCCCAATATCGCAGAATACATTAAAATGCCCTAAAAATTCAAAAAATCTACTTTTGGCCCGCTTTTGGCCCTTTTTGCACCTTTTCGAGTCGTGGGCCCCAGTTGGCAGACTGCTAGTAGGGGCCTAAAGTCGCCGATGGCATGAGCCTCTGTAGCAATTTGCCAGCTTTTGCTTTTTCTTCGATGTCCGCTGGATAATCGCAAAAATCAATTTTTTGCTCATTTTTCAGCCTTAAAAGCACTAGAAGAAGGGGTAGAAGGAGGAAGATTAGTAGAAAACTTGAGAGTGATTTAGGAGGAGATAGAGCAATTTTAGAGAGAGAAAGGGAAGAAAAGGTAAGAAAATGGATTTAATTCATGTTTTCTTAGTTTTTCTTCATCTAATCTCTTAGATTAAACTTAAAATTTATAGAAATCCTAGGTTAAAATCAATCTAATAGGATCTTTAGAGACAAACATTGTTTAATCTTCAAATCACTACCTACAATCATCATTCGAGCTTCCCGGAGGCGTCTTTGGAACACAAAGAGGTGGATTCACAGCCCCGAGGTAAATTCCTGAGTCCCTTGAGATCTTTGGCATATTTTCTTGTTGTTTGTGGTGTTATCTGGTGTTCCGAGTTCGTTTTTCAGCGTTTCGGCCATTTTCAATCGTCTGATTCTGTTTCTGCAGAATCCCGAAACTGCTAGCAAGTGAAGCCACCATCGGCTTCACCGATGCCGCTGGAGGCATGGGTTTCCGTGCAGCAGTCCCGTTATTTCCCTTTCGACTTAATTTTCTCGTTTTTTCGTATTTTACATGTACGGTATCATGACGGGAATGCAGAATTCCCCAAAAATGATCTAAACCCCATAACATGCGGCATGTTCACTAATAATTTGGTTAAAATGATAATTGTGTCCAAAATGGACTTTCCCCTAAAATTCGTTCAAAAAATGAATTTTTCAAAGGGAACTTATATTCGACAATAAAAAAATTTTGTGCTAACCTAGTAGCTCGACCCCAGCCAGGGGCTCTGCCCCCGAACCCCGTCCAGGATGCTGCTCCGGAACCCCACGAGGGGCTACCGCCCCTCGACCCCGCTGCCAGGGGCGCCGCTTTGTGTGATATACCCTGTGTATGTGCCATACTTGTACTAACCTTTCCGTGCAGATAGATTTAGGTTAGATGTATGCTAGGCGTTTGGGTATTTTATTTTTCTATTTTAGAAAAATGTATAGGATTTGAAAGCCTTGTAATAATTTTAATTTCCGCATATTTATTTTTGGATAGCTGTAATAATTTATTTATCGCTTTGATTGCTTGCTAAAACACGCTAACACCACATAATCGAAAATACAATATATTAGGTGGATTAAAACCGATTAAGAAAGAATGATACTTTTAAATTGGCCAATGTAGAATAGATAGCATCATCCAAACTCCGAATCTCTATTTAAGGTATGGTCTACCACCCGGTGGAAAAATCGTACCTAAATTTTTCGGTTGAGATGAACCGGGTGGCGACTCTGTTTTAAATACGGGATTTCGATCTCATATCTTTTAAGCATTAAAATATGCAAAACCATTTTTATCATCACACCACGCTCATCATCCATTATTTTTAAGAGGTCAATCCTCCTGCCAGGCTTCGCAGCCTGTCCGAAATGTCGTCCGCTCACAATTTCATTTTCTTTTTCCAATTAAAAGCTGACAAGGGGCATTCAAGGGATAAAATAATACATTTTTATCATTTTTAGGGAGCAAACTGATATACTTATACCAAGTTTAGAGGGTTGAGAGAAATTATTCAAAATTTAGGGGCGACAGTATACTTTTTGTGCCAAATTTTATATTGGCTATTTTATGAAAAAGAAAAGAAGCGAGCACCAACATTTCAAACAAGAATTTATATGATCTTCTAGGTAGTTAGGTGAGGTTAAAAAAAATATTATTTCCATCTATTTTTTTTATTGTCCGTTTGACGAAAATATTAATAAAATATTTATTACATTATTAAAATAATTAAATTATTTCTTACATTTTTATATAAACATTCTCTTTTTTCTTAATTATCAACTTATCATTTTTATTAATATATAATTTTTATCGTTATTAATATAAAAATAAATTAGTTAAGGGTGGAAGCAGGTTGTACACATTTCCAGTACTTCTTACCTCAATTAAGAACACGTGTCTTATATGTATACCCTCTCTCTCCCTAGAGTGTGCTCTCATTGATTGAATTTTATTGTAGTACATTCAACGGTTTCTCGGGAAACAAACACGGAAACAGATTCAATTTCGCACTCTACAGGCTACACCGGAGAGAATCACAGATCTACAGTATGGGCCATCCGCCACTCAAGGCCGTCACCCTCACCCACGTCCGGTACCATAAAGGGGACCAATTAGGCCATTTCCTGGCCTGGATTTCGCTAATTCCAGTCTTCATCAGCCTAGGCGGATTCGTCTGTCATTTCATTTTCCGCCGCGAGCTTCAGGGCATGTTCTTCGCTCTCGGCCTTATAATTTCTCAATTCATCAGCGAAACTATCAAAAAATCCGTCCAGCAAGCCCGTCCTGAGACATGTATTCTCCTCGAGATGTGCGATTCCCACGGTTGGCCGTCGAGTCACTCCCAGTATATGTTCTTCTTCGCTATGTACTTCACTCTCTTGACATTTAAAGGAATTGGATTGACGGATGTTAAAAACAAGTGGGCTGCGAGCTTTTTGCCTTGGGTTTTGGCGGTTTTGACGATGTATTCGAGGGTTTACTTGGGTTACCATACGGTGGGGCAAGTGTTCGCCGGTGCTTTTTTGGGGATTTTGCTTGGAGCGTTGTGGTTTTGGTTTGTGAATTATCGGTTGTTTTATATTTTTCCGATGATTGAAGAGAGCGCGTTTGGAAGGATGTTTTATGTGAAGGATACTTCACATATCAAGAATGTACTGGAATTTGAGTATGAGAATGCGAGAAGGGCTAGGAAGGAGATGGCTGCCAAATCCAGTTGATTTTATACTCCTATTTCTGTGAGTTTCCTCTTTAACCTTCACTGCATTTATTTCAGCAATTGTGCTTCGTTTCATTGAATCTAATATGGTAATTTGAGCTTGGAACTTGTGATAAGATTCTATCACCAGCTTTTGTATGTGTCTCTTACAGTCTGTAGAATTATACATAAATTGAGTTTTGAATGGCAGGAGATGAATAAAGAAAAACTAGATATAAGTACAATGGAAATAAGTAGTTTGTTCTTTAATGTAGGTATAGTCAAGAGAACCGATAGTAAACAAGTTAAACCACTGTTTTAAAAATCCCCACCTTGGGCTTGCCGTCCGATTTTTCATTCCTCGGGCGCTATCGGACGTTGGACCGATATATTGCCGCCTAGGCACCGCCTAGTGCGACTTTTTCTGCCTAGGCACCGCCTAATCCGATTTTTTCTGCAATTTTTGAGATATGAATAATTATAATAATTATAGTTCAAAATATTCTTACTGTAAAATTCTCATTTTGATTCTCAGACCGAGAAATAGTACACTATAAACCACAAGAAATTTGTGAGGATATGCGTTTTTAAGGAATTGATTTTAGTGTTTAAGTGTTTTTATGTAAGAATCAATTAAGACATATATTGTAATATGCTAAACTATGTTTTTGTAATATATTGTTACACTATAATTTATTTTTTAGTTGAATGTATACTTTTATCTATTAATACAACAACAAAACATTACCCCAATGCCTTCAAGGCTCCCGCACAAGTGGGGTAAGGGGGGGTCGGGTGTACGCAACCTTACCTCTAATTACAAAGAGGTTGTTTCCAATTAAAAATTAAAAAAATCACATATCCATCTAGTTTCAGTAATTATACTTGGAGCTGGCTGGCTTTAAAAGTCTAAGACTCTTGGAACACCCCCGATTCTACCTTTCTAAGTGATGCGGTTCTAAACCTAATTGCACACCTATTTATTGAACTGCAAGGGTTTTGATGCAATTCTAATGAAAAAAAATATAAGTTACTGGGTAAGCTGGTAGAGTAAAGAATAATGAGCATGAACTAGTTCAAGATTGAGGTTTCTTACAGAAAAAACGAGCTTGCATGCAGTATGAAATGGAGCAGGGTATATGCTTTCACCACAATAGTCAAAGGCGTTCCTCAAGCACGCCTTAGGCTCCGAGCTCACTAGGCTTCACTCACTCAGGTGCATGTTGGGCTCCTCACATACAAAAGGTGAGCGCCTAGATGCACTAAACTCCTGGTTATAAGCGCCTAAGTGCGCTTGACACCAAATTTAGGTTTTCTTGGTAAAAACTTTAGGAAATGTACCGACATTGGTAAATTTAGAGTTTAACAGAGACATTAGGAATATAGTTGTCAAATCGGGATTCAAATCGAGAATGGAAATCCAAATTTTGTGAATCGGGAATCGTGGATCGAATTGAATCATAAGATTCGGTTCATGTTCGTAAAATTATAAAAACAAAACATTTAAATTTCAGTCTAGATACGAAAGTTTGGCTTTTGATAGAGCTTCATGGCGTCAGAAAATTCATATAGCCGACCCCACCTAGCGTGGGATTTAAGGCTTGGTTGGTTAGTATATGCAAGTTTAATGTTTAAAGAATTATGTAACCAAATGGGTACTTATAATTCAAACCTAATGCATGTATAATCCTAATAAAAGTTTTGGTCTATAGTAATATATCTTCCTTTAGCTTCTATGGGGCATTTTTGCCAAATATATTAGCAAAACATAGATGTGACACACTTCAGTGCACAGCTGCTCCACTGTTTAGTCGCAAACATCGTCGCTCGGAGTCCATTGTCGGCATTGGGTTCCTCCTTGCTTCATCAACTAATTGGTGGGGCAATCGACTTTTGCTACCTTTAGTCAAGTCTTTAATTATATCATCTTCAAAATAATGTGCTACTTTCATGCTTTAATTTAGTAGATATCATGAATCAACTGAATCGGTAGAATCGTAAGATTCGGCCAATTCGTAACTAAATCATAAGATTCAAGATGCATTTAGATTCACCCCATAGATTCGAATCAGGGTTGAACCGAATTGAATCATAGGGTTCTTATCGAGAATCTCAAGATTCTGATAACTATGATTAGGATACATAAATTAGGGAAGATAAATTCGAAATAAATATTTACAGAAAAAGAGAAGTCAGGAAGGAAAGCAACACAAATTATAAAATTTTGAGAAGATGGAAGACAAACTGAAATTAAGAAGGAAGAAGAATTGGTGGACAGAAATAGTAAGAAAAAGAAAGGAAAGGTATCATAATTAGCTAATTAACTACCAAGAAAACTGTATAAATATCTAAGTCTATGTACTATTTTTAACTACAACAAGTATATATAATGAGCTTACGGTAATCTATAGTTATTATTCAGTGAATTCAATATATTTGTGGTTTCTTTTTTTGTTGCACTTAACAAGGTGAGGCACATGTCTTGTGCCTGCACTCCAGGACCCCTTGCGCTTAGTATGTGCCTAGCTCCTTGACAACTATGACTTGCACAAATAATGCGCTATTCATCCTGCCAATTAGTTTCATTGATTTCAAGAAAAGCCATTTTTGATTAAAGATTTGGTGCGCTCAGGTTATTTATACGATATTAAATGATAATAGTATTAATTGGGGATATGATGAATGACCTCTTGGATCTCAAATGCTACTTTTTAGTTTCTCTCTTTGGTTATTCTTTTCCCCTTTAGAGCAAGTCCAACCATATTCCCTATTTTCTGTTCCCTAAACTCTATTTTACAGGATCTACCATGTTTTTGCTCCAACCATCTTCCCTATTTTTCATTCCCCGTATTACATTCCCTAAAAATAATAATATTCTATTATTATTATATTAATTCTTTTACATCACTTCTATTCTAATCAACCAACAAAACAATTGTGATGGGTGGTTGTAGTTGGTATTGGAAGAAGTTGCTTAAGCTCAGAACCTGTATTACTACGGCTGTTATTAATGACTCCTTAGTTCAGGCCAATTTTAATACGGGCAAATGCTATGATTCATTGATTGGCAATCTTGGTCAATTGGTTGGTTACAAACAGGTCTGGTGCAACATGGCTATTCCTAAACATAGAGTTATTTTCTGGCTTGCTGTCCAGCAGAGGCTCCTAACCTTGGATAATCTGCGGAAGATTTTTCCTGATATGAATGGTACTTGTGCAGTGTGCGGTCTGGATATTGAGAATCATACACATCTATTTTTCAGCTGCAAATTCTCTCATCTGCTGGCCTGTAAAATTAACTGTTGGCTGAGTATTTTAGATGTTCACCTGCGTTTCGTAAACTGGCTGCAATGGTTTCCCAAACTTCAGCTCTCATGCTTCAAAAACCGAGCCTGTATAGTGATCTTGCATGCTGCTGTTTACATGATATGGTTAAACAGAAATTCTTGTACATTCTCTTTGTCTTGTCAAACTGTTGATGCTTGTTCTCATTTACAGGGGATAGTAAAGTGTAGGCTCTCCTTGTATAGAAAGAGGTTTAAGTCTACTGCTGATATAGAGGGGTATACTAGATTGATTGCATAGCTTACTGCCTGTTGCAACAGGTTTTAGTTGATTACTCTTGTAAGCAACTCGTTGTTTCCTGAGCTTTATATTGGAATTCATTCATCCAACCAACCAACTAAGGCTTAAATCCCATGCTAGGTGGGGTCGGCTAATTCATTCATTCATAAAAAAAACCAACAAAACAATTAAAAAAACAAAAAGTAAAAATAAATAATAATTTAATATTCATCCCCTAAAATAGGGTTCCCTGTATATAGAGATCTCTATTTTAGGGGATATATCAACCATTCCCCATATTCATTCCCTATTTTAGGAATACCCTAAAATAGGGAATGGTTGGATTTGTTCCTGAACCCCTATTTTCATAAGAATTTTTCCCATTAGTTGGCCTAGTTGAGCCATAGTTAACGTCTTTTTGGTAATATTTACAAGTATCTTCATTGAGATAATCTTGTTCGGGGCTTATTAACAGTTAAGGCTCCTCACCCCTCCCAACAAGTGTATTTAGTGGGATTTGAACCTTGTTCTCCTCCAACTTGCTCAGCCTGCTTAGCCAACTGAGCTACACCTTGTTGGTAGTAAACCTCAACTGAGCCATAGTTAACATTACCCGTTCATTTGAGTAGTAAACCTCATCAGTAGGCTCAGTTTTCCCTTTCTATTGGTCAAGTGATGCAAGTTCTCTATAGGAGTTGTGAACACTATTCTTTTTTCAAGTAGGTAAGAAATTACTAAGGTATTAGAGTAGAGAATAACTTGTATGATCTAGTTCAAAATTGATTTTTCTGTAAGTGTTGACTAGAATGCTTGTCTATTATTTCGATGGGGCTAAAGATTCACCGTTCTTTGGCTTTAGATTATAATGGACTATGACTCATTAAACTGCTTGAGCTTCTTTTATTGTGAAGTCAGAGATAGCTGTTGGAACTCCACCTCAGGGTCAATTGAAAACAATCTCACTGTAATTACAGAGGTAAGGTTGCGTAAACCGGACCCCCCTTACCCCGCTTGTGCGGGAGCGTTGTTAGGCATTGGGGTAATGTTGTTGTTGTTGTTGTTGTTGTAAGTGTTGACTAGAATGCATGTACATGCATCCTGGTTGATTTGTAATGCCAAATTGTTCTGTTAGTTCAAGTAATTCTATTTTGAATCAAACTTTTGGTACTCTCTGGGTATCATCTAGATGAGATGAAAAGAAGGTGTATTAGATTTATTTTGATATAACCTGGCCTCTTTTTTATTTGACAAAAGCAGATTGGAAAACACAGTTTGGTCTTGAATGCCTTCGAAGAAAAAGTAAATACAACCATGTGACCTTCCATGCATTTCATTTAGTCATCCCCCTTTACTGACTCATATTCATAACAACGATTTTTTCTTCAGTAGCAGGCTCGGCTGCATGGTGTAGCACATATTGAGAATAAATTGAAAGAAGGACGACTAAGGTGGTATGGCCATGTGCTATATAGACCAATAGATGCTCCAAGTAGAAATTGTGAGAACTTAAGGATAGAGAATAAGTGTAGAGGGAGAGGTGGACCTACGATTACTTGGAGAGAAACTATTCCAAGTATTTGCATTTGGTAGATATGGATGAACATTTGGCGTTTGATAGAGCTTCATGGCGTCAGAAGATCCATAATAGCCGGCCCCACCTAGTGTGGGATTTAAGGCTTGGTTGTAGTAGGCTTAGCTGCCATAACTCTTATTACCTGTTAATTTGATTTAAGTTGATTGTTTTCACTTGTCTATTATCAACTTTCATTGTTAGAAGTTGTGTGATTCCTAATAGGATAGTTGGAAATTGATCTCTCTCTCTCTTTCTTGGAAGTATTGATTTTTTTTTTTGGCGAGCAATAAGACTCTATGCTGCAGATGCTATTTGTTCTTGAGACATTGAACTTGGCAATACTGGCCTCTGTGAAATTAGTTTAGTGCTTGCCTGAATTGAACTGACATAGGATTAGGAATCATTTTGTGCTTGGAAAGAATTAAATCAAATGCAAGCATCTACTTTGTTATGAATAAAATGCTGGCTTGAGTTGAATAGTATGAACGACATAATTGGTGCATTTGATTTACTTCTTTTTAAGTACAAGATTGAATAGTATGAATGACATAATTGTTGGATCATATTACAGGATGAACCACAAATATGTATTCTATTAAATATGTTCCTGGAAGATATACATGTGTCCACTTTTATTATTTTATCAACCTTTTTGTTATATATAATCTTTGTTGAGGAAGGTGTATTTGGTGTTGTTTTGCTAGCAAGTTTTTAACTTATTGCAAAACTGGGGATAATTGGTGATAGGAAAAGCCTTGAGAGTTTAAAGGCATAATAGGAATGGAGGTACGTGTGATTACAGGGATGGGGTTTAGGAAGTAACATTTTCATGATTGAGTGAAGTCGAAATATACATGTCGAACAAGTTTACAGAAAACTATCAATGCTTGCTTGATCTGTGTTTGCCTCTTGTATGAACACTGCCTATCAGTTTTCTCTGTCCATTTTTTGTTTTTTTCACAAGTTTTGTCTGCTTATTGTGTGTACAGAACGAATAAATTGCTATCGACTACATTTTGCAGGCAAGACCCAAGGCCGGCACTTTACTAGGATCTTGTTATCAGGGTAGCAGTTATATGGTATTTACTAAAAACTATAAGCTGAATTTAATTTACCAAGTCTAGAAGATCATATGGACGTAACAAATATTTGGTTTTATGGTACCGGAAGGATGTTTTTCGTGTGTGGTAGTTCTTAGCAAATAAATGTTCACACATGGGATTTTTCTGATATTCTAAAGGGCCAGATTTTCATCCAGTGAGACATATATGATTTTATTTCTCCTTTTACTAGTAATTTTATGATACTGTGCCACACCATATAGATGGTTCAAGTTGTTGACCTTGTGCAGTGGTAACCTATAATCCAAGGATATTATTGTATGCTTTGTTCTGGAATTTCATGTTGCATGACCATGATTCTCTTGATTAATCGTTTTTGCTTGCGCTAATTCGGAAAGATAACAAATAATTCTTTTTAAACAGTTGTAGCACCCTACTAGCCTGAAAATTGAATAAAAAAAATACAATTCGAAACAACGGAGACAGATTTCTTTCTTCTTCTCAAAATAAAAGATGCTAGCTAGGTTTTAATAAAAATGAGAAGAGAATATCACTTTAAGGTTGGGTGACAATGAAGATATTTTTTTTGGTAATAATTGTAATTATTTGGTATGACTTTTAGTTCTATACAGTGTTAAATTATTTACATGAATTAATTAATTGAAAGGTTCTGTATACTTTTTCAAGCAAATGAATTAAATTTCTGGACGTTCTAACTAAATTATATAAAAGTTGTAGTAAGTTGAAAAGAAAACTATCCATCGTGATAAGAAAATATATAAATATGTGTTTTACCTAATGTGTCAAACTACTATAGAATTGGCCAAAATAAATAGAAAAATATTGGAATTCCACCTTTATATGAATGTAAAGTCATTACCTTATAACGTAGCTGCAAAATTGGAATACATATCCAATAATTTATATTTATATATATATATATATATATATATATATATATATATATATATATATATATATATATATATATATATATATATATATATATATATATATATATATATATAGGAGTAATAATTACTTCGTAAACAATAAATAAGTAGGTGTGGGCGTAACTAATTATTGTAATAATTTTACAGAAGTACCATAAAAGTTTGAATGTTTAAATCTCTCTGGTGGGAGATCAATTTTAACAACAAAGAAGTAGCTGTGGGCGGGGATCGGGAATTTGGGATGCATGCAATACAACCCATAGCCATTAGTTTTCATCCAGATCAACAACAAAATGCGCAAATTTTATTACCAAAAAAAAGCGCAAGTTTAATCCATTATTAATATTTATTAGAACAATTTTTTTAAAGTTGCCAAATGGAATTTTAAACAATATGATAATAAATCGAGTTTTTATATGTTGATATGAACCTTTCTTGATTGAAATTTAAAGTGTCATAGGCAGACGTAATAATAAATAAATTTCGACTCACATTCTACTTTCAATTTTATTGTGAAAAAGTCAAAAAAAAAACTGATAAATGCTTAACTTACGTCATTTTTAATTCATTTAATCATTTCCTTAAAAATGGAATATAAAGATACAAACTTTTTTATAAATAATTTCATAGTTTTTTAATTTAATATAAAATTTTGGATTAATTATAATTTATAACATACTATGGACCATTCAGTTACAAAGAACTATGTCATGAATATATATTCCAATCTTATTTGATGTTGCATTTTCAACATATCTAAATCTGCCAATTATATGCCTGCTTTGATCAAAGAAAGATTATAGTAAAACTTAATGAACAAATTTGGGAAAAGGAAAACCAATTTGTTTTTTTTTTGTTTACTCAATCAATTGGTTTTGGATATTAGCCCACAGTCAAATGGTAATTAGTACAAAATTCGCAAACATGGAAATAAGCGGGAATCATATGGCAAGCAGAGTACCACATATGGCAGCTGCAGCTTCAGCCACCGCCACCGCCACCGCCACCGCCACCGCTCTCCGCCACTAACTCCTCCGCCTTCTATTTAATGTCCGTACTCTTGTACTTGATTATTCACAAATCACAATCTGCACCAATTAAGCCATAAACGTCTCTCTCTATTCTTAAAAATGTGGCAAGTTCTCTTAGCTGCAGCTGTAGCAGGATCTACTAGTCTTGTTGCCAAACACTTCCTTAGCCACGATCGTCCGGCAAAGGAAGAACAATCTCCTCCTCCTCACACCTCGATTAATGGATTGTCTTTTGTATTTGCTGATTCTGATGAGTGTGGACACGAGCAGAAAGGAGAAGGGGTTTTTAGGTTTTCTAGTTCTGGTGATTCGTCAGGTAGAAAGAAAACTCGGATTTTGAGGAAAAAGGTCGGGATTACTGGCCGCCGATTGAAATTTGGTGGCGATAATTACGAAGCTGATAAGAGATTTGATGATCTAGAGGGGGATCCAAAGCGATTTGTTGTTTGTTTGAAAAAGAGGAGAACTGCAAAGTCTGTCCCTACCAAATGTGGATCGCGTTCTTCTAACGGTTTGCCTTCATCCTTTTGAATTTTAGGGTTTTGTATCAGCAATTGTAGGAGACCGTACTTGGTTCTCACAGTAATTTCTTCAAAAAAATTATTTGGCTGTATGAACTCGGAAATGAACCTGCTGCTTCAATTCATGAAAATTGAGCAGTAATGTCTCTAAGAGTTTTAATTTAGCGGTAGCATTATTCTATACTGGAAATAGGATAATCAAATTCTTGTGTGATGCTTCATTATATTCAGCATAATGATTATTAAACAGTCCTTTTTTTTCTGTTTGTGATTTTATTTGGTGAGGATAGGAGTCAAATCGTATCATTCTTATGCCGTGAAACTAAACCTACTGATATACAAGTTAGACATACACCTTCATAGATGAATTAATTGCTATAGTCGCTTTTCCAATTAGAGGAAAAGACCTAGTTTGCAAGGGTTATTGGTAGGATGTTAATTGTATCCAAGTGTTTCATTACAAAATGGTTCTTTAAACATTAGAAATTCTAAGAGTGGAGAGGACTGTGCTGTACAGGAGATACTTTTCGCTTTTCATGTATTTATAATTAAATTATAGTTTAAGATATAATGTACTAATGTTCAATGTTGTCACAAATTCAACTTCCTTCAGTGTGCGAGTCTACTTTGTATATTAGAATGGTATAGCCTCTGATTGTATTGACTGGCCTTGTCTCTGCCATCCTTATATTGACTCTTGAAACTTATTTCCAAGCTGATGCAAAGTAGTTGCAGAATCACTGTCATATTGGCTTCATTATAATTTTCTCTCAATTTGTGGCATATTTTATTGGCGACTTATGCCGTTTACTTCCTATTATTGTCTACAGATGGGTCTTTGTTTGGCTGGGGACTTGGTGTTGGAATCATGTATATGATGTCAGCTGGGAAATCTGAGATTAGCAAGCTAAGCACGGCCATGGATGAGACTTCAAAAGCTGTTCAAGAAATAAAAAATGAGCTGTACAAAAGAAAAGCAGCCCAAATGGATGCAGGTTCCAACAATTCAGGCAGTCAGAATAATCAACTACCGTGCTATAGATCGAAAACAGAGCATAGAGATAAAAGAGATATAAAGATATCTGGAATTTCAGTTACTGATGAAATTGAATGCCCTAGCAGTGTTCTTACCGAAGAGCCTGAGCCCCAGGTGCTGGAAATGGATCAACTGGAAGAAGAGCTTGCTACAGAACTTCAAAAACTTCCATGGTGCGCTGAATCTTTTGGGCATGAACAATTAGGATATATGGCTGAGGTATGCGTTTCCATACACGTATGATTTTTTTTTTGTTTATGTTATTCTGATGTCACATATGAGCTTCTGTCTGGGGAATGCATTGTTTTTTTAATTTTATTCTAGACATGAAAATGGTTTCTTTTTAGAATTTACATGCATTTCTGGGGCCATTAGAAGGTTCCATTCCTTCTCTTTGGCAACCAAATTGTGTTATGATGCTGTTTTGCTGGATGCTAGTATGATACCAATAGTCAATACCATCCGATCATCTATGGGACATGTTCTCAACTTCTCATCAATGCTCTCTAATTTATTTACTGAATTGGAATTTTTTTCCTTCATTCATGAGAGGATAGATCTTTAGAATCAATCAACTGTCGATAAGAAAACTGAAATTAGAGTCCAACTTGTCTTTGCATAAAGCCAAACAATGTCAGGGATGTCTTTATTCTTATGTTTCTGGATCCTAGACTAAGTGATTTGTGCTAGTCCAATTAGCACTCAGCAATATGAAATGATCGAGCCCAACTCCTACGGTAGGCTACAACCTAATCATGAATGAATGTACACAAATATTTCAAGATTCACTGAGGTAATAAATAAAGATTGAGTGTGAATGGGCTATATGAAGTAACAAAGACTGTCTGGTTTTGACCACAAAAATTATGTGCAGAATGATGTTTTGAAGGGGAAAAACAGCTACCAATGCAATGGAGTGTTGCCATCAGAACTGGACCAGAAGCTGTGCCATTTGCTCATTGAGCAACAGGAAAACCAAATCGAAGATCTAGAATCACAATTGCATTCAGCTCAATCCAAACTCAATGAAAAGGATGCTGAACTCCAAGCATTGAAAGATTGTGTTAGGCGCCTAACTGAATTCTCTCTATCAAATGTATCAGGCAAGTTTTCTGAATACATAAACATATATGCTTAAAACAGCAGTTGTATCCTATTTCTTGATTTTGCATTACTGAAAATGAATTGTTTCTTCTAGATGATGAAGCTGAGATACAAACAGAACAAGACGGTGTCAGTGAATGGGACAACACTAGCAATAAGATGGGATCTGAATCAACGGTTGGGATGAAAAGATCTATCAACTCTGCATAACATGGTTATTTGATCAAACTTGAAATTTTATATATGAACTGTTCAATACGTAGGTGTAAGATGTCTATATGTCAATAGGAGGGTAAAAAATTGGTTTAGTGCTAATGTAGGCAGCAGCCCTTGGATGCCATTTGATCTTACTGGTATTGGTTGGTGAGTCACACCAGTTTAATTTAAGTTTCATTACATGATTCTCTTGAACTGAACTTAAATAACTACTCCCTCCATCCAGTAATTATTGTCTCTTTAGCCATTTTATTAGTTCTCTTTTTAGTTGTCAATTTAGATTATCAATATATTTTGTATAATTTTTTCTCTAATTTGCCCTTGTATTAACTATGAGAGAGATTATGTATTGTTAAAATTATAAGTAAGTAATTGAGAAGAAAGAGAATTTAGTAAAAGATAAATTAGTCATTTTGGTTGTGTAATAAATTTTTCAATGATTTTAGTAATTCAATTAAATGGATAATATTTTAGAGACGGATGGACTAGATTTTTTTTTTTTTTTTTTTGTTATGAGTCTAATTAGGTAAACTCAAATCCCAAAATGATTCCTGATTTGACTGGAAAATCATGGTTATAGGCTAAGCTGGAGCACTTGATTGAGTGCCAGAAAGGAGCCTGAAACAGGAGTTGACTTTCTTTACTTGTTAGATCACATTCACATTGAATAATTAACAATGAGACTATACTGTCTACCCTTTTATCTGAAGTTAAAAAGGGCAATATTATTATTATTATTGGGAAATGCATAAAGTAGGGGAATCATTGAAATTATAACTCACAAGGCAACAGGCAACTGGAATCATTCTATCATAACTCACATGGCAACAGGCTACTGGATAGTTGAAAAAATCACTTTGTTTTCATCTCAGTAGGTTATTGAATTTGAGTTGCTCAAATAGGATTCAAATCGGATGACCTCTTCCATGTTGCTTGTATTGTTATTTTATTCTATTTCATTATTTAAAAAAGGACAAACATAAAAAGTCTAAAACCACTAATACAAAACAGTATGCAATTTTATTGATGTCAATAAAAATTATGCTCCATGTTGATGTGATATTTTCAGCAATTTGAATGTCTGAATTTGATTGGATTGATCTAAATATATATATATATATATATATATAATTGACATTTTAAAAAGTTTTGTGGCATGAATTAAACTTTTATTGGGGGAGTGACAAGTGTATATCTTATAAGCTTCTTTTTAAAATAAGTGAACATGTAGGAGAAATAATAGCTCAACTCCAAATAAACACACTCCCAAAACATAAAATCACCATCACTTCAGCTATAATGGATTGAACCAAAGAATAAGAATCACAATAGGCCAAGCAACTACTAGTTAACCAAGTGTCTATATTGCTTGACCACTAAATGAAAACCAAACAGTTTGACAAAATACCAATAACTGTGGTTCCTCGAACACCATGAAATTTTATCCAATTCGTATGTTCATCAATACCCTACATATATGTATATATTCTAAAATGGTATCCCTCGGTGGGGTGAAGTTCCAAAAAACTGTTGACATTGGCAGTATTACAAGTCAATTAAAAGAGCAAACATTACCAAAGCCATACCAGTTTACTATTTTTCACTAAAGTTTGTAAACTAAAGTTAAAATAAATCAGAATCCTCATAGGTCAGGCCAAATAGATCTCTGCAACCTTTAAATAGAAAAATCTTGTTGTCTTTTTACTTTTTTTTTTAGTTCTCTTTTTACTTGTCAACTTATATTTTTAATGAATTTTTTATCACTTTTTCTCTAATTTGTCCTTGTATTAAATAAAAATTATAAATTGATAATTAAGAAGAAAGAGAATATTTATATAAAATATAAAGAATAAATTAATCACTTTAAAAATATAATAAATATTTTATTAATATTAATAATTCAATTAAATAAACCATAAAAAAAAATAGATGGAGGAAGCATTAAGATTCATCCATCCGTGAATAAAAAAATAAAATTTAAAAATAAAAGCCCAAATGGGTCACCACAATATCTTCTTCGATCTTCATTTCTCTGCTTCCAGAAACGAGCATAGGGGGAAAAATGAAGCTACCAGCAAAACCCATATCCAGTCCGGGTCGGGCCGATAAATACCCGCCGCCATTGATGAGATTTTTGAGAACCAATGTCGGAAGCAGAAGCAGAGGACGCTCTCGTTCGAGCCCTATGTTTCTTCGCAAAAAGAACGCCCCCACCGCCATTGAAACCCAAGAACCGTCTTCTCCTAAAGTCACTTGTATGGGTCAAGTCAGGGTCAAAACCCGACCCGGAAATTCCAAACGCCGTTGTACATGGATTCCAAACTCCCCGTTCCGCCGCCGCACCGCCGGGAAACTGAAGCCCATTTGCCCCCAACCCGATTGGCGCAAGTGGGTAATGTTTTTCCACTGTAGGTTTAAACGAAAAGTCAAAATTAGAGAAGATTCGTCACAGGTTGAACCCAAATTTAGCGCCCGAAGTGAAGTTATAGACAACGAAATTGAAGGAACAGAGGACAACGAAAGAAACTCGGAATCGGCGGCGGCGAGGGACTATTTTTCTACCGCCGTTTCACCGCCGAAGAACGCATTACTATTGACCAGAAGCAGATCTGCTCCGTACAGATCTTCCTCATTGGCTTATAGATTCTGGGGGTCGCCGCCAATAAGCACTGAAGATGAAAAAACAGAGCAAAAAAACAGCGACGAGGACGAAATTCCGTCGGTGCCAGAAAGAGAATTTTTTTGTAAAGAAATGGAATTGGATGCAGAAAGTGAAGGTCAAATTAGTTCAATGAGCGAATCAAAAATTGAAACAGAGGATGGAAATGAAAATAGTTTGGAAATTGTTCATCCATTGATACTCACAAGGTGTAAATCAGAACCAGCAAGAATTGGGGGAAAGCTTGATCCTGAGTTTAATTTCTTGAAGAATAGAAGGTTGGGTTTCACTTGATTAATTAATTAGTTGATTGATTTTTGAATTAACTATATTCTTTTCTGTTAATTGCTCACTGAACATAGCGAAAATAAATTATGAATGAAATATGTCTACTTTTATTTATAATATTATGAAGTGTTATTATTTTTTTTTGACAAACTTTTAAAAAAAGTGCATGTAAAATGACGAGAAATTTTTTTTTTAAAATAAAATTTGTGGTTTTAAAAATTTTATAAATTGGGGTTTATCATTTCAGAATTGTATTACTATATTGAATATTTTAAATAATTCAACGTTTTAATAATTTAACTTTATTATTTAAAAATTATACATGATTTGAATAATTTGTTGGAGATTTTTTTATTTTTTATAATTTTTAAAATTTATTATCATAATTTAATTAAAAAATATTATCACTATTTAAAAAAATTTAAAATTTTTTACTGATATGTATTGTATTTTTAATAACCACCTTGCAAAAATTCAGATGAAAACGAACAAAATTCTATTTTCGTGATATAATTTAATATTGAAAAATCATTATTTATAAAAAATTTAAAACTATAGACTTCATTTTTAAAAAAAATCCCCTTATCTCATTTTATAAATCAATAAAACCACCTAAATTTACCATAAATTTTTTTCAATTTAGTTGTTATAATATATATTGTGGAGTAGCAACACAAGAGAATCTGAATGGCTTTAACAAAAGAAACAAAGAACAAAAAAACTGAAAAATTTGTAACAGTGAAATTGGTAACGTTGTCTGTTATCTACTCCTACCTGATTCACTCTATTATGATCTTTAAAATTATAGATATAAAATAATGTTGTATTGAAAAAATTGTCTTTTTTCTCAGTTTCTTTATTACTAAAGCTTTCACTGTATGATTTAGGGTTGAAAATGGGATGAATATATATTCGAATTCGATGAAAATTCGCCCCAATAAGGATGGGGAATCCATATTAAAAATTTCTATAGGGAATAAATTGAGATTTTTTCGTACCGAAACTTTGATTGATATGGATATGGCGAATGCATTCTCCAGTCTGAAAAATCCCCGAATTCGACCCTGGTTAGTCCATTGGAAAATCCCCAAATATCCCCCCAATAATACCAGAAACCTCCAACCTTTTTTTACATTATATATTAACTAGTGTAGTATCCGTGTGATACACAGATAGGTCATTTGTAATAAGTATATCAATGATAAGTTTATTTTGTAATATATATATAGAATATAGAAAATAGAAAATATTAAAGATAAAAAAATATGTTATATCGTGTATCAAATTAAATTACAAAAAACCTCTTTATATACATCATTTGCAATTTCATTTGTTACTTGTCCATCATCACCATAGGCCGAAATTTGAAATTAGAATTCACTTGATCAAATAAACAAAAATAATCCATTATTTTTCATAAGGAGTAAGTATTATATAAAATTCAAATCTTTTCTTAAATAAGATTATAATTTATGCTTTTTTACCAATATTTGATGAGGAAAAAATAGTCACACTGGTTATTAAATAAGGAGTAAGTACTATTACAAAATTTAAATTCTTTCTTAAATAGGAGTATAACCAACAGAATTAAATAAAATCAATAACAACAAATTCCTAAATATATTTTTTTAAAATTTAATTTGTTGTGATTTTATTAAATATTTATTTGTGATAATAATGAAATATTTTTTATTATTTACTTGATCAAATAATTAAAAATATTTCATTATTATCCATAAGGAGTAAATACTGTTATAAAATTTAATTTTTTTCTAAAATAGAATTATAATTTATAATTTTATGCAAGTGTCTTGTGATTTTCTGTTAAATATTTGATGAAGAAAAAATAGTCACATTATTCTTAAATAGGATTATAATCAATAGGATAAAATTAAATAAAATAAAAAATAGCAAATTAAACTTTTAAAACATATTTATGAGATATATTAATTGATTAAATAATTAAAAAATATTTCATTAGTATCTAAAATTTATGTTTTAAAATATAATTTCTAAATCATTAATTCATAAATTTATTTTTTAAAATTTTAAATATTATAATTTTATTAAATATTTATTATGATAATAATAAAATATTTTTAAATATTTTACAATATAATTCTTAACAGCAATTTATAAAATACGAATTATTTATAATAATATTTAATATTTAATAGTTACAAATTATGAACAATAATATAATATTTATAATAATATTATATTGTTGTTATATGAATTATTCATAATAATATAATTTGATATATAATATAATATATTTTTTTATTTTTAATATTTTTTTTTATTTTTATTATATAGAGAGTATTAAATATATCTTTTTAGACTTATTCGGGCATCGACAGGTACTACACTAGTAATTATGAATAAATTTATCATATTAAATGTTAAATAATCATTAATTACTATAACAATAATTTACAATATAATTCTTACCAGCAACTATGAATTATTTTACGGTGTACTTATTACTTAAATTAGTTCTATGTTTACTTTGAATTGTTTCTAATAATGGTATTTAAAATTGGTTATTATTCATAATAATCATAACAATACCAAAATTTAATTATGTTGATTATAATCCTATTTAAGAAAAAATTTCATATTTTTTAACTTTAATATGCAATTAATTAAATCCACGGATTTTTTTAAGATATAATATATAATTTATTCTTAAACAGGTTTATAATTTAGAATTAATGTGACTCTATAAGAATTAATGTGACCCATTTTTCCTCATAAAATAATTTATTATTATTATTATTATTATTGTTGTTGTTATTTTTATTTTAATTTTATTTTAATTTTATATTTTGATATTGTTATAATTAGTATGAATATTAACCAATTTTAAATACACATCAAATATTTTATTATTACTATTGTTGTTGTTGTTATTATTTTAATTTTATTTTAATTTTATATTTTGGTATTGTTATGATTAATATAAATATCAATCAATTTTAAATATTATTATTATAGTTAAAATAATATGGTAATAAAATAAAATAAATTAAATAATAAAATTAAAATATTTATTTTAAAATATATAAAATTGAAGAAGTCATCTAGAACTCCGTTATTTTTATATATTATATAGATTATAGGTTAATATAGTTGTTTTTATAGATACGAGGTTAAACCCTTTAAATATGTTAATTTTTTGTGACATTAATGGGCCTAGTCCCTCAATTTATTACTATTGAGAAAAACCAATGTGTTTTCCTTTGTGTCTCTTTACTTTTATATATCAAACCAATGTTGTTCACCGTATTTGACATTTCAATTTTCCATTATTCTATTGATTTTACTTTTATTGTTGCAAATTTTATTTAGTTTTAATAGGTCTAATGTTGAACCATATTATTTTATTGCTTTATTATTTTTATTTTAATCTATATGAAATTTTGAAAATTATTTATTTTAGTGGAGAAATGGAGAACAGAGCATTACTGATAAAGAAATTGAGGAAAAATTATCTCGAATCCTAAATGGATATTGGGATGGAATTTTTTTTCTTCAAAACCTTTATGAATATGGATATGAAGAATGCATTACACGATCCGATAAGCTCCATTTTCAACCCTAATATAATATGGTACCGTTATATGTATACAGTCATACCTCCACATATTTTTTTTGAATAAACTGTTTTGATGATTTCAACTCACGACCTGATTACAAAGCAACGCTCTACCGTCAGTGCCAAAATTATTAATTAAATGTAATGGTAGTTTGAAGTTAAGGAGGTAGAAGTTTATTTAGTTCCTAATTTATTTTAGCTTTTTTGAAGTTTCTTTTTTATTTCAGAAATTATTTAAATTTGCGCAAATGGCATATTAAAATTAAGGGCAAACTTAATAAAGATACCGTGTGGTTTCACTCATTTGTAAAATAAGAGTCTGAGAAATTGTTTTTTCAAAATGTAGTATGTGGTTTTAAAATATTTGAAAATAGAGGATAAAAATATTTTTTTGTTCATAACAGTGATGTAACATAAAATATTTTAATCAATTCAATGTTCTTATAATTTAACATTATTATTTAAAAATTATATGTCGTGATTTGAGTAAATTTCAGAGACTTTTCCATTTTTTTTATGTTTTTTAAAGTTTATCATTAAATTTTAATTAAAAAATAGTTTCACTATTAAAAATTTTCAAAAATTATTTCCCAAGTGTATTGCATTTCTATTAACTAATCCACATAATTTTGGATAAAAATGAATAAATTTATCCATTTTCGTGACATAATTTAATATTGAGAATCCTCTTTTTGAAACCACATAACTCATTTTGTAAAAAAAAAATTTATACCCTTTTTACAAATGAGTGAAACCATAAGATAATTTTTTGAAGTTTTTCATAAAATTAACTCTTTGTAGGTCCATATAGCTAATAATTAAGTTGAGATCAATATTGAATGTTATCTATAATTTTTATAACAGTAAGAATACCTGGTGTCAGTTTGTGAAAAATATGGCCACCCAGAGGTAGAGATGATGCGAAGTTAGCCAGCTTGTCTACATATCGATTGCTTTCTCTAAAGACATGCTTCAATCCGACATTTCAATCCCGAGCTAGCAAATTTTTTTTATGTTAGTTACCAAGTCAAACCAGTTATTGACCATGACCTCAGTTTTGGAGATTACATCAATTGCTACCATGCTATATCAACTTCAAGGATAACATTTGCGAAATCCTTACTCCCATGCTAAGCTTAATCCTTCCCAAATATCATGCCTTTGTGACAGAGCAAGCTCCAATATTTCAGCCAAAACCCACTGAGCATTTTCCTTGAGTGTCTCTAATTATTCCCCGTGCTGATGACCTGTAAATATCTCTCCTAACTAAACCATCAGCAACCGAGACATCTTCATTCAGCAACAGTTTCAATACTTACTATAAATTTTATTTTCAAGTATGAAAATACTAAAAATTGATTGATAACGCATAAGGTGATCCAACTTAATTTTAACACTAAAGGTGTTGATCTAGTGATTAACAATAAAGCTGTAACTTCTAAGAATCACAACGAAAAAAACTTGTTTGTTCCCATTTTCCGCCTACACCTTCTCAAATTGATTTGTTTTATTGTACAATTTAAGAATGTTTTCTTTTTTAAATATTAATAATTAATTAATGTCAATGAAAAAAGTGGTCAGTAGTGAAAAAGATTCAATGAATATGGCATTTAATATGTGATAAATGTTGGATTTAAATTTCTGAAAAGCAAGGACCACTTTTGATTCAATTTAGCCAATGGCTCATTTTCGCTAGATAACAAATTAACGATAAGTGGATAATACATGTTGTTTTCTTCAACCACATTCTAATATGATAAGGGTCAAAAAAAACATAGTTATAATTATTAGAAGCTTTAACATAACATAATTTTAGTAGCATAATTGGAACAAAATTATTGTCCCATAATATTTAGCAACACTTAGATAGCGTTTGGTTCGTGAAACGTTTATTTTATAGAATAAAAATAGAAATGTATGGAAAGATGTTAAATATGAAACATTATTTATCTAGAATCCGTCGACGCATATAATAGCAATTCCTAGTTTACATGTATCTCAGAGAAAAGCTATTTCCCGTTTTAAAAAAAGGAATAACATGAAAGCTTAGAGTTTTACCCAAGTCCAATTTCAGCAAATCAGGCCTAAGTCTTGTGCTAACCCATTCAAGCTCAGCTTAAAATTTGTACTTATTTCAACCCTAATTATAAATGTGCTGGATTAGTCTTTTGGCCGCCTCATTTTCTTTCTCTATTTTTTCTCTGTGTTTTTCCCTTCCGGAGATTTTTTCTAGCGTTCATGATATTTTTCTAACACCCCCTATAGAGAGTGCCACGGTAACTATAAATACCCAATAAACAACTCTACTCCACAATATAAAGTTCAATACTTATAGATTACAATATGTACAAATACCAGTATAATGTTTGAGACTCCAAATTATTTCTCAATATTAATTATTCTCCAAATATTTCTCAATACCACTTTATATTTCTCACACTATCTAGTACATGCCATTATTCTACAAACCATAATATTACATTAAATTACAAATCCACCTCGAGTTTTTCTTTATTTGCTCTTCAAGTTGATCCACTTATTCTACTTTGGTCCAAGCTATCTACAAGTTCTCAACCTACGTGTAGAAAAAAACTACACGCTAAGCAATTTGCTTAGTGGTGTCCATAAAAGAAATATAACAACTTTGAATATTTTTAAAATAGAAACAAAGTATATGTATAAGTCAAAAATAAATTAACCAACTTTATGGAACCAAATCACAAAACTTGTATTAGAAACCTTTCAAAGTACAATCAAATTTGTATCAATTTTTTTTCCAAACACTTTAACCACATATTGCCCAAAGTAAACAAGTCCTGAATAACGGTAAAATGGATACGGGAGCGGACAAGTCCGAAGCCGAAGCTTCAAAATCAATACATCGGTCAAGCCCGAAGCCGAAGCTTCAAAATCAACATATCGGTCAAACCTGAAGTTTAAGCTTCAAAATCAATATATCGGTCAAGCCCGAAGCCGAAGCTTCAATATCAATATATATATATATCATAATATCGGCTAAAGCCCCAAGCCAAAGCTTCAATTATTTGTACAGTACTGTACCCCCTTTATTGGCGCCAATCTACCCAGACCCGTATTCTACTCATTTAATAAGGGCAATAAATCAAAGTAACATCTTAAAAATTTCAGTATAAACCATCAATCATAAAATAACATAACTTCAGTAATTAAGAAATCCAAATCCCAAATTTTAAAGCATCAAACTTCAATTAAAACTCAATAAAATCAATATTCATACTTTCAAGAAATTTCCAGATTCTGTGACCTGACTTCCCTTGCATTTTTCACTATCAAAACATCACCCAATCGAAGAACTTTCTTCTAAACATAATTAGCCACATATTTCAGCTTTCCAAAGCCACTAGAATCACAAAAATCCAAATTGTATAACCAAAGTTATGATCAAAATACTAAACAGTGTACCAAGCTGAGATTTTCAAAAAACAGATTTTGTGACTCAACTTCAAACGAAAATTTCACATTGAAAACGAACGAAATTCAACAAAGTTCCTTCTGAACATTTATTCCTTACTTTCTGTAGATATCAATAGAATTAAGAATCATTCAAATTGGATTTATATAGGAAGAGAAAACATTAAAACAAAATAGGGATACAAATCTGGAAATTTTTTGAAAAACCGAAAAATCGAAATTCGAGACACAAACCTTTTTCTAAGCTCTTTCTAGCTCTCTTCTACCTCTTTTGCCTTTGATTTACTTGCACTAGCTTCCTCTACAACAACCATATATAATTCTATCAAGATATTATATAAATAAACTTCCTAATACCATAAATATGCTTAATCTACCATGAATTCTACTAATTAAGCTTTAATTTCACCAAAAATCACTCACCTCAAACTCGGGTTACTATTCATCCAAACCTTAATATCTGAAATCCTTCTCTTCTAGTCTTGATTGACTGAAATTGATGATGATAGAGGGCTTAAGGATCGATTTCTAACAAGAATTCGAAGTTGAATCGAAGAAATAGAAAGTTTTTGGATTAGGGAAAATTTTGGTTAAAGGAAGAGAGGAAGAATGGAGAAGGAGAAGTAAATGAAATTGAATGGGTTGAAGGGGATGAGGTATACGTATAGGATTTGATTTTTTTTTTCAATTTCCAATAATGCCCTTGAACAAATAATTAAATGCCCATTTCATCCCTCTTACTTAATTAACTTTTATTTCCTCATGCCTTATATCCCATAATAATAATAACAATAAAAATAATTTCCATGATATTTTAATACCATAGTAATTTATTATAAGTAAATTTTTAGAAATTTCGGTTCGTTACAATTTTAGTTTGTTAGAGTGGTTGTTATGTAACCGTTAGTAGATTCCTGGAGTTGTAGCCGTTATTGTTGAAGGCTATTTAAAGGCCTTCGTTCCTCTCATCAGGTAATCATTTTTTATTCAGGAGAAATTAGAGAAATAGAGTTCTGATTTTGAGAGAGTTTGTTCTGTTCATCTAAAACTTCTATAATCCCGTTTTATGGCCTTGGAGTGCCGCTCATAAAGAATCTGCCCCTTCTCACCGTGCATTGACAATTCCTCTTCACCGAGGCAATTGGAAGCATGTAAAATCTGGTTGTGTTGTTTACTGCTTTTGCATGCTTGTTAATCTTTCTGATCCTGTGATAAATCTTGTTATTTCCGCATTTTATGAAGTTTATAGTTCTTCAGGTGGTATCAGAGCTCAGTTAAGCTTAATCTTGAATTGATTATGCCTTTTATTTGTTGATTTTACGATTTCTTTTTAGTATTTCTTGTTTCAAAATTAAAATTGAAGGTTTTGTTATAGATCTAGGGTTTTATTTCTAGTAAATCTTTTGTGTTAAATGATTCCTTCAAGAAAACCATTTCTCAACCTTTAGGTCTATCTTCTTTGTCGATTTGTTAATTTCGTTGTTTTTCTATTGTTTTAAGAAATCTGAAGTTTTCTTTATTCCGTAAAAAATCAATTAAGCTGCAAATTTTTTTTTGGATTTAGTATCTTTAAATCTCGTTTTCACAACCTCCAGATTTGTTTTACTTTGATCTGCTATTGATTTGATTTTTTATTTAATTACTTCATATCTGATACAATTTTTCTTTGCAATTGCTTTAATTGAATTTGCAATTACAATTACTAATTGTCTCGTTTTTTGTGTGAGGTAACTTCTTGGATCAATACTGCTATATCAATGGTTCATTCTAATTTCTTACCATAAATCAACACAAGTAAGCGTTTCTGTGATATCTCTGATTCAAGCTGGTAATATCTTTCTAACTCTACTTCTTTAATTTTCAGTACAAGTTAAATTAGGATTAAATTCTTGATTTACTTTTGAAGTTAAGAGTAGTTCTGGTTTGTTAATTGCTAAGACATAGACTTAAAATTGCTGAAGTGTGTGCTAGTTAGTTTTGGGCTTGTCTCTGCATGCTGTTTGGGTCTGGTTGTCTTTGCAATTGTGTTTTAGGCTTCTAGTTGATGCCTTGGATTAGCTTGCATATCCTTAAATTGTGTGTTATGTCTCTTATCCTTTTCAAGATTTATAAAATGTCTGTAGGAAAGGTTAATATTGAGAAATTTGATGGCAAAGGAGATTTTTCTCTTTGGAAGGAAAAAATGAAAGCCATCTTGGTTCAACAGAAGTGCTATAAAGCACTTACTGGAAAAGATTCTTTAACTAGTACCCTTACTGATGAAGAGAAAGAAGAAATGATGGAGTTGGCATACTCCCCCATTATCTTGAATCTCTCTGACAATGTCCTTAGAAGAGTTAAGCCCCTAAACTTTGGTTAGAACTTGAAAATTTATACATGACTACTAGTACAGCTAAAACTGCATATCTTAAAGAGCAATTTTTTAGTTTTAAAATGAATTCTCAGAAATCTGTAGATGATGACTATAATGATTTTCAGAAATTGGTTAATGACTTAGAATTTGCTGATGTTGAAGTATCTGAAGAAGATCAAACTATAATTCTACTTAACTCAATTCCTGAAAAGTTTATAACTATAAAAGAGGCTCTTAAATATGGTAGGGAAAGTCGATGATATAATTGCTGCTCTTAAAATGAAAGAATTAGAAGTTAAAACTGAGTCTAAGGGGAAGAATCAGACTAGTGAAGGCCTAGTTGTAAAAGGGAAGTCTAATAATAATAACTATAAAGGTAAAAAGGGCAAAAATAAAAACAATCAACAAAATAATAATTTTAGTAATGGCAGTAGCAGTAACTCTCAAAATGACACTGATAAATCTAAAAACTACAAAAACTTGACCTGCTATTATTGTGAAAGGAAGGGACATACTAAGAAGTTTTGTAGACAAAGATTAAATAACCAAAATCAGACTAATGAGAATAAGGACCAGGTTAATGCTATTAGTAACACTGCTGAGTTTGAGGATATAGAGGCCCTTACTGTTGGACAGAATAGAGACCTAGAATCTTGGATATTAGATTCTGGATGTACCTTTCACATGACACCTAGGAAAGAATGGCTTATTAACTATAAATCAATTAATGGTGGTAAGGTTCTCATGGGGAATGGTTCCTCATGTGAGATCCTTGGAATTGGAATAATTCAATTAATATGTGAAGATGGTAGAAAAGTCCAATTGCATGAAGTTAGGAATATACCCAAACTTAAAAGAAACTTAATCTCATTGAGTCACTTAGATAATAAAGGTCTTTAAATATACTACTCAAGGTGGAGTTCTAAAAGTGATTAAAAATGAAAGATGTGTCTTGAGTGGTAAATTGTCTAATGGTCTTTATCATCTCTGTGCTTCTGTTTTGGTTGGTAATACTGTTGTTATTACTAGTAATGAAAAATCTGTTTTGTGGCATAGAAGGCTAGGGCACATAGGTAGCAAAGGTCTAGAGTCCCTTAAGAAACATAAAGTTCTGGATTTTTCCAGCACTGAGGGTTTAGAATTCTGTGAAATCTGCATTATGGGTAAGGCCCATAAGCAGAGCTTCAAGTCTGCTACAAATGTGTCAAAGTGTTGCCTTGAGTATGTATACAGTGACTTATGGGGATCTCCTTATGTTCCTCATTCTCTGTCTGATTGCCAATATTTTGTTACCTTTATAGACAATTTCTCTAGGAAAATCTATATATATTTCTTGAGAAATAAGGCTGATGTGTTTGATAAATTTGTAAACTGGAAAGTCCAAGTTGAAAACCAAAAAAATTTGAAAATTAAAACACTTTGGATTGACAATGGACTTGAATTTATAAACACTCAATTTAATCAGTTTTGTGAATAACATGGGATAATTAGGCATAGAACCTGCTCTTACACTCCACAACAAAATGGAGTGGCAGAGAGATATAATAGGACCATACTTAATAAAGTTAGGTGTCTATTGTTAGAATCTGGCCTAGAGTCTAAGTTTTGGGCTAAAGCAGCCTCAACTGCCTGCTGCTTGATCAATAGGACACCTTCCGCTGTTTTAGAGTTTAAATGTCCTAATGAAAAGTGGTACAATAAACCTGTTAAATATGATCATCTTAAAACTTTTGGTTAATTGGCTTATGTCTATTCAAATGAATCTAAATTAGAACCTAGAGCTAAAAAGGGAATTTTCATAGGCTATCCAACTGGTATTAAAGGTTTTAGTGTATGGTCATTAACTGATAATAAGGTTTTAATCAGTAGGAATGTTGTGTTTAATGAAGTTGTCTTTAACAAACTTGAAATTAATAGTACCATAGATCCTGGAGTTAATATATCTAGTAATTCTCTATTTGAGTGGAGCTTGAAAAGCTTGAACCAAAGGGATTAAACCCTGAAAATACTCAAATAGATGAAAATACTAATTTCAATAATGATAATTCTAATCAACCTGAATCTGAAACAGAGGTAAATCAGACTAAAAATAATCTTGATTTGTATAATCCCGAATCTAATGGTAATAGACCTAGGAGAGAAACAATAGTACCTTCTAAATTCAATGATTACATAATATATGACTGTAGTTATGCTAATTTGATTGAATATTCGTTTTATCTTCTGTTAATATTGAGTCTAATGACCCTAAATCTTTTACTGAGGCAAAATTAAGTAAAGATTGGAATAAATGGTTAGAAGCTATGAAAGATGAAATGAAATCATTAGCTAAAAACCAGACCTGGATTTTAGTTCCTAAACCTTTAGGAAAAAGAGTCATAGCCTGTAAATGGGTCTTTAGAAAGAAGCCTGCTATACCTGGTTTAGAGGAAGAAAGGTATAAGGCTAGAATTGTTGCTAAGGGTTTCAGTCAAGTTGAGGGTATAGATTATCATGAAATATTTTCTCCAGTTGTTAAACATGTTTCTATTAGCATAATTTTGTCCCTTATTGCTTTCTATGATTTAGAACTAGAACAACTTGATGTGAAAACTGCTTCTCTGCCTGGTGCCTTAGAGGATGAGATTTATATGTTCCAACCTGAGGGATTTGTAGAAATAGGAAAAGAAAAATATGTATGCAAACTTGTAAAATCCTTGTATGGTCTGAAACAGTCACCTGGACAACGGAATTTAAGGTTTCACAACTTTATGATAAATTTAAAATTTTCAAGAAGTAAATTTGATCCCTGTGTCTACTTTATGAAACTTGAAAATGGTGGTTTTATTTACTTGCTTTTATATGTTTATGACATGTTAATAGCTAGTAAAAATAAGTCTGAAATTATGAAGTTAAAGTCAAAACTTAAAACTGAGTTTGAAATGAAAGATCTAGGTCCAACTGAAAGGATTTTAGGTATTGATATACATATGGACAGAAATAAAGGCATTCTAGTTCTAACTCAGAAAGGTTATATTGAAAAAGTCCTTGAAACATTTGGTTTTGATAATGCTAAGATAGTTAGCACCCCTATTGGAGCCCATTTTAAACTGTCTTTAAATCAGTCCAGCTTGTCTTCTGAAGAACCTAAGTTTATGGCTGATGTTCCTTATCAAAATGTTGTTGGGTCTCTAATGTATGCTATGGTCTGTACAAGGCCTGATTTACCCTTTTGGGTGAGTCTTGTAAGTAGGTTCATGAGCAACCCTGATAAAAGCCATTGGGCTGCTGTAAAATGGCTCATGAGATACTTAAAAGGTTCATCTAATATGAGTCTTGTGTATAAAGCTGTTAAACATAGTAGAATTATAGTGGAGGGCTACTGTGATTCTGATTATGCCATTGATCTTGATAAAAGAAGGTTAGTGACTAGTTATTGCTTCACTTTAATTGAAAATGTTATAAGCTGGAAATCCAGTTTGTAGCACATTGTGGCATTGTGCACAACTGAGGCTGAGTATATAGCCTTAACTAAAGCAATAAAAGAAGCTTTATGGCTCTAGGGAATAATATCTGAATTAGGGATAAATCAAGGAGTTATTAATGTTCATTACGATTCCCAGTCCGCAATTCACTTGAGTATAAATGCTGTTTTTCATGAACCAACAAAACATATAGATGTTAAACTTCATTTTGTAAGAGATGTAATAGCTGTTGGTTCTGTTTGTGTATGTAAAATACATACAAATATTAATCCTACTGATTTATTTACTAAGATTGTTCCTGTTTGTAAATTTCAGGATGGACCGAAGAAGCTAGGAGTTGTGCAGTTTGACTGTGTGTCAAACTATGCCTCTAAAGCTTGGTGATTACCCTATAAACCTGTGAGAAGGTTTCCGTAGTACTTTATTTGGTGCAGCTTGGGCAAAAAGGTGGAGATTTGTGAAGGCTTAGAGTTTTACTCAAGTCCAGTTTCAGCAAATCAGGCCCAAGTCCTGTGTTAGCCCATTCAAGCTCAGCTTAAAGTTCCTACTTGTTTCAACCCTAGATATAAATGTGCTGGATTAGTCTTTCGGCCGCCTCATTTTCTTTCTCTATTTTTTCTCTGTGTTTTTCCTTTCCTGAGATTTTTTCTAGGGTTCATGATATTTTAGTTTGTTAGAGTGGTTGTTATGTAACCGTTAGTAGATTCTTAGAGTTGTAGCCGTTATTGTTGAAGGCTATTTAAAGGTCTTGCGTTCCTCTCATCAGGTAATCATTTTTATTCAGGAGAAATTAGAGAAATAGAGTTCTGATTTTGAGAGAGTTCGTTCTGTTCATCTAAAACTTCTGTAATCCCGCTTTTATGGCCTTGGAATGCCGCTAATAAAGAATCTGCCCTTTCTCACCATGCATTGACAATTCCTCTTCACCGAGGCAATTGGAAGCACGTAAAATCTGGTTGTGTTGCTTATTGCTTTTGTATGCTTGTTAATCTTTCTGATCCTGTGATAAATCTTGTTATTTCCGCATTTTATGAGGTTTATTGTTCTTCAAATAGCTTTTCCATGAGATGCATGTAAGCTAGAAAATTATATTCCTTGCGTCGACGGATTCTAAACATATATTCTACTATATTTGACACCTTTTTATTCATTTTATTTATTTTGCATGGAATAGGTATTTCGCGAATTAAACCAACCCTTAGAGTCGTGACTTTATATTGACAAGATATATGAGACACATTGAAAGACATCATTACATCGAAGTATCAAAATTCTATTCCTATGCTACAGAATATGTGATGTAGAGACAAAAAAATTAAGTTGAAAAAATATATATGATAATTGCAGAAATGTACACTGAAAATGGGTAAGTGGTGTCTCAAATTATTGGTGTCCAAAATCATGAAAATAACTGACCCAACAGACCCCTTTTTATGTATAAAAGAGGAATACGAAAAGAGTAGCCTTTTCTTGTTTTGGCTTACTGAAACACACTAGACTAAGCTCCGATGCTATTACAATTTCCACATGATTTAGGCACGTTTTCATTGCCACTGGTGGTGCCAGGAGTTAGCTACTGCGGAGGCGGATATTTTGCTAAAAAAAATTATGATGACTGAAAATTGTATCCAACCGACAAAAATACTATCGAATAAATCATGGCACCATTACTACCTATCTTTATACTGACTAGTTAGTTCAACACAAAAGTGCAGACTTAGATATATTTCAAAAGTAATTATCAAACAACCAAATAAGAAATGTTCTAACAGCTTATGGATCTATAATAATTAAATTAAACAATAGTATAACCAAGGAATAATTAGAGAAAACGAATAAATTTAACAAGTGAAGTAGTTTATAATATAAACTCTACATAACAAGAAAAGTTACATCTATATTTATTCAACCTATTTCTATTTTAAAAAAAATAGAGAAGAAAAATAGCATAGCAAGTTAACATTTTAGCGTATGAAAAGAATTGAAAAAATTATTAATGGATTAATATATATATATATATATATATATATATATATATATATATATATATATTGGTTATTATATGGTAAATAAGATAAAAAATTATTTATGTTTTGAAATGAGATAAATAAAGATAAAATAGAAAGGAAATACAAATATAATAGAATGCATGTGGGCTTAGTGTTTAGTTTCAAACTTATTTCGCAGCTCAGCCCTTTAACTAAACTAATAAAGAATAAAAAAGTAAAAGTGTCGTTATCTTCAACACAACAACCAACCTGAATCGTAGATAGTATTGACGCCATTTAGCAGCAGCAGCTAAAGTGGCTATCGAAGACTGATTTTTATGGCTTATTCGCAGCCAGAAGAAGCCTAGACCTTGGTTGCTCCTCTCATAGGATCGCAGCGGCAAATACTTTCTTGGAGGGGCCAAATCATGACTTTCTCATATAATTTCCGGCGATCGCAGAGACGGGTTCCTCTGCGTGCCCACCCCAACTCCCCCCCTGTTCATTACTTCTGGTGGCTTCAAAATTGTTTAATGTATATATTCTTAAAACCATGTTCTTATACATTTAAAAAAAATGCGGAACGCAAGGAAACAACAACTTCGATTTCCCTTAGTTGGCCTTTCCAGCGTATCATTCAACAAAATTTCAAGAAATAAAAAAAAATAGCAAAAACAACAAAATTTTGAGATAAAGGATTTGTTGCTATGTTATATTTAGAGATAATGGACCGAGCCTTTTGCTTAATTTCCGCCCTTCAACTTATTGCTATTGGAGTGGGCTCATACCAGGCTTAACCTTCTTAAAAACGATTGGCAAAAATAACTTTTTGAACTAGACCCATGTTTGATTAATAAATGGAAAATTGTCACTTACAATCAAATTTTTTAAAATAATTTCTGTTAAACTTTGACTTAATAATCTAAATCCCATAAAAAAATTTTGTTAATAACTTCTATACGCTCTTACTAACTTTTACACCCAACAGCCATGTGATTAGGTTGTTTTTTTTAAAAAAAATTTTGACTTATTTTGTATTTATCTCTTAAGCCGTTCATTTTTTCGACATACCGCTTTAGAGTTTTTTGTTCATCTCATTTTTATCTTCAAAACGCCATCCATTGTGATATACTTTTTCCAAAAAAATTTCTACCTATTACAAATCTAATATAATTGTGTTATAAATCTAATATATTTCTGTTAACAGACTTATAACAGATTAATAATAGATATAAAGAGACTTATATTAGACTCATATTAGACTATATATCATATATATAGTAGATATATAACAGTTCAATGAGTATTGCAAGTACAAAGAGACTTATATTAGAATTATAACATATATATATCATAAATATATCAGATATGTATCTGATATATTTCTGTTATAATTCTAACATATGGCAAATTTTGTAGTAGATGTATAACAGATTTGTAGTAGTTTCTCTTCTTAAAATGATTTTTCTGAGTTCTATGATCTTTTTGTGGAATTATTGTACATACTGTGTATGGTTGCAACTTGCAAAGGAGGATCTCAATGCTAAACATAGTCTTTGGATGAACATCTACTACAAAATCAAAAAATATCAGAATTATATTAGATACGTATCTAATATATTTCTGATATAATTTTGATATATATCTATTATTTATCAAACATAATCGTTATTCTTCGTTCCATCTGCAATTTTTACTTTCCATCTGCAATTTTTTCTCACTAAAACAATTTTGAATTGATTTTGAGCAATTGAATAGGAATTCTGCTGCATTTTTTGTTTCAACACTAATTTGGATGAACATCTACTACAAATCTGTCATATATCAGAAAAATATCAGAATTATATCAGATGCGTATCTAATATATTTCTGATATAATTCTGTTATAATTCTAATATAAGTCTCTTTGTATTTGCAATTATCAATGAACTGTTATATATCTACTATATATCTGATATATATATATATATATATATATATATATATATATATATATATATGTTATAAGTCTAATATAAGTCCCTTATAAGTCTAATATAAGTCTCTTTGTATTTGTAATGCCAATTGAACTGATATATATCTATTATTAATCTGTTATAAGTCTATTAACAGAAATATATTAGATTTATAACAGAATTATATTAGATTTGTAACAGGTTGAAATTTTTTTGGAAAAAGTATATCATAATGTATGGCGTTTCGAAGATAAAAATGAGACGAACAAAAAACTCTAAAGCGGCATGTCAAAAAAATGAACGGTTTGAGAGATAAATGCAAAATAAGCAAAAAAAATTTATAAAAACCTTTCCTAATCGCATGATACATGTAATGAACAGTAATGAGCATGAGCGTATTATGGTTAATAAGTTTTCAAAATATTCTAAATAGGTTACAAACATTTTCTTGTAGCATTTTGGTTATTATTTTGCACAAATTGGTATATTTTGGTGCTTTTCCCTTAATAAATTTCAACATCAATCCGAACAAGTCAATTTTTTTCAAAAACTACTAAAATTCAATACCTTTTTTTTTTGCCACAACACCTTGATTTGTTTAAGAGAATATTTTACCCTTTTCTTAACCTGGTATTTTTAGGGAAGGATTGTCTAAAGTAACTTTAGAGTTAAGTTAGAGAGAGATTGAAGTGAGAGAAGAATTTTGTTGGGAGTTTATAATCAATCTTAGCCATTCAAATGTGATGGATGGTTAGTGTGAGCACGGGCTTTTCAATGTCCCGCGGAACGATGATAACATTTTGCTTTAACCTTTTACAGACCTGTTCTATTATTTGAGAGTTGAATCACGTTTGGCAAGTACATTTTCATGATTTGTGACCTTTAGCTGCGCTTAAAAATCATTAAAATGCATTTAAAAATTAACTGTAATCTTTCTCTCACGTGCAATAATTTATTTTGCAGTTTTCTATAAAACCCGATCATTTTCAGCCAGTCCCGTTATTTTTTCTAGATTCTTGACTCTCCGAAGTTTCCGGAATATCAAGAATCGCTTAGATCGGATAACCGTAGTGAAAGTTATGATTTTTCGAAATTTTACTCCTTGATATTTAACTTTTGCTTGATTTCCCCCTCGCCGGAGCCGCCGCACCCCGGCGGCACGGCGAACCGCCCTGATGGAGCTGTGTACCGCGCCCCTCGACGCGGTTCGCAGTGCCCTCGCGAGGCTCGGCGCACGTGGCCACAATGTGGCCTCTTCGCCAGCCGCTCCCATGGCATGGTAAGCCGCGCCCCCTTGCTCGGTTAACCGCGATCTGGTGCGGTTCAACCGCAAACTCGCGAGGTTGATCGAATCCGTGGTAGCAGTTGAGTTTCAACCGCTGCACGGGTCTCTGGGGTCGTCGTCAGTTCGTTTTTTCTCTCTAAATCGGATAAATTGGAATTTTTTCCGGGAATCTTTGTATTTCTAAGGACTAATTGAGTTATTTGGAGTGAGAATAGCCTATATAAACCCATTTAACCATCCTTTTCAAGTCTTTTTGCCAATTTGAAGCTTAAATTTCATATTTAGGGTTCTTAGCATCTTAGAGAGAGAAATCTTCATAAAGCTAAGGAGATCTGATTAATCCGGGTTCCTAAGCATTATTAGGCTTAATCTTTTAGTCTAAACACTAAAATCAAGTAGAAATCGTAGGTTAAAACGAACTTAAATAGGATTTAGGGACGATTTCTCACAAAAGCACTAAAATCCGTCACTGAGTTCGTCGCTAATCTCATCACTGTTTCGTCAGATTTTCGTCACAAAGCTTGTCAAACGTCCGGTTCGAGTCTCAAAATGTAGATTCACGGCCTAGAAGTAACAAAATCGAGTTCCAATCTATTTCAATTAATTTTATTTAATTATTTTTTTCTGCTTTTGATTGTTTTTCAGGGTGGTTATCCCCTTTTCTTTCGATATTCTTGCAAATATCTTTTTCCGCTGTTTTTGGGTCCCTTTTTGTCTCAAAGTCAAAAAATTAAAGTTTTTTCGTTATTTTAAGTCCAAATCTACTGCAATATTGTGGGAATCGACTTAAAATTTAGGTAATCTTGAATTTTCGGGTGTAAAAATACCGATTCTTGGCCGTTTGGCATTTTTCCGGTCTAACCGCTCCGATGGACATCCAATCGCTCCGGCGACACATCAACCGCTGCAACTGCAGCGGTTAAAGTGCCAAGGCAGCGGTTCAGACGCCCACTACAGCGGTTGGACTGGCAAAAATACCAAAAGGTCCCTGTTTTATCGTTCTCTTGCATTTTGACCCCGATTTTCACCCGAACAAATTTCCAAAAATCACATATAATCTGGAATTAAATAATATAATTTTTCATCTATTTTTATTATTTTATTAATTATTTAATTAGTTAAATCTTCATTTAATGACTTTAAAATTATTTTTTCACCAAATAAATTTTTCATAAATTTTTTTACTATCATTAAAAATCCAAAAATATTCTGCTGATATCTTAATTAATTTTAGGGTTGTTTAGTTTATTTAATTGATTATTAAGTTTCTTCGAAAAGATTTGTTTTGAGCCCTGAGACAATGATTTTCTTTATGTTTGGTTTATTTTCTACCCATTGATTATTTGTGCATTATTTGCTATTTATTTATGGGTGATTTATTATATTTAGAGCCGTTTCGGGGTTGGTAAGCCCGGTTGAGACCCGATTTCGGTCTCTCGTTATTTATTCATTTTATTTTCCCGCATTAGAAAAATGTATAGGAATTTGTAAAGCCATGTAATAATTATTTTATCTGCTCTGTTTTATTGCTTTCGTGTGATGCATGGCTATATAAATCAAAAACTTTAATTATGAGGATTTAAATCGCATAAGAACTAAAGTCACGCTTATTAAAATAGAAACGGTTTGATTTAATAAATTAAAGTAAGCAACATCATCCGAACCCGGAATCTCCATTTTAAGGTACGGTCTAACCACCCAATGGGAATATCGTACCCAAATTGTCGGTAGAGCTAAACCGGGTGGCGACTCTGTCTTAAAATACGGGACTTCGGGTCTCGTATCTTTTAACATTTAAATTGGACTAAAATTCAACTCCAACATCATTTCATAAACGTTTTCCTCACATGCTAAAATGAGGATCAATCATTCGGCTCGCTTCGCCGCACCTCATATTTTTCCCGCCTTTAAAGGATCGGAAAAAGGTCGTCCGCTCACAGTTGGATATTGCTCAACTTTGCTCTAAAGCTATTTTTCAATTTTAGAGAATCCTAATCCGTATTTTTATTATAAATTTCAGAATTTTTTTTAGAAGTGGGAACATTTGATTTTTAAAGAATCTATAACTCAAACTCAAAACCCCAACTTATTTCTTCACTTTAAAAGGAAGCTGTGCCAATAGCTTTCAAATC
Source organism: Euphorbia pulcherrima (assembly GCA_947683365.1). Lineage (NCBI taxonomy): Eukaryota > Viridiplantae > Streptophyta > Magnoliopsida > Malpighiales > Euphorbiaceae > Euphorbia > Euphorbia pulcherrima. The sequence continues at coordinate 30,579,932 of CANTUS010000001.1, forward strand.
TAGTGGGTATAAATTTCAAAGTTTAGCTCAAAGCAAATCCAAAATTGGATTTTTTTTTTGTGTGTCCAAGGTCTGCCAAATAAAGAACTGTGGGCCGTTACAGGCACCACCCCATGTGAACATGTATTCGATGATTAACGACTTAGCCAATTTTAAATATGATTGTTCAGTCATGACACATACATACCTATTCTTAATTTGACCATTTAATTATATATTTAATAATATTTGAGCTTAAAAAACTGATCATTTAATTATAAATTTGAAATACTATGAATAAAATATTAGTATCTCTTTAATTGGCTGGATGGAGTGAAATAACACAAAATAGAATAAAAATTTCTTAAGGATTGTTCAAGAAATTACATATTTTATTTTGTTATAATAATATTCATTATGGTGAACCACACAACACATTATAGTCATATGTATCACAAGTTCTTTATTGTCTCATTCTACCCACTACCCACCGCTTCCTAGACTTTGAAAAGGTTAATGTAGCCTCTTAAACTTTTAAAGAGTGCATCAATTTACCCTCTAAGCGTCATGGGTCAGTTTTGAGAGATTAAAATTAAAAGAATGACAAAAGTCAAACCAACCATAAGCACATGTGACATTCAAAGAACAAACTTGTACTTTTAAAAATTAAGAGAGTTACAAAGACCTTTTCAAAGTTTGGGAGAACCGGCGACTAATTTGACATTACAGTCTTACCAAGCTTTTAGGGGTAAAAACTCAAAACTCACCTTACATATTGTTTAATTAGACAATCATTTTCTTTAAGAATAACAATATATAACCACCAAGAAAAACCAAACTCCACAACATAAACACATATACAGGAGACATCTAATATGTAATTAATTTTTAACCCCTTGTAATTGGTAACCTCTTAATTTTTATGGGCTAATTGACCTCTGTAATGAATAACTAATTAACAAAATACTATTTGTGTAGAGCTCCATAATGGAAATGGGTAACTATGTTAAGTCCACAGTCAAAAATCATTTATTTGATGGGATATCTAATAGATATCCACAACAGATATTTATCACACGTCTAATAGATTTCTATAATATTGAATAATTTGAATTTTTATTAGTCAAATACTACACATTTTTAACATATCTAATTGAAATCTATTAAAAATTTATTTTGAAGTTACGATATATTAGAAATCTATTAAACATCTATTAGAAATATATTTGAAGTTCTAATTTGATAGAAATCTATTAGACATCCACTAAAAATCTATTAGAACTCTATTAAATTTGTTAGAAATCTATTTTGAAGAAATGATCTATTAGACATATGTTAGAAATCTATTTAAAGTTATGATTTGTTAGACTTAGACACATATTAGATATCTATTTTGAACTTCTAATTTATTAGAAATATGTTAGACATACGTTAAAAATCTATTAGGCAGAGTGTTTTTATTCCAAGTTCCTCTAATTTTATTAATTTCTATAGTACTTATATTTTTTAAAAAAGAATTGCCTCATTGGGCTTTACAATAATAACAAAGAAAAACCTCATCCGAGCCCGCTCGTATGTGGACTCGAACCTATGACCTCTAGGATCGCAATTTCAAGGCTCAACCACTACACCAAGCCTTTGCTACATTCTATAGTACTTCTATTATATATCTATCAATTCAAAAAAAATTAGGTTTTTTAGAAAAGTGTTGAGATTTTTGGTGGATAGAAAACTTGTAATTATTAAACTTAAAAATGTTATTTATGTGATATTATAATCATTTGCCCTTAATAAATAGACTTGGTATCAGTCTCGGTGCTAGAGGGTGATTTGCAGAGGCCTTTGTTCACCCAGCGATCGAATAAACCCCATAGATATGGGATTTCGGCGAAATATTGCCTATGCAAGATTTGCAACAGAGGTTGAAGACGAAGACCGAAGTTCTGTCATTTGATTTTCTCATGTTCTCTTTTTTTCACAAGGTTATTTTACCTTATAATTTAGAACTCAAAACACATCGATTTATGCTTTCAAAAAAAAAATATAAAAGTTGGGAATGAACTCATCAACAAAACGTTTTAGGCCCTCAAATCTCAATCAAATTTAGTTTGAGTTGTTTAATTATATGAACTGCCTACAACATATGAGACAATTCTCTCCAACCATTTGTTTCATTTTGTATATTATTTTTAATTTATGCTATAATATCTTATGTTTCTTGCTAAAATTTTTACTCCTATCAATATTATTTTTTTGTATCTTTTTTATTTTGAATTCATTGGAATTAGCTTTTGTCTTTATGATCGAATATTATTTTGGCGGGCCAGAAATAATTTTCGTTGATTGGAATAATTTTTTTATAGATTTTTTATGAACTTTCCGCCCCTGAAAGAGGTCAATTCCTATCTCTTGTACAAAATCCTTTAAGTAAAAAATAATCATTTGCCCTTAATTAAACTCTAGTGCACACTTTTGGCCCAAGAATAATATTTTGCATGAAAAAATGATTTCGGCTTTGATTGGATTAGAATCATTAAAAATTTGAAAAATTGTTAAATATGATTTATTTTGCTCAAAATAAATATTAAAATATTTTAATAAAGAAATCATATCTTTTCTACTATTTTAAGTTTCATTTATTACCTTCATACGCTCATAATCAGTTATGCGATTAGGAAAGGTTTTTTAAAAATTTTTTTTGCTTATTTTATATTTATCTCTCAAACCGTTCATTTTTTCGACATGCCGCTTTAGAGTTTTTTGTTCGTCTCATTTTTATCTTCGAAACGTCATCCATTGTGATATACTTTTTCTAAATTTTTTTCGACCTGTTACAAATCTAATATATTTCTGTTACAAATCTAATATAAGACTTATAACGGACTTACAACAGATATATAATAGATATATATCAGTTCAATGCGCATTGCAAATATAAAAAGACTTATTTTAGACTTATAAGGGACTTATATTAGACTTATAATATATATATATATAACAGTTCAATGAGCATTGCAAATACAAAGAGACTTATATTAGAATTATAACAGATATATATCAGAAATATATCAGATATGTATCTGATATTTTTCTGCTATATTTCTGATATATGACAAATTTATAGTAGATGTATAACAATTTGTAGTAGATATATAATAGATGTATAACATACACAAAAGAACAATTAAATCATTGTTGAAACAAAAAAAATGCAGCAGAAGTCATCTTCAATTGCTCAAAATCAATTCGAAATTGTTTTAGTGAGAAAAAATTGCAGATGGAAAGAAAAAATTACAGATGGAACGAAGAATAACGATTATATTTGATATATAACAGATATATATCAGAAAAATATCAGATATGTATATGATATTTTTTTGATATATGATAGATTTGTAGTAGATGTTCATCCAAATCAGTGTTGAAACAAAAAAATGCAGCATAATTCCTCTTCAATTCCTCAAAATCAATTCTAAATTGTTTTAGTTAGAAAACATTGCAGATGGAAAGAAAAAATTGCAGATGGAATGAAGAATAACGATTATATCTGAAATATAACAGAAATATATCAGATACATATCTAATATAATACTGATATTTTTCTGATATATGACAGATTTGTAGTATATGTTCATCCAAATCAGTGTTGAAACAAAAAAAACGCAGCATAATTCCTCTTCAATTGCTCAAAATCAATTCGAACCTGTTTTTAGTGAGAAAAAATTGCAGATGGAAAGAAAAAATTGCAGATGGAATGAAGAATAACGATTATATCTGAAATATAACAGAAATATATCAGAAATATATCAGATACATATCTGATATAATTCTAATATTTTTCTGATATATGACAGATTTGTGGTAGATGTTCATCCAAATCAGTGTTGAAACAAAAAAAGCAGCAGAATTCCTCTTAAATTGCTTAAAATCAATTTGAACTTGTTTTTTGAGAGAAAAAACCCGCAGATGGAAAGAACAACGCATATCAGTACTGATTGAAAGAGATGCGATCGGATTTCTTTTCAATTGCTCAAAATCAATTCGAATTTGTTTTAGCAGATGGAAAGAAAAATGCAGATCGGTATTGATGAAACAATACAGATTATAGAAGGAAATCAATTATGAATGAAGGATTCAGGATGAAAAAGCGCAGGTACGAAGAACAACGATTACTGATAGGGAGAAAATGAGAGAGAATTTTGAGTTAGAGAGCTGCAGTTTTTCCGATCTATGTAGTATTTGTTGTTTATATAACATCGTATTCTGATTAATTATTTTTTAAAAAATTCTATTTAGAAGACGCACGTTCCTCTATAATATTTTAGTAATTATTTTGCGCTTTTAAATACATTTACATGTTTTTCCTGAAAATTTTCATCCATTGAATGATATAATAGGTAAAGGCCAAGTGGTTAGGAATTACATCATTTTGAAGTGAAATAATGATATGATATATACTGAGAGTATTTGAAATATATTGCTACTAAATTGGCCACGTCATCCACCACTGCATATAATTATATGCGTGTATATGATATCCATGCAAATCTACCTGAAATACATTTATTGAAATGGATAAAAACTTACAATTGCCATTTAATATACATTCCACGCTAGTACAGAGTATTATGTCTGATCATTACAACAAGCACGGTGAGTGATCACTCACCGCTCAAATAATTTTACGGGTCATGTTTCTAGTTTTTAGTTTTTACTAAATACATTGATATATCATACTAGTATTTTAGTATAATTGAATTGATTAGTTGACCAATGCAATCGTAATATTTTATCGGACAAATCAGGAGAGTGTGGAGTGCACGCTTATTTGGGTTCTATTGCGATATTTGGATTTTGGCCGTGTCGCGCTCGCGACAAGTATTCGCGCTCGTGTCTGTGTTTGATTGAGAAACAATAGGTTTGGCCTTTTAAAGTCACGGTTGCGAAAATTGAGTCGCGGTCGCGACTTGGTAGCGACACATGGGTCGCGGTCGCGAAACGACATTTTTTGCAGTTATCTGCAGTTCTTTGGATGGTTATCAACAGTTTTCTATATATATGAAAACTGGGCATTGACAAAGGTCTAGAGAGTTTTACAGACACTTTTACGGTTCATAACATCACAATAACATTCGTTCTAAGTTCTTGTTGATTTCTGATTTTGTCCGATTGAATTATTTGGTAGAACCACCAAATAAGTTTCAATCTGAAAGTGTTCGTCACGACTTTAGATTTATCCAGACTTCATTCTACCGGAATTCCCCAACAAAGATTGAAACTTATTTCGTTTGAAGCCTGCCTTTTTCCTTGGTTCGTAAGTTTCAAAGATTGAAACTTATTTCGTTTCGTTTTTTATTGTTCATAAGTTTTAAAGTTTGAAAGTTATTCGCTGAAACTGATGAACAGAGAATCCGCAAGGGAGATGACAAGCAAGTTTGCAAAATTGGACAAGTTCGAGGGCCACGATTTTCGAAGATGCCAGAAGAAGATGCATTTTATGTTGACTACACTAAAAAGTTTATATGTTCTAAGTACTCTAACGCCTGAAATCGCTGAAGATGAAACGCTAGAACAAACTACAACACTGCAAATGGGAGAACGATGACTACATCTGTCGCGATCACATCTTGAATGGTATGTCTGATCCTCTATTTGATATTTACCAAAATGTTGAGTCTGCAAAAGAATTATGGGGTTCTCTAGAATCAAAGTACATGATAGAAGATGCTTCTAGTAAGAAGTTTCTTGTTAGTAATTTTATAAATTACAAAATGGTTGATTCTAGACTAGTTATGGAACCATAATGAATTGTTAAGGATTCTGGGACAATTTCTTCAACATGACATGAAGATGAATGAATCTATTTCGGTTTCCAGTATCATGGAAAAACTGTCGCCATCGTGGAGAGATTTTAAACACACTCTGAAACATAATAAAGAAGAGATGACTCTAGTTCAACTTGGAAGTCATTTTAGGATTGAAGAGTCTTTAAGGGCTCAAGAGATTGAGAATGATCCTAAAGACAAAAACCAAGTTGGTAATGTTTCTATGAATATGGTGGAAGATGGTGGTTTCTCTAAGGGTCTAAACCGAGACAAAGGCAACAAATGCAAGTATAAAGGAAATGACAATAAGTTTTCCAACAAGAAACCTAAATTGGCATGTTGGAAGTGTGGCAAACTTGGCCATTTCAAAAGGGATTGTCGAGTTGGTAAAGGCAAGAAAAATCTCGGTCCAAGTGGATCTAAGGATCCTGAAAAGCAACAAGGTCAGATTTTAAAACAAAATTGTAATTCTAATCAGAATTATGTGTCTTTAATATCTAAGGCATTTTACGTGCATGATGATAGTGTTGCATTGTGGATTGATTCAGGAGCAATAAATCATGTTTGTAAATGTTGAACCAAGCACGAGTTAGGACTGACTCAGTGGATGACTCAGTCGTGCTTAAGCTTTGATCATAACAATTAAGTTAAGAATGAGATAATTAAGTCAATAATGACGTTAAAATAAATAGTCTATGGTTGTGTGGGAGTTAGTAAATTCAAGGGTAGAATTTTAAGTCTCCGTTGACCTAGCTATTTAGTTTAACTCTGAGTGGTTTCTGGGCTGAGTACTTACGAAGTCGCTGACTGAGTAATATTCACTTAGCACTTGATATTTAAATTTTGTTTCAGCTGTGTACATTTTGTTTTATCTTTTCAGCTGAGTTATTTTATGTCTGTCAATGCTGCTGACTTTACCATTTAAGGTAAAAAGGTATCTTTGCTTTTAGTGTTGCTTTTTGCAGGAACATTAATGAGACAAAGACAAAAAGAATTAATGCCTTGACAAGACTCAGAATTGTGAAGAAAATGACAAAGTCTTCCAATGCAAAGCTGCAACAAGTCAATTGCTATTTTGGGCAATTCTGCAGATCTACCAACCTTGTATCGCGCACTCTACAACATGTCAGAAAACCAGAGGGAATGGGATGAAGATACGTGGCAAGTCAGTGCAAGTTCTTTCTAATAGAAGACTGGCATCAAATGACAAAGGATTCAAATTGGAGCTCGAATTTCAATCTAACAGATTGAAGTGTATTTCACAACGGTGCAATTCTATCTCTTAACGGATAGATTTGAAGAAGCAACAGGTGAATTACTGAGCCATCAATTTCAGAAGATGCCATGACAAGTTCAACGGCTACTTTCTCAATCCAACTATAAATGGAGCAAGAAGGCAAGCGTTAGAACTTGGTGATTACACCTGAATTTCCTAGAAGCAAAAACTCTGCCAAAATTACAAGCTTTAAGGAATTCTATCAAGAAAAGCATAACTCAGTGAGAATCTGCTTACAACTAATATTAGATCATTTATAACTAGATCAACATTTCTATAAGTTAAATCCAGCTCTTGTTTTTAACTCTTTTGAGTTGCTAATAGAAGAGGGTATTCTAGTCAGCGGGTGAGCGATTGCAGATTGGAGGGTACTTTTTGTAATTGGGGATTTTGTGAAAGGATTCTCCGCCTAGGGTAAAGGAGTTAAGATTAGTGGATTAAAGCCAAGACACTCTCTCGGGACTGGATGTAAGCATAGGCTGCCGAACTAGTATAAAAATCTTTGTGTTCTTTACTTACTTTCAATTTCTAGTTATTACACTAAGTGTACGCATAGGAACCAGCAAGTAGTATCAGAGCAGTTCTCATTTCACAGATTTCACAATCTTTGAGATAAAGATCATGGCGTACAAAGGAGAGTCCAGTGGAAGGGCTCAAGCTTATATTCTGCCTGAAGGCATGTCAGTTACAAGGCCTCCCATGTTCAATGGAGAGCACTATACTTACTGGAAGAATAGAATGACTAATTTCATTCAGTCCTAGAGTATGCATGCTTGGATGGCCATTATTGAAGGGCCATATGTTCCATCAAATATGAAGAATGGAGTTAATATTAATAAGCACTCTACCGAATGGGATAATAATGATCTGGCAGACTTAAAGAGAATGCAGCTGCTATCAACTATCTTCATTGTGCTCTTGATGCTATTGAGTTTAATTGCATTTCAGGATACAGGAGAGCTAAAGAGATCTGGAAGAAGTTGAAAGTGACTTATGAAGGTACTGACAAGGTGAAAGTCAAAGATCAGTATCCTTATAAGGGATTATGAGTGGTTTCACATGAAGCCCAAGGAGGATATTTCCAACATGAACACTAGGTTCATGAATATAGTTAATGAGCTGAAAAGGCTTGGCAAGACCTTCACAGAATAAGAGACTGTCAATAAGATACGTAGAAGTTTGACTCAAGATTAGGAAACTAAGAAGAGTGCTATTGAAAAGGCTCAGACCTACAAGTTTGATGAGATGATTGGAACTCTACTAACTCATGAGATGTCTTTGAAGCAGTATGAAGATGAGTCCAAGAAGCAGAAGTCCAAAGAGAAAGAGAACTTAAGTAGAGCTATTGTCCTAAAGGTTGATGATGATGATGAAGAAGAAGATTCCACTGAGGAAGGATATCCAGAGGATAGAAAAGAGGAGATAGCTCTAATGACCAAAAATTTCAGGAGATATCTGGGTAAAGAGAAGAACTTTCAAAAGTTCAGAAAGACAGGCAAGTATAATAAGGAAGCAGTTGATAGGCCACGAAAAGAATTCAACAAGGAGCATAACAAAGACATCAAATGCTTTGAATGTGGTAAGAAGGGGCATATTCAATCGAGCTGTCCTAAAGCCAAAAAGGACAATTTCTATTAGTCCCTATGAGAGTATTTATAAGGGCAGAGGGGGGTGAATGACCCTTTTTCGCAGAATTAGTAGACTTAGAAAAGTTTTAGTGTAGCGTGTTTGATTATGATCCAGAAGATGGATCCAGATGATGCAAATGTGTGCAATTAAGTAAAAGAGAAAGAAAATCAATCACAAGTATTTTATACTAGTTCGGCCTTGCCTATATCTAGTCCCCGGAGTTTCCTTCCTCTGAGCTTGTCCACTAGTAGATTCCTTTCAACTGGCAGGAATCAAGCCTTACAAATTTGTCTCCGAATGGTAACCCCTTTTGGAAGTAGGATATACCACTAGAAGCACCAACTCCTAGCTGAGTCCAATTATCTTTAGTAGGATATACCACTTAGCCTTCTACCTTGATTCTAAACTGAGTCCTACAAGGAGATCTCACTCAAAGCACCTACTTCAAGCTATATCCCAATCTCCCAACTTACCCAAGTTGGAGATTCTTACACTTTGGTTTTTAACAAAGGGTTGGTTTTTTGGAGTTCCTCAAGTTTATTGTTTCATTTGGGAATCCTTACAAATAGATTTTGAATCAAGAGTTCTTGGAGGGATTATATCAACTGATTGTATAAGTGTTGCTTTGTTACTTGCTTTTGTAAGTCAATCAGTTAACCTTCTCATTTGGTGAAGAGCTCCTTTTATAGTCTTTGATCATAAATGTAGCCGCTTATGGTTGGTGAGATTTTATTCAATCTTCACCATTGATCAGGTTGTGATGTGGAGCTTCCGGATCAGTTGATCAATCTATTAGACTGTATTTTGATGCATTTGAAATCTTGGGATTGAGGCTAAAAAGTTGTCAGTGATCGTTTTGCTTGTTATTTTGTGATGCACCAACTGATGAGGGGGAGCCTGAAAGCTTCCAAGATGTGCAATCTTATAAAGATAAAGATTGTTGGATGAAGGCCATGTAGGAGGAGATGAATTCTTTAAAGAAGAATGACACGTACCAGCTGGTAAAACTTCCTAAAGGGAAGAGAACACTCAAGAACAAATGGGTGTACAAGTTGAAGAAATATGATGGAAACCTAGTGAGATTCAAAGCTCGATTGGTTGTCAAAGGTTTTACTCAAAAGAAAGGTATCGACTTTGACGAGATTTTTTCACCAGTTGTGAAAATGAGTTCCATTCGAGTTGTGCTAGGTCTTGTAGCCAGCTTGAACCTTGAATTAGAACAGCTTGATGTAAAGACCGCGTTCTTGCATGGGGATTTAGAAGAAGAAATTTATATGGAACAACCAGAAGGTTTCAAGGTCAAGGGAAAGGAGGACATGGTGTGTCGCCTAAAGAAAAGTTTGTATAGGCTAAAACAAGCCCCGCGGCAATGGTATAAAAAGTTTGATTCCTTCATGGTGAATCAAGGATACAAGAGGACAGAAGCTGATCCATGTATATATGTCCAGAAATTCCCTGATGGAAAATTTATCATTCTTCTCTTATATGTTGATGATATGCTAGTCGTTGGGTCAGATGCCAAAATAATTAGTAAGTTGAAGTGTGATTTGTCTAAGGCGTTTGACATGAAAGATTTGGGACCGGCAAGGCGAATTCTTGGAATGGAGATTACCCGAGATCAAAGGTCCAGCAGGCTGTGGTTATCGCAAGAAAAATATATTGAACGGGTAATAGAAAGGTTCAATATGAAGAATGCTAAACCAGTTAGCACTCCACTTGCCGCTCATTTCAAGTTGAGTAAGAAATCCTACCCTTCAACAGAGAAAAATAGAGAAGATATGTTAAATGTTCCATATTCTTCAGCGGTCGGAAGTTTGATGTATGCAATGGTGTGTACGAGACCAGACATCGCTCATGCAGTTGGAGTTGTGAGTCGATTTCTGTCAAATCCCCAGAAGACACATTGGGAAGCAGTAAAATGGATCTTCAGATACCTGAGAGGAACTTCAAAGTTATGTTTAACTTTTGGAGTTGAAAAATCTGCACTTGTTGGTTACACAGATGCAGATATGGCTGGTGACCTTGATGAAAGAAAATGTACATCGGGTTACTTATTTACATTCTCAGGGGAGCTATTTCATGGCAGTCACGGTTACAAAAATATGTTTCATTATCAACAACCGAAGCAGAGTACGTTGCAGCAGCGGAAGCAGGAAAGGAAATGCTTTGGTTAAAGCGATTCTTTGAAGAATTAGGTGTGCAGCAAGAAGACTACATAGTTTATTGTGATAGTCAAAGTGCACTAAACTTGAGCAAAAATACTATGTATCATGCATGGACGAAACATATTGATGTAAGATATCATTGGCTCTGACTTGCCATTGAAGAAAAAGAGTTCAAGTTGCAGAAGATTCATACAAATAAAAATGTTGCTAATATGCTAACAAAGGTTGTACCAAAAAGAAAAGTTCGACCAATGCGTTGAAGCAATCGGAATGGAAAGTCCCATAATGTAGTCGGGAGGGGGAGATTTATTGAGTGGTGTCCCTCTAATTGTGGGACCCACTGTTTAATTAAAAAAATTTTAAAAAAAAAGGAGGCAGGTCGGCAGGAAAATTTTTCAAAAAGTGCACAGTAAAATTACTGTACATAATTCGGCCATACGCGTCTTGAATCTCCTATAAATAGAGGAGGGTTTTGCTCATTTGAAGAGCAGACCAACACAGAGAGTAATAGAGAAGAAATACAGATAAAAATGTAATCTGTGTAGAGAGCCTTAGGAAAAGGGTTCCTAAGAGCTAGGTAAGAGAGAAAATAGTGAGGTTTTGGGAAACACTTGAGTGCCACTATTTTATAGTCTCTTGCTGTACCTACTATTATTTTATAGTGGAAGAATTTTTCGGAGTTGGTCCCGTGATTTTTTCCTAATTCATTTGGGGTTTCCACATAAAAATCTACGTGTTTTTTATTTTACTGATATTATTTTTTCTCGTAATCTATTATTGGGCCTAACACTACAATCAACCTGATCACGTAAGATATATAGATAATTACTCACTTACTAATAAGTGCCTATTTCTTCCAATTTCGATGTTTAACTATATAATAGCGTACTTTATGTACATAAATTGTTGCATGTCAATAAACTTTACTATACATCTAAAATCAGAAGAAAAAAAACAGGATACTTGTTGAGGAGGCTTAGAAAGTTTACTATGTTTCAAATTTGAGTTCCATGTTGATTTTCTGAGGCTATAAAAGTTTTACCATATATGCTTTTTCAAAAAAATATACTTACATATTTTTTTTTTAAAAAAAATATAGACTAATTGTGTAGCTCGACTGGCAATGCAAGTTGTGTAAGTGGAAGGAGATCCATGTTATCTCCCACCAAATACATTTGTAATGGAGAGAAGAGCCTTTAAGTGGGTCTAAATCTTAAAAAAAATGTATTTCGACGAAAATAGTTGTTATTTATAAAAAATAACATTACTTTGAGCTCGCTTTCTAAAAGTAGATGTGCAGTCCTAATTATAAAATTTGGTCCATTTTAGATATTAGTTCTAGACTACAATTTCTTCGCTTGGCACAATCTGGGAAATTCCTTATAGGATTGTTACTGTACATATGTTTGAGCTTTTTTTTGGTAGAATTAATGTTTGATTTGTACTTTTTTATTAACTCTCCTTTGCTTTGCTTGTGCATTTGCAGAAAATCCATGGATGATCAACAAAAGTCTTGGAAATTATGCCACAAATAGGTTAGATAGAGTCTTTGCTCGTTAGTTTATTCTATAATTAGTGAGCCACGGTGTTCGAGGTTCTTTTTATAAGTCGTCTTAAGCGACTTTAGAATTACTTTCCCAAGATCAAAAATTGTTTGCCTTTAGAAAGCTTGTGAGAGGACCTTTATGTTAAAAAAGCAATCATAAAATGTTGTTTTATATGATTACTTGTTTTTTCAAAAAAATAACTAGTAATTTGCTTTTTATAACAATTTGATCGAACTTCGTCCAATAGTTATAAGACTCAATTGTATTGTATAAACTTGGAGTTTATGCAAGTGTAATTAGTAGCAACATGTATGTTGATGTTGCTACATATATATATATATATACATGTTAAATATGGCTTGCTAGTTTTTTCTAGTCATTAAAATTATATTTTAACCGAGATTTAGGTTTCAGATTTTAGGAACATAGCAATTGTGATTTAAAGTTGTGTAGTTAAACGAATTTCTAACACGATTGAAGTTTAAATAATTGAGATTTAGTACATGTGAAAAATTTAAAAATTATTTAAAATTTAATTTTATAATTAGTTTTCAACATAATGACACTAAAATATTGTGTCAAATATCTTATACTAATAGCTTCGAGACACATATAAGTTAATGTGATAATTTATTATTATATTTAATAAGGTAAGTGCAATTTTACTATTTTTTTTCTTAAAAATGCAACTTTAACTTTATAAAATCTTGATGTAACATCACATTAATTAAATAAAAACTTGGAAGGTAGGGGCCTGACCCAAGCCCATGAATACTAATATTCAGCCCACTCAATCTTGTTAAAAGATCCAGTTTTTAGCTTTCAATTCACATTGACACTCTATTCCAAGACTGTGCGACCTCTATCGTTATATAACTCCCAATCCTCACAATTTCATGCTATTCAGTTGATTTTACGTTTTAAATCTTTCACTTCCAATATTCCGATTAGTTTTCTGCTTCAACCGCTTTCTGTTCTCCGGTGCATTTCCTTTTTTTTTAAAATCAAAAGCATCCACCGGCGAATAAATGACTAGTTCCCTCACTCACTTGTAGCACTTCATAATAGACATGGGCACAAGCCCACTAGCCCGAAAGGCCAGCCCGAGCCCGTCCTTTATGGCATGGATTTGGACAATCAAAATAAAGTATAGGCCCAGCCCAGCACGAATCCAAAATAGCCCGAGTAATGAATGGGATCAGTTTGGTTTTAACATAAAAATCCAAGCCCGCCCGACCCGATGCATTATAATTATACTATAATATATATATATATATATATATATATATATATATATATATATATATATACATACATTTATTAATAATATATAGATGTCGCTATGCTAGAAACTTGTATTTGATTAATTTTTGCTAATTACTGTAGACCTAAAACTAATTAATTCCCTTTTCCCTTGAAAATAATAAAACTAGTTAATAAGATGTTGGGAATTGAAATATAATAAAGAGAAATTATTGACCTAGTGCTGTATATCAGTAGAATTTGGACTATGCGGGAATTTGGAAAATTGAAAGACATATGTAATGTACTGTTTCCAATGAAGAAATTAATAACTGTAAATAAAAATAATTCAAATTTTATGTAACAAATAGTATTCACTCCAATTTTTTTTATTTTCTTCTACTCCCTTCATCTATAAAATATTATCCATTTAATCGAATTATCAAAATTAATGAAAAATTTATTACACAACTAAAATAACTAATTTATCCTTTACTAAATTCTCTTTCTTCTTAATTACTCACTTATAATTTTAACAATACATAATCTCTCTCATAGTTAATATAAGGATAAATTAGAGAAAAAATTGTACAAAATGCATTGATAATCTAAATTGACAACTAAAAAAAGAACTAATAAAATGGCTAAAGAGACAATAATTTTTAGATGGAGGGAGTAACACATTTCACACTTTTTAAGGAATCAATTAATTAAAGCAGAAAAATACTATTTTACCATCTAATAAATGTTTAGTTTTCCACTTCATTACAATTAATGATAATGGGACAAATGAGGGTATAATTGGAAAAATAATTCAAAAAGTGCCTTAGATATTTGAGAATGACAAGTAAAAAAATATTTGAAAAAGTGGCTAGAATGTCTATTTTAAAAAGATGAAGGGAGTAATATTTTTTTTGATAGGCTCGTGGGCCGGGCTTGGGTTTTGATTATTTTATAATAGCCCGGCCCGGCCGGAGCCCGGCTATTATTTTTTAGTAAATGGGCTGAGCTTAGACTGCTCATATTTTAGTCAAGCTCGATTAAACCCGATCTGAACCCAACTCAACTCATGCTAATCCAGCCCATGCTGAGGTCTTCTTCATAAGGTGAGACAACCTGCTACATACTCAAAGCCAATAATCAATTTCATAAAGGATGGATGAGTCTCTTCTTACCTTTCTCATTTGCTTATACATTACATTTTCAATCCTTGTTCCATTTCTCATTTTCACCGAATACAATTATTGTTCAAAAGTAGCATTTTCTTATATTATTTCTATAATTTTTTTTTGTTATATCACCTTAAGAGGCTTTTAACTGTGAAGTCACGGATAGCTGTTGCATCTCCACTTCAGGGTCAATTGGAAACAACCTCTTTATAATTACAAAAGTAAGGTTGCGTACACCCGACCTCCCTTACCCCGCTTGTGCGGGAACCTTGTTAGGCATTGGGGTAATGTTGTTCTTTATTCTATATCAACTTAAGAGGCTTACAAGCATAAGTGAAAAAGCTAAAAACACCTTTTTTTTTTAAAAAAATTATCTCATTGCCTTACAATAATAATAAAGAAAAACTCAATCCCACCAGTATGCAGCCTCGAAATTGCGACCTCTAATATCACAACTTCAAGGCTTAACGCATCAATCACTAGGCTGAAACCTTTGCCGCGAAAAAGCTAAGACACTTGAGTATATCATTTAACATAATTGTAAGAAAACTATAAAGATGGTCTGTTGCTATATCAGAACATATGTTGCTATATTATTTCTAAAACCCATACATCTTAAGCAGAACTCAAAAGCTAAAACACATAAAAATAGATCATTTTAACATAAGTAACTATATGAAAACTAAAAAAGATGTTTTGTTGCTATATCAAAACGGTTGATGCTATATTTTTCAAAATTGATACACATTTAAATAGGCTTACATTCTGATCCTAATGATTGTTTCAATTATTTGTGAAAATTCCAGTGCCTCATGTGAATGGTTCATGTAAGACAGCTCAAACTCTAAATACATACAAACTGATTATGAAAAAAAGACAGAGCTGGCAAGATTTTGCTCAATTAATAGGCAAAACGTATAGTAATAAGCAAATAAAATGAATTCATTTTAAAGTCTACAATTAATTCAACTATTCCAAGCAAATAAATAATAAATTTTGATTGTTTCAACTCTTGATTGATTCATTTCAAGCAACCAAATAAATATTTATTTTATGTTGATTTTATTTTATGCTTAGTTTATCATTATCACCATTAAATTTAATTTCAGCCCATAAATCTAATAATAATAATAGACAAAATAATTTTTACTTAAAAAAATTAAAGAGATGGTAAATCAATATTAAAAGGGCCAAATGAATAATAAGTCACGGTTAAAAAAGGCCCAATTTTTGTTGGACAAAAATTAAGACTAAACATGACATTCCGCGTAGTTAAACCCGTAGCTAAGAAACCTACTTTTTTTACAAATTATGAGGCGCCCGGGGTAGAAGTTTTGTATAAATGGTGTCGGGTGGTGCATATCCAAACCGGGTGTCGCCATCGAAGCTAATTAATTACAGCGTATACACGTTTTTACTTCCACTTTTGTTCAAATTGACTTCCATTTCCTTTCTTTTCAATCAGAGATCCAAACTTTTCCCCTTCTTTCTCCATCGCTCGGTCTCCAATTTTGCTCCGATTCGTTCTCCGATCTCTCTTTCCACAAGAAATGACTAACGGCAACAATGGCAGTTTCGACAACGGCAACGATCGCGAGGAATCGAGTCCTCTTTTGAACAAGAGCCTCGAAGAAAATGTGAAGAAGCCCGCTACAAATGTTGCCGACGAAAAAGCTGTTTCTAAATTGTCGGTAGAGAAATCGGGTCGGCCTGAGTTTGGGTGGACAGCTGATGGGTTGCCCTTGACTCACGGGAGCGTCGTTGGTGAGCCTATGGGTCGGACTCAGTGGAACTCCGGCCTCTTTTCTTGTATGGGTCGGAACGATGAGTTTTGCAGCAGCGATCTTGAAGTTTGTAAGCCTCCGTTACGATTCATTGATTGAATTATAGAAAACCAATTAGTTACTTTGAATTGGATTAGGTTCATCTGATTCTGCTATTACAGACTTTGTTCTGTATGGATTTGAAAGAGAATCATAAAATTGCCCAATCTGGTTTGCTCTGTAATGCCTAATTTAATTATGGGTTAATAAGCAATAGATCATCCTTATTCTTGAGCTCTTTCGCAACTGAAAAGCTTGTGCTTTATGATTCCAGTATTTCCAATTTGCTAGCTTTAATTTTGTTTACAGTTTCTCCATAAAGAAGAGCTTTGATTGCTTTATTTTCTTATGCTTTGAGCATTTGTTTGGTTTGTGGATAATGAGAAGCAATTGATGATCTCAAATTTGCAGTTGCAGCTGATTTGTGTTATGACTATTGTGGTTGCTCTAATATAGAATGGTATTAATGGTAGGTCTACTTGGAAGCGTTGCCCCATGTGTGCTGTATGGAACAAATGCGGAGAGACTTGGATCGAGTGCTGGAACGTTTGCCAATCACTGCTTGCCTTACACAGGCCTTTACTTCATTGGTAATTCTTTGTTTGGTTGGAACTGTCTAGCTCCATGGTTTTCATATCCTAGCCGTACTGCTATTCGGAGGAGATTTAACTTGGAGGTAAGTTGTCTATCAGCTTTTGCTTACAATATCTTCAGTTTGATTGTGATTATCCCTCGGTGAAGTTTGTGTAGATATCACCTTGATGTAATACTACCGATCCAATTTGGGAAGCGTATTCCATTTGAAATTTCTGCAATCAACAAAACTCGAAAAGATTAGGGGACTATGCATGATCAAATTAGTGTTTTAAAAATTTGTCTTGGCAGGATTTTTTTCCCCATGGATTTTGTGTTCTAAGCGGTATAAGGTGGTTGACCAACTTATACAGTTCAAAGCGGGCTTAGGTGGGATCTAGGAAGACATTTTTTTAATCAAGTGTTTTGAAAATTGGCCTAGGCGACAACTAGGCGGGATTTTTCATAACATTCAGCAAATTTTAATTGAAGTTATATTTCAATGTATAAATAAATATTTAAAAATAGAAATACAAATTCCATTAGTCTCCGTCTAGGCACCAGAGACCCTGGCTGGCCAACTAGCGCAAACACTGATCAAAATAAATGTATTAGGGTCGCAAGTATGGTTCACATAGTTGTTACGGGCGCGCCTCAGGCGCAAGGCGCTCGAGGCTCAAGGGCAAGTGCATCTTGGAGGGTCAGGCGAGGCGAGGTTCATTAGGCGCACGCCTTTTGCTCCTACGTGTGCCCCCTGCCTCGCGCCTCTTGCACCTCGGGCGCTCCTCAATGTAAAATGAAGGGTTTTTTTTGTTTTTTTAGTACTGTGTCACATATATGATATTGTCCGTTACAATATAATAATATATTAGTAAAAAATATAGATAAATAAAACTTAAGAAGCAATATCTATGTCATTAGATATGATACCATCCATCAAATTTTTCTTCAAACTCAATTCAGAATTTTATCATTTCTTCTAGTTCTAAAGGAGTAAGGGGGAAATGATAAAGTAGTATTATCTAACTAGTGTTGAAATGTTGGTTCATTCTCTCTAAATGATGAAGAAGAAGAGGATGAATTTGAGGAGGATGAGTATAAAGATGATGTTGGATATAAAATTTGCACTGATGGTGATTAGCAATTAAATTTAAGTTTAAGTTTGTGTTTTAGTTTATTTATGGAGTCTAGTACTATTTGGTAACTTTTGTAGTTTGATTCATAGTTATGAGAATCGTAAATTCTCGATACGAATCTTACGATTTGATTCGATTCAACCCCAAATCGATTCGAATCTATGGGTTGAATCTAAATTCACCCTGAATCTACGATTCAATACCGATTCAGTGGCGAATCAACTGAACCGTAAGATTCGGTCAATTGATGAACCATAATAAATTAAAGCATAGTAGAAGCACATTATTTTGAAGATGATGATAAAATTAAAGATTTGACTCAAGTTAGCCAAAGTCGATTGCTCTACCAATTAGCTGTCGGATGGAGGAGGAACCCAACGCCACGCTGCCAACAATGGACTTATGGCAACGACTAAGCAAATCCCATCAATACTTTTCTTTAGAATTAGTCTCTAAATTAAGAAAAGTAGAATATCAGTCTCTTTGAATTCTAAACTTGCATATCTAGACTAAAATTTAATAGTATCTTTAAGTTAAACATTTTAAATGTTATATTTTATGATTTTATGAACTCGAACCCGAATCTTACGATTCAATTCGATTCACGATTCTCGATTCACAAAATTTGTTTTCGATTCTCGATCCGAATCCCGATTTGACAACTATGGTTTGATTGAACTTATTTTCTAGATTTTGCATTTATAAGGGGTTTAATTATGGGTAGTTAAGTTATATTGAGTGTGATTATGGTTAGTCAACTTGGGTGTGATTTAGTGTTTTTTTACTATTTATTGAATTTGAGGTTTGTTTGTGGTATTAACTAATAGTTTATTGCACTTTTTTTATATGCGCCTCAAGTCCCTTGGGCGCATGCCTCGCGCCTTGGCACGCCTGACCCCTGGCACCTCAGCGCGACTTGCGCCAATAGAAACTATGATGGTTCATTCATCTAATAAAAGTTTATTTCCTCATTGCAATTGATCTAATATGCATTTTTCGGCGAAGACTGTTTTTGTTCTGAGCTCATCATAGTTGTCAAAAGTGCACGCTTCGGTCGCTTAAGTGCAAAAGGAAAGTGCACCACCTGTGCTTCGCTTGGACTTGGACACAAAGCGCTGGATTGTGCAATGTTTTTAACCACTAAGGCTGGTATACCATATGCCATGTGCGTGATCTCCACTCCATTTAACATATAGAAACAATAGAATCTTTTTTTTCCTGTTGGTAGATCCTCGAGAGAGTTGTAATAATCACGTCCCAAGATTTGCTACTCAAATTTAATCAACAAAATGAAATTTGTTCTACTACTACTTCTCAACCGAGTGAAATACTGAATTTTTTAACTTAGACGTTTGAATGTCTTAATTAACTTCCATTGGGAAAATTTGTTGCCAGCTTATACATATCATTGTAAATTGTGGATGTGGAGATTCAGGTTTGTAGTTGTCCATTTTATTTCCATAGTATATTAGATGGTTCACAATTTGTAAATACAATTGAGGAGGTAGCTAGAAACATCGAGCCACTTACAGTTATACCCGTTTGCCGTTTGGTGCAGAGACTTTTTTCCCTAATCTTCTCATAATTCTTTGATTTGGATGATAATTCCCTGTTTGCACTTCAACTTTTGATTATATTTATGGAAACTAACTTATTCAATTTATTTGAACTTACACCATGGTATTCTTGGTTTCCATCTCTTTTAAATGATATTCTGATTAACTCAACAGAAGTTATTATCTTTTTGATAAAATCTCAAGAATGTTATTAGTAACAGTATGTGGTTGTTTATACAAATATATTTGCTTTTGTTGTAGTATGTGGTCTGCTTTTGTTTATTTAAATTATCTAGACTTATATTTTTTTTTAACTTTATACTAGTGCGCTTTTTTTGCGCCTTGCAAAAAAGCGACATTTGAGGCTCTTGCGCCTTGAGTGCGCATTGCGCTCTCGACAACTATGGCTGTGACGAGCATTTCAATGACGCAGTCTAAATTTTCATCAATTTTTCGGGTCTCGTTTCGGATATGCATTTGAGGACCTTTGATTATGTACTTGCTTCATAATCCAAAATTCCCCCAACTTTTATCAGATCTTGTTGGTGGGTCAAGTGATTTGTTTGATTGACTTTAGACTAATACGTGATAGTTAATTCTGTGCCATAACTGAATATGATCTCGTTATTAAGGCCTAGTGCACTGAAGGCAACCCCAAACGACTGATGCTACTTTGAACCTTCAAAAGTTACAAATGATCCCCTGTACTTGCAAAAAGTGCACCAGCTTGTTCCCTTAATGCCACATGTCAACTTGTGGTTGGAAAGAGAAAAATCAGAAAAATGACATCTTTTGAAAGTTTAAGCAACCAGAAGCTGACTCGTGGCGCGTTCACGAGGCAAATTGGTGCATTTTTTTCCAGTACAAGGGGTTCTTGGAACTATTTAAAGTTCAGGTGGGTGTTTAGGACCAACTTCAGGGTCCCAAAGTGCATCAAAAGGCTTAATTTGGTTTGTGTTTGGATGTGAAACAGGGCAGCTGTGAGGCACTTGATAGGTCATGTGGTTGCTGCGGAAGCTGCGTTAAAGATGAAATCCAGCGCGAGAACTGTGAATCGGCATGTGATTTTGCAACTCATGTGTTCTGCCATGCCTGCGCTCTCTGCCAGGAAGGCCGCGAGATTCGGCGCAGGCTGCTTCATCCCGGCTTCAATGCTCAACCAGTCTTGGTTATGATGCCACCTGGCGAACAATCTATGGGCCGTGGGGCCTGAAGCCAACCTCGATAAGTTTGTTTGTGTCTTGTTGTCTATAATCTCTATGCATATTATCTTGGTGTGATGGTATTAAACTTCTTGTGTTAAATTTGTAAACAACATAATTATGTTTTGTGTTAACTTGCTATATTACGTATGGATTTTACGGGTGTAACATCATAAGATGATGTTTGTATTCATTTGATGTGGTGTAATTGGATCCAGTTTGATGCATTTTTCTTCTGAGAAAATCGAAAGTTGATTGTTTTTAAACCGGGCTGACGATAAACTGATCATTTGCAAGGCTCGGAAACCGAATTAAGGATGAACAGTTGAGTTCACTGTTTTCTCTGGTTCATCTAGATCAATCTCAGATTAGCCTAGTAGCCATTTCTGCATCTTGATCTCCAAATCACATTTCCATTAATATCTGCTGCTCCATAGAAATGGAAATGTATTCGACGACTTTAAGCCGGGTTTCAAGTTTGGTGTACGTTTAAGATTACCTTGCGAATTACAGTGTTATCTATTTAAAATAGTTACAATCATTTAAAGATATCGAAATCTTAACTATTTTTTTTTCATTCATTTTCATCAAACTAAAAATATAGATATGATAAACTCTTGATGATGTGGTGCATGCTTTGAATAACCACACTTCTCTTGTTTCTCTTATTGGTTTTATCTTTAAGGACTACTTAGGCTTGATTAAACATTTTAAATCTTTTACGTTTAGTTATGTTAGTAGTACTGCGAAACAGGTTGCACATTTGCTTGTTAGAGGGATTGGTTCATGGACAGGTAGGGGGACTTGCATTATTTCTTGTGCACCTTGGATTAGAGCTATAATCGCCCTGATTGATTTAAGACATTCTTCAGTCAAAAAAATATGGGCGTAATAAAAAGATGTTGTCCTTATATTTTATATTATAAATATAATAGTCATTTTTCTTGAACATGCTCATGAATTGCTTAACGAGTTTGTTTGGGAGTTTTAATTGAGCACGTTCATGAACTTTTGAGCCGGGTATCACCTTTTCAAGTTAATGAGCCTCACACAATCATTTATTAATGAGTCGAGTTCGAACGAGCTTTTACCGAGCCAAGCGCCACACAACTCTAGTTCTCTTAGCTACTAGGAACTTCCCTTGTGCAAGAAACCGAACTGCACTCATTTCCACCTGGAAATTGAAAGGAACAAGCATTGGAAACAATAAGGTTGGTGTAAGCGGTAAGCGGCTTGGTATCGCTTAAGCAAGGTCTCGAGTTCGAGTCATAGTGAATGCAAAAAATCCTTATTGGGAGACTCACCACAGCCAGGTGCGCGATCCGGGTCACATCTGAATGTAATTGGGGCAAAACTCTGGTAAACTAGATCGGCAATAAAAAAAAACAAGCATCGAAAATCCGAAAAACAAATCCATGCAGCGAGAACATGAACCCAATCAACTTAAATGATTTACTTAATGCCTATTTATTGTAATATGCTGACAGTGGAGTAATTTTCTTTGTAATTAGATATACAAGTTGTTCTAACATTTTTTTTTTATCAAAAGTTGTTCTAATATTAATTGATACTTAAAAAGGTAAATTTAAAAAACATACCACTTGGTTCCGGCTATTTTTAGAATTGAGGATCATAAAATTTTTGCTTTTAAAATGAGTACTGTGCTTTCAAAAGTTAGCAAACAAATGACAAAAAAAAATCCCCAATTTGAAAATATGTCATGAAAAAGGGTAATCTTGTCCATTTTGAACCGAAATTTTGCAGGTTGATTAATAAAAATACAATATACTTTAGTGATAAATGTTGAAATTTTTTGACAAGTTTATATATTTTTTAATTAAAAGACGATAATAATTTTGAAAAATCATAACAAAACGAAAAATCTTCGAAACTAATTCAAATCTTGATATATAATTTATAAATGATATGGTTAAATTATATGAATGTTGAATTAATTGAAATACTATTTGTAATATTAGAAAATAGACATTTTGTAAATTCTTTCCTTTGTTTGCTAACTTTTGAAACCACAGTCCTCGTTTCGAAAATAAAAATTTGATTATCCTCTTTTGAAAATGGTCGAAACCACATGGTATGCTTTTAAAATTTACCCTTTAAAAAATGGGGTACTTTAAAAAAGTACTTTGTGGTATCACTCATTTATAAAATGAGATCTGAGAAATTTTTTTTGCGCAATGGGATATGTGGTTTAAAAAAAATGGCAAAAAGAAGATAAAAAATATTTTTTTATTCAAAATAGTGATGTTACATAAAATATTTTAATCAATTCAACATTCTCATAATCTAACCTAATTATTTAAAGTAAGTTTCTT
The DNA here is from genome assembly GCA_947683365.1 of Euphorbia pulcherrima. Classification (NCBI taxonomy): domain Eukaryota; kingdom Viridiplantae; phylum Streptophyta; class Magnoliopsida; order Malpighiales; family Euphorbiaceae; genus Euphorbia; species Euphorbia pulcherrima. The sequence goes on from CANTUS010000001.1 coordinate 30,603,387, forward strand.
AGATTTTTTTCCATTTTTTTATGATTTTTGAAAGTTTCTCATCATATTTTAATTAAAAAAAATATTTGCACAATTGAAAAAATTTCAAAAATTATCACCGATGTGTATTGTATTTTTATCAACCAACTTAAAAAATTTTGGATTTGTTGACATATAAGAGCTTTCTTTACTTTAATTGATTTTACACTATATATAAGCAGATTTTATTGCCGTCAACAATAATTATTAAATTGGATATTTTTTCATAAATTTGAATAATATTAAATCAATGCCTTCTTCTATCGAAATTTTAGGAAATTGATTTTAATATATTTCTCGAATAGGTTTGATTTAGAAAAATGATAATGATTAATAGAAATAACTACTTTTTATAAGGAAATAACTAATTAGGGTCAATTATAGTTATTGTTGTACACTTATAAATTATGGCCAATTTTCGCAATCAATATAAACATTTGTATCAAAGCACATATACTAAAAATGAAAGACTACACGAGTTTGATACGCACGGAAACTATCGGGATAAAAGTTTATACTTTAATATTTGTCGTTATGGATTCATACATGTTAGTCTTTTTTCAATTGAATACAAAAAATATATTTTACATACTTGAAAGTTGAAACAAATTAACACAAAAATTATAAAATATAATTATACTTTTAATTTAAATATATGTTGATTTTAAACTTTTGTGCGTTATTTTCATTTTATGGGAATAGATGTATAATATTGCTACTTGATATGTGAAATAATATAATCAGTGCCTACTTTAACGAAATGGAATATGTACTATGAAATAAATATTTTTGAAGTTTGGACTTGTTCTTTATTTACAACTTTTTGAAGTTTGGACTTATCATTGATATACTTATTATGAATGACCTATCCTTGCATCTCGGGTACTACTGGGGGGAACTTTTGATTTAATCCTTTAGCTGTCCAGGCAGTCCTATCACTACGCCATAGATGATATCTTGCAACCCCGCCAAAGTATTGCTTAAAGTGCCAAAAAAGTTACAATAGATGAACTTGCAACACTTTTCGCAAAAAAAAAGGGTTGGTTTCTTCTCCATTGCAATAGATGAACTTGCAACACTTTTAGGCTGTTTCTTGCAACTCGTAAAAATTGTTGCAATTGTCTCCTGTAGCAACGCTTCGACACTCACTGGCAACACATAGTTAGAGTTGCAAAAAATTCACAATTGTCTCTTGTAGCAACACTTTGACACCCACTGGCAACACATAGTTAGAGTTGCAAAAAATTCACCGTTACAGTTAACGGTTGTCTAGTATGAAATTGCAACACCTTTTACAGACTAGCAACGCCTTGTCATTACACTTTTGTTTTCAATAGTAACTCTTTCAATGCAATTGCAACTCATTTAGATTTCCAATTTCAACACTTCATTAATGCACTTGCAACTCTTTTTTCTTTCACTTTGGTTTATTTTGCAACATATTTTAAAATATTTGCAATGTTTTTAGAATACGTTTTAGTTTTAGTTTCAGTTGCAACACATTTGAGCCCATTTGAAATTCAATATAAATAAAATTAATATTTTATTAATTAATATCCAATTCAGAATTAAATAATGTACAATACAAAAAAATATTACAAAAGTCAAATAAACACTACTTCAAGTATATTTCCACATTGAATTGAGTCAAGCTGCAATACACGATCTTAAAGCATTGAAGCAGTTTTTGCGGCTAAAAGTTTTTCTGAGTAAAAGAGAACACATAAGAATCACAAAAAATTAACAAAAGTACACATCTAATAACACGGAATTCGGGCATAAATATGATAAACAAAATAGACTTAAGGATATCAATAAGAAAAGAAACTAATCAAGAGATCAAAATATAATATAACGTGGAAAGTAGGCCACAAGTTCAGACAGTGACGAAAAGAAGAAAGAAATCTCGATAGTGACTAAAGTTACCTAGCCAACAAGGCAATGTTCTTACGTTTCCAGAATTGCAAAAACAACATTGCCCCTGTGTTTTTAGAAGTGTCGAGCGCTCTCAGGGTGCTAAGACTGAAATTGTCTGAGGCGCTAGGCGCCACTTGAGGCACTCGTCGTGAAGTGAGGCTTTTATTTAGAAAAATAGCAAACAAATGTATAAGATAAAATCATAAAAAAAATATTCCATAGTGGAGAAAAATATTAGTTGCATACGAAAAAATGCATTTACATGTTGTTCAATTGTAGTAACCTCATGTGTATTCATTATGTTATAACATCTCATTAATTAGTTATAACAGCACCAAGTACTTACCCAAAGCAAAATCTCCACATCTCACATCAGAAAATAACAAAAAAAACAAAATGGCCTAATCCAATTGTTCAACTAGGAGGGTGATGTAATTGGCAAGAATTTCCTAAGTAATAATGTAAGTACTAGAATGGAAGTAAATACAAAATTATAACAACCAACAGAGTTAAGAACATTAGCAACATAACGAACACCTTAGTGCAAAACAATATAACCTTAAACTATTAACTAAGATAATAAAGCAGAAAATTCACAACTGAAGAATCAATCATACCTTCACCCATCAACTCCAGTGCAGTAGAGTGTCTCTGCCTCAGTGCTTCTAGCTGTCACCCATCAACTATTGTCTCCGCCTCAGGACAACATTGCATTTCCATATATGTTCTTTTGCCTGTGACCTACCATCTCAATAACTTTCACTTCCCACAAAAGATGCCTCGTCTCGAAAATAAAGTTCAGATCGTCATTATCTTCGTCTAAATGAATGAATGCAAGCCTGCAATTGATCCATAATAGCTCGGCCTGTAACAAAGACAGTATATTTTTAGCCCGCTCTTTGAAATTCACATAGTATAAGTGAACACTATGGTGATCATTGAGAAACAAATAGTTAGTATATTTTTTGCCCACTCTCCATCTATAAAAATTCTTAACTACAGCATGCTTTGAATACAAATAATCAGACCAATCTTTTAGTCTAATAACTACAGCAGCATGGGAGACAATAAATCCCAAAGAAAAGTTAAATTATAATATGGTCTATAGTTATGGAAAACAAGAAAACAAAATATTTAAGCATTAAATCTAATGACTCGAACATGGCTAATAAATCAAAATATTACATCCTGAAAAAGCCAACTCTCATCTCCAGAATTTTTTTATTCTACCGTGTAATGTAATTATATAAAGAAAAGTGGCCAAGACTAGGAAGCTAAACTGAACTTGCAATCTAGTAACAAACAAGCTTTAAAATCATAAGGAGGCACTTGGCATTCAAATTATTAATTACATCACCCAAGCTAAACACGGAATTCAACATATAAACTTAAACTACCATATAATAAACTGAATTAACATGAAATATCTATTTAGAGAGAAAATCAGCTCCTAGAAATCCAAGATTAGCAACTGCTTAAATCTACCAAGCAATATGAAGCGAGAAAAAAAAGAGAGTAAATGATGAAGTTTACTACCATGCCCTCATCAACCTACCCTATTACAGGATCGATCAATTGGCTCAGAAACACCTCCTCTGCCATCTTACTATACTGCCAACTCCCCATTACAGGCATGAAGAGCAGAATCACCAAGAACATGAAGCAGCTTGAGGAAGAGGACAGCTCAGAAAGAATTAACCATAGAACAAACATGAGCTGAAGAGAAAGCCGAATATGAAAATGTCCATAAAAAATTCAAATTGCAAAAGGGGAAAACCGTTTCATGTATTCAACTCGTTTTCATTTTGAAAAAGCAAAGCAGAATCATTGTTTCTAAAGCATCATATCGAAGTCACTGACATACTGATATCTCATACCATTTATGCTACTGAAGAGAGCATATCGATAGGACAATGCATCATTTCAGACCAAAGAATTTAACAAAACTGTACGAGATAAAACATATTGTTTTGTGACTATTGGTTTCTTATTTTCTTCCTTAATTTAACCAAAAAACAAAGAAGAGGACTCTTCATGTCAATCAATCACAATTACAAGCCTACTTTTCCAAGCAAATTATTTGTCGTTTCAAAAACTGGGACGAAACCTAGTTGACGACATCAACAATAACCTTACAAGACTTGAGAACTGACCACCTCATTCGCCTATAGTATGCAGCCGGAAGCAATGCTAGTGAGAGTACAAATATCCAATTGGAGAAAACAAAACGATGAACAGTTGGGCAATGTTGGAGTCACTCTCAAAAATAACATATAATTCAACAACCTTTCTCTACGTTTACCTATCTTAAATTGAGTAACAATAAGCAGATTAGAACAACAATAGAAAAAAGGTGGAAAGTACAAAACACCTGATAGATGTAAAGTAATTTGACAAAGTCAAGGAAATAATACCTGAGCCTGGAAAAGTCTCAACTTTTAAGGCCAAATCCAGTTTACAGTAGGCATTCCAATCAACTTGGACAAGAAAAAGCATAACCAGTCAACAAATTCATTTTTTTATGTCTTGAAAATCCTAAGAGAAAAATTAAAATGCACGAATTTCATAGTTAAATCCATCAAAATAACAAAATTCAAATCAAGCATACATACATACAAATCAAACATTCAAAGTCCAGGTAATCTACTCACTCTCCTAAACAAAACAACACTCAAATTAAACATACATGCATTCTAACTATACAAAAGCACACAAAAACAACAGACTCAGGTCACCTGGATCTGAAATACCCTGCATTCAGTAAAGTCTTTGTCATCTTTCGGAATCTTAAATTAAGAGGAAATTCGGTTTGATTTTTCTGCAGTAACAAAAAATTTAAACGAAAAGAAAAGAGATGTAAGGAGAAACCTCAAAATCAACAGGTTTCCAAAGATAGTCGTACCGCGACGGCAATAGAGGCTTTTAAAGATGGCTTCAAAAAACCCGAAGAGAGACGGAGAGGAGGCGGCGGCGGCGGCGGTCTAGGTTAGTAGAGAGCGAAGTCGAAGGTAAAGGAGGCGGCTAAGTCCACGCCAAAGGCACCAAGGAAGGGGGCTGCGAAGTCGACGATGGGTAAGAGAAATAGAGAGGTGAGAGAGAGTGCAAAGGATCAGGGTTTGATTTTTTTAGCTTATTACTTTTCAATTTTCGCCAAAAACAAAGGCGGGATATCACCCTCTCATTTTAATAATAATAATAATAATAATAATAATAATAATAATAATAATAACATAACTTATTAAGTTAATATTTAGACTTCCTATTATTAATTTTAATAATCATTACTAGTACTTGTGGGTATTATTATTAAATATTATATTTTAAATTATTTATTATTATTCCTAAACATATAATAATAACATAACTTATTAAGTTAATATTTAGACTTCCTATTATTAATTTTAATAATCATTACTAGTACTTGTGGGTATTATTATTAAATATTATATTTTAAATTATTTATTATTATTCCTAAACATATTATTTTAATAAATTATTTATCATTTTAGCTTATTAAGTTTAATTATTTTCATTTCATATTATTATTGTTGTTGTTTTTGTTGTTTGCTATAATGAATAATAAAAAGAGTTATTAAATTACATAGGATTTTTTTAATGTTTTTATTATAATTACTTAAATTATTAAAAAAATAATTTTTATTAATGTTTTATCATACAAGTTTTTATTATTAGGATTTAAGTTTTAGAGTTCAAAGTTTGAGGTTTATTGTTCATGGTTCACGGTTGATGTTAATTTTATTATCCATTTTGAGAGAGAGAAAATTATTAATATACTAGGATTTGGGGTTGCGGTTGGGCTTACGGATTAAGATGAGGGATAAGGGTTGGGTTTTAGGAATTAAGGATAAAGGGGTTGGGGTTTAGGAGTTAGGGATGAGGGTTGGGGTTTATGGATTAGAGATAAAGGATGAGGGTTGGAGTTTAGGGGTTAGGGAGGGACGAGGGTTAAGGTTTAGGGATTATGGATAAGGGATGGGGTCTAGGGGTTAGGGATAAAGGGTTAATATTATAGTATTATTTTATTTGATTAACTCAAAAAATCCTTAGGTGGTTTCATTAATTTTTAAAAACATCCTTATAGATTTTTTTAAAAGGGTCCTTATAGTTTATAATGTTAGCAATTTAAATATTTTTAATAATACCGTTAATATTTCTGATGTGGCAAGGGATATATTCGGTAAATTCATAATTTTGATCCAAAAAATTTGACCCTTCCTTCTCTCCCTAAATTGCTTTCACCCAAAACCATTTTAATTGATGAACCCCAAAATTATTTCCAATCACAATCAAAATTCAAAACAACTAAATCATTGATCATATTTAATGTTTCCTGTATCGATGACCGAAAATGCATCAAGATAACTGCAATTTTCATCCCGCAACTGTTCACCGTCTGCTTTATCGTCGTCTCTTTCATCCCGCAACTGTTCACAGTCCCCTTCCTTGTTGTTTTCGTCTGCCTTCACCTTCATCACTTCCTTCACCTTCACCACTGCTATTTCTACTGTTTATACCTTCAGATCCAAATCTGTAAATCTCTTTGACGAACTCAAGATCTGAACAAACTACCCAACAATTTTCATGGTGGTCTGCTCATCAATATTGCAATCTGAACTAGCTTGTATCTATTTGATTAGGAATATAAATTAATTGGTTGCTTGAAATATGTTTTCTGGGTTCAGATTTTAAAGTTAACTTTAATTGGTTAATTAATTTTTCATTTTGGTTTCGTCATAATCCAGGCATAAGAAAATTGAATTGATTTTTAATGAAGAAATCTGGAGACGAAGAGCTTCCGGTGAAAGGAAATAAAAATGTAGACAATTAAGATTTGAATTTTGATTTTGTGATGGTTCAATTTTAGGGTTCATCAATTTGGTGATTGACTGAGATTTTTTTGATCAATTTTTAAGTTACCGAATCTACCCCTTGCCACATCTGCAATGTTAACGGTGTTACTAAAAAATCTTTAAATTGCTAACGTTACAAATTACAAGGGCCCTTTTGAAATTTTTTTTTTACAATGGTGTTTTTGAAAATCAGTGAAACCACATGGGGAGTTTTTGAAGTTAACCCTATTTTATTCTATTATAGCAAGAAAGCAAAGTAGTGTAGTGGTGTGTAGTTGATTATCAACCCTGTTGGGGCTTTGTTGGACTCCTAGTACTTGCAAAATTTGGTAAGAATACCTTTCCACCCTGTATCCTGCCATTTCCTTTTCCTATTCACCCCCTTTTTTGCAACACTTACTAAAACGTTGCATAAAATACACTTTTTCATGTTATCGCAACTGCAAAATCAACTTTTTCAAAAGCGTTACAACAAGTCCATTTTTCACCCCTGTTGCAACGTTTTAATTGCAATATTTGTCATTTCAGTTGCAAGAAGCCACATATGGCGTAGTGTATCCCTGGAGTACTTGTCCAACCTGGTGAGTAAGTGGAGTCCTTCTCGCCTTGGAGGCTCAAGCCGAGGCTCGTTTACTTATGTTATCCCTAGTAATTTATAATTTATTCTTAAACAGGTTTAAAATTTTGAATCAATATGACTCTATAAGAATTAATGTGACTCATTTTTCATCATCAAATATATTATTATTATTATTGTTGTTGTTGTGTTTTTATTATTATTTTAATTTAATTTAATTTTATCTCAATTTTATATTTTGATATCGTTATGATTATTATGCATATTATATAATTTTAAATACCATTATAATTTTTCAAAAGCGTTACAACAAGTCCATTTTTTCACCCCTGTTGCAACGTTTTAATTGCAATACTTGTCATTTTAGTTGCAATAAGCCACCTATGGCGTAGTGTATCTCTGCAGTACTTGTCCAACCTGGTGAGTAAGTGGAGTCCTTCTTGCCTTGGAGGCTCAAGCCGAGGCTCGTTTACTTATGTTTTCCCTAGTAATTTATAATTTATTCTTAAACAGGTTTAAAATTTTGAATCAATGTGACTCTATACGAATTAATGTGACTCATTTTTATCATCAAATATATTATTATTGTTGTTGTTGTGTTTTTATTATTATTTTAATTTAATTTAATTTTATCTCAATTTTATATTTTGGTATCGTTATGATTAGTATGCATATTATCTAATTTTAAATACCATTATTATAGGTAATATAAATTGGAATAATATGGAAAAAAATAAAATAAATTTAATAATAAAATTGAAATTTTTTTTTTGAAATGTATAGGGGTAAAGAAGTAATTTAGGACTTATTTGAAATGGACGAAAATTTGGCTTTGGAAAGAGCTTCATAGCGTCGGAAGATCCATATAGCCGACCCCACCTAGCGTGGGATTTAAGGCTTGGTTGGTTGGTTGGTTGGTAGAAGAGAAGAAGGATTGAGAGAGAATAGAAACAGATTAGAATTGATTTAGAGATAAGGATAGGTAGAGATAGAGATAAGAAGACTAGAGGAAGGAAAAAGCATACACGTGAGGCATTACGTGAATAGGATGGAGATGGTCTACGCCCCGGAAGCCTACACATGCCGCTACTTTGAGCAAATGCTCACTGGCCCCGCTGCATACTGGTTTCACAAGTTGGAGCCCAATTCTATCAGCTCTTGGGACCAATTGAGCGAGATGTTCTATAAGCACTTCCTCGGCTCCACCCACGCTTCGTATGTGAGCCGACAGCTGGATGAAGTCATCCAGGAGCCTGACGAATCGCTCAGATCTTACATCCACCGCTTCAATGAAGTATGTATCAGTATCGATGACCTCGACTTTAGCACTGCCAAGGAAGCCCTCATTCGAGGCACGAGGAATGATAGGCTGCGCACGTAGATCATTACAAGGAGGCCCTGAGACACCACACAGATGATAGCTATGGCCAAGGGCGTGATTGAGGTGGATGAGATGAACAGATCCAAAAAGAGGAAGGTTGAAGAAAACCCAACGATAGAAGGGATGACCGCCGCACCAGGGAGCCTTTGGCCGGATCCGGTTGGAGAGACGTCCCCCGGGCCGATGCCAATAGACCAGCTTTGAACGCTCCACTTAGCCAGATGCTGGTGGCGATAAAGAAGACTAACGAGAAAAGGAACTGAGATTCCCAAAGATACCCAAGGGCCAAACGGTGGGCCGCAGTCTGGAGAAATATTATGAGTTCGACCGAGCTAGAGGACATCACACGGATGAGTGCCGGATGTTGGCAGATGAAGTGCACACCCTGATTCGAGCCGGAAAATTCAGCGAGTTCGTCAGAGGAGTCACCACGGAAGAAAAGAAGGTCTCCTAGGAGACGATAGGGCATAGAAAGCGAAAGGGCTGATAATGGTGATAGTAGAGGGCTAGGGTTCGAGCCGCCCCATAAGAAGCCCAAGGTGGTAGACTTGATGGGCCGAGACACCGAACTTTTCAGGGTATGTCAGAGGCATTCGTTGGTAAAGAAGGATCATGCAGACCCCCTGATCATTGAGACATTGACCGAAGGATACGTAGTCAGAAGGGTCCTGATCGACACAGGAAGCTCAGTCAATTTGATAACCAAGTCAGCGTTGCGACGTCTAGAAATCCACCACAGTAGGGCACAGCCAGGATAAATCCCCTCGTAGGACTCGGGGGGCAAAACGTCCCAACAATAAGACAAGTCACCTTGGAGGTGGAGATAGGAGACAAGGACCTGACCTGGAGAGGGCAAGTAGAATTCATCATAGCCAACATCTCGGTTGGCTACAATATCATTTTGGGACGACTGTTCCTTGTGGAGTCGGAAGTCGTTATCTCCATAGAATATCTGACACTTCAAATCCCAACCAAAAGGGAACAACAGTAGCGGTGGGCAACCCACAGATAGCCCAGGAGACGTATCTAGCATCCTTACAAACTAAAACCATCTCGCTTGAGGTGGAGGAGCGTGAGAGAGAGGAGCCGGTGGGAGACCTGGAAGTCCTTACCGTAGGCCAGAATAGAACACTTAAGCTTGCGAAGGACCTAGAGGAAGAAGAAAAGGCTGCTGTGGCAAAGGTGTTGAGAGAGAAACAACACACTTTCTCATGGTCTCCAGACGATATCGAGGGAGTGCGGCCTGAAATCATGTGCCACAGTCTGAACATAGACCCTTCGGCCTCCCCAGTGAAACAAAAGAAGCGTAAACACGCCCCCGAGCAGCAAAAAGCGAGTGAGGCAGAAATCAAGAAGCTGCTCGTAGCGGGTCACATTCGAAAAGTAAACTACCCCGAGTGGTTGGCCAACGTAGTACTGGTAAAGAAGCATAATGGTTCGTGGCGAATGTGCGTGGACTTTACGGACTTGAACAAAGCCTACCCCAAGGACAGCTACCCTTTGCCGAGCATTAACCAACTAGTGGACTCAACGGCTGGATTGGCGGTTTACTCCCTTCTGGACGCCAAAGCGGGATATCATCAGATCCCAATGGACCCCAAAGACGAAGAAAAAACCTCCTTTATCACATACGAGGGAATGTACTGCTATAGGGTGATGCCGTTCGAACTTAAAAATGCAGGAGCCACCTACCAGGGCTGGTAAATGAAATGTTCAAAGGGTAGATAGGCGAAAAGATTGAGGTGTATGTAGATGATATGATTATAAAAAGCAAGGATGAGGCCAGCCACGCAACGGATATTGAGAAGGTATTCAAGGTGCTACAAAAATTCCAGCTGAAACTAAACCCAGAAAAATGCACCTTCCTAGGATTCCTCATCTCCGAGAGGCATAGAGGCAAACCCCGAGAAGATCAAAGCTATCATTGAGATGAAACCGCCTCGAAACCTGAACGAGGTGCAACGTCTCAATGGCCGGATCAACGCCTTGGGACGGTTCATATCTTTCTCCGCAAAGAGGTGCCTACCTTTCTACAAGGCAATCAAGCAAAGCAAAGCCTTCAAATGGGATCAATGCTGTGACTTAGCCTTTGAAAGTTTGAAGAAGTTCCTAGCCTCGCCCTGGTTACTTAGTCGTCCCATCCATGGTGAACCACTATACATCTACCTAGCAGCAACTAACGAAGCAGTTGGGGCGGTACTAGTGAAAGAGCAAGACAACAAGCAGCATCCCATCTACTACACCTGCAAGGTACTAAAGAATGCCGAGCTAAGATATCTGAAGATCGAGAAGCTAGCCTTAAGCCTAATTTCCGCATCCACGAGACTAAGGCTCTACTTCCAGGCGCACACTATAATTGTGAGAACCAGTTTTCCTTTGAAAAAGGTGCTCCAACGGCTCAAGACTTCGGGCAGAATGGCAGAGTGGGCAGTAAGGCTGGGTGAGTTCAATATTCGGTTCGAGGGGAGAACAGCTTTGAAAGCACAAGTACTGGCCGATTTCGTGGTAGAATTCGCAGGACTTAAGCCGACGGAGATAATCAAAACAGAGCCCTAGATTATTCATGTAGACGGAGCTTCCTCAAGCGAAGGAGCCGGCGTTGGAGTGTTGATAAAGGGGTCGGACCGCGTTCGCTTGACATATGCTGCCAAACTTGCTTTCCCAACAACCAATAATGCCGCGGAATACGAGGTCGTGATCAAGGGTCTGGAGCTAGTGATTGAGGTTGCCCCCGACAGGGTTCGGAGCGACTCACGTTTGGTGTCCAACCAAATCAACAGAAACTTCGAGACGAAAGAAGGAAGCATGATCAAATACTTACGCAAAGTACAGACTCTAGTAGATAATCTGGAGAAGAAAGGGACAGAATTGAAAGTTGAGCACATTCGCCGGGCACAAAATGAGATGGCAGACGAACTAGAAAAAGCTGCGGCTAGCCCAGACGACTGCAAATAGTTAGGCTGCCTGTACGAAGTCCTAGTCAATTTGAGTTGCGAAGAAGAGCAGGTATTTTGCATCGAGGAAGGAAGCAACGACATCAGCTCATTATTACATATCTCAGGGAAGATAAGCTCCCGGGCGACGATGAGGAAGCCTCCAAGATCGTTCGAAAATCCATGAGATACGCTCTTAGAGATTGAGCATTACAGAAAATCCTATGCAGAAATCTAGCAGAAATGCGTAACTCCGTCCCAAGGCAAGAGTATCCTGGAGGAAATACACGAAGGAATTTGCGGATCCCACCAGGCGGCATCCACCATGCTTAGAAGAGTCAGCTTGGCCGGTTACTACTGGGAAATGATGGAGGCGGACGCCACCAGCTACGTTTAAAGTTGCCACCCATGCCAAGTACACACCAGAAAGACACACCTCCCCCAAGCGAGCCAGCAGCCCCTCATAACCGCGTGGCCTTTTTCAACATGGGGAATTGACATAGCTGGGCCTTTGCCGGAAGCCAGTGGACAAAGAGAGTTTGTAATTGTTGCCATCGATCACTTCACTAAGTGGGTCGAGGCCGTCGCCGTGAATACCATCACCCCAGAAAAGGTCATTGACTTCGTCTGGAAAAACATCATCATGAGATTTGGGGTTCCAAGGAAGATCGTGGCAGACAACGACACCCAATTCAGATCAAAGAAGTTCATGGAATTCTGCCAAGGACTAAAGATAAAGAACCCCTTCTCCTCCGTGGTGTATCCGCAGACGAATGGCCAGACGGAGGTCACCAATAGAACTCTGGGTGAAGGGTTGAAGAAGCGCCTCGAAAAAGGAAGGAAAGGGTCCTGGCCAGACGAACTCATAAGTGTACTATGGTCCTACCGGACTACCCCATGCAGACCAACTGGCGAGACACCCTACTCTCTAGTACACGGGACGGAAGCCATGATCCCAGTGGAAATCGCCCCCCCAACCAATAGAGTTGTCTACTATGAGGAGCAGAATGATCTCAACCTAAGGCACCACCTAGACAACCTCGAAGAAAGAAGAGAACGAGCCTGCATTAGGATGGCCGCCTATAAGGCCAAAGTCGCCAAGTATCAAGACCACAAAGTCAGAAGCCTGCGGCTCAAGGAAGGCGACCTGGTCCTTAAAGACACCACCGCCTCACAGTCTTGTGAGGGCAAGGGCAAACTTGGAGCTACCTGGGAATGACCATACAAGATAAAAGGCTGATAAAAGAAGCCTTGGGTCATGCCACGTACCGCCTCAGCGACCTCAACGACAAAGAACTTCACTGCTCTGTATATCGATAATGCTCATTCTGTTGTTTTCTGATTTACAGGTTGAATTAAAAGATTTTTATATTTTTCTGGATTACGAAATAATAAAACAATGTGATGTGGTCCTAAATTCATGTGCGTGTGCTGGGAACATAACTCTCCCCAAGGTATGCAGTCAATGTTTATCAGTTCATAATCCAAGCAACTGATTTATTTTTTCTAAAATAGATGCAAGAATATTTTTATTACATCGCCCAAAATCCCGAAGAGGATGATTCCGATTATCAAGGGCCAGCGGTGCTTGGCATTGCGATGTCAGCCTTAGAAGCAGATGAATCAAGGGTTGAAGAAATTACTGGGATGCTAGAAAGCCTTTTTGAGTCTGAGGGGCAGAAAACCCATCGTGCCGTCTCTTGGAATTTTATTCGCCTCGAAACCGGAGGTATCAATTGTGTATTATGCGTCTGTCTGGATGTTGCAAGTTATTCGTGGATACTAAATTGTTTGCTTGCTATACTCTTTACCAGGGTAAGGTTGTAGAGATACTTGGCAAAATTGTTCGGAACCAGAGTTGGACTTGGACGTGTCAATGGTAAATGAGGTTTTGTTAGACTTAACTTTATCAAATTGTATCTTGTACTCTCTGAGATTTGTTTGAATTCTTCAGGCCGCCGTTATAGCCTTGGGTTTGATAGGGGCGGGAACAAAAGATGATGCAATTCTTGGGATGCTTAGGGATCTAGCAGTGTCCCACTGCAGAAATCACAGCCTTCTTTTCTGCGTAATGCCTCTCTCTCTCTCTCTCTCTCTCTCTCTCTCTCTCTCTCTCTCTCTCTCTCTCTCTCTCTCTCTCTCTCTCGTGTATCCTGTAATTATGTTTCAGAGGTTTAAGTTGAGTGGCATTCTCAGGTGCGTATAGCCCAAGGTCTTTTACATCTGGGGAAAGGCTTGTTGACACTTAATCCGTACCATTGCGGCAACGTGTTGATATCCTCGTATGTTTTTCCTTATTAAAATACACAAGTTATGGTGGTTTAAGAGTAAAAGAAAAAGAAAAACGAAGTCTCAATATTAACTGCCTGTCCCTTATCTATTTCCCTTCCCCTTTAGGTTGGCTCTTGTTGGTCTTGTGATTACGGCTCATTCTTGTCTTAATCTTCATAGTCCTATATGGGGTCCTTTCCTTACATTCTCTACTTCCTGGTTTTGTCAATGCAGGTTTGATTTGCACTTAGAGTTTCATTCTGATTTTTGTGCAGCCTGAGCATATAGATGAACTGATTTTATGTTATATGTGTGTTTTGCAGCCTAAAATGCTGTTCACAATGGATATGAACTTGGAACCTCTATCGATCCCAGTTCGTTTGACTGGGGGGCAATCTGAGAATACTCGTGAAACACCTGTAGTTTTGACTCCGGGTGATAGAGTAGCCATTGCCACTGATCGGTTAAGAGCAAATTTCCCTTGCAACTTCTTTCCAAGTTTCAAGCGTTGTCTTTTTATGTTCCCACTTGTTCACATTGTGTTTTGGTTTTGTGCAGACATAGTCCTTACTCCAAGAATCTTGAAGGATTTGTCATCCTCAAAGAGAATCCTAAAGCATTTGTCATCCCGACAGAGAATCGGAGTCACAGAGGTGGTCGGCGTCACCACAGAGGTGGTCAGCGTTAGCTAATCTTTGACAGCTGTGAATATCAATTTTTGTTGAGGATTTATCAGCAAATTTAACCGGATGTTGGCTCAATATCAATTTTTGTTAGGGATTTATCAGCTGTGAATATCCCTCCTATAGTATAGTATAGTATAGTATAGCATATCCTTCCTTACTGTTGGTTAACTTCACACAAAGAAATGCTTCACTTACCTAACGATTGGAAACCGTTTTTTACTGAAAGAAATCAGTTCTTTCTCTTTTTTACTGAGTGGGCTTGAAATCAGGCCAAATGTGGGCTGGTTTTGGGAGAAACGATTTGTTCTGGACCTCTGAAATATCACCTTATTATATAATTCTGTGAATAACCGACTCTTTTTCTTGGCATATGCTTCTGTTGTATTATTCTACGAATTTAACTAATTTTTTGGTCCCCAATTTATACTTTGATTTCAACTTTACATTCTTTCTGTTATTTAATTTAGACCAGCTACTAATAATCATGGATACTGATATTATAGTAATTACTAGAGCAAACTACTTCTCGGAAATTACTCAAACAGTATTGACTCATATCAAGCTACCGTGCAGCAGTTATTGGAACTAATTACACCATGGTGTCCTTGGTTTCCTTCTCTTTTAATTGGCAATGATATTCTGATTTTACTCGACAGAAGGGCAAATTTTACACGGGACCGGGTGTTCAATACCCTTCCCGTTGGATGCTTGACACATGCAGTTTTTATTATTATAATATATAAACAGGATATATGTCAAACTTCCAACGAGAGGGATATTAAATACCCGTCCCGTGTAAAAGAACTTCAACATAAGTTATTATCTTTTTGATAAAATATCAAGAATGTTACTAGTAACAGTACGTGGTCGTTTATACATATATATTTGCATTTGTTTTAGTATGTGGTTTGCTTTTGTATAAACTTGGCACAAAACCGGTTGTTACTATCCCCAACTTATAAATTTGACACTCTAATCCCCAAAATTGACAAATTCATATAACATAATCCCATTTTACTGATCTCGTGCGGCGAAATCTGACTTTTTAAGAGAGGAACTAAACAAATATTTTTATGACAAAAAATTAAATTAAAAAACTCTCTTTCTCCTCTTACACATCTTCTCTCTACTGGTGCGTATTCTTCATCTCATTTAACATAGATTAAGCCTCATCAATCACTCATCATTTTCCCCACTTTTTTAGCCTCATCAATTTTCACACCTTCTTACAGTAAGACAACTAAAAAAAATAGAGGCTTATTTCACTTCTCCGGTCAACCATCTCCACCTCTTTCCCCTTCTTGAACTTCAATGCCGACACATTTGACGACTCCTTTGTTTCCCGGCTCATTTCTACTGGTGATTCGAATTCGAAATTAATGGCTACATCCAAATCAGATAATAGAAATTGACTAGAGGCAACTCTTAAAAATGCAGAATGAATGTGAAGAATTGGCTTACAAAGCCATTCCTGTCGATGAAAATAACTAACAAGTTGATAAAACGAGGAGAAAGATTTCAAATTTCAATTGCATAATCGAAATATTATTATGTAGACTCGACAGGAAACTAATCAGTTTTTCAATTCAGTGTTGTTGTTGTTCAGTAGACGGTTTGAGTTCTCAAAACGAAGATGAAGATCAAAGAATTATTTTTCAAATTTCAATGTTGCAAAGATTGTACTAGTTTAATCAGTAAAAGAATGTCAGGAGTTATTGAAGTCGAAGAAATAGTGATTTGTGTGGAGATTGAAGTGGCAATTCATTGATATACATTGCTTGGTTTCAATTGATGGCCACCGGTTTTTTCATGATTATTGGAGAGCTCTCAAATTGGAAGATGTTGACAAGTGGGAAATTTCAATCTTGTATAATTGAGGCTCTGAAGCTTGTAGAAGAATAAAGGATTTTAGAATTAATGGTAGAAGTAGAAAAATTTGGGGCTTTGAGAAGAAGAATTGAAGTGAAGAGTTGATTTATTTAATTAGGTGAAAATCACAAAGGACATATGAATGAATGAAAAGTGTAAATATGGACTTTAATAAAATTATTCCATGGGTCTTTCTGAAATTTTGATGTTATTTGCCACATGCTTCTATTTGATTGACTTTTCAAAATTAGTAATGTCATCGCGAGTGTAATATACTCTCCGGCATGAGACTGGGCAAGTCCACTTCATGGGGTTATATTACACATATTTGCCAACTTTAAGGGGCAAAGTGTCAAGCCTGCAAATTAAGAGTAGTAACAGCAGGTTTGTGCCAAATTTAAAGGGGTCTGTATGTATTTGGCCGTTAAATTATCTATACATATAATTTTTTTAAACTTTATACTAGTGCGCTTTTTTTCTGTTCCGAGTGAGCACTTTATTGCGCGTTGCACAAAAGTGACAATTGAGACTTTTGTCGACTACTATGGCTCATATTATGTTGTGTGATGACCATTTCAATCAATAATTTGGGTCTCGTTTTGATTATTTCATTTGAGGACCTTTGATTATGTACTTGTATGATGTGCATCATAGCCCAAAATTTTCCAACTTTTATCAGATATTGTTCCAGAGTCAAGTGATTTGTTTGATTGACTTTAGAATAATATGTGATAGTTAATTCTCTGCCATAACTGTGATCTCGTTGTTAAGGCCTAATGCACTAAAGTCAACCGTAAACATCTGATGCTATTTTAAACTTTTAAAAGTTACATATGTTTCTGGTACTGCAAAAGGTGCATTAGTTTGCTTCCTTAATGTCACATGTCAACTTCTAGTTGGAAAGAGAAAAATAAAAAAATTGACATCTTTATAAAGTTTAACCAACTAGAAGCTGACTCGTGGCGTTCATGAGTGCATTTTTTCCGAGTAGGGCTTCTTGGAACTTTTAAAAGTTCAGGCAGTGTTTAGGGCCAACTTCAGGGTCCCAAAGTGCATCAAAAGGCTTAATTTCGCTTGTGTTTGTATGTGAAACAGGGCAGCTATGAGGCACTTGATAGGTCATGTGGTTGCTGCAGAAGCTGCATTGAAGATGAAATCCAGCGCGAGAATTCTGAATCGGCATATGATTTTGCAACCCATGTATTGTGCCATGTCTGCGCCCTCTGCTAGGAAGGCCGCGAGATTCGCCCAGGGTGCTTCATTCCGGCTTCAATGCTCAACCTGTATTGGTTATGATGCCACCTGGTGAACAATCTATTGGCCGTGGGGCCTGAACCCAACCACTATAAGTTTGTTTGTGTCTTTGTTGTCTATAATCTCTATGCATATTATCTTGGGGTGATTGTATTAAACTTTTCCTGTGTTAAAGTTTGTTTCTATTACTTGAACAACATAAATATGATATGTGTTAACTTTATACAATGCATTGTGGATCCAGTTTGATGCATTTTTCTTCCTTTTTTTTTGGTAAAAATGCATTTTTCTTCTCTGGAATTCAAAGTAGTTGAATATTGTTCTTGAAAACAAATTGAGGGTAAACTGGTCATATGCTAGGGTCACTCGGTGTTTGAAATGGAACTATAGATCTATAGATTCATCATGATGAAATTTCAAAGATCACCGGGGCCTATCGGCCAAGGCTATAGACTCGTTGAATACATCACTATAGCGCGCGTGTGGCCTAGAGCATCTAAGGCCACCACAGACATGTTATTGCCTCAAACTTCCTTGGCCTAGAAGGCCATAGTCCTTCAAATAAGTTGGCCGCAGAAAGATGCCCCAATCATATGATAGGTTCATTCGGTTTTTATATCAAATTAAGGATGAACCAGTGAGTTCACTGTTTTTTCTGTTCATCTTAATCAATCTCGGGTTAGCCTATTTTACTAGTTAATGTAGGAAAATAATTTGGTCAGTAAGGATGCTAAGATGGAAATTAATTACAAATGTAGAAAATGTTAGTAGCGGTATTAAAATTAATGAATAATATTATATCTCAATAAGAATAAGTACAAGATTACAAATGAAGATTTCTTAACAGAATAATAAATTACTACAAACAAGTATAAAAGAAATATTCAACCTTTTTACCGAAGTAGAAGTTTATTGTGGAGGCCTGAAACTCAGTTTTCTTAAGCAATTATTCGTCCACTACCGGTGAATTTATCTCCTAGGATACAACCGCAATCGTACGCAAACTCTAACCGTATGAAGAGCAATTCACAAGAACCTAATACTAAGTAGCCTTCTTGTAAAAGGAATGAAAACTTTGAGAGATATTTTTAGTATGGAAACAGAAAATAAATCACAAAGTAAACAAGCACAAATACTAGCTGGATTTTTCTAGAGTAAAAGAGAGAAGTACAAGTATCTGAGAAGGCTACAAGAATAGGGTATTTATAGGACAAATGACATTAACATGACTTAATGGGGTTTAAAGGGCATTAACCATTGTAACCACACCTTTATGACCATTAACATTTCTAACCATACCTTTATGGTCATTAACCATGGATGTTATGAGAAAATATATTGATTAAGGGATTAAAAACCCATTAATCTCAAATAAAAATCTGGTGAAAAAAATATTACATGCCAATATTTTTTCAGTACCGAATAGTGCGTCTAAATTTGACAGATGTCCAAACTTTAAACTACAATTTGTCATTCACCATTAATCCGTTTTAGGAGTATAATATATCGTTGGAAAGATCTCGAAGAATAGATTACAATGACATATTTCATGTTATTCAAATCATAGCTTTTCCATATTATAATTTAGCCTAAAGTAGATAATGCGCAACATTATCTAATATGCCATATTTCAAACAATCCCCCACATGAATGAAAATTTTAAACAATGAGGACATTTTCCAAAATTCGAAGGGTGAAAATGCTCTTCAACCAATATTTGCATATGATAGGTAGGCTACAACCTTTGAACCTTCCCTTGTGAAAATATATTTACTTTACTGGCTGACTAGTAGATGCGATGTCCTTGAACTATTCTGCCGTTTGTGTAAACGATGATATACCCCCGCACAAATATCAACATATCACAGTTTTTGGTTCTCATGGTTATGTTCGTTATGGTCATGAACATCTCCTAATTCTACAAGAGTTTTAGATTACTATGCCCTAATAGCATCCTTTGAAGTGATCCCACTTCACTCTCACATAGGTGATCTCTTTTGCTTAACCGTTGATGCACAAAGGATCATTAAAAGCATTAGCTTAACCTTAACCCGTTTTGTCACTATTTACATTATAGGAATGGACACAGGTTACCCCCACAGTGACCACACAAGGTCTATGTAATTAGGTTATCCCATTGAACCAAGATCTTGGGATCTCCAGTCAAACATAGTTGGGTTTTCCTTCACATAGAGCCTTAAATATTCATGGGCTTTAGTCCCATTCTTTTAAATTCTTTTTCAACTTGATCTCGGTTTAACCCTTTGGTTAGAGGATCCGCAATTTTATCCTTTGATCCTACAAAATCAATAAAGATAATTGAAGTTGAGATTAGTTGTTTAAATGTATTATGTCGACGATGCATGTATCTCGACTTACCATTATACATAACGTTTTGTGCTCTTTTAATAGCTGCTTGATTATCGCAATGTACATAAATTGCAGGTACAGACTTAGTCCATTCTGGAATATCCTCTAAGAAGTTACCTAGCCATTTCGGCTTCTTTTCCCATTTTATCCAAGGCTACAAACTTAGCTTCCATTGTGGGACGAGTTATAATTGTTTGCCTTGAGGATTTCCAAGACACTGCTCCTCCTCCTAGAGCGAACACGTACCCACTTGTACCTTTAGAATTCTTGATTTCAGCTATCCAACTAGCATCAGAATATGCTTTTAGTACAACAGGTTCTCTTGTATAGTGCAATCCATAATTACGAGTATATCGTAAATACCTTAGTATTCTCATGATTGCGTTCCAATGGCTTTTACCTGGATTACTCATAAATCTACTTAAACTACTTACAGTATAAGCAATATTAGGCCTTGTACAACTTATAAGGTACATCAGTTGCCTATCACCCTTACATATTCCACTTGGTCTATGCAATCACCTTTGTTTTTAGACAAATGTAGACTAACGTCTAACGGTGTTTTAGCTATGCCAATATCACCTTTGTTAAACTTGTCAAGTATCTTGTCCACATTGTGTGACTGTGTCAATATAAGACCGTTAGGTGAACGTTGAACTTTGATACCTAAAATTACATAAGCTAATCCCATGTCTTTCATGTCAAATTTAGAATTTAACATATTCTTGGTACTCTTTACCATTCTCTCATTGCTTCCAACAATGAGTATGTCATCAACATAAAAATATAGAATAACATATCCTTCATCTATAGTTTTGACATATATACATTTTTCACACTCGTTTATATGATAGCCACTTGCCATCATGGCATCATCAAATTTCTTATGCCATTGTTATGGTGCTTGCTTTAATCCATATAAAGACTTAACCAACTTACATACTTTCCTTTCTTAACTAGAAACTACACAACCCTCGGGTTGTTCCATGTAAATTTTTTCTTCAAGATCTCCTTTTAGAAAAGTTATTTTGACATCCATTTGATGTACTTCAAGATTTTGCAAAGTGATAATTGCAAGTATCATCCTAATGGAAGTTATTCTTGAGACTAGAGAATATGTCTCAAAGTAATCAAGGCCTTCTTTTGTCAAAACCTTTTATGACTAAACGAGCCTTGTACTTGTTAATTGTTCCATCAACTTTTAGCTTACGTTTGAAAATCCATTTAGAACTTAGTGGCTTAGTTCCAGGAGGAAGGTCCACTAGTTCGCACGTATGATTTTGCAAAATGGAATCGATATTTGGTCCCTGTGTGTATGTTAAACAAGTTAGAGGGGGCGGGGGTGAATGACCTCTTTTATGGAATTAATGGACTTATAAAAAGTCTGTGTGCGTGTTTGAATTTTCTGGATATATTGAATCCGAATGATGCAGATATTAACTTAAATGCAATAAAATAAAAGCAAGGTTAAAGAGATTCAAACACAAGAGATTTATCCTAGTTCGGCCCCGCCTACTCCAGTCCCTAGAGTTTCCTTCCTCTGAGTTTTTCCACTAGTGAATTCCTTTTCAACTAGCAGGAATTAAGCCTTACAATTTGTCTCTGAAGATTTGTTTTTCTCCCGAATATAGGATATACCACTAGAAGCACCAACTCCTAGCTGAGTCCTCTAAACTTGTCTCTGGATGGTGACCCCTTCTGGAAGGAGGATATACCACTAGAAGCACCAACTCCTAGCTAAGTCCTTTCTCTTTAGAAGAATATACCACTTAGAATCTACCCAATCCTATGCTGAGTTCTTCAGGGATATACCACTAAAAGTGACAACTTCTAGCTAAGTCCCACACTCAATACTCACCCAAGTATTAAGCTTTTACAAATTTGATTTATCAAAGGGTTGGTTTTTGAACACTTAAAGTTTATAATTCACTTTGAAGGTTCCTACAAAATAGATTCGAGTTGTTTAGTTCTTCGAGGGATTAAACACTGATTAAATTACTAAGTTCTTTGTTACTTGCTTTTGTGAATCAACCAGCACCTTCTCAACTTGCAAAGTTTCCCTTTTATAGGCTTCTATCATAAATGTAGCTGTGTGGGTTATTGAACTTGAATTAAATCTTCACCATTGATAAGGTAATATGTGGCACTTCCGGAACCGATGATCAATCCGATAGACAAAGATTATGACCTATTTGAATCCTAAGGATTAAGCCTGAAAAGTTGCCAGTGATCATTTCCTTGTATTTTAGTGAATCACCAACTTTTAACCAGTGGTTAAATCCATGTGCTCCCCGCACCAATACTATTGGTCTAGGTAGAAAAGGTTGTTAGCTTTTCTCTTTCCCGTTGTCAGCTTTTTTGTCCTTTTCTGAAAAGTGTGCTAGCTGTTATTTTGTCTTGCACACTGGAAAGGTATCTTTTGATAGCTAAACCAATTGGAGGGAAGATGAAATATTCAAACCATTCCCTTTTGTCTTGTGAATTAAATCTTCTGAATGTCTTCAGATTTAATCTATCTAGATGTAGCTTCAACTAGTCTTTCCTCCGGATGCTGTGGTAGATGGGGTTAGCAGTTTATTTCCTTTCCAAACTCTAACCGGATGCTTTCCTTTTATGCTTAGGTATTTATCTTGACTTTGATAATTGTCTGAGACTTGAATGTATTTGTTTACTTGTCCGGATACAGTGACTTAAGCCTTTTTGTGCTTAGTTTTCCGGATATAGAACTTAGGTCTTTTTGTTTACTTCAAACTTGATCCGAATTATTTGTTGTTCCGGATCATTATTTCCAACAATCTCCCCTATTTAATGGAAATAAAAACCTAAGTCATCTAAGTATAAGGAGAGTGGTTATGATCGAAGTATGATTCTTGATACTTAGTCATTTACAAGTTTTTCTCCCCCATAATTCTAGCATCTCGAACTCCCCCAACAGATTTCAATTCTAGCTTCTGATGTTTTTGTAGTACGATTGCATATTGTACTTTTAGAAGCAATTTTGATTTTAACCTTTTCACTTAATATACCTCTATTGTTAATAATAGTTAACCTCATGAGGTTTCGGATTACATTATTCAGAAATAAATAAGTGAAAAGTGAATCTAGCTATTACAATTATTACACAGGTGAAAATAGCTAGTCTACTAAGTTTATTCTGCTCCTTTTTCCCTTTTGGATGACTCCCCTTCCTTTTGCTTACCCTTCTCCCACTTTTTATTTCCAGCAGTTTGGGGGTCTATCACCATGTAGGTTTTGCCATCCCAGTTTTCTTGCCAAGCCTTGGAGTAGATAGAATCGTCAAGATTACCTTGCCTTCTTTGCTCAATGATATGGTCAACTGTGGCTGGAGTGAGATGCAAGGGGCGGAAGAGCCTCTTGATTTGGGCATAAGAACAGGTAATATAAGGATGCATCTTTAGTACATGTGCTCTATCCTTCTCATCAAAGTATGGAAAGAGTGCCTTGAGGAGCGTAGCAATCCCTTTATGGCCAAAGAATCATATGTTCCTAATATGCTGGACAAGATCTTAGATGATTGGAAGCAGTTGGCTCTCCGGAATGGATGGTGAAGAGGAAGTTCCAGAGATGGAAATATTATTCATACCTATCTTAAGTAGCTCAATGTCTTTGCAGATATCCTCCGGACGTTGTGAATGATTGAGTTGACAGTTGTTAATTCCTTATGAAGATCATCCTTTATGCTGTTTATGACTGTGTCCTGGTTATTAAACTATCCGGCAACTCCAGTTGTTATATTCTCCAAGTGTTTGGAGAGTAGTTTGGACATGCCTTCCTCAATGAACTTTGTGAGCTTGTCCATTGTAGCTTGTTGCTTCTCATTGAGGATGGTAATGTCAGCTTTCACATCCTTTTCAGCTAAGAATTTTGACAAGGTTTCAAACTTGGAATCTAGATACTGTAACGAACCGAAATTCTAAAATTTACTTATAATAAATTACTATGGTATTAAAATATCATGAAAATTATTTTTGTAGTTATTATTATTGTTATTGGATATAAGACATGAGGAAATAAGAGTTAATTAAGTAAGTGAGATGAATTGGGCATTTAATTATTTATTTAAGGACATTATTGGAAATTAAAAAAAATTAAAATCCTATACGTATCCCTTCATCTCCTTCATCCCATTCATCTTCATTTCCTTCATTTCCTTCATCTTCTCCATTTCTTCCTTTCCTTTATCAAAAATTCCATAACCTAAAAACTTCCGATTTCTTCGATTCAACTTTAAATTCTTGTTTGAAATCGATCCTTAAGCCCTCTATCATCATGAATTTCAGTGAATCAAGACTAGAAGAGGAGGATTTCAGATTTTAAGGTTTGGATGAATAGTAACCCGAATTTGAGGTGAGAGATTTTTGATGAAATTAAAGCTTAATTAGTAGAATTCATGGTAGATTAAGTATATTTATGGTATTAGGAAGTTTATTTATACAATATCTTGATAGAATTATATATGGCTGTTGTACAGAAATCTAGTGCAAGCAAATCAAAGGCAAAAGAGGTAGAAGAGAGCTAGAAAAAGCTTAGAAAAAGGTTTGTGTCTCAAATTTCGATTTATCGGTTTTCCAGAAAATTTTCCAGATTTGTATCCCTTTTTTGTTTTAATGTTTTATCTTGTTATATAATCCGATTTGAATGATTCTTGATTCTATTGATATCTACAGAAACTAAGGAATATATGTTCAGAAGAAACCTTGTTGAATTTCATTTGTTTTCAATGTGAAATTTTCGTTTGAAGTTGAGTCATGAAATCTGCTTTCGGAAAATCTCAGCTTTGTATACTGTTTAATATTTTGATCATAACTTTGGTTATACAATTTGGATTTCCATGATTCTAGTGGTTTTAGAAAGCTGAGACATGTGGGTAATTATGTTTAGAAGAAAGTTCTTCGATTGGATGATGTTTTGATAGTGAAAAATGCAAGGGAAGTCAGGTCACAAAATCTAGAAATTTCTAGAAAATATGAATATTGATTTTATTGTATTTTAATTGAAGTTTGATGCTTTAAAATTTAGGATTTGAATTTCTTGACTACTGAAGTTATGTTGAATTATGATTGATGGTTTATACTGGAATTTTTAAGATGTTACTTTAATTTATTGCCCTTATTAAGCGAGTAGAATACGGGTCAGGGTAGATTGGCGCCAATAAAGGGGGGTACAGTACTGTACAAACAATTGAAGCTTTGGCTTCGGGCTTTGGCCGATATTCTGATATATATATATATATATATATCTATTGAAATTGAAGCTTTGGCTTTGGGATTGACCGATATATTGATTTTGAAGCTTCGGCTTCGGGGTTGACTGATATATTGATTTTGAAGCTTCAGCTTCGGGCTTGACCGATACATTGATATTGAAGCTTCGGCTTCGGGCTTGTCCGCTCCTGTATCCATTTTACCGTTGTTCAGGACTTGTTTACTTTGGGCAATATATGGTTAATGTGTTTGGAAAAATTGGATATAAATTTGAATGTACTTTGAAAGGTTTATAATATAAGTTTTGTGTTTTGGTTTTATAAAGTTGTTTAAATTTGTTTTTTACTTATGAACAAACTTGGTTTCTATTTTAAAGTGTTAAAAATATTCAAAGTTGTTGTATTTTTTTATGTACAACACTAAGCAAATTGCTTAGCGCGTAGTTTATTTTCTATACACAGATACTGAAGATTGTAGATAGCTTGGACCAAAGTGGTATAAGTGGATCAGCTTGAAGAGCATATAAGGAAAGACTCAAGGTGGACTTGCATTTTAATGTAATATTATGGTTTATAAAATAATGGCATGTACTAGATAGTGTGAGAAACGTAAAGTGGCATTGAGAAATATTTGGAGAATAATTTAGAGTTGGAAACATTATATTTGAATTTGTAGGTATTAAATCTATAAGTATTAAACTCTATATAGTGGAGTAGAGTTGTTTATTGGGTGATTATAGTTACCGTGGCACTCCCTATAAAGGGGGTATTACAGATACTCTTTGAGCTCTATGGTCATTTATGAGGAGGAAGAGGTGATTTTATCCATGATGGTTGCACAATTGTTAGTTGCTTCAGTGTTGGCTTGATCAGCAGACCGGTTGGCTGTTGCTACACTTGTCTTGAGCTCATTGAGGACTAGAGCAATCTTGGACAAGGAAACTTCTGCAGAAGGGAAATCCTGCAATTTTTCTTCTATTGCCTTAATTTATCCCTTGATATCTCCCAACTCTTGTTTCAGATCCGGAGCTAAGGACTTGTCCTTAATCATGCTCTCCATGAATTTTATCTAGGTAATGATATTCTGAAGAATTTTCCGAACGTGACTCTCTTCATGTCTTTCAAGAGCAAAGTCTTGAATCATTTCCAGCACAATAGTCAGTTTGTTAGCTCTACTTTGACTTGTAGTGATATTTTTTCCTTTAGGAATAGATAACAACGAGCGTTTGACAGGAGCATGGTCAGAGGAAGAAGGCTCTTTTGATCCAGAACTATCTCCGGATTCCCCGGAACTCGATGATTCTTCCTCTTCACTAGAGCTTTCTTCGTTTTGATCATCCCTCTTTTCTCCCTCTTCCTTTTCCACTCCTTTTTCTTGCTACCATTCCCCCAAACTGGCCTCACCCTTTGAGTCCATTCTAGGAGTATGCTCACTTTATTTCGGGTTGGACTCTTGTTCCTTAGGTACATCTTGAGAATGTGTACCCAAGTTATCCTGATTTTCATCTTCTTTTTCAAGGATTTTAGCAGTATCAGTAGAGATGACAAAAGGGATTGATTCAGGAATTACCTCATTGAGTTGTGCTTCTAAATCATTTACAGCTTTTCTTCCTTCTACTTCCTCAACCCCCGAAAGACTAGAAATGTCAGTCTCCCCTTCTTTTGCCTTTTATGACTTTAGACTACTTCCCTAGACCCGTTGGCAGTGTCCTCAACACCTTCTCCATATGCCTTTTCAGGACTTTCTATATTTATGATCTCAACTTTCGGATAAAGTAAATTCTTCGAAAGTGGTCCAGTCCTTGGTTAGAAAACTGTCATATCTGCTTTTGGAAGATTGGCGATAATTTCCAGATCTGTAGAATCCACCAAGATGGGTTGAGCACCAGATGCGCTTCAGGGTCCTTTTGTGGTAAGCTTATTGATTCTATTATTGTCCTTGATGGCTTTCCTTATTACATCATATTGAGGGTCATCTGGAGTGACTTCTTCAGTGGATCCGGGCTCATGTTTGCCTTTGGTTTTTCTAGCCTTAGCCAATTCCTCTTCTTTAGCCTTTTTCCTCCCCTCCTCATTGATAACAATTCCTGCAGGCTTCTTTATCTTAGTTTTCTGGGATGCCATGGCCTCCTCAAAGGTGCATACCTTTTTAGTGAACTGTCTCCTCTTTGGCTCTGGAGCTTCATCCCCAGTTTCTTCATCTACTTCATCATCAGCCAGAATCTCATCCAGAGTTTTCCTAGCCTTCCTTCTTCCGGCTAGCATAGCCTCAGCTACAGTCGGAGTCTGATCCTCCAACATCACCCCTGGGGTTTCCATATTTCTCCCCTTTTTAGCTGTAGCCTTAATTAGTCTCCCTTTGGTTTTTGGCTTTTTAGGACTCTTGTTCATGAGTTGAGAGAGAGTTTGTGCATCCTTATTAACTTCTTCCACCGAAACTAAGGCAAGCTGCTTTGGAGGTTTGGTGTTTCTGGCCTTTTTGGGAACTAGGACACCTTCAGCCAGATCAGCTACTTTTCTAGCCTTGCTCTTCCTTCCTTCCCCCTGTTTAATGGCCTTAGCTTCATCCCAGGTTTCACCATAGCTCAATTTCTTGAAGGTTTTCTCTAAAATTTCTTTCCCTTGGACTGATTTGAATCCAGTTAAGTTAACTTCAAATGCCATGAGAATCCTGGTGATTAGAGCACCGTGGGAGTTTCTGTGTTGTCTGAGAAAGTGAATGATGAGCACCGGCATATTTCCCTGCATTCTGCCTATTGCTGTAACACACAATGTTGGAAGCTGGACACTATGGTTAGGGATCCCTTCCGGATGAGAACTAGTTGGCAAGCATATGTTGCAAGATCCTTGGTGCTTGTGGCCAATAGGTGGAGAACTTATCTCCAAAGTACCTGACAGGGACCCACATCCCTAGATGATACTTCACCTTTAGTTCATCCCCATCTATTCTCATTTGAACTCTATCATTCTTCATATTCATATGTTTCTCTTAGAAATTTGGAGTGATTGTTATCTCCTTCCCCTAAACCTTCATTCTAAAAGCATCATAATAGGAGTGAACTCTCAGGTTCATGAAGATTTCCCTCACTAAATCAGGATAGGTGGGACAACTAATCTTGATAAAATCATCCATGTATTGATCCTTGAGCAGTTGAGAGTATGGATCAGTCTCGAAAAGGAAATTGTCTCCCAGGTAGTCAGTGGGAACTGCTGAGTCATTTGCTTTGAGGTTTAGGGGCATGAAATCTTCATTTTTGAGAACGGACTCAACAAAGATGTTTTGTGGAGGAAGGGTCTGGATTTGGTTGTTTAGCATAATGGCTGCCATTTGAGAGTTTGGAGAAATCTAGGGTTTGGGTTTTGAAATTTTTAGAGTAACAGTAGGTAGTTGCTCGCGTGAAGAAGAAGGGAATTTTTGGGGATTTTTATAGGATTTCCAAGGTGAGGACATTATGGTAATCCGAACGCAGTTAAACTTAACTAAATTGATGACTTGGTAGTTAATTTTGGATGAGAGAAGTAAATGGCATTTAGACTAGAGAAGTGGAATGGTTTAATTTTTGTAATAGCTGGATTTTGTCCGTGCGTGTAATGCTCAATAAATGTTAGAAATTCAAAATGTGCACAATTACTTTTTTGCGCTTTTACTGCCATTTGTCATTCTTGTCTGCTGAGCTGGCAATTCTTCTTCCGGATCCAGAGTTAACACTTTCCTTTCATTTTCTGGATTTTCTTGACTTAAAGCGGATCAAGATAGCTGCTGCATATCTTCCGAATCTTTCTTCAAATTGGATTAGACATTCTAATTGACTCCTTTAGGTTATTGAACTGATCTTTACTTAATGGTTTAGTAAAGATATCTGCCCTTTGCCCATTTGTGGAAATGTAAACAAGAGTTGCATCCTTCTTCACGACATGATCTCTGATGAAATGATGCTTGATATCAATATGCTTTATCTTGCTATGTAGCACTAGATTCTTAGACACATCAATAGTACTCTTGTTGTCACACATTACATCTACACATTCGGATTGAACTTTATAGTCTTCAAGCTGTTGTTTGATCCATAGGAGTTGAGTAATACAGCTTTCTACAGCCATGTATTCTACTTCAGTGGTTGATAATGCTACTGAAGTTTGCTTCTTGCTGTGCCAAGACACTAAGCAATCTCCAAGGAAATGATAGCCTCCGGATCTACTCTTCCTCTCTAGTGTATCTCTCCCATAATCTGCATTTGTGAACCCTTGCAAAGTAAAGTTCCCATTACTAGGATGCCATAATCCAACTTTAGTTGCTCCTAGCAAGTATCTGAGAATTCTCTTGACAACCTTGAGATGAGAGTCCTTTGGATTGGCTTAATACCTTGCACAGTAATAGACTACATAGTGTATGTCAAGTCTGCTAGCTATTAGATATAGCAAGGATTGAATCATTCCCCTGTAAAGCTTTTGATCAACATCTTATCCTTCACAGTCCTTTGAGAGAACTGTTTCAGTTCACATGGGGGTAGACATGGGCTTGCTTTTGTCCATCTCAAACTTCTTTATAATTTCCTTAGTGTATTTGGATTGACTTATGAAAATCTCATCTGGACTTTGCTTGATTTGAAGACCAAGGAAAAAGTTGAGTTCTCCCATCATAGACATCTCAAATTCCTTTTTTATTTGAGTGCTAAACTCTTTACACATCTTGCCATCAGTTACTCCAAATATGATATCATCCACATAGATTTGGACTGGGATGGCATCAATCTTTTTCTTCTTAATGAAGAGTGTTGTATCTACCTTGCCCCAGATATACCCCTTGGATATGGGAAAAGATGTAAGTCTCTCATTCCAGGCTCTTGATGCATGGTTCAAACCATAGAGAGCCTTTTTTAACTTGTACACATGATTTGGGTGCTTTGAGTCTTCAAATCTGGGTGGTTGCTTGACATAGACTTCCTCTTAGATAACTCCATTTAGAAAGGCACCTTTGACATCCATTTGGTATAATGTGAACCCCATGAATGATGCAAAAGCACATAGAATCCGGATGGCCTCCAATCTTGCTACTGGTGCAAAGGCTTCTTCAAAATCAATGCCTTCCTGCTGGTTGTAGCCTTGGGCAACTAATCTGGCCTTTTTTCTCACCACCACTCCGGATTCATCAAGCTTGTTCCAAAACACCCATTTGGTGCCAGTGATTGACTTGCCTTTGGGAAGTGACACTAGATCCCAAACATCATTTCTGGTAAACTGATCGAGTTCTTCTTGCATAGCCATCATCCAACTTTCATCTCCTTTTGTATCCTGGAACTTCTTTGGCTCAATGAGTGAGACAAAAGCAGCATGGATTATCATCCGATTGAGTTTTCCCCTAGTTCTTACTAGATTCTGGAAATTGTCCAAAATAATATCAACTGGATGGTCTCTGTGAATCCAGATCTCTGTTTGAAGTCCTTTATGTTGAGGTTGAGCATGTTCTATAGCCCCTTCAGCTTCTTGACCAATATTAAAATCAATCTCATGATTATTGAGATTTTCTTGGGGTGGCTCCTTATTGAAGTTGATTTCCTCTTCTTCATCTTTATACATCTTGATTTTGAAGGAATTAGGAATCTGTGCTTCCTTCTTTACATCATTTTCAGGTTTTGAAGTTTGGTCTTCCGGATTGGAGTCTCTTTTTCCTGCGTGGTTAGTCTCAATGTAATCTACATGTACTGACTCTACCACAGTTTGAGTTCTTTTGTTATAGACTCTATAAGCTTTGCTATGTAGTGAGTAGCCTAGGAATACTGCTTCATCAGATTTAGCATCAAATTTTCCTAACTGCTCTCTGTCATTTAGGATGTAACATTTGCATCTAAATGCTTTGAAATACCCAATTTTGGGTTTTCTACCCTTCCAGACTTTATAGGGAGTCTTTTCTAGGGTCTTTACAATGAGAGCTCTATTGTGAATGTAACATGCAGTGTTAATGGCTTCTCCCTAAAAATACTTAAGTAAATCATTCTTACTCAGCATTGTGCGAGCCATCTTAAATATTGTTCTATTTTTCCTTTCAATAACCTCATTTTATTGAGGTGTGTGAGAAGCAGAAAAGTTGTGCTCAATGCCCTTGGATTCATAGAATTCAGCAAAGTGCTTATTTTTTTAATTCTCCTCCATTATCACTCCGGATGCGTGCAATGCTTATGCCTTATTCTACTTCTATTCTAATGAATATTTTTGTGAAATGTTCAAAGGCCCCATCTTTTCTTGAAAGCAAAGCTGCCCAGGTATAATGAGAATAATCATCCATAATCACCATTGTGTATTCTCTACCACCTAAACTAAGTGGTTTGATTGGACCAAAAAGGTCAATGTGAAGTAGTTTAAGAACTCTTTCTGATGGTGTGTATTGAATGGATGAGAAACTTTTCCTGTGTTGTTTACCTAATTGACATGCAGTGCATATGTGATCCTTATCAAAAGCAACCTTAGGAAAACCTACGACCAATTCCTTTTTGGCTAATTTGGATAGGAGATTCATGCTTACGCGTCCCAATCTTCGGTGCCATAGCCCTGATTCATCTTCTTTAGACACCAAGCAGATATTATTCTTTTTCTCATTTTTAATGTTTACATAGTAGATATTATTTACTCTGGGCGCATAAAGAATGAGTTGATTTGACTTACTATCATTGATTGAGCAACCTTCGGAGTCAAAGGTGACTGTTCTTCCTTTGTAAAAGAGTTGTGCAACACCGAGTAGGTTAAATTTTAGTCCAACAACTAATGAAACATCCTCTATCTTCAGGTCAGATCCAATGATTCTATGGCCAATGATCTTGCCTTTTTGATTACCTCCAAAACTCACTTTCCCACCTTTCTTCTGGGTTAGTTTGATGAAGGCTTTTTCATCCTCAGTCATGTGCCTTGAGCATCCACTATCAATGTACCACGTTTATTGATCTTCTGTGGATCTAAGGTATACCTGTAAAACAAATTAAGTGGGATTGGGTACCTAATCAGATTTGGTTCCTCTCGAGTTATTACCCTTTTTAGGCTAGTGATGACTATTATAATAACCATTTTTGAATCTACAAATTCTAGTTATATGGTTATTTCTACCACAAAAACTACATCCGAAGGGTTGTTTGTTTTGTCTGTGCTTTTGCTCAATCTTCCGAAGATCCTCTCTCAAATATCCTCCGGAGTATCCGGCTCTAGCCAGTGATGATTCATCTTGCTTCTTTTGAGTCTGATACTTAGCAGAAGGAGGAACTTCTAATTTATGATTCCTTCTTGGTTTGCCTATGGGATGGTAGTAGAATCTTGGTCCTATTCCATTTGGGTTAGGAAGAGACTTCTCCTCTTGGGGTGGTTCTTTCATCACTCCTTTCCTTTTTGCTGCTCTCGTAAACCTTCTTCCTTGAGGTTTTTCTTTTTTAGGATCCGAAACCTTCTGTGCTTGAAGTTGTTTGCTCACATTTCTATTCCTTGGATTGAAAAGCTTTTTATGTCCTTTCTGAGCAGGAGCATGATAATCTCTCCTTGGAACTTTTGCTTCTAGCCTCTTCCTGACACCTTCTTTTAGTAGAGCAATCTCTCTATCCAGCCCCATCACATTTGCATTAAGAATCTAGACTTGATTTCTTAGGAAGTTTTCCTCAATAACACCAATATGCTTTGTTATTCTATTCAGATTAATGTCTTGTGCCATTGCTTCTACATCTTCTGTTAGCTCCATCACTTTCCTTTTGAGGGATTTGATTGCCTTTGTGTTCTTTCTAACTATGTTGATCATAATCCCTAGAGCTCTAGCAAGATCAAAGTTAGATAAAGAGTTAGAGTGAGATTTTACCTCAGTATCAGTAGTTTCAGACTCAGACTCTTCTATTTTCTCAGTGGTTTGCACATGAGTTTATCTTCCGGACTTATCAGCTTTCGGATCAGATATTTCCATGAATGCTCAGTGGGCAACTTCTTCCTCTTATATGGAGGATAAGCTATAGCTTCCTTCACTTTCACTCCAAGTTGCCATCATAGCTTTCTTCTTGTATTTCTTGTCCTTCTTCAGCTTAGGACATTCGGCTTTGAAGTGCCCTTTGTCTCCACACTCTAATCCTTCTTTTCTTCATGAGGTTTTTTGAAATTTTCCCTCTTAGAAGAGCTCTCCTTTCTTCTCCTAGAATCATATCTCTTAGATTCTCTCCTGGCTTCCTTTTTCATGAACCTGTTGAACTACTTGGCTAGCATGGCCATATTTTCTTTGGAGCAGGAGGATCTTCTTGAGCTATTTTCTTGTTCGGAGGATTTTGATCCGGATGACTCTGCTTTGAGAGCAATAGCCTTCTTTCTTTCTTTAGGCTTTTTCTCCTGTTGACTATACCTCTCTAAGGATAGTTCTTAAGTGAGAAGATTACCAATGAGTTCATCATAACTGTACTTATTTAAGTTATGAGCTTCCTCAATGGTAGTCTTTTTGTTGTCCCATTCCTTGGTGAGACTCCGGAGCACCTTCTTCACCATATCAACTTCAAAAATCTCCTTTCCAAGCCTTTTCATCTCATTTACTAGATTGGTGTATCTAGTGTTCATGTTGCTAATGGATTCTTTAGGCTCCATCTTGAAGGATTCCAACTTTTGTTGAAGAATATCTATTTTAGCTTCTTTAACCTTGTTAGTTCCTTCGTAGGTCACTTCCAGTTTCCGCTAGATCCCTTGCACAGTTTCGTATCTGGATATCCTATTAAATTCAGCTGCACTAAGAGCATAATGAAGCATGTTAATAGCATTTGCATTTTCATGCAATATCTTGTAGTCATTTTCATCCCATGCATTAGAGGATTTGCGGGTAACTACACCCTCTACTTTATGAGTAGGCTCATATGGGTCATTCTTAATTGCCATCTATGCTTGCATGGTTTTTGCCGGAATGAAGTTCTTCATCCGGTTCTTCCAGAACATGTAATGTTCACCGGTGAAGAGTGGAGGACGGGTAATGGATATACCCTCGAGAAGGAGTTGTGAGTTGTTAAAACTCATTTTGATTTGTAAATCAAAATTTGGACCTTTAGTTCGAGATTGTTAGATCTCTAGTTTTGAGCGCTTGCTCTGATGCCACTTATTGGTCCCTGTGCGTATGTTAATTAGGTCAGAGGGGGGGGGGTGAATTACCTCTTTTGCCGAATTAATGGACTTATAAAAAGTCTGTGTAGCGTGTTTGAATGTTCCGGTTATATTAGATCTGGATGATGCAGATATTAACTTAAATGCAATAAAATAAAAGCAAGGTTAAAGAGATTCAAACACAAGCGATTTATCCTAGTTTGACCTTGCCTACTCCAGTCCCCAGAGTTTCCTTCCTCTGAGCTTTTTCATTAGTGAATTCATTTTCAACTGGTAGGAATTTAGCCTTACAATTTGTCTCTAGAGATTTGTTCTTCTCCCAAATGTAGGATATACCACTAGAAGCACCAACTCCTAACTGAGTCCTATGAACTTGTCTCCGGATGGTGACCCCTTCTAGAAGTAGGATATACCACTAGAAGCACCAACTCCTAGCTAAGTCCTTTCTCTTTAGAAGAATATACCACTTAGAATCTATCCAATCCTAGAGTTCTTCAAGGATATACCACTAAGAGAGACAACTCTAGCTAAGTCCCACACTCAATACTTACCCAAGTATTGTGCTTTTACAACTTTGATTTATGAAAGGGTTGGTTTTTGAACACTTCAAGTTTATAATTCACTTTGAAGGTTCTTACAAAACAGATTCGAGTTATTTGGTTCTTGGAGGGATTAAACACTGATTGAATTGCTAAATTCTTTATTACTTGCTTTTGTGAATCAACCAACACCTTCTCAACTTGTGAAGTTTTCCTTTTATAGGCTTTTATCATAAATGTAGCTGTTGTAGATTGTTGAACTTGAATTAAATCTTCATGGTTTATAAAGTAATATGTGGCACTTCCGAAATCGTTGATCAATTTGTTAGACAAAGATTTTGACTCATTTAAATCCTAGGGATTGAGGCTGAAAGTTGTCAGTGATCGTTTCCCTTGTATTTTAGTGAATCACCAACTTTTAGCCAGTGGTTAAATCCGTGTTTTCCATGCGCCAATACTATTGGTCTAGGTAGAAAAGGTTGTTAGCTTTTCGCTTTCCTGTTGTTAGCTTTTCTGTCCTTTTCTAAAAAGTGTGCTAGATGTTGTTTTGTCTTGCACACGGGAAAGGTATCTTTTGACAGCTAGACCAATTGGAGGGAAGATGAAATATTCAAACCATTCCCTTTTGTCTTGTAAATTTAATCTTCCGGATGTCTTCAGATTTAATCTATCCGGATATAGCTTTAACCAGTCTTTCCTCCGGATGTTGTGGTAGATGGGGTTAGCAGTTTGTTTCCTTTCCAAACTCTAACCGGATGCTTTCATTTTATGCTTAGGTATTTATCTTGACTTTGATAATTATCTTAGACTTGAATGTATTTGTTTACTTGTCCGATTAATAGATGAGATTTTACAAAAAAAATGTGTCAATGTGTCTTTGTTTTTTCATTTTATTTTTAGGTGAAAAAGAATATTCCTTTTCTCGATGCGAATTTGACACAATATAACAAATTCTTTTCCTATTTACACTTATAAAAAATCCGGATACAGTGACTTAAGTCTTTTTGTGCTTGGTTTTCTGGATATAGAACTAAGGTGTTTTTGTTACTTCAAACTTGATCCGGATTATTTGTTGTTCCAGATCATTAATTCCAACATCAATCATACTCCTTGTGGCCTCTTTCCATAAAGGAATTTCAATAGACCTTATAGCTTCTTTGTACGTTTGAAGTTCCACTTCAACCATATACGTTAAGAAATCTGGATCGAAGGATTTTTCATTCCCTGTCCTTTTATTTCTTCTAGGCTCCACCTCGTGATCCAATTTATTCTCTTCTTGAGAATTTTGATCATCTTCTTCAATTATTGATTGAAGTTTGTCATTTTTATCAACAACTTGTTAATCAACTTGACCATCACATTCAATAAGTTTATGAGACCTTTTAGTTCCTGACCCTTCACCTTTTTCCTTACATGGAAACACGTCTTCAAAAAATGAAGAGTCCATTGACTCAATCGAAGTGTTTTTATGTACATCCAGATTTTTAGATTCATGCACAAGAAACCTATATGCATTGCTAGTACTAGCATAGCCAATAAAAATACAATCCACCGTTTTTGGACCTATTTTCATACGTTTAGGTAATGGTGTAATTACCTTTGCAAGATACCCCCACACTTTCAAGTAATTATAAGAAGGTTTTCTACCCTTCTATAATTCATAAGGGGTTTTATCTTGTTTCTTACGTGGTATCTTGTTCAAAAGATAATTTTCTGACAAAACAACATCACCCCACATGTTTTATGGTAAACTAGAACTGGATAACATTACTTATATCATCTCTTTTAGAGTATGATTTTTTCGTTCAGCTACACTGTTTAATTGTGGAGATTAAGGTGGTGTTACTTCGTGAATAATTCAATTTTGAGAGCAAAACTCGCTAAATAGTGCAACTTATTCACCACCACGATCACTTCTAACCTTCTTAATTTTCTTATTAAGTTGGTTTTGTACTTCTTGCTTATAGAGTATAAATTTCTCTAAAGCCTCATCTTTGCTTTTAAGCAAATACACATAGCAATATTTTGTGCTATCATCTATGAAAGTAATAAAATATTTATTGCCTCCTCTTGATTGAACGTATTTCAAGTCACAAATATCAGTATGTATTAGACCAAATAATTCTGAATTTCTTTCAATAGATTGAAATGAAGATCTTGTTAATTTTGTCTCAACACACGTTTCACATTTATATGATTTATCGATATGAAATATGGGTATATGATTCAAGTTAATTAAATGTCGTAACGTATCAAAATTAACATGTCCAAGTCTACTATGCCATAAATTAGAAGACTCAATCATATAAGCAACAATGTTATTCTCATTAATAGAATTTTGCTTATAAGAGATACAATTGAATTTGAACATTCCATTACATTCATATTCCTTTCCCACATACATGTCTCCCTTAGACAAAATAAATTTTTGAGATTCAAATACCATCTTGAAGCCGTGTGCACTCAATAGGCTCCCAAAAACCAGATTCTTCTTCATGTCAGGTACATACAAGACATTTTGTAGTTTTACTTCTTTGTCGGAAGTCATTTTTAGAATCACCGTTCCATGTCCTTTAACTTTAGAAGTAGCAGAATTTCCCATGAAGAGCTTCTCCCCATTTTCAATAAAAGTCAGTTTAACAAAAGACACTTTGTCACAACATATGTGACAAGTAGCACCAGTGTCAAGCCACCACTCCGTTGGGTTTAAGTCAATCATATTAACCTCAGAAATTACAATACAAACTTTGATGTCACATACATATTTTGTAATTTCTTTCATAACTTTTACCTCAATGTTATTGACCATTTTTGTCAATTTACAAACAAATGATTTTTGTCTCATCTTTTTACAATTTAAGCATTTTCCATTTAACATTTGTCTCTTGGATATGCTTCCGTTTTGTCCAATTTTGAACTTACGTTTAACATGTTGTTTTCCCTTTTTGGAGTCTCTAATGACCTCCACCACGTTAGTTTTATCCAAAACTTGATTAGCAATAGAAATTTTTTTATTTAAGGAATCCCACAATTCTTTTGCAATACATTTAATATTACATACCTTGTATAGGTCAATGACTAAGTCATTCAAGCTATGATTTTTGCAAAGAAAATCCATATGATTCCAACCATCCATAAATAATTGAAAAGAACCATTAACCACTCTAACATGAGGGTCATCTTTCAATATATTATGGTGTCTCATGTTTGTCAAATAGAAAAATATTTTATATGCCAAACTTTAAAATTTGATCCACAAAATTTATTCGATCTTTTAAGAGTTGAAACTATAATCCCAAAGCAACCTCATGATCATTAGGCATAACAATCGTTAAACTCGAAAGTTTATTTCCATTAGGTCCAACACTAATAGGAATAATTTGTCCATTTTGACTATTCTGGCCTGGAACCATTTTATAACCATTCCTCCACTCGGTAAAATAATGTCCATAATTTTCTCAATTCATAATCTGAAATACTACAGAGTAAGTCAGAAATTTGTATCGAGAAAAACCAAGAAAAAGAAGAAAGAGATTTTTTTATGAAAAATAATTTACTGTTTTTATATGAACAGCGTTTTGTTCTAAAAACAATCTTCAAGATATCCAATGTAACCTGCACTTAAATCTCAAAAAAGTATAGACATAATTTTCTTAAGATTGTTAGTAGCGGTATTAAAATAAATGAATAATACTATATCTCAATAAGAATAAGTACAAGATTACAAATGAAGATTTCTTAATAGAATAATAAACTATTACAAAAAAATATAAAAAAAATATTCAACCTTTTTACCCAAAAAGAAGTTTATTGCGGAGGTGTGAATGGGGCGACCTTTCTCCCCTCCCCTCGAGGACCGCGTGAGATGCATAGCACGAGAGGGAAGGAGAGGATAACGAGCGCTGTGAGGCGTTGCTGAGGGAGAATCCTCATTTTAGAGGCGTGATAAAAATGGATTGATGAAAATGATGTTGAAGTTGATGTTTAAGTCCAATTTGGGTGTTAAAAGATACGAGACTTGAAATCTCATATTTAAAGACATAGTCGCCACCCGGTTTAGCTTTGCTGGGAATTTGGGTACGATATTCCCACCGGATGGTTGGACCGTATCTTAAAACAAGAGATTCCGAGTTCGGATGATATTGCTTACTTTTCATTTTATTAAATCAAAATGTTTAAATTTTAATAAACTCAACTTTAGTTCTTATGCGATTTAAATCCAATTAGTGTTTAGTGTTTTCGAGTTTATGTAGCCATACATTACACAAAAGCAGTAAATAAAGCAGAAAATAATTATTACAGGGCTTTACAAATTCCTATACATTTCTCTAATGCGGGAAAATTAAATAAAGCGAATAAATAAATAAAAGAGACTGAGATCGGGTCTCGACCGAGGCTTACCAACCCCGAAGCAACTCTAAGAAATGACAAAGCGCACCAAATAAATAACAAATAATGCATAAATAAGTATAAGATAGAAAATAACTCAAATAAAGGAGAAGAACATATTTTTGGATTTTTCGGGGTTAAAAATACATTTTCTGGGTGTTAATTAATTATCTAAGCAACCTAATAATTTATTAAAATATACTAAACAGCCCTAAAAACAGGTTAATATATTTACAGAATATTTTTGGTATTTTTATTTTGGATAAAAACATTTATTAAGGATTTATTTATTGAAAAACTCAATTTTAAGCCATTAAATGGAGATTTAATCAATTAAATAATTAATAAAATATAAAAGATAGATTAAATATTAAATAAATCAATTCCAGTCTATATGTGATTTGTCGGGTGAAAACCGGGGTAAAAAACGCAAAGAAACGGCAAAAAGGGGTTTAAAATCAACTTCGGCGGTCAAAGCTATGGCGACAGCTTTGACCACCTTCGCTATAGCCTTGACCGCTATAGTGACAGCGGTGGACGCTATAGCGATGGTGGTCAAGGCTGTCGCTATAGCCTTGGCCGCCGAGCTTCGTTTTAAAGGGGAAATCGGTGCTTTTGCATCCATTAATCAAAAATCATTGGGATTTTAAGTCATAATCAACTACATTTCAATAGAATACCAAGAACAACAACTAAAACGACAATAAAAAGCAATAAATAGATAAGGGAACTCAGTTTTATTACCTCTAGGCCGTGAATATATCTTTGGAGACTCGAATCAACCCTTGAAGAGGTGTCCTTTGATGATTTTCAGATGAGCCAGTGACAAAATTTCAAAATTTTAGATCGTATTTTAGAAATAAGTCTCTAAATCTATTTAATCCAATTTTAACCTATGATTTCTAATCGATTTTAGTGTTTAAGCTATGAGATTAAGCTAAAGAACAACTAAAAATTGAAATTAGAGAAGATTAAACTCGGTTTTATGCTTTTCTAAAGCTTTCTCTCTCTAATTCTTGACTTTCTCTCTCTTATTCTTGGTTTCTCCCTAAAACCCAGATTATCATTCAAATTGTGGAAAAAAAGTCCTCTCATCTCTCTCCTAGATGGGTTTATATAGTCCCACACTCAAAAATACACCGACTTAAGGTGAAAACGAGCAAAAAATACGTGGCCCAATGAGAGGAGAGAGAGGGAATGAAGTGGCACGGCCTGAAACAGGGCGTGCCACTTCCACCACTACTGTCATAGTGGTAGCTGCCATCACTATGACGGCCACCGCCGTGCCCATAGCAGCCACCGCCATAGACATGGCGGTGGCCGTTGCCATGGTAGCATGGGAGCTACCATGGTGGCAAAGCGGGGGTGGCCACCCCTGTGGCGGTTACCACTACCACAATGGTGGTGACCGCCACCATCGAAAGACACACTGTTGCCGCCGACGGCAGCGGCAGCAAAGGGAAAGAGGGATCAAGGGTTAGGTTAATTAGGATTTCTAGGGTCCCAACTAGGGTTACAACTTCAACAGCTCATAACTTTCACTACGGTTATCCAATTCAAGCGATTCTTGACATTTCGGAAACCTTGGAGAGTCTAGAACCTAAAGAAATCAACGTGACTTCCAAAATTGAATCGAGTCTAGGATAAATTGTGAAATAGTTTACTACACGCACTAG
This sequence comes from Euphorbia pulcherrima, assembly GCA_947683365.1. Taxonomy (NCBI): domain Eukaryota; kingdom Viridiplantae; phylum Streptophyta; class Magnoliopsida; order Malpighiales; family Euphorbiaceae; genus Euphorbia; species Euphorbia pulcherrima. The sequence continues at coordinate 30,644,458 of CANTUS010000001.1, forward strand.
AGAGAGAACGGTTCATTCTTAAGTGCAATTTAATTATTTTAAGTGCGGTCAAAGGTCCAAAAATCATCAAAGGGGACGTCTCCAAGTGCGATTCAAACCTAAAAGAATAGAACAACTAGACCATATGAGGTAAGAACAAAACATCATCATCGTTCCAAGGTGACAATGAAAAGCCCGTACTCACAGGCTGCCCCTCGGGAGATTACCAATCGACTTAGTCAATTGTGATCTCACGAAAGAGCAAGGGATAGAAGGTTATACCTGAGGGGTTACCGTAATCACCTAGGATGATAAGATTTACTTGGCTTGAATTACATGCCTAGAATATCAAATGATATCCCTGGACTAGAATGCATACCAAGAGCTTCACTGAAAGATGCCGAGAACGCTAAACGAGATCAGACAATAAGATTTGCTTAGTTTGAATTGCATGCCAAGAATATCAAATGAGTTCCTAGACTGGAACGCATACCAAGAGCTTAACAAGAAGGTGTCGAGAGCTTCAAATGAGATCGAACGGGGAAGATTTGCTTGGATTGAAACACATGCCGAGAATATCTAACAAGATCCCTAGACTAGAGAGTATACCAAGAACATAACTAGAAGGTGCTAAGAACTTCTAACTAGATCAAATGATAAGATTTGCTTGGCTTGAATCGCATGCCGAGAATATCAAACGAGATCCCTAGATTGGAACGCATACCAAAAGCTTCACTAAAAGATGCCTAGAACTTCTAATGAGATCGGACGATAAGATTGTACCTTTCAAGAAAGATTTAAGATATTAGTAAAAGATATGAGTTGCGCTTTTGTTGCTTAATTGATTTTATCGGGACAAAATTTTTTTGCCCCTTCAATTAAGCAATAAAAGCGAAAGCATGAAATACAAATTGAGTTAGGATTTTTGAGAGTCCGGAGAACTGTTGAGGCCGAGCTTATAGCTCGAAGGCATTCCCTGTTAGAGATCTGACAATGCTGTAAGATTCCGTTATTAGGATAATGACCTTTGATATGTATCCTATAGAAAGAAGTACATGGATGAATGAATGCATGCATTGTTGGACTGATCATCTTCAGGGAGATTGATCGCTTGCTCGGAGAGATCGACTTGCTCGAAGACAAAGAATATACAGAACTGCACTGCCGAACAAATCAGATGAGCATGCTCCTGGTGGGGAATTAGAGACATAGAAGAGTTTATAGGAGATCAAGATTGTGGAAGGCATTGAGGCTTAGGATGGCTATATCTATACACCCTATTGCTTATGATGCCCCGATGGCAAATAACAGAGGGTTTCTCGCGAGTTGTTCGAAGCGACAAGGCAGTTGCGTAATAATCACAGGATTAAGTGTGCAAAAGACAAGCGAGCGCACAGAACAAAGTTCAAGATTCTAGATAATGCGTGGCTGGATGCTATCACTACCAATGAATTCTCTGAGGATGGTTTCAGAAGATGCGGATCTCACGGACTTGAGATGCTCGGTCATGGTCAATATCAAAGTGGACATGTGCAGAGAATGGATTTGAGCTTTTTAAGTCCACTGATTTGCAGGAGATACCTGAGATTGTGATTCTGACGATAACAATGTGGATACCTCGATGTGATGAGGGTAGTCATTAATCTTTGTTTTAAATGTGTCCTAACTTTTGCGTAGACCCAAACTTTATGTTGGGCCCATCAGACTTGTCCTAATTTTTGCCTGGATCGCCCTTTTCAGGTTTTCAATCCAGTGGACTTTCCTGGCTTTTGCATAGACCACGATGTTTTCAGCCTATCAGGATTTTTGCCTTTTGTTACTTTCATTGAGAAATCGGGCTGACTACACAGAACCCTATGTTTGACTCAATTATAACATTTTGCCCTCAGGGCCCAATAGATTCATTCAAGCACAAACATAAGAGTTCAGTAAAAGTTACATTTTCATTAATTAAAGTAAGTTGAGTACATAATGATGATAACCATTTCTATTGACCCAAACTCTGGTGTTAACTAGCCTATATAGGTTTTCTAGCCAACACGCTCTCATTGCTCACTTTTTCCCTGATTTTTGCCTAAACCGCCCTTTTTGGGTTTTCAGTCTGGCGGGTTGTATTGCACCCTAACTTTTGCTTGATCAGTTTGTAGAATACCGATCAACAGGATACACCCTAATTTTTGCTCGAGCAGTAGAAGACCACTCGTCGGGGTGATTGATTTTATTTATTTTTTATTATTGTGCCACTTTTCAGGATTTGATTCTTTCCATTTAAGACATGATAACACTTCCACCTGTCCTGAAAGAAAGGGTTTACGAACTCGCTACCGTCCAAAATCTTCATGCCCTTTGTATTGAGTATCTTTTTGAATGAAGTGAGGTCCTTCCCCATTTGGTCTGAACTTCCCCAATAGGTCGGCACTTGTAGGCTTCATTTGCTCCAAAATCAGATCATTGGTCCTTGATGGATACTTTTGTTGCTTGACTCGGATGTTGTATGCCCCTGTCATGCACTGTAGATGTATCTGAAGGTTGTCTGAGGTTTCTAGATGCTGTTTGTTTGCGGTGTTGGGTTATTTGAACGTTGCTTTTGCCCATTCAGATTCTTCTAATTTGGATTTCAGCATGGCTTTTAAGGCTTTCATCTCATTTTTAGTTGGTAGCACGGCTTCTATTCCATAGACAATGAGAGAGGTGTTTGATTTGTGGGAGTTCTTGCTTGGTACTTCCAAAGAGAAAGCGGTATTTTATCGACCTGAACCTCATATGTGGTAATAACCTTTAAGAAAGTCTTCTTGGTGGACTGGTTTACGATTTCGGTTGCCCTATTAGCTCGCTGTTTACATGGTAAAGATCTACGGTGTTCAAATCTATATTTCTTGACCAATCAAGTGGTTGCCCCTTGGGACCAAGATCCTGCTGTCTGAGGCAATGATGTGAGGAAAACCAAATTGGGTAAGGATGTGTTTCTCGATGAACTTGGCCATCCCTTGGTAGTAAAGTTGGTGTAAGACTTAGCTTCTCCCCATTTTGAGAGATAACCTGTTGTTGTGATGAAGATGATGTAGTGTCTATTGATTAATAAAGGTCAAATCCGAGCCATTATATTTTCCCCCACGTCAAGGTTGGCCAATGAGGAGAGGAATAGTGAAGCTGGTAGGTAAGAGATATTGGGTATTAGCGAGGATTAATGCTGTGTTAGGGGTGGGAAATCGAAGAATGGGTGGGCTAAAAAGGTAGGCCTTGATTTTGTTGGAGGTAATCTGGCAATCCAATCCTACAAAATAGACTGACACTTCTTTAGTAGCTTGAAAAGCAGTTTTGTGCGTAGCTAGTGGTGCGAGTGATGATCCAACTAACACATTGAACCCAACCAAGGAGGAACTGAGCTTCTTTCTTTATTTGGGTGTCGAAATGCGATGCTCGATAATCTGACGGTCCAACCGTGGTTTGTGCGACCAGGTGAAAGCATTATCATGATCTTTAAGTACTTTAATTCTCTCTTTTTTTTCTTTCAGAGGTTAGGTCATTAGAAATGGTTACCATTTTAAGGTTTATCATCTGTGCTCACATATTTTTCAGTTAGAGAAACATCATGAATACTGAACATGTTATGCTTATGATCAAATGAATGCATGGATCCATTGGGCGAAACATCAAACAAATAAGCTATATGAGAAACTTTCATAGAAATAAAATGCCTTAAAGGCAACATTGTTCACATCAAAGTACTAGCAAAATAAAAAGAAAATTACATAAATAGATAGTCATCCTCCATAGGCGGAGGGTCTTGATTGGTAGTGCTGGATAGAGCTGACATCTTCGGTAGCTTTCATTGGTGTGTCATCCAGGTCGAGACCCAGAGCTTCCACTTATTCGGTTGATAACTTATCTCCTTCATCCGCTAGAGACCTCGAGGGTTCTTATTATATAGAGTCAGTTTTCACAACTGTGTCGGCTAAACTGGAGGAGACCATGGCCAACACAGATTCTTCATAGAGACCGGAGTTGATCACACTTACTTCACTATTAGAGCTTGGTGATGGCTTCTCCTTAAAGCTAGTCTTCCTAGCGGGTTGTTCCATTTTTTCTTCTCTCACTAAGCGCCAAATGGCTCTACTGAGAGGTCTGCATTTATCTATTTTATGCCCCACTTGAAAGTGATAGTGGCAAAAATTCCCTTTTTCCTTGGGCATAGGAGAACGATACTCACGAAGGGAGTTAAGCATGCCTTTCTCTCGCAACTTGGTAAAAAGGACACTAAGGGGAAGCTTCCATGGAGATATGAATGCTTTTCAAACAGGTACTCAAGCAGGCATAGCTTGAACTGCAGAGACATCCTCTTGAGCGATGACTTGAACTACGGGTGTCTTCTCTTCGGTTAGGACGGGAGCAACTTCAAAAGTTCTAAAATTGTCCTTCTTTTGAAACCAAGGTTTGCCGCTTGGCTTGCTAGCTTTGTCTTTCTCTTCTTGGCGCTCAATCTGCTCGGACTTCTTGAAGACCTGATTATAAGTCTTGTAGGAGTCCAATTCCATCTCCTTACGGATAACTGGGAGAGCTCCATTGAGAAGCTTTGGGATCATTTCCTTTAGACTAAGCTTTTGATTTAAAAGGACTTGCGTGGCCATCCATCTGGTGTAGTAGGACTTAAAGGTCTCACCTTACTTTTGCTTAATGGCTTCAAGGTGCTAGATGGTGGTTTCTATAGTGGAATTAAACCCATAATGACCAACCAAGGCCTCAGAGAGGAGTTTCCAATTAAGAACTGTCGCCTCAAGAAGAGTGTTATACCATTCAAGAGCTGGTCCACCCAAAGTACATGGAAATAGCTTAGCCAAAACTTTATCACCAATCTTTTGAACAGGCATGATACGCTCGTACATCACGCTATGGGATTTAGGAGGTCCCTCACCGGTGTAAGCTTCCATATGGGGGATTGAAAAATTCTTTGGAACCCAATCCTCATCTCGCTCTTCTTCTTTCTCTTCATTTTTACTCAAAAGATGCCTCAAGAGAGCTGCCACTTTGGGTGTCATGCCCAAAGATTGCGTGACTGAGTCAATACGTATCGCACTCGAATACTGTACGACCCGACGGTTGTTCGGTGAAGTGGCCCCAAACTGAAATGGTAGAGTCGAAGCTGGGATCTCAACTCAAGGACGAGCAAGAGGACTCTGGGGGTAAGTGGTTCCACCAGGAGTGACCATAAATTTGGGATTAGACGGTGCAAAGGGTGTTGGTGGTGTTGAAGAGATGACAAAACCGCTAGAGGGTGCAACCATTTGAGGAGTGAAACCCCTAGAAAAAGTAGGGAAAACAGAAGTCTGAGCGATCGGCCTCGAGTATGGAGGAGGAGGAAAAACCAAAGTTGGTGGAGTGAAAGACGGGGGAGGCTCAATTGAAGTCTGGCCAAACTGAAACTAAACTAAAAGCTAAGGTAAACTAAACGGAACCTGACCGAACCCATTTTGAGCTAACTCTAACTGTCCCTGAGCTAGAAAAACAAACCCTGATGGTCTCTGAGCATCCCTTTCTTCTCGCATAGTAGACCAGACTTGTTCTTGGATAGAAGCACGGAACAAGTCGGACTGAAGGAACATAGCCATAGCAACTGCAATCTCATTTCACAACTGAGATAGATTCTGATCGGTTGGGGGAGGAGGAAGAGGAGGAGAAGCCTCGGAAGGAACTGTATTGATAGGCGGCGGATTCGACATAATAGAGAAAGTGGATTTTAAAACTGAACTTGAACTCACTGACCGGTGAACCAAACGCTGATTGAGTCCTGACCAAACTGGACTACGATGGCGAGGACGTCTGGATCTAACTGAGAAATCGGAAGATGATCAGCCCAAATCAAACCATGAATGATGTGAATGATTACACAATTATTTGAGTGATGAATGTTATACACAGGGGTGGCTTAGAGAGGTAGAGAGTAGAAAGGCTTATGATGCGAAGCTTAGCCCCAAAATACGTGAGACGTGTGAATCGTTGCTATGCCTAGCGAACTAGATACGGTTCCTCGGGACCCAAACGATCTTAGGCAGTTTGTTAAATTCCCCCTTTCAAGAGACGGGAGAGTGGAGGTAAGTGAAAGAATAAAATAAATGTCGGCCACAGACGACGTATGCATGAGGTGATTATGCATGAGCACAACATAAGTAGCACACAAAAAGCAAATAAACTTCTTCCAACCTTATGACTCCCACGCAACCCCAATTAGGAACCTGGGGTTAACTCTAGCGCCAGGGAACGGCAAGAGAGTATGCAACCTAGTTCTAATTTTTTTTGGTGTGCCTAAGGGGAAGTTGCTATTGCTAGATTTATCGCGGTTCATAGTCTCAAATTGCTGGTATTGTGGAACAATACTGTAGAAGGGTCTCATTTACCTTAATTCTGTGTAACTCAACCACTCCTTAAATGAGTGCAACCGCGGGAATTACACGTTGGTATAAATGAGTGATCCACCCACAAATACCCCTAAACCCTGGCGAGCTTGAGGTGTACAAGTGAGCTTCTCGGGGGTGATAAAAATGGCACAGTAAATTTTGGTCTCAACTGAAGCTCTGGATTCAAAAGGCATAAGAAATAAAGTGTTGATTCAAAAAGCGATTTCAGCACATCATCAAAATCCTTTAACCAAAAAGTTTGAAAAGAAAGACTTTTCCAAATTTTAAGTTAAGAGGAAATCCCTAGCAGAGTCGCCACTGTGAGCTGGGCGACCTTTCTCCCCTGGGTGAGATGCGTAGCACAGGAGGGAAGGAGAGGATAGCGAGCACTATGAGGCGTTGCTGAGGGAGAATCCTCATTTTAGAGGCTTGATAAAAATGGATTGACGAAAATGATGTTGAAGTTGATGTTTAAGTCCAATTTGGGTGTCAAAAGATACGAGACTTGAAATCCCGTATTTTAAGATAGAGTCGCCACCCGGCTTAGCTCTACCGGAAATTTGGGTACGATATTCCCACCGGGTGATTGGACCGTACCTTAAAACAAGAGATTCCAAGTTCGGATGATATTGCTTACTTTTCATTTTATTAAATCAAAATGTTTACGTTTTAATAAACTCAACTTTAGTTCTTATGCGATTTAAATCCAATTAGTGTTTTGTGTTTTCGAGTTTATATAGCCATACATCACACAAAAACAGTAAATAAAGCAGATAAATAATTATTATAGGGCTTTACAAATTCTTATACATTTTTCTAATGCGAGAAAATTAAATAAAGCGAATAAATAAATAAAAGAGACCGAGATAGGGTCTCGACCGGGCTTACCAACCCCGAAGCAACTCCAAGAAACGATAAAGCGCACCAAATAAATGAAAAATAATGCATAAATAAATATAAGATAGAAAATAACTCAAATAAAGGAGAACACATTTTTAGATTTTTCGGGGTTAAAAACACATTTTTCGGGTGTTAATTAATTATCCAAGCAACACTAATAATAAATTAAAATATACTAAACAGCCCTAAAAACATATTAATATATTTACAGAATATTTTTGGTATTTTTATTTAGGATAAAAACATTTATTAAGGATTTATTTAGTGAAAAACCCATTTTTAAGCCATTAAATAGAGATTTAACCAATTAAATAATTAATAAAATATAAAAGACAGATTAAATGTTAAATAAATCAATTCCATTTTATATGTGATTTTTCGGGAATTTTTTGGGTGAAAACCGGGGTAAAAAATGCAAAGAAACGACAAAAAGGGGTTTAAAACCAACTTCGGCGGTCAAAGCTATGGCGACAGCTTTGACCGCCGTCGCTATAGCCTTGACCGCTATGGTGATAGCGGTGGAGGCTATAGCGACGGCAGTCAAGGATGTCACTATAGCCTTGGCCGTCGAGCTTCGTTTTAAAGGGAAAATCGGTACTTTTGCATCCATTAATCCAAAATCATCAGGATTTTAAATCATAATCAATTATATTTCAATTGTTCTAGACTTAAAACACTCAAATAATTTTGATTCAATGGATTTGGGTATGAAAACACCCAAAAATCACAAAGAATAACGGGACCTTTATAGTGATAGAGTTCACCGCTATAGCTATAGCCTTCACCGCTATAAGGATAGCGGCCAAGGCTATAGGGATAGCGGTGAAGGCTATCACTATGGAGGTCTAACTATTTTTGGGGATTTAGCAAAAGAACCAAAGGAATAAATACCAAGAAAACCAAGAACAACAACTAAAACGACAATAAAAAGCAATAAATAGATAAGGGAACTCAGTTTTGTTACCTCTAGGCCGTGAATCGATCTTTGGAGACTCGAATCAACCCTTGAAGAGGTGTCCTTTGATGATTTTCGGATGAACCAGTGGCGGAATTTGTGACGAAATCTGTGACAAAATTTTAGGTCGTATTTTAGAAATAAGTCTCTAAACCTATTTAATTTGATTTTAACCTATGATTTCTAATCAATTTTAGTGTTTAAGCTATGAGATTAAGCTAAAGAACAACTAAAAACCGAGATTGGAGAAGATTTAAACTCAGTTTTACGCTTTTATAAAGCTTTCTCTCTCTAGTTCTTGACTTTCTCTCTCTTATTCTTGGTTTCTCCCTAAACCCAGATTATCATTCAAATTGTGGAAAAAAAGTCCTCTCATCTCTCTCCTAGATGGGTTTATATAGTCCCACACTAAAAAATATACTGACTTAGGGTGAAAACGAGCAAAAGATAAGTGGCCCAATGAGAGGAGAGAAAGGAAATGAAGTGGCAAGGCTTGAAACAGGTCGTGCCACTTCCACCACTACCGTCACGGCGGTAGCCGCCATCACTATAGCGGCCACCACCATGGCCATAGCAGCCATCGCCATAGACATGGCTATGGCCGCTGCCATGGTAGCGTGGGAGCTACCATGGTGGCAAGGGGGTGGCCACCCCGGTGGCAGTTACCGCCACCACGGCTGCGGTGGCTGCCATACCAGTGGTGGCAGCAAAGGGAAAGAGGGATCTAGGGATAGGTTGATTAGTGTTTCTAGGGTCGCAACTAGGGTTACAACTTCAATGGCTTATAACTTTCACTACGGTTATTCGATTCAAGCGATTCTTGACATTTCGGAAACCTCGGAGAGTCTAAAACCTAAAGAAATCAACGAGACTTCTAGAAATCAATCAGGTCTAAGAGAAAATTTAAAAATAGTTTACTGCACGTGAGAGAGAGAACGGTACATTCTTAAGTGCATTTTAAATATTTTAAGCGCGGTCGAAGGTTCAAAAATCATCAAAGGGGACGTCTCCAAGTGCGATTCGAACCTAAAAGAATAGAACAACTAGACCATATAAGGTCAGAGCAAAACGTCATCATTGTTCCAAGGTGACACCGAAAAAACCGTGCTCACAGGAGGCCTGAAACTCAGTTTCCTTAATACAATTATTCGTCCACTACAGGGGAATTGGTCTCCCAAAATACAACCGTAATCGTAGGCAAACTCTAACCATGTGAAGAGCAATTCACAAGAACCTAATACTAAGTAGCCTTCTTGTAAAAGGAGTGAAAATTTTGAGAGATATTTTTAGTATGAAAACAGAAAATAATTCACAAGCAAATAAACACAAATACTAGCTGAATTTTTATAGAGTAAAAGAGAGAAGTACAAGTATCTTTAGAAGGCTACAAGAATAGGGTATTTATAGGATAAATTGCATTAACATGGCTTAATGGGGTTTAAAGGCCATTAACCTTTGTAACCACACCTTTATGACCATTAACATTTGTAACCATACCTTTATGGTTATTAACCATAGATGTTATGAGAAAATATATTGATTAAGTGATTAAAAACCTATTAATCTCAAATAAAAATCTGATGAAAAAAAATATTACATGACAATATTTTTTTAATACCGAATCACCGATTTAGCGAGCCTAAATTTGACAGATGTCCAAACTTTAAACTACAATTTCTCATTCACCGTTAATCCGTTTTAGGCGTATAATATATCGTTGGAAAGCTCTCGAAGCGTAGAATACAATGACATGTTTCTAGTTATTCAAATCATAGTTTTTCCATATTATAATTTAGCCTAAAGTAGATAATGCACAACATTATCTAATATGCCATATTTCCAACAGAAAAAAATATGTTGGAATCTTGATCATAACAAATATTATGAATCTAAAACCTAATTTCCAAGACATGCTAATCATTTTCCTTCAAATAATATTTTCTCCCAATAAAAATATGGAAGATGCTGGAAATTTGCTTATGAGATATAATGAACATATCAATTCATGTACCTGTTTTATATGTGAATCAACTATAATACATATATTATAGGATAGTAAGGTAGAAAGTAAAAACATCTCAACGACTTCTCTTAATATCAAAAAAAAATTGCATATCAATTTTATTGTGTATCAATGGAACAAATGACCATATTTATAGAAGTTTAATCCAATGACATGTCTCTTTGGGTATGTATAACAACGTAACAAGGAGAAGATAAAGTTTTTTTTTAAAAAAAAATTAAAGTGTGATGATTCCTCTGTGCAGCTTTTTTTTTTGTAATTATTTTGCAAAGTAGCCCAATATTGACAATTTCCCTTTGTTTTGTAATATGAATTACGGGCTGGGTTTTATTGGCCCAATTATACAGGTCCATCAGATTTGATAGCAGTGGCCTATTTATAATGGAGGCTTGTAAAACCCAACCAAACTGGCCTTTAAGCACGTTTCAAATTGCTCCCACTTGAAAAGAAACACAAATTTAATAAAGGAAAAAAAACAGGAGAAGAAAGAAAAAGGCTGCCATTAGAAGAAAAAACAAGAAAAAGAAATCATCTGCTGCTGCTGCTGCTGTTGTTGCGGAGATTGTTAAGTAATGCATTCATTTATTTGCATATTTTCACAACAGCAGCCGCAAAGGGTTTCTTGCTGATTATATCATTCCCAATTTTACATCTTTTTATTGCATCCACCAGATCTTTAAAACTATTTACGAAATTTATTCAAGTTATTTTGTTGTACTGTTACCACTTTGTAAATCTTACTATTCATCAACTAATTTGTAATGGCTCGAGCGAGTTTCTTGATTTTTATATATGTTGCTTTCTTTATTAATCGCAATCTTTCGCTACTTATCATGTACAAGATCGGTTCTATATTTGGTTATTCGGTAATATGTACGTTCATTATTTATGCTGTTTGCAGTCAATAATAGAAAGAAGATACTTAAAGAAGCACATATTTGTCTATCATATTATACCTTTGATGTTGTATTTAATTATATATTCATATTCTTGAAATATTAATTCTAATTCTGATCCGTATTTTCTTTAGATATCTGTAATGCAATATCATAAGTTGTGGGATATTTTTCTAAATGTACACTAATTGATTAAGTGATAGCACTCACGTACTAACGTTTTCATGTTTCGTGTCTGTTTCACACTTGCATAAACCAGTAAGAAACGTTTCAGATCCGTTTCCGTAAATAATAGAAGTTGGAGACTCATTTCCGATTAAGAAAACCATTTTGACAAATTACAATCAAATTTCTTATGATTACTCTTCTAAACAAAAATTTATTTCAAACTTAATACTCTCAACGAATAAATTACAATTTCATGTTTTCCTTTTCAGAGTAAAATTATTGGTTTCTATTATTAGAATAAAATTATACAAGTACATACTTATATATTCTTTTATATTTATAAATATATCTCTCTATTTACATTATTTACGCGTACATACTTATATATTCTTTTATATTTATAAATATATCTCTCTATTTACATTATTTACGCGTTTCCCCATAAAATCCTAGCATATGTTTTTTTAGAATGAGCATTTTTCAGAGCCCGTGTCCATTTCCGTGCTACCTTGTATAGTACTAAAGCCTGGTCCGAAGTTTTTTATGGGTCGGATTTAGCGGGCTCGAATTGGATCCGAAATTTATAAAAAAAATAAGTGCCTAAGCTCAACCCATTTGAGCAGGCTTAGACCGGGCTGAGCAGATACATACCCCGGCCCGTGAGCAAAAGTGAAATGGATTTTTATGGGTTCTATTATGGGCTAAATATAGTGGGTTAGGCCTCACAAGCTCTGCTAACTAAAGTACACTTATGATCCCCAACTTTTACTATTCCTTTGCAAAGTATACACTAATGATCCCCCAAATTTCGGAGTTAAAGTCAAGACATTTATAGTTCATTTACAAATAACAATTTGTTGATTTTTAACTTTTGTTTTGATGAAATGTAATCTATATCATTTCATGTAAAGAATCAGCAGAAATATATTTCTCTATTAGTCTGATATGTAATTTACCAAAGAAGATTGGAAGCTACAAGAAGAAGGAAAAAATGTACACAAAATATAATACAACAGATCCTACAATCTTCCCAGGACAAAGAAGAAGTGTTTAGTACTTATGACTGTAAGGATCTACAACTTCTATTAAAGTCATCAAGTACAACGAGAATCTCCAAAAATACAAAATGAGAGATACTTGCCATAACGACTAGTTCAACATCTCTGACGGCTAGTGTTGCTTCTTCAACGGGGTAGTAAGATTTTTCCCATGGCTAGATGTGCTGCAATAAGTATAAAAATACGTCAACTTCAAATATTCAAGGTGGAAAGACATTTCAAGAGAAAAAGCATAAAATATTAAAAGAGTTTCAAGTCTTTGGTACAAGAGCATACAAAGAGAGAAGGCTTCCAACAATATTACATGCAATACAATCATCATACAAGGTTGTGATAGTCTTTGTTGGAGAGACCTGTCGGCAAAGATTGAGGAACAAATCTACATGAGGTAGTATGGTTGAAATGAGGTTGCATAGTAGAAGAAGATCATACGAGATCGTGTTGTTTGTTGTTCAGTTTTGTAAAACCAACACGCACAAGTTATGATTGTTTAGCTTTTGAAAAACAATAAGTCTAATAGTGTCACAATTTTCTCTCTCAACTCTATTTCTTTACTTATTTACAATTTATTAGAAGCTTTCATATCAATGTCTCTTAGTACTTAAAGACTTCATTTATTCTTCTCATAAACTTTATATGCACAGGTTTTACCTCTCATTTTAAATTTCGCATGACAAACTCATTTTTAGAAAAGAAAAAAAATCCAAGTTTTAAAAGTCCTGTCTACCCTTCTTATCCTTTACAATCCTAGGTACATTCAAATGGACAAAAGCCAGTCATTAGACTAGTAGTGTTGCTAGAGAACAAACGTTATATAAAGGCCAACGTCGGATGTTACGATTCTAATTAAAAATCTCTTATGGTTATTTTTATAAGTATGATTTTTCATGGTTATTTCATAGTTTAAATAATCATGAAAACTCTAACGTCAAAGTCTATCATTTTAACTTAAAACTCCACCTCACCATAATCGGCTTTTTTTCGTATTGAATATTAACAAATTCAATTCCAATTTCTGTTCAAATTCAATCAATTCTAATTTCAGCTTCAAAAATTCAAACTAAATTTCAGCTTCAAATTCTAATTCAAACTGAAGATTAAAAGATTCAAACTCAATTTCATCTTCAAAATCAATCAATTCTAATTCAAACTGAACTCATGATTGGCTTCACCCCCTTTCTTCATCATCGGCTTCACCCCTACCCATTTCACACAAAGCCAAAATCCAAAAACACTTATTACAAGCCAATTAATGGAAATTATAAGGTAAAAAAAAACCCATTAAAAGTTCAATCAACAAATGCAAATCTAATAATCATGAAACCTGGGCTCATCCACATCTGTGCATTGCTCATCTGCCATCGTAATGCTCTCAGGTGTTTCAGTTCTCCGAGCGTTTTCCCTAATTCATCCACCGAGTCAAACATATAATCCATAGTCACTCACCGCAACTCGCTCTCTCTTCGATTTAAGTCCGGAAAGCGCGTTTGCCTTCACGGCGGCTTGGGCTAGGTCGCGAGGGTTGTTGGCTGGGACAGAGTAAAAAGGGGAGAGAGTGTGGATGCAGAGCTTGGCGAAACTGATGGAGGTATGATGAACGGACTTCGTGGATGCAGAGCTTCAGATCTTGAGGTGGTTGTTTGCAACGATTGAGTGGAGAGAGGGGGTCTAATAGGAGAGAGAAAGAAGGAAGATGATAGGTTTTGCAGAGATGGGGTGAAGATCGGGAGGAAGAAGGAGAAAAATATGAAATTCCAAAAAGTCCCTTGCCATGTCAGCAATTTTAACGGAGTTAACTAAAAATTCTAGAATTCAAATCCCTCAAATTCATGTCTCCTTTCGTGTTCCTCCATTAATTATTTGACACGTATTTATTTTTATTATTATTTTATTTCTTTTCAGTTTATCTCTCCTATGAATGTAATACTTATCAAATGATTAATGGAGGGACATAAAAGGGGACATCAATTTAAAGACAGCAGATTTAAATCTAAAAATTTTATATTTATTAACGGTGTGAAATTACAAATCCTTGATAAAATAAATTTCACGGACCCTTTTTAAAAACGAGTGAAATCACAGTATATGTTTTTAAGGTTAATCCTAAGCTTTAATCTAATTCACCTCATTTAGATGTATCCACTGGATAATATAAAAATATTTAATATCGTGCAACAATAAATATTTTTTTTTTAAAATTAATTTTATACGTGTTTATAATAATAATAAAATAAAATTTTATTTTATTTTATTTAAGTGTGAATTTAAACTTACAATCTGTACAATTATAATTTTAAAACTCAATTACTCATCTAAGCCTTTTTCATGGATGCCTAATGCTTTATATTGTTCAATAATATACTTCTTATCTCTCTGTTAAAGTATATTTATGTGCCAATATGTTTCAGTTAAGGATCAATTTGACTAATAAAATTTGTGTGTAGAATGCATCTTCAATGTAAGACACAATTATTTTAGAAAATTTACTATTCCTCTTAAATTTTATGGGACGGAGTTGCTTCGTAATGTCACATGTCAGTTTTTCATTGGTTTGACTTTTCAAAGATTTCATTTTTATAATTTTCTCTCTCCAATTAGAAGCTGACACGTGGTATTTCAATGAGCAAAGCAGTGCATTTTTAGAAAGTTGAGGGAATTACAGGTTTGAAGACATGTATCTAGAGATGCATTAAGCCTAAATATTATTATCAATTTTAACATGTATTTAACAGTAGTGGTCTAAATCTAACTGATCCCACAATAACACATATAAACATGAGGGAGTGATGCTTAGATGCGTCAGGAGATACCACATAACATATGTATACATAAAGTCTATCTTATGGTTCTTAAAAATGACAAATTACATTTTGGAACGGTTAGCCAATGTCATAAATAAAATTCTATGAACTGGGCATTTTAATCCAAAGACTGAATCATGTGGCACCATAAAACAACATGCTGTAAAGGTAATATTGAGGTAAATGGGACTGTCTGTGACCGACCAATTTCAGCAATGCTTTGAATGGGAATTTTGTCATGTCTGAAAATTACAAATCATAAACTTCGATTTTATTTGATTTGAGAGTTTAATTAGTGTGGTGGAACCAATAAGCTGCAGAGTTGGGTAAAGTAACCACCCATTTTCTAATGTTGCAAGTTCCCTTAAAGGGGTCCTATTTTTTTATGATTTTTTTATTTTAATGTTATTATCTAACAACTGGAAACGTAATAAAAATTTGATAAAGAAAAAAGAAAAATAATAAAATAAAATTCTGAATGATAAAGACAAACTAGAATTTTGGGAAGATATATTATAAGATAGGGCTCCAAAAAATTGTCCATACGTTTTGTGTATATTTATCTGGCATGATATGGTGCTGTGCCCTTTTACTATAGTATGATCTACTGCTCACCACATATCATTTTTCTAGGGAAATAACCAGCGTTATTAATACCGTACCGTACTAGCTGATCGATCGATTTTATCATAAATCTGTCATGGCTACGGTATGGTTTATTTAAAAATGGTTTTAGTAAAAAGTTGAAAAACTGGCGAATCGATTCAAACCGGTTTTTTTTCAAAACCCTTATGGCAACAACCAAAAGCATTGGTAGCTAGAAAAGCGTGTAATAGCTACTGAAAATCCTAAATAATATGTATTCTTTTTCAAAATTCCCATGACAACACGCAGAAGCGTTGCAAAAGACACAGAAAGAGTTGCAATAGTCACTAAAAACCATAAATAATATATATTTTTTTAAAAATAAAAAACCAATAAAACCATCAATCATACCGATAATACCACGTAACATTAACTTTACCGATCTCCGATCCGGTATTAATAACACTGGAAATAACCAATCTTTTCCTATGTAATACAATCCTTAAATTTTCTACACAAGTATTTCACCAGTCTTTAATAAAAATAATAAAAATTGGAAATCTATTTCTGGTTACCCTTATCTTCTCCTGCAGAGATACGCACAAAGAACATGTATAAAATTAGACAGGGTTATCAATACCGTACCGTATCGGTCGGTTCGATCGATTTTACCTTGAACCAGTTAAGGTTAAGGTACGGTATGTATAGATATCGGTTTTAATAGAAAACTGGAGAAAATCGGGTTGAACAGGTAAAAAAACCGATAAACGGGTACGGGTTTAAACCGGTTTTTTAAAAATATTTTTTAGCAACATATAAACGTGTTGCTAAAGATATAAACGTGTTGCTATAGATTTAAAAGTGTTGCTAAAGACATAAAAAAGTGTTGCTAAATACATAAAAAAGTGTTGCTAAAGACTAAAAGCGTTGCTAAAGACTTAAAAAGTTGTTAAAAGCCTAAAAAGCGTTGCCATAACTACTAAAAATCATAAATAATATATATTCTTTGAACAATAAAAAATCGATAAAATTACTAATAATACTAATAATATCAATTATATCACATATCACTAGACTCACTGGTGTATTGATAACTTTGAAATTATAGTTACAAGAAAAGCATGTACATGCACGTGATTATGGCCAATTGCTATTGCTTTTGAATCTTCTGATTAATTGATTGGTCAATGTTTTAGATAATAATGTTTATTAATTAATTAAATAAAGTTACGAAAAGAAAACAATAATCTAATAAAATGGTCGGTTAACGATTTATTGTTAAAATAAGTTATTTTTATAAATTTTTAATAGAATTATATATTTTTAAATTTGAATAATATATTTTAATTTTTCATATTAATTAATTAGGAACTGTCTAATTTATTTTTTTAAAATCAAATCTATAACTCCTAAAAATTTTTTAAAATGAATCTTTCAAAAAAATCTGGTGAACAAAACTCCAAAAACTTACCATCAAATTGATCCTTAGTAACTAGATTTATGGACTCGGTAAGAATTCTGAACTTTTTGGTAATATAAGAGAATCCGACGCTAATGTTTATGTTTTTCGAACTTCAAAAATGTTTTTTTTTAAGCCAGTTTTAATTAATCACACGTATATATGTCTAACACGTAACATACTTATTCAGTTGTCAGTTGGTAATGTAGGTTGAGTAAGTTGGAGTAGAACAAGGTTCGAATCCTATTAATACACTTGTTGAGAGGAATAAGAAACCTTAACTGTGACTAAGCCCTAAATAAAATTTTCTCAATGAAGATACTTATAAATATTAGAATTGAACATACTTGCAATAATATGCAAACTCAGAGATATATCAAAAAAATTATCTGTCTTTATATGAATATCTACAAAATTATATATATATAGAGTTTGGGGAGAAAGGATTCTTTATGTGGCCTCTTTGTTCAGATCTTGGGTTAAAACCGAACACGTAATTGTGTTATTTTTTTAGTGAGATCATGGGGAATTACATTAAAACATAAAAAAATTATGCCATAAAATATTCATAAGATATTAAAGATTTTAAAATTCTAATATATATTTAGTTTTTTTAAAGAGGATGTGTTTCCTTTCTACATTTTTTTGGTAACATGTTTTCCTTTCTACATAGTATAAGAGTGTTTGAGAGTAGTTTCCCCAACTTAAAAAATGTTTGTTTGTTTGATTGTTTTTCTCAATAAAAAAATTTGATACCTCTATTTTATATTATTGTTCTCTTTTATATTTGACGGAAATCGAAAGAAAACGGATCGAATTCGTACCTTTTTCCGTGCCCGAGATCGAAGAATAACGCGTTAAGCCGTTTGAATGCTAAGTTGTTAACTAACCCACAGTATATCGCGATTAAGTCGTTGTTCATAACTTCTTCAAAAATTTGATGAAGAACGGATGCGAAATCGAGAAATCGGGAAAGAAAATGTTTAATTGGAATTAGAATAAAAATGAAAACTCACTTTCTCATTTATTAATATGCAAATCACGTTGGCATATATATAGGAAATTGAAGAATTTCTTAATTGTAATTAAGTCCCTATACTCTTGATTATTTATAATTAATTCTTGAAAGTTCCATAACTTTTCAGTTAAGTCCTAAGACTTAATTAGTTCTCCAATTAAATCCAATTACCTAAATTAGATCGGGTCATTTGACCCGATTGACCCATTCACGGGCGGACCAGGTATTTCCAACATCTCCCTCTCGCACTTGACGGGTCACAGTCCGTACAAGGTCATCATATCTTCTTTATCCTGCGAAGTCGTGCGACCTGCATACTATCAGAAACACTTTGTCTTGCACCCGTTAGGGTCTGCCAAGACTATCCTGAGTGGTACTTAACCAAGTAGATTAACATCTTGTATTCAGTACATCTTGCACCCGTTAGGGTCTGCCCAAGACTATACTGAAATAGGTACCCAACCATTTAGTTAACATCTTATATTTAAAATAATATCATATTGATATATTATGCGTATGCTTTACCCTAGATTTGTTCGACAATCATCCACTTCCACATCATTAAGGATCTCGGAAGCCTTAATCTATTATTCACTATCTTACATAAAATGTAATGACAAGCTAGCTGATGAACTAACAGAACTCTAGTGAATGTTCATTGGCGATATCTTCCTTTTGAGTTATCCATTCCATACAGAACTAGTTCGGACCACCAACCAATCTCTCCCAGATCGAATCAAATCATAATCTCTCGGTGATTGATCAAATTGTCCTTGCTAGTCCTTACTTCTCAAGATAATTCAATAGTAATGAGGGTAAGGTCCAATACTTTAGTTAATGGACCGAGTCTAACATTAGAGAAGTTGAGATCCTTGTACAGCGTACAAACTTCTCATCTTATGGTCACTAAGCACACATTATCCCAAGGACTCACTTTTCTCCCACTTTAAAAAAGTGCCATGATGTTCTTTCCTTTTACCCTTATAAAGGAGAGCATGTCTATTCTCAATAATATGAACTAACTTCATGTAAAGGTTTCAATTATAATGCACCTTAGCATTTAACCTTGTTCTACTTCAAGAACTACCTTTAGCTATTCAGACAGAACATGACCCATCGTCATATGAACGACACAGTTCTTACCAGATTCCTTTTTGAATTCGGTACACATTATTCCATACAATGCGACTTTCCTTGTTACTTAAACAAGTCGATTCACGATTTTGAACAGGTTCCTGAATTACACACAGTATGTTCAAAATCAATCTCACCCTAGTCTGTACCCTTAAGGTAACACTAGGGTAAACACCCAGGTGAGTAGGCTACTTCTCTATCAGACATGCTATGAACGAAAATTTTTTTATGTACAAAACATAATTACACACAAACATATATATTGCTCATACAATAAAACTTATTTATTTCAACACAATATCGTTCACAATTTAATAAACGAGGTAACCCGAATAAGCGTTATATACGTACATTTAACTCTTTAATATATTTCACATATACATCTTTAGGGACATGCTTCGTAAACAAATCTGCAAGCATGTAATACGTAGACAAATACCTCATGTTGACCTCTCCTCGTGTACTTAAGTCTATAGCTAAATGATACTTGATTTCGATATGCTTATACCTTAAATGATATTTCGGGTCTATCATATAAGCTATTAATGTTTGACTATTACTTATAAATAGCCAATAGTTGTTTGGAGCACCTAGCAGGTAAAGACTCACTAGTCTCTCTAGCCAAACAATATGTTGGACCATGGCTGGAAAAACACAAATTCAGTTTTAGCCTTTGCCAATCTGCATCTGAGTATCTATAGGGTCTATTTCCTTAGCTTGATATACCAGAGCATAACCAACGGTCTTTTACAAGTATCATACAATTTCTTAACGGTGTTCTAATTCTCTATTATTGGAATAGATCAATATTCGCTTGCAATGCCCACGACATAACAAATATTAGGTCTGGGGTAAGACATAACATATATGATGTTTCCATCAGATGAAACTATTTTCATATTCTCACACTTTTAGGAGTTTCAGGACAAATGTTTAAACTAAGAAACTATATTCTTAGTCACAGGAATACTTGTGGGTTCATAATTATGAATAAAGAATCTTTGTCAAACTTTTTTTTTATGCAAGATTCTTGAGGTAAAGATACTCATTTATCTTTCTATCCATTCAGATCTTAAGCCCTAAGATATATGAAAACTCCCCCATGTCTTACATATGAAGTTACTCGATAACCAATGTTTCACTCAATGGTATATATTCAGTGGTCCTCATTTACCATTGAATACCATAACCTTAAGACCACATAAGATCGTAAATTGACTTATTCAATTATGCAAACCTTGTGTTTGTAAAAAATTCGGACAAACTCTCTTAGTAGTACCATATAGATATCTCATGATAATTCTCCATTGAGAAAAAAAATACATTCATTTGATGTGAGTCTAAGGTAAGTATAACTACCAAAGTTATACCATTCTTATATATGTAAATGTTGAAACTGAAAAAGAAAATATTCTCATAATATATTCTTATCATTTTTAGTATACGTATTCCTTAATTATAAGCCGAGTGCTTTTACTTTAACTTGAGAATTCACTTGTTCTCAATAACTTTATGTCCTTCATATATGTCAACTTAATTCTTCTTCCATCACATGCAACTATTCATCTCCCTTAAACACTTAATTTTCAAGGTGGAATATTTTCCATTTTGACCACTTAGGCTCGGTGTCTTTATAGATATATCTCATATATTTATCGTAACTCAAAATTCTTTCCTTTAAGCTCATTTCTATACTCCCATTTGGATCAGAAATACTATAATGATCTGAGCTCTCACTTGAGCTAAAAAACATTGACTCCCACTTAAAATAATAACATTGACTCCCACTTGAATCAATAACATTGTTGGGTTCTCGGCTCCCCCATAGAACAAGATCCATTTCATTAAAATGATCATTATGAACCACTTTGTTTGAATCACTCTACATCCAAAATATTAGGTTCAAGAGTCTTATTAAAAGGAAATGTTTTTGTCCAATACGCATAGTCTTTGAAACTCATTTTCTAAGAAATTGACATCTTGTGATTCAAATTATGTCATATATCCTTCCACATTCTCCCCCACAAAAATATATCCTTTTGATATGTCAAAGTATCATGTAAAGACACTCTTTCTACCTTGTGAGCCTAATATATCAAAGGTATGTGGGTATAAACGGTACAGCTACAAAGTTGTAAATAGGATAAACTCGAAATTCTTCCAATTCACATCTCATATGGGATGGAAGAAACTGACTTTTTGAGGGTATTTGGTTGATACATATATCTAACCATTTCCAGAAGAAGCTCATTCTTCTTTCATAAACCTCATATTACTACGGAGTATAAAGAATAAATAACTAATGTTTAGTCCTTTATTCATCACAAAAAGCTGTAAGAATAACTGAAAATAACTCCTTACGACTTCAGTTCCAATACTTTACAATCAAATCCAATTGATTTGCTACAATATTTATAAATCTTTTGATAGCCAAAAGCTTCAGATTTATGGGAAATCAAGTAGTTGATTCCATAACGAGTATGGTCATCAATCAATGTGATGAAACATTAGGCCTATGCCTTACCCTCATGTCTATTGAACCATATATGCCATGGTAAATAAGTTGCAAAAATATATTATGTTCTAGTTCATCTTTAAGAACTGATTCGTTGTTTGCTTTTCTTGTGTAGAACCCACCACACGGTTTGACATTTTTAAATTATCCATCACAATGTGTCTAGAGAACTCATTCTTCTTAGCTTTTGTGACATAATCGCCTCTGCGATATACTAACATTATCCTTTTAAAGATGAGTTGGTCAATTGAAAAATAAACATTATCCACTTGATAATTAGTAATGTACACTCATTACAATAACATCAATCTTATAAGAACTAGATACATAGAATCTACTTTTAGGAATGAAGAAACTAAAAATTGGAAAAATTCATGAATAAACTGATTAACCATAAAACCACATCATAAATTAAATTTTTACAAATAATAGGAGAGTACAACACATCATGTAGATATTTGATTTACCCTTGTTGCAAATCTAATCTACATATGTCAATCTATAGAACTCCAACCCGATGGTTTTCTGTATAGTTACCTATGTCTCTCGTGATAATTGTCGGAAATTCACAAAGATACTTCGATCCTTTCTCATATTACATGTTGCACTTGAATCAATTCCCAAGGAATAATATTCCATCAGCAATATAGAGCTTGATATGAAAGTATAGAATTTAATACTTATATCAGTCTAGGTTTTATACACTATAACATAGTTCCTTTTACTGTGGCAATTTTAGTAAATCACCTCTGTGATGTTGACTGTCTATTGCCTTTGGACCTCTTAATTTATGTTCGTATGGTTAAGACCCATTTTCCTTATTCTTTTAGCTTTACATAGATGCTTCACACCAACCAAAAGTCCTCAGTACACTTCCTTTTTAAGTTGTCTATATGCTAAATGTATTTAAGACAAAATTTGGCTGGTAGAGGACAACATCTTCCAGATCCAAAGAGCTGGTGACATCATCAAAAGAAGCTAATCTATAAAAAATGAGTTAGATGCATCATATATGCTCCCACTTGAAGCAAAGAACAAATCACCAATTAGAACTTTTTCCATATTGGTAATAAAAAAATACATGTCTCACATACATGTAATCCGTTAGCAATATAACCATTAATAGCACTTGGAAAAATGATTCGGGTTAGTGAATTCTTCCTCCTCATGCAAGAAACATATTCTTGTCATTCAAGAGTTTGTTTGTGCTGCTTTCTTTGAACTTATACACAATAGTTCCCAAAGTATAAAACGATTGTGTTCGTCCGCACAAACCCAATTTATATATTCCAGATTTGCTAATAATTACCGTTAAGTTTTTAAGTCTGCTACAAATACTTTTGAAGCAGTAACCATTACTGATAAAGAAATGCTGAGACTAAACACGAATTTAAGGATTTAAGTCAATTATTATGAGCAATTGTGTGTTAATTACTATTCACTTAAGAATAAACTATCCAAAAAATATAAGCACTAACCCTAGTTTCAAAAGAAGTACGTATACCCAATCATCAAACAGGTGATAACACTCATATTTACTCAGTTCATTCCGCCATGTAATAGTATATGTGTTTGATTGTTTATTATATAGTTCTCTTTAAATATAAGGTATATCTTTAAATGCACTTTAGACCTATTGCCTTAAATTAGTTCACTTAATTAAATGCATTTAAAAATATGTATTGAACAATTTATTATACATTATTATTGAAATTATTTGGGATTTAAATAGGCACTTTAGTCCTAAAAGTTTTATTATGGTTTATATAATCTATTCAAATTATTCAAAATTTCTTTAAAACAAAAATAAAGAACAAAATAGATAAGAATTATATAAACCATATACATCACGTAAATTCAAACAAATAAAACATAATCCCAAAATATATTCAATAATTATCATGTAAAATTCTTGTCTAAAGAAACATAACAAACAAACATGGAAATAATGCTAAACAAATAACAGTCTTCTACCGTTAACCACCACATAATATGCTCTACGTGTGTAAATATACTTATACATCTTTTTAGAAATGAGACGGACACTAAGTATCTTAAAGTCAAAAATAAATATCATTCTCAATGACATTACTCCTTTTGAATTACCCTAGACCAGCTCAATAGGTCAATGTTCATTCCTTTGTTCGAACAAGATGATAATTGATTATATAACATATTAAAGAACCTAATTGTTCCTTAATAATTGTCAAATAAAAATTCAAATAAATTGAATAATAAGTTATATGAACTTTTATAGCTCGAAGACGTATTTATACAATTTATATTGCTTTCCAATAATGTAATTAAAACACACTTATTACATTTATATATGCAATATAAATACTTAATCCACAAAGTATCAATATTAATGTACAACTACAATATGAAGAACCAATTTTTCTCAAACTTTTCATCATATCCATGACCCTTGTCCTTTGAAAAGGTGTCATTGATGACGTGGGGTTTGCACCATTTTGACCCTCTACAACATATACAATAAGTCAATGTCAACTATTTATAAATAATTGACTGTATTAAATATATAATAAAAATATATTTAATATCAGATCTATATTACTTAAATATAAATTTGACATGAATTATAACAAAAATAATTAATAACTCACACATATATATTACCAAAATATATTTATTAAAATATACAATTAAAGTATAAGCATAGT
This sequence comes from Euphorbia pulcherrima, assembly GCA_947683365.1. Lineage (NCBI taxonomy): Eukaryota > Viridiplantae > Streptophyta > Magnoliopsida > Malpighiales > Euphorbiaceae > Euphorbia > Euphorbia pulcherrima. The sequence continues at coordinate 30,669,025 of CANTUS010000001.1, forward strand.
CAACATATAATAATAATTAACTTAGGGAATTTATTGGTATTTTTCAAATATAATAAATATATGTAACTTATGCATAATTATGTGAATTTAATTTTCTAAAATTATCAACAAATGAAAAAATTTCAGAAAGATTCACCATTAGGTCCTAAAATTTTTTTTCTAACATATTAGAAATTTTATAAAACCCAGAAATTAATTTCTATAATTTTTATGAATTTGTTTACACAAAATAAATAAAATACTCACTTTTATGGACCTAAAAAATTTCTAGAAAAATTACCATTAAATCCAAAAAATATGAAAATAGTGGGGCAAGAAAAATTTCGGAGCAAAAAGACATTGTTCAAGACCTTAAAACACAAAAATACATATTGGACCATTAGGGACTCCCATGTGGCATTATGTTGACCGATCAAGTTTGACTTTTGACTAATACGTAGCAGTCAACCCCAAAGATTAAACCAATCCCACATGGCATTGACCATAGTCAACACCAAAATGTGCCACGTGGAGAAGGTTAAGGAAGAAAAAATTTTGGGCGACAGTTTCATTAAGCGTCGCAATAGATCACTTTCAGCATTTGTCAATTCATTTTTTTTTAATTCTGGCAACACTATTACAAAGCGTTGCCATAACTGCTTCACAAACCGTCACCACAGTTCATGAACCGTCGCAATGATTGTCACAAGAAAACTGTCGCAACTTTTCGTCTTGCGACGGAATCTACAACGGACGTAGAATCCCTTGCAGAACGCAGAAAATCGTTATCCAACGTCATTCTTTCCCAAAGACGATTTCTGTCTCCATTTCACACCATCCCAAGGGTTTTCGACGTCCCGAGTCCAACTCCGCTCTCCATTTTAATAAAAAAACGAACAAAAATGTGTCATTTAGACTAAAATGACACGAAAATCGAAACTTTCTTTCGATTTAAATTTGTATTTGTCATGAATGAATTTAAAATGAAAATAACATACGTTTCAGACAAAAAAAAACCATTATGAACAGTTGATTTCTCCAGCCATAAACACGAAATTATGGCAAAAATGCTCCAAAAACAAAGAATTCCTTCCATTTTCATAATTTACCTTAAATTCGACTCAAAATTTACGGAAAAAACTTCTTGAACACCAAATTCAAGAAATTTCAGAATGAGAAGAACAAATAGAATCATTCAAACATGTATAATCATTGCCAAAACAACCTTGTTCTGACACCAATGACGGAAATCGAAAGAGAACGGATCGAATTCGTACCTTTTTCCGTGCCCGAGATCGAAGAATGATGCGTAAACCTTTTGAATGCTAAGTCGTTGACTAGCCCACGGTATGTCGGGGATTAAGTCGTTGTTCACAACTTCTTCAGAAATTCGGCGAAGGACGGATGCAGAACCGAGAAACCAGGAGAGAGAATGTTTAATTGGAATTAGAATAAAAATGAAAACTCACTTTTTCATTTATTAATATGCAAATCACGTTGGCATATATATAGGAAATTGAAGAATTTCTTAATTGCAATTAACTCCCTGAACTCTTAATTATTTCCAATTAATTCCTGAAAGTTTAATAACTTTTCAGTTAAGTCTTAAGACTTATATAGTTCTCCAATTAAATTCAATTACCTAAATTGGATCGAGTCCTTTGACCCGATTGATCCGCTCACGGACAGACCGGGTATTTCCAACAGTATTCTATTTAAAATATGACAAGTAACAAAATTGAAAAACTATGCTATAAATATTGTGCAAGAGTTTAAAATTAGTTTCCCCAACTTTGTAATGTTTTTTTTTGTTTTTCTAAATTAAATTTGATGTTTCTATTTGACGAAAATCGTAAAGAAACAGATTCGAATACTTACCTTTTTCGTGCCCGAGATCGAAGAACACCGCATTAAAACTATATGTATGCTAAGTCGTTGACTAACCCACGGTATATCGGGATTAAGTCGTTGTTCACAACTTCTGCAGCGATTGAGGATCAATAACTGTAACGACCTGAAATTTCAAATTTTACTTATAATAAATTATTATGGTATTAAAATATCATGGAGATTATTTTTGTAGTTATTATTATTGTTATTGGATATAAGGCATGAAGAAATAAGAGTTAATTAAGTAAGAGGGATGAATTAGGCATTTAATTATTTGTTTAAGGGCATTATTGGAAATTAAAAAAAAAAGAAAATCATATTCTTCTTCTCCTCCATTACATCTACTCCTACTCCTTCATCTTTACCACATCCAAGTTCTCCCTAACCTAAAAGTTTTCGATTTCTTCGATTTAACTTCAAATTCTTGTTAGAAATCGATCATAAAGCCCTCTATCATCATCAATTTCAGTGAATTAAGGTTAGAAGAAGAGGATTTCAGATTTTAAGGTTCGGATGAACAGTAACCCGAATTTAAGGTGAGTGATTTTTTATGAAATTAAAGCTTAATTAGTATAATTCATGGTAGATTAAGCATATTTATGGTATTAGGAAGTTTATTTATACAATATCTTGATAGAATTATATATGGCTATTGTAGAGGAAGCAAATCAAAGGCAAAAGAGGTAGAAGAGACCTAGAAAGAGCTTAGAAAAAGGTTTGTGTCTCAAATTTCGATTTCTCGGTTTTTTTTGGAAAAATTTCCAGATTTGTATCCCTGTTTTGTTTTAATGTTTTCTCTTGTTATATAAATCCGATTTGAATGATTCTTGATTCTATTGATATCTATAGAAACTAATGAATATATGTTCAGAAGGAACCTTGTTGAATTTCGTTCATTTTCAAAGTCAAATTTTCGTTTGAAGTTGAGTCATGAAATCTGTTTTTGGAAAATCTCAGCTTTGTACACTGTTTAGTATTTTGATCATAACTTTGGTTATACAAATTGGATTTCTATGATTCTAGTGGATTTGGAAAGATGATACATGTGGCTAATTATTTTAGAAGAAATTTCTTTAATCGGATGATGTTTTAATAGTGAAAATGCAGGGGAAGTCAGATCACGAAATCTGGAAATCTGAAAAAAATGAATGTTGATTTTATTGAGTTTTAATTGAAGTTTGATGCTTTAAAATTTAGTATTTGAATCTCTTAACTACTGACGTTATGTTGAATTATGTTTGATGTTTTATATTGGAATTTTTAAAATGTTACTTTGATTTATTGCCCTTATTAAACGAGTAGAATACGGGTCAGGTTAGATTGGCGCCAATAAAGGGGGGTACAGTACTGTACAAACAATTGAAGCTTTGGCTTCGGGCTTTGGCCAATATTCTGATAAATATATATTGATATTGAAGCTTCGGCTTCGGGCTTGACCGATATATTGATTTTGAAGCTTCGACTTCGGGCTTGACCGATATATTGATTTTGAAGCTACGACTTCGGGCTTGACCGATACATTGATATTGAAGCTTCGGCTTCGGGCTTGTCCGCTCCCGTATCCATTTTACCATTATTCAGGACTTGTTTACTTTGGGCAATATATGGTTAAAGTGTTTGGAAAAATTGGAAATAAATTTGATTGTACTTTGAAAGGTTTATAATATAAGTTTTTGTGTTTGGTTTTATAAAGTCGTTTAGTTTGTTTTTGACTTATGAACTGACTTTGTTTTTATTTTTATAGTGTTGAAAATGTTCAAAGTTGTTGTATTTCTTTTATGTACACCACTAAGTAAATTGGTTAGCAAATTGCTTAGCAAATTATTTTTTTCTACACGCAGATACTGAAGATTGTAGATAGCTTGGACCAAAGTGGTATAAGTGGATCAGCTTGAAGAGCAAATAAGGAAAGACTTGAGGTGGATTTGTATTTTAATGTAATATTATGGTTTGTAGAATAATGGGATGTACTATATAGTGTGAGAAATGTAAAGTGGTATTGAGAAATATTTGGAGAATAATTTGGAGTTAGAAACATTATATTTGTATTTGTACATATTAAATCTATAAGTATTGAACTCTATATAGTGGAGTAGAGTTGTTTATTGGGTGATCATAGTTACTATGGCACTCCCTATAAAGGGGGTGTTACATCTGTTGGTATCAGAGCTGAGGTTTAGGCGATTCTAGGACTAGTATATACATGCCATTTAGGATATAAATATGTTATGTTAGTTATTTGATCCACTTTGGTCCAATTTTCAGGAATAAATTATGGCTAGTAGTCATAGTCAGAATGAGGAAGAGGATGCTGAGAGTACGGTCCTTATTGGACAAGGGGATAACAAAGACATGAACCTCCACCAGTTCATGGCTTTCCCGAACAACCTACTCCAGCACAAGCTGCTTTACTTCAGCATATGACTACTGAAGTAATCACACAAGTGCTACGAAACATACAAATCCCTCAAATTCCTGTAGCACCTCACGTTGAAAGAAGAGAGGAGAAAACTTCTCTTGAAAGAATCAAGAAGCTTCCGGCTGATGAATTTAAATGGGACACAGTGTGATAGTAAATAAAGTGTACATAAATTGCCCTATTATGATTCAACATCAACTTTTCATTGCAAATTGAACTGAGTTACCTTTCCAAGATTAAGATGTTATCTTGGGAATGGATTGGTTATTGGAACATCGAGCTGTGGTGGATTGAAAAAACAAAAGAATTTCACTTCAAGTTTTTGATGGAGAAGAAATAGTTATCATGGGAGAAAGATCAGATTATCTCTGTAACATAATTTCTTTTATGAAGACAAAAAGGCTAGTTCGGAAGGGATGTCAGGCCTACCTAATCTTCGCTCTAGAATTGAAGAAAGGTGAGTTAGAATTACAGAATATTACTACGGTATGTGATTTTCCTGATGTATTTCCAGAAGAACTATCGGGGTTGCCACCAAAAAGAGAGGTAAAATTCACAATTGATGTATTGCCAGGTACCGCACTAGTGTCCAAAGCACCATACAGAATGGCCCCTACTGAACTGAAAGAGTTGAAGATCCAGTTGCAAGAATTGTTAGACAAAGGATTTATACGCCCGCGTATATCCCCGTGGGGTGCGCCAGTGTTATTTGTTAAGAAGAAAGATGGGTCGCTCCGATTATGTATTGATTACCGGGAGTTGAATAAATTCACAGTGAAGAACAAGTACCCATTGCCAAGGATTGAAGATTTATTTGATCAACTCAAGGGTGCCAAATACTTTTCCAAGATTGATTTGAGATCGGGCTACTATCAGATGAGAGTGAAAGATGATGACATTGCAAAGACGGCTTTTCGAACCAGATATGGGCACTATGAATTTTTGGTGATGCCATTTGGTCTTACTAATGCACTAGCAGCATTTATGGACCTTATGAACTGTGTCTTTTACTTATATTTAGATAGGTTTGTAGTGGTTTTCATTGATGACATTTTGGTGTATTCTAAGTCACGGGAAGAGCATGATCAACATTTACGGATAGTCTTCCAAACTTTGAGGGAAAATAAATTATATGCCAAACTTAGCAAATGTGAGTTTTGGCTTGAATAAGTTTCTTTCTTAGGCCATGTTGTTTCTGCAAAAGGAATTAAAGTGGATCCTAAAAAGATAGAAGCAGTTGTGGAATGGAAATCACTAAAGAACCCTACAGAAGTCAGAAGTTTCCTTGGCTTAGCAGGGTATTATAGAAGATTTGTGAAGGGATTTTCAGTCATTGCTGCTCCGCTGACGAAACTACTTCAAAAGAACGCAAAATTTGAGTGGAATGACAAGTGTCAAGAAAGTTTTGAGAAATTGAAGGCGATATTGACAAAAGCACCCATCCTTACCCAACTATAGCCTGGAAAAGACTTCGTAATTTATAGTGATGCTTCGCATAGTGGTCTTAGGTGTGTTTTGATGCAAGAAGGAAAAGTGATTGCCTACGCTTCCAGGCAAGTAAAGAATCATGAAAGGAATTATCCTACTCATGATTTGGAAATGGCTGCAATGGTCTTTGCCTTGAAAATTTGGCGACACTCTCTTTATGGAGAAAAATGTTATATTTATACAGATCATAAAAGCTTGAAATATTTACCAACACAGAAGGAGATGAATTTAAGGCAGAGAAGGTGGATAGAATTCATTAAAGATTACGATTGTCTTATTGATTACCATCCAGGAAAGGCTAATGTAGTGCCAGATGCTCTCAGCAGAAAGATAATGATGGCACTAAGGGCTATGAATACGGGGTTAGCTCTTACCAGTGGTGGAGCCTTAATTGCAGAATTGAAGATTCAACCTGTACTACTACAACAGGTTAAGCAAGCACAAAATGAAGATGATGACTTCAAGGTGATTCGAGCAAGGACACAAGTGGGTATCGTAGACGACTATATGGTTCGAGAAGATGGGTGTCTATATTTTAAAGATAGACTATGTGTGCCAAACAATGAAGAATTAAAGAAGAATATCCTACATGAGGCGCATAGTAGTCCTTATGCGATGCATCCAGGAGCAAACAAGATGTACCAAAATTTGAAGAGCCATTATTGGTGGAATGGAATGAAGAAAGACATTACTAACTAAGTTGCTCAATGTCTAACTTGTCAATAGGTGAAAGCCGAACATTAAGTTCCTTCTGGATTGTTGCAACGAATAACAATTCCAGAATGGAAATGGTAAAGAATCACAATGGACTTTATGACGTCCTTACCACTTACACAGAAGAAACATGATGCAATGTGGGTTGTTGTAGATAGATTGACAAAGTCTACCCATTTTCTTCCAGTTAGGATGGATTATTCACTTAATAGGTTGGCTTAGTTATATGTAGATGAGATAGTGCGGCTACACGGAGTGCCTATTTCAACCATTTTTGACCGAGATCTAAGATTTACTTTGAGATTTTGGAATAAGTTGCAAGAAGCCTTAGGTAGTAAACTTTATTTCAGTACTTCATTTCATCCTCAAACAGATGGTCAATCTAAAAGAGTAATTCAGGTGTTGGAAGACATGATGAGAAGTTGTATCATTGAATTCGAGGGAAGTTGGGATAAGTATTTATCCCTCATGGAGTTTTCCTACAATAACAGCTATCAGTCAAGCATACAAATGGTGCCATATGAAGCATTGTATGGAAGAAAATATCGAACTCCATTACATTGAACCGAGCTTAGTGAAAACAAGATTATGGGAGTGGATTTGATTCAGGAGACAAAGGAGAAGGTAAAACTTATTCAAGGAAGATTGAAGGCTGCATCGGATAGACAAAAATCTTATGCTGATCTAAAAAGAAAAGACATTACTTATGAAGTGGGGGATAAAGTATTTCTCAAAGTATCTCCTTGGAAGAAAGTCCTATGATTTGGCAAGAAAGGCAAGCTCAGTTCGAGATTCATTGGCCCATATGAGGTTATAGAGAAGGTTGGACCGGTAGCTTATCGGTTAGCACTACCCCCCCGACACTCGACAAAATTCATAATGTGTTCCATGTGTCGATGTTAAGGAGATACAGATCAAATCCATCACATATCTTATCTCCTGATATCGTAGAAATCGAACCTGACCTGATGTATGAAGAGGAACCGGTACAAATCTTGGTGAGAGAGGTTAAACAATTGAGAAACAAGTCTATTCTATTGGTAAAAGTACTTTGGAGGGATCATAAGGTTGAAGAAGCAACTTGGGAATCGGAGGATACAATGAAAACTCAATATCCGCAATATTTTCAGGTAATTTTCGAGGACGAAAATTCATAAGAGGGGGAGAATTGTAACGACCTGAAATTTCAAATTTTACTTATAATAAATTAATATGGTATTAAAATATCATGAAAATTATTTTTGTAGTTATTATTATTGTTATTGGATATAAGGCATGAAGAAAGAAGAGTTAATTAAGTAAGAAGGATGACTTAGGCATTTAATTATTTATTCAAGAGCATTATTGGAAATTGAAAAAAAAAAAGAAAATCATATATTCAGTTACTTCTTCTTCTCCTCCATTATCATCTACTCCTACTCCTTCGTCTTTACCACATCCAAATTCTCCCTAACCTAAAAGTTTTCGATTTCTTCGATTTAACTTCAAATTCTTGTTAGAAATCGATCATAAAGCCCTCTATCATCATCAATTTTAGTGAATCAAGGTTAGAAGAAGAGGATTTCAGATTTTAAGGTTTGGATGAACAGTAACCCGAATTTGAGGTGAGTGATTTTTTTATGAAATTAAAGCTTAATTAGTATAATTCATGGTAGATTAAGCATATTTATGGTATTAGGAAGTTTATTTATACAATATCTTGATAGAATTATATATGGCTATTGTAGAGGAAGCTAATGCAAGCAAATCAAAGGCAAAAGAAGTAGAAAAGAGCTAGAAAGAGCTTAGAAAAAGGTTTGTGTTTCAAATTTTGATTTCTCGGTTTTTTCGGAAAAATTTCCATATTTGTATCCCTGTTTTGTTTTAATGTTTTCTCTTGTTATATGAATCCGATTTGAATGATTCTTGATTCTATTGATATCTATAGAAACTAATGAATATATGTTCAGAAGGAACCTTGTTGAATTTCGTTCATTTTCAAAGTCAAATTTTCGTTTGAAGTTGAGTCATAAAATCTGTTTTTGGAAAATCTCAGCTTTGTACACTGTTTAGTATTTTGATCATAACTTTGGTTATACAAATTGGATTTCTATGATTCTAGTGGATTTGGAAAGATGATACATGTGGCTAATTATTTTAGAAGAAATTTCTTTAATTGGATGATGTTTTAATAGTGAAAAATGCAGGGGAAGTCAGATCACGAAATCTGGAAATCTGAAAAAAATGAATGTTGATTTTATTGAGTTTTAATTGAAGTTTGATGCTTTAAAATTTAGTATTTGAATCTCTTAATTACTGACGTTATGTTGAATTATGTTTGATGTTTTATATTGGAATTTTTAAAATGTTACTTTGATTTATTGCCCTTATTAAACGAGTAGAATACGGGTCAGGGTAGATTGGCGCCAATAAAGGGGGGTACAGTACTGTACAAACAATTGAAGCTTTGGCTTCGGGCTTTGGCCAATATTCTGATAAATATATATTGATATTGAAGCTTCGGCTTCAGGCTTGACCGATATATTGATTTTGAAGCTTCGTCTTTGGGCTTGACCGATATATTGATTTTAAAGCTACGACTTCGGGCTTGACCGATACATTGATATTGAAGCTTCGGCTTCGGGCTTGTCCTCTCCCGTATCCATTTTACCATTATTCAGGACTTGTTTACTTTGGGCAATATATGGTTAAAGTGTTTGGAAAAATTGAAAATAAATTTGATTGTACTTTGAAAGGTTTATAATATAAGTTTTTATGTTTGGTTTTATAAAGTCGTTTAGTTTGTTTTTGACTTATGAACTGACTTTATTTTTATTTTTATAGTGTTGAAAATGTTCAAAGTTGTTGTATTTCTTTTATGTACACCACTAAGTAAATTGGTTAGCAAATTGCTTAGCAAATTATTTTTTCTACACGCAGATACTGAAGATTGTAGATAGCTTGGACCAAAGTAGTATAAGTGGATCAGCTTGAAGAGCAAATAAGGAAAGACTTGAGCTGGATTTATATTTTAATGTAATATTATGGTTTGTAGAATAATGACATGTACTAGATAGTGTGAGAAATGTAAAGTGAGAAATATTTGGAGAATAATTTGGGGTTGGAAACATTATATTTGTGTTTGTACATATTAAATCTATAAGTATTGAACTCTATATAGTGGAGTAAAGTTGTTTATTGGGTGATTATAGTTACTGTGGCACTCCCTATAAAGGGGGTGTTACAATAACGATTGATTGTGTGGGATTTCTCCGTTGTAGGAAAAAACCCGGAAGAGAAATTATAGAGAGAAAAATGAATTTTCCATCAATCTAAAAACATTCCTACGAACGTGTATTTATAGAGGTGGAAAATGGAAAAATGCCCATTATAGGCACTTATGAAGAAAACTTATTTCAATTAGGTCATAAAATAATTTAATTAAGTCCCTTAACTTAATTAGTTTCCAATTGAGCCCAGTTGACTAATTAGATCGGATCCTTTGACCCAATTGACCTGCTCACGGGGGGACCTATTATTTCTAACATCTCCCACTCGCACTTAACGGGTCATATTCCGTACAAGGTTATCAAATCTTCTTTATGTAGTGAAGTCGTGCGACCAGCATACTATCATGAACACTTTATCTTGCACCCGTTAGGGTCTGCCAAGACTATCCTGAGTGGTACTTAACCAAATAGGTTAACAACTTGTATTCAGAATGTCTTGCACCCGTTAGGGTTTGCCAAGACTAATCTGAAATTAATACTCAACCATTTTGTTAACATCTTATATTAGAAAATAATATCATATTGATATATTTTGCGCATATGCTTTACCCTAGATCGGTCGACAATCACCCACTTCCACATCATTAGGGATCTCGGAAGCCTTATTTTATTGTTCACTATCTTACATCAAATGTAATGATAGGCTAGCCGGTGAACTAATAGAACTCTGGTAAATGTTCATTGGCCATATCTTCCTTTTGAGTTATCTATTCCATATAGAACTAGTTCGGACCACCAACCAATCTCTCCCAGATCGAATCAAATCATAATCTCTCGATGATTGATCAAATTGTCCTTGCTAGTCCTTACTTCTCAAGATAATACAATAGTAATGAGGTAAGGTCTAAAAACACTTCAATTAATGGACTGAGTCTCACATTAGAGAAGTTGAGATCCTTGTACAGCCTACAAACTTCTCATCTCATGGTCGCTAAGCACACATTATCCCGATGACTCACTTTTCTCCCACTTTGATAATGTGCCATGATGTTCTTTCCTTTTACCCTTATAAAGGAGCGCATGTCTATTCTCAATAATAGGAACTAACACCATGTGAAGGTTTCAATTACAATGCACCTTAGCATTTAACCTTGTTCAACTTCAAGAACCACCTTTAGCTATTTAGACAGAGCATGACCTATCGTCATGTAAACTATACAGTACTTACCTGATTCCTTCTTGGATTCAGTACACATTGTTCCATACAATGTGGCTTTCCTTATTACTTACACAAGTCGATTCACGATTTTGAACAGGTTCCCGAATTACACACAGTATGCTCAAAATCAATCTCATCCTAGTCTGTACCCTTGTGGTAACACTAGGGTAAACACCATGTGAGTACTTCTCTGTTTGACATGCTATGAACGATAAAAATATACATACATAACATATATACACATACATACATTGCTCATAGTAGAAAATCAATTTATATCATCATGTAATCGTTCACGATTTGAAGGGTATGTTAAATGAGGTGATTAAATAAATACAATATACATATATTTAACCCTTTAATATATTTCATATATACATCTTTAGGGACATGCTTCATAAACAAATCTGCAAGCATCTAATACGCAGACAAATACCTTGTGTTGACCTCTCCTCGTATACTTGAGTCCATAACTAACTGATACTTAATTTTGATATGCTTATACCTTAAATGATATTTCGGGCCTATCGTATAAGCTATCAATGCTTGACTATTACTTGTAAATAGTTGATTGATCTTTGGAGCACCTAGCATAAAATGACTCATTAATCACTCTAGCCAAACAATCTGTTGAACCATGGCCGAAAAAACACAAAATTCAGCTTTGGCCTTAGCCAATATGCATCTAAGTATCCTATAAGGTATACTCCCTTAGCCTGATACATTATAGCAAAATCAACAGTCCTTTACAAGTATCTTACAATTTCTTAACGGTGTTACAGTTCTCTATTACTAAAATATATCAATATTTACTTGCAATGCCCACAGCATAACAAATATTAGGTCTGGGGTAAGACATAACATATATGATGTTTCCATCAGATGAAACTATTTCCATATCCTCACACTTTTAGGAGTTTTAGGACAAATGCTTTTACTAAGAAATTATACTCTTAGCCATAGGAATACTTATGGGTTTATAGTTATGCATAAAGAATATTTGTCAAACTCATTTTGTGCAAGATTCTTGAGACAAAGATACTCATTTATCTTTCTATCCATTGAGGTCTTAATCCCTAGGATATATGCAAACCCCCCCATGTCTTACGTATCGAAGTTACTCGACAACCAATCTTTCACTCAATGGTATATATACAGTGGTTCTCATTTACCATTGAATACCATGACCTTAAGACCACATGAGATCGTAAATTGACTTATTCAATTATGCAAACCTTGTGTTCACAAATAATTTGGACAAACTATCTTAATTGTACCATATAGATATCTCATGACAATTCTCCATTGAGAAAAAAAGTTTTGTACATTCATTTAATGTAAGTCTAAGGTAAAGTAAAACTACCAAAGCTACATAATTCTTATATATGTAAATCTTGAAACTGAAAAGAAAATATTCTCATAATATATTCTTATTAGTTTAAGTATACGTATTCCTTAATTGTAAGCCAAGTGCTTTTACTTTATTTTGAGAATCCACTTGCTCTCAATAACTTTATGTCCTTCATGTATGTCAACTTAATTCCTCTTCCATCACATGTAACTATTCATCTCCCTTTAAACACTTAATTTTCAAGGTGGAACATTTTTCATTTTGATCACTTAGGCCCCGAGTCTTTATAAATATATCTCATATATTTATCATAACTCGAAATTCTTTCCTTTAAGCTCATTTCTTTACTCCCACTTGGATAAAAAATACTATAACGATCCGAGCTCCCACTTGAGCTAAAAATATTGACTCCCACTTGGAATAATAACACTGACTCCCACTTGAATCAATAAAATTCTTAGGTTCTTGGCTCCCCCGTGGAACAAGATTCCTTTGATTAAAATGATCATTATAAACCACTTCATTTGAATTACTCCAACTTGAAGATATATTCAAAATATCAGGTTTAAGTCTTGTTAAAAGGAAATGTTTTTGCCCAATGCACACAGACTTTGAAACTCATTTTCTAAGAGATTGACATCTCGTGATTCAAATTATGTCATATATCCTTCCACATTCTCCCCCACAAAAACATATCCTTTTGATATGTCAGAGTATCTTGTAAAGACGCTTTTTCTATCTTGTGAGCCTTATTTATCAAAGGTATAGGTGTATAAACGGTACAACTAGAAAGTTAAAAATAGGATAAACTCGAAATTCTTCCAATTTACATCTCATATGGGATGGAAGAAATAGATTTTCAAGGGTATTTAGTTGATACACATATCGAACCATTCAAGGAGAAGCTTAATCTTCTTCCATAAACTCCATATTACTACAGAGCATATGGAACAAACAACTAATGTTTAATCTTATATTCATCACATAAAGCTGAAAGCATAACTAAAAATAACTTTTTACCACTTCAGTTCCAATACTTTACAGTCAAATCCAATTGATTTGCTACAAGATTCATAAATCTTTTGATAGCTAAAATCTTCAGATTTATGGGAAATCAAGTAGTTGATGCCATAACGAGTATGGTCATCAATCAATGTGATGGAATATTAGGCCTATGCCTTACCCTCACTTCTATTGAACCACATATGCCATGGTAAATAAGTTGCAAAATATATTATGTTCTAGTTCATCTCTAAGAATTCATTCGTTGTTTGCTTTCCTTTTCTGGAACCCATCATACAGTGATAATTCAACATTGTTAAATTATCCATCACAATATGCCTAGAGAACTCATTCTTCTTAGCTTTTGTGATATAATCGCCTATGCAATATACTAACATTATCCTTTTAAAGATGAGTTAGTAAATTGAAAAACAAACATTATCCACTTGATAATTAGTAATGTACACTCATTACAATAACATCAATCTTATAAGAACTAGACACATAGAATCTACTTTAGGAATGAAGAAACTAAAAATTGGAAAAATTCACGAATAAATTGATTAATCATAAAACTATATCATAAATTAAGTTTTGACAAATAATAGGAGAGTACAACACATCATGTAGATATTTGATTTGCTCTTGTTGCAAATCTAATCTACATGTGTCAATCCACAGAACTCCAACCCGATGGTTGTTTTCTATATAGATACTTATGTCTCTCGTGATAATTGTCGGAAGTTCACAAAGATACTTCGGTCCTTGCTCATATTACATGTTGCTCTTGAATCAATTCCCAAGGAATAAGATTCCATTAGCAACATAGAGCTTGATACGAAAGTATAATTCACATTAGAATTTAATACTTATACCAGTCTAGGTTCCATGCACCATAACATAGTTCCTTTTATTGTGGCAATTTTAGTAAATCACCTCTGTGATGTTGACTGTCTATTACCTTTGGACCTCTTAATTTATGTTTGTATGGTTAAGACCCATTTTCCTTGTTCTTTTAGCTTTAGATAGATGCTTCACACCAACCAAAAATCCTCAGGACGCTTCCTTTTTAAGTTGTCTATATGCCAAATGCATTTAAGACAAAATTTAGCTGGCAGAGGGTAACATTCTTCCAGATCAAAGAGCTGGTGACATCGTCAAAAGAAGCTAATCTATAAAAAATGAGTTAGATGCATCATATATGCTCCCACTCGAAGCAAAGAACAAATCACCAATTAGAACTTTTTCATATTGGTAATCCAAAATACATCGGGTCAATGAATTCTTCCTCCCCATGTAAGAAACATATTCTTGTCATTCAGGAGTTTGTTTGTGCTGCTTGCTTTGAACTCATACATAATAGTTCCCAATGCATAAAACGATTGTGTTTATCCGCACAAACCCAATTTATAAATTCCAGATTTGCTAATAATTACCGTTAAGTTTTTAAGTCTGCTACAAATACTTTTGAAGCAGTAACCATTACTGATCTTATTTATCAGTAATGGCGAGACTAAACACGAATTAAAGGATTTAGGTCAATTATTATGAGCAATTGTGTGTTAATTACTATTCACTTAAGAATAAACTATCCGAGAAATATAAGCATTAACCCTAGTTTCGAAAGAAGTACGTATACCCAATCATCAACCAAGTGATAACATTCATATTTGCTCGGTTCATTCCGCCATGTAACAATAATTATATGTGTTTGATTGTTTATTATAGCTCTCTTTAACTATAAGGAATAGCCTTTAAATGCACTTTGGACCTATTATGATAAATTAGTTTGTTTAGCTAATGGCATTTAAGGTAATGTATTTAGACAAATTCATTATGCATTATTATTGAAACTATTTGGGATTTCAAATAGGGCACTTTAGTCCTAAGAGTTTTATTTTTGCTTAAATAAATTATGTTATTTAAAATTTCTTTAAACAAATATATAGAATATAAATAAATAATAATTAAATAAACCACGAATCACATAGTTTTCAGAATAAAACATATCCCAAAACTATTTAATAAATAACATGCAACAAACTTTTTATCCAAATGAACAGAACAAACAAACACAAAAATGATGCTAAACAAATAACAGTCTTATACTGTTAACCACCACATAATGTACTCTACGTGTGTAAATATACTCATACGCCTTTTTAGAAGTGAGACGGACACTGAGTATCTCAAATCCAAAAATAAATAGCATTCTCAATGACATTACTCCTTTTGAATTACTCTAGACCAGCTCAATAGGTCGATGTTCATTCCTTTGATCGAACAGGATGGTAATTAATTAAATAACATATTAAAGAACCTAATTGTTCCTTAATAATTGTCAAATAAAAATTCAAACAAATTGAATAGTAAGTTATATGAGCTTTAATAGCTCGAAGACGTGTTTATATAATCTATATTGCTTTCCAATTAGGTAATTAATACACACTTATTGCATTTATTTATGCAATATAAATACTTGATCCACAAAGTATCAATATTTAATGTACAACTACATTATGAAGAACCTACTTTTCTCAAACTTTTCATCGTATCCTGACCCTTGTCCATTGAAAAGGTCTTCTTGATAACGTAGAGTTTGCATCATTGTTGACCATCTACAACATATCTATTAAGTCAATGTCAATAATTGCACAAATTATTAACTTAAATATATTACAAAAATATATTCTTTATAGATTTATATTACATAGATATAAATTATATAACTATTACACAAATAAGTAACCCAAAATATATTACAAAAATATATATTTATACCCATAGATATAAAATAAGTTAATTGTTTATAAATAGTTGACTATATTAAATATATAACTAAAATATATTCAATATCAAATCTATATCACATAAATATAAATTTTAATAACTCACATATATATTACCAAAATATATTTAGTAAATTATACAACTAAAGTATAATCATAGTCAACATATGTTAACAATTAACTTAGTGTATTTAATGGTATTTTTAAAATATAATAAATACATGTAACTTATACATAATCATGTGAATTTAATTTTATAAATTAATCAGAAAATGAAAAAATTATAAAAATTCACCATTAAGTCCTAAAATCAATTTCTAGCATATTAGAAATTTTATAAAATACAGAAACTATTTTATATAATTTTTATGAATTTATTTACATAAAATAAATTAAAAACTCATTTTCCTGGACCTCAAAAAATTCTGGAAAAATTATCATTAAATCTGAAAAATATGAAAATAGTGGGGTGGGAAAAATTTTGGAGCAAAGTGACATTGTTTAAGGCCTTAAATCACAAAAATATATATTAGACCATTAAGGACGTGTCATGTGGCATTATGTTGACCATTCAATATTTTTGACTAACACGTGGTATTCAACAATTGACCAGTCAACTCCAAAGATTAAACCATTGCCACATCAGATATCATGTGGCATTGACCACAGTCAACACCAAATTGTGCCACGTGAAGGAAGTTAAGAAAAAAAACCTTCTGGCGACAGTTCATTAAGCGTCGCAATAGATCACTTCAGCATATGTCATCTTATTTTTTAAATTTTGGCAACATTTTTATTTAATTATGGCGACACTATATCGAAGAGTTGCAACAACTGCTTCACAAATCGTCACCACAGTTCATGAACCGTCGCAACGGTTGTCGCAAAAAAAACCGTCGTGACTTTTCATTTTGCGACGATATCTGCAACGAAAACATAATCCCTTGCAGAATGCGGAAAATCGACTTCCAATTTTCAAAACATTCCGAAAAGATTTCCGGCCAGTGACAGACCATTCCTAAGGTTTTTCAACATCCCGAGTCCAATGACATGGTCATTTTCACCAAAAAATGACCATAAATATGATGTTTGCACAAAACGACATGGAAACCGAGGTTCTTTTCCGGGAAAACGATGAATAACGGCAATAAACGAACATGAACACCATGATACACATTTTCAAGCACTGGAATTATAGATATTCCCCATATAATTGACCAAAAAACACAGAATTATGGTCAAAAAGCTCCAAAAACTCGAATTTCCTATGCTTTTCATACTATTTCCATAATTTCCGCAAAAAATTACACGAACGAATTTCAAACGAAAAATTCCATAATTTCAGAATTAGATGAACAAGAAATCATGCATATTATACATAAAAATCATCACAAAAATTCCTTGCTCGGATACCAAGGACGGAAATCGTAAAGAAACAAATTCGAATACTTACCTTTTCCGTGTCCGAGATCGAAGAACGCCGCATTGAAACCGTATGTATGCTAAGTCGTTGACTAACCCACGGTATGTCGGGATTAAGTCGTTGTTCACAACTTCTGCAGCGATAGAAGATCAATAACGATTAATTGTGCGGGATTTCTCCGTTGTAGGAAGAAACCCGGGAGAGAAATTATAGAGAGAAAAATGAATTTTCCATCAATCTAAAAACATTTCTACGAATGTCTATTTATAGAGGAGGAAAATGGAAAAATGCCCATTAGGCACTTATGAAGAAATTTTATTTTAATTAGGTCCTAAAATAATTCAATTAAGTCCCTTAACTTAATTAGTTTCCAATTGAGCCCAGTTGACCAATTAGATTAGATCCTTTGACCCGATTGACCCGCTCACGGGCGGACATATTATTTCCAAAACTATTTTATTTTATTGTTCATCTTTTCATTTTTTATCACCTAAAATTTTTTACGTAGGAGAAATGAAAAGAAAATTTGAAAGAACTGCATATTTTAATCATGTTTTCGAAAATATTGCATACTTTATAAAAAGACATGCTAAAACGCAAAAAAAAAAATAAAAATAAAACAACTACTTGAATTAAATCAGAAAAAGAGAATCCAATAATTTTGCTTCAGGAAACATTTAGGGAAAAAAGAAGATCATAAAGGACGATTAAACAAATTTGCTTTATGAAACATTGATTTTAATTGATTGGGACTGTAAATTAATTAATTAGTAACCCTTCACCCTTTGCATTTATTTAAGAAGATATTGTTCTTTTTTTGGCTGAGATTATGTGTTGCAAGAAAGAAAGAAAAGAATAATACCAATAGAAAAAAGATAACCTCTTTTTAAAGCTTCGAAAATAAATAAGGCATAATAAAAGGCAAATGGAAAAGGATTAGGTTGATCCCATCTTTATATAAATAGAAGTTTATTTCTTTATTGCTCTTACTTTTGTCTTTACTTCATTGGAATAATGTAGCCTCAAAACTTATCTTCTTCACATAAACACATAATTTTGTTTATTTTGCTATATTTATAACTTTGCAGTGATTCAATAATCATAATTTCAATGTATTATTATCGCATAAGATATAATAAACAGATAAATAATATTAAATTATAATTAAATTGCATATATATCTTTCAGATTTTTTCATATTAACTTTATTTTTTATAAAGTAAATGTTACTTTGTTAACCATCACTATTAATTTTCACTCATTAATCCAATGTTGGTAATAAGCAAAGTAATTTTCTTTTTACAAACAAAAGTCACCACAAAATGCACTGTTGACCGTCCTAATTTCAATTTTGTACTACTTTGGTGACATTTAGTTCACGAAATGATCATTTCATAATATTAAAATAGAGTTGAATGAATGTGAAATATGATAGACTATATCCTTATTCTATCTCTTATGGAATAGTTATTTTATAAACCTAAC
Source organism: Euphorbia pulcherrima (assembly GCA_947683365.1). NCBI lineage: Eukaryota > Viridiplantae > Streptophyta > Magnoliopsida > Malpighiales > Euphorbiaceae > Euphorbia > Euphorbia pulcherrima. The sequence goes on from CANTUS010000001.1 coordinate 30,687,993, forward strand.
ATGTCATTAGTTGTAATACAACAGTTTCATTTACATTGTCAGACAACTTATAAGCTAAAAGAAAATCTAACATTTACTATCGCTTGATGACTTGAACTAAACCTTCACCATACAATAGTTTATTTAAGAAACTATAAATATAACAATAATTTCTATATTAGGAGAAAATCAGTTGTTTTCAAATTGATGGTACCTTTTATATCTCATCTTGTAATACTAAGAGAGATGGATATCTCTTACTTGAAATATACTCAAATGTTAACTTTTATAAAACTAATTACTAAATTACATTTCAAATAATATTCTATCAAAACTAACTTTACAAGTTTTTAAAATACCATTTTACATTTCACCCTTTTTCACTTCATTTTATTTTTATTTTGCATTTATTTCATAAACCGTTAACTTTTTGGATATATCATTTTAGAGTTTTTGTTTGTCTTTTTTTTCTCTTCGAAACTAAATCTATGATGATATACTTTTTCTAACTTTTTCTAGTTCGTATTTGAAATAAGTTATCTTATAGTTATGTTCTAGTTATTCAATATCGCACGTTATAGTTAGCTTATAGTTTTATCAAATTGATGTAATTTTGTTATATTTTTACTTTATTTTTATTATTTTTACTTATAGTATGTCTCATACTCTCAAATAACTACAAAATGCAATATAAAGGTAACTACAAGAAAAATATAAGATGACTATAAATGCTCTATAAGACAACTGTGACATAACTATAAGATAAATAATTTGAAATAATTACCCTAAAAAAGTTTTAAAAAAGTATGTCATCATGGATTTAGTTTTGAAGAGAAAAAAAAGACGAATAAAAAATTTTAAAGCGGTATATTGAAAAAGGTATGAGAGATAGATCAAAAATAAGAAAAAAAAATTTAGAAATTGTGAAAAACGTAGAAATGCAATTAAAAATTAATTAAGTAGGAAATTATTATATCAAAACATGAAATTTCTGGTTTTACCCTACCTTCAAAGGTGGGATAAATATAAGAAAAATTGAAAGAGGATACTCCACATATTTATAGGATTCATGGTTCATGTTATTCATCAATATCAAAGGGTGTTCATATAGAAACTAAAAATTCATTCCTTAACAAGTTAACATGAAAAAAGACACTTCACATGTGCCGTTGAGGTTCTAATTATTACGAATTCACTCTATTAAAACATATTGTGAAGCTTTAATCACGTTATTAATGGATAGTCATGTCGTACGAAATCTCTGTAAAATATTATTCTTTTTTTTATTAAGAAATGAACGAAGTAGCTTAACTTAATTAGTCATACATGAATATTAAATAACAAAAAAAACAATTACGAATTTTTTTTAGGAAAATAAAAGAGACAAAAAAAAAATCAAGAATGGTGTAAATTAAAATGTCAAGAAAATGCCCAAGTTAATCAATTTAGGTTGTATTGTTACAAGAATTCATGACATCCACGTAAAATTTTAAAACTCCCCGTCTGGGTCCATCTAGGCCCTGCCTAGGCGTTATTTTAATGCTCTCATCGTTCGACTTTTTATTTTTCGGACGCTATCAGGCATTAGACCGACATATTATCGTCTAGGCACCGCTTAGTCCGATTTTTTCGGCCAAGGCACCACCTAGTCCAATTTTTTTCTCAATTTTTAAAATACTGATACCTATAATAATTATAGTTCAATTTTTTCAATTCAAAAAATATAGCACAATTGGTAAAACTAATGTACAACAAAATATTCTCACCATACAATTTTTATTTTGAATCTCAAACCGAAAAATAGTACGCTATAAATCACAAAAAAATTAGTGAGGTTATTTGTTTTTGAGGAATTTATTTTAATATTGATGTATTTTTATGTAAAAATAACTAAAATTTATATTTTCATATGCTAAATTATATTTTTTATAAAATATTATTGTATTATAATTTTTTTTAATTAATTTTATAATTTTATCTATTAATTATTATTAAAAAAATTTATAAATTTATTTAAATACTACTTAGATCATATTTAAGCCTCATCTAAATATTCGAAGCCCAATCACCTAATTAGCGTACAACGCTTTCTAGGACCTTGCATCCACGCAAGCCCAAGCCAAAGCCAAAGCCAGGCAGGCAATTACCTAAATAACAAGCCTCTTCAGAGGCTAATAATTAAACGCTTATTTTTTTATTAATTGATTTTGACACTATACTTTAACTTTACCAAGCTTCCACTCAAACTCTTAACTGTGTTTTTGACTTGGATGCTTTGCTGGCTCCGAAAGCAACTACTCACCTTCTAGAAAAAAACACACAAGAAAATGACTCTCCAAATGCATAATTAATCTTTCCACTAATTACTTCTACTTCAACGTTCACCATTATAGTTGGATGCTATTTTCATGGTGTCTCGTTCTATATTTCATATTGCTAGGTGTTAAAAATTAAATATAACACATGAAAAATATATAGAAATAGATACGATTAGGATTATAATTGAGTTGAGCAGTTTGTGAGTAGTTTGAGATCGGCTTGATCAAAGTTCGGCCAAAGCTCGGCTTGATAAGGCTCGACTCGAATTTGAAATCGGCTCAAGATATTAACGAGTCAAGCCGAACTTTTTAAGGTTTGACTTAAAAGTTCACGAGCAGGCTCGTATAATTTTTTAATTACTTTATCATATTATCAATTTTCAATATATTTATAAAAATATGATAGGTTAGTTTTTAATTTTAAATATTAATTAAGAAAGAGTTGTGCATTGTATTCTTAATTAGTTCTAAATATTCTTAAATAAGTTATATTTTTATTCTAATTCTACCGCTTTTCAAAAAAACCTTGACCTAAACATCTAATATGAAAATGATCTGTCAGGTTGAATTTTAATTTGACAAAAAGTGTGTATTTAGGAATAATAAGCAAGAAATTTATTGAACCAAAACGAGCTACGAGCCGAGCTCAATCATTTTTATTTTCAAACCGTGCCGAGCTTAAATAGATTCGATTCCGATTCGACTCATTTGCATCCCTAAATACGACATATGTTTAATAATTCCTTTTTTTAACCAAAACAATAATTACCATAAACCCCTTTTGACATAATATTTAATTGTGTAACAATTTTTCTTTTTATTTGTGAAAGCCAACGGAATAAGAATGTAGACACTCTTCAAAATCAGTGACATCATAATTTCAATAAAATTAATTGCATTACATAAAACACACTTTCCTCCACAAAAGTAGGAAAGTGACCAAAAACTTCCTTCATTGTGCTTCAACATTATGTTATATAGACCCACAGTTTCTCAACAAAAAAAAATTGACTTGATGAATTAAGTTATATTATTGTGTCAATAGATACATCAAACAATATTAAATAATGATGATAACAATAATACTTATACATATATATTATCAACATTCCTAAAATGCCACAAAAATATGTTACTAAAAGATCCATGACTCAAAGTGCTAAAACAAGTGAACTACCAAGTAGCCATTTTCTGCCTCGATTATGAAAGAGATTAGTTATCAGGTAGTGTCAGGATGCCAAATGAGCTCAAACTATGTCATCACCAATGTAGTCATGCTCGGACGAAGAAGTCGATAGTGTGATCATGCCATTACAATCCGAGACACTATCTTGCAAGCTCGATAGAAGATGGGAAGTACTAAAACTCATAGTAGGTTTAGTCCTAGGCACAATTGGAACCTCAGCTTCACCCACAAGCATTTGAACCACATTTCTCATACTAGGTCTAGCCAATGGGTCAGGCTGTGAACAAGCTAACCCAACCATCAAAACCCTAGTCATTTCACTCTCATCAAACTTACCCTCTAGCCTAGAATCGGCTGCACCCAACAATCTCCCATCTCTATGCAATCCCCAAACCCAATCAACCAAATTGCAATTAGCCCCTAAATTACCAACCCCACTTATTAATTCCCTCTCTATTGGCCTCCTCCCACTTGCCACTTCTAGTACAACCGCTCCATAGCTAAAAACATCAGTTTTTTCAGTTGCTCTTCCAGTTAGTAAATACTCCGGGGCCAAGTACCCCATTGTGCCGGCTGCCACGGTGGCATCAGGCGATTTGTCGTGCTCGATTTGCCTAGCTAACCCGAAATCCCCTACTCGAGCATTGAACCCTTCGTCTAGCATAATGTTGCTTGTTTTAATGTCGCGGTGAATTACTTGGTTTTCGCATTCTTGATGTAAATAGGCCAATGCTGAAGCCACACCTAGTAGGATTTTCCGCCGGTGTGGCCATGGCAATGGTGTTCTTGCTTCAAACAATGCTTTATCAAGGCTCCCATTTGGCATTAGATCATAGACTAATAGAATTTCGCCTTTTTCGTGACAATATCCTTGAAGGCGGACTAGATTTCGATGTCTTAGGGTGCCTATGATGGATAGTTCGGATAAAAATTCGTTCTTTCCTTGGCTGTTATGGCTACATCTCTTCACGGCTACAATGTTGCCTGTTTCCGGCAATATGCCTTTGTAAACTGTGCCAAATGCGCCGTGGCCTATGATTCTATTGGCATTGAAGCACCTCGTCGCTGATCGGAGCTCTTTGTAGCTGAATTCTTTTGGGGTTTTGATTATCTCCGTTGCAAAAGATTCCGACTTATTGACATGTTTGTACTTTTTGGAGAAAACCCAGATGATAACTCCGGCGAAAATTGCAAAAAAAGCACTCGCCGTGACTACTCCGGCGACCGCTCCGGGACCCTCCTTGCAGAGCTGGTTATGACACGAGGACTTGCTGGTCTTCTCTTGAGCAGCAGAATGAGAACCCAGAGGAGCCAATGACGGCGCCGGCGGAGGAGAACTGACGGAATTGGCCGTCGGATTCATTAGAGTCGTCGTCGGAGGCGGCGGAGTTACCGAACCCGAACCCGAATTAGAATCAAAAGAGGAACTGAAACTCCACCATTCAATACTATGAACCTCAGTACTTCCCTGTGTAGAACCAGAGAATCCAACATACATCAAATCATTAACATACTGATCCAAATCAAGATCCAATTGCAGAATCGGCTGTTTCGGTTTGAGATTCGAATACGAAACCCAAATATTCAAACCCAGATTCAACCCATCATATTCGATCCAAACATTAACAAGATCCCCGCTTTTAAGATCGACATTAATTGAATCCAAATCAGCAATTTCAGCAGATATCATACTGTTTAGATCCAAACCCACATGATTCCCATTAATATCCCTAAACTCCACATCCATTAGAGTATCGAATTCCACCGCTACAAAACCGGACCCAACTCCATCGGTGTTTAAAAGCCCGAGACACCCACCGGCGGCGCCGATTGATTCCGCGTCCGGCGAGAGGACAAAAGCGATCCCACCGCCAATTGAAGATGGGTTTAAATTAGCAACGGAGAAAGAGAAGAAAGTAGTGAAACTGGAAAGAGAGTGAGTTCCGGGTTGCCGGAATCTGATTGGCTGGGAATAGAGAACTCTGCCGGCGCCGGAGTTGGGGACGGCGAGGTCGCGAGTGAGGCGGACACTCCCATTGTTTAAATGAGCGTCTCCGATGAGCTTTAAGCTGCTTAAAGTTAGGGTTCCGAAATCAAATTCAGTGGAGGAAGAAGCAGTGAGAATGAAGAAGAGAAAAGAGAGTAACGGTGAAAAGGGGGAAAAAGCAATCCGTGAATTTCTGTGAAGAAGAGATGACATTTGGCTGGTTAATTGATTGCCATTACACAGAATTTAAAGGAAAGTAGGAAACTTTCAAAGAAGAAGAAGAAAGAGTGGAATAAGTTTGGGTTTAAAAAGAGACGAAGAGAAATAAAAGAGGAGGACAATAGCAGGGAATCCGAAGGAAAGCGAAGAAGACAGGTGGTTGGGTGGTGTGACACGTGTCCATTTCTAACGGTTATTTTTTTTCTTATGATAAAGAAAACTTTTTTTTCTTTTATTATTATTATTATTATTATTGTTGTTGTTGTGGGAGTATTTATTGTTGTGTGTAATGTAATGTGTATACTATAGTCTTTTGTTGTCTTAATCTGGTTACAGTATCGACTTGCGGCTACATGCCGTTTGCTACTGTCGCCGTTGAATGGGTTGTATTTACTGATTTTTTTTTTATTTTAAAGCCTTTTCATGTGAATGAATATATAAATTTTGTTTACATATATGCGGTTATAGTCCAGTTTTGTTTTGACGACTTTAATCTTTTGACCAATTATTTTTCCATCACCTTTTAATTAGTTAGATAAAATTTAATTAAATTGTAATAGTATCAGAATAAATAAAAATATATATGTATATATACATATTAATGTTATATATATCTACATCCTATTTTATAGTAATTTTATTTTTGATAACGCAACCATATCTCATCATTTTAATTATTTATTTTTGTTGAAGATGATAATCAATATATATTAAAAATTAGTGTTAAATAACATCTTTAATTAAAGGTGTGTAAGAATTAAGTTATGTTACTTTTTGGGTAGCTTAATTCACAAACCATTGAAACATCAACGTTGTCAAAAATAAAATCACTCTTTGTAATGTGATTTTTTTTTAAAAAATATTATCTCATTTGGGCTTACAGTAATAACAACGAATAACTTTATCCCACCTCGTCCGAATATGGACTCGTACCTACAATCTCTAGATTCATAGCTTTAAGGTTCAACCACTAGATCAAACCTTTGTAATATGATTAAAATAAATAAATAAATATTTTTCTACATATAACCCACATGGTTAAAATCATTCTTTTCAAATCAATAAAATTCAATTCATTTTATATAAAATTTTATGTAGATTGAATTTCTTTCAATTTTTTTTATTTCATAAACGTACAAAAAGAAATTTAGTTTTCATAATGTTTATGTTGAGAGTTTAAACTAAAATTGATTAAAAAGTATGGTAAACTAGAATTATTGAGGATATAGTTGTACCTTCACCTTTTTTTACTATGTATAAATATAATCTTATAAACTTAGCAGAATGTGTTCATTGTTAACTACAATTTTTAATTTTTGATTTTTGATTTATTTTATTCTTACCTTATTTAACCAATGCTTCGTTGCTGTCTCATTAACTTAAATTTTCTATCTCTTAATCGTATGATAAAAATGAGTAAAGTAATGGCTAATTTAGATCCATAAAAACTCATATTAGATACTATACCTCTATATATATACCCAACTAATTGACGTTAACTTATAATCTCCTCCTTAACCAGTGTAGATATCGATTTCTTTGGTGAACAGATTTGCTTCCTAAATTCCAATTCCTTTCACAGTTTCATCATCATCCGACCTCTTTCACTAATTTATTTCTTTTTTCTACCTGTAATTTGGTTTTTGAACTTCTAATTTGAGTTGAAGATTTGAGCATCTTTTTACTTCAAATACTTCCAGTTAAGCTCTGTTCCTTTGGACTGTACTGAATTGAGTTTATTAATTATACATATTAATAAATCTGAATCATTATTAAAATAATAACAAAAAAACCAATTATTTTTAAAACCAATAATCGTAAATACTAATAATTAAAATAATAATATTAAATAATATTAATTAATTTAAATATATAGTAATAGAATGAATAATACTAATAAGTTAACGAATATAATATTATCTAGTTTCAATAAAAAAAATTTAATTGAATATTAATTTATAATGAATATAAATATAAATAATTAATAATAATAAATTATAATAAATAGTTATTAATAATTATAACAATATTCGATGATAAATAGTGTAATTATCAAAACTATTTCAAATAACATTTAATAATAAATAAATAATTCTTATATTTATTATCAAATGATAAATTTTTTTAATAATTACAATTAATTATTACAATTACAAGTAAATACTACTTGTAATTAAAAATTATTTAAATAAAAATTATTATTTACTATTATTTAACTTATACTATTTATTTATAATTATATTTTAACTCATCCCATTTCATTTAACTATATGTTTTAATGAGATGATAAAAAATAATCCATGACAAGTCAAATAAAATAAACTATATTACTAAAATAAAAAAATTACAATAAGCCCCTTTAAGACAAACTTAAAAAAATTAATAATAATCATTAATAATTATTTTACAGTATTATTAATAGCTATTATCATAATAATAAAAATAATAATTATCATTATAATTATTTTATAATAATTTAATATTACTTATTTTATAAATATTATATTAATATTAATTAAATTATTTAATTATTAATTTTTTATATCAATAATTTTTATTATTATTTATTATTATAATCAATTATTATTATTAAATTAAAATGATAATTTTTATTAATTTTTTTTATTAATAGGATTATTTATTATTTATATTAATAATTTGAATGGACCTAAATTGAATTTAACTAAATTACAGTCTAAGTTAATTACCTATTCCCCTTTCTCTCTTATCTCCTCTTTTCTATTTTGAAAAACCCAAACCAGATTCAACAAAATCCCAGTTGCATGAAACCCAATTTCATATCCAAAATTCTAGTTAAAGCAGTAGCAAAGCGCAACCAAATCAAATCGACGAAACAGTGAATATCAACAGAAGAATTAGCAGTAGTTATGAAGAATAATCAAGATGAAAAAGGGGTTCACAATTTGGAGATTTAGAGGAATCAAAGTCCATTGATAAAATTAATTAATGGGCGGATGTCGAGATTTTGAGTTCACGGGGATTATATGGTTTAAAGATAAGGAAGGGTAATAAAGTGTTGGAGATAAGCTTGAATTCCAAAGTTTTATTCACTAAAGGAGTTAACAGAGAAAAAGAGGAGTTTAATCAACGTTAGTTGCAGTTATGCTGATTAGGATTTAAAATTGACAAATGTCCACGATTAAACGGGGACAGAGAAGGAGATACAATAGTGAGGATCATAGTACGCAGCAAGGCGCCTTATTGGAATGTAAGGCGTACTTTCCTATAAAGGTGCATTCCTGGATACGCCTTTTTTCAGGTGCACAGGTGCATGGACGCAATGCTTTTTTAAATTAGGCGCTATAAGTGATAAAAATTAAAAAATAACAATTGAAACCCTTTTTTTTAATTAAAAGATAAAAATAAAATAAAACGAGGGCCCATATAAAGCTGTGGATGCATTGATGATAACAACGAGTGGTTGGTTGGGAAGAAGTTGAGTGATCAAGACTTGGTATTTCCGAATGAAGACTTGACATGGCGTGATGTGGAAAATGCAAGTGGAGCTCGGGAAGTTAGAAGCACTAGGAAACAAGACACTAAAAAAGTTGAGTGAATGTTTTTTTGGATTATTATCTAAGAAGCACGGAAAACTCCTAGACACTGACATTTCCGTTTCTGTTTTCCTCTCGGAAACCTGAAATCACTATATTTTTTGCATTTCCAGTGTGCATTTCCAGAAATCGAAAATATTTTCTTTCCCGTTTCCGAGCTACAAAGATTATTATTGTCTTTCATTTAGGATTATGAACTTTTTTTTAGTTGTGGACCATTATGACTTGTGATATTTTTTATAACTTTAAGTTTTAAGTAGTTATATTATATACATCTTATATATCTATAAGACTATAAATATATTTTAGAAATTTTATACTTGTGCGCCTTTCTTGTTCTGGGCGTGCGCCTTTTTTGTGCCTTGCGCTTATGCGACGGGCAAGACCCTAGCGCCTTGCGTGCGCCTCGCGCCCTCGACTACTAGGGTGGGGACAGCAGATTTATTCTCCGAATAATTATCCGTTAAAGTATTGACTTATTCTACTCTCGATTATAAGTTTTTCATATATTAAATAACTGTTGAACCAAGTACGAGTTTGGACTGACTCAGTAGTACTTAAGTTTTGATCATAACAATTAAGTTAAGAATGGGATAATCAAATCAATGATGATGTTAAAATAAATAGTCTATGGTTATAAAGGAGTTAGTAAATTTGAGGGTAGAATTTCAAGTCTCTGCTGACCTAGCTATTTAGTTTTACTCTGAGTTGTTTCTGGGCTGAGTATCTACTTAGTCACTGACTTCGTAATATTCACTCAGCACTTGATATTTAGATTTTGTTTCAGCTGTGCGCTTGACGATATATCATTTTCGCTGAGTTACTTTATATCTGTCAAAGCTGCTTACTTTACCTTTTAAGGTAAAAAGGGATCTTTGCTTTTAGTCTTGTTTTTTGCACGAACATTAATGAGACAAAGACAAAAAGAATTATTGCCTTGACAAGACTCTGGTTAATGAAGAAAATGACAAAGTCTTCCATGATCAAGCTGCAAAAGGTTATTTGCCAATTTGGGCAACTCCGCAGATCTACCAACCTTGTATCGCGCGCTCTACAACATGTCAGAATACCAGAAGGAATGGGATGAAGACACATGGCAAGTCAGGGCGAGTTCTCTCTAACGGAAGACTAGCATCAAACGATAAAGGATTCAAATTAAAGCTTGAATCTCAATCTAACGAATTGATTTTCCATCTCACAATAGTGCAATTCTATCTCTTAACGGATTGATTTGAAGAAGCAACGGGTAGATAGATGAGCTGTTAATTTCAGAAGATGCCAACGTAAGTTCAACGACTACTTTCTCAATCCAACTATAAAAGGAGCAAGAAGGCAAGCGTTAGAACTTGGTGATTACACTTGAATTTTCTAGAACCTAAAACTCTGAAAAATTACAAGCTTTAAAGAAGTTCAAGCAAGAAATCATCACTGAGCGAGAATCTACTTTAGAACATGAGAGAATAGAATAGATCATTTGCTTGCAATATTAGATCATTTATAACTGGATCAACGTTTCTATAAGTTGAATCCAAATCTTGTTTAGACTCTTAGTGAGTTGCTAATAGAAGAGGGTATTCTAGTCAGCGGGTGAGCGATTGCAGTTTGGAGGGTACTTACTGTAATTGGGTAATTTGTGAAAGGCTTCTCCACTTAGGGTAAAGGAGTTGAGATTAGTGGATTAAAGCCGAGACACTCTCTCGGGATTGGATGTAAGCACAAGTTGCTAAACCAGTATAAAAATCTCAGTGTTCTTCACTTTATTGCATTTTCCAATTTTTTACTTAGCCAACTGACCTCACTCAGCGGTGCAAGTAATTATTGTGAAAAAGTTTTATAAGTTCTTGAGTGAGTCATTGAGCCCCCTGTCTAACTCAGTGAGTGTATGCATAGGGACCAATAAGTGGTATCAAAGCCGTTCTCATTTCAAAGATTTCATAATCTTTGAGAGAAAGACCATGGCGTACAAAGGAGAATCCAGTGGAAGTGCCCAAAAGACCATGGCATATAAAGGAGAATCCAGTGGAAGTGCCCAAGCCTATATTCTGCCAGAAGGCATGTCAGTCAGCAGGCCTCCTATGTTCAATGGAGAGCATTATACTTATTGGAAGAACAGGATGAAGAACTTCATCCAGTCATAAAGTATGCACATTTGGATAGCTATTGTTGAAGGGTCATATGTTCCCACCATCGTGAAGAATGGATTCAAAGTAGATAAGTACTCTAATGAATGGGACAATCAGGACTTAGTCAGACTGATGGAAAATGCAGCTGCTATCAACTACCTTCATTGCACTCTTGATGCAGCTGAGTTTAATCATATCTTTGGATGCAAAACTGCCAAAGAGATTTGGAAGAAGTTGGAAGTGACTTATAAAGGTACTGACAAGGTGAAAGAGTCCAAGATCAATATACTAATGAGGGATTATGAATGGTTCCACATGAAGCCCAAGGAGGATATTTCCAACATAAACACCAGGTTCATGAATATAGTTAATGAGCTGAAGAGACTTGGCAAGACCTTCACAGAAGAAGAAATTATCAAGAAGATCTTAAAAAGTTTGACTTAAGAATGGGAAGCTAAGAAGAATGCTATTGAAGAAGGGCATGATTTGAAGACCTACAAGTTTGATGCGCTGATTAGAACTCTACTGACTCATGAGATGTCTTTAAAGTAGTATGGAGATGAGTCCAAGAAGCACAGGCATAAAAAAAAGGAGAGCTCAAGCAGAGCTGTTGTTCTGAGAGCTGATGATGATGAAGAAGATTCCTCTAAGGAAGGATATCCAGAAGATAGAAAGGAAGAAATTACGCTGATGACCAAGAATTTTAAAAGATTCTTGAGGAAAGACAAAAACTTCCAAAAGTTTAGAAAGACAGGCAAGTACAGGAAAGGAGCAGATGAAAGACTAGGAAAGGAGTTCAACAAAGAGCATAACAAAGATATTAAATCCTTTGGATGTGGTGAATAGGGGCATATTCAGTCTAGTTGTCCTAAAGCTAAGAAGGACAAGTTCAAGAAGAAGAAGAGTAAGAAAGCCCTTGCTGCTACCTGGAGTGACTCTGAACAAGAGTCATCATCCTCAGATGAAGAGGCACAAGATTTTGCCAATATGTGTCTCATGGCTAAGGATGATCTACCCAACTCAGAGTCAGCTGACCAACCAACCACTTCAGCTGCCAGACAATCATCTGACAAGAGCAGAGATAAAGGAAACTACACTGAGGTAAATTCTGAACCCCCTTTATCTTCAGATGAGCTTGTTGCAATACTTAATGATGTTATTAATGTGACTAAGAAGTCAACCAAATACATCAAAGTACTTCAGAGGAGGTGTGATGATCTAGAAAATGTCAATTCTTCTACCTCACTTGACATCTTATACTTAATGGAAAAGGCTGAGTACTAAAATGGATATAATAGCAAACTCTCTAAGAAATTGGATGAGCTAGTTGCTAAATTAACATCTTTGAAAAAGGTGCGGGTCCCTCCTTAACCTAGCAGGAATACTCAGAGTAATCGCACTCACCACTCTGAGAAGGTTTCTCAAAAGAGTAAAGTGAGCAGGCCTAATCCTAAGGCCGCTTGTAGCTTTTATGGAAAGCTAGGACATGCAACAGTCATGTGTAGGCACAAAAATGGTTACTATAATGAGTATGACTGGTCAAGGAAGATCACCACTAATAAGGGAGGACCCAGCCAAAAAAAGGCATGGGTACCTAAGAAAACTTAATTGTTTTGCAGGTGAGCCTGAGATCCACTGAAGATAAAAGAATGTGGTATTTGGATAGTGGATGCTCGAGGCATATGACAGGTGATGAAAAGTAGTTCATCATATTGGAGCGACGAAGGAATGGAAGTGTTAGTTTTAGAGACAACAAAAAGGAAAAGATTGTTGGCAATGGCACAATGGGAGTCAAGCATTTAATTGATAATGTGTCTCTGGTGAAAGGCCTAAAGTTCAACTTGCTAAGCATTGCTCAGCTGTGTGACAAAGGGAGGAAAGTTGTATTTGACCCATCGGGTTGCTCACTCATTGATGGTAATTCTGACCAAACTATTCTTTATGCTCCTAGAATCAATAATGTTTATATGTTTGATTTATCCCCTGGCTCCAATGATATATGCTTAGTTTCTAAGGAGGAAAACTCATGGCTATGGCACAGAAGGTTAGGACATATCAATATGACCAATCTGTTTAGCATGCCAACTTGGGAAATAATTTTGGAAGACCTTTAAATCCATAGGTGATATATCTTCTTCTCGTCCCCGTGATCTTCTATACATGGATTTGTTTGGGCCTGTTATGCCAGCAAGTCTAGGTGGAATGAAATACACCCTTGTGGTTGCAGATGACATGACCAGGTTCACTTGGATTGTCTTGCTTGCAAGCAAAGATGAAACATTTGAATCATTCTCTAGGTTGCCTACCCGGATCGTGAATGAAAAAGACCTTAAAATTAATAGAATCCACCGTGAGCATGGAAGAGAATTCGAAAACAGACAGTTTAAGGAATTCTATTCTAAGCATGGTATTGACCACAATTTTTCTGCCCCTCATACACCTCAGCAGAATGTGGTTGTTGAGAGAAAGAATCACACTATTGCGGAGATGGGTCATTCTATACTGAGTGATAACAATCTACCAAAGTATTTCTGGGGAGAGGTTGTTAACACAGCTTGTTACATTCTATACGGGGTTTTAATTCGCCTAGTTTTGAATAAAACTCCTTATGAACTTTGGAAGGGGCGCAAGCGCAAGGTTGGTCATCTCAAGGCCTTTGGTTGCAAATGCTTCATATTAAACACTAAAGACCAATTGGCTAAATTTGACCCCATGGCTGATGAAGGAATCTTTCTGGGTTACTCAACACACAGTAGGGCATATAGAGTGTATGTGAAGAGGACTGGCATTTTAAAGGAGTCTATGCATATAGATTTCAATGAAACTAACAGTGCAGGTAAAGAAGCTTGTGATGATGAAAGAGAAAAGGATCAAGTCAGCGGATCAGTTAGCCAGCCTATTGTTGTTCCTAATCTAGCCCTAGAGAAAGAAGATTATGAAGTTAACTTGGATCAATCAATAAACTTTGGTGATGATGTGGATGCTCAACCAATGATAGTACCTCAGCGAGCTGATCCTGATCTACCAAAAGAAGTCAGAGCAAGGAGAGATCACCCAGTTGACAAGATTCTTGATAGTGTGCAAAATCCAATGTTGACTAGAGATCAGTTGAATAGAATGATGAGCCATTCAGCATTTGTTTCATTAATTAAACCAAAGAAGTTTGAAGATGATGAGTTTGATGACAACTGGATGATTGCAATGCAAGAAGAGCTAGACCAATTTAGAAGAAACAAAGTATGGGATTTGGTGGAGAAACCCAAAGGAAAGTCAATCGTAGGCATCAAATGGGTTTTCAAGAACAAACTAGATGAAGCTGGAATGTTGTCATAAACAAGGCCAGACTAGTTTCTCAAGGCTACAGTCAACAAGAAGGCAATGACTATGGAGAAACATTTGCACCAGTAGCAAGACTTAAAGCCATAAAAATTCTCTGTGCTTTTGCAACCCATATGAACTTCAAGTTGTTTCAGATGGATGTAAAGAGTGCATTTCTTAATGGTTATATTCAAGAAGAAGTCTATGTCAGACAACCCCCAGGCTTTGAAGACCCAAAGTATCCAGATCATGTCTTCAAGATAAAGAAAGCTCTATATCGACTAAAATAGGCTCCAAGAGCTTGGTATGAGAGACTGACTAGCTTTTTACTCAGCAAAGGCTATGTCAGAGGAAAAACAGATACAACTCTGTTTATAAAAAAAAAAGCATCAAGATGTGTTGCTAGTCCAAATCTACGTGGATGACATCATTTTTGGAGCTACTAATGAAAAGCTATGCAAAGGAATTTAGTCAGCAGATGAAGAAAGAAATTAAAATGTCAATGATGGGAGAGATTAATTTCTTTCTTGGTTTGCAAATCAAGTAAGGTGATGATGGGATCTTCATCAACCAAGCTAAGTATGCCAAGGAAGTACTCAAGAATTTTAACATGGATAAAGCAAAGCCAATGTCAACACCCATGACCACTAATACAATTCTGAGTAAAGATGAGGAAGGTAAACCTGTAGAGAGTAAGCTCTACAGAGGTATTATTGGTTCTCTACTTTGCTTAACTGCTAGTAGGCCTAACATTCAATATATTGTATGTTATTGTGCAAGATATCAAGATAACCCCAGAGAATCTCACTTAAGAGAATTCTCAGGTATTTGCAAGGCTCTTATGATGCAGATTTATGGTATCTAAGTAATGCAGACTTCACTCTGAGAGGATACACAGATGCTGACTATAGAAGAGACAAACTTGAAAGGAAAAGCACCACAGGAGGTTGTCATTTCCTTGGTAATTGTCTAGTAACATGGTTTAGCAAGAAGCAGACTTCTGTGGCTCTGAGTACAGCTGAGGCTGAGTACTTAGCTGTAGAAAGTTGTGTAGCACAACTGCTATGGATTAAGCAGCAACTGGAGGATTATGGTATAAAGTCTAATTTTCTTAAAGTCATGTGTGACAACAAGAGTGCAATTGACCTATCCAAGAATCCAGTTCAATATGGCAGGATGAAGCATGTCAATATTAGACATCACTTCATAAGGGATTGTGTGCTAAAGGAGAAGTTAAGCTCACCTACATTCCTATTGAAGAACAATGAGCTGACATATTCATAAAGCCTATTGGAAAGGATCAATTCAATACGCTAAGACAGCTGATCGGAATGTCCAATCCAATTTAAAGAAATACATTTCACTCTGACCTATCCTAAAGCGGAACAAACTAGGGCACACTCTGAGCTTCTGCGAATTAGGTCAAGTATTACTTTTGCCGCTTGAATTTTGGACACTTCATTAATTGTCACCGGTTATCTTTCAAATTTAAACTTGATAGAAACAGTAGCAAGTTATGAAACGATCCATATTCAGTAGCAAGTTATCCCATGTTTCTTGCGTTCATTAATCCTATGGTATACATTATGCAATCTCACCATTGAATCTTAAGACCATGGATTGTGAGTCGTACACGTAGTTACAGTTTTAGCGAAAATTTTTTGGCTATTTAAAGGGAAGTTTAGAAAGAGGAAAGGTTGCTTTACAATATTTCTCTTCTGCAATCTTCTTCTCTAAATCCCTAATTCTCTAATTCGCTTCAAAGCAATCTTCAATGACGAGCACATTAGGAAGGAAATCTGATCTTTTTGTAAGGAATAAGAAGGATACTCACTAGATAACTACAATAGATCATGTTGCTCAGTTGGCTATTAGTATGGATAAGATTGAAGAACTGAGAATTCCAGCATGAACCAAATATGTTCATATAAAATATTGTTTCATGGAGAAAACTGAAGTGGAGAAGCCAACCATTATATATATGCTAAGTTTCACTAGCAATGACAGATTCAGCAAGTGGACGTGCCAGCACCACTTAAGAGGATTCTTTGAGATTCCTAGTGGTTGCTACGAGGAAGTTATTCAGAGATTCTACCATGGAATTCATATGGTAGAAGGTCAGAAGGAACTTTTTGTGACCACGAAGATGGGGAGGAAAGTCTATGTGACCCCCAAATTGATTGCAGGTCTTTTGGAAATGCGAGAGAGAGGGCTCAGACTACGAGTCATCAATGATGAAGACCATGTTGATATCCCTATAGACTATAAAGTTCCTAAAGATTACAAGGCAATGGTCCTCGTAGCTTCTATGTTCACAAAGGAAGGGAAGCAAGCCCATGAACTTATGACTAAGGTTCTTTTGCCCAAAATAGGCTCTACAGAGAGTTGTTCAAAGTTCAAAAGGGTATTCATCTATGCACTGACCCATGGCATGAGCATTAATTAGCCAATGGCCATCTTGCACAGATTCCTAAAGGTCACCAAGCACATGGTGTATGGACAGTTGGTGATGGAGATTTGCAGGCGTATGAGCTAGATTTAGAAGGATGGATAGCTGAATGTTGATAATCCGCTCAAGCTCACTTGCAATAAAGGCATCTAAGGTCAAATCTTCTTCATGAGGCTGGATTGGCTTCATCTCCATTATAGCCTTGGGATCTTTTAATCTCACTTCTCCTGGTTTCACTTGATATCTTTGGTGTTGGAAGGTCTCTCATTGGCTCTATGTCCATGAATTTTGAGCAATACTCACTTTCATGGACTTAGAGCTAATGAGAGACCTTCCAACACCAAATATATCAAGTTGAAACTAAGAGAAGTGAGAGTAAAAGATCCTAAGGTTATAATGGAGATGAAGCCAATCCAGCCTCATGAAGATGATTTAACCTTGGATGCCTTTGTGGCAAGTGAGCTTGAGTGGATTACAAAGCTCAGAGCAGAGAAAGGAGAGGATATAATGGAGAAGAAAGCAGTGAAGAAAGAGGTTAGGAGAGACTCCAAGAAGGAAGTCAAGAAAGGGAGCTCATCGAGCTCTATTCCGGTAGCTGTCCAAGTTCCAAAAAAGACAAGATCATCAAAGGGAACTAAGGAAGCAAAGACTCGTAAGCTGACTCCAAAGTAGACAGAGGATGAGAAGAAGGCTAAAGAAGAGTTGAGAGAGGAGATGCCTCTGAAAAGGGAGAAGAAAAGGAAAGTAGATGAAGCTCAGCTGAATGAGGTGACTGCTAAAGGTAAGGAAGCTCCATCAGTTCCTGTACCTCAAGTAGGTTAGCCTAAAAAGAAGCTTATGGTGAAGAAAGGGACTAGAATAGTCCAAGACCTTGAGGAATCTGAGAGAGTTAAGGCTACTGAAGAAGAAATAATCAGAAAAAGGCAAGAGTTGATTGAAGTTGAGATAAAGAGGAAGGCTAACGAAGCAGCAGCTAGAGTTAAAGTAAACATTGAACAAATTCTGCAATCTGTAGTTGCAAGATTAGTTGAGAAGGAAGTACCTGAAGTTGTGGATGAGATGAATGGAGCTCTTGATGTGATTGAGAATCAGGATGAGCAGGAAGAAGATGAAGTTGTAAAGGTTGATGCTGTGGAATTTGACGTTCTTAACTCTGACTAGCAGGTTAGTTTGACTGTTAAGGAAGCTGGGGAGAAGAAGGAGAACAAGAAGAAGAGGAGGTTATTTAAGAAGATGAAGGTAGTGATAGATGAAGATGAGGGAGACTTGTAAGCTAAGGAGGAAGAGGATGTTGTAGCTGAGCAGGGAGCTCAGCTAACTGAGGATTCTCAAACTCAGGTCAGCGAGTCCACTATTGAAGGTGAAGAAGAGAAGGAGGAGGAAAACCAGGAGCCATTCTTTTTCCAAAACCCTATACTTGACACACCACTCTCACCTACACCAATGTCTGCCTTACCCTTACCTGAAAGCCCAAACCATCCACATCCAATGCAGGCAAAAATAACCAAGTCTCTGACCAAACCAACACCAAAGACTCTGACCAAACAACCATCACTCCATACCTATCACCCATTGGATCTACGGTGCATGAACAACTACTTTTGGAAGGACCTCTACCAGTCAGAGGACCTCCAATTATTAAGAAGATTACAGAACAACCACAATAACAATAACCACCTCAACAACCACAACCACAACCCTAATTCAACCCTCAAGCTAAACTTTTGGGAGATATAAGGAGAATGGGGAGAGCAAGGTTTCTAGGACTTAGGATGGATGCTGAGATTGATGCTGAGATAGCAAAATCATTATTGTTTGAGGATGTCCTAAGGAGAATTACAAAGGCTGTGGAGCCAGTGCAAGGATTTCTTAAAGCAGTTGAGGAGATGAAAGCCCACTTTAAATCAGTCCCTACCCAATTCTCATTGGTAAAGGTAATAGTATCCCATGTGTTTCCTTTATTATCTATTGCAGGTAGGCAGGCTGGTGGATTGAAGATGGAAGTTGCAGAACTCAAAAAGCAAATGGAAAAGATCTATGAGAGTAATTGTGAGGTGCTGAATGATGAAAGATGTTTTAAAAACTCAATGATAGACAAGTTTAATCCCTTACTGGAAGCTATTCTGAAAGTCCTTAATGGGCATAACATTTTAAGCAAGGAGAATGAGGCAAATACTTCCAAATTAGATGCAGTTATTGATGGAATCAATGCACTAATTATTGTAGTCACCAATCAAGGCAATTCAAATATGCTGACTTAGATGAGAGGAGATATCTTGAAGGGAGTCAAGGACTCTGAAGGAGAAGTGCTTAAAGCCTTGAAGAGGCTCAATATTTATGATGCTTTAAATAGTGACATTGTTGTGGTAGATGCTAAACTAGAGCCTACACTTCACCAGAAGCTTGGACACATCAGAGACTAAATCAAGCAAGTTCAAGCTAATGTCATTAATGATGGAGAAGCACTTGACAAGATACATGATGAAGGCACTACTCATATCAGGAGCACTCTAATGCTAGAGCGGATTCTCAGAGAAAACAATCAGGCTAAAGCTCTGGCCAGTCTTACCCAGATATTCAAAAAAGGACTAAGCGCTCAATATCAAGTCAATCTTTCTCAATCCCGTGCTTTGGTAGGCTTGTTTTCATTTCTCAGAGAATAAGAAGCTATATTGCAGGAAATCTATGAGCTGCTCGTGCAAAATTTTTTATCCAATATTTTTGGTCAGCTAGAAACATTTGAAGGGTCTCTGAGCTCGTTTGATCATCGAGCCCAAGCCATTCTAGATGCAATGACAATGGGGGAGAAGGATGCAAGAAGTGTGAGCAAGAGGAAAGGGAGAGAGAACAGAGGATAGCTGAGTTTTCTTTCAATCTATCTAAGGATCTGGAGCGCATTCAAAGAGAATATCATGAGACGAGGAAGAGGAAAGGCAAGGAGATTGCGCTGCCCAAGGAAAAGAAGTCAAGATGGGATCAACATGCCTATGAGGAGAGGATATCCAATCTTGGAGGACCTCCACTGCCTAAATAGAATAGAATATCTATGTAATCGTTAGAGCTTATTGTAAAACTTAGTATAGATTAACTCATCGTTGTCTGTACTCAAGTTATTGTTTAATGAAAAGATTACATATTTTGTTCTAAGTTAAGATCTTCTTAACTTCTTATATTTTTCTGCTACATATGTGTTGATCTTTTGCAGAAAATTATTAGAAGTGTTAAGAAATGCTGAACTCAGAAGATTCAAGAATTATAAGGGAGTTAGCATTCACTCTGAGCCAATTTAAAGATCTTGAACAAAGACATATCAAGCATGAGTGTAAGAAAACTCTAATCAAAATATCTTATTGATTTAATTCTCTCTTAGTTAATTGCCATTGATCAAAATGGGGGAGATTATTGAACCAAGCACGAGTTGGGACTGACTCAGTGGATGACTCAGTAGTGCTTAAGTTTTGATCATAATAATTAAGTTAAGAATGAGATAATTAAATCAATAATGATGTTAAAATAAAGTTTATGGTTATAAGGGAGTTAGTAAATTCGAGGGTAGAATTTCTAGTCTCCGCTGACATAGCTATTTAGTTTAACTCTGAGTTATTTCTGGGCTGGTATCTACTTAGTCGCTGACTTGGTAATATTCACTCAGCACTTGATTTTTAGATTTTGTTTCAGTTGTGCGCTTTATGATCTATCATTTCCGCTGAGTTACTTTAAGTTTGTCAAAGCTGCTGACTTTACCTTTTAAGGTAAAAAGAGATCTTTGCTTTTAGTGTTGCTTTTTGCAGGTACATTATTGATACAAAGATAAAAAGAATTAATGCCTTGACAAGAATCTGGTTAATGAAGAAAATGACAAAGTCTTCCATGATCAAACTACAAAAAGTTATTTGCAAATTTAGGCAATTCTGCATATCTACCAACCTTGTATCGCACACTCTACAACATGTCAGAATACATGAGGGAATGGGATGAAGACACGTGGTAAGTCAGCGCGAGTTCTCTCTAACGGAAGACTGACATCAAACAATAAAGGATTCAAATTGAAGCTCGAATCTCAATCTAACGGATTGATTTTCTATCTCACAACGGTGCAATTCTATCTTTTAACAGATTGATTTGAAGAAGCAACGGGTAGATAGATGAGTAGTCAATTTCAGAAGATGCCAAGATAAGTTCAACAGCTACTTTCTCAATCCAAATGTAAAAGGAGCAAGAAGGCAAGCGCTAGAACTTGGCGATTACACCTGAATTTCCTAGAAGCTAAAACTCTGCCAAATTACAAGGTTTAAATAAGTTCAAGCAAGAAAGCATTACTCAGCGAGAATTTGCTTTATAACAAGAGAGAATATAATAGATCATTTACTAGTAATATCAGATCATTTGTAACTGGATCAATGATTCTATAAGTTGAATCCAGGTCTTGTTTAGACTCTTAGCGAGTTGCTGATAGAGGAGGGTATTCTAGTCAGTGGGTGAGCGATTGCAGTTTAGAGGGTACTTACTGTAGTTGGGGAATTTGTGAAAGGCTTCTCCGCCTAAGGTAAAGGAGTTTAGATTAGTGGACTAAAGTCGAGACACTCTCTCGGGTTGCCGAACCAGTATAAAAATCTCAGTGTTCTTTACTTTATTGCATTTTATAGTTTTTCACTCAGCCAGCTGACCTCACTCAGTGGTGCAAGTAATTATCGCGAAAAAGTTTTATAAGTTCTTGAGTGAGTCATTCACCCCCCCTCTGACTCAGTGAGTGTACGCATAGGGACCAACAATAATAATATAACTAATTAATAGCAAAGTGTACAAAACCCAAATACAAGTAAGGCCCATAAGGCCCACTCAACAAACTTACCTACTAAAGCTAAAAGGACAAAGACATGTGTCAATCATCTAAGCATTTCTTGTCTACCAAGATAGGACACATGGTAACCATCCAATGGACCATACCTGTATATAAGGATTGAAGGCACACTTCCCTAAGTAATTGATCTCTCACTATTCATCCATTTTTAGTAATATCCACATCATCCCCTATGCTAAGTACTGACTTGAGCGTCGGAGTAGCTACGTTGGCTCGCCTGACCTAGCCCTCTAACGGTTCGTTCTCTGTATAGGTATTGGTGGCTCAGCTACATACCGGACTGACCCTGTGTCTTGGATATTACGACATCCAATTAGTGTGGTGAGCGTGGATCGAACACAACAACCTGATTTTTAGATTCTGAAGTTCCCAAAAGTTACCCCTTCATTTTAAGTCTCGCAATAGTAATAGATGATTCCTCTAAAAAGAAGACAATCCTAAAGTCAACCATAAGCAATGGCAGTTTGGTAGTGACCCCGGGGTCGGCGAGCGAGTTAGTAACCCCTCTAAAACTAGCCGATGCCTTGGGGAATGTTATAGAAAATGTAGTCCTTGGTCCTGAACTTGACGAGCAGATCGATGTAATGGTGGTAGAGCCTGATAGTTCGCCTGATCTAAAGCTATTGGCGAAGTTCACAAAGTAAGTCGTGTACAAGATGGGTCATATGGAGCACTCAGTAAATAGTTTAAATGTATAGGCTCAGCCACCGATGGCAAAGTGGTGAACCTGGAAAGAAAGGCGGCTGCATCGGCTCACTCTGGCTAGGCGTCAAAAGGATTATAGGGTCTAAAGAGATGTTTGACGTAAGACCGAAGCCAACAAGACATAGCCTTCTTGACCTCCACTACATCAGGCAACTAGACAGAACTGAGCCTTCACGAGCTAAGGTCCCATTGACCGATCAAAGAATCGATCGGCTACAAACTATAGCCCCGGCTCGAGCCCTGACCTGGAGAGATCGTGGTAAGTAAAGCAATATACATTTCGCTCGCCCACAAGAGCGCGAGCTTGAGCAATAGAGGGGGGAAACATGTTAAAGACCTCGATACAACTCTCCCAGTGCGTCAGTTAATTCTTCTATGAAGGAGCCTAAGAGGTCGACGACCAGGTTAGATCAAACCATATCATCTAAGCAAATAATTGAAGAAATTGAAAGGAACCTAGCTCCGAAATGGGCAGGCAATGTCATGAAAAACGTGAAAGCACTTCTGGCAGATATGAGAATGGGACCAGCCATCATAGAGATAGAAGATGCCGAGTCCCCATTTTCCCCTGAAATATTATAGGCTGAGTTCCTAGAAAGTTTTAAGTGGCCCAAGCCGCAAGACTGCAATGGCACAGGAGATTTGACCCTACATGTAAAAAACTGCAAGCGAAAATTGGCAACTACCAGGGCGATCGATGCAATGTTATGCAAGATTTTCCTTATGGCTCTCAAAGGACCTGCCACCTTCTGGTTCGAAAATTATAAACTAGGGTCAATCATAAACATTAAGGCAATGATAAAAGATTTTCTTCTGTACTTTGTGACCTCAATCCTGCCGTATAAGACTACTCAAGACTTACTGTTAATGAAACAAGGTCGGAACGAGCCGTTAGGAGATATTGTGAAGCAGTTCCAAAAGGCGACCCTAGAGGTAAAGGGGTGTAGTGTCGATGTGGCCACTGATATCTTGGCTAGCAATTGTAGGAATACTGACATGAAGAAGGATTTGCTCACCAAGAGACCAAAAAGCTTAGCCTTGATGATGTAAAAGGCACGAGAGTGGGTAACTTACAAGGCCCATGAGAGGGGGTACTAGTACATGAGCATGTGAGGCGACAGTAGAGCCCACCCCGGTCTAATAAGTTATCCAAGCCGCCCAAATATGAATACCAGCGACGCGATCTCCCTAAGAGAGAGGTGTTGTACTAGATAGAAAAAAATTGGTAGTACATTGAGTACCCACCAAAGATGAGATGACCAGGGAAGCCAGGCACCTATTGTGACTTTCACAAGGCCGCGGGGACATAATACCGATGAATGCTGCCACCTGGCCATTGAGCTTAACAAGCGAGCGAAAGAAGGGAAACTTAATCATTTCTTAGCTATACCTTGACAAAATCGGTGACAGGACGAGCGGGTAGAGAGGCACCATGGCCCGCCAGCTTGATGGAGAGTTATCAACATTATCCGCGGAGGACTGATGTCTAGGAAAAGAAAAGTATCACCTATTAACAACACTAGTTGGGACAGAGGGGTGCATTACTCCTTCGTACATATCCTCAAACCAGCCCCACACCAAGATGCATTGGTTGTCGAAATAAAAGTTGAGGGTTTTCTAGTCAAAAGGGTGTTAGTAGACACCGGTAGTTCTGTTAATTTGATGACTTGATCCATTTACAATGCCTTGGGATTGCTATAAATCATGATGGTTGATGACTTGATAAAATGGAAATCACAGGCCGAGTTTCTAGTGGTAGACATGCCCTTTGCATATAATATAATCCTGGGAAGACCAATTTTAGTCAAATCCGAGGAGGCCATCAGCTTGTGTTACCTTATGTTACGAATTCCAACCAGACAAGGTATGGCCATGGTGAAACGAAAAGATGGCTTGAGAGATGTACCTGGCTTCATTATAGGCTTAGCCGACTTGTCGCATAGAAGAGAGTCCTCCAAAAAGACCAAACCTCATGGGAAGCTGGAAACATTGGTCCTAAGCCAGAATAGAGAAGTGTTCATCTTAGAAGACATGCGACCTGAGGTAAAGGCAACCTTGATAGAAGTAATTAAGAGGAATGAAAGTTCATTTGCTTGGACCGAGGCCAACATCGTGGGAGTTGATCCTAGAGTCATGGAGTAAAAACTCAACGTCGACCCTAAGGCAAAGTCAGTGAAGCAAAAATGAAGGAACACATCCCCGATAAGCAGCGTGCCATTAAAGAAGAAGTAGCAAAACTTTTGAAGGTCAACCGCATCAGGGAGGTGGAATACTCAGTTTTGATGGAAAATATAGTCCTAATTAAGAAGCCTAGTGGAGCATACAAAATGTGTGTGGATTTCACTGATCTCAATAAGGCATGCCCTAAAGACAGTTACTCACTACCTAACATAGACTCTCTAGTAGACGCGACTGCGGGCTATGAATCCTATTCCACCATAAACATGAAAGCTGGATACAACCAAATCCCAATGGCCGAGGCAGATGTGGAAAAGACTTCATTCATAACCCACAAGGCAACATAATGTTATAAATTTATGCCATTTGTATTGAAGAATGTAGGAGAAACCCACCAGCGTTTGGTAAAAAAATTTGAAGGCGTGATCGGGGAAACCGTGGAGTTATACATCGATGATATGATAATTAAGAGCAGGACGACCGATGCACACCCTGGTGACTTGGAAGAGGTGATGTGCATCTTAAATCAATACAAGTTAAAGCAAAACCCAGAAAAATGCACTTTTGGCATAGCCCGGGAAAGTTCCTGGGATTCTTAATCTCCCACAGAGGAATTGAGGCTAACCCAGATAAAATTAAGGCGATATTAGAATTACAACTGCCCAAGAATCTGAATGACATTCAAAAGCTGAATGGCAAGATCAATGCCTTAGGCCGATTCATATCATGCTCAGCACGACGATGCATGCCTTTCTACAAAACCTTAAAAGAGGAAATAAATTTTCGGTGGACAAAGGAGTGGGCTAAAGTATTAGATGAGTTAAAATAATTCCTATCCTCACCCCCACTACTCAGTCGACCCACCCCTGGAGAGTGCTTATTCCTTTACATTAGCACCTCTAAAGAGGCTTTAGGAATGACCCTTATTAGGGAGGAGAAGGCAGGACAGTACCCAATTTACTATTGCAACAAAGTTTTGAGAGACGTCGAGTTAAGGTATCCCCGCCTTGAGGAAGCCGCTTATGCTGTCATTATTGCATCTCAAAGACTAATACACTACTTCTAATCTCATACGATCATAGTCTGAATTGACCTGGGCTTAAAAAAGGTCCTTCAAAGGCCTGAGACATCAGGCAGATTATCAGAATGGGCAGTAAGGCTATCTGAGTTTGACGTCAGGTTCGAACCAAGGAAGGCAATGAAAAGCCCAAGCCTTGGTAGATTTTATACAAAAAGCTCTGACCCTAGAGCCTACAATGTTATTAGAAGAGACGTGGAAGGTCTTTATTGATGGAAGCTCAACACAAGGCCAAGGTGGGATAGATGTGCATATGATAGGCCCAAATGGAATCGTCGTCAATCAGGCAGCAAGACTGTCCTTCACCGCAATAAACAATATGGTCGAATATGAAGCATCCATTTTTGCCTTACAATTAATCAAAGCAGTACAATCGAATCGAGTTCACGTCTATAGCGACTCAAAGCTGGTGGTTAATCAAGTAGGAGGATGATATGCGATGAAAGATGCAACCATACAACAATATCCCGGCCTCGTCAGAGCTCTCGTTGATAGGATTAAAAAGACTAGAACAAGGCTAGAAATACGACACATACCTCAGACCCAGAACGTCGAGGCTAATAAACTGGCCAAAGCAGCATCGGACCCAAGTAGAGATAACCTCATCCACTGCACCATTAGTAGTATTGATCAACCCAGCACCAGAGGATGCTAGGTCCTGGTGATATTGGAGGAAGTTGAACCGATAGAGGAGTGGTGTTCACCAATATGGAGATACTTGAAAGACTCTACCCTCCCGAAAGATGAGGCTGAAGCCCAGAAGATAGTGATAAAATCTTTCCAATATTCGATCTTAGGTAATTAGCTATATCGTCGGTATCCCTAAAAAATGCCTAGGGAAAAGAGATGTCAATTACGTCCTGTGCGAAATTCACGAAGGAGTCTGTGGCGGCCATGAGAAGAAGGGCGTGGTGGTTAGAAAAGCCAAACTACAGGGGTTCTACTAGCCGACGATGGAATTAGACGCTAAAGAGATGATAGAAAGGTATGAACCGTGGCAAGCCTATACGACGAACATCAGAGCTCCACCCACAGAAATGATGGTTATCCGAGCAGTGTGGCCTTTTTCCACATGGGGCATGGATATTATTGAACCCCTTCCTATGGCACAATATCAAAAAAAGTGGATCATCATCGTAGTCGATCACTTCTCAAAGTGGGTCAAAGCAGAGGCCATATCGATGATCTCCATGAACTAGGTTAGACAGTTCTTCCATAAATGCATCATCTCAAGGTTCGGAATTCCACACACCCTAATCACCGACAATGGCACTCAGTTCAACTGTGATACATTCAAGGCATATTGTAGAGGCCTCAAAATCAAGCTGCGGTTCTCCTCTGTGTCCTACCCATAATGCAATGGCAAAACCAAAGTGACTAATAGGATGATCATCGACGGAATCAAAACAAGGGTGCTTAAGAATGGATCAAGTTGGGTTGATGAACTACAAAATGTCCTATGGTCCTACTGTACTATACCAAGAGCTGTAATTAGGGAAACACCCTTTGCGTTGGTGTATGGAATCGAGGCCGGGGTCCCTGTTGATATAGGCACCCCCAGCGAGAGAGTGTCGCACTATATCAATCTAACTAATAATGATGAAAAATTAAGGCTAAACTTCGATAGCCTAGTAGGGATACAAGACAGAGCATACGCCAAAAGAGCCGCCTACAAATAGAGAGTTACATCGACTTTCAACAAGAAAGTGAAGCCTCAGAGCTTTCAACTCAGAGAGCTCGTCCTATGATTGACTGAGGCATCCAAGATGCAGGCATGCTAGGGCAAGTTTGGTGTCAACTGGGAAGGCCCCTTCAAGGCCAATTAGAAGATCGGACTTAACACTTACAAGTTGTAGGATATGGAGGGAAAGTTACTGCCTCAAACATGGAATGTCGCGACCCTGAGAAAGTTTTTTGCCGGGGAGTAGTCCATCATAGTGTTTTAAAAGTTTGTTGTAATAAATTTTAGTGTCTGTCTTCCGTGAGTGTCAGTGATGTTTATGGCCTTGTTTATATAATAGTATCCTTATTTTAGTCAGTCTTATATAAGCATTAGTCCTTTGGTAGTAGTCCTTATTGTTCGATTGAGTTGGTAGCTCGTACTGTTAGTTTACTTTGATATTTGGATGTACTCCTTGACTTACATTAATGAAAGAGGCGATGTTCATTCAATTTTTACAAATCGTCAAATGCTATACATAAACCGACGTGTAAAGAGTGAGCCGCCCTAAAATTGGGCCCTCTTTACAGTAAGTGAATTGCATGAAAACTAAAAATTGAACCAAAGCGATAAAAAGAAAATTTATTAATATTTAATAATAAATTTTTATAAGATTTTGAGGGACCGAGACATAACTTCATCCTCGGTCTCACCCATCTTACTAAGAATCGAGGTGGCCCGTGAATGGTAGGACAGAGCCTCTCCTTCCTCTTCCTCACTTCCCTCAGCCTCACCATCTTATTCATCTGCGTCACTACCAATGTTGAATAGGCGAGCATCCTTAGACCAAGGTCTCATCTTCGCATCAGCTTCCAGTTCAGGGAGAAGAGCCAGGTCATCTAAATCTAAGGCAAGATGATTGAACTTCTCTTAAACTTTTTAAAGGAAGTTGGAGTGATAGTTAACTTTGTAGTGCCATGATCGATCTTTCGCCATGACTTACTTTTTCTAAAAATGATGCTTCAGAGCCTTGCCATGGCTCATATAGAAGTCCTGGTCCTTGGTAACCTTTTCCAACTTCCTTGCCGCTTCGGCTGCCTCATTTTTTAAATTCTCTACCTCAGCCTCTAGAACCCTCTTCTCCTTCACCATAGAGTCCATGGCCTCGATATGCTTTTACGCATTCATCTTGGTCGTGATTGTCATCGCCTCTTAAAGCTTCTTCGAGTGTAAATGCTCCTCCAGTAACTTCTTCTTCTCATCATCCCTCTCCTTCCTTAATTGAGCAATTTGAGCATTGTACCCCTTCTGTGAGTGCTTGAAAGCCTTGATCTGATCATCCTTCTCCACCAAGGCCTCAGTCAGGTAGACCGCATTGGATAAAGCCTACATCGGCCAATTATAACATAATAAAAGAAGCATATAAAGGATATGGGTTATAGCAATTAGTGAGGAAATCGAATACTTAAGGTGACGAGCTGAGCTTAATGGAGGAAGCCAAGGGGGGTGATTTTCGTATGTTTTTACCTCTCGAATTTAGAGGGAAGTCGTGCAAAGCTGGCAAAGTACCGGACCACTAGGTCATTTTCTAGGTTCATGTCGGGGCTGACAGAAAGCTTCCATAGATGACAACAAAATGATTTATATATGTAAAAAAAGAGAGAGAAATATAGTATATAAAAAATATTAATAATAAAAATGCAAGGAAGAAAAAACACAAAGCGATAAATGTGATCTTACTTGTGTCAATGGCACATTGAAGCCCTTTGTAGGCATGGTGGTCTTATCATCCCTGGCCACTTCCTTGACGTTTTCCTCTACAGAGAGCTTTCTCTTAGTTCCTCCTACTTCGCTTGGGACCTCGGCCTCCAAATTGAGTGCGATGGGTTTGAGAGGCCCTTCGTTCGTAGCATTAGGCTCTACGGTCATGTCGAATATTCTATCTGACCCCGGTGCCAGTGCAACGCCTCCTCCAGCCTCACGCCCATATATTAAAAGTCATCAGCTTCTTAATTAGGGCTATCGCGATGTGGGGACGGAGCTAAACCCGCTAGGTGGGGTCCTTCAACTTTTGAATGATCAGGCTCCTTTGCCTTCTTTCTCTTCATATCCTACTCTTAGTCGTGGATGCGAGAAGGGTAAAGTAATCACCTTGGTTAGACATACCTGCACATATACAAAAGGAAAGAGTCAAAATTGAAAGAAAGTGAAAGGAGGACAAACTTTACCTTATGTAGCTGCGGGCTTAACTTTACGCACCCACTCGTCCCTAGGAACGATCTTCACAACCTCATCCTTGGTCTCAACATACTTTCTATGATTAGTGTGAAGTAAGAAAGCATCATCGGTCCAAGTTAGTTTGGGAACTTGTACACGGGATAAAGAGCTAACGGAAATGGCTTGTCACTGCGTTAACCTACAATCGTGCCTCCAAGTTAAGGGGTTACCGTGTTGGGTATTCCAGGTAGTGGTAAAAGGCTAGAAACATGTCGATAGAGGGCATTTTTAGGATAAATAATTTTAGCATCAGTATCGAGATAGACCCAAAACCACTTGGTCTTAAATCCCTTCACCGAGTCCTTTCGATGCACTAACTTATTTATGTTAAGCCACGCCTTCCCCAGTATAATAAATTGCCCGCACCCTATTGAACGGGATGATAGAAGCGTCGAAAGACAGTATCGTCCAGCCATAGGCCCAAATCTTGGCATAATTTAGCAATTAAGAGCAGTTCCATAAGTGCATTGGGCGACACCTAGGATAGGCGAACATCAAACTCTGCCAGTATAGAGTGAACCGAACGACCTAATAGGAGTCGGAACTCCCAATCAATATGTTATGTGTATAAGGTGAAGGCATCGTCTGGTGGATTGTCCATTTTATCTAACTCTATATAACTATCAACCAACTCCTGGTCAAGCTCCGATACAGAGTAGACCACCGCATCCGATGCTGGGGCCAGAGATTTCGGTATATTAGTGCTCGACTTGGGATTGTACACCTTTAGCGGGAAGTATATCGGTAGAAAAATGGTTTCTTTGGTGTACAGGTTTGAGTTGTGACTCTTAGATTGAAATGAATAGGAGGAATCAGATTCCTCAATTGGATGAGCTTTAGAGGATTCGGGACGATCGGAGGCATGTATAGTTTGAAGGGGAGCCATGGGTATGGGCTCCGTGGTGTCGTGATGACGTTGGCTAGCTGATGAGGCTGAGCCTGAGGTAGGCATCGACAAGGAGGTCACTGTGGAAATTGAGACCGAGGTCGAGAAGGAGTCCACTTGGTCCATTTGAATTACAAGACTTACCGATGCTATAAGGACCGATGAAAGAGGATCAGAGCAAATGATTTAGAGAGCAAAGTGTGGAATGTGAGAATTACTCTAATATTTATAAGGAAAATGGGCGGTAATAATTCGAAATTCAAACCTCGAAATGAACCGCCATAGTCAGAACAATTATGTCCTAGAGAAGTCTAAGAGATTGTGTGTTCTACACGCTGAAATCCAAAGGATGCGCGTGAAACCCACGAACAACTATATCATCTAATTAAGAGTGGGAACCTCGGCTTGGCCATCTCCCGAGGGGATAGAGGCCAACCGACTAAGCAAACGAACAACCCTTAACCATCTTTGCAAATGAATAAGCCGCAGCAGGTTAATAAATGAGAATCGATGCAAAATACATAGAAAATATGCAAACAACGCTTTATTCGTAGAATATAAAATCGAGCTCACAAAGGCCGAGCTCATAGCCTATACAAGCAAGCCGACCTAGAATATAAAGCTGAGCTCATAAAGGCCAAGCCCGTAGGCTGCAAAAATAAAAAAACTACTAGCCCTAAGAGAGGAAAAAGGCATATCAAGTGGTCAAAAATGGAAATTAGGGAGTGGACAACAGACTAAAGCATCATTAGCGTTGGTACCCCTAGAAGTACAAGAAAGCCAAATGAGTACCTTTCGCCAAGGTGTTTACAAGGAGGGTTCCAACGACACCTCTGGCCGACGCCCGGATGCTACGTCCCCCCATGGGCAAAGCCCACTGCACTACATCCACCCTTTAGCAAAGAGAGTTCTTTAGGTCGAACCTCGCATCCATTATCAAGGTTGTTTGAGGGTTGAAGCTAGGTGACATCAAACACGTAACTCATGATCGACCTTAGCATATAAAGGAGAGCGAGTGAAGCCGTCTTGACTATAACACCCCGGGAAAGAGGAAATAATGAGGAGCAATAGATGGTTTGCCCCCCTCTTTATAGGCAATAAAGAGAATTAATGCCTGTAATAAATGCTAGCGATATTCAAGGCTTTGGAAACGCACAAAACGGTTGACAGTTTGAAAAACTGAAAAGTTGCATTTTCAAAATTCGAAAATTTTTCCTGCTCAAATGCTTGAAAAATGGGAAAATCACTAGTAGCCAATGGGCATAGGGTCTGTCACCTCTTCTCAGTCAGGCCCAGCTTCACTGTAAAACCATAGCAACATCAGAACGAAGCATCAAACCCACCTCGAACCTTAAAAGAGTTCGAACTAACCTGAGAGGGCCCATCTCTGGAAATAGAGATAAAATGCCGCGTCACATTTTGTCTCTAGATTCGAAAAAATTCACCAAAGGAATCCTTGAACCCTAAAAGAGTTTGAACCGACCTAAGGGGGGACATCTCTGGAAACAAAATGCGAAAAGGCATTTTTCCCCCAAAATAAAAAAGTTTAAGTCATCGAGCCATGGTAAGGTTCATACCGACCTAAAGGTAGACAATGCAGGAAGTAGGCAGAAGGCAGCTTGAATCAAGGAAGCCTCATCAGGAATAAGGGCCGACCCTTAAGGAGTCGATACCGACCCGAGGGGGGACATTTGATAGCAAAGTGTACAAAACCCAAATACAAGTAAGGCCTATAATGCCCACTCAACAAACTTACCTACTAAAGCTAAAAGGACAAGGACATGTGCCAATCATCTAAGCATTTCTTGCCCACTAAGACATGACATGTGGCAACCATCCAATGGCCTATATCCTTTATATAAGGATTGAAGGCACACTTCCCTAGGTAATTGATCTCTCACTATTCATCCCTTTTTAGTAATATCTGCATCATCCCTCATGCTTAGTACTGATTTAAGCGTCGGAGTGGCTACATCGGCTCGCCCGACCTAGCCCTCTAACGGTTCATTCTCTGTGTAGGTATTGGTGGCTCAACTATAGACCAGACCATCCCTGTGTCTTGGATATCATGACATCACTAATTAAGCGATATTGAATTTTTTCCAAATTTAAAGTCAAACTTACATCTCTTTCTCTCCCTAAACTTTTGTGTACAATAAGGATATTGTAGATAAAAAATTAATTCCCAAGGAATTAAACTATTGAGTAATTTAAAAATTCTTTTATTGTAGGTTAAATACATTTTTACCCACCACAATTTAATATAAATAGCCTTATGTTACGCTAAACTTACAAATGTTCCTTCAAGCTCTCTAGACTTAGTAAAAAATGCATTAATTATGTTCTTTCTCGGTTCTTAGTTCTATTCTACTATCAAGTCAGATCAAGAACCTGACAATTTGTATTAGAGCAGTTTGATTCTCGGCATAATTGTAATTACGTTCCGAGTCGTGCAAGTAATGATTACCCATCTAGTGTACCCAATCACAGAAGAGGTCCTAGATCAGGTTTTTTCTACGTACGGGTTGTTGAAGAAGATTGATATTATTCAATCTTCCATTGTATTTCAAGCACATATTCACTTTTGTTTCAGTTCAAATGCTATGGCTGCCATGTTTGCTCCTCAAGATCGTTGCATCTATGATGGCTGTTGTAGGATGCAAATCCAGTTTGCACCGGTTGAGTACAAAGAATTGGTTTCCTTTGAGCAGCCATTAATTGCAGAGAAGGGTAAATATGATAAAGAAAATGATATTGATTGTGATTTACAATCAAAGACAACATATGCACACAAGGTGTTTGACAAAAAGCCAAAGAAGCTCCTGGATGTTTTTGCTGCTGAAACGAAGGCTTTGGAAATGGGTGAAAAGAACTTAACTAGACAATATAGAGAAAGCAGGCCTCGAATGTTAAAAAAGTTGTTAGTAGCGGTATTGAATAAAATAAACAATACTATATTTCATTAAGAATAAGTACAAATTACAAAGGTGGTTTATTACAAATAAATATAAAAGAAATATTGAACCTTTTTAACGAAGTGGAAGTTTGTTGCGGAGGCCTGAAACTCAGTTTCCTGAAGACAATTATTCGCCCGTTACCGGTGAATTTGTCTCCTAGCATACAACCACAATCGTTAGTCGAACTGTAATCATGTGAAGAGCAATTCATAAGAACCTAAATCTCAGTAGCCTTCTTGTAAAAGGAATGAAAACTTTGAGAGATATTTTTAGTATGAAAACAGAAAATAAATCACAAAGTAAACAAGCATAAATAAAAGCTGGACTTTTTCAAGAGTGAAAGAGTGAAGAAGAAGTATTTTTTAAGGCATACAAGAGTAGGGTATTTATAGGGTATATGACATTAATATGGATTAAATTGGTTTAAAGGACATTAACCCTTATAACCGCACATTTATGGTCATTAACCTTTGTAACCACACCTTTATGGTCATTAACCATGGATGTTATGAGAAATACAATTGATTAAGGAATTAAACACCCATTAATTTAAATAAAAATATGGTGAAAAAAAATATCACATGGAAATGTTTTTTCAATACCGAATCACCGATTTAGCGTGTCTTAATTTGACATATGTTCAAACTTTAAACTACAATTTCGCATTCACCGTTAATCCATTTTAGGCGTATAATATATCGTTGGAAAGCTCTCGAAGCATAGGATACAATGACATATTTTTTATTATTCAAATCATACATTTTCCATATTATAATTAAGCCTAAAGTTGATAATGCACATCATTATCACTTATGCCATATTTCCAACAATCCCCCACATGAATGAAAATTGAAAACGTACGGACATTTTCCAAATATCGATGGGTGAAAATGCTCTTCGGCCAATATTTGCATAGGATAGGTAGGCTACAAATACCAACACTTCACGATTTTTGGTTCTTATGGTTATGTTCATTATGGTCATGAACATCTCCTGGTTCTGCAAGAGTTTTAGATTACTACGCCCCAATAGTATCCTTTGAAGCGACCCCACTTCACTCTTACATAGGTGATCTCTTTTGCTCAACCATTGATGCACAAAGGATCATTAAAAGCATGTAGCTTACCCTTTTTATCACTGTTTACATCACAGGAATGGACATGGGGTTGCCCCCACAATGACCATATAAGGTCTATGCAAGTAGGTTGTCCTATTGAACTAAGATCTTAGGATCTCCAGTCAAATATGGTTGGGTTTTCCTTCAAGTAGCGCCTTAAATATTCATGGGCTTAAGTCCCGTTCCTTTAGATGTCTTTTCAACTTGATCTCGGTATAACCCCTTGGTTAGCAGATCCGCAATATTATCCTTTGATCCTACAAAATCAATAGAGATAGCCGACGTTGAGATCAGTTGTCTTACGGTATTATATCAACGACGCATGTGTCTCGACTTGCCATTATACATTATGTTTTATGCTCTTTTAATTGTTGCTTGATTATCATATGCACACAAATTACAGGCACATGCTTAGGCCATTCTGAAATATCCTCTAAGAAGTTACATAGCCATTTGGCTTCTTCTCTTATTTTATCTAAGGCTACAAACTCAGCTTCCATTGTGGAACGAGTTATAATCATTTCCCTTGAGGATTTCCTAGACACTGCTCCCCTTCCTAGAGTGAACTCATACCCACTTGTACTTTTAGAATTCTTGATGTCAGCTATCCAACTAGCATCAGAATATACTTCTAGTATAACAGGTTCTCTTGTATAGTGCAGTCCATGATTATGAGTATATGGCAAATATCTTAGTATTCTCACGATCACATCTCAATGGCTTTTACCTGGGTTACTTGTAAATCTACTTAAACTACTTACAGTATAAGTAATATCAAGCCTTATACAACTTGTAAGGTATATTAGACTGCCTATCACCCTTGCACATTCCAGTTGGTCTATGCATTCACCTTTGTTTTGGACAAATGTAGACTAACATCTAATGGTGTTTTGGCTATACCAATATCACCTTTGTTAAACTTGTCAAATATCTTGTCCACATAGTGTGACTGCATCAATATGAGACCGTTAGCTGAACGTTGAACTTTGATGCCTAAAATTACATCAGCTACTCCTATATCTTTCATGTCAAAATTAGAATTTAACATATCCTTGGTACTCTTTACTATTCTCTCATTGCTTCCAACAATGAGTATGTCATCAACATATAAACGTAGAATAACATATCCTTCATTTATAGTTTTGACATATATACATTTGTCACACTCGTTTATACGATAGCCACTTGCCATCATGACATCATCAAATTTCTTATTCTATTGTTTTGGTGCTTGCTTTAAACCGTATAAAGACTTCACCAACTTACATAATATCCTTTCTTGACCAGAAGCTACACAACCTATGGGTTGTTCCATGTAGATTTCTTCTTCAAGGTCTCCGTTTAGAAAAGCTGTTTTCACATCCATTTAATGTACTTTAAGATTTTGCAAAGCGGCAGTTACGAGTATCATCCTAATGGAAGTTATTCTCGACACTAGAGAATAAGTATCAAAGTAATCAAGGCCTTCTTTTTGTCTATAGCCTTTTATGACTAAACGAGCCTTATACTTATCAATTGCTCCATCAGCTTTTAGCTTACATTTGAAAATCCATTTAAAACTTAGTGGCTTGGTTCCAGGAGGAAGTTCTACTAGTTCCCATGTATGATTTTGCAAAATGGAATCAATTTCACTCCTTATGGCTTTTTTCGATAAAGGACTTTCAATAGAGCTTATAGCTTCTTTGTACGTTTGAGGTTCTGCTTCAACCATATACGTTAAGAAATCTGGACCAAATGATTTTTCAACCCTTGTCCTTTTACTTCTTCTAGGTTCAACCTCATGATCCTTATTATTCTCTTCTTGAGAATTTTTATCATCTTCTTTAATTATTGATTTGAAGATTGTCATAGTTATCAACACCTTATTGATCAACTTGACCATCACTTACAATAAGTTCACGAGACCATTTAGTTATCGACCCTTCGCCTTTTCCCTTACATCGAAATGCATCTTTAAAAAATGAAGCGTCCTTTGACTCTATCAAAGTGTTCTTGTGTATATCAGGGTTTTTAGATTCATGCACAAGAAACCAATATCCGTTGCTATTACTAGCATAGCCAATGAAAATACAATCCACCGTTTTTAGACCTATTTTCATACGTTTAGGTAATGGTGCAATTACCTTTGCAAGAAACCCCCACACTTTCAAGTAATTATAAGAAGGCTTTCTACCTTTCCATAATTCATAAGGGGTTTTGTCTTGTTTTTTACGTGGTGTCTTATTTAAAAGATAATTGTCTGATAAAACAGCATCACACCACATGTTTTGTGGTAAACCAGAACTGGTTAACATTGCAATCATCATCTCTTTTAAAGTATAATTTCTGCGTTCAGCTACACCGTTTGATTATGGAGAGTAAGGTGGTGTTACTTCATGAATAATTCCATTTTGAGAGCAAAACTCGCCAAATGGTGCAATGTATTCACCACCACGATCCCTTCTAACCTTCTTAA
This sequence comes from Euphorbia pulcherrima, assembly GCA_947683365.1. Classification (NCBI taxonomy): domain Eukaryota; kingdom Viridiplantae; phylum Streptophyta; class Magnoliopsida; order Malpighiales; family Euphorbiaceae; genus Euphorbia; species Euphorbia pulcherrima. Next base: position 30,725,321 of record CANTUS010000001.1, read on the forward strand.
TTTTCTTATTAAGTTGGTTTTCTACTTCTTGCTTGTAAATTACAAATTTCTCTAAAGCTTTATCTTTGCTATTAAGCAAATACATGTAATAATATTTTGTGCTATCATCTATGAAGGTGCGAGCCGATGACCCCCGATCCCCCTGCCCGTACGATAAGCTTTAATGCTCTTCGACGTGGGGCGGAAAAACAACGAGCGCTATGAAGCGTGCTAAGGGATGATCCTTATTTTAGCGTGATGAAAATGGATAAAGGAAGAGATGTTGAAGTTGAAATTTAGTCCGATTAATGGGTTAAGGGATACGAGACTTAGAATCCCGTATTTTAAGATAGAGTCGACACCCGGTTAAGCTCCATCGGGAATTTGGGTACGATATTCCCACCGGATGGTTGGACCGTACCTTAAAATAGAGATTTTAGGTTCGAATGATGTTGCTTACTTTTCAATTATTAAATCAAGCCGATTATATTTTAATAAACGTGACCTTAATTCTTATGCTATTTAATCCGATTATTGTTTGGTGTTTTCGGTTTATATGTCATACATCACACGGAAAGCGATAAATAAACAAAGCAAGAAAATTAAAATTACTAAAAGGCTTTACGAATACTTATACATTTTTCTAATGCAAGAAAATAAATAAAGCGATAAATAAATAAATAGGGCGAAACCGAGTTTTAACCAAACTTACCGACTCGGACCCGGCTCCAAACGAGGCAAGAAGTATATGGGAATAATCATAAATAAAGCACGAATAAATAAATGAGGAAAATAAACACATAGCATGTAGAAAACACATTTTTTGATTTTTTGGGACAAAAACATAATTTTTGGGTATTAATTAATTATTTAAGCAACCTAAAAAGGTGAAATAAATTAACTAAATATCCTAGAATTAGATTTAATATATTCAGAATATTTTTGGGATTTTTAGTTGGTAGAAAATGATTTATTTAGATTTATTTAGCTAAAAATACTATTTTTAAGCCATTAAATAGTCATTCAACCCATTAAGCAATAGATAAAATAATATCCAGGAGCTATAAAAATTAATCTAATTAATTTCAGATTATTTGTGATTTTTAGAGATTTTTCGGGTAAAAAACGGGACTAAAAACACGTTAAAATGACCAAAATCGGGTCAAAAACGACAAAAACGGGGCCAAAAATAATATAATAAAGCAAACAGGGACCATTTGGACATTTTTATCAGTAGGCCGACTCAGTGAGATGGTAGGCCTACTCAGCGACATGGTAGGCCGACTCAACGAGGTGGCCTAGATGACACTCAGTCGGCTTTCGTCCCACTGAAGTGGCCTGCCGGAAAAAAGTGTCTAAACAAGCCGGAATCGACCTTTTTGTGCCTGAAACCCCAAGATTACTAAAATTTTAAGTCATTTCCTACATTGTTACAGTAGATTCGGACTTAAAATGCTTAAATAACTTTGGTTTTTCAGTTTGGGGGGAAAAGAACCTAGAAAATTCGACAAAACAACGATTGGCCGCTTGAGCGACCCGTAGGCCGACTGAACGAAGTGGTAGGCCGACTCAGCGAAGTGGCCTAGATGACGTTCAGTCGGCCTGACGTTCACCGGAACGGTCAACTGGAGTTTTGGTAGAAAATCAGAAAAATGACGAAGAAAAGGGCCAAACGCCCGGAAAAACAACCAAAAAAACACAGCAATAGAAATAAATAACAAAAATAAACAGATTGGAACTCATAAAGTTACCTAAAGGCAGTGAATCCACTCTCGAGACTCGAACCGGACGTTTGGCAAGCTTTGTGACGGATTTGAGATGAAAACCAGACGAAACAACCGATTTAGCAAGGGATTTAGTGATTTGTGAGGAAAAAGTCCCTAAATCCTATTTAAACCAATGTTTACCTAAGATTTCTAATAGATTTTAATGATTTAACCTAAGACATTAAGCATAATAAGATTTAGAAATCAAGAACCAAGTATATTGGTTTAGATTTTCCCAATATTTTTAAACTTTTTCTCCCTAAAGCCTAGAAGAATTCTAAGAATTTTTTATTCTCTTGAAAATCAGCAAAAAGTCCCTTAAATCTGATTTTTTATGGGTATTTATAGACTTTCCAAGTGTAAAATCCCAAAATTAATCCCCCAAATATCAATATTTGATGGAAAAATCCCAAAACGGGACTCGATGGCCAAGAAAACCCAAAAAAAATTAGTCTGCAGATTCCCCCCGCGAAAGCCGCGTCACATCATGCGGCCCAGCCTAGGCTGCGTCGCATGACGCGGCCAGATCTAGGCCACGTAAAGCGACCCGACCTGCCGAGAGGTCTATGCGGCCCGGCGCGTGGACCACTCGACCCAGCGCATGGACCATGCGGCCCCGAGCCGCCGCCGGACCGGGGACACCTGGGGAAAAAGGCAAAAAGGGGCCCGGCTGCAGGGCCCAAAATGCGAACAACCAACGTGGGGTATTCGACCGGGGCAATTCTTGACATTCCAGAAAGCTCGAAGAGCGAAGAATCCAACGATGCAAACGAGACTCGCTGAAAATGTCCGGATTTTTAAGGAAAAAATCGCGAAACAATTTACTACGCGGGAGGGGGAAGGAAGCGGTTAACATATTAAAAGCGATCCAATTATTTAATCGGGGTCAAAGATCTCAAAATCGTCAACAAAGAACTTGCCAATCATGATTCGATTCTAAAATAATGGAACAACTAGACTGTAAAAGGTTAGAGCAAAAAGTCATCATGGTTCCGAGGGTCACCGAAAAGCCCGTGCTCACACAAGGTAATAAAATATTTATTGCCTTCTCTTGATTGAACGTATTTCAAGTCACAAATATCAGCATGTATTAGACCGAGTAATTCTGAATTTCTTTCACCGGATTGAAATGAAGATCTTGTTAATTTTGTCTCAACATACGTTCCACATTTATGTGATTTATCGATATGAAATGTGGGTATATGATTCAAGTTAATTAAACATCGTAACGTATTAAAGTTAACGTGTCCAGGTCTACTATGCCATAAATTAGAAGACTTAATCATATAAGCAACAACGTTATTCTCATTAATAGAATTTTGCTTATAAGAGATACAATTGAATTTGAACATTCCATTACATTCATATCACTTTCCCACATATATGTCCCCCTTAGACAAAATAAATTTCTGAGATTCAAATACCATCTTGAAGCCGTGTGCACTCAATATGCTCCCAGAAACCATATTCTTATTCATGTCAGGTACATACAAGACATTTTGCAATTTTACTTCTTTGTCGGAAGTCATTTTCAGAATCATCGTTCCATGTCCTTTAACTTTAGAAGTAGCATAATTGCCCATGAAGAGCTTCTCTCCATTTTCAATAAAAGTCAGTTTAATAAAAGACTCTTTGTCACAACATATGTGATGAGTAGCACCAGTGCCAAGCCACCACTCCATTGGGTTTGAGTCAATCATATTGACCTCAGAAATTGCAACGCAAACGTTGATGTCACATACATCTTTTGTAATTTCTTTCATAACTTTTACCTCAATGTTATTGACCATTTTTGTCAATTTATAAACAAATTATTTTTGTCTCATCTTTTTACAATTTAAGCATTTTCCATTTAACATTTGTCTCTTGAATATGCTTCCATTTTGTCCAATTTTGAACTTACGTTTAACATATTATTTGCCCTTTTTGGACCTCCACTACGTTAGCTTTCGCCAAAACTTGATTAGCAAAAGAAATTTTCTATTTAAGGAATCCCACAATTCTTTTGTAATACGTTTACTATTACAAACCTTATATAGGTCAATGACTAAGTCATTCAATATATGATTTTTGCAAAGAAAATCCATATGATTCCAACCATCCATAAATAATTGAAAAGAACCACTAACCACTCCAACATGAAGGTCATCTTTCAATATATTATGGTGTCTCATGTTTGTCACATAGAAAAATATTTTATATTGCGAAACATTAAAATTTGATCCAGAAAATTTCTCCGATCTTTTAAGAGTTGAAATAAGATATAATCCCAAAGCAACCTCATGATCATTAGGCATAACAATTGTTAAACTCGAAAGTTCATTTCCATCAGGTCCATCACCAATAGGACCAATTTGTTCATTTTACTATTCTAGCCTAGAACCGTTTCAGAACCATTACCTCCAATCGGTAAAGTAATGTCCATAATATTCTCAATTTGCAATCTGAAATACTACAGAGTAAGTCAGAAACTTGTAAATGAGAAAAATCAAGAAAAAGAAAAAAGAAAATTTTTTTATGAAAAGCAATTTACTTTTTTTTATATGAACAACGTTTTGTTCTAAAAATAGTCTTAAGAAATTCAGTGTAACCTGCACTTAAACTCAAAAAAAATATAGACATATAATTGTCTTAAGATTGTTAGAAAAGTTGTCAGTAGCGGTATTGAATAAAATAAACAATACTATATTTTATTAAAGAATAAGTACAAATTACAAAGATGATTTACTACAAATAAATATAAAAGAAATATTGAACCTTGTTAACGAAGTGAAAGTTTATTACCGAGGTCTGAAACTCAATTTCCTTAAGATAATTATTCGTCCGCTCCCGGTGAATGTCTCCCAAGATACAGCCACAATCGTTAGTCGAACTCTAACCATGTGAAGAGCAATTCACAAGAACCTAAATCTAAGTAGCTTTCTTATAAAAGGAATGAAAACTTTGAGAGATATTATTAGTATGGAAACAGAAAATAAATCACAAAGTAACCAAGTACAAATACCAGCTGGATTTTTTCAAGAGTGAAAGAATGAAGAAAAAGTATTTTTTGAAGGCATACAAGAGTAGGGTATTTATAGGGTATATGACATTAACATGGATTAAATTGGTTTAAAGGGCATTAACCCTTATGATCATCCATTTATGGTAATTAACCTTTGTAACCACACCTTTATGGTCATTAATCATGGATGTTATGAGAAATACAATTGATTAAGGGATTAAACACCCATTAATCTAAATAAAAATCTGGTGAAAAAAAATATTACATGGCAATATTTTTTCAATATCGAATCACCGATTTAGCGCGTCTAAATTTGATATATGTTCAAACTTTAAACTACAATTTCTCATTCACCGTTAATCCTTTTTTTACGTATAATATATCGTTGGAAAGCTCTCGAAGCGTAGAATACAATGACATATTTTATATTATTCAAATCACAATTTTTTCATAATATAATTAACCTTAAAATTAATAATGCACATCATTATTACTTATGTCATATTTTCAACGTGGTTATAAGTTAACAGATATTAAACAAAAAAATTCACCCATGAAATTTGACACTCAATTTTACCGAAAAAATTAAGGCAAAGAAACGATAGCGGTTAAAGCACGTGGAATGATGGGACCTCATCACAGCACAGATCTATGGACGTGGGTTTTAGACTTCTTCCCATTTCCAACCCAACGAAATTTTTTTTTTTTTTTGTGTATGATTGCTCTGTGGACTATTCCCAAATTACAACATAACTTGCATGTGGTGGGTCTTTTCTATAATGTTAGGTGGACATGCACCATTCATCAATTTCCAATCATTTTATTTTTTCATCTGACGGTCCTGGTTGAGTACTGGGTAGATATATTATTAATTTCTTGAGTGCAAATTAATTCTTTTCTTCTTTTCTTTTTTTCTTTTTAAGCAACGAACTGTTATTGGATAGAGCAGAATAGGAAGTTTAATGTATCCATATTTCATACGTTGCTTGTTGGGTTAAAGAAAAGGGAATTTGTCCATCCATCACTATTTTTAAACTAATTACAATTTTACCATTCGTTGATTTGTATTCTTGCTATCTGTTTTTATTTTTATTTGCTTGAATTTTAAATTGACGTCGTTTCATGCCTTTTGATTTTATTTTTGGCCCATTTTCTTGATTTTGAGATTTATAGTTTATTATCTTGTCTCTAATGGAAGATATTACTGCTTTGATTCATTATAATGGAAATTATACTCATGCACATGATTTTCTTCATTCTGTTGTCTCAATTAGGGGATTTACAGTTCATTATATATTTTTTTTAACATTCAATTTATTGAAATTAAAGTGCATACTGTGTGTTTGATAAAATGTCAAGGTTGTTATTTTGTTATAATGGCCAATGTAATTAGGCTGATGGGTGGAGCAAGCAATTTTGGTGTTGAAATGTGTGTTTGTAATCCGAATGAAGGCTAAGATTGTTGTTGGTTAGTGATCTAAATTAAAATCATGTTGGTTTTAAATCTGTTAGACATCTGATAGATATCCAATAGATATCTAATATATTTTAGTTTTGGCTATTTTTTTATGAAATCGTTTTGTTGAAATTGAAGTGCACACTATGTGTTTGAAAAAAAAATATTAAGGTAGTTGTTTTGTTATTAATGGACAATTTGATTAGGCTATTGGTGGAGCAAGCAATTTCGGTGTTTAAAAATGTGATTGTATTTCAAATTAAGGCTGAGATCTTTGTTGGTTAGTGACCTAAATTATAATCATGTTGGTTTGGAATCTGTTAGACATATGATAGATATCCAATAGATATCTTATTAGATATCCAATAGATAGTTCTTATATATTAGTTTTGACATTTATTTTGTGGAGTTGTTATGTTAGTTTGTATTGCTATTTTACTTGACTGAATCTAGTGTTGCTTTGGGTTTTGCTCTATTTGTTGATCAAATTAGGAAGTTTGATTGTTGTTCTTCATTTGTGTATTCCAAGTTTAGCTCTAAATCTTCTGCTAATAAAGATTCTGTAGTAATCCTTGACACTTTGACATAAACCAGTAGCACAAGATCACATAATATCAATGTATATTTATTTAGAAATTTAGCAATTCAGTCATAGGCGATTGAACATCTATTGGACATCTATTAGACATATATTGGACATCTACCAAATAGTTACTAGACTTATATTTACAAAAATCTAATTTGAAGTTGATGTTAGACATATGTACAAGTATATTTTAAGTTCTGATCTATTAAAAATCCATTTATTGTTCTGAATCAATTTTCTACTACCATTACTAATTTCTATTGAACTTATATTGGATATGTAACAGTTCAGAAAAAAAATTTGGAAAAAAATATCACAGTGGGTGTCGTTTCAAAGATAAAAAGAGATGAATAAAAAATTCAAAAACAACATTTCAAAAAAATTAACGATTTGAGAGATACATAAAAAAAATAAATAAAAAAATTAATGCACAGTGCGCATGATGTAATAGAGGTTAGAATTTTTTTTAATAGCCCGTACCCTTGTAATATCTTTCCCTTGTTTCTTCCATTCTTGTTATTAGTTAAATGTTTGAGCCAAATATTTTTTATTTTTTAAAACATTTATGTAAATTGGATTTCTATTTTAATCAGATCTGGCCCTGATAATTTAAAGATTTTAAATAAAATAATATTAAAAATAATAAAAGGGAGTCCTTAATAAAAAAAATATTGTAATAAATACTTAATTTTTAAAAAAAAAGGGATTTAAACTCTTAATTTCTTACATGTTTAACTATCATTTTACCATTTAACATTTACTATAATTCAGTTTTATCCTTTGAATAATTACTACCAAAACTATACACGAAAATTTTTTTCTAAACCCCTTTCAACTAAAGGCCCTAAATAACTACACCTACCCGCTATCCTTCGGAACCGGTCCTGATTTTAACTTTTAAATATTCACTTTCTTCAAAAGGTTATTATTTAATGATAAACAATCAATTATTTTCCTCTTATCTTATTGCACTAGTAAGTTCATTTATATTAAAAACTTCATTGTGGCGTTCCCAAATTTTGCATTATGCCATTCACCGAGATTATAAGTTTGCAAATGTCTTAAGGAGTGATGATGGATTAGGACTGCTATTGTCAAGAACATAAAAAAATAGATAATAGATATGAAGAAGATGGAGAAGAAATAAATAATGTATATATTATTTCACACATCTTTATTTCATGAAATAAGTCTATATTTATAGATAAATACAAGAATTGGTAAAGATATATGTTACACAACACTAATGGAGATTTATGTATAACATCAATGGACATCAATACTAATTGATGGATTAGTAACATCAATTTATAACACTCTCACTTTGATGTCCATCTTTACGAATGAGACACTGCTTCGTTAAAAACCTTACGAAGGAAAACCCAATAGGACAAAACCTGTGGATAAGGGAAAAAGAGTACAGTGTTTACTCCCCATATTAGTAAAAATATAAAAGATCTCTAAGACGGCGCATTATAATGCTATAAACCAACTTTATTGAAAGTTGTATAAGATAAAGCCTTGATGAATAAATTTGCTAAATTGTTGAAGGATTGATTTGATGAATTATGAACCATTCTTTTCAAGATCACGAGCGAAGATGAATTTGGGTGAAATGTGTTTTATTTATCTTCTTTCATGTAGTGGTCCTTTAAATGAGCAATGCATGCAACATCATCTTCTAAATTTTTATTGTATCTTCCTCGGCTATTGATTTATCACATGTATGTCCAAATTGTCTGAACTATGCATAGATATTTTCAACTGTATGGAATAAAATTCTGATTTTCCATACTTTTCTTGCAATTTTAGTCCTTGGAAAATTTTCATGTAAACATCATTAGGTAAACTGTAACAACATTCATTAAGTGCATATTAACTTTTCCTTTCACTGTAAAAAAACATGAAAAAGTTATTACAACTTCCACAAGAGAATAAAATAATACATATATGCAAGAATGTAAACTATAAAAAATATAGTATGAGAAAGATAGAAAAGATCATACAAACTATATGTATATTGCCATGTTACTGGAAAAAATATGGTCTATAGCCATTTTATCTATATTCCATCTATTACTCGGTATCAATATAATTTATTTGAATATCCACATTTTGAACAACTCCAGGTGTTCATATTTCAAGTGCTATTACTTCTGCAGGAAGTGTATTAGTACATATATCCTCAATGAGATTATCTTTATTGTCGACAATTTTTATTTTTCAAGGATTTTTATCCTTTATACCAATTGGTCACCCACGCTTCAGGCGTGCTATATTTATATAACGCTATTGTTAATTTATCCTTCAGGACTTTCAATATTATTTGACGGTGAAACATTAGATAAATTTATCTTTTCCAAAATTATCTTTTTACTTTCTCTCCCTAATTTTGAGAAAATGGTTTCATCAAAATAAAATTTGTAGTCTTTGAAAATAACATATAATTTTATAAAGACTCAATTAATAATTGAGGAGATTCATATTCAATATAAAATAATAATCTCCTTGAATGACCCATTTTGGTCCGTTGTTATGGAGTTATATGCACGTAAACTGCATAACAAAAACTCTTAGATGAGAAGTAGTGGGCTTATGACTAAAGCTAACAGTAGGAAAAAATAATCATAATAGCTTGTTGATCTTAAACAAACGTTGCATATCCTCGTACAAATGTAAAAATATTTATTCGCATAATCATAGTCGTGCAATAAAATGCAGACATTTCGTACATGGTTCTATCTTACCATTTTGAACTTGAACATATTTTACAGGATGTTTATATTTTAATCTCAATTGACATACAAAAGCATACATGTAAGTTGTGACCATTTAGTTGAAGCATCAGCTTTAGGTGCTTGTACTTCTTCGGGAAGTGACTACATTAAAAATAAAATGGTACAATCGTGGATGAATAGTCCACATATATCACACAATATGCATTTTGAAAATATCGAAGACTCATTTACAACCTTACTACTGGAAAGTTTTGTAATCAATTTTTCTTGCGAATATTCAGCACAAAATTAGTTCATAATTTTGAAGAAACTTTAGGTTCTTCAATGGATGCCCATGTGCATTATCAATAATTTGTCTCATCAATATTGAATCGGGATTGCCTAATCAATCGTGTCAAATTTTATTAAGCATCTGAATATATAAACTTCTGGTTTATAATTTATATTGACCTGAAAATATATTTGTAACATAAAGACATTCTTTAATGTCTTCACTCACATTTTTAACATAATATATATTCATTGATATGAATATATTTTATTTTTTGGTAAAAATTTATATGAATATATTTAACATTTGAGAATAATACATTATTTTTATAATATTTGTATCCTTTGATACATTTTTTTTATACGTGTATCCCTTGATACATTATTATTGGCTGTTCTCGGCCATTCAATATTTTTACCATGGTACATATTAACACTAACTCTTCTAGAGCAATCAACCATTTTATATCCCTTGGTACATTATGTTGGCTCTTTCTGAGCATTTAAAATTTGTTTGTTCCCTTAACACATAATATTAGCTCTTCTGGAGCATTCAATAATTTTTTTTAATTTCCTTAGTACCTTAATACTAGCTTTTCTGAGCATTTAACAAATTTTTATCTCCTTGGTACACTAATTCTGGTTCTTCTGGAGCATTTACAAAATATATATCGACTCTTCTAGATCCTTCAGCAATTTGTGTTACTCGATACTATGGTACCATTCATTTCAATTATTTTCAAATCATAATAATATTTGGCTATTTTCAATATATGAAACTACTTCATTAGCCTTAACATCAATAAATATCGAAAATAATTCATTTTCTTTTATTAAAATATCAATTCGATTTTCCACTTCTGGTGGTTATTAGGCCTCGATTTGATTTTCCACTTCTGATGGTTATTAGGCCGCAATTCAATTTTCCACTTTTGGTGGTTATTAGGCCTCAATTTTATTTTTCACTTCGGGAGAAAATTATTAATGAATTTTATTTTTTCCACTTCTGATGAAAAGTTGCTAGCAAGTCGAATACTTTCAAATGGTAATATATCTCATTTGAAGCACTTTTACAAAAAGATCTTCAGGATCTTTTACAGTCGACTATAATAATTTTTGTACATCTCAATTCAACTCAAATACAATAAAACTAACATGTTCCTTACTCCATTATATCATAGTTTATAGGAAAATTCCTTAAAAATTCTCATTGACGGTCCAATAGTCACAACTCTGAAAATCGCTTGATGATTTCAGATGGGTAAATTCATATGTTTGGATGAATCCGGTTAGGAAAAATGTGAATCATCGTTGAATTCTATCAATAAAAGAATAAAAGGGAATGAATAAAATTATTATGAAGAAATCATAATAATATTAAAATTAACAATTATAATAAAATTTCAAACAAAAGTAAATTTTTCCATTGATCAAATTTTAGGTGTCTTCTTGATACCCATCACCATCTATATTTTTTTCTCATATCGAATAAAACTGAAGAGCAAATTCGTGCTGATAACGTATTAGAAATAATATAAATGAACAAGAATGTACATTACACGAATAAAGAGAAAAGTAGAGAATAAAAAAGATGAAAAGAAAGTATGTCATATAATCTTTTATTCTTCTTACGTGTAACATACAAGAAGCCTCTATTGATAGGCATAAACCAAGAACTTATAAAGACACATGTTATATGGATTAATACAAGTAAATTATTAGAGTTACATAAGTTACATATGATAAATGGACATCAATACTATTGATGAGTGGCGACATCAATTTCCAACGCAAATGACTTTTTCTTGTCATTCTCTTTTTTTTGTTTTCACCACGAGGTGGTTCTAGATGAGTCTCAACTATGAGCGGCACCTTTAAGCCATGTGCGCATCCAAACTAATCTCCGATCGCCAGTTAACGGGTGCCTTGAAGGGCAGAATAACTGACTCCAAAATTAAAGGTTGCTCCATACACATCTCAGAATTTAATCCTTGGTGGATGATTAAGGATGGGTGTTGGGGTAGGTGTTGTTTTACGTTTAATATCGTCTTTTGTTATAAAAGACATCCTTAAGACCAGAATTGTACGTTAAGGACCATTTTGATGTTGCTCTACTCTCAAAAAGCTTTTCTCACAAACTGTATCGACTTTCAACTATGAAAAAATTATGTCAAACTACCATTAAAAATCAAAATACTTTACCATTTCACTCGAGATTGCCACTGGTCTATAGTTCACATTCAAAGAGGACTAGAATATCAAATTTTTTGGCTTTAAAATGGATGGGGGGTATCTATCCAAAAAACATTTGTCAACCAACTAATACACTTGTTTGCTTCACAAATAATAACTCTATTAAAAAGTGCAAACAAAAGTATAAATAGTAAAATCGTTATGAATAAATGTAAAGCTAATTGCAACTGAAAAATGGTAAAGCAAGAAATTATTAAACTGAGGCTCCACAAATGTGGGAAGGGAGCCAACAACAAATGGATTAAACATTTACCAACATTCGTTTACACAATCCCAGCACACAGACAGATCAGTTTATCACTGTCCTTTTCTTTTTGTACAAACTTCTACATTTATACAAGAGTTTATAAATAGTTCCCTTCCATAAAAATTCATAAATGGTTTTAACTTATTGTTCCTTCATAGCATTAGGCACAGCACAAGCTTTGCAAATTGGACACGAGTTCTTCATCGATAGCCATTTTTTGATGCAGCTTACATGGTAATTGTGACCGCAATTTTTGAGCGACCCCACTTCATCCTTCTCTTTGTATTCTTCCTGCCATTTCAAAATAACATACACAACTCAAGGCTACATATACAACTTGGCAACCACAAATGGTAAAAGAAACCGGTTATGAAAAAGAAAGTCAAGGGTACAAAATGACAGAGAACATGAATGACTATTATAAACTTGGATTTTGACTGAACAATACGCAGCACTTCTATTACTTTTTTTGCAGATATGTGACCAAGGGGTTCTCTGTCATTTTCAAACTCACTCGGATTTTAATAGCAGTAAAAAAACAAGGTTGAGAAGTCACCAAATCAAAGCATCAAGTCTTTAAGCCAGCATTTTGGTAAATTTGGGAGGGCTGTTTTGCGTTTTTACGGAATAACTTTTGACAAGAATCATATGCAACAGATAAAGTTCTTACCAAGCAAATTACACAAGATCCTTCATCCTGGCTTCGGCTGGAAGAACAGTATACTGTTTCTGTCATACACTTGGATACCAGATCTTCAGACAAACCTGTATTAACGCTCCCAATCCTTTCACCTAGTGCAAGTAGTTCCTGTTTGGTCCAAATATTCGGGAACTGTCAAGGCTGCATGACAGTTCGAACGATGAAGGAACAGAAACAAATTTTACTAATTACCTCATAGCTCATGCTGTCTACATCAAGCCTCATGTCTCTATGCTGATCAAACATACTTCTCGATCCATATAAGGCTGATCGGTCCACAACCATAAAGCCCTGTCCAAAAAACGTCATAAAACTGAATTGGTTGCACAAGTAGAGACATGGTTCTCAAATTTATACCTCAGATGAATATCGATCATGAAGACTGGGGTCATTGGACATTGATCGATATCTTTCGTAAGAAATCCTGGATCTACCATTTCTATCACCATTGCGCCAAGCTTGTCTGGAGTAATTTTCTGAAACCAATTGCACACCATCATCTGAAGAAGCCACATGACCCAAACGCAAACTGCTTGAAGAAGTCCTGAAAGTAGGACTAGGTCTATAGCTACTGCGAACGCCTCGAATGGAATGCGTTGACGCGCCATGGAAATTCTGAGGAACGGTAGGATTTCTGTTAGGGACGAAATCTTGATGATATCCCCTGATGTCTATAGGAGCATTCGTAATGCTGGAAGCAACGAGTTGGTTCTGCTCATGATTGTAGCTGCTAGCATCTGCAACAGAAACCGCAGTTCCCTAATAATTATAGCATGCAATAATTTTATACATTTGCCTCACCAGACTATGAATTGTGAAATGTCATCAAACCTGAGACTGATAGTCTTCTAGTAGGATAAGGCATTCTAGTATGGCTCCACTCATTTGTTGAACCACTGGGATTTTGACCTGAAATATCCACCGAGCCAGAATGATCAAAAGAGAGGCTTGCAGGGTAGGAATTGTTTGATAAATGGGTCCTAGCTAAATTGGACTCCAGATCAATTGCAGGCCTGTTTCTCACATTCCTGATAGCACTCTCAGGCCTAATTGAGAGGTCCCATTGATGCCCAGGGTTCATAGTAATGCATTCCCATGCCATGTATTGAGGATCTGAATTCGGTTTCTCTTGCCGCGGTTCAGAAGAGAGGGGTGGATCTGAGGAACTTCCTGCTCCATAAAATCTAATTGTACTACCTCCTTCATATGCAGGAGGGACCCCCGGGCTTTTCCTCTTGTGGGGCCCTCTCCCAAGATCTACAAGTCCACCCTCAACACCGCCAAATGGCTGCCTGTCATAACTTGAAGACGCTGCATGATGTGCATGGTTTCCTGGTGCTGAGTGCAGGGAAGGATCATGATATGGTCTAGCCGCATCTGGTTGATGATGTAACATTTCAATGCTATTGTTTGAGGAAACATATGCATTTGGCATAGGTGCTGCTGGATTCCATTGAGGAGCAAAATGCAGTCCATCTGCAGATATATTTTCTGTAGGATAATAGAAAGATCCATTCTCTGCAGGACCAGCCCTGACTGCAGCAAAAATCAAAGAAAAAATCTAGTTACTTTAAGATTTTTCACAATTTAATTTCATGGAGCCGGCAACAGTCTCGCTCCTGCATAGGGCCGATTGGGATTGCTTTCCCAAGGCCAAAAGCTGTTGTCAAAGGAAAAGCTTGTGAGAGGATCTTTTTGGTACAACTTTTAGGGTAAAGCAATCCCAAATTGGCCCTTAGTTTTATATTAGAATTATCAATAGTAGGACTACTTTGCAAGTTCAGTTCTTGTGCTTCAAACTGTGAGATTTTGCTCTTAACGGGGCTTGCTAAACTATGAACTTATAGTCAATAAAAAAAATATAGAATTCCACAACAAATATCACGCCTTGCATACATTCCAAGAATATAAAAAAAAACCATCAAGGTATCACAGATACGGAAACAAACATTGAAACTGGAAAAGACCACTTGAAAACACCAGTTCTAAAGTCGTAACTTTGGAAACTATGGGAAAACATGCAAATAAACAAAAGAGGGATATGTTTATAAATATAGGAATTATAAAATTGGATAAAAAAATTAAAAGCAACACGATTGCATAGTACAAGAAAGCATGAAAAGGTGCAACTTGTTGATTAGGAATATTAATTTAAAAAATAAATTTGGAAGAGTAAAAAATCGGAAAAAATTTGGCCCCAAATGGTTTCCTATAATCATAGGAAACGAATTTCAAACTTTTATTATTTATAGAATCACAAGAGTTTCGATTTACGGAACGAAAAAAGTGA
Source organism: Euphorbia pulcherrima (assembly GCA_947683365.1). Classification (NCBI taxonomy): domain Eukaryota; kingdom Viridiplantae; phylum Streptophyta; class Magnoliopsida; order Malpighiales; family Euphorbiaceae; genus Euphorbia; species Euphorbia pulcherrima. The sequence continues at coordinate 30,740,610 of CANTUS010000001.1, forward strand.
AATTAGCTAGGAGTTTTCGTGCTACCTAGCAATTCATCAACCAATGGTAGAAAGAAAAAAGGTTTAAACCTCCAAAGTATTTGCTGACAAATATGTGCTCCTTGAAAGCACATTTCTTAGACAACAAATTGTTGCAATACCTGTACTTGTATAAGGTTGCTCTATATGCATGTGATTCCAATTCTGATCTGGTTCATTCTCAAACATTTGGGAAGTGCCGAATATATGTCTATGTCCCATTAGTGTTCCTTCAAAGTCGAAGAAAATTGTATTATTGTATGCTGTGTCGAAGAAAATTGTATTATTGTATGCTGGAGTCAAATCAAGAAGAACCAGAACCTGCAGTACGAAAAAGCACCTCAATATTCAAAATTACAGTATGCTTCAAACAGAGAGCATAATAGTATATCATGTTTCAACACAATCACTTCAACCAGTCATCCACTGTCCGCATTTTCTGTTTAGTTAGAGATCGCCAGACTTTTAAAGCATATTATTTCAAAACAATGAAGAAAAATTATTAAAAAAAAACATTTCCATTTCTACATCCCACATCTGCCTAAATAGTAGTAAAAATGCTTAAAGCTCATGAGTGGCACATGTTCAACAACAACAACAACAACATTACCCCAATGCCTTCAAGGCTCCCGCACAAGTGGGGTAAGGGGGAGGGGGGGGGGGGGGGGGGGGGGGGGGGGGGGGGGAAGGGTGTACGCAACCTTACTTCTGTAATTACAAAGAGGTTGTTTCCAATTGACCCTAAAGTGGAGTTGCAACAGCTATCCGTGACTTCACAATAAAAGAAGCTCAGATAGTTTAATGAGTCATTTTGCTTTAGTCCATTATAATCTAAAGCCAAAGAATGGTGAATCTTTCGCCCCATCAAAATAATGGACAGTGAGTGGCACATAATACTTGACACTACTTAATAAATTACTTTTTACAATTTGTTTGCCCCTTACCATTACTTGCTCAAAAGATAGGAAGATCTAATTCTAAGCCTTGCATTTAGAAACTCACTGCACCAACATGCTAATTCCCAATATGCCCTCATTCTCGCAAATAACGAAAAGGTATATAAACAGCAACACCATGATTAGCAATGTCCATATATATGTAGGAGGATAATGACAAAAGGCAGCTACTTAAACTAAGAATAATCAAGCAACAAAATGAACACTGACATCTTTATAGGCACAATAAGGAAGAGAACAGATTGTTTGTACTATCAACACCGGAAAGTTGCTGAATCTAAGCAAGTGAATCAAGGAAATCAGAGAATTATCTCATGTGTAATATGCTCAAACCTTTTCCGCAGATGAAGGCTTGGATGAACTACAAACAATGAATCCAAATATGTGAAAAAATCTGTGGTAAGTAAATAAACAAATCATACTGGGATGTGTAGCTTTTGGGAGCTATTGCACAGATTACAAAAAATCAATTTAGTTCTATCATAGAATTAAATAGACCATAACTAACAATATAGTCCATAATCCCTCCACACACCGTTGCAGACTTGCAGGTACTATCGAAAGAAGTTTCTCCTAAATGCCAGATACATCTAAGATCATAGCCGATCTCCTCTTTGAAAAACCACTTTTTGATGGTTAAATTAACAATGATGATCACGTGAAAAAATAGTGCAAAGAATATTTGAAAGATGATATTACATCAACCAAGAAATAGGAAGTTTCAGCAATTTGGAAGAGTTGATGCAGCTGAATATTTGGACGAAGTTATTGGAGAGAAAACTGCTTTGTGTTTTTACTTTTTCATGGATTTCAACAATATACCTTTTTAGGTTCCAATCACTAGGAATATGAACTCTGAAATCCATTTAACAGCATGATTGTTATATATGGATATAGGTAGAGGTTTATCAAGAACTACAGTAACGGTAAGAAAGATGCAACTACAAGAAATAGTCCACAAAATCAAAACATACGTAGAATCAAGAATGTAAAAATGAAGAATGAAAATTTTAAGTACTTCCTTGCAAACTACAACAACCAAGCACAAATTACAGCAAATTTGCATTGCCTATTTGGACCCCTCTTTTCCACTTAGTCCTGTTATAAGGAAACAACTTATAAATAAACTACAAGAGAAAAATTCTAGAATATTATTATTCCTGTTATAAAGAAACAGCTTATACACAAACTACAAGAGAAAAATTCTAGAATACTAATATACCTGAATGATCAGCAAGGACATAACTTGAAAGGAATGAGGAAGTACAGAAGATGGGCTAGGTCAAAGAGATAAAGGACCAAGGTTCTCTCAATGTTTCAGGACTGATCTTCCATTTCTATTGGTAAATCTTAATACCTTCATTCACTGAGCCAATCCTAAAAGTTTGTTTAGACCAATCATATCACCTGCTGGCATAGTGCACTGATGGCTGGCCAATCTAGACACAAATAATTAATTAAGGACCATGATTAACTAAAAAATTTAAGAATAAGGCTGCTATAAAAATTACTTGTGCAGTAATTACTTTTTGCCACGCACATGTCTAATACACACATACCATAGAATTATTATCTGCTAAAGTTCACTAGAAAATACCACTTCAGTGATAAAACCAGCGACTGCAAACTAAGTAAATGTCCTCAACTTGAACATGAGACTTATGCTATATGCTATTACTAGCAAATTAATGAATAGTAATCAGAAATCAACAGCTTCACCGTACAGAGCAATACTTTAAGACACAAGGGTCACATAAAATCAACACTCATTTTTAAAATGTGAACTAAAACTTAAGGTGATAACAAAGGTTAAAAGGATGCTGGAAACAGAATAAGTCGGTTTCTTTTTATGCATAAATCAGCTAAAAAAGAAATGAAAGTAAATTCTCATAAAATCTAATTACAAGTGCAGAGAAAATTTCCAGAACTCAGAACTAAAAGTACCTTGTCCAAGCTAACCAGCAACTTTCCACATTAACAAGTCATTTTCTATTCTTAGCAAAACATTAAGCTGAATAATAACATATTGATGTATCTTCTTTGATAAAATTGCAAATATGTTTACTATTGAAGCTTTATAATACAAAATTAAGGGACAAGTATGTACCCAAGAATGTTGGATATCAGAAAGAGACACAAGTATAAAACAAGAGTTATTTGGGATAATAACCCAGGGAACATATCCTAAAAACATTGACACTCCCATAAAATTCAAGTCTCCAGGTTTAGCAAAATAAAATTTAGTATGCATTCAGATCCTCTCAAAAGATAGATCAATTAGGTCTGCCAAGGCAGGAAAAATATGAGAATCAGACTTCTATTGTCAATCGTAAGCTATTATACACATGTTCCTCATCCATGTTGATGTCCTATGGAAAGGTATTAAGCCTTGGTCCATGATGTGAGCATTAGCATCCCAAGGCTTTAAAGATATTTCCCCTACTAGTTAGTGGTAACCTAAAAGAACCATGTGGCACTTTCAAAAGTCCCCTTAGTGGTAACCTAAAAGAACCATGTGGCACTTTCAAAAGTCCCCACAAATTAGTAACACTCATTACACCTAACTTATATTATAGGACATAGAAGCCAAACCACATCAACTCCACCACAAAGACAAGTCTAGAAAATGACACCACAGTAGCTCAAATCATCAGCAAATCATTAAGATGGCATCCCAAATTACTCATGAATTATGGATTCAATCATAAATCTCTACTTTATATCTCCACGTCATTATAGTGTCAAACTCAAGGCTGTGGCGGAAGGAGAAAATAAGAGACCGCCAATTATCAGAACTTCTGAAAACCATCATTACCCACCAAATATTTTGCAAAGCTGAATCATATCATACTTAGGCTCTCCACAATAATGTCAGTTCCTAAACTTCCCATAAAACACTACAAAAAATATGACACTATACGTCTATCATGATCCCCCAGGTATATTTTATGCACTTTTATGCATATCAATAGAAATAACAGCTTCCAGTCATGGAACCATATGGCGAAAAATTCCAAAAAAACAATTGCTAAATGATTCCTGATAGTAGAGTTAGAAGCTTTAATACCACATATATGTTCCTCTCCCAGAATGAGAAAACTTACAGAACTGAATACACTGGGCTACACTGCTGCTCTATCCAGAGAACGGCAGTTTAAATTCAAATTCCCGCTTCAATTGCCCCTCTGACCCAAAAGTGCCTGCAACAACAATTGCAATTTAGAATATATGGAAAACAGATATACAACTAGAATCAAATTTTGGGATATCAATGTCCTACAGATTCCCTCGGGTAAAGGGTAGGAGGCCAAATAAATAAAAAAAGATGCCAAAATATATAGTAAAACAAGCCAATAATGACTTACTAATACTATGCAGGGTTACAATACAGTAGCAGATGATTACATAATTAATAGAATAACAAAATAATAACTGCCTCATCAAAACTTCTAATCTGTCCATGGTCTTCTGACACCATCATTCCCTAAGTTCAAATTTAAAGATGCAACCAACAACAAACACCATCAGATCATTTCACCTGCACAAGAAATATAATCTAAACCTAGTTGATTCTAAGGTATTCCAAGTAAACTAGAACTTATGGAATCAACTAAAACCTTCATAGACTCATCCAACAAATGACCACCCAAAATACAAGAAATTAGAATGAGCCAATATGTTAGCCACTAAATTAAGAATAATATCTAAAAAGAAAAGAGAAATCATAAAAATCTCATGTATTATTTCCTCATTTGCAAAAAATGAAATAAATGCACCAAGAGTGATGAGTAGACACCAGTTTATATCAGGAAATTAAAAAGAAGAAGAAGAAGAATAACATAGAAGACTTGACAGAAAAATAATCTGATGATAAAAATAATTTCCAACAACTCAACTAGGGGAAAACTTGGATATGAATAGCTGGACTTAAGAGAAGAGATTGAGGGCCACTCAATGTGCAAAATAGGAATATTAAAGGATCCAAGGTATTAACATTAGTATTACACATTGTTCCTAAAGACTCATGATATATTGGGTTTTGTTTTTGTCTTTTTGGAGTATCGTCTATAATGAATTAATTGTTCGTGAAATCGAGCCCAAAAATAGCAACACAAACAGGGAAAAGCTGCCTGAATTCAAGCCAAAATTCAAAGTCCAGCATCTAAGTCTAACGAGGAAAAGATGAATTGTAACTATCGGGTAATCATCTCCTCTGACAAACAGAAACAGCTTCAAGAGGGAAAAACTGCACACACGAATTCCCGGACCAAAAGATAAGAGACGAACATAAGAAAATATCAAAAAGCACCAACCTAAACAAGCAATCATGAACTATCAGGTATCAGCCCCCAATTTTAAAACAGAAGAGATGATCACAGCAACGATCGGCCGTTGCTCGGTCAAATTAACGAGCATAAACTCATGAACACAAATCACAATCAGTTTAGACTTAAAAACGAATAACCCCTATAATTTTCCTCGCAAAATTACTGCCAATATTAATCAAATACCGAGCAAGTCGATGATAAAAACTATCAAAACAATGAAAAGAAAAAGAGAAAATTCAATCACCAAGAGCAAACTGAAAGCAAAAGGAGAACAATAATGAACAAGTCCACGTATGATCAAACGGTGATGATCGACATACCTTAAAAGAAGACTGAAAAATCCGGCCCCGGCGAATCAATAATCCGCAAGGGAGAGGAAAGGAAGAATGGGTGAGAGAAGTTTGATTAAAAAAGAAGAAAGTAGGAGGAAGTATAACGGTTAGGCCTTGCCTTGGTTGCCGAAATAGGAGGAGATATTGGGTGGTATGCCCACCATTACCAGCAACCGATACAAACCGCATTTATTTATTTATTTATTTATTTATTTATTAATTCTTTTATTAGTGAATTCGGTAAACTTTTTGTAAAAATATTTTTATGAAATATTTTTTTTAAATGATATATATGAAATTTTAGAAGTTAGTAAAAATATATTAATTATATGATTTTTTTTAAAATTAATTTTTTTAATACTACATCAGTTATTTTAATAAATTTAATATTTTTATATTTAATTATATTATTTGTGAATTATTTATCAAGATTTAAGCAATGTTTTAAAAAGCGCTAGTCGAGCGATCGAAGCTTTAAAATGCTTAAGCGGGATCTGAACGGGGCCTAAGCAGACCCTAAGTAGATTTATATTTTTTATTTTTTAAATATTTTTTAATATATAAAATATAAATTCAGCTAAAATATAAATTATAATAATATAAAATATAAAAAAATATAATTTAAACCATATTTTAGAAATTATGTTCTGAAAAATTTCGCTTAGGCCGATTTTTAAAACAGAAACCCCGCCTAAATTCACCTAAATCGGTCAACTGCCTAAGACCGCCCAACTACTTAAAATCACGGCAATGTTATGAAAAATCCCGCCTAGACGGTCGTTTAGCCCGATTTTTAAAACACTGAATTTGAATAAGTTTCAGAAATTTTTTATTTTATTATGATTTTATAATGTTATCGTCAATTTTTAATTAATATAAATATTTATACTTCTCAAAAAATTCTGAAATTTGTCATCAATATGTATTGTATTTTTATAAATAAAGCTACAAAACTTCACTTCAAAATAGATAAGATTACTCTTTCAAATATAATTTTAAAATTTTAAAAAGTATATTTTATTAACTTTTAAAATCACATGCACTCATTTCAAATAAAAAATTTCATAGAAACATTTTTACAAAACTATCAAATTTCAAGACATGCATATTTTTAAGTTTACTCTATTAGATTTGGATAAGTGTAATTATAATATAGGAAGATAAAATGCATGTGAGGGGTATTCTTGGCATTTACAACAAAGCCAACCTGATAATTTAGGTCCAACAAGGAAAGTAAGAACAGGTTCAAAGCATACGTTATTTTTCCAATAGTATGTATTAGCTATTCTTTTTAAATTATTGACTTGTTGATTCCAAAAATTACATGGTACGTGATAATTACAGTAATATATCATAATTTTATTTTAAAAATATTTAATAATTAATTTTTTCTCATACTTCTCAATTTAATATTATTTCTTACCTAAAATGAATTTAATACTATAATGTTATCTATTTATATTATATTCTCTTATTTCCTAATTCAATATATTTCATTTATTTTGTGTATTAATGAAGTCTAATATTAAGGAAAATGAAACTTCATATATTCTTTATTTTCCTAATTACAAGGAAAATACTTTTTAGGAAAATTAAATAAAAAACACAATTACCAATTATAATTGTTTAGATATGTATGATATTTATTTGAGGTTAAAGACTAGGGTTTGAAATTAAAAAAAACAAATAAATTGTATTTTGATAATCTACAAATGAATTTAATTATTATTTTTATTTATAATTATCATTTATATTGTTATTTGTGCAGGGCTTGTTTGCAAAATTCGGTAATATGCAAAAATATGGAAAATGAATATTATATACCTAAGACATACGAGCTATATTTTTATATCACTAGAAGAGTAAAAAAAATTGTGTGAATGTTTTTACTCATGAGGACATATATATTGAAATTTATGAAACATATTTATGTGTAATGACGTGTGACAAGCTCAATCTTAAATTTCACCGTTATATATTTTTTTTATTCAATTTGTTAACTTTTTTCATTATGCAGTATAATTAAAGATATTATAAGTTCATGTATGTATTATAATATCTACAGTATTATACAAAACTATGATATAATGTTCAAATATTGTTATATGAAATCATTACAATAAACTAAAAAAAAAAAATGTGTCATATATTAGGGTAAAGGATTTAAGGTTGAATTTTGTGTTGCATATTAGGGTAAATTTTGTAAAAAAAATTACCATTAATAATAAATTCATGAAAAAAATATATTACATTGTTAAAAATTTAAGATTTTTATTAACTATAAAGATATAAGATTTGAGTTTTAAAATAATTAATTTTATAAAGGTATAGGGTATATGTATTAAATTAAAATAAATATTGTATAATAGGAAATAGTGTAAATTTAGAAAGAAAAAATTAAATAGGTATAATGAAATTTGGAAAGAATAATTAAGAAATACATTAGGAAGAATGGATTTAAATCTGGTGTCTTTAAATTGGTGTCCTCTTTTATATTCCTCTATTTATTATTTAACATGTGTTATATTAATATGAGACATAAACTAAAAATGAATAAATAATAAAAAAATTAAATACGTATCAATATTTAAATGGATGATATGAAAAAAAAATCAATTTAGAGATAGCAGATTTCAATTCATAACATAAATACAATTTTAAGTTTCATAATTAAAAATATATCATCCACCATAAAACCTCTCTAACTTAAATTCCCATACAAGATTCACTCAGGCACAATGTTTTAAAAAGTGTTAGGCGTTAGTCGAGCGATCGGGGTTTCGAACGTCTAGGGGGGCCTAGGAAGCGCCTAGGCGGATTTGTGAATTTTTTTATTTTTTATAATTATTAATAGATAAAATTTAACTAAAAAATAAATTATAATACAATAATATTTTACAAAAGTATAGTTTAACATATGAAAATATACGTCTTAGTTAATTTTTATAAAAAAACACATCAAAATTAAAATCAATTCCTTAAAAACAAATATCCTCACTAATTTTTATTTTTTTATAGTGTACTATTTCTCGATTTGATATTCAAAATGAAAATTATATGGTGAGAATATTTTGTTTTACATCAGTTTTACCAATCGTGCTACATTTTTTAAATTGAAAAAATTGAACTATAATTATTATAGGTATCGGTATCTTAAAAATTGGGAGAAAAATCGGACTAGGCGGTGCCTAAGTAGTAATATGTCAATCCAGCGCCTGATAGCGCACGAGGAATGAAAAGTCGGGCGACAAGCCCTAAAATAGCGCCTAGGCAGAGCTAGGCGTGGAGTTTTAAAATACTGCTGAGACATAACTTCTAGCTATTTTTATTAATTATTGTTTCTTATTTTGCATTTTTTTCTCACACCATTTATTTTTTTAATATGTTGCTTTAGAGTTTTTTGTTCGTCTCTTTTTTCTTTTTGAAATGACACCCACTGTGATTTTTTGCCAAATGTTTTTATGAACTGTTAGATTTCTATTTGATATCTAACAGAAGCCTAGTAGAAATCAGGTAAAATTAAAAAAATTTGGAATAAAAATACTATATAGATTTTCAGTAGCCTAGAATTTCAAATAAACTTTTAATGATATTGAATAGATCAACTTCGAAATAGATTTTTCATTAAATATCTATTAGATATCTAATAGATTCGAACTTCAAATAGATTTCTAACATATATCTATAATAAATATTTAATAGAATTTTACTAGATTTCGTAAAGTTCAAATTATAAGATACAAATGCTAAGATTTCCTATGAATTTCTATTAGATGTATAATAGATTTTTGTTAAATGTCTTGTGACTGAAATAATGAAGGATATAGATCTATTGGAATTTTATTTTATAAAACAATCATTGTAAGAGATACATATATATAAAAGACATCTATTCGATATTTAATAGAAATTCTAATTTATGAAATCATCATATACACATCTATTATAAATCTATTAAACATATGTTATATGTTATTAGATGCCAAAAAACTATCATAGCAGAGAGATAGAAGATAAAAATAAGATGATATAAAAAATTCTGAAGCGACATGTATAAATAGTTTGAAAGATAAATGAAAAAAATCAAAAGAAATAAAAGGACAACGAGGACAATTGTTGTGGATGGAAAAATGCAAATAGAAATGAAGGAGAATATAAATTTATTTGATTGTAAGTTTGTGAACAATTTTCTAATTTTGACTAGTTACAAATACCCAAGAAATTATCATATGAAATATATTTAAAGATTATATAAAATACATTTTTAGATACTATAAATTACAAATGAAATTTTACATAACTTTAATTGAACAGTTGAGATTCAAATCTCCGTAAATTTTCTTGAACTCATCATCATAAAATAAATTGACAACATCTATATCAGTTTTGAGAGTAACATTATTGGGGTCTACTTCGTGTTCTAGTTATATTTATATTGTAGTGGATCATATATGTAAGTTTATATAAAAATGTGTGAAGATATTATTAGATGAAAAAAAATCTATGAAACAAAATTTCGTATTCTGATTAACTTCATGAAAATTCTCAATTACTTTTGTTAGTATCTCAAAAAAAAAAAAAGAAGTTCCACAAATTCTCACGAAATATTGAAATTGTTAAAAATATATGGTTTAAGTTTCATATTTACTAAATTAACTGTGTATGTTTCATTTACATTTTTTTGACCAAATTTAAGTTTTCATTCTTCTCTAATACGTTCTATATATACCTTATTTTTTCCGTTTTCTTCTTATAATCTGGAAATTTTCTCTCCGATTTTCGATCTCTTCAATTTCTCTGATATATTTCTCTGCAATTTTCGATCTCTGCGATTTCTCTGATAACTTCGTTTTTCCTGATCTTTGCGTTAGTTCTCTCTCTCATAATTCGCATTGTGTTTTCTGTTTTTGCTATTGAACTTGCTTCGAATGTACAATCATTTTTATTTTTGATATTGAAAAAGATTCGATAAGCTTCTGTTCTGTTTTTTAGTTCTAGATTCAACGTTTTTATTTGTTTGTGATTGAGTTTTAGTATTCCTTATTTTTGATTTGATATATTTTAGTTTGGATTTGATTACAATTGTGTTTTAAACTCTTGTTTTCAATTTGTTATATGATTTATTTGTTTGCACATAAGGTGTTTGATGAATTTCCTTAGTTGTTTTCGATTGCTATTGTGTGTTGTGTAAGTAATGAACACCTAGCATATGTTAAGTATCTGGTAAGTAATTGGTAGTTACTTGGTATGATGTTGCTATGTCTTTTAAATGTTGTAAAATGTTTGATGAATTTGCTTAGTTGTTTTGGATTCGTATTGTGTAATGTAGAGGTAATGAACACGTAGCATCTGTTAAATATCTGGTAAGTAAGTGGTAGTTACCTGGTATGATGTTGCTATGTGTTTTACATGTTGTAAAATGTTTGATGAATTTACTTAGTAGTTTTGTATTCGTATTGCATGTTGTATAGGTAATGAACAAGTAGCATCTGTTAAATATCTGGTAAGTAAGTGGTAGTTCTGATGTTGCTATGTATTTCCCTTTTTTCGTTGTTAGACATGTATTTAAATGTTGTTAAATGTTCAATGAATTTCCTGAGTTGTTTTTGATAGCTATTGTGTGCTTCGTAAGTAATGAATGCTTAGCATCTGGTAAGTATCTGGTTCGTAAGTGGTAAGTAAGTGGTATATAATGAACTACGTATCTGGTGAGTAAGTGGTACATAATGAACACTTAGTATCTGGTAATTATGTGGTAAGTAAGTGTTGTATAAGTAATGAACACTTAGCATTTGTTGTTTTCTATTCACATTCTTTGTATGATGTGTATATAATGAACATTTAACATTTGATAAGTATGTGGTAGTTTTCTAGTAGCATTATGTAATTCAATCTGTTTTTTTCTCATTCACATTCTTTCTTTTTTCGATGTTAATGTTTTTGCATCGATTGTTTTTCTTTATTTTTGACTTTTGATCCTTTTTTATTTTTGTTTTTGAATCTTTGTAGGATGGATCGTTTTCTTGTTTTGATGTACTCTTATGGTTATTGGACTGAGGATTTCAAATTTGCTAGATATAAAGTTGTCGGTCTTGCGATCTCTAGCTCCTTAAGTTTTGGTGATTTCAAAAAACTTCTCTTTTGAAAGCTTGAAGCTAGATGATAAGTTAGAAGATTTGAAAATTGAATTTCAAGTTTCTGCTGGAGATCCTTCCATGGAGATAAACAGTGACCATTTTTTCCAGTTTTTCATTTCTTGTAAATCTCGAAGTGCGCATCTGAGTGATTATCCGTTGTGTCTCAGTAAGGTTCCTGTTATTACTCAAATTGCTCAAGGTAATTTTTACTTTTTGTTCTTATTGGAATTCTGATTTTGTTTTTCTATATCTGGTAGGAATCTGTTAATGTGCTGGTATTTTTTGTTTTCCTGAATTTTCATGCTTTGTGTTTTACATTTATACTCGATACCTTCCATTTAGCTACTTGGCTGTTTTGATATAAATTTTGTAGATTATATGAAAATATGTTTTTGAATTTGTTGTGATGTATTGATGAAGTATTCATTTTTTTACTCATGTTTTATTTAGTATTTTTTTGTTCTGTTGTTTGATAACTGTTTCTTACCAGGTAGTTACCAGATTCTGTACATTGTTGGTTTTTTTGCGTTATGTTACATTCTTATTTTGTCTTTAGGTTCTAAAATAGATCAAGAGCTTGATTTGTCTTGTATGGAGGTTGAGGAAGTAGAGAATCGGATGGAAATTTATGTTGTTGCTTCAAGTTCAATGTTTTACAAGATTCTTATGATGATCATGACCTCTATATTGAGGATATTACTGACATGGTCTTTGATGGGATGAATTGTCTTGTTGAGCAAGATTTTGTTGAAGATGATGTTTAGGATGTTGAGATTTGTGAATCTACTATTGACATTGTGAAGGTTGGACAGGTGTTTAAGGACAAGTCAGCATTGAATGATGTCATGAGCTTGTATGCGATAAAAAAACAACTTTCAGTTTAAAGTGTACAAATCGTGTGAGAGTCAATATTATCTTAATTGCATTGATTCAACCTGTTCTTGGTTTTTTAGATCATCAAAGCAGAAAAACCGTGAATTTTTTGTTGTGAGGAAGTACTGTGGGGATCATACATGCAGCCTAGATTTGAGAAATAGTGACAAGAGGCAGGAAACTAGAACTTTTATTGCCAAGTATATTAAGAATACATTTCTGAGTGGGAAGAGGGTTTACAATCTAATAGACATTGTCAATGATGTCTTGAATGGTTTAGGTGCAGATATAAATTGTCAGAAAGCATGACGTTCTAAAGAAGAAGCACTGAAGTTTATTAGAGGGACTCCCTACAAATCATATAGCACTTTGCCTAGTATGATGTACATGATTCGGCAAACAAATCCTGGTTAGGTTCTTAATCTTGCAATGGATGGTAGTTGTTTCAAGTATTTCTTTATGGCATTGCATGCATGTATTCAAGGCTGGAGGCATTGCAAGCCTGTTGTCGTGGCAGATGCCACATTTCTAAAGACATGCTATAATTGCACGGTTTTGTGTGCTTGTGCATATGACGCGACAGATGATTTTCATGGTTGTTGTTTGTTTTTTATGATTTTTATTTTTACTATATTATTACTAGATAGTTATTGATTTGATTCTGTTATGTTTTTGTTTACTAAATCATGTAGAGAAGATTTTCCCTCTTGCTTTTATTGTTGTGGATGGAGAAAACGACGAGTCATGGGAGTGGTTTTTCCATCAGTTCATGGGTGCACTTGGTGATAGACCTGATATGGTTATTGTTTCGGACTGTCATCCAAGTATTGAAAAAGCCCGCAAGAATGTTTACCCTAGTGCAATGCATGGTATCTGCACCTATCACCTTCTCCAAAACCTCAAAATCTAAGTACAGAAGCAACTTAGAAGATACGTCAAAGTACTTTCGCCTTGCGAGCTATTCGTACTCAGTTCGTCAATTTAAATAGAACATGTCTTATTTGGCGAATATTAATGAAGGTATTCCAGCTTATTTAATTGGTGTTAGTGTCAAGAAATGGAGTCGGGCACATTCAACCTCTAACAGATATAGTGCAATGACTTCGAACAATGCGGAGTCACTCAACTCTCTAACTAAAGCAGCGAAGAGGCTTCCTATTTCATCTCTAGTTGCTTTCTTACGGAATTTGCTGCAAAAGATTTTCCATACAAATAGAAATATTGGTCGAAAAACTAGAACAGATCTGACAGACAGGTATCACAAAAAATATTGAAAAAGTATGCTCTGGAGGTTCGACTTTCTTCCTTTCTCTGATTCTTTGCATTTTTTTTATTTTCTTTACAGTTTTTGTAATATCATGAAATGGGCATATGCAATTAGCATTCTGTCTTGCTTTTGCAACAATTTCAAATTTTTTACGTGATGGTTTTGTGTAGTTTACTAGTTTTCTACCAATTTCTTACTAGTTTCCTTCGTTCGTACATCTGTTCTTCGTTCAAATACTTGATCTATTTTTTTTCCAATTGTTGGAGGCTTTCTATATCTTTCATTATATACATTGTTTGTTTATAACTTTTTGAAAATTATTTTAAATTATTTTTTTGTTAATTTTTAGTCATTTGTACAGTCTTTTACCACTTATTTACCAGTTTCTCAACATATTCTGTTATTCTATTTTTTTCCCTTCCCTTCCAAATGTGTTGTAACATTTTCTATATGTGAGCTGGATCATTGTTGTTCATGTATTATGTCTTCCTTTTTGTTTTTGATTATTTAGGTCATGCCATCTGTTGACCATTTGGTGTGTGTAAAGAGTAACGATTTTGAATATGTTGTTGATATGCTGCTGCAGACATGTACTTGTAAGAGGTTTCAGATTGATGAGATTCCTTGTGCTCATGCTCTTGCTTATGTAAGAAAGAACCATTTAAACTCAATTAGTTACTATTCGCCTTACTTCATGAAAGAAAAGATGCTTGAAACCTATGCAAAAATTATACATCCCATGCATTCAAGAAATTATTGGAAAATACCTCCGGATATCCTGGATCAAGTTGGTCTCCCACCGACCACTGTTGTAAGAGTTGGGAGGCCGAGCAAACATAGAATCAGGGCTGCTTGTAAACTAGATAAGAATATCAGCATACGTTTTAGCTCTTGTCGGGTTATTGGGCATAATAAGAGAACTTGTCCGGGAGCAAAGTGATGTTTGCCTAATAAGATCATCTATTAATCTAACAATTTTTTTTGTCGTTATTAGGTAGAAGTTGTAAAAACTTAGCTCTTTGGAGCTTTGATCGTTGAGAAATCATTTTTATGATGTCAATTTATTGTTTTGTTCATTTTTTAATGGTAATGTTGATACTATTTTTTTTCTAGTGTATACCAGTTCCCTACCAGATTTTCAGTAATTTATTTTTTAAGTAATGGGTTATTGGATATTACTAGCTTTGTACATATTTCCTATATGTTATTCAATTATTTTTATACTTTGACCATAAATTTATTGCAAGCCAGTTTGATTTCTTTCTTTCTTTTTTATTTTTTTTTATGTTTAAGTCTTGTTTGCTCTTTGTCAGTAGAATACAATGTAATTTTCAATAGAATGATTTCTCATACCAAGTGCTTACCACTTTCCTACCACTTTCCTTTCTGTTTGTGCATTCCATTACCTTTTTTTCCATACATTGAATTTGAATTTACTTTAAATCACTTTATATTTCCCTTTCTTTGATTTTTAAGTCCTTGTTATTGGTGACAAGTTAGTTTTAATTATAAATACTTTTACTACCAGTTACCTACCACTTACATACCGGCTTCCTACCTTTTTTTCATATATTGAATCTGAATTTACTTTAAATCACTTTACATTCCCTTTTCTTTGATTTTCAAGTCGTTACCATTTTTAACCTTAAAAAAAGTCTTTACTATTTTGTTCAGTTGATTAAAAGTAAGGTTTCATTGGAATAATACTTTTTTAATTAGGTACCTACCATTTACTTACCAGTTTGATAAAATATTATTTTTATTTTTTGTTTGTTTTTTTGCAAATCTGTTTTAACTAGTCTGTATATTAACTACATTATTTACAAACTTTTTATTAATGAAATAAAAACTGTCTATATTAATTTGTCACTATCTAACATTTCAAGCTTAACTATTGAAAAACTTGTTCTAAATTACACGTAACAAAAAAATACTAACTAAATCTGTTTGAATCAATATATTTGGGTGTACCATACATCTGACTATATGTTTCTAAAACTTCGTCCTCGCTTTCTTCATTTGTTTCCATTGAACCAAGCATGAGTTAGGACTGACTCAGTTGTGCTTAAGTTTTGATTATAACAATTAAGTTAAGAATGGGATAATTAAATCAATAATGATGTTAAAATAAATAGTTTAAGGTTGTGTGGGAGTTAGTAAATTCAAGGGTAGAATTTCAAGTCTCCGCTGACCTAGTTATTTAGTTTGACTCTAAGTGGTTTCTAGGCTGAGTAGTCACTTAAGTCGCTGAGTTAATATTATTCACTCAAAACACTTAGTATTTAGATTCAGTATCAGCTGTGTTGTATGATGATATATTTCGCTGAGTTATCTTTACGTCTGTTAAAGGTACTGACATTACCTTTTAAGGTAATATGACATCTTTGCTTTTAGTGTTGCTTTCTACAGGAACATTAATGAGACAAAGACAAAAAGAATTAATGCCTTGACAAGACCCAGTTTTATGAAGAAAATGACAAAGTCTTCAAATGCGAGTCAATTGCTATTTTGGGCAATTCTGCAGATCTACCAACCTTATATCGCGCACTCTACAACATGTCAGAAAACTAGAGGGAATAGGATGAAGACACGTGGCAAGTCAGCACGAGTTCTCTCTAACAGAGGACTGGCATCAAACGGTAAAGGATTCAAATTAAAGCTCGAATTTCAATCTAACGGATTGAAATGTATTTCACAATGGCGCAATTCTATCTCTTAATGGATTGATTTGAAGAAGCAATGGGTGAATTACTGAGCTGTCAATATCAGAAGATGCCAAGACAAGTTCAACGGCTGCTTTCTTAATCCAACTATAAAAGGACCAAGAAGGCAAGCGTTAGAACTTGGTGATTACACCTGAATTTCCCAGAAGCTAAAACTCTGCCAAATTTACAAGCTTTAAGAAATTCTAGCAAGAAAAGCATAACTCAGCGAGAATCTTCTTTCAACAAGAGAGAATAGTATAGATCAATTCATTGTAATATTAGATCACTTATAACTGGATCAACATTTCTATAAGTTGAATCCAGCTCTTGTTTTAAACTCTTTTGAGCTGCTGATAGAAGAGGGTATTCTAGTCAGCGGGTGAGCAATTGCAGATTGGAGGGTACTTTCTCTAATTGGGGATTATGTGAAATGCTTCTCCGCCTAGGGTAAATGAGTTGAGATTAGTAGATTAAAGCCGAGACACTCTCTTGGGACTGGATGTAAGCATAGGTTGCCAAACCAATATAAAAATCTTTGTGTTATTTACTTTCTCGCAATTTCCAACCATTTTACCCAGCCAGCTGACCTCACTCAGCGGACCCAGTAATTATCGAGAAAAAGTTTTATAAATTATTGAGTGAGTCATTCACCCCTCCTCTGACTCATTCAGTGTACCCATAGGGACCAATAAGTAGTATTAGAGCAGTTCTCAATTCACAGATTTCACAATCTTTGAGATAAAGACCATGACGTACAAAGGAGAATCCAATAGAAGGGCTCAAGCCTATATTTTGCTTGAAGGCATGTCAGTTACTAGGCCTCCCATGTTCAATGGACAGCATTATACTTACTGGAAGAATAGAATGACCAATTTTATTTAGTCCCAGAGTATGCATGCTTGGATGGCTATTATAGAAGGGCCATATATCCCATCACACGTGAAGAATGGAGTTACTGTTGATAAGTACTTTACCGAATGGGATAATAATGATTTGGCCAGATTAAAGGAGAATGCAACTGCTATCAACTATCTTTACTTTACTCTTGATGCTACTGAGTTTAATCGCGTTTCAGGATGCGAGACAACCAAAGAGATCTGGAAGAAGTTAAAATTAACTTATGAAGGTACTGACAAGGTAAAAGAGTCTAAGATCAATATCCTTATGAGGGATTATGAGTGGTCTCATGTGAAGCCCAAGGAGGATATTTCTAACATGAACACCAGGTTCATGAATATAGTCAATGAGCTGAAAAGACTTGGCAAGACCTTCACAGAAGAAGAGACTGTCAAAAAGATACTTAGAAGTTTGACTCAAGATTGGGAAGCCAAGAAGAGTGCTATTGAAAAGGCTTATGATTTGAAGACCTACAAGTTTAATGAGTTGATTGGAACTTTGCTGACTCATGAGACGTCTTTGAAGCAATATGAAGATGAGTCCAAGAGGCACAAGTCCAAAGAGAAGGAAAACTCAAGCAAAGCTATTGTCCTAAAGGTTAATGATGATAAATAAGAAGAAGATTCATCTGAGAAATGATATCCAGAGGATAGAATAGAGGAGATAGCTCTAATTACCAAGAACTTTAGAAGATATATGGGTAAAGAGAAGAACTTTCAAAAGTTCAGAAACACAGGCTAGTACAAGAAGGGAGTAGTTGATAGGCCATAAAAAGAATTCAATAAGGAGAATCACAAAGACATCAAATGCTTTGAATGTGGTAAAAGGGGCATATTCAATCGAGCTGTCCTAAAGCCAAAAAGGACAAGTTCAAGAAGAAGAAGAGTAAGAAAGCCCTTGCTACTACCTGGAGTGACTCTGAACAAGAGTCATCATCCTCAGATGAAGAGGCATACGATTATGTAAATGTGTGTCTTACGGATAAGGGTGCTCAAGTTCACTCAGAGTCAGCTGACCAACTAACTACTTCCACTGCCAAACAGACAGCTGATCAAAGTAAAGACAAGGGAGCACACTCTAAGGTAAATTCTAAACCCCCTTTGTCTTCTGATGTGCTTGCTATAGTGCTCAATGATGTTATTAATATGACTAAGAAGTCAACCAAATACATCAGAGTACTCCAGAGGAGGTGTGATGATATAAAAGGTGTTAACTCTTCTACATCACTTGACATCCTATACCTGATGGAAGAAGTTGAATACTAAAATGGATATAATAGCAAACTCACTAAGAAATTGGATGAGTTAGCTGCTGAAGTAATAGCTTTGAAAATGGTACGGGTCCCTCCTCAACCTAGCAGGAATACTCAAAGTAATCGCACTCACCACTCTGAGAAGGTTTCTCAAAAGAGTAAAGTGAGCAGGCGTAATCCTAAGGCCACTTATAGTTTTTATGGTAAGCCAGGACATGCAACAGTCATGTGTAGGCATAAAAATAGTTACTATGATGAGTATGACTGGTCAAGGATGACCACCACTAAAGAGGGAGGACCCAGCCATAAAAAGGCATGGGTACCTAAGAAAACTTAATTATTTTACAGGTGAGCCTAAGATCCACTGATGATAGTAGAATGTGGTATTTAGATAGTGGATGCTTGAGGCATATGACAGGTCATGAAAAGCAATTCATCACATTGGAGCAAAGAAGAAATGAAAGTTTCAGTTTTGGAGACAACAAGAAAGGAAAGATTGTTGGCAATGGCACTGTAGGTGTAAAGCCCTCAATTGACAATGTGTCTCTGGTAAAGGCCTAAAGTTCAACTTGCTAAGCGTTGCTCAGTTGTGTGACAAAGGCTGAAAAGTGATATTTGACTCAGAGGGCTGCTCAGTCAATGATGGTAACTCTGATAAAACTATTCTTTACGCTCCTACAATCAATAATGTTTATATGGTTGATTTATCCCCTGGCTCCAATGATATATGCTTAGTTTCTAAGGAGGAAAACTCATGGCTATGGCACAGAAGGTTAGGACATATCAATATGACCAATCTGTCCAAACTAGCCAGAAATGAACTTGTTGAGGGATTACCCAATCTAGCCTTTGATAAAGATAGACTCTACTCAGCATGCCAACTTAGGAAACAATTTAGGAAGACCTTTAAATCTATAGCTGATATATCTTCTTCTCATCCCCGCAATCTTCTACACATGGATTTGTTTGGGCCTGTTGTGCGAATAAGTCTAGGTGGAATGAAATACACCCTTGTGGTTGTAGATGATCTAACCAGGTTCACTTGGATTGTCTTGCTTGCTAGCATAGATGAAACATTTGAATCATTCTCTAGGTTGGCTACCTAGATCATGAAGGAAAAAGACCTTAAAATTAATAGAATCCGTAGTGACCAAGGAAGAGAATTCGAAAATAGGCAGTTTGAGGAATTCTGTTCTAAGAATGGTATTGACCACAATTTCTCTACCCCTCATACACCTCAGCTGAATGGAGTTGTTGAGAGAAAGAATTGCACTATTACAGAGATGGGTCATTCTATGCTGAGTGATAATAATCTACCAAAGTATTTCAAGGGAGAGGCTGTTAACACAACTTGTTACATTCTAACCAGGGTTTTAATTTGCCTAGTTTTGAATAAAACTCCTTATAAACTTTGGAAGGGGCGCAAGCCCAAGGTTGGTCATCTCAAGGCCTTTGGTTGTAGATGCTTCATATTAAACACTTAAGACCAATTGGCTAAATTTAACCCCAAGGCTGATGAAGGAATCTTTCTAGGTTACTCAATACACAGTAGAGCATACAGAGTGTATGTCAAGAGAACTGGCATCTTAGAGGAGTCCATGCATGTAGATTTCGATGAAACTAACAACGCAAGTAGACAAGCCAGTGATGATGAAAGAGAAAAAGATCCAGTCAGCGCATCAGTCAGTCAGCCCATAATTATACCCGATCCAGTGCAAGAAAAGGAAGAAGTTAAAGCTGACATGGACTAAACAATCAACTTTAGTGATGATATAGATGCTTAATCAATGACTGTAGCTCAACAAGCTGATCCTGATCTACCAAAAGAAGTCAGAGCAAGAAGAGATCACCTAGTTGATAAGATTCTTGACAGTGTGCAAAATCCAATGCTAAGTAGAGGTTAGCTTAATAGAATGATGAGTCATTCAACATTTGTATCATTGATTGAACCAAAGAAGTTTGAAGATGCTGAATTCGATGACAACTGGATGACTGCAATGTAAGAAGACTAGACCAATTCAGAAGGAATGAAGTTTGGGATTTGGTGGAGAAACTTGAGGGCAAGTCAATGATTGGCACCAAATGGGTTTTCAAGAACAAGTTAGATGAAGCTGGTAATGTTGTCAGAAATAAGGCCGGACTTGTTGCTCAAGGCTACAATCAATAAGAAGGCATTAACTATGGAGAAACTTTTGCACCAATAGCAAGACTTGAAGCAATAAGAATTCTTTGTGCTTTTACATCCCATATGAACATCAAGCTATTTCAAATGGATGTGAAAAGTGCATTTCTCAATGGCTATATTCAAGAGGAAGTCTATGTCAGACAGCCCCCAGGATTTGAAGACCCTAAATATCTAAATCATGTCTTCAAGCTGTAGAAAGCTCTATATGGACTAAAACAGGCTTCAAGAGCTTGGTATGAGAGACTGAATAAATTTTTGATCAGCAAAGGTTATGTCAGAGGAAAAGCAGATACAACTTTGTTTATCAAGAAGAGGCATCAAGATGTGTTGCTAATCCAAATCTATGTAGATGATATCATTTTTGGAGCAACTGATGATAAGCTATGCAAAGAGTTCAGCCAGCAGATGAGAAAGGAATTTGAAATGTCAATGATGGGAGAGCTTAATTTCTTTCTTGGTTTGCAAATCAAGCAAGGTGATGATGGAATCTTCATTAGCCAAGCTAAGTATGTCAAGGAAGTACTGAAGAAGTTTAACATGGATAAAGCTAAGCCAATGTTAGCACCCATGGCCTCTGATACTATTCTAAGTAAAGATGAGGAAGGTAAACCTATAGAGAGTAAGCTCTACAAAGGTATTATTGGCTCTCTACTTTACTTAACTACCAGTAGGCCTGACATTCAATATGCTGTATGTTATTGCGTGAGATATCAAACTGACCCTAGGGAATCTCACTTAGCTGTTGTTAAGAGAATTCTTAGGTATTTGCTAGGCTCTATTGATGCATGTTTATGGTATCCAAGTAATGCAGACTTTACTCTAGGAGGATACACAGATGCTGACTATGGAAGAGACAAACTAGAAAGGAAAAGCACCACATGAGGTTGTCATTTCCTTGGTGATTATTTAGTTACATGGTATAGCAAAAAGCAAACTTCTATGGCTCTGAGTATAGCTGAGGCTCAGTATATGGCTGCAGGAAGTTGTGTAGCACAACTGCTATAGATCAAGTAGCAATGGGAGGATTATTGTATAAAGTCAAATTATCTTGAAGTCATGTGTGACAACAAGAGTGCAATTGGCCTATCCATGAATCCAATTCAACATGGCAGGATGAAGCATGTCAATATTAGACATTACTTTATAAAGGATCATGTGCTAAAAGGAGAAGTGAAGCTCGCATACATTCCAACTGAAGAATAGCGTGCTGACATATTCACAAAGCCCATTGGAAAGGATCAATTCAACATTCTAAGACAGCTGATCGGAATGTCCAATCCAATTTAAAGAAATACATCCCACTTTGACCAATTCTGTAGTTGACCAAATTAGGGCACACTCTGAGCTTTAATAAATAAGGTTAAGTATTTCTTTTACCACTCAAATTTTGGACACATCATTAAACTATGGCCGATTATCTTTTAAATTTAAACTTGATAGAAATGGTAGCAAGTTATGAAATGATCCATATTCAGAGTAGTCATCCCATAATTTTCGCCCTCATTAATCCTACAGTATACGTTATGCAATCTATTGTTAAATCTTGAGACCATGGATTATGAGTCATACACGTAGCTTTACAGGTTTATGCGAAGAATTTTTGGCTATTTAAGGAGAGATTGAGAGAGAGGAAAGGTTACTTTACCAAAATTCCTTCTCTGCAAATCTCATTCTAAAATCCCTAAATTCTCTATTTTTCTCAAAGTAAATTTTATGGTGAGTACATTTGAAAAAGCTTTAGAACCTAGTTCTGAGAATCCACTTTTTGTTTGGGATAAAGATTAAGCATGCTGGGTTACTACTATAGATCATTGGGCTCAAGTAGCCATTAATCTCAAGGAGACAAAAGAATTATTCATTCTAGAAGGAACCAGATACCCTCTTACTGAGTGGGAATCTCTTGAAGGAGCTGTAGTAGATGATCCAACTACAATTGACATGCTTATTTTTTCAAGCGATGAACGCTCTGGGAGATGGACGCGCCAACATCGTCGTAGGGGATTCTTTGAAATTCCCAGTGGCTGTTATGAACAGGTTGTCAAGTGTTTCTACAGAGGAATCTATATGGTGGAAGGATTTCCAGACATGTTTGTCACCACCATGATGGGAAGGAACGTCTACGTAACTCTAAAGCTTCTCGCTGGGTTACTTGGAATGCAAGAAAGAAGGCTCAAGTTACGGGTTGTGAACGATAAAGAGGAAGATAATGTAGACATCCCAATTGACTATAAGGTTCCTCATGACTACAAGGATGGGGAATTAATCGCTTTTATGTTCTCGAAGGAAGGAAAGCAGGCTCATGAGCTTTTGACCAAAGTTCTATTACCCAAGAATGGCTCTACTAGAAGCTGCTCAAAATTTGAGAGAGTGTTTGTTTACGCTCTGACTCATGGAATGTTCATCAATTAGCCTTTGGCTATTTTGCATAGAATTCTTAAAGTGTCCAAGCACATGGTTTATGGCCATTTAAACATGGATATTTGCAGGGCATATGAGCTGGGTATAGAAGGATGGGCACAGAAAAGTAGAATCACACTCAAAGTGATAGAATCAAGAATTTTAAGCAATGCTCATTTTCATGGGTTGAGATGTGAAGAAAGGCCCAGAAATACAAAGTACATCAAGCTAAAGCCAGGCGAGGTCAGTGTGAAAGACCCCAAGGATATTGTACCTATGAGGAGGATTAGACCTAATGAGGAAGATCAGACCCTAGATGCCTTTGTGGCAAGTGAGCTAGAGAGAATTACCAAGCTCAGAGCAAAAAAAAGAGAAAGAGGAGATAGAAGTTAAGAAACAGGTCAGGAAGGACTCCAAAAGAGAAAAAAAAGGGAGCTCAGTGAGCTCAGTTCCTGTTTTAATTCCAAAGAAGACTAGATCTTCTAAGGAAGTTAGAGAAGAGAAGAAAAGAGAGCTGACTCTGCAAGAGATTGAAGATGAGAAAAGGGCTGCCTTTGAAGAGGGATAGGAAGAGGAAGGCAGAAGCTGCTCAGCTTGATATTGTAATTACGAAGGGAAAGGAAGCTACATCAGTTCCTATTCCCTAAGTAGGTCAGCCAAAGAAGAAGGTGATCATGAGGAAAGGGACTGGAGTTGCCCAAAATGTTGAGGAAGCTGAGAAGGTTAAAGCTGCTGAGAAAGAAAGAATTATAAGGAAGCAGGAAGAAATTAAGGCAACTATAAAGAGAAAAGCTGAAGAAGCAGCAACAGTGGCAGCCAAAGCTAAAAATAATACTGAAGAAGTTTTGCAGAAAGCAATTATTAGCTTGGCTGAGAAAGAAGTTATAGAAGTGGTTAATGAAGTGATAGGAGCTCTAGATGGTATCGATAATCAGGAAGAGTAGGAGGAGAAAGGTGATGTAGTAGAGGTAGAGGCTATTAAAGTTAATGCACTGAACTCTGACCAGCAGGTCACATTGACTGCTGAGGAAGTCAAAGAGGCGAAGAAGGAAAGAAAGAGGGGGCTATTGAAGAGAATGAAGGTAGTTGTTGATGAGGATGAAGGAGACTTGGAGGATAGAGAATATGAAGTTACTGTAGTTGAGCACAGAGCTCAGCTGATTGAGAGCTCTCAAACTCAGGTCAGCGAGTCCGTTGTTGAAGGTGTGGAAAAAGAGAAGGAAAAGGAGGATGAAGATTTTTTTGTTTCCCGAAACACATCCTCCCAAACACTACTCTCACCTACCCCTATCTCTGCCTTACTTATTTCTAATAACCAAACACCATCCATATCAAACTCTAGCCAAATTAATCAACCCACTGACCAAACAGCCATAATACCATACCTTTCACCTGCAGGATCTCTAGTGCGAGATATTCTATATTTGGAAGGCCCTCCTCCAGTCAAAGGCCCTCTAATTATTGAAGAGATTCCTGAACAACAACCACCACCACAACACCCTCAACTACAACCTAGTTTAATCCAAATGCTGCTCTATTAGGAGATATAAGGAGGTTGGGAAGAGAGAGATTTCCAAGACTAGGGACAGATGGTGAAATTGATGCTAAAATAGCTGAATCTTTACTGTCTGAGGATGTCCTGAGGAGAATTGCTAAAGCTGTTGAGCCAGTAAAAGGATTTATGGAACCAGTTGAGGAAATAAAAGAGCATGTTAAGTCTGTACCTACTCAGTTCTCTCTTGTGAAGGCCATTGTATCCCATACTTTACTTTTATTATCAATTGCAGGTTGGCAGGCTGGAGGACTAAAGTTGGAAGTTGCAGAGCTAAAGAAGATGATGCTAAAGATCTACGAAATCAACTGCAAGGTGCTGAATGATTAAAGGGATTTTTGCAATTCAATGATAGACAAATTTAATCCCCTACTAGAAGCTATGTTGAAGGTACTTGATGTTTACAGCATTCAGAGCAAGGAAAATGATGAGAACACAACTCGCTTAAATTGTGAGCGGACGACGTTTCGTGCGGCGGCAGCGGGGCCGGAGCCCGGTCGGGCCGGCCTATTTTGAATGACGGGGGATGAGTGTGATATATTTGAAAAATGATTTTGCATATTTTAATGCTTAAAAGATACGAGATCGAAATCCCGTACTTAGAATAAAGTCGCCACCCGATTCAACTCAATCGGAAAATTTTTGGTACGATTTTCCCACCGGGTGGTTGGACCATACCTTAAGTAGAGATTCCGAGTTCAGATGATGTTATCTACTTTTCATTAGGCCAAGTTAAGATACTTTATTTTTTTTAATCTGTTTAATCCACCATATTTATTTGTATTTTCAGTTATTTTATTGTTTTCGTGTTTATCAAGCAATTGTAGCAATGAATAAGATATTTAAAGCCATAAAAAAGTGCGAAAAATAAAATTATTACAAGGTTTTCAAATCCTATACATTTTTTTATGCAATAAATAAAGTACCTGAATATCCAATATACGTCCGCCTGCAGAAGATTATTAGCACTTACAGTATTATAAAGCCCGGTCAGATGGCTAAAATGGGAGTTGAATGGTGTTTTTCGAGAAAATTCCAATTTTAAGTAATTTTTAGGCTCAATCATTATTTTAATCGGATTATAAATGAAAAATAAAACTGCTATCCGGAAAGTCATATTGCCGACGATATAACTGATGCCGCCGGCGACATGCCTGATGTCGCTGGCGACATAGGTGATGTCGCTGGCGACATCAATGACGTCACCGGCAGTATCAGCTTATGGGCAGCAGTGGTGGCAGTAAGACTGACTGAAAACCCAAAAATGAATATAAATTGACAAAAATTAACACAAGTCAGTAGTATTAATGCCCAAGAGCTATAAGACTCAGGATTTTTACCTCGAGGTCATCAATCCACCTCTTCGTAAACTGAAGAAAACACCTCCAGGGAGCTTGTTACGATGATTTAACGATAAATTTAAGTGCTTTTTGGTTTCCAAATCTAACTAAGCTGATTTTAACTTAAAGACTTATGGATTTCAACTCACAATCAGAGAATTCAAAGAAGAAAAATCAGGAAAAAATGGATCGAAATCCTTCTTTTTCTGTTTTATCTAATTCTTATCTCACTAGAATCTATTCTCACATTAAAATCTTAACATTCCATCCCCTCCTCTAAAATGCAGCTTAAGGTGTGCTTTTATAGGTGAAATGGGGTGCTTTTTGGGGCCTTTTTTAATAATTCCGCCGAAAGTGGCTGAAAGGCTGTCTGTGAAGGGACCCATTTCGGGTCATGCCGCCGGTGATATGGTGATGCCGCTGGTGGTATGGACGATGTCGCCGGCGGAATGTTGATGCCATCGGCGGCATGGATGATGCCTCTGGTGGCATCAGCCTTCAGCATACCGACAGCTAATGGGTCAAAAAGCCAAAAAAGTCGGGAAACGTGGTTTAATAGTGGGTAAAAGGCATCTTTTTGACTTTTAACAATATTTTACAGGGTATTTATTATCTAGGTGCCAATCATAGGTTCAAGCTCCCATCGGACGCGTTATCAGCCACGTCGAACTGTATTCTACCAAATAAAAATTCGCGAGGAATATTATTTTGGTAATAAAAATTCCAAGGAGAATTTTTAATTTGCGGCATTAAAATCGGGTACACGTCATCATCGTCTCACGAGAGGGACTGCAAAATCCCATGCTCACAGGCTGCCCCTCGGGGGATCACTGCTGCCACATGCCAGTATGATCACACAAAAGAGCGAGGGATAGGAATGATACCTGATGGGTGACCGGTTTATCCCTTGGTCGGGCTTACGCTTTATGGATTGGTTGCCCCTTGATCGAACTTATGCTTTGTAGATTGGTTGGTTGCCCCTTGGTCGGACTCACGCTTTGTGGAGATTAGTTGCCCCTTGGTCGGAATTGCGCTTTGCGGAAATTATCCCTTGGTCGGACTTGAGCTTTGCGGAAATTATCCCTTGGTCGGACTTGAGCTTTGTAGAGATTGCCCCTTGGTCGGGTTTATGCTTTGTGGAGAGATTATCCCTTGGTTGAACTCGTGCTTCGTGGAGAGATTGTCCCTTAGTCGAACTTGTGCTTTGAGAAAATTGTCCCTTGGTCGGACTTGAGCTTTGTAGAGATTGTCCCTTGGTCGGACTTGAGCTTTGTAGAGATTGTCCCTTGGTCGGACTTGAGCTTTGTAGAGATTGTCCCTTGGTCAGGTTTGTGCTTTGTGGAGAGATTGTCCCTTGGTCGGACTCGTGCTTCGTGGAGATATTGTCCCTTAGTCGGACTCGTACTTCGTGGAGAGATTGCTCTTCAGTCGGACTTGAGGTTTGAAGAGATTGCCCTTCTGTCGGGCTTGTGTAAAAATCTGATTTGGAGGAGCGATATCGCCGGCGTCATGACTGATATAGCTGGCGGCATGAATTGATACCGCCGGCGGTATGAGTGCTATATGGCAGCTTTGACTGGTCAGATAATTTCAAAATTTGAACTAAAAGAGGCGATGTCGCCGGCGACATGAATTGATGCCACCGGCGGTATGAACGGACAGTTTCAGATAAATTAAAACTCCTTGGATTTCGCACGGCAGTTTAAAAGGGAATGGAACTTCCCTTCTTCCTCACTATTCAGAAACCGCATCCCCCTCTCTTCTTCTTCTCCAAAGCTTTTTGATTTCTTCCTTTGTTTTTGAAATCATGAAGAGAATCACCAAGGCTTTCAGGGGCAAATCCAAGGCTAGGCAGAGCCTGCCCGATTCTTCCGTTGAGGGATTGAAAATCCTCTCCGTTCCTACTGCATATGGCCTAAAGGAGACGACTAAAATGTATGGTTATGGCATTAACTCCCCTAGCACCAATTTGACTCCGAAGAAGGAGAAACACCTCTGTTATGTTCAGGTAATCTCACAAAATCCCGAATCACTTCTTTTTGGGTTCGATTTGATTTGGCTTTAGATTTGAAATCATGCCATGATAGGGGTTTAAATGTGAAATAGATTGGTCATATTGCATACTTTAGGATCGATTTTTACCCTTTTTGGGCTTATTGTTCGATTGATTGCGATTTTTGTGATTGTGGCACGATGGGTGCGATTTTGGGAGAAAACTGGTTCTGCCCGCACATAGTGATGTCGCTGGCGACATGAGTGATGTCATTGGCAACATCAGTCCTTGTAATAGGGGTTATGGGAGTCTGATGTCGCTTCTATTTAAGGTGATGTCACTAGCGACATGAATCATGCTACTGGCGGTATGGAGTGATGCCGCCGGCGATATCGCTTTCAATAGAGGCGACATCAGCAACTTTTTTGATAAAAAAATAAGCAGGACTGATCCATTTTGTTTTCAATTTTGTAGCCATATGAGCTGACTTGCACAGGGGGAATGGGCACCATTGGTGAATAGTGGCACCGTATCTCGAAGAACGACCCCGAGCTCGCGCTTGCAATTAATGAGACAGGGTTTAGGGATTTGGTGCGGATAATGCCTATGCTGATGCCTAAGCTTTCTTATTCTGCAGTAACGGCCCTAACTGAGAGGTGGTCCGAGACCACCCATACCTTCCACTTCTTTTTTAGGGAAGCTACAATTACCCCCTCTGATGTAGTAGCCATGACCGGCCTCCCCTGGACGGATGAGGTCATACATTTTGATGCTTATATGGACAAGTATCATGTTGAGAGGCCCGTGGTAAGGCGGGTGAAGGAGTTATTCAGTTAGAAGCCCATTTCTGGGCGGCTGTCCTATTGAGAGTTATACCATCACTGGACCCGGGTAAACGTAGTGCCTGAGAAGGAGAGGGAGACTTGTGTTCGTTCCTTCATAATTTCTCTACTCACTGTGCTGTTCTTCCCAATCTCGGCGAGTAAGATCAACTACGTGCTTATAACCACAGTGGAAGATGTGCCGGGAATCAGGAGGAAGAATTGGCCGAGGGCCATTTTGGCCTAGTTGTACCACAGGCTGGACGTGGGAGCCCGAAAGAAGGAGAAAGCCCTCCACCTTTGCCACCTGCTACTCCAGGTATAACTTTTTGAAAATGTTTCTCTTGATAGCATGCGTTCTCATTTATTGCATGACGTTTTTTGAATTGATCGATCATCATTTGTGCAGGCTTAGGCCTTCAAGCATCAGATCCTCCCGCCGGTGGAGTTTAAGAAGGTTGTGCCACCAGGCTCTCATTTCCTCGCTCGCTGGTGCGGGGGCATTGGTAGGAAGGCCAAGTACCCTACGAAGTATAGGGAGGTCCTAAGGAGCATGCGATTGAGCTCGGTATATAATTTGTTTTTATTTTTTTTAGTCTTTTTACATTTAGACGAAACAAAAATTGCTTATGGACTTATATTGTTTGTTTTGATATAGCTCGTCTTGGATCCATTCGATGGGGTGGAGAACTTGGCCGAGGTCACGAGGGTCCGGAGGGAGGTAGATGACCGCCGGTTCATGATCGAGTGCCCTCTGTCCCAGCAGTGGTATCTAGGCGAGCACATCCAAGGCTGGAGGTCCATCCCGGTGGCTGCTAGACCGGTGCCTACCGATCCTCCCAGGGGCTTATGGTGGCCCCATTTGGTGATCTCTTCCGAGGCTGACAAAGCTGGTTATATTGAAGGGAACGGCCGAGTGATCCCTAGTGTTCCTAGCCTCTACGAGCAGCTTCTGCAACATCTACTCCCAGTGTGCCCTCACATTCATGGAAACGATACGATTGAGTATCACAACGAGCAACGGTTGGAGGATGAGAAGAGGCATCTCAAAGGCATTATGGATATTGATGAGGAGGAGGATGATGATGATGAGGCGCTTGAAGGGGATGTTACGGTCGACCCTGAGGGGGAGGATGAGGTGGGTGTGGACGTAGCTAGCGGGAGTATGCCAACGTCCTAAGGGGAGCAACGTTCTTTTCAGGTATGATTGTGCTTGTGTGTATGATTTTGAATTTGTTTAGGAACGTTGTTGACGTGTGGCTTTCATGTTTTACCGGAACCCGCGAGAAAGAGGGGCCGGGATAACCAAAGTGGGACCCGACACTATGGTGTGCCGGAGAGCATAAACTTTGTGGAGGGGCATTTGGTCAATCCGTTGGAAACCACCTTCCTGTTGATGAACTACCGAGGTGAATTCTCTCATAGGAATGTTGGCTCGAGCCGGCAAGCTCCAATTTTCATGCCTGAAAACACTACTTATGTAAGGCCTAATAATTATTTTCTTATTAAGCCTTAGATGCAGTTGTCTAAGGATTTACCTTTTGGATTTTCCAGGTGGCGCGGAGTTACGTAGAGCAGCTTGCAGAGAACAATTTTGTTCTCCGGGATACCCTTATTGGGCAATCGCTTCTCGTTTAGGTATTTTATACACATGTTAAGATGGGATGTATATATGGATATTATGCATGACATGCACTGCTGATATTTTCTCTAGTTTGCAGGATTTCTTGGCCCTTTCCTTATCTGACGCTAATGCAGCCCGGCGGCGGTATGAGGAGGAGACTGCGGTCCTACAGCATCGTGTGAGTGATCTCGAGGGTCAGCTGGCAGCCACCGCTCAAGAACGGAGAAGTAAGCAAAACCTGAACCGTGCGCACCTCGGGAGCACCAGTCATAGGGGGATCAAGATGTCCGCCGGCCGACGTGCGTTTACTACGGCTGAGGAGTCCAGTAGTGTGCCTATGACAGAGGGAAGGGAGGAAGACAAGGATGATGTTGATGACTGGTTTGCAGGCCCTGATGACATTTCATCCCGCCCGGCCGGCAGTGGCGGGCATGCTTAGTTTTACTTTATTTTACCTTTTTTTTAGTTCTTTGTTTGTACCCTCGATACATTGGGGTTTGGTTTTGGGATATTTTGAGTGATTTGCGCCTCTGGGCTTTTATTTTGAATGAAAAAAAGAATTGCTATTTGATAAGGCATTGGAAATATAGCATAGGATTGTTTACAGGCTTTGTATAGGTCTGAAATGGAAGAAATGCTTCTAATGCCACCGAAAAATTCACTCCATGTCGCTGGCGGCATGGTCCATATCACCCAAATTGATCGGGTCAAAATAATATATATAGGGCTGTCTGAAAGTCCGCCGGCGGCATCATCTGATATCGCCTAAATTGACCCTATATCGCCGGCGGCATCAATTACATCGTCGGCGGATTCACTCATATCGCCGGCGGCATCACCCATATCGCCGGCGGCATTAAGTTTCCAACAATCTAATTTCGACCATTCTGTCCATTTCTGTCATGGCAACCCATAATCAAAAACTACGGGGTTTTCTGTAGAGTCTGGGGAATGCAGACTGGAAGAGGCTCAAAAACTTTAGGCTTTGGGGGTTTCGATATGTCGCGGTATGGCCCGTAAGCTGCAAATTGCTTTGAGCGGCACTGTCTTTTTGGGATCCAATGGACCACATTTTCCGATTTTCATCGTTCGAGCTTTGCCCCTTGCTCGAAGAATTCCATGCTATTTTAGGGACACCGTGTCCTAAATGCGTTTCACTGGCATTATCGGACTTTCATTTTGGCATAGATGGAATTCCACGAGGGCTATGGAATTTAGATTCTGTCGACCCATTTCTGTCTCAGTTGCCTGACAAACTTGGGTTTCAGCTCAAAGCAATTCTAGAGTGGTGTCATGGAGTGCCTCGATCCCATCCTGCTTGGCCATTCATGGTGGCATTACTACTCATGGCAGAGTTTATGTGTGGAGTGAGCCTGATTGCTCCGCTTAGGCTGATTTCCCTCATCGGTCCTATGTCGACAGGGGCTTCCCCCGTGGCTATGGGGTTAGTCGATGTGTTGTTAAATATGGATGCCGCTTCTGTTGACTCATCACTAATCGGAGATCAATTCATATTATTACAGGTATCTTTTGTACTTTCTGATCCGAACATTTCTTTCCCTCATTCTTACCCGAGTTTTGCATTATAGGTCTGGCTAATGGAGAAGCTAAAGTTGAGGGAGGCACCACGAGGGAATCCGAAAAAGTATCTTCCCGTCCATCTGAGGGAGAGAGGGCTTATGTAGGCCAATTTTGACGAGTTGACATATGACGATTGGGTGCCTATTCTGAGGGGGTATACTGACGCGCAGGTTCAGTGGGTTAGTCCATGGTGGAGAATTCAGGATGTGGTCGTAGAATCTTGGGGAGCATGTGTTTAATTGATAGGTCTAAAGAAATCTTCATTTTATACCCCATACCGGCTATGTCGTTAGTATGGCAAAAGGCAGAGAGTCCTGATCAAATTGCCCCATAATCAGATTGGAGTTTACAAAGCTAGGTGGGTCAACCATATTCAGGAGAAGTGGTCTAGGGAGGCTGTATTTGAGATTCTAGATTACGATCAACTAGAAACCACTGAAACTGACACACACTACAGAGGATGGCTTGCTGAGACAAGAGGTTTACCGACCCATCGGAAGTGGTCATGGGCCCATTTTGAGGGGGAATGCGCGGAGTGGGGAGAAGATCCCTCTTCTACTAGCACACCGAGGCGGATCTCTAGGTACTGTGACGATGACGCCGGAAGTTCGCTTTGAGTCTTGCTTTTGTCGGAACCATCAGGTCTCTTTTTTTTGTAATTTATTTTATTTAAATAATCTAAAATGGAATAAAATGAACTCTGTTCAAAGCTTGTCGAAGTTGTCTTAAGCTTATGAATACAGGATTCACATAAGCATAAGCGTTTAGATTTTAACAAAAGAGAACTTTTATTAATTGAGATAAAATAAAGTACATGATGATTGGTTGACATTCCCATTGATTTAACTCCCGGTGCCGACTAGCTGAAATCGGTTTTCTAGAAGGCGCTCGCTCTTTGCTCACATACTGTAACTTTTACCTAGATTGCTCTTCTCGGGTTTGTCTTATCCCCTAATTTTTGCACAGTTGGTTTGCAGAACACCAATCGTCGGGCATCACCCTAATTTTTGCCCAATCAGTAAAAGACTGAAAGGCGGGTGATTATCACGTATATATTTTTTGGTGTGCTGCTTTTCTGGTTTGTTTCTTTTGAATTAAACATGATAACGCTTAAGCCTGTCTTGGTTTACGGGATTTACGAACTCATTCCCATCCATGTCCATAAGTTTAGCTACCCCTTTGCTAAGCAGCTTCTTTATCACATATGGTCCTTCCTAGTTTGGCCTGAATTTACCCCTCGCATCAGTGGTGGAGTGTTTCAACTGCTTGAGGACTAAATCACCGGCCTTCAGGGGGAACTTTTGATGTCTTACACGACTGTTATATACCCGAGCCATAAATTGTTGGTACATTTAGAGGTTGTCGAGGGCCTTCAACCTTTGTTCATCCATCATGTTCAACTATTCAAATCTTGCCCGAGTCCATTCGGATTCTTCTAACTTAGCCTCTAGAGCAACTCTTAATGAGGTCACCTGAGTTTCAACAAGCAAGACTGCTTCCATTCCATAGACCAGGGAAAACAGAGTTTGGCCTGTTAGGGTGCGTATGCTGGTGCTATATCCCCAGATAGCAAAATGCAGCTTATCCGCCCAATCTCTGTAACCGGCTATCATCTTAGAAAGAATTGTCTTCACCGATTTATTGGCTGCCCCAACAGCTCTATTGGCTTGTGGTCTGTATGGAGAAGACCTATGGTGCTCAATTCCATACTTCTAAATCAGTGAAGCAGTTGCTCCTTGAAACTGTACTCCGTTGTCTGAAACTATATGATGTGGGAGCCCATACCGAGCAAAGATGTGCTTTTCTATGAACTTGGCCATCTGCCTGGCAGTGACATTGGTGAAGGATTCGGCTTCCACCCATTTTGAAAAGTAATCTACTGCCACCACAATGAATTTATGGCCATTTATTGAGGAAGGACAGATTTCACCAATTATATCTATACCCCATGCCGAGAATGGCTAAGAGGTGGATAAGTGATGGAGCTGGGTCGGTGGCAGATGCCGCATATCTCCGTAAACCTGACATTAGTGTCATCGTTTGACCTGGGCGATACAATCGGCCGCGAGAGTGAGCCAAAAATACCCTAGTCGCTGGATCTTCTTTGCAAGGGCAAGACCGTTCATATGAGGGTCGCATTCGCCGGCATGGACCTGGCTCATTACGTTCTGAGCCTCGGAATCAGTGAGGCAACGAAGAAGTAGGTCGTCGCTGGTGCCCTTGAATAGGTCATTATCTATAATACGAAATTGGGTAGCAAGCCACCATAGGGTGGTACGATCTGAGTCGGAAGAATCTGTGGGGTATTGGCAAGTCTGAAGAAAATGGACGATGTCAGAATACCAACAAGGTTCGGTTGAAATAGCGAGAACTGGAGGAGTCGATTGAACATGATATGGGATTTTGGTGGATAGCAAAACCAAGGGGCAGATAGGTTGCTGTTGGGGTCCTTCCCATAAGAACGCGAGAGTAGCGAGAGCATCTGCCATTTGATTCTCATCTCGAGGGACATGGCGGTACAAGCATAAGGTAAATTTCTCAGATAATTCGCGGACAGGCTCAACATAAAGACAGAGGGATTCTTCTTTAACTTCCCAATCTTCAGTGACCTGATGAACAACCAGAGCCGAATCTTTGATGATAGATATATGGCAGGCCTGAACTTGAAGAAGAGCCTCGAGGCCGAACAGGCAAGCTTCGTATTTAGCGCCATTATTGGTGACGTCAAATTCTAAATGTTTGGACAACGGGATTATCTCATTATCTAGCGTGACGATGATGACCCCGAGACCTGCTCCCCGGCGGTTCACAATGCCATTAAAGTACATTGTCCAATTGTCGTCAAGGGTTGTAACATAGGCGAGCTGTTCATCAGGGAACTCTAAATTTTCCTTATAGTCGGAGCTGAGGGGTTGATTAGCCAA
This sequence comes from Euphorbia pulcherrima, assembly GCA_947683365.1. NCBI lineage: Eukaryota > Viridiplantae > Streptophyta > Magnoliopsida > Malpighiales > Euphorbiaceae > Euphorbia > Euphorbia pulcherrima. The sequence continues at coordinate 30,775,792 of CANTUS010000001.1, forward strand.
GAATTCAGCTACAGCCCTTCCCTTAATGACCTTTCGGGTTACATATTCAATGTCAAACTCAGATAGGAGAAGTAGCCATCGGGACAATTTGCTGGCTAAAGTAGGGGATTGACAAAGAAACTTCATTGGATCAATTTTGGCTACGGCTTGGACGCGATAGGATTGGAAATAATGGCGTAACTTCTTAGTGAGCTAAACCATGGTACTACAGGTCTTTTCTACAATCGAATATCGGGTTTCATAATCTAACAGCTTCTTCCTCAGCTAGTAGATGGCATGTTCACGCTTATCGTCATATTCTTGGACAAGCATGGCTCCGACGGACGTTTCTCCAATGGCTAGATAAAGGATGAGTGGTTTCCCTGGGATGGGGGGTGTTAAGATGGGCGGATTGACAAGGTATGCCTTGATTCTATCGAACGCTACTTGGCAGTGATTGTTCCATACCACGGGTTGCTGTTTCCTTAATAGCTTAAAGATGGGTTCGCAGACGGTAGTGAGGCGGGCAATGAATCGACTAACATACTGCAAGGACCCAAAAAACGATCGGACCTCCTTCTCTATCTTAGGGGGAGGCATGTCCCTGATGGCTTTGGCTTTGTCCGGATCCATTTCAATCCCTTTCTGGCTAAACACGTGTCCTAACAGCTTGCTGGAGGTAACTCCAAATACGCATTTCTTTAGATTCAGACGAACATTATACTTTTCAATGCGGGTCATGAACTTGTTAAGAATAGCAGGGTGTCCCTCTCGAGTGGCGGATTTCACAATCATGTCGTCCACATACACTTCCACTTCTTTATGGATCATGTCATGTAGGAGGGCGATTACAGCTCGCTGATAAGTGGCCCCGGCATTTTTCAACCCAAATGGCATTACCTTGTAGCAATACACCCCCCACTCAGTGATGAATGCTGCTTTGACTTTATCGACAACATTAACCAGAATCTGATTGTATCTTGAGAACCCATCTATGAACGAATATGTAGCCTTCCCGGCGACACTGTTAATTAAGACATCAATGTGCGGAAGAGGGAAGTCATCCTTTAGTGAGGCTTTATTAAGGTCTCAAGAGTCCACGCAGACTCGGACTCTACCATCCTTCTTTGGTACCGGGACGATGTTGGACATCCAGGTCGGGTATTCTACTACTTCTATGAATCGAGCTTCGATCAACCTTGAAACCTCTGTCTTAACTTATTCTGCCCATTCAGGTCTCAACCAGCGGAGCTTTTGTTTGACAGGTCAGAATTTAGGATCAGTCGGGATCCTGTGTTCGACGATTTATCGGTCAACCCCAGGCATATCTTCGTACCACCAGGCAAAAGCGTTAACATGATTTTTAAGCACTTTTATGATCTCACTTCTTTCCTCAGGATTTAAATCTTTGGAAATGATTACCATTTTAGGATTGTCATCCGTACTTAGGTTTATTTCACTTAATAGCGTATCACTTATGCCAAAAACATCATGCGTATTGTTATGTGAATGCATGGACCCATTGGGAAAGACATCAAACAAGTAAGCAGAACGGGAGTTATTCATTCCGTAAAAAGCCTTAAAAACGGCATTGTTTGCATCAAAAACATCAGAAATATTAAAAATTATATCGTCCGTATCCCTCTCCACAGGCGGAGGGGCTTCAGTGGCAGCGTCGATGGTTGAGGTGTTCTCTGTATCATCTATCAGGGTGGTGCTTAGGTTGCGCTCCAAAGTGAATGATGGCTCTTTAGACAAGTCAGCCTTTTTAGTGAGAGCCCTGACGAGCTTTTCTACTATAGCCGTCATTGCATCTTCTTCCCCGTTACCCTTCCAGCCTTTCTTCATCAGTAGTGCCATAGCTTTTGTCACGGTCGCCACTGTATCCTCAATTTCCAGATCTATAGGCTCATTCTCAGGATACATCTTGTCTTTCCCCTTAGCCTTATTAGAAATCACATTGACAGGCACATCAGGTTTAGTAGGCTTGGGTTCAACTAAAACTATCATGTGACCAGCCTCGAAGTTATAGACATATTTAAAGACCTTAAAGCCGGGCCACATTTTTTCGCCATGCTCGATTGGTTCGGGCTCCCCTTCATAAGGCTCTTACCTTGGATTTCACAAGCGGTGACCATGCGGCAATAGCCGTAAGGGATGCGGCGATAGGCTTTTCTAGGCTTATATCCCAGTCCAGCTCTATGGATGAGGATTTTTGGTTCCAACGCCTCAATAATTCCCTGTTCGTGTATTCCTCCACCTCTGCCAGGCCTGTAACCAGACTTCTTCATTAGTTTGCCCATACCCGCGTAGAGGTAGCTGTGCCAAAGGGGAGGAGGTTTTTGAGCTTTACTAATCATGACAATCTGGAGGCCCTTTTCTAGATTATCTTTGACTTCCATAACGGCCATGACAGAAGCAGGATCGGCCTCTATAGTCACCATTCTGCCATCATAGATTAGCTTGATTTTTTAGTGTAATGTGGAGGGTACTGTACCTAAAGCATGGAGCCATGGTCGGCCAAGCAACAGAGAATAAGTAACAGAAATGTCAGGGATGGTGAAACGTACATTACTTATGACACCTTCAACAGTGACTCTTGCCTTAAAAGTCCCGATTATATTGCGCTTTGAATTGTTATAAGCTCTAATAACCGTGCTGGACCTTTCAAGCATGTCCTCTGACAGTCCTAGATGAGGAAGGATTTTTAGAGGGCATAGGTTTAGAGCGGAGCCGTCATCCACCATGACGCACGGGATGACCTTATCAAGAATTTGGATTCGAATGAATAAGGCTCTATTGTGATCCTTTCCCTCGAGTGTAAAATCAAAACTTTCAAATGCGATCTGAGGCCCTTTTCTCGGGGGTATGCCTTCTCCTATCGTGGTGCACATCTTAATGACTGAGGTGGTCGGATTAGCTTCCAGATCTAGTAGCCGCTTGATTAAACCCTTACGATGCCTTTCAGAGTCAATTACCAGTTGCCAGATGCTATAACAGGCTTGGGTATTTTTCAACTGGGTAATAAGGGGGTCGACCTCAAGACTGGTAGGGACAGGCGGAGGTGGAGAAGGGGGTTTTGCAGTAGTTCCAACTCTTCCAGGAATCGGGTCTTTGTTTAAACGAAGATATCGGTCTTCCAGCTAATATACACGACCACTCCGGGTAATATTGAGGACATTATCGAGTAAGACGCTCTTGGTGGCTCGTGTCTCAAATAGGTACTGTTGCTCTTCGGAGTCCGAATTCGGGTCTTATAGTTCATATTTATCCACACTAAAAAGGTCATGGTGGTCAACCTTGAACAAGTTAGTACTTATGGCCTTGGATTCTCGAGCCATTTCCCCATCCTCATCAGAATAGTTCTCCTTTGAAATAAAAGAATCTACGCTAAACAGTGCTTTTCCCTCAGCTTTCTTTCTCTTTTCCACAAATGGTTTAGGCCTACGACTCTCTTGCTTTGGTTGGCTTGGATCAATTTCCATTCCCTGAATGGAGTTGACTCCTGGGTTGGCCTGATTGATAAGGTCAAAAACTGAGCAAGATGGTAGACCTGAACCGATGACCAGGATAGAGTTACTACTGCCCGACCCCCGAGCAAGGAGATCGAAGACTGCAGCTTCGGGTAAACTAGATTACACCATTCTGACCTTACTTTCGAAGTTCGATAACGGGTTATTCATGGTGTTTGGGGCTTTATCTAGTTTAGCAATCTTCGCCTCGCTAACCAACTGCTGAATAGTTGAGAGCATGGCCTTATAGCTGTTGGTTTGGTGCCCCACTTAAACATGATAATTATAGAAGTTATTCTTATCTTCAGGTCTGGGTGGCTTGTATTCCTGAAGGGACTGTATAAAACCTGCTTCCCTCAAGTGTTGGAAGATGACCCGCAGGGGTAATTTATAGGGGTTGGTCAAAACAAAAGGGGGGCAAGGAGGTTGGATTATGGCAATCGTTGATGGAGCTGGATTGGTTGTAAATGGCATAGCGGGGGTGTGAGAAATGGCTTGTATAGTAGCCAGTGTTTTTAACTTAGCCGGCCCTAGGGCCGAGGGTTGAGCTTCGTTCTTCCTGAACCATGGTTTCCCCGCTCTCTCGGCCTTTTCACGTTCTGCCTCGCGCTCAATTTTCTCAGCTTTCTCAAACATAGCCTTGTAAGAAAGAAAGGAATCTGTAGCCATCTCCTTACGGAATAGGGGGAGAGACCCTTCGAGGAGTTTGACAATCATTTCCTCAAGGCTAAGCTTGGACTTCATCAAGACCTGAATCGACATCCACCTATTGAAGTACTGCTTAAAGGTTTCATTGGGCATTTGACGGACCCTCTCAAGATGTTGGAGGGTCATCTCCATCATAGTATTAAAACCATAATGCACTTTCAATGCCTCAGATAAGAGAGTCCAGTCGGCGATAATATGCTGCGGCAAAGTGTGATACCACTTGAGTGCAGGTCCCCAAAGGGAACAAGGAAACATCTCCTCCAGCACCTTATCACTCAGCTTCTTTATGCACATCACTCTTTCGTACATTATGATGTGAGAGGCAGGTGCTCCTGAGCCATTATAATGAGCTATGTTTGGCATAGTAAAATTATCGGGGACCCAATCCTCATCCCTCTCAGGTTTTTTATTAATGATGAGGCGGTTGATGTAAGCTTAGATCTCTGGTGTCACGCCTGGAGGTTGTGTGACCTGGTCGCTGACCGGTTCGTGAGAGACGGTTGGGGCTTCAGGTGTCGTGCTTGGAGAATGCGTGACCTAGTTGTTGATGGTTTGGGAAGCTATCATTTGCCAAACAAAAGCGGCTACCTCAAGTGTCACGCCCGGAGGTTGCGTGACCTGGTCGTTGATAGTCGGAGGTAGCGCAGGGTGAATAGTCAGATGGCTGGCAAATGGATTTTAGGGGTAGGTGGTGCCTTTAGGAGTTACGATGAACTGTAGAGGCGTGAAGGAGGGTAGTGGCCGAGAAACTGGGCTTAGGTGATTGAATGTCAGAGGAGTGGAGCTTTAGACGAAGAGTCTCGGGTTGAAAGGCACAACTGGTGGAGTGGTCGCAGTCGACAAGAGAACTGAAGTCTGTCCAAACTGGAATGGACTCGTCAAGGGTTAGGTTGATTGAAACACAGGTTCGACGGGTCTTGCCTCTACTAAACTGGTCAATATTTATGTTGAATCATTCGGGGCCTAAATGTCGGATGCCGATACTCGATCGAAATTCCTGTCTTCCAAAGCTCGCTTAACTGCTGTCTGAACTGTAGTTTGGATAGAAGCTTGGAAAGCATCTGAGTTTAGGAATTGCATCATAGCACTGGTAAAGTCAAATCCAGGGGGTGGTTGGGATCCTGTTCCTGAGCTGGAAGTGGGACCAAAGGGCTCTTCTAGAGGAGGGGTCCCTTCATTTCTTGGAAAAGACATTATCGTTCGAGAGGGACTTTGGCTCAACTGAACTTGTTCTGAATCTGATTCCTCACTGGAATCGGTGTGGGGAATTCCTTTGACTTCCATGGTCATAACCGGGGTCAGAGGATGACGTATCAGGCAATGCTCTATCCTTTTCTAAGTCAGGATGCAACGGTCAGTGCGCCTCCTACTAGCTGAAATGGTAGGCAGCGGATTAGACCATGAATGGATTGGTGAATGGTATGCATGGTATGCATGCCTTTCGTGCTTGAGGAATGACGTGTAATGTGCATGGCTGCACATAGATATGGTTAGAGATGGCATGATGGCTTATCCCTCTAACATACGTGGGACGTTTGTACTTCACGTCATACATAGCGATATGTGGTGATGCAACGGAGGTACAAGAGAAGTCCTACATATGTTGCTAAACCTCTTCCATGGGTGGAAGTGGTAAGGGTAAGCGGATTCATTGTCGGCTTTTAAAGCCGATACATGGGGGTGCATGATCGTAGAGCACATAGCACACGAATCGCCCCTCTTCCAACCTTATGACTCCCGCGTAACGCCTCTTTGGAAGGATGGAGTTTGGCCTCTTCACCGATGATGGCGAAAGAAGCGCGTCCCAATTGTTTTATTTGTTTTGGTTAACCCTAAGGGGAGTGATGTGCTAAGGCTCTTTTTAGCGCGGCTTTGGTATAGGGTTGTTGATGTAGAAGGTTCTCGTTTACCTTGATTCCACGTTACTCAACCGCTACCTAAATAGGTGCGATCGTAGGAGTTTGCGTGTTGGTTAAAACGAGTGATCCACCCACTAGGCATCCTCAATTCCAACAGGGCATGAGTGATACTTCGCGAGCTTCTTGGATGAAAAAGGGGCACCTATAATTACTGAACTATCTACACGCGTGAGGATAAAACACTATAAGAAGGAATGAAATTTTAATTTGGCTAATGATTTCAATACATCATCAAAATCTTTTAAACTTTGTGAAATAAATTTCGAGTTTAAAGAAAATTCCCCAGCAGAGTCGCCACTGTGAGCGGACGATGTTTCGCGCGACGGCAGAGGGGCCAGAGCTCGGTCAGGCCGACCCGTTTTGAATGACGGGGGATGAGTGTGATATATTTGAAAAATGATTTTGCATATTTTAATGCTTAAAAGATACGAGATCGAAATCCCGTACTTAGAATAGAGTCGCCACCCAATTCAGCTCAACCGGGAAATTTTTGGTACGATTTTCCCACCGGGTGGTTGGACCATACCTTAAGTAGAGATTCCGAGTTCAGATGATGTCATCTACTTTTCATTAGGCCAAGTCAAGATACTTCATTTTTTTTCTTAATCGGTTTAATCCACCCTATTTATTTGTATTTTCAGTTATTTTGTTGTTTTCGTGTTTATCAAGCAATTGAAGCAATGAATAAGATATTTACAGCCATAAAAAAGTTCGAAAAATAAAATTATTACAAGGTTTTCAAGTCCTATACATTTTTTTATACAATAAATAAAGTACCTGAATATCCAATATACGTCCGCCTGCAGAAGATTATTAGCACTTACAGTATTATAAAGCCCGGTCGGATGGCTAAAATGGGAGTTAAACGGTGTTTTTCGAGAAAATTCCAATTTTAAGTAATTTTTAGGCTCAATCATTATTTTAACCGGATTATAAATGAAAAATAAAACTGATGTCCGAAAAGTCATATCGCCGACGATATAACTGATGCCGCCGGCGACATGCCTGATGTCGATGGTGACATAGGTGATGCCGCCGGCGACATCAATGACGTCGTCGGCGGTATCAGCTTATGGGCAGCAGTGGTGGCAGTAAGACTGACTGAAAACCCAAAAATGAGTATAAATTGACAAAAATTAACACAAGTCAGTAGTATTAATGCCCAAGAGCTATGAGACTCAGGATTTTTACCTCGAGGTCGTGAATCCACCTCTTCGTGAATCGAAGAAAACACCTCCGGGGAGCTTGTTACGATGATTTAACGATAAATTTAAGTGCTTTTTGTTTCTAAATCTAACTAAGCTGATTTTAACTTAAAGACTTATGGATTTCAACTCACAATCAGAGAATTCAAAGAAGAAAAACCAGGAAAACATGGATCGGAATCCTTCTTTTTCTGTTTTATCTAATTCTTATCTCACTAGAATCTATTCTCACATTAAAATCTTAACATTCCATCCCCTCCTCTAAAATCCAGCTCAAGGTGTGCTTTTATAGGTGAAATGGGGTGCTTTGTGGGGCCTTTTTTAATAATTCCGCCGAAAGTGGCTGAAAGGCTGTCTGTGAAGGGACCCATTTCGGGTCATGCCGCCGGCGACATGATGATGCCGCCGGCGGTATGGACGATGTCGCCGGCGGTATGGTGATACCGTCGACGGCATGGATGATGCCTCTGGCGGCATCAGCCTTCAGCATACCGACAGTTAATGGGTCAAAAAGCCAAAAAAGTCAGGAAAAGTGGTTTAATAGTGGGTAAGAAGGCATCTTTTTGACTTTTAACAATATTTTAAAGAGTATTTATTATTTGGGTGCCAATCATCGGTTCAAAGTCCCACCAGACGCGTTATCGGCCACGCCGAACTGTATTCTACCAAATAAAAATTCGCGAGGAATATTATTTTGGTAATAAAAATTTCAAGGAGAATTTTTAATTTGCGGCATTAAAATCGGGTACACGTCATCATCGTCTCTCAATAGGGACTGCAAAATCCCGTGCTCACGTAAATGCAGTTGTAGATGGATTGAATGCTCTCATCATAGTGGTAACTCAGCATCATGGGTTACACATTGAGTTAAGGAAGGTGAAAGAGGAGATAATAGAAGGAGTGAAGAACTCAGAGTGAACTGTGCTAAATGCCTTAAAGAGGCTCAACATTTCAGATGCTCTGAGTAGTGATATTGTGATGACAGACGCTGAACTAGAACCTAATCTTCATCAGAAACTTGGTCACATCAGAGACAAAATTAAACAAGTTTAAGCTCATGTCCTTAAGGATGGAGAAGCCCTGGATAAAATTCACAGTGAAGTATCTACTCATCTCAGCAGCACTCCTATGCTAGAGCGCATTCTCAGAGAAAATAATCAAGCTAAGGCACTAGCATGTCTCACCCAGGTGTCCAAAGAAGGTCTGAATGCTCAGTATCAGGTCAACTTATCTTAATCATGTGCTCTTGTTAGACTTTTCGCTTTTCTCAGAGAATAAGAGGCTATCTCGCAAGAAATTTATGAGCTACCAGTCTAGAATTTTTCCTCTAAGGTGTATGGAAATCTCGAATCATTTAAAGAGTCTCAGATCTCGTTTGATCATCATACTCAAGCCATTTTAGATGCAATGACAATGGGGGAGAAGGAACGTGAGAAGCATAAACAGGAAGAGAAGGAAAGAGATTAGTGGATTGCTGATTTTTCTTACAACCTGTGTAAGGATCTGGAGCGCTTACAAAGAGAATATCAGGAGACAAGAAAGAGGAAAGGCAAGGAGATTGCTTTGCCTAAAGAAAAGAAGACTAGGTGGGATTAGCCAGCATTTGAGGAGAGAAGAGCCAATCTGGGAGCCCCGTCTATGCCAAGAGATTAAAATAAGACTTATGTAATCATTAGTGCTAAAATTGTAAAACTTAGTATAGTATAACTCTTTGTTATCTGTACTCAAGTTATTATTAATGAAAGATTACAATTCCTGTTCTAAGTTAAGATCTTCTTAACTTCTGATTTCAGCATTCCTCAAGTTCTTCACATAGTTCTGCATATGATTATATATATATATATATATATATATATATATATATATAATCATATGCAGAACTATGTGAAGAACATGAGGAATGCTGAAATCAGAAGAATCAAGAATTATGGGGGAGTTAGCATTCACTCTTAGCAGATTAAAGATGCTGAACAAAAGACATATTAAGCATGAGTATAAGGTAACTCTAATCTAAATATCTGATTGATTTAATTCTCGCTTAGTTAATTGCCATTGATCAAAATAGGGGAGATTGTTCAACCAAGCACGAGTTAGGACTGACTCAGTTGTGCTTAAGTTTTGATCATAACAATCAAGTTAAGAATGGGATAATTAAATCAATAATGATGTTAAAATAAATAGTTTATGGTTGTGTGGATGTTAGGAAATTTAAGGATAGAATTTCAAGTCTCCGCTGACCTAGTTATTTAGTTTGACTCTGAGTGGTTTTTTGGCTGAGTAGTCACTTAAGTCACTGACTTAATATTATTCACTCAAAACACTTAGTATTTAGATTCAGTATCAGGTGTGTTGTACGATGATATATTTCGCTGAGTTATCTTTAGGTCTGTTAAAGGTACTGACATTACCTTTTTAGGTAATATGGCATCTTTTCTTTTAGTGTTGCTTTTTGTAGGAACATTAATGAGACAAAGACAAAAAGAATTAATACCTTGACAAGACCTAGTTTTACAAAGAAAATGACAAAGTCTTCTAATGCGAAGCTGAAACAAGTCAATTGCTATTTTGGGCAATTCTGCAGATCCACCAACCTTATATCGCGCACTCTGTAACATGTCAGAAAACTAGAGGGAATGGGATGAAGACACGTGGCAAGGCAGTGCGAGTTCTCTCTAACGGAAGACTGGCATCAAAGGATAAAGGATTCAAATTGAAGCTCAAATTTCAATCTAACGGATTGAAATGTATTTCACAATGGTGCAATTCTATCTCTTATCGGATTGATTTGAAGAAGCAATGGGTGAATTACTGAGCTGTCAATATCAGAAGATGCCAAGACAAGTTCAACGGCTACTTTCTCAATCCAACTATAAAAAGACCAAGAAGGCAAGCGTTAGAACTTGGTGATTACACCTGAATTTCCAGAAGCTAAAACTCTGCCAAATTTACAAGCTTTAAGAAATTCTAGCAAGAAAAGCACAACTCAGCGAGAATCTGCTTTCAACAAGAGAGAATAGTATAGATCAATTCATTGTAATATTAGATCACTTGTAACTGGATCAACATTTCTATAAGTTGAATCCAGCTCTTGTTTTAAACTCTTTTGAGATGCTGATAGAAGAGGGTATTCTAGTCAGCGGGTGAGCGATTGCAGATTGAAGGGTACTTTCTGTAATTAAGGATTATGTGAAAGGCTTCTCCGCCTAGGGTAAATGAGTTGAGATTAGTAGATTAAAGCTGAGACACTCTCGCGGGACTAGATATAAGCACAGGTTCTCGAACCAGTATAAAAATCTTTGTGCTCTTTACTTTCTCGTAATTTCCAACCATTTCACCCAGCCAGCTGACCTCACTCAGTGGACCCAGTAATTATCAAGAAAAAGTTTTATAAATTATTGAGTGAGTCATTCACCCCCTCTGACTCATTGAGTGTATGCATAGGGACTAACCGTTTCTATCCGTCTTTCACCTTATTTATACAAGCTTAGTGTTAGCCTCTTCCTCTGCTGATTGATGTTGAAATTTTTTGGCATTTTGCTCCTCTTAATCTTGTACTCAGCATAACTTACGACATAAACACCATAATCACTGCAAATTTCATTTAAAGAGATAGTTTTTAGTATTGCATTTGATTGGCATTTAGAGATATATAGAGAGATAGAGTTAGAGTGTGTTTTTTTGCATTAATGGTCTTACTTATATTTCTGTTGGGGCAAGTTTTGAACCATCACTATTTCCAGATCTTCAAATGGTTATTTATCCTTGTACAGCTTTGTTTCCATGATATCAGAGCCGTCGAATAATTTGAATTTGTTCAGATAGTAGGGTATGATCCTAGCATATCTTTTCGCTGCTTCTCTCGTGTGTCTACGGTTGGGCCTCTCTCGTATGAATCGTATATATAGAGCTTCCTTGACTTGACTTTGAATCTTCCTAAAATCTAGTGCTGGTTGTCAGCCATCATTTGTAAAAACACGTGGTCAACTTCTTCCCACGGTTTGACACAATACATCCCACCACCCAAGATGTGTGAAGGCAATTCTTCGTCCTTTCTTATTGTCTCTGCAATCTTTTCTTTGCTCTTTCCACTATCTAAATCTCTAAGCATTTCTGGTACAAGCCCATCAAAGTGCGAATCGATTGTTTTGAAGCTATATTTGATTTTATCGCAGTGTTTTCCCTTCTTCCTCAAGTAGTAAAATATAAGGTCTATATAATATAGCATTAATCATATGGGATTATTAATTTATTAACTTAAAGATTCGGTTCAAATAAGCTTTCATGTATATCCTACCACATAAGTACTACATTCCTCCCAGATACCTGCAAGAATTGTAACAGTCTTTTCTTCCTACCAGACAAATACCAGATTTCTACCACATACTTACCACATTCAATAATCTATAGTTTTTGAATATATAACCAATATATAATGCATTTTCATTTAGTTTTGAGACTTATAACTGTATGTTCATTGATTTTGAACAAGATATCCCATAGATTTTGTCCCTATCAGTTTTCAACCACTTAGTATTATTTCTCTTTTATTTTGTTTTTCAAATCTGTTTCCAATCATTTTTTTTTACATTTTGTTCTTTATAAGATCTTACCTCACTGGTGAGGTATTCTCCCTGTAAGAACAGTTATGCCTAGAATGTCTACATCGATATATCGATGAGTTTGTATGTAAATCTTTGTTATTGCATCTTTCTCATACCATTTACCTCCCCTATTGAGTGTAGTTTTTGTTTCAAATAATTATATGCATTATTGAATATATTTATCTAAGTGAAATGTAGATATTTAAGATCGATGCTTTACTTACACTCTTTCATCCAACATGTCATGTGTCAAATATCGTCTCAATTCGTTAAGTGCATCCTTATCATTTATTGGCTTTCCAATGATGGCAAAGTCATTAAGCACATATTTACTGCCAACTTATTTCTCTTTTAGCTCTAAACCAAAGCTTGGCGTGTATGGTGATGTTATTTTGTTGGATATATTAATTGCTCTCTTCTTGTGTTGTACTGGCTCAACTACTTAAGATCTCTTTGTCTTTTTGCTCTCTTGTTGTTTTGCTGGCTTCTCTGTTGGATCCTATAAAAAAATACAAAAAAGAAATTAGTTTTGTAAGTATTTGATGCGTGCAATGATGTGTGTATGCATTGTTTTTCATAACAGTATACGCACTTGTTCGTGTTTTTTCTTCTCTGATATTTTTTTATTATAGTCAGGCTCTATTTTATCGAGCTTAGCGCAATCATTAGAGTCTATGGAAAAAGGTGATTCACCCTGATAATATTAATAAAGGTAAGTTGATTAGAATTACATCGATTTTTTAAGGAGTTATATTACTTTTTGTTTAGATTTTGTACCTTTCCTTTGTGTAGACTGTGTATTGCGGTGGCGGCCTCAAACTCATTTGCGTCTATTTTTGTCATCTGTAATTTTGCAGCCTTTTCCTTGGGTTTCTCCTCCTGCGTGCTTTGTGCTGATTCAACTGTACTTTGTGATAGTAGGTGGAATGTTGGCACTGGTTTATTCTTATTTGCAGATTTATTATATCTTCTTTGGAATTGTACTACTTTCTTATATTCGTCGATTCTCGCTAATGTTTACTTCCCAATTTCATTGATGAGTTCCCAGTTCCTGTCATTTAAGCTTGCAGGCTGTTTATGAACTTTCTCGTTTACTTTTTCCTGATTTTCTGGAGCGAGGCTCATTTCTGCCCCCTCAATCATATGGCCTTCTTCTTCATCCAATTCACGTAATATTTGCTTTCATATTTCATTAATGAGTTCCCAATTCCTGACATTCAAGCTTGCAGGCTATTTACAAACTTTCTCCTTTACTTTTTCCTGATTTTCTGGAGCAAGGCTCATTTCTGCCCCATCAATCACATTGCCTACTTCTTCATCCATTTCATCTTGCTTTTTATATAATCCCATGTGCTCTTATTATCTTTGATCTTCTTCCTCTTTATGCTCATCATCTTTATCCACAACCTGTTTTTAAAAAGTATTATGCATCAATGTTTGATATTTACTTTATATATTTGATAAATTTTTAAGGGTTTTCTTATCATCTCCTGCTCTTCACTTTCTAATCTCGTTGTTGGCATCACATCGATTTCCGCTTCTGCAAACTATTTAAAATAGTGTCAATGTTTTCATGGTTATCTTATTCATATTAGATGTTTAGTAGATAATGTAATAGGTTGCTACCACATATCTATATTTTTTTCAGCATATACAGTTGCTCTATTTCTTAAGTTTCTTTTTTTGTTGGAATCATTGTTAGATGGTTACTTTTGGTTTAGCTTACCTCATATTGTGTTTATGTTGCATCCATTTACTCTATTTCTGTCGCGTTATCTTGTTTTTGAGCCATTTCTTCTCCATCATTTTCTTCACTATTTTCTTCCTCTTGAATTGTAGCTATCTCAGCTGTTATCTCAATTTGTGTGCTCTGTTTTTACATTTTAATCAGGTGTTAGTCTTGCTGAATATAAGATTAGAAAAATTCATTCTGATGTAGTTACATTTTTTGTTTGCCTTATAAATATATTTATCAAGTTAAGAATAGGAAAGAACTGTATAGAATAGAAAAACATTCATTAACTACAACAAATACCTACCATTTATTTACCAGTTATTTAGAGTATTCAGTAATTTGTAGATTTAGATCATATTTAAGACATTCATCATCCATACCAGATATCTACCAGTATCTGCCATTTATTCACAGTATTGAGTAATTTGTTAGTTAGCATTTCCACACTTGATTTACACCATTTTTGAAACATTTATTCTCCATACCAGATTCTTAGGAGTTATGCACCAATTTTTTAAGATATAGTTTCATGCCTGATGCAAAAATAGGTTCCTAGCAGATATTCACCAGATTCTTAATAAGTTTAATATTGTTCAATGGTTCTAAAGTATTGCTATCATGCTCCTACCGGGTAATTACCAGATTTAGTCTGATGTATCATGTGTTGTAATGAAATTATAATTACATCTTATACATCTTTTTTTTTATGTTTTTAGTAATTCTACTAGTTTATACAAGATAGATTGTTTTTTTAGTTACTTACCTCCTTCACTTCTCCAACGCCTCTAACTTCATCAGTTTTCTATGTATCATCTTCTAATCGGACCGTTGCTACTGGCTGAGTGTTTTCACTCATTGTTCACTACATTTCTGTGTCATCAATGTTTGGGACCACTTCCACATCTTCCTCCTCGTCATCATTATCATTTGCTCCTGTTTGTTGTCAAATTTCAAAAATTTTGAACATTAAATTTCATCAATGTATTTCTTCTAAGGAATATTTTTTAGATGTGATTACATCTATATTCACTATTTCATTGGTATCTTGGTCTGTATTGCTTTCAATCAGTTATGCTTTGTTGTTTTTCTGAATGGAGTCATCGTTAATGTTTTTTGAGATTTCACTTTCTTCATATTCCGAATCTCTGTTTTCTGAGCTATCCTGCCAGTCGCTACCATCATTGGAATTTTGGTCGTCGTTGATTGGTTTGTCTGAATTCTCTCCTGATCCTAATGTTACACTCTTGTCATCGGATTCTTCATCTTCTCTTAATTGCTTTGATCCATTTCTCTCTTTCTTGTGAGGTTGTTTTCCTCAAGAATTATCTCCATCTCAATTACTTTTCCTTCAAGCATATCTAGTCTCTTGTTTATCTTCTTAAATCCCTCCTCCACTGTTCTTGCTAAGTTCTTCATGTGCTCTACAATACCAGGCTTGATCACAACCTTTATTCAAGTTCCAATGGTGCTGGACATGGATTGAATTCATCTAGTTAAAGATTGACAATTTCTTCATTTTTTGGTTCAATCTTTCTGACGTTCATATGGAATTGTACATAAAAAAACATGACAGAAAAAAATTAATGGGTATCTAGCAAAAACATAGTAGATATTTGTTAGTGACAAATTGAATAATTTTGAAAAACAATGGAACTCTCAAAAAAGAGCCAGATGTAGTACAATGTGGTAATAAGCTACAACGATTTTTTATAAATTGTGGATATTACTTACAAACTTATCACCCTTGTCAAACAAAATCCTTTCCAGGCCAACAGCTTTCCAATTTTTGTCATAAGGCTGCCAATTGAAAAATCTTTCTGTGAATTCTGTAGTTTTTATCCTATCACAGATTTCCCCTTCACATGCCCCACACACCTCATAGAACCATACTTGCAATACCATTGGTAATCCAGCGACCAAGTATGATTTTGGTCTATCGCTTTTCCGTGCATTTCTTCTCATGGATTTAACTGTATCTTGGAAAGATAAGAATCCCCAAGCTTCCCTCATGTAGTTGTTTTCATAAACTGCGTCGAAGTATTCAAGCAGTATATTGGCTTTCTTAATATAACCCATAAGGTAATGAAGTATACCATAGCAAGGATGAAGTACTCTTCATCATTCTTAACCTCGACCTTCCCTTACTGGTTGATGTCATTCTGATCAGTCTTTTTTAGAATCCTCTTCATTATTGGCCTTGTGATCTCACCGAGCAGAAGTTGCCTGATAGTCTTGTTCATTCCATCTTGTAATCATTTTCTTGTGTTGATCTTAGCCCACTGACAAGTATAAAATGTTCTAATCCAAAGTAGACCGGCTTTTGTCCAACTAGAATAAATATGCAGGTCTGGTTTATTTCTCTTACAAGGCGGTTGTGCAGAACATTCTTCTGCGCCTTCATTGTGTTGTACTTGAAGAATTTTCCGAATATCGATTTGTATAACATGTCCATTACATGTTCACTCCTTGCATTTTCTTTAATGAAATCGATTACATCTTGATTAGATGCAACATGAAGGGCAGATACGCATTTCTCCTCTTGTGATATAACCAAATTGTACTTCTGCAAATTTCAAAAACTATTACTTTAGATTTGACAGTCATTATGAAATAAAAAGTTATTTACTGTGCATGTTTTAAATCCTTTATTAGCTTTTCCTAATTTTTCCTCCTTTCATACTAGTTATTTACCAGTTACCTACCATTTTCCTACTAATTCTAACCAAATTCATTCCAAATTGGTCATAGATGTACTTCCAAAAAGGTAACTACACTTTTAAACTTGATTATACTATGCTTACGAAAAATACTTGTTATATACCTGTTAGCTACCATGTAGCTACCAGTTACCAACTAATTTTTATTAGATTCTTGCAAGGTTTGACACAGTTATTTTTCCTACCAGATAGGTACCATGTAACTACCATTTTCTTACTTGTTTCAAAAACTCAAATATTTTTTACATCATATCTCAACTGTTAACACTCTCCAATGCATCATTTTTTACTTTTTAAGACTTTATTGCTATTTTTTCCCTGGGTTTACTATCTTATTACCAATTTCTTACCAGTTTTAAACTTTGCTTGTTTTAAATCCTTTATTAGTTTTTCAGAATTTTTCCTCCTTTCATACCAGTTATTTACTAGTTACCTACCATTTTTCTACTAATTCTAACAAGATTTATTCCAAATTGGTATAGATGTACTTCAAACAGGTAATTACACTTTTAAACTTGATTATACTATGCTTATGAAATAATACTTGTTACGTACCAGTTAGCTACCATGTAGCTGCTACCAATTACCAACTAATTTTTATTAGATTCATTCAAGTTTGACACAGTTGTTCTTCCTACCAGATAGCTACCATGTAGCTACCATTTTCTTACTTGTTTCAAAAACTCGAATATTTTTTACATCATATCTCAACTGTTAACACTCTCCAATGCATCGTTTTTTTTACTTTCAAGACTTTATTGCTATTTTTTACCTGGTTTACTATCTTACTACCAGTTTCTTACCAATTTTGTACCAGATCTGATTCTTCTAGACAAATTTTTAGGTTTTGTTATCTAATTACCAGATTTCTACCATATCTTAACTGTTAACACTCTCCAATGCATTATTTTTTACTTTTAAGACTTTATTGCTATTTTTTCCCTAGTTTTACTATCATAGTACAAGATTTTTACTAGATTTGTACCAGATCTGAATCATTTAGACACTTTTTTAGGTGTTGCTATGTGATTACCAGATTTCTACCATATCTAATATTATTATTTTGAGTAATCATAAGTACTACTTATGCATTAGTAAGTTACCTGACTCTGAGTTTGCTGCGTTGTAGTTTCTCTTTCTTGAGTCATTTTTTTGTAGTTTCCTTAATAACGATTTGCTTGCTGCTCTTTTTGATTACCGATTTGCCTATTGCTCTCTTTGGTGCCATTTTTTCTATATTTTGCAACTAAATCAACATTAGCAAAAGTAGAATATAGTATTTAACCAGATCTATCTCTTTTTGAAAACCTTATGTAGATCTGTGAAACTATAGCTTACCTAATTTCATTTTCGCTGATGAAGTGGAGTGCTGAAATGAAGGAAATCATGTTTTTCCTAATGGCAATCATCCTTTGAAATTGAAATCTCGATGTGAGATGAAGGAGAATGAGTGAAATGATGAAATCGTGTGGGTTTCAGTTTTTTCGAAACGTTGAACTCGTAGGTGAAGGAAGTGGAGAGGTTTTTGGGTAGGTTTAAGAAACTTTTTTTATTGCTGTTTAATAACTCAAGTTAGGAAATTGGTTGGGCCGTTGGAAAAAAGGACTTAATTTTCAGCCGAGTTTGTTTATAGTAGTAGGAATTTGTTAATGGAACTTTAGATACCAGTTAACTACCACTTATCTACCACATTTTAAATACATTGTTTTTTTTATTACTTTGTCTATTATTTATATAATTGATTTTATTGAAATCTGATGTAATTATCCTTTTCAAGTTAACTTCTAAGCTAATAAATTTTTTTAACAATTACTTACCACTTATGTACCATTTCATTACATAACATTCTCTTTGTTTCATTAATTTTTTTCATTTCGGTTGTTTATTTATTTCCTTAAATTTTTATTACCAATTTTTGCATTTTATTTTTTACAATTTAAGTTTCAACATAATAATTTTTTTAACAGGTACTCATCACTTGCATACCATTTCTTTTGTTTCTCCAAATGTGATGTAATATTTGTTTATATCAACTTCATTTTTCTTCAAACACTGTTGTTAATTAAATAAATCAAAGTATTAAAAGCTTGTTCTGAATTTTATAAAATTGAAAAACATAACTTCTATTCTAAAATCAAATACATCTAACAAATCTATGATAGATTTATATTTGCTCCCTCCACTTTATTTTCTTTGATGATCCTAAATAGCTTGTTGATCTTGTTAGTCTCCTATCTCCCACTACTGGTGCATCATTTCTTTTCCTTGTTGATCTTGGTGCCTTTGATGCTTCCGATTCTTTTCAGGTCCCTTTTTAGTATTAAAAACAATAAACAGAAATCGATCAATGAGTTTTTATAAGGATTTCTCATGCTTGTAATGATGTATTAATCGATTTATTTGCATAACATATTATGTACTTCTCCGAGTTCCTCATTTTCTGTTGTGGCTGCTTGCACTATGTTTTGCACTTGTGTATCCTATTTTTCACATTTTATTCAAGTGTTAGTCTTCATGAATTTCAGAATAAAGATTTATTTTTATATTTAATCACATTATTACCAGGTTCTTACCAGATACCTACAATATTGAGTATTTTTTTAGATCTTTTTATTTTATTCCCGCATCTCATTTGTTGCAATAATAGTCTATATCATGTTTTGGTTATTTTCCAATCTATTTACTAGTTACATACCAGTTTCCTACTAGATTGTTTTTTTTAAGTTCCTTACCTCTTTGTCTTCTTCGGTTCCCAGAAGTTCATCAGTTTCATGGACTGTTGCTGTCTGCTCTATGTTCTCCACTTCGGTATTCTGTTTTTCAAGATTTTTTCTAGTGTTAGTTCTTGTTTGTATTTATATTAGCAAATTTTATTTCATTATTTATACTTACACATACGTTCATTTTGGTCTCTTTTGTAATTTCAACATATATTTCAACATCTTCATTACCGACATTTTCTTCATTGACTTCTTCCTATTGCTAATTTCATTTAATTTTTAATGTTAATATTTATGAATCAATGTTTTTGTTGAAGAACATGTATGTGAATCTCTTCTTACCTCGGTATCCATCAACATACTTTCATTCTGTTCTCCCTCAGTTTTATATGTGTCTTCCTCATCATCTTTCCCATTGGGGTCATACTCGATATCCTTAGTATCTTTGTCGTTGCTTTGGTGGTCATTGTTGTCAAAGCTTGAACTTTTTTTCTTTCAAGCCATATGTGCCTTCTTGGCCATCAAATTTATCATTTGAGTTTTCGCTCCCCTCTAACGAGCTTTGAACAATTGTTTCCTTTCTTTTGAGGTTGTTGTCCTCAATAACCCTTTATATCTTAACAACCTGCTCCTTAACATTCGCTTGATCTACTTCTATTATCTCAAGCCTTCTCCTTATTTCAGCGAATCCCTCCTCCATTGTTCGTGCAAGGTTCCTCACCTCCTCTATTATTTTTGGTTGGATCATTTCTTCATTTAGTTCTCTTGGCTCCGACCATGGAATGAATTCATTCAGAGGGAGGTTGGTGATTTCTTCTTCGGTTGGTCTGATCACCCTTTTCTTCATCTGCAATGAAATTCAAATTACAATATTGTATTACAAGTTTTGAAAGAAGGCCTTCGTAAAAAAATTTTTGTTTATATTAGTTATGCGGTACTTACAAACTTTTCTCCTATGTGGAATATATTCTTTTCCAATCCACAGGTCTTCAAATATCTGTTGAAACTTTTCCATTTAAAGAACTTTTCTCTGAATTCTTCGATTTCAACTCTCTCACAAACTACTCATTCACACACTCTATAGACTTCATAAAACCATACTTATAACACCATTGGCATCCCATTTAGCATATACATACTCGGTCTTCCTTCTTTCCTTCCATTCTTTCTTAATGAACTTATTGTTTCTCTGTAAGAGAGGTACCCCCATTCTGCTTTTGTATACTCTCCCGAGTACACCGCATCAAAGTACTCAACTAGGATAATTTGATTTGGTCCGACTCCCATTAAGTAGCAGCTGATGAAATACACCATCGCAAGCCTGAAGTAGTCATTGTCATTTTCAATTTGTATTCTTTTTGGCTGGCTACTACTGCCTTCATTCTTCTTCTTCAGAATTCTTATTATCCTTTCCTTTGTTATGTCTGTTTCATTTTCCTGAAAGTACTTGCTACAAAATTCTTCTGATGCAGCCGTCTCCAGCATCTTGTAATCATCCTGCGCTGTTGCTGGAAGTCTAGTAGAAAGTGCTCGATTCCAAAGTAAACCGCCTTCTCTCCAAGAAGGAAGAACATGCAGTCTTATTGATTTTGGTCAATCTCTCTTCTCAACAGGTTATATATCAGAGACTTCTTGGCCTTCATGAAGTTGTTTCTGAAAAACTTGCCAAACACTGATCCATAGAGCATATCCCTGACGTTGTCATTCGGGGAATTCAATTCCATAAAATCAATGATGTCCTTGTTTGATGTAGCATAGGCTTAAGCAGCATTCTTCTGTAGGTTAAATTACATGCTTGTATCTCTGCACACAGTATTATTCTATACTATATATTCAGCATCAAATAAGAAGCTATTCCATTTCCTACCTCTTCTACTAACTAGCTTCTTAATAGTTTTCTACTTTATTCTTAGCAGATATATATCATTTGTAACTATTCTTTTCTCTTAACATATACTTATCACATAGCTACCAGTTGTATAATTTTCTTTACAGCTAGAATATTTTTTACATCAAATGTACTGTTATATGCTGCATAATGTATTTTTTTTCTACTGACAGTGCATCTATATCACATTTATCTTTCTTTTTTTGTTTTTGTTAAACTCTATATTAATGTTCCCAACTAGTTGATTACCATATAACTACCAGTTTTTTTTACTCATTTGGTATTTTTACTTAGTACATTTGTCAGTTTTTTTCTCATACTATATAACAAACAAGTTCTTAACAAATACTTACCAATTTCTGTCTTTTTTTAAACACTCATGGCTCTTTTTTTTATTCTTTTGCTATATTCTGGTAGCAGTATAGTTTATTCTACCTGATTTGTATTAGTTTTTTTATACCTTACGACTGTCATTGTATTTCTGATTGGTTTTATTTTACAACAGTTGCTTTTTTTAGTCTTTTTTGCTTGGTACCTTATTTGTGCATGATTATTAACAGCATTTATAACATAATTTTTGTTTTTCCTTTTTTATATGTTGTAGTTTTTTTTATTAGAACATCCTATTTTCTAGTTGTTACCATGTGCTTACCAGTTTCTACTAGTTAAAAATGTTCCAAAACATGAAAATATGTATGTATGATTCCATGTTTCCTACCATATACAATCTTTTTTTAACAATCATTTTCGATCATATTATAAGTAATATGCACTTTGTTAGGGTTAGTTACCTGAATTTGCTTAGTTTCATGTTCATCTAATTCTGATGCGTTCTTCTTCTTCGAAGTTCTCGCTCTTTTGGCATGTTTAAATGGAACTTGTGTCTTTGATACTCTTTTAGATGCCATTTTTATCTGAAATTTGCAGCAAATTCGACTTAAACACAAGAGTCTTACGAAAATAACTAAAAATTAACGAAATGATTCATATTTTCCAGAAATCTTACTAGAACTTGACTTTAGGAATTTTGAAGTAAATCGTATCTGGTTGGAACAAAGTAGATTGTTGTTTTTAGAAATGAATTTGTAGTTTTTAGATGGTGAGTGGAGATCGTGTTTGCGGTTGCATATCGTGGATTTGAAACATCTAGAATTTTTTTTCAAAAAATCTGAGAGAAGTTGTTGAAAGTGGGAGTGGTACCGTTTCTTTTCATTTTGTGTTGTTTTCAAATTTATTAGGTTAGCGAAATTTTAGGTCTTGAAATGTGGGCTGATTGGAATTTTTAATTTTAGCCCATTTTCAATGTTCACAATTACTCCCTCCATCTAGATATATATGATTTTTTTGACTACTTTGTTGCATGTAGATTTATATGACTTTTCCAACTTTAAAGACATTTTTTGTTCAATTAACCCAATCCTATTCTTATCTACATTTATTACTTGTTTTTTACCAGTTTCTTAACAGTTTCTTATTATCTAATTTTTTGTATTAATTCTGTCATTGCTTGATTTTTATCTGGTAGTTATGTGGTATTTACCTGTTGGGAAGCTTCTAGTTATTTGTTTTTCTTGAAATCACTTTTAATCCCTTTTTCGATGTAATTTTTTTGACATTTATACTGTCTTTGTTGATATCAATTTAATTTTCATGACCACAATTTGTCATACCATGTATCTACCAATTACCTACCAGTTTCCTGCCATATTTTGCTACCTTGTCAATTTTTTAATTTTCCAAATGTGCTGTAATCTTTCTTTATAATTTTTATCAACTTCAATATTCAGAAACTTTGTTCTTTTTTAATCAAATTAAAAAATCTAAGCATTCCCCATAAGACATATATAAAATCCGAAGCGTTCCCATCAGTTAAAAGAAAATCCTAAGCATTGCAATGGAATTAATAAAAACATGTTCTGAATTACAATCCCAAAGAATTAAATATTGTTCCAAATCAAAAAACCATTAACCAAACATTTCATCGACGTTGCTGTATATATCATCTTTACTTTCTTCCCCGTTCATTAACTTTGTTTCCCCGTGTTTGAATAAGCTTAACGCCAACCTCCTCCTCTGCTGATTTATGTTGAAGTCATTTGGAATCACATTCTGCTCCATTTCATATTCAGCATAGCTCAAGACATAGACACCGCAGTCACTGCAAATTTCATTCAAGGAATGTTGTTTTAGTAAATCTTTTGACAGATATATATAAATAGAGAGGTACAGTTACAATCAGTGTGTTTATGTGTGTTTGTGTTTTTATAACTTACTTTTTTCTTGTTGTGGCAAGTGGTTAACCATTACAATCTCTAGGTTTTCTATTGGGTCCTTTCCCTTGTATGCATCTGTCTACATCATTGGAGAGCTGCTGAAGAATTTGAATTTGTTGATATAGTATGGTATTATCCTTGCATATATATTTGTTACTTCTGTTATTTCTCTGAAGCTGCCTCTGTCCCTTTTTGAATCATAAATATGCAGTTTCCTTGATCATATTTCAAATCTTCCGAGTATCCAATGGTCTTTCCCGGCCATCATTAGGAAGAAGACATTCTTAACTTCCTCCCATTTTTTGATGCAGTGCATTCTAATCCCCAAGATTCGTGATGCAATTGGATCTGTAATGTTGATTTCCTTCTCCTCTTTTGAAGATATGTATATCAGTTTGATCCTTTCTTTCACAGCCCCATCAAACTCAAGGTTCATCTTCGTGAAGCTGTAACTGATTCTCGTGCAGTGTTTTCCCTTCTCCCTAAGGTAGTAGAATCCAAGATCTAGGTGCTGCAGCATGAATCATATCAGATTGTCAGTTTAAATCTGGTTACATGCACTTCATACTAGTTATTTACTAAGTTCCTACCTGTTTTGATACTTTATTTTCTTGCAACCAGATATCTATCAGTTTTTCACCAGATACGTACCACAATCATTTCTATATTGTTTTTTTAACATCTAAATTACCAGTAATGTATTTTCTATCAGGTTTAAGACTTAAATTTGTTTTTGCAATGCTTCTGAATATTGTGTCTAGTGTATCCTACCATGTTCCTACCAGTTTCATACCATATACCATTTATTTCTTTCTATTCTTTTTTTTCATCTAATCTATACTTTTTACTTTTTGTTGACAAGTTACATTACATAAACATACTATTTATAAACATACTTTTTGTTGTTTTTGTAAGATCCTTACCTCACTCTCCAGGTACTTTCCTGGGAAGAATAATTCAGCCCAGAATGTCTTAGTTGATATATCTAGTATCTTGTACCTGAATGTCTGCATAGCATCTTTAGCGTACCACTTCCCCTTGCTGTATAATGTTGTTGCAATGTAAAATAATCATATTCATTACCTTATATTAATTTTAAGAGAAATGTTGATATTTAAGATTGAAAATATACTTACAGTCTCTCATTAACCTTGTCCTTTGTTAAGAACCTAGAGAATTCATTGATTTCCTTCCTGTTGTTTATTCTCTCTCCAATCATTACAAAATCATTTAAAGCATATGGACTTGTAACACGTTTTATCTTAAGGTCCATTCTTTTTGCTCTCTAGTTCAAGAAAAACACAATGATTTAAGTTAGCAGTTTTCTACCAAGATCCTATAAATTTTCTAGCATATGCATTCCAAATTTAAGATAGCTTCTTTTCTTACTAGATACTTACAAGTTATTTAGCAGTCTCATATTTGATTCAAGTATTTCAAGATATGTTATTTAAAATTTCTACTTCAAAATTATCAGTTTCTTACCAGTTTTATAACAGTTTCTTATCAGTCCCCTCGCATATATATACCATATTTATCATAGTTTTTCTCATACTAGATACATAACAGTTAGTTATAGATATACATTTGATTCAAGCAGTTTAAGATACATTATTTAAATTTTCACTGTTAACTAAGTACCTGTCTCATATTCAATTTTTATCATATGCATACCAAATTTAATAATGTTGTTCTTCCTACCAGATACATACTAGTTTTTTACCTGTTTCATATTATCTTGTTATCAGATCTATACCAAACTCATTGAAATACCAAATTTAAGAATGTTGTTATTCCTATCAGATACATACCATTTTCTGTTTACCAAAAATAAACAATATTTAATTCTATATAAACAATATTTAACACTATTTAATAATGTTGTTATTCCTATCAGAAACTATTTTTTCATACGAAACATTTTAAGATATATTATTTAAAATTTGAATCACAACAATTGGCATTTTTCTATCCACTTCTCAGCACATGCATACCACTTTAAACACAACTTTTCTTCTTACCAGATAGTGACCAGTTATATACCAGTTTCGTACTTGATTTAATTAGTTTAACAGATTCAACCATATCTTTAACATATACTTACCATTTTTATTTTTATATTCACTTTTCAGCACATGAATACCATTTAAATACATCTTTTCTTTCCTACCAGATATATATCAATTATTTATAAGTTTGTACTTGATTCAATCACTTTAACATATTCACCATATATTTAAGTTATTAAATGTAGCATATTCAAACAAATGTATATCAGTAACTTTGAATAAATGTAAGCAATAACCATTTTTTAGTTCTTACATTTGTTTGCTGCTTCTCTATCTCAATTTATTCTTTGTCTTGAGCCTTGCTTTCTTTTTTTGATTGTTCTCCCTAAAATGATGTTTCATTTGATCTCTTTGCCGCCATTTGTATCTGCAGTTATCAGGAAGTTCGACTTGATTACTAATTTTAATCAAGCAAGTTATGATGAACAAATTGAAGTTTTTGTTTTGCAAAAATCTTACCTGTGTTTTGTAGAAACTGTTTAATGAATGAATGAAGTTATCGCGACTAGTGCTCTAATGAAAGAGAACATGTAGAACGAAATTGATGGAAATAATGGAATTTGAAATGACAAATGTCATTAAGTAGGGGTGTTTGAACGGTTTAAGAAGAGAGGTGGAGCTTAAGGCAGGTGAAAGGTTTTCTTGGAACACAACGTTTCAATCTATTTATAATCACAAATATGTTTTTGATTATTTAGTTATTTGGTTTTTACCAGTTTTTTATCTGTTTTTCATTACTTACTTTTTATCTAGTACTTATCTGGTATTTACCTGCTGGGAAGCTGGTTTTTTAATATCATGGATTTATTGTTAATTATCTTTTTTTGACATCACTTTAAATCCCCTTTTTTATCGAAGTTTATTACATTTCTACTGTTTTTGTTGACAACAATTTAGTTTTCATGACAACAATTTGTTATACCAAGTACCAATTATCTACCAGTTTCCTGCCATATTTTGGTACCTTATAAATTTTTTAATTTCCAATTTTGCTGTAATCTTTCTTTATAAATTATATCAACTGGAATATTCACAAACTTTGTTCTTTCTTAATGAAATTAAATAAGATAAATAAAAATCCTAAGCACTCCCATGAAATAAATAATGTTCAAATATTACCAAGCATTAAAAACTTAACTTGTTCTGGTTAAAAGAGAACCAACAAAAATTGTTCTGGTTGAAATAAAACCAATAATTAACATTGAAATTAAAGAGCTACCACACTTAACCAAACATGTCTTCCAATGAGTGATAAATATCATCATCACTCTCGTCGTCATTCAGTAATCTTGTCTCCCCATGTTTGAACAAGCTTAATGTTAATATTCTCAATTGCTCATTTATGTCAAAATCGTCTGGAATTTTCTTTCCCTCAATCATGTATTCGGCATAGCTCAGGGCATAGACACCACAGACATTGCAAATTTGATTCAAGGAAAGTTGTTTTAGTAATTCATTTGACCGACATACATATATAGATAGGTCAGGGGAGTTACAATCAGTTTTTGTGTGTTTATGTTGTATATCAACTTACTTGTTTATTTGTTATGGCTACTCCTCAACTATCTCCAGATTTTTTGTTGCCTGTTTGCCCTTGTACGCATCCATCTCCATGATTCCAGAGCCAAAGAAGAAGTCAAATTTGTGTAGATAGAATGGTATTATCCTTGCATAATTTTCTGTTGCGACTGTTGATGTTTCTGAGTTGTCTCTCTTTTTCTTAGAATCATATATATGCAGCCTTCTTGCTTTTATTTTAAATCTCCCCAGAATCCAATAGTCAGTCCCAGCCATCATTGGAAAGAAAACATTGTCTACTTGAACCCAGGGTTCAATGTAATGCATCCGAATGCCTAATATTCTTGATGCAATTGGATCTTCAACGTTAATTACATTTTCCATCTCTTCTGCTTTTCGATATCCATCTATCATTTTGATGTTTTTATTGACAAATCCATCAAATTGTAGGTCTATTGTTGTGAAATTATAACCAATTCTATTGCAATATTTTCCTTTCTTCCTTAAGTAATAAAACCCAAGGTCCATGTGCTGCAGCATAAATAATATCAATTTTTCAGTTCAAGTGTGTTTTCATGCAATTCATATCATGTATTTACTACATTCCTAACTGATACCTACAAGTTTGATACTATACCGCTTTTTTAACATCTGATTTATCTCTAATGTATTTTTCTTCAGTTTTAAGAGTTATGTTTGTTTTACCAATGCTTATTAACAATGTGACCAATATAGTGTTGTCCTCTATCATTTCCCTACTAGTTTCATAGCAATAGCAATTATTTCTTTCTTTGGTTTTTTCAAATTTGTTTATTATCTATATTTTTTACATTTTATTGTTATTATGATGTACATACCAAAAGCATAACACTTGGAAATGGCTAATTTGACTATGATTATTGTTTGATATTTTACCTCGCTTGCCAGGTATTCTCTTGGGAAGAATAATTCAGCCTAGAATGTCTTTCTCGATATGTCGATAGTCTTGTACGTGAATCTCTCTATTACTATTTCCCTTCCCTGTTGATTTTTTTGTAGTTGAAAATAATTAAATTCATTTCTTTCTATGGATTTAAGAGAAAGTTTGTTATTTAAGATTGATAATTTACTAACGGTCTTGTCTTTAACTTGTCGTTTCTTAAGAATTCAGTCAGCTCATCAATTGCTTTCTTGTCTTTTATACGACCACCAATCAATGCATAATCATCAAGCACTATTGAGCATTAGCATATTTTACGTTGCTTGATTCTCTCCTCTGTTGCACCACCTATTCAACAAGAAAACAATCATTACCAGATAGTTACCAATTATTTAGCAGTTTCATAATTTAATCAATTATTATAAATCATATTTATTAAACTTTCAACCATTATATTTACCAGTTTCCTACCTGTTTTTTACCAGTTTCCTATTCATTTTTTTCCAGCAGATATTAATCAAACTTTCAACCACTATATTTACCAGTTTCCTACCTGTTTTTTACCAGTTTCCTATTCATTTTTTCCAGCAGATATTAATCAAACTTTCAACCACTATATTTACCAGTTTCCTACCTGTTTTTTACCAGTTTCTTATTCATTTTTTTCAGCATATGTATAACACATTTAACAATCTCGTTATTCATACCAGATACATAGGATTCAAGCACTTTTTAGTTCTTTATTTCATTCAAGCACTTTAAGATACTAACAATTAGCAGTTTCTACCATTTTCCTATTCATATTTTTCAGGAGATGCATAGCATATTTAACAATGTTATTTGTCTTACTAGATACTTACCAGTTAGTTACCAGTTTCACACTTCATTCAAGTAGTTTAAGATATATTTTGGGAATTTAAAGTTTCAACCTCAACAATTATCAGCTTCTTTCCATTTTCGTACCAGTTTCCTATTCATATTTTTAGCAGATGCATAGCATATTTAACAATATTGTCCGTCTTACTAGATAATTACCAGTTTGTTATCAGTTCCGTATATAGCAAATTTAACAATGTTGTTCGTCTTACTATATACCTATCAATTATGTACCAGTTCCATACATAGTATAGTTAATAATGTTGTTCGTCTTACTGGATACTTACCAGTTTTTTACCAGTTTCATACTTCATTTAAGCATTTTAAAATATATTATGAGAATTTAAAGTTCTAATCTCAACAGTTATCAGTTTCTTATCATTTTCCTATCATTTTCCTACTCATTTTTCATCAGATGCATTTCACATTAAGATAGTTGTTCTTCCTATCTGATACTTACCAGTTAGATACCAGATTTATACTTGATTCATGGATTTTAACAAATTTAGTGGATCAAATCGTATCTTTAATAAGTTTAGCACACTCAGTCAAATGTCGAATCGTCTCTTTGAATAATGTAAGCAATATAAAGTTTTACATTTACCCGAGTTCGCTGAGTTTGCACTTCATGTTCTGTGTTTTTTTGTGTTACCATTGCTCTTTTCGCTTTGTTTTCTGGAACTGAAATTTGCGATTCTCTCTTTGGCGCCATTGTTTCTGTAGTTCTTAGCAAGTTCGACATTAACAAGAATCTTACTTAATCAACTACTATAGTTTCTAGTTTTAAGTAATGAGAAATCTTACCTGTTGATGTCGAACTGAAATTGTTTTTGGAATTAGTGGTATCGTGTTTTGATTCCTGAATAGTGCAATAGATCGTGCAGTTTGCATATCGAAATTGATGGAACTTGAATCGTTAATCGCCATTTGAGACGTTCGAACGGTTTAATGAAGCGGAGAGTAAGAGAGGTGAAAATTTTGCCTTAAAATTTACGACGAGATTTTTTGAAACTCGTTTATTCAGAGAAAAATATAGACTAAATTTTGAGTTGAAATGAAACTTTAACTTATGTATATTTATATAAAAAGCCTTATTAAAAACGACTTGTATTTGAAAATTTAAAATGTTTTGGTAATTAATATAAACAAAAAGAAATATATGAGTTGAAAAAATGGAGAAATCGTTGCTTAATAGGCTGGTAGTAAACTTCCTCTCATACACTTCAATCCTTCAAACACCAACCAAACAACTATCACTTTTGAGGGCAAATCCTCCGCTTTAAGCTGCAATTTGATCTCATTAGCTTCGGGTTTCATAGATTCCAAGCTGTAGCAAAGCCAATCAAGATGAGCGTAATCGACATTCTAACAAGAGTTGACACGATCTGCTAGAAGTATGACAGATACGACATCGACAGGCAAAAGGATCTCAATGCTTCCGGTGGAGATGCTTTCGCTCGCCTCTACGCCGCTGTTGAGGCCGGTATCGAAGTCGCTCTTCAGGTCATCTCCTACTCTTTCTCTCTTTTTTGTTGATATGATGTCCTTTAATTGCTGATAGGTTAGAGGGAATTTACGAATCTTAAACCTGCCAAGATTGAGTTATATTTGTCTTGAATATGGGAAATTCAAGTCAATTGAGCGTAAAAGTCCATGTGGAAGTAGATAAATTGAGTTTAACAAGAAATTGCGGCGAGAATTGTTTGTTTTATTGAATATTTTTGTATTCTGATTTGTTTGAGTAATGCGAAGTATAGAAAAATAAGGCATCTGCGGTTGCTTTGAACGCGGAGATTCGTCGAACAAAGGCGAGATTGCTGGAGGAAGTCCCCAAGTTGCAGAGATTGGCCGTGAAAAAGGTCGGTGTTATGCTTTTTTCATGATTTTAGAGGAATAGTAATCTTTGTTGAATGCGCAGAATTAGAATGTTACGGGTGCATTCAACACTTAGCATTATTATGACTGGATCTGTGCTAGTTGTGTAGATTTAGGAAGCAAGGAAACTCTTAGATGCTAGATTTCCAAGTTTTTGTTTCGGAAACCTAAACGCATGTTCTTTTTGTGCTTCCCCGTGTCCATTTCCGTTTCTTTTTCCGTGCTACAAATATATGGATCAGAATAGTAAGTAGTGCTGTTGGAACGTTTGCTCTTAGTCCTCAATCGTATATCATTCAAATCAAGTATGGCTTTGCTTTTAACATCTATATATGGTATTCTTTGGGCATTTAATGCGACAAAGAAAATAGGATATACTGGTTAAGTATATCCATTGCTCAAATAAATCTTTGATGCATTGTCATCTAGCTTCTATGACCTTACGTGAGATAAAGGTTTCAATTTATTTTCAGATTAAAGGGTTGTCAAACTTACTGCCCGTAATGATTTGGTCCTTGCATTACCGGAGAGGATTCAAGCTATACCTGATGGAACTGCAGCTGCTTCCAAACCAACTAGAGGCTGGGGGACATCAGCCCCCCGAACTGAAATCAAATTTGATTTAGGTGATTTGCTTAACATTTGTAACTGTATAGCTATATACATTTGTTCAGTGACAAGTTCCCTTAACTGCTTACATCCCTCTGCTCCAGTGCTTCTACATATATTTTTTAATTTAGTTCGATGATGATCAATAATATATCATTTTGTTTACCAACATATACTTTTTTGTCCAAAGATGGTGCTTTCGATAGTGAATACTTTCAAGGAACTGAGACTTCAAATCAGTTCGGGCAGGAGCATGAAATGCTTAGAATGAAGAAGTTAAATAACATCTTGCAGTTTGTTTTACCTCATTTATTGATATTGATAATTTGAAAACCTTATCCCAAACAAGGGTTAAAACCTTACCTTTAGAAAAACCTACATTCCAAATGAGGGTTATTCTTTAGTCATTCCATTATTAACCCTCTAAAAACTCTCATTAGTTGCCAGGGACACTACACGGTTCCGCTAACTGTGCATTTTGATGTTTCTGCAGGATCAAGGTTTGCTAATGATTTCGGATGGTTTGGGTACACTGAAAAACATGGCTTATGACATGAATGAGGTACTTTATCGTCCTTGAAAGCTTCTGTTTTTTGTTTCCTATGTGCACATGTGCTTGTGATTGTGGTAGGGGCATTCATGGGCTAGTAATATTTGGGGTGTAAGTTTTGCCTTACATCATATCCGTATCCAATTTATGTGCCTTTATTCTGTGCAGGAGCTGGATAGGCAAGTTCCTTTTGGGGATGAAATTGACACAAAGGTGAGAAGCTAAGACATCTCCTATTTTTTCCATTTTGTCCTGCATGGTTATTATATACATTATTTCTTTAAGATCCTTGTAGGTGGACAAGGCAACAGCTGACCTCAGAAATACTAATGTCAGACTCCAGGACACCGTTACCCAGGTGATTGAGTTGAAACTTGTAAAGTTCAGTTTCTGTCCATTTCTGCCAGATCTAACAATTTTACATTATTAACTGTTTCCATTTGATTCCAGTTGAGATCTAGCCGAAATTTCTGCGTTGATATTATTTTGTTGTGCATAGTACTAGGAATTGCGGCTTATTTATACAAGTTTCAATTGCTCTCATTAATGTCTAACAGATTATGCAGAACAGTGGAACACTGTGACTAGTTTGTATTTCACATGTTTTTAATTTCATCCTGAATGCAAGATTAAAATAAATTTGACACAATGCTAAAAGCTTACATATAAAGCTAGACGAACAAATAGTCCATAGTCATAATGTACTTCCTCTTCTGACTATATAATGCTCAAGCCTTTGCATTTACACCTGATACTTAGATTTCTTCTTTCGTGAATTTGTAAATTATTAATTTATGAGCTGTAAAATAGAAAGAAGTGCACCAGTATCTGCATTTTTTAGGTTCTAATAATGGGAATATCCCTATATGTTAATTGAAGAGGACCAATTACATAAGAAGAGAATTTATTTCCTGGCACTTGATGTTGATTTTGGTCTCTGACTGTTGGTAATTTAATAAGTCGAGGTGACTTTTAAACTCTGGATAGATCTGAGATTCTAGATTCTGTAAGTTAGGAAAAAATGAAAATTACTACTTCCTAAAGAGAAAAATGTGTTTTAAAATCAAATGCAAGTTAAATTTTTGATAGGCTGAAAATATATAGTGAATTAATGTAAATGCCTATAAATAAAGCAAGTGCATTCTATCGTATCAAGTAATATCGTGACAAGCACGAGTCGATCCCACGACGACTATTATCTAGGTAACAAGCCTGCTAAAGTTACCTACTGGTTGAGGTGAAATATATATAAACTAAACTAAAATGGTTATTGGATACAGTAAACACAAATAATTCGAGATAAAACAATTGGTTGAGATAGTTAGGGGTAACTTCACTCAACTAACTACTATGAAATTCCATCCTCTAGAAATGTAATTTGTTCTTCCTAGGGTTGGTGATCTTCTCAAAAGTATTTACCTATTCAAATCAAATAAATAAACCTATTAAAGATATCAATAAACTAATTTAGACTAATTCAATTTATCAAACCTCTAATGCATAAAGTACTTAGAAAACCCAATAAATGGGAAAACCACGAGATAAGGTCATATCAAGTTCAATATATATAGTTCCATTCCTATTTGATCAATCTAAATAGAAACTAACAACATGCTATCAATAGGCCACTAATAATAAGCATTAAGCATAATATATATCAAACCCTAAGTGGAAGAAAATCTGAATCAAATAAAGTAAGAAAAGATGTTCATAACATAATAATTAATAAAGATCCTTCTACCCTAACTAAAAAAATTTAGTTCATAGACAAACTAAATGCAAACATAATGTCTAAAGGTAAATTAAACATGTCTCAATAGAAAGAGTAGAAGAGAAGAATAATGAAACACAAAAGTTGGCCGAATTCTTGTGCTCGATCGCTCTCGAATCTTCAAGCTCGTTCCCCAATTGAATATGCACCAAATTATTAAGTGTTTTCTGCCTCCAAAGCTCACTAAAAGTCTCCAAAATCTCCTCTAATTCGTGCTGCATATATCCTCTTTAGTAGTGGAGCAATATGAGTTCCATTAGAATTGGGACTCCGTATGAAACTGTGCAACCTGTAAACAGCATACTTCCTTTGCTTTTCCACCATTCCAAACCAGATATAATTCATCCAAAACACTTCTATAATAACTGGACCACGTGCTCAAATATTCCGGAAGCTTTAGACTTCGAATTGGATTGAAACTAGTTGACCTCGCGCAAATAGACCACTACACATAAATTGTAACTTTGAACCCGGCTTCGACTAGGAAAGAGTCCGAATTCGGATAACCTTATGAGATATAAAATTATAGCCCTATCTCTTAGGTTTCCATAGCCTTTTGAATCACGTCAATCCAACATCATATGAGAAAGTTATTGCCGAAATACAAAATACTGTCCAACTGAAATTATTAAGGGTTGAAATCCACATGCATTCGGGGAGTGGGCTCTTAGGCATTCGGGGAGCATATGGTTATGCCCCAATTCATCAATTTCGACCTTTGAAATGTATATGTGAAGATCCCAAGCCTCTTCATGTGTTCCAAATCACTCAAAACGAGCCTGAAATCGATATAAAACTAATAAATAGCACATAAACTCTAACTTTCGTCTAAATGCAATTATTCGTACGAAAACTATATCCAAACATGCATGAAATAATTGCTATTTATAATTAATTATCTCTTACGTAATTAACGTAAGGATAAATTAAAAAAAATATGATAAAAATACATTGATAATTTTAAACGATAAATTTTTAAAAAAATAAAAGAAAACCTGAAATGATAAACTTTTAGAAAGAGAGGGAGCACAGTGTAAAGGAAACATAAAGAGAAGTTGGCGCAATGAAGATCATAAAAAAGCACGATAATCAAAACCCAATATTTGATGTATGGAACCACAAATCAACAAAATATATATATATATATATATATATATATATATATATATATATATATATATATATATATATATATATATATATATATATATATATATATAAAAGTAAGTCTTAAATGACTTTTTTACTCTTATACCTTTTAAAAGAAATATTTTAATTTTATTATTAAATTTATCTTATTTTATTACCATATTATTTCAATTTATATTACTATAATAATAGTATTTAAAATTGATTAATATTTATATTAATTACAATAATACCAAAATATAAAATTAAAATAAAATTAAAATAACAACAACAGTAGTAATAAAATATTTGATGAGTATTTAAAATTAGTTAATATTCATATTAATCATAACAATACCAAAATATAATTGTGTTGATTATAAAATTAACAATAATAATAATAAAATATTTGATGAGGAAAAATGGGTCACATTAATTCTTATAGAGTCACATTAATTCTAAATTATAAACTATATAAAAGCAAAGAAGTCATCTTCTTTGCCCCTATACATTTCAAAAGAAATATTTTAATTTTATTATTAAATTTATTTTATTTTATTACCATATTATTCCAATTTATACTATTATAATAATTGTATTTAAAATTGGTTAATATTCATACTGATCATAACAATACCAAAATATAAAATTGAAATAAAATGAGAATAATAATAATAACAATAGTAATAATAAAATATTTGATGAGTGTTTAAAATTGGTTAATATTCATATTGATCATAACAATACCAAAATATAATTCTGTTGATTATAAAATTGAAATAAAATTAACAACAACAATAATAATAATAAAATATTTGATGAGTAAAAAACAGTCACATTAATTATAAATTACAAACCTATTTAAGAATAAATATTATATTATATTTGTTAAAAAATCCATGATTTAATTAATTACATATTAAAGCTAAAAAATATAAAATTTTTTCTTAAATAGGATTATAATCCTCAGAATTATATTTTGGTATGTTATGATTATTATGAATATTAACTAAATTTAAATACCATTATTATAGAAATAAATCAAAGTAAATGTACAACCTATTAAAGCAATAATTACATAGTAAAATAATTCATAATTGCTGATAAAAATTATATTGTAAAACTGTTATAGTAATTAATGATTATTTGACCTTTAAAATAATATACAAACAGAAATATATAAGGAAAATTCATCAAAATGGTTAGCATTTCACTTGTACTATAAATACTAATTAATTAAAATTTATTGATTATAATCCTATTTAAGAATTAATGTGACTCTTTTTTCCTCATCAAATATTTGATAGGGAATCACAATATAACTACAAAAAAGTATAAAATTTAACATTGATTTTAATCAATACTCCTATAATGGAATATTTTATAATCAATACTCATATATTATAATATTTTAAATTATTAGGTTAACTAATATATCTCCTAAATCTATTTATTTAAAATTTAATTTGTTCTTAATTTTATTTAATTCTGTTGCTTATAATCCTATTTAAAAAAAATTTAAATTTCATAATAGTACTTGCTCCTTCTTATATAAGAATCAGTGTGACTATTTTTCCTCATCAAATATTGACAAAAAAGTATAAATTATAATCATACTTAAGAAAAGATTTGAATTTTATAATAGTACTTACTCCTTATGGATAATTTTATAATAGTAACTTCTTATGGAAAATAATGGATTATTTTTATTTATTTGATCAAGTAAATTTAAATTTTATAATTATCATTTAATTATATCTATCAACTAATATATTTCCTAAATCTATTTTCTTAAAATTTTAAATGTTTTTATTAATTTTATTTAATTCTATTATGATGATTATAATTCTATTTAAAAAAAATTCAAATTTAATTTAGTTTCTTAGGTTTTTCACAATTTAATTTGATATACGATATAACATATTTTCAATCTTTAATATTTTATGTTTTCTATATATATATATATATATATATATATATATATATATATTATATAAAATATATTTATTATTGATATATTTATTACAAGTAACCTATTCATGCATCCCACATGTATTATACTAATAAATATTAAAGAAAGAGTTATATGGGAAAATATCGGTCGTTTTGTTAAGAATATATGTATATTTATTGCAGCGAGAGATCGAGATGTGTCCTTTCTGGTCGGACATATATTTCTCATATGTAGTTAAATATCCCATACAATTAAGTATTAAAATACTTTATTCCAAATAATGTATTAAAACAATTTATAATTATTTTAATGACATATACTAAGGATTATATATATATATATATAAATTTTTATTCTTCTTTTACAAACTAATTAGTGTAGTCCCCGTGCGATGTATGGGTATATCACATGGCCCATCCGTGCATCGCACGAGGACTACACTAGTATTACATTATAATAGTAAGTACTATTATAAAAGAGTTGCATTAATTTCTAAATCTATTTCTTATAATTTAATGTATTGCGATTTTATTAAATATTTATTGTGATAATAATGAAAATTTTCTATTATTTCACTTAATCAAATAATTATAAATATTCTATTATTATCCATAGGGAGTAAATACTATTATAAAATTCAAATTTTTTCTTAAATAGATTTGTAATCAATCAACCAGCAATATTTTTTCCACTTTGGAGAAAATAACATACGGAATTGCAAAATTTACACAAAAAATTGGAAAGGTAGAAATAGGAAGAAATAACACATGTTTAAAATGAAACAATCCAACAATACAAGATAAATAATACATAACACCAAATAATAGTTCAGGAAAATTTGACAATATCTCAACATATACTAAACTTCCTTTAAAAAGAAATACATATCAATTATTCTTCTCCTTCTTAATCCTCATCCGTTTTGCTCGACTGCTCGAAAGTTGTGCATTATCTTCATATATGAATATCGACGGTGTCAGAGTTTCATTTCTTGTCTCTACAGGTGTGACAGGAGAATTGACCTCACTTTTTGATATCGAATCCTGCGAAACAAAAATAAATAAATAAATAAATAAAAGATCTAATTCAAATCATAGTAGATAATGAATCTTTTATACTTGTAATATAAATGTTAGAAGTACCTTGAAATTTTTATTTGCATCTGGAAATTGATCAACATCGAAATTTGGATCATATTGTAAAAAAATTAAAGTTAAAATATAAATGAACTGAAAGGCAAATAATACAACGTACTAAGTTGAAGTTACATATAAAATAAAATTAAACTTATAGTCAATGAATTTTGAGGGAGAAAAAGATTATATTGTTTTAGAAGTTGTTCATCCTACGTAAGTTTAACCACATAATACACTTTATCATGTGCAATAATATTGTTGCTCTTAACTGAAAGTTTGAACATAATTTCTCTTCCTATAATGTTGTCCAATTCCATTGGTATATGTGTTTTATCAAGTGCATTTGTCATCTAATATAATTTCAAAAGGCAAAAAGTAATAAAAGATGTTTAAAACATATATTAATGGAGAAAAAACTAAACTTAATTGGAATTCAAAGAAGATATATTATTGATATGGAAAAACTATGTACCTCAATTACTGTACCCCTCCATTCATTTGCAGTTTTTCCAATCAGTTGTTGTGCTTCAGGGTCTCAAATTAGTAAAGAAATAAACCATGGGTCATCCATTATATGAACTTAAAGCTTATATCCGTGAAATCAATTTGAATGTTTAATTCATTAAAATTGTAGTATCGAAATACTTTAACTATATTAATTGAACAATTGAAAGCCAAATTTTAGATGCACAATGTTTATCTATGGAAAGCCGAGTAATCAAAATGATTACACTTTTGGCAAAAGAACCTGTTCCCATTTGCTTCTACCTATTTGAAACATTTGCTATATGACCAACCATTTTGGCACTTTAAATCAACAATTTTTACCACAATCCAAAACACTCATTCCTGAATAATTTTAAAAATCATTATAAAAATAATTGTGAAGTATGATTTATTTATGCATGATTTGAGGGGGAAAATGAGAAATTGTTTACCACGTTTTAGTTGAGAATATTTAATTAATTAGAACAAATTTACTTGCCAAAATATTATAATTGTTTACATTCCACCAATTCTGCTATAGTCTTTACATCTACCGATCCACTTGCTATCTCTTCAGACATATAGTATGCATTTTGAGATGATATTTGAGTCATTCTTTCAGAGCCAGGTTGACTAACAGAGAGCAATCTACACTCAAACTATATGAAAATGATATTAGGGAAAATATAAAGTACAACATTTTGGCACAATATTGTAATTTTAGTAAAAAGCTTTAAAAATTTATAGCTAGACTCCATTGCATGGGAACCAAAAAAATTAAAAAAATAGTACCTCTGTATTCTCGAGCACATATCAACTATATAACAACGATGATTCGTTCATCATTAGATGAATTGAAATGAGATAATATTTGTTCTACAAATTCACCCTAGAACATTGTTGATATTCTATTCTGCTTGCATTTTGATTTCATAATAAAGTTTTAATTAGTAAGGAACAATATATGAAAATAACATGAAAAATTGTAGATAAATACTCATGGTCTTGAAGTTCCAAATCCAAGATTACACTGTTAGTTCCATTCATGAAACAGATTTGCACATCACCAGAGATGAAAATTTCACCAATTACATCTGTCAAAAAATACGTGTATCTAATTAATTGCTAATTGTAGTTTAAAATATAGAATTCAAATTAAAATAATAATAAAAATATATACATACTGTATAGAATATCTTTATTGACTTTATTTGGATCAAGCAATTCTGTATAACTAATTCAAATAAATTCAAACTAAAATTTTTATCATTGACCTTCCGAACAATCATCCTCGACGAAAATGTTAACCTCCATTCAATTTTTGTTGGCTTAGGTGTTTTGATATTATTCTGGTTGATATTGAAGTTCCTCGTATGGTTTGGATCAAGCAATTTTGTATAATGGATTAATTCGAACAAATTCAAACTAAAATTTTGATCGTTGACCTCCCGAACAATCATCCTCGACGAAAATGTTAACCTCCATTCAATTTTTGTTGGCTTAGGTGTTTTGATATTATTTTGTTTGATAATGAAGTTCCTCGTATGGTATACCTTGATTTCTTAAAGATTATCAACAAACTTGGAAATATTATTTTTTTTTACCGTCGCTAGAATGCCATCTTCCTATTGCAATATTACAAAACATAAAAAAGAGAAGAATTTTTTTGTTAGTTATGCGATTTTATTAAACATCTATTGTGATAAAAAATTTAATACTCAATGACATATAATTTATTAGCATACCTTTTCATCTTGCAAAACCATTTCAATTGTAAATTTGAATTTGGTTTATTGCGTTCTGAAATGGTCCAAAGGCGAAGAACACGTATTTTGAGGGTCCATTGCATCTTAGTTGAAGTTATTTCACATATAAAATCTGTCTTCAGTTACACCTTAATTGGGTGGATATCATCCACCGAATTATGTTTCTATTTCAACATAATGAACACAGTACTTTTCTACAATTATTTTATGATTTTCTGTCAAAATTTGATGACAAAAAATGAATCACACTGATTCATAAATAAATAACGATTAAGTACTGTTACGAAATTTAAATTTTTTCTTAAACAGGATTATAACCAACAAAATATAATAATATCAAGAACAAATTAAATTTTAAATAAATAGATTTAAGAGATATATTAGTTGACTAAATAATTTAAAATATTCCTTTATAAGAGTAAGTAACGTCATAAAATTTAAATTTTTTCTTAAACATGTTTATAATTTATATTTTTTTGCAGTTATAATGGGATTCACGATTAAATATTTGATGAGGAAAAAAGAGTCACATTAATTCTTAAATAGGATTATAATCTACAAATTTTAATTAGTTAGTTTTTATAGTAAAAGTGAAATGTTAAATATTTTGATGAGTTTTCCTCATATATATCTATTTGTATATTGTTTTAAAATTCAAATAAATCAATAATTACTATAACAGTTTTGTAATATAATTCTTATCAGCATTTATGAATTATTTTACAGTGTAATTATTGTTTTAATTGGTTGTAAGTTTACTTTGATTTACTTCTATAATAATGGTATTTAAAATTGGTTAATATTCATAATAATCATAACAATACCAACGATACTAAAATTTAATTCTGTTGATTATAATCATATTTAAAAAAAATTACATATTTTAAACATTAATTAGTAATTAATTAAATACATAAATTTTTGACAGATATAATTTATAATTTATTCTTAAACAGGTTTATAATGTAGAATTAATGTGATTATTTATGAATTAATGTCACACCTTTTTCGTCATCAAATATTTATTATTATTATTATTATTATTATTATTATTATTGTTGTTGTTGTTATTATTATTATTTTAATTTTATTTTAATTTTATAATCAACAGAAGGTATTGTTATGATTAGTATGAATATTAACCAATTTTAGATACTCATCAAATATTTTAGTATTACTATTATTGTTGTTATTATTATTTTAATTTAATTTTAATTTTATATTTTGGTATTGTTATGATTAGTATTGTTGGTTCCTATGCTTACACTCAAAGAGTCAGAAGGGGGTGAATGACTCCGCTTTGGTAACTTTTTCTAGATTATATGAACTCCGCTTAGTAGGTCAGCTAGCTGAGTGAAATCTGAAAAAACTTTATAGTAAAGAACATAGAGATTTTATACTGGTTCGACAACCTGTGCTTACATCTAGTCCCAAGAGAGTGTCTTGGCTTTAATTCACTAATCTAAACTCCTTTACCCTAGCGGAGAAGCCTTTCACAAATTTCCCCAATTACAAAAAGTACCCTCCAAACTGTAATCGCTCACCCGCTCAGTAGAATACCCTCTTCTACTAGCAACTCAACTAATTCTAAACAAGAGCTGATATCAACTTATAGAAACATTGATCCAGTTACAAATAATCAGATATTACAATTCAAATGATCTATTCTAATCTCTCTTGTTCAAAGCAGATGCTGGCTGAGTAGTTGCTTTCTCGTTTGAACTTCTTTAAAGCTTGTAAACTGGCAGAATTTTGCTTTTTAGAAATCCAGGTGTAATCACCAAGTTCTAACGCTTGCCTTCTTGGTTCTTTTATAGCTGAATAAAAAATGTAGCCGTTGAACTTTCATTAGCATCTTC
This sequence comes from Euphorbia pulcherrima, assembly GCA_947683365.1. Taxonomy (NCBI): domain Eukaryota; kingdom Viridiplantae; phylum Streptophyta; class Magnoliopsida; order Malpighiales; family Euphorbiaceae; genus Euphorbia; species Euphorbia pulcherrima. Next base: position 30,817,565 of record CANTUS010000001.1, read on the forward strand.
TGAAATTGAAAGCTCATATATCCACCAGTTGCTTCTTTAAATCGATCCGTTAAGAGATAAAATCACACCGTTATGAGGTAGAAATCAATCTGTTAGATCAAAATTCGAGCTTCAATTTGAATCCTTTATCATTTGATGCCAGTCTTTCGTTAGAGAGACCTCGCGCTGACTTGCTACTTGTCGTCTTCCCACACCTTCTGGTAATCTGACATTTGGCAGAGCGCGCAATACTATATTGTTGATCTACGAAACTTCCCAAATTGGTAAATGAATTTTTGCAGCTTGTTTCTGGAAGACTTTGTCTTTTTCTTCATAAACCGGAGTCTTATAAAGGCATTAATTCTTTTTGTCTTTGTCTCATTAATGTTCTGTAAAAAGCAACACTAAAAGCAAAGATTCCATATGTCCTTAAACAGAAATGCCAGTGCCATTGACAGACATAAAGTAACTCAGTGAAATGATAAAAATAAGCAGAGCTGAAACAGAATCTAAATATCGAGCTTTGAGTGAATAATATTTAGTCAGCGACTAAGATACATACTCAACCCAGAACAACTCAGAGTTAAACCAAATAGCTAGGTCAGTGGAGATATAAAATTCTATCATTGAATTTAATAACCCGTATAAAGCTATAGACTATTCATTTTAACATCATTATTGATTTAAGTATCTCAAACTGAACTTAATTGTTATGATCAAAACTTAATTACCACTGAGTCATCCACTGAGTCAGTCCAAACTCGTGCTTGGTTCAGCAATCTCCCCCATTTCGATCAATGGCAATTAACTGCGGAAGAATTAAATCAATAAGATACTTAGATCAGAGTTGCCTTACAAATATGCTTGATATGTCTTTGTTGAGCATCTCCATTTTACTCAGAGTGAATGCTAACTTCCCCGTAATCCTTGATTTCTCTAAGGTCAGCATTCCTCAATACTTCTCATATTCTTTTGCAAGATCAGAGGCATATATATATATATATATATATATATATATATATATATATATATATATATATATATATATATATATATAGAAGAAAACATAAGAAGTTAAGAAGATCTTAACTTAGAAAAGAGATGAGTAATCTTTATATATTCATAACTGAGTACAGATCAATAGAAAGTTATCCTATACTAAGTTTACATTAAGCACTACAGATTACAATGATTTCTATTCCACTTAGGCATAAGTGGTCCTCCAAGATTTGCTCTTCGCTCCTTAAAAGCTTCTTGATCCCATCTTGACTTCTTCTCTCTTGGCGATGCAATCTCCTTTCCTTTCCTCTTGCGAGTCTCAAGATATTGCTTTTCAATGCACTCCAGATCCTTGGACTATTCATAAGAAAACTTAGCTACCCTCTGATCTCTCTCTTGGTCCTCTTTCTTACGCTTCTCGCGATCCTTTTCCCCCATTGCCATTGCATCCAAAATGGCTTGAGCTTGACGATCAAACGAGCCCAGAGAAACATCAAAAAGCTTGAGTTCTCCATAAATGCTATTAGAAAAATTCTAAACTAATGATTCATAGATCTCATCAGAAAGAAAGTCATGCACCCTGAGAAAAGCAAAGAGTGTTACAATAGCGCGAGATTGAGATTGATTGACCCGGTATTGAGCATTCAGTCCTTCCTTGGAAATCTGGGTGAGACTGGCCAAAGCCTTAGCTTGATTATTTTCCCTTAAAATCCGCTCTACCATAGGAGTGCTTCTGATGTGAAAGGAGACTTGCTTGTGAATCTGATCAATTGATTAACCATCATTAATGACATCAGCATGAACATATTTGATTTGATCATGGATGTGACCAAGCTTCTGGTGTAAATTAGGTTCGTGTTCAGCTTCTGACATAACAATGTCGCTACTCAGAGCGTCAGATATATTCAGTCTTTTAAGAGCTATCAAGATTCCTTCCTCAGAGGCCTTAACTCCCTCCAAAATATCTCCCTTCATCTACTTTAGCATATTGGAGTTGCCTTGATTAGTGACTAATATGATCATCGCATTAATGGCATTTATAATTGCATCTATCTTGGATGAATTGACATCATTCTCCTTGCTTAAAATGTTATAACCATTCACAGCACTGCCTGCATTCCCTGTAAAACAAGATTGAACTTGTCAATCAAGGAATTTCTGAATCCCTCTCTTCATTAACTACTCTGCAGTTGCTTTCATAGATTTTCTCCACTTTCTCCTTAAGCTCAGCAACCTCCATCTTCAAATACTCAGCCTTCCGACCTGCAATATTCAAAATAAGCAAAGTATGGGATACTATAGCCTTAACCAAAGAGAACTGGGTAGGAACTGATTTGAAATGATCCTTCATCTCCTCAATAGCACCCATGAAACCTTGCAATGGCTTAACAACCTTTGTAATTCTCCTCAGGAAGTCCTCGGACAGTAATGATTTTGCGATCTTTGCATTAATCTTCTCATCTATCCTTAGTCCTAGATATCTTGCTCTTCCTATTCTCCTTATATCTCCAACAGTTCAGCTTGGGGGTTGAATTGGGGTTGAGGTTGTGGTTGTTGTGGTTCTAGAGTCTCCTTAATAATTGGAGGACCTCTAATGACTGGTCCTTCTAACATTAAAGGTTCATGCGTTAGAGATCCAACTGGTGATAGAAATGGGATAATGGTAGTTTCAGGTGTTTGATCAGAGTTTGAGATGTTTGGTTGATTAGAGTTAGAGGTGGATGGTATTTGGGTTTCAGGTAAAGGTTGCATGGATATTGGTGTAGGTGAGAGGGGTGTTTCTGTGGATAGGTTGGGGAAAAAGAAATGGGTCTTGGTTTTACTTCAGGTTTTTCTTCTTCAGCATCTTCAACAGTTGGCTCACTGACTTGAGCTAAGGTTTGCTCAGTCAGTTGAGCTTCTTACTTAACTACTATCTCCCCTTCCTCTTTATCTTCCAGATCTCCTTTATCTTCATCAAATACAACCTTCATCTTCTTAAATATCCTCCTCTTCTTTTCTCTCATTTCCTACTTAGCTTCCTCAGCAGTCAAATCAATCTGCTGGTCTTTTTCATTAATATCAAACTCTACAGCCTGCACTACTTCAACATCATCATCTTCCTACTCCTCCTGATTTTCAATTCCCTTCAAAGCTCCTATCATCTTCTCTACTACTTCTAGAATGGGTTTCTCAGCTAGACTAGCTACGGCAGTTTTAATAGCATTTTTGGTATCAACCATAGTCTTAGCTGTTGACTCTTCTACTCTTCTTCTTATCTCCTCTTCCATGTCCTTCTACCTCTTCTTTATCCTCTCAGCCTCAGCTACCTTTAACTTTTATGCTTTCTTAACATTCTGGACTATGCCAGTTAGCTTCTTCACCATCAACTTCTTCTTAGGCTGACTTACTTTAGGCACAGGAGCTAATGTAGCTTCCTGTCCTTTAGCCTTCTTAACATCCAGCTGAGCATCTTCACTCTCTCTCTTTTTTTTGTCTTTTGAGAGGCATACCATCTCTCAACTCATTCTCTGCCCTCTTCTCTTCTTCAATCTCCTTGGTAGTCAGCTCTCTAGGCTTTTCATCCTTAGTTCCCTTAGTAGATCTGGTCTTCTTAAGGACAGGGGCAACTACAGGATCAGAGCTAGCCGAGCTCGCTTTCTTCACTTCTGTCTTGGAGCCTCTCGTGACCTCCTTCTTGCTTCCCTTCTTCCCAGTCTTCTCTTCTCCTTTCTCTGCTCTTAGCTTGGTTATTGTTTCAACTTCCTTAGCCACAAAAGCATCTAGAGTCTGATCTTCCTCTTCTGCTTAATTGGTCTCATTGGCATTATGGCTTTTGGGTCCTTCACTCTGAGCTCTCCTTTCTTCAGCTTAATATACTTGGTGTTATTTGGATTTTCATCACATTTCAAGCCTTGAAAGTGTGCATTGCTAAGGATTCTTGATTTGATCACCTTTAAAGTAATTCCACTCCTCTGTGCCCATCCTTCCAAATCTAGCTCATAAGCCCTGCAAATATCCATTACAAGATGCCCATAAACCATATGTTTGGACACCTTTAGAAATCTGTGTGAAATGGCCAATGGCCAGTTGATACACGTGCCTTTAGTTAGAGCGTAAACAAACACTCTTTTGAACTTGGAGCACCTTCCAGTAGAGGCAGTCTTGGGCAGCAACACCTTCGTCACCAACTCATAGGCCTGCTTTCCCTCTATAGTGAACATAGAGGCTATAAGTTCACCAGCCTTATAGTCAGCGGGAACTTCATAGTCTATGAGGATGTCCACATGCTCTTCATCTCTAACAACACGCATTCTCAGCCCTCTTTCTCTCAATCCCAACAAATTTGTGATCAACCTGGGAGTCACATAAACCTTCCTTCCCATCATGGTTGTGACAAACATATCCTTGTTTCCTTCTACCATGTGGATACCATGGTAAAATATCCTTACAATCTGCTCATAGCAGCCACTGGGTATCTAAAAAAACCCTCTTAGATGGTGTTGGCACGTTCACTTTCCAAACCGCTCATCGCTTGAGAAATTGAGAATATCCTTTAGTTCTACTCCTTTGGTACACCACTCAGTTGGTGTGTACTTCATTCCTGCTGGAATGAAAAGCTCTTCCTTCTTGTTGATTCCAACCGCCATTTTCGCCAAATGATCCATTGTTGTAACCTAACATGTATCATTCTAATTCCTTAAAAAGAAGGATTCCTCAGTATTGGGTTCAGAAGATCTTCCTGAAGTACTCGCCATAGAAATTGCTTTAAAAGAAATAAAGAATTTTGGGATTTTAGGAAGAGAATTGTAGAAAAGAAATTTGGTAAAGTAACCTTTCCTCTTTCTGAATTTCTCCTTAAATAGCTAAATAATCTTCACCTAAGCCTGCATAGCTTACATGTACGACTCGCAATCCATTGTCATAATTCAACGGTGAGATTGATCAAAGGTTACCGTGAGATTAATAATTATATAAAGCACGAAGCTTAAACGATTGAATGTGGATCGTTTTTAAACCTGCTACCATTTCTATCAGTTTTGAATTGGAAAAGAAACCGCTGACAGTTTTAGTGACATGTTAAAAATTCAAGTGCGAAGAAGAAATACTTAACCTAATTCACATGAGCTCAGAGTGTGCCTTAGGTACATGGTCAGCTCCAGAATTGGTTAGTGGGGAATGAATTTCTTCAAATTAGAGTGGACAACGTTTAATTCTCTCAAAGTGTTGAATTGATCTTTTCCAATAGGCTTCGTGAATATGTCGTCTCACTATTCTTCAGTAGGAATGTATGTGAGCTTCTCCTTTTACCACATGATCCCCTATAAAGTGATGTCTAATGTTGACATGCTTCATTCTACTATGTTGAATTGGATTCATTGATAGGTTAATTGCGCTCTTGTTGTCACACATGACTTCAAGATGCTCAGACTTTATACCATAATCCTCCAATTGCTGCTTGATCCATAGCAGTTGTGCTACACAACGTCCTGCAGCCATGTACTCAGCCTCAGCTATACTCAGAGCCACAAAAGTCTATTTCTTGGTATACCATGTTACTAGACAATCACCAAGGAAATGACATCCTCCAATGGTGCTTTTCCTTTCAAGTTTGTCTCTTCCATAGTCAGCATCTGTGTATCCTCTTAGAGTGAAATTTGCATTACTTGGATAACATAAACCTGCATCAATAGAGCCTAGCAAATACCTAAGAATTCTCTTAACAGCAGCTAAGTGAGATTCTCTGGGGTCAGCTTGATATCTTGCACAATAACATACAACATATTGAATGTCAGGCCTACTACTAGTTAAGTAAAGTAGAGAACCAATAATACCTCTATAGAGCTTACTCTCTACAAGTTTACCTTCCTCATATTTACTCAGAATTGTATTAATGGCGATGGGTGTTGACATTGGCTTGGCTTTATCCATGTCAAAGTTCTTGAGTACTTCATTGGCATACTTAGCTTGGCTGATGAAGATCCCATCATCACCTTGCTTGATTTGCAAACCAAGAAATAAATTAAGCTCTCCCATCATTGACATTTCAAACTCTATCTTTATGTGCTGGCTGAACTCTTTGCATAGCTTTTCATCAGTTGCTCCAAAGATGATATCATTAACACAGATTTGGACACGCAACACATCTTGATGCTTCTTCTTGATAAAAAGAGTTGTATCTGATTTTCCTCTAACATAACCTTTGTTAAGTAAAAAGTTAGTCAGTCTCTTATACCAAGCTCTTGGAGCATGTTTCAGTCCACAAAGAGCATTCTTCAGCTTGAAGACATGATCTGGATACTTTGGATCTTCAATAGACTTCCTCTTGAATATAACCATTAAGAAATGCACTCTTCTCATCCATTTGAAATAATTTAAAGTTCATATGAGATGCAAAAGTATAGAGAATTCTTATGGCTTCATGTCTTGCTACTGGTGCAAAGGTTTCTCCTTAATCAATGGCTTCTTATTGATTGTAGCCTTGAGAAATTAGTCTGGCCTTATTTCTGACAACATTACCAACTTCATCTAGCTTATTCTTGAAAACCCATTTGGTGCCAATTATTGACTTGCCTCTAGGTTTTTCCACCAAATCCCAAACTTCATTCCTTCTGAATTGGTCTAACCCCTCTTGCATTGCAATCATCCAGTCATCATCAAACTCAGCATCTTCAAAAATTTTTAGTTCAATCAATGAGACAAATGTTGAATGACTCATCATTCTATTCAAATAACCTCTTATCAGCACTGGATTCTGCACACTATAAAGGATTTTCTCAACTGGGTAATCTCTCCTTGCTATGACTTCTTTTGGTAGATCAGGATCAGCTCACTGAGCCACTATCATTGGTTGAGCATCTACATCATCACCAAAGTCGATGGATTGGTCCAAGTCAACTTCATAATCTTCTTTTTCTGGTACTGGATCAGGAATAATAATGGGCTGACTGACTGATCCACCGACTTATTCCTTTTCCTTTTCATCATCACTAGCTTCTCTTCCTGCATTGTTAGTTTCCTTGACATGCATGGACTCCTCTAAAGTGCCAGTTATCTTGGTATACACTCTGTATGCCCTATTGTGTGTTGAGTAGCCCAAAAAGATTCCTTTATCAGCCTTAGGGTCAAATTTAGCCAATTGGTCTTTAATGTTTAATATGAAGCATTTACAACCAAAGGCCTTGAGATGACCAACCTTGGGCTTGCACCCCTTCCAAAGTTCATAAGGAGTGTTAACAGCTTCTCCCTAGAAGTACTTTGGTAGATTGTTATCACTCAGCATAGAACGACTCAATTCTTTAATAGTGTGATTCTTTCTCTCAACAACCCCATTCTGCTGAGGTGTATGAGAGGCAGAAAAATTGTGGTCAATACCATGCTTAGAACATAATTCCTCAAACTGTCTGTTTTTGAACTCTCTTCCATGGTCACTATGGATTCTATTAATTTTAAGGTCTTTTTCATTCATGATCTGGGTATCCAACCTAGAGAATGATTCAAATGTTTCATCTTTGCTTGCTAGTAAGACAATCCAAGTGAACCCGGTCAAATCATCTACAACCATAAGGGTGTATTTCATTCCACCTAGACTTTGGCAACACTAGCCCAAACAAATCCTTGTGTAGAAGATCAGGGGGACAAGAAGAAGATATATCAGCTAAAGATTTAAAGGTCTTCCTAAATTATTTCCCAAGTTGGCATGCTGAGCATAGTTTATCTTTTTCAAAGGCTAGATTGGGTAATCCCTCAACAAGTTCATTTCTGGCTAATTTGGACAGATTGGTCATATTAATATGTCCTAACCTTCTGTGCCATAGCCATGAGTTTTCCTCCTTAGAAACTAAGCATATATCATTGGATCCAGAAGATAAATCAAACATATAAACATTATTAATTCTATGAGCATAAAGAATAGTTTGGTCAGAGTTACCGTCAATGACTGAGCAGTCTGCTGAGTCAAATATCACTTTCCTGCCTTTCTCACATAGCTGAGCAACGCTTAGCAAGTTGAACTTCATGCCTTTCACAAGAGACACATTATCAATTAAAGGCTTGACTCCCACAGTGCCATTGCCAACAATCTTTCCCTTTTTGTTGTCTCCAAAACTGACACTTCCATTCCTTCTTCGCTCTAACGTGATAAATTGCTTTTCATCACTTGTCATATGCCTCGAGCATCCACTATCCAAATACCACATTCTTCTGTTGTTAGTGGATCGCAGGCTCACCTGCAAAACAATCAAGTTTTCTTAGGTACCCACGCCTTTTTCTGGCTGGGTCCTCCCTTGTTAATGGTGGTCATCCTTGACCAGTCATACTCATTATAGTAACCATTTTTACATCTGCACATGACTGCAGCATATCCTGACTTTCCACAAAAGTTACAAACGGCCTTAGGTTTGGGCCTGCTCACTTTACTCTTTTGAGAAACCTTCTCTGAGTGGTGAGTGTGGTTACTTTGAGTATTCCTGCTGTACCTTTTCCAAAGTTGTTAATTCAATAACTAGCTCATCCAATTTCTTAGTGATTTTGCTGTTATATCTATTATGGTACTCAAATTTTTCCATAAGGTACAAGATGTCAAGTGAGGTAGAAGAATTGACATCTTCTAGATCATCACACCTCCTCTAGAGTACTTTGATGTATTTGGCTGACTTCTTAGTCACATTAATAACATCATTAAGTACTGCAGCAAGTTCATCTGATGACAAAGGGGGTTCCAAATTTACCTCAGTTTGCTTTCCTTTATCTCTGCTTTGGTCAGCTGATTGATTGGCAGCGGAAGTAGATGGTTGGCCAGCTGACTCTGAGTTGGGTTGATCATTCTTAGCCATGAGACACATTTGCTGAATCTTACGCCTCTTCATCTGAGGATGATGACTCTTGTTCAGAGTCACTCCAGGTAGCAACAAGAGCCTTCTTATCCTTTCTCTTCTTGAACCTGTCCTTCTTAGCTTTGGGACAGCTAGACTGGATATGCCCTTTCTCACCACATTCAAAGCATTTGATATCTTTATTATGCTCTTTGTTGAACTCCTTTCGTGGTCTATCATCTGCTCCTTTCTTATACTTGCCGGACTTTCTGAATCTCTAAAAGTTCTTATCTTTCTTCAAGAACCTCTTAAAGTTCTTGATCATTAGTGTTATCTCTTCTTTCTGTCCTATAGACAATCTTCCTTAGATGAATCATCATCTTCATCAGCCTTAAGGATAACAGCTCTGCTAGAGCTTTGTCTCTCCTTGTGCTTGTGCTTCTTGGACTCATCTTTATATTGCTTCAAAGACATCTCGTGAGTCAGCAAGGTTCCCATCAGCTCATCAAACTTGTAGATCTTTAAATTATGAGCCTCTTTGATAGCACTCTTCTTTGCATCTCATTCCTGTGTCAAACTTCTCAAGATCTTCTTGACAGTTTCTTCCTCAGTGAAACTTTTGTCAAGTCTTTTCAGGTAGTTGACAATATTCATGAACCTGGTGTTCATTTAGAAATATCTTTCTTGGGTTGCATCTGGAACATCTCATAATTCTTTATGAGAATGTTGATCTTGGACTCCTTGACCTTATTAGTGCCTTCATAAGTTACCTCCAACTTCTTCCATAGCTCTCGAGCGATTTCACAAGCTGAAATGCGGTTGATCAGTTGCATTAAGAACGCAATGGAGATAATTGATAGCAACTGCATTTTCCTTCAGTCTGGCCAAGTCCTGATTGTCTCACTCATCAGAGTACTTATCAATGCGTACTCCATTCTTCACTATAGTAGGAATAAATGGCCCTTCAACAATTGCCATCCAAGCATGCATGCTCTGATACTGGATAAAATTCTTCATCCTATTCTTCCAGTAAGTATAATGCTCACCTTTAAACATGGGAGGCCTGGTGACTGACATGTCTTCTGGTAGAATATAGGCTTGGGCTCTTCCACTGGATTCTCCCCCCTTGTACGCCATGGTCTTTATCTCAAGATTGTGTAATCTTTAATCTGAGAACTGCTCTAATACCACTTGTTGGTCCCTATGCATATACTCAAAGAGTCAAAGGAGGGTGAATGACTCACTCAAATTACTTAGGAAACTTTTTCTCGATTATATGAACTCCATTGAGTAGGTCATCTAGTTGAGTGTAATCTGGAAAAACTTCAAAGTAAAGAGTAATAAGATTTTATACTGGTTCGGAAGCCTGTGCTTATCCAGTCCCAAGAGAGTGTCTTGGCCTTAATTCACTAATTACAACTCCTTTACCCTAGGCGGAGAAGCCTTTCCCAAATTTCCTCAATTATAAAAAAGTACCCTCCAAACTGTAATCGCTCACCCGCTGAGTAGAATACCTTCTTCTACTAGCAACTCAACTTATTCTAAACAAGAGCTAGTATCAACTTATTGAAATGTTGATCCAGTTACAAATAATCAGATATTACAATTCAAATGATCTATTCTAATCTCTCTTGTTCAAAGCAGATGTTGGCTGAGTAGTTGCTTTCTCGTTTGAATTTCTTTAAAGCTTGTAAATTGGCAAAATTTTACTTCTTAGTTCAGGTGTACTCACTAAGTTCTAACGCTTTCCTTCTTGCTCATTTTATAGCTAGAATCAAGAATGTAGCCGTTGAACTTGCTTTGGCATCTTCTAAAATTGATAGCTCATCTATCCACCTGTTGCTTCTTCAAATCAATCCGTTAAGAGATAGAATCACACCGTTGTGAGATAGAAATCAATCCGTTAGATTGAAATTCGAGCTTCAATTTGAATCCTTTGTCGTTTGATGCCAGTCTTCCATTAAAGAGATCTCGCGCTAACTTGGTACGTGTCGTCTTCCCATACCTTCTGGTAATCTGACATTTGGTAGAGTGCGCGATACTATGCTGTAGATCTGCAGTACTTCCCAAATTGGCGAATGACTTTTTGCAGGTTGTCTCTGGAAGACTTTATCTTTTTCTTCATAAACCGGAGTCTTGTCAAGGCATTAATTCTTTTTGTCTTTGTCTCATTAATATTCTGCAAAAAGCAACACTAAAAGCAAAGATTCCATACATCCTTAAATAAAAAAAGTCAGTGCTATTGACAGACATAAAGTAACTCAGCGAAATGATAAAACAAATAGCACATCTGAAACAAAATCTAAATATCTAGCGCTGGGTGAATAACATTTAGTCAGCGACTAAGATACATACTCAGCCTTGAACAACTCAGAGTTAAACCAAATAGCTAGGTCAGTGGAGATATAAAATTCTACCCTTGAATTTAATAACCCGTATAAAACCATAGACTATTTATTTTAATATCATTATTGATTTAATTATCTCAAACTGAACTTAATTATTATGATGAAAACTTAAGCACCACTGAGTCATCCACTAAGTCAGTCCAAACTCATGCATGGTTCAACAAATATTAACCAATTTTAAATACCATTATTATAGTAATATGAATTGAAATAATATGGTAATAAAATAAAACAAATTTAACAATAAAATTGAAATATTTCATTTGAAATGTATAAGGGTAAAAATTATTATTGTTGTTATTATTATTATTTTGATTTTATTTTAGTTTTATAATCAAGAGTTATACATTTTGGTATTGTTATGATTAATATGCATATTAATCACTTTTAAATACTCATCAAATATTTAATTATCACTATTATTGTTGTTAGTATTATTTTAATTTTATATTTTGGTATTGCTATGATTAGTATAAAAAAATTTCACATTTTAAACATTAATTAGCAATTAATTAAATACACGGATTTTTTACAGATTTAATTTATAATTTATTCTTAAACAGGTTTATAATTTGAAATTAATGTGATTATTTAAGAATTAATGTCACTCATTTTTTCTCATCAAATATTTTACTGAATTGCTATTTACCGTCCTAAATCTCCACTTATCGCCCCCTTAAATGTCGAAAATGCCATTTTCACATAAAATTTTTTAAATTACTTGCATAATTAATTTGAAAAAGTGGCACATCCATCAGGCTGGGCAAAATTTGTTGTTTCTTGGCCTTTTAGCTGGGTGAAAATATTATTCACCCAACCTTTCGAGTAGGCGACCAAAAAATTAATTGTGTCCAACACTTTAGTTAGGCAAAAAGTAGTTTTGTCCGACCATTTGACGAGGCATAAATTAATTGTGCCTAATCTTTTGGTTGGTCAAAAATTAGTTTTGCCTAGCCACTTCCGCCCGCCAAAAAAAAATAAATTGAAATAAATTAAAATTTTCACGGATAGTAATTTTGAGATCAAAAATTTAATTTAAAATCCGATTGTATTTCTCTTTTCTTATTTGTTTTCACTTTAGATCTTTTGATTTATTTTAGGTGCTTTCTATTTCTTCATCGATTGATTTCTTTAGTTTATTATTCTCTAAATCTTCGAATCATCTCCTCAAGCTGTATATCCCCATTTGTCTACTTGCCTCCACTCCACCTTTAATTAATTTGTTGCCCCTCAACCTCCTGTCGTTGCCCCTATTTTCAAGAAGCTAATGAAACATTATCAAATAAAAAAATGATAATAGTAAGTGAAACGCTCTTTATAATTATAATTATTTTTACTATTTAAAATTTAATATATTATTTACTTTTATATTTATAAATAACTAAAAAATATTTACACATTCGAAATATAAATATTGCTTAACCAATCGGTTGACAAAATTCTTTTTTGTGTAGCCACTAGTTTGAAAAAGGTCATCTTGCCTTACAGTTGGTTGAGCAAAATCGCTTTTGCTTAGCCAGTGGGTAATATGCTTTTTTGCCCAACCACTCGTTAGGCAAAACCATTTTTTGCCTAGCCAATGGTTAGGCAAAAAAAATATTTTGCCAAGATTATTGGTTCCTTTTTATTATTAAAATAGCATTTAAGTATTTTTATTATTATTAAAAGGGTATTTATGTAGTTTTGGGGGCGATAACTATAAATTTTAGGCGGTAAATAACATCACCCATATTTATTATTATTATTATTATTATTATTGTTATTGTTGTTGTTGTTGTTGTTTTAATTTTATAATCAATAGAATTATATTTTGGTATTGTTATGTTAGTATGAATATTAATTAATTTTAAATACTCATCAACTATTTTATTATTACTGTTGTTGTTATTACTATTTTAATTTTATTGCAATTTCATATTTTGATATTGTTATGATTAGTATGAATATTAACTAATTTTAAATAGCATTATTATAGTAATATAAATTGGAATATTATGATAATAAAATGAAATAAATTTAATAATAAAATTGAAATATTTCATTTGAAATATACAGGGGTAAAAATTATTGTTGTTATTATTATTATTTTAATTTTATAATCAACGGTTATATATTTTGGTATTGTTATGATTAGTATGAATATTAACCACTTTTAAATACTCATCAAATATTTTATTTTCGCTATTGTTATTGTTGTTTTTTTTTGGAAGAATTAGACCTTGGGAGGGAAAAGGTTGAGGGGCAACCATGGTAGTCAGCGACCCGAACCTAAAAAACCCTTCCAAGGCTGTAGTATTATAAAAGTATAAATAGTGGTTCTCAGGGTGAGAATCACTAAAGTTCAGTTACATGACGATTAATCAAATTCGGATTGATCAACATATCCGAGACTAAGAACCCTAGAGAATGTCCCTTGCATTTGAAAATAAACCAACAATAAGACAAGCTAGACATAAATAAATCTCTTGTCGAGAGAGTGCCTTCAAACACAAATTTGTTCCGCTTCTTCCACAAATTCCATGCTAAAGTAAACCAAAGAGAAGTGCCAAAGCGTTTGCATAAACCTGGTTTGAATAAGGTGCGCCATAAAATGAGAAAGTCATGTGCTTGAGAAGGAGTTGGAAATCTAGCACCCAGCCATTTAAGAAAGTGGCTCCATACTAACCAGCTACCTCGGCAATGGAGGAGAGCATGATCAATCATTTCCATTTTCGGACAAAAGGGGCACAAAACATCATTTACCGCTAAGTAGTTCCGATGAAATAAAAACACCCATATAGGAATCCTGTTATGGAAAACGAGCCAAGCAAAGAATTGAATCTGTGTTAACAAAATGGACTTCCAAATAAATGCATAATTCAGCTCTGAATTCGGCTAGTGACTCGTTTAGTAAAATCCAAGGCAAAAGGATGAGGTGGTGAATGAGTTTTTCGGTCCAATGTCCCAAAGAAGTCTATCTATCTGAGTTGAAAAAATCAATGTGTGCCTCTGCCCAATATTAATCTCAGATACTTCACTGGGGAAGATAGAGGGGCAAATAAGGAAAATCCATCTCTTCAATTCTGAGCAATAGCCTTGCTCTGATAAACGGAGCCTTCTTTTCCAAAAAGGTCTGGCATACACGGTGGAATCGAAAAGGGTGGCACTCATGTCCTTAACAGAAGCATTTTTCATGTTGCATAGGGTGAATAAATCTAGAAATAAAGAGACAAGGGGCTAATTTGATAACCAATTATCTTGAAAAACGAGAAAGTACAACCGTTACCAATTCTCACCCGATAATTAGATGTGAAGAAATCCCAAAATCTTTTATTTCGGAAGCATGAAGAATACACATTTAGGCAAATAGGGGACATCCGTGATTTGTCCGAACCGACCACATTCCACCACGAAGAAAATCTGTGTCTTTTAGTTCAATAATCAAGCCAAAGTGAGTTATTATACGAAGAGTGCAGCCGCCACAACCATTTGAAAAGTAAGCTGCAGTTTACAAGCTTGAAGTCTCGGATAAATAGACCACCCAAATGTGTTGGAAGGTTTATTGTTTCCCAACTCACTTTGCTTAACCCACTGCTTTCCGAATCACCACGCCATAAGAAGTTCCTTATGAAATGAACTAACTTCAAATTTACAAAATTCGATAATTTAAAAATAGATAGGAGGTAAGTCGATAGTGAAGAAAGAACCGATTTGATGAGTGCGACCCTATCCGCGTCAAATAAACAACTACCTTTCCAACTTGCTAATCTGGACTTGAATTTTGAGATAAGAGGATCACAATTTCCAGTATTAATCTATTTGAAATTGAGTGGCCCCCCGAGGTATGTTATCGGAAATTTTTCAATCCTACATCAAACCCTAGATGCACAAGTTTGAAGCAAGGAATCTTCCACATTAATACCAAGCAATGAACTTTTGTTGAAGTTTATACGGAGTCCTAAAATTAACTCAAAACAACGCAAGATACGAACAAATGTCTGAATCAAAGAACCATCAGTTGGGAGGAAGCAAATTGTATCATCAGCAAACTGAAGTAAAGATATATCAGGCAAAGAGTCCCCAAGCTTAAAACCCAGAAGAAATCCCTATTGGACACTAGCATCCATGATCTGTTTTAATCCCTCAATTGCAAGAACAAAAATGAAAGGAGAAAGGGGATCTCCCTGTTTAACACCCTTCTGAATATGGATTGGGTCACTTGGAGAGCCATTAATTAGGAATGATGTTATAGAATTCCTTCGACAACTTCACAACCATGAAAGGCAAAACTGGTTGCATGAGATTAATGACGGCAATACAGGCTTCAATCGGGATGAGAGCAACTTAGTAATGATTTTCTAGATCCCATTAATAAGAGCTATAGGACGGTAATTATTGAGAGCACATGATCCTGGCACTTTTGGAATGAGAACTGTAAACAAAGTTTTGATCGAATCAGGTAAATAAGAAGTATCCTAGAAATGAATGATAAGCTGCATAATCTCCGATTTCATGACTCCCTATGCATGTTTAGAAAAGAAAAAGTTAAAACCATCCGGCCCCGGGGCTTTGTTCTAACCACATCCGCATATGGAAGACTAGGCCTCATCCTTAGAAAATTGCGATACTAGCTATGAATTCTGAATATCTGAAACCTAAAAAAAATTCAGCCTCTGAAGGGAGAAAGGGATTCCAAGAGAGGCCAAAAATAATTGAGTGTAGCAATCAGTAATGGAGGATTTAATCATTGTAGGGTCAAAGGTGAGATTGCCATCCACTTCAAGAGATGAGATTCGATTATTCCTGAATCTGGCTAACGTCGAATGATGGAAGAAAGCAGTGTTATTGTCACCTAAAAGGGACCACGACTCCCTAAACTACTGGTGCCTTATTTTTTCCTAACAATTTCGATGATGAGAAAGGAAAATACGAGTAGCCTGTAAATCGGAAGACGGATCTAAAGATAAGGGGCGAGCATTTGACCTTGACGATAAAGCTAGAACCCGATTCTCTAACTCCTTGATTTTTTATTCAATATCACCAAAATTTTGAGTGTGCCAAGGACGAATAGCCATTCTCAAATGATGAAGCTTGTGGGTTAAATCTATACTTCTATTATTCGAACATATCAGATCCCATTGGGCACGAATGAAAGCAAGAAAATCCTGATTATCCCACCAACAGTTCAAAGATCGAAATGGTTTCGGCCCTGATCTCGAAGAAATATGGGACTGAAATAGAATAGGAAAGTGGTATGACAAGGTTGTATCCATAGTTCTAATTGAGAGTGTTGACCATCTGTCAATAATAGGGCATGATGAAAAAATCCTGTCAATACACGAAAAAGCAGTGCTATTATGCCAAGTATAATCTCGGCCCTGAAGGGGAATGAATTTCAATAAGTTCACAGTCATTAACAAAATCCTAAAAACCAGCTAGTGAAGGCGAAATCAGCCTACTCTATCTTTCCGAAGGATGGAGAACGCCATTAAAATCACCACACATAACTACATTCTGAAGCGAATTAATAATAGGTACCAACCCAAGCCACATTTGATTCCGCTCAATCTAGTCAATAGGACCATATAAAGAAACCACATAAACATCAAGAAGAATGGAAGTGAAATGAATCACAATCCATTGGGAACCCAAAGCAAACACAGATCCTTGCAGTAATAATGAATTCCGAGAAACAACCAAACCTCCTGAAAGACCTTGAGATGGTATACATTTAAAAGAAAAATCATTATGACCCTAAAATCTTCTAATAGTGGAATCAGATACCCCTGATGCCTTGGTTTCAATCAAGACAAAGAAATGCAAGTTAAATCTCCTAATAGACAATCGAACCAGCTTTGTGTTGTTTCTAGAACCACCCCAACAATTCCAATATAGAAATGATAAAGACATAAATAAGGATAGATAAAACCTTGAGAAGTGATAATCAAGATCAATCAGCTAATCTCGATTGAATTGCATCCATGATAATAGATTTAGAATGTGGGTTAAATAATCCAAGCTTCACGCCATCAGACTCTGTCAAGAAAGCCTCATTTGGCCTTTGTGTAAGTGAGCGAACAATGACTCTATTCATGTTCATAATATCTGGCCCCAATGAACTGGACGAACTGTGCTGAGACTTAGGGATAATGGAAGTGGGGGCTGAATTAGAGACAGTCTGCAGAATTGGTTCTACTTCAAGGTGTGATGAATTAGTTTCTACCGAAACTTGCACAAGAATGTTGGGATAAAGGTCTCTCCGATACGGAATTTCCTTGACAATTTGCGATAGATATAGACCAAGAACCATCCAACGCCAAAGGGGTATATTCCATACAATTCTTGCAAGCAGTCAGTTGTCTAAATTTGGCCCTTACCGATACAATAGTGTCTCCAATTGAAAGACTAATTTCCTAGTTTACAGTTCTGATAGGTACCGAGACGATGCATGAGACGACATCAACTCAATCAGGGCATTCAAAATTGTAATCAAAAGAGATTAGTTTGCTAAATAGTGAAACCAAGTGTCGAATTAGGGGCTTTGAGACAATCGCAGGTGGCAAACCAATGAAATCAATAAAAATAAACATTCACATGGAATGAAATCAGGTGGGAAGGGAGTAACTTTAACAAACAAATCCTTTAAGGAAATCCAATCACTTTCCAGGAATCCACAAACAACATCCTCAAAAAAAATGAAACAAGCACTAGATTCCCACCCGTCGGTGCAATAGATTTTATTGCGAATTTACGAGAACGAATCATGGTAAACGATTTCGGAATAACTTCAGGATTTCTAACCTTTGCTAGACACGTTATAGGAACCCATTCGGCTTTGGCAACACAACAGTCCAATCTGGTTTCGATGGGTTTAGGGCCTGGTGCAATCACTTTTGATGTTGTTGTTGTCCTCATCTATCCTCAGTCCTGGATATCTCTCTCTTCCAAACCTCCTTACATCTCTCAACAAAGCTGCTTGGAGGTTGAATTAGGGTTGAGGTTGTGGTTATTGTGGTTCTGGAATCTCCTCAATAATTGGAGGACCTCTGATGGCTGGTCCTCTCTCAACTCATCTTCTGCTTTCTTCTCTTCTTTAATCTCTTTGGCAGTCAGCTCTCTAGGCTTTTCATCCTTAGTTCCCTTAGTAGATCTGGACTTCTTAGGGATAGGAGCAACCACAAGATTTGAGCTAGCTGAGTTCACCTTCTTTACTTCCTTCTTAGAGTCTCTCTAAAACTCCTTCTTACTTCCCTTCTTCTCAACCTTCTCTTCTCCTTTTTCTACTCTTAGGTTGGTTATCCTCTCAATCTCCTTAGCCATAAAGGCATCCAGGGTCTGATCTTCATCTTTAGGTCTGATTGGCATCATTATCATAATAGCTTTAGGATCCTTCACTTTGACCTCTCCTTTCTTCAGCTTTATGTACTTAGTGTTATTGGGCTTCTCATCACATTTTAGGCCAGGAAAGTGTGCATTGCTTAGGATTCTTGACTCAATCACCTTCAGAGTAATTCCACTTCTCTATGCCCATTCTCCTAAATCTAGCTCATAAGCCCTGCAAATCTCCATTATAAGATGCCCATAAACCATGTGTTTGGACACCTTCAAGAATATGTGCATAGTGGACAATGGCTAGTTGATACTCATGCCTTTAGTTAGAGCGTAAGCGAACACTCTCTCAAACTTGGAACAGCTTCCAATAAAGGCAGTCTTGGGCAATAACACCTTCGTTACCAACTCATGGGCCTGCTTTCCCTCCTTCATAAACATAGAGGCTATAAGTTCACCTGCCTAATAGTCAGCGGGAACTTCATAGTCTATAGGGATGTACACATGCTCTTCATCCCTTACCATACGCATTCTCAACCCTCTTTCTATCATTTCTAGTAAATTTACGATGAGCTTGGGAGTCACATAAACCTTCCTCCCTATCATCGTAGTGACAAACATGTCCTTGTTCCCTTCTACCATGTGGATACCATGTTAAAATCTCCTCACAATATGCTCATAGCAGCTACTAGGTATTTTGAAGAACCCTCTTAGATGATATTGGCGCGTCCATTTCCTAAAGCTCTTGTCACTTGAGAAACTAAGCATATCTACAATAATCGGGTGTTTAACTTCTGCTCCTTCCTTAGAGCACCACTCAGTTAGTGTGTACTCTATTCCTGCTGGAATGAATAGCTCTTCCTTTTTATTGATTCCCACTGCTACTTGCGCCAAATGATCCATGGTAGTAACCCAACATGTATCATTTTCACTCCTTACAAACAAGGATTGCTCAGAACTGGGTTCAGATGGTCTTGAAGAACTTGCCATTAGAATCACTTTTTGAAAGAATTTAGAGAATTTAGGGATCTAGAAAGTAGATTGCAAAAAAAGGAATTTAGTAAAGTAGCCTTTCCTTCTTCTGTATAAGTGTATGACTTACAATCCATAGTCATAATTCAACGGTGAGGTTGATCAATGGTTACCATGAGATTAATGATTACATAAAACACGGAGATTAAACGGTTGAATGTGGATCGTTTTTAAACCTGCTACCGTTTTTATCAGTTTTGAATTTGAAAAGAAACCGGTGACAGTTTTAGTGACATATCTAAAATTCAAGTGCGAAGAAGAAATACTTAACCTAATTCACATGAGCTCAAAGTGAGCCCTAGGTACTTGGTCAGCTCCAGAATTGGTCAGCGGGGAATGAATTTCTTCAAATTAGATTGGGCATTCCGATTAAATCCCTTAGAGTGTTGAATTGATCCTTTCCAATAGGCTTCGTGAATATATCAGCTCGTTGTTCTTCAGTAGGAATGTATATGAGCTTTACTTCTCCTTTTTGCATATGATCCCTTATGAAGTGATGTCTAATGTTGACATGCTTCATCCTGCTATATTGAATTAGATTCTTGGATAGGTCAATTGCGCTCTTATTGTCACACATGACTTCAAGGCACTTAGACTTTATACCATAATCCTCCAATTGCTGCTTGATCCATAGTAGTGTTGCTTCACAACTTCATGCAGCCATGTACTCAACCTCGGCTGTACTCAAAGCCATAAAAGTTTATTTCTTACTATACTATATTACTAGACAATCACCAAGGAAATGACATCCTCTAGTGGTGCTTTTCATTTTAAGTTTGTCTCTTCCATAGTCAGCATCTGTGTATCCTCTCAAAGTGAAATATACATTACTTGGATAAAATAAACCTGCATCAATAGAGCCTCTCAAAGTCATCATTGTTCTGCGGGACACCGAAAAGCCTATGCTCATAGGCTGCCCCTCGTGAGATTATCATTTGACGGGTCAAGTGTGATCTCATGAAAGAGCGAGGGATAGGAAGTTATACCTGAGGTGCGGATTCTCTTTTGGCAACAAAGGCAATACCAAGAGTGCCAAAAGAGTGCACTTGCCTTTGTTGCCCCAAATGGATTTGAGGTAGATTGCTAGTTGCCTTGCGGTTGGATTTGCCAAGAGTGCCAAAAGAGTGCCTTAGACTTTAAGCATTTTCGAGAGCATCTGAAGAGATCCATGGACTCAATTGATTACCGAGAGCATCTGAGGAAATCCTTGGACTACTAAGACGATTGCCGAGGGAATCCGAAGAGACCCTTGGACTACTAAGACGATTGCCGAGGGAATCCGAAGAGACCCTTGGACTAAAATGATTTGCTTGGACTAAAACACATGTTGAGAATGTCTTACGAGATCATCGGACTAAGAAGACCTGCTTGGATTGAAATGCATACCGAGGATGACTAACTAGATCCCTGGACTAGAACGCATACCAAGAAAACCACTGAAAAATACCGAGGATGTCTAACGAGACCATTGGACTGGGGAGACTTGCTTAGATTAAAATGCATGCCGAGGAATACTAACGAGATCCCTGGACTGGAACACATACCGAGAATATCATAGAAAGACGCCGAGGATGTCTAACGAGATCATCGAACTAAGAGGATTTGCCGAAAATGCCTGAGGAGACCATCGGATTGCAAGATTTGCTGAAAACACCCGAGGAGACCATCGGACTAGAGGATTTGCAAAAAATCCCTGAGGAGACCGTCAGACTAAAGGATTTACTAAAAACGCCTGAGGGGACCGTCGGACTAAACATATTGTGCATGTCAAAAAAGTTTTGAGATATTAGTAATCGATATGAGTTGCGTTTTTATTTCTTAATTGATTTTGTGGAACAAAAATATTTTTGCCCCTTCAATTAAGCAATAAAAATGGAAGAATGACATATAAACTGAGTTAGGATTTTCGGGAGTCCGGGGAAACTGGGGTGCCCGTTGGGACTCGTTGATATGCCCCTTGGATTCGCTATCTTTAAAAGCAGTTTAGAACATGTGTTGAGATGCCCCTGATGATTATATCGAGATGCTCATGGGCAATTGCATCAAGGTGCCCCTGGGAGAAAATCTGAGTTCTGATTTTAGAATCCATCGGATTGGTTATCCATCTAGATTTCCACATGGTGTACCTGTCGAGGAAATTTTGAAGCATTAGAAAATGATATAAATTGAGTTTTTATTGCTTAATTAATTTTGTGGACAAAAATATTTTTACCCCTTCAATTAAGCACTAAAAATGGAAGAATGAAATATAAATATAGTTAGGATTTCCGGGAGTCCGAAGAAACTGCTGAGGTTGAATGTAGAGCTCAAAGACATTAGTTGAAATGCCCCTTGGGCACTAGAATATTAGATTGAAAAGAATTCTGAGATGCCCCTTGATATAGGTGCTTGTTTGAAAGTCGAGCGTATGGCTAGAGGATACTTTTCTGTGCTTTATTTTCAGTAGAATTCAGCATAGAATAATAGACATGACATTTACGAATATTATGCATAAATGTATGAATGCATGAGATGCTTGGACTGATCATCCCCCACTTTTGAGCTACATAACTACTTGCCTGATCGATTTTGCTTAATTCAGTTGCTTGCTCAGAGAGAGAATATAAGGAATTGCTTCGAAGCACGGACAAAACAAGAATGCCCCTGGCAGAGGATTAGGGACGTCACATAGATTAAGTGGAAATGCCCCTGTGAAAAACTAGGGCAGTTGCGATATACACACAAAGCTCCAGTGGTCAGAGATTGAGGATGAGGATTGGACCCTTGAATTCTGCGTCGCTATTATGACAAGTGATAGAGGGCTCTCCATGAGCTATTCAAAGTGATGAGTCCAGTGTAAATCAATTGTTGGATCGAGCATGCCGAAGACAAGGGGGTGCACGAAGCGAAGTTTAAGACTTTGGATAATGAACGACTGGACGCTATCAGTACCAATGAATTCTACCAAGGATGGTTTGAGGAGATTGCGGGCTTTTCTTGATGCTTGGTCGAGGCCGAGATTAGAGTGGACACGCGCAGAGGACGGATTTGAGCCTTTCAAGTCCATCAAATTGTAGAAGATATTCAGGCACTATGATGATGATGACGATAATGCGGGTATCTCGATGTGATCAATGGTAGTCTCTACCTCCATTTCTATATGTCTTAATTTTTTCATAGACCCAGACATTGTTTTGGGCCTATCAGACTTTTATTTCTTGCTTTCATGTCCTAATTTTTGCCTCAAAAGCCCTTTTCGGGTTTTCAATCCAGCGGACTTTTCCTGGCTTTTGCATAGACCTCGTTGTTTTCAGTCTATCAGAATTTTGCCTTTTGCCATTCTTTCTGTTGAGGAATTGAGTTAAATTGGGTTGACTGCACGGAACCCTACATTCAACTCATCTGCAACATTTCACCTTTTGGGCCCAATATATTCATTCAAGCACAAACATAAAGGATTCAGTAAAATGACATTTCCATTGAATGAAGTAAGTTTGAGTACATGACGATGATAACCATTTCTATTGACTCCAACTCTAGTGTTAACTAGCCTATGTAGGTTTTCTAGCTAAACCACTCTCTTAGCCCATTTTACCCTGACTTTTGCCTAGACCGCCCTTTTCGGATTTTTAGTCTAGCGGGTTATTTTGTACCCTAACTTTTGCCTGACCAGTTTACAGAATGCAGATCAGCGGGATACATCCCAATTTTTGCCCCGGGCAGTAGAGGACCACTCGCCGAGTGATTGATTTCATTTATTTTTTATGTGCCGCTTTTCTAGAATTGATTCTTTTTTGGTTAGATATGATAATGCTTCAACTTATCTTGATTGATAGGTTTTACGAACTCATTACCATTGATAATCTTCATGCCTCTGGAACCAAGTATCTTTATGATTATATAAGGTCTTTCCCAATTCAGTCAGAACTTCCCCCCTTGGGTCAGTGTTGGTAGGCTTTACTTTTTTCAAAATCAGATCATTGGCCTTTGACGGAAGCTTTTAATGCTCGATATGGTTGTTGTATGCTTTTTCCATGCGCTGTTGTTGCCTTTGAATAATTGTTCAAGTTATTTGAACTGTGCCTTGGTCCCTGGGGGTCCCTTTGACTTGGATTCAGACGTGACACCTGAGGATTTCATCTTGGCATTGATTGGTAGCATGACTTCCATTTTATAGGCAAAGGAGAAAGGTGTTCAGTTTTGGAGAATTCTGGCATTTATTTGACATCTTTAAGGGTGAACGAGAGCTTATCGGCTCAATCATGACATCCCGCAATGGTCTTTGAAATAAACTTCTTGATAAGCTAGTTTGCGGCTTCGGTTGCCCCATTGGCTTGTGGTCAGTGAGGCAAAATCCTACGACGCTCGGTTCCATATTTCTTGATCAAATCAGGGGTTTACCCTTGAGACTTCAGTGGTTACCCCTTGGGACTGAATCTTATTTTCTAAGACTAAGTTGTGAAGCAGGTCATACCAAGCTTAGATGCATTTCTCGATGAACTTGGCCATCTTCTCGGTGGTAACGATGGTGAAAGACTCGGCTTCCCCTTACTTTAAGAACTAATAATTCCCTACAATGATAAAGCAGTATTCCTTTATTGATGAGGGTCGAATCTTGCCGATCATATGTGTCCCCCTCTCCGATAATGGCCAATGAGGAGAGAAATAGGGAAGGGTTGTGGATTTGGAAGGTATTGGATATTAGTCAGGATCAATGGTGTATCAGGGGTCGGAATTTGAGAATGGGTGGGTGAAGAAAAAGGTAAGCCTTGATTTTTTCGGAGGTAATCTGGCGATGCTCCTTCTCCATAATCAGCCGACGCTTCTTCAGTACCTTGAAAATAGGTTTATACATAGTTGTAAGCGACGAACTGATTGATATATTGAACCTATCCAAGGAAGAACTGAGCTTCTTATTCTGTTTTAGGCGTGAAGATGTGATGTTTGCCAATCTAACGATGAACCCTGGGCGTGGCTAGGTGTGACCAGGTAAAGCGTTATCAAGATTTTTTAGCACTTGTTATCTCTCATTTTCTTTCAGAGGTTAGGTCATTAGAGAATGGTTACCACTTTATGTACTCAAATTTATTTAATTTAGGGAAACATCATGAATAATGAACACATTATGCTTATAACAAAAATGAATGCATGGACCAAACATCAAGCAGATAAGCAAAAAGAGAGTCTTTATTAAATTAAAATACCTTAAAGGCAGAATTGGTCATATCCAAATACTAGAAAAAAGAAAATTACATAATAGATAGTCATCCTCTACAGGCGGAGGGTCTTGATTGGTAGAGCTGGTAAATTAAGCATCCTCGATAGCTTTCATTGATGCATCATCCAGGACAAGATCCAGAACATTCACTTGTTCGGCTGATGACTTATCTCCTTTATTCCCTAGAGACCTTGTGAGATTTTTGCTACCATTGGCGATAGAATTGGCTTCATCAATAGTGTCGACTAAACTGGAGAAGACCATGGCCAACATAATATCTTTGGGGAGACCAAAATTGATCACACCTACTTCATCGCTCGAGGTCACTGATGGTTTCTTCTCAGTATCAGTCTTTCTAGCTGGCTGAGCCATTTTCCCTTCCTTTACTAAGCGCCAAATGGCCCTGCCTAAAGGTTTGCATTAATCGGTTGTGTGCCCTACCTGAACATGATAGAGATAAAAGTTTCCTCTCTCTTCGGACGTAGGAATATGATATTCACAAAGAGAGGTAAGCATGCCTTTCTCTAGTAACTTGGCAAATAGAACTCTAAGAGGGACCTTCTATGGAGATACGAACGCTTTTTGAGCAGGCGTCCAAGCAAATGCGAGTTGAACTGCAGAAACATTCTCCTGAGCGATGACTTAAACTATAGCTGTCTTCTCCTGGGTCGGAACCGGAGTAACTTTGAACGATTGAGAATTGTTGCTCTTGTTAAACTAGGGTTTGTCGCTGCTTGGCTTGGTAGCTTTCTCTTTCTCCTTACAACGTTTAATTTTCTCGACTTTCTTAAAAACTTTCTGATAAGATTCAAAGGAGTCGATTTCCATCTCTTTTCAAAGCACCGAGAGAGCCCCATCGAGCAACTTCAGAATCATTTCCTTTAAACTGAGCTTCTGTTTCAATAGAACCTGAGTGGCCATCCACCTATTGAAGTACGACCTAAAGGACTCGCCTTATTTCTGCTTTACAGCTTCAAGATGCTGGATAGTCGCTTCCATTGTGGAATTGAAATTGTAGTGGGCAACTAAGGCTTCAGATAAGATCTTCTAATCTAGGATTGTTGACTCTAGGAGATTATTGTACCACTCGAGAGCAGGCACCGATAAAGTACATGGAAATAACTTAGTAAGTACCTTGTCCCCGATCTTCAGAACACGCATAATTCGCTCATACATCACGATGTAGGATTTAGAAGGTCCCTCATCGGAGTAAGCTTTCATTCTGGGCATTGAAAAGTTCTTGGGAACCCAATTCTCGTCCCTCTCTTCTTCCTTTTCTTCATTCTTACCCAAAAGTTATCTCAGAAAGGCCGCCATTTCGGGTGTCACGCCTGGAGGCTGCGTGACCTGATCATATAGTGTCACACCTAGAGGCTGTGTGACCTGGTTGTTAGGCGTGGAGGATGCTCTGAACTGAAATGGTGGAGGAGTTGGTATTTTGATCTGAGGGCGAGCAAAGGGATTCTGAGGATAGGCGATTTCGGGTGACGTAACCATAAAATTAGAGGGCGAGGGAGCAAAAGGTGTGGGCGTCGTCGGAGATATGACGAAACCACTGGAAGGAACATTCATTTGTGGGGTGAAGCCCCTTGAGAAGGCGAGGAATATAGGAGCCTGGCTAATAAGCCTCGAAGGCACAATAGGGGGAAAGGCAAACACCGACGGAGCAAAAGCTGGAGTGGGCTGAACAGAGGAGCTTTGACCAAATTAAAACTGAACTGGTTGAATGGGCGGAAGCAGTGGCACTAGAACTGATTCTAAACTGGCGGAGATTAACTCGATACATTCTAAACGATTTCTCCATGAGCTTAAATAATAGGCCCCACTAGCCTCTGAATCTCTCTTTCCTCCCTAAGAGCTAATCGGACTTGTTCTTAAATAGTGACCCGAAACATCTGATTGTAAAAACATAACCATCGCATTAGCCAACTCAGAACCCAACTGTGATTGCCCTTGATCAGTCAGAGGCGAGGATGCAGGAGGAGAAATCTCGGATGGGACCCCACTAGTAGGAGAAACATCAGACATGGTAGGAATAACTGATTCTAACACTGAACTCACTAATCGGCGAACTAAACGGTGGTTGAGTCGTAACCAAAGAGGGTTGCAGCGATGGGCACGTCTTGACCTAGCTAGAGAAACTAAAAGATGATCAGCCCGAATCGAACCATGAATGAAATGAATGACTATAGAATAATTCGAGTGACGAATGTCACATATACGGGGGTGCTTTAGAGAGGTAGAGAGTAGAAGAGCTAATGATGCGAAGCTTAACCCCAAAATACGTGAGACGTGTGGATTCCTTGCCATGCCTAGCGAATTGGGTATGGGTCATCGGGACTCAAACAATCTTAGGCATTTTGTGAAATTCCCCCTTCAAGGGAGGGGAGAATATAGGTAAGCAAAAATAGAAATTAAGAGGTCGGCCATAGGTGGCCTATGCATGATTTTTGCATGAATGAGCACAACACAAGTAGCACACGAAAGCAAATAAACCTCCTTCAACCTTATGACTCCCGCGCAATGCCAATTTGGAATATAGGGTTAACTCTAGTGCCAGGAAACGATAAGAGAGTATGCGACCTAGTCCTAATTATTTTGGTGAACCTAAGGGGAAGTTGCTATGGCTATATTTATCACTGTTCATAGTCTCAAACTGCTGGTATTGTGGAATGATACTGTAGAAGGGTCTCATTTACCTTGATTCCGTGTAACTCAACCACTCCTCAAATGAGTGTGATCGCAGGAATTACACGTTGGTTGAAACGAGTGATCCACCCACAAATATCCCCAATTCCTAGAGGGCATGAGGTATACAAGTGAGCTTCACGGGGGTGAAGCGATGGCACCTTAAGACTTAGAAACTAACTAAGCGATGGATAAAAAAGGCATCAGAAATAAAGCGTTGATTTAAAAAAAGATTTAGGCACATCATCAAAATCCTTTAACCAATTTTGAAAATGAAAGCGATTTTGTCAAATTTTAAGTTAAAAGGTTCGATCCGTAGCAGAGTCGCCACTGTTAGCCAGCGACCTTTTTCCCTCCCACGAGGATCGTGTGCGATGCTTAGCACGGGGGGTGGAAAAAACAACGAGCGCTGTGAAGCGTGCTAAGAAACGATCCTCATTTTAGGCGTGATGAAAATAATAATGAAAAAAGCGATGTTAATGTTGAATTTAAGTCCAATTTGCATGTTAAGGGATACGAGACTTGAAATCCCATATTTTAAGATAGAGTCGCCACCCGGTTTAGCTCCATCGGGAATTTAGGTACGATATTCCCACCGGGTGGTTGGACCGTACCTTAAAACAGAGATTCCAAGTCCGGATGATGTTGCTTTTCAATTTTTAAACCAAACCATTTATATTTTAATAAACGCTACTTTAGTTCTTATGTGATTCAAATCTGGTTTTTTGTTTGGAGTTTTGGGTTTATATGTCATACATCACACGAAAAACAGTAAATAAACAAAGCAAATAAATAAAATTATTACAAGGCTTTGCGAATACCCATACATTTTTCTATTGCGAGAAAATAAATAAAGCGATAAATAAATAAACGGGCAAAACCGGGTTTTAACCGAGGGTACCAACTCAAACCCGACTCCAAAAGAGAAAAAATATATACCACTAATCATAAACGATGCAATAATAAATAACAACAGTAAATATAATCAAACAAATGGAAATAACATATTTTTTTATTTTTTTGGGACAAAAACACAATTTTAGGGTATTTAAATAAGCATCTAAACAACCTAATAATTAATGAAATAAACTAAACAACCTAAAATAAATAAATAAAATTACAGAAAATATTTTTAGAATTTTTATATATTATAGAAGATTTATTTAGATTTTATTTAGTTTAAAACACCATTTTTACGCCATTAAAATAAGATTTAATCAATTAATAAATTAATAAATTATAAAAAATAGATTAAAAATTATATTATTATATTACGGATTATATGTAATTTTTTGGGTAGAAATCGGGGTAAAAAATGCAAGAAAACGATAAAACATGGCCAAAAATACAAAATAAAATAAACAAGGACCATTTGGACATTTTTTACCAGTAGGCCGACTCAGCGAGGTGGTCGGCCGATTCAGTGATATGGTAGGCCTGAGTCAGCCTAGGTGTCACTCAGTCGGCCTTCTACCCACTGAAGTGGTCTACCGGAAAAAGAGTATAAACAGAGCAAAATCAACATTTTTGTGCCCGAAAACCCAAAATTATTGACATTTCAAGTCTTTTCCTACCTTATTTCAGTAGATTTGGACTTAAAATGCTAATAACTTTGATTTTTCTGCTTGGTGGAAAAACCCAAGAAAATTCGGTGAAAAAGCGATTGGCCGCTTGAGCGATAAGTAGGTCGACTGAGTGAGGTGGTAGTCCGACTCGCTAAGTCAGCCTACCGTGTCATTCAGTCGGCCTATCGGTCGCCGGAGTGGCCAGCCAGAATCTCGCCGGAAAATCACAAAAAAGTAGAAAACAAAGGCCAAATGCCCAAAAACCAAACAAAAATACAGTAACAAGCAAGAAATAACTTATGAAAATAGATTGGAACCCAGAAATTACCTTTAGGCCGTGAATCTGCTCTTTGGAGACTTGAATCAACCCTTGGTGAGATCTTTTTTATGATTTTGAAGATTTGGGTACTGTTTTGAGGAAAAGTCACTGAAAACATATTTAATCAATTTTGAAGCTATGATTTCTAATAGATTTTAGTTCAAATCTAAGAGATTAAACAAGATAAAGACCCAAGAAACAGATTTCGAGAAATTCGTTAGCCTTTATCAAGCTTTCCCTCTCTAATTCTTAAATTTTATCTCACTAAGAAAACAATTTTTGTTTTTGATAAAAATTAGCCAAAAGTCCCAATTTAGGTGATTTTGGGGGTTTATGTAGACTTGAATAAGTAAAAATAATTCATTTGGTCCCTTAAAATCATGAATTTTGTGGAAAAAACGGGTGAAAACTCAAATTTTTTGACAAAAAACGATAGAAACGCGCAAGTACAGTCCCTGAAGCAAGGCCGCTTCAGTGACGCGATAGGCCGCTTCGTAGATGAGGTTGGCCGCTCCGGCGGCCGGATTCCATCGACCGTCGCCGGAATCCGATGAGAGGGCAGATTTTCTGAAAAACGCCATTAAACTTCAAAAAATCATAGCTTTCACTAAGGTTATCCTATTCAAGCGATTCTTGACATTTCGGAAACCTTAGAGAGTCTAGAATCTAGGAAAAATAATGGGACTCGCTGAAAATTTCGGATTTTTTAGAAAATCGTTAAACAAATTACTGCATGCGAGAGAAAGATAAAAGCTCATTTTAAATGCAATTTTAATTATTTTTAATGACTTTAAGTGGGGTCAAAGGTCACAAAATCGCCAGAAGGAGCTTTCCAAACGTGATTCGACTCTCAAAGAATAGAACAACTAGTCCGTAAAAGGTTACAGCAAAAATTCATCATCGTTCCGCGGGACACCGAAAAGCCCGTGTTCACAGTTGGTTTTCTACTTCTTGCTTGTAGAGTACAAATTTCTCTAAAGCTTCATCTTTGCTTTTAAGCAAAAACACATAACAATATTTTGTGCTATCATCTATGAAGGTAATAAAATATTTATTGCCTCCTCTTAATTGAATGAATTTCAAGCACAAATATCAGTATGTATTACGAGTAATTCTGAATTTCTTTCAACAGATTGAAATGAAGATCTTGTTAATTTTGTCTCAACACACGTTTCACATTTATGTGATTTATCGATATGAAATGTGGGTATATGATTCAAGTTAATGAAACGTCATAATGTATCAAAATTAACGTGTCCAAGTCTACTATGCCATAAATTAGAAGACTCAATCATATAAGAAACAATGTTATTCTCATTAATAGAATTTTGCTTATAAGAAATACAATTGAATTTGAACATTCCATTACATTCATATCCCTTTCCCACATACATGTCTCCCTTAGACAAAATAAATTTCTGAAATTCAAATACCATCTTGAAGCTGTGTGCACTCAATAAGCTCCCAGAAATCAGATTCCTTTCATGTCAGGTACATACAAGACATTTTGCAGTTTTACTTCTTTGCCGGAAGTCATTTTTAGAATCACCGTTCCATGTCCTTTAACTTTAGAAGTAGCAGAATTGCCCATGAGCTTCTCCTCATTTTCAATAAAAGTCAGTTTAACAAAAGACTTTTTGTCACAACATATGTGCCAAGTAGCACCAGTGTCAAGCCACCACTCCGTTAAGTTTGAGTCAGTCATATTGACCTCAGAAATTACACATACGTTTATGTCATATACATCTTTTGTAATTTCTTTCATAACGTTTACCTCAATGTTATTGACCATTTTTGTCAATTTACAACCAAATGATTTTTGTCTAATCTTTTTGCAATTTAAGAATTTTCCATTTAACATTTGTCTCTTGGAAATGCTTCCATTTTGTCCAATTTTAAACTTACGTTTAACATGTTGTTTGCCCTTTTTGGAGTCCCTAATGACCTCCACCACGTTAGCTTTCGCCAAAACTTGATTAGTAATAGAAAATTTTTTATTTAAGGAATCCCACAATTCATTTGCAATACGTTTAATATTACACACCTTATATAGGTCGACAATGACTAAGTCATTCAAGATATGATTTTTGCAAAGAAAATCCATATGATTCCAACCATCCATAAATAATTTAAAAGAAGCGTTAACCACTTCAACATGAGGGTCGTCTTTCAATATATTATGATTTCTCATGTTTGTCACATAGAAATATATTTTATATTGCCAAACTTTAAAATTTGATCCACAAAATTTCTCCGATCTTTTAAGAGTTGAAACAAGATATAATCCCAAAGCAACCTCATGATCATTATGCATAAAAATCGTTAAACTCGAAAGTTTATTTCCATTAGGTCCAACACCAATACGACCAATTTGTCCATTTTGGCTATTATGGCCTGGAACCGTTTCAGAACCATTACCTCTAATCGGTAAAATAATGTTCATAATATTCTCAATTCACAATCTGAAATACTACAGAGTAAGTCAGAAACTTGTAAATGAGAAAAATCAAGAAAAAGAAGAAAGAGATTTTTTTAATGAAAAAAAAATTTACTGTTTTTATATGAACAACGTTTTGTTAAAAACAGTCTTCGAGAAATCCAATGTAACCTGAACTTAAATCTCAAAAAAAATATAGACATAATTGTCTTAAAATTATTAGAAACTTGTTAGTAGCGGTATTGAATAAAATAAAAAATACTATATTTCATTAAGAATAAGTACAGATTACAATATGATTCTCAAAGATATAGAAATGTAACAATTATAATATAATAATACTTAAACCTTTTATCGAAGAAGAAGCTTATTGCAGAGGCCTGAAACTCAGTTTCCTTAAGACAATTATTCGTCCGCTACCGGTGAATTTGTCTTCCAGGATACAACCGCAATCATTAGTCGAACTCTAACCGTGTGAAGAGCAATTCCTAAGAATCTAAATCTAAGTAGCCTTCTTGTAAAAGGAATGAAAACTTTGAGAGATATTTTTAGTATGAAAACAGAAAATAAATCACAAAGTAAACAAACACAAATACCAGCTGAATTTTTTCAAGAGTGAAAGAGTGAAGAAAAGTGTGTGTGAGAAGGCTACAAGAATAGGGTATTTATAGGACAAATGGCATTAATATGGCTTAATAGGGTTTAAAGGGCATTAACCTTTGTAACCACACCTTTATGCCCATTAATATTTGTAATCATACCTTTATGGTCATTAATCATGGATGTTACGAGACAAAATATTGATTAAGAGATTAAAAATCCATTAATCTCAAATAAAAATCTGGTGAAAAAAATATTACATGTGAATATTTTTTCAGTACCGAATCACCGATTTAGCGTGTCTAAATTTGACAGATGTCCAAACTTTAAACTACAATTTCTCATTCACCGTTAATCCGTTTTAGGCGTATAACATATCGTGGGAAAAGCTCTCGAAGCGTAGAATATAATGACATATTTCATATTATTCAAATCATAGCTTTTTCATATTATAATTAAGACTAAAGTTGATAATGCATATCACTATCACTTATGCCATATTTCCAACAAATTTACATAAAATTTATATTTTGCTAAATTTTGGGATGTTTCTCATAGCTTATAAGCTGCTCAAACCAGCTTTTAGTTGTTTTTAGCTTAAAAGCACTTAAAAGGAGTGTTTCTTATAACTTATTTTTTAACTTATAAGTAGCTTAAAAGCTAAAAGAAAAAACCTCTCATATGGAACTTTTAAAAAAATAGCTTTTAAGTTAATCAAGTTTGACAAAGTAATTTACCTTATTACCCTCATTTAATTTTATACGTTAAAAAGTCACATCTGCCATCTGTACCTATCTTTCTTAGTTAGTATTTCACACTTCTTACAACTTATAAGCTCCTTATGAGCCATGTTGACAAACACTTCAACTACTTATAAGCCACTTATAAAAAAAGTCTTCAAAAACACTTAGGGCCAGTTTTGTATTGTTGTTTGAGGTACTTTTAAAATAAGTTATTCTAACAAACTTTTGATAGAACTATATATTTTGACTTGAACAACATATTTTGATAAATCATACTAATTATTTAAAAACTGTCTGATTTATTTTTTTTAAAATTAAATCTGTAACTTTTAAAAAAAATTAAAAATATAACTTTTAAAAAAAAAACTGTTAAAACTAACTCTCAAACTAATCCTTAAACTTTTTATTTTTAACCTCCTTAATAAAAAGTATTTAAAAATCAATAAGCTAAAAAGCAGAAATACTGGTAACGCCCCTTATGTGGAATTAGAAGAGCAGTAGTATTTAAAGTGAAATGGGTCCGCAAGACACATATAGAGCTGAGATGGAGACAGAGTTTCACGGACCGTCCTACCGAATACATTGGGAATATCAAAAACAGACAAAACTTGTAGGAATAGCTGCTACTGCTAATACTATGTCGCTAACCTTTTAATAATTATGCTTTAATCATTCGTTAAATCTTTGCTTAAAAGGCTTACAGCTTTTTTATATTTCCTTTCAAACCCCACTTTTTATCTTTTTTTCTTCTTATTCTAATCTCTATATCAGTCCAGTCCTTTATTTATTTCTTTTTTAGAAATAAGACGGGATTTTGATCCCGAAAAATGTATTTAGGCAAAATATGTAATCATAAGATGGATGGTTAATAATTAATTTGTCTTTAGGTGTATATTTAATTAAGGGATTTCTTTTTTATTTTGTATTGAATAAGGGATTATGGATGAAAAAGTAAGAAAGGGATCTGAGATCCCTTTTTCATTTGTGCTGAATAAAGGATCCATAATCCCTTTTTCAGTGATTACAAAATTGAAAAAAATTAAAAAGTGGCCGAATTCCCGACTAGTTGGCAAAAAAATGAATGCGATAGTCCTTTTCAGCAGAACAAGTACTATGACAGTCTGATTTAAGCCATACTTAGTGTGGAAATCTCCATTATTTGGAGATTCCCATGCCAGTGCATGCAGTCTCCATTTTGACATGCAATAGTGGGGATTTGATTTAATTTAAAATCAAACCCCCCACTTTCCCATCCATCCATACATAAAGAGAATTTCCTCCAAAATTTCTTTCGTTTTCATCCAATTTCTTTCTTCCCTTTCACTTACTTATCTAAAGGTAACTTTTTTAAATAAAAATTTTAATAATTGTTATGTAAATATTCAATATGCAACTCATGCATTATTTTTGAATTTGTAGGATTTAACATAACATTAAATTAAGGTATGCAAATTTTTTACCTTCATTTATACTTTTCGTGTACTTATTAAATTTTTCATACAAGCTCATTTTTATGCTCTAGTATGATTTAAGTGCACCTAGCTTAGGTTTACAAAAAGAGAAATTAGCTTAGGTTTTGGTGAAATTTAAAAATTAGTTATAGCTTTAGTACAAGTTAAAATAATTTTACTAAATAACATGTTAACAAAATTTAATTTTGTTCTAAAAAGTTAACGAAATTTGCATATATGAACATATTTTTACTCTTGTTTTAGTTTTAGTCTTGGTGTTAGTAGTAGTGTAAGTTGTAGTTTAGTTTTTTTAAAAAAAATAGAGAAATTGGCTTTAATTTTTGAAAAAATGAAAAATTAGTTATACCTTTAGTATTATAAAAATTTAATTTTTTCATATATTATGGCTTAAGTTTTAGTTTTAAAAAACAAGTTAATTATAGTTATATCAAATTAATATGTTATTATATTTTTGCTCTAGTTAATTATAGTTTTTTCATTTTTTATTTTGTAATTATTGAAAAAGGGATCCTAAATTCCTTATTCAGTATAAAATGAAAAGGGGATCTCGAATCCTTTTTTACTTTTTAATTTTTTTGTTTTGTAATTATTGAAAAAAGGATTTGGGAGCCCTTATTCAACAGAAAATGAAAAAGGGATTACATATTCCTTTTTCACTCTTAGTTAAATCTTCACTTAAAAGCGAATTAGTTATTAACCATGCACCTTATGGTTACATAATCTGCCCAAATGTATTTTTTGGGGTCAAAATTCGAAATAAGACCTATATTTCTTTTTTTTCTCCCATGCATTCATTAATTAAATTGAAGTTACTTCACTGACACCAACCTATTTCAGATTAACTAACTTCCTCCATTCTCAAAAAACTCCTGTGCTAATAAGGTATTACCATGTCAAAGGGTCCATTGATGACCCACGCCCTTGGACCTTTGGATTCCGTTTAAAAAGGTCACATGCATATAAACCCCGTGAAGAAGACATCACTTTCATTTACTTCAATTTATTATTAGCTTCTTAAACTTACCAAAATTACATCAATTTGTCTCTCAACCTCAAACCTCCTAATTTCTAATTGGAGAGTGAAAATCGTAAAAGGGAAATTATTGGAATTGCACCCTTACGGTATTTGTGTTCATAAAATACACCCAAACCAAACCTATTTACTATATACATTTTTTTAGTTATTTAATTTATTAATTACACCACTCCAAATTTCAGTTATTTAGGAAATCCCATTTTTTTAGGGATGCACGATCACAACATTCAAAATATGATTTCTTTCCTTTATCACATTCTTATTGATTTCAAATTGATTAATTCCAGTTTGATTTGTTTCTGATCATTGTTCATCATCATTAAGCATATTACTTCCATTCAAAATACGGTTTCTTTCCTTTATCACATTCCCTATTGATTTCGAATTCTAATATTCCGGTTTGATTTCTTCTTGATCGTCGTTCATCGTGATTAAGCATATTACTTCCATTTTTCTGTCGACTTCGATTAGTTCTTATTTCTGGTATTGAATTCTCATTCGGGTTCAGTTTTGTGCTTCGATTTGAAATCAGTCATGTCTTGAATTCTCAACACGATGCAAGCTATGTTTTATGACCACAGGATTATTGCAACACAGACTTTCACTCCTTTGCTTCAATCTCATAAAAATCTTATGAATGCTAATGTTAGGTTTGCTGCAAGAATGACGATACATTTTTAATCTTTCTGTGTGTTATTATGTATATTGGTATACACTTGCTCTCGTGTTTAATTTATGTTA
This sequence comes from Euphorbia pulcherrima, assembly GCA_947683365.1. Classification (NCBI taxonomy): domain Eukaryota; kingdom Viridiplantae; phylum Streptophyta; class Magnoliopsida; order Malpighiales; family Euphorbiaceae; genus Euphorbia; species Euphorbia pulcherrima. The sequence goes on from CANTUS010000001.1 coordinate 30,853,882, forward strand.
TTTTTTTACTAATTAGGTCACTTCTGGTGTAGGTCATATTCACAAAATCTCCTTCAAAGGTACCGATCACATTCTTGACTTGGAGAAGATGACCTGCTCGTGTAACAACTTTCAGTTCTACTGTATTCCATGTTCCCATGCCATTGCTTACATCAACAAGTTTCATCTCGATGCATGCGATGCATGGGACGTGCCTGCAAACGTTGCGAAGCAGTTATTACTTCCACCTGCGGTGAAGAGAAGGCCTGGCAGGCCCAAAAAACAACGAATCCGTTCTTAGTTGGAAATCATGTTCAAAGCCAAAGTTTGTTACGGTGTGTGTCGTAACTTTGCTCACAATAAGAGAACTTGTCCATGTGCTTTGTTCAAAGATTCTGACTTGGTTAACCTTAGTTCTAAGATACTGATCTAATTAAGCTTTTCTTATGATTATGTCTTATACTGATTTGAAATTGCAAATTTTATGTTCTGATATACATTATGTTTCCCTCGAATATTAGTGATATATAGTTTAGGTGGTTTTCGTATTAAAGCCATAACTTCTGGAAATGTGTTAATTATGATAAGCAGATACATTGATTAAGCTTTTCTTATGGTTATGTCTTATACTGATTTGAAATTGCAATTTTTATGTTCTGATATATATTATGGCTCCCTCGTATATTAGTAATATACAGTTTAAGTGGTTTTCGTATTAAAGCCATAACTTCTTGAAATGTGTTAATTATGATAAGCACATACATTCTTCCTTTTGTTTCATCCTTTATGATATGTTTTCGTCTTAGGTAAATTTTATAGAACTTTTGCTTTATGTATATATGCGATATACACATTGAAAATGCTCCTGAGATTGCGCCTTAACTTTTGCCTTGGACCTTCGCCTTGATATGTGTCGGGAAGTGCACCTGCTATCAATGCATATATGTTTGAGATGTGCTATTAATGAGTTGTACACGTGTGTCTTGACCTGTGCGTTATGTCTTGACCTGTGCGTTATGTCTTGACCTGTGCGTTATGCCTTTACCTGTGTCTTGTTTCTTGTGCAATCATCGTATACAATTTACTCAATATGTATATCAATATATAATTTTCAATTTACAGTTTGATTTATGAGTCATGTACATTAGTTGGTTTCCATATTCTAAATAAAAGCGATATCAGTATGCAAATAATGTATATCAATATACACTCTTTTTACTCAATAATATACAGAATTCAACATGTCGCGAATTTCAATCTAATTTTATTTGGAATGAGGTATATTTCATCTACATAATAAGTATCTTTTAGGGGTAGGCATCTATACTGTACACCGTTACCAAAAGGGTTCATTTTATCCACCCTAGCGTTTTAGTATTGTCATGCATCAATATTGTTCATGTGTGCATAGTATCTTTTAGGGGTATTCACCTACACTATACACCATTACCAAAAGGGTTCATTTTGCCCACCATAAGGTTTTAGTATTGTCATGCATCAATATTGTCCAAGCGTGCACAATATTTTTTAGGAGTAGGCATCTAACTGTACATCGTTAGTAAAAGGGTTCATGTTTATGCATGACGATACTAAAACCCTAGGGTTAGGGTTAGGGTTAGGAAAAATGAATCCTTTTGGTAGCGGTGTACATTATATTTCGCAATGAATTAGGGTAATAGTTGCAAATAATGTATATCAGTATACACACTTTACATAATAATATACAAAATTAAACATGTCATAAATTTCAATATAATTTTATTTGGAATGAGTTCTTTTGTTTACAGTAATATACAGTTCTTTGTGAACTTTATATCAACAAGATACAGTTGAGGATATAAATGTATACAGTAAACATATGACAATATACAAATTATATTAATAAATGAGTTGTACACGTATTTGAAACTGCTTGAATTGTGCCTCAGATTATGCCTTGACCTGTGCCTTGTGCCATTTATAATCATAGTATACAGTTTATTCTTTGTGTATATCATCAATATACATATTGCAAGAAACCTTTATCTGCATCAATAATTCATCATTTCAATAATAATTGTAAAGTTTCATTCTACAAAACAAAATAATGACACAATTGGCCTCATCTTCTTATTCCATCCATTAAACAAAGGATTCTTTGTCGTGAAATTAAGCTTAGCTCTAGTAGTATACCTCCCCTTCGTCCGCAGGTAATACTTGATGATATTCATATGCTGAAAGACAATTTAGAACAGTCAAATCAAATAACAGGTTACATTAATATATAGTTTATGGAAATTGTATTTCAGCAGTATATAGCAGAGATGCTTTTAGTGGTATGTTTTTTGTTGTATATTGCTAGTATATAGTTTTACAGGAACTGTATATCAACATTATATCATTAAGACTAAAGTAGTGCTTACATAGTGCTGGTATACAATTTATGTAAACTATATATTAGCAGTATACAATAGAGATGCTTCCAATGGTTGGCATTCTGTTGTATAATACTAGTATACAGTTTTTAAAAAAATGTATATCAACAATATATCTGTAAAACTGATATAGTGCTGATATACAGATTCTGTAAAACTATATATTAGGATTTTACAATCGAGATGCTTTTAATGGTCTGGTCTCTATTGTATTCTGCTAGTATACAGTTTTACAGAAATTGTATATCAGCATTATATTTGTTTTACATCACAAACCATACAACTAAATTCATTAAAATTTTACAAGGAACGTGTTCATTTGTCTGTACTACATTGCAACTTTAAGGGGAGGGAGTCTAGACAAAACATTTTTGCAGATGTTTGTCATGATAGACCTTTAAGGGGAGTCTAGATAGGAAATTTAAATTGTATATCAATATTGTTTAATCGGTATATAGATTCTTACCTCGTTAGATGATTCAAAATCGGAATCTGATGCCGTCTGTTTCCCCTTTCCCTACAAAATCCGAATTCCAAATTAGACAGAAACTAGGTTTTTCCAATATACATACAAGCGTATATTAATATACATAAGATTTACCGTATCAGTGGTCTTGTAGGAGGGTTCCTCGAAATTCCTCTTCCCGTGGTCCATTATCGGCCTTTTTTCCCTCTTTAAAGAAGCCCTAGTTCTCACTGCAACACTTTTTGAAACCCTTTTTTTGCCGAAAATAAATAGTTGAAATTGGTGAAATTGACGGGATGGAAATCGGCAAAATTGACGGATGGAAATCGGTGAAATCGTTGAAATCGGTAAAATAGTGGTGGGTTTTGATCGGTTAAATCGCCGGATTTGAAACGAGGATGGACGGAATGGATTTCGGGTTTATGGAATCCAGTGACAAGCACAAAATGGTATGTTCCGGTGACAATTTCAGACGGACTGAAATATGTGGGTTTTTTTAGTGATCGCGATTTGGCCGGGATATATGGTAACCGAATTATTTGGGATATTTGATTTGGGGTGAAAACTGATAAAATGTGTATTTTATGAATTTTAATCCCTGAATGTGCATTTGTGAAATTATAGATTTCTATTTTATAAATACTTATATCCTATAGGTGCATAGACCTAAGTTACCCATCATAAAATAACATTTTTGAAAAGTCAACTAATGAGAAGCTGACATGTTACGGTCATGAAGAAAATTGATGCACTTTATCCAAATCTAAGGGGTGAAATGGAACGTATAAAAAGTTCAAGATGAAATATGGTGAAACTTACCAAGTTTATGAGGGTTTGGATGTATTTGACCTTTTAAAAATAATCGATATTTAGGTATTTGGATTTTAAAAATTCTATGACAGTACTTTTCGGTTAACTACAATATATTTTCTTTCTCCAACTAGTTAATTGTCGACTTAAATACATCTTTGAGTCTTGTTCTATGACCAAAATGTAATTTTGATGTTTGATATATTGAAATTTTATATTTGATGTCTAAATTGTTCAATTTTTATGTATTTGGTGTTTGAATATCCAATTTTTGCCTATTTTAGTGCATGATTAAGTATATCTTTTATGAAGTAATGTGAAATACCAAAACTGTCATTTGAAGCATGAACAAGTTTTACTTACCATGCATGAAGTTTTCAATCCTCTCTGGTACGTTAAGTTATTGTACTAAAATTATATAGACTAAACACAAAAGAGACAAAAATTGAATGGATCGAACACATAAAAACCGTAATTTCAATAGGTTATAACCAAAAGATCATTTCAGTTACAGAACAAACCCAAAATGTTTATCGATTTGGTTTTAAAAATGAAATATATGCCAGGAATAATATAAATACTAAGATTGACCTTACCTAACAGCTTAACTTTTTGGATAAAACGGTTTCATGATATGGTATCAGAGCAGCTAAGACCTAAAGGTCGATGGTTCAAATCCTAGCAGCTCCATTTGTTAATTATATTGCAACACATAGCGGAATGAGTCTGTGTTGTACCCTCTTCAAGCCCAGGGGATATTGGCGTGCGTGGGAGTGTTAGGATTAATATAAATACTGCGATTGGGGCTTACCTATTAGCATAACTTTTAGGTAAATTGGTTCCATTACATGGTATCAGAGCAGCTTGGACGTAAAGGTCGAGAGTTTGAATTCTAGTAGCTCCATTTGTTGAATTATATTGCAACACATACCTGAATGAGTTTGGGTTGTACTCCCTTCAAATCCAGGGAACATTCGCGTGCGGGGGAGTGTCAGGAATAATATAAATATTAAGATTAAATCTTACCTAACAGCCTAAACTTTTGGGTCAAACGATTTCATTATAATATATGACTTTTAAAACTCTCTGAACAACTTTCTTTTAATTTAATTTAAATAAATGTGAGAATAGAGAATATGAACTATACAAGTTAAAATGTGAAATATCCAATATAATCCACATCCTCATCCATTATTTTTTACATTCTAGTTCGAAACAGCTCCAAAAAGACACTAACCTACTACACATTCTTCATTGATTAATTAATTACGTAATTATTTGTTTATCTTGTCGCCTGTTTTTAGAGAGAGAAGGAAAGTGATATAAAAAGAGAGGGTACGTTAGAGGAAGGAGACGACCCACATATTACAAGAAAGAGAAGAATTGTATTTCATATATATTCTCTTCACCCATTATTTTTTTTTTGGTGTTGCCTTTTGAAATCATAATTAAATCCAGACTCCATTTTTGGACTACTAGTGCTAGTGAGTGTTTAAGTTTTTTATATCCAATTTTAATTTAGCTTCAAACCTTGAGGAGTTGAGTGTTTTTTTCTTTCTCTAGGCAGAGTTTGAGTAATTACTATATTATTTACACAAAAAGTACCAAAGATATTTCAGCTGATTGTGTTTGGAGAATCAATTTCCAAACATTTTCCTTTTTGTTTTTCTCTGAAAATTTGTTAATTTAAGTTCAGTTTTAGCTAATTATGCAAATGATGCCAATTAGTGATGCTTTCTCTCTTCCTTCTTCTTTACCTGGATTTTCCCATCAAGAACAAAATTCAAACCCTAACCCTAAACCTAATCTCACTTCAAAGAAGAAGAGGAATTTGCCCTGTACACCTGGTAATTAATTCATTCATAAACTTGTTCACACATTTTGATCAGTTATATTATATATTTTTTGTTGAAGGCGATTTTTTTTATATCTATTAGATCCAGATGCAGAAGTTATTGCTCTATCTCCAAAGACTCTCATGGCTACAAACCGATTTGTCTGCGAAATTTGCAACAAAGGGTTTCAGAGAGATCAAAATTTGCAGCTTCATAGAAGAGGCCATAATCTTCCATGGAAGTTAAAGCAAAGAACAAACAAAGAAGTAAGAAAAAAGGTGTATATCTGCCCGGAAAAATCTTGTGTTCATCACGACCAGTCCAGAGCTCTCGGAGATCTCACCGGAATTAAGAAACATTTTAGCCGGAAACACGGTGAGAAGAAATGGAAGTGTGAGAAATGTTCAAAGAAATATGCAGTTCAATCTGACTGGAAAGCTCATTACAAAACTTGTGGGACTAGAGAGTATAAATGTGACTGTGGAACTTTATTTTCCAGGTATAACTAATTAATCTCAACTCATTTATTTCAAATTATTATAATATCAGTCCAACATTAACATATAATATATACTCTAGTGTTTGTAAATGTTTAAATTTAATGCTTCATTTCACTTATTTACCACATTCTATTGTAAGTACAAAATAAAGTGATTCCAAATATATCAAAGTTAAGATTTTCTTTTTCACTTCAAAATTAATTGTTTTTTTTTCTTCAATATACAGGAAAGATAGTTTTATCACACACAGAGCATTTTGTGATGCCTTAATTGAGGAAAATGGAAGATTTAATTCATCGACGACAACAACAACAACACCAAATTTAAATTTCAAAAATGTTTCGGGTTCCGTAAATTTGCCTCAAGAAATGGCTGCAATTTCCCAACTGAACACTATTAGACCTGATTTTTCTGATCATCAAAAGCCTTCAGGATCACTATCCTTGTGGTTAAATCAAATGAATAATAATCCTGCTGACTTTTTCGCCTCTTCGAGTTCATCCATCTTTCCTGAGATAATGGGTGGAGCGCCGCCTAATATTTTCGGCAATTCGACCTTATTAAAAGAAGAAGAGGGTTCAAGTTCTTTGCCATGTTTATACTCCGATAACAAGAAGGCGGCTGCCACGGTGGCTACACCAATGTCAGCCACTGCTCTTCTTCAAAAGGCAGCTCAAATGGGTTCAACAAGAACCAACCAATCCAGTAATTTCTACGGAAATAGATCAGTTGCTAATTCTACTTGTTCTTCACCAGCCAAATCTTCTTGTTCCAATACAACAAATCAGATTTATTACGAGTTGCAACAAGTGTTAGTGGTTTCATCATCAAGTTCGGGTCTTGATCAAATGATGGGAAATGATTTTCATCAAGATCAATTGAAGCTTCAACAAGGTACAAATATGGAGAGTGGTTTAACTAGAGATTTTCTTGGTATGAATGATCAAGAGTTAGCTAAATTTGCTTCATTTAGCTCAGCCATGGGTTTGAGCCAATTCGCTACCAATCCTTGAGAAGTATGCCTTTCATGCATAATATCATATTCAGGCTCACATTTGGTTGCTAGAACGGTTGGTTCTTGGACTAATAGGGGATTTGGCGTAATACATGTTCCCCTTTGATTAGAGCTGTAATTGTCTTTGATTAATGTTATCACATATTTCTTCAGTAAAAAAATTACTCCCTTTAAGTGGGATTAAGATTCTCTAAAGTTGAGCAATATCCAATCATTCATCACATTTTGAATGGCTAAGATTGATTACACAACTCCCAACAAAATCCTTTAAGTGAGTCTTTAGCCTTTTTATTTTGTTTCATTTTATTTGTTCATTTAAATTATCAATACATTTTTATCATTTTTTTCTCTAATTTTCCCTTATATTAATTAGGAGAGAAATTATATATTGATAAAATTATATATTGGTAATTGTTGGAAGCGAACAATGTCCCACATTGGTTAACAAGGAGATTTGTGGGTTTAAAATCCCCATTGATATGAGACATTATAAGATAAAGCACAAGAGCAAAACTATACAGCCTTAGGCATAAAGTGGACAATATCATATCATGTGTGGAGATATGAGGTGTTTGAGTGTTTCTGCAAAATGTAACAAGTGCCACAAGAAGAAAGAGATATTTATATATTTATAAAAGCAAAGAAGCCTCAAAAGACTTTTTTAACCTTAGAAGCAATTATCTAATAATTCATCCTTTTTTTCACTTACAATGATCCCGTTATTATAAAATATATTTGATTGTTATTTATTAAAAAAATGGAAAAAGTTTATCAGTTTTTTCTCTGTGGTCATATAACCCAATTCAATTATATGCATGCTTACATATGCTCTATCACCGTATCATACTACATAAGCAATATATATTAAACTTTATAGGTTTTCTTCCTCAACTACAGACAATAATTATAAAATAAACTTATTATTAATATACTTATTAAAAATAATTTTTTCGTGCATCACATGAATAGTATATTAATTTAATATAAAAATATAAAAGATAAATAAATTCTTTCTCCACCTAAAATAAATTATTTTAATATTATAATAAATTTTTTATTAATATTAATAAAAATTCTAAAATTTAATAAGGACGATTTCTTTGTTATTTTTAATTTATTTTTGTTGTAAGTGGAACTGTAACGGTGTAACACAAAAAAAAAAAAAAAGGAGTTATCCTAAAAAGAAAGTAGGCATAGAGAGAAAAGGTTGGAAAGAAGACAGGTTTTAGAATCAATGTATGAAATGACTAAACAAACAGTGAGTCAACTCAAGTCTTTCATGTTCAGTTTTTGTTGGTTGGTATTTTCTTGTTTTATTTCCGTTGGTCTATTTCTTTCTTTGCTGGGCACAGAAAACTACGGAAACCAGGCATTGGCTCACTTCATTTAACACCTCAACCCTCAAACTAATTCCGACACCTTGTCAAACAAGTACGCCGGGATTTTGAATATCACAAAATTTTACTCATTTGTGTCTGATTTTAGTTTATAAAAATGATTAATTGGAGTCTTAATTTTTATCAATGTTTTAAAATTTCTTGTTTAGCCCTGTTTAGGCGTTATTTTAGAGGTTGATGTCCGACTTTTCATTCTTAGAGTACTATCAGGTGTTCGGTTGATTTATTGCCGCATACATCATTTAGTCCAATTTTTTCCGTCTAGGCGGCTCCTAATTTTAATTTTTTATGATATCATTATTTTTAATAATCATAGTATATCAACAAAAAGTAGTTTAGTTGTTTAAACTAAAGTACATTAAAGTGTTCTTATAATAAAATTATCATTTTGAGTCTCAAACCGATGCTCTATGATACTTAGTGATCTTTAAAATATGATCTAAATTGTATTTTTTATATTTTATATTATTATAATTAAATTTATATTTATACATATAATAAATATTAAAATTAAAAAATATAAATACGCCTAAGTCCAACCTAGACGTTTTAAAACTCCGACCATCCGACTAGCGCCTAACACTTTTTAAAAAATTAATTTTTTATTAAATTTCAATATGTAGTTTGTTAAATCAATGACTACAAAATATTATAACTCGGATCACTTTCCCTTTAATGTTTATTATATGATTAATTAAAATCATTTGATTTATAAATGCAGAGAAATATTGTTTCTTACTTTTTATATTTGCATAATACAGAAAAAATTAATATATTTTAATTTAGTTCCTTCGTTTTCAAATGAACTAATTAGAGTAGACCAACTTTTTATTTTTTTTATATCTACTCAGTTTTTTTTCAAACTCTTATTGAGAAGGAAGAAAAAAGTTTTAGCTTTCTTATTTCTCCTCCCTTTTATGGGTTTATAATATTTTTCTTTTGTGTTGAATAATTCGTTGCTATTGTTTTAGTTTCAACAGCGGGATCGGCTTCTTCAATCATGGATCTGATGCTACACATCTCAATCTTGATAGTTTATCACAAGTTCGAACTTAATCAGCCTTTAGACAAGATACATGCATGATCTTTCACAGTGAGCACCCAAATTTATCTCCTTTATGCAAGATTTTTCTAGATCTGCAACAATGATTGATGTTATGGCGTATGCATGGACTTTTATGGCTGTGGATCGAAAACGTTAGTTGAATTAAGAAAATATAGGTTGCAATGCTAGTTTTTGTTTTTTTAGTTAGTCTTTCCATATGGCTTGTTTGTCCTGTGTAAAAGTAAGTTTAATATGTTTGTTTGGTTGTGTCCGTCCGGTGTTATAACTCCGGTTTTATGGTTAAAGTAGTTTTGGATTGTCTATGTTAATCGGTCACGAATAATACTGCACAAATGTTAACTAGAGCAGTTGATTCTTCGACATATAGAGAGATTAATTCAGCTTTAATTAGAGCTGTTATTATCTATGATTTAATATAATAGATTATATTTTCCATTAAAAAAATAACAACTTTTCCATACATTTGTACTTTGGAAACCAAATGTAGAGATTCCTCACTCATTATATACACACTAATGAAGCAAGTAGACTGAGTTTTTCACTTCGGCCAACTTTAACCGTGTGTCTATGTCAATCAAGTTGTTAATTTGTTATATAGAGATTAGGCTTTACACGTCTCTTAATTTTTTTAATTTTGGTTTTAGATAAGTATCTTATTGTCTTATATTGTAGGAAGAATCTAGGTGCTGCATTTAGACCCTTTAATTTCGTCAGTTTTAGTATATATATGGTCTATGTATGTGTAGTATAGGAGGCAACTTGAGAGGAAATTCAGGGTTCAATTATGCCCAACAATTCCTCAATTTGTATAACATTATAATTTCATAAATTCTTCTATGTATCGTAATAAACTAAGTTTATTCAGCTGATTGTTTTCTCAATAAAAGGTGTTCAATTTTTTTATCAATCCGTCGGCATTATTACATGTCTAATTTATTGGATTGATCCGAAAAGATATTTTACGAGACATTTTAATTAATGTCAAATGACATTATTGACTCGTAATGGAGACTTTGCGAATGTAAGAATGTTTTGCATTAGTAGTTAGTAATATACACGATCTCTTTCATTGATTTGAGTATTTATTTATAAAAAAATGTTTGTTAAAGTAGTGTATGATTTTTTTAATTGCTAGAAATTTGAAAAAATTTTGCTCCCTCCATCTATAAATTATATTCGTTTTCCACCCTTTTTCATTTCTCTTTTTAATTATCTTTTTCCATTTTCTAGGTATTTTTTCACATTTTTCCAATACTACCCTTATTAATTGTCGTATTGAAAACGCTTTTTGCTTTTGTTCACTACCTTGAAAATGGAGTAGAGCATTAATAAAAGGGTAAATTAGTAAATAACCTCACTTAGTTAATTGTTATCTTAAAAACTGTAAATTAGTTAAAATGACAACTATTTATAGATGAAGGAAGTATGTTTTGAAGATTAGTTCTAATAAAGTGACAGTCCCAGTTTAGATACTAAAAAATCAAATTTTTAAAAGTTTTACTTATTGTTATGAAATGACTTTAGTAGACCGAAAATAAAACGATATTAAGATAGAGAGAATATGAAAATATAAGCTTTCTATTGATTGAATTATAAATTGTATACAATGAGAATCTATTTATAGGAAAAATTTCGTGGACATAAAAGTAATATAATTATTGATTAATATAATAATAAAAACAATAATCTAAAACTTGAACAAGTGTCCTACTACAAGGCTAATGAGATTGAGATTAGGAGTGTCCAAGATTTGGATATCAATATTTACATGTCTATTAACACTCTCCTTTGATGTCCATCATTAAAAACAGGACACTGTCTCGTTAAAAACTTTTACCAAGAAAAACTCAGTAGGACAAAACCTTTGATCAAGGGAAAAAGAGTAAAGTGTTTTACTCTCCATGTTCGCAACATTACTGAAGATCTTTGAGACGATGCGTTTCGATATTATAAACCAACTTCTTGAATGTTGCTGAAGGTAAAGCTTTAGTAAACAAGTCTGCTAAATTGCTCTAGGAGCGGATTTGTTGAATATTTGTTTCACCATTCTTTTCAATGTCATGCATATAGAAGAATTTGTTTAATTCGATCTCCTTTAATGTAGCCTTCCTTAAGATGAGCTATACAGGCGGCATTGTCTTCATATATCATCGTCGGATTCTCTTTGGTCATTGATTTTCCACATGGATCTCGGATATGCTTGGTTAATGATCTCAACCACACACATTCACTACTAGTTTTATGAATTGCTATTAGTTCCGTATGATTTGAGGAAGTAGCTGTGGTAGTTTGCTTCGTGGATTGCCAAGATATAGTTGTATTTCCATAAGTGAATAAATAACTAGTTTGAGATCGAGCTTTGTAGGGATCAGATAAATATCCCGCATCAACATATCCAACTAAATTAGGCTTGGGCTCATTTGAATAAAATAAACCCAAATCGATAGTCCCTCGAAGATAGCGCATTATATGTTTAATTCTATTCCAGTGTCTTCGAGTAGGTGCAGTACTATATCTTGATAATAAATTTATAGAGAATGCAATATCTGGCCTTGTATTATTAGCAAGATACATTAATGCAATTATTGCACTAAGATATGGTACTTCAGGACCAAGAATTTCTTCATTATCTTCTCAAGGGCGGAATGGATCATTTTTCACGTCAAGTGATCGTACAATCATTGGATTGGTCAATGGATGTGCTTTGTCCATATTAAATCGTTTCAAGACCTTTTGTGTATAATTTGATTGATGCACCAAAATTCCTTTATCTAGGTGATTAATTTATAAACCAAGACAAAATTTTATCTTTCCAAGATCTTTCATCTCAAATTCTCTTTTCAAATAATCTACAGCTTTTGGAATTTCTTCAGGAGTTCCGATGATATTTAAATCATCAACATAAATTGAGCTGATAGTCAATGCAGATCCTGATTTCTTTATGAAAACATATGGACAAATTTAGTCATTTTGATAACCTTCTTTCAATAAATATTCACTGAGACAATTATACCACATGCGCCCGGACTGTTTTAATTCATAGAGAGATCTTTGCAATTTTATCGAATAAAGTTCACGTTTGCTTTTTCTAACAAAACCCCATTTATAACCAACTGATTTTACATCTTGTGGTGTTTGAACTACAGGTCTGAAAATTTTGCGTTTTTCAAGAGAATTCATTTCTGCTTGAATTGCATCCTTCCATTTTGGCCAATCATATGTCTTTTGACATTCTTGGATAGATTGTGGTTCGTGATCCATATTTTCATTTTCAATATTCATTGCAACATTATATGCAAAAATAGGATCTATGGCCATTTTGTCTCGACTCCATCGTTTTTCGATACTAACATAATTTATTTGTGTTTTTTCATTTTCAACAACTTCAGGTGTTTGCACTTCAGGTGCTTGAACTTCTTCAGGAAGTGTATTTATATTAGTATCTTTTTCCTCAATAAGATTATCTTTATTGTCGATATTTTTCTTTTTCCGGGGATTTTTTTCCTTTGAACCAATTGGTCGTCCAAGCTTCAGTCGTGTAAAAGCGCTATTATCAGTTTGTTCTTCAGGAATTTCAATACGAATTGGCGCATTTTTGTTGGTATATGCAACTTTGTTACTCATTTAGGACCAGCAAGTGCATCAGGCAATCGATTTGCTAAATTTTGAAGATGGATTATCTTTTGAACTTCCAGTTCAGAATCTTTCAATTTAGGGTCCATATGAGAAAGTGATGAAGTGTTCCATGTAATTTCTTTTTCCAAAATTGGACTTTTCTTTTCTCCCCCTAATTTTAGAAAATCATTTTCATCAAAATGACAATCTACAAAACGGGCAGTACACATGTCCCCAGTCAATGGTTCAAGATATTTAATAATTGAAGGAGATTCATACCCAACATAAATTTCTAATCTCTTTTGAGGACCCATTTTAGTCATTTGTGGTGGGGAAATTGGCACATACACAACACAACCAAAAACTCTAAGATGAGAAATATTGGGCTCATGACCAAAAGCTAATTGTAATAGGGAGTAATCATGATAGCTTGTTGGTCTTAAATGTATAAGAGCTGTTGCATGCAATATTGCATATCCCCATATTGATGTAGGAAGATTTGTTCGCATAATCAATGGTCGTGTAATTAATTGCAAAAGTTTAATAAATGATTCGGCCATACCATTCCGAGTATGAACATATGCTAAAGGAGATTCAACTTTTATCCCAATTGACATACAGTAATCATTAAAGGTTTGGGATGTAAATTCTCCAACATTATCAAGACGTATTGACTTGATTGTATAATCAGGAAATTGTGTTCGTAATCTGATTATTTGGGCAAGTAATCTCGCAAAAGCCATATTACGTGATGATAATAAGCATGCATGTGACCATCTAGTTGAGGCATCAATTAAAACCATAAAATATCCAAATGGTCCACATGGTGGATGAATTGGTCCACATATATCACATTGTATGCGTTCTAAAAATGCTGGTGATTTGGTTCCAACCTTACTCCTCGAAGGTTTTGTTATTAATTTTCCTTGCGAACAAGCAGCACAAAATAATTTATTATTTTGAAGAAACTTCTGGTTCTTTATTGGATGCCCGTGAGCATTTTCTATAATTTTTCTCATCATTGTCGAACCAGGATGACCTATTCGATCGTGCCAACTTTTATAAGTTTCCGAATCTATAAACTTTTGGTTTATAGTTAAGCTAGCTTCAATCACATTTATAAATGTGTAATACAAACTAGATTGAAGCATATAAAATTTTCAAGTATATATTTCTTCCCTTGAATTATTTTTATAACATAAAGACATTCTTTATTGCCTTCGCTCCTAGTCTCAATATGATATCTATTTCTGCGGATGTCTCTAAAACTTAATAAATTTTTGTGAGAATTTGGAGAAAGTAATACATTATCTATCGTAACTTTTGTTCCCCTAGGCAAAATAATATATGCTCTTCCGGAGCCTTTGATTATATTCGTATTACCAGATATAATGGTAACTATTGTTTCGCCCATACTTAAAGTAGAGAAATATTTCATCTCTTTAACGATAGTATAAGTGGTGGCACTGTCCACAATACGTAAATTTGTTTCATATGCTTTGAACTCAATTGGAAAAGAACTCGTGTTCTTCATAAAACAAATATAAACATATATTATTATTAAACAAAGGTTACATTATATCATACAACAAAAAAAATATAAACGTTACATAACATTATTCATTACATGTGGTATCCTTTTCATTGATGCTGGGTATAAAGAGTTCGACCATTTCAAATTCAGAAATGTCAAGTGGCTCGTCACTATTAAAGATGCAATTCGTTTCCATTTCAGTGCCTTTGCCTTTCTTTATTGATGCTTGATATAAATCCATCAAATGTTTCGCGGTACGGCAAGTTCGTGACCAGTGGCCTGTCATACCACAATAGTAGCATGGACTTTCATTGCTTTGAGCATTTTTCTTTTTATCAATTTTTTCAAATTGATTTTTCCATTTCTGGTGATTATTCCCATTTTCCCAAGTCGGGTGGAAATTGCTACCTCGTTCATTTCCATGACCATGAGTATGGCCGCGGCCGCGACCATTTCCACGGCCACATCCGCGTCGGCGTCCATGTCCACAATTATCAAAATTGTAATTATTATATGATGTGGCATTCACTTCAAGGAATGCGCTAGATCCTGTAGGACGTAATTCATGGTTTGCCATTAAAAGCTTATTATTTTGTTCCGCTAAAAGAAGGTAAGAAATTAACTCACTGTATTTTTTAAAACCCTCTTCTCTGTAGTGCTGCTACAGGAGCACATTTGTGGCATGAAAAGTAGAAAAAGTTTTCTCTAATAACTCAGCATCAATTATATTTTCGCTACATAATTTTAAGGTGGATGTAATTTTAAAAACAACTGAGTTATATTCACTTACAGATTAAAAAATCTTGTAAGCGTAATTGCATCCATTCAGAACGTGCTTTTGGTAATGAAATCAACTTCAGGTGATCGTCAATATCCTTTAGACTTTTCCAAAGATCTGCAGGATCTTTGATAGTTAGATATTCAGTTTTTTATACCTCATCAAGATGACGGCAGATAAAAATCATGGCCTTTACCTTGTCTTGTACATTAGCATCGTTCTTTTCAGTAATTGTTTTGCCAAGACTCATTGAGTCTAGATGAATTTCAGCATCCAGTACCCATGAAAGGTAATTCTTCCCATTAACATCAAGTGCCACAAACTCAATATTTGAGAGTTTCAACATATCTATATATTTTGAAAGTTATTAGTTCAGATACAAATTTTTGCCCAATCAACTTTCCCGTTGCTCTGATGATTCATGATATACAATTAAAAGTTATAAAAATGAAATGAACACCTTACCTCAGGATTTGACTAACAGAGGAAGCTCGTGCTGATAACGTGTTATGAAATGACGTTAATAATATAAAAATAAAACGATATTAAAATAAAAAAAATATGAGAATATAAAATTTTTATTGATTGAATTATGAATTATATACCCTAAGGATCTATTTATAAAGAAAAATTATGGAGACACAAGAGTAATTATAATTATTGATTAATATAATATAATAAAAACAATAATCTAAAACTGGACAAGTGTCCTACTACAAGGACAATGAGATTGAGACTAGGAATGCCCAAGATTTGGACATCAATATTTACGTGTCCATTAACACTAGACTTCTTCGTCCGCGGACTAGATCGGGTTTAGACCGGATTAAATTAAGTTTTTGATTAAAAATATTAATTTAAATTTAATTCGATTTATATTTTAAAATTTTAGATTTGGATCGAATTTTAGAGGTTATTTTTAAATTTGGCTCAAAGCTCATAAATATATTTCTTTTAATTTTTTTAATATATTAAAAAGAGTAAAAAAAGATAAAATTTTATACAAACATGTCCATATCTTATATATAATTATATTCTCTACTTAAATAATTTAATAAATAGATAGTATTATTGTAAAAATTTAATAAATTAAAATTTAAAAATTTAAAATAATTATTAAATATACTATATAAATATTTAATAAATATAATAATTATTCATAAATCGGGCTTAGATATTTATATAAAATCAATCCCAATCCATAAACATTAGACTTTAGTAGATTCAGACCGAATTTTTAAAAAAATAAAAGCTTAAACTTGATTCATTTAAGTAGACTCGGGTTAATCGGTTCCGTGAACAAATCTAATTGACACTTCTGAAATTTTCGATAGATGGAAAGCATTTTTTTTCCCTGGCGCCCGCTAACAAGATGCTTGATGTGTCAGATGTTCACTCTTACACCAAAAAGTTTTGACTTAATTAAGTACTCGCATGGCACTAATAATACTAATAAAGGATATTGTCTGCTTTAGTATTTTTTATGGTTAATTTTATGACTTTAAAAATATTATTTAAGTTAAGATTTTTAGGATTTTATATATATAAGCTTTATGAATACTTTAAGAGTAATATAGAATTAATTTCTAATATATCCCTCATTGCGATCGTGTTAATAATATGTTATAAATAGCTTAAATGATATTATTTATTTTAACACTATTTACCATCAATCTCATAACTTTAAAATACGTTATTCAAATTATGACCTTAAAATCCTTATTTATATATAAATTTAATAGATACTTATAATAGATCTCCTTTTTATTGGTAATTGTTCTGACGATGTCCTCAACACCTTTCTCTTGTTCTTGGAATTTTAAATTTATTATCGCTTCTGTCTGTTAGTTTAAAAAAACATTAATTAATTATTTTTTTAAATATATGTTGTGTTTTTTCAAACCAAAAACTCTTTAATCTTTAGATTTTTTCTTCCGAGAAATAGTGATTTATATGTACTTCTTAGATATCCATAGACAAAATAATTCAAAAAATATTTTAGAAAAAAATTTATAATTAATGTCGTTTTGAAAACATAAAAAGACAAACACAATTTTAGAGCGGTACGTTAAAAAATTCAACGGTATGAGAAATAAATAAAATAAAAAAAATAATTAATAAAAATGTTGTTACATGTTACACATGACTAAAGATGAGTGGGGTTTTGTAGAAGAGTGTTAATTAGAAAGGTGTGTATGGTGTAATGTAATTTTGTATTTATGAAACTTGTGTTTTTCCTGTGAGATCCGATCATGCCCGCCTTTTATGGGCTGGATTTGAATATTTTAGTTAGAGAATAGGATCGATCCGGCCTGAATCTGAAGAAGCCTGAATAAAGTATGAGATGTGCTTGATTTTAGTCCTAAAATCTAAGTCTGTCCAGCTCAAATTAGTAACAAATATATATATATATATATAATTGTTGATTTTATAAGAAAATATATATAATTGTTGAAAATTCAAATTTTTTATAAAATTTAACATATAAACTCAATATAATGATTTATATTAGAAATTTAGTTATAATTATTTTATTTTAATATTTTTTTATGAAAAATTATTTTAATTTTTTAATTATATATATAAATTAGTAGACTCGGCTCGGCCCCGCCAATGCCCAGGTAAAGTGTAAAAATTTAGCATCGATTTATTGGGCAATCATTTGGCAACTAGCCCAAATATGTGTTACAACACATGGGCTTGAGGCCCAAAAGAAAGGTAAATGGCTTTCCACGTGGCTACATATTAATGGATCGAACGGACACTCCACGCGTAAGTCAATGATTGGAAACAAATACGTGTATGAGCGTACTGAATCTTTCCACAGCTTCTCCTTCAGAGTTTCAAATTTCAATTTTACTCTAATTGGTTCATCTCTTTTAATTCATTATTGAAGTAGTAGAAAGAAAACCATCTCAAACATTGTTCCACCTTTCAATCCCAAAAGGAAATCACTCTTCAAAGTGTTCGTCGGGTACAAATCTCAGATCAATTTTATGTATATATGAAAATTTTCCGGTAAATCACGGCCGTTTCGACATATATAATCATATACGAAGAAAGAGGGGATTACTGGATTAGGATGGATATTGTGAGGCTCTACTCGGCGGTGGACGGGGCGGCGTGGCGGGGATTGGCTTACGCAGTATTGTTGCTTAATTTCGTGTTTGTTTGCCAGCTCTTACTTCTCCAACCTCTGGTTTCTGCTTCAGGCATGTTTCCTCTACTCACAATTTGATCATAATTAGGCATTTTAAATTGGATGCTATGTGTATTTTGAATTTAACGATTGGGGATTTCTATTCGCGCTATTTCTTAGTTGTGTAGTTATCTGAGGCTTTTTTTATTTAGATGGAACTGGGAATGCTGCGGATTTATTTGCGAATGTGGAGCGGAGTGTAAAGGTGAAACGTTACAGTGATGCGCTTGATGATCTTAATGCTGCCATTGAAGCTGATCCTACACTTTCTGAAGCATATTTTCGTAGAGCTTCTGTTCTTCGTCAAATATGCAGGTTGGTGAGAATCACTTATTTCTTTGATCATTCGGCTTCATGTTCCAATAATAATTGATGTGTGAACACTTAAAATTGAAAATAACTGCAATAGAATTGAAATTCAGATGTTAAAAAGCTATATTCTATCGTTGTTGCGATTGCAATTGTGATTGTTAAGTGCCCCATATACATATGAATGAAAATGGCCTCTTTATTGTATTTCGTACTTCTTCCAAATTATGAAATTATGTGTGTTCATGTAGTCTCCTCATAAAAACTAGTAGAAAGGTCCTACTGATTCTTCATTCCATCCTTGGTTTCTTGCGTTTTAGTTGCGGCTGGCAGAATTTTGATTATTGTGTACTTCTCTAAGTGCAGATACGATGAATCAGAAAAGAGCTACAAGAAATTTCTGGAGCTAAAACCAAAGCAAAAGGCGGCTGAGAAGGAGCTTTCTCAATTACATCAGGCACAAAGTGCTCTTGACTTGGCTCTTGCCCTCTTTGATTCAGGGGACTATAAGAAATCTTTGGAATATGTTGATAAAGTTGTTCTTGTTTTTTCTCCATCATGCTCAAAGGTAATATCTTCGAAGTTCAGTGATAAATGATTGAAATTTTGTAGTTTGTTTTTGCATATGCCTCTTGTATGAAGTTTCATGCTTTTCGCTGGTTACTATCTTTTTAACTGTTAGTGAATTGCATATTGCAGGCTAAATTCCTTAAAGTGAAATTGTTATTGGCAACCAAAGACTATTCTGCTGCTATCTCTGAGACTGGATTTATTCTCAAAGAAGAGGAAAATAATTTAGATGCACTGTTGCTCCGTGGGCGCGCCTACTACTATTTAGCAGATCATGATGTTGCTTCAAAGTCAGTAAATTAATTATGTCATTTTTTATATTTTCTTTAAATATGTTTAAACCATAATTTTGAAATTGTGGCCCTTCCAGACATTTCCAGAAAGGTCTCCGTCTTGATCCAGAACACAGTGAGCTGAAGAAAGCATATTTTGGATTGAAGAACTTACTGAAGAAGACTAAAACTGTAAGTCACTACTCTCTCTTTATGCCTAGTAAAGCTATTTGGAAGTATTATTTGCTCTCTAATTATTATGTACTGTTTTTTAACAGGCAGAAGATAATGCAAGTAAGGGCAAGCTGCGAGTTGCGGTAGGGGACTACAAAGCTGCTCTTGCGATGGATCCTGATCATCTTGCACATAATGTCCATCTTCATCTAGGCTTGTGCAAATTATTGGTCAAGCTTGGCAGGGGCAAAGATGCTTTGAATAGTTGCACCGAAGCACAAAACATTGATGGGGAGCTTGTTGAAGCATTAGTTCAGGTTTGTTGTTTCTGCCAATCATGAATGTTGGAGTTATTTCAAGTTTCTTAAACTTGGTTTTTTTTTTTTTTTTTTTTTTTTTTGCAGAGAGGTGAAGCTAAACTTTTAATGGAGGACTGGGAAGGAGCCGTGGAAGATCTTAAATCAGCAGCTCAGCAATCACCACAGGTTAGTTACTAATTGAGGTGATCATCAGTTCCTGCATTCATTAATTGCAACAATATTATGCTAGTTAATGACTTAATATCTAAATATTAAATATTAGTAGTTACAATCTCATAATTTTTTACAATTGGAACCTTTTCCTGACTTATGTATGTCGCATGAATTGTGAAGGAACTACTGTTGAATGCACATGATATATGACGAAAATAGGAGTGCCTTGAATTTCATTTCTTTTATTATCTCAGAATACATTCTATTTGCTGTATTTGAACACATTATCCTTGTGACTGACTATATTTGCATGAAAGTCAGTATATCCTATTCCTAACCAATGCATTAGTTTCTAAAAGGCAAAAGCAGATATCAAATTTAAGCTGACATGGATCACAAAACCAATCCTTATTTCGTTATTAACGAGACTACTTGTACAAGCTCGGGGTTGAGAATCTCATGTTGCTCCTCTCCTGCTAGCTTTTTGAGTGCTAGTAAGGTTCAAGATTGAATTTTCTTACGAATATAATATAATGTGTGTGTGTGTATTATTTTATGTATCCTTGTACCCTAGTCTGAATTTTGAACATAGTCTGCTTATCCAAAATTTTCACACTTGTCATACTAGATACTTGGATCCGTATCCTTATCGGATACTCGTAACAAGTCTATGTAACATAGACCATAAGATATTTTTAATTTTTATTCCCTTCAGTAAGTTAGGTTCTGAAGTTGTGGAATTACATTTTGCCGGCGCTATACTTAGTTTCATGCCGGTTTAACTATTAGAAAAAGGGTAATAGCTGTTCTTTACTTAGAACTTGTGAATATTTGTAGGATGGAAATATTCGGGAAGTATTGATGCGGGCAGAGAAAGCGTTAAAGATGAGCAAACGAAAAGACTGGTACAAAATCTTAGGTATATCAAAAACTGCCTCTATATCTGAGATCAAGCGTGCTTATAAGAAACTAGCCTTGCAATGGCACCCAGACAAGAATGTAGATAGCAGAGAAGAAGCAGAGAATAAATTCCAAGAAATTGCTGCTGCATACGAGGTAAAGCTCAAGAACATTTTAATTCTTTTCCATTTCATCCTGAGGAAATAAGGATCTAAGGTTCAGAAATTTGAAACCGTAACTACAGGTTCTTGGAGATGATGAAAAGCGTACAAGGTATGATAGAGGGGAAGACATAGAAGAAATGGGAATGGGTGGCGGCGGTAATCCTTTTGGTCATGGAGGTCAACAGTTTACTTTCCATTTTGATGGAGGATTTCCCGGGGGTGGTTTTGATGGAGGATTCCAAGGAGGCGGTTTTCAATTTCATTTTTGATATCTACGGCCATATGGGGTAATTTTCTCTTGATGCTGTTCTAACTTTCTTCTTTACAAACATTAACTGATGTAGAGGCATTAAAAGTCGCGGGGAAGATTAATTTGATGTTATCTTTACGATTTTTTGCACTGAACCTGGAACATAGAGCTTCTGGAATTTGTATTTATTAGTTCAGAAATGCGATGGGATTATTCATTTTGGGTTCCAAATTGTTCCTCTTTTGAAGTATCTGAACTGCTGTCTTTTACTGGACTGTACTTATTCCGGATGAAAGCATGTATTCTTTCGAAAAATATGCGAAACCTACTAGAAATTTGGACTGGAAGTTAAACCATGATGGAAAAAGGCATCTCCTGAGTCACTCCTGATTTCTTAAATTTTTGTTAACAATGTTCCTGGGTTTTGGGTTTAACACGTTGAGTCTTCAATCATTATATTTTTGCGCATACAAGTCTATAATTAGAGTTTGTGAATATCAAACTCAACTAGAAGAGGGTGCAGGTCTCTTCTCGTTTGTCTGAGATTGTATTTTAGCATTCAAAATGAATGTTATTTCAGTTGCTGGTGAAATTAGTATTTCAGTTTTGATTGTATTCATAATATACAAAATTAAGTTTCCCATCTGATAGACCTTTTTTTTAAGATTAGGAGATTAATATGCAATGGTTAATTACCATACTAAACTAATCAGGAACAATATCTGCATTTTTTATGGTCCTATAGATAGAGTAATGACGCCATACTAGGACCCTGTTATTTTCAACTTATTTTCTGTTCAATTCCAGCATTCAGCCATCAATATTTAGCATTCATTAAGTTTCAGTTTATCTCATTATTATGCCTTCGGCGGAGTCTCTATAGAAGATATGGACCACGGGCAATCTCAATCTCAAACCTGGGATAATGAGATTTTCAGTTTGGAAGGCTGGCTTTGATCCTACAATGCACAAACAGACCACAACCCAGGTATGGATAAAATTGTTTAATCTCCCTTGGATCGTAGATTGTTATCTTGTGTTGCGTAAGGAATTGGGGTTCCGATTCGATTTGATCATAACACCATAGAAGGTGAATTCGGCCACTATGCAAGAATCTTGGTGGACATTGATCTATCGAAACCTATCATGGATCAAGTTCGAGTGGATACAGTAGAAAAAACTTTCTGGGTGACGGTGGAATACGAGAATATTCGTGATTTTTGCTCAACCTGTCACTCGATTGGTCATTCTCTGGCAAAGTGCAGAAGAAATCAAACTCAGGGTACAACTCAGACTACTAAAGAAAGATCGAATGTTTGGAATAGAAAGAAAAATAGAACATCCAGCTCTATTCTGATGGATACAACTCATGTCAATGGCAGTTCCGAGCGGTCCCCAATTCAGCAGGAAGGAAAAAAGGCAATCTCTTGGGCGGACGCGTGTGAAGAAACTGATAGTGATACTGAAAATATTAATGTCGATGCACTTGTTCTACATGTTCCAAAAGGGAGGGATGCGATATCCAACCTGGAACTCCTTCAACGTAGCAAACCGAGGCAACGAGATTTGGAGGAGAGGCTTAAGATTGTTGCAATAGTTCCAATAGAAAATGTTTTCCGTTCCTTGGAAGATAGTCTCAAGCCCGCTTAGAGTTTTGAGAATGAGCATAATGACGCTGAGATCAACATCACAAAAACCCCATCGGTTAAGGAAAGGGTGGAGAATATTGAGGGGATTAATTTGGAAGTATGTTTATAACATGGCAAGGCTTTAGAAGAGCAAGATGTGGCTGCGGAAGAGGAGAATTCTTGGGAAACAGTCAAGAGGAAAAAGAAGGGTTCTAGCCCTAACGAAAGTGGGTCTACATGCAACGCAACTGCAGCTACGCAAACTGCCGTCTCAAATTGGAAGCCATATATTTTTTGTCCAGAAAAAGAAAAGCTTAGCGGTTATCACTAGGGAGCAAGCTCAATGTCACCGCAGGAAACCGGGCTTTTAGTCTCCTTCATTAGGAGTTCATTAGATCATTTGAATCACACTCTGTTGTGATTGGCTTTGTTAACATTTCAGAGATGTTTTTTATTTTTATTTTTATTTTCTTTCCTTCCTTTTTTCTTTCTTGTTGCTTTTTTTCTTTTTCATTTTAATAAATGGAGCCGATTTTGACCGTGCTCAACCTTTACTTAAAAAAGTTTATGCATTTTATCAATATTATTAATTTATATTAATATTTATAAATAATAAAAAAATAATAAATATTAATGATAATATCATTTTAATTTTAGATCATTTTTATTTATACATTATATCAATATTATTAATTAATATCTGTAATCACAAATAACAATAAAGAAAAAGTAACTAATAATAATATTTTTAAGATTATTAATTATTATTTTTACAATGAATAATTTTGCAGGACAAATAAATAAAAGTGATAATATTTTATAAATATTGATAACAATTAAAATAATAAAATAATATTTAATAAGATAAAATATATAATAATAATTTATAATGGTATATTTAATTATTATATGTAAGAATTAATAAATTTTATTAGAATATATAATATTATTAAAGTTTATTAATCATTTTATTAATAATTTAATAATTTAAAATATTATTTATACTGTTAATTATAATTCAGTTTCAGTATCATTGAGTACCATTCAGTTTAACTCAGTACAACTAGTTATAAATTGAAAAGAAGAAGGCCTAAATCATATGCCATGTCAACAATCTACAATAAGATGAATAAACTTATCATGAACTTAACACATTTCGCTAACATTCAAATCATATAACGCGAGCATGCGATCCAATAAACCATCCATCCAGCGCAGTAGGAGATAGAATTTTTTTTTCTTTCTTTTTCTGAATCTTTTCCTTCAATTTCTGAGTTATGCAAGCCTAGCCTACTAATTTTGGATTCAAACATAACAATACAAAGAAAACTATTTTTTTCCCACTAAAGAGAATACAGAATGTGATACATTTTACATAGGAATAGAGGAAAGAATAATTCACAAGCAGTTCTGAGAACGCAAACTGCAACTATAACTTCCACACAATAAGATATGGTTTCAGTTTTTTCAGCAGGGGAAGAATCAGGAGTACCATCAGCCTTACCCACATTTAACCCAGGCATAGGCGCAGTAGCACCAGGCGACCCAAAAAGGCCCAACGGCAACAGAACCTGATCAACTTGATACACAGCAAGGGAACCATCACTGTACACAGTATTACCAACCGTAGCTGTATCAACCCCACTACTCACATTCACCTGATTCCCGAAACTCGTAACATTCAAAGGGAACCCGCCATCCCCACTATTCCCCGCCTGGGTTCGAAGGGGATTACTCACGGTTTGAAACTGTGACATGGCAATGAAGGTAGGATTATATGAAACTGGACCAGTTGGACTTTCTCCTAGTCGGTCAGCAAGTTCAGTGTGCCTGGTTTGAGGCTCGAAAAGGCGTTATCGGTTGGGGCGAAAATTGTGAGGCCTTGGGTCTCTTCTTGTGTTGCTTCAAGTATTTTTATGAAGGTTGTGTACTGACCGGCCTTTTCGAGTATTTTATGTTGGTTGGTCCGGGTGGGGCTTGAGAGGGAGATTGTGAATGAGTAAATGAAGAGAAAATGAGGAAGAAAGTGAAGAAAAGAAGTTGGGTTTTCGTTTTGTTTGTTTCTGGGGTTTGAAGAATTAGGGAGTTGGAAAGGATCATTATATTGATCCAGGATGAACCAACAAGGTGTAATTCAGTTGGTAATATTGGCTGAGCAAGTTGGAGGATAACAAGGTTCAAATTTCACTAAATATACTTGTTGGGAGGGGTGAGGAGTCTTAATTGTGACTAAGCTCCGAATAAAATTATCTCAACGAATATACTTATAAATATTACCGAAAAAAACATTGATCGAAGATGAGAAGTAGGTGTTGTGATTAGGTGTGTTTTAAAAAGCGCTAGGCGCTAGTCCGGGTGGCCAGGGCTTCCAGCATCTAAGCAGATATGTGATTTTTTTATTTTTCTAATATTTGTTGATAGATAAAAGTATAATTTCAACTAAAAATAAATTATGATGCAATAATATATTATAAAAACATATATTAGCATATAACAATAAAAGTCTTAATTGATTCTTATATGAAAACAAATCAACTCTAAAATAAATTCCTTAAAAATGCATATTCTCACAATTTTTTTTTGGTTTATAGCGTACTATTTTTCGGTTTGAGATTTAAAATGAAAATTATACGGTAAGAATATTTTGAACTATAATTATTATAAGTATTGGTATCTTAAAAATTGCGAAAAAAATCGAACTAAGCAGTACTTAAACGGTAATATATCGATTCAATGCCTGAAGAATGAAAAGTCAGACGGCAGGCTCCAAAATAGCGCCTTATAACCTCTTTTTTCTAGTACATTCTTTATCTTAATAAAAATAAGTTTTCAGGCGTGTGTTTGTATTTGGATTTAGATTCTCTAAAGTTATACATTTCAGTCAATCTCAACCATTCATTGAGTTTTAATGATTCAGATTTTATTGCACTGTGGATCCCACGAATCACTAAAACTAAATCTGAATAATGGATGGTTGAGATTAACTGAAAAGTACAACTTTAAAGAATCCAGATCCGTTATATTTACGCATTTGTGATTATGATATAATGACATATTTTGTAAAAACTGTCTTCTTAGATCATTACAAGGGTGACGTGGCTTCAGTAAAAATTAGTTGGCAAACATGCATGTTCTGTTGTTGACTAGATGACAAATATTAGAAGAGCTCTTTCGATCCTTAGAGCGTTACATATAAACAAATAATGGTTTTGTTTATTGTCATTTGTCACATGTGACATTTAAATTGATGTATCAATTTTAGCCAAAATTAAATGTCCAACTTATACAAGTTAGATTGAAGTTGATATTCTGAACATATATATCCGAAAAAGAAGTGAGGAATGGAGATCATATTGGAATTTAAGTACGAGTAGGAAACCATTGATATGGTAAAAAAAATGATGCATAAATATACATATTATTTCATTTATTTGGGTTTGGACTAGCTTTTCTGTCATTCTTCTGGTTCAAGTTTTCATGAGTCCATTTTCAACTTTTTTTGTATTATCACACTTATTTTTAATTCATAATTTCGTCTTTTCTTTCTTTTCTTAGAAAGTTGATTCAAAATTATTTTATGAATAAAACATAATTATCATTTAAAATAAATTCAAAACGTCTTACAAAATACAAGAATTTATATATAAAAAAAGTTAGGATTAAAATAAAGTTGAAAATTTATAAAGTAGTAAAAGTTTAATAAATCTCAATCTTTTATTAAGTTTAAACAGTTGAAATTTAGTGTATTATAAAATTTACAAACAACTTTCAATTTTAACCATTAATTTTAACTTTAATACTAACTTTAGAGAATCTAAATCTAAAATATTTCAACCTATACATTCAAAGTGTTAACAATATTGAATTTGCCACGTATGGATACTAATTAAAAGAATTATTTTTGTTAGATAAAGTTTGCTTATTTCCGGACTTAATATTGATTTTTTAACTACTATGACCATTTTAGTAATTTTTAGGCAAACCAAGTTAAATCCCAATGCCTATCAAACAAGCCATTTCAGTCATCATTGCCAGAAGTAATGATGCCTACGCTTCCATAATTTTGCCTGCCTTTTTTTATTTTTGGTAGTTTTTTTTTTGATAAACTGAAAATTACAAAAAAGCTAGCTAAAAAAAAAACCACAAAACACCTGTGGAGACCCAAGAAACAAAAACTTATAACTGATTCGAGCTAGAACAGGCTCTAGCCACCGAGATATTACATAGGTCCTTATCTAGGAGCTCTTCCATGGCTATAGGGGGCGAGTGAAGCAGCTTCGCTCCTAACTCAAAAGAGAGGGTCAATTTGGCTAAAAAGTCGGTGCATCTTAGTTTGTGGGAGGGTTCTTAAGATGTTCTTGATGTCCTTAAGAATATTACACAATGAAGTACATGATGGTGCTATATGAGGGTTCTGCAGGAGGTTGATGAAATCAAGAGAATCGGATTCCAAAATAACATTGGAGTATCCTTTTTCCATGGCGATTTGGATGCCAATGAAAGTAGCCCAAGCTTCGGAGTCCCCTTGCCAATGTTACGAAAGAATCCGATTTGCCATGAGCCATCTTGGTCTCTGATTATTCCCCCAACACCTATAACCTCTGAACGTCTATTCCAAGCTCCATCGACATTTAACTTGAACCAACCCTCCAGCAGTTTTTTTTTGCAGAAAACGTTAACTTCTGTGGTTCGTTGAGTGTTGCACAGTAAGGACGGTGACCAACATAATTTGCACTCCTCCAAGAAGCTCTTAATGGCGCTGCATTTATCCCTTGGAATATGTCCTTTATCGTTGGAAATCCTATTGTTCCTCCATTTCCACAAAAACCAGCATGTGATAGAGAATATTTGGCTCCAATAGCAGTCCCACATGTCTTTTTTGTTTCTATTGAGATTCGATTTCCACCAATCTTTACCGGTTGAGCTAAAGAAGTTGGGAAGAATCTTGGCAGCTCCCAAATTATTCCAGATGTCTTTACTATATAGGCCATCCCTGAGAATATGCAGAGTAGATTCACATTGCGTGGTACAGGTTTCACAAGTATCATAGTCAATAAGATGTCGCCGTCTCCTTTCCTCATTAGTAAGGATCTTGTTCTGATATGCAAGCCAAATGAAGTAGTGCACTATATGGGGTATCTTTAGTTTCCAAATGAGGCTAAATATGGGGTCAACTTGCTGATTTTTGGTAGCCAACACCATCTCATATGCACTCCTAGTTGAGAAGAGGCCTGGAGTGGTTTTGTTCCAAGCAATCCCGTCATCATCGCTACTGTTAGCACTTATGTGGAAAGCTGCAAGGTGAAGAAGTATGTTTTGTGGCAGTAGGTTTTCAAGCACCTTCCAATCCCAAGTGTCATCGTTTAGTATGTAGTCCCTAACTTTATTTTCGATATACTCATTTGGGATATTATCAATCATGTCACTAAGTGGCGTATCCATGAGCCACTTGTCTTGCCAGAATCTAACCTTCGTACCTCGTTGAGGAACCCAAATAGTGCCTTTCTTGAAATCAGGTATGCTTCTCAGCAAACTTCACCATAAATAAGATTTAATTTTCGAGTTTTCGGAGATTAAGAAGATATTCTCTTGTCGTAGGTATTTCTCTTTGAGCAGCTTAACCTAGAGTGCTTCAGGTTCCCTTATAACCCGCCAAAGTAAGTTCATCAAAAGAGCCACATTGTGTTCTTTGCTTGGTCTAATTTCGATTCCACCATGCTTTCTCGGTTGACACACCTACTCCCAAGGCATCAAATGGAGTTTCCTTTTTCCATTTTCACTACCCCATAAGAAACCTCGATTGGCTTTGTCTAACGACTCAAGGGTAGCCGCTGGTAGAAGATTTGTTTGCATAACATGGTTTGACATCCCGCTAGTAACGAACTTTATTAAAGTGGCGCGTCCTGCCAATGATAAACACGATGCTTTCCATCCCGAAAGTCTATTGTTCACATTATCCAGTACCGGTGCAAAAGTTTTCTTTTTCACCCTTTCTTGTAGTAGAGGCACTCCAAGATATTTCCCGAGGTATGACGTAAGAGGGATTCCACATTTTTGACTCAAGGACCGGGCCACCATAGAGCAGCTGACATTCTTACAAAAATAAAACCTTGATTTTTTCAGGCTCACTCTTTGTCCAGAAATGGCACAAAATTCTTTCAAACAAGTTTCCATAACTTCAATCTGGTCCGCAGTGGCTTCGCTGAACAACAGTAGGTCATTCACAAAAAACATATGAGAGATGGTTGGATCGGACCTATTACATTTTATTCCTTTCCAGAGACCCATATCCACCTTTGATTGGATGAGGTGGCCTAGTTTTTCTAAGCAAAGGATAAAAAGATAAGGTGAAAGGGGGTCAACTTGTTGAATTCCACGGGAAGGAGAGAAACTATCAGTCATGCTTCCCTTAAAGAGGATGCACATTGAAGATGAGGATATGCACTGGTAAATTAACTGCACCCAGTTAGTTGGCATACCAAGGCTAAATAGAGTTTCTCTAATAAAATCCCATCTCAACATATCATATGCCTTTTCAAGGTCAATCTTAATCACCATAAAACCTTTCTTTCCTTTCTTGATCCGCATTGAGTGCATCACTTCTTGAGCTATGATGATATTATCATTTATCTGTCTCCCAGGAATAAAACTACACTTGCTCGAGCCAATTAGTGTCGAGAGCAGTGGCTTAATTTTGTTGGCGATGATCTTCGTAATTGTTTTGTAAAGAATAGAATATAAGCTAATAGGTCGAAACTGGGATAAATTAATGGGGTTCTCCATTTTCGAGATGAGAACGAGGAGTGTTTCATTAATAACAGAGATGTCCACTCTCCCATTGAAGAAATCCATAACATACTGAATGAAGCCTTCGTTAACGGTCGCCTAGTGTTTTTGGAAAAAACCAGTCGGGAGTCCATCAATCCCCGGTGTTTTTAACGGTCCCATACCGAAAATAACAGCCTTGATCTCTGTCACAACAACTGGTCCAAAAGCTGGTTGCATAACGTCCTTGTCCAAACTAGGAAAACCATTAACAATCTGACTCTCAAAATTAGTATTTCCCTCCTCTATGAACAACTTCTAGAAATAATTAATAGCCATTCCTTTTAGTAATGCTTGATCATCAATCCACTTTCCATCATCATCTTATAGCCGATCAATTTTGTTTCTCTTGCGCCTGGTCATGGTCGAGATGTTAAAATATTGGGTATTCCTGTCTCCATCCTTTATCCTAGTTTTCCTTATTTTTGGTTCCAAAAAAGTTCTTCTTGGGCAAGGGTTTCCATTGATTCCTTCTTAACCTCAGTTTCGAGTAAAGAGAAGGAACGAGACCATTGCTTTTCTAATTCTCTGTTAATCCCCGCAAGCCTAGCCATAAGGCATTTCTTCTTGTAGGTTATATGGCCAAAGACATTTTTGTTCCAAGGAGCAACCACTTTCTTGAAATTAGTAGCCGCAACGAAGACGTCAGACCGGGGGGACCATCGTTCCTCAACCAATGTTTTGAAACCTGGGTGGGTTTCCCAAGCTACCTCATATCTGAACGGTCTATTGGAGTTTTCATAAAGAATACCTTCAGAACTCAATAGTATGGGGCAATGATCGGAATGGCAAAAGGGCAAGTTGGTTACTGTAGCATTTGGGAATGACATTCTTCCTGCCAAATTCGAATAGACTCTGTCAAGTCTAACCTGTAATCTATTTCTTCTCTAGGTATATTTATTTCCAATCACTCCCAAGTCAATAAGATTAACTTTATCAATTTGTTATTTATGCCTAGCGCATCGACTGATATATTGGGCCAAGCCCCCATGTTGATCATCTAACTTTGTAATATCATTGAAGTCTCCCAAAATGAACCAAGCAGAATTGGGGTTTACATTCAGATTTTTTTTATCTCCTCACACGTCTCACTTCTAATAGTTGCAATGGTACTAGCATACACTAAGGTCAAGAGGCAGTTGACTTTAGTCGATTCCACCTGGACATGAAGATAAGAATGACAGACTTGAAGAACAATAACTTTAGCAAAATTAGTTTTCCAGAATAGCCATATTCCTCCAGATAAACCAATGGATTCAATACATTCAAAACTCCAACCTTTCAACTTAGAGGCAACTTCAATAGCTCTAGGTTTACCCACTTTGGTTTCAACTAAACCAAACAAGTTCACTCTATGGGTCCTAATTAGGTCCTTCAAGTGAATATAGCTTTTGTGGCTTGCACAGCCTCTTATATTCCAAAGGAGACAATTCATGAAAATTGGATTTTTGAGGAAGCTAGAACTAAAAAGTACTTATATTTGACTTAGGTTGCCAGTTTGCACTCTACTGGCAGTGGCCTTCAATTTTTCTTTCATCTTATTCTCTTAAATGCCTTTAGAAGGTATCGTATCTGTTGGAATTGGTGGAGGTATATTTTCTGGTCCCAAAATACTTTGCACTGCCTCACGAATTACCAGAGCCTTCTGCTTTTTCTTTCCTTCCATTTCCTTGCCAGGTAGCATCAAGGCCTTAGATGAATTGCTAATTTCATGAGGTTTGAGCACGTTGACAATGATAGAACTGGTTGGAATTTATGCTTCCCTTCCTTTGGATTTTTCGGTGAGAGCAGAATAACCATGAGCTGGGGCTTTCACATTTGGACATGGAGTTTTGATCCGGCCTGATGCAATTGGATGAGTTGAGTTTTGGCAAATTAAGGATACATTAATGGGTCTATGGTCCTTTTGATAATTAGGCCCAATAGTTCTTTCTTGACTTTCTTTTATAGAAATAGGCCCAGTTGTATTATTCAAGCCCACCATGGGAATTTCACTTTTTTCTTAGACTACTACTTTACTTTCTTTTTCTTTCTCCATTATTTCAGCTGAGTCCAGGATTTGGAACCTACTACCAACGGCTCCATTTCCCATCACATCACTCTTACTCCCCTTAGACTAGGCACGTGGCTATAGGCCTAATGCAACTTGGTTCTTTGTGCCCTTTGAACCCTTCTTCTCTGGTGTACCCGCCGTAGCTTTCCCCGGAGAGTTATTTTTACGCCTCATGTTTTTCTTTGCCAACATCCAAGGTCTAAAATTGTCCAGAACCTCCGTCCTGGTGATGCTAATCATGTTAGGTTGAGTTTCCATTTCTTCACCAGTTCCGGTTATGACCATACATTCCACATGAAAAGCAAATATTATGAAGGCCTTCATGTTCAATTCTATAAATCCGATGCTTCAAACAAAATTTTGCTAACAATGGTTTGCTTAAATCGATTTCAGCACAAACTCGCACATACTTCCCTCTACTCGCACTTAATGTAGTGTTGTCAATATATAGAGCTCTTCCCACAAGATTACCAAGTTTCATTAGGGCTGAAGCATTATAATACTCAATCGGGATGCCTGGAAATCTCACCCATGTTGTGATTTTCGAAACCTAGACATCAAATGGGTCAAAATGGGGATGCCACTTAGCTACTGAGACTAAATGGTCAGCCACCATCCAAGGGCCTCCTTTTAAGGCTTCCGAGAAATCTTCTTTGGCCGAGAATCGTGCAAGGTAGAATTCATTGGATAGGTCAATTAACTCTATTGTCCCTCTTTTCTGCCAAAATTTGTAGAGTTTAAAGGCCAAGAAATTGAAACCCACTCTCTTGCCTAAGACTCTACATATTAAAGAGCATTTCCATGGCTTCCAGAAGGCTACTTTTTCTGAAGCTGAGAATCGAACCGTAGGACATCGCTCATCTTCCTCATCCTCGTCTTTGTTGTCCGAAATAGCAATGAACTCCTCTTCATAATTCCTCGATTCTGAGTGGTTGGAGTATTCTGACATGATTTTATCCTCCGCAGTGGCCGCTCCCCGGAGCTCATCTCGATAGGGAGATTTCTTTCTCACTGGAGACCCAGTTGTTTGCCTATTATTATCCTCATCCATTCTTTCATTGACACCCACCCCACCATCAAGGCCTTTAATCTTCTTGTTATTCCATTCCAATTGGTCACTTTCTTCGCCGAAAAGGGGATTCGAAACTTCAGCATCCATCGAACCTTCAATTGCAGGCTTCAGGGAAACATCCAATCCTTTTTATTTTTGGTAGTTAATCTACCATAAAAAGGTCTTTTGGATTAAGATTCATCTAATTCTTGCTTAACTGTGATTTCTCTAGGTGAATACTTCTTCAATTAAAGTTTTCTACGTATGTTAGGATAACTTGAAATCTCTACGGTTTAGTGACTTGCCAACTTTGACTGCTTAAGTTAAACTTTAATTCTGATTTATTATGACAAAACTATTTTGTTAAAAGTATTTTTGGAAGATTTTGGCCTCTAATTCTTATTAATAAAAAAATGTAATTATTATAAACGGAAAATTTTGCAAGAGAATGTAAGTTAATGAACCCTGAAACACAATTGAGTAGGAGGATTATACCTTACACTTTTATGCTCGAGTTTAAACTGTTTTTGTTTTACAAAAAATCAAATGTGAAACTCTAGTATATTCATAAAATTATTTAAATGTTAGATTTTGAAAATTAATTGCTCACCTATTGAATAATGTTAACTTAACACTATGGGATATTCTATGGTTACTTAAAATAACTCTTACTTTGCCTTCATCACCATTGGATGAGTGAGTGATATTTTGATCCAATAGTGATAAGAGGTAAAGTAATATTTACTTTATAAAAAACAAAGTAACCATAGCCTACACCACTAACTATCGATTTTGTATATTGCATTAGGTACATTATGTGGTTACTTTGTTTTTTACAAATATCCATTACTTTGCACTTTTCCACCATAGGATGAGTGGTGGTAATTTTAATTTAATAGTGAAAAAGACAAAGTAATGATTAAACAAAGTAACCATAGAATATGTCACTGGATTAATGTAAAAAATAAGAAAAACAGGAAAAAAAGAGAGGACCTAATGGAGAAAAGGATCATAAAATGGGTAACTTACCGGAATGCCCCTGTAGGAGATACTAATTTAAAGAATAGAAATAGCTAATTAATAAAAAGCACTTTCAGGGAAAAGTATTTATAAAGTACCCGATTATATTACATTAGGAATCTGTTTCAAATACCTATTTTGTACCTACCCTTACCAATTTGAAAACCCAAAACCCCAAACACCACAATACTGAAACTGGAAAAATTGACGCAACCCACCACCCCCACGATTCCGGTAAGAGAAACCAGTGCCGTGTGCTTTAACCATAGCCGTTCATTTCGAAACCGTCGTCATGTACTCCGACCACCAACGTTTAAACCAGTGACAGCCCTTTCAAAACTCAATTTCCCTCCTTTTGATTCTGAAACAACTCTCAACCACTCACACCGTCGCCGTCATCCAACCATCGAAACTGGACTGTCGCCACGATATCCGACCACCGATTCCGATTCAGATTCTGATCTCCAACCATCAAATTCGGAGTTTCATATAGACGGTTTTGCGGTTTCCAGAAGTTTGTTAATGAGAACTAGGTATTTTTGTTGTGTATTGATATACATTTTTTTTATATACTGGGAAAACCTAGTTTTAATCTAATTTGGAATTCGGATTTTGTAGGGAAAGGGGAAACGGACAGCAACTGATTCTGATTTTGAAACATCAAAAGAGGTAAGAATCTGTATGCTGAAATATGTATATTGATATACACTTATACGGAATAAAGCCATGCCAAAGCGTTTAAGTAATTGTGCATAATCTTGTTTTCATTTAATTGGAATAATCTTATTTCAAACTAATTTTGGTACCGAAATTTTTCATGGAATTAAGAAGAAGAAAGCGACGGCTTCCAAAGATGAAACATCAAATGAGGTAAGAATTTGGTACTGCAATTTGTATGCTGGTTTTACTTATATTTTGTACATGGAAACCAACTAATATACAACCATTGTAGTGTTATGATTTGTGTTGTATATTGCTGATATACAGTTGTAGTGCTGATATACAGTCTAAACAAAAAATGCCTATTAGCAATATACAACAGAAACTATATTTTGTTAATAACTCAATTTGTATGCTGTCATCACTATCTGCAGTTTATATGCTGATTTTACTTATATTTTGTACATGGAAACCAACTAATTGTGAAGTTTTATGCTGATATACAATTGTATTGTTGATATACAGTCTGTATAAAAAATGCCTATTATCAATATACAGCGGAAACTATATCACTAAAAATAACTCATCTATAAATTGTTGATATCCCTTTTATTTGGAATGTGGAAACCAACTAATGTACATGACTCATAAGTCAAGCTGTATACCGATATTTGTATATTGATATACAATTCTTATAATATTAAAATTGTCTGCCTATATACTAACTTATTTATGAATTGCAGTTGTCATCACTGGTTTACAACACCAAAGTTTTACAAACGTGGTATACCAGATTTATGATACAATCGGACAACGACATTATTCTTACCATTGAGAATATCTATAAAAAGTTTAGAAGCACAATATTCGGATATTGGGTGGACGACCCAGGGTTTAAGATTCGCACAAAGCTCCTACAGGGGCTTATACTTCGTGAGGTAAATCATTCAACAGAAAAGTTCTTAACCATATCTGTTGGAGGAGAGCAAAAGGAATTCAAACTGGAACACTTCCTTCTAATTTCCGATTGTTTAATGGTATAAGTTTGAAACATTGTGTAATGGTATTAGTTTGAAACATTGACCTTTATAACAGTATTTTGTTTTTTAGAATGAAACTTTACGATTATTATGTAAATGTTGAATTATTGATACAGATAGAGGTTTGTAGCAATGTTTATATTGATGATATACGTAAAGAATAAACTTTATACTATGATTGTCTATGGCACAAGGCACTGGTGAAGGCGCAATTTCAAATACGTGTATAACTCATTTATTAATATCATTTGCATGTTGTCATATCTATACTGTATACATTTATTAACTCATCTGTATATTGCTAATATACAGTTCCCAAAGAAATGTATATTAATGTGAACTGTATAACTCATTCAAAATAAAATTATATTAAAATTCGCGACATGTGTAATTTTGTATATTATTATATAAACAGTGTGTATACTGATATACATTATTAGCAACAATTACCCTAATTCATTGCAAAATATACTGTACACCGCTACCAAAAGGATTCATTTTTCCCTAATTAGAGTTTTAGCGTCGTCAAGCATCAATACTGTTCATGCATGCACATTATCTTTTAGGGGTATGCACCTATACTGTACACCGTTAGCAAAAAGGATTCATTTTATCCACCCTAAGGTATTAGTATTGTCATGCATCAATACGGTCCATGCGTGCACAATATCTTTTAGGGGTAGGCATCTATATTGTACATCGTTAGCAAAAAGGGTTCATTTTCTCAACCTAGGGTTTATGTATCGTCATGTATAAACATGAACCCTTTTTGCTAATGGTGTACAGTGTAGATGTCTACCCCTAAAAGATATTGTGCACGCATGAACAGTATTGATGCATGATAATACTAAAACCCTAGGGTGGGTAAAATGAACCATTTTTATAACAGTGTACAGCATAGGTGCATACCCCTAAAAGATACTGTGCACGCATGAATAGTATTGATGTGTATTAAACCGTATATTACTAATATACGAGGGGAATATAATGTATATCAGACCAAAAAATTGAAATTTCACATCAGTATAAAACATAACCATAAGAAAAAGCTTAATCAAAGGTAAACTGTATGTTGGGTGGACCACCCCAAGTTTAAGATTCACACGAATCTGCTGCAGTTTAATAATATTAGTTTGAAACATAGAATAGTGTAACATTATTTTTTTGTAGAATGAAACATTGCAGTTATTATTTAAGTTATGAATTGTTGCAACAAATAAAGGTAAACTGTATACTGATGTATATTGTTCTAACAAAAATGTGTATATTGATAATATACGATTTGAATAAACTGTATACTATGATTGTACAAGGCTCAAGGCACACGTCAAGGCGCAATCGATGATATATGAATTCAATAAACTATATATTATGATTGTACAAGGCTCAAGGCACAAGGCAATGCACATTCAAGAATTATAATTCATAAATGAATGGAATTATAATTCATAAATGAATAAACTATATACTAATATACATTCTGGAAACTCAAACTTACATAATGCTAATATACAATGCTAATATACATTCTGAAAATTCATAATTACATAATGCTAATATACAGTACTTCTTCTTCGCTCCTATTCCAAACAAGCAGCACTATGATTTCCTCTTCAAATACAGAAGCGAACAAAACAAATTGAAATTAGACAATCCACTTTACTTGACGGAAGTTTCTATGAATTCTAAACGAAATTTTTTTGACAATATACATATGATAATATAAAATGTGGAAACTTAATATTTTGTAATCATAAAAATGACTTTATGTATAATAGGGAAACGGCTATACAAGTGTGGCAAGCAAAATCACTGAAATATTTTGTTATATGTTAGCAAGTGTATATTATATACGGATACCAATATACAGTATGGCTTGCAAACAGAATTAAAAATTCCAGAAAAGCTGCAACTCAAATTATGATATCACGACATGAACAAATCGGTGACTAGCAATTCCAAAACAAGATCAACGAATATAGAAGCTGACATACCTTGTAAAGTAACTTCTCTACTGAGAGATTGAATGCACAATGTGTATTTCATTATTTCATGACACTTTGACATGGTTAGATTGATTCCGAAAATAATGACAAAAACCGAAACAAGGAAAAATGAAGTTGAGAGAATGAACAGAATCAAAAGTGAAGACGACATGGAATCACTGTCGGCAATCTCATCTTCTACTATCAATTTCGGCAATCCTCTCAATTTTGACAATTTCAGAAATCGACAGGGAATCAAAAACTAAAATAGGAATTAATTAAAAAACTAAGAAAGGGAAGAAATCGGAATTTGAATGCTGCAATCATGATCTCCTACAAAATAGGGATTCTCAAAATAACTAATTTTTGGAGTTGGTGTAAAGAATGAATTAGTTTATTAAAAAAATTATTTAATAAATATATGTCAAAAAGGGGCATTTTAAGAATACAAATGTCATAAGTAGGGGTGTGCAGAACCGAACCAAAACTGAAAAAAATTAGTCGAACTAAACTGAATTGAATTTGTTTCGGTTCGGTTTCGATTTTTAAAATGCTTTAAAAATCGGGCTTCGGTTCAGGTTCAGTTTTTGTTATAAAAATCGTAATAAAATCGAACCGAACTGAATAAACTAATATATGTAAATTTTTAAAAATAGATTTATATTATATCTAATATCTTAATTATATTAACGATGTGCAACATTATAATTAATAAGCAGTGACTTTAAAACTTTAAGATTATGATTCATTCAGTAATTCTTTATATATGCACGATATACCACTTAACTAATATCTTTTATGTAGCAATATTTATATTTGTTGTTATAAATATCAATTCCAAAATCTAATTATCATCAAATTTAATTCATATTAAGATAAAATCAACTTTAAATCTCTCGCGCATAACCACAAAATCAAAAACTAAACAATAAATTATTTTATAAATTATTGAGAAATTCGGTTATAACCAAACCGAATCGAAATATATTCGATTTTGTTTACACTGAACTGAACTATATTTGGTTCAATTTCGTTTCTTATTATTTTACTTATTTGGATTTTGGATCGGGTCGATTAGGTCAAATTTGTAAACCGAACCGATATTTGATCACCTCTAGCCATAAGGGTGCATTTTAGACAATTTCCCTCATAAAATAGAGTATATGATAGGCGAAGCCCACATTTTGAATGGTTAAGATTGATTACATAACTCTCAACAAAATTTTCCTCTCACTTCTTTTATCTCGATCTCTCTCTAACTTTACTCTAAAATTACTTTAGAGAATCCTAATAACAATGACAAATTATCATAAAATAACTATTTTTTTACATTTGTTATTTTCTTAATCATATTATTATATTTTAATTTCTCTTCTTTTCTAGTTGTCTAAAACATATAAAATATAAATAATCAGAGATGGTAGCAAAATATTTTTATACTTCAACATATATTTGATGCCACCTCATCATTTTGCCCTTTTTTAATATATTATGGAGACCACAATATTGAAAAAATAGTTATAACTTCCATAAAATTTTCTAAACATAATAGAAATAATTATTCTTATTTTTTTTCTTTTCATTTATTTCTTTGTCAAACACCATCTTCTTGTTGATCTCCATGGCACCGATGTCGTCTTCTTTTTTCTTCTTGTGCCTTTGCTGGTGGTCTCCCGATTTTTATTCCTTCAAGTGCAGATTCTAACTCTGGTGGTTTTTCGACTTCAAGAGGAGCTGTTGCATTATCTGCAGGCGTGTTCTGTACATGTATAATTTCTGCTTTAAGGGATAAATTTGTGCATTTAATAATATTTTTTTTCTTGAATAGATGCAACTCATAACATGTTGCATACTGAACTAGTCTTTAAGCTTGTCAGTTCTCAAATACAAAACGAGTTCATTATTTTATTTACAAACAAAAATAATGATATCAGATTTATTACATAAATTTTCCTACTTATAATATTGTTTATTCATTGCATAATAAATTATTAAAAAAGTTTTGAATCAACAAACTTTAAACTTTAAATTAAAATGATACATAGATGAATTAAAATTATATATATTTCAAGTATATGTACCTAGAATATTTTCGTTCATCAGTGAAGTCTTATTTATAATATGTAAAAAAAATAATAGACCTTGTTCACAATCTTTTTTTCCAAAGAATATTGGTCATTAAATTAATCAGATGCGATTACAACTCTAATTAAAGGTTGACAAGTATTGACCCAAGTCTCCATACTAGTCGATGAACCAGTCGCTCTAGCTATCAAATTTGCAGCCTGATTTACTTTATGACAAACATAAACTAATCGAAAAGATCTAAATTATTTAATAAGTTCTAAGCAATCCTTAAAAATAAAGTCAATGGGAGAATAAAAAGGTGATTTGTTGTTCAATGCATGCACCACGTTAATAACATCAGATTCTAATATGACATTATCGAAATTCCTGTCTTTTAGCCAGCCGAGTGCTTATTTACAAATCATTGTCCCCGCCACAAACGCATCTCCCCCTCCCTGCGTAAGAGTCGACCTAGTCGCAAAGACCGAACCGTTTGAATCACGAATAATGCACCCATGACCAAGCATACTACCCGAATGAAATACAACAACATAAATGTTGCATTTGACCCATCCCACATTTGGCCTTCTCCATGCTACCTGTGTCGTGGCCACCGCCTGTGTAGATAATATTGGGTTCGCCAATTTCCACTCTGTTAAGAAGCATAAGCCATGCCTGTAGACCTGAACTAGGCTTCTAAACTTGCCTCGCCACACGTAATTGTTCCTTCGGGCCCATTTCGCCCATAGAGTACATGCTGTCTTTTCAACTACATCTCATGAGTTAGTCTGTAACCAACCCCACCATGAAGATAAATTATCCAAACTAAGCGGCCAACCTTCCCCAAATAGCTATCGAATATACAAAAGCGCAACCCATAAGGGCATGAAAGCCATCCTCATTGCCATCACCACAAATAGCGCATATTGTGTCTACTTCAACATGTCTTTGAGTCAAACTGCATAATGTCGACAAAGAATTAGTTGTAATTTTCCACAAGAAGGATTTCACCCGAGATGGAACCCCGAGATCCCATAGGATACTCCACTCCGGCGCTACAAATAGACCTTGTTCACAATCTTTCAGCGAGCATATTCATGACCTTTTTCACGAGCCTCTAATCGAGATTGTCTATGAGCTTTCGAACCAAACTTTAACATTTAGTTCAATTAAATTACAAACCGAGTCAAAAAATTTTATTCATGAACAGACCGGTCAACTTTAGCTAAAACATTTATTATATATATATATATTGTGTTTTGTGACAAATGCTTGGTCTAGCGATTGAGCCGTAAAGCTGTGATCCTAGAGGTCGCAGGTTTGAGTCCACATTCGGGCGGAGTGGAATAAGTTTTCCTTTATTATTATTGTAAGCCCATATGAGATAATTTTTATAAAAAAAATATATATCCAAATTTAAATTCAAGTCATGCTAAGTGTCATTAACTTTTTTAAGATACTGTATTAAAATTTTGGTTCAAATAATCTTTTTTTTGCAAATCTGAATTTCTTCAATAATATTTTTCTTTCTGAAACATCATCAACAAAATGAAGAACATTTTAGGAAAAATATATAAGAGAAAAGTATCTTATAATATTTTTCATTAAACGTATTAGTATTTGGTTTTAAAAAATCATAAAAGATGCATATCCTCATTTATAGATGATTCAATTATATATATAGTGTGTACCATTCTACATTCAAAAAAATTCAATGCAATTTATTCTATATTTATAAATGAAATTTATAATATCATTAAATATGGATAAAACAATAAATTTAACTAAACTTATTAGCACTAATATCAATTCTTTTAACAAAGTTAAAATTTGTTTAATTTGGTTGAAAAGCACCTAATGACTTTTTTT
The DNA here is from genome assembly GCA_947683365.1 of Euphorbia pulcherrima. NCBI lineage: Eukaryota > Viridiplantae > Streptophyta > Magnoliopsida > Malpighiales > Euphorbiaceae > Euphorbia > Euphorbia pulcherrima. The sequence continues at coordinate 30,895,800 of CANTUS010000001.1, forward strand.
TAACCAAAGAAGTGGCAAGAATAATGAATTACTATATGCATTAATATCATTATCAAACAAGTCAAATATATATTGTCAACAAAAACCCTCCATCATCTGTGCCGTCCACCTAGTTGACTTTAAAAATGCAAGTCAAACTAATACGCCACAAAACAGAGGATCAAAACCCTCAAATTGATCTCCAATTCTCCATTGAAGTCCAATGCCCAGAAACAGCTAAGCACAAAGCAAAGTGAAAAAAAGGCACAATCTTCATCATCGGAGCAAAATCAGACTCATCAATTCAGAGCAAAGAGAAAAATACGTATCGCAATCGGAAGTCAGAATTTTCAATTTCGTAATTAGGAAAAGAAAACCCTAATGTCATGATCAGATGTTGTATGGTGTACAGTAGTTCACGGCATCATGATGAATTCAACCAACGGCATGATTTCCGCGTCATCGGCATCGGGAAACACTCAGTCGCCGGGTTTAAAGACGTATTTTAAAACTCCGGAGGGTCGTTATAAGCTTCACTACGAAAAAACTCATCCTTCCGCTCTGCTTCACTATGCCCATGGTAAAACCGTTACTCAGGTACTTCATTTTTTCAATTATTACTCATTTTTCTTAATTGAATTGTTCGGAGCTTGTTTCAAGTTAAATATCCATTCACTGAAGTTGAGCGTATCTATCAGGCTTTCGGTTTTAGTTTCTGATTACTGGGTTTCTGTTTTTATTGTGACTACTATGTCAATTAGCTGCAGTTTTAGGGTAGTTTTGTTTTTTTCATATGAAAACGGGTAGTAGCAGCCTTGTAGGACTCTGTTAACACCTTCCCCCCCTTTTTTAAGTGAGTTCATGATTAGATTCTAATTAGAAATGAATCAAATGCTTGATATTGGATTCTGAAGGAATTTTTTTTTTGTGTAATTTGATTATCAGGTAACATTAGCTGATCTGAAGGACAAGCCAGCCCCATCAACCCCAACAGCCGCTGCTTCGAGTTTTAGTGCTAGCAGCGGTGTGCGATCGGCTGCAGCAAGGTTGTTAGGGACGGGCAATGGAAGCCGAGCACTTAGCTTTGTTGGAGGCAATGGTGGTAGTAAAAGTATCAGTGGCAGTAGTAGTAGGATTGGGTCATTGGGTGCATCAAGTTCTAATAACTCATTGATTAATTCAAATTTTGACGGGAAAGGAACTTACCTGATTTTCAATGTGGGAGATGCAATCTTTCTAAGTGATTTAAACTCCCAAGATAAGGTAATAATATGGCACATTATGTTTTAATTCTTTTGCTTAATAAGAAGTATTGGATTGCTAATTTAGAGAATTGTTCTTTGATGTAGGATCCAATAAAATCTATACATTTTAGTAATTCACACCCTGTATGCCATGCCTTTGATCCAGATGCGAAGGACGGTCATGATTTGCTTATCGGATTGAATTCTGGTGATGGTAAGTTCCTTTCTCAAAATTCAATTTCATCTCTTAAAAGGTGTCTTAAATTTATTGGTTATCTGCTCTGCACTATTGTAGTGTACTCGGTGTCACTGAGACAGCAATTACAGGATGTTGGAAAAAAACTTGTTGGGGCCCAGCATTATAATAAGGATGGTTCTGTTAATAACAGGCAAGAGTTACTCAATCGTAAAGCCAGTTATATTTTTATTTATTTATCCTCTTACTTCGATGATGCCCTGTTACTACTTTTTTCTGTTTTGGCTGTTTCTGAAATGCTCAATGAATTTATTGAATACCATACGATTAAGATTTTTTGTGATGCCAAAACTAAATTGCAGCCTTATAAGATGCTACATATGAAATTGCAGAGATGTAGAATTCGTATTAATGATGAATGTTCCACTAGAAAACACAGTGTTTTTGCACTTGATTAAAATGCTGTTTGTAGTATAAGGCAAAACTATGAGATAGTGAAAATAGTTGGCACTCACCTTTAAGATTCAGCAGTAGAGAGTGAAAGCTGATCTTCTAAATTCCTGGTTTTAGTCAAATTAGCAGCTACGGGATAATATCCATTTCTTTATCTCAATAAAGTATGTATAAAGAACTGGATGGAGTACTCTTTTAAAGACATATCTGTACTGTTGTCTTAGAGAGATGCAATGGCTTGTGTTCAAGGGTGTCAAAAAACGACCAAACCAAAAACTTAAGCTATTAGGTAAGGTCCAAGAGTAGTTTTATTATCACTGTTAAAGTGAGAGTGAAGTCGGTCTAGATGGATATTGGTTCATCATTTCGCATACAAGACATTTTTCATACCTCTTCAGCTATAATTGAGATGGTGAAAGAAATATGGGGGGGAATTGAGTTGAGAGCAAAATGATAACTATTTTGGTGTCCCGTTTCAGCATTTATTTATCATATGCTTACGTATAATTCTGGTGTCCTCTTCCTCGATTGTATTATCTTGTCGAATTCCACTAGATATATCTTGTCCTCGTCTTTCCATGAACTTCATGGGGTAATATCCTCTAGGCCTTATAAATGTTCAACTTCTTAACCTGTGGTGTGAAAGTTCCCCAGGCCCTGTAGAACTTGATTTGGCAACATGCATTGTTATTAAAATTGTACAATTCTTGATAAATAAAACTTACGATTAGTTTCTCCCCAAATTAATTTGATTATATAGGGAGAATTTAAATCCACCTGAATCTACCAATTTTGTGGTAAATAGGCCGATCCAGCAATTCAGTCGATTCATGAACTCGATATAAAAAGAACAGTTATGATTTGGTTTGAAGGCAAAACAGAAATCCCCACAAATACAATATTGGAAAACAAATATAGGAAGATAATAAAAATAATAATTAATTTACAATTACTTATTAATTTAGGATCAAATCAAAGTCTATCAATCAGAAATCAAGAAACGATAGTGCAATTATGGACGAAGAAGAAGTAAATAATTATGATTACCTTCGTGATTCCCTTTGTGATGAACAATGATTAGCGAATTGATTTTATTATGATTATATTTTTATTAGATAAAAATTCTAAGTACTTGGTTGATGATATTATTTAAGTTTTATATTAAATTGCATTTGTAGCCTTAGATTTCATAATATCTTAAGCTGAACTTGTTAAATGTTCTATTTTATGAACTTGAACCGAACTATGAAATGAAATTTTGTGAATTTTATGATTCACAAAATTTGGATTCCAATTCTCGATTTGACGACTATGGCTACAGGTAGAAAAACTTATAAGGAGTTTACACTTGTATAATACTTGCTCTACTCTCTTTGGAACCCCCATGCTTTTATGTAGTCTGTGGTACTGTCTCGGCCAGAGCAGAGTTGATGAAAAAGTTTTTTGATAAGAAAAAGCAAATTAATTCACTCATATGCAGGACATGTATCCAATTTTCAGTTTATTTATCGGATTCTTCTAAGAACTCTTGTCTACATTTTACATAAGGCAATCTTTTGGAGACCACTTTAACGAACAACTTTTGTTTTCAACAGCCGTTGTACAAGTGTCGCATGGGTTCCTGGAGGTGATGGTGCTTTTGTCGTTGCTCATACTGATGGGAATTTGTATGTGTATGAGAAGGCAAGCCTCCTTGTAAAAAGAAAAAAAATAGTTTTTCATCTTCCTTAATTTCACCTCTTTTATTTTTCTTAATTCTGTGATCTGGATATTCACTTAAATTTCATTTTCTAGAGTAAGGATGGTGCAGGTGAGTCTTCATTCCCCGCTGTTAAAGATCCGAGTCAATTTTCTGTTGCACATGCACGTTATAGTAAGGTATGTGTCACATATTCGAGAAGAAGAAAGTAGAGGGAGCAGATTGGCTATTTTACATATCTATTTTATTATGTAATTCCTTTTATGAAATCTGTTAGTAATAGTAGTTTCTAGAATTACCTTTCCTTGAAGGCTACGATAGCCAATAGAATCATTGTACTAGGCAGTTATTTAGTTTTTGTCTGCTAGTATGAGCTGTCCATGACAGACTGTAAAGCTCTATTTATCCCTTTTGCTGTGTAGCAGGGAATTATCCAATGAATTATCATCAACTCCTGTTCTCTCTATTATCAGCCCTAATTCTCTAATTCTTTCCTATCTATTCCTTTCTTTTCTACCTATTCTTTTGTAAATCTGTCAACTGTTTCCTAAAAGCTTGACATTGGTACCAGAGCCCATCTTTCCTTGGCCATCTTTTCATGGTAAAGAAAAACACTGCCAAGAAAAACATGGAATCTCTACAAGAACATCTAAAGGCAATCACAGAAAGGCTTAACAGTAGAGATGAGAGAAATGTTGAGAATTTCGAAAAACTGGAGGCTACACAGGCCAGTTTTGAAGGTAACCTCAATGGTATTAGGAGGGATCTCTATGATCTGAAGAAGAGCCATGTGGACGCTGTGGAAAGAAATGAGATTGCTATGAGCCAGTTGGCTCAAACCCTTACCCATAGTTTTTCTCAGGTACTGCAAACCCACCTAAACAAACCAAACACAGTTCCCCAACCCTCTATCCTACCATCACCCATCACTAATACCCCAACTTCTAGCACCCAACCCATGTCTATGGTGGTGCAATCTGAACAACCAGTAAGAAGAAGACTGCCAAACCCTAATGAAGAACCCATTCATTTAACCACCCAGTTGAAAACTGGAACCAAAAAGTTCCCTACCTAAAGAAGCTTTTGCCCAAATGTGAGCTTCCTCATTTCACTGGTGAAGATGTAGAAACCTGGACTAGTAAATGTTCAAGGTATTTTCAAATATTTGAAGTTATGGAGGAAAGAAAAGTGGAGCTGGCAGGATTGTATATGTTTGGGAAGGCTGAGAAGTGGTTTAGAAACTAGATTACTCATCACCCTGGAATCTGTTGGGAGGAGTTTAGGCTGGAAGTGGAAAGAAGGTTCAGGGAGACCGAGATAGAGGAGGTGGTGGAACAGCTAGCTCAGTTAAAGCAAACCTTAACTGTTTTACAATATCAAGAGCAGTTTGAAGAAATTAAGTTGAAGATGGAGAGGGTTCACCCTGAGCTAACTGAGATATACTATACTAAGTGCTTCATTGCTGGTCTTAAGCCTGATATTAGGGCAGCAGTGAGAGCTTTAGAGCTTACTGAAGTTTACCCTGCTATTAAACAAGCAAGGTATCAAGAAGCCCTTATGAAGAACATAGCTGAAACAATCAAACCCAAAATGACATTCAAACCAACCTCAAACTCCAAACCATGGCAAACACCTTACCCGATCTCTAAACCTACCATACCACCTACCTCAAAACCTACCAAACCTAAGCCTACCTCAAACACCAACCCAAACACCAATAGAAGAGTTCCAGGAGCATGCTGGAAATCTGGAGAGAAATATTTTCCAGGGCATCAGTGTGCCACCACTGCTAAAAAGCTCAATGCCCTTCAAATTGGAGAAATAGAAGAGGAGGAACCAGAAGGGGAGGAGGCAGTAGTAGAAGGGGAGGAGCAAGATGGGCTAGAAGAAGAGCAATTATCCCTATCAGTACATGCTTTAGATGGTGGGCTGAATGACACTACCTTTAAACTCAAAGGGAGTATGATGAAAAGACAAGTGATGGTCCTTATTGACAGTGGGAGCACTCATAGCTTCATTGATCAGAGGCTAGTGCAAGAAGCAAAACTGCCCTACACTCCAGTGAAACCAATCCCTGTGACTGTGGCAGATGGGAGACAAATGGAAGTTAAGGCTAGATGTGGTGATTGTGAGTGGACCATGAATGGGCAGAAGTTCCAGTTTGACCTGAGAGTGTTGGACTTGCGAGATTATGACCTCATCTTGGGCACTGATTGGATGAGGAGGCACTCTCCAGTCACCTTTGACTATGGCAAAAACAAGCTGCTCATACAACAAGGAGCTAAGAAGGTTGAGCTGCAAGGTGTAACAGAGGAGGTAACCTTGAAACTTATGACTTTGAAATCTCTTGATAAACTGGTGTCTAAAGGATGGAAGGGAGTCAAGTCATCTTTGCTAGTAATGTCAATAGCTAAGGAAGAAATAGAAACCAAGTCACCAACTGTTCCTATCATTCCTAAGGCTATACAACCTCTCATTGACCAATACCAGCATGTATTTCACACTCCTACAACCTTACCACCTAAAAGGAGCCATGACCACCAAATTATACTAAAGGCAGCCACTGACCCAATTAATGTCAGACCCTACAAATACTCACCCTACCAGAAGAGTGAGATAGAAAAACTAGTTGCAGAAATGTTAGGAAGTGGGGTAATTCAGGAAAGCTATAGTCCGTATTCTTCCCCTGTTTTGCTAGTTAAGAAGAAGGAGGGTAGTTGGAGGTTTTGTGTGGATTATAGAGAACTTAACAAGGCCACAGTCAAAAACAAATTCCCTATACCTGTAATTCAGGAACTAATAGATGAGTTAAGTGGAGCAGCCATTTTCACTAAACTAGATTTGAGATCTGGTTACCATCAAATAAGAATGGCTGTGCAGGATATCCCTAAAACTGCTTTTAGAACCCACCATGGCCACTTTGAGTTCTTAGTTATGCCCTTTGGCCTTACACATACCCCTGCCACTTTTCAATCACTAATGAATAACCTATTTAAACCCTTATTGAGGCATTGTGTGTTAGTTTTCTTCGATGGCATACTTGTTTATAGCCCTGACTTAGAGTCTCACATCTTATACTTGCAACAAGTATTTCAAATTCTTGATAATCACCAGTTATATGTCAAGGCTTCCAAGTGTGAATTTGCTGTTAACGCAGTTTCCTACCTAGGACACATTATATCTAAGGAAGGGGTGTCTACTGATCCATCTAAGATAAAGGCTATGGTGGATTGGCCTCAACCAACAAGTCTTAAGGGTTTGAGAGGGTTCCTAGGACTAACAGGATACTATAGAAGATTTATTCAAGGCTATGGCCAGTTGAGCAGGCCACTCACTGACCTCCTCAAGAAGGATCAATTCCATTGGGGACCCTTAGCCCAAGAAGCCTTTCTTACACTCAAAACCTTTATGACTCAAGCACCTGTTCTGGCACTACCTGACTTTACAGTTCCATTTGTAGTTGAATGTGATGCAAGTGGCATAGGAATGGGGGCTGTATTAATGCAAAAGGGGAGGCCTATATGCTATCTCTCTAAGATGTTTAGCCCAAGAAACCAGAAGTTGAGTGCCTATGAGAGAGAGCTTCTGGCCATCATCTATGCTTGTTCTGCATGGAGGCATTATTTGGAAGTAAAGGCCATTTGTCATTCGAACAGACCATGAAAGCATTAAGCATCTGTTAACACAGAAGCTGCACACTTACAGCATAAGGGCATTTCAAAGCTGCTTTGGCTAGACTACACTATACAGTACAAGAAGGGCTTGGAGAAGAAAGTGGCAGATGCACTATCCAGGAAAGATGAAGATCAAATGCAAATTATGACTATCACTACAGTAGTACCAGATTGGCTCAAGGAAGTAGAAGATTCTTATGAAGAAGATGACATGGCAAAGAAATGGATCCCGGAGCTAACTGTTTCATCTAATGCTCATAAAAGGCTAGTCTTGAGTAATGGGATTCTTTACTATGAAGGAAGGATCTATGTGGGTAAAAGTTCAGGCTTAAGAAAGAAGATACTAGCTAAATTTCATAATTCACCAGTTGGGGGACATTCAGGCATTAAGACCACTATCAGCAGGCTTCAACGCCATTTCTACTGGCCTAATTTAACCCAAGAGGCAGCAGAGTGGGTCAGGCAGTGTGACGCTTGCAGTAGGTGCAAATCTGAAAATGTAGCTTACCCAGGCTACTTACAAGCTATTCCCATACCTCAACATGCCTGGCAGCATGTCACCATGGACTTCATAGAAAAGCTACCAAGATCTGAGGGAAAAGACACCATCCTAGTAGTAGTAGACAGATTCACTAAAACAGGACACTTCATTGCATTGACTCATCCATTCAGTGCATCAGTGGTAGCCAAGGCCTTCATGGATAATGTATTCAAGTTACATGGAATGCCATCATCAATCGTTTCTGATAGGGACAGAATTTTTACTGGGTTGTTTTGGCAAGAATTTATGAAGTTAATGGGAACAAAGCTGCTTTTCAGTAGTGCATACCATCCACAGACAGATGGCCAGCCAGAAAGATTGAATCAGTGCTTGGAGAATTATTTGAGGGGGATGTGTCACATGAAACCTACTAAGTGGCATCAGTGCATCAGTGTAGCAGAATATTGGTATAACACCAATCATCACAGCTCCATCAAAATGAGTCCTTATCAAGCCCTCTATGGAGTTGTTCCTCAACTACCTGTCCTACCCCCTATGACAACCAATGTAGCAGCAGTAGAGGAGTTACTTGAGGAAAGAGCTAAGATGGATGCATTGTTAAAGGAAAGGTTTTCTATGGCTCAGAATCGCATGAAACAGTATGCGGACAAAAAGAGGTCTGAGAGGGAATTCAACAAAGGGGATTGGGTCTATTTGAAACTGCAACCCTACAGAAAGACATCCTTGAGAACAAGGGGGGGGGGGGGGGGGGGGGGGGGGGGTTACTGGAAACTATCATGCACGATCAACTTGGTATACAACCCTTCAAAGTATTGAACACAAGGCATGCTATGGTGGGAAATGAGAATTGCAAGCAACTGTTGATTCAATGGAAGGGCTTCTCTGCAGTAGATGCTACTTGGGAGAAAGAGGCGTATTTCAGTAAGCAATTTCCAGAATTCTACCATTCTTGGGGACAAGAATGTGCTAAGGAGGGGGAATTGTCACATCTTCAAGAAGAAGAAAGTAGAGGGAGCAGATTGGCTATTTTACATATCTATTTTATTATGTAATTCCTTTTATGAAATCTGTTAGTAATAGTAGTTTCTAGAATTACCTTTCCTTGAAGGCTACGATAGCCAATAGAATCATTGTACTAGGCAGTTATTTAGTTTTCGTCTGCTAGTATGAGCTGTCCATGACAGACTGTAAAGCTCTATTTATCCCATTTGCTGTGTAGCAGGGAATTATCCAATGAATTATCATCAACTCCTATTCTCTCTATTATCAGCCCTAATTCTCTAGTTCTTTCCTACCTATTCTTTTCTAAATCTGTCAACTATTTCCTAAAAGCTTGACAGTATGTATCTCGTTTTTTGGCTGTAAATAAACTTACTGAGCTAATATTCTTTTCGAGCCTTGCTTCTAAAATCAGATTGGTCGTTGTAAATCAATAATTTTCAAATTCCAAAAGCAATTACTTTTTTTATTGTTCACTTGCATGAGAATACGCACCATAAGTTTAGGGGTTATTGGGAGAGAGGGAGAGAGAGATTTGTTATGCTTTTCCTTTTCTGTATTAAAGGATTGATGCCATTTGAAGTCTGAGTGCCTTTCTGTTCTGTATAAGTCTTGTAGATCTTCGATTTATAGTTATAACCCAGTGATAGACACTGGGAAATGATACATTGAATATTTTGTGCCGGGATTTTCTAATGTTTCAATTTCTACAGCCTAGTAGTTGGTTGTGGTAAACACAATTTAAGATATGCTTCTAGATCGATAATTATTTACTTGTTTGGGATTCCATGCATCATTTCCTGACTTGTGTAAACTATGTGCAGAGTAATCCTATTGCCAGGTGGCATATATGCCAAGGTTCCATTAACAGCATTGGTTTCTCCTTTGACGGGGCCTACTTAGCAACTGTAGGAAGAGATGGTATAAAACCATTTATATATCGTTTGCACCAAATATTTTGTTTTTTTTATTCAAATGATTGAGATTAACATATACCAAATGCAGGTTACCTACGAGTTTTCAACTATTCTAAAGAGCAACTTGCTTGCGGTGGGAAAAGTTACTACGGTGCTCTACTGTGTTGTGCTTGGAGGTAACTGAGCAATAACTCCTGTAAAGACTGCATTTTTATGGTGGGATTCAAATGACTAAGTGTTATTTCTAATCAGTATGGACGGAAAATACATTTTGACGGGAGGGGAAGATGATTTAGTTCAAGTTTGGAGCATGGAAGATCGAAAAGTTGTGGCTTGGGGTGAGGGGCACAACTCATGGGTATGATTTTCAATGCATAAAACCTTTGGCCTAATGCATCACTAGGTACTTGAACTTGTTCCGAAAAACCTATTGCTCCCTGAACTTTTAAAGTGACTCCGTAGCTCCCTCAACTTTTGAAAAGTGCACCACTTTGCTCCTTAAATGCCACGTATCAGTTTCTGATTGGAGAGTGCAAATCAGAAAAATGACATCATTGAAACGTCAAACCAACCAGAAGATGACACGTGGCATTTATGGAGTAAAGTGGTGCAGTTTTTCAAAGTGAGGGAGTTATGGGGTCACTTTAAAAGCTAGGGGGGCAATAGTTTTTTTTGGGACAAGTTCACTTTAAATGCTTAATGCATCAGGTACCTACTGATGCATTAAGCCTAAAATCGGCTCCTATTAGTTCTTCACACATGATTATGACCATATTATCGAGTTCTTATTAATAACACTGCCAGGTAAGCGGAGTGGCTTTTGATTCGTACTGGTCAGCTCCAAATTCAGGAGGTACTGAAGAAACTGTAATGTACCGGTTTGGATCTGTCGGTCAGGTATAAGAAACCCTAAGATCTAATTGTAATCCAACAGTCAGAAATCGTTTTTTTCTTATCGATTTGATTACAGGATACTCAATTGCTTTTGTGGGACTTCGAAATGGATGAGATTGTTGTGCCATTGCGTCGATGCCCCCCTGGTGGATCCCCCACTTACAGTACTGGAAGTCAATCTTCACATTGGGACAATGTTGTCCCACTCGGTACTCTCCAACCTGCTCCAAGTATGCAAGATGTACCGAAGATTTCCCCACTAGTGGCACACCGTGTTCACACTGAACCCCTTTCGGGCTTAATATTCACTCAAGAATCTGTCCTTACAGTGTGCCGAGAGGGCCACATAAAAGTCTGGATGAGACCTGGTTCAGCAGAAAGTCCATCTGGAAGTTCAGAAACCGTTTTAAGTAGCAGTTTGAAGGAAAAGCCGTCCTTATCAAGCAAGATGGGAAGTTCTAGTTATAAATGACAAAACCATCTCGAATTTTATGGATTGTTATACTTCAATTGCTAGCATGGCTGTTGTGTTTTCAGCCAGTCGATTGATCTTCTCATTGATGTCGTCTTAAACCGAAGGAAAGCAATCTGATTGAATGGTGAGATTAATTACTGGTTCGTTCTGTAAATTTAGGGATAAAAAAATGCTATTGATGGTGCTTTAAGAGCTTTGGAGGAAGAGAATATTCCTTAGTAAGTACAGGGTCATATATTTAAATAGTTACTGATCAGAAATAATTGGAGATTAATCCTTTGAGGTTTATGTTTTTGAGAGATGAGTGCTCATTGATTTTTGCCTCAACTGCCATGTGTCTTTCTTTAACGGCTTCATGTAATGAACAAAGAGACTTGTTTTGCTCATTTTGCAAATGTGTTGGTTTAGCTTAAAGAGGCTATCCTGGCTTTTATGCTACATCAAGTCAAAAGGGACAATATTTTCCTTTTTGTTGCTGATGTTTCTGTTGCCAATTACTTGTGTAAGATTTCTAGTTTTCTGTCATTTGAGTAAGTTCCTTTGGCCTTCATATTAAGTATATTTATATAAACATATAATTAACATACAATGTAGCCACAGCATGTCATAACTATAGCCAGTGGATGCATAACAAAATTTCAGAGCTATCGTCTTGTCCTAGTTTCTAACCTCCAGGTTAAAACTTCTTGCTGGGGAGTATTAGTGTCATTAGTTTGATTAGTTGATGATTCAGGCTGTGCCACTCCCTGAGAACCGGAACTACCTGTTTCGTTTGCTTGAGCAACCGATCTATTCCTCCATTTAATAATCTCGCCTACGAGAGAATTGCCACACATTGTAACTACAAAACCAGTGAACGTGGCCAGAAGAATCGACCAAGCAGCCCGCATATGAAGCTGAAAACCCCACAAATACAAACAAAATATCAGCATATTTTTCGTTTTTACCGACTAGTTCAGGAATAGACCATTTTACCAATGAGGAGTACAGATTAGCTGATAGGACCACCAATGCGAACTGAACAGCCGCGTAAAGCCAGACATGTTTTCTACTCACTAACCGGAAATCACATCAAAAATCAAGTTACAATCACATGTCATATCAATCGAAACAAAGCACAAGTCTAAACCGAGGTTAAATCCAAAGGCATACCCATTGTTGTTGATGCCATGGATGCAAGAAGTCCCATTATACAAGAGAATGGGATGGACATTGCAAGATTAGACTCAAGTTTCCCTACATGTCCAAAACTATTAATTAAAAAACAAAAAAAAAAAGTTCTAACAGCTACGTCAGGCCTTATAAATTTTGAGGCGCTAGGCGAAAGTGTATATTTTAATAATTTTATAATTAATTATGAAAAAAGTAATAAAAATTAAAATCTGAAATTACTTTTATTTTTGACACAGTACTATTTATCATCTTCAGTGATATTAATTAACTTAATTTACTAAGATAAAAACAATTATTGTTAACTTATAGCGAGAAATTGTAGTTTTTTTGAAAAAAATGAAAAGAATATATGCTTATAAATATATATAGAGTAATATTTAATAGGCCCTAATCGGTGGCCTTAGTGGCTTCTACTGTAAGACCGTCTCTGCTAACAGCAGTATTTATAAGTGGCTTTACATACCAGAAGCTGCTCAAGGAAACAAAAGTAAGCAAGCATGCTAACAATAATGACTAAAATGGGAACATCCTGCCAAAGCCTGAAAAAAACTAACATTAAAATCGAATTAAAATTAGCTAAAATTTAGAAATTTGAGATGACATATAGCTTTACTTGCCTATAATGAGCCACCTCAGCTGGCCAAGCTATATTTCCTTGAACGCGTAAAAGGGTAACCGAGAGGTTCTGGACATCATGCTTACAGACATCACATGTTTTGTTACCTTTAATGCTAAACCATTTAACAGCACATTCTTGATGAGCTAGAGCAAGTTCGCCTTTGCAGCTGCATTCCATCTTGACAGTCCGTCCCCTTCTGCTACTTCAGCTAGGCAGATTCTGCACACAGCTTCTTCTTCTGATATATCTTCGCCACTATCGGCGCTTTTTTCATCTCAACCACAAGGCTAAGATAAGGCAATCCTTGGTTATCACAACTTAAATCAAGCGATTCATGCAATTAGTACTAATTTTGAGGCAATACTGGTATTTACCCATGTCATCCTTAGGAATTGCATTCGATGTTTTGACAGCTACCTCAGCTGCTCGTGGAGTCGATGGGATTATACGAAATATGCCACCCGTAGCTTCCAATTGCCTTCCTTCTTTGTTAAACACAGGGACAGAACGTGACCGGTGAATTGCCTATTGCTGATCTGGATTCTGTGAAATGAAAATTCGGCAAACGTGTAGCAAATGTAAACAAATCAACATCCTAAACCAAAAAACCGATTATTGCCAATTCACAATCTGAACGAATAACAATATGCACACAATGAATGAATGAACATTTTAGTCACATTGATGCTCTTAAAGACATAGTTGTCAAGGCGCAAGCGCCAGGGGGCCAAGCACGCCTGAAGGCGAGGCGCAAAAAATTTGCAAAAAACATTCTCTTGAAAAGAAAAGTTAAATGCAATAACAGTACCATAAAAAGAACTAAGAGAGTTGTTTCATGTACATATATATGTAAAATCAACATACCGCAATAGCAATATCGAGCCTTGAATTAATCTAGCCATAATAGGAATTGATTTTGGAATATCTAGCCTACAATTATTATTAAAACTCTTAAAAATAAAAAAGTGTCAATGAGGCGCACAGATGAGCGTCCGAGGTATGTCACCTCGCCTAAGGTATGACGAGGCGCAGGGCCCCACACATCGAGTGAGGCGCGCCTTTAAAAACACTGGTTAAACAGTGAAATGCTCACCCTAGAACTCGATGGATTGATTGTGGATCCTCCATGTGTGGACTCCGGGTTTGAGTGAGCTACTGGGGTAATAGGTGAAGACGATGTTCTCTTGGCCCTTGGTGAAAACATCTTTGTGAAAGACATTGTCCTAGAAAGGTAATGCCTTTTTTTCAGTTGAACCCCCTAATGCTAATACAACATCCTTCTCAATATCTGCACTACTGTTTCAAGATTTGAAACCCAACTTCGGTAAGAGGCTTCTTATGCTTGAGGAATCCGGTGAAAAGTTTGTCTTGGTAAAGCTCGGACTTGGCATTGGCGAAAATTTGGCTCTCTTAGGCATTAGAATAGTCTCGAAATCAAAATCTTCTCTTATATTATCTAAGTTTCTTAATGGTGTATCCAAATGAAGCTCTTGCCTCCATTGCTGTTGAATCTGTGTATTTTCCTCCACTATTTCTGATGAATCTCCAGCCTAGTAAGGAACATTAACTGTTGGAATTAAAACACTCAAATGAACAACTTTTATTAAACTCGAAGATATTACAAGAACACTCTCACTCAAAATACAATGCTATAACTCACTCTTTACTTCTTTTCTCTCTAAAGAAGTTCTTATTTTTGTTAATGATAAACAACTAAACAACTCACCTATTTATAGGTGAATTATACAACTCTCAACTAACACAATTACTCACCACCACTTCCAACCAATACAACTAATAGCCAACTTATTTAGTTAATTTAATGGCCTCCAAATTGGTTGTAGTTAATAGCCTCCAATTTGGTTATCACACATAAAAATCTACATACTTAAAATACCTAAATAAATTTACTACATTTTGGATTTGTGGGCTTGGACTCCAATTGATTGGATTTGGATTTTGGATTTTCATTGATATGGATCAAGTTTATAATCCAACACCCCCCCTTAAACTTGATCTTGTGATCCCGAGTGAGCTTCTCAATCTGATGTAGTTTTCGCTTGTGAGCAGCTTAGTGAAGATATCCGCAATTTGATCTTGTGTCTTCACGTATTCAACTTGTACTTCCTTTCTTGCAACACACTCTCTTATGTAATGGTAGCGGATGTCGATGTGTTTGATTCAATCATGGAATACTGGATTCTTTGCTAAGGCAATGGCTGACTTGTTGTCAACACGGATCTCAGTCGACTCCTCTTGCATTAACCCAATCTCCTTCAATAAATTTCTAAGCCAAATTGCATGACAGACGCACGAGGTTGCTACAACATATTCTGCTTCGCATGTAGATAAAGTTTTAATCGGTTGTTTCTTTGACATCCATGTGAAAGCAGTGTCTCCCATGAAAAACACGAATCCACTAGTGCTTCTTCGATTATCTACGTCTCCACCCCAATCGCTATTGCTATATCCAACAAGCTTGTAATCATTAGATACTGAATAAAATAAGCCAAATTCGGTTGTACCTTTCAAATAGCGAAGAATTCTCTTAGCGACTTTGAAATGGGTGGTTGTTGGTAACTCCATATAGCGGCTTACTACTCTGACTGCATGAAGGATATCTGGCCTCGTGCATGTAAGATAGAGTAGACTTCCAGTCAAATTTTTGAAAAATGTTGGATCTACACTTTCCCCTTCTTCATATTTGGACATCTTGATCCCGTACTCCACCGGTGTGCTTATCGGCTTGCAGTTATCCATCTTGAACTTTTTCAAGATCTCCTTCACATAGCTTTCTTGTGAAATGAAAATTCCATCCTTTTGTTGCTTTACTTTTATGCGGAGGTAGTATGCCATGAGTCCTATGTCTGTCATCTCGACCTCCTTCGTCATCACTTTCTTGAATTCATCGAACATTCTTTGGTTGCTTTCGGTGAAGATCAAATCTTCCACATAGAGGCACACGATCAAAATATCTCCATCTTTGATCTTGATGTACAAAGAGTGCTCATAGGGACATTTGTTGAAGCCATTTTCTCAGAAGTACTTGTCGATTCTACTATTCCATGCCCTTGGTGCTTGTTTTAGCCCATAAAGAGCCTTCTTCAACACCTTGCCTTCATGGCCTTTTACTTCGTAGCCTGGTAGTTGATGAATGTAGACTTCCTCTTTAAGAACTCCATTTAGAAAGGCCGATTTTACATCCATTTGATGAATCCTCCATTTATTTTGAGCCACCAAAGATATTATTAGTCTAACAGTTTCCAATTGAGCAACTGAAGTGAACACCTTATCGTAGTCGATTCCAGCCTTTTGACAGTAGCCTTTTGTAACAAGCCTCACCTTATATCTTTGGATCTCTCCCTTGGCATTTTGCTTTATTTTGTACACCCATTTGACACCTATTACCTTGTGTCCTTTGAAAAGTGAAGTGAGTTCCCATGTGTCGTACTTCTTAATGGTCTTGATTTCTTTGTCCATTGCATCTCTCCATTGTTTCTCTTATGCAGCTTCTTGAAATGTCATGGCTCATAATCAATAAATAGACAGAATAATGTAAGATTGTCTAATTGTTCAGTCACCGCATAGAGTTCTCGAAGACTTCTCGTACGATGCACTTCTCTTTCATCTTCAGTCTCTCTTGAGGATGGAGAATACGATGATGATGACCCCTCTCCACGAGTAGGAGAATTTGGTGGAGTTGTGAGGCCTTGTTGAAGTTATCTTGGTTGCTCAAGAGTTGTCTGCTCATCTTCCTTGAATGGGGATAAATTAAAGTCCTCCATTTGAGAATCAAAGTTCCATTCGCCTTCTTCATCAAATATCACATCTCGACTGATCAAAAACTTCTTGTCATTCAGATTGTGTAGCCTTTTGAGCTTGAGTCATAACCGATAAAAATAAAACTTTTGCTTTTATCATCTAGCTTGGTTCGATTCCCATTTGGTACATGAATATGAGCTACGCTCCCAAAGACTCGAAGGTGGGAGATTTCGGGATGAGCTACGCTCCCAAAGACTCGAAGGTGGGAGATTTCGGGCTTTCTTCCGCTCCGTGCTTCTTGTGGTGTCTTTCCTCACACACTTCTTATAGGAGAATGATTTAATAGGTAGACTGCACATGCCACTGCTTCCGCCTAAAAATCCTTGGGTAGTTTCTTGCTTTTGAGTATACTCCGTGCCATGTCAAGAATTGTTCTATTCTTCCTTTCTGCCACACCATTTTGCTGGGGGGATCTAGGAACCATTAAGGGTTGACGGATTCCATATGCTACACAAAACTCATTGAATTCATTGGATGTAAATTCTCCTCCTTGATCAGATCTCATGGCTTTGATCTTATGACCGCTCTCCTTTTCCACGACTGCTTTAAACTTCCGAAACACTCCGAAGACTTCTGATTTCTCTTCAAGAAATACACCCAAGTTTTTCTTGAATAATCGTCAATGAAGAGAAGGAAGTAGTTACTATTAGTGAGAGAACTTGGCTTAATAGGACTACACACGTCAGTAAGGATGAGCTCGAGCGGCTTCTTGGCTCTATAGTCTGACTCCTTTGGAAAGCTTCTTCTGAATTGCTTCCCTTGTAGACATCCTTCGCTCAATTGATCAGGATTTTTGATACATGGTAAACCTCTTACCATTCCCTTCTTGGATAACAGCTCTAATCCTCCAAAGTTTAGATGGCCAAATCGAAGATGCCATAGCCGCGATGCGTCTTTGTAGACACTTTGCAATATCATTTCTGATATTCAAAGGGAACATTCTATTCTTCGTCATCTATACCTTGGCGATTAGATTCCTGTGCCATCTCTTATAAAAAGACTACAATCTTTCATATGAATATCATAGCCTTTTTCTAAAAGTTGGCCCAAACTAAGAATGTTGCATTTAATACCAGGCACATAGTAGACATTTGAAATCATTTGATGGCTATCATCTTTTGCTCTAAAAAGGACGTTACCTCTTCCCTTCACTATATTTTCGTATCATCTCCGAATGAAACATCTCCGCTTACTGCTTCATTGAGCTCCATGAACATGTTTCTTCTTCTACATATGTGGTTACTTGCACCGATGTCAAGATGCCGTGTGTTGTCTTGATGATCATTGTTGTTGTTATACGCTAGTAATAACATTTCTTTATCCTCGATCTTCTCCTCCACGAAATTCACCTTCTCCTCGACTTGATTGTTAGGAGTTCTACATTCTGAAGCGTAATGCCTAAAATTTTGACAATTATAGCACCGGACTTGAGATTTGTAATACCTCGCATTCAAATTGCCTCTTCCGCGACCTAGTGTGGAACTTTCTCCTTTCTTGTGGTTATCACTGGAATTGTTGTTGTAATTCTAACTTCGTCCACGACCACGGCTACCACCTCGTCCGTAACCTCGTCCTCTGCCTTTGTCTCTTCCATGGTTGTTTCTACCATTGCCTTTACCTTCACTCGTATCCTTGAGTTATAGCTTGAGGAGTTGCTCAGAGATACCTTGTTTCTTCTTGTGCTTTTCTTCAGAGGCTTGTAGTGATCCTTGGAGTTCCTAGATTGTCATTTTCTCTAAGTCTTTAGTTTCTTCAATCGTCACCACGATGTGCTCAAATTTGGGATCTAACGAGCGGAGTATCTTCTCTATTATTCTTACATCTTCTAACTTCTCACCATTTCTTTTCAATTGTTTCGAAATGGCTGCTACTCTAGAAAAGTAATCGGATGGTTTCATATGCAAGGATTCAAACTCACCTCTTAGTGTTTGGAGTTGGACCTTCTTCACCTTTTTGACTCCTTTGTAAGAGGTTTGCAACTTCTCCCATGCTTGCTTGGTGGAGGTTGTGCTTGAGATTTTCTCAAAACCAACGTCATCTAATGCTTGATAGAAGAGGAAGAGAGCTTTCTTGTCTCTCTTTCGGGAATCCTTTAAAGTTGTAGCTTGATCTGGCATGAGAGAGGCTTTATTTTTGGGCTCCTTGAAACCTTTCTCTATGATATCCCAAACATCATACGCACCGAGAAGAGCCTTTATCTTGATACTCTAATTATCATAGTTGTTGTTGTTGAGTGTTGGAACTTGAAATGATGCCACGCTATTCACCATCTTACTCAAATAGCTTTTCTAGACTTATAGGGGCTATTGCGACGCTTTTTAGAATCTCTTGCAACACACTAGAGGTATTACAATGCTTTTGGCAGTCTACTACGACTCTTTCTGGGCTGTTTAGCTACTGCAACGCCTGGGCAGTTTCAACTCAATTTTTTCGCACTCGAAAAAAGCATATTTTCAGGAGGAGGACTCGACCTCTCAACCTAACTCTAGTACCATTTTGTTGGAATTAAAACACTCAAATGAACAACTTTTATTAAACTCGAAGATATTACAAGAACACTCTCACTCAAAATACAATGCTACAACTCACTCTTTACTTCTTTTCTCTCTAAAGAAGTTCTTATTTTTGTTGATGATAAACAACTAAACAACTTACCTATTTATAGGTGAATTATACAACTCTCAACTAACATAATTACTCACCACTACCTCCAACTAATACAATTAATAGCCAACTTATTTAGTTAATTTAATGGCCTCCAAATTGGTTGTAGTTAATAGCCTCCAATTTGGTTATCACACACAAAAATCTACATACTTAAAATACCTAAATAAATTTACTACATTTTGGATTTGTGGGCTTGGACTCCAATTAATTGGATTTGGATTTTGGGTTTTCATTGATATGGATCAAGTTTATAATCCAACATTAACTACATCAAATTCAACACAATCAAGCGAAATGACATAAAATCACCATCACCCAACCTTAATTAAATAAAACAACTCAATTAAGCAAATAACTATGATAATGAGGCAATATTCTTGCTTTCAGTCACTGTTAGTTGGCTTCAAGGGACCAAAATTAGAGATTGAAAATATAACAAAAAGGGGGGGAAAGAAAGGAAGTTTCTGGCTGGAATGTAATCAAATAATTTCAGTTCATATAACACAAAACAGACGACAAAAAAAGTAGTGCATTTATTGGCAGAAAGAGAAAGAAATTGAAGCTATAACGCAAATGAAACGAAAAATGGACTGTCTGAAATTTTGGAGGAGAAAAAATAAAAATAGGAGGGAGACGGATAAAAATCTCTAAACTTTATTCCCAATTTCATCTCACATGATCCCATTATTTACTCCACTAATACATTATAAGACCACCAATTCAACTAAATATATGACCCCTACTTCCATTAATAACAATTCTAATAATAATTATAATGATAAAATCATAGCACATTTTAGGCATTTTCAACGAGAGTACCCTTTGAATTGGAGGTTCAACAATTGTGTAACTCGTAGATGACTCGTTCAACTCAATATTTACACCTTCATTACTCATTTGGACTCAGAATTTACAGAGCTGATACTGTGTTTGCGCAATGAAGTTGATGTTGAGGTAAAGGAACAAACTTTACCGATAAAAATTTGTAATCCTTAAAGGGAAAGAAACAAATGAGAAAAAGTTGACAACTTTTTGTACTCTTTGTAAGGAGAAGACAACACAGAGAAGGAGAGGAGGTGGTAATTTGCCAAGTAATTTCTTGTAATTTTTCTTTTTCTCTTTTTTTCTATATAAAATTCACTTTTTGAATTTTTGGCTACTAAATATCTTAGCAGGAAGGAAAGTCTGAAGAGATTGAGCTGATCAAGGTCCAGTTTGGAATTGCTTTCTCAGACTGCTTTTCTGAAAAACTCCATTTTCAAGCTTTTTCAAGCTGTTGTCACGAAAAGTTCTAGAAATCAATAGCAGACAGTTCCTAATTAATTAGTATCAGGATTCAAAATCTTTTGTTCAATGCCAAAATATGTTATTTTATTAAAAGTTTGTAAGTGGAGCTTTTCGTGACAGCAACTCTGACAGTAATGCCAAACAGACCATAAGTATTATGTTATCTATGATCTTAATTCATCTACTAGATTTATTCGTGTCTCTTTTATTTTGTGACACGTTTTAAACTGAACAATTTTACTATACATACACGACATGAAGTGTTAAACGTGATGTGTTTGATGATGATTAATCATTAATGACATATGTAATATAGTTTATATACATAAATTTTTGTGTCACTTTTATTTTCTGACATACTGAACTGAATAATTCTATTATACATAGACGACATGAAGTGCTAAATATATAGTATCCTTGATGGCGACTATATCATTGGTGACATAATTCAGTATATATAACACTTTTATTTTCTGACATATTGAATTGAATAATTCTATTATACATACTGACATGAAGTGCTAAATGTGACATGTTAGATAGAGACTGATCATTGATGACATATGTAATTCTATTTACATATATAAATCTCCGTGTCACTTTTATTTTCTGA
Source organism: Euphorbia pulcherrima (assembly GCA_947683365.1). NCBI lineage: Eukaryota > Viridiplantae > Streptophyta > Magnoliopsida > Malpighiales > Euphorbiaceae > Euphorbia > Euphorbia pulcherrima. Next base: position 30,917,013 of record CANTUS010000001.1, read on the forward strand.
CATATTGAATCGAATGAATCGAACAATTCTATTATACATACACGATATAAGTGCTAGATGTGACATGTTTGATGACGATTAATTATTAATGACATATGTAATTTAGTTTACATATATAAATCTTCGTGTCACTTTTATTTTCTGACATACTGAATTGAACAATTCTATTATACATACACGACATGAAGTGCTAAATGTGACGTGTTTGATGACGCATGATCATTAATGACATATGTAATTCAATTTACATGATATAAATCTTCGTGTCACTTTCATTTTTAGACATATTGAATTGACCAGTTAACACAACATGAAGTGCTAAATGTTGGAAAACGGGGATTACTTGGATATTTCTGAAGTCGTGAAAACGCTGTCAGATTGAAATTTATTTGGCCGGTTTACCAAATTTTCAATCGGATAAAATCAGAAAGAGAATCAAGAACAAGAATTTTATTTGCAGTAAAATTTCAACCGAATTTTTTGTGTATTACCAATATCGTTTTGGTGAAATAAATAGCCAAAACGTCAACAGACATGCTGTTTGGGGTAGCAGCCATGTCCAAAAGACATGTTTATTCCGAGATTCAATTGTGTCCAATAGACACACTGTTTCGGACAAAAATTCATTTTCTGATGAATTTTTCCAAAAATCGACCCCAGCCCGAGGGCTGCCCCAGGACCCTGCTAGGGACTGCCGCCCCTCGGACCCTGCCGAGGGGCGCTGCCCCTAGACCCCTCCAGGGGCTGCCGCCCCTTGGACCCTGCACCCGGGGCGCTGCCCCCGGACCCCCCAAATCGTAAACAGAACCCGAACAAGTGTGCACTCCGCACTCTCCATACTTGTTCGGTGAAATGTCACGATCGCATTGGTCAAAACTAGTTGATCCAATTACACTAAAATATTAACACTAAATGTGACGTGCTTAATGGCGACTAATCATCAACGACATATATAATTCTTCGTATCACTTTTATATTATGACATATTAAACTGCACAATTCTATTTATGCACACACGACATAAAGTGCCAAATGTGACGAGTTTGATGGCGACTAAACATCAGTGACATATGTAATGCATGCATAAATAGCTACTTTATATATTCAATGTATAAAATTTGTTTTGTAAATTGATTTTCATATATATATATATATATATATATATATATATATATATATATATATATATATAAACTATTTTCTAAAATAATAATAAATAAAATTACATGATTTTATTTGGAGTTTAGTTACAATTAAAACTTTTCATTTCTCCCATAAAAATCTGGTGAGTATCAAATTAAATTTCTTCCTATTGGCTCAGCATATGTTGTCGACTAATTTTTTTACACGGGATAGGGTATTTAATACCATTCCTATTGTATGCTTGTACACTTTTTATTATAATAATATATAAATTTTCTAGTGTTAAGCATCCAATAAAAAGGATATTAAATACTCGATCCTATGTAAAAATTTTCATTGTCGACTACGTTATACAAAATACATGTATTTGCATGATAGCAGTTGAAATGTAAGAATTTATTAGCGTTAGAAAAATACCCCATTGGCGGTTCATAACTTTATCTGATATTTATTGATTAATTAATATGATTTCTTAGAAAACAAAACTATTAAGTTATGGGATATTTTATGCTTACTTGAAGTAATTCATACTTTGCCTCCATTATCATTAGATGAGTGGATGATATTTGATCTAATGGTGAAAAGAGACAAATTGAAAGTTGAAAGCTAGGTTCGAATTTTCGTGACCAAATATCATGTTTTCATTATTCTCATATCCGAACCGGTCATTAAATCAGTGAAGGGAGCGGTTTATTGATTTAAGGTTCAATCGGATTAAATCAGTAGTCGAACTAAATTTTCTTAAAACATGTGAAAATACTATATATTTTTAATAATTTGATATTAAACATGTAGTATAAGTTATATTCCCACAACAATTAATAATATTAAATAAAATATTTTATAATTCAAAGTTATATTTCAAATAAAAATGAAACACAAGATAATAACTAATATAATATATTGGTCATTCTTCGATTGCGTGTAGATGCAATGTTGGGGAATTTCGGTAGAATGAAGCCTTGAATGTCTGTAAAAACGTCTCTCAATCTTTCTTGAAGAAATCTGATAAAATGATGCATGGATAATTCTGAAGTCGTGATTTACACTTTCAGATTGAATCTTATTTGGAGGTTCTACCAAATAGATCAATCAGATAAAATCAGAAATGACAAGAACTTAGAATGAATTTTCGTTGTGAAGAAAAGTGAACCGGATCGCAACCATATTATTGCAGAAAACGTTGTCAATGCTAGGTTTTTACGTTATAAGCCTGAAATGAACAGTTGTAACACTTCAACACAAAAAGCTTACGAAAAGTCATGTCCGTTCGAGCAGTCACAACTGTTCAAAACAAAAGCTTTGCGAAAAATCATGTCCCTTTGAACAATCGCAACAGTTTCAAAATAGAAGCATTGCTAAAGGTAGCTCTCGGATCCTCGTAAGCTACGTATCATGATAGAGCTCGAACAAGTGTGCACTTCACACTCTCCTGATTTGTTCGATGAGATATTACGATCACATTAGTCAACTAGTTGATCTAATCACACTAAAATACCAACAATCCTCCCCCATTTTAGTGTAATCCATGATTAACTAAACAAAATCACAACAAATAACAAACTTATGCATAAACGAAATATCGTGACGATTGAATTTCATCTTAGTATATTACATATTTCAAATATTTTAATACCAAAGGTGTCACTATAGATTGAACCTTTGTTATCCATCTTGAATACTCAAAGACAATATACACATAAGTCAACATTCTAACATGTTCTTACTTGACACTATATTTTACTAGCCTTGTGTCCCTATCCTTCACAAGCATATCAAATCACGTCTAAAACTTCTTGAAGCGGCTAAACTTCATGCTCATATAGGAAGGTTTTTTACTCTTGCACCTACATATGCAATTTTTCAAAAAAACTATTAAGAAGTTAAACTTCAACCTCCTTTACTTGCAGGTCTGAACACACACCTTGGGATGTTTTAATCAGTGTGTTCCAATCTCTAGATGTTAAGCTTTCCTCATTGAATTCAGCACCTAACGTCATATTAGGTGCGAATTGGGTATCTTAACATGAGAGTTTCAAATAGACTTTAATTTCATCCCCATAGCCGACTTGCACACAATATCTCTTCTTAGCCCTTTGGTTAAATGATCGGCTAAATTATGCTAAGTTTTTACAAACTCTAATGATATAACACCTTGCATTATGCATTCCCGAATCATGCTATGTCTAACACTTAAATGTCTAGATCTGCCCTTGTACACTTGTCTATAAGCATTGGCCAAGGCAGCTTCACTATCACACCTAATAGATATAGGTGATATTGGTTTAGGCCACAATGGAATATCATAAACGAGATCTCGCAGCCATTCAGCTCCTTTACCAGCTAATGCTAATGCTATAAATTCAGATTCCATTGTTGAATCAGCGATGCAAGTCTGTTTCTTTGATGCCTAAGAGATAGCGCCTCCCCCAAGTAGGAATACCTACCCACTAGTGGAAGAACTATCTTCTTCATTTGAAATATAACTTGCATCCGAATAACCCTTAAAAATCGAAGAAAATCTAGTATAAGTAAAACCATAATCCTTAGTTCCTTTTAAGTACTTGAATACTCGGCTTAAAGCTTGCCAATGATGTGACCTAGGATTACTAGTATACCTACTAAGTTTTCCAACAGCAAACGCTATATCAGGCCTAGTGCTAATTATGGCATACATTAGACTGCCAATGGCTCTTGAGTATTCAAGTTGAGATACTGCAACACCTTTATTAGGTAGAAGCTTAAGACAAGGATCTATTTGAGTGCTAACTGGAGAACAATCCTTAAAGTTGAATATATTCAAAACCTTCTCAATATAATGAGATTGAGAAATTGAAATATCATTTTTCTTCCGCTTAATTCTTATACCAAGAATCACCTCAGCCTCCCCCAAATCCTTCATTTCAAAACCAGATGACAAGAATTTCTTCGTTTTATCAACTTGATTTTGGTCAGTACCAAAAATCAACATGTCATCTATGTATAAGCAAATCATAACTCCTTTACTAGAAGTATCAAACTTGCTATATACACATTTGTCGCTTGGTTGATATGAGAACCGTTAGACAAAACTACTTCATCAAATTTTTGATGCCATGCTTTTGGTGCTTGTTTTAGTCCATATAAACAATTTCTTTAGCTTGCATACTTATTTTCACAACCTGACACAACAAACCCTTTCGGTTGTTTCATATATATCTCCTCGTTCAATTCATCATTCAGGAATGTAGAAATTACATCCATTTGATGAATTACAAGGTTTTTCACATTAATCAACAAATGAAGAATTTTGTAAAAATAATTTCTAACATATTAGAAATTTTTATAAAATTCACAAACTATTTTCTATAATTTTTATGAATTTATTTACACAAAATAAATCAAATACTCACTTTTTTGAACTTCAAAAAAAATTCTTAAAAAATAACCATTAAATCCAAAAAAATATGAAAATGATGGGGTAGGAAAAATTTAGGAGCAAAACGACATTGTTTAGGGCCTCAAAACGCAAAAACACATATGGGACCATTAAGGACGCGCCATGTGTCATTATATTGACCAGTTAAGTTTGACTATTGATTGACATGTGGTAGTCAACCATTTACCGGTCAACCCCAAAGGTTAAATCAAAGTCACATGGATGACAGTTAAAATTGGATTAGGACATAAGTTTCTAGCGACACTTAATTTTACCAAAGCGTTGTCATAACTACTTTAGATCATGAACCATTGCAAACGGTTGTCACAAAAACCAACCGTGATAGCTTTTCATTTTGCGACGGAATTTCTGACGGACCCAGAATCCCTCACAAACAAACTAATCGTCGCATTCAGAAGCCGTCGCAAAATAGTTGTTGCAATTGAACCATTGCAACTTTTCGTTTATGACGGATTCTGCAACGGACTTAGATTCACTTGTAAAATGCAGAAAAAAAAATTATGAAGTTTAATCATTCTGAAAATGATCCCGACCTCCGACCAGACCTTTCCTACTATTTTTCAACGTCCCGAATCCAATGGCGCTATTCTTTTTACGAAAAATGAACCTAAATACGTCATTTACACAAAATGACTCGAGAATCAAGATTTTTTTTCGAGAAAAAGAACGTTTATACCGCCATAAACAATCAAAAACAAAAATGGCCATCAAACATAATTCAACATAACTTCAATAATTAAGAAATTCAAATCCTAAATTTTAAAGCATCAAAGTTCAATCAAAACACAATAAAATCAACATTCATATTTTTTAGAATTTTTCAGATTTCATGACTTAACTTCGCCTTCATTTTTCTCCATTAAAAAATCATCAAATCGACAATGTTTCTTCTAAACATAATTAGCCACATGTCTTAGCTTTCCAAATCCACTAGAATCACAGAAATCCAAATTGTATAACCAAATTTATGATCAAAACACTAAACAATGTACAAAGTTGAGATTTTCTGAAAACAGATTTCATGACTCAACTTCAAACGAAAATTTCACATTGAAAAAAAATAAAATTAAATAAGATTTCTTCTGAACATATATTCCTTAGTTTCTTTATATATCAACAGAATCAAGAATCATTCAAATCAAATTTATATAACAAGAGAAAAAATCAAAACAAAACAGGGGCAAAATTTGGAAATTTTTCGAAAAATTGAGAAATCGAAATTAGAGACACAGACAATCATCGCAAGAGAACGGATCGAATTTGTACCTTTTCAATGAAAACTCAGGCTTCAAGCAAAAAATAAGATTCAATCTTTGTTGGGGAATTCCGGTAGAATGAAGCCTTGAACGTCTGTAAAAATGTCTCTCAATCTTTGTTTAAGAAATCTGATAAAACGATCATGGATAATTCTGAAGTCGTGATTTACACTTTCAGATTGAATCTTGTTTAGCGGTTCTACCAAATAGATCAATCGGATAAAATCAAAAATGACAAGAACTTAGATGAATTTTCGTTGTGAAGAAAAGTGAACCGGATTGCAACCATATTATTGCAGAAAACGTTGCCAATGCCAGGTTTTTATGACCCTGAAACGAACAGTTGCAACATTTCAACATAGAAGGGTTGCGAAAAGTCATGTCCGTTCAAGCAGTCACAACTGTTCAAAATAAAATCGTTGCAAAAAATTGTGTCCCTTCGAGCAATCGCAACAATTTCAAAACAGAAGCATTGTTAAAGGTAGCTCCCGGACCCTCGTAAGCTACGTATCATGATAGAGCTCGAACAAGCATGCACTCCACACTCTTCTAACTTGTTCGATGAAATATTACGATCACATTAGTCAACTAGTTGTTCCAATTACACTAAAATACCAACACGCAATCAGCCCCAAGGTAAGCCTTCGGAGCACTCAAACGTAGCTGTGTCGAGTGCTAAGCCAGGCAATAATGTTAATACATGGCACAGGAAAAACAGAAGGTCTCCAAGCCTCATCAGAATGGCTACCAACAAGGTTCTAGAACATATTGAACCTTATATTCAAAGGGAAGGGAAGGAGGATACGGTTATCCATTCAGATAACTCAACTGAAGTTTAGAATTAGAATCAAGAAAAGGTTGCAAATTTTGAGATTGAGATTGTGGTTTATGAGGCGATTGAGGCTGCGGCCACTGTGGTTATTGAGGCCGCGGCTAATGAGGTGTTTAACAAGGAGCCGGGTATGAACTTAGTTGTGGATCTCGAAGATAAGGAAATTGAAAAGCCGATTAATGGCCATATTATCGAAGTTATAGATTTGAATACTTCGGATGAAGCTGACCAAGAGGACTTTGAATCAGATTATTCACAACTTGAGAGATGTGTCTCGGGTTCTTGGGCGGATTCTGTGGAACGAGAAGAGGCAAATCATAAAAATAAAGCCAAACAGTTGACTCCTGACAGGATAGAGTATTCATTCTCTTCTCATGATGAAAACTTTTGGCGTGAGATAGATGAGGGAGACACTATCCCACAAGGTCCACGAAAACAAAAGTTATCTGTTCGAGCTAAGATGGAGTGCATGGAACCAGCTAAGCTGGAGCGCATGGAACAAGGCAGACAGGAGCACAAACCTCCTCAGAAGTTCTCTCCTTAGTTAATAGTTTTCTTTTACTGCCTATATGGTTGTTTGTTTTCTGTTTTTAGCTTTTTTTTCTTTTTTGTTTTGTTTTCTTTTATTTAATAAAATCGAGCCCCGTTCTCCGACTTCCGCCTTTAAATAAAAAAACTAATATAATATAGTGAAAGAATGCTAACCAAATTTTATATTTTATAGATTATATTTTAATAAATTTGATTTAAGAAAATTACACATTAAGAGAATTAAAATTTTATACACAATATGTAAAATAAAAAAAATTATATATCCATTCAGTATAAATTTTAAGCAAATAACTTAGATTTAACGTTATTTAAATAATTTAAATGTTATGTAGTTATGTAAAACATTCAAAATTGTAACTGAAAAGAAATATTTTCAAATTTAATAAAGTGTGTAGTATATGAAAGAAAAAATAAATATATTTATTGTGGTTTTAATGTAACATGAAAACAGATGCTAGAGGTTCTGTGTTTAATTCTCATCAACAACTAAATACAATTTTTCAAAAATATAATTTTATTGTACCGGAAACCGGTTGAATTGGTCGGTTTCTGGTCAAACCGACCAGTTCAACTGGTCGTTGAACGATTTTTGACTTTGTCAAGAATCCAGTGAAACCAGAACGAAACAGGCACCAATTTCGTTCAAACCCGATCCGACCGGTCGGTCAGTCTAATCTGGGTTTCAATACCATGTAATAGATGGAGAATATATTAGGGATATTCTACACTTACTTAAAGTAAGACGTACTTTGCCTCCACGATGAGTAGATGACATTTTAATCAAATGGCAATAACATGTAAAATAATGTTTACTTTATAGAAAAATAAAGTATTCATGTGCGCAATATATTATGGGAATAAGATCAACCTGTATAAAAAATAAGCAGTCGGATTAAAAAAAGTTGCTGGAAATGCTAAAATCTTGAATTAGAAAGTTATCCTCTTGAAATGTTGGTAAAACAAACTAAGCTAAGCTAAGGGTGGTGATTAGTATAGCACTGAATTTTGAGGCCTGAAAAGGGAAAGCAACAAACTTTACCGTAACCTGAAAAGGGAAAGAAACAAATGACAGAAAGTTTTCTACAAACAAGGAGAGGAGATGGCAATTTGCCGAGTAATAATTTCTTAATTGTAATTTTCCTTTTTCTCTTTTATATCTATACAAAATTCACTTTTTGAATTTTTGGCTACTAAATATCTTAGCTGGAAGGAAAATATGAAGAGATTGAGCTGATTAAGTGTTATGTTATCTATGAGCTCAAATCTCATCTTAATTCATCTACAAGATTTATCCGTGTCTCTTTTATTTTGTGACAAATTGAACCGAACTATTCTACTATATATACACGACGTGAAGTGTTAAACATGATGTGTTTAACGGCGACCGATCATTAATGACATATGTAATTCAGTTTATATATACACATTTTCGTGTCACTTTCATTTTCTGACATACTGAACTGAACAATTCTATTATACATACACAAATTGAAGTGATAAATGTATAACGTGTTTGATGGCGACTAATCATTTGTGACATATATATATATATATATATATATATATATATATATATATATAAATCTCCTTATCACTTTTATTTTTAGACTTATTGAATTGAATAATTCTATTATACGTATCAACATCAAGTGTTAAATGCGACGTGTTAGATAGAGACTAATCATTAATGACATATGTAATTATGTTTACATATATAAATCTCCGTGTCGCTTTTATTTTTTGACATATTGAATCGAACAATTCTATTATGCACACCGACAAGAAGTACTAAATGCGACTTGTTAGATAGAGATTGATCATTAATGACGACATATGTGATTCAGTTTACATATATAAATCTCCGTGTGTCACTTTTATTTTCTGACATACTGAATCGAACAATTCTATTATACATACCGACATGACGTGCTAAATGTGATGTGTTTGATAGACTAATCACTAATAACAAATGTAATTCAATTTACATATATAAATCTCCGTATAACTTTTCATGAATTCCTTTGAGAATGATTTTTGCCTCAATTGCCATATATTTTTCTTCAACGGCTTCATGTAATGAACAAGGAGACTTGTTTTGCTCACTTTGCAAATGTGTTGGTTTAGCTTAAAGACTCTATCCTGGTTTTTTGATGCCAAAAACAAGTCAAAAGGAACAATAATTTCTTTTTTGTTGCTGATATTTCAGCTGCCAATTACTTGTGTGAGATTTCTTGTTTTGTATCATTTGAATAAGTTCCTTTGACCTTGATAGTAAGTATATCTATATATATAGGAAGATGACATGTACAATCTACTTTAACATCTAACAAACATACAATGCAGACACAGCATGTCACAGCTATAGCCATTGGATGCGTCGAAAATGCATCACAAAAGTCGCAAAGTTATTGTCTTGCCGTAGTTTCAAAACCTCCGGTTAAAACTGCTTGGTGGTGAGTATTAGTCCCATTAGTTTGATTAACTCCAGTTATTGTCACTCCCTGCGTTTCGTTTGCTTGAGCAACGGATCTATTCCTCTATTTAATAATCTCGCCTACGAGAAAATTGCCACACATTGTAACCCCAAAACCAGTGAATGTAGCAACAAGAATCGACGAAACAGCCCGCATATGAAGCTGAAAATCCCACAATAACATACGAAACTATCAGCATATCTTTCCTTTTTACCGACTAGTTAAGGAATAAACCATTTTACCATTGAAAAGTAGAGATGAGCCGATAGGACCATAAATTGCATAAAGCCAGACATATCTTCTACTCACTAACCAGAAATCGTATCAAAAACAGATGTCATATACATATTAACTGAAATAGAACGAAAGTCTATACCGAGATTGATGCCAAAGCCGTACCCATTGTGGTTGATGCCATGGATGCAACCAGTCCCATTATACAAGATAACGGCGGGAGAGACATTGCAAGCGCTGAATCTAGTTTCCCTACCTGTCCAAAACTTAAAATTAGAACCAATAATGGTTATAACCAACCATAGTTGTCACAGGCGTGCCTAAGCCTCCAGGCTCACCAGGCTCCTCACATTCAAAAGGCGCGCGCGTCTGGACGAATACCAAAATTTGTTTTTTTTATAGGAAATCTAATGATTTAGGTAAGTTTAGAGTTTAGGAAAGAAAAGATATTATGGAAGATAAATTAGTTGAAAAATATTGGTTATGAAAGCTTCTCTCCTAAATCATAAGTAAATAGTAATAATATAATTATTAATGATAAAATATCCGATCTATCTAAGAAAAAACTATCATTTTAATTGATTTGAACACATAAGATAATATAAATTGACGCACCTTATTTTTTGTCATAATTTTAACACTTGACATAATTTATAAGTTTTTTTAGTTGGTGTGCCTAGCGCCTTGAAAACTATGGTTATAACAGCAGTATTTATAAGTACCTTTACTTACCACAAGCTGCTCAGGGAACCAAAAATAAGCAAGCATGCTAAGAGTAACTAAAACCGGAACATCCTGCCAAACACTGAAAAAAATTAACATTACACTAAATTTAAGTTCGCTAAAATCAGCTTCTTGGATGAATTTAACGAAATTTAGAAATTTCATATATACCTTTACTTGCCTATATTGAGAGCGTAAAAGGGCAACCGACAGGTTCTTAACATCTTGCTTACAGACATCACATGTTTTGTTACCTTTAATGCTAAACCATTTAACGGCACATTCCCGATGAGCCAGAGCAAGTTCGCCTTTGGAGCTGCATTCCATCTCGAGTGTCTCGCCCCCTTCTGTTACTTCAACTAGGCAGATTCGGCATACAGCTTTTTCTTCTGCTATGTCTTCGCCACTATTGGCGTTTTTTCATCTGAACCACAAGCTTAAGACAAGGCGATAGTTGGTTATCACAACATAAATCAAGCAATTCACGCAATTAGAACTAATTTTCGTGGCACTAATGGTAATAAAATTACCCATGTCATCCTTGGAAATCTCATTTGATGTTGTGGCAGCTACCTCAGCTGCTCGTGGAGTCGTTGGAATCACACAAAATATGCCACCTGAAGCATCCAATTGCCTTGCTTTTTGTTATATACAGGGACAGAAAGTGACCGATGAATTGGCTTTGGCTCGTCTGGTTTCTGTGAAATGAAAATTTGATCAACATATAGCAAAATGTAAGCAAATCGACATCCTAAACATAAATCAGCATCTCGACCATAGTTGTCAAAGGTGCGCCTAGGGCACGCCTCACTATACTACAGGTGAGGAGGTGTCCCTGAGGCGTGCCCCTTTGTGCGCCTTGGGCGAGGGTTTTAACTCACTTTAATCTGTGTTATTCATCTATTTTTAAGAGTTCTAATAATAACTAAAGGCTAGATATTCTAATTCAATTCCAATTAAGGCTAGGAATTTCTAAAGCAATAAGTAAATTTTAAATACATATGTACATCTAACAATTCTCTTAGTTCTTTTTATGATAATGTTATTGCATTTAACTTCACTTTTCAAGCAAATATTTTTTGCGCCTGACCGTATCTCATGCGCACGCCTTGCCTTCGGGCGCATCTGGCCCCTTTGCGTCTCTAACAACTATGGTCTCGACTATTGCTAATTAACAATCTAAACCAATTACAATATGCACGCAATGAATGGACAAACATTTTAGTCACATTGATGCTGTTAAACTGTCCGAGCTTCTTTTTATTGTGATGTCACGGATAGCTGTTTGCAACTCCACTTCAGGGTCAATTGGAAATAACCTCTCTGTAATTACAGGGGTAAGGTTGCGTACACCCGACCCCCCCTTACCCCGTTTGTGCGGGAGCCATTGGGGTAATGTTGTTGTTGTTGTTGTTGATGCTGTTAAAGAGTGAAATGCTCACCCTAGAACTCGATGGATTGATTGTGGATCCTCCATGTGTGGACTCTGGATTCGAGTGAGCTATTAGGGTAACAGGTAAAGACGATGTTGTTAAGTTCAAACCAATTTGGAGGCTAATTAATTCAACCAATTTTGAGGCTAATTAATTGCCAACAAATAAGGTGGGAAGATGGTAGTTAGTAATTGGCATATTAATTGCCAATTGGAAAGTTGATGCAACTTTTTTTCCCTACAAAGTAGCTTAAGAGAAGTTAGGGGAGTAAATTGAGTACTTTGGGAAATACTACACTATTGGGTGTAAGGGTTAATTTGAGTGTTCCAATTTTTCTCCTAAAATCATTTTATACCTCAAGCTTGGGTATACTTGAGAGAGCTTATTGTATTCCCATTATTTATTAGTGGAGTTGCTCAGGTGCCCCGTTGTTTTTCCCTTTAAAGGGTTTTCCACATAAATCTTTGTATCTCTTTTATTGCTCTATATACTCGTTGTTGCTACATCTATTTTAGTTAATACATATCACCTTGCTACCGAATTGATATACGGGACCCAACAAGTGGTATCAAAGCTATTGGTTCCATAAAGGTGGTTGTGTTAATTAAAATGAAAGGTTCTTCAACATCCATGATCAAACTGAACGGTTCGAATTGGTCAATTTGGAAGCCCATGATGGAGGATATATTATACTGCAAAGATATGCATGAAGCAATCAAAGGAGACACCGCAAAGCCGAAAGACATGAAAGATCCAGATTGGAGCAAGCTGAATAGAAAGGCTATTAGAACTATTCGCCAATGGCTAGATTTCAGCGTGTTCGGCCATGTCTCGGAAGAAACGTCTCCCATGAACTATGGAAGAAGCTGCAAGATCTTTAGATTAGAAAATTGCTGGAAACAAGTTGTTCCTAATAAGGAAGCTTGTCAACGTGAAATACAAGGAGGGAAATCCTGTTGTCGAATTTTTGAATGAATTTTGAAGTGCTATTAATCAATTATCTTCTATACAAACAACACTTGAAGATAAAGTCCAATCCTTATTGTTGCTCAGCTCTCTACAGGAAAGTTGGGATACCTTGGTGGTGTCTGTGACCAATTCGGCTCCAGATGGAAAATTATCCTTAAACCACATTGTTAGCACTTTGCTTAATGAGGAGACAAGGAGGAAAGTTACGATTGTCGAAAGTAGCCAAGCTCTTATCACAGAACACAGAGGTCGGAGCAAAAATCGAGGTCCCAACAATCCTGACAAATCCAAAGGAGGAGAAAAATTCAGAGGTAGATCTAAGTCTAAGGGTAGGGTCAAATGCTACCACTGTGGACTAGAAGGCCATCTGAAGAGGAACTGTCGAAAGCTGAAGGGAGAACACAAGGATGGTAATAACCAGAAGGAAGATAAGAACACCACTGCAGCAACTGAGGAGATTGTTGTTCTTTCCTTCAGTCATGAAGAACAATGTATGTAATTCTCAAGTCAAGATGATATGGAATGGATGATTGACACTACAGCATCTTATCACGTCACTCCTAACAAGGAGTTCTTCACCACATACAGAGCAGGAAATTTTGGTGTGATGAAGACGGGCAATAATGGCCATTCCAAAATCATTGGAATTGGTGACATTCATATTAAGACGAACAATGGCTGCACACTTATCCTCAAAGAAGTTAGACATGTTCCTGATTTGAGGCTCAACTTAATATCTTGTGGTGTCCTAGATCGTGAAGGCTTCGAGAATTTCTTCGAGAGTAGGAAATGGAAGCTTACCCAGAATTCTTTGGTGATTGCGAAAGGTGCCATGTGTTGTACACTGTACAAAATAAATGCAGTCATTTGTAAAGATGGACTGCATACTGTTGAAGAAGAGTCTTCACCAGATTTGTGGCATAGAAGATTGGCTCATATCAGTGAGAAAGGGTTGTAGATTCTAGCCAAGAAGGCTCTCGTACCTTCGGCTAATGGTACACCATTATCTCCATATGATTACTGCCTATTCGGTAAGTAACATAGAGTGTCATTCAGTAAGTCATCAAGCAAAAAATCAAGTGTTCTCGACTTGGTGCACTCAGGTGTTTGTGGCCCCTTTGAATATGAGACCTTGGGAGGTAACAAGTATTTTGTTACTTCCATTGACGATGCATCTAGGATGCTTTGGCTGTATTTCCTAAGAGCAAAAGATTAGGTATTTCAGTCATTCCAGAAATTTCATGTTATGGTGAAAAGAGAGACAAACAAGAAATTAAAATGTCTCCGATCCGATAATGGAGGTGAATACACATCACACGAGTTTGAGAACTACTGTTCCAGACATGGAATTCGACATGAAAAGACTGTACCTGGAACCCCACAGCATAATGGTGTAGCAAAAAGGATGAATCGCACTATTATGGAGAAGGTTAGATGTATGCTCAAAATGGCTAACTTGCCAAAGTCATTTTGGGGAGAAGTAGTACGCACAGCCTGCTATCTCATTAATAGGTCACCATCTACAGCTCTAGATTTTGATATTCTAGACAAAGTATGGATTGGAAAAGATGTTCAGTACTCTCATCTGAAGGTGTTCGATTGTAAGGCATTTACGCATGTGCCTAAGGAGCAACGGTCAAAGCTTAATGACAAAGCAAGTCTATGTATCTTCCTTGGATATGGAGATGAAGAGTTCAGGTACAAACTATGGGACACTGAGAAGAAGAAGACCATTAGAAGCAGAGATGTAGTCTTTCGAGAAAATGAGACTATCGAAAGCTTGAAGAAGAATGGCAAGTTAGGAATTATGGATGACGTCATTCCCAGCCATGTTCCTTCATCACCAAATAGTACTATTGGTGGAGATAAGGAACAAGTTCAGAACAATGATGAAATTCCAGAGCTAATGGAGGATTGTGAGCCAGAAGATGTTGATGAGCAGGGGGAGCAACCCACCCAGCAAGCTGAAGCTGAACAACAGCTTAGAAGATCTATCAGGGATCGCCAACCAACATCAAAGTATCCTGTATCCTGAGTATATTCTCCTTACTGATGAGGGGGAGCCAGAGAATTTTTAGAAAGTTCTAACTCATGCAGATAAAGAATCTTGGCTGGAGGCAATGCAAGATGAGATGAATTCCTTGCAGAAAAGCAGCACATATGAGTTAGTCAAACTTCCTACAAGAAGAAAAGCCTTCAAGAACAAATGGGTTTTCAAGCTCAAAAGAGATGGCAATGGAAAGCTAGTGAAGCATAAAGCTCATTTAGTAGTGAAAGGATTCCAACAACAGAAACGAATTGATTTTGATGAAATCTTTTCTCCGGTGGTTGAAATGACTTCTATTCGAGCATTTCTAAGTTTAGTAGCAAGTTTAAATCTTGAGCTTAACTAGTTAGATGTGAAAACTGCCTCCCTTTATGGTGACCTAGAGGAAGAAATCTACATGGTACAACCAGAAGGATTCAAAGTAAAAGGGAAAGAGCACATGGTTTGTAAGCTACAAAAGAGTCTGTATGGGTTGAAACAAGCACCCAGGCAATGGTACAAGAATTTTGACTCTTTCATGAGTAGTCATGACTACAAGAAGACCCAGGCAGATCCATGTGTCTACTTCAAGAGATTCTCTGATAACAACTTCATCATATTATTGTTATATGTTGACGACATGTTGATCGTGGGACAAGATGTTTCTTCAATTCGTAAATTGAAAGAGCAATTAGCAAAGTCCTTTGACATGAAGGACTTAGGTCCAGCACAACAGAATTTGGGCATGAGGACTGTTTGTGATCGAAGCAACAACAGGTTATGGCTGTTACAAGAAAAATATGGTGAACGTGTGCTACAACGTTTCAACATGTTGAATGCTAAACCAGTTACCATTCCTTTTGCCGGACATCTGAAGCTGAGCAACCTATAACTAAAGAAGAGAAGGAAGACATGAGAAAGATTCCATATCCCTCTATAGTGGGGAGTTTGATGTATGCGATGGTTTGCACAAGGCTAGACATTGTACATGCTGTTGGAGTTGTAAGGAGATTCTTAGACAATTTGGGAAGACAACACTGGGAAGCTATAAAGAGGATTCTCAGATATTTGAAGGGAAGTTCAAAGAAGTGCTTATCTTATGGAGGATCTAAACCAATCCTATAAGGCTTCGTTGATGCTGACATGGTAGGAGATCTCAAACATAGAAAGTCAACTTCGGGGAAACGTATTTATATTTGCCGGGAGAGTAATTTCTTGGCAATCTAAATTACATAAATGTGTTGCACTTTCTACAACCGAAGCGGAGTATATTTCAGCTGCTGAAGCAGGAAAAGAGATGATTTGGTTAAAGGGATTATTTGAAGAGTTGGGTCAAAAACAAGCTAACTACATAGTATATTGCAATAGTCAAAGTGCTATAGACTTAAGCAAGAATACTATGCATCATTCTTGAACAAAGCACATTGATATCCGCTATCACTAGATACGCGAGCAACTGGAAAAGGGGATTTTTCATCTTGAAAAAATTCCAACAAAAGAGAAACCCTAAGATATGTTGACAAAAGTTATTCCTCGGAATAAGTTTGAGCTGTGCAATGAGCTGATCGGCATGAGCTCCAAGTAAGAGCTTATTTCATACCCCATTGGTTTGGAGGCAGAGAATTATGAAGTCCAACCAATTTGGAGGCTAGTTAATTCAACCAATTTTGAGGCTAATTAATTGCCAACAAATAAGGTGGGAAGATGGTAGTTAGTAATTGGCATATTATTGCCAACTGGAAAGTTGATGCAACTTTTTTGGCCTATAAACCATAATCCAAATTCATCAAGCAAAATTTGAGAGTTTCCTTTTATAGAAAGTTATATTTCCTACAAAAGAACTTAAGAGAAGTTAGGGGAGTAAATTGAGTACTTTGGAAAATATTATACTATTGGGTGTAAGAGTTAATTTGGGTGTTCCAATTTTTCTCCTAAAATCATTTAATACCTCAAGCTTGAGTATGCTTGAGAGAGCTTATTGTATTCCCATTATTTATTAGAGGAGTTGCTTTGGTGACCCGTGGTTTTTCCCTTTAACGGGTTTTCCACGTAAATCTTTGTGTCTCTTTTATTGCTCTATTTATTTTTATACTCGTTGTTGCTACATCTATTTTAGTTAATATATATCACCTTGCTACCGAATTGATATACGGGACCCAACAGATGTTGTCTTCGCACTTGGTGAAAACATCTTAGTGAAAGACATAGTCCTAGAAAGGAAAGGCCTTTTCTCAGTTGAACCCTCTAACGCTAATACAGCAGCTTTCTAAATATCTTCACCACTGTTTTGAGATTTGAGACTCAAGTTCGGTAAGAGGCTTGATTTGCTTTGCTTGAGGAATCCGAGGAAAAGTTTGTGTTCATATAGCTTGGACTTGGCATGGGCGAAAAACTGCTCCTCTTAGGCATTGGAACAGTCACTAAATCGAAATCTTCTCTTATATTATCCAAGTTTCTTGATGGTATATCTAAAAGTAGCTCTTGCCTCCATTGCTGTTGAAACTGTGTATTTTCCCCCACTATTTATGATGAATCTCCAGCCTAATAAGGAAGTAATTAAAACAGCTCTATTAAGCAAATAACTATCATAACGAGGAAAAATTCTTGCTTTCAGTCACTGTTAGTTGACCTCAGGGGACCAAAATTAGAGACTTTACAGTACCATTTGAATTGGAGGTTTGGCAATTGTGTCACTCGAAGATGACTCTTTTAACTCTTCATTGCCCATTTGTGAGAAATTGAATTCCTGACACAGAACTTGAAGAGCTTTTTTTTTAAGAATTCTTTTTGAAGAGGCCGGATATTGAATCTGTTTAAATGATATATTGTGGCAGTTAACAATTAAATTTCACAGAGGTGAAGTTTTTTTTGTAAAATGTCGACTTTACAAAAATTTAGTGGTCTTTCACATAAAATATATCTGAATTTCGATTCATTTCGTAAAATTTTAAAAGTTTACGTGAACCCTTTAATTATCATTTGAATTGCTTTTTTTATTCATTTTTCTTGTAAAGTTGATGATTTTTTTCAAGCATTAATTTTGTGAAAACTAAGTAGTTTTTTATGCAAGATTCGTATAAGTTTCAATGACTTTTGTAAAATTCAAAACTTTCGAATAAATCTTTTTATCATTTTAAAAATATAATTTCACAGTTGTTATTCATTTTTTATAGAGTTGAAATTTTTTTCATAAAACGTTAACTTAACTAAATTTAAGTCGTCTATAACATAAAGTATGTCTAAGTTTCAATAAATCGTAAATTTCAAATATTTGAATGATATGTTGTGGCAGTTAACAATAGGCTCGTTCCTAACTTGTTGGGGGCATATGGGCGAGATAAAAATCGGAGCCCTTTTAACGAGGAGGTCTGGTTTTACATTTTAGGGCCCTAAATAAATAAATATGAAAAGTAGTAAAAAGACCTTCAATTTTGAATATTATAATAAATATTAACATTTTGAAAAAGTTATGAATTGAAATTACAACATTTAAACAAATTTTGTAAGAGAAATATCATTTGGTCTAGATTCAATTAATGTTTATATTATAAACTACAAATTAAGAAGCTAATAAATTTTATTTTGAGCCATTTTATACTCTAGGCCATGGGAGGTCACCCCTATTGCCCACTTTCAGGAACGGCCCTAGTTAACAATCAATTTTCATAAAGGAGAAAAATATTTTTTGTAAACTCTCAATTTTACAAAAATTTAGTGGTCTTTCACGTAAAATATATTTAAATTTCGATCCATCTTGTAAACCATACTTTTTATCATTTCAATAATATATATTTTCGCAACTGGTATTCATTTTTTTCTAAAATTAATTAGTCTTTCACGTAAAATATGTCTAAATTTGATTAAATTTCGTAAACTTAGAAAATTTTATGTGAATTTTATTTTTTTAATATTTGAATATTATAATTTTGATTCATTTCATAAAATTCTAAAAATTTACGTGAAATCTTTATTTATCATTTGAATTACATTTTTCATTCATTTTTCTAGTAAAGTTGATGATTTTTTTTCAAGAGCTAATTTTGAAAAAATTAAGTAGTCTTTTATGCAAAATTTATATATGTTTCAATGACTTTTATAAAATTCAAAACTTTCTAATAAATCTTTTATCATTTCAATAATATATTTCACAGTTGTTATTCATTTTTTATAGAGTTTAAGGTTTTGCATAAAGTGTTTATTTTACTAAATTTAGGTTGTATATCATGTAAAATATGTCTAAGTTATAATAAATCGTAAATTTCAAATATTTTGCGTGAACTTTATTTTTTTTCCAACTTGAATGATATATTGTGGCTGTTAACAATCAATTTTCATAAAGGAGAAAATATTTTTTTTGTAAATTGACAACTCTACGAAAATTTAGTGTTTTTCACGTAAAATATATCTAAATTCTGATTCATCTAGTAAACCATACACTATATCATTTCAATAATGTATTTTCGCAGTTGGTACTCACTTTTTAGCTAAGTTGAATTTTTTTCGTAAACCGTTAACTTTACGAAAATTAATTTGTGTTTCATGCAAAATATGTCTAAGTTTCATTAAATTTCGTAAACTTAAAAAATTTTATGTCAATTTTATTTTTTTTAATATTTGAATATTATATTATGGAATATATCAATTAATTTTCATAAAGTTGAAGATAATTTTCGTAAAATGTCAACTTTACAAGATTTGGTGGTCTTTCACGTAAAATATATTTAAATTTCTATTTATTTCATAAAATTCTAAAAATTTACATGAACCCTTTATTTATCATTTGAATTATATTTTTCATTCATTTTTCTTGTAAAGTTGGTGATTTTTTTAAGCCTTAATTTTGCAAAAAATTAATTAGTCTTTTATGCAAGATTTATATATGTTTCAGTAACTTTTATAAAATTCAAAACTTTCTAATAAACCTTTTATCATTTCAATAATATATTTCACAGTTGTCCATTCATTTTTTATAGAAAGATTTTTCATAAAGTGTTAATTTTACTAAATTTAAGTTCTCTATCACGTAAAATATGTCTAAGTTATAATAAATCATAAATTTCAAATATTTTACGTGAACTTTATTTTTTTTCTACTTGAATGATATACTGTGGCTGTTAACAATTAATTTCCATAAAGGAGAAGATATTTTTTTTGTAAACTAACAACTTTACGAAAATTTAGTGGGTTTTCACGTAAAGTATATCTAAATTTCGATTCATCTTGTAAACCATACTTTTTATCATTTCAATAATATATTTTCGTAGCTGGTATTTATTTTTTTGTTAAGTAGAAGATTTTTTTGTAAACTGTTAACTTTATGAAAATTAATTAGTGTTTGACGTAAAATACGTCTAAGTTTGATTAAATTTCGTAAACTTAGAAAATTTTATGTGAATTTTATTTTTTTAATATTTGAATATTATATTGCGGAATATATCAATTAATTTTCATAAAGTTGAAGATAATTTTCGTAAAATGTCAACTTTACGAAATTCAGTGGTCTTTCACGTAAAATATATCTGAATTTCGATTCATTTCGTAAAATTTTAAAAATTTACGTGAGCCATTTTTTCATAATTTGAATTACATTTTTCCTACATTTTTTCTTGTAAAGTTGATAATTTTTTTTCAAGCGTTAATTTTGCAAAAATCAAGTAGTCTTTTATGCAAGATTTATAGATGTTTCAATAACTTTTATAAAATTCAAAACTTTCTAATAAACCTTTTATCATTTCAATAATATATTTCATAGTTGTTATTAATTTTTTATAGAGTTGAAGATATTTCATAAAGTGTTACTAAATTTAAGTTATCTATCACGTAAAATATGTCTATGTTATAAAATCGTAAATTTCAAATATTTTTATGTAAACCTTAGTTTTTGTATCATCTGAAAAATATATTTTCACAATTGTCTTTCTTTCTCTTTTTTGTGAAACGGGCTAATTTTTTTTAAGTGTTATGTTGATAAAATTTAAGTAATCTTCCCCGTGGAATATGCCTAGATTTTCATCAATTTCATAAAATTCTAAAATTTTACTTAAACCTTAGTTTTTGTATCATTTGGATAATATAATTTCGTAGTTGTCATCCAATTTTCGTAAAGTTGTATAACTTTTTTCTAAAATGTTACATTTATAAAATTTAAGTAAACTTTCCCATTTTAGTTTCCATCAATTTTGTAAAATTCTAAAATTTTACGTAACCTTAGTTTTTGTATCATTTGCATACTATATTTTCGCAGTTGTAATTCATTTTTCGCAAAGTTGAATAATTTTTTTTGCAAAATCTTATATTTATAAAATATAGGTAATCTTTCACGTTAAATTTATCTAATTTTCAATCAGTTACTTTGTTTTTCTACTATTTGAGTACACATTTTTTCATAGTTTTGTATTGCTTTTTTCAAAGTTGAAGATTATAGGGCTAACTAATCGGAATTAAGTAATGTATCATATAAAAAATCTTTGTTTCAATGACAAATTTTTGCATGATGAATCTTAGTTGTTTTTTAAGTGTCTAAACAATATTTTACCACAATTATAATTGCTTTTTTTATAAAGTTGAAGATTTTCTTGTAAAGTATCAAGTTTACAAAACTTATGCAACATTTCAATTGATTTTGTAAATTTCTAAACGTGAATTTTTTTATATATCATTTGAATCATGTTTCATTCATCGGGAAGTTAAAAATTATTTGGGCAAAGTGTTAGCTTAATTGAGCACGGTGACTCTTGCGGTCCTTAGTGGCAGTGCCAATAAGTGTGTAATTGGAAGCCATATAATTCTTTCAAGAACAAGCTCATCATCAATCATTATTTAACAACCCTTGTTGGAATAGTACAACCCAAACATAACTAATTAATTAGCACAAAGAATAAAGGACGAGTAACTGAGAGAACTAATAAAATTTTTATAGCAAAACATATCAGTGAGATAGTTTCCCATTTAAACAAAAGAAGCAAAAAGACAACAGACCCCATGTATCAACTTAGCTTCATGGCTCTAAGCAGAGCACAAGCCTGCAAAATATATCTTTGCTCTTTAAAAAGACAGATGGGTATTGTTCTATTTCTATATCATAAGTTAAAAGAATGCATCTTCTAAAACATCTATTATCATATGTAATTTGATGAAAGGTTCAATTAGGATTTGGGAATCATCAAATAAAGGAGAATGGTATCATGAATCAATAAAAAACTCAGTTATGCCCTAATAATAATAATTCTAAAATGATCCAAAATTAATAATTTAGGTTTATAATTCATAGAACTAACCTAATTGCACACATGAAAAGATAGCAGCAGCAAATCAACTAGAGGCGGCTGATAATCAGAAGGCTGCTCTGCTGTAAATTAGTTGAAGATGGAAAGGTATGATTTTTCTACAGCAAAACGGCGTCGTTTTCTACCTTAAAATAAAAAAAACAGAATACAGTTCATCTTCCATGTTGAATTAGAGCAAACTCAACGTCCAAAACCAGTGAATCACTTGGGGGGGGGTTCATTTTTCTTCGTCGGAGGAGGGTTAACTGACCCTCCATGACCGCCTTAGCTCCGCCCCTGGCTGTCCTTGCACCTAACGGATATACACAACTTTCATGACTTCAAATTCCTTTGCAACTCAAACCTATGAATTCAATCGACAAAATAATAAAAACTAACAAGAATGAGATTAATTTCAACTTTACCCAAAAAAACTACAAAACTTTCACCGATAATTGAGTTGATTAGTCCAAGCAATACGCGGGCAACACCCACAATCAAAAACTCTCGAAACTCGTCAAAATTGTGCAAAAGAAATTAGAAAGAGGATGAAAAGTGTCATAATCGAAAGATTAAAGAGCAGTTAATAGTGATTTAATTAGAATCGAACTCCATGAGGTAAAATAAATTCCTAGTTAAAATGGTGGCTCAGATTTATGTGGTTCAAAATTAACGGTGTATATTTTAAAGTATACATACTTTATTTTTCAACAAAGTGAGGATAGCGGGCACCAGAAAAATGAGTTCTAATCACTAAAAAAAACTATATATAACTATATTTAGGTGCCGGTTAGGGTTACTTAGTCTAAAAACTAAGTAAGAGAATATTGTTGTTTTGACCGTTGATTGAAAAGCAGAATGAATTTTAGGGGCTATTTTTCTAGCTTAAAAATTTTTTATAAGGAGTTTTTAACTTATAAAAAGTCTTATAAAATAATTCTTTTATCTTAATTTTAACCTATAAATTAAAATTATAAAAATAAAAAGAAATTACTTTTAACTTCTACTTATTTTAAGCTAAAATTAGTTGGGAGAAACCCGGTAGCCTTGTTTTCTAAAACTATTACTAACCTGATACTCCTTACACCGGTGATTATTGAGTTGAAACTGAACGCTATTGACTTAACTATTCTTCTTCTTCGACTTTCAACTTTTTTTCGTCTGCCTCCATCGCGATCTTGTTCCGAATTGCAAGTTTTATATCGATCGAATCCATGCGGGTTTTGGGAATTTCAGGTGGTGATCCTTGGACGAAGATATTGAGTTGAGCAAGAAGCTCCTCGTGGTCGAGTTAGTACTGCTGAATTTTTTCTCGACGATACGGTTTGGTACATTCTCATCTTATTTTTCAATGATCTGAAGGATTTGAGGATTTTAGTTTGATTTCTCATAATACTCACTTTATCTTTGCTTTATTTCCAATTTCAGTTAGAAGAGATTAGCGACGATTTGAAACTTGAGTGGCCCTTTGCTTTCTCTACCTTAGATTTTATAATAGATTGTTCCCCTTTAGTTCATCACCTTCTCCTTTATTGCATCTTTTAAATATTCAAGCCCATTTCTTAGTTTACTGCCATTGATATTTAATCCTTGTTATTACTGCAATTGTTGGCTCAAATGACACCTAGATGCGGTTTTTGCAATAGTTATAGAGGTAGATTCTATATTTGTTTAGTTTTCTCTTCAATCTCATGTGCAAGCCACACTTTTTTACATGTTGTGTGAGAATCATCATGATACTGCTCTTCATTCTCGTTGTTCTCTTTTCTGTTTGGCTATGGAATTTATATAAAAATATTAAGTAGATAAACTTGTGAATATAAAATTATATTTGAATTTTCTTCTAGAGCAGCTAGTTAACTGTGAAACTACATTTAATTTTTTGAGATTTAACTTCTCTACTACATTGTTATGGATTGGTCATTAGACGATTGTCTTTTCTCTCAAGACGATTACCTTGCAATTGTTTACTGAGCTTGATGACTGTTGTTAATGTCTGGTATTATAATTTTTTCTGTTCTCTTAGTGTTGGATTTTCTGGTATTCTGAAGTGGAAATTGCTTGCAAATTTCATCAAGGCAAGTCTCGCTACTCTAACTCATGCCCATTTTGGTATTGAATTATCGATTGATAATTCTGACATTTGTTAGGGCCTTATAGTATCATCCAATTGAAAGATTATGTACAATTATCGCGCCCCAGTTTTGTACCTGAAACTTGGTGTTAAGGCAACGTCTCTCACAAGGACAGGAACAAGGTATTTCCTCATGTACCAAATGTTTCCTCATTCATTACTGGTGCTACTATGGAGTCTCAGGTTAGGTTTTAAAAGAATCTTATTTTTTAGGCTTCTCTTCTTGGGACATTTCTTTTATTTAACATCTGCACAAACATATACACCAAGTTTATTTTTCTAACTATGACAATCTGTTTCAGCGAAGAGGTGCATGTGGGGTCTTATATTGCCTGAGAAAGGGTTACAATTTCTACTCATTGGCATTATTATTCTCAAATTCTTGAGAGAGCGCATGCATATGCACCTTTCTTTTGCTATCTGATCTCTTACTTTGATGAACTCTTGAAGTCCTCAAGTTGTGAAATATCTCAACATAAAGTTATGTATTGATGTTGGTTCTAATAGGTAATTTGATTACTTTCTTGCTTTACTTTTTCCATCAGCTAGTACCTAGAATAATGCAGTGTCATTACGAAATTGGACTGGGATAAGTTAAAGCTAGAACTTAATTACTAGCTTATGCCTAATGCACTTACAAGATACGGTGAAGTATATAATACTAACTGATAATTTTTATTTGTTATGGAAAAATATGTATGGAACCTGTGGAGAGATGTATGGACCATTGATAGTACAGTAGTATATAAGTGCATGTCGTAGTCATCTAAGAGGGACATATATGCTAGTTTAAATAAATTGGCATTCATTGATACTATCATTGAGACATCTTTCTTTTCTCGAAAAAGTTTACTATGAATTAAATATAGGCATTGGTATGAACCTAATTCATGTTCTTTACATTGGAACCGGTTCTTTTGTTTGGATAAGCAACTCTATATACAAGTTGGTTGTACCACTTCTGAATTTTATATCTGAAAAGTATATATATAAACTCATTTTGTATGGAATGTTTTCCCTCATATCTTTTATGCTTGAGTCCTTATCCAAAGGGCTACAGCTTATATTTTTAGTTTTTGTTAGCTTTGGCACTTGATAGTATTTTTTTGTACTTCATAGTATTAAAAATAAATGATAGAGAAAATGCTACTAATGATGATGTTGGACCTGTTGTTAGCGGATCAATGTTGGATCAGATTTCCTCAAGCCCAAAGCCCATTCAATGGAAGCAAGGTTTGGCACTTTTAGTGTGAGTTTGTTACCAAGCTGAGCTGGAAGTTGAGGAAATTATTTACGGTTATATAAAGATGAGAAGGGAAGGCATGGGATAGGCAAGTTTTGATTATTGTTCTACTTTGTGCGGAGGCTGTACATTGTAGAGAGGAGAGTTTCTCTCTATGGGGCTTTAAGCCATATCTTGTGTTTTCCATTTTCATTCTCGGTTAATAAAACCAGCTCAATTCACCTTTATCTTCCTCTCTACAATGTAGAGGCACTGAGCAGTACAATAATGAAAACTTGCCTATCCCATGCCTTCCCTTCTCATCCTTATATAACCGTAAATCATTTCCTCAACTACCAGCTCATCTTGGTAACAAACTCACACCAAAAGTACCAAACCTTGCTTCCATTGAATGGGCTTTGGGCCTGAGGAAATCTGATCCCATAGTTGTTAAAGGCGCTCCTCACGCTGGGCGCAAGGTCTTGCACCTCGCCATACCTCCGACGAGGTAGCGTCGGGAGCGCGCCCTTTGGCGTGCGCCTTAGGCGCGCCTCAAGTACACTTTTATTTTTCAAGGTTTTAGCTTACATTAATATATTTTGTCCATCTATTTTTAAAAGTTTTAACAATAATTTAAGGCTATATGTTCCTAATTCTATTTCTATTGAGGCTAGACATTTTTAATGCAATATGTAAGTTTTACATGCATACGTACAACAATTCTCTTAGTTCTTTTTCGGGTATTGTTATTGCATTTAACTTCACTTTTCAAGAAAAAATTTTTTGGAAATTTTGTGCGCCTTGCGTACCTCAGGCGCGCGCCTATTTTGCGCCTTGCCTTGAGGCACGCCTGGCGCCTAGGCTGCGCCTTGATAACTATGTCTGATCCAACATTGATCCACTAACAACAAGTTCAATATCATCATTAGCAGCATTTTCTCTATCAATGGCCACCTGTCATTTTTTATTCAAATCACCATTACGATTTTTATTAGCTTTGGTGTGCATTAGGTGTTAGCTATGTAGAAATTGATTACTTTATCTTGGGTAACTTTTATGTATTCCCACTGGGCAACAAGCAAATTAGACCGGATAAGCTGTAAAATATTTGTTATGCATTGCTGGAAATGTGTTACTTTTCAGCATTCTAGACTCTGTGTTAAAGCTCCCTAATCTTCTTTTAAAGTTTCACTGTTTTCCTTTGGAATTGACCCGTGATTTCAAGGTATTTGCATCTTCTTGAGGAAAATATTTGCTTTGCAGTTTGCAATTGTAACCAAATATGTTGCCATTATATGCATATCTTGTTGATTTATGAGTAATATATAGCTGTCTTTATGTTCCCTGCTGAAATTTCCTTATCTGAATGTCCAATCTGTGAGGGCACTGAGTCACTGACTTCTCACTACGCCATTCAATTTTTGTTTCCATTTCCAATTCAATAGAAAAAGAATCTGCATAGTGGACACATACGTTTTCAAGTCTACCTCAGGGTGTAGGTCACTAATCTACTTCTTTATCTGTGTATAAAATTTTAATATTAAATCCTTACAAAATCGACATGTAAAAAACCTCAACTATCCCTTCTATATTACACTACAGTTCCATTGCTAATTAATTTCTCATCATTGAATTTGCTTAATTTTTGCGTTCAACCTCTTATTTGTAATCACTTGTGCAACCCCTACAATCTTGTGTATTTGGACTTGTTTAGTGCTCAAAATAGGTTATTCATTGTTTGAACTTATCCCTTAAGCATGGTCTTAGAGTATAATTGTTGTAGCCACTTGGCAATTCTGTATAGTTCTTGCTTGTTTAAGCTATTAATGTTTATAGATGCAATTAGCATAATTAGTCTTTGG
Source organism: Euphorbia pulcherrima (assembly GCA_947683365.1). Taxonomy (NCBI): domain Eukaryota; kingdom Viridiplantae; phylum Streptophyta; class Magnoliopsida; order Malpighiales; family Euphorbiaceae; genus Euphorbia; species Euphorbia pulcherrima. Next base: position 30,944,577 of record CANTUS010000001.1, read on the forward strand.
TATACAAAGTTTCTGCTTTGATTGTGCATATGGAAACATATTAATACACCCTTTTTCTGGAGTTGCTACATGCCATGCCATGCCATCTATAGCACAATGTCTAATTGCTTCAAAGACTTGCGTTAATTTACATAACTAATGTACCAACAAGGTGTCTGGCTAAGCAGGCTGAGTAAGTTGGAGCAGAACAAGGTTCGAATCCTATTAAATACACTTGTTGGGAGGGGTGAGGAGTCTTAACTGTGATTAAGCCCCGAACAAGATTATCTTAATGAAGATACTTGTAATACTTATTAGAGTATTATTGTTTTGCTGCCTATTTAGTTAATATTTGTTGCTCTTTATTGAATATCTTTTTTTATAGGCTTATTTACTTGCATTTTATTTCAATGTTTTTTCCTATTTTGTTAATCTGTTCATTTTCTCTTCACTAACCGATAGTTTTTTCTCATATTTTGTTTACGGATTCTATAAATTTGAGTTGCCTTCAATCCAAATTATTTATTTCTTCGTGAGTTGTTACAAATAGTTAACTGTAACAAGTTAAATCGTAATTATTATTGTTAATATTACAACATTTTTTGTGACGATTTATTGAAGTTGTCGTGTAGTTTTTCTTCAGTTTGTTGTATAATACGTAATAATAGACTTATTTGTGACCATTATAATCTCTTCAATTACATAAAAAAATTTAACAAATAAAATAATGTGGCGCGAAACTGTCTCAAAACATTAATTTGTAATGTTTGTGATGATATTTAATTGTTACAGTTGGAAAAACTTTTTGTTACGAAATTATACATGACCACTCTGAAATAAATATTTATTGTCACATTTAATTTTATTTTACAATTTTTTTTATGTTTTGTGACGATATAAGTTGTCACATATAGTTTTATTTATTGCATTGAAAATCCTTAAATGATAAATGTGAAAATAACTTAAATTGTAACTTTCATGTAAAATAATTTATGTTTCCTTAATTCATTTAAATGTATACATATTTTATGTGAATTATTTGAGTTTTTTGAAATTTAACACTTCACGAAAAAGTCTTCAAGTTTGCAAAAAAAAGAATAAGAGCTACAAAAATATATTATTTAAATAAAGAAAGTGAGGTTCACGGAAAAATTAAGAATTTTACGAAATTAATTGAAAGTTGGACATATTTTACATTAATGAAGTTTCGTAAAGTTAACATTGTACGGAAAAATCTTTAACTTTGAAAAAAAATTAATAAAAACTACGAATATATATTATTGAAATGATAAAAAGTAAGGTTTACTAAAAAAATTTCAATTCTACAAAATTTATTAAAACATGTTCAAACACGAGAGACTTAATTTTTATACAACTAACACTTTACATAAAAATCTTCAAGAAAAATGTAAATTTTTAGAATTACTAAATCAATTGAAACTTAGACATTTATTACATTAAAGAGTTATTTTTTTGAGTAACACTTTACCGTAAAAATATTAACTTTGTGAAAAATGATTGATAACTGCAACTACATATGTATTTAAATAGTAAAAAAATTAGTTTCGCGTGAAATTTTTGAAATTATTAGTTCACACTTTACCGTAAAGATTACTTGATTTTCGTAAAACCTATCACTTTAGCAAAAAATCTTCTACCTTGCGAAATTATCATGAAAAATGTGAAAACATATTCTCTAAATGATAAAAAAAATGAAAGTTCACTTAAAAGTAAAATTTTAAGAAAATAAATGATATGTGTACATGTTTTAAGTAATAAACTACTTAATTTTTATAAAGTTAACACTTTGCCAAAAAAATCTTAACTTTGAGAAAAATGATTCATAATTGGGACAATATATGAATTCAATTTGTAATAAAAAAAGTTTCACTTAAAATTTTGCATTTCACATTAAATTTATTGAAACTCGGACATATGTAAGATTACTTGATTTTTCGTGAAGTTAATATTCTAAAAAAAATATCAAATTTGCAAAAAAATAAATAACAATTACGAAAATATATTACTTAAATCATAAAAAGTAATGTGATGAATTTTTTTAAAATTTTACATAAAGTAATTAAAACTTAGACAAATAAAAGATTTAAATTTTCTGACTCTTAACAAAAGAAATCTAGTATCTTGAAAAAATTTAAAGACAATTGTGATAATATATTGAGAAAATGACAAAATTAAGATTAACATTTTTGAATTTCATGAAATTTATTGAAACATGAACAAGTCTTGTATATATAAGCTACTTAATTTAGTAAACCCAACACCTTAACAAAAACTTGTATAAAAGATTATTTAATTTTTTTAAAGTTAATGCTTGAAAAAAAATCATCAACTTTATGATAAAAATTAATGAAAAATGCTATTTAAATGATAAATAAAGGGTTCAGGTAAAATTTTAGAATTTTACGAAATAAGATGGAATTCAGATATATTTTACATGAAAGACTACTAAATTTTTGTAAAGTTGACACTTCATAAAAACATCTTCACATTTATGAAAATTTATCATTAACTGCCACAATATATCATTGAAATAGTAAAAAAAATAAAGTTCACGTAAAATTTTTTAAATTTATGAAATTTATTGAAATTTAGACATATTTTACATGAAATATTACTTAATGTAGTAAAGATAATGTTTTATGAAAAAATCTTCGACTCTCCACAAAAATAAATAACAGTTGCAAAAAATATATTATTGAAATGATAAAAAGATTTATTTAGATAATTTCAAAAAAAAGATGTATTTAGAAGTTTTGAATGTTACAAAAGTTATTGAAACATATACGAAGACTATTTAATTTTCATAAAGTGAACGCTTGAAAAAAATTGTCAACTTTACAAAAAAACGAATGAAAAATGCAATTCAAATGACAAATAAAGGGTTTGCGTAAATTTTTAGAATTTTACAAAATGAATTGGATTTCAAATATATTTTATGTAAAAGACTACTAAAATTTTCTAAGTTGACAATTTACAAAAAAATATATTTGCCTTTATGAAAATTGATCATTACCACAATATATCATTGAAATAGTAAAAAAATAAAGCTTTTAAAATTTAAGAAATCTGTTGAAACTAACATATTTTACATGAAAAGCGCTAGACTGCAGTAAAGATAATGCTTTATGAAAAAATCTTCAACTCAGCAAAAAAAATGAATAATAACTGCAAGTTAAAATGATTAAAAGATTTATTAGAAAGTTTTGAATTTTACAAAAGTTATTGAAAAAGACTACTTAAGTTTCGTAAAGTGAACGCTTGAAAAAAATTGTCAACTTTACAAGAAACATGAATGAAAAATGCAATTCTAATGAAAAATAAAGGGTTCACGAAATTTTTTAGAATTTTACGAATGAATTGAAATTCAGATATATTTTACGTGAAAGATTACTAAATTTTCGTAAAATTGACACATTACAAAAAATATCTTTACCTTTACGGAAAATTGATCGTTAACTGCCACAATGTATAATTCTAATAGTAAAAAAATAAAGTTCACGTAAACTTTTTGAAATTTATAAAACTTATTGAAACTTAGACATATTTTACATGGAAAATGACTTAAACTTAGTAAAGTTAATATTTATAAAGTCTTCAACTCTAAAAAAAAATTGAATAACAAATGAAAACATATATTATTGAAATGATGAGAACAAATATTAGAAAGTTGAGAATCCCTATAAAAGTTATTAAATAAGAGCAAATCTTGCATAAAAAAACTACTTAATTTTCATAAAATTAACGCATGAAAAAAATCGTCAGCTTTACGAGGAAATGCAATTTAAATGTTAAATAAAAGGTTCATGTAAATTTTTAGAATTTTATGAAATAAATTAGAATTCTAGAATTTTACAAAATGAATTGGATTTAAGATATATTTTTATGTGAAAGACTACTAAATTTTCATAAAGTTGACACTATACAAATAAATATCTTCACCACTATGAAAATTGACAGTTAATTGCCACAATATATCATTCAAATAGTAAAAAATTAAAGTTCATGAAAAGTTTATCAATTTTTTGAAATTTAGACATATTTTACGTGTAAGACCACTAAAATTTAATAAAGTTAATAATTTATGAAAAAACTCTGTAAAAAATGAATAACAACTGCAAAAATATATTATTGAATTGATAAAAGAATTTATTATAAAGTTTTGAATTTTAGAAAAGTCATTGAAAAAGACTACTTAATTTTCGTGAAGTGAACACTTGAAAAAGTTCATCAACTTTACAATAAAATGAATGAAAAATGCAATTCTAATGAAAAATTAAGGGTTGACGTAAATTTTTAGAATTTTATGAAATGAATTGAAATTCAAATATATTTTATGTGGATTATTAAATTTTCGTAAAGTTGACACTTTACAAAAAAAATATCTTCATCTTTATGAAAATTGATCGTTAACTGTTACAATATATCATTTAAATAGTAAAAAAAATAAAATTCACGTAAAATTTTTAAAATTTACAAAAACTCAGACATACTTTACATGAAAGAGGACTTAAATGTAGTAAAGTTAATACTATATAAAAAATTGTAAGAAAGAATTCAATTAAATCTGGTATGAATCTTTTTTTTTATTTACAATTTGAATCCATGTATTCATTTAATCAATTAAAATGAATTTTCACATTACATCTTTGTTTTTATTTTTATTTTTTTAAAAATGATTGGAAATTGGTACTAAATTGATGATAAAAAAATTGTATAATTCATTAATCTTATAATTATATTTTAAAAAATTTATTTAATTATTTGTTTGTAGTTATTTTAATAAAAAAATAACTACTTTATGAAATTTTTTAATAATGTTACGAAAATTTGTAAGAGTTGAGTGTTATTTTCGTAAAGTTTAAAGACTTTTTGTAAATATAGATGGATCCATATTGTTATATGTTACCTTGTGTAACTTTAACATATTCATTAATATGTAGTAACCTACAGGTAAACTTATTTTTAGTTTTTTTTTTATTATTTTAATAGTATTGGACATAAAAATAAACAATAAAGTAATCATAGAATTTACATGATATTTAGTATTGTATATAAATTAGTGTATTTATTTGGGAAAAACTAAGGTCCCGTTTATTTATCGGAAAATATTTTTTAAATTTTCTTAAATTATAAAATAAATTAAAAGAAATAGTTTAATTGGTCAACTGAAAATTCTTAAAAAAAAATGAAAAATACAAAAACAGGAAAACATCTTTCATGATAATAAGGGCTCTACATTACTAATTTGTGCCACTGTCTTGATCAGAAGGTGCTCCTTCTCGTTGCTCGCCACCACCACCTCACTTTCTCACATTTCCACCGTAATTGGCACTTCAATTTCTCTTTAGTTTCTCATTTTTATCCCTATAATCATTGTTTTTGTATTTGTGGACTCGTAATTAACTCATTGTAAATTGCTATTATGTGTTCTTAGTATTGTGGTCTAAGCCTTATTAATACTTAATATTAAATTTCAAATATCGTATAACTTATGAGTATTTTTATTAAAATATTTAAGTATAGACAAACATCATATAATACATTAATTTATGTTCAGAAAATATTTTACATTATGAGAACTAAACATCAAAAAATATTTTTCATTGGTGTAACCAAACACAGAAAAATATTATATTTTCTTGCAAAATATTTTTTCTTATATATTATTTTTCTTTGCATAATATTTTCCTTCAAATAAATAGAGCCTAAAGATCTAGAGCATTTTCATTTATTAAAATTATGTACATATTTAGTCGAATCTTTCAATATTTGAACCAAGTAGTATGTCAATTTTGGAAGAGTCTACAATACACTTAGACGTGCATAATAACCTTATCCATTATTTTTTTTTTTCAAACAATAACTTGTGCGTGGATTCTCTTTCTCTTTTTTTAATTCTTAACCCTCTTCTTTCCTCTAAAACTACAATTTTGCCATTATCATTTCTATCTCTTTTATCTCAAACAAAATATACTAAAAAGTATTAAAATAATTTACGTAGTTCGTAAGATAATTTTTAGTAACATAATAAATATACATAATAAAAGGAAAAATAAAAAAGAAAAGTGTGTGAAGTTGTTATAAAGAGAAAAATATATAATATTATTGTATAAATATATTTTTCTATAATATATTATCATGTATTAATATGTAATTTATGGGTGAGTGGAGATTTTTCTTCTATTTAATGTAAGGATAATTGTGTAATTTTTTTCAAAAAAAATATTACTTATAATTATCCATTTAATAAAATAACCTTATTTAATGCAGTCCGTTAAATTATCTTTGCACTAAAAATATAAAAATAAATGTGTACAAACAAGAAATAGAAAGAAAAATAGGAGAATGGCATATACAGAGGAAAAATGTATTATTCTGGCATTAATGTACGCTTACTCACTACATTACCTTTTTGTGAATTGTAGAAATAGAAGAACCCAACACATTTTTATCTATTTTTTACGTATATGGATCCGATGATATGAATATTTAATATAGGTGTGTCGGGTGCTTATAATATTTGTTCATATATTAATGGCTATTTGTTGGTTAAAAAGTTGGAGATTCATGAGTATATAAGTATAGATAAGATCTCTATCGGTGTGAGGCCTTTTGGAGTAGAAGCAAAGAGCAAATTCATAAGTGTTACAAAAAAATAGCAAATTCATGAAAGTTTAACCCAGAGTGGAGAATATCATATCATTGTAGAGTTATGCAGTGTCTTCAAGCTTTTGCGAGCTGCAACAAGTGGTATTAGAGTCATGTCTCGATGTTAGCCATGATGTGGATGAATACTTAGAATGTCGAGCAAAGATAGTGCATGCAGTTGATCACCAATATACCTTTTTTTGCATTGAAGGGATCAGTGGGTGGTTTAGTCTAGTGGTTGAGCCTTAAAGTTGTGATCCTAAAGCTCACATGTTCGAGTCCACATACGGCCGGGATGGGATGAGGTTTTCCATAGTTATTACTGTAAGCCCAATGAGGCAAATTTTTTTAACAAAAAAACTTAAAGCAGATGAACAACACAAATTGATGGATTAGAAATTTGAATTCTCATATTATCTCATCCAAATGAGTTGCTCTGGCTAAAGTGAGAGCAACTTGTTAAGTCATCAAAGCAAGCAATGAAGATAAAGTTTGAACAATACCTAATGGTTAAGACTGAATTTGTAACCTCTAGATATCAGGTTTAAAGCATAAAGGGTGGAGATTTTTTTTCTATTTAATGTAAGAGCAACAGCGAAAAAACACAATATTTATGCAAAATTATAAATAATGAGTTAAACTCGGTTGGTTTCAATTTATAAATGAGTTATTCATGAATATTTTTTATATGCTCGAGTACTAAACATCCAAGCTTGAGCAAGGAGTAAGAAGCTCGGTTTGCTCAACTCGTTCATTGCCCTCTTGAGTATATTAAAAAATTCATTAGTTGTTATTTTAAAGTAAAAATGAAGGAAACCCCAAGGGTGTGGTCTAGTGATAGGGACTAGTCCATCCTTAAGCATCCACTAGGGATCGAACCTTGGGATGTGCATGGAGCAATCTTAAATCTTGGGGCCAGCCATCTTTGCCTTCGAGGCACCTGCGAATTGGCGATCGGGGATTAGTCTGGATGTGGAGATGGGTTAAAGGTGTCGCGACTACTAGAAAATGCATTTTTAGTGGCAAAAATATATTTGCCACTAAATGTAGTAAATTAGTGGCGAACAATGTTTTCGCCACAAATAACAAAATTTAGTGGCGAAATGTCAATATCGCCACTACAGGTAAACTATTTAGTGGGGGAGCAATATAATCGCCACAGAATCATACTACATTATGGCGAAACTTAAAAATACGCCACAATTGATATTTTCTTTTGTGGGGAACTACAGTTATCCCACTAAACGTGCAATATTAGTGGCAAAATATTAATTTCCCCACAATTGAATCATCATGTAATCTCATCTTCTAATCGAGTGACCCATCTCATCTTTATTTCTTTCTAATATCGTTCTTAACCCTAGCCGCCACCAATCCTATTTCTCCACTCTCTTCATCTTCTTCTTCCCAAACGCAGTAACCCTAGCTCCCTTTACTCTCTTTGCTTCGACCAACAAGATCTTTGTCGATCCTCTCTTTACCGTCATCAACGCTGCCTTTTAGAGGAGTCACGCTAGCCGCCAACAATGATTGAGAAACAAAAGTAGCATAAGTAGTAATAACGCCATTGCTAGTGCACGCCTACCCGTATTCGCATCCCACACCCCTGTGTAATCTCTTGTTCTCACGGTTTACCTTCAATTTCAGTTTACTCATGGAGATTCTTTGCTTCGTTCCATTCAGGTCAGCTGTTTAAAAACAAATGGAAGATGTATTTGATATTCTCGTTCTGTGTTCTTACTTTTTAGGCAATTTCAGTCACAGATCCAGGGTCCATTTAGATGTTTCATAAGAAGTTTGTAGCATAAAGTTTTTAACTTCGAATACAATGATTTGGATTGATATATAGAAGGTCAAATACACCACACAGCCTTATGGAAATGAAAATTTGATACATAAATCGTGCTATAGCTAACAGAGGGGATTTTATTGCATTACTTCATTCTTTTATACTTTATTTTGTTAATTTTTGTTTCTATAGGAATTCACTTAAGTTTCATTCAGTTATAATACTTTGCATTAAATTGTCGAATAGGATAGCACATTTTAGTTACAAATTTACAATATCTAAAATATATTTAGAAAATTTAACTACTTCAATAGCCATAAGCTGAAAGTTGTTGACTTGTTTATCCTTGATAGAAATCAACACAGGACAAAGCAAAACTCTCTCTAATGTCATTTTTTTTGGTAAAGCTCTCTAATGTCATTAGTGAAATCTTCTTGGATGAGTTTAACCATAAACTCTGTAAAGGCACCATCATATGAAATTTTGATATGACCTTTGCTTGGCAGCGCAAATACTTCTAAAATTTTAATAGTTGTTTGACAATTTGATTTATGTTATTGTAGATATATGCCAAAGGGAGTACAAATATCTTTTAATCATTGGTATAGGTAACAATATTTGTTGTGCCTTTTGAAGATGATGTTTCAGAACCTCCATTTTGTTGCTACTGGTCCGAGGAAAAAGTATCTATGTTCCTCTTCAAGGCATCGGTTCTTTTCCATCCTTTTGCTATGTAAGTCAGCTTCTTTTGAGTCTTCGCGTTTAAGTTTCTTTTCTATTTTTGGAAAAACATTTTAGATATTAAGAGGGTATTGAGTGACAGTGAAAGAAATTTGTGAGTTCTGTACTCACAATAGCATGCTGTTATGATTCCTCATACTATTAATTTCAAAGAGGAAGCATGTGAATCAGTTAGTTTGGAGGACATATTTGGTTTGTTAGCATAGTTATTTATGTTCTGTAATGTTTATTTGTTTATTTGGTTCAAGGACATGAGGGCTTATATGATTTTTTTTAAGGATCCAGAAATTAATAGCTCTAAATGAAAATCTTCTTTTCTTGATATGCTTTAAAGCCTATGCTAAATTTGTTTTAAGAATCTTACTTAACATTAAATATTTTTTTGTGTTGAAATTCTTAACATATGGGATTAGATTGATGCAAGAAAAAAAGATAATTAACATATTGAGATTCAGAGTTAAATGTAGTTGTAAATAGGAGTTGGTGTTTATCCTTTTCTTGTATATTTAATTGCTTGTTGCTACATTTCTATGTGAAGCTTTCTATTTATGAAATCATTGTGGATAATAGAGACCAATAATATATTGAATGAAGAGAGAAGCACATGGAATTCTAATTGGATAGTCAATTAGTTTGTCATGATTCAAGATTCATTTAGAGAATCTTCCAAAGTTTAAAGTCACAATGCAAACTGATGGGCTTCAGTTTCAAGTAGGAACCGGTCAAGTGAGTTCCACCCATAGGTTAGATGAGTGAGGAGTGAAGAATTTATGTGCCAACTGGTGGAACAAATGTCATGGTTGATTTCTTGGCTACTTCCTCATCTGTGTTTATTTTGTTGCTAGATTTTTTCGAGTCTGCTTTTACTATTGAACTTTGTTGTCTCATTGCCTTGTTTAATCATATTTGTGAGAGAAATTTCTCTCAAGTGGTGTACATTTTTCATTTTTTCTCCTTTGAACCATTAGTGATTAAGAATTGAATTTGAATATTCAGATTTTGTTGCTATTTGCCTAGTTGTTATGTTTATGTAGTGGCCGTTGCTTTTCTTGGTTTTGCATTCATTTATAGTACTTCCTAGTAATGTAATAGCTTAGAGCATCTTTAATAGTTTGTCTATTTCAATAATAGTCTTGACACATAGACAAAAATAGACAATTAAGTAAAAAATAGCTCTACACTGCTCTTCTATTTTCTCTTTCGTATATGATGTGGCACCACAAATGCTCAACATTATCTTTTTTATCTTCTACATGTTGGACAATAAAATAGAAAGTCAATTCATCAACTTTATCAATATTTTAATGCTTAATTTAAAATTCAAATATTGTTTAGTTGTGAAAGAGGTAATTTAATAAATAATTAATTCTTTTTCTAATTCAATCCACTATGAAATAGATAATCTATTTTAGCTAGTTTCTTCAAATATATTGTTTATTTTCAAAATCACTGACATGTCATCAATCTGAGTGTCTATTCCACATTCCACATAATCCATTATCTACTAAAGATGCTCTTAGCTTGTTTCTAATAAAATATCACGATCTCTGGTTCTTTTGTGTGCGTGTGCGTGTGCGCATGCGCGTGCTTGCATGGGTGCGTGCGTGGGTGAGTGTGCGTGTGTGGCGTTTAATTTTTTCTTTGCATACACTATTCAATGATTGCCATAGTGCTTTAATTTTTTAAGTCTAACCAACAGCTATATTTGCATTTCTTAAAATGGTTGTAGGTATATAATGTTGGTGTTAAAGATGCTCATGCTGAGGAAAAATTAAGTCTTCTGTTGTTGATGAGGTTAATGAATGAAACTTGTATGGATGTAATCCCTTGGATCATCATATGCTATCTATTATCTATTTGTCTATGGATTATAACTCATTTGTATTGACAAATTAATACTTCGCAGGTGCATCTTTAGACTCAACTCATTTACTATGTTTTATTTCATATTGCAATAAAAATGATAAAAAAAACGTTATCAAACCTTATAAACTTTGATAACCTTTTATTTATCATTTTTATTGCAGTGCATGTAATAACGAAAAGAACAGAGAAACAATAGTAGAATGGAAATAGAACATAAATGGGAATTAACTGATTATAGATAGATAAAACTACAAAGTAAAAATGGGTCAGAGCCCCTTAGGATTAATATCCGTCTCTCTAAATGAGAGCCCTGTTGTTTGTAGCAGTTTAACTAACATAAACTTCTCCCTGCCCATACCCACGTACATCACTCTTATTTATAACCACATAACCACCTGTAATTATAATTAAATTATAAAAATTCATTAATTGCCTCTTAACTTTTCAAACACTAATTCTGATCCATTTTAACTGCTTCTTAACTCCCTAAACACTGATCCTGATCCATTTTTTGACTTGTTCTCTATCATTGTCACCTCCCTCAATTAACGTCTTATCCTCAAGACGGAAGTCAAAAAACTTGTTTGCGAGAGTAATTTTCATCATTGGAGTGTTATAGATCCAAAAATACGGCTCGACTTGAGATAACCAAAATGCTTGGTCATTATCGGTGAAAATAGGTAAATTTACCTTGGGCTGAGAACCATCAAAATGATTTGAACGTAATGACGGATTGAAATTTTGGTGCGGGTTTGTGGTGTTTCCTGAGGTATAAAAGGTAGCAAATGGGTTCACTGGTTCTTCTTCATCTTCTTCCCCTTCGGAAATGGGATGCTTTCCCAAACTCTTTTGGTACCTAGCATCCATCCTCTTGACCCTAGAATCCAAGAGCTCTAAAGAAAGTTGTAGATGGGTCATGATGTTTTGTACAGTTTCAAGGGCTGAGAGTACGGTGGCATTTACCTCCTCCGAAGTATATCCGCTTTGAGCGGTGGTTTTTGACTGTAAATGAGTTTGCACTTGTAGCTCTTTCCCCATCTCGGCAAGACATGATTGAATTTTCCCACAGACGGCGCCAATTAATAAGGAAAAGAATAGAGAAACAACAGTAGAATGGAAATAGAACACAAATGACAATTAACTGATTATAGATAGATAAAACTACAAAGTAAAAATGGCTTAGAGCCCCTTAGGATTAATATCCCTCTCTCTAAATGAGAGCCCCGTTGTTTGTTGCAGTTTAATTAACATAAACTTCTCCCTGCCCCTACCCACGTACATCACTCTTATTTATAACCACCTAACCACCTGCAATTATAATTAAATCATAAAAATCCATTAACTGCCTCTTCACTTCCCAAACACTGATTCTGACCCATTTTAACTGCCTCTTAACTTTCCAAACATTGATCCTGATCCATTTTTTGACATGTTCTCTATCAGCATGTTTGTTTTATGAAATTTTGACATTTGATGATGCATGATGGGTTTTAATATCTATGTTGATTGGTATATGGCTTTATTTGAAATGTGTAGTATGAAAAATATCGATGTTATGATGGTTCACTATATTCTTGTATGGTTGATTCTTACGCTTTATTCACATTAACTACACAAAATGCCACATTTTAAATGTGTTTACTTTTGCATACAACATACAAAAAAGTTTGGGTAGATCAATTGCTATATATTTTTTGGTCCTTAATATGGTTTGAGATGATGATATTTGAGTTAGGTGGTAGCTCCCTTCAATCCAAATATTATTTATATATTTTTTATTAAGAAATATATTTTGTTGGATAATAAGAAAAAGAAATTATAACCTGGCAAAAATTTTCCCACAAAAAGATAAAACTTTTAGTGGGAAAACTATTTCCCCACATAAGATTGGTTTTAGTGACGAATATATTCACCACAAAAAATGTTGCCTATCGTGGCGAGTTGTTCCACCACAAATTTACTATTTTTAGTGGCGAATAAGTTCGCCAAAGTATGTTATTTTGTGGCGACATTATTCTCGCCACTACTACTTATCTTTTAGTGGCGAACAACATTTTTCCCCATTGAACCCTCTAGAGGCGAGCAACAGCTGCGACTCTGATCTTCGCCACTAAAGCTTCTAGTGGCGAAAAAACAGCTTTTAGTGGGGAAAATCTTCCCCACTAAAAATCAAATTTCTTGTAGTGCATTCATAGTTGGAATCCATCCATGATCCCCTTATAGTGAAAACAAAAATAAAGTAAAATGAAGGATAATTTTCATTAAGCTATTCAGATAAAAATGAATTAATTTTTATTATATATATATATATATATAATAATTAATTTACAATATTCTGATACAAAACTTCCAAAATTATTGTAGAACGTGACTCCGTTAATTAGTGTCCAAATTCATTGTATAAAAACAGTAATGAAATAACTTTTCCTAAAACTTAGGAGACGGGTTCATTATTAATTTAATTTATTAGATAAATTTACCATACAATGTGGTACAGTGCAATATATCGTAGAATTTTCCGTCAATTTATATCTCTAATATCCTTAAAAAAAGAATTAGTATAGATTCCATGTATACTCCATTGGTAAGACTTTATTTTTTTTATAAAATAACTGTTACTTTGACATTGATAATTATTATATCAAAATTAAAACTACTGATAAAATATGATTACTAGAAAACCCCTTTATTAATACCTCATAAATTTTATTTTTTATTTTTTTATTTTTTTTTATCAAATGCTATTTGCGAATAACTTAAAAGCAAATCCAATCATTCCCTACCCTAAAATAGGAAATGAATAACCCTAGAATAGAGAATGGATATAGGGAATGGATAAGCCTATTTTAAGGGATGAATATTAAATTATTATTTATTTTTATTTTTTATTTTTTTAATTATTTTATTGATTAATTAAAATAGTTTTTATGTAAAAGAATTAATATAAAAATAATAAAATATTATTATTTTTAAGTAATGTAATATAAGGAATGCAAAATATGGGAGATGTTGGAGCAAAAACATCGTAGATCCTGTAAAATAGAGTTTCAGGAATGAAAAATAGGGAATATGGTTGGACTTATTGGAATTGCCATGTTACTTGTTCTTTTGATTTTTTTTCCTTATTTTCCATTTATCTCTCAACCCGTTTATTTTTTCGACATGCCGCTTTAAAGTTTTTTGTTCGTCTTATTTTTATCTTTGAAATGACACCGACTGTGGCATTTCGACATTTTTTTATCCAATAGATCATTGATAAATATCCAATAGATCACTGAAAATTTCGTTGTATCCATCGTTATTCGGTAACTTTATACTGCTATCGTTGAGACCATTGCTAATTTTTTATAGGAATAATTTAGGAGTCCTCTACCTTTTAATATTGGACATTTATGTGTTATTTAACTTTTTTTGATTCAATTGCGGAATTTGGGCAAATTAATTATATAGATTTGAGTTACGAGCCGACTTTTAGGAGTTGAAGGGGTTATTTTGTTGAGGTTTTTTTGCATTTTATCTCTTGCTTCATCTCTTTTTCTTTGTTTGTTGTATTTATGAAATCAATTAGTCGTTCAACTTGTGTTTTCTCGTTTACTAGACATCATTTGGACATCTATCGGAAATCTATTTGATACCTACAAGAATTCTATTAGAAAATCTAGTTTGAAATTAATATTTAGACATCTTTAAAGTCTTTTTTAAAGTTACGATCTATTAAAAATCTATCTAATGTTTTGAATCCAAGGTCTTTTAATTTTATTGATTTCTATTGGACTTCTGTTATATACCTATTGGATATCTGATAGTTCAAAAAATTAAAAAAAATATCACAGTGGATGTCGGTTTGAAGATAAAAAAGAGACGAACATAAAACTCTAAAGCAACATGTCAAAAAAATGAACGATTTAAAAGATATAAATAAAATAAATTTTTTAAATTTATTTGAAAAAAGAAACAGTGTTGTGCATGTAGTAGGGGATGGGGGCTGTAATTATTTTACACGGTTGATATATTTGAAATTATTTTACTTTTGTGATAATATTTAGCCTAAATTATTTTATCTTTCTAGCTCATTTATATAAAAGCCTTAAAATTTTATTTGAAAAGCCCACAGAGAGTGGAATTATTTAAAAAGGGCCAACTAAAAGAATTGATAGTCCAAATATGCCCACCTCAATGTCGGTGCGGCCCAAACAGCACTGTTCACTCACATTTTTTTATAAAATTAAGAAATATGGTTTGATCATTTATAATGATTGTCTGAATTTTTTTTTTAAAACGGAATAAAAGGTACACTGTGTTATAATTAGCCAACCAACAAAAATTTCAGTTCAATGATAAAATTATTTTTTATCGTGACATAATTTTAAATAAGAGATATTTTTTTATTATTTATTTATTAATTTTTAAAATTATAAATTTTATTTAAAAGAAATTCATATACATTATTTTAGAAAACAATTAAATCACGTATCATGTTCACTGTCTTAAAAATTTTCGTTTAGTCCCGTCCAAGTCTCGCTTAGGCATTATTTTAGGGCTTGCCGTCCTACTTTTTATTTCTAGGACGCTATCAGACGTTCGATCGATTTATTGCCGCCTAGGCATCGCCTAGTCCAATTTTCCGCCTAGGCGACGCCTAATTTTAATTTTTTATGATACCATTATTTATAATAGTCATAATTTATCAATAAAAAATAATTTAATTGGTAAAACTAAAGTACATTAAAGTGTTCTCTAATTAAAATTGTCTTAGTATGCTATATGCCACTAATAAGGAGGTCTCAGCCGTTCAATTAGCACTTAATAATTTTTAAAACATAGTCTCCATTATATTTTTTTTATATTATTATAATTTACTTTTTGGTTGAATTAATATTTATATATATAATAAATATATTAAAATAGAAATACAAATCCACTTTGGTCCCTCCTAAGTTCTGCCTAAGCCAACCTAAGTGTTTTGAAGCTCTGACCGTTCGACTAGCACCTAACGTTTTTTAAAATATTGATCATATTATTTACTGAATTAAATTTTCTAGAAGTCAGGTTTTATTTAAGATAGTTCACTCACATTTAATGATTTTAGCTTGCATTTAGAGGTGTGGAAAATCGAATCGGAATTAAAATCTAAATCAAAATCGAATAAAAATAATCGAATTGAACTAAACCTTTTTTATTTTGGTTCGGTTTTTAAAATTCTTAAAAAATTTGGTTTCATTTCGGTTTCAATTTTTATTACAAAAACCGAAATAAAATTGAACCGAATCGAATAAATATAAATTTTTAAAAATATATTTATATTATATCTATTAACCTAATTATATTGACTATGTGGAATACAATAATTAATAAATAGAATTAGAATTCGTTCAGTAATTCCTTATATATGTATGATGTACCACTTGAACTAATATCTTTTATTTATAAATATCATATTTGTTGTTACAAATATCAGTTCCAAAGTCTATTACCATCAAATTTAACTCATATCAAGATAAAAGTACTTAAAATCTCTCTCGTATAATCACAAAATGAAAAAAAGAAATTATAAATTATTTTATAAATTATAAAATTTGAGAAATTCGGTTATAACTGAACCGAATCAAATCTAAACCAAAATATATTTTATTCAATTTACACCAAACTAAACTTCAGCTCTTATTATATTACTAATTGGGGTTTTGAGTCGGATCGGTTCAATCCAATTTTTGAACCGATCCGACGTTTGCTTAGTAGCAAAACAATATGTGCTGTCAGATTCAAAGTAAGGAAATTGTTCCAACACCTTGTGTCTCAACAATAATGCACATTATCGTATGGTCCTTTTTCGATCACATTCATTCAACCAAATCCAGCCGTCTGATCAAAATAATTAGGTCTTTTATGTGAACCAATGCGTATGTGGTATGAACATCAACGTACAATAATGTGTGATCAATGTCACATTTTGGTTCGTGAACTTATTATTCAGTAGTTTTGTAAATAAATCTGATTTCCTTTTTATCAATTCACATGTTCATTATTTAATTATTTGCTTTGTCGTTTCTTCTTTCTATTGGTTTAGGGTGAAATGTGAACATCACTCAATTCCATTTCAACTTGATTAAAATCTCTATTTAAATTAACATTTATAAACTATATTGAATTCTAAATTTAGCTTAGTTTACTTTAAGAAAATAGTAGCTCATTTTATTACATTAAAGCATAGAAAGTTATATATATATATATATATATATATATATAATTGAAAAAAAATATACTAACCACTAAAACTTAATTCATTGGGATGTGGTGCATTAGTTTCACAATTTTGTGTGAATTTATATTATCTTACATAATCAATTACATATAGGGATATTGGTAAATAAATAATTAAAGATATTGTTGTATTTTATAATTTATAAAATATATTGCATTTCGTTGAAAGAATCTACACAGGTGTATATGTTGTTTCTGCGTAAACTCACGCAAGCATATGCACTCTGCTGCGGGAACCTCACAAGTTTAAGTGCAACATAAGTAAAATTTTACTGCATCAGATAATATAATTAAATTCAATTTTTTTTAAAATTTTTTTGCAATTACACTTACATTAAATAGAAAGAAAAATCTTTATCCACCCTTAATCTGGTTTAAAGCTGAGACATCTAGAGACTACTGGTATATTCTTAACCACTAGACTAAGACTTCACCATAATATCATTTATACCTTATTGAGACTTTAGCAAAAAAAATGGGAAAAGTTATCGATTTGAGATTTAGTTTTGAGAACATGCAAATAAAATAGTTTAAATGGCTGTGAAGATAAATTATGTTTGTACAAAATTTTGAAAGAAAAAAATTTGTTAAAATAAGTGCTATAAAGACCAAGCTTTGTTTGTTTACTTGGAAATAACGTGATGTGAAATATTTTTCATATTTTACAGTGTTTGATTCATTCGGAAAAAAATAAGTGTGGAACAATGATCTAACTCGCTCAAAAAAGTATTTTAAAGGGTGAAGGCTATCTCACATATATAAGGAATAATAATGCTCAAGCATCTACTAATGTGACACCCCGCTCCCGCCCAAATCTATTTGGAGTGTTGAGCTATTAATGGGTGGCCCTACATTATAATCGGGCTCTGATACCATGTGAAATAATGGCTCAACTCATCCCAAAAGGTAACTCAAAGGTGAGAGTTGCCTCACACATATAATGAGCTATAATGCTCAAGCCTCTACCAATTTGAGATATCCAATAATAAGTTAGAGCAAAAGATTTTGTTGATCAATGGTAACATATATTCCCTCCATTCCATTTTAAGTGGCGTTTAGAACTTTTATCAATACCAATAAAATATTTGTTACACCAACCCTTACCAAAAGCCTCTTTCTTCTTAATTACTAACATATAATTTCATTAATACACAATTTCTCTCCTAATTAATACAAGGACATATTAGTAAAAAAATGATACTCCCTCTGTTTTTTAATAACTGTCGCTTTTAGCACTTTCTTACATACCAATGTTTCATTAATTAGGGCAATAAAAATACTATTATACCCTTAAAGCTAACTCTTCATTTTTTTTTCCACTTTTTACAATAAAAGAGTAAATAAGGGTAAAAAGAGAAAAAGGTGGACATAAATGTATTATAATCTGTAAAGTGACACTTATACAAAATTCTCTTTCAAAAGCGACAATTATTAAAAACTGAGGGAGTAAAAAATGCATTTGTTGGTCCTTATGCGTATAACTCAATAAGTCAAATGGGGTTAATGACTTGCTTGCTTAAAAAACAGAAACTTTTTTACGATATTAACAACTCCGCTGAGTAGGTCAGCTGGCTGACTGGGAAACTGTGAAAACTTCAACAATAAAGTAAAGAACACAAAGATTTATACTAGTTCAATAACCTTCAACAACTTGTGCCTACCTCCAGTCCCAAGAGAGTGTCTTGGCTTTAATTCACTAATCTCAACTCCTTTACCCTATACGGAGAAGCCTTTCACAAAGTTTCCAATTACAGAATGTACCCTCCAAACTGTAATCGCTCACCCACTGAGTAGAATATCCTCTTCTACTTAGGAACTCACAGAGTTCAACTAAGAATCATGATTCAACTTATAGAGACGTTGATCATGTTACAAATATCATATTTACTATTCTCTTTTTCTCAATGAAGCAGATTCTGGCTGAGTAAAGCGTGTTTGATGAATTTCTTCAATGCTGTGATTTTGACAGAGATTTAGCTTAGTGGAAATTCTAGGTGTATTCACCAAGTTCTAACATTTACATTCTTGATCCTTTTATAGTGGTAAGCTTGAAAGTAGCCATAAACTTGCTTTGGCATCTTTTACAATTGCCAGCTCAGCTATCCACCCGTTGCTTCTTCAAATCAATTCGTTTGGAGATAGAATCACATTGTTGTGAGATAGAAATCAATCCATTGTGAGAGGGATTGATTCTGTGCTGTGAATTTGAAATTTGTCTTTAGATGTCGGAAATCCGTTAGAGAGAAACTTCGCGTTGCTTGCTACGTGGCATCTTCCATTCTCTCTGGTACTCTGAAGCATTTGCAGAAGCGCGCGATGGCAAGATAGACGCGTTGCATTTGATCTGTTTTGACTTTGTCCTTTAGCAGCTTTTCTGCAGACAATTTTTGTTGTGTAGCGCTGCTTGTTGTCGCCATTTAATTCCTTTTGTATTTTCGTGATGTGTGTTCTTAATTTCTGGAAATGATGAGACAAACAGAAATATTCAATTTTTCCTTAAATGGAAAGGTCAGCGCACACATAATATCTAATTAACTCAGCCAAAGATGTATATAAAGAACACCGTTGAAAAACTATCTAAATAATGTGGGCTGAGTGAACAATACTCAGTCTAGAGACAAGAGTAAGTAGCCAGCTCAAGAACCACATAGTTAAATCATAGAACTAAATCAGCCAAAATATCCTACCCTCGAGTCAATATATTTAGCTAAGAACCTTAGCTTAACTGACTTAACATCTTTATTGATTTAATTAATTTAAACTGAGCTAATATGACATGATCAAAACTTTAAGCACAATTAAGTCAACCACTGAGTCAGTCCAACTTATGCTGGGTTCAACAACATTAATAATCTAAAGTGACATATAAAATAAAATAAAATAAAAAGTTAAAAAGTCTACCCTTAAAATGGAATGAAGGGAGTAGTAAATAATAAGCGAATAAGATTTTTTATCAAGAATATGAGAAAGAAAACAATTTTCATTCCTCTATATTTATATCGCTTAACTCAATTACAATAACACTTCTTCCACTTTCACCACCGCCGCCGTCACCATCTCTATCAACATCTTATATCTATCATCATTATTTTCGTCGCCACCTCCTTCACCACTTCCAATAGTAACACTGTTATTGCCTCCTCCTCCACCACTGTTAGGTAGCATTTAGCTCGCAAAAATCTTATTCCGTTGAATAGAAATAGAAAAGAATGAAAAGATGTTAATTATATTAGAGTATATATCTAGAATCCGTCAACGCATAAAAAAGCTTTTCCTAGTTTATAATACATCTCACAAAAAAGCTATTCTTTTTGAAACAAAGGAATAGCTTTTTTATGAGATGTATATAAATTAGGAAAAAAATTTCCATGTGTCGACGGATTTTAAATGAATAATGTGTCATATTTGACATCTAGTTTATTTCACGGAATAAATTTTCAGCAAATCAAATAAGTCCTTAATATCCCTATTACTGCGACCATCTCCATACATCCTCCACATTTACTACAACCTATGTCGTTATTACATATATAATGTTATACACTTAAGTTTAGAGTGTGAAAATATTTTAGGGCGTTGTAACAAAAACAACGAAAATATGTTAAGAGTATTGTAGTCAAATAAAGTAATTTACGGTCATGCTCTTTTTAATTTTTAAAAGTCGAACTGAATTGAATTTAAGTGAGCTGAATTGAATTAAATTTATTTTAACATACATTTATAACTACACATAATTAAATTAAATTAAATTAAAATATAATATAATGGTGTGAATTGAATTGAAGCAAGATACAAATTACATAATTTTATGCATTCCAAAATTTCAATCCATACAAGATGACGAATTCGAGTGTTTCTTTTAGTTTTGCTGCCGCAGTAATTTAATTCAATTGAAAGTCGTTTTACGGTCCATGAAGCTTCTTTTCAGCTGCAACGTGTTACCTCATATGACAGCTCACTTCCTGTACTACCAGTTTCATAATTTTGTTGTTATATATCTCATCTTCCCTTCCCATTCACATTCCAAAGCTCACTTTTATATCCCTAATTTCACTTTCAGATCTAGGTTTAGGTCTCTTCTTTTTCTTCCCCTCTTTTCGTTTCTGGGTTTTTATTTCATCAGCATAATTACCAAATAAAATCTCTATTTTTAATCATGTAATGTAGAGATCTGAGAATAATTTTGATGATTTTGTTCTTCGAAGCTATGACGCCGAAAAGGGTTCCGAGAAGTGTCTGGTTAAGGGTTCAAAAATCAATGGGAGTCCTCGTGGGTGGAAATCACACCTCTTCCAGGTTTTGTACTCGCTAAATCTCTTGTTTATTCTCCTTTTGGCTTAAATCTCTTTGTTAATCACAAAACACATAATCTTTCTCCGAAACCCATTGATTGAACTCGTCTAATTTGTTCGAATCGTGCTAGAAATTCAAAATCCATGGATTTGAAGCCCTTTCGGGTCACGATCCTTGGCGGGTCTATAGCCAGGCGTGTTATTTTACGCGCATTTATGCTTGCTTTAACTCTCTCCCTTATCCCTTTGATTCAAATCTTATCTGGGGTAGATCCAGTGCTGATTGACACTGTGTATTTTGGTGACTGTGATTCACCGTTAATGGGCTCGAATAGGTTTCTGAGACCTATTTGGGGCTCATTTGAGTGCAAGAAAGATGTGAATTTGACCACTAATGTAGTGAGGGAGTTAATGAGTCAGCAACTGCTGGACTATAGCACTAAAGCTCTCTGTGTGGGTGAAAAATCAGCGTCGGCTGTCTATGCGTTGAGAGAGCTTGGGTTTGGTAATGCTTGTGGGGCTCATAGGCACCCCTTTTTCTCACTTAAGCAAAGGAAGTTCGTTTATGAGCTTCAATATGAGGACAATTCTTTCGATTTCGTGTTTTCGAGGGACCTTGATGAGATTCCTGTCCCTGCATTGCTAGTCCTCGAGGTTGAGCGTGTCCTTAAGCCCGGTGGAGTTGGGGCTATGCTTGTAGGCGCCAATGGGTTGCACTCTAATGGCTTGATTCGCTCTGCTACACCCATTTCATCACTGTTAAAAGCCTCTAATGTGGTTCATGTGGGTTATGTTGATGGCCATACTCTGGTTGTTTTCAAGAAAAGAATCGAAAAAGTTGGCTACTTTGAGCAATTCCTGCTCCCAGCCGATTGCCAGTCAGTTATTTCTCACAGACATTTCATCGGACACCTTGAAGGCATTGATTTCGAGAGGACAGAACACGAGAAGACTGCGTACCTTCCCAATTTCACCAACGTTACTGGGAAGAAATTAGTGTATGTTGAAATTGGGGCTGCAGATCGGCTCAATTCGGGTGATTCTAACTGGTTTTTGCCCTCATACCCTTTGGATCATAGTGATTTTAATGCTTACTTTGTAGACCACAACACCTCGGTTCTACTTTCGTGTGTTAAAAAGCCCGGTGTTAATTTCATTTACTATCCCGGACTAGCTGGAGATAAAGCTGCTATATCTTCAGGCTATGAAGATGAAGATCTCGATCCATTAGAAGATGATGGATTTGATTTCCTTGCTTGGTTTAAAGATACGGTTGAGCACGCTGATTTTGTGGTTCTAAAGATGAAAACAGGGGAAGTGGAATTGAAATTTCTGACTCAGTTGTTTGAAAGTGGAGCTATATGTTTTGTTGATGAGCTGTTCCTGAGCTGCAAAGACAATGTAGATGATGGCAATGGTGTTTTTGCGAGCAAATACTGCGTTGATCTGTTGAAGAGCTTGAGAAGCAGTGGTGTGTTTGTTCATCAATGGTGGGGTGATTAATTGATCAATGATCGAGTTTGATCGTTAATTAATTTGATTATGTTGCTTAGTTTGGAATAATGTTGTATGAGTTGGAGTTTGTTTGTGTTTAAGTTTGTGTTAGGGATGCTATGAAGATATCCTAAGTTGCTTTTCTGGTTGGGCAATTAAGCTAAATAAGCAGCCAGTTGTGTTGTTTTTAATGTTGTCGAATGAATTCAGTTGTGTTGTTTTTAATGTTGTTGAATTAATTCAGTTGTGTGTTTATGATGGTAGTTGATGAGTTTCAAGTATAACTAATACTCCCTTTATTTTTTTTTACTTGTCTTATAACATATTTTACATTTTTTAAAGAATTAATGTTTAATTTTTCACTTTATTATAATTAATGATAATGGGATAAATATGGTATAATTAAAAAAATAATTTAAGAAGTGTCTAAAAATTTAAAAATAATAAATAAAAAGATATTTAAAAAAATAATTAAAATAGCTATTTTAAAAAATGCAGCAGCAACCAGTAAAAGGAGTACAAAAGTTAAAAAAAAGAAAAACTGATGAGTATACAATGTTGTTGAATGAATTCAGTTGGGTGTTTATGATGGTAGTTGATGAGTTTTAACTCAAGTACAACTAATAATTTGTAAAAAGAACACAACTTAAGCTGGGGTCGGGTTCCTATAAAGTTAAATGTTCCTAAAAAATAACTAGTAAAAAGAGTACAAAAAGTTAAAAAAAAAACTGATGAGTATGCAATGTATTTGGTCAAAAAGAATAATTAAGCATTCAGTAGCTTCTGAGAAAATAATATACTGATAATTTAAAAAATAGCATATACTCGTAATAGCTTTACAGTACTGGCCATTGTTTTTTTTTTAAGAAAAATGGAAGTATTATTTATTAAATTAACATATGGATAATATAAATTGGAGGTGTAAATAATTACTCATTCGTTATCTCACTAAAATGTTTGTGGGGCTCGTAGACACAATTAAACTATAAATACAAGATAAAAAAGAATTAGCAAGTTCCTTACAATCCGAAATTATAGAAGAAAAGTAAGAGATCATTATCCCCGCTTTGCAAAGCATCGTAGACGACACCATTATTATCTATTTCAATAATTAAATGAGAATACTCAAGACCTTTCAGCTAAGAGAGAGTTTCTCGAACTGAGCATGCCTCCTCTTCCTCGATGGTTCTATAAGCATCCAAAGTTCCTGATTTCGCATAAACAAAGTTCCCACTAGCATCACGCACAATCAAGCCGTAGCATACATGCACCCCATCATCAAAAATTGCTGCGTCCGATTTCACTTTAGGTAAGGGACATGTGGTCGTTCCCAAGTTGTTATCATCGCTGACCCCATATGATGCAGCCCCAACCCACTCTGAAAATCCACTTGTGCACCAGGCCGAGACAAAGAAGAAGCTGCAACCCATTTGGCATTGGTCGAAATCGAGCCCCTGTTAAAGGCTTATGGTGAAATGTGTACGTCTTGCCAAATTATCTTGTTTCGTGCCCACCATAATCCCCACATCAGTTGGATAGCCTTCTGCAAGAAATCATCAGATTTTATACTGAGCTAATCATCTATTGTTTGAACCGCATCAATATGAGAAGCAAAAAGAATTGAATTATCAAACAAAGACCACACTTGACGTGTAAAAATATATTCAAAAAGAACATGAGAGATGGTTTCCAATTATAGATAACACATAAGACACTCGTAATTCTCAACACACTGACGTTGTAATAGGTTCGAACGCACCGGAGCCATTGTTTTGTTTGTTGCTATCTCAATAATAGAACGAGTATACTAATAAACTATTGGTGATTAACTGCGATATAGTGCACATGGGTCATTAAGCTTCCACGCCATTTATCCAAATATTTTATTCAAATAGATAATAATTTTGAGTTAAAGAAAGCCTTGTATTGTCTTGTCGGTTATGGGTTCAGATCCGAAGACAATACAACGTGTTTGATTAATACTTGAGGTCTTCAAACAGATATCAGTACAATGTGTATCAGAATTTCCCCCAAACCAAATAATGTATAAAAATAAATCATAACATTTTTTTGAAACCGTAAGTTAATTTTAAGTCAAACAACAATTGAAACTATTACAGAATATCAAATCAAATTTACACCAAATATATACTGTAAGTATGTAACCTATCTATTCCATCAATCAACATCAAATTTAAGAATAGACCAATACAAATTTTCAAGTGTCTTGACTTGTAAATGGACTTGATAATAGAGTAAATCGGTGTTCTAAGACCATATGCTTTCTTTCTTTCTTTTACTGCTAAAATGCAAAATTAATTAAATAAAGGAGGAATACAAGCCCGAGTTAAGTTGTAAGCAACTTGATTCGCTGACTTATGAACGTATCTAAAACTCGTGAAAGCTCATATCTTTTGCCATTTCACTATCTCCACTCTCTACTAAAAGAACACTCTGAAAAGCTATCATATCATTTCACTTGAGCACAAATGGATTACACAGCCATATCTCAATTGCTATCCATTATGAAACAAACTCACATCAATATTGCATTTAAACCACGAAAGACTAGTTAGAATTTTAATCGTCTTGTACATGTCCAACAAGTGATGGATTTGCTTGTGAGTGAAATTTTTCTGACTTTGTGTCCATCTTTCTAATTTAGTTTAGCTTCAATTAGTCTCATATTCGTTTCGGTTATAAATGTAAATATTTGCAAGCCTAATATTCAAATTAACTAGTGTATTATCCCGTGCGATGCACAGATAGACCATTTTAATGAATAAATTTATTTATATATATATATATAATAAAAATTAAAATAAAAAATATTAAAGCTAAAATATATTATATTGTGCATCAAATTAAATTACGGAAAAAAGAGTCACATTAATTATTAAATAGGATTATAACCAATAAAATAGAATTAAATACAATCAAGAATAATAAATTAAATTTTAAAAAAATATATTTAGAAGATATATTAGTTGATTGATAATACTTAATGGATAATTATGAAATTTAAATTCACTTGATCGAATAATTAAAAATATTCCATTATTATACATAAGAAGGAGTAAGTACTATTATAAAATTCAAATTTATTCTTAAATAAGATTATAATTTAAAATTTTATTCAGTCATTTTGTGATTCCTTATCAAATATTTGATAAAAAAATATATCACATTGATTTCTAAATCTATTTTTAAAATTTAATTTATTGTGATTTTATTAAATATTTATTCTGATAATAATGAAATTGTTTAATTATTTCTCTTGATCAAATAATTAAAAATATTCTATTATTATTCAGAAGGAGTAAAAACTATTATAAAATTCAAATTATTTCTTAAATAAGCTTATAATCATTCAATCGGCAATGATTTTTTCCACTTTGAAGAAGATAATATAAGAACTGCAAAATTTATTCAAAAAATTGGAAAGGTGGAAATAAGAAAAAATAACACATGTTTAAAATGAAAAAATCCAACAATACAAAATAAATAGTACATAACACCAAATAACAGTTCTACCAACCTTGACAATATTTCAATAAATATTAATCTTCTTTAAAAAGAGATACATATCAATTATTCTTCTCCTTCTTAATCCTCATATGTTTTGCGCGATTACTCGAAAGTTGTGCATTACCTTCATCTATCAATATCGACGGTGTCAGAGTTTCATTTCTTATCTATAGAGGTGTGATAGAAGAATTGACCTCATTTTCTAATATCGAATCATTCCAAACAAAAATATATAAATAAATAAAAGACCCAATTCAAATCATAGTAGATAATGAATCATTTGGATTTATAATATAAATGTTAGAAGTACCTTGAAAGTACTTCTTAAATCTTAAAGTGCTAAAGTGCTTCCCATTATGTCAAGATGCCCATCTTAAGGTGCTTTCCAATCTCCATCTCTCAT
Organism: Euphorbia pulcherrima; assembly: GCA_947683365.1. Classification (NCBI taxonomy): domain Eukaryota; kingdom Viridiplantae; phylum Streptophyta; class Magnoliopsida; order Malpighiales; family Euphorbiaceae; genus Euphorbia; species Euphorbia pulcherrima. The sequence goes on from CANTUS010000001.1 coordinate 30,971,599, forward strand.
AAAATATATATATATATATATATATATATATATATATATATATATATATATATATATATATATATATATATATCATCTAGAAATATTATGGAAATTATAAATAAGTTAAAAGAACTTGAAAACCATTAAGCTAAATCGTGCGGAGCACTGTCCTTAAAGGATACTTGTAGTTGCTTTCAGGATTAAACAGCTTCTTCAACCTATAGCAAAAGGGGAGAAAAAGAATTTTGCAATCAAATTACATAATTAAAAATAAAGTGAAAGAAATGGTACATATGAAATACAAATAAGAAGGCCCTTTTTACAATGAAATGAAATAGCTATTTGAGGATAAATTAAGGCTGGTATTAATTATGAAATAAATTATGAAAATTCAGTTTGGAAGGTTTTAATAATAATCAATTTTAATCATCATCACTATAGAAATAAATCAAAGTAAACGGAAACTTATATTGCAAAATTGTTATATAATTAATAATTATTTCTTATAAAAAAAATTAATACTTATTTGGGATAATTATTCAGTACATGACGTGTATTGTCATGTACCGTAAGTTTATCCAGAAACATTTAATAACTTATTAATTAACTCTAATTTAATCTAAAAAGCATTTAAAAGCATATTAATTATATTTATAGTCAATAAAAATAAAGGAAATGAAATATATTTTTCTTTCTTCCTAATTCAATTTTATACACTTAACTTAATTGCATTTCTTCTCAATTTGATTGTTTTTAATTATTTTTTCCAAATTTAATCTTACCTACTTATTTTTTTCAAAATTTTAGTATTTTTATAATATTTATTTAAATTAGAAACATAAAACCTAGACCTTTATAAAATTAATTATTTTAAAATTAAATCCTAAATCTTTAACAATGCAATATATTTTTCAAAACTTTTAAGTAATTTTATTATTTTTATAAATTTTTTTCAAAATATACCAATATATGTAACATAAACTTCAAACCATAAACTAAAAATAATATGTAGAGTAATTTAGACCAATGCTATTAAATTCACAAAATAAGGAAAAATATCATAGCAAATTACAACGTTACGTTACAACATTAGCGAAGCATATATTTTACTACTTCGACCATTTCTGATAAAAATCAACTACAACACCTGTAACTTCAAAATTTTCTGCTATTTCAAAAATTTCTCACGTACACATATATTTAAACCAAACATGAAAAAATTACTCAAAATAATTTAATTTATTAAATATTTAAAGTTTTTGATTTAAAATTATGCTCAAATTCTAGTTTTAAAGTATAAAGAATTTTTATTTCACTATTTAATTTTTTTACATATGATTCATTTCAGCCATGCTCATCGAAGACAAAAAAATGCAAATTGGACATGCCCCTTCCATGACGGGGACATAATTTTGGCACATCACTCTGAAAAAATATGAAAAATAGATATTTAGCATAAAGGGTTATAGATAGTGAGTTCGTATTGCATATTAGGGTGCATTATGTAAAAATTTTAATAATAATAAAATTACGAATTAAAAATATATTAAATTATAAAAGATTTAGTGTTTGAGTTTAAATATATTTTAATTTATAAAAGGCTTAGGGTTCATATTTAAAATCTAATATATATTGTAAACATAAAATTAGAAAGTAGAAAGATAGATTACATATTAAATAATTTTAAGATAAACTTACGGTACATTGCGGTGCTTGCCATGTACCGCATAATTTTTGAATTATTTGACCTTTAAAATAATATTTCAAAAGGGGATGATTATTCGGTATATGGCAAGCACCGTCATGTACCGTAACTTAATCTAAATTCATTTAATGAAGTATATATAATTAGTAAAAGTAAAGGAAAAAATATATTTCACTTCGTTCCTAATTCACTTTTATATTCTTACTATAAGCGTAATTCTATATTTATTCCCAAATTACTTTTTAATTATTCTTTCTGTTGGAAATTGACTATATATGCAAGGAAATTATAACAATAAAAAGAAGGCAGAGAGAGAATTTGAGAGAAATTTTTATTTCTTATATTTGAGGTATATATCAAATGACGAATTGAATTCCTATTTATAGAGAAATCCAATGGTAAAAACGGTAAATAAGTAAGAAACATATTACATCAAATATTAATGATGTGGATCCCACATTAATTATATATCAGTCGCCTGCATAGTAACAGACAGCTGATACATCAATAATTCAACACTCCCCCTTTAATGTATTAACTGCCGTGAATGGGATACTACCTCGTTAAAAACCTTACTAAGGAAAAACCATGTGGGATAAAAACCTTAGTTAAGGGAAAAAGAGTACAGTGTTACTCCCCTATTCGCGAGTTAACTAGAGATCCTTAAGACGATGCATTCCAATGCTGTAAATCAATTTCTTGAAAGTTGAGGAAGGTAAAGCCTTGGTAAGCAAATCTGCTAAATTATTACAAGAGCAGATTTGTTGAATACTGATTTCACCATTCTTTTTCAGATCGTGAGTAAAGAAAAATTTTGGTGAGATATGCTTTGTTCTGTCTCCTTTAATATAGCTTTTCTTCAATTGAGCAATACAAGCAGCATTATCTTTATATATTATCGTCGGATCTTCCTTGACCGTAACTTTTCCACATGCTTTTTGGATATGTTTGATTAATGATCTCAACCACACACATTCACGACTTGCCTCGTGAATTGCTATTAACTCCGCATGATTTGAGGAAGTAGTTGTAATTGTTTGTTTTGTCGATCGCCAAGATATAGATGTTCCTCTATATGTGATTAAATAGCCCGTCTGAGATCGAACTTTGTGTGGGTCGGATAAATAACCCTTATCTGCATATCCAACTAATTTAAGCTTAGACTCATGAATAAAATAAGCCTAAATCAGTAGTTCTTCGAAGGTAGTGCATGACATGTTTAATTCCATTCCAATGTCGTCTTGTAGGTGCAACGCTGTATCTTGATAATAAAGTGACAGAGAAGGCAATTCCCAATCTTGTGTTATTAGAAAGATACATCAAAGCACCTATTGCGCTTAGATATGGTACTTCATGACCGAGAACTTTTTCATTATTTTCTCTAGGACGAAAAAACATCCTTTTTCACATCGAGTGATCGTACAACCATTGGGTTACTCAATGGATGTGCTTTGTCCATATTAAATTATTTCAGGATCTTTTCTGTGTAGTTTGATTGATGCACCAAAATTCCCTTTCCAAAGTGCTTAATTTACAAACCAAGACACAATTTTGTCTTTCCAAGATCTTTCATCTCAAATTCTTTCTTTAAAGAATCAACTGCTTTTAGAATCTCTTCTGGAGTTCCAATAATATTTAAATCATCAACATAAATTGAGATGATAATAAAATTAGATCCTAATTTTCTTGTAAAAACACATGGACAAATTAGATCATTTTTATATCCTTCTTTCAATAAATATTCACTGAGACGGTTATACCACATGCGCCCAGATTGTTTTAATCCATATAAGGATCTTTGTAACTTTATCGAGTAAAGTTCTCGTTTGCCATATTTTTCTGGCAGCTTTAATCCTTCAGGGATTTTCATATAAATATCATTATCAAGCGAACCATAAAGGTAAGCTGTGACAACATCCATCAAGTGCATTTGTAAATTTTCTTGCACTGCAAAACTAATAAGATATCTAAAAGTTATTGTATCCACCACCAGAGAATATGTCTCCTCATAGTCTATTCCAGGTTTTTGGGAAAAACCTTGTGCAATTAATCTGACTTTATATCTTATTATTTCATTTTTCTCATTTCTCTTTCTAATAAAAATCCATTTATAACCGACAGGTTTTACGTCCTGTGGTGTTCGAACTACTGGTCCGAATATTTTGCGTTTTTTCAAGAGAATTGAGCTCTGCTTGAATTGCTTCTTTCCATTTTTGCCAATCATTTATACTTTGACATTTTTCAATAGATGTTGGCTCATGATCTATATTTTCATTTTCAATATTAATCGCAACATTATATGAAAAACTATGGTCTATAACTATTTTATTGCGATTCCATCTTCTTTCAGTATTGATATAATTTATTTGAATTTCTTCATTTTCAATACCTTCAGGTATTGCACTTCAGGTGCTTGCACTTCTTTCGGAAGGGTATTTATATTTATATCCTCAATGGGAATATCTTCATTATCAATAACTCTCCTCCTTTTAGAATTTTTATTCTTTGAACCAATAGGTCGTCCACTCTTCAGGCGTGTTAGAGTATTATCCGTAGGTTGTTTTTCAGGAATCTCAATACGAATTGGCCATTAACTGCTGGTATATGCGATTTCGTTACTCTTTTAGGATTAGCAAGTGCATCAGGCAATCGATTTGCTAAATATTGAAGATGGATTATTCTCTGAACTTTTAGTTCAGAATCATTTGATTTAGGATCCATATGAGAAAGTGATGAAGAATTTCATATTATTTTCTTTTCCGAAATTGGGCTCTTATTCTCTCCCCCTAATTTTAGGAAAATGCTTTCATCAAAATGACAATCTGCAAATCGTGCAGTAAACATATCGCCAGTTAATGGCTCAAGATATTTAATTATTAAAGGGGATTCATAGCAACATAAATTCCTAATCTCCTTTGAGGACCCATTTTAGTCCTTTGTGGTGGAGCAATAGGCATATATACTGCGCAACCAAAAACTCTAAGATGAGAAATACTAGGCTCATGGCCAACAGCTAATTGTAATGGAGAATAATCATGACAACTTACTGTCTTAAACGTATAAGAGATGCTGCATGCAATATTGCATAACCTCAAACTGTAGTAGGGAGATGTGTTCGTAAAATTAGCGATCGTGCAATTAATTGCAGACGTTCAACATGTTGTGTATGAACATATGCTACAGGATGTTCAACTTTTATTCCAATCGACATACAATAATTATTAAATATTTTGGATGTGAATTCTCCAGCATTATCAAGACAAATTGATTTAATAGGATAATCGAGAAACTGTGACCGTAATCTTATAATTTGAGCAAGTAACCTTGCAAATGCCATATTTCGTGAAGATAATAAGCATACATGTGACCACCTAGTTGAAGCATCAATTAGAACCATAAAATATCTAAATGGTCCACATATATCACATTGTATGCGGTTTAAAAATGCTGGCGATTCTATTCCAACCTTACTTCTGGAAGGTTTTATTATTAATTTTCCTTGCAAATAAGTAGCACAAGATAATTCATTATTTTGAAGAAACTTATGGTTCTTCAATGGATGCCCATATGAATTTTCAATTATTTTTCTCATCATTATCGAATCAGGATGACCCAGTCGATCATGCCAAATTTTATAAGTATCTGAATCTATAAACTTCTGGTTTATAGTTAAATTGGCTTCAATCATATTAATATATGTTTATTATAAGCCACATGAAAGAGTATAAAATTTTTCAAGTATACATTTCTTACTTGAAATTATTTTTGTAACATAAAGACATTCTTTATTGTCTTCACCCACAGTTTCAATATGATATCCATTTCTGCGAATATTTTTAAAACTTAATAAATTTCTATGAGAATTTGGGGAAAATAATGCATTATTTATAATAAGTTTTGTTCCCCTTTGTAATATAATACTAGCTCTTCCGGAGCCTTCAACCATTTTTATTTGTCCTAATATTGTGGTAATAATAGTTTCCTCCCTTTTAAAAGTATTAAAATATCTTGCCTCTTTGAAAATAGTATGAGTGGTGGCACTATCTACGATACATAAATTTACTTCATTTTCCTTGAAGTCATATAATACCGGAAAGGAATTCATTTTTTTGGATTTATTTGGTGATATCCTTGATTGATAGAGCAAGCTCGTGCTGATAACGTGTTAGAAATTGACTATATATGCAAGAAAATTATAACAATAAAAAGAAGGCAGAGAGCGAATTTGTGAGAAACTTTTATTTCTTATATCTGAGGTATATATCAAATGAATAATTGAATTCCTATTTATAGAGAAATCCAATTGTAAAAAAGGTAAATAAGTAAGAAACATATTACATCAAATATTAATGACTTGGATCCCACATCAATTATATATCAGTCACCTGCATAGTAACATACGGCTAATACATCAATAATTCAACACTTTCCAAATTTAATCATTCCTAACTTTTACTTTTCAAAATTATAATATTTTATATTTTACAATATTTATTACAATTTGAAAATAACTAGACCATTACCAATTTATTGTTTTTAAACACAGATCCTAAATATTTATAGTCAATAAAAATTTTAAATTTGTGTCAGTATATGTAATATATTTTTCTTTTCTTTTCATAAATTTAATATTTTTGGAAATATTTTACAAAATTAACCTAATACGCAATAGAAACTCCCAACTTTAAACCCTTTATCTCAATATATGGCACATATTTTTATTTTCTAGTTTATTGTTATGATTTCAAATACATATTTAAACATTCTAGCATAGTTTGATATAATTATCTTTACTGATGTATTTTTAAACTTTGAGTTCTAGCAATATGATACAGATATTTATTTTCATGTTTTGCTCAGTGATGCATCCAAATCATGTCTCTGTCATGGAAGGGATGAGTCCAAATCGCATTTCTGTCTTAGATGAACATGACTCAAACATATTCATGCGTAAAAGAATAAATAGTAAAATAAAAAATTATAGTTTAATATAGCATAATTTTTAATCTAAAACCTTGAACATTTAAAACCCATAAAATTATTTTAAGTAATTTTTACATTTTTAGTAAATATAAATGTTTATGCGTGATGTTTTGGAGTAATGACATTTTTTAAATAGCAAAAGAGTTTGAAGTAACAGTTGTTGTCATTGAGTTTTACAAAATATAGTCGAATGAGCAAAATTTATATATCACTGTTGTAACATCATGTTGTAATTTGCTATAACTTTTCTTTATTTCATGAATTTAATAGTCACACTTCAAATTTCTTTGTACATTGTTTATGGTTTAAGATAATAGTACAATGTTTAGTGTTAATAATAGTGTACAAAGTTTCAAAATAAATTAATAAAGAAATCATATAAAACTATATGCTAGAATGTTTAAATATTGATATTTGAAAGTATAACAATAAATTAAAAAATAAGAAATATGTGTTATTTATTAGGGTAAAGGGTTCAAGATTGAGAGTTTGTATTGTATATTAGGATTGTCAAAAAATTTCCAAAAATAATAAAATTACGAAAAAAATATATTACATTATTAAAGATTTATGATTTTTTATTGACTATAAAGATTTATGATTTGAGTTTATATATAATTAATTTTATATAGGTCCAGGGCTTATATTAAAATAAATATTTTATAACATGAAACAATATAATAATTTTCAAAAGGAAAAATTAAGTAGCTAGAATTAAATTTGAAAAAAATAAATTGGGAAGAAAACATGGAGAAGAAGAACATTTAAAGTAAAAATATAAAAATTACTTAGGAAATATATCAATAAGATAGTATATCCTTTTTTTATTAATTATAAATATAATAAGTAAGCTTAATAGATAATTTTAGATAGAACTACGGTACATGACGGTGCTTGCCATGTACCGTATAATTTTCATTCAAACGGACATATAGAAGGAAAACTCATCAAAATAGTAAATATTTATCTTTTAATATAATAAATTCTTATAAGGAAAATTCACAAATATAATAAATTATAATATAAATGCATGGGAATAAAATAAAACAAATTTAATAATGAAATCTGAATATTTCTTTTGAATGTATAGGAGTAAAGAAGTCTTTTATAGTTAAACGCCATTACATGAGAACTAAAAAAATTAAAAAAAATCAATACCTATGTATTATCGAGCACGTATCAACTCCATAACAACGATAATTCGCTCATCATTAGATGAATTGAAATGAGATAATATTTGTTCTACAAATTCACCCCAAAACATTGCTAATATTCTGTTCTGCCTACAATTTGATTTCAGAATAAAGTTTTAATTAATAAGGAACAATATATGCAAATAACATGAAAATTTTAGATAGTACTCATTGTCTTGAAGTTCCAAATTCGAGAAAGCACTGTTAGTTCCATTCATGAAACGACTTTGCGCATCACCACGGCGGACAATTTCACCAATTACATCTGTTAAAAAATACGTGTATTTAATTAATTGCTAATCAGAGTTTAAAATATAGAATTGAAATTAAAATTAAAATAATAATACTAATACTAATAATAATAAGTGTATACATATTTTATAGAACATCTTCGGTGACTTTGTTTGGATCAAGTAATTCTATATAAGGGACTAATTCGAATAAAGTCAAATTAAATTTTTTGTCATTGACCTCCCGAACCATCGTCTTCGACGAAAATGTTAACCTCCATTCATTTGTTGTTGGCTTAGGTGTTTTGATATTCTGGTTAATAATGAAGTTCCTCATATTGTACACCTTGAGTTCTTGAAGATTATCAACAAACTTGGAAATATTAGTTTTTGTTACCGTCACTTGAATGCGATCTCCCTATTGCAATATTACAAAACATAAAAAAAAGTAGAATTTTTTTGTTAGTTGTGCAATTTTATTAAACATTTAGTGTGATGAATTTTTTAAGACTCAATTACAAATAATTTATTAACATACATTTTCGTCTTACAAAACCATTTCAATAGTAAATATTGCATTTGGTTTATTTCATTCTAGAATAGTCCAAAGGCAGAGAACACGTACTTTGAGGATCCATTGCATCTTAGTTGGATTTATATCGCAAATAAAATTCGTCTTCTGTTGCACCCTAAGTGGGTTGATATCATCCACCGAATTATGTTTCTGCTTCAACATAATGAACAATATACTTTTCTACAATTATCTTGTGCTTTTCTGTCAAAATTTGATGAGAAAAAAGGAGTCACACTGATTCTTAAATAAGAAGGCGTATGCTACGAAATTCAAATTTATTCTTAAATAAGATTATAACCAATAGAATTAAATAAAATTAAGAACAACAGATTAAATTTTAAATAAATAGATTTAGGAGATATATTTTATTTTGTTTTGTATCTATAATTCACCCTGATTAATTATTCCCTTATAAAAATTAATTATTACTATTAATCATTATCATTTTTCTAAATCAAACTTATTCGAGAAATATATTAAAATCAGATTCATAAAATTCTGATTTAAATTCATGAAAAAATATCTAATTTAATAATTATTGCAGACGGTAATAAAACCTGCTCATATATAGTGTAAAATCAATTAAAGTAAAGAAAACTTATATATGTCAACAAATAATTGAAAAAGTTAGCAATAACATATCAAATATTTACATTGGTAAAAAAAATAAGAATCAACTTGTAAAAAAAGTTTCATAACAATGGAACAACAAATTAAAATTTAAAAAATATGACTCTATTGATTATAATTCTATTTAAGAATTAATGTGACTTTTTTTTCTCATCAAATATTTTACTATTATTATTATTGTTGTTGTTGTTGCTGTTGTTATTATTTTAATTTTATTTCAATTTTATATTTTGGTATAGTTATGATTATTACTATGAATATAACTGAAATATAATTTTATTATTTTAATATATAGATTTATTATTTTGATTTTAGTCATTAAAAAATACCATTAATATAGTAATATTAATGTGACTCTATAAGATGTGTCTACGTTAACCGCACCATTAAAAGGTAATCTAAGTCAGATGCTTTCAGAATACCATTACTATAGTAATATTTTCAAATAATATTAACCATTATTATGAGAATTATTATAGTAATATTAATGTGACTATATAAGAATTAATGTGACTATAAAACTTGACTACTTTTTACGTATCAAATATTTTATTGTTATTATTGTTATTATTAATATTTAATTTTATAATCAACATGTTTTATATTTTTAATATTATTATGATTAATATGAATATTAACCAATTTTAAATATTCATCAAATATTTTATTATTACTATTGTTATTATTATTTTGATTTTATATTTTAATATTATTATAATTAATATAAATACTAATAAATTTTAATTACCAATATTATTATTATTATTTTAATTTTATAATCTAACATGTGTCATATTTTTAGTATTGTAATGATTAGTATGAATATTAACCAATTTTAATTACCATTATTATACATACATTAACCAATTTTAATAATAATAGTATTATATATATGTGAGAGTAATATAAATTGAAATAATATGGTAATAAAATAAAATAAATTTAATAATAAAAGGTAATTTAGGATGCAAATCATTGCTTTGTCTTTTACTGCACAAATAAAGATACCTCACAATAAGAGACCACAGAACATACAACAAAACATAACACATGCAACTGTTACAAGATTTTCGAGACGAGATGCCTTCACTGGCTCTTGAAATCGACATGGCAACTTTTTTGCCAAATTGGATGGATCTGAATCCAAAGGTCGAGGTTCCAAACACCAAAGTATTAACCAAACGATGAAAAGTGTAAAAACAATGAAAAACATGCTATTTTCTCCATACTATTGGCATGGAGCAACCATACAAGCTCAAGGCATAGGGCCAAAGATTTCAGGCACAATGCTAATGTACTTGAAATCAAATGTATTTTCCTGTTCGATTATTTGAAAGCAAGATTAGGATAAAAGCAAACTACTGTACACCATAGGGACCGAGCACCTTCACTCCTCCCGTTCTTCTGGTCCGTTGCTGACCTTTATCTCCAAAAGCCTCTCAACAGGTTGTCGACAAATCGGGCATCGGTTTGTTTGGAACCTCAAAACTTTTGCACACTCACTGCACATGCACTGCACCAAACAATACAACTCAATCAAACATCTCTACAAAATACCAATGCCATATCAAATTTTCGAAATAAAAATATACCAAATGGATCGCCAGCTATCCCAACTTGTCCCACCTTTAAACTGTTGAAAAGTGCACCATTTGGCCCATGAACGCCAAAAGTCAAACCAACCAAAAGCTGACACATGGCATTCAGAGCAAATTGGTGCTCTTATTAAAAGTTAAGGAGACTACGGGAACCTTTTCAAAGTTCAGGGACGGTAGGTGAAGTGAGACAAATTGATGGGACTAATGATGCATTAGGCACAAAAAGATGCCCTATTACATCGTGAATTCCGGAACTTGGCCCTAGATGCACATTACCCCTAAACTTTCAACTGTTCCAAACAGCCCTAATATTTGGGCAAAAAAACGCACCAGTTCGCCACATGTTAGCTTTTGGTTAATTTTCCCGATTTTTCTCTCTAACTAGAAACTAACACGTGACATTCAAGGGGTTAGGAGGCGCACTTTAAACAAGTCCAGGAGTTATTTCGAACACTTGAAAGTTCTATGGGGCAAATGGCCATTTAGGGCCAAGTTCAAGAGTCCTGATGTCTTAAGCCTAAAAAGATAAAAAAGATGCAGGGAATCTGCTAACCATGTGGCGGCAGGGAAGAACAGTAGTGTCTCGTGGTTCGGACAAGCAAATAACACATTCTTTTCCAGGATCATTAGCATCAACATCGCCTTCAACAGAATTACCGATCCCATAAATCTCCTGCAACTCATACCTCTTCTCATTGACCCACAGAATCTGCTTTGCTACCCTTAACTGGTACTGACCTTTCTCCTTCTCGAACACTGCTTGTGTTATTTGAGAATTCATGCTTCCATTTCCTTCTTCTCCTTCTTGATTAGCAGCGCAAGTCTCTGCCTTCACTGCTAGAGGATAAACATCCATTTCCCCCTCTTTCAGTAATTCTCTCTCCTCAAATATAGTGAAATCGATTCCTGTTCCATTAGGCTGCCGGAATTTCTGGCCTAGACCTTGTTCGAAATTTACTGTTACTGGCGGGAGAATGTCTTCTTTTGTTGGTGTTAGGACACAATCCTCACCTTCTTTCGCAAAGAAAAAGATGGTGATACTGTTGCAAGAACAAAGAGATGTCAATATCAAAGTACAAACACTATAAGGCCAGTTTGGGATTGCTCTCCTAGGCTGTTGTTCTGAAAAGCTCCAATTTCAAGCTTTCCCTATGACAACAGATTTGGCATTGAGAAACCAATTGCAAACAGACCCTAATAAATTAGTATAAAGAGTCGAAATCTTTTTGTTCAATGCAAAAATATGTTGTTTTATGAAAAGTTTGTGGGTGGAGCTTTTGACGACAGGAGTTGAGACAACAATACAAGCTCTATACAACAACAACAACAACAACATTACCCCAATGCCTTCAAGGCTCCCGCACAAGTGGGGTAAGGGGGGGTTGGGTGTACGCAACCTTACCTCTGTAATTACAAAGAGGTTGTTTCCAATTGACCCAAAGTGGTTGCAACAGCTATCCGTGACTTCACAATAAAAGAAGCTCAGATAGTTTAATGAGCTCTATGTGAACTAAAAATTTAGCATTGGCTTATATAAGAAACGAGTAAGCAAAACATAAAAAGCACATAACGAAAACCACAAATGGAGTAGGCCGAGGAATTCCAAAACACAACAAAATAAACAAGCCGAGGAATTCCAAAACACGACAAAATAAACAAGTTTTATATTATACCAAATACAGGAAACTGCTATAAGTAGCCTGAAGTTGCCATAACTTTCAAGTGTGAAGTCAATTAATGAAATGAATCAGTCAATTATATAACTTATATGATAGAGAATCATAAAAAGCATACTTTTCAAGCATAAAGACATGGAAAAGGCATATTTTGATGCTTTTTTTAAGAGCAATTTGTTTTTTCTGCCCTGACTAACAATTCTATGAGGCATCTCTCTCCTTCTCTCTACTGTAGCATCATACAATAAATGTAATCCTCCACCTTCTGTCAAACAAATTACAAAGTACAAATACAGTGTTAAGGAAAACCAAAACCTAGTACAGTGAGCTTAACTATCTCAAAACTAGGGGAAAACAATATTCAAATGAAAGAAACATATTGAACTCATTGAAACATTCATTAAAGGGACATAATCAAGCCAACACTGACACAGCTAACCATCCAATCAAAGCCCATAATAAAAATTGAATTGCATAGAACAGGAGTACAGGACTAGCATAAATTACAACTAAATCACATGATCACACAATGAAAAATTGAAAGCAATCAAAAGACTAAAGCTTTAGCCGTTACCTTCCAGCAACAGTAGCATCAAAAGTGAAAGCAACAAGGAATTTTCCAGGGCTTTCTTCATCTGGTTCAAGCTTCAAACTTTCCTTCTTCAAATTAACATCATTCTTAATTGTAACCGCTTTCTGGTGCTCCATATAAGGAGCTGGTGGCTGCATCACGGGTCCATACGGGTACCTCCCACCAACCCAGTGAGCCGGGTCGACCCGGTGGTGGTGATCATAAGGCGCCGGTAAAGGAACCGGCATAGCCGGTGGAGGAGGAGGGTAGTAACCCGGGTATTGGTAATATGGAGGCGGAGGCGGGTTCGGATTCGGATACTGTGATGGATATGGAGTAGCGGCGGCGAATACATACCTATTAGCTGTAATTTCCGGCTGCGGTGCTGCGGGTGGAGGAGGCGGAGGATGATTCCGCCGACTACCGTGCCTCCGGCGACCATGCGCACCGCTGCTACTTATATTACCCATAAAAATTGCTCCCTTTTCGCCCTAAAATTCGCTAAAATTCAGATTTCGAAACTGGGTATTCCAAATTATGCAATTGAATCATAAAAACTGGATCTGGAGCCGGAAAATGGTAATTTTAGGAAATAAAGAGAAACAAATAGGAATTAAAGGAAAGAACTTTAACAAAGAAACAGGAGAAGAGAGTGAATGAGAAGAGGAAGAAACGGATAAAGAAGAAGAAGGGGAGGAATCTGGAAAGTGGGGCGGGCGACGGGTATAATGGGATTGCGTAAAGCTCAACCCATCACACCCTTCATGATTAGAGATATGCTAAAAGTTGGCTGCTTTTTTCTCTTCTTTTTTTTTCTTTTCTTGTAATAAATAAATAAAACAAATTTAAACAGTAACTATAAATAAATATGCCTTAACGATACAATTAATGTGCGGATTTCGTAATTTTTGAATTATAAATACTAAGGATAATCAATTATTTAATCTTCAAGAGTTATTATTTTTTGAAATCGGTTGAAATTGGAAAAAAAACCACCTCTTATTACTTTTTAAAAAATCGATTGTGAATTTTGTTTTAGCATTATTTAGTTATTTTATTTAAATATTTATTAATTAGGTGTAGGTTATGGTTACTTTATTTTTTATAAATTAAATATTAGTTTATTTTTTATTGGATCAAAATATCATATACTCATCCAATGGTGATAAAGGCAAGTATGAGTTAGATCCGTATTAATTAATGATGATTTATATGATTGGTAAAACCTCTTTAACCTTTTAAATAAAAAAAGTTACTCTCTTCATTTAGATATATATGACTTTTTAGTTATTTTATTGTATATATTATACTACTTTTCCAACTTTTAAAGTATTTTTTATTCAATTATTCCAGTTCTATCCTTATTAATTTATACAACTTTCAAGATAAATATAAATTTTCGTATTAATTGTATGACTCGGTTAAAGGATAAATTAATAAATTAATAAATTATATATTAGTTTATAATTTTATTAAAATCCGTGAATTAGTTGAAAAGTCATATATATCTAATGTATAATTTACTAATTGATCCTTTGAGTGAAAATGGAGGGAGTATTAATTAAGCATGAATCTCTGAAAAATCTCCATGGACACAGTTAGTCATAATTTGGATGAATAATTATAAACCTTAAACATTAAATTCAAATTTATGAGATGTAAAATAATCATAAAATACTAATACAGTATCCGTGTGATGTACGAATATGTCATTTGTAATAAGTATATCAATGATAAATAAGTCCAAACTACAAAATATCTGTTTCATAGTACATATTTCATTTCATTAAAGTATGCACTGAGTGTATTATTAGACATGTCAAGTAGCGATATTATACATCTATTCCTACAAAAGCAAAATAACGCACAAATGTTCAAAATCAACGTATATTTAAATTAAAAGTACAATTATATTTTTATAATTCTTGTATTGATTCATTTCAACTTTTAAGTATGTTGAATAGATATTTTGTATTCAGTTAAAAAAAGACTAACCTGTATGAATCCATAACGATAAATATTAAAGTATAAACTTTTATCTCGATAGCTTTCGTGCTTATCAAACTTGTGTAGTTTTTCATTTTAACTATATGTACTTTGATACAAATCTTTATATTGATTGCGAATATTAGCCGCAATTTATAAGTGTATAACAATAATTATAATTCATCCTAATTAATTATTTCCTTATAAAAAGTAGTTATTGCTATTAATCATTATCATTTTTTAAAATCAAACTTATTCGGGAAATATATTAAAATCAATTTCCTAAAATTTCGATTGAAGAAGCATTGATCTAATATTGATTTAAATTTATGAAAAAATATTATTTTTAATAATTATTATAGACGGCAATAAAATCTGCTTACATCTAGTGTAAAATCAATTAGCAAAGAAAGATCTTATATGTCAACAAATAATTGGAAAAATTAGCAATAACATATCAAATATTCACATTGGTAAAAAGAAAATAAGAATCAACTTGTAAAAAAAATTTCAAACAATTAGACAATATGAACAACAAATTAAAATTTAAAAAATATGACTCTATTGATTATAATCCTATTTAAAATTAAAATGACTCTTTTTTCCTCATCAAATATTTTATTATTATTATTGTTATTATTATTATTTTAATTTTAATTTTATTTCAATTTTACATTTTAGTATTGTTATGATTATTTTGAATAAAACTGAAATATAATTTTCATTTTTTTTATATATAGATTTGTTATTTTTATTTTATTCATTAAAAAATAATTATTAATTTTTTTGTAGTTAGTTTCATCATTTATTATTCATGGTAAGTAAAATTAATTAGTAATCTATATATGTAAAAGTTGTAAGGGTAAAAGAGTCTTTAAAAAGGTATAAGGGTAAAAGAGTCTTTTAGGACTTCAGTTTCATCATTTATTATTCAAGGTAAGTAACATTAATTAGTAATCTATATATGTAAAAGGCATAAGGATAAATTTTTTTAAAAGGTATAAGGGTAAAAGAGTATTTTAGGACTTCATTGTTATATATATATATATATATATATAATTTTATATTTTGGTATTGTTATGATTAGTATGAATATTAAACAATTTTAAATACCGTTATTATAGTAATATAAATTGGAATAATATGGCAATAAAATAAAATAAATTTAATAATAAAATGTTAATAGTTCTTTTGAAAGGTATAAGGGTAAATAAGTAATTTAGGACTTATTTGCTTATATATATATTTGAGCTCAAATTAACTTTTTGAGATTCAAATCTGCTGTTCCTAAATTGGTGTCTCATTCCATGTCCCCCATTCAAATATTGACACGTGTCTATTTTTATTATTATTTTATTCTTTTTCAGTTTATTTCTCCTATAAATATAACACATGTCAAATGATGAATGAAGGGATATGAAAAAAGACACTAATTTAAAAATAACATATTTAAATCCGGCTTTTTGAATTACATTAATGTTAATTATTGTATGGTGAATTCTTACTATTCATGGATATAAGTCTATAATTGTCATTTATATTCAAATGGTGCAATTTGGTATCTTAAATTTGATAAAAAAAAATAATATTACAGTTCATTTTTTTAACAATATGCTTATATATTTCTGTTTATTGAAATTATTTAATTATATGTATTGGGTGGTACACGCAACCATCAGGTCCATAATAATAATAATAGGGAAAAATATTTTATTTTTACAAAAATTTTAATATAAAAAATAAAAATTAATGTTACTATTATTTTTCATTATGATACTCTAATATCTTTTTAATGGATAATTATATAAACCTTAAGTCATAATTCGGACGAATAATCATAAACCTTAAAAATCAAATTTTAAATTTCTGAGAAATAAAAGAATCATAAATTATTTTTGAACTCAAATTAGCTTTTTGAATTACATTAATGTTAATTATTGTATGGTGCTTTCTTACTATTCACGGATATAAGTCTATAATTGTCATTTAAATTCAAATTGATGCAATTTGGTATCTTAAAATTTGGAAAAAAAATATTACATTTCATTTTTTAACAATATGCTTATACATTTATGTTTATTGAATTTATTTAATTATATGTATTGGGTGGTGCACCGGTGCAACCGTCACGGTCCATAACAATAACAGGGCAACAAATATTTTATTTTTACAAAAATTTTAATATGAAAAAAAATTAATATTATTGTTATTTTTCACTATAATACTCTAATATTTTTTTAATGGACAATAATATAATAACATACATTAAGGTCATATTTAGTTAAACTATTATTATTTGTTGTTGATATTATTATTATATGTCGTCGCGATTTACTATTATTTATTGTTACAGTTTATTGCTTTTTACTAACTGATTTAGACTGAATGTTTAATAAAAGTATGATTTACTTAGAGAAGTAAAATGACTAAAATCAATAAATTTTAGATCAATAGCACTCAAATTTAAAAGGGTAATCATGGTAAAATAATTAAATCATAAATACTTTGGTAAGGTACCAATTTGTTGTTTTAAAAAAACAGTTAAACCCCTTATTAAAAGCAACATCTAAAAATTACTTGTAGGTAACCAAACACATTTTATTCTTAAATTATGTCATTTCCGGTTCGACAACCAAAAAAAAAAAATTCATTAAGCAACCAAATGAAGGCTAACATTTTAATTTTATAACTACTCATTTATTTTTTTAGTTACATCTTCCTAAAAAAACAATTGCACATGGTTAATTACACTTTCAATCAATTAATTAAATATATTTATAATTTAATAATTTTTTTATTAAAAGATCTAATGTATTATTTTATGTAACATATTACTTAAGGCTCCGAAAATATTAGAGCTTGGCCTGTGTGTTACTAATGGATATTTTATAGTAATACTAAGACCCTATTTATTTGCTGAAAAATATTTTACAGTGAAAAATAATTTACAGTGAAAAATATTTTGCAGCAAAATAAAATATTTTTCTGCATTTGACTACAATAATAAAAAAATATTTTTTTGTGTTTGATTGCAATTCTGCAAAATATTTTACAACCATAATGACATTGTATATGTTTATATAATTTTTTTAATTAAAATATCGATAAAATAAAAAATAAAATTTTCATAATAAGTCATAAAACATAATAATAAAAATTTTAATTATGTCAAATCAAAATTACAAGGTTCAAAATTTAAATAAATGTCTTTATACTCAACCCACAAAAATGTTAATCCATCTTGTTTCTTCATAATAACTATTTTCCCTGTTTGCTTAAAAATTCATCAACCCATAATTTTTTGAGCTGTGAATTTTTAGCCAAAAAAGCTGTTGTTATCATTTCATCCTAAACCAAATAATCGAAGACACAAGACAAAACCTCATCATAATCATCCACATTCATAACTTCTTTCAAAAGATTCTCAACAAACAATTTTTGATCTTGTTTTGCAGATGTCTCAAGCTCTCGAATTGCAGATGCAATATTAGATAGTTGTTCGTACATTTTTTCATCATTTCCATCATCAACAACACAACTTCTCTTTCTGTGTGACATTTTCTTAGAATTATTAGATGATCCAACTGCAGTACCCTTTGGTGTCGGCATCTCCTCAAACACAGAAATATCATCATCATGATGTCCAATATCATCTAAATTTACGGTCTCATCCATGTTAACGTTAGAGAAAGATTTTACATAAACACCCGTGACAGTATCCTTTCCAACAACAATTTCCATTTCATCATACATGACTATCTTTTTGTTTAAAAATTTTCCATGAGCCGTGTGTGCCTACATAAAATATAATCATTTCATATATTCAATCACATAGATAGTAAGTAATATATATATATATATATATATATATATGACAAAAATAATTTTCATCACCGCAACTTCCTCATTGTAAACTTGTTGCTCGGCAGTTATCATCTTCATTCAAATCCACTCTTATTTTTTAGTGTTTCAATAATCCTCCAATTCTGCTTAATAGTTCTCAGATGGTTTTCAACATGCTCAGTAAGACAAGGTTCACCAAACTTTTCACTCACTTCTTTTGCAACACGTATAAATGAAGTAGACTTGAATGTAGATGATGGTTTGTTGCCTTTCATTGCCTCATCGGTGAGTATTTGAAGAGCCATAGACGACATTGCAGCTGTCCATCTGAATTGTTTTCGTTTGCTTTTTGTCTCCATTTGTTGATCATCCATTGATATAGGCTAGAAAAATACATACACAAATATATGCATATATTGAGAAGGGTACAATAAACTATCTCAAAATGTAGATATATGTAACATAAATACTAAACAATGATAAGCAAGTGCAAGTCAATTTCTATTGTAAAATAGCAGATATGATACGAACATCAACTACAAGATAATTTGCTGTATCGACTCCAAGTCGATTATTCCATATTACGGTAGACTTGTGATTGCGACCTAGCACAAGGCTGTGGCCAAATTTGTTAAACATTAGAAGTTTATTGTTTATTCTCCATACTATAACTAACAATACATGCTTTACCAATAGCAAGATATATTGCTAACACATTAGTCATACTCACAATAGAACTACAACATTACAACTAGGAATATACCGACTTAATAAATTAAAAAAAGCAGTTCTATAGACTGCCTGGTGATGAACTACAACCATACTAAAAATTAAATGAAGCAAAATAGGACAAAAAAAAGCTATTCTTCATTGCTTAGAACCTTAAATCTTCAAGATCTAGTCCCTTCAAATTTTTTAGATGAGAGTTCAAGGCAATTAGAACAGAAAAATTAGAACTCAGTCCATTATCTGGCTAAAAACAAGATGCTTGAACTGTAACTAGTTAAGGGGGCAAAAATTGACACTAAGGGGGACTCAAGAAAACATTAGAAATCCATCAAACCTATAAAGATTATTACAAAAGATGCATAGATGCACAATATTGATCACCAATCAAACCTGCATTCAATGCATGTGAATATATTCTATTGAGCATACAGAATAAGAAATCAAAAAATAAAGGGTAGAAAGCCTAAAAAATATCAAACGAAATAAATATCAAATCAAAGGGGAGAAGTGACCCATACTTTCAAATTCATACTTTCAGATGGAGTTCATTAGAATACTCTAAACCCAGAAAAAAAAAACCACAAAATCAAAGGGGAGAAGTAACAATATCATAAAGTAGAAGACTATCACGAACTCAAATTCAATCAAAATAGGTCTATGGAAAAAAGAAAAATAGAAATCAAAGGAAGCAGAAATTACAGGTGACGATGGCATAGTGGCAAGGTTGGAGCAGAGGTGGCGAAGAAACGAGAAAAACCGGGAGTGCGTTGAAGCGTCCTGAGGTTGAGAGGAAAATGTTTTACCCTCTATTCTTTGGAGAAAATATTTGCTCTGTTTCATATTTTCCCTCTAACCTATTTTACAATTGAAATAAATATCGAAAAATTAAGAAAATATTTTATTATAAAATATGTTACAGTAAATAAATAAGGCCTAAAAAATAAATTAATTTTTTATATTGCACCTTGTTGAAAATAATATTATTATGTGGTATTGATGGCGTATGGGATTCTCTTAACGCCTTTGTAGAGAGGCGAGGCCCACTGGGAGAGTTTCGTTGGATTTATGCGTGACAAAACATTTTTTTGTTAAAGTTTGCACAATAAGCCAATTTTAATAAATAAAAGAATCGAGACCCAAATCTCGATACAATTGATAGAGTCGCCACCCCAGTTGTCTACTCGGGAAAGAGTTTTGATACGGTTCCCTCTGGGCTGGAGACTCATACCTATTGGATCAGAGATTCGGGTATCGGATGAGTCACTTATTTTTCATTTAGTTGATTCAAAATTACATTCACCGCGTAAAACCGTTTTAGTTTTCATCATTTAGGGAATTATCACAGAAATCCTATTTCTATACTCTTTCACACTCGTTACATGCGGTTACATATTACAATAAAGCACAAACAATAAATGGGGGATAAAAATTACAACCGGGAGAAAATTAGAGAAATTGCAAAGAGAACCTATACATTTGTTCTAAGTTATAAAACAAAATAAAATGAATTCCCCTGCATCCACAGACGTTAGCACAGCTACGTCACTTCATAAACAATCATTCTATTGAAAAGAACTTGAATTATTTATGTGAGTTGATTTACCGGATTATTAGAGAAAATGACTGCATGGCAAATGGTGATTTCAGGTTCATTCTATAAAGAAAACTAGAAAATAAAGAAAACCTGGATTCTGCCTCTGGGGCCTATACCCGTACGACTAGTGGGGTACCTGTACGGGTATAGGGGGACTCGTACGAGTATAGGGGACCCGTACAGTCCTGGGAAGGCCGAGACAGAATCAGCCGCCAGACAAAAACAACAAAATGACAAAAGAGGAAGAAATGGGATTTCCCTTTATATGAGTATGGCGTACCAGGATAACCACTAAAATGGCATATTAGGTACCAACAAGGCTCATATTAATCGGGACCGGACCCAAAAGAATAATAAGGCGAATATAACAAGTAATAATACCAATAGTAGAAATAACAGTATAACCAAGCGAGATTTTGAAACAACCTATGCCTTATACTAAATCACCAAAATCGTAATCACAACATATAAATTTTTTTTATACTTGGTACTTATACTTCATTTATATATATAACTTGTAACATTATATCTTTTTACAAAACAATCTTATACAAAGCAAAATCAAAACCCGACCACCTTCTATTCTATATGCTTGTTTTGTGAGGAGAGGGAGTGAGATGAAACACAGCCAACCAATCTTTCGTCCATGATATCTACAGATAATGAGCTTCTACAAACTTTATCACCTCTGAAAAATTTAGCGCTTTATATGAGGCGCAACTCAGTGAATATAAACAATCTATGAATTTGACAAATCACATAGATACATTAACAAATTCAATATACAATCACACTTATATGAGAATGAATGAACCGGTTATTTAATTGTTGTGATAACAGCAGCCAAACTATTGCCCCGGGATACATGTAACATTTGTAACAATTGTCAATTGATTTGCTGGCCAGCTATGTAACAATTGGTTGACCTTTCGGTCCAGATAAACAATTGGTTGACCTTTCGGTCCATTTGTCAGATATTGTAATTGGTTGACCATATAGGTCCAGTTGAACAGAACATGTATTGCAATGTTTGATCGGCTATGTCACAACGTCTCTTTTACTTTTCATATAGTTAAGTGCAAATGTCTGTTATACGAATCATTGAACTTACAATTAGCATATACTAATACAAATGAACATATATTCCACATACATATATCATATAAATCCAGCTTATCAAATACAATTCTCATTATAAACGTATCCAATAATTCATATATGCACCAATTCACTTCACTTAAGAATTCAATCCATTATCATATTCAAATATCATATTCAAATGACACATATCAACATTTTTCTCATACAATTCATATCACATTCACATATTCATACAATTAACACATCAACACATTTCACCCATATATTCATATCATGTTTATACTCACAGATTATCCAAGCTAATTCTCTTAAAAACGACTTGGACATTCCTTTGGAATCCCTTCACTATTTTAAGCTCCTATAACATAAATTCATATAAAATATAAACATATACATCTTATTTCCTTTTGTATATATAAAAAGATTGACATAAACTAGAATAGAATTAATATCTTCATGACTTTACTGAGTATAACCAATCATATCTCTCAAAGTACTCAACCAAATAACCTGATTCCAGTTTCATTTTACTCTTAACACATAGCTTTATAACATATCAAAATTTCATAATTTTCTGATTACTTTTCTATTTGTTATGAACTTTGAATTTTAAACTCTAAATCTATCCTGTTTTCTGCACTTAGAACTAGTGTTCTTATGACTTCACTTCACTTGAAAATTCATAACTTTCAACTCACTTACTCAAATGTGATGATTCTTCTTTTGTTCAATTCCTATTACACAATTTCATAACATACTAAATCCTCAAAATTTTCAATGCCTTATACAATTTATATGGAATTTCCTATCAAAACCTGTTTCAGTCCCGCTTTATCTGGACAGCAGTGTAATAAAACGAGTATAACTCTCTCTATACAACATGAATCGACCTGATTCTTTTTCCTACTTAAACTATACACATAAGGGAATAACATATCAAAAATTCAGAATTTTCTAAGCAGTATAACAATCCTAGATTAATTTCAAATCTCACCTCATCTCTTTGATCATCCAATTTTTGACACTTCATCTTATAAAAATTATAGCTATTGATCTACTCATCTAAAAATTCCCAAATTTTACAGAAGCAATCTAGAGATGTATAGAATCAATTCGTCTTTTTGTCATAACCTCAAATTCTGTCTCTAACATCTCAAAAATCATATTACAAAATCACATACACACCTGATTCTTCCTCTCTCTTTGTTCTTCTTCTTCTCTTCTACTCCTACTCCTACCCTTTCATATTCTGATTTTTTCTTTCTTTTATGATTGATTTCAGATACTTAGCTATTCCTTATCACTTCCACAATTATATATAGGCTAAAATGACCATTTTGTCCTTCTTTTTCATTATACAATACTTACACTTATACTATACTATACTTATACTAATAATAAACAACTCAAGTACTAATTTAATTACCAACTATAATTTTTACTTTTATCTTCACAAAATTTCAAATCCCTTTTATATATTTAAGTGTATATATGTATATATCTAATATATTTTAAACCAAATATACCAAAATTAATATATTTATTATATATTTATACTTCATCTAATAATTTCTAATATATATACATAAATGACTAAAATGATGTGTGAAATGGGATGTTACAGATTTCCCTCCTTATGAGTTTGGCGCACCGATATAATATCCCTAGGGATGTATGGTGCCAACAATACTTATAAGGGATAGGACCAGATCAGAAATAACAGTAGAAATAGAAATGACAGAAGTAGAGAATAACAATGAAATAAAAGAGGTACGAGTCTCTTTGAAACTCAGGAGCGTTACCTTTACGGCGTGAATCCACTTTGAGGCGATCCCTTTACTGTTGAGAGAGCTTGGCCAAAGTGCACGGAATGAAGTCAGGAATGAATAAAATGTGGACAAAACCTCAAGGAATGGGTTTTCTCCCTATTTTATACTTCCTATACCCCCACTACACCTTTTCTATACCTTTAGAACTATCATTTCTCTATAGTTTTTAGGCTTAAGAGTTTTGTGTTGTGAAATGAAGGGGAAAGGACCTATTTATAGGGAAAATGGGGTCTGAACTCATTAACCAGCATTCATAACCTGCCATTTCTGAAATAGGTAAGGCTTACCTTCCAAGCGAGCCTAAACAGGCAATAATTAGACCCGTACGAGTGGGGCCCCACCCCGTACGGGTACTGGGGATCCATACGAGTCCCCTCTAGCCGTATGGAAGTTGATACCCATACGGGTACTGCCAGTGGATCTATACCACCAGGCAACACTTGTACGGGTCCTTAAGGGCAGACTAGGTCTCTTAATATTGGCCAAACTCTATTCGGCAGCAGTGGGAACACCTCTGATGGATAATACCTATAAAAGAATATAGTATATAGCTCTCATCATCATTTCATGAGGTGGATCGCTGAAATCTAATGCTCACAGACTACCCCTCTTGGGATTATTGCAGATAGGGATATGTATAATCTCATGATATGAGCGAGGGTTTAGGAATTATACTTGAGTTGGTGATGGTGATCTGAACAAGTTCCTTTTCTTGGGGTGAACTCTTTCCCTTAGCGTTCTTTTCCTGAGGTGAAAAGCTCTCCTGTAACTAGCAACTTTAGTAGGGAAGAAGCGCGTATCCCTTTCTTAAGGCAGATCAAATTTCCTGCATGATGTATCCCTTTCCTAAGACGGATGACTCTCGTGACTGGTTTATCCCTTTCCTAAGGTGAACAGCTTTCTTGAATGATGTATCCCTTTCCTAAGGCAGATCGACTCTCCTGACTGGTGTATCCCTTTCCTAAGGCAGATTGACTCTCCTATGCGTTCCTTTCCTGAGGCAAATAACTTTCCTGAATGATGTATCCCTTTCCTAAGGCGGATCGACTCTCCTGACTGGTGTATCCCTTTTCTAAGGCAGATCGACTCTCATGTGTATTCCTTTCCTAAGGCGAACAGCTTTCCTGAATGACGTATCCCCTTCCTAAGGCGGATGACTTCTCCTCGTATCCCTTTCCTAAGGCGGATTGACTTTCCTGACTAATGTATCCCTTTCCTAAGGTGGATTACTTCTCCTCGTATCCCTTTCCTAAGGTGGATCGACTTTCCTGATTGATGATTTTGCATAACCTGTGAAAAAAGACAACAATCAAACACCGAGTTAATCATTGTCTAACCTAACACATCTTTATTCTTAATTAAATTTTGTGGAAACAAAAATATTTTTCCCCTTCAATTAAGAATAAAGATGTGTGGATGGGGGTCGGCCCCTGAATAGATTGTGAACTAAGTGCGAGAAATGTTGGGTTTGTCCCCGATTGCTTTAGAATGAAGTGCCCCTTGGAAGGGTGCCTCCCAAAGAATGCCTTTAGGAGGGCTGGGCTATGGGGGGATGCCCTTGGATTATCTAATTCCACTGCTGGGGAATGGGGGGATGCCCCTGGATCTGATTCTGCTGCTGGGAAATGGGGGGGATGCCCCTGGACCTGATCCCTCTGCTGGGAAATGGGGGGGATGCCCCTGGACCTGATCCCTCCGCTGGGGAATGGGGGGATGCCCTTGGATCTGATTCCTTTGCTGAGGAATGGGGGGATGCCCCTGGATTTGATCCCGTTGTTGGGAAGTACCCTCAGGGGAATGCCCCTAGGATACTTAGATAATGCCCCTTGTTCGGTTCTGCTACTAGGGAATAGGGCAAAGTCCTTTGAAAAATTTCTTCTTACTGGGGAAAGCGTTTCCCTGTATTTGTGTAAACCTATAAAAAGAACTATTTTCATTAGTAACCATTCTGAATTGATTAAGGGTCTTTGCCCTTAGTTGATTTAAGATAAAGTGGAGAGAGAGTGGGGTTGGCCCCGGACTCGGACGGGATGAGTCGCTGGTACTTGTTGAGATAGAGATCTGCCCCTGAATGGCAATAAAGAACCCATACAGGTGGGTGGGACCCCATACAGGTGGGGTTTTGGGGGACTGGCACACGTACTGGTGGGCGGGACCCATACAGGTCCCAGTCGGGGGTTTCAAAAATTGACCAGACCCCTCACATCCCGCCTCACACAAAAACTTCCCTTTTGTAATTCTAAGCAATTTTCATCCAAAATCCAACCAAAATGTATAAAAGATCTCACAAACTGGCCGTTTCTCCCTTAAGCTTGAAGATTTTCCCCCGGTAGGGGATTTAAGGCTCCGAGAATGCCCGATTTCTGTCGGGTGCGCTTTTCGTGAAGGGGATTCCTTTTTGGGGCTCACACTAGCTTTTGAAGTGCCTCTAATCCCTTCCCCTGAGACTCACGCTTCTAGAGCCCAAGTAATTTCTTTTAATTCCCCATTTTCCATTTTTGAACTTTTGGAAATTCTTCAAAATTTGGCATGATCTAGGGCGTTTTAAACCTTGAGATAGAGCCTAATGCATGTAACTTTACTTGTAGGATGCTTTTAGGATAGCTTTGGATGAGCTTTGATTGAATTCAGATGATTTTGGATTTTTAGGAAATCTTTTCGTGCAGCTACTGTTTGTAGGGGACCCGTGTCCCATTTTTTATACAGATGCCAATTCTATACCCGTACGGGTGAGGCTTGCCCCTAAGCTTCTACAGGAAATGGTATGAGGATATACACATTGCAGGGGATACCAAGCTACTGGCCCGTATCGACTCTTTCAGCTTTAGCGACATCATCAGGGCCATCCCGCAGGCTCCGAAGACGCTGGCTACGGGGGCTATTTCTGCTCTAACTGAGAGGTGGTCGGAGATGACTCATACCTTCCACTGCCAATTAGGGAGGTCACTATTACTCCTAATATCTGTGCTATGATGGGGCTGGAGTGGAGTGGGGAGAACATCCACTTTGATGTTTTCGCTAATAGGTGGCACTCCCAACCTAAGGTCAAGGCCTATATAGCTCTATTACTTGGGCTTTGCCCAAGTGGGGTGAATAAGATCAAGTATAGGGATCTCCATTCTTACTGGATTGGGTAGCCGAGGCCTGTTATGGCTGACAGGAGAGATCACTATGCTAGGTCTTTCCTGTTGACGTTCCTCACTACCGTCTTCATCCTAGTCTACTCGGGTAACCTCAACTATGGTTTGCTCGCTGCTGTAGAGGATCTTACTGCTGTGCCTGGCAAGAACTGGTGCCGGGCCATCCTGGAATAGTTGTACTATGGATTGGATGTCGGATTTTAGGGCCGGCAGTCCGAGCCCAAGATCTACCACCTGATCTTGCTGGTAATTCTGAACTGATCTCTAGTGCTTTATCTTTTCATTCAAAATGTGTTGCGACTAATCCTTTGTTTTGCCTTTCAGATTTAGGCTTTTGAGCACCGGTTCATCCCTTGGCCGGGACTGCCTATGCAGCCCGAGACACCACATATCATCTCCCAGTGGATAGGATTCTGGCAGGACCAGCCCCTGGGTATGGCGCAGTATAGAGAGTTCCTATGCCAGCTGCGCTCGGATCGGGTAAACTTCTTCCTTATTAAACCTCCATTTTACATTTCAACAAACCATTAGTAGAAACTGTATTTACTAGGTGGTGATACTTACAGTGTACTTATACCGTGCAGGTTATCCGAGACCCGTGGGAGAGATTACCTACGTATGGGGCCATTGAGCGGATGCGAGCTGGTGTTAATGACCGTCCCTTTGTCTTGGAGTTACCACTCTTCTACGAGTGGTACTTTAGAGAGTGGGTCTGAGTGGAGGACCAGCGTAGTTGTGGAGAGACCGGTCCCTCCTTTGATCCCAATAGGCGTATTCTGGCCTCACCTCATGCCAGGGACCGATCAGGGACTCTATCTGTTAGGCAAGAGGGCCCGAGTGCTATCTAAGGAGGGTTCCTATAGAGACTTCATCGATTTCTCGCTTCTCCCTCCTTGCGAGAGGATTCATCATAAGGACATCCCCTTTGAGTTTCACTAGAGTGATGATGAGGATGATGATAGGGGTGATGATGATGATGATGGGTCGGGGGATGACCATAGGGGCCCATTCGTGGCTTGGGGTACTAGGGGCTCGGCTAGGTCAGCTACCCCTTCTTCTCAGTTATTTTCTTGACTCAAGGCTTTATGAATACTTTATGATTTCTTATAATTTCTTGGTATTCTGAGTATGATGTCCTATTGTTATAGCCTCTCGCCCCTACGTGGAAGAGACCTGCTTCCACTGCTACTATTGCCCTAGAGCCATCAACAAAGTGGTCTTGCGCTTCTGGGTCTGTGAGAGAGGGGATCCTCCGAGCTGAGCTGGATACCTTCTTCCGACTCCTCAACCATTCTGGGAAGCGAGCCATCAAGGAGCTCGAGGAGTCAGTCCAGCCAATTGGTTTCACTCCTTCCATCTCTACCCATATAAGGAGTTTCTCGCTTTTACCCTTATCCATTATAGTGATTTCCTGGAATGTTCCATCCCCAGCAGAGTCACCACTGTGAGGTGACGATGACATATGGGTCTCCCTTGGCACCTTTGTGAGAGAGGCGGGGCCCAATGGGGGAGTTTGGTTGGATTTATGTGTGACAAAACATTTTTTAGTTAAAGTTTACACAATAAGCTAATTTTGATGAATAAAAGAATCGGGACCCAAATCTCGATGCAATTGATAGAGTCACCACCCCAGTTGTCTACTTGGGAAAGAGTTTTGGTACGGTTCCCTCTGGGCAGGAGACTCATACCTATTGGATCAAAGATTCAGGTATCGAATGAGTCACTTATTTCTCATTTAGTTGATTCAAAATTATATTCACCGCGTAAAACCGTTTTAGTTTTCATCATTTAGGGAATTATCACAGAAATCTTATTTCTATATTCTTTCACACTCGTTACATGAGTTTACATATTATAATAAAGCACAAGCAATAAATGGGGGATAAAAATTACAACCGGGGGAAAATGGGGGAAATTGCAAAGAGAACCTATACATTTGTTCTAAGTTATAAAATAAAATAAATAAATTCCCCTGCATCCACAAACGTTAGCACAGTTACGGCACTTCATAAATAGTCATTCTATTGAAAAGAACTTGATTTATTTATGTGAGTTGATTTTCTGGATTATTAGTGAAAATGATCGCATGGCAAATGGTGATTTCAGGTTCATTCTATAAAGAAAACAGGAAAATAAAGAAAACCTGGATTCTGCCTCTAGGGCCTATACCCGTACGGCTAATGGGGTACCCGTCCGGGTATAGGGGGGACCCGTACTGGTATAGGGGACCTGTACGGGCCTGGGAAGGCTGAGATAGAATCAGTCGCCAGACAAAAACAAAAAAATGACAAAAGAGGAAGAAATGAGATTTCCCTTTATATGAGCATGGCTTACCAAGATAACCACTAAAATGGCATATTAGGTACAAACAACGCTTGTATTGATCGGGACCGGACCCAAAAGAATAATAAGGCGAATATAAAATATAACAATTAATAATACCAATAGTAGAAATAATAGTATAACCAAGCAGGATTTCCCTCCTTATGAGTTTGGCGCACCGATATAATATCCCTAGGGATGTATGGTGCCAACAATACTTATAAGGGATAAGACTAGACCCGAAATAACAGTAGAAATAGAAATGACAGAAGTAGAGAATAATAATGAAATAAAAGAGGTATGAGTCTCTTTGAAACTCAGGAGCGTTACCTTTATGGCGTGAATCTACTTTGAGGCGATCCCTTTACTATTGAGAGAGCTTGGCCAAAGTGCATGGAATGAAGTCAGGA
This sequence comes from Euphorbia pulcherrima, assembly GCA_947683365.1. NCBI lineage: Eukaryota > Viridiplantae > Streptophyta > Magnoliopsida > Malpighiales > Euphorbiaceae > Euphorbia > Euphorbia pulcherrima. Next base: position 31,001,695 of record CANTUS010000001.1, read on the forward strand.
ATGAATAAAATGTGGACAAAACCTCAAGGAGTGGGTTTTCTCCCTATTTTATACTTCCTATACCCCTATACCTTTTCTATACCTTTAGAACTATCATTTAGCTATAGTTTTTAGGCTTAAGAGTTGTGTGTTGTGAAATGCCCTATTTATAGGGAAAATGCCCTATTTATAGGGAAAATGGTGTCTAAACGCATTAACCAGCATTCATAACTTGCCATTTTCGAAATAGATAAGGCTTACCTTCCAAGCGAGCCTAAACATGCAATAACTGGACCCGTATGGGTGGGGCCCCACTCGTACGGATACTGGGGACCCATACGGGTCCCTCCATCCGTATGGAAGTTGATACCCGTACGGGTACTGCCAGTGGATCTGTACCACCAGGCAACACCCGTACGGGTCCCTAAGGCAAACTAGGTCTCCTAATATTGGCCAAACTCTACTCTGAAGTAATAGAAATACCTCTAATAAATAACACCTACAAAAATTGTACTATATAACTCTCATTATTATTTCGTAAAGTAAATCACTGAAATTCAATGCTCACAATTATACAGTGACAAATCCATTATTAACATTAAAATGTATAATAAAACTATATGTTTTACACGTGTTTTCCATTACCGACATCAAAATGTACACTTTTGCCACTTGCATAGATCCTATTTTAAGAACCGAAATAATATTTTTAAAATAAAGAACACTCGGTTAATAAATTATTTTATCATTCTCTAGTATTATTTTTAAGAAACAGATTGTCTTATTGTTCATAGAATTGAAATGAAAAAAAAATGTATCCAATAAATTTTTCTTCTTAAAAAAAATTATAAATATAACTTAGTATTATCTGTAAAAAAATATTTACTAAATAGTACTTTTATTCTTCTCAAATCTGAATTAGTCCGTCATTGGACTGGATACCAATGCAAGAGCAATAAAAAAAGAAAATCTATACATATACATTCAATTTAGTTGACATTATTTTTTAAGTTACTGTTCCATTAAGTTGCTTTCATAAACTGTTAATAAAACTATATATTTTAGCTTTGAAGAACACATTTTGATCCTCCATACTAATTAACTAGAAATTATTTGATTTGGTTTTCAAAAATCAAATATGTGCTTTTAAGAAAAATTTAAAAATAAAGTTTTTATTAAAGCATTTGAAAATAAACACAACCAAATTTCCCCTCTATAACAAAAAAAAAAAAAATATAAACTACAGTTGTTTTTTACATTTTTTAATATGTGTCATTTTGTCTATCTTAATTTTAACTAGGAAATTAACATTGTTATGAAATACATATCAAATAACATAATTTGGGTTCATCGAAACTGAAAGCTACTCAACTCGTTTTATACATGTTTCAACAGACCGATATACATTTTTTTTTGTTCAACTACATAAAATATATATTTCAAGATTATTAGCCCTAATTTATCAAAAAAAAAAACATAATTAGCCCTAAAAATCGACCATACATAGTCTATATCTATATATATATAAAAGCAAAGAAGTCTTAAATGACTTATTTGCCCCTATACATTTCAAAATAAATATTTTAATTTTATTATTAAATTTATTTTATTACCATATTATTCCAATTTGTATTACTATAATAATGGTATTTAAAATTGGTTTATATTCATAATAATTATAAGAATACCAAAATATAAAATTGAAATAAAATTGAAATAATAATAATAACAACAACAACAATAGTAATAATAAAATATTTGATGAGTATTTAAAATTGGTTAATATTCATACTAATAATAACAATTCTAAAATATAAAATTAAAATAACAACAACAACAACAATAGCAGTAATAAATATTTAATGAGTATTTAAAATTGGTTAATATTCATATTAATCATAATAATATCAAAATATAATTATGTTGAGATAAAATTAAAATAATAACAACATCAACAATAATAATAAAAAAAATATATGATGAGGAAAAGGGAGTCACATTAATTCTTATAGAGTCACATTAATTTTAAATTATAAACCTGTTTAAGAATAAATTATATATTATATCTGTCACAAAATCCGTGTATTTAATTAATTGCATATTAAAGCTAAAAAATATGGAATTTTTTCTTAAATAGGATTATAATGAACAGAATTATATTTTGGTATTGTTATGATTATTATGAATATTAGCCAAGTTTAAATACAATCTATATATATATAAAAGCAAATAAGTCCTAAATGACTTCTTTACCCCTATACATTTCAAAATAAATATTTTAATTTTATTATTAAATTTTTTTTATTTTATTACCATATTATTCCAATTTATATTACTATAATAATAGTATTTAAAATTGGTTAATATTCATACTAATCATAACAATACCAAAATTTAAAATTGAAATAAAATATATCTATATAAATTGTTGAGAGAAAATCCATTTTTTGCTAAATTTTGATACCACAAGGACCCTTTTGAAAAAAAAATAACGCAAGAGCCTTTTTTAAAATGAGTGAAACTACATGAGATTTTTTGAAGTAATCCTAAATTTAAATGTGGTGAATGCTTTTTTCTAATAATAATATGTTTGGTTTATAAAATAATTATTATAAGTAATAAACGGTAGAATATTTACATTGTATACATCATAATTAGTCCTAACTATTTCATCTATCGTGTAAAAGAGGTGCAACACAAATTTCTTCATTTCATATTGAATTATATTATGAAATGTGTATTAGCTAGGATTACTTATGATTGATCTATCACAAATATTTTATCATATTTTAATTTTTTCATTAATTTTTATTTTATTTCAGAGAATAACCGTTATGCAAACTAAATTAGACCTAAATTAAAAATTCAAGTTACATAGGATAGAATGGGTGTGGATATATTTTTTGTTAATATAAAGTAACTGTGCAATTTTAAAAAAAAATTTATACGCCATGGATATATTATTATTTTATAATATATTATAAAAATTATATCTGATTTCTGTGAATAGTGGTTTCACTGGTTGACTGATGATTCCAATTTTTAAAACTATATTCACCCAAAACTCCAAGTTCCGTTTTGAAGTATGATAGAGTTGTTGCTTACTTGATCAATACAAAAATTAAAAAGTAACAGAAAACCATTATCTAATTTAGGAAACGATGGATAATAATAATAATAATAATAATAATAATAATAATAATAATAACAATAATAATAATAATAATAATTGAAAGCCATTAAGGGCAATTGGGCAAGAGATTCTCATTCACTCAGTATTAACCCTCGAATGTGCTCCTTTATACTATTAAAGAGTTCGCGTAATTATATATAGGGATACATATTATATCGGTGCGATTTTTGTTCCCTCCACTGCCAAAAGAAAATCAAGAAGCATATAGACTAAGGTCATGTTCTTTTCAATTAATAAGTAGTTGTATTGAGCTGAATAGTATTAAATTAAATTGAATGGTATTGAAATTGAACTGAATGATAGTGAAAATGAAAATATTGAAACTGAAACTAAATTGTAATTAATGATATAAATAATATTTTAAAAATATTAAAATTTATTAATAAAATAATTAATACTCCCTCCATGTATTTTTTATTATCCATTTAATTGAATCATCAATACCAATAAAATATTTATTACATTATTAAAATGACTAATTTATTCCTCATATTTTTTATATAAATATTCTCTTTCTTATTAATTATCAACTAATTTTCATTCATACACAATCTCTCTCATCACTAATACAAGGGTAAATTAGAGAAAAATTGCTAAAAATGTTGAATAATTGATGTATCAGCCGCCTGTTATTATACATACGGTTATATAATTGATATAGGGTCTACGTCATTAATATTTGATACAATATGTTTTCTACTTTTCTACCTATCATTAATATTTGATGTAATATATTTCTTACTTATTTACCGTTTTTACCGTTGGATTTCTCTATAAATAGGAATTCAATTTCTTCATTTGATATATAGCTCACATATAAGAAATAAAAGTTTTTCTCAAATTTTCTATCTGCCTTCTTTATTATTGTTATAATTTCCTTGCCTATATAGTCAATTTCCAACACGTTATCAGCACAAGCTTGCTATATCGATCAAGGATATCACCAAATAAATTCAAAGTAAGGCATAATTATTTTATTTTCTATAAATATATATTATACCTATAATTTTTAATATGTCTAATATCAAAAGTTTGGACTTTACTCCTCTTGATGTACCGGGAAAAAATTACCTTACTTTGGTGCTGGATGCAGAAATGCACTAGAATCAATGGGTCTTAATAATACTATTATTAAAAATAATAATATTACACCTCAGTATAAGGCGATAGCTCTAGTTTTTCTCCGCCGTCATCTTGATGAAGCACTTCAATCAGAATATTTGACTGTCAAAGATCCTGCAGATCTTTGGAGACAATTAAAGGAGAGGTTTGAACACCTTAAGAAAATATCTCTACCAAATGCCCAGTATGAATGGATAAATTTAAGGCTTCAAGATTTTGAATCTGTTAGTACATACAATTCTAAACTTTTTCAAATTACATCCACATTAAGATTATGTGGAAAGAAAATAACTGATGAGGATTTACTAGAAAAGATATATTCTACTTTTCATTTGAATAATATAGTATTACAGGAACAAAAGATTATAAGAAATATAGTGAACTAATTGTTGCTCTTCTCCTAGCAGAACAGAAAAATCAACTCCTGTTGAAAAACCATGAATTACGACATACCAGAACAAATCCATTCCCTAAAGCGAATGCAATAATTTATAATAATTTTAATGGACGCGGCCACATAAATAGTCGTGGTTGAGGTAGAAGTCGTGGTTGAGGTAGAAGTCGTGGTAGAGGATATAATAATAATAATTTTCACCAGAAATAGAAATTTGGTAATCATAATAACAATAATTTCCACCTGAAGTGGAAAAATACAAATAGCCACCAGAAGTGGAATAATCAAATTAAAAAATTTGATAAAAGAAATAATAGTCAAGATGATGAAACTAAATGCCATAGATACGGTATGACTGGTCATTGGTCAAGAACTTCTAGAACATCTAAACATTTGGTAAACTTATACCAAGCATCCCTCAAGAAATAAGCGGAACCAGAAACTAATTTTATATTGGATGATAATAACCCCACTAATGACCCTATTGATATCCCTAATATGGAGTTGGATGATTTTTTGTTACCCAACACAATTGAAAAGGAAAAATTTGAATAGCTACTTCATATATTTTGCTTAATTAATATATTATAATATTTATGTTATTATTGGTTTGCTTTTGTTATTGTTGATTAATGTACTTTTTATAATGTTTATTTGTAAATAATAATGCATCTTTCGTTTCTTCAATGAAGAAAATGAATTCTTTTCCGGTATTATATGACTTCAAGGAAAATGAAGCAAATTTATGTATTGTAGATAGTGACACCATCCATACTACTCTCAAAGAGGCAAGATATTTTAATACCCTTAAAAGGGGTGAAACTGTTGTTATGATAATATCGGGACAAATAAAAATGGTTGAAGACTCCAGAAGAGCTAGTATTATATTCCAAAGGGGAACAAAACTTATTTTAAATAATACATTATTTTCCCTGAATTCTCATAGAAATTTATTAAGTTTTAAAGATATTCGCAGAAATGGATATCATATTGAAACTGTGAGCGAAGACAATAAAGAATGTGAAACAACCTATACCTTATACTAAATCACCAAAATCGTAATCACAGCATATAAATTTTTTTTAATACTTGTACTTCATTTATAGATATAATATACTAATAAAACTAAACAATCAGTTTATAATACTTATAGCATCATATCCTATTACAACAAATGTGTACAAAACAAAAACCAAAATCCGACCACTTTCTATACTATATGCTTGTTATGTAAGGAGAGGGAGCGAGATGGAACACAGCCAACCAATCTTTCGTCCATGATATCTATAGGTAATGAGCTTCTAGTACAAACTTTATCAGCTCTGAAAAATTTAGCGCTTTATATGAGGCGCAACTCAGTGAATATAAACAATCTATGAATTTAGCAAATCACATATATACATTAACAAATTCAATATACAGTCAAACTTATATGAGAATGAATGAACCAGTTATTTAATTATTGTGACATTTCCAGCCAAACTATTGCCCTGGGATACATGTAACATTTGTAACAATTATGTATTGATTTGCTGGCCAGCGATGTAACAATTGGGTGATCTTTCGGTCCAGATAAATAATTGGTTGACCTTTTGGTCCATTTGTCAGATATTACAATTAGTTGACCATATAGGTCCAGATGAACAGAACATGTCTTGTAATATTTGATCGGCTATGTCACAACGTCTCTTATACTTTTTATATATTCAAGTGCAAATGTTTGTTTTACGAACCATTGAACTTATAATTAGCATATATTAACACAAATGAACATATATTCCACATACATATATCATATAAATCCAGCTTATCAAATACAATTCTCATTATAAACGTATCCAATAATTCATATATGCACCAATTCACTTCACTTAAGAATTCAATCTATTATCATATTCAAATGACACATATCAATATATTTCTCACACAATTTCATATCAAAATAATTCATATCACATTCACATATTCGTAGAATCAACACATCAACACATTTCACCCATATATTCATATCATGTTTATACTCACAGATTATCCGAGCTAATTCTTTCGAAAATAACTTGGACATTCCTCTGGAATCCCTTCACAGTTTTGAGCTCCTATAACATAAATTCATGTCAAATATAAACATACATATACATCTTATTTCTTCTTTGTATATATATAAAGATTAACATAAACTAGAATTTCCATTTATATGACCTTACTGACTTTAACAATTGATATCTATCGATTCATTCAACCAAATAACCTGATTCTAGTTTTATTTTACTCTTAATACATAACTTCATAACATATCAAAATTTCATAATTTTCTGAATATTTTTCCATTTGTTATGAATTTTGTATTTTAAACTCTAAATCTGTCCTGTTTTGCCTGCACTTAGAACTAGTGTTCTTATGACCTCACTTCACTTGAAAATTCATAACTTTCAACTCACTTACTCAAATACGCTGATTCTTCTTTTGTTCAATTCATAATACACAATTCCATTACATAATAAAATCTCAAAATTTTCAAACCCTTATACGATTTATAGTGAATTTTCCTTCAACTCCCTGTTTCAACCCATTCTACCTGGACATCATCTTAGTAAAACGGCCATAACTTTCTATAAACAATATGAATCGAACTGATTCTTTTTCCTACTTAAACTATACACATAAGGGAATAACATATCAAAAATTTAGAATTTTCTAAGCAGTATAACAATCCCAGATTAATTTCAAAACTCACCTTATCTCTTTGATCATCCAATTCTGGACACTTCATCTTATAAAAATCATAGCTATTGATCAACTCATCTAAAAATCCCCAAATTTCACAGAAGAAATCTAGAGATGTATAGAATCAATTCGTCTCTTTGTCATAACCTCAAATTCTACCTCTAGCATCTTAAAAATCATATTACAAAATCATATACATACCTGATTCTTCCTCTCTCTTTGTTCTTTTTCTTCTCTTCTACTCCTACCCTTTCATATTCTGAGTTTTTCTTTCCTTTATGATTGATTTCAGATACTTATCTATTCCTTATCACTTCCACAATTATATATAGGCTAAAATGACCATTTTGCCCTTCTTTTTCATTATATAATACTTACACTTATACTATACTATACTTATACCAATAATAAACAACTCAAGTACTAATTTAATTACCAACTATAATTTCTACTTTTATCTTCACAAAATTTCAAATCCCTTTTATATATTTAAGTGTATATATGTATATATCTAATATATTTTAAATCAAATATACCAAAATTAATATATTTATTATATATTTACACTTCATCTAATAATTTCTAATATATATACATAAATGACTAAAATGATGTGTGAAATGGGATGTTACAGAATGTCTTTATGTTACAAAAATAATTTCAAGTGAAGAAAACTTATTATAAATAATGCATTATTTTTCCCGAATTCTCACAGAAATTTATTAAGTTTTAAAGATATTCGCAGAAATAGATATCATATTGAAACTGTGAATGAAGACAATAAACAATGTCTTTATGTTACAAAAATAATTTTAAGTAAGAAATGTATACTTGAAAAATTTATACTCTTTCATGTGGCTTATACTACACATATATTAATATGATTGGGGCCAATTTAACTATAACCAGAAGTCTATATATTCAGATACTTATAAAATTTGGCATGATCGACTAGGTCATCCTGGTTCGGTAATGATGAGAAAAATCATTGAAAATTCACATGGGCATCCATTGTAGAACCACAAGTTTCTTCAAAATAATGAATTATTTTGTGCTGCTTGTTAGCAAGAAAAATAATAATAAAACCTTCCAGAAGTAAGGTTGGAATAGAATCGCCAGCATTTTTAGAGCGCATACAATGTGATATATATGGATCAATTCATCCACCATGTGGACCATTTAGATATTTTATGGTTCTAATTGACGCTTCAACTACGTGGTCACATTTATGCTTATTATCTTCACGAAATATGGCATTTGCAAGGTTACTTGCTCAAATTATAAGATTACGGGGCTCAGTTTCCCAATAATCCTATGAAATCAATTCGTCTTGATAATGCCGGAGAATTCACATCCAAAACATTTAATGATTATTGTATGTCGATTGGAATAAAAGTTGAACATGCTGTAGCATATGTTCATACATAAAATGGTCTAGCGGAATCATTTATTAAACGTCTGTAATCAATTGCACGACCGCTAATTTTGCGAACAAATCTCCCTACCACAGTTTGGGGTTATGCAATATTACATGCAACATCTCTTATACGTTTAAGACCAGTAAGTTATCATGATTATTCTCCATTACAATTAGCTTCTGGCCATGAGCCTAGTATTTCTCCTCTTAGAGTTTTTGGTTGAGCGGTATATGTGCCTATTGCTCCACCACAAAGGACTAAAATGGGTCCTCAAAGGAGATTAGGAATTTATGTTGGCTATAAATCCCCTTCAATAATTAAATATCTTGAGCCATTAACTGGCGATATATTTACTATACGATTTGCAGATTGTCATTTTGATGAAAGGACTTTCCCAAAATTAGGGGGAGAGAATAAGAGCTCAATTTTGGAAAAGAAAATAATATGGAATGCTTCATCACTTTCTCATATGGATCCTAAATCAAATGATTTTGAACTAGAAGTTCAGAGAATAATCCATCTTCAACATTTAGTAAATCGATTGCCTGATGCACTCGCTAATCCTAAAAGAGTAACGAAATCGCATATACCAGCAGTAAATACACCAATTCGTATTGAGATTCCTAAAGAACAACCTATGGATAATACTATAACACGCCTGAAGCGTGGACGACCTATTGGTTCAAAGAGTAAAAATTCTAAAAGGAGGAGAGTTATTGATAATGAAGATATTCCCATTGAGGATATAAATATAAATACACTTCCAGAAGAAGTGCAAGCACTTGAAGTGGAAATACCTGAAGCTATTGAAAATGAAGAAATTCAAAAAAATTATATCAGTACTGAAAGTAGATGGAATCACAATAAAATAGTTATAGACCATATTTTTTCATATAATGTTGCGATCAATATTGAAAATGAAAATGTGGATCATGAGCCAACATCTATTGAAGAATGCCAAAGTAGAAATGATTGGCAATAATGGAAAGAAGCAATTTAAGCAGAGCTGAATTCTCTTGAAAAATGCAAAGTATTCAGACCAGTAGTTCGAACACCACAGGACGTAAAACCTGTTGGTAATAAATGGGTTTTTTATTAGAAAGAGAAATGAGAAAAATGAACTAATAAGATATAAAGCCAAATTAGTTGCACAAGGTTTTTTCCAAAGACCTAGGATAGACTATGAGGAGACATATTCTCCGGTGGTGGATGCAATACCTTTTAGATATCTTATTAGTTTTGCAGTGCAAGAAAATTTACAAATGCGCTTAATGGATGTTGTCACAGCTTACCTTTATGGTTCGCTTGATAATGATATTTATATGGAAATCCCTAAAGGATTAAAGCTGCCAGAAAAATATGGCAAATGAGAACTTTACTCGATAAAGTTACAAAGATCCTTATATGGATTAAAAGAATCTGGGCGCATGTGGTAAAACCGTCTCAGTGAATATTTATTGAAAGAAGGATATAAAAATGATCCAATTTGTCCATGTGTTTTTATAGGAAAATTAGAATCTAATTTTGTTATCATCTCAATTTATGTTGATGATTTGAATATTATGGGAACTCCAGAAGAGATTCCAAAAGCAGTTGATTCTTTAAAGGAAGAATTTGAGATGAAAGATCTTGGAAAGACAAAATTGTGTCTTGGTTTGCAAATTGAGCACTTTGAAAAAGGAATTTTGGTGCATCAATCAAACTACACAGAAAAGATCCTGAAACGATTTAATATGGACAAAGCATATCCATTGAGTAACCCAATGGTTGTACGATCACTCGATGTGAAAAAGGATGTTTTTCGTCCTAGAGAAAATAATAAAAAAGTTCTCGGTCCTGAAGTACCATATCTAAGCGCAATAGGTGCTTTGATGTATCTTGCTAATAACACAAGACCGGACATTGCATTCTCTATTAATGTATTATCAAGATACAACGTCTCACCTACAAGACGGCATTGGAATGGAATTAAACATATAATGCGCTACCTTTGAGGAACTACTGATTTAGGCTTATTTTATTCATATGAGTCTAAGCTTAAATTAGCTGGATATGCGGATGTGGGTTATTTATCCGACCCACACAAAGCTCGATCTTAGACGGGCTATTTATTCACATATGGAGGAACAGCTATATCTTGGCAATCGACAAAACAAACAATTACAGCTACTTCCTTAAATCATACGGAGTTAATAGCGATTCACGAGGCAAGTCATGAATGTGTATGGTTGAGATCATTAATCAAACATATCTAAGAAGCATGTGGAAAAGTTAATGTCAAGGAAGATTTGACGATAATGTATGAAGATAATGCTGCTTGTATTGCTCAATTGAAGGAATGCTATATTAAAGGAGACAGAACAAAGCATATTTCACCAGAATTTTTCTTCACTCTTGATCTAGAAAAGAATGGTGAAATCAGTATTCAACAAATCCGCTCTTGTAACAATTTAGCAGATTTACCCAGGCTTTACCTTCCTCAACTTTCAAGAAATTGATTTACAGCATTGGAATGCATCGGCTTAAGGATCTCCAGTTAACTCGCGAACAGGGGGAGTAAACACTGTACTCTTTTTCCCTTTAACTAAGGTTTTTATCCCATAGAGTTTTTCCTTAGTAAGGTTTTTAACGAGGCAGTGTCCCATTCGCGGCAGATGATACATCAAAGGGGGAGTGTTGAATAATTGATGTATCAGTCACCTGTTACTATGCAGGCGGTTATATAATTGATGTGAGATCCACGTCATTAATATTTGATATAATATTTTCTACTTTTCTAACTGTCATTAATATTTGATGTAATATGTTCCTACTTATTTACTGTTTTTACGGTTGGATTTCTCTATAAATAGGAATTCAATTTCTTCATTTGATATATACCTCAGATATAAGCAATAAAAGTTTCTCTCAAATTCTCTCTCTGCCTTCTTTATTATTATAATAATTTTCTTGCATATATAGTCAATTTCCAACAAAAAAAATGTATTAATAATATAAATTGACAACTAAAAAGAGAACTAAAAAAGAAGTTACAAAAGATAATAAAAACTAGACGGAGGGAGTAATACTTTAAATAATACTATATATTCTAATAAAATTTATTAATTGTTACATATAATAATAATAACAATAATAATAATAACTAAATATATTATTATAAATTATTATTATATATTTTATTTTAATGCAATTATTGTTATGAATATTACCTTATTATTTTAATTGTTACAAATATTTATAAAATATTATTACTTTTATTTATTTATTTTTTTACAAAATTATCCATCGTAAAAATAATAATTAATATTTAAAAATATCATTATTGATTTTTTTTGTTCTTATTTGTAATTACTAATATTAATTACTAATATTGATATAATGTATAAATATAAATGAACGGGGAATTTAAATGATATTACCATTAATATTCATTGTTTTTTATTATTTATGAATATTAATATAAATTAATAATATTGATATAATGTATAAACTAAAACTTAATACTGAATGCTGAATACTAAAATTGAACTGATACTGAACTTAACTGAACTAAATGGTATTGAACTAAACTGAATGGTACTGAACTAAACTGAACTGAATAGAAAATAAGTTGAAAAAAACATGAACTAATTATTCTAAATCAACAGCCCAATGCTTATTCAGTAATATGGGGCTATTAGTCCAATGTTTAATGCTTGACCCAAACAATTATAACAATGGGAAATTGTAAGGAATGTATGGGTTGACCAAAATATTTATACTACTACATCTACTTTTATAATTAACTTTTTGGTCTTTTTTTAAACTTTTTGTTGAATCCAGCACAAGGTTAGGCTAACTCAGTGGATGACTCAGTAGTGCATAAGTTTTGATCATAACAATTAAGTTAAGTTTGAGTTAATTAAATCAATAATGATGTTAAAATAAATAGTTTATGGTTATATGTGGGTTATTGAATTCAAGGGTAGAATTTCAAGACTCCGCTGACCTAGCTATTTAGTTTTAACTCCGAGTTATTTTAGGCTAAGCTGTGTAGTTAGTCGCTGACTAAGCACTGTTCACTCAGTAATCGATATTTAGATTGTGTTTCAGCTGTGTTAATTATTTATTCATTTCGCTGAGTTACTTCATTTTTCAGAAACGCTGACCATTCCATTTAAGGAAAAATGGAGTCTTGCTTTTTGTCTTGTTACTTTCACAGACATTAATGATAGATGTCATACAAAAGATAAAAGGAATTAATGACACGACAAAGATAAAAGCTCAGCGTAGATAAAGACAAAATTTGTCCAGAGAAAAGCTGCACGTAGATGAAGTAAAATTGGATTGAAGCAGCGCGTATCTCTTGCAAATGCACAACTCTGTGAGAATGTCAGATTGCTAGAAGGAATGGAAAGATGGCACATAGCAAGTCAGCGCAAGTTCTCTGTAATAGAAGACTGGAATAAAATGAGAAAGATTCAAATTTAAACCTCTGATTCACTCTGTCTCTAACAACGGTGTGATTCTATCTCCCAATGGATTGATTTGAAGTAGCAATGGTTGAATAGTTGAGCTGTCAAATTGCAGAAGATGCCAAAGCAAGTTTAATTGCTACATTCTTGATTTCAACTATAAAAGGAGCAAGAAGGCAAGCGTCAGAACTTGGTAAATACACCAGAATTTCTAAGATGATAAACTCTGTCAATTTCCAAGCTTTAAAGAAGTTCAATCAAGAGAGCAACTACTCAGCGAGAATCTACATTGTAATAAGAGAGATTAGTATAGATCTTTTGAACTGTGATATCAGATTATTGTAACTAGATCAATGTTTCTATGAGTTGAATCTAGCTCTTGTTTAAACTTTGTTGAGTTGCTGGTAGAAGAGAGTATTCTACTCAGTGGGTGAGTGATTACAGTGAGGAGGGTACTTAGTTGTAACTGGGACACTCTGTGAAGGGCTTCTTCGCTTAGGGTAAAAGAGTTTAGATTAGTGGATTAAAGCCAAGACACTCTCTTGGAGACTAGATATAAGCATATGTTGCTGAACCCGTATAAAATCTCTGTGTTCTTTACTTTATCGTTAAAGCTTTACTCAATTTATGTTCTACCCACTGACCTACTCAACGCAGTTTCTTTAATCGCAAAAAAGTTACCTATTTCATTCTAACGAGTCATTCACCCCCGTCTGATTCATTGAGTGTATGCATAGGGACCAACAAGTGGTATCAGATCTAGTTCTCATTTAAAAGATTTTGCAATATTGAGATAAAGACCATGGAGTACAAATGAGGAGAATCCAGTGGAAAGGCCCAAGCCCACATTCTTCTTGAAGGGAAGTTAGTCACCAGGCCTCCCATATTCAATGGTGAGCACTATACTTACTAGAAGAATAGGATAAAGAATTTCATCTAGTCTTAGAGTATGTATGCTTGGACGGCTATTGTTGAAGGGCCATTTGTCTCTACTAATGTGAAGAATAGAGTACGAGTTAAGAAGTATTTTGATGAGTGGGACAACAAGGATTTGGCCAGACTGAAAGAAAATGCAGCTGCTATCAACTATCTTTATTGTGCTCTTGATCTAACTGAGTTCAATCGTGTTTCAGGGTGTGAAACTGATCAAGAGATTTGGAAGAAGTTGTAAGTGACTTATGAAGGATTTGATGACATATTCGTGACAACAATGATGGGGAGAAAGGTCTATGTAACTCCCAAGCTGATTGCAAATCTTCTGGGAATGAAACAACGACATCTGAGAATGTGAGCTGTAAGAGATGAGGAATATGTTCATATTCCTATAGATTATGAAGTCCCCACTGACTACAAGGCTAGAGAACTAATTGCCTCTATGTTCTCTAAGAAGGGGATGCAACCCATGAGCTTATGACGAAAGTACTACTACCAAAGACTGCATCAATTAGTAGCTGCTCCAATTTTGAAAGGGTCTTTGTCTATACCATTACAGAGGGCATGAGTATCAACTGGCCTTTGGCCATTCTTCACATGTTCCTTAAAGTTTCAAAGCATATGGTGTATAGCCACTTACTGATGGAGATCTATAGGGCCTATGAGCTAGATCTTGAAGGATGGGCACTGAGAAATGCTATGGTGTACAATGTAATTGAATATAGAGTACTCAGGAGGAAAAGCTGAGGAAAAGAAGGAAAGTAGAAAGGAGGTCAGGAGAGACTCCAAGAAGGAAGTGAAGGGAGCAAGCTCAGCCAGCTCTCATCCTGTGGATATCCCTATTCCTAAAAGGTCCATATTTTCTAAGGGAACAAAGGATGTGAAGTCTAAGGAGCTGACTGCCAAGGAGAAGGGGGAAGAAAAGAAAGCTAAAGAGGTACTCAGAGAAGATATGCCTTTAAATAGGATAAAAAAGAGGGAAGTTGATGATGCATGAATTGACTCTGAGAAGGCTGAAGAACATGTGGCTACATCAGTACCTATACCTGAAGTAGGTCAACCTAGAAAGAAGTTTGTGGCAAAGAAATTGACTGGCGTAGTCTAGAATCTTGATGAGGTTGAGAAAGTGAAGGCAACTAAAGCCGAGAGGCTAAAGAAAAGGCAAGAAGATCTTGAAGAAGAGATTAAGAGAAGAGTTGAGGAAACAGTTGCTAAGGCTAAGGCTAATGTGGAGAAAGCCTATAAAAAAGCAACAACCAGCTTAACTGAGAAGTCAAGAAGAAGTTTGGTGCTCTAGATAGAATTGAGAGTGAAGAAGAATAGGGAGGTGATGAAGAAGCTAAAAATGTCAACTCAGTCGAGTTTAATGTAAATGAGGAAGAAGAAGGCCGGCCGATTGTTGATTTGTCTACTGAGGAGGAGAGGAGAGAAAAGAAGAGGAGTATTTTAATGAGAATAAAGGTAGTAGTTGATGAGGATGAAGGAGATTTGAAGGATAAGGAAGAAGGAGAAGTAGATGTAGTTGAGCAAGGAGCTCAGCTGACTGAGCAAGAAGATTTGAAGGATAAGGAAGAAAGAGAAGTAGATGTAGTTAAGCAAGGAGCTCAGCTGGCTGAGCAATCTATCTTAGCTCAGGTTAGTGGACACGTTGTTGAAGGTGTTGAGAAGTAGGCTAAGAAGCAGCCAGAAGATTCATTCATGTTTCCAAACCTTTCCACTGAAACACCCCTTTCACCAACCCCATTATCCATAGAACTCTTAATCATCCCTGAAAGTCAATCACCATCCACCTTAAACTTTGACCAATAAAACACCTCCACCTCTCACCAAACAGCCTACCTAAACATCATCCCCTTTTATCCCCAGTTCGATCTCCTGTTTATGAGCATTTGATGATAGAAGGACCAGTACTAAGAGGTCCAACTATTGAGGAGATCCATAATGAACAACCACCACCTCAACACAACAAACCTCAACCCTGATTCAACCCCAATGCTGAACTCCTTGGAGAGATAAGGAGAATGGGAAGGGAAAGATTTCCAGCACTTAGGATAAATGAGGAGATATATGCTGAGATAGCTAAATCTATTCTGTCTAAGGAAGTGTTGAGGAGACTTGCAAAGGCTAGTGAGCTAGTGCAAGGGTTTATGTAAGCTCTTGAGGAGATGAAGGCTCACTTCAAGTCAGTACCTACCCAATTCTCATTGGTGAAGGCTATAGTATCACCTACTTTGCCTATACTTTCTATTGCAGGTAGGAAGGCTGATTACTTGAAGATAAAGGTTGTTGAACTTAAATAAAAGATGTAGAAGATCTATGAGAGCAACAACAGAGTTGTGAATGAAGAGAGAGACTTCTGAAAATCTTTGATTAATAAGTTTAACCCAGTTTTGTAGGGATTACAAGCTGTGCTGAATGGTTATAGCATTCTAAGTAAGGAGAATGATTCTAAAACAACAAAGTTGGATATTATAATCGATGCTATAAATGCGCTAATAACTGCTTTTAAGAAAACTCAAGGCAACTCCAATAAGCTTAGGCAGGTGAAGAATGATCTATTTGAGGAAGTAAAGGCCTTTGAAGGAGAAGTTTTAAAAGCGCTGAAAAGATTGAATATTTCTAAGGCTCTGAGCAGCGACATTGTGATGTTAGAGGCTGAACAAGAACCATCTCTTCATTAGAAGCTTTGTCACATTCGTGATCAAATCAATGTTATTCATGCTGATATATTAAACGATGGTCAAGCTCTTGACCAGATTCATAAGCAAGTATCCTCGTACATTCAAAGCACCCCCATGTTTGAAAGGATCTTGTATGAAAATACCCATGCTAAGGCCTTGGCCAGTCTCTCCCAGATTTCCAAGGAAGGTATTAATGCTCAGTTCTGAGTTAATCAATCTTAGTACCGCCCCTTGTGGCACTCTTTTCATGCCTCAAAGAGCAGGACTTCATTTTGCAAAAGGTCTATGAGTCGCTGGTCCAGAAATTTTCCACAACCATCTATGGCGATCTCAATATTTTTAAAGATTCTCTGAGCTTGTTTGATCATTAAGCTCAGGCCATTTTAGATTCAATAGAAGAAGGATCGCAAGAAGCGTAAGCAAGATGAGGAGGAGAGAGATGCAAGGGCAGTTGAGTTTTCCTATGAGCTATCCAAGGATCTGGAGCGCATTACAAGAGAATATCTTGAGACTCGCAAGAGGAAAGGGAAGGAGGTAATGCCCCTAAAGCAAAAGCAATCAAGAAGGCATCAAGAGGCATATGAAAGGAAGGCTGCTAACTTGCCATGACCAATTCTGCCTGATAAGCTTTAATTAGAATAGAATGTTATGTAATCTTTTATGCTTTTTGTAAACTTAGTATAGGTTAACTTTCTATTGATCTGTACTCAGTTATTCATATATAAAGATTACTTATTCTGTTCTAAGTTAAGAACTTGTTAACTTCTTATATTTTCTGCTATATATATATATGTCACTGACTTTGCAGAAAAATATGAGAAGTGTTGAGGAATGCTAGCCAAAGAAGAATCAAGGATTATGGGGGAGTTAGCATTCACTCTGAATAAAAAGAAGATGGTGAACCATGATATATCAAACATTCTTTTAAGGTAACTCCGATCTAAATATATTATTGATTTAATTCTCGCTCAGATAATTGCCATTGATCAAAATGGGGGAGATTTTTGAACCCAGCACAAGGTTAGGCTGACTCAGTGGATGACTCAGTAGTGCTTAAGTTTTGATCATAACAATTAATTTAAGTTTGAGTTAATTAAATCAATAATGATGTTAAAATAAATAGTCTATGGTTATATATGGGTTATTGAATTCAAGGGTAGAATTTCAAGACTGACCTAGCTATTTAGTTTTAACTTTGAGTTGTTTTGAGCTGAGCTATGTAGCTAATCGTTGACTAGGCACTGTTCACTCAGCAATCAATATTTAGATTATGTTTCAGCTGTGTTAATTATTTATTCATTTCGCTGAGCTACTTCATTTTTCAGAAACGCTGACCATTCCATTTAAGGAAAAATGGAATCTTGCTTTTTATGCTGTCACTTTTACAGACATTAATGATAGACATCATACAAAAGACGAAAGGAATTAATGACGCAACAATGACAAAAGCTCAGCATAGATAAAGACAAAATTTATCTGAAGAAAAGCTGCACATAGACAAAGTCAAATTGGATTGAAGCAGTGCATATCTCTTCCAAATGCATGACTATGCAAGAATGTCAGATTGCTAGAAGGAATAGGAAGATGACATGTAGCAAGTCAATGCAAGTTCTCTCTAACGGAAGACTGGCATCAAACGATAAAGATTCAAATTTGAACCTCTAATTCAATCTATCTCTAACGGATTGATTTCTAATTAACAATAGTGTGATTCTATCTCTAATGGATTGATTTGAAGTAGCAAGGGGTGAATAGCCGAGCTGCCAAATTGCAGAAGATGCCAAAGCAAGTTCAACGGCTGCATTCTTGATTTCAACTATAAAAGGAGCAAGAAGGCAAGCATTAGAACTTGGTGAATACACTTGAATTTCTAAGAAGCTAAACTCTATCAATTTCGAAGCTTTAAAGAAGTTCAATCAAGAAAGCAACTACTCAGCGAGAATCTGCTTTGTAACAAGAGAGATTAGTATAGATCTTTTGAATTGTAATATCAGATTATTGTAACTAGATCAATGTTTCTATAAGTTGAATCTAGCTCCTGTTAAGACTCTATTGAGTTGCTGGTAGAAGAGGGTATTCTACTCAGCGAGTGAATGATTACAGTGAGGAGGGTACTCAGTTGTAATTGGGACACTCTTTGAAAGGATTCTCCGCCTAGGGTAAAGACGTTGAGATTAGTAGATTAAAACCAAGACACTCTATTGGGACTTAATGTAAGCACATGTTGCCGAACTAGTATAAAATCTCTGTGTTCTTTACTTTATTGTTGAAGCTTTACTCAGTTTTTATTCTGCCCCCTGACCTACTCAGCGTAGTTTCTTTAATCGGGAAGAAGTTACCTGTTTTATTCTAGCGAGTTATTCACCCCCTCTCTGAGTCACTAAGTGTACTTATAAGGACCAACACTTCATTTTCATAACTGTACGCTCCTCCTTCTTTGCCCATTATTTGCGATTCCTTCCTTTTTATATATATATTTTTTACTTTATTTTGCATTTATCTCGCAAACCGTTTATTGTTTTTATATGTCGCTTTAGAGCTTTTTATTCGTCTCATTTTTATCTTCGAAACTAGATCTATGGTGAGATACTTTTTTTGAGTTTTTATTTTTGCAGATGTGTAACAGATGATATACCAATTTATACCAGCATTTTACCAACATCATACTAGGTGTGATATACCAATTTATAATAGCATTATACCGGCATTATACCAGGTGTGATATACCAATTTATACTAGCATTATATGAGGTGTGATATACATCTGTTTTATGAAAGAAACCAAAGAAAAATTACATTATACCAGCATTATATCAGGTTTATACCAGCTGTGATTAAACAAAATTATAATCAAACAAAAAATATATTTATAACAGTATTATACCAAGTTTGAAAAGCAAAACCAATCATAAGCATCTATTTTATGAATGAAATCAAACAAAAATCACATTATACCAGATGTGAAGAACCAAAACCATAAGCATATATTTAATGAAATAAATCAAATAAAAACTACTTTATAACAACAATATACTAGCATTATTCCAAGTGTGAAGAACCAAAACCATAAGAATATGTTTTTTTGAAAGAAATCAAACAAAAATCACATTTATGCTATCATTATACCAACATTATATCGGATGTGATTAAACAAAATATTAAACATCTATGTTATGAAAGAAATCAAACAAAATCCACTTTATACCAGCATTATACTAGGTGTGAAAAGCAAAACCAAATACAAGCATCTATTTTATGAATGAAATCAAACAAAAACAATTAATACCAGCATTATACCGGCATTATACCAGGTGAGAAGAACCAAAACTACAAGCATCTATTTTATGAAAGAAATAAAAAAAAATTACTTTATACCAGCATTATACTAGCATCATACCAAGTGTAAAGAACCAAAACCATAATAATATGTTTTTTTGAGAGAAACAAGGCAAAAACCACATTTATACCAGCATTATACCAGGTGTGATTAAGCAATACATTAAACATCTATGTTATGAAAGAAATCAAACAAAAACCACTTTATACTAGCATTATTACCATGTCTGATTAAACAAAATATAAAACATTTATTTTATGAAAGTAATCAAACAAAAACAACTTTATATCAGCATTATACCAACATTATACAAGGTGTGATTAAACAAAACATTAAACATCTATTTTATGAAAGAAATCACGCAAAAACTATTTTATACTAGTATTATACAAGGTGTGATTAAACAAAACATTAAACATCTATGTTATGGAAGAAATTAAATAAAAATCACTTTATACCAACATTATACCAAGTGTGAAAAATAAAACAAAACATAAGCATATATTTTATGAATGAAATAAAATAAAAACTACTTTATACCAGTATTATACCAGGTGCGAAAAATAGAACCTAAGATAAGCATCTATTGTGTCAGAAGGAGGAGTTTGATTGCTTGGTCTTTTTTGTGTCATTTTTGTTGTCATATTTCACAATTAGAACTTTGTCAGACTTAGAATCATGTATTTGAATTACAATTTTAGCTTTACATTTCATACCTTAGATTCTCGATGATCTTCATTGATTTCTTGATGTTGAATGCGCGATTTGCTTCTGTTTTTAAATTCAAAACTTGATCGAGATAGTAATGGTGAAATCGCGGAAATGAAAACTGAAATGGAGAGTTAAAAGAGAAACGTATAGATGTTGTGGTAGAGGCTTATTTTGGGTATAAAAGTTGTGCCATAAAATTCTTACTGAAATTATTTATGAGCTTTAGCTCATTTATGTACTTTTTCCTCTAAGAATTGAGTGACCCAAACTTTTAAGTCTGTTTTCTTTTAATTGTATTTATTATCAGGCATGCGAATCAGAATACCCATTTATTGATTAGAGTGGCCGATTCTTCTAATATAGGACTTAAAATAACTCATGTCCATATTTAATTAAAGTTATAATCAACTCTAATTATCATTAATTGACTTGTACTTCTTCGGTAAAAAAAGTCTAAAAATTGAGTGGGCTAGGCCATTACCTGCCGTTGACATTTTTTTTAAGTAATAGGTTATTTATAAAGATTGGTAGTACCTTATTAAAGTATATACAAAATCGCTACACATATTAAATATTTCTTTAACTTTCCATTTTAAATTCTATTTATATAATTATCATACTTGCTACTTATGCTTATTTTTTATTTATTTTTATTTTTTATTTATCTCTCAAACTGTTTATTTTTTTGATATGCCGTTTTAGAGCTTTTTATTCATCTTGTTTTTATCTTCGAAATGATATCGACTGTGACATTTTTGGAGTTTTTAAACTAGTAGATATCTAGTAAATATTAATTTTGACAATTTTTTATGAAATCTAATGACATCTAACATATATTTAATAGATATATAATAGATGTGTATATGATGATTTTAAAAATCAGGAATAGTTCATATCTTTTTTACGATGAATTTTTCATTAAATATAACTTCTAATAGGTCTCTAGTAGTAGATATGTATCCTTTTATTATTTTTGATTACGAGACATTGGATAAAAATCTATTAGACATCTAGTAGAAATCTATAGTAAATCTAATGTATATCTTATCATGCGTATCTTATTATTTTGTACTTTACGAAATCTAGTAACTTTCTTTAGATATCTGTTAGAAATCTATTTGAAGTTATGATCAACTAGACAACTACTACAAAATCTAATTCTTTTAGTTTTATTGATTTTTATGAGACTTCTACCCGATATCTGACAGTTCAAAAATAAATTTTGGAAAAAAAATATCATAGTGAGTGTAATTTTCAATACAAGTTTCTCGGTTTCATGTGAATTATGCAAAAAAACACAAAGCAAATATATAAGCAAGCATGACATTATAGAATACATAAAGGTTAATTAATAAGATTCATCTTTATATGTGCCTACCTCATTGAGATTGAAATGGTCGAGTGTATGCAACCTTACCCCTGATTATAGAGATGTTGTTTCCAATTGACCCTGAAGTGGAGTTGCAATAATTACCCATAACTTCACAATTAAAGCAGTCCATACAGTTTAACGAGTCATTTGAAGCTCAGGCAGTCCAAATTGAGTAAAAAGCAAAGATAAAAAGATGCCATGCTTGCTCCAAAAGCTACAACAAGAAGCTAAAGGTGCTTATATATGATGTCAATTATGGAGCTGTTAATAACTTTAACGTTTACTGAATCTAAGGAAGGGTAGCCCCCTTTTGTTATTTATTGTGTATTATCGTATCATTGATTGATTGATTTTGTATGGTCTTCCTTCAAATATTGTCTCCCATTCCTATATAGAATTATTCCTACTGTGTATTCGTTCCCGTATTATCTTTAATAGATAGTGGATTTCATGATTATGTAACACGTGGAATAGAAGTTTATATTGATGATATATCAATTATTTTAAAAATAGACAATGTCTATAAAGAAAGAGCTACACTAGATTATCTATTTCATCTATAATTATGGAATTAAATAATAAAAAAATACTCAATTACAGGCTTGTTTCAATGTTAAAGATTAAAATATTAATTAATTTAATTGTCTATATGTAGAAGATCAAATAGACAATATCCAACATTTATTGTACCACATCATATAAGAAAGAGAAAATAGACAAGTTGGTGTAAAATATTTTTCTAGTATATTGTCTATTCTTGCCTATGTGACAAGATTATGATTGAAATGGACTATCTACTAAAGATGCTCTCTTTATATCAATAAAAATTCAAGTATTCAACAACAGTGTCTCTAAAAGGAAGCTTCATCTTGACAATTCTATTACATAAATTGCTAGGATCCAATATGCAGACTAGAAATTATCCTTCCCATTGTTCCCAATTTGCACATAATTTTATTATATATACCTTTGTTATACCTTTATTATGCAAGTAATACAGACCTTTATTATGCCACTATTAATCTATTATACATTACTTAAACCTTTAGTCCTTTACTATGAAACTGCTGTACCGTCTTAAATATATACAAAATGGTCATTAAAATTTACAGTAAGAATTTCATATACTCAAGGTATAAGAGTGTTACCACTTGTGCTACCTAAGGGCGCTGCTGTAGGATCCCCGCAGGATATTTATATGTTTATGTACTACTTATATTGTCCTTGCTTAAGTTATATATACCACTTCATTAGACCACTCTTATAGTATTATACATTGATTAAACATTTACTATACAACTATTATACCTTTTTAAATATATAAATTGTGGTGCTCAGAAATTACAGTAGAAATGATATAAAAACTAACCTTGGATGCATCATAAATTGCAGTTAGACCTCTTATACCTTGCTCATACCTTTTTAAGGAAGCTTATCAATATACTTTTTAAGAGGAAGATAACAGAATTTGTACAATTGTGAGAGATAAATATATATTGATATTAAAAATAACAAGTTATTCGAGAGAGAATGTTTTACCAAAACATGAAGTAATTTTTTTTTAAATTTTTGTATTGTCCTGTGTTTTTTCTTAATGAAATCATGTATAATAGTAATAATAACTGAAAAAACTGAATATTTTCATCTATACTTCTATAAGATGTTTCATAAATTTTAAATAAACTTACAAAAATTTTAGGGAAATTGTCATATCCGCCCCATTTGGGGAAAATAATTTCAGCTCAAGTTTAGCTCAATTACCTAAAGGCTTGACATATTTTTTTAATAACCTTCATACGCCCTACATATCTTTCATACGTTGTTCATACCTTTCTTATGCTCCTGCAGAATTCCATATTGTATTAGGTTTGTATCAGATTTGTAATAGATATATAACAACTTTGTAACAGACTTATAACAGATATGTATTAGACTTGTATTAAGTTTGTAACATATATATATAATAGACCTGTAAAAGATTAACTATTGACAAACAATTCCAAACACTACAATAATAATCCAATGTAAATCAAATATAATGAAAATTTACTCTTTTATTCATCAAACACTAGTAACAGATATATAATAGCCTTGTAATTCCATATTGGACTTTGTAACAGGTTTGTAGTAGAATTGTAACACATAAAAGTCATAACGATTATGTCAAACATTTCATTAGTAATTCTATCTAATTCAATATTGTTATATTCCTGTTATATATTCATCAAACACTTTTTTTTTGACTTGTAGCAGATATATAACATATATGTAGTAGGTCTATATTAAATATGCAACAGATTCAAAGAAACACTTCATTCATATTTTCCTATCTGATACAACAATGTTACAAGTCTGTTATATCATCATCAAACACTTGTATTAGACTTGTAGCTGATATATAACACATATGTAACAACTCTGTATTATATGCGTAACAGGCAGAAAAAACATGCAAATCATTTTGCCAAACACTGTCTACATTGAATTCAATGATCATCAGTCCATGATCCAGGTAGGAATATAGGCCTATACGCCTCCAGCTTGTGTTTCAATGATGGGTAAGGCGGTCAAGCTACCTGCACCTGTTTGGTCCGATCGTTTAGCAGCTCTTTCTAAGAGCCGGTAGTGTAAATAGGCAAAATAGGAGTGGTGCTCATCTTTGAATTCCAAAACTTGATTTGTAATCCAGATCGCAGTAGGGCAAAGAAATCGTGAATGAAGGAAAGATCTGTATTAGAAATCAAATATGAAATTGATGACGAAGAACATATATGAAATCAAAAAAGAAAATAAAATCAAAATTGCGATTTTGTAATCTGGAACGAAGAACAAAATCTAATCAGAAATGGTTGATTTGAAATAGAAAAGAATTGAGATCTTTGATTTGAATGAAGAACATATCTAATCAATAACGAAGAAGGAAGATCGCTTGATGAAATCGAAAAGAACAACAGATTTGAGATTGAAACTCGTGAGAGAATTGAGAAGAGATGAAGAATGGTTTCCTGAATAACGCGGTCTGGTGAGAATGGAGTGGAGAGCGTATAAAGGTTAGCAGAAAATAAAAAAATTCTATTTCGGTTACACGCATTTTTTTGAGGAAAAAAGGTAATTACTTTACAAGCCATGACTAGTTGCTTGCTTTACCCAAAATTTTATTTGTGACAAAGGTTTGAACTTAGTGGTTGAGCCTGAAGCTCTGATCCTATAGGTCACAGGTTCAAGTACACATTTGGGTGGGGTAGGTGTGAGCGGAAGACATTTCGGACGGGCTGCGAAGCCGGGTCAGAGAACCGGTCTCCTGAAAATGATGGGCAATGGTGATTGTGAAAATGGTTTTGCATATTTTAATGTTTAAAAGATACGAGATCGAAATCCCGTAAGTGTCACCACCTAGTTCAGCTCAACCGAGAAATTTTAGCACGATTTCCCACCGGGTGGTAGACCATACCTTAAGTAGAGATTCCGAGTTCGGATGATGTTATCTATTTTACATTGGCCAAGTTAAAAGATTTCATTCTTTCTTGATCGGTTTTAATCCACCCTATTTATTATGTTTTCGGTTTATATATTGTTAGCGCATTAT
This sequence comes from Euphorbia pulcherrima, assembly GCA_947683365.1. Taxonomy (NCBI): domain Eukaryota; kingdom Viridiplantae; phylum Streptophyta; class Magnoliopsida; order Malpighiales; family Euphorbiaceae; genus Euphorbia; species Euphorbia pulcherrima. Next base: position 31,027,599 of record CANTUS010000001.1, read on the forward strand.
TTATCAAGCATTCAAAAAGCGGTGAATAAATTATTATAGTCATCCAATAAATAAAATGCGGAAAATAAAATAATAGTTACAAGGCTTTCCAAATCCTATACATTTGTCTATAAAATAAGTAAAATACCCAAAGGCCTAGCATTCATCTAACCTAAATCAACCTGCATAAAACGGTTAGCACAAATACGACATGTTGTACGAGGTATATCACGTAACATGCATAGTTAGTAGACCAAATAAGACCCGAGTTACCATGAACATGGCATATTCATTTTACAATTTATGGAGCCCGGTTGGATGGTAAAAAATGAGGTTTAAATGACGTTTGCGGGAAAATTTCGTTACATCCATGATTTAGACTCGATAATTATTTTAACCTGATTATTAGTGGAAATGCCACATGTTATAGGATGAGGCCTGTTTTCAGAAGATTCTGGACCCTCATCGTTGCACTGTACATCCTAACTTCAGAAATTAAAATAAGCCGGAAATAAAATGAAAGCGAAACTGCTGTCCAGAACTCCATACTGCCGGCGGTATGAATGTGGCTAGCGGCGGCATCATTGATGCCGCTAGCAATATCATTTACACTTGCAGGCTGTATGACATTCTAAATATCATAAAGAAAGGGTCCTGCAATAAAATAGAGCCATTGGGGGCAAATGAGGCCACTGCTGTTATCAACAATGCCACTGGCGATATGGTTGATACCACCAACGGCTTCAAATGCCTCCGACGGCTTTAGTTTCTTATAGTAGCCATTTTCAGTCGAAAAGAGGCCGAAAACCCAAAACTAAGCACAAAATAATAAATAAACACAACAAACAAGTAAAATGGAAGCCAAAGAGCTATAAGACTTAGAATTTTTACCTCAGGGCCGTGAATCCACCTCTTCGTGATCCAAATGATACCTTCGGAGAGCTCAAATGATGATTTGGTTAGTGAATGGGGAATTTAAGGCTCTAAATCCTATTTTGGTGATTCTAAATCTAAAAATTTACCTAAATATCAGAGAGTTCAGTAGAGAAAAACTAAGAAAAGACGGATTAAATCCTCTTTTCTTACCTTTTCTAGACTTTATCCCACTAGAACTAGCTAAAATACTGAAAATCTCCTTAAGATTTTAAGTTGTAGAAGTGTTGAACCCCTCTTTTGGCTAGAAATGCCTCCTTATATAGGCTAAAACCCAGGGGAAATTGACTTTGATCAATTATCCGGTGGATATTGAGCAAAAAGGCACACAACAGTTCTATAGCAGAAACTCATGCTGCCGGCGGTATGGATGATACCGCCGGGGGTGTCGAGAGGCCGCCATCAGCCTCACTCTCCTGATAGGTCTGAAAAGCAAGCTTGAATGAAGCCTAAAAATGGGGGAAAAGCAAGAAAATCCGCCAAAAGCAAATTCAGCGGGATGACCTGAATTATTGGGCTCTTTTTTGACTTTTTATGGGTATTTTGGACTAAATTATATTTTGGGTACAAATTGTTGGTCTTAGGTACCACCGGACATGTTATCAAACATGTCAAACTAAATTTTTCCAAAAATAAAATTCGTATAGAATTTTTTAATCGGTAATAAAAATTCTAAAAAAGAAGTTTTATCATGAGGAATAAAATTGGGTACACGTCATCATCGTCTTGCGAGAGGGACTATAAAATCTAGTGCTCACAGGCTGCCCCTCGGGGGATCACTGCTGACACAGGTCAGTATGATATCACGAAAGATCAAGAGTTAGAAATTATACATGACAGCTGGGGTGCTAGGTCTGAAGGATGACAAGATTCTGATTCCGTCTCTGCCTCTATTTGGTGACTGGTTTGCCCCTTGGTCGGGCTTGTGCTTTGGTTTGCCTCTTGGTCGGGCTTGGGCTTTGAGATTGGTTTGCCCCTTGGTCGGGCTTGAGCTTTGAGATTGGTTTGCCCCTTGGTCGGGCTTGAGCTTTATTGATTGGTTTACCCCTTAGTCAGGCTTGGGCTTTGTTGATTGGTTTGCCCCTTGGTCAGGCTTGAGCTTTGTTGATTGGTTTACCCCTTAGTCAGGCTTGGGCTTTGTTGATTTGCTAAGCGGGCTTGGGCTTTGAGATTGGTTTACCCCTTAGTCGGGCTTGAGCTTTGAGATTGGTTTGCCCCTTGGTCGGGCTTCGGCATTGTTGATTTTCCAACTGGGCTTGAGCTTTGTGATTTGCCAAGCAGGGCTTGGGCTTCTATGTTGTGAGATTATGGAGTCTCATTCCTACAATGAGTGATAAATAAAACAAGATTAGACTAATTTTTGTATGGCATTTTTACTGCTTGATCAATTTTGTGAAACAAAAATATTTTTGCCCCTTTGATCAATAGTAAAAAACACGATAATAAAAAACATAAGAGTTTCAGAAGTCCTGAGATGTCGAGGCTTGAGCTAGGATTCCATAGGATTGCTGAAAAGACATGGAGAATCTTTGATGCTGCCGATTGCTTGGCTGATGCTATTGGCGTTATGGAGCGATACCGCTGGCAGTATGGGGTGCCATATGGCATCTTTAACTGGTCAAAGAAATTCAAAATTCAAATTGGTAACAGTGAGGCCGCCGATAACTTAGATGATGCTGTCGGTGACATGAGTTGATGCCACCAGCGGTATGGATGGATAGTCGCAGATATAATTGAACTCCTTGAATTCCACGCGGGTGTTTAATATGGGTTTAAACTCTTATTTTCCTATTTTTGCGTTTACATAAGCCGAATACTCTTTCTCCCTTTCTCTCTACTTTTCATAAATAATCCCACTTCTCTTTCCTTTCTACTTCCAATCATGAAGAAGATCTTCGGGCGTAAATTTAGCACTTCCAAGTCTGATGATCTGCCCGCTTCTTCCATTGAGGGGTTGAAACTTTGCCCAGTTTATTTAGGCTATGGCTTTAAGGAATCCGACATCATATTTGGGTATGGGATTGTGGCTCCAATCGATAATCTTGTTCCGGACAAGAAGAACCATATCTCTTATATCCAGGTAATCCTACAAAACTCAAACCTTTTTGTTTCGTTTGAAGATTTCGGTTCTAGACTCAAAAAATTGTAGAATAAAGGTTAAAACATGAGATATATGTTAGAATGCATGTTATAGGCCTATTTTATGCTCGATTTATGCCCTAAAACTGATTAACCACCTTTTTTTCGATTTGGTGCGATTTTGGGCAAAACTGGATTCTGCCCGCAGAAATCGATGCCGTCGGCAACATCACTCTTGTCTCCAGCAGCTTCAGGCCTTCCAAGAAAAGGCCAAAATCATGCCATGCCATTGCTGATATGATTGATATCGCTAGCGACATCGATCATACCATCAGCGGTATGGCTGATGTCACCGGTGGCATCACTGCCCCAGCAGCGGCATCAACAACATTCTAGAAGCTAAACGGCATAGAAAATGAATTACATAACTGATTTGTTCCTTTTTAATTTTTGCAGCCGCACACCCTGACTTGTACCAGAGGTATGAGGACTATCGGTGAGTGGTGGCATCATATTAAGAAGATGGATTCTGCACTTACGGCTGCCATAGATGACACGGGTTTTGGGGATTTATCCCGTGCCATGCCCTTACTGATGCCAAAGTTTTCCATACGACCTTGACTGCCTTGACTGAGAAGTGGTCCGAGACTACTCATACCTTTCATCTCCAGACTAGCGAGGTGACTATTACCCCTTCTGACATGGTGGCGATGACTGGGCTGCCATGGACCAAGGAAGTCATTCACTTTAACGTCTATATGGAGAAGAACCACCTCAGGAGGCCAGTGGTAAAAAGGGTGACAGAGCTTTTTGGGTTGAAGGCCAAGGCATGGCGATTATGTTATGGAGAGTTACAAGAGTACTGGATTGAGGTCAGAGTGGTCCCTGAGACCCAGTATGATGCTTGCATCCACTCTTTTATCATTTCATTGCTGAGTGTGCTGTTCTTTTTATTCTTAGGCAGTAAGGTCAGCTACGGATTGATTTTTGCTATCAAGGATGTGGTGACCATTAAGGAGAAGAATTGGCCTAAGGCCATTTTTGCTCAAATGTACTATAGGCTGGACGTAGGAGCTGAAAAGAAAGAAAAGAGCTGTTGCTTGAGCCATTTTTTGCTTCAGGTATATCCTTTTGAATAGTGCTTTATTATCATGGTTAGCTGCTTTTCTCTTTTTGGTGCATTGATCTTTTGTATTGATTGGCTGTCAACTATACAGGTTTGGGCCTTCGAGCATCAGATCCTCCCCCTAGTCCAGTTTAATACTATAGTACCGTTGGGTTGACATTTTCTCACCCGGTGTTTTGGGGGTGTTGGAGGACTCGACAAGTATTCTACTGCATATAAGGAGGCAGTGAGGAACTTGTAGATCGGCTCAATATGATATTTTAACTTTTAGCCTTGTCTTACATTCAACAAACCATTAGTCAAATAATGCATTTATAAATTTAAATTGCTTACATTAGCTTTCTGCTTGATTATTTAGTTAGGTTGTCCGGGATCCTTTCGAGGAGGTATCTAACTATGCTGCTGTCCTTACGGTTCGGTGGGAGGTGGATGACTGCAGGTTTATGATGAAATGCCCCCTGGCTTTGCCTTAGTGCTTGGGGGAAGGAGTTCAAGGTTGGAGGGAGCTTATGCCCACTGCCAGGCTAGTGCTCGAGGATCCTCCTACAGACCTATGGTGGCCTTATTTGACTATAACCAGTGTGGCCAATAAGGCTAATTATTTGGAGGGTAACGATCGAGCGGTTAGGAGTGTCCCTGGCCCTTATAATAGCCACATATTATGCTTTCTTACTATGTCCCCCGCATCCATGCCAATGAATCTATCGCCTTCCATACGAAAAAGAGGCAGGAAGAGCTGAAAAGGCAGAGGCACGGTATTGTTGATGAGGATGATGAAGGAAGTGGTGGTGGTGAGGGCAATCCTGAGGGGTAGGGCGAGGTTGGCCAGGATGCACCGATGGCTCGCGAGGGGCACCATTCTTCTGATGTAAGATCTCGCCTTTTCTTTTTTCTTTTTTATGTTTATATATATATATATATATGCCATATGCTTGGATCAAAATGGTTGTTTACGCTTGCTTCTTGTGTCACTTTTGATTTTTAAGCACCTCCTACGAAGAGAGGCTAGGCCGAGGATAGCGGAATACGAGGCCATGGCATACCCAAGGCCTCTAAATTTATAGAGGGGTACCTCTCGACTACTTTAGAAACTCAATTCCTACTGATGAACTTAAGAGGCAATTTTTAGACCAGGGAGATCACCTCGAGCAGCCACTCGCTGAACTTTAGGGCAGAAAACACCACTCAAGTAAGTCTTGTGCAAATGTGAACAAATCCACATGATAAGTCTTTTATAAATTCCTTTTGATTGCCTTTTGGATTTTTCAGGTTACCCGTGCTGAGGAAGAACGGTTGGCCGGAAACACCTTTGCTCTCAGGGACACTCTCGTTTCTCAGACTTTGCTTACTTAGGTATATCCCCTGTTATGATATGACATTAAAATATAATGCATGTATGGATGTTATGAATGATATGGATTATTGTTGTTGTTTCTCTGTCCGTAGGATTTTATGGCCCTTACACTGTCGGATGCTAATTCCCAGCGGAGGTACTAGAAAGAGACAGGGGTGCTCCAACGCTGCGTGAGTGAGCTAGAGAGTCAGCTAGATGCCACCTTGCATGAGAGAAGAAAACACAATATGGACCGTGCAACCCCAGGCGAGCCGAGCAGTAGGGGAAGGAAGGTGACAATTGGCTGTCATTATGGAGGTGCTCCTAAGAGTTCCTAGAGCATCTCGGGGACCGAGGAGGATGTCGTCAACCACTATCTCGTGGATGAGCTAGTGTATACATCTTATCTGACCGATGGTGATGACCAGCTCTAGATTCATCTGCAGCCCCATTTCCCTTGTCTTTTTGTTTTTATTGATTTTGGTTTGTATGCCCTTGATACGTTGGGTTTGAATGTTTGATTTTGGATTTTGTATGATTTTGGCTTTATTTAGGCTTAGGATTTGGATATTTTGGTACTCTTGCACTTCGAGCTTTTGGTTTGAATAAGATTTGAATTTTATGCTTGGATATGTTTTGGAAACAAATTGCAGAGTTTCTACAGGTTGTTCACAGGCCTAAACTGGTTAAAATAGGCCTGAAATTTATAGAAAATACTGTCATACCGCCAGAGGCATCATTAATATCACCATCCATCTGATTTGCTAAATAATATAGATAAAGTTTCCTACAATCCATACCACCGGCGGCATTACACCATATCGCCGGTGACCTGACCCATACCGCTGGCGGCATCACCATTATTACCGGCAACATCACCAACCCAGAAACTCAAATTCAGCCATTTTCTCAAATTCAACCATGGCAAACCACAATCAGCAACTACAGTTCCTAGAAAGCCTGGGAAATGTAGACTAGAAGAAGTTAGAAAAATTTGGGCTATAGGGCTTTCGATAGATCGCCACGTGGCCCATAAGTCCCGAATTTCTCCGCACGACATTAACTTTTTGGGATCGGATGGAACATGTATTCCAATTTTCATCTTTCAAGCTATGCCCCCTGTTTGAAGAGTTCCATGCCATATTAGGGGTTCCATGCCCCAAGCGTGTGCCCTTTGCACTCCTGGAGTTTCACTTTGGTATGGATGGCATGCCCCGAGGGTTCTGGAATCTCGATTCCGTGTACCCATTTTTGTCCTGATAAGCCGAAATTTTAGGTTAGTGCTGTGCTAGAGTGGTGCCGAGGGGTCCCGAGATCTCATCTCGCTTGACCGTTCATGGTCACGCTTTTACCTATGGAGGAGTTCATGTGTGGAGTGGGCCCAATTACCATATTTAGGTTGATTTTGCTTATTGATGCTATGTTGATAGGGGCTTCCCCTATCGCTGTGGGACTAGTAGTGATCCTGCTAAACACAGACGCTGCTTCCACCAACCCGACTCTTATCGGTGACCATCTTACACCACTACATGTATTTATTTCCCCTATCTTCTAAATTTTTCACTTCCTTCTGCCTTTATCTGAAATTGGCTTATAGGTATGGCTGATAGAGAAGCTAAAGCTGAAGGAGGCACCGCGGGGGAACCCTGAAGAAGTACTTACCCGTTCATCTGAGGGAAAGGGGACTTATGTGAGTAGATTTTGATCAGTTGGCGTTTGACAGCTGGATGCTTATTCTGAGGGGGTATACAGATTCACAAATTCAGTGGGGTTAGCCCGTGGTGGAGGATCTGAGATGGGGTTGTGGAGTTTTGGGGGTCCTGCATTCAGTTGATAGGTCTGGAGAGGTCTTAATTCTATGCCCCGTGCCGGTTGCACCGTCAGTACGGCAAGCGACAGAGAGTCTAGATCAAGCTGCCTGAGAACTAAATCGGAGTCTACAAAGCTAGATGGGTGAACCATATTCGAGAGAAGTGGGCCAGGGAGGCCATATTTGAGACTCTAGACTATGCTGGAGACCATTGAGACTGATATACACTATAGAGGATGGCTTGCTGAGATCAGACGTCTGATGGCTCGATTCAAGTGATCATGGGCCTGCTTTGAGAGAGAGCGAGCAAAGTAGGGACATGAGCCCTTTTCCACTACCACCTTGCGGAGGATTTCAAGTACTATGATAATGATGCGGGGAGCTCGGCTTGAGATGCGCTTTCTTTTAGTTCTATCTTTTGCATAGGTTAGTTAGGGGGATAAATATATCAAACTGTATTTTATTACATGTCTTTTATTTGGTTCTAATTTTTTGCATAGACTGCCCCTAGGAGTTTTCAATCTATTGAACCTTGTCTTAATTTTTTCCTGGACTGCCCTTTTCGGGTTTTCAATCCAGCAGACTTATTCTGACTTTTGTATAGACCTCACTCTTTTCAGTCTATCAGAATTATTTTTATTTATTGTGTGCTTTTGATTTAGAATAATGTGAATTCTGCGTTGGGTTTACTTCCGCTATTTGGACTGTATGGATACAAAACTCACATAAACATAAGCATTCAGAATTCAACAAAAGATATACTTTCATTAAGTGAAGTAAAACAAATTACACGATATTTGGTAAACGTTCCCATTGATTTAACTCCCGATGCCAACTAGTCTAGATCGGGTTTCTAGAAGGCACTCTCTCTTTGCTCACTTACACTAATTTTTGCCTAGATCACCCTTTTTAGGTTTTTGATCTAGCGGGTTTGTCATATCCCCTAATTTTTGCATGGCCAGTTTGTAGAATATCGACTGTCGGGTGTCACCCTAATTTTTGCCCGATCAGTAAAAGACCGAAAGGCAGGTGATTATTATATCTATTTTTTATTTTTGTGTTGCTTTTTCTGATTTATTTCTTTTAATTTAGATATGATAATGCTTAAGCCTGTCCTAGTTTATGGGGTTCAAAAACTCATTCCTGTCTATGTCCATAAGCTTAACAGCCCCTTTACTAAACATCTTCTTTATCACATATGGTCCTTCCCAGTTAGGCAGAAATTTTCCCCTCGTATCAGTGGTGGAGGGTTTCAGTTGTTTAAGGACTAGGTCTCCAGCTTTTTGGGGAAATTTTTGGTGTCTTACCCGATTGTTATAGGCTCGAGCCATACGCTGCTGGTACATCTGGAGATTATTTAGAGCCCTCAGTCTCTGCTCATCATATTCAGCAGCTCAAACCTCGCCTGAGTCCATTCGAATTCCTTCAGCTTAGCTTTTAATGCCACTCTCAGTGAGGTTACTTGAGTTTCAATTGGAAAGGCTGCTTCCATTCTGTAGACCAGGAAGAATGGAGTTTGACCGATCGGGGTGCGGACGATTGTGCAATATCCTTAAATAGTGAAAGTTAGCTTGTCTGCCCAATCCCTATAACCGGCTATTATCTTAGAAAGGATCTTCTTTATCGATTTATTAGCTTCCTTGATAGTACCATTGGCTTGCGGTCTGTATGGAGAAGATCTGTGGTGTTCAATCCTATATTTCTCAATCAAATCGGCAGTTGCCCCTTAAAACTGTACCCCATTATCTGAGACTATATGATGCGGAAGGTCATACCAAGTGAAAATGTGCTTCTCTATGAACTTGGCCATCTTCTTGGTGGTGACATTGGTGTAGGATTCAACCTCTACCTATTTCAAAAAATAGTCCATTCCTACCACGATGAATCTGTGCCTATTTGTTGATGAAAGATAAATTTCATCGATTATATCTACCCCTGCGCTGAGAATGGCCAAGGAGTAGATAAGTGATGGAGCTAGGTGGTTGGTAGGTGTTGTATATCCCCATAAATCTGGCATTGGTGGTATCGCTTGACTTGGGCGATGCAATCGACTGTGAGGGTGAGCCAAAAATATCCCAACCACTGAATTTTCTTTGCGAGAGCGAGACCATTCATATGAGGGCCACGATCACCAGTATGGACTTGATCAATTACTTTCTGAGCCTTTGATTCAGTTTAGCAATGGAGCAACAAGCCATCACTAGTGTGCTTGAATAGATCATTATCGACAATTTAAAATTGGACAGTGAGCCACCATAGAGTGGTATGGTCCGGAATTTGAAGGATATTGTCCGATTTGGAAAAATAGGATGATGTTACAGTACCAACAGGGCTCGATGGAGATGGCGAGAACCTGCTGAACTGGCTGAGCATGGTAGGGGATCTTAGTCGATAAGAGAACTAGTTGACGGATAGGCTGCTGTTGGGGTCCTTCTTATAAAGAGGCCAGGGTGGCCAGAGAGTCAGCCATCTGATTCTCATCTTGGGGGATGTGGCGATACAAGCACGGGGTGAACTTCTCATATAAGCCTCGAACAACCTCAAATTAAGGGCAAAGAGATTCTTCCTTAATTTCCCAATCCTTGATAACCTGATGGATCATATGACCCAAATCCTAGATTACTAACACCATACAGGTCCCCACCTAGAGGAGAGCCTCGATACCGAACAGACATGCTTTATATTTAGCTCTATTATTGGTGAGAATGAATTCCAAGCGTTTGGCCAGTGAGATGATTTCATTATCCGGTGTGACTATAATAACTCCAAGGCCTACTCCCCGTTGGTTCACAGCACCATCAAAGTATATAGTCCACACACGCTTGAGGATTTTGACAGAGGTGAGCTACTCATCAGGAAACTCTAAGTTCTTAACATAATTGGAGTCAAGGGGTTGATTAGCTAAGAATTCTGCCAGCGCTCGCCCCTTAATAGCCTTCTTTATTACATACTCAATGTCAAACTCGGATAGAAGTAGCATCCATCGAGATAGTTTACCGGCTAGAGTGGGGGATTGACAAAGATACTACATGGGGTCAATCTTAGCCATGGCTTGAACTCGTTAGGATTGGAAATAATGGCATAACTTCTTAGTGAGCCAAACCATGGTGGTGCAAGTTTTCTCCACAATAGAATATTGGGTTTCGTAATCCAACAACTTCTTGCTCAAGTAGTAGATCGCGTGCTCCCATTTATCATCATGTTCTTGGATAAGCATTGCCCATATAGAAGACTCTTTGATAGCCAGGTATAGGATCAAAGGTTTCTCGGGGATGGAGGGCTTCAGAACAGGTGGGTCAATAAGATAAGCTTTGATTCTATCAAACGCCGCTTAGAACTGATCATTCCATACCACTGGTTGCTACTTTCTTAATATTTTAAAGATGGGTTTACACATGGTAGTGAGGCAGGAAATGAACCGACTGACGTACTGTAAGGACCCCAGAAATGATCGGACTTCTTTTTGTGTCTTTAGCAGAGGCATATCCTTGATGGCTTTAGCCTTATCGGGATCCATTTCGATTTCTTTCTGACTAACCACATGTCCCAGTAATTTGCCTGAAGTAACCCTAAACACACACTTCTTCGAATTCAGGCAGAGATTATACTTCTCGATACGAGTCATGAATCTGTTGAGAATAGCAGGGTGCTCTTCTCGGGTAGCAGACTTTACAATCATATTATCTACATATACCTCTACCTCTTTATGGATCATGTTATGTAAGAGTGTGGTTACAATGCGCTGATAAGTGGCCCCGACATTTTTTAAACCAAACGGCTCACTTTATAGCAATAAACCCCCCATTCGGTAATGAATATTATTTAAACCTTATTAATGATATCCACCAGAATCTAGTTGTAACCCGAGAATCCATCCATAAAGGAGTACATAGCTGCCCTGGCGGCACTGTCAATCAGAACATCGATGCGAGGAAGCAAGAAATCATCTTTAGGCGAAGCTTTATTGAGATCCTGGAAGTCAACACAAACTTGGACCCTACAGCCTTTCTTCAGATGTGGGACTATGTTGGACAACCAAGACGGGTATTCTACAACTTCGATAAAGGGAGCCTCAATTAACCTCAAAACCTTTGCCTTAACCTTATCTACCCATTTTGGTCATAACCAATGGAGCTTCTGCTTGATAGGTTGAAACTTTGGATCGGTTAGAATTCCGTGTTCCGTAATTTGACAATCAACCCCGGATATATCTTTATACGACCAGGCAAAAGCGTTAACATGATCTTTTAGCACTTTTATTATCTCACTTCTTTCTTCAAGAGTTAAGTCATTGAAAATGGTTACCATTTTAGGATTGTCATCAGTACTTAGGTTTATTTCACTTAAGGAAGTATCACTAATGCCAAAAACGTTATACATATGGTTATGTGAATGCATGGATCCATTAGGAAAAACATCAAACAAGTAAGCAAAACGGGAGTCATTCATTACATTGAAAGCCTTATAGGCGACATTGTTTGCATTAAATACATTAAAAATATTGAAAATTACATCATCCATAGCATCCTCCTCCAAAGGTGGAGGGGCTTTAGTGGCGGTGGCAGCAACAGGAGGTGCATCCTTTGCAGTATTCATCAAAATGGCATCTAGGTCATATTCTAGAGCCTCTTTTTGGTGGGCGGTGAGGGTGGTTCCTGGGACAGGTTAGTTTTCTCGGTCAGGGATCTGGAGAGCTTCTTCACGATCTCGATTATGGAATCCTCTTCCCCTATTCTCTCATCCTTCTAACCCTTCTTCATCAGAAATGCCATAGCCTTGGTCATGGTAGCCATAGTGTCCTCTACTTCTGGATCCATAATCTCTTCATTACTTCCCCCAAACTCATTTTTAGGATACATCTTCCCCTTTCCCTTGGCCATATCAGAAATGACATTGACGGGCATAACAGGCTCAATGGGTTTGGGCTCAATAGAAATAACCATGCAGCTAGATTCGAAATCATAGACATCCCTGAAGATCTCAAAACCAAGCCATATTTTTCCATTATGCTTAATGGTTTAGCTTCCCCTTATTCAGGCCTCTTGCCTTGGATCTCACAGACAGTCCCTATAGGATAGTAGCCAGAAGGAACACTGCGGTAGGTCTTTCTAGGTTTGTACCCTAACCCTGCTTGGCGGGCAAGCACCTTCAGCTCCAACGCCTTGATAATTCCCTGCTCATGCATTCCACAACCTATGTCAGGCTTATACCTAACTCTTTTCCTTAGTTTCCTCATACCAGAGTGAAGATAACTATGCTAAATGGGAGGCTTTCCTAGTTTTCCTAATCACAGCAATATAAAGACCTTCCTCCAATTTAGCTTTGGCTTCCATGACATCCATAATAGAAGCAGGGCCGGCCTCGATAGTCACCAACCTATTTTTATGAATGAGCTTGATTTTATGATGGAGAGTATAGGGAACCGGGCCCAAGGCATAGAGCCAAGTTTGGCCGAGCAACATGGAGTAAGTAACAGGAATATCGAGTACAGTGAACACTTTGGTTGTAACACCTCCTATAGTGACTTCTGCTTTAAATGCCCTAATCACACTGCGTTTTGAATCATCATACGTATGGATAATAGTGTTGGATTTCTCAAGCATTTCCTCTGACAGACCCAAGTAAGGAAGGACTTTCAGGGGGGCATAGATTCAGGGCAGAGCCGTCATCTACTATGATACAGGGTATGGTCTTATTGAGGATTTGAATACGGATGAACAAGGCCCTTTTATGATCCCTACCCTCAAGTGGGAGATCAAAATGGTCAAATACAATCCACGGTCCCTTCTTTAGGGGAATATCTTCTCTAACCCTGGTACGCATCTTCACTACATAAGTGCTCGGAGTAGCTTCTAAATCGAGCATTCGCTTAATCAAACCCCTGCGGTGCCCATTAGAATTAATAACTAACTACCAAATACTATAACAATCTTGGGTATTCTTGAGCTGAGTAATGAGAGGATCAACCTTGAGACTGGTTGGAATAGGCGGAAGTGGAGAAGAAGGCCTTGTGGTGGTGCCTATCCTCTTAGGAACTAGGTTTTTATCCAGATGGAGATGAAAATCCTTGGGCTGATATACACGACCACTTCGAGTAATATTGAGAACATTATCGAGCAAGACACTTTGAGTGGCTCGCATTTCAAATAGATATTGCAGTTCATTAGAGTCTAAATTTAGGTTTTGCAACTTATACCATCCACACTGAAAAGTTCATTCTAGTTAACCATGAATAGTTCATTTGGCTTTTAATCAACAGGTGAATCAACCCTAAAAAATTCAGTGCTTGCCGCCTTGGCTAATTCAACTACTCCCTCATCTTCATCAGAATAGTCGTCCTTTGAAACAAAGGAATCTAAGCTAAAGAGTGCCTTCTTCTCAGTTTTCATTATCTTAGCCATAAAAAGCTGAGCTCTGCGGCTTTCTTTCTCAGGTGGAGCTGGGTCAGCTTTCATACCCTGAACTAAATTTATCTCTAGATTAGCTTGGCTAATTAGATCAAAGACTAAATTGGACGGGGGACCGAATCTGATAACCAGAATGGAATTGCCACTATCTGGCCTATGAGTAAGGAGATAAAAAACCGTGGCTTCGAGTAAGCTGGGTTGGATCATGCCCACTTTATTCCTAAAATTTGGTAAAGGGTTATTAATGGTGCTCGGGGCTTTATCAGGTTCAATGATCTTTCCTTCACTAGCAAGACGCTGGATAGCTGAGAGCAAGGCATTACAGTTGTTGGTTTAGTGACCCATATGAACATGGTAATTATAGAAATTATTCTTATCCTTGGGTTTGAGCGGTTTGTATCCCTGAAGGGACTAGATGTAACCTACTTCCCATAGGCACTTAAAGATAACCCAAAGAGGCAACTTGAACGGATTAGCCAGGTCAAAAGGTGGATGAGGAGGCTGGACTATGGTAACTACCAATGGAGCTTGAGTGATTGATTGCAAGGGGTGCAGTAGGGGTTTGAGAAACTGCCTGAACTACAGCCGGGGTTTTGGGTTTAGTAGGTACTAGAGCAATGGGCTGAGAATCATTATTCTTTCTGAACCAGGGTTTTCCAGCATTTTCTACTCTTTTGCACTGTGCCTCGTGCTCAATTTTCTCAGCTTTTTCAAATATAGCTTTATAAGAGAGGAATGAATCAGTGGCCATTTTTTTGCTGAAGAGAAGAAGAGATCCCTCTAGAAGTTTAACAATCATCTCTTTGAGGCTTAGCTTAGATTTCATCAGAATTTGGGTTGACATCCATCGGTTAAAATATTGCTTGAAGGTTTTGGTGGGTAGTTGGCGAACTCCCTCAAGGTGTTATAGGGTTGTTTCCATTATAGTGTTAAAACTATAGAGCACTTTCAAAGCCTCAGAAAGAAGTTTCCAATTGGTGATAATGTGCTGAGGCAAAGTATGATACCATTCAAGAGCAGGGCCCCGAAGGGAACAAGGAAATATTTCAGCAAGCACTTTATCACTTAATTACATGCATAACCCTTTCATACATGATAATGTGGGAAGTAGGGGCACCAGACCCATTATAATGACCCATATTTGGCACAGTGAAATTATCGGGGCCCCAATCCTCTCGTCTTTTGGGTTCCTTGGCAGCTATAAGATGGTTGATGTAGGCTTGAATCTCTGGTGCCATACTCGAAGGCTGCGTGACTTGGTCGTTGATCGGCTGGTGAGTGAAAGCTGCGGCCTTAGGTGTCACTCTCGGAGACTGCGTGACCTGGTCATGGTTAGTTTGAGAGGCCATCATTTGGCAAATAAAAGCAGCTACTTTAGGTGTCACACCCGGAGGCTGCATGACCTAGTCGTGGACTGGGACTAGTGGAGATGGTGGAAGAATATCAAAGTAAGGACGAGCAATCATTTGGCTACTGAAATGATTCTAGGGGTAGGTAGTGCCCCTGGGAGTTACAACTAACTAAGAAGGAGTAAAAGACGGTAGAGGCTGGACTAGCCCATTGGAAGAAGCTGAGAACTGATGAGTGAATACTGGAGGAACTGAGCTTTGAGCTAAAGGCCTTGGATTGTAAGGAATAATCGATGGGGTTGCCGAGGTTTGTAGAAAAGCAGAGGTTTATGCAAAATGAAACGGGGTTACCATAGGTTGCGCTGAGGGAGTTGGGTGAAAAATAAGTGCAATTGGTCTTATCCCTATCGAACCAGCCAACATCTGTGCTAAACCGTTTTGGGCTTGCGTATCAAACTCAGAGACCCGATTGGAATTCCTATCTTCAAGGGCTTGGTAGACGGTTGCTTGGACAGTGGTTTAGATAGAGGCTTGGAATGTATCTGATTTCAGAAACTGAGCTATAGCACTGGCAAAGTCAAAACCAGGAGGGGGTTGAGATCCTGCTCCCGAGGTAGGAGTAAGGCCTAATAGATCCTTAGGCGGAGGGAGGTTTCCTTCATTATTCGAGAAAGACATGGCTGGTTGAGAGAAATTCTGACCCAACTAAATTTGATTTGAATCTAGCTCCCCACTGGAATCAGTATACGGAACCCCTTTAACTTTCATGGTGACAATCGGGGTGAGAGAATGATGAATCAGACAGTGCTCAGGTCTTCTCCAAATCGGGGTGCGATGATAACTTTGCCTCCTCCTAGCTGAAATGGTTGGTAGTGGATTAGATCATGCATGGATTGTGTGATGCCATGGATAGGGTGAATGACCTTTATCTAATAATCGATGCGTGGTATGTATTGTTGCACGTAGATATGGTTAGTGATGATGCGACGACTTATCCCTTTAACATACATGGGACATTCGCACCCCTCATCACGTATAGTGATATATCGTGACTTAACGGGGGTACAAAATAAGTCCTACGGATGTTGCTAAACCTCTTCCATGAATGGAGATTGGTAAGGGTAAGTCGATTGATTTAGCTCTTAAAGCCGATGCAAGGGTGATGCATGAGCACGTAGTACATAGCATACAATATGTCCATCTTCCAACCTTATGACTCCCATGTGATGCCTCTTTGGAAGGATGGAGGTTGGCTTCTTCACCAGAAATGGCAAAAGAAGTGCGTCCCAATTATTTTGTTCTTTTTGGTATTCCCAAAGGAATGAAGTGCTAAGGCTTTTTATAGCGCGGCTTTGGTATAGGGTTGTTGATGTAGAAGATTCTCGTTTATCTTGATTCCACGTTACTCAACCACTCCCCAAATAGGTGCTATCGCAGGAGTTTATGTGTTGGTTAAAATGAGTGATCCACCCACTAGGTATCCTCGATTTTAAACAGGGCATGAGTGATACTTTCGCGAGCTTCTTGGGTAAAATGGGGCACCTAATATTACCAAACTATTCACACACATAAGGATAAACACATAAAAAAAGAATGAAGTTTTAATTTGGCCAATGATTTCAATACATATATAAATCTTTTAAACTTATTGAAAATTTTAAGTTTCAAGTTTAAAGAGATTGGTCCCCAGCAGAGTCGCTACTGTGATCAGACGACATTTTAGACGGGCTGGGAAGCCTGGCCGGAGGACCGATCTCCTGAAAATGATGGGCGATGGTGATTGTGAAAGTGGTTTTGTATATTTTAATGTTCAAAAGATACGAGATTGAAATCCTATACTTAAAATAGAGTCACCACCTTGTTCAGCTCAACCGGGAAATTTTGGTACGATTTTCCCACCGAGCGGTAGACCATACCTTAAGTAGAGATTCCGAGTTTGGATGATGTTATCTATTTTACATTGGCCAAGTTAAAAGATTTCATTCTTTCTTGATCAGTTTTAATCCACCCTATTTATTGTGTTTTTGGTTTATATCTTGTTAGCGCATTATTTAGTAAGCATTCAAAAAGTTATAAATAATTTTTTACAGTCATCCAACAAATAAAATGCGGAAAATAAATAATAGTTACAAGGCTTTCCAAATCCTATACATTTATCTATATAGTAAGTAAAATACCCGAAGGCCTAGCATTCATCTAACCTAAATCTACCTGCACAAAACGATTAACACAAATATGGCACGTTGTATGAGGTATATCACGTAACATGCATAGTTAGTAGACCAAACAAGACCCAAGTTAGTGTGAACATGGCATATTCATTTTACAATTTATGGAGCTCGGTTGGATGGCTGAAAATGAGGTTTAAATGGCGTTTGCGGGAAAATTCCATTATATCCATAATTTAGACTCGATAATTATTTTAATCGGATTATTAGTGAAAATGCCACATGTTATGGGGTGAGGTCTATTTTCAGAAGGTTCTGGACCCTCATCGTTGCATTCTATATCCTAGCTTTGGAAATTAAATTAGGCCGGAAATAAAACAAAAAAGAAACTGCAATCCAGAACTCCATACCGCCAGCGGTATGAGTAAGGCCACAGACGACATCATTAATGCCGTTGGCGATATCATTTACACAGGCAGTCTATAAGACATTCTGGATACCATAAAGAAAGGGTCCTGTAAAAAAATAGAGCCGTTGGGGGGAAAATGAGGCCACTGATGGTATCAACAATGCCGCTGGCAACATGGTTGATACCGCCGATGCTTCAAATGCCTCTGGCGGCTTCAGTTTCTTGCAGCAGCTGTTTTCAGCCGAAAAGTGGCTGAAAACCCAATAGTAAGCATAAAACAGTAAATAAACACAACAAAGAAGTAAAATAAAACCCAAAGAGCTATGAGACTTAGAATTTTTACCTCGGGGCTGTGAATCCACCTCTTCGTGATCCAAATGACACCTCCAGGGAGCTCAAATGATGATTTGGTTAGTGAATGGGGAATTTAAGGCTCTAAATCCTATTTTGGTGATTCTAAACCTTAAAATTTACCTAAATATCAGAGAGTTCAGTAGAGAAAAACTAAGAAAAGATGGATTGAATCCTCTTTTCTTACTTTTTCTAGACTTTATCCCACTAGAACTAGCTAAAATACTCAAAATCTCCTTACGATTTTAAGTGGTGGAAGTGTTGAACCCCTCTTTTGGCTGGAAATGCCTCCTTATGTAGGCTAAAATTGGTGGATATTGACTTTAATCAATTATCCAGCGGATATCGAGCAAAAAGGCATACAGCTGTTCTGCAGCAGAAACTCATGCCGGCGGTGACATGGATGATACTGCCGGCGGTATTGATGAGGCCGCCGACAGCCTCACTCTCCTGACAGGTCTGAAAAGCAAGCATGAGTCAATCCTAAAAATGGGGAAATAGCAAGAAAATCTGGCCAAAAGCAAATTCAGTTGGATGACCTGAATTATTGGGCTCTTTTTTGACTTTTTATGGGTATTTTGGACTAAATTATTTTTTTGGTGCAAATCATCGGTCTGAGCTACCACCGAACCCCGTTAGCGGACACGTCGAACTAAATTTTTCTGAAAATAAAATTCAAAGAGAATTTTTTATCGGTAATAATGAGAAATAAAATCGGGTATACGTCATTATCGTCTCCCGAGAGGGACTGTAAAATCCCGTGCTCATAGTAGGATTTTTCTTTATTACTAAAGCTCAATGAGACAATTTTCTTAAATTTTTTTTAAATAAACCTTAAAATCAACACAATTATTTGGATTTTGATAAGGCTAAAACGAACCTAAAATCTCGCCTTCACATTCAAATGTGTATCAATTGAGCTAATTATATTCCGTAAGTCCAAAAGATTTTATAAGTTCAAAAGAGGTTTCAAAATGGGCCAATTGATTTGAGTTAGTTTTTTGCTATGAATATGTGGGTTTTCTTGTGTTCCATATTTTTTACACATAAGTTGGTTTTGGTCTCATAGTCTATATATTTTTTTTATTTATAAGAGTTTTTGTAGGAGTTAAGAATTGATTTTTGATCATTTCCACCTACATTTTGTGAATGTACAAATTATACCAAGTTTAATTAATAAAATTCTATATTTGATAACGCGGTATTATTTTGTCTCTAATTTTTTAAGAAATTTTAATCATGAATGTTTGTTGGAAGCTTTAAAAAAATAATTTAAGCTTATACTTTTTTTTTAAATTATTTTAGAAGTCTCTGCCCTATTCAATATTTATATGTTTTTATAAAATATAAGACTAACATCGTAATATATAATTCAAAAAGGGGCTTTTATAAAAAAGGCTTTACTATACAAAATAATTTCAGCAACATACCATAACCAGGGGAAACAATATACATATATATGTTCCCTTTAAATTAATTCCAAATTTCCCTTCTATCATGCGATTGGTCAAGTTAATTTTTTTTTAATTTCTTTATCTTATTTTGCATTCATCTTTCAAACGTTCATTGTTTTTACATATCGTTTTAGAATATTTTATTTGTCTATTTTTTTATCTTTGAAATGATATCCACTATGACATTTTCAAATTTTTTAAACCAGTAGACATCTAGTAGACATGTGATAGAAGTCTGGAATCTATTTTTTTCATTAGTCTTTTTTCTCTTCTGATCTGTTTGCTGCGCTTTCTCTCTTCTGGGTCTATTCTTGCATTCTTTTATCGATCTGGAAATCGTATCTTGATTTTCTTCTCTTCTTGTTTATTTGTTTGATTTCTACCACTAGTTAATCGTTGTCTGATTTTCTACGGTATTATTTTTATTTTTTTTTGCTTTTTTTGATCTCTTACTGATGTTGTTTAGTGATTATTGATTTTGATTCACATATTATTTTTTACTTCGAAATTGAAGTTCTTATTGTTGTTTAACAATGAAAGAGATTGATGTATTTTTTTTGGTAAAAAAAAGGGGTGCCTTAGAGGCTAGAGAATAACAAAATGAGAGAAAGAAACTCTGGCAACATTGTCGATGATGATCGACATAATGCCTTGTGGTGGATGGTGGAAGATGTGTCCTCCTGATGGGAGCAAATCCGCCTATCTGGCCATTTTATCTGCTACCCTATTGCCCTCTCTATAAATGTGTTTCACCTTGACCATCCACTCGCGAGCCATCAATTCTTTGATCTTGAGCAGCAAACTATAAGAGTCATTCACACTGATCTCATCTCGGTTAATTGCATCAAGGGCAAATCGACAATCCGTCTTCACAATCACATTCTTAAACCCTTGTTCCCATGCTATACAAAGACCACCTCATATTCCCCATAACTTGGCTTTTGCAACCTATCATGATCCAATGTTTCTTCCAAATCCTATGATCAACTTCACACAATCATCCCTTATAAACCCTCCGCTTGATGCCTTAAGAGAAACCCCACGGACCGAGCCATTGGAACTAATGCAAAACCAGTCCTTTGGAGGGTAGTGCCAACCGACAAGCATCCAGTCTTTCTTAATAATCCTCATGTCACCATGGAAGTCCATGAAGGACTCCATCGCACTAGCGAAACCTAGTACATTCACTTCCAAACAACACCCCTCCCTACCATTATTCTAAAACATAAACTCATGTCTATTCTTCCAAAACCAACCAACAACCTATTCCAAATATCAATCCCCACTTCTGATACTCATACAACTCTTCTTCCATAAGTTAGTCCCTAACCAAACCCAAAAATTGCCTTGCCAAAAATCAGTCGCAAATGAATAATCCCTCATTACATGCTCAATACTTTCCCTAGCACGATAACATCTCATACAAACATCCGTATTTGTTAGGCCTCTCCGCACACATTCAACACTCATCGTTATTCTTCCTTTGAAGATAGTCCATAAAAATGCTTTAACTCTCTTAGGGCCCTTCCAACCCCAAATACCTTTGCATATATCACATGAGTAGCTTCCACCATAGTTTGTAAGCAAACCATATCCATCCTTGATAGAAAATTTGCCATTTGCAGAACTATTCTAGAAACAGACATCTTGTGAGGAGGTCTCCTTTTGAACATAAATCGAAGCGATTTGTAAAAGACATGAATTAGGCAATTTGTTTTCTAGATAGTCCCACCTCCAAATGCCATCCTCACTAATCAAGTTAGCCACTCTAAGATCAAGATCTGGCTCAGAAATTGCACAAGTCACAAGCCCTTTTAAGGGACCTAAATCCCCTACCCAATTGTCTACCAAAAATTAAGCTTTGTTGCCATTACTAATTACCCATTTAATACCAAGAAGAACCTCATCTTTAAGCTGAACCAAAGCCCTCCAAAGCTTTGAAACATACTGACCATTTTTTATTTTAGCTTACTTAAAATCAGTACACCCATATTTGCTAAGCATAGTTCTAGCCCATAAATAGTTCTATCTGTGATCAACATATAACCAAGCTTCATAAAAAAAGCTGAGTTTATCAAGCTAGGCCTGCGAATTCCGAGACCCCCGCAGCATATAAAGGCTTGCAAAGCTCCTCCCAGTTGACCAAGTGAATTTGACTGTCTTTTTTTGAGGATCCCCATGAGAAACTTCGAATAAGCGCTTCAATTTTTAGACAAATAAATTCAGGGATTTTACTTATTTGCATTGTATAGTATGGAAACATCGAGATCACTGACTTGACTAATGTTAATCTCCCCGTAAAAGAGAGGGAATTGGCTTTGAGGCCCTAAAATTTAGAATTGATTTTGTCTAACAATGGTTGAAACATAGATGTACTTCCTCTCTCACATGTGATCCAAACTCCTAGATATCTTCCCAGAGAAGTAGATAGCTTGAATCCCAACTTAAACGCGAAATCCAATGCTTTGCACCTCGGAAAATTATTAGAGAAAATAGCATTGGATTTATTACAACTTATTTTTACACCTAAGAATTTACAGAAACTAATAGAGAAAATAGCATTGGATTTATTACAACTTATTTTTGTACCTGAGAATTTACAGAAACTATCCAAAACCTCCATTATAATCTTTACCTGGTCAAAGTCAGCTTTAGCAAAGAGTAATAGGTCATCAACAAAAAATATATGGGAAATCCCAATGGAATTACGGCTAAGTGAGATTGGTTTCCAAAAACCCACCCCGAACATGTCTATGAATTTCATGAGCAAGTTTCTCCATGCATAAGATGAAAAGATAGGGAGAAAGAGGGTCTCCATGTCGAATTCCTTGATTTGGTTTGAGCGGTTCTAACAACTCACCATTCCAAAGTAATTGCATTGAAGAGGTTGAAACACAGTCCATAATTATCCAAATAAGGTTACCAAGCAGCCCCACATCAACAAGCATTTCTCTTAAAAAACTCCTTTGGATTCGGTCATAGGCTTTTTTGAGATCCACCTCTAACGCCATCCAAGCCGATTTTCCTTTTTGAATGTGCATCGAATGCATTACTTCTTGGGCAGTTATTATGTTGTCTTTGATATATCTACTAGGAACAAAGCTGTATTAGTTCAGTAATATAATTGTGAGTACTAGATTTTCACGGTCCTTCCTAAGAAATGATTATGAGAGCTAGATAATGCAATCTTTTACATGTGTTATCCACTAGAGGTGTTGCTACTGTAGCAGAGATGAGTTTAGCTAGATTTTGGTGACCTAGACTGCCTTCAGAAACCTGTACGGTTCACACCTAGGGGTACGAGTGCATGGGTTGACCCTTACGACCCCACCTCCACTGTATGCCCTTAAGGAGCTAATTTAGACAATTCAAGAGCAATTGATATAACATTTTCCATCATTTTTCTAGGTAATAGAAAGGGTATAGAAGGGATAAAATAGGGAGAAAACCATTCCTCTTTGGTTTTGTCCACATATTATTTCTTTCTAGCTTCATATTAGGATTGGAGGAGGTTCTGTCCACACAAACACTCACCAAAACAATCCTAAAGTGACCATTTCCTCATCCAACTTGTCTAGACTCTCTCTTAGCATTGGGATCGCTTCAAAGTGGATTCAAGGCGTAAAGGTACGCTCCTGAGTTTCTAAGAGATTCACTTTCTATTCATTTTATTATCATTTTCATTTATTTGTTTTGATCTATCCTTTGATCTATTTTGGGTCTGGTCCTGACCCATATGGGCCTTATTAGAACCTACATGCCCCTATGGTAGCTATCCCGATGCGCCATACCCATATGGAAGGAAATCCCATTTTATTCTATTCTTTTTCTATAAATCTGTTTTATTTATAACTGAAATGAGGTTCTATTTGGGTCCAAATAGGACCCGTATGGGTCCCCCACTCTCATACGGGTCCTCCCCTCCTGTACGGGTACTAGCCTCCCAGGTAGAATACCATTTTCTCCAAATCTATAAAATGATGCGATCCATTTCACTAATAATCTGGTAAATTAACCTACAAAAAGTTAAAATGTGTTTTCATAATAAAATACGTTAAAGACCCGTTATTTCTTTTTGATCCTTGAAGCCGCCCAGGAACTATCGATTGCAAAACTGCCATGCTAATATAATCACATTTTCCTAACAAAATGTTGACTTATGGTGTGCCGTAATTGTGCTAACGTTTTTATGGAGGTGAATTTATTTATTTTTGTTTTATAACTTAGAATAAATGTATAGGTTCCCTTGCAATTCCCCCATTTTCCTCGGTTGTAATTTTTATTCCCATTTCATTGCTTATGCTTTATTATAAACTATTGAACGTATGAATCATGGTGAAAGAGTGTAGAAAAATAGGATTTCTGTAATAGTTCCCCAAATGATGAAAAGAAAGTGGTTTTACACAGCGAATGTAATTTTGAATCAACTAAATGAGAAATAAGTGACTCATCCGATACCCGAATCTCTGAACCAAAAGGTATGAGTCTCCTGTCCAATAGGAACTGTACCAAAACTCTTTCCCAAGCAGACAACTTAGGTGGTGACTCTATCATTTGTATCGAGATTTAGGTCTCGATTCTTTTATTCATAAAAATTGGGTGAGTGTGC
The DNA here is from genome assembly GCA_947683365.1 of Euphorbia pulcherrima. Lineage (NCBI taxonomy): Eukaryota > Viridiplantae > Streptophyta > Magnoliopsida > Malpighiales > Euphorbiaceae > Euphorbia > Euphorbia pulcherrima. The sequence goes on from CANTUS010000001.1 coordinate 31,051,606, forward strand.
AAACTTAAACTAATTAGTTTTCATCATGACTAAATAATCAACAAACCCCCAGTGGACCCCGTCGTAAGGCGCCAAGGGAAATCCACATATTTTTGCCCACGACACATCATAGTGGCGACTCTGCTAGGGAGGTAATCTTTTAACTTGCTAAATTTTGGTTCATTTTTGAAAAGCTTAAAAGACTAAGATGAGCACCGAAAATCATTTTGTTAATTCAACCCGCTTTATTTTTCATCAGTTGGGAATATTATTACACTCTATCTTCTCACCTCCTTCTGTCTAGAAATGAATGCGCTCTTCTTCTAGTGCTAGGTTGGGGTGCTCTATTTTTTCCATGAAACTTGCGAAGGTGTCACTCATGCCCGCTAGGAATTAGGGACACCCTAATGGGTGGAGCACTCATTATCACCTCCCTCCAAAGAGGCTTAGTGCAATGGTAACCTACTACATCAACTTCCGTTACATCCCTACACCCTTCTTATCAAAAGCCTTAGAAGTTTTACCCTCTAGGTACCTTTTTTCTTATGAGATTAGATTAGGTCGCCCTTTATTATCCTTGTGGTAATTAAAGGAAAATACCTTCAGAATAGGTGGGAGGAATAAGGTTGGAAGAAAATGCTTTACATGTGTTGTGTTGTATTCCTTTGTGTATTGACCTCGCCATGCATTTGTTGTACATCACTCATGCATAACCAAAACCATGTATATAATGATCTTTTGGTTACTACCTCAGCTCGAATCAAAGCTTGGCAACGATCTCAAGTTCGTTTAGTTCTCATTCCAGTTCTACCTCCACCTTCTCCACTTTAGTTAAGTGTTGAAACTCCACCTCCATCTCTGAATAGTTCATCGAGTAGCCAGTTTGGTCCGTTTGATCCCGAAACTAATCGCTAGCTTAAAGAGATGTCTCATATTTTGACTCAGGATGATCAAATAGATTTTGAGCTTAAGGATGCTATTGGCCCCTGTGAGGGTCTAAATAAGGTCAGAGGGGGGTGAATGCTTTTTACGGAATTAAACAGACTTTAAAAAGTCTTTATATAGCATGTTTGATATGTTCCAAATATATTGAATCCGAATGATGCAATTATGAAATGTTATTTAAATAAAGTAAAGAGTTAGAATATCAAACATAGAGTTTTATCCTAGTTCGACCCCTCCTACTCCAGTCCCTCGAGTGTCCTTACTTTAAGCTTTTTCCACTAGTGGATTCCTTTCTAACTGGTAGGAATCAAGCCTTACAATTTGTCTTTGGATGGTAACTCTTTTAGGATGTAGGATATACCACTAGAAGCACCAACTCCTAGCTGAGTCCTCTTATCTTTAGCATGATATACCACTTAGATTTCTACCCAAACCTAAGCTAATTCCTACAGGGAGATCCACTTAAAGCACCAACTCTAAGCTATATTCCAATCTCAATACTCACCCAAGTATGAGATCTTTACAACTTATTTTCTCAAGGGTTTTGCTTTTGAATTCCTCAAGTTAACTCACTTGAGAATTTTTACAAACTTATTTAGGATGATTTGTTTCTTAGAGGTATTATGTCACTTATTGTAATAGCGAATTCTCTTGTGTATGCTTTCTTAAAACAACCAGCACCTTCTCAACTTATGAAGCTTCCCTTTTATTGGCTTGGATCATAAATGTAGCCATTGTGTTGGATTAAATCTTCACCGTTGATAAGGTATGAAGTAGCGCTTTCGGAGCCGTTGATCAGTCCGTTAAACTGAATAATTGTCCCATTTGAATTCTTGGGATTGAGGCTAAAAAGTTATCAGCAATCGTTTTCCTTTTATTTTAGCGATTCACCAAATTTTATGCAAGTAGTCTGGTGTGTGAGCTCCACGCGCCATTCCTATTAGTCTAGGTAGAAAAGGTTGTTATCTTTTCTCTTTCCTGTGTCAGTCCTTCTATCCTTTTCTGAAAAGCATGCTAGCTGTTATTTTATCTTACACAAGGGGAAAAGATCTTTGACTCTTTGACCAAAATGGGAGGAAAAAGGTATTTTTAAAACTTTTCCCTTTATCTTGTTAACTTTATCTTTTGGATGATATTCAATCAGTCTTCTTTCGAATGCTGATCTTGAGCAGTTCAAAGTTTGTTTCCTTTAAAAACTTTAACTGGATGCTTCCATTGTGTGCGTAGGTATTTGTAATCTTTAATGTATGTCCAGATAGCTTGACTTGGGTCAGATGCTTCCATTTTGGATCAAGGAGATTACATGATTTTGTTCCTTAAGTTTTTGTTTTCTTCAAACTTGATCTGGATAATTACTTGACCGGTTCTTCCAAATTATTGTTTTCCAACAATCTCCCCCATTTGATGGAAAAAAACCAAGCATATATAAGCATAAGTAAAAGGGGTTTGATGAGCTAAGTATGATTCTTGATACTTAGTCATTTACAGATTTACTCCCCCATAATTTTAGCATCCTAACTCTCCCAATTTTTATGCATTCTAGCTTCTAAGTTTTTGAAGTACAATTATAGATTGTACTTAGAAGCAATTTTTGAGTAGAATTATTTTCACTATATATATTTCTATTGCTAACAATAGTTAACCTCATGAAGTTTCAGGTTATAAGTTATAGAAATATATATAAGTGAAAAATTGACAGAGCTAGCTATTACAAGATTTTTACAAGTAGAAAAGAAATAGCTAACTATTACTACTCATCAACTTTCATGGCTTCATCTGCTATGCTTGTTGTGCTCTTCTCCCCCTTGTGGTTTCAACAGATTGGAGGTCAATAACCATATAAGTTTTGTTGTCCTAACTCTTCTGCCATGCCTCTGAATAGACCAAATAATCGACATTTCCTTCCAGGTGCTTCTCAATTATTGTCTCAACAGTTGCCGAAAGGAGATGGACTGGTTTTAGAGTGTCCCAGAGTTGTTTATAGGATTTGACCATGTCTAGTATCATCTTGAGCGCATGTTGTCTGTCCTCTTTTTCAAGGAATAGGAAGAGAGCTTTGAGGAGTGTTAGGCCGCATTTATACCTAAATAATCTGGTATCTCCTATGTACTGTACTGGGTTTTGGATGACCGAAAAGAGATGGCTTTCCAGAATGACTATAAAGGATCCGGATGTATAAAGAGCAGTTATGGATAGATTAGTCATACCTGAATTTAAGAGCTCAACCTCTTGAATAATATCTCTCCGGACATTATGAAGACTGGAGTTGAAAGTTGTCAAATCCTTATGGACTTCATCCTTCAGATTTTTGATAAGCTTGTCTATTCTGAATAGTGAATCACAAAATCATCACTGATGTCACTCATGTGGTTGTTCAGAAGTTTGGGCAATCCTTCATCAAGAAAGTTTGTCAACATTGCTTGGGTAGCTTGTTGTTCGTCATTCAATAAGGTGAGTCTAGAGGTAAGGCCTTTTCCTGCTTCTGTTATAGCTCTAGGAATGAATTTTTCCAAGTTTTCAAACTTGCTATTAATATGCTCTTTAAGCTCAATTACTAGGTTTGTGGAGGAGGAGTTGACCTAATCCATGAGGGTTGCACAATTATTATCATCTCCGGTGTGAGCTTGATCTGCAAAATGATTTGCTCCAACAATATTTAAATTAATTTGTTCCAGCACTGGAGTGATCTTGAAAAGGGAGGTGCTTATGACTAGTTCAGCAAAGGGAAAGGCTTCAACTCTTGTGACAATATTTTTCAAAGATCCCTTCATTTCTTCCAAATCTGTTTTGAGATCCGGAGTTAGGGAGTTGTCCTTTAATTGATTTTGAACTGATTTTAGGGAATTGCATATGTTTCCGAGACTCTGTTTTGTATCCCCTTCTTTGTGTCCTTCAATCGTAGCTTCTTCAATCATTTTTATGGCCACTCTTAGTTTTTCAGCTCTTGGTGGTTATGGATTTGTTGTTGGCTTTTTTAGGATGCTGTTTGAGGATGAATATTCTTCAGATTCAAAGCTTCTTCCAGACTCCTCTAATCTAGAAGATTCCACCCCAGTACTTTCTCCAATTTTATTCTCAACTATCTCCCTATCCTCCAACCTTTCCTTCGGACTGGCCTCGCCCTTAGAGTTTTAGAAGTGTTCTCATTAGATCCCAAACCATGTCCCTCCTTCAGAACATTATGCTCCGAGATAGACTAGTTACCCATAGATGCAGTTTGGGTGTCTGTATGTAGGTTGTCTTATCCTTCACCAGCATCACCAGCCACAACATCAGCAATAGAAGTGTGTGAGATAAAGATTACTTGATTGTTTGGTTGTGGATGTTTGAGCTCTACTTCATTTTGTTCTTCAATCCCACCATCTGGAAGACTATAATTATCCTCAGTATCCCTTCTAACTGCCTTTACATGACTTTTTAACTCAACCACCTCCACTTCTATGTTTAATAAATTATTCGGAAGGGGCGCAATTTTGGCTTTGAATTGGAATAAGTCTTCCTCTGGATACTTGCTTTCCTTGAGGAGTGCCAAGTCTTTTGAAGCTACTAGAATTGGAGAACTATCAGTGGTTGCCACTCTGGACGAACCTCCGGGTCCCTTCATGGTCAGTCTATTTTCTATGAGGTCATCCAGGACTACATTCATCATGTCCTCATACTGGGGATCCTCTGGGTGGATGTTATCTAGAAGGATAGGCTTTTCAACAAAGACTGCAATCTCCTTGCCTTTGTTAAAATCTGTTGGTGTTGTAGCTTTAAGGGTTGGCTCTTGAATTGTAATTCCAATAGCTGGCTTCTTGATAGCCAATTAGCCCTTTTTGCCTTGAGGGCCTCACTAAAAGTTGATCCTTTCCAGATAAGCTGTCTTTTTGAGGTAGGGTCCCCATTCCTGGTGTTCTCACTATTCGATTCATCCTCTACTTCTAGGATGTCTGTGATAGTGGTATTCTCTCCTTTCTTTCACGGTATTCTCTCCTTTCTTCCACCCTTTCCTGATTATAGCAACAGCTACTATAATTTTCTCAGTAGCCTCCAGTGTACACACCGACTTATTCTATTTATCAGCCGCTTTAATAAGCCTCCTTCTTGGCCTCTTGGCTGGGGATTTAGCCAAAAACTGTGTAAGTGTTTGTTGATCCTTAATATCTTCCCCTCTTTCCACTATAACTGGTTCCGGATTAACTTTTGATTGATTTCTGGGCTTTATGGTTCTAGCTTTCTTAGCTACCAGAGCAATTTCCAGTCCGGCCTTTCGGACCTTGTTCTTCTCCTTCGTATCCTCCTTCGTATCCTCCTTCTGCTTAATGGCTTTCTCTTCATCCAATTTCCCTCTAGAACTTAGCTTTTTAAAGTTCTTTTCCAAAATTTCCTTTCCTTGGATGGACTGAGTTCCAGATAGATAAACTCTATTTTTAAGAAAGATTTTTGTAATGAGAGCACCATGGGAGTTTCTATGCTGCCTCATAAAATGGATGATCTGGATGGGCATATTGACGACTTTGCTTTCTACCCAATACTGCAAGACGCAGTGTTGAAAGAAGGATGCAGTGGTGATAGATCCTTTCCGGATAAGGATAAATTTAGCTAGAACATGTTGGAGTATTCTGGGAGTTTGTGGCCAGTAGGTGGAGAATTTTTCTCCAAAGTAACAGACTGGGACCCATATTATGGGATGATACTTGACTAGCAGCTCATCTCCATCATTGCATAACTAAACTCCATCATTCTTTATCTTAAACTAAGTAATAAAGAACTTCGGCGTGACAGTGATTACCTTTCCTTGCACCTTGGTCCAGAGGGCATTATAATAGGAGTGAATCATCAGATTATCGTAGAACTCTATGATAAGGTTCAGATAGGTATGGCAGTTGATTTTTAGAAAACTTCTGGGTGTTAATCTTTTAACAATTGGGAATATGGTTCTATTCTGAATAGGAAATCATCTCCTAAAAAATCTGAGGGAACTACAGAATCTGGGCTTTTGAGTTTTAGAGGGAAGAAATCTTTATCTTTAAGATCAGACCCTTGAAAGATGTATTTGGGAGGAGGAGGAGTAGTTTGATTAGATGCCATTTGAGTGATTTTGAATGAAGGAATTTGGGAATTCTAGGGTTCTGGAAAAAAATTGTAGAGTAACAGAAGATGTTGTTGCTCGCGTGAAGAAGAGGGATTTTTGGGGGTTTTTATAGAACTCCCAAGATGAGGGTATAATGGTAATCTGAATTTAATTAACTTTGACAGGATTGATTATGTGGCAGGTAAATATATAGGAGAGAGGTAAATGGCGTTTAACCGGAGAATATGAACGGTTTATTTAAATCCAGCTATTAGGGTTTACCGCACGTGTAATGCCCAATAAATGTTTGAAATTCAAAACGTGTATTGTTACTTTTTTGTACTTTTACTACCATTTGTCACTTTTGTCTACTAAGCTAGCAATATTCCTTCCGGATCCAATGATTTGAATTCTTCTTCTTTCTTTTCGGATACCTTAACTTGTAGAAGTTCAAGTTAATCCCAGATTGTCTTCCGGATTCTTCTTCAAATTGGATTAGACATTCCAATTGGTTCCCTTAGCTTGTTGAATTGATCTTTACTCAATGGTTTAGTAAAGATGTCTGCCCTTTGCTCATTTATTGAAATGTAGACCAATGAAACATCCTTCTTCATTATATGTTCCCAGATGAAATGGTGTCTAATGTTGACATGCTTCATCCTGCTATGGAGCATTGGATTCTTTGACACATTAATTGCACTTTTATTATCACACATAACATCATCCCATTCGGATTGAACACTATAGTCTTGATCTATAATAGTTGAGCAATAAAACTTCCAACTGCCATATATTCTGCTTCTATAGTTGATAAGGTAACTAAAGTTTGCTTCTTGCTATACCATGATACCAAGCAATTTCCTAGAAAGTGACAGCCTCTGGATGTACTCTTTCTTTCAAGAGTGTCTCTGCCATAATCTGTATCAATGTAGCCTTGTAAAGTAAAATTGCCATTATTAGGATACTATAACCTAACTTTAGTGGTTCCCTATGAGATATCTGAGGATTCTTTTTACTTCCTTGAGATGTGAATCCTTAGGATTTGATTGATATCTTGTATAGTAGCAGACTGCATAATGTATGTTAGGTCTGCCAGCTATAAAGTACAAAAGTGTTCCAATTATTCCTCTGTAGAACTTCTGATATACATCTTCTCCTTCACAATCCTTTGACAGGATAATATCTGATCCCATGGGAGTGGATATTGACTTGCTTTTTTCCATTTCAAACTTCTTCAGAATCTCCTAGGTGTACTTGGATTGATTGAAGAAAATCCCATCAGGACTTTGCTCGATTTGTAGTAGAAAATCCCATCAGGACTTTGCTTGATTTGTAGTCTAAGGAAGAAATTTAGTTCTCCCATCATAGACATCTCAAATTCATTCTGTATTTAAGTGTCGAATTCATCACACATCTTCTCATCTGTTTCTCCAAAGATAATATCTTCTACATAAATTTGGACTAGAATGACATCTTCCTTTTTCTTCTTGATGAAGAGAGTTGTGTCTGCTTTGCACGGGATGTAACCCTTGGATATAAGGAAGGAAGTAAGTCTTTCATACCAGGATCTTAGTGCTTGCTTCAATCCGTAGAGGGCCTTCTTTAGTTTGTACACATGGTTCAAATGCTTTGAGTCTTATATCCAGGTGGTTGCAGGACATACACTTTTTACTGGATAACTCCATTTAGAAATGCACTTTTAACATCCATTTAGAATATTGTGAATCCCGTGAATGATGCAAAAGCACATAGAATTCGGATTGCCTCTAATCTTGCCACTAGAGCAAAGGTTTCTTCAAAATCAATGCCTCCTTGTTGATTGTAGCCTTGGGAAACCAATCTTGCTTTGTTTCTCACTACAACTCCAGATTCATCTAGCTTATTTTGGAATATCTATTTGGTGCCAATGATTGATTTTCCTTCCAGAAGTAGCACTAAATCCCAGACATCATTTCTGGTGAACTGATCCAACTCTTCTTACATTGCCATCATCCAACTTTCATCTCCTTCAACATTTTGAAATTTCTTTGGCTCAATGAGGGAGATAAAATCAACATGGTTCATTATTCGATGGAGTTGTCCTCTGGTTCTGACTGGATTTTGGACATTATCCAAAATGACTTCAATTAGATGATCCTTATGAGTACGGATCTCTCTTTGAAGGTCTTCATATTGGGCTGGAGTTTATTCCTCAACTGCCTCAACTTCTTCTTCTTGATTATCTATAAAGTTGATCTTATGATGATTGAGATAACCTTGTGGTACTTCTGAGTTGAGAGTGATTCCTTCATCTTCTTCTTTGTATTTCTTGGTTAAAAAAGAATCTGGAATTTATACTTCGTCCTTTTCTCCAGAGTTTTAAGATTCTGGAATTAAGTCTTCTGGATTGGAACTTATTTTCCCTACATGGTTAGTCTCGTCAAAATCTACATGTATTGACTCTACCACAATTTGATTTATTTGTTATAGACTCTATAAGCTTTGTTCTGTGTTGAGTTGCCAAGGAAAATTGCTTCGTCAAATTTAGGATCAAATTTTCCTAATTGCTCTCTATCATTTAGGAGGTAGCATTTACATCCAAATGATTTAAAATACCCAATTTTGGGTTTCCTTCCCTTCCATATTTCATTTGGGGTCTTTTTAATGGTCATTCTAATGAGAGCCCTATTTAAAATGTAACATGCTGTGTTTACGGCCTTACCCTAAAAATACTTAAAAAGATTGTTCACACTTAGCATTGTTTGAGCCAGCTGAACTATTGTTCTATTTTTCCTTACAATAACCCCATTTTGTTGAGGTGTATGAGGAGTAGAAAAGTTATGCTCAATGCCCTTGGATTCACAGAATTAAGCAAAGTGCTTATTTTTGAATTCTCCTCCATTATCACTCCAGATGTGTGTAGTGCTTATACCTTGTTCTACTTCTATCCAGATGAATATTCTTGAGAAATGGTCAATGTCTTCATCTTTGCAAGCTAACAAAGCAACCTAAGTATAGCGAGAATAATCATCCACAATGACAATGGTGTATTCTCTTCTACCTAAACTCAATGGTTTGATTAGACCAAAGAGATCAATGTGTAAGAGTTCAAGAACCCTTTTGGAAGGTATATATGAGATGGAAGGGCAGCCTTTTCTATATTATTTACCTAATTGACATGCAGTGCATATGTGATACTTATCAAAAGCAACCTTAGGCAAACCCATAACCAATTCCTTTTTAGCTAGTTTGGAAGGGAGGTTCATGCTTACATGTCCTAACCTCCGGTGCCATAGCCATGATTCTTCTTCTCTAGACACCAAGCATATATTCTTTTTCTCAATTTTAATTATAACAGAATAGACATTATTTACTCTATGTGCATAAAGAATGAGTTGATTTGACTTACTATCAATGATTGAGCAACCTTCGAAGTCAAAGGTGACTTTTATCCCTTTGTCACAGAGTTGAGCAACACTTAGCAGGTTGAATTTCAGTTTATCAACTAGTGAGACATCTTCTATCTTTAATTCAGATCTAATGGTTCCATTTCCAATGATCTATCCCTTTTGATTGTCTCCAAAGGTTACTTTTCCACCTTTCTTCTGGATTAAAGTGATGAAGGATTTCTCATCACCAGTCATGTGCCTTGAGCATCCCCTATCAATGTACCATGTATGTTGATCGATTGTAGATTTAAGGCATACCTGTAAAACAGATCAAGTGGGTTTGGGTACCCAATCAGATTTGGGTCCTCTCGGGTTATCAACCATTTAAGGCCTAGGATAAACATCATAATAACCATTTTTCAATCTACATAATTTAGTAATATGATTGTTTTTCCTATAAAACCTGCACTCTAATATGGGTCTGTTCTGCTCAAGCTTCTTCTGGATCTTCTCAAGATCTTCCTTTCTATAATTCCCATTGTATCCAGCTTCCTGTAGGCTTATCTATCTAGTATGTGTCCATAAGCTGGTTGGAGGTGTTATCTCTACTCTGTGATTCATTCTCTACTTGATAGATTTCTCAATATAGATTACTTTAGCCTTTCCCTTTTGAGCAGCTGTGTATCTCTGTGCTTGAGGCTGCTTCCAAACTTTCCGCTCCTTTTGATTTGAGGATTCTGGGTTCTTCTTAGCAATAGGATTTGAATTTCTTTGTGCTACTTATCTTGGGTTCTTCCATCTTTCTGAAGGATCTGGTTTCCTTTCAGATGCTTCCTTCATTAGAGCTAGTTCCCTATCTAGCCCAATTAGATTGGTACTTAATATCTGCACTTGATTTCTTAGGAATTTTTCTTCAACTATATCAATGTACTTTGTGGCTCTTATTAGATTGACATCTTGTACCAATGCTTTAGCATCTTCTGCAAGCTCCATTACTTGTCTTTGTAGGGATTTGATAGCTTTTGTGTTCTTCCTTATATTCTTGATCACGATCCCTAAAGCTCTAGCAAGTTCAAAGTTAGAAATAGAATTAGAGTGAGAGTTTACCTCAGTACTAGCTGTTTCTGATTCTTCAATTTACACAGTGCCTTGCTTAGAAGTATTTCTTCTGGATTGCTCTACTTTCGGATCAGTAAGGGCCATGAATGCACTATCTACAGTTTATTCTTCCTCTATTGAAGATGAACTACTGCTTTCTTCACTGTTGCTCCTTGTGGCCACCATTGCTTTCTTCTTACATCTCTTATCCCTTTTGGGTTTGGGACATTTGGTTCTGAAGTGGACTTTCTCTTCACATTCAAAATAGGCAACATCCTTTTCCAGATCCTTCTTTTCATCTAGAGCCTTTCTTGGCTTGTCTCTTCTAGAGGTTCCTTCCTTCATTCTCTTGGACTCATATCTCCTAGAGCTCCTTATATCCTGAATCTGTCAAATTTTTTGGCTACCATAGCCATTTGTTCTTTGTTGCTTTGAGATTCCTTTAATTTTTTATCTGATCCAGAGGAAGGCAATCCAGAGGAGTTTACCTTGAGTGCAATAACTTTCTTCTTTTCTTCGGACTTCTTCAATGGTTGGCTATATCTCTCCAAGGATAACTCTTAAGTTAGAAGATTACCAATGAGCTCATCATAACTGTAGAAGTTTAAGTCATGAGCTTCCTTAATGGCAGTCTTATTGTGGTCCCATTCCTTGGTGAGCTCCAGAGTTCTTTCTTGAGCATGTCTACTTCTGAGATCTCCTTCCCAAGCCTCTTTATGTCATTTACAAGATTGGTGTATCTAGTATTTATGCTGCTAATGGATTCTTTAGGCTCCATCCTGAAGGATTCTAGCTTTTGTTGTAGGAGATTTATTTTGGCTTCTTTGATCTTACTTGTTACTTTGTAGGTCACTTCCAGTTTCTGCCAAATCTCTTGCGCAGTTTCACATCTGGATATCCTGTTGAATTCAGAGGCACTAAGAGAACAATAAAGCATGTTAATAGCATTTGCATTTTTATGTAATCTTTTGTAATCATTTTCATCCCATAGATTTGGGGGTTTATGAGTTGTTATACCCTCTACTTCGTGAGTAGGATCATATGGGCCATTTTCAATGGCCATCCATGCCATCATGCTTTGTGATTGAATAAAATTCTTCATCCGGTTTTTCTAGAACATGTAGTCTTCACCAGTGAAGAGTGGAGGATGGGTAATGGACATACTCTCCGAAAGGAGTTGTGAGTTTTAGAAACTCATTTTGATTCTTGAATCAAAATACGGACCTTTAGTTCGAGATTGTTGGATCTCTAGTTATGAGCACTTAGTTTGATACCATGTATTGGTCACTATAAGGGTCTAAATAAGGTCAGAGGGGGGTGAATGACCCTTTTTACGAAATTAAACAAATTTTAAAGTCTTTGTATAGCGTGTTTGATATGTTTCGGATATATTGGATCCGGATGATGCAATTGTGAAATGTTATGCAAATAAAGTAAAGAGTTAGATTATCAAACACAGAGTTTTATCCTAGTTTGGCCCCGCCTACTCCAGTCCTCGGAGTCCCCTTACTCTGAGCTTTTTCCACTAGTGGATTCTTTTCTAACTGGTAGGAATCAAGCCTTACAATTTGTCTCTGAATGGTAACTCCTTCCGGATGTAGGATATACCACTAGAAGCACTAACTCCTAGCTGAGTCCTGTTATCTTTAGGAGGATATACAACTTAGATTTCTACCCAAAACCTAAGCTGAGTCCTACATGAAGATCCCACTTAAAGCACCAACTCTAAGCAATGTCCCAATCTCAATACTCATCCAAGTATGAGATTTTACAACTTATTTTCTCAAGGGTTTTGTCTTTGAATTCCTCAATTTTACAACTCACTTGAGAATTCTTAAAAACTAATTTGGAATGATTTGTTTCTTGGAGGGATTATGTCACTAATTGTAACAATGGATTCTCTTGTGTATGCTTTCTTAAAACAACTAGCACCTTCTCAACTTGTGAAGCTGCCCTTTTATAGGCTTGCATCATAAATGTGGCCATTGTGTTGGATTAAATCTTCACCATTGAAACGGTATGAAGTGGCACTTCCAGAGCAGTTGATCAGTCCTTTAGACCGAGTAATTATCCTATTTGAATTCTTGGGATTGAGGCTAAAAAGTTGTTAGTGATCGTTTTCCTTATATTTTAGCGATTCACCAACTTTTATGCCAATAGTATAGTACGTGAGCTCCACGCTCCTTTCCTATTGGTCTAGGTGGAAAAGGTTGTTACCTTTTATCTTTCCTGGGTTAGTCCTTCTATCCTTTTCTGAAAAGTTTGCTAGCTGTTATTTTATCTTGCACAAGGGGAAGGATCTTTAACTCTTAGACCAAAAAGGGAGGGAAAAGTATTTTTGAAACTTTTCCCTTTGTCTTGTTAACTTTATCTGCCGGATGACTTTAGTCTTGATATATCTAGATGCTATTCAATCAGTCTTCTTTTGGATGCTAATCTTGAGCAGTTCAAAGTTTGTTTCCTTTCCAAACTTTACCCGGATGCTTCCATTGTGTGCTTAGGTATTTATGGTCTTCAATGTATATCCAAATAGCTTGACTTGGACCAGATGCTTCCATTTTGGATCAAGGAGATTACCTATTCTTGTTCCTTAAGTTTTTATTTTCTTAACACCTAATCCGGATAGTTACTTGGCTGGTGGATCATTGTTTCCCAACAAATGCTAGTCTTGGTGAGGAGGCAAATGCGTTAAGGGCTGATATTAGGACAAAGATTGCAAATGCCATCTCACAGTATTTAGGAGGGATAAGTTCATCGACCATTTGAATGATTAGATGATGGCTTCCATTAGGACAATCTTGACCAAGGAGAGGATGGTCAATGTTTCTCGAGATACACCTGTCAGAACTCCAGTAGTCCGAGCAGTGGTTAGTGAGTAGCTCACCCCCTTTAGGGTTTCTCGCAATCCATTGTTCACTCAATTGCCATCATTCTAAGCTCAAGGAGGATCTTCTAGTCAGTTTGGTCAGTTGGTCCATTTGGTTCACTGAATCAGCCATCTCTGTTAGTGTATACAACAGCTCCGCAAGCTGTGAGTCAGTTTGCACAGCCTAGCCAAGGGATCATGCCACCAGTATTCTAGCTTGGGGCATCTAGCCAAACCCCTAAATTTGTAGGGACAATCTTTCCTCAATCAACAGGTTTACCCTTGGGTAAGACTGCTCAGCCAGATAGCTCATCCGAGTTCGCATGTACCATCAACTCAGGACTTTCCTCCGACCAAGTTTTCAAATCAATCTCACAAACTAATCCTATGGCTTACATAGTTGTAGCTTGGCCTAATGAAGAAGACGACTCCTCAGAACCTGAAATTGATGCATTTATCGACCTAACTACACAAGGCTTATGATACTCTTTCATGAATGGCTTCTCAGGTTGTAACCAACTTTGCAAAGAGATATACAACATATTCGGCACTGGATAGGGAGCATACTTTCACGGGGTTGACCACATATAACGGAAAAAGGGAGAAAGGGAAGATGGCCTGTCAAAATGATAAGTGCAAAAGAGCCTCCTATCCCGCCAAGGTCATGTTAGGAACTGACAGTCACTTTGAACATGCATAATAGGCATGGCGGAATTCCAAATTTTTTCCCTTATCTCTAGGAACTCCTATTTGTTGCATATTAAATAAAGCCTTAACTAAATAATTCTAAAGCTAGGTTAGCATGCATAGGCTAGGCATACCATAATTCTTAATTATATCATAAATATTTTATACTAAGCATGTTATAACTCTAAGGTATAACCTAGGAATAAAATAAGCTAAGCATAATTATTAAGTCTAAAAACGCTAAAAGAAAAAGACCTAATAATTAAAAGAGAAAGAAAGAAAACTTACCAGTTGAAGCTTGCTTTAACAGAACCTCCTTACACAAGCCTACTAGCTTAGGATAGCCTGTATGAGTATCCACACGAACCCCACCAATCGAAACCTCCCAATGAGGAAGAACTGAAGAGTCATGAGTAGCTAGTAGACCACTCTAAAATGCCACAAAAAAATATTAACTAGAGGTGCTCGAATAAATTCTAGCTCCTAAAAAAAGAACTGTGCTCTAAAGTCAACTTGAGAGATAATACGTGGAATCTCAAGTCAAGACTTAGAAGAGAGCGAATGGTGCAATTTGAAAGGTGGGAAAGCAAAGCCTATTTATAGGCTTGGGGGAGCGATTTTTCTCCCCCATTTCCAATTGCACATCCCACATTGGCGCGCCATTAGGCTGCGCCTTGGGCAGCCCATTTTCATGGGCTGCCGCGAGCAATACCCAGCGTTGCTCGCACACCTTTTGGTGTACTCTTGCTCACCCAAGCCAATACAAAATATATTTTATACTATCGGTCCAATTCAACTCGTCAAGAAAAAATTCCCCTTTTAATGCTTTTCAAATAAATATTTATTTTATAACCCTAATAAATTAGTTATCGGTCAAAATAAATATCTGGCTTATCTAGAAAATAATCTAATCATTTTGATCAACACTTTAATTTATTCATGACCATAATAAAATTAGTTATCAGTCAAAATAAATTCTTGTTCTAATTAAATAATAATACAATTATTATTATATTATATTTTCACAATAGAATGAATATATTAATCCTTTACTTAGTCCAATGAATGCCCAATGTGTGTGACCATATAGGATCCCGAAGTTTTGAGCTGTTAAGGATTAACCAATCCTTGTTCTATAGGAACTATTGGCTCGAGGTTCTAGACCGTGAATAGAACTCGATTACCTTAAATGACTGTAGTATGCCTCTAGCAAGGGTCTACCATCCCCTAGTATTTAGAACGTCATTTGTACATATGACTTAATCCTGGTTAATGCAATAGTTGCCCAATGTGATGAACTCGTTCCATTCTTTAATATTAGTACTATCTGGTTTATTCGGTTCGGTCAAAGTGTTAACCCACTGATAGCGAGGTTGCTCCAAGTTATCCCAGTTATTTACTTGTTTACCGAAGTATATTGCTTTTTTCCATAATGTGTTTGACTAGAAACTATTTCTATCAAACACATACTCTGATCAGAGGTTTATAGTAATCATCAATTCAACAAGTGGCCAGGTACAACTCCTTCATATATCCGGAGTGATGGATTCTTTCTGACTACATACCTTACCAACGTGCTATCATCATCACGTCCGTAATCACCCATGACACCCTAAATTAATGAGAGCACAGGTATGACCCAAAACATACTAACAATACCACATAATGCAACTAGTATCAAGTATAAGGATATTCGCAAAGCTACTATATAAAGATAAATACTAACACTAAGATATATTTACCAAGTATTTATCTTATTGCGGTCTCCAATATATCTTCCAGATATATCCATGTGTAAAACTTAAGGCACCACCTTCAGTCTTAGGAGTTTAACTACTTGGACCCATGCCAAGAAAGTTGACCACATGCTAGCCTTACTGTCTCATCAATATCATTTCTTGATGAAACTATGACTACGGATAATTTAGACATAATCATAATTACACATGAAGTAGGTCTCACTAAGTATAATCCCACCATATTTGATCTCACTTTATGCTATGGTAAGTCAAGGACTCTTGTACAAATATATAAATGAATATATTTTAACCAGTCATAATATATATATATATATATATATATATATATATATATATATATATATATATATATATATATATATATATAAACACATCAATATAAATAAAAGATTAAATTCCTTTATTAATTAAACAAATTGTTTATACCATTACATAATTAAGATATATCGCCCTAATTGCCTTAAGGGCATACATCATATCTAACAAGCTCCCACTTGTACTAAGGCCAATTAGTCATATGTCTTCATCCATATGCTTTAATATACCCAAGTCAATGGGTTTGTCAGACCATCTGCGAGGTTCTGATCATTGGGTACATATTCTAGTCTTATTATCTTATTATCAACAATCTCCCTGATTATATGATACTTTCTGGATACATTTCTTTTTTTTTTTTATGAGACCGTGGTTCCTTTACCTGAGCTACAGAACTATTGTTATCACAATACAAAGTAACTGGATCAACAATCTCAGGCACCACACTAAAATCACCAATAAATTCCTTTAACTAGACTACTTCTTTTACTGCTTCGCAGGTAGCAATGTATTCAGATTTCGTGGTTAAATCAATAGTAGTTTCTTGCTTGGAACTTTTTTAGCATACCGCCCCTCCATTTAACATATACACAAAACCTGACTAAGACTTAAAGTCATCATTGTCAGATTTGAAACTCACATCTTTGTAACCTCTAGTTGTGAGGTCACTATCTCCATTTGTCAAGAACTTATCTTTAGTCCTTCTCAAGTACTTAAGAATTGCTTTGACGGCCATCTAGTGCTTTTCACTTGGATATGATTAATATCTACTCATAAAGCTCAAATCCTGAGAGACATCTGGCCTAGTACATATCATGAAATACATGATGGATCCTATCGCGGATGTATGGGGTATATCCTTCATGTGCATTCTTTCCTGAGCTATCTTTGGACACTCAGTCTTTTATAGGTTAATCCCTTTAGTCATTGGGAGATAACCTTTCTTCGAATGATCAAGGTTGAATCTATTCAATACCTTGTCTATATATGTGCTTTGAGAAAGACCTAACTGCCTTTTAGATCTATCCCTAGAGATCTTTATACCTAGTATAAATGCTGCTTCACCAAGGTCTTTCATGGAGAACTTTCTTGACAACCATATTTTAATATTTTGAAGAAGAGAAATGTCGTTTCCTATTAGTAGAATGTCATCGACATATAATACTAAGAAAATGACTGCACTCCCACTGACCTTCTTATAGACACAAGGCTCATTAATGTTTAGGCAGGAATCTAGTTCATGGATTGTCTGTTCAGACCTTATATTTAAACTCCTGGATGCTTGCTTGAGTCCATAAATTGACCTTTGCAGTTTGCATACCTTTGAGCCATTCTGAGATGTAAAATGTTCAGGCTATATCATATACACATCCCGGTCCAGATCCCCATTTAGGATTGCTATTTTAACATCTATCTGCTAGATCTCATAATTATAATGAGCAACAATGTCCTTATAGATTTAAGCATGGCTACTGGTGAGAAAGTTTCATCATAGTCAATACCTTCACGTTGACTATAAGCGATGATAAAACCATATCT
The DNA here is from genome assembly GCA_947683365.1 of Euphorbia pulcherrima. Taxonomy (NCBI): domain Eukaryota; kingdom Viridiplantae; phylum Streptophyta; class Magnoliopsida; order Malpighiales; family Euphorbiaceae; genus Euphorbia; species Euphorbia pulcherrima. The sequence continues at coordinate 31,069,219 of CANTUS010000001.1, forward strand.
CTCGGGACCTTTATGAACATGGCCTGATCTTCACAATGTTTTTATTTTGACAGGTTGTTCTTGGATCATACTTTCTTATATATCTAGAATGGGGTCAATTAGCTGATTGTCTATTTCTTCCTCTTGAACTTCAAATTCAAAGTTGCTCCCACTAACTTTTGCAAGTAAGTGTTCCTTTTCAAGAAAGTGAGCATTCTGAGATACAAATACCTTTTGTGTCTCAGTTTGGTAAAATAAATACCCAATAGTTTCCTTTGGATATCCAATGAACAGACACTTTTCAGATTTAGCGCTTAGCTTATCTGATTCTATCCTCTTTACCATAGCAGGACAACCCCATACACTAAGGTGACTCAGAGATGGCCTTTTATTATACCATCTTTCATAAGGCATAAAATCAACTGATTTAGGGGGCACTCTATTTAATACTTAAACCACACTCTCCAGTGCATATCCTCAAAAGGATTTACTGAGATCTGCTTGGCTCATCATGGACCGAACCATATCTAGTGAAGTATGATTCCTCATTTCAGACACTCCATTGAAGTGCTTTTATACTTTTCTCAAGTTGTTTCTCTACTTCATTTCTGAATATTTTGAACTTTTCAAAACTTTTAGACTTATGCTTCATTCAGTATAGATAACCGTATCGTGAATAATCATTAATAAAGGTTACAAAGTAGGAGTATCCTCCTAGTACCTGAACACTCATTGGACTACATACATCAGTATGTATATGTTCCAATGTACTCGTGGCTCATTCACCCTTTCCTTTGAAGGGTAAATTTGTCATTTTTCCTTTTAAACATGGTTCGAAATCACCATAAGGCTTTAAGTCTATTGGGCCTAAGTCACCACACTTATGCAGCTTTGTTAAGCGATCTTTATTTATATGGCCTAAATGACAATGCCATAAGTAGAAGGATTTCTCATTATCTAATTTAACTTTCTTTACATTGTTCACAGTAAAAACTTCTGTTTTAGTATTAAGAATATAAATGCCACCATTGAACATCCCATAACCTTAAAGAACATTATTCAAGCGAATCTGACAATTATTATTCGAAAATAAAATTTCAAATCCCCCTACTGCTAAACACGCAACAGATGCAATATTCTTAATAACACTCGGAATGTAGTAACAATTATTCAAAACTAAAACTAAGCCACTCGGTAAAATAAGATTGATGCTTCCTACGACTAATGCAGATACTTGCGGTCCATTTCATACACGTACGTCCATCTCCCCTTTTGCAAGCTTCCTACTATTCCTTAGTCCTTGTACAGAAGTATAGATATGAGAACCACAACCAGTAACCAATACCCAAGTTAATTCATGAGGAAAAGTAGCATAGTTTTTAATTACAAACATACTTGAAATAGATGCCTCTGCAGGCTTCTTCTTTAAATGTTTAAAAGTGGGAGCTTTGCAATCCCTCTTCCAATGTCCGGGTTTCTCGCATTGGAAGCAGACATATTTAGATGTCTTATTTTCTTTCTTCTTCTTTCTGATTCTTTTCTTGACCACCAATGTCTTCTTCTTTTTATTAGAATCTTGCTCTTCTCGAGCAACAATAGTGTCTTTTGATCTATCTTGACCTGAGGTTCTACTATTTTCAGCATGTTGATAAATTATGGAATCATAGAATTAATCTTGTTCATGTAATAATGTTGGGAAACAATGATCGAAAGAATTAAATTCTAGAACAAACCAGATCAAGTTTGAAGAAAACAAAAACTAGAAACAAAATATTAAGGAACAAATCTTGTAATCTCCTTAATCCAAAGAAGGAAGCATCTGATCCAAAACCAATCTTATGGACACTCATTGAAGACTACAAGTACCCTAGCACATAATGGAAGCATCCAGTTAAAGTTTGGAAAGGAAACAAACTTTGAACCGCCCAAATTAGCATCCGAAAGAAGACTGATTGTATAGCATCCAGATATAATAAGACTAAAGTCATCTTGAAGATACAGTTAAAAGGACAAAGGGAAAAGTTTCAAAAATCACTTTTCCCTCCACCTATTTGGTCAGAAAGTCAAAGATCCTTTCCCCTTATGAAAGACAAAAATGACAGCTAGCACTTTTTAGAAAAGGACAGAAGGACTGAAGCACGAAAGAGAAAAGGTAACAACCTTTTCTACCTAGACCAATAGGAAAGGCGCGTGAAGATCACACATCCGGACTACTAGCGTAAAAGTTAGTGAATCACTAGAATACAAGGAAAACAATCATTGACAACTTTTCAACCCCAATCCCAAGGATTCAAATGGGTCAAAATCTGAGTCTAACAGATTGATCAATGGCTCCAGAAGTGCCATATATTACCTAATCTATGGTGAAGATCTAATTCAGTTTTAACAACTCACAATAGCTACATTTATGATAGAAGCCTATAAAAGGAAAGCTTTATAAGTTAAAAGGTACTGGTTATTTTGAGAAAGCATAAACAAGAGAATATGCTATTTTAATCAGTTACTTAATCCTCCAAGAATCAAACCATTATAAATCTGTTTGTAAGGATTCCTAAGTGAGTTATAAACTTGGGGAGCTCCAAAACCAAAATCTTTAAGAAAAACAAAGTGTAAAATCTCATACTTGGATGAGTAGTGAGATTGGGACACAGCTTAGATTTGGTGCTTTAAGTGTGATCTCTCTGTAGGAATCAGCTTAGGTTTGGGAAGAAATCTAAGTGGTATATCCTGCCAAAGACAAGAGGACTCAGCTAGGAGTTGGTGCTCCTAGTGGTATATCCTACATCCAAAAGGGGTTACCATTTGGAGATAAATTGTAAGGCTTAATTCTTGCCAGTTGGAAAGTAATTCAGTAGTGGAAAACCTCGGAGGAAGGAAACACTAGGGATTGGAGTAGGCGGGGCCGAACAAGGATAAAATTACCGTGTTTGATTTTTTAACTCCTTACATTATTGCATAACATTTCATATTTGCATCATCCGAATCCATCATATCCGAAACATAATCAAACACGCTGCACAAGACTTTTAAAGTCTGCATATTTCTGCAAAAAGGGTCATTCACCCCCCTCTAACCTTATTTAGACCCTCACAAGGACCAACAAGCGGTACAGAGCAAGTTCTCACAACTAGAGATCTAATAATCTTGAGCTAAAGGTCCATATTTTAATCCAAGAATCAAAATGAGTTTTCAAAACTCGCAACTCCTTCAGGAGGGTATGGCTATTACCTGTCCTCCACTCTTCACCAGTGAACAATACATGTTCTGGAGAAATCGGATGAAGAAATTCATTCAAACAAAAAGCATAATGGCGTGGATGGCCATTAAAAATGGCCTATATAATCCTACTTACAAAGTAGAGGGTATGGTAACCTGGAAGCCATCCAATTTATGGGATGATAATGATTACAAGAAATTGCGTGAAAACACAAATGGTATTAACATGTTTCATTGTGCTCTTAGTGCAGCTGAATTCTACAGGATATCCGGATGTGAAACTATACAAGAGATTTGGCAGAAACTGGAAGTGACCTATGAAGGAACTAACACGGCCAAAGAAGCCAAAATTGACCTACTCTAGCAAAAGCTTAAGACCTTCAAGATGGAGCCTAAAGAGTCAATCAGCAGTATGAACGCTAGATACACCAATCTAGTGAATGAGATAAAGAGGCTCATAAAGGAAATCTCTGAAGTAGAGATGGTCAAGAAGGTGCTCCAGAGTCTCATTGAGGAGTGGGATAATAAAAAGACTGCTATTGAGGAAGCTCATGACTTAAACTTCTATAATTATGATGAGGTCATTGGTAATCTCCTAACTCAGGAATTATCCTTAAGGCAGACTCCGCCGGATTAGCCTCCTCTGGATCAGACAAACAGCTAAAGGAATCTCTTTGCAACAAAGAGGATATGGCTATGCTAGCCAAATATTTCAATAGATTCTTGAAGAAGAGAGATAAGAAACACAAGAAGAAGGCAATGGTGGCCCCTCGGAGCAATAGTGAAGAAAGCAGTTGCTCATCTTCAATAGAAAAAGAAGAGACTACTAATTGTGCATTCATGGCACTGACTGATCCAGACGGAGAAAAATCTGGAAGAAATCCATCTAAGGATAAAACTGTGTAAATTGAAGAATCAAAATCAGAGACAGCTAGTACTGAGGTAAATTCTCACTCTAACTTTATTTCTAACTTTGAACTTACTAGAGCTCTAGGAATTGTGATCATGAATGTGAGGAAGAACACAAAAGCTATCAAATCCCTACGAAGATAAGTGATAGAACTTGCTGAAGATGCTGAAGTATTGGCATAATATGTCAATTTAATAAGAGCCATAGAGCATATTGATGTGGCTGAAGAAAACTTGCTAAGAAGCCAGGTACAGTTCTTAAGTGCAAACTTAACAGGGTTAGATAGGGCGCTAACTCTAATGAAGGAAGCATCCGAAAGGAAACCAAGCCCTTCATAACAAAGAAGGAATCCAAGGTGAGGAACAAAAAGAAATTAAAACTCTATTGCTAAAAGGAATCCAGGACCCTCAAATCAAAGAGAGAAGAGACCTTAGAGGCAACCTTAAGCACAAAGATACACAGTTGCTCAAAAGGGAAAGATAGAGTAGTCGATAATAAGCAATCTACCAAGCAAAAGAAAAACCATAGAGCAGAGATTGCACCTCCAACCAGCTTCTAGATACATATCAGAAAAACAAGCATACAAGAAGCTAGATAAATGGGAACTTATGGAAAGAAGGATCTTGAAAAGATCCAGAAGAAGCAGGATTAGAATGGACCTATATCAAGGTACATGTTTTATGGGAAAGATAATCATATTACTAAATTATGTAGATTGAAAAATGGTTATTATGATGTTTATCCTTGGCCTGAAATGGTTGATAAATCTAGAGGACCCAAATCTAATTGGGTACCCAAACCCACTTGATCTATTTTATAGGTATGCCTTAGATACACGGTAGATCAACACACATGGTAAATTGATAGTGGATGTTCAAGGGACATGACTAGTGATGAGAAAAGCCTTCATCACTTTAATCTGAAAGAAGGGTGGAAAAGTAAGCTTTGGAGATAATTAAAAGGGACAGATCATTGGATATGGAACCATTGGATCTGGATTAAAGATAGAAGATGTCTCACTAGTTGATGGACTGAAATTCAACCTACTAAGTGTTGCTCAAGTCTGTGACAAAGGGAGAAAAGTCACCTTTGACTCCAGAGGTTGCTCAATCATTGATAGTAAGACAAATCAACTTATTCTTTATGCACCTAGAGTCAATAATGTCTATTTTGTTAACATTAAAAATGAGAAAAAGAATATATGCTTGGTGTCTAAAGAGAAGAATCATGGCTATTTCACCAGAGGTTGGGACATGTAAGCATGAACCTCCTGTCCAAATTAGCAAAAAAGGAACTAGTTGAGGGTTTGCCTAAGGTTGCTTTTGATAAGGAGCACATATGACTGCATGTCAATTAGGTAAACATCATAGAAGAAACTTCCCTTCCAACTCCTACATTCCCTCAAAGAGAGTTCTTGAACTCTTACATATTGATCTTTTTGGTCCAATCAAACCAATGAGTTTAGGTAGAAGAGAATACACCATGGTCATTGTAGATGATTATTCTCCCTATGCCTGGGTTGCTTTGTTAGCTAGCAAAGATGAGGCCTTTGACCACTTCTCAAAAATATTCATCCAAATAGAAGTAGAACAGGGCATAAGCATTGCACGCATCCAGAGTGATAATGGAGGAAAATTTAAAAACATGCGCTTTGCTCAATTCTGTGAATCCAAGGGCATTGAACATAATTTCTCTGCCCCTCACACACCTCAACAAAATAGGGTTGTTGAAAGGAAAAACAGAACCATAGTTCAGATGGCTAGAACAATGCTAAGTGAGAATAGTTTGCCTAAATATTTCTAGGGTGAGGCCGTAAACATAGCATGCTACATCTTGAATAGAGATCTCATTAGAAAGACCTTAGAAAAGACTCCATATGAAATCTAGAAGGGAAGGAAACCCAAAATTGGGTATTTCAAAGCCTTTGGATGTAAATGCCGCATCCTAAATTATAGAGAGCAGTTTTGAAAATTTGATCCTAAGTCTGATGAAGCAATTTTCCTTGGCCACTCATCACATAGGAAAGCTTACAGAGTCTAAAATAAACGAACACAAATCATGATAGAGTCAATACATGTAGATTTTGATGAGTCCAACAGTGCAGGAAAATAAAGTTCAAATCTAAAAGATTTAACTCCAGAAGCTGAAAATACTGGAGAAAAAGAAGAAGTGCAGACTCCTGATTCCTTCCAGATCAAGAAATACAAGGAAGAAGATGAAGGAATCCCTCTCAACTCAGAAGTTCTATAAGATGATCCTATCAATCATAAGATAAATTTTCTGGATGATCAAGAAGAAGAAATTTAGGAAGTTAAGGAACGAGTTCTAGATCAACATGCAGACCTTCTAAGAGAGATCCAGACTCGCAAAAAACATCCAGTTGAAGCCATTTTGGACGATGTCCAAGTTCCAGTTAGAGCAAGAGGATAACTTAATCGGATGATAAACCATGCTGCTTTTGTCTCTCTCATTGAGCGAAAGAAATGTCAAGATGCTGAAGAAGATGAAAGCTGGTCATAGAAATGCAAGAAAAACTAGATCAACTCACCCGGAATGATGTTTGGGATCTAGTGCCACCACTAAAGGGAAAGTCAATCATTAGCCCCAAATGGGTATTCCGGAATAAACTAGATGAATCTGAAATTATAGGGAGAAACAAGCCCAAGGTTGCAATCATCAAGAAGGAATTGACTTTGAAGAAACCTTTACTCCAGTAGCAATATTGGAGGCAATCTGCATTTTATGTTCTTTTACATCATTTATAGGATTCACATTGTGCCAAATGGATATCAAAAGTGCATTTCTAAATGGAGTTATCCAGGAAGAAGTCTATTTCAAGCAACCACCTTAATTTGAAGACTCAAAGCATCTGGATCATGTATACAAGCTGAAGAAAGCCCTTTATGGATTAAAGTAAGCACCAAGCTCTTGGTATGAGAGACTTACTACATTTTTCATATCCAAAGGTTACATCCTGGGTAAACCTGACACAACACTTTTCATCAGGAAAAAGAAGGGTGATGTTATTCTAGTCGAAATTTATGTAGATGATATTAACTTTGGAGCAACAGATGAAAAGATGTGTGAGGAATGCAACACTCAAATGCAGAAGTAATTTGAGATGTAAATGATGGGAGAACTCAATTTCTTCCTTGCTTTGCAAATCAAGCAGAGTTCGGATGGAATTTTCATCAATCAGTCCAAGTACACCAAGGAGATTCTAAAGAAGTTTGAAATGGACAAAAGCAAATCAATGTCTACTCCCATGGGATCATATACAGTCCTATCAAAGGATTGTGAATTAGAAGAAGTAGATCAAAAGCTCTATATAGGAATGATTGGATCACTATTATACTTGACAGCTAGCAGACCTAACATACATTATGCAGTTTGCTACTGTGCAAGATATCAATCCAATCCTAAGGATTCACATCTCAAAGTAATGAAGAGAATCCTTAGATATCTCTTAATAACCACTGAAGTTGGGTTATGGTATCCTAGTAATGGGAACTTCACACTCCAAGGCTTCACTGATGCAGATTATAGAAGAGACACTCTTAAGAGAAAGAGTACATTCAGAGGTTATCACTATTGGGAGGCTGCTTGGTATCATAGTACAGCAAGAAGCAAACTTCAGTTGCTTTATCAACCATAGAAGTAGAATATATGGCAGCTAGAAGTTGTGTAGCTCAACTCCTATGGATCAAGCATTAGCTAGAGGATTATGGAATTCAATCCAGATGTTATATGTGACAACAAGAGTGCTATTAATGTGTCAAAGAATCAAGTGCTCTATAATAGGATGAAGCATGTCAACATCAGGCATCATTTCATCCGGGATCATATAATAAAAGGGTGCATTGGTTTACATTCCAACCAATGAGCAGACATCTTCACTAAACCATTAAGTAAAGATCAATTCAATAAGCTAAGAGGGTCAATTGGAATGTCCAATCCAATTTGAAGAAAAATCCAGAAGACAATCTGGGGTTAATTTAAAGTTCCATAAGTCAGGGAATCAGGAAGAGAAGAAGAAATGAAGATGAAATTACATCTGGAAGGAATATTGCCAGCTCAGCAGATAGACTTGACAAATGGCAGTAATAGCGCATAAAGGTAACTATAGACATTTTGAATTTCAAGCGTTTATTGCGAGTTACACGCGCGGTAAAACTCAAAAGCTGGATTTAAATAAACTATTCCAATTCTCTAGTTTAAACGCCATTTATCTCTCTCCTCAAATTTACCTTCCAAGTCATCATTCCAGTTAAAGTTAACTATGTCCAGATTACGATTATACCCTAACTTTGGGAATTCTATAAAAACCCCTCAAAACGATTATACCCTCACTTTGGGAATTCTATAAAAACCCCTCAAAATCATTCTCCTTCTTCATGCAAGTAATACTCTTACTGTTACTCTTTGATATTCAATTCTCAGAACCCTAAATCCATAAATTTAGTTCTTTAAGCTACAAAAATAACAAGAACTAAAGATCAAGTCGCCTTCCTACCAAGACACCTATCTCTAGTAGAATCACTCAAAGAGGAAGATTTTATTCTATTGAACCTTAAAGATTCAAACTCTATTCCTCCATCAGACTATTTGGATGATGAGTATCTTTTCACCATTGAACCCTATATACAACTCCTTTTAAAAGACCAAAATTTGGAGATCTTTCTCCGGATTGAAAACCCAATTTACCCCATTATGGTGAAAGAATTTTATAAGAACCTCAAAATCCATAAATACTATGACCCACTCAAAACCACAGTGAAAGGAAAGTAGATTAAAATTACTCTAAAATTCTTTGTCACTCACTATGAAATGAAGAATAGTGAGGTTATAATAAGAAACCACGGAGATGAGCTCACAGTCATGTATGATCCAAAAATGTGGCTTCCTGAAAGATTTTTTGGGGATAAAACAACCACTCACTGGCCTAATATTCCCAGGAACCTCCACTTTATTATAGCTAGATTAATCCTGATCTGGAAGGGATCTCTTAACACTGCCTCTTCATTCCTGCACTATGTCATTCAACACTGGTTTGAAAGTAAAGAAGTCAACATGCCTATTCTACTAATCTACTATCTGAAGCAGCATCAACATTCTCATGGTGCTCTCATCATAAAAATCTTAGCTCAGAACCAGATAGACTTCACCGGAGAAGAACCTATTGAAGTAAGAGCAATTCTGGAAAAGAATTTTCTGAAGCTTACTTTTGATGAAAAATGGGACGAGGAAAAAGCAATTAGGTAGAAGGAAGAAAGGAAAGAAAAGAGCAGAGTCCGGAAAGCCTAAAGCATGATTGAAACTTCTTAGGAGATGAAGAAACCCAAAACTGCTAAGCCTAAACCTCAAAGAAAGATAAATCTCAGGCCAGTTATTGAGGGAATCGATAAGGATAGACTAAGCCTCATAGAACTGATGAAATCTTCTCTAGAACAACCAAAGAAGCCCAGAGGAAGGCTTGTAAAAGCTGCATTAAAGATGGGCTAAAATATCATAACTTTGGAAATAAGATTTGAGGATGAGAATTTAGATATAGTAGCTGCTATATTGACCAGAAGAAAAAGGGCAAGAAAAACCCTAGAAGATATCTTAGAAGATAGTGAGCCAAGCAGTGCTACAGAGGATGAAGAACCTGTACCTAAGAGAAGGAAACTCCGAAAGAGGGGATTAACTTTCCATGATGCTTTAAAGGTAGAAAGAGCAAAGCTTCCTATTAAAAAATCCATTGTGGAATTTTAATCCATGAACCAACACCCAAAGCCCCTACTCCAGCAGATCTAAGAAAAGGAAAGGAACTGGTTATTTTTGTTGAAAAACCAGTTCTTCCAGAGATTATCTTTTCGGAGGATCCTCAGTATGAGGAAATCATGTCAGTAGTTTGGGACAATCTCAAAGTGAATAGACTGACCAAAGGGGGACCTGGAGGCTCATCCAGGGCAGCAACCATAAATAGCCCACCGGTCCTAATCTCTTCAAATGATCTAGCACTTCTTAAAGAGGCCAAGTATCCGGATGAGGACTTAGTTCCCTTCCAAGCAAGATCAGGGCCTCTTCTGGATAACTTGCTGAATGAAGTGCCAGAAGTGGTTGAGATTGAAAGTGCTGAAAAGGCAATAAAAGGGGATGGTGAGGACAATTCCACCATTCTAGGAAGTGAGATGGTAGTGGTAGTAAGTCCTATATAGGCAATCGAAGGGGAGACTGAGGACAGTTCCAGTCCTCCGAATGCGGGTTAGTGGAGCAGAGTGAAGAAGACCATGTAGAGCCTTAACAAACCCATTAGGTAATCATTCTCCCAAAAATCTCTACTGCTGATGAAATTCTGGCTGGTGATGCCATTGAAATAGAGGACATCTTAGGTGCAGACACTCAAACTGCATCTAAGGACAACCAGTCCATCTCGGAACATAATATTCCGGAGGAGGGAACTAGTCTGGGATCCACAGAGCACACTTTTGAAGTGGTCTCTAAGGGCGAGGCTAGTCTAAATGAAAGGTTGCAAGATAAAGAGGAAGAAAGGAAGAATCTAATGAAGAAGAAAGCAGTCAGGAAAAGGCTAGGAATCATTTAGCTCTGAAAGTTTCGAAAGCAGTTCTGGGTCAGAAGAAACATCCTCCTCTAAAGATACACCCAAATAGCTAACTCCTAAGCACAATCCTACAAGAGTTGACAAACTAACAACTACACTAAAAATGATTCAAGAGGTTACAGGAGAAAGGCATGAAGAAAGCCAAGTTAAGGGAACCCTCTAAAATATATGCTCCCAGCTTAAATCCGTGGAGAGCTTCATCAATAACAAATCAATAGCTCTGGATTTGAAATCTGAGTTACGGGAAATCAAGAGATTAATCCAAAGCATTGAAAGAAGAGTTCAACGGTATCCCCCAGCAGGACAAATTGCAGAAGCCTCCCTATTAAAGATCGCTTCGGTGGTGAATTAGATAAACTCAAACATTGTAGGAGAAAATCACTCTGCAGATCAAGCTAACACTAGAGCTAATAATAACTATACCACTCTGATGGATAAAATCACCTCCTCTGCCACAGATGTGACGTCTGAGATCAAATATTACATTGATAGCAAGTTTGAAAACTTGGAAAAATTCATTCCTGGAGTAGTCATTGAAGGAGGAAAGGGCATTACATATGGGCTTACAGAATTAAAAGAAGAACATCAAACTGCCCAAGAGATATTAACTAATTTTCTTCTTGAAGGTCTCCTAAAACTATTAAAGAAGAAAATGGATGATTTCGGTGATGAAGTTGGGAGTCATGTATCTAGAACAGAATAAATTATCAACAACTTAAGAGAAGCATTTCACAAAGACCTAACAACTCTTAATATAAGTGTTCATAACATTTGGGGAGGCATCACTACGGATACTGATTCCCTAAAGTCAGGTATAGCTAATCTATCCTTCTCCTTCTCTAGATCTTCATCTTCTACTTAGGACAATATTCTCATACCAGTGGTCAATGACTTATGTTGGAAACAATGATCCGGAACAACAAATAATCCAAATTAGGTTTGAAGTAAAAAACACCTAAGTACAAAAAGACCTAAGTCACTTTATCCGAGCACATAACCAAAACATCCAAAGTCTAAGTCAATCATTAAAGTGAAGACAATTCCTAAGTATGAAAGGAAAGCATCCAGTTAGAGTTTGGAAGGGAAACAAACTGCTAAATCCTTGTACAAAAGCATCTAGAGGAAGACTAATTGAATAGCATCTGGATATCAAGAGAAAAAGTCATCCGAAAGACATAGTTATAAAGACAAAGGGAAAAGCTTCAAAAATAATTGTTCCCTCCATCTTTTTGGTCTACTAGTCAAAGATCCTTTCCCCATACGCAAGACAAAAGGTAGCTAGGATACTTTTTAGAAAAGGACAGAAGGACTGATATAGGAAAGAGAAAAAGGGAACAATCTTTTTCACATAGACCAATAAGAAAGGCGCGTGACACACACATTCCAGACTATTGGCATAAAAGTTGGTGAATCACTAAAATACAAAGAAAATGATCACTGACAACTTTTCAGCCTCAATCCCAAGGATTCAAACGGGTCAAAATCTCTGTCTAATGGATTGATCAATGGTTCTGGAAGCGGCACATATTACCTTATCAATGGTGAAGATTTAATTCAAGTTCAACAACCCATAACGGCTAAATTTATGATGGAAGACTATAAAAGGTAAGATTCACAAGTTGAGAAGGTGCTGGTTGTTTTCAAGAAAGCATTGACGAGAAAATTCGCTATTACAATTAGTAACTCAATCCTTCTAATAATCAATCCATTCCAAATCTATTTGTAAGGATTGCCAGGTGAGTTTTAAACTTGAGGAACTCAAAAACCAAAACCTTTGAGAAAACCAAACTGTAAAAGATCTCCTACTTGGGTGAGTAGTGAGATTGGGATATAGTTTGAAGTTAGTACTTTGAGTAGGATCTCCCAGTAGGACTCAGCTTAGATTTGGGGTAGAAATCTAAGTGGTATATCCTGCTAAAGACAAGATGACTCAGCTAGGTGTTGGTGCTTCTAGTTATATATCCTACATCCAGAAGGGGTTACCATCCAGAGATAAATTGTAAGGCTTGATTCCTGCCAGTTGAAAATAAATCCATTAGTGGAAAAGGTCGGAGGAAGGAAACTCCGGGGACTGGAGTAGGCGGGGCTGAACTAGGATAAAATCCTTGTGTTTGATTTTTTTAACTCTTTACTTACTTGCATTATATATTATATCTACATAATCTAGATCCATTACATCCGGAACATAATCAAACACACTACACAAAGACTTTTAAAGTCTGTTAATTTCGTAAAAAGGGTCATTCACCCCTCTATGACCTTATTTAGAACCTCACAAGAACCAATAAGTGGTATCAGAGAAAGTGCTCAAAATCAGAGATCTAACAATCTCGAGCTAAAGGTCCAAATTTTGATCCAAGTATCAAAATGACTTTTCAAAACTCACAACTCCTTCTCGAGGGTATATCTATTACCCATCCTCTACTCTTCACCGATGAACATTACACATTCTGGAAGAACCAGATGAAGAACTTCATTCAAGCACAAAGCATGCAAGCATGGATGGCCATTAAAGATGGCCCATATGAGCCTACTCAGGAAGTAGAGTGTATAACTACCCGAAAGGCCTTAATTTTATGGGATGAGAATGATTACAAAAAATTGTGTGAAAACGTAAATGCTATTAATATGCTTCATTGTGCTCTTAGTGCAGCTGAGGTCAATAGGATATCCGGATGTGAAACTGCATAACAAATATGGAGAAAGCTGGAACAAAGATCGATCTACTATAACAGAAGTTAAAATCCTTTAAGATGGAGCCTAAAGAATCCATTAGAAGCATGAATACTAGATATACCAATCTAGTAAATGAATTGAAGAGGTTGGGGAAGGAGATCTCAAAAGTAGATATGGTCAAGAAAATACTTCAAAGTCTGACCAAGGAATGGGATAACAAGAAGACTGCCATTGAGGAAGCTCATGACTTAAACTTTTATAGTTATCATGAACTCATTGGTAATCTCTTAACTCAAGAGTTATCCTTGGAAAGATATAGCTAACAGGAGAAATGCCTAAGGAAAGAAAAAAGGGTATTGCACTCAAGGTAGATTCAGCCGGATTAGCCTCCTCCGGATTAGACAAGCTACTAAAGGAATCTAGCTACAGCAAATAAGATATGGCTATGCTGGCCAGATATTTTAATAGATTCCTAAAGAAGAAAGATAGGAGGAAATACAGAAGATATGAATCAAAAAGGTCAAAGGAAGGTACCTCTAGAAGAGATAGGACAAGAAAAGCTCTAAAAGAAAAGAAGGATCCGAAGAAAGAAGGTGCCTGTCTTGAATGTGGAGAAAAAGGCCACTTCAGAACTAAATGCCCCAAGATTAAAAAGGATAAAAAAAACAAAAGAAGAAGGCAATGGTGGCCACTTAGAGCAATAGTGAAGAAAGTAATTGCTCATATTCATCAGAAGAAGAAGAAACTGCCAATTGTGCATTCATGGCACTGACTGATCTGGAAGCATAGTAATCCGAAAGAAATCCATCTAAGCAAGATACTATGCAAATTAAAGAATCAGAATTAGAAACATCTGGTACCGAGGTAAACTCTCACTCTAACTCTGTTTCTAACTTTGAACTTGCTAGAGCTTTAGGGATTGTGATCAAGAATGTGAGGAAGAACACAAAAGCTATCAAATCTCTATGAAGAAAAGTAATGGAGCTTGGTGAAGATGGTGAAGCATTGGCATAAGATGTCAATTCAATTAGAGCCACTAAACATATTGCTGTGGTTGAAGGAAACTTCCTGAGAAATCAAGTGCAAATCTTAAGTGCTAACTTAATGGGGTTAGATAAGGACCTAACTCTGATGAAGGAAGCATTCAGAAGGAAACCAGGTCCTTCTCAATAAAGAAAGGATCCAGGACCATCAAATCAGAAAGAGAGGAAACCTCAGAGGCAGCCTCAAGCATAAATATTCTCAGCTGCTCATAAGGGTAAAGCTAAGGCTGTATCAAATGAGCAACCTGCCAAGAAAAGAAAGAATTATAAAGCAGAAGTTGCACCTCCATCCAATTTCCAAATACACTCTGGACATACAAGTATACAAGAAGCTGGATATGTCGGAAACTATGGAAAGGAGGATCTCAAGAAGATCGAAAAGAAGCATGAGCAAAGCAGACCCATCTCGGGGTGCAAGTTTTATGGGAAAAACAACCATATTACTAAATTGTGTAGATTAAAAAATGGTTATCATGATGTTTATCCTTGGCCTAAAATGGTTGATAACCCGAGAGGACCCAAATTTGATTGGGTATTAAACTCACTTGATATATTTTGAAGGTATGCCTTAGGTCGACAGTACATCAACACACTTAGTACATTGATAGTGGATGCTTAAGGCACATGACTGGTGATGAGAAAGCCTTCATCACTCTAATCCGAAAGAAAGGTGGAAAAGTGAGCTTTGGAGACAATAAAAAAGGACATATCATTGGGCATGGAACCATTGGATCTGAAATAAAGATAGAAGATGTCTCATTAGTTGATGGACCGAAGTTTAACTTACTGAGTGTAGCATAACTATGTGATAAAGGTAGAAAAGTCATATTTAACTCCAAAGGTTCTCAATCATTGATAGTAAATCTAATCAACTTATTCTTTATGCACCTAGAGTAAATAATGTTTATTGCGTTAACATTAAAAATGATAAAAAAGAATATATGCTTGGTATCTAAAGAACAAGAATCATGGCTATGGCACCGGAGGTTGGGACATGTTAGCATGAACCTCCGATCCAAATTAGCCAAAAAGGAATTGGTTGTAGGTTTGCCTAAGGTTGCTTTTGATAAGGATCATATATGCACTACATGTCAATTAGGTAAACAGCATAGAAAAAGCTTCCCTTTCATCCCTTACATACCTTCCATGAGATTCCTTGAACTCTTGCACATTGATCTCTTTGGTCCAATCAAACCATTGAGTTTAGGTAAAAGAGAATACACCATGGTCATTATGGATGATTATTCTCACTATACCTGGGTGGCTTTGCTAGCTAGCAAAGATGAAACCTTTGACCAATTCTCAAAAATATTCATCCAGATAGAAGTAGAATAGGGCATAAGCATTGCACGCATCCGGAGTGATAATGGAGGAGAATTCAAAAATAGGCACTTTACTGAATTTTGTGAATCCAAGGGCATCGAACATAACTTCTTTGCCCCTCATACTCCTCAACAAAATGGAGTTGCTGAGAGGAAAAATAGAACCATAGTTGAGATGGGTAGAACAATGCTAAGTGAGAATTGTTTGCCAAAATATTTCTAGGGTGAGGCCGTAAACACAGCATGCTACATTCTAAATAGTGCTCTCATCAGAAAGACCTTTGAAAAGACCCCCTATGAAATCTAGAAAGGATGAAAACCCAAAATTGGGTATTTTAAAGCCTTTGGATGTAAATTCTACATTCTAAATGATAGAGAGCAATTAGGAAAATTTATCCTAAGTCCGATGAAGCAATTTTCCTTAGATACTCAACATATAGCAAAGCTTATAGAGTTTATAACAAATGAACCCGAACTGTGGTCTAGTCAGTACATGTAGATTTCAATGAGTCTAATCATGCAGGAAGAAAAAAATTCAAATCCAAAAGATCTAACTCCGAAAGTTAAAAATACTGGAGAAAAAGAAGAAGTATAGATTCCAGATTCCTTCCAGATCAAGAAGTATAAGGAAGAAGATGAAGGAATTAATCTCAACTCAAAAATTCTACAAGGTTATCTTAATCACCATGAGATAAACTTTATGGATAATCAAGGAGAAATTGAAGCGGTTGAGCAACAAGCTTCAGACCAGAATGTAGATCCTAAAAGGGAAATTCAAACTCACAGAAATCATCCTATAGAAGCCATTTTGGATGTTGTCCAAAATTGAGTAAGATCCAGAGGATAACTCAACCTGATGATGAGCCATGCTGCTTTTGTCTCTCTCATTGAGCAAAAGAAATTCCAAGATGCTGAAGGAGATGAAAGCTGGATGATGGCAATGCAAGAAGAACTAGATCAATTCACCAGAAATGATGTATGGGATCTAGTACCACCAAAGGGAAAGTCAATTATTTGCACCAAGTGGGTGTTCCGAAACGAGCTAGATGAATCCGAAGTGGTAGTAAGAAACAAGGCAAGATTGGTTTCCCAAGGCTATAATCAGCAGGAAGGAATTGACTTTAAAGATACCTTCACTCCTATAGCAAGATTGGAGGCAATCCGGATTCTATGTGCTTTTGCATCATTCATGGGATTCACATTATTCCAAATGGATGTCAAAAGTGCATTCCTAAATGGATTCATTCCAGAAGAAGTCTATGTCAAATAGCCACCTAGATTTGAAGACTCAAAGCATCCGGATCATGTATACAACCTGAAGAAATCCCTCTATGGATTGAAGCAAGCACCAAGAGCTTGGTATGAGAGACTCACTACATTTCTTATATCCAAGGGGTATATCTGGGTCAAGGCAGATACAACTCTTTTCATCAAGAAGAAGGATGATATGATTCTAGTCCAAATTTATGTTAATGACATCATCTTTGAAGCAACAGATGAAAAGTGTGAAGAATTCAGCACTCAAATGTAGATGGAGTTTGAGATGTCTATGATGGGAGAACTTAATTTCTTCCTTAAATTGCAGATCAAAGCCCGGATGGGATCTTCATAAATCAATCCAAGTATACTAAGGAGATTTTAAAGTAGTTTGAGATGGTTAAGAGCAAGCCAATGTCCACTCCCATGGGATCAGATACAGTCCTATCAAAGTATTGCGAAGGAGAAGTAGTAGAGCAGAAGCTTTATAGAGGGATGATTGGATCATTGTTGTACTTGACAGCTAGCAGACCTGACATACATTATGCAGTTTGCTACTGTGCAAGATATCAATCCAATCCTAAAGATTCACATCTCAAAGCAGTAAAAAGAATCCTTAGATATCTCCTAGGAACCAATATAGTTAGGTTATGGTATCCTAATCATGGAAATTTCACACTCCAAGGCTTCATTGATGCAGATTATGGCAGAGACACTCTTGAGAGGAAGAGTATATCTAGAGGTTATCACTTTCTTAGAGATTGGTTTATGTCATGGTATAGCAAGAGGCAAACTTCAGTTGCCTTGTCAACCACAGAAGCAAAATATATGGCAGCAGGAAGTTATATAGCTCAACTCCTATGGATCAAACAACAATTGGAAGTTTATGGAGTTCAATCCGGATGTGTTGAAGTAATGTGTGACCAAAAGTGCCATTGATGTATCAAAGAATCTAGTACTTCATAGCAGGATGAAGCATGTAAACATGAGGCATCATTTTATCCGGGATCATGTGATGAAGAAGGATGTTGCATTTGTGTACGTTCCAACTAATGAGCAAAGAGCAAATATCTTTACCAAGCCATTAAGTAAAGATCAATTCAACAAGCTAAGGGAGTCAATTGGAATGTCCAATCCAATTTAAAGGCAAATCCTAAAGACAATTTAGGATTAGTTTGAAGCTCTATGAGTCAAGGAATCAGGAAAAGAAGAAGAAATTATGTTGACTCTGGATCCAGAACAAAGACTGCCTGCTCAGTAGACAGAAAGGACAAATGGCAGTGAAACCACTAAAAAATAACTATACACATTTTAAATTTCAAATGTCTATTGGGTGTTATACGCGCGATAAAATTAAATGGCTGATTTAAAAATAAATCGTTCCCATTCTCCGGTTTTAACACCATTTACCTCTCTCTCAAATTCTGTCTGCCTTGTCATCAATCCAGTTAACTTTAACTGCATCCGGACTACCATTATACCCTCACTTTGGAAGTTCTATATAAACACCCCAAATTTCCCCTTTGTCTTCATGCGAGCAACTTACTATTGTTACTCAACAAATTTCTATTTCCAAACCATAATCTTTCAAACACTCTCAAATGGCAGCCATAATGACCAACAACCAAATCCAAACCCTTACTCCATAAAACATCATTGTAGATTTTGATCTCAAATATAAAGATTTCATACCTATAAACCTCAAAACCACTGGCTCTGTAGTTCCCACTGACTACTTGGGAGATAATTTCCTCTTTCAAACAGACCCATTCTCTAAACTCATAGAGGATAAACACTTCGGAGATTTTTTTCCCAACCTATTCAGAATTAGTGAGTGAGTTCTACACCAATCTGAGAGCTCACTCCTACTATGATGCTCTCAGAACTAAAGTTCAGGTGAAGGAGATAACAATTACACCAGAGTTCTTTTAGAAGCATCTGAATATGAAGAACGTTGGACTTCAGATGAGAACTACTGGAGATGAATTAAAGGTGAAATATCATCCTCAAATTTGGCTTCCTGCCATGTACTTTAGAGACAGGTTCTCCACCTATTGGCCATAAGCTCCAAAGATCCTACAACATGTTCTTGCCAAATTAGTCCTTATCCGGAGGAGATCCTTAACCACAGTGTCTTCCTTCCAACACCGTGTGCTGCAGCACTGGGCAGAGTGTAGAGAGGTGAACATGCCAGTATTGATCATCCACTTCCTCATACAGCACAGGAACTCCCACGGTGCCCTGATCACCAGAATCCTATTGGCAAATGAAGTAAATTTCTCTGCATTGAAGTCAGTCCAGGGGAAGGAGATTCTAGAGAAAAATTTCAAGAAGCTGGCCTATAGAGAAACCTGGGATGAAGCAAAGGCCGTTAAATAAAGGGATGAGAAAAAGAGTAGGGCCAGGAAGGCAGCAAATTTAGTTAAAGAAGCCCCTATTCCCAAGAAGGATGGAACCACCAAACCTAAAGCATCAAAATAGCTGGCTCTTGTTCCAATTGAGAAAGATGATGAGGATACCCAAACCCTTACTGAACTGATGAATAAAAGCCCTAAGAAGCCTAAGCCAATGGGAGGCTAATAAAGGCAGGAGCTAAGAAGGGGAGGAATGTGGAAACCCTAGGGGTTATGGTGGAGGATAAAGCTTCGGCTGTGGCTAAGGTAATTTTAGCCGGAAGAAGAAAGGTAGGAAAAACCTTGGGTGAAATCCAGGCTGATAATGAAGAGGATGAGAAGAGTAGGGATGAAGCTTTGAAACCAAAGAAGAGGTAGTTTACCAGAAAGGGCTGTACTTTTGATGAGCCTGTGGTAGCCCAGAAAAGCAATACAAAGAAGCCAGCCAGAATTGTTATAGATGAGGAAGCTGTGAAAAGGGCTGAAGTAGCTGAATTGGCTAAGGCTAGAAAAACCAACAGCAAACATGTGCTCCGATCTACTGAGGAAGTCACTCCAGATGATCCTCAGTATGAAGTAATAAAGGAGGCTATCAAGGATATTGATAGAATAAATAAGCTCACAACGGAAGGACCCAGAGGCTCTTTCGATGCCCAGGCTATTCTCATTACTCCAACAGACCTGAAAACCCTTGTCCAGAATTCAGAAGCAGACCTATTTATCTTCAAGGCCAAAATTGGATAGAAAATTTGCTCAATCCGAAAGTTGAGAACATCAATGAAGAAAGACCTAAAAAAGCATGTAAAGAGGGTGTTGAGGACACTACCAACAAACCAGGGGAAGTGGTTAAAAGTCTGAAAAAGGCATATGAAGGGAAGATTGAGGACATTTCTAGTCTTTCAGAGGTTATAGAGGTGGATGAAGGAGTGAAAGAAGCAGAAATCCCAAACATACCAATCATTGAGGTACTTTCTGCTCATAATTCTGAACATATTAATGCTGTGTTTTCTGAGGAAACAACTATGCCTAAAGACAACTTGGATACACATACTCAAGATGTATCTAACGAACCAGAGTCCAACCCAGAACAAATCATTCTAGAGGAGGGACTAGGTCTGGGATCCGATGAAAATGTTTCTAAAGCAAATTTAAAGGGTGAGGCCAGTCCGGCGGAAAGGTCGGATAAAAGGGATGTAGAAGAAGAAGAAAATGAAGAAGATGATGATAAAGAGGAATCCTATAGCCTTAAATAATCCGGGAGCAGTTCAAGTACCGGAGAAACCTCATCCTCCTCTTTTGGTGATCTGCAAAAACCCAGAACTGTGAATCCCCATCCAACTAGGCATGAAAAATTGAGAGTAGCTCTCAGACTGATAGAAGAAGCCATAGTTGAAGGGCATAAGGAAGATAATATCTCCAAGGCACTCCAGGAGGTGATTGGAACATTGAAATCTGTGGAGAAACTTTTACAGGGAAAATCTCATTCTCCAGATTTACAGTTTGATATTGGGGAAATAAAAGGAAGTGTGCAGAGAATTGAGAAGAAAGTGGAGGATTTTCCCACTACTGAATTGGTGGTAGAAGTTTCCCTTACCAAGGTCACTTCGATGCTGGAACAGATCAGCACAAGTATTACAGAAGCAAGTCACTATGCAAATCAGGCTAACACAGGAGCCAATAATAATTGCGCTACCCTCATGGACAAAATCACCTCTGCCTCCACTAAAATCACAAATGAGCTGAAGGAGTATTTGGATACCAAGTTTGAAAGCTTGGAAAAATTTATTCCTGGACCAGTTGTAGAAGGTAGCAAGGATACTATCTTTGAACTAAAACTGCTAAATAAGGAACATCAAGCTACATAAGAAATGCTCACAAATTTTCTTGATGAAGCACTCCCTAATCTCTTAAGGAAGCAGGTGGACGAGATCAGTGATGACAGTGGCAGCCATGCATCCGGATCCAATGACTTGATCAAAGCCCTTCAAGAGGCTTTTCACAAAGATCTCACTATACTCAATTCCAATATCCATAATGTCCAGAGAGATATCTGCTAGGATATTGAATCTTTAAAGTTAGGTATGGCTAATCTATCCATCTCCTCTTCCAGTCCTTCATCTTCATCTTCACCTTCAATTCTGGAATGCCACCTACTCCATGTACTTCAGGATCTTGTCCAACACAATGGAGACACAGGCTTCTTTGGACATAAAGGGATGGCTACACTCCTAAAGGCACTTTTCCCTTACTTTAATGAAAAGGATCACGAACACATTCTAACTATGCATTCATACATCACAAAGTCATATACCTAACTCCGAAAAGTCTTCCGGCCCCTCCATCTAACTCCAGCCATAGTTAACACTATCATCGAGCGCAGAAGACATGTAAATCTGGATCATTCCATATACTCAAAGGCATGGAAGGAGAGCTGGGATGGTAAGACCTATATGGTTATAGACCCCTAAGCTGATGCAAACAAAAACAGGGAGGATAAAGCTAAAACTGAAAAGGGGGAGAGGAGCAAAGGCAAGGAGAAGAAACGAGCTATATAATAATTGCAATAGCTAGAGTTATTTTTCACTTATATATTTCTGTAACATGTAATCCAAAACTTCATTGATATTAACTATTATTAATAGTAGAAGTATATATAGTGAAAAATTACTACAAAAAATTACTTCTAAAGTACAATATGCAATTGTACTACAAAAACCTTAGAAGCTAGAATTGAAAAATGTTGGGGGAGCTAGGGATGCTAAAATTATGGGGGAGTAAAAATTGTAAACGAGTAAGTATCAAAAATCATACTTAGATCATAAAACCCCTTTCCTTATGCTTAGATGACTTAGGTTTTTGTTTCCAACAAATGGGGGAGATTGTTGGAAACAATGATCCAAAAAACGAAATAATCCATATTATGTTTGAAGTAAACAAAACACCTAAGTACAAAAAGACCTAAGTCACTTTATCCGAACACATAACCAAAACATCCCAAGTCTAAGTCAATTATTAAAGTAAAGACATTCGTAAGGATGAAAGGAAAGCATTTGGATAGAGTTTGGAAAGGAAACAAACTGCTAACTCCTTGTACAGTAGCATCCGGAGGAAGAATGATTGAATAGCATCCGGATATCAAGAGAAAAAGTGACATAGTTATAAAGATAAAGGGAAAAGTTTTAAAAATAAATTTTCCCACCGTCTTTTTGGTCTACTAGTCAAAGATCCTTTTCCCCATATGCAAGATAAAAGACAGCTAGCATACTTTTTAGAAAAGGACAGAAGGACTGACACAGGAAAGAAAAAAAGGGAACAACCTTTTTCACATAGATCAATAAGAAAGGCGCATGACAGACGCATTCTGAACTACTGGCGTAAGAGCTAGTGAATCACTAAAATACAAAGAAAATGATCACTGACAACTTTTCAGCCTCAATCCCAAGGATTCAAATGGGTCAAGATCTCTATCTAATGGATTGATCAATGGTTCTGGAAGTGCCACATATTACCTTATCAACGGTGAAGATTTAATTCAAGTTCATCAATCCATAGCGGCTAAATTTATGATGGAAGACTATAAAAGGTAAGCTTCACAAGTTAAGAAGGTGCTGGTTGTTTTCAAGAAAGCATTCATGAGAAAATTCGCTATTATAATTAGTAACTCAATCCCTCCAAGAATCAATCCATTCCAAATCTGTTTGTAAGGATTCCCAAGTGAGTTTTAAACTTGAGGAACTCTAAAACCAAAACCTTTGAGAAAACCAAACTGTAAAAGATCTCCTACTTGGATGAGTGGTGAGATTGGGATATAGCTTGAAGTTGGTACTTCGAGTAGGATCTCCTAGTAGGACTCAGCTTAGATTTGGGGTAGAAATCTAAGTGGTATATCCTGCTAAAGACAAGAGAACTCAGCTAGGAGTTGGTGCTTTTAGTGATATATCCTACATCCGGAAGGGCTTACCATCCGGAGATAAATTGTAAGGATTGATTCTTGCCAGTTGGAAAGGAATCAAGTAGTGGAAAAGCTCGGAGGAAGGAAGCTTCGGGGAATGGAGTAGGTGGGGCTGAACTAGGATAAATTCCTTGTGTTTGATTTTCTAACTCTTTACTTACTTGCATTATATTTTATATCTGCATCATCTAGATCAATTACATCTGAAACACAATCAAACACGCTACACAAAGACTTTTTAAAGTCTGTTAATTCCTCAAAAAAGGGTCATTCACCCACCTTTGACCTTATTTAGACCCTCACAGGGACCAACAACTTAGTCAAACACATAAGCAACAATAGGTTCTTTGGCTACAAGTGCGGTCTGACACTTCTTAAGTCCTTATTTCCAAATTTTGACAAGAAGGACCAAGCTCATACCTTAAAGATGATTCCTGACATGACCAGATCCTATAAGGAGCTCTGGAATCCACTAAAGTCAGTCCATCTCCTTCCAGCAATGGTTGAGACAATTATTGAAAAGTACTTACAAGGTAATGTGTACTACTCTGTCTACTCAGAGGCCTGGTAAAAGAATTGGGATAAAAGAACCTATATGGTCATTGACCACCAAGCTGATGAAAACCAAAAGGGGGAGAAAGGAAAAGGAAAAGAGGGAGAGTCATCCAGTAAGGGAATTAAATGAAGAATTGATTATCTCTTAGAATAGCTATCTGTTATACAATGTAAAAATCTGTAATAGCTAGTTCTATTTTCACTTATATATTTCTATAACTGTAATTCTTGAACTTCATGAGGTTAACTATTATTAACAACAAAAGTATATATAGTGAAAAACTTATACTCAAAATTGCTTCTAAGTATAATCTATAATTGTACTTCAAAAACTTAGAAGCTAGAATTCAAAAATATTGGGGGAGCTAGGACGCTTAGATTATGGGGGAGTAAAACTTGTAAATGACCAAGTATCAAGAATCATACTTAGCTTATAAACCCCTAGTCTATGTGCTTAGCTTTTTTTTCCATCAAATGGGGGATATTGTTGGGAAACAGTAATCCGGAAGAATTAAATTCCAGAACAAACTAGATCAAGTTTGAAGAAAACAAAAACTAGAAACAAAATATTAAGGGATAAATCTTGTTATCTCCTTAATCCAAAGAAGGAAGCATCTGATCCAAAACAAATCTTATGGACACTCATTAAAGACTACAAGTACCCTAGCATATAATGGAAGGATCCAGTAAAAGAAAGGAAATAAACTTTGAACCACCCAAATTAGCATCTGGAAGAAGATTGATTGTATAGCATCTGGATATAACAAGACTAAAGTCATCCGGAAGATAGTTAAAAGGACAAAGGGAAAAGTTTCAAAAATCACTTTTCCCTCCACCTATTTGGTCAGAAAGTCAAAGATCCTTTCCCCTTACAAAAGACAAAAATGACAGCTAGCACTTTTCAGAAAAGGATATAAGGACTGAAGGAGGAAAGATAGACCAATAGGAAATGAGTGTGAAGATCGCACATCCAGACTACTAGCATAAAAGTTAGTGAATCACTAAAATATGAGGAAAACGATCACTGATAACTTTTCAGCCTAAATCCCAAGGATTCAAATGGGTCAAAATTTGAGTCTAACGGATTGATCAACGGCTCCGGAAGCTCCACATATTACCTGATCAATGGTAAAGATCTAATTCAGTTTTAACAACTCACAACGGCTATATTTATGATAGAAGTCTATAAAAGGAAAGCTTCACAAGTTGAGAAGATGCTGGTTATTTTGAGAAAGCATAAATAAGAGAATCTGCTATTGCAATCAATTATATAATCCCTCAAAGAATCAATCCATTCCAAATCTATTTGTAAGGATTCCCAAGTGAGTCATAAACTTGAGGAACTCCAAAATCAAAATATTTGAGAAAAACAAAGTGTGAAATCTCATACTTGGGTGAGTAGTGAGATTAGGATACAGCTTACAGTTGGTGCTTTAAGTGGGATCTCCCTGTAGGACTCAACTTAGATTTGGGTAGAAATCTAAGTGGTATATCTTGCTAAAAACAAGAGGACTCACCTAGGAGTTGGTGCTCCTAGTGGTATATCCTACATCTGGAAGGGGTTACCATTCTGAAACAAATTGTAAGGCTTAATTCCTGCCAGTTTGAAAGGAATTCACTAGTGGAAAAGCTCGGATAAAGGAAACTCTAGGGAATGGAGTAGGTGGGGCTGAACTAGGATAAAATTACTATGTTTGATTTTGTAACTCCTTACAATATTGCATAACATTTCATATTTTCATCATCTAGATCCATTATATCCGGAATATAATCAAACATGCTACACAAGACTTTTAAAGTCTGCCTATTTCCGCGAAAAGGGTCATTCACCCCCCTCTGACCTTATTTAGACCCTCGCAGGGACCAAAAATAGTCAGTCATAAAATTTGAGTAACTATCTATTAAGGACATCAGCACAAGGTTGATACTTAACTCATGATTCAGTTCGAATCCCACTCGATTCATCCTCTCAAGGTATCCCAAGAATTTTAGTAAATGTTGAGAGACAGAGGTGCCAGCCTGCATCTTGGTTCCTAAAAGGAGTCTGGAGGTCTCATACCTCTCTGTCCTTTCTCACTCAGCAAAGAGCTCCTCAAGATGGAGAACCATATCCTCTAAGTTCATGTTCTCATGTTATTTCTGAAGCTCACGATTCATGGACCCCAATATTATGCATGTCGTAGTCTCACGATCTTTATTGTGCTTCAACCAGGCATCATGTTCCACTTGATCCTCAACATCAGGTTCAACGGGGAAAATTTCATCTAGAATATAGAAAATTCCCTCAGATCTGAGAATTATTCTCACAGCTCGGAACCAATCAGAAAAGTTTGAGCCATTCAGTTTGGTGTCAAGTAACAGACGGAGATTAATGTTAGAAGTCATTTTCAACCTAAGATATAAGAAAAAAAATTGTTTAGATTTTAGTATTTAGTACATGTATTTAATATAAGGACTTCGAATATTTTCTTGGAAATATACAATAGCCCATTCTATTGAATTCGGGAAGTTTAGCCTAGCTAAATTTCCAAGTAGGTAGCATCTATAACTAGTCTATTATGATCCCCAATTGTATGAGTAAAATCATATTAGTAAGTTATAGTTGGAATCCCATTCCATTTACATCGTATGCAATTGCTAATTTATTCAAGTTCCCTAATGTCAAGGGATGTGTATTCTTATATTAGCATCTCCTAGAATATGTCTCAAAACTGTGGCTAGTCCCCAATTTTATGGTGGACTACCCCAGTCCTGTTAAGGCAGACCCTATCTCAATTTTTATAACAGATCGATGTAGATGAAAAAGGAATGCTTTGCGCAACACTTTTGTAGCCCAAGAAGACCATATTATAAATTTGGGTAGGGAAGACAATTACTTGCCTTAATATCTTTACTTTGGGATTTTATAGGTGTTAACCGTTGCATCCAATCTAGGATTTTATCAGATGGACATATTTATAATAATATATATTAATTCAGAGAATTCTAGAATTAATTTATAAGATCCAACCTTAGGTGGGTTCAAGCCCTTTATTATAATTATTTCATCGACCTAGATTATATGCAATATTATGAACATAATTTATTTATTACATATTTCACATTTACGTTAAGCTTTTATTCAATAAATTTAATTTTTACTTTATTATGGAAACACATATAAGAACATCTTATATACTAGAAATAAAGCAGTCCATATTTAATCCCCTCTTTGTTAACCCAAGTTGCACCGATATATCACTAGTACAAAAAAGGTCATTGCGCACGGTTATTTTAGGCCTACCCAGATGGTTTCAAATCGTCCGTAAAGGTCGTGACGCGAATGATCGGGCTTATTGCGGACGATTTTGAACCGTCCATAATAAGGATCCTTGCAGATGGTTTTTTAAGAAAAACCGTCTGTAATAGACTGACAAAATGGCCCCTGAACATATATAGACACAAGCTTGGAAAAACATGGATTCTCTTGGACTAATAAATTTCGTTCTTTTAATTCATGTAAACTGAAAGCGTCTATAACCCATGTAACTTATATAATTTATTGAGTCTTTGATAAATTTTGAGTAAGTTGGGCAAGCTTATTCGAAATTATCCATATCTATTTTCTAACCTTGAAATGAAATCCTAAGTTCATCTATTGTTCCAAACAATTAATAAAACTTAAAACATTTCATAAAGAAAATAAAATTCAGTTTGCTTCTAACTTAATTATGCACTAAATAGGCAGACTTTGATACCACTGTTGGAAACTGATAATCACTTTGAACATGCATAACAGGCATGGCGGAAAATCAAAAATTTTTCCCTTGTCCCTAGGAACTCCTATTAGTTGCATATTAAATAAAGCCTTAACTAAATAATTCTCTACCTAGGTTAACATGCATAGGCTAGGCATACCATAATTCTAAATTATATCCTAGCATAAATATTTTACATTAAGCATGTTATAACTCTAAGCTATAACCTAAGCATAAAATAAATTAGCATGTAAAACAACCTAAGCATAATTATTAAGTCTAAAAATGCTTAAAGAAAAAGACCTAAAAATTAAAAGAGAAAGAATGGAAACTTACCAGTTGAAGCGTGCTTTAGCAGAACCTCCTTGCACAAGCCTCCAAGCCTAGGATAGCCTTTATGAGTATCCACACAAAGCCCACCAACCGAAACCTCCCAATAAGGAAGAACTAAAGAGCCTTGAGTAGCTGCTAGACCACTCTAAAAGTCTACTCAAAAATATTAACTAGAGGTGCTCGAATAAATTCAAGCTCCTCAAAAAGAATTGTGCTCTAAATTCAACTTGAGAGATAGCACGTGGAATCTCAATTCAAGACTTAAAAGAGAGCGAATGGTTTGATTTGAAAGGGGGGAAGGCAAAGCCTATTTATAGGCTTGGAAGAGCAATTTTGCTCCCCCATTTCCGATGTGGGATGTTCATTTGCACATCCCACACGTGGGTCATGCCCGCGGGTCACAATGACCCTGGAGTATGTTGTGTGCACAAGGCAAGCCCTTTACGGGCTTGCCTTGTCCGCGAGCTGGGCCTCGCGGCCCATGCTGCGAGCCCAGCTTGCGGTGCACCATTGGGTTGCGCCTTAGGTAGCCCATTTTCATGGGCTGCCGCGAGCACTGCCCAGCAGTGCTCGCACACCTTTCGGTGCACTCTCGCCCACCCGAGCCTATACAAAATATATATTGTACTCTCGGTCCAATTCAACTCGCCAAGGAAAAATTCCCCTTTTAATCCTTTTCAAATAAATATTTATTTTATGACCCTAATAAATTAGTTACCAGTCAAAATAAATATTTGGCTTATCCAGAAAATGATCTAATCATTTTAATCAACACTTTAATTTATTCATGACCCTAATAAAATTAGTTACAGGTTAAAATAAATTCTTGTTCTAATTAAATAATAATCCAATTATTATTATATTATATTTTTGTAATAGAATAAATCTATTAATTCTTTACTCAGTCCGATGAAGGACCAATGTGTGTGACCTTATATGATCCTGAAGTATTGAGCTATTAAGGCTTAACTAATTCTTGTTCTATAGGAATTATTGGCTCAAGGTTCTAGACCGTAAATAGAACTCGATTACCGTAAACGACTGAAGTACGCCTCTAGAAAGGGTCTACCATCCCCTATTATTCGGAATGTCATTTATACCTATGACTTAATCCTGATTAATGCAATAGTTGGCCAATGCGATGAACTCCTTCCATTCTTTAATATTAGTGCCATCTAGTTTATTGGGTTTGGTCGAAGTGTTAACCCACTAATAGTGAGGTTGCTCCGAGCTATCCTAGTTATTTACTTGTTTACCAAAGTGTATTGATTTTTACCATAATGTGTTTGACTAGAAACTATTTCTATCAAACACATACTCTGATCAAAGGTTTTTAGCAACCATCACTTCAACAAGTAGCCAGGTACAACGCCTTAATATATTCGGAGTGATGGATTCGTTCCGACTACATAGCTTACCAACGTGTTGTCATCACCATACCCGTAATCACCCTTGACACCCTAAATTAATGAGTGCATAGGTATGTCCCAAAACATACTGATAGTACCACATAAGGCAACTAGTATCTCAAGTATAAGGATATTCGCAAACCTACTGCATAAAGATAAATACTAACACTATGATATATTTACCAATTATTTATCTTATTGAGGCCTCTAATATATCTTCTAGATATATCCATGTATCAAACTTAAGGCACCACCTTCAGTCTTAGGAGTTTAACTACTTGGACCCATTCTAAGAAAGTTGACCACATGCTAGCCTTACTGTCTCATCAATATCCTTTCTTGATGAAACTATGACTAGGATAGTTTCAACATAATCATAACTACACATGAAGTAGGTCTCACTAAGTATAGTCCCAATATAATTGCTCTCACTTTATGCTATGATAAGTAAAAGACTCTTGTACACATATATCAATGGATATATTTTAACCAGTCGTATTATATATATATATATATATATATATATATATATATATATATATATATATATATATATATATATATATATATAAACACATCGATATAAATAAAAGATTAAATGCCTTTATTAATTAAACAAATTATTCATACCATTACATAATTAAGATATATTGCCCTAGTTGCCTTAAGGGAATACATCATGTCCAACAGCTCAAGAAGAGACTACTAGTTTGACTACTAGTGTTGCCAAGCTTGACCAAGAAGACCCTCTGCCTGTGGAGGAAGATTTAAATAATGTTTTTTTTAATGTCACAAACATTTTTACTAAGGCATACCATGAATAAATTGATGCATTTTTCATTCACATCTTGTTTGAGTACTTCATTCTTAAAGATACCATACACTCATAAAATCAATATTCTTAAAAAGTTCATCATGTTCATTAAGTGGATTAAAGTTGATTACATCGCAATGGCATAAAGTTCCAATGATTAAAACTTACCACCAAAAAGAGAGATAAAAAGTGCTTAGCAAACATGATAGCCTTAGGTCTTGGCCCATCTTTCTTCATGAAGGGGAAAAGGGTACACATCGCCAAGAAAGAAGACTAAGAGACGTAAAAGGATACAAGGAAGACATACTCCACAAAACACCATTAAAGAGAAGGACCCCACAGCACATTCACCAAACTAAGATTAAGATCCTAATCCAATGCTCATCCAAAACCTTCAAAAGAAGAAACTATCCCACCCAACAAATGGGCATTTCTTATCAATGTAGGTACCTCCAATCCTTCTTGGACCTATATTTCCATCAAAATATCCCTCTAAAAATGTTTTTTCAGTTTGTTTGAAAGAAAGATGAACCTTTACCTGACACAATGGTCGTAAACCTTTCTTCATAATAACAGGATCTCCTTCTTTTATAGAAGAGAACAACCTTTTCCTTTCACACCAACAACAAGAGAAGGGATTAAAAGCCTTGACCACCTACAAATGTACCAGCAGCGCATGGCCAGAGCCTACAATAATAGAGTTAAATACCTAAAACAACCTCTCAAGGTGGGTAATCTGGTTCTCAAACAGCTATGCCAAGTCAACACCGATGCTAGGGGAAAGTTTAGACCTAATTGGGAAGGACCGTTCGTGATTAAGAAAGTCCTTGGGAAAGGAGGAATCAAGCTTATGGACATGGATGGAAATGAGTTCATAAATCTAGTGAATCAAGACAGGCTTAAGCATTATCATGTCTAGGTTAAAAGAAATAAATCATAGAAAAGCAGTACACCATAAAAAATATAGAATAAAATACTCGTCGGTTGGCGATCCTTGTGTCAGTCGGGCAAAAATTAGGGTACCCCAACTCAAAAAATAAAGCCCGCTAAGTTGAAAACCCAAAAAAGGAGGCTTAGGCAAAAGTTAGGGCATTGAGAGAAAAATGTCAGTTGCTTTCTGGAAAATCTATAAAAGGACCAGTAGGCAGTAGGGGTTAACCATTGGAAATTGTTATCATTGCCTATTTACTCAAGTTAATCTCATCAATGAACATGTTATGATTTGGTAAGAATCTTGGTCTAATGAATGCATGCATGTCTGTAGGTGAAATAATCGCAAGTATGTGGACATCAGTTTTTTCTCTACATTTTATGCTTTTTGTTGTTATCATTACTGCGCGTGCATTATTCAACAAAAGACGAAAATACCAATAAGCCACAAAAGAAATAAGATTTATACAAAAAGTCAGAAAAAGTCTGTTGGATTGGAAACCCTAAAGGGAGATTCAGGAAAAATTTAATACAAAAAAAAAAGAAAAAGAAAGAAAGAAAAGGAAAATAAAAGTAAATGTTTGATAGGTCATCTCACGCTAAATGGTCTATGTAAAAATTAGAACTCGATTAAAAAATGCCAGTATTTTGCACTTATTTTATTTTCAAACATCATTCGAATTGTGGTGCTTCACAGTTGGGATTCCTCGAACTCAATTCCCCCACTGTATAGCCGCAAAAAACTGCGTATCTCCAGAAGTGCTAATCTAAGCTAACCAGCTTTGGTATTACTTGTCAGCCTAAACTTGGGCCATTTTCGTCCTGATCAGGAACTCCGTGTGTTCAACGATTAACCCACTTGACCATGTCGTGCTCTAAACAATCCCCATTGGTTAGTCCTCATGAAGTCTCTCCAGCTATTTTGCATCAACCTATGCCATCCCCAATCACCGTCGGGGTTATGTGATCAGTTTTTTAGTAAGATATGCCAAGGGGCTGCATGAATCAACAAGAAATAATAGTATTTAGCAATTCCAACGTAGAAAAGGAAAGTTTAGATATGAAGTAAAGAAAAAGTGTTTGTGTAAATAACATCCATGTTTATACAAAAGTAAGCCATGCAGGGCCCAAAAATGTCCGAATAGAAAGCATAAGAAGGCCTAGTCTAAGCTGTCGTGGGATTCTGATCCTAAGGGAAGCCTTGAGTCTGGTCCTAGGTATCCGAAAATAGGGCCCAGACATCGAATATCATCTGGTCCTCGACCCCAGTGGCACTCTCAATAATCATAGCATCGGTCACCTCATCATCAGCAGCAGGAACAATTGAGCCAGCACCCTCAGCATGAACCCCAGCCAGATCCCCAGTATGCTCCCCGATCGGCTTTACTACCAGACAATCTTCCCCATCTCTAGCCTCCTCCTCTACCTTTTTATCAACCTCATCCTCATCTGCTCTAGCTACCCGAGCCCCAGCTGATACCACTCAATACGCAGAACTGTGATCCTCTAAGGTGGAATCAGATGGCTCTGGTGCCTCCCTATTCTCTGTAAGTCCGGTCAGCTATGCCTGTAACACCTCAGCCTTGGCTCTCGCTCGGGCAGTCTCTGTTCTGGCCCTCTCAAGCTCCTCCTTTAAGGGCATGACTTGCTTAGCCTCAATGATAACGTTATACAATTGCTCCTCCAAGAACTTGGCTCGCTCCTCGGAGGCATCCAAATCCCGGGTAGACTTGTCGCGCTCTATGGCCAGTAGAGTCTACAATAAAAATCAAAAGATCAATGCACGTATATAAATGTCATGGCATGTATCATGCATAGTTTGTTAAATTTTACAGATAATGGAAACTCATCGAGGCTAAAGCATCATACACCAGCAGCAGATCCCTGATAGGGAAGAAGCCCCTCGCAATCCTCTACGCCTCAGCCACGGTCGCCTGAAAAGGAAATCATGTTAGTCTAAGTCAAACATTTCAGGCAATCAATAAAAGCAATTTTAAGAGTTGAGTTTTCTTACATAAGTGGAGCTGGATGGAGCAAAGCAAATGGTATGGACAGACTCCTTAAGTCCCCTAGCAGCTTACTTCCCTGAATGGTCGAGGAGGCAGAAGGTAGAATCAAGGTTCGTGCTGAGGACCCCCTCTCGAATCTCCCCACCAATGACTCCAGATCAGCAGGGGCAGCAGTAGCAACAAGCCTCTTTCGCGTGGAAGTGGAAGGCTAAAACAATGGTCATTCATGCTCAAATTCACAATTAATTTTAGAAAGTAATAAAGGAATTCACAAAGTCTGAGTTAAAGAAATACTTGAGAAGACGAAGTGGCAAGCTTAATCAGGCCCTTATCCCCCCATGCTCCATCCTCATCATCATCATCATCATCGCCATCATCATCATCCCTATCACTGTCTCTATAGTGGAACTCATGGGCAGTGTCCTCAAAATGGATCCTCTCACAGGGGGGAGGAGTGAAGACTCAATGAAATTGGCGTAGGAGCTATCCACCGACTCCACTTGGGCTACCTCACCCAAAAAATATATCACCCAATCTGCCTTAGGCATCAGATGAGGCTAGTAAACCCCCAAAGGAACTGATGGAGGGATGAACCTCTCCCAATAGTGCTAGTCTGCCAGCCCTGGACTCGCTTCCTAAAGTACCACTCAAGGGAGAGTAGCGACTCTAGTACAAAGCTGCGATCATCCACGCTCGCCCTAATCTCCTCAAGGTCACCATGGATGACCATCCTCTCCCACAGGTCATGAATGACCTGCAAAAAGTAAATGCACTATGAGAATTCAAACTTTGTAACTACAGTTCTACTAATAATTTGTTAAAATGTAAAGCGCAGGTTTGATATGAGAAAGATTACCCGATCATAGCGTAACTGGAGTAGGAACTCCCTATACTCAGTCGCAGTCCCAGCCTTCTGCTACTATGGCCCCATCCATCAATCAATGATATATAGAGTCTTGGGCTGACTAGCAAGCCAGATCTAGGGATGAACCGATGCTCAAAGGCTTATTGCATGAAGATAAATACTAACACATTAATATATACACCAAGTGTTTACCTTACGGCGGTCTCCAATATATCTCTCAGATATATCCATGTGTCAAACTTAAGGCACCACGTTCAGTCCTTAGGAGATTGACTGCTTGGACCCTTTCTAAGAAAGTTGACCACGTGCTAGTCTTACCGCTTCATTAATATCCTTTCTTGATGAAACAATGACTAGGGATAGTTTAGACATAATCATAATTGCACATGAAGCAGGTCTCACTAAATATAGTCCAACTATAATTTCTCTGACTTCATGCTATGATACGTCAAGGACTTTCATATACATACATCAATGAATATATTTTAACGAGTCATAATATATTTATAAGCACATCAATATAAATAAAAGATTAAATGCCTTTATTAATTAAACAAATTATTCATACAAGTACATAATTAAGATATATCACCCTAATTACCGTAAGGGCATACATCATATCCAATAGTATATCCCCATGAATCTGGCATTCATGACACTTCCTGACCTTGTCAACACAGTCAGCATTCATTGTGGTGCAGAAGTACCCCATTCTCTGAATCTTCTTAGCCAAAGCCATTTGGTTCATATGCGGGCCGTAATCCCCTTAGTGCACCTTGGTCATTACCTTTTCTTCCTCTTCTTTTATCAAGCATCTCAACAATAAACCTTCAGCTATCCTTTTGAAGAGATCCTCATCAACTAGTCTAAACTGTGTTGCCAATCTCTTGAGGGTCACGTAATCTGAACTTAATAACCCTCAGGGACATTCTACTTTTCTTAGGAACTTCTTAATGTCATCATACCAACAAGACTTTTATTCCTCTATAACCATAACTCGAACCTTCTCATGAAATGGGGAACAAGCCATTTCTATTACCAACGGACGGATGGGTTGAGCCTCTTCTCCCTCCCATATTGAGGCCAAGGTAGCCAAAGAGTTGGCCACCTAATTCTCATCCCTTAATATATATTGGAAGAAGCATTGCTGAATTATACTGATAAATCCCAAACCGCTTCCACATAGGGCATGAGCAACTCTTCTTTGATTTCCCACTCCCCTAAAATGTGCTTTATCACTAATGCAGAATCTCCTATCACCCTTGCTTCCTTTGCTCCTACTTTTAATAGAGCA
The DNA here is from genome assembly GCA_947683365.1 of Euphorbia pulcherrima. Lineage (NCBI taxonomy): Eukaryota > Viridiplantae > Streptophyta > Magnoliopsida > Malpighiales > Euphorbiaceae > Euphorbia > Euphorbia pulcherrima. Next base: position 31,104,517 of record CANTUS010000001.1, read on the forward strand.
TTAAGACCGAAGAGAAAAGCTTCATATTCAGCTCCATTATTAGTGACTAGAAATTCCAATCGTTTGCTCAGTGGGATAACCTCACGTTGAGGCATGATGATGATTACCCCAAGACCAACACACTTTTGATTTATAGCCCCATCAAAATACATGATCCATTTAGCCTTCTCTACTTTCGCTGCAACTAACTGCTCGTCAGGAAAATCTTGGTTTTCGACATAATCATACTCTATAGGTTGACTTGCTAAAAATTCAGCTACTGCTCTCCCCTTGATGACCTATTTTATTATATACTCAATATCAAATTTTGATAACAAAAGAAGCCAACAAGAGAGTTTTCCTACCAATGTGGGGGATTGACAAAGATGCTTCATTGGATCTACCTCTGCAACTGCTTGAATTCTGTAAGATTGGAAGTAGTGCCTCAACTTCTTAGTTAAGCATACCATCGCAGTCACGTCTTCTCCACTACCATGTATTTTGTCTCATATTCCAACAACTTCTTACTCAAATAGTATGTGGTGTGTTTGCTCTTATCTTCCTATTCTTAGACCAACATCGCACCCCTAGACAACTCTTCTATGGCCAAATAGAGTACTAATGGCTTACCAAGCATGAGAGGTTTTAGGATTGGAGGACTCAAAAGGTAAGCTTGAAACTTATCATAGGCAATCTGGCATTGCTCATTCCACTCTATCAGTTGCTTCCTCCTTAGCATCTTAAAGATTGACTCACATACTATCGTTAACTTGGCAATAAAATGACTCACGTACTAAAGTGATCCAAGAAATGACCTAACTTCTCTTTCTATTTTAGGAATAGGCATTTCTTGAATAGCTCTAACCTTGTCAGGGTCAACCTTGATTCCTCTCTGACTGAGGATGTGCCCAAAGAGTTTCCCTGATGTAACCCTAAACACACTTTTTTAGGTTCAATCGGAGGTTATATTTCTCAATTCTTATTAAGAACCTATCCAAAATCTCAAGATGCTCTTCCCTCATGTTATACTTTACTATCATGTCATCTAAATAAACCTCAATCTCTTTATGGATCATGTCGTGTAGTAAGGCTGTCATAGATCTTTGATAAGTTGCCCCTGTATTTTTCAAACTAAAGGGCATTACCTTATAACAGTATACCCCCCACTCTGTGATGAAAGTTGTCTTGACCTTATCGATGAGGTCCATTAGGATCTGATTGTACTCAGAAAACCCATCTAAGAATGAGTACATTACGGCTTTGGCGGTACTGTCTATTAGTAAATAGATATATGGTAATGGGAAATCATATTTCGGAGAAGCCCTGTTTATGTTACGGAAGTCGATGCTCATTCTAACTCTTCCATCATTTTTAGGGACCAAGATAACATTCGCTAACCATGTCGGATACATAATCACTTGAATAAATTTAGCCTCCAGAAATCTAGTAACTTTAGTTTTGATTTTGTCTGCCCATTCTGGGCGTAATCTCCTTAACTTTTATTTGACTAGATTGAATGTGGGATCGGTTGGAATACGATGTTCAATGATTTGATGATCTACCCCAAGCATGTCTTCGTAAGACCAGGCAAAAGCGTTAAAATGTTTTCTAAGCACTTTTATCATCTCTCTTTTTCTGATAGGGGTTAAGTCATTAGATATTGTTACCATTTTTGGAGTTTCCTTAGTACCCAAATTAATGGCATGCAATGAAACATCATGAATGCTAAAAAATGTTATGCGTGTGGTCAAATGAATGCATGGTGCAGTAGCGAAACATCAAACAAGTAAGCAAAATCACTATTATTATCATTAGGATGCCCGAAGGCTACATTATTTCCATTACATATAATTGCCTTGTCATCCTCCATTGAAGGAGGGCCTTCTTGGTCACTCATCAAGATGTGAGTTAGGTCGCAGTCTAGATCTTATAATTGTTTCTCGATCAATACATCGTCCACAGTTTCCCTTGTGACTAGGGCTAGGTTTCTTAAGGCTTCCTAAATTGGTGTCTTCTTCTTATCCCCCAAGCATAAGATAGTGTATATTGAAGTAGTGAAGGTATCGATGGCCTTGTATACTTAAATCTTTGATGGGTCACTATCCTCCATTTTCTTGGCACACTTTTCTGCTTCTATGGCTGCTTAATAACACTTAGGTATAGTCTTGTATGCTTTTATAAATGCTGTCTTATAGAGGTGAGGAGATAACCCAAAGATGAATCGATCAGCTAATTCCTTCTCATGAGGTTTCCTTTTAAGAGCTACCAAGACTATTAACCATCTCTGGAAATAATCATGAACGGGCTCTCCACTCTACTGCCTTATAGCTATAAGATCATATATGGATGGTTCTACCTTTACTTTCTTAGTCTCTATGATGCGCTTCCATACCTCGTCTTCCTCTAACCCTAAGTTGAGCATGGCTATTTCCTCCCCTCTTCTCCTGGGTTCACAGATCTTTCTTTTATCAATTAGTACCGTGATAGCCTTAAGAAGACTTACACATACCTCAGGCGAGTGACCAAAGCTGACATGGTACACACAGAAGTTTCCCCTTTCTTCAGGCATTGGCTAAACATATGGTCGGAGGTGATCAGTCAACCCATATTTCTTTAGCTTTTTGAAGAGTTTTAAAAGAGGAGTTTCCCAAGGTGAGATGTCATTGAGGGTCATAGAATGAACCTTTTGATCGTGGGACATACCATAAGGTAAACCTATAAAATAAGGGAGGGTTATTCCCTTTGGCATAACCATAAAATTAGGAAACTAGCTCAGGTCCTTGCTACAGTGAACTAGTGAAATGGCCTCTTAACGGAGCAAGTGAGATCCACTACTAGCTGCGATAAGCATTGGGTTCACTGGCTGAACAGACTGACCAAATTGAGCCATAAGGATTAGATGAAATTGCCAATTCTTGCCTTGAACTGAGGTAGTAATCAAAAGATCAATACATACATGGGATGTAGTATGATGCACAATTTACAAGAATGCATGGTGGGTTAATTGCAAGGGAATAGACAACACAACACAATGCATGCGTAGCATGTCTTCCAACTTTATTCCTCTCGCCAATTCTGTAGGTATTTTCCTTTGATTACCACAAGGATAATAAAGGATTACCTAGTCTAATCTCACCAAAAAAGGGTACCTAGAGGGGAGATATTCTATGGCTTTCGATAAGAATGTGTGAGGACGTAATAAAAGTTGATGTAGTAGGTTCCCATCACACCAAGCCTCTTTTGGAGGGAGATGACAATGAGTGCTCCACCCACTCGAGTGTCCCCAATTCCTAGCGGGCATGGGTAACAGTTTTGTGAGTTTCAAGGAAAAATAAGGCACCTTAACCTAGCGCTAGAAGAAGAGCGCATCTAGCTAGAGAGAATAAGACAAGAAGATAGAGTGTAATAATTTTCCAAAATGATGAAAAATAAAACGGGTTGAATTAAGTAAATGATTTTTAGTGCTCATCTTAATCTTTTAAGATTTTAAAACAAACCAACATTTTGCAAGTTAAAAGATTACGTCCCTATCAGAGCCACCACTGTGAGTTGTCGATGACGTGTGGGTCTCCCTTGGCGCATTAAGGAAGGTGAGGCCCACTGGGGTGTTTGATTGATTTAAGCGTGATGAAACCATTTAGTTAAAGTTTGCACATTTTCACTAATTTTATGAATAAAAGAATCGAGACCTAAATCTCGATACAAATGATAGAGTCGCCACCCAAGTTGTCTACTTGGGAAAGAGTTTTGGTATGGTTCCCATTGGGTGGGAGACACATACCTTTTGGATCAGAGATTCGGATATCGGATGAGTCACTTATTTCTCATTTAGTTGATTTATAATTACATTCGCCATGTAAAACCATTTTATTTTTATCATTTGGGGAATTATTATGGAAATCCGATTTTTCTACACTCTTTCACACTCAATTCATGCGTTTACAATTTACAATAAAGTACAAACCATAACTAGGGGTATAAAAATTACAACCGGGGGAAAATGGGGGAATTACAAAAGAACCTATACATTTGTTCTAAGTTATAAAACAAAATGAAATAAATTCTCCTGCATCCACAAAGGTTAACACAATTTATAAGCCATCATAAGTTAGCATTTTGTCAAGAAAAATGTGATTATGTTAGCGTGACAGTTTTGCAATCGATAGTGCCCGGACGGCTTTTAGGATCGGAGAGAAATAGCGGGTCTTCAATGCATTTTGTTATGGAAAACACATTTTAACTTTTGTGGGTTGATTTACCGGATTATTAGTGAAAATGATCTCATGGTAAATGGTGATGTCATATTGATTTTATAGGTAAAACTGGAATTTTAGGTTCTGCCTGGGGGTCAGTACCCATACGGGGTGGGTAGGACCCGTACGGGTGTTGGGGAGGACCCGTACGGGTATGGGGGGACCCGTATGGGTTCTGTCTGGCCTAGACAAAACCTTAGTTTAATAATAGGCATAAGCTTATATAAATGGAGCAGAACATCAGAAATAATGGTAAAATAAATGAGATGTGAGTCTCTTTGAAACTCAGGAGCGTACCTTTACGACTTGAATCTACTTTGGAGCGATCCCTGTACTGAGAGAGAGTCTAGCTCAAGTAGATGATGAAATGGTGATTTTAGGAATGTTCAGGCGAGTATTTGTATGGAAGGAACCTCCCCCAAATCCTAGTAAATAAAGCTAGAAATGAATAAAACATGGATAAAACCTCAAGGAATGGGTTTTCTCCCTATTTTATACCTTCTATACCTCAATTATCCCCTTTCTATACCTATGAAAACTGCTGGAATGTCATAAACTATGTACTATCTTTTCTTATATGTGTCCCCTTTGAAATGAGGTAAAACCCTCAATTTATAGGGAGGAAATTAAGTCTGAACGCAATAAATTACATTCATGACTTGATTTCTCCCGAAACGGTCATGATCTGTATGCCATAAAGCCTATTTAGGAAAATATGAGACTCGTACGGGTTCCTCCCAGGCGTATAGGGAACTTGACCCTTACGGGTCCATTAGTGGTGTTGTACCACTAAGTGTGACCCGTACAAGTCCCTAAGGCTAGATTAGGTCTCCAGACTCAGCCAAACTCAGCTTTGCAGTAGTAGGAACACCACTGATGGATAACACTTGTAAAAGATTGCATTATCTAACTCTCATCATAATTTCATGAGAAGGATCGTTAAAATTTAATGCTCATAAGGTGGCAGAGCTTGAGCTCAGACTACTGGCTCTGGAATCCAACATCTAGCCCATAATAAAGTTGTGCCAGGATGGCCTGACACCAATTCTTGCCTGGCACAGTGGCAAGATCCTCAATAGCTGAGAGCAAGCTGTAGTTGAGACTGCTCGAATACACCGTAAAAAAGACGGTAGAGAGGAAGGTTAGCAAGAAGGACCAAGTGTACTGATCCCTCCTCTCCTCAATAACATAGCTCGGTTGCCCAATCTAGTATTTGTATAGGTCCCCATAGTTGAGCTTGTCCTTCCCTAGGGGATGAAGCCCAAGTAGTCTCTCCACAAACGTCTTCTCCTTATGGAAAGAGTGCCATCAGTTAGCGTAGACATCAAAATGGAGGATAGCTCCCTCCCAACTCAGCCCAGTGAGAGCACACACGTCCGAGGGGCTTATGTTAACCTCCCCAGTTGTAAGGTGGAAAGTATGGGTCATCTCCAACCATCTCTCAGTTAGGGCCGAGATAGCAGCAGGGGCAAGGGTCTTTGGAGCCTCTGGTTTGGCCCGAACAATATCTGTGAACCCAAACAAATTGATATAGGCCAATAACTCCGTATCCCTTGCACTGTGTATCTCCTCGTACCATCTCCTACAGAAATAAAGAGCCCATATAGTCTTGTATTGGAACTGTAAAGGCAAAACAATAGTTTAATAGGGTTAGGATACAGTGGGCCAGTAAAAAACTAGAAAAAATTATAGAAACCAGAGGTTTGGACATTTTATCTTAGGAAGAAGAACCTGTAAGGATGCCCTAGACCCATATGGGTGCCACGACACCACCCGTATGAAAAACAGGACTCGTACGAGTCCTCCCTACCCCTACAGGTCCCCTGCAAAAAGTGTGCCAATGGAAAAATTCCAAAATAGCCAAAATTCAACCAACGTTCAATACAAACTATCCTAAAAGCATCCTAGACTAAAGTTACATGCATTAGGCTCTACTCAAGGCTCTAAGACAACCTAAATCATGCCAAAATCGAAGAAATTCAAAAAATTCAAAAAAAAAGAAAATGGAAAATTCGAGCCACTTACTTGGAATTTTGAAGCAAGAGGGGAAAGGGAAGGCACTAGGGAAACTTTCTAGATGGGAGTGAGTCCAAGAAACGAGTCTCGAGCCCAAAAAGTGTACTCGACCAAAATCGGGCATTCTTCGAGCTCCGAATTACCTACTTATGGAAAATCCTTGCACTTGAGGGAGAAGCGACCAGTCTTAGGGATCTTTTTTTACATCTTGATCAACTTGGTCGAAAAATCGGCAGAAAATTTGAGAGAAATTGGAAACTTTGGTAAAGCGGGAAGGGGAGGAGTCTGTTGTTTTTAAAGGTTAACCCTAACACCACCTGTACGGGTCCCCATCATCCGTACAGGTCCTCCTTAGTCAAGTAACCATCCATACAGGGTCCAACGAGGCGTACGGGTCCCCCTTCATTATTTTAGGACTATTTTTGAACAAAAGAGGAGCTCCTCAGTAGTAGGGGAACATCAAATCAAAATTAAGGCCAACCCCACCTCTCTTAAACTCCTTATTTCATTTAATCAGGGGTAAAACTCCTAGCTTACCTTGATCCATGATTGAAGGGGCAAAAAATTTTGTTTACATGGAGTCAATCAAGAATTAAGGTAAGCAATTTCTAAACGATTACTAACATGGATAATTTTCATGTACAGGTTCACCCAAGCATGGAAAATTTCCCCAATATACAAGTCATCCAAGAAGACATTTCCCCCAACTAGGAAATCTATCGAGGGGCACCCCCCCTATTCCCCGACAGTGGAATTAGTCAAGGGTCATCCCCCATCCTTAGGTCCATTCAAGGGGCAATACCTTGGAAGGTATCCCCGGCAAGCAAAAAGGCAAATAATTCCCTAACAAAAGAATCAACCAAGGGGCACCCCCCCCCCCCAATTCCCCAGCTACGGAATCAACCAAGGGGCATCCCCCCAAGGTATACCCACCGAGGGCATTCAAGCCCAAAATAATTGGGCCAGACCCAACATTTCTAAACCCAGCTTACAGTTTATTTAGGGGCCAACCCCGTTCACATATCTTCACTTTTGATTGAAGGGGCAAAAATTTTTGGTCACCATAAAGTCAATCAAGAATTAAGATGTGTCATTTCAGGTAGTAACTAACGCAACATTTTTATTGTATTTTAACAAGTAACTCAAAATCCCTAGCAGGAGAGTCATCCTCCTTAGGAAAGGGATACACCATTAGTAGGAAAGTCATCTGCCTTAAGAAAGGGATACGAGGAGAAGTCATCCACCTAAGGAAAGGGATACACCATCGATAAGAAAGTCAATCTACCTTAAGAAAGGGATACAAGGAGGAGTCGTCTGCCTTAAGAAAGGGATACAACATAAACAGGAGAGTCATCTGCCTTAAGAAAGGGGTATGCTACCAACCAGGAAAGTCAATCTGCCTTAAGAAAGGGATACAAGGAGAAGTCATCCACCTTAGGAAAGGGATACCCCAACATCAGTCAAAGGAAAGTTATCCGCCTTAAGAAATGGATACGCTCCGTAAAGGTAAGTGGTTTGCCTGGACAAAGGAATGCAAAGGAGGGATGTTCTCCTCAGAAAGGAACACAAAGGAAATCCGTCCGCCTAAGGAAAGGGACACCAAGGAAAGGAGTTTGCCTCAAGAAAGGAACTTACCCATATCATCACCTCAAGTATGATTTCTAAACCCTCACTCATATCGTGAGATCATACAGATCCGTATCTGCAGTGATCCCACAAGGGGCAGTCTGTGAGCACTGAATTTTCAAAGTTCTTCTCACAAAATGATGATGAGAATAAGGTAATGCAATATTTTACAAGTGTTATCTACTAGAGGTGTTCCTACTATAGCATAGATGAGTTTAGCCAAAGTTTAGACACCTAGACTACCTTCAGGGACCCTTACGAGTCACACCTATAGGTACGGGTCCATGGGTTGACCTGTACAGCCCCATCTCCACTGTACGCCCATGAGGGACCTATATGAGTCCCACTTGGACCTATACGGGTCATCCTTACCCGTACCGGTGGTGCTCACGACCAATTAGGCTAGGCTAATTGCAATCATGCCATATATGGTTGCAATCAGCCATAAATTGGACTTATTGCGTTCAGACAAGCAATTTTCCTGTAAATAGAGGCATTTTTCCTCACTTGAAAAGGTGAATCATTTTGGGAGACAATTTAGACAATTCAAGAGCAATTGATATAGCATTTTTCCAGCATTTTTCTATGTAATAGAAAGGTTATAGTGTGGGGTGTAAAGGTGATAAAATAGGGAGAAAACCATTCCTCTTTGTTCTTGTTCACATTTTATTTCTTTTTAGCTTCATATTAGGATTGGGGGAGGTTTTGTCCACACAGACACTTACCAAAACAGTCCTAAAAGCACCATTTCCTCATGCACCTTGGCTAGAATCTCTCTCGGCATTGGGATCGCTTCAAAGTGGATTCACGACATAAAGGTACGCTCCTGAGTTTCAAAGAGACTCACTTTCTATTAATTTTATTGTCATTTTCATTTATTTGGTTTGATCTATACTTTGATCTATTTTGGGTTTGGTCCTAACCCATATAGGCCTTGTTGGCACCTCGGTGCGCCATACCCATATAGAAGGAAATCCTATTTTATTTTATTCTATTTCTATAAATCTTTTTTATTTTTAACTGAAATGAGGTTCTTTTGGGTCAAAAAAAGGCCCTTAAGTTTCCCCACACCCGTACGGGTCCTCTCCACCCATACGAGTACTGACCTCCGAGGCAGAATACCATTTTCTCCATAATCCGTAAAATGAACCTAACATCATCATTTGTCATGCGACCAGTTTCACTAATAATTCGGTAAATTAACCCACAAAAAAATGTGTTTTCATAATAAAATACGTTGAAGACCCGTTATTTCTTTTCGATCCTAGAAGCCGCCCGGGCACTATCAAAACTGCCATGCAAACGTAATCACATTTTTCCTAGCAGAATGCTGACTTATAATGTGTTGTAATTGTGCTAACGTTTTGATGTAGGCGAATTTATTTATTTTTGTTTTATAAGTTAGAACAAATGTATAGGTTCCCTTGCAATTGATGGCGGACGGAAGCGAATAAGATCACATTTCTGATTCTAATATTGTGAGAAACGAAATTAGAAAAGAAAATGGATTAATTTGAGATGGTTGAATGTTTTTGGATCACATATAAAATCCTTTAAGTGTTTTTAGAAACAATCAAAACCCTTTAGTTTTTTAAAACTAATAAAACCTAGTTAGTTTTTGGAAACTAATAAAACCCAAATGTGCTAAAACACAAATACTTTTTCTCCAAATGATAATCTGATATTCTTCTTATCTTTTCTTTCTTTCTTTAAATAATGAAAAAGAAAAGTTATAATTACAAGACACTTAAAGCTAAGGAGTTACAAAGAAATAAAAGACACTTAAAGCTAAAGAAAGTTACATGAAAGTAATGGCACTTAATTAAAAAAAACTCCCTACATTAAACTAATTTCAATGAAAAATTACTAGTGAACTAATAATGGAAAATAAAGATAAATAAAAACTTATAAAGCTTATTTTACTAGCAAAACGTCCTTAAATTATCAACTAACGTTAAGGCTTCAAGGTATCAAATGAATTTTATTTTGCACCGAATTCTCCATGAATATGCATTTGAAACAATGAGAATGGTTTTGAGATATAGCAATTTTATTTGGCACCAAAAAATAACAAATATAGCATCCCACTCGTCGTCATTCTCCCATCCTTTAAAAAGATTCGCCCTCGAATCTTATAATTCTAAAGCATAAGGAGAATCAGATATTTCAAAATTACCACAAACAGATTTTTTCTCTCACAAATTTGTTCATCTCAATATCCACATGCGAAAATTTCTTTCCAATTTGAAATTGAGATGCTTCATTTCCAAAAAATATCTCATTCTCAAGATCTTCAAGCTCTTGAATTATTATAATTTTATTTGTTGGAACAGACAAGTCTCTTACAATCTCTTCTGATGTATTTTCACCGCAACAAATAGATTTGATATTTTCTGATGCATTTTCATTGATTGAGACATCTGAAATGGACTTTGGTGGGGTTGTGAATGTTTTGTCATTTTGGGAATAAATGGACAGATTGAAATTTTTGAAAGCATTTGAATTGGCTGAGGTAATTGGTATGGATTTTGGTGGGGATAGGAATATTCATTTATTTGGCAAAGAAATCAGCAGATTAAAAGATGTACTATGATTTTGAGAATTATGAATATTTTGAGGACAAAACTTGAATTTCTGGTTGATTCCTAACCTTTTGCGCACATGTGTTTCCAAAACTTCATGCTTTGCCTTAGATGCCTCTAATTCTAAGTTTAGTTTCTGAAATGCATCAATGAGATTTTGATCCACAAACATGTTTACTCTTCTTTCTTCAATGATGTAACATTTATTAAAAGTAAACAAGGATGTATAAACCTTGGCTCTGATAGCAAATGACGGCAGGCGGAAGCGAATAAGATCACGTTTCTGATTCTAATATTGTGAGAAACGAAATTAGAAAAGAAAATCAATTAATTTGAGATGGTTGAATGTTTTTGGATCACATACAAAATCCTTTGAGTGTTTTTGGAAATAATTAAAACCCTTTAGTTTTTTGAAACTAATAAAACCCAATTTGTTTTTCAAAACTAACAAAACCCAAATGTGCTAAAACACAAATACTTTTTCTCCAAATGACAATCTGATATTCTTGTTATCTTTTCTTTCTTCCTTTAAATAAGAAAAAAGAAAAGTTATAATTACAAGATAATTAAAGCTAAGGAGTTACAAAGAAATAAATGACACTTAAAGCTAAAGAAAGTTACATGAAAGTAATAACACTTAGTTAAAAAAACTCCCTACATTAAACTAATTTCAATGAAAAATTACTAGAAGATTATTAATGGAAAATAAAGATAAATAAAAACTTATAAAGCTTATTTTCCTAGCAAAACGTCCTTAAATTATCAACTAAAGTAAAAGTGTTATAAATAAAAATTATTTCAAGTAAATGAGCATAATTGGTTTTCATGTTGAGTAAAGGCTTCAAGGTATCAAATGATGTTCATTTTGCATCGAATTCTCCATGAATCTGCATTTGAAACAATGAGAATAGTTTTGAGATATAGCAATTTTATTTGGCACCAAAAAATAAAAAATATAGCATCTGGCTCGTCGTCAGCAATTCCCCCATTTTCCCCGATTGTAATTTTTATTCCCCTTTATTGCTTGTGCTTTATTACAAATTGTTGAACGTATGAATTGTTTGTGAAAGAGTGTAGAAAAATAGAATTTCTGTAATAGTTCCCCAAATGATGAAAAGAAAATGGTTTTACGCGGTGAATGTAATTTTGAATTAATTAAATGAGAAATAAGTGACTCATCTGATACCCGAATCTCTGATCCAAAAGGCATGAGTCTCCCGCCCAATAGGAACCGTAACAAAACTCATTCCCAAGTAGACAACTTGGGTGGCGACTCTATCATTTGTATCGAGATTTGGGTTTTGATTCTTTTATTCATAAAAATTGGGTAAATGTGCAAACTTAAACTAATTAGTTTTCATCACGCCTAAATAATCAACAAACCCCCAGTGGGCCCCGCCACAAGGCGCCAAGGGAAATCCACATATTTTCGCCCACGAGACATCACACTAACCTTCAATGATAATCTTCAATCGGTTAGCTATGACCTTTGTGATGATTTTGTAAACCACATTGCATAAGCTAATTGGTCTAAACTCCGCAAAAGATTGAGGGTTATCTTTTTTAGGAATAAAAACTGTCATAGTTTTGTTGACCTCTTCCACTCTTTCGGTACTCATAAAAACTCCCTTAACAAAATTGAAAATTTGACTTCCAATTTCACCACAAAATTTTTGAAAGAAACCCGCTTGGAATCCGTCAATACTTGGAGCCTTCCACGCTTGCATCTCAAACAAAACTTCTTTAATTTCCTCATTGGAGGCCTCCCTACTTAATTACACAATACCCTCATTAGCCAAATCTAGAAAATTGACATTTAAATGTTCTCTACCATAACTAGTTGTCTCATTTGTGAATAGATCCTTATAGAAAAGCATTGTCAAACTCTTGAGTTCATTGTCACAATCACACCAAGCTCCATTCGGAAGAAATAACCCACTAATTCATTTTTGTTTTCTTCTCAAGACCACCGATGAATGGAAATATTTTGTATTATGATCTCCATCATGAATCCAATTTATTCTTGATTTTTGCCTCCAAAAATTTTCCGCAATATCCAGTACCTCCTCAAATTCCGTAATGAGATATTTTTCCAATTGAACTAAGAACGAAGACGAGCGAGAATCTGGGGCTCTTTGAATACCTTGAATTCTTTTAGATAAAGATCTTTTGCGTTTAAAATGTTGCCAAAAATATTGGTATTCCACTCCGTCAAAATACTCGCCATCTCAACAATATTTTTAACCATACTTGCATCTCTCCGCCAATTCAAAACCACCATTTGTTTTAAAGAAGCATGAGTTAACCAACATTGAAAAAATTGAAAGGGTTTGCTCACCACCTGTTGCAAAGAACTGCTCCTAATTGAAATTAGTAAGGGGTAGTGATCAAAGACAACCCTCGCTAAATGCTTCACCATGGTTCTCAGGTATCTTTGCATCCACTCAACATTGCCTAAAACTCGATCAAGATGTTCAAGCAACAAACCTCTTCGCCAGGTAAACTTCGAACCAGAATAACCCAGATCTACCAACTCTGTGTTTCTAACAAACTCTTTAAATAAACTGCAGGCCCCTCTATAAGACCTACCACCCTTTTTCTGAGTCTTGGAGCATAGCATTAAAATCCCCTGTAAGGATCCATCTTTCATTAATAGTTTCAGCCACTTTTATCAGTTCAATCCAAAGTTTCCTCCTCTTAGATGCATTCAGGCTTCCGTATACATCAGTTACTAACCTAACACTATCCAACCCCCTATACACAGACATGAACAAATTGTTGACTATTCACAAATATATTAATCCCAATTACAGCCTTCTATAGAACCCATATCCCCCCCTCGAAAACCCTCTAGCCTTTACACTATGAGAATAATCAAAATTCAGCTTGCTTATAATTTTGTTGGCTTTGTTTCCACTCACTCTAGGTTCCACCAAAAACACATTTCTATTTTATGTCTCCCAATTAAATCTTTAAAGACATTAATAGTCTTTCTACTACTTATCCCTTGAATATTCCAACATAATAGATTTAAATCCATAAAAAGGGTATTAAGGTAAATAGATAACCACAAAACATAAAGCAAACAAATAAAATGGGTAAAAAAACACAAACCATAAGGTTAGTGAGAAATCCCACCATTAACACCACCACAATTCGAGTCTGACACCTCTACTTCAAAAACACCAATATTTTCTTTGTGAGCACAAAAATATTATGTTCATTTTGGGTCAGTATCGGGTAAGGATTCTCTAAAGTTGGTATTTCAACTTTAGAGAACATTTCAATTATTTTGACCCATAGGATGGAAATTGGATGGGTGGGATTTTATCTATTATGTATAATTCAAAAATAATTAATTTACTTCTATCTCTTTCTCTTTCCTACTTTACACAACTTTAACTTTAGAGAATCCATTCCCGTCAGTATCTCCTTTATATCCCTCTTCTTCAATTTTGGGTTTTTTACACTCTTCATTAAAGAAATACTAGGTTTATCTCTCCTCTTTTTATCCGGTCCAATTTTTCCACTAACCTCTAAAGCATGTGGGGGCTTAGGTAAGGGAGTGGAGGTAGTAGGTTTTGGGGAATTAAAATCAAATTCCTATTAGAGTCTGTCAATGGGGCAACTGAATGATTAGAGCAATTAAGGCCATAGAGTTTGATACTAACTTCATTCAAAGGGATTCTAGTGTTACTCATTATGTGCACTTTGATAATCTCACGTACACCACTTTCACCCACGCCCCAAGATGGAATACTAGTACTAGAAATATCTATTACTCTCACCGCCTTACCTACTTTGGATCCCCTTAACCCCATCGAAAACAAATCAGGTTCCTCTACAATAACTTTCGTTAGCCCAGTGTCCACCTGCATACTATTTTCCATCACCTGGTTTTGCATAACAATATTGTTGTTCTCCTCTTGCGCCCCTTCCACAGCTAGGGCTGCAAACCTAGACCCTCCACTATACAATTTTTTATCCCACCTTGTTATGCCCGCTATCTTTAGTACCCCATCCATTACCTTGATAAGGTTTCCTACTAACCTGTATCCATGGCCTAAATTGTCCCTCTTTTCGGTTCTTTCCTTGATACAACAACATTCTCCACAACATTTTTTTCTCTATAAACCGAAGCTACTTCACCTTGATTCGTAGCTTTTTTTAAATCCTTCCGAGGTATGACCATAAAGGCCGCATCGAAAATAGATGTTAGGAAGCCCTTCATACTCAACCAATTGGATTCTACCTTCAACTTCAATTCTAGGAACTAATGGTTTTGACAAGTCTAAATTCTACCCTCAACTAAGAGATTAATGAATTATTTCTTCATAATTGAATTTGGGTTGTTGATGATTTTATTGCTTTTAGTGTAGCTGGTGGTTTGATACCAAGGTGTGCATAAACTAATATAACGATTCTATTTAAAACTATCAAAAACCCACATCTAACAGATGTTTATTGGATATCTACTAGATGTATATTAGATATATACCATATGTCTACTAGTTGAAAAGTTCAAAAAAGTCACAGTGGATATCATTTTAAAGACAAAAATAAGACGAAAGAAAACTCTAAAGCGGCATGTCAAAAAAATAAACATTTTAAGAGATAAATGAAAAATAAGAAAAAAAAATCAAAAGAAAAAGGGAGAAACTAGTGGATGACATATAAGTAAATAGAATTGAAAGGAATGTATATTTAAAATTAGTTTGACTTGATGGTGAATTTGTAAATACTTTACCAACCATGAATAATTTTAATAAATAACCATGCCCTAAGAAAAAGTAGGGAATTGTTAAAAATATACTAATTAAGTTTCGTGTTTACATCCTTAACCACTTATTTATTCTTTGCGCCCTCTAACCAATTTCATTATCAATGAATAAGCTCACGCATTGTTCTCGCTTTTTTTCAATTTTTTTATCTTATTTTGGCATTATCTTTCAAACCGTTTATTTTTTTGACAAGTCGCTTTAGAGTTTTTTGTTAGTCTCATTTTTATATTCGAAATGCCATCTATTGTGATATACTTTTTTGTAAACTTTTTTTCGGCTATTTGATATCTACCAGTTGGACTGGATATGGCCTAGTTACTTACCAGATACCTACCAGTTACCTACCAGATATTGAACAGTTGAAAAAAAGTTTTCAAAAAAGTATATCATAATGGATGACATTTTGAAGATAATAATGAGACTAACAAAAAAATTCTAAAGCTACATGTCAAAAAAATAAACAGTTTGAGAGATAATGAAAAAATAAAATTAGAAAATACAAAATAAACATGTAGGGGAGGTGATAATGGAACGTATAAGTTTTATAAAATTGATTCTAATTTAGTCAAAAAGGTTAGGGCCCTAAAGTTAGGCTGATAGATTACTAAATTCTCAGCCCATTTTTATTAAAAAAAAAGGGTAACTTAGGGGAATGCACCTATAGGAGATAGTAAAGAATAGAAATAGCTAATTAATAAAAAAATACTTTCTCTAAAATATATTTATAAAATATCGGATTTTACAAAAATAGTAACCTATTTGAAATCTCTATTTTCTAGCTTACCAAAACCGTGTATGGTCAAGAAATCCCAAAACCAAAATTCAGCAGCTCGGCGCCGACAACAAACCGCTCCTTCTCATCGCCGATGAAGATCGGCACGTGTCCCTCCGGTATTGGATTTCTGCCGCCGGACCGCCTCGCCAAGCACCGAAATGACTCGAATCGACGCGCCAATCTAGAACTCCATCGGGATTGAGAGTAAGAGTTAGCAGACGAGGCTGTACTGCGATAAGTCGGCAACTCGTGAGAGACGGCGAATTAACTACTTCATCGATCAATTTAGAGCTCCGATTTTGAAATCGGAGAATTTTAGAGAAAGAAAGGGAGAGTGAAATAGTAGTAGCAGAGAGAGAAAGTTGTGAACTGAAGAAAGGGGAAAGGGAGAAACGGGGGGATTATATCAATATTTGTATATTGATTATGCCAATTACCCTTTCTGTTGTATACTGCTAATATACAAATGCATTTGTGATATACAGTATGGATAGAAAATGCCTATTAGCAATTTACAGTACTTGATACACAATTGTTTAATCCTATATATTATTATGTAAATATTCTATATACTGATATGCACTACTTGCATAAATGAAACTGTATAATGTCAACCGTATATTGTACATGTGTGCACAATATAGATGCCTACCCCTGAAAGATACTGTGCACGCATGTACAGTATTGCTGCATGACAATACTAAAACCCTACGGTGGGAAAAATGAACCCTTTTGGTAACAGTGTACAGTATAGGTGCATGCCCCTAAAAGATATTGTGCACGCATGAATAGTATCAGAAGAATTGTATATTAATATACGGTTGACAGTATACAGTTTCATTTATGCAAGTAGTGTATATCAGTATGTAGAATATTCACATAATAATATAAATGATTAAACAATTGTGTATCAAGTACTCTACATCAATATACGGTTAACAGTATATGATTGTTTACACAATGGGTACTTTAGAATCGGAAAAAATGGTTGTTGCAGGCGTTAAAAGGAAGAAATCGGAAAGAAAGGGAAAATAGAAATAGAAAAAGAATAAAAAAAGAATTAATTCGAATCAAATATGGAGGAAATTGAATTTTGAATATTGAAAAATAGAAATCGAAAGGGATTAAAAAAGGAATTAATTCGAATCAAAATTGAGATAGGAAAGAAATTAGATTTTGAATATTGAATGGAATGAAGTGGAAAGGGAAGAAATAAATCGGAAAATAAACGGAAAGAAATCATAGATGAGATAGGAAAGAAATCAGATTTTGAATTAAGAATTAATTAAAAAAATGAGAAAGGAAGAAATCGAAATTTAAATGCTGCAAGATAATCAATCGTAATCTCCTACAAAATAAAAATTTTCAAAATAACTAAAAATTGAAGTGTGCGTAAAGAATAAATTAATTTATTAAAAAAATATATAATAAATAAAATTAAAAATATATATTTTATAAATATAAATATCATAAAGATACATATCGTCCACTTTCAAAAAAACCTCATAAAAGTAATCCCTTATTAACGGTTTCTAACTTTCAATTGATTCCTAGAGAAAAACATGGAAAAAATTTCCCATCTTTATAATAAAGAAATAAAACCAACATAAAGTAAAAACCAACATTATAATTTATAATCACACATCACTAATCTCACTAATACACCACACCGACCAAAATATATTATAAATTGCAGTTAAATAACAGCCCGTTGATCCACTTAACTATTCCTATCATGTGACGTGTTTGATTGTCACTGAGCCACGAGTGACAGCTATCTATAATTACTTAAATCAATCCGTTCCGAAAGACCAAGGCTATGCTTGGGAGCAAGTTTTTGATGAATTTTAAAGAAAGGAAATATAAAGAAAAGGAGAGCTAGAATTTGAAAGAAATAGAAAATTTTTAAAATTATTATATTTAAAAAAAGGGATGAATTTTTAAAGAAAAGTATAGATATACCCTTTCTACATTAAAGTTAAAAAGTTGGTGTGATTAGTAAAAACTAAAAGAAATAAAATATAAAAGTGGAATAAGGTGCCTTTCAGTCCTGATTCCACCATTTTGGTGGGATCATGAATTTCCATGGAATAGATTCTCATGTCCATGCTCCACCCTCCCAAACACCAAATTTTGAGTACTGTCATTTCCTTAAACATCCTCCCCAGCAGACCCAATATACAGGTGTCATAGTTTCAAGCTTTCAATTGATTCCAAAAGAAAAATACGGGAAATTTTCCCTTCTTTATCAAGTAATAAGTGAAAATTTTATCCCTGTAGAAATTTAAATTGGGTCAGGGAACAATATATAAATAGCCTACAACTGAATTATGTGAACAAACTCACTGTATAAAGCTAGGAAGAAATAACTAATTAATATTTCATTATATCCAATTAATATATACATTCCCATATTGTTGGGTTGAGAGCTGAGACATGAATATTTATTTAGAGCTGATTATACAAAATTAATTCGAGGTTACGAGTAGCCCCTTTGGAAATTAAATTTTCCGCATACATTACATATTTTCGAGACAATAGTACTAAATCTGCTTCTAAAGACAACCTTAATTAGTATTGAATGTGTGCAATAAGGTAAAATACTTCAAATTCTAGTTACAAATCATCTTCATCATACTCACACTCCTCTTCAGGAATAGTCTCTAGAAGAGGAGAATTAGAAATCTTGTGCCAGGAAATGAAAAGGGTAGGAGCAACTTCAGTCCAATCGCTTTTACGACTTGTCGAATTGGCCATTTCAGCTATGTTGCACGACAATTCTTCCATTTAGAAAACGGAACTCTAGCTAGAACCCCGAACTATATGATTTTGCAAGGTGAAGATGATGTTTTTGGATGTGGGTTGTGATGGGTATGAGTTTGGGAGTATGTAACCATTTCATAGACAAGAATTTTGTTGCTCTATTGGAAAGCTAGTTCGGTTACCAAACAAACTATTTGAAAAGCTTATTAAAAAATGTGAGAAATATGGTGCAAAAGAGTGATTCATGTGACAAATATGGAGATTTTAAAAGTCGGTAGGAATTTTCCAGAAAATTTCCAAAGTAATTAATTCAAACTTGGAAGAGCTTATTATATATGCATATATTTTTTTCCATGTAAAAGGTTTGTCTTTATCGGGGCCATTTAATGAAGTGGGTGGGTGGGTGATCTCATATCATATTATAGGGCTTAATTTCACCTATAGTACATCAATTATGCTTGCAATCTCACTTTCATACATGAACTATGTTTTGTTCCATTATCATACATGAACTTGTATGTCACCTTCTATTATTTCCGTTTTACCTATTTCTCTAAGTTTCAACACTAAAATGATCTCATTTAAAATATATTACCCATAATACACCAATTTCCCTTCCTAAATATCTCTCCAATATCCATTAATAGTATTTCTAAATTAATTTTTTTCCTAATTATCTTCCCCTTTCTCTCTCTTTTCTCCATAGTATTTTAGTTTTCTTTATATCTATCCTAATTATTTTTTTCTAGATTATTATTTGCCGCCTGTAATTACTTAGTGTCGCCCACATTATTCTCCGTTTTACCCTTATTAAAAAATTAGAAACTAAAATTAAAAATCTCAGTTCTCGGGTTTCAAATTTCCCTTTTCCTACTCCATTCGCAGAGCTCCCTGTTCGGTAAAATTCTAAATTCTATATAAGTACGCACTCTGCACATATATCAGAGTATTGCTTCTTATTTGTCTAGTAAAGTGAAACTGATTGATGCCATTTTGTTTCCATCTAAGATTCTAATTAATAATAAAATCAATATCAAACCACTGTTTCCGTCTAAATTAATAAGAAAATTAATATCCAATCACCGGGAAAACAGACGGAAGTAGAAACAAGGGCAGTTTCAAAAGTAAATTAAAGAGTTTTTAATAAGGGTAAAACAGAGATTAATGCGGCGTGCACTAAGTAATTATGTGCGGCACGATAGATGAAAATAGAATTGAAATGATATGGAGAAAGGGAGAGCAGAGAGAGAAAGGAGAAGATAATTAGGAAAAATTAATTAAGTAATACGATTAATGGATATTAGAGAGATATTTAGAAAGAAAAATTGGGATATTATGGGTAATATATTTTAAGTGGGGCTCATTTTTTGGTTGAAACCTAGAGAAATAGATAAAACAGATATAATAGAAGGTGACATACAAGTTCATGTATGATAATGAAATAAAACATAGTTCATGTATGAAAGTGAGACTGTAGATATAATTGATGTACTATAGATGAAATTAAGCCCATATTATAGCAAGGATTTGACTTAATTTGGGAAAGTAATGAACTCACATTAGTTTTTAATGATTATTTAGTGGAAATCCTTTTATAATTGAGTCTGATACTATGATGGGAGACGTGTACAGACAATTTTATACTGATCATTAAATTTCCACACAATAATCATAAATTATGTGAATATTTTTGCAATGAAAATTGTTCGTCTTAAGGTTGGTTCGTGTGAAGATTGAAGAACCAAAAATAAATATGTTTTGACGTTCAAATAATTGAGAAATCAAGACTAAATAATATAAAATAATTGGAATCAAATTGTGTACCAGTAAAGAAGGCTTTGTATGACTCCAAGCATTACTAATTAGACTAAAACTGATAGCTGAGTTTAGTTAATTAGTATGATTGATTTATCATTAGATGTAAAAATTATATCGTATACGGAAATTAGAGTAATTATATTGGATGAAAGATAAAAAATTATTGATTTGTAGGTGTTCTTTTTTTCAGCATATAATTGTTCTATGTATATTTTTTTTAATAATACTTATAGAGCAATCATATAGGACTCGAGCAGTTTCGAAGATCAATCCTATTAAGTACTTGTGTGAGTTGCCTACTCTAGCATGAAAGTTATCAAGATGGTTGCTCTTGCTCTCTGAATTTGGCATAGAGTACATTACGCGCAAGGTGATTAAGGGATGGGCAGTTGCCGAAGTCCTTGTAGGCCATCCTCTGGAATCAGATTACGTGGAAGACTTGGTGTTTCCCAACGAACAATTAGCCATGGTAGAAGAAGCGAAGCCCTCATGGACCATGTACTTCGATGGTGTAGTCAATAGACGAGGCGTCGGTCCTGGTGTTATCATCGTCACTTTCGATAACGAGATAATCCTAATGTTCAAACGCCTAGAATTCTCGGTCAACAACAATGGGGCAGAATATGAAGCTTGTCTATTTGGATTGGAAGCCCTCCTTGCACTGGGGGCAACCGATGTATCGGTGGAGGGAGATTCAGCTCTAGTGATCCGCAAAGTAGTAGGAGATTGGGAAATCAAAGAAAAGTCACTTCGTCCTTATCTTGAAGTAGTTTGGGATCAATCAGCGAAATTCCGACAGTGCCTGTTTCAACACATGCCTAGGGAAGAAAATCAAAACGCCGACTCCTTAATAATGTTGGCTTCTATATAGGAGAATCCTTAAGAGAGACCTATGAGGCCGTTAATCATGCAATCCTCGCACACTCCCTTCTTCAGCAAAGAAGTTAGGGTAGTAGGGAAAGTCTCAGAAGCTTCATGGTACGTGGACATAGTGTAGTTCTTGAAAGGTGTTCAGTTTCCAAACAGGGCATCTCAGTCCGACCGCGCAACATTGAGAAGATTGGCCACTCAGTTTAGATTGATAGAGGATGATCTGTTCAAGAGAGATAGCAACGATTTGCTTCTTAAATATCTAGCCAAGGAAGAGACGATCCAAGTTATGAGGAAACTTCATTCAGGAGATTATGGACTGCACATGAATGGAGTAGCCTTGGCCAAGAAGATCCAACGACATGGATATTTTTGGACTTTGATGACAGCCGACTGCATCAAAGAAGTGAAGAAGTGTCATGAATGCTAGATATATGGGAAAATCTCACACTTACCGCCCATCAAACTCTAAAGCTTGTCAACTCCTTGGCCATTCTCGGTGTGGGAGATAGACATAATAGGCGAGATCTGACCATCCTCAACAAATGGACATAGATACATCGTCGTGGAAGTAGACTACTTCTCTAAGTGGGTTGGCCGTAATACTTATATGAAGAAGCCTTCCATCCTTCATCAAAGACAATGCTACATTTACTTTCTTTCTTTATTTTTTTATTCATGAATCATAACTGCGAAAGCTTATAGGCTTTATATGTTTTTTGTTTTTTGTTTGTGTGTGTGGTGGAGAACACCTACTTAATTCTAATGGATTATTATTATGCTCTATTGAGAAAATAGAGATCATGTATCAACTGAGTTAGCAATTAATCTACATAGTTTAGTACCTCTTGGACCGCTCGGATCCCACGAGTGAATAGAAAGTTGGATCTACATTGGATCTCACCTGAATCGTTTCATCTATCTATTTTAAATTACAAAAATAAAAAATAAGAGAATTGAAAGAATTGTTTTTATTTTGATATATTATTTTAATAGCTTTACAATACCTTTTATAGTTGAATACATAGGCATAAACAAAGTAAATAAATTTTACATAAGGAAATGCATTAAGAAGAAATAAGGAGGCTACCGTAGCTATTCCCTCAAATCAAGTGCCAATTGATTGACCACCAAATCTGATTCTTTTTTTCCTTTCTAACAAAATTTGATTCCAATTTAATTTATTCTTTCCATTCTAACACTCCCCCTCTAGTTGAGTAATGGGGTCTCCAATACACAACTTGTCCAATACTTCTTTGAACACGTTTCCATTTACAACTTTTGTCAGAATATCTGCTAACCGATCTTTGGATCTTATGAAGGGTAGTTTTACAGTTCCTGCTTCAATCTTTTCTTTGATGAAATGTCGATCAACTTCTACATGTTTCGATCGATCATATTGTACCGGATTTTCTGAGATTCGGATGGCTTCCTGGTTATCACACATTATCTCGTAGGTCTTTGATAGTGGAAAACCAATTTCGATCAATAGCTTTTGTAGCTGTAAGATTTCCGTTAGCCCTCGAGCTATTCCTCAAAATTTTGCCTCTGCACTTGACAATATTACTACCTTCTAGTTTTTACTTCTCCATGTGACTAAATTACCTCCTACAAAAGTAAAATAGCCTGAGGTTGATCTTCTATCAATTGGATTCCCTGCCCAGTCAGCATCAGTGTACCCTTAATATTTAGGTGGTCTTGTGCCTTGTACAGAACTCCATGTCCGGTTGTTCCTTTGAGATACCTTACGATCCTCCATACGGCTTCCATATGATTTGCTTGAGGTCGGTGCATAAATTGACTTATTATTCCTACAGCATATGTAATATCTAGTTGGGTGTGTGATAAGTAAATCAATTTTTCTACCAATTGTTAGTACCTCTCTTTGTCTGCTAATTTTGCTCCATCTTCTATCTTAAGTCCATGATTATCCACTATAGGCGTGTCAGTCGGTTTGCAGTCAAGCATCCCCATTTCAGCTAACAAGTCTAATATATACTTTTTCGGACATATGAAGATTCCCTGTTTAGATCTTAGCACTTCGATTCCAAGAAAGTACTTCAATCTTCCTAGGTCTTTCATTTCGAATTCTATGAATAGGCTCTCTCGAAGCTTGGCAATTTCTTCCATGTCATTCCCTGTAATGATCATGTCATCAACATAAATAATCAAACATGTTACAAGTTCACCCCTTCGTTTAAGGAAAAGAGTATGGTCGAAATTGCTTTGCGTGAACCCATACTTTCTCATTGCGAGTGTGAACCTCCCAAACCAAGCTCTTGGTGACTGCTTTAGTCCATAGAGAGATTTCTTCAGCCTACAAACTTCTCCGTTCTTGAATTCCTCTCAAAAACCTGGTGGAGCTTCCATATAGACTTCTTCCTTTAAGTCTCCATGTAGAAAGGCATTCTTGACATTAAATTGGGGAAGTGGCCACCCTTTATTTGCTACTACTGAGAATAATACCTTAATCGTATCAATTTTTGCAACAGGTGATAAAGTTTCTGAGTAGTTGATGCTATAGGTCTGAGTATATCCTTTTGCTACCAACCGTGCTTTATATCTCTCAACTGAGCCATTTGGTTTATGTTTCACAGTAAAGACCCAATGACAACCAACTAGTTTCCTTCTTATGGGTACAGTACATTTCTCCCATGAATTGCTTCTTTCGAGGGAATTCATCTCATCCTTCATTACATTTATCCACTTGTCTGATGTCAAAGCATGTTCGACTGTAGTTAGAATCTCTTCCTTGCACAATGCTGTAATGAAGGCTTTAGCCTCCATAGATAGACTCCCCCTTGCAATGTTAGCTATTGGATATCTGGATCTCCTAGCTTCTTTCTTAGGGGAATATCTATCAGGAGGAACTCCTCTGTTACATCTTGGAGGTAGTGCAAATACTTCCTCTCTCTGTGTCTCCTATTCTGTCACCTATTCTTCCATAACTCTATGTTCACCATGATCAGTGAAAATTAAAATGGGAGAAGTTTTAGAGTCAGATTCTCTTACCTCAGATACCAGGTTGGGATGATTACTTTCTGAGACACTAAGCTCCTCAGATTGTACAACAGTATCCGAAGTATGCCAAATAGTGCTGTCCTTTCTAATATCCACATCTTCTTAACTTGAAATTTTAGGAAGCCAACTAAGTGTGTCTATATCTCTACTCTCTCCCTGACCACTGAGTTGGGTTTGGAAAAAATACTCTGTTTTAAGGAAATCACAGTTCATCGTGGTGTAGATATGATGTGTCTTAGGATTATAACATTTGTACCCTTTTTATTAATTCCATATCCAACAAAAACTCATTTTTCTGCATATGGGTCAAGTTTGGTTTGCTCTGCTTTGGGAATATAGACAAAAATAGAGCAACCAAAAATTCATGGTTGAAGGGTCAAAGGTGGGGGTATTTCGGTAAATTTGGCTAGGGTTTGGACAGGTGTTTGTGGGTTGAGAGTTTTGGTTAGAAGTCTGTTGAGAAAGTATGTGGCGGTGGCTAATGCTTCAGGCCAAAAACTTTTAGGGACTTTGGATTCAATGATAAATGCTCGGGTCATTTCTAGAAGGATTCCATTTTTTCTTTCGGCTACACCATTTTGTTCAGGGGTATGTGGACAAGAAGTCTGATGAACTAACCCATGTTTTTGGAAAAATTATTTCATATTTGCATTGATAAATTCCCCCTCCCCCCCCCCCCCCCCCCCCATTATCAGATCATAGTGTTCAAACGGTTCTTTTAAATTAGGTTTGAATCATTGTGTAAAAGTGGATAAATTTCTCTGTGACTTCTGATTTGTTTTTCAAGAAAAAACCCACTAACATATGAGTACAATCATCGATAAAAAGGAGAAAATATCTAAATCCTTGGCCACCTACAATAGGTGATGGACCCCATACATCTGAATGAACTAAGTCAAATGGTGGCGCAGCTCTGGTATTATTTGGTCTAAAGGTTTTTCGGTGACTTTTGGCCATAACACATGTTTCACCATGTAATTTATTGTTAGAATTAAAAAGCTTAGGGAATAGAAGATGTAAATAACCCGTGGATGGATGTCCCAATCTCCGGTGCCAAAGCCAAGCTTCCCTATCTGCAGTTCTATGGGCAAGCATAATAGTATTGTGTTAGGCAACTTCATCCACGTAGTACAATCCTTGGCGTTCAGTGCCGTGTCCAATAATTTTTCCCATCCTAATATGCTACAGTATACAGAAAGTTGGGTGCATTATTACAGTAGAATTGAGTTCTTTTGTAACATGAATAATGGAAAACAATTTATGTGATAGTGACGGGACATAGAGACAATTTGATAATTTCAAAGTAGGTGATATATCAATTGACCCAGCTCCATTTACAAGTATCATTTCCCCATTTGCTGCCATAACATATGTTTTTGAAGGCTTGGTTTGAACTTTGATATCATTGAAATCATAAGTCATAGTGTCTGTGGCACCACAATTGAAAATCCATTAAGAACTTTTTGGTTTATGAAAGTTTCCTTGGCTGCCGATGCTTTTTCCGACTTGGCCTGATTTTCGTTGACCTTCTACCGCCATTGCTATTATTTTCATGCTAGAAATTACTAGTCCCCCGCCTAGTATATGATGAACACTTCTTATGGTCCTACGACCGAAACACGCTCTGATACCATGTTTTAAATTACAGAAATGAAAAATAAGAGAATTGAAAGAATTGTTTTTATTTTGATATATTATTCTAATAGCTTTACAATTACTTTTATAGTTGAATATATAGGCATAAACAAAGTAAATAAATTTTACATAAGGAAATGAATTAAAAAAGAAATAAATAGGCTACCATATCTATTTCCTCAAATTAGGTGTCAATTGATTGACCACCAAATCTGATTCATTTTTTCCTTTCTAACAAAATTTGTTCTAATTTAATGTATTCTTTCCTTTCTAACACTATCCTCCTAAGAATAAGTGTGGTTTCAAACCCCAGTTCGAATAGGAGTATGCCAATGATTGGTGTGATACTCACTTATAAATGATTGGTGTTAGAATTTTTCACTAACCAGCTGTGATATGTCTCTATTTTGTAAGAATTAGGAATTACTTTTCCAACTCATCCTAAAAGGAGAAAAGAACAAGAAGAAAAGAAAAGGAGAAATTTGTCCAATAGTAACAAATGGTGCCTCCATAAGAAAATCATAACAAACCTCCCTTTTTCTTTTCTATTGCAATTTCTGAATAATTATATGATGATTTTTCAACTTTCCATATATATAGAAATAGAAAGAAATAGACTAGAAAGGATATCTCTCATGTCAATGAGATCAAAGGGCATATTTTTTTGATGAAAATAGGATTGAGATATCATTAATCCAAACAATGAGCAATACATGAAGGTGGATGGTTAAACCATACTTCCGAAGATAAGTTTTGAGTACCTGCCTGAGCTAAATAGTGAACTGCACTATTAGTGTCTCTAGCAACTAGTAAAAATAAATAAGAAACAAAAACCGAAGCAAGTCTTTCACAATCAGAGACAAAGAACATAAAATAAGAGGAACCCTCTTCATCATCAATCAAAGCATGATAAAGAATGCTATTGTCCATCTCAATCATCACATGAGTGTAGCCAACATCTTTGAGCCATGACAAGGCTTCTTGAATAGATAATGATTTGGCTTCCAAAATCGAGATAAACGATGGTAATTGCCCACTTTTAGCCACAGAAAAGCTGTTGCCCAAATTTTGCACAACCAAGCCAAAACCAATATATTCACCACCATTAGAGAGAGAAATATCTGAGTTACATTTGACATACGGTAGAGGCGGAGCTTTCAAAAGGGGATGTATTAAATGAATGGAATTGAGATATTGATGGAATATAATGAAATAGAGCCACTTTGAGTTTTCCTATGAGACTGAATCTTGAAAAAAATTTTAATTCAATTTTATAGATATTTACTAAAATGTGAAACAAGAGTTCAATTTTGGGTATTAAGTGAAAAAGCTTCTCATTAGAGAAAAAAATTCAAGAACAAGAATTTGATAGGCTGAAAATATATAATGAAATTAATGTGTGTGCCTATAAATAGAGCAAGTGTACTCTATCGTATAAAGTAATATCGTGACAAGCACGAGTTGATCCCAAGAGCACTAAATTTAGGTACCAAGTCTACTAAAGTTACTTACTAGTTAGACAAATCAATAAGTCGAGGTAAAATTTATTAAACTAATCTAAACGGCTACTGGACGGAGAAAATACACAAATAATTTGAGATAAACAATTGGACGAGATAGTTAGGGGTCAACTTCACTTAACTAAGTAGTATGAAATTCCATCTTTCTAGTTATCTAATTCGTTCTTCTTAGGGTCGGTGATCTTCTCAAAAGTATTTACTTATTCAAATCAAATAAATAAACCTATTAAAGATATCAATAAACTAACTTAGACCAAGTCAACTCATCAAACCTCTAATGCATGAAGTACTTAGAAAAACCCGATAAATCGAAAAACCACGAGATAAGGTCATATCAAGTTCAATATATATAGTTCTATCATATTCGATCGACCAATCTAAATAGAAACTAACAACATGCTATCAATAGGCCACCAATAACAAGCATTAAGCATAATATATATCAAAACCAGAAGTGGAAGAAAATCTGAGTTAAATAAACTAAGAAAAGATGTTCGTAACATAATAATTAGTATAGATCCAACTACCCTCACTAAAAAGATTTAGTTCATAGACAAACTAAATGCAAACATCATGTCTAAAAGTAAATTAAACATGTCTCAATGAAAAGAGTAGAAGAGAAGAATAATGAAACACAAAAGTTAGTCGAATTCGTGTGCTCGATTGCTCTCGAATTTTCAAGCTCGTTCCCAAATTGAACGTGCACGAAATTAGCAGTGTTTTTCTGCCTCTCCATCTTGTGTTTTTCATGCTATTGGTTCCCTCTTAGTAGTGGAAAAGTTAGAGTTTGAATTGGACTATGATTGTGCAACTAACAGATAATTCAACATAAGAAGTAACTTCGAATCCGTTTTTGACTAGTATAGAGTCCGAATCTGAAATTAGCTATTACAGATAAAGTTGTGTATATATCTCTTATATTTCTGTTCCAACTTGAATCGTCTCAATCCAATATCTTATGAAAATGTTATTGCCAAAATACCGAACAATGTCCAAACAGATAAAAATTAGCAATCGGAATTTGATGCTCCAACTAACTTATTCATCACTTTTAAGTCCCACATGAATTCCTAACGATATTGAACATGTACAAATGCTCCAAAAGTACATGAAACAAGCTGAAAATAACAAAAAGCTAATGAAAAGCACGAAAACACCAATTCAACATAGAAAATGTTAATCAAACTCCAAATCTACTAAAACATGCATGAAACTATCCTAAAACATACAAAATAACTATATAAAATACACACTTAACAACATCCTCACACTTTAAACTTTGCTTGTCCTCAAGCAAACTACCATAGACAAAGAAGAAAGCATCAACTTCATATGAACACAAGAAAATTAAATATAACTTGGAATAGTCTAATAGTTTAGTACAAGTTCAGAAATTATCACTATTACAAGGAAAACTTTAGCTAAGCAATCTTGTATTTTCACATTTAACGTGTAAAGAAAAGGAAATTAGACCTCTTACTTTAGTAAAATAGCATAAAAATCAACTTACCTCACCAAAGGATGCACTCACTCTCGGTGTTTAGGGTGATTTTCAAAGGAATCCCTCTTTCACCATACTTTATTGTCCCTATACCATACTCCACCACTAGTTACTGAATATTATACTATCATAAGGTCTTTGAAATGGGTTGTAATGTGGGCCTTAGGTTAGGGTATGAAAAAAGGAATTTAATGTGTAAAGAGTTTCCAACAAAATATTATGTTGATGATCATGCCACCTTCCTAGATGTGAGTGAAAACCTTGATACAGAACAAATTATCTTTGTTGAGCAAAGAAAACATTGAAATTCCTTGTATGCAGAAGCTTGTCCTTTAAATCCAACAACCTTATGAATATTCCTTATTTATGCTTCTCTATTATTATGATAGACTAAAATATATGCAAAAGTTAATTTTTTTCGAGTACATTTTTTTGTATTTTTTTTGTATTTTTTCTTTTTCTCTTTTATTAAAGAAGCAAACAAAAGGCTTACAAAGGTTGCACTGATGTTGTCTTCTGAGTTTTGTTGTTTCCTTTGAATATCTTTGTTGTTGTTCTAAATAGAGAAGGTCTTCTTTGTTGATATTTTTGTTTCCTTTCTTGAATGATGAGAACCTTTATTGGAAAACTTATGGCTTGTGGAAGCGAAAAAGAACACGTTTCTGTTATAATATTGTGAGAAACAAAATTGGAAAAGAAAATTGATGAATTTGAGATAGATGAATGTTTTTAAATCACATACAAAACCCGCTGAGTGTTTTTGAAAACAATCCAAACCCTTTAGTTTTTGGAAACTAATAAAACCCAATTAGTTTTTAGAAACTAACAAAACCCAAATGTGTTATAACACAAATACTTTCACTAAACTTATAATCTGATATTCTTTTTTGTTACAACTTTTCTTCCTTTAAATAATGACATAGGAAGAATTACAAAGGCATAATGACACTATCAAAGTAAAAGAAGAGTTACAACTCAATAAAGACACTTTAAAACTAAGAGTTACAATAACAATGAAATAAAGACTACTTAAAAGCCAAATAAAAACTACATACTTTAAACCTATATTAAACTAATAATAATAGCAATATTTTATTATGAATAAAGCACAAAAAATAAATAATTTAACTCCTCTAAACGTATCCCATGTTGAGCTGGAGCATGAGCAAAAATCAGTCTTTAATCATATTATTTTTAGCACCCATAAATGTTTGATAGAACCCTAGAAGCTTAATAATACCAAATGACTTTTATTTTTCACCGAATCTTCCACAAATCTGCATTTGGAACAAATAGAATATGTTTTTGACATAGCAATTTAACTTGGCACCAATAAATAACACACACAATATTTCTTCTGTTGTCATTCTCCCCTTCTTTGAAAAGATTCGGCCTAGAATCTTGTAAGTATAAAACATTGGGAAGAACATTTTTTCCCAAAATACTACAAATGAATCCACCTTCATTGACATGCTTATTATCAGTATTCACATGTTTAGCCTCTTTTTCAACTTGAAAACTAGATTCTGTTCCATCTTCAAAAAGCATCTCGTTCTCGAGAATTTCAATCTCTTGAATGGTCAAAATTTTACCATTAGTAGCAGATTGCAAATCATCATGCTCTTGACATATCGAACCTTTCACAAGCATTTTCAATGGAACACATAGATTGGTCATTTTCAAATGCATTTAGATTTGGTGAGACATTTAATATGGATTTTGGAGGGGACAGGAATATTCATTTATTGGGCAAAATCAGCAGATTAGAGGGCGTACAATGATTTTGAGGTTTGGAAATATTTTGAGGATCAAACTTGAATTTATGGTCGATTCCTAACCTTTTGCGCACATGTGTTTCCATGGCATTGTTCTTGGCCTTTAGAGCATCTAACTCTGACCTCAATTTCTTGAATTCAACAATGAGATTTTGATCTACAAACATGATTTGCATTCATTCTTTAAGGGTGACACAAAAATTACAGTGGAAAAAGAAAATTAGGATGACGAATCCTTGGCTCGGATACCAACTGACGGCGTGCGGAAGCGAAAAAGAACATGTTTTTGTTATAATATTGTGAGAAACAAAATTGGAAAAGAAAATTGATGAATTTGAGATAGATGAATGTTTTTGGATCACATACAAAACCCCTTGAATGTTTTTGAAAACAATCAAAACCCTTTTGTTTTTGGAAACTAATAAAACCCAATTAGTTTTTGGAAACTAACAAAACCCAAATGTGTTATAACACAAATATTTTCACTAAACTTGTAAATGCTAGACTTTGATTTTTACATGAATCTTCTACATAACTGCATTTGAAATAATAAAAATAATTTTTGGATCAAGCAATTTAATTTGGCACCAAAAAATAACAAACATAGCTCCGTACTTGTTTTTTTTCTTCTATTCTTTACACTCTTGAAGAACATAAAAAAAAATATGTTTGTTGATCAAGATCTTTATGCCGCATTTCAGAAGCTAAGATCAGAATTTGAGGAGGTCAAGGCCAAGAATGAAGCATTGGAAGGAAAAAATTTGGAGTAAGTCATCTATTCAAGTTTTTACTTAAAAAATTTTCTTCTATTCTAAATCATTGTTAGCCATCAAGTACATTTCTTCACAAAATGAATCAGCCTTCACACCACTACAAAAGTCCTTTTTAAATGCTTTGGAAAATTCTCAGTCTATCCACCTAGTTAAAAAATTTCTTCTCTTTCAAATCACATTGTGCCTACAGATTTGTCCAAATCTTACAAAAATGAACCACCATTCACCACCCCATCAATGTCCATTTCAGACACTTTAATTAATAAAAATGCATTTGAAAATATCTCATCTATTGATTCATTGAAAGTGTATCAAAAAAGAAAGTTTTCAAAGGCTTGATATGCCAAAGGAATGAAGATTTCCTACCTACTCCTAATAATGAAATATTGACCATTCAAGAGATTGAAGATCTCGAGAATGAGATGCTTTTTGGAGATGGAAAAGTATATGGATTTCAAATTTGTGAAGAGGTAAAAAGTGTGGATATTAAGAAGAAACGTGTTTCTGGGAGGAATTATTTTTGTACTGAAGTTGAATGTCTCGATCTTCCTTATGTATTGGACTTAGGGGAGAATGACGACGAGCACGAAGCTATGTTTGTTATTTTTTGGTGTCAAATTAAATTGCTTAATCCAAAAATTATTTTCATTGTTTCAAATGCAGATATGTGGAAGATTCATATAAAAATCAAAGTCAAGCCTTTACAAGTACTACCCAACTTGAATCCCAACTCAATGTGCTTAAATCTTAATTTGTGTTCATGTTTCCAGCACATACATATGGAAAGAATTAGGAGTTTATTTGTTGTTTTCTTTTACTTTATTTACAATAAATTATAGATGTTACTAATAGTTCAATATAGGTTTAATATAGCTTTAAGTGTCTTTATATTTCATTGTAACTCTTCCTTACTTAAGTGTCATTGAATTTATATTATTGTAACCTCTCTTTTTCTTCTTATTTAAAGGAAGAAATGAGAAGAGAATATCAGATTATACGTTTAGTGAAAATATTTATGTTATAACACATTTGGGTTTTGTTAGTTCAAAAACTAATTAGGTTTTATTAGTTTTCAAAAACTAAAGAGTTTTGATTGTTTCCAAAAACACTCAACGGGTTTTGTATGTGATCCAAAAACATTCATCTATCTCAACAAATTCATCAATTTTCTTTTCGAATTTTGTTTCTCACAATATTAGAACAAAAACTTGTTCTTTTTTGCTTCCACACGCCGTCAAAAACTCTAGGTGTTTTTGGGAATCAAAGTGAAAGGTCGATTGGTTTGTAATGTGTGTAAGAAAGAAAAGGGTGAAGGATCAAATAGGGTTATCTAGGGGTACATTTTTGCAAAAGGGTTGGCTTTTTAGCTAAGAGGGTAAAACCTAATATCTTCATCATTTAGTATAACATTCAATGAGTGGTCTTGATAAGAACTAACATATAATAACACGTATTACATACATATCCCAGGGCAAGTTCTAGCTAGAAACAATAAAGTTGCCCACTCAGCAAGAAATTCAAAGCAAATAGATTGTCATGAAAAAAATAGGCTCAAATCCACACCTAAATATGAGCTATGTATTATGATCTAAGCTATAATTTTGAAGTAAAAGTTAAAATTTCAAAAGCTTAAACATATTACCAGGTACAACAAAATCAACTTAACTAATTTTTTTCAAGTCATTAAGTTGCATTCTAAACATTGTTAAAAACTAAAAGACATCCAATTTAAAAAAAAAATTCAAGGTTCATATTCAGTAGTGCATCCAAACAATGTACACACAGCAGATTGTCTAAGACTCACAATCAAAGCATGCAATAGTAGATTTCTAACATGTGCAATATTAAGTGTGCATGCAAAAACTAAAATAAAAAATCTAAATCCATCCCAAATATTATGCAAGTCTAATAGCATACTAGAAACTAAAAGTTTTTACCCTTCCTCACACTTTGAATTGCATTCACATCCGAGAATGCATAAAGCAAAAGTAATAAGAAAAGAAAAAGAATACTCCCCTAATCATGAGGCAGTGAATCAAAGTAGTCGCGATTATGAGCTAATTACTCTTGATATTGGCAATCCATATGTTCTTGCGTTGTGACGTGCTTTTATCAATAATCCAAGCGTGTGAGCACGATACTCTAATGAGTTGCCTCCTCCAAGTTTTCACTTCTTCCTTGCACTAGTTCATTCTCTTCATGAGTTTTAGAAGTTCCTGCAACATTAGTAGAACGGGAAATCCTTCTGTTGGTCCCTATGCATACACTCAAAGAGTAGGGGGTGAATGACGCGCTAGTATTAAACATGTAACTTTTTCATGATTAAATAAATTGCGCTAAGCAGGTCAGCGGGCAACACAGAATCTGAGTGAAACTTCAACGATAAAGTAAAGAACACAGGGCTTTTATACTATTTCCATAACAAGTGCTTACATACAGTCCCAAGAGAGTGTCTTGGCTTTAATCCACTAATCTTAACTCCTTTACCCTAGGCAGAGAAGCCTTTCACAAAGTGCCCTAATTACAACTGAGTACCCTCCTCACTGTAATCACTCACTATATAGTAGAATACCCTTTTCTACCAGCAACTCAATAGAGTATAAACAAGAGCTAGATTCAACTTATAGAAACATTGATCTAGTTACAAATAATATGATATTATAGTTCAAATGATCTATTATAATCTCTCTTATTACAAAGTAGATTCTCGCTGAGTAGATGCTTTCTTGAATGAACTTCTTTAAATCTTGAAAATTGACAGAGTTTTGCTTCTTAGAAATTCAGGTGTATTCACCAAGTTCTAATCCTTGCCTTCTTGCTCATTTTATAGATGAAAACAAGAATGTATCCATTGAACTTGACTTGGCATCTTCTATAATTTGACAACTTAGCTATTCACCCATTGCTTCTTCAAATTGATCCGTTAGGAGATAGAATCATACCGTTATGAAATAAAAATCAATCCATTAGACACAGATTGAATCAGAGCTTCAAATTTGAATCTTTGTCTTTTGATGTCAGTCTTCCGTTAGAGAGAAATTGTGTTGACTTGCTACGTGTCATCTTCTCATTCGTTCTCGTAATCTGACATTCTTGCAAAGTCGCTCATTTGTAGGAGATACACGCTGTAACAAACCATTTTGACTTTGTCTTCAACCAGCTTTTCTTGGACAAATTTTGTCTTTTTCTAATCTTTTGTCTTTGTCGTGTCATTAATTCCTTTTTTTCTTTTGTATGACGTCTTTCATTAATGTCTATAAATGGAATGGTCAGCATTTCTGGAAAAACCAAAGTAACTCAGTGAAATGAATAATTAAATAAACACAGCTAAAACACAATCTAAATATCAAACGCTGAGTGAACAGTGCTTAGTAAGCGACTAACTACACAGCTTAGCCCAAGACAACTCAGAGTTAAAACTAAATAGCTATGTCAGCGGAGACTTAAAATTCTACCCTTGAATTCAATTACTCGCATATAACCATAGACTATTTATTTTAACATCATTATTGATTCAAATAACTCAAACTTAACTTAATTGGAATGATAAAAACTTAAGCACTACTGAGTCATCCATTGAGTCAGCCTAACCTTGTGCTTAGTTCAACAATCTCCCCTATTTTTATCAGTGGCAATTAACTTCCCGAGAATTGAATCAAGAAGATATTTAGATCAGAGTTACCTCAAAAGAATGCTTGATATATCATTATTCAGCATCTTAATTTTGCTCAGAGTGAATGCTAACTCCCCCATAATCCTCGATTCCTCTTAGGTTAGCATTTCTCAATACTTCTCATGTTTTCGTGCAAGTTCAGCGATAAATGTATAACAGAAAATACAAGAAGTTAAGAAGTCCTTAATTTAGAATAGAATAAGTAATCTTCTCATGTAAGGATAACTGAGTATAGATCAACAAAAAGTTAACCTATACTAAGTTTACAATCAGCACTAAAGAATACAAAAGATTCTATTCTAATCTATAACTTGTTAGGCTGAACCAGTCCTTGCAAGTTAGCAGCCTTCCTTTCACAAGCTTCTTGATCCCATCTTGATTGCTTTTGCTTTGGTGGCATAGGATCCTTGCCTTTCCTCTTCCTAAGCTCAAAGAATTCATGTTCAATGCACATCAGAGTCTGGGATAGCTCATAGTTGAATTCATCAATCCTTGCTTCACTCTCCTTTTCTGCTTGCTCATGCTTCTCGCGATCCTTCTCCCCCACTGCCATTGAATCCAAAATTGCTTGAGTTTGAATATCAAATGAGTTAATCACTCCCTCAAATGTTGTCAGATCACCAAAGATGTTAGCTAAAAAGTTCTTGACTGGGGGCTCATAAATTGTCTAAGAGATGAAGTCTTATTCCCTTAAGCAAGCAAAGAGTGCTACAAGAGCGCGGGACTATGATTGATTGACTCTAAATTAGGCATTAAGTCCTTCCCTAGAAATCTAATCTAAGCTTGATATCACTCTGGCCTGGCTATTTTCACGCAACACCCTTTCAAGGGCTGGGGTGCTTCGAATGTGGGATAAAATCTGCTTGTGTACCTGATAAAGAGCTTGACCATCGTTGAATACATCATCATGAACAACATTGATTTGATCACAAATATGACCAAGATTCTGATGAAGAGATGGTTCTTATTCAGCCTCTAACATCACAATGTCACTGATCAGAGCGTCAAATACATTAAGTCTTTTCAGTGCAGTCATAATTCCTTATTCAGATGCTAAAACTCCCTCCAACAGCTCATTCTTCACCTGCCTAAGCTTTTTGGAGTTACCTTGATTTTGTTTGAAGGCAGTTATAAGAGTATTGACAGCATCTATCACAGCATCCAGCTTTGATGTGTTAGTGTCATTTTCCTTGGTCAAAATGCTATATCCACTAAGCACAACTTGTAATCCCTATAAAAATGGATTAAATTTATCAATCGGAGAGTCCCTGAAGTCTCTCTCTTCATTCACAACTCTATTGTTGGTCTCAAAATCTTCTCCATCTTTTGCTTAATCTCAGCAACTTTCATCTTCAAGTAATTAGCCTTCCTACCTGCAATAGATAAAATGGGCAAAGTATGGGAAACAATTGCCTTTACTAATAAGAACTGGGTAGGAACTGACTTAAAGTGGGCTTTCATCTCCTCCACTTCCTCCATAAATCCTTGCACTGGCTCACTAGCCTTTACAATTCTCCTCAATACTCCCTCAGACAACAATGATTTAGCTATAGCAGCATCAATTTCTTCCTCTGTCCTTATTTCTCAGACAATAATGATTTAGCTATAGTAGCATCAATTTCTTCCTCTGTCCTTAGTGTTGGATATCTCTCTCTTCCCAATCTTCTTATATCTCCTAAAAGTTCAGCTTATGGGTTGAATTAGGGTTGAGGTGGATTTGGCGGAGGTGGTTATATCCCATTATTGATCCCCTCAATAGTTGGACCTCTAGGAATTGGTCCTTCTATCATCAATGGTTCACATACGAGAGATCCAATAGGTGGAAGAAGTGTAATGATGGTTGGGTAGGTTGTTTGGTCAAAGGTGGATGAGTTTGATTGGTCAGAATTTGAAGTGGATGGTGATTGATTTCTTGATATGGTTAAGGGTTGCATGGAAAGGGGTGTAGGTGAGAGTGGTGTTTCAGTGGATATGTTAGGGAATAGAAATGGCTTTTCTTGTTGCTCCTCAGCCTTCTCTCCTTTAAGACCTTCAATAATTTGCTCACTGGCCTAAGCTAGAGATATTTGCTCAGCCAGCTGAGCTCCTTGCTCAACTACAACTACTTTTCCTTCCTCCTTATCTTCTAAGTCTCCTTCATCCTCATCAAAGACTACCTTTATCTTTTTTAACAATCTCCTCTTCTTCTCCTTCCTTTCATACTTAGCTTCCTCAGC
This sequence comes from Euphorbia pulcherrima, assembly GCA_947683365.1. Lineage (NCBI taxonomy): Eukaryota > Viridiplantae > Streptophyta > Magnoliopsida > Malpighiales > Euphorbiaceae > Euphorbia > Euphorbia pulcherrima. The sequence goes on from CANTUS010000001.1 coordinate 31,142,094, forward strand.
AAATAAATCAATAATCTACTGGTCTTCTTCATTATTCACATCAAACTCTATTGAGTTCACTTGGTCAGCTCCTTCATCATCTTCCTGCTCTTCTTCACTCTTAATCCCTTCTAAAGGACCTATCATCTCATTAGCAACTTCTGGGATTGACTTCTCAGACAAGCCTGCAGTTGCCTTCTCATATGCCTTCTTAACTTTAGCTTTAGCTTGAGCGGCTGACTACTCTGCTCTTCTCCTAATTTCCTCCTTTAAATCCTCTTGCTTTTTCTTCAATCTCTCAGCCTCTGCTGCTTTAACTTTCTCAGCCTCTTCCATATTCTAGACTACGCTAGTCAGCTTCTTTGCTATAAACTTCTTCCTACCCTGACCAACTTTAGGTATATGTACTGATGCAACTACTTGTCCTTCGGTCTTCATAGAGTCTAGGCTTGCATCATCAATTTTCCTCTTCTTCAGCCTCCTCAAGGGCACATCTTCTTTTAACTCAGCTTCAGCAGCTTTCTACTTCTCTATCTCTTTAGCTGTCAGCTCCCTTAGCTTTACATCCTTAGTCCTCTTGGAAAATCTAGGCTTTTTGACAAGCATATCCACTGGATGAGAGCTGGTTGAGCTTGTCCTTCTACTTTCTTTCTTGGAGTCTCTCCTGATCTCCTTTCTACTTTCTTTCTTTTCTTCAACTTTTCCTCCTTTTCCTGCTCTTTACTTAGTGATTCTCTCTAGCTCCGGCTCCACAAAGGCATCTAAGATTATATCCTCATCCTCAAGTTTAATAAGCTTTAATTATATTGTAGCCTTAGGGTCCTTCACTCTGACCTCTCCTTTCTTCAGCTTGATATACTTTATGACCTTGGGCTTTTCCTTACACTTTAGGTTATGAAAATGAATATTACTGAGTACTCCGGATTTAATAACCTTGTAAACCACAGCATTCCTCCAAGCGCATCCTTTCAGATATAGCTCATATGCCCTGAAAATCTCCATGACCAAGTGCCCATACACCATGTGCTTAGACACCTTTAGAAATCTATGAAGAATAGCCAAAGGCCAGTTGATAAGCATGCCTTCAGCTAGGGCATAGACAAACACCCTTTCAAAGTTTGAACAACTACCAGTAGATGCAGCCTTTGGCAGTAACACCTTTGTTACCAGCTGATGGGCTTACTTCCCCTTCTTCGTGAACATAGAGGCTATTAATTCTCTATCCTTATAGACAATGGGGACCTTATAATCAATAGGGATATCCACGAACTCCTCATCTCTCACTGCTCTCATTCTCAGTCCTCTTTCCCTCATTCTTAATAGATTTACAATTAGCTTAGGAGTCACATAAACTTTTCTCCCCATTATTGTAGTCACCAACATATCATTAAAGCCTTCAACCATGTCAATGCCATGGAAGAATCTCTTAACAATCTACTCATAGAAGCCACTAGGAAGCCTAAAAAAACCTCTCAATTGATGTTGGCATGTCCATTTTCTAAAGCTCTCATCACTTGAAAAACTCAGCATATCAACAGTAACTGGGTCTTCTGCCACAATATCTTCTTCAAAACACCACTCAGTTAGAGTGTAAGTGGTTCCTGTAGGGATAAACAGATCTTCTCTTTCTGAGATTCTAACAGCTACTTGAGCTAGATGATCTACGGTTGTAACCCAACATGTATCTTCTTCATTTCTGACAAATAACGATTCTAGTTCGAAAGGTCTTGCTGAGCGATTAGAAGAAATTGCCACAAAAATAGCTTTGAAGTAATTAGAGAATTTGGAGATTTAAGAAGAAGATTGCAGAAGAAAATTTGGTAAAGTAAAAACTTCCTTTCTTCCTTATCGTTCCTTAAATAGCAAAAACCCTTCGAGTGAAACCTGTAAAGCTACATGTATGACTCACAAGCAATGGTCATATTTAAACAGTGAGATTGATCAACAGTTACTGTGGAATAAATGATTATGCAATTCACGGAGTTAAAGCGGTTGAATGTGGATCATTTCTAAACTTGCTACCATTTCTATCAAGTTTAATTTTGAAAAGAAACTAGTGACAATTTTAATGACGTGTCTAAAATTCACGCGTGAAGAAGAAATACTTAACCTAATTCATAAGAGCTCAGAGTGGAAGATAGGTCAGCTCCAGAATAATTCAGCAGGGAAAATATTTCTTCAAGTTAGATTGGACATTTCGATTAATTCTCTCAAGATGTTGAATTGATCCTTTCCAATGGGTGTTGTGAAAATGTCAGCTCGTTGTTCTTCAGTAGGAATATATATGAGCTTGACTTCTCCTTTTAGCACATGATCTCTTAAGTAATGTCTAATATTGACATACTTCATCCTGCGATGTTGAATTGAATTCTTGGATAGGTCAATTGCACTCTTGTTGTCACACATGACTTCAAAGCACTTAGACTTTATACCATAATCCTCTAATTGTTGGTTAATCCATAGCAGTTGTGCTACACAACCTCCTCCAGCCATATACATAGCCTTAGCTGTACTTAGCGCCATAGAAGTTTGCTTCTTGCTATACAATTCTACTAGATAATCACAAAGGAAATGACATCCTCTAGTAGTGCTTTTCCTTTCTAATTTTTCTCTTCCATTATCAGCATCAGTGTATTCTCTCATAGTGAAATTTGCATTACTTGGATACCCATAAACCTGCATCAATAGAGCCTAGCAAATACCTGAGAATTCTTTTAACAACAGCTAAGTGAGATTCTCTAGGGTTAGCTTGATATCTTGCACAATAACATACAACATATTGAATGTCTAGCTTACTAGCAGTTAAGTAAAGTAGAGAACGAATAATACCTCTATACTCTCTACAGGTTTACCTTCCTCATCTTTACTCAGAATAGTATCAGTGGCCATGGGTGTTGACATTGGCTTAGCTTTATCCATGTCAAACTTTTTGAGTACTTCCTTGGCATACTTAGCTTGGCTAATGAAAATCCCATCATCACCTTACTTGATTTGCAAACCAAGAAAGAAATTAAGCTCTCCCATCATTGGCATTTTAAATTCTTTCTTCATATGCTGGTTGAACTCTTTACATAGCCTTTCATTAGTTGCTCTAAAAATAATATCATCAACATAAATTTGGACTATCAATACATCTTGATGCTTTCTCTTGATGAAAAAGGGTTGTATATAACCTTTGCTGAGTAAAAAGTTTGTCATTCTCTCATACCAAACTCTTGGAGCTTGCTTCAATCTATAAAGAGCCTTCTTCTACTTGAAGACATTATCTGGATATTTTGGATCTTCTAAGCCTGGGGGTTGTCTGACATTGACTTCTTCTTGAATATATGCATTAACAAATGCACTCTTGACATCCATTTGAAATAACTTGAAGTTCATATAAAATACAAAAGCACGGAGAATTCTTATGGCTTCAAGTCTTACTACTGGTGCAAAGGTTTCTCTATAGTCAATGCCTTCTTGTTGATTGTAGCCTTGAGCAACTAGTCTGGCCTTATTTCTGACAATATTACCAACTTCATCTAGCTTGTTCTTGAAAACCCATTTGGTGCCAATGATTGACTTGCCTCTGGGTTTCTCCACCAAATCCCAAACTTTATTTCTTCTGAATTGGTCTAGCTCCTCTCGCATTGCAATCATCCAGTTATCATTAAACTCAGCATCTTTAAACTTCTTGGGTTCAATTAATGAGACAAATGTTGAATGACTCATCATTCTATTCAACTGACTTCTAGACAGCCTTGGATTCTGCACACTATCATGGATCTTCTTAAATGGGTGATCTTTCCTTGCTATGACTTCTTTTGTAGATTAAGATCAGCATGCTGAGCTACTGATATAGGTTGAGCATCATTATCATCACCAAAGTTGATGGATTGGTCCAAGTCAACTTCATAATCTTCTTTTTCTAGAATAGGATCAGGAACAACAATGGGCTGACTGACTGATCCACTGACTTGGTCTCTTTCCTTTTCATCATCACTGGCTTCTCTACCTGCATTATTAGTTTCACTAAAATCTACATGCATGGACTCCTCTAATGTGCCAGTTCTCTTGACATACACTCTATATGCCCTACTGTATGTTGAGTAACCCAGAAAGATTCCTTCATCAGCCTTGGGGTCAAATTTATCCAATTAGTCATTAGTGTTTAATGTGAAGCATCTACAACCAATGACCTTGAGATGACCAACCTTGGGCTTGTGCCCCTTCCAAAGTTCATAAGGATTTTTGTTCAAAACTGGGCGAATGAAAGCCCTGTTGAGAATATAACAAGCTGTGTTAATAGCTTCTCCCCAAAAATACTTTAGCAAAATATTATCCCACAGCATAGAACGACTCATCTCTGCAATAGTGCGCTTCTTTCTCTCAACAACCCTATTCTGCTGAGGTGTATGAGGGGCACAAAAATTATGGTCAATACCATGATTAGAACAGAATTCTTCAAACTGCCTATTTTCGAATTCTCTTCCATGGTCACTGCAGATTCTATTCATCTTAAGTCGTTTTTCATTCATAATCCGGGTAGCGAACCTAAAGAATGATTCAAATATTTCATCTTTGCTTGAAAGCAAGAGAATCCAAGTGAACCTAGTCAGATCATCTACGACCACAAGGGTGAATTTCATTCCAATTAGACTTGTTGGCAAAACTAGCCTAAATAAATCCATGTGTAGAAGATCAAGGGGACGAGAAGAAGATATATCAGCTAATGATTTAAAGGTCTTCCTAAATTGTTTGCAAGGTTGCATGCTAAGCTGAGTCTATCTTTTTCAAAGGCTAGATTGGGTAAACCCTCAACAAGTTCATTTTTGGCTAATTTGGACAGATTGGTCATATTGATATGTCCTAACCTTCTATGCCATAGCCATGAATTTTCCTCCTTAGAAACTAAGCATATATCGTTGGAGCAAGGGGATAAATCAATTATACAAACATTATTAATTCTATTAACATAAAAAACAGTTTGGTCAGATTTGCCATCAATGACTGAGCAGCCCGTTGAGTGAAAATTCACTTTCTTGCCTTTGTCACATAGTTGAGCAATGCTTAGCAAGTTGAACTTCAGGCCTTTCACTAGAGACACTGTAACACCCCCCTTAATAAGAAACTAAGGAAGTCCCACAATAACTATAATCACCTAATAAACATCTGATTAATCTCATTATTTAAATATAAACTTAACTTAAACCTTAATTTATATAAATTTAATATAATATCCACAAACTCCAAAGTATATACTCAAAATTTTCCATAATACACTTAACTTTTCCTATACTATTATGTACATGTCATTATATACTAATCCACAAAAATATATCAAAGCTTCAAACACCTCAAAATGCTCTCTTAACTTGCATTTTTTAATGCAACGCCTCCACTTCGGTCCAAGCTATCTATAGAGCTCCAAAAACCTACGTGTAGAAAACTAAACAAAACGCTAACCAATATGCTTAGTGGTGTATACAAATTTTATTTCATACCTTACTAAATATCCAGAAATAAATATTAACTTTATAATAAATAAAAGTAGGAAAATAAAATACTTTCATGTATAAAGCCAATTAAATATCAACTTTTTAGACTCATAAAATAAAAAATCTCTTATAAGATAATCACCAAATAAAACCAAACTTTAATCCATATAAACTAAACTAATCAGTAAACAACTATTGCCCAAAGTAACCAGTGAAAACGGAATTGGATACGGAGGAGGCACTAAGCACGAAGCCGAAGCTCCAATATCAAATCATAGAATACCGGTCGAAGCCCGAAGTCGAAGCTCTAATAAATTTTTAACAGAATATATTTAAGAATTATAATACCGGCCGAAGCCCCGAAGCAAAAGCTCCAATTGTTTGTACAGTACTGTACCCCCCTTTATTGGCACCAATCAACCAGGAACCATTTTCTACTTAACTACTAGGGAATAAACCATTTAAATTTTCTACAAAACTCAGTAAATATCAGCAACATATCTCATGCGTTTATAAGAACTTCAATTCAAATATTAAACACCAAAACAGACTCATATAAACACACCGAGTTCATCCATATTCACTTTCCAGAAAATAAATATCGTCACTCAACTTGACTGATATAAACGAACTAGAAAACAAAGGAATTTAACAAAACCTTCTTCTAATAATAATTAGATAAAATGTCTTATCTTTACAAAGCCACCAATATCACACAAAACCGATTTATATTAAGTAATATCAAAATTACTCAGCTGTGTGCAAACTGAAAAATGACAGTAAAATAGAATTCATTATTCAACTTCAACCAAATTTTTAGATCACTAAACAAAACAATTTGGCAATACTTTCTTCTAGTAAAACGTTTATTTATGTCTTATAAAACCATAAAAACAAGAATTACTGAATTATGAGTTGTATAATAGGTAAAAACATCAAAACAATTTAGTAGGTGTCACTAGAAACTTTTCTGAAAACCGTTTTTGTGACTCCACTTCAACCAAAATTTTGAACTAGTAATTGATCCAATTTTACAAAAGTTTCTTCTAGACATAGTTTTATTTATATCTTAGAAAATCTTAGCAATTAGAATCATTGAAATAAAGTTTGTAAATCAAGAGATAAATAGAAAACAAGCAGGTATAGTCAAATCTGAAATTTAAGAAAAGTATCGAAATAAAATTCATATACACAGACCTCTTTTAAGCTCTTTACTCGTTTTCCTCTTTCCATGGCTTTGATTATCTCCTTCTATAAATAACCATGCTGAAATTCAATAGACATATCTAGTAAATAAATCATAATATCTATAAATATACCTAACTAACCGCAAATTCTACAAATGAACCTTCAAATGTAAAAATTTCTACTAACCTTAAATTCGAGACACTATTCACCAAGAACCCTAACTCTTGAAATCCATCTCTCCTTGACGTAATAGGTTGAATTGATGAGCATAGAAGGCTTAGACTATAATTTCTAACAGGAATTTGAAGTAATTTGAAGAAAAGTGAGGATTAGTAGTTAGGAATATGAAAAGAAGATTATGAATAACAAGTGAAACAAAGAACAGGGGGAGACGATGGACGTAGCGTTCGAATCATCTGGAATTTGGGTTTAACACTTATAATATAGTTTTACCACAATTATCAATATAACCTTGGTCAAGTAACTAATTTTCTGTTGTATACTTTATTTAATTAACTATCATTTATTATTATTTTTTGTGCTAATAACATAAAGCAGCATTACTTAATATATTTATGGTAATTCATATTCTCTTATACCATATTTTAACTCCTTTAATCTATTTTTTATACTAATTCTATCATAATTTTATATATTTTAAACTTCAAAATTTCAATTCGTTATAATTTTCCCCCTCTTATGAATTATCGTCCTCGAAAATTACCTGAAAATAGTTACAGATATTGAGTTCTTATTACTTCCTACGGCTCCTAAGTTTTCTCTTCTATCTTGTGATTTCTCCATAATACCTTCACCAATGGAATAGACTTCTTTCTCAATTACTTAACTTCTCTCGCCATTTACTTATATATACATAACACTCACATCATCCTCTTCCTTATTTTCCCTAAGCTTTGTATCTATTCCTTAAAATTGGATCAAAATGGATCAACAACTATCACTGTATATTTATATCCTAAATGGCATGTATATCCTAGTTCTACAATCGCCTAAATCACGCTCTGATACCAATAAATGTAACATCGCCTTAATAAGAAATTAAGGAAGTGTCACAATAACTATAATCACCTAATGAACATCTGATTAATCTCATTATTTAAATATAAACTTAACTTAAACCTTAATATATATAAATTAAATATAATATTCACAAACTCCAAAGTATACACTCAAAATTTCCCATAATACACTTAACTTTTCCTATTCTATTATGTACGTGTCATTATATACTAATCCACAAAAATATATCAAAGCTTCAACCACCTCAAAATGCTCTCTCAACTTGCATTTCTTTATACAACGCCTCCACTTCAGTCAAAGCTATCTACAAAGCTCTAAAAACCTAGGTGTAGAAAAATAAACTACACGCTAAGCAATTCGCTGAGTGGTGTATACAAATTTTATTTCATACTTTACTAATTATCCAAAAATAAATATTAACTTTATAATAAAAAAAAATATGAAAAGAAAATACTTTCATGTATAAAGCCAATTATATATCAACTTTTTAGACTCATAAAATAAAAAATCTCTTATAAGAATAATCACCAAATAAAACCAAACTTTAATCCATATAAACTAAACTGATCAGTAAACAAATATTGCCACAAGTAACCAAGTAATGTAAATGGAATTGGATACGGAGGCGACACTAAGCTCAAAGCCGAATCTCCAATATCAAATCACAGAATACCGGTCGAAGCCCGAAGCCGAAGCTCCTATATATTTTTAACAGAATATATTTCAGAATCATAATATCGGCCGAAACCCCAAAGCCAAAGCTCCAATTGTTTGTACAGTACTGTACCCCCTTTATTGGCATCAATCTACCTGGAATCATTTTCTACTTAATTACTAGGGCAATAAACCACATAAATTTTTCTACAAAACTCAGTAAATATCAGCAACATATTTCATGTGTTTACAAGAACTTCAATTCAAATATTAAATACCAAAACAGACTCATATAAACACACCTAGTTCATCCAAATTCACTTTCCAGAAAATAAATTTCTTCACTCAACTTGACTGATACAAGTGAACCCAAAAATAGAGAAATTTAACAAAACTTTCTTCTAATCATAGTTAAATAAATGTCTTATCTTTCCAATGCCACCAATTTCACACAAAACCGATTTATATAACTCAAGTAATGTCAAAAATACTCAGCCGTGTGCAAACTGAAAAATGACAGTAAACAGAATTCGTTGTTCAACTTCAACCAAATTTTCAGATAACTAAACAAAACAATTTGGCAATACTTTCTTCTAGTAAAACGTGTATTTATGTCTTATAAAATCATAGAAACAATAATTACTCTATTATGAGCTGTATAATAGGTAAAAACGTCAAAAAAAATCAAGTAGGTGTAATCTAGAAACTTTTCTGAAAACAGTTTTTGTGACTCCACTTCAACCAAAAATTTGAACTCGTAAATGATCCAATTTCACAAAAGTTTCTTCTAGACATAGCTTCATTTATATCTTATAAAATCTTAGCAATTGGAATCATTGAAATAAAGTTTGTAAATCAAGAGATAAATAGAAAACAAGCAGGTATGGTGAAATCTGAAATTTAAGAAAAGTATCCAAATAAAATTCGTATACACAGACCTCTTTTAAGCTCTTTACATGTTTTCCTCTATCTCTTTTCTCTTTCCATGGCTTTGATTATCTCCTTCTACAAATAACCATGCCGAAATTCAACAGACATATCTACTAAATAAATCATAATCTCTATAAATATGCCTAACTAACTATAAACTCTACAAATAAACCTTCAAATATAACAATTTCTACTAACCTTAAATTCGGGACACTATTTACCAAGAATCCTAACTCTTGAAATCCATCTCTCCTTGACTTAATAGGCTGAATTGATGAGCATAGAAGGCTTAGACTATAATTTCTAACAGGAATTTGAAGTTAATTTGAAGAAAAGTGAGGATTAGTAGTTAGGAATATGAAAAGAAGATTATGAATAATAAATGAAACAAAGAACAGGGAAAGACGATGGAGCTGGCATTCGAATGATCTGGAATTTAGATTTAACACCTATAATACAGTTTTACCACAATTATCAATATAACTTTGGTCAAGTAACTAATTTCCTGTTGTATCCTTTATTTAATTAACTATCATTTATTATTATTATTTTAGGCCTAACTTATCCGGACCCCCCTAAATTTGGCCCTAATCGCCCCTCGCCCCCTGAACTTTCAAGTTTTCCTCTCGCCCCCTTGAACTTGTTAAAACTGCATTTCATAACCCCTTCTTTCCTATGTGGCAGATGACGTGGCATTAGTTGAAAAAGTGAGTGCGTGTTTGACAAAAATTTGGAGAAAAAAGGATATGTTAGGAAATAATAGATTAGTTAGGGTAAAATTTACTGAAGAAAATAAAATAGCTCCCCAACTTTAAAATGAACAAAATCAAGAAAAATCAAATGGGGCATTTCGCCACCACCACCATGCTATGTCGAAGAACAGCTCCTCCCCATTGCGCTCACTCCTTCTCCGACTTTTCTTTATTCTCTCCTTTCTTGCTCTTTCTCTTTATTTTCCAACTCTTTGAGATCTAAATTTCTCTCCCTCTCTTTTCCTTTATGTCCTTTGCGCGTTTTTTCTTTTCTTTGTACAACTATTAATCTCTGGGAATCTAGGATTCTTTTCATATCATTCAAGTCCAGTAAATGTTCTTCTTTGTTGCTCTTTCTGGGATCTGTTGGCTGTGTTTATGATTTTGATTGAAGATTTGTTATTGGCTCGATCTGATTGGATACCAATCTCGGTTTTGATTATGTAATTTCAAAAGAATTTATATACTTTTAAAATTATTTTATGAGAAATAGTTTTATTTACTTGTTGGTTTAAACACTTTATTATAGTAGTTTATAAACGTGTTTATAAATTAGAATCATTTATTATTTATCAAACGGCCATATGATTTGGTCTAATCTGTTTTATATTGTTTGTTAACTAATAGGCATATTTCTCTTGTAATTAGCATATATATTTAATGTAGAATCTTGCAACGTTCACATTTACTTGTTCAAAGATTTTTCAGTTTTGATTTATGAGATTAACCCAGTAACTACTTGTTTTTCCGCCCAAAAATAGCATATTCATCTTTTTCAAAGTGACAGATTACTACACAATTTCCACTACTATTTTGTACTTAAAATTATATCTTCTATGTTGTTCTTTGAGCTTATTTTCTGGATATCTTTTGCATTTCTGTTCCTGATTCAATCTATCGGTTGAAGGAGCTGTTTAATCCTGGAAAGAACTATAAGTATTCTTTAAGGACAGTGTCGTTCGACATGACTCAGCTTATTGTTATTCAGGTTCCATAATTTCTATTATGTTTCTGTACTATTTATACTAATTAAGTTATTTTTGGTTGAAGGTGAAGATCGAAAAAAACTTAAGAAGGTGGACAGTTCAATCAAGTTGACACCTCCAAATACAATAAAGAGAATCGAAGATCAAATATTAATTTTATTACTTAATTTTATAATTATTAGCCAATAATCTTAAAGAATATTTATAATTCATGAAATGGCTGATTTTTGAAGAAAAAATCTTCGGTAAGGAGAGTTTTTGACGAATCAGTGGATAAGGATTGCAAGGGGAATTGTGATGCATTAGCAAATGCATATCAAGGTATTTTTTTTATAATTACTATATGTGAACCCGTTTTTGGTGCCTGTTACAAAATCTACCTTGAATTATTTTTAACCAGAAATATTTCTATATTTGGCAAGAGGAGCATTTACTAAAACTGAAACTGATTTTATAACAATATTTTATAATGCTTTTATAGACTGGTTTTCATTGCTGTTGCATGGGTTCTTTTTGACCCTATATAATGAGGTGTTTACTGCTTAAATTTCTTTAAGTTCCATTCCGAGCCATTTGAGATAATGAATGTTTGAGGTAATGAATGTGCTTTATTCATACCAATGTGTTGTGAGTTGGCTAGTTTGAGTTCTTGATGATCTGTGAGCAGAAATAAAGAAGTTCATTATTTTGACATGCTTTCAAGTGTATCCATTATGAAATTATAGCTCATGGGATGAGCTAATCCACCCATTGTTTGAATGAGTTATCTATCATCTCTGTTTTGTTATGCGCGCTTGTTTGGCTATTGAGACAATGTGAATCTTCTATTGAAAATTCACATATATACATTGGAAGGTAATTCTTGAAATTTGAGCTATTTTTATTATTCTTTTAAGTGGGGTTTGTTTGATGATAAGAAATATAGAGAAGTTTGTAGTTTTAATATGTAGTCCTTAATTTCTTTTAAAGTTTCTACTTTGAATTTTGGCGATGTCTTGAACATAGTATCTGCTAAATCTAATTTTTTGTTTAACTCAAAATAGAGATTTTCATTTTTCCTATATATTGTGTCCTTTACATAATAGAGTTCAAATTGATTTTTCCAATTGTTTTTCTAAATTTTAAATATGTGTTTTTAAACTTACAAAGACACCATATCAAACTTATTTTCATAAATTTTTTAAAGTATGGGGGTTTAATAAAATTTTAATTTTAGGTTTTGAGAAATGCAAAACTTTCTACTATATATTCTATATTTTTCTAAAGTGTGACTATAGCTTTTATTTCATATTTAAAGTTTGCTATTGTTTATTTTTATATAAGAGAGAATATATAGTTTTCTTTTATACAAAGAAAATAAGAGAAAAAATAATTTATATTTTCTTGATGTAGAGAAAATATAGAGTTTTCAATACAAATATTTTTTAACGAGTTTCCAACAACTATACTTGAGTATGTATGTGAAGAGAGAGTGATAGCTTGCTCACTATGTGTGCTGAAAAGTTAAAATGAATATAAAGTGGAGGAGAATATATAATATTTTTTAGTTTGAAAATTATAAGGATAAATGCGAGTGTCTTGAAACACTATGTTGAGAAACTTCTTTATAAGTTTATGTATATCCCTTATGATTATAATATTCAATGAGACATATTATATTAGAGATTTTGTTCACTCTTAGAAGTGGATTAATAATAATATGAATGTCAACTTAACAAACTATATTATAGTTAGTTTTTGAGAGTTGAGTATATTGAGGCTAATTATTTGAAGAAATTTTTGAGCAAATATTTCCTTGAGAATAAAACTATCACTTTTGGTGATAATGGTTTGTGATTGCCGGTAATATATATCTCTAAAATGAGATAAATAATTTTGTTCAAGACATACTATTGTGAAGTTGCAACTTAAAGATAGAAACCTATCCATTACCTATGTGAGTCAAGAATGATTCTGATCAAATCATCTGAATAAATTCTTTTAGAAATTTACTTCGGAAACATAAGAGAGGATGAGACTTAAGCCATTTGAAATTAACAACCGGAATAGGTTCATATGGACAATAACAAGCCTTTATTAGTTCTGCTAGCACAATAAATAATGTCTCTATCCTAGATGTGAGTAATTGTTATGTTGCATATTTTGAGAGGTTGAGTTAGAAACTCTTAATGAATTTCATAAGCTCTTATGAGTGGTGTATAAAGTGCAATATACACTTGATGAAACCACCTACGTAAGTGTGAAGTGGGGCGGGCCGCTCCTATGAGATATTGACATTATCTCTAGAGCACTTATGAGAGACTAGGCACGTGCATGGCCTATTATGGCGCACCACGACGTTAAACAGAAATGTACTTTGGTATAATGTGATATGATAAAATCTCTATCTTAGAATAACGTTTATTTGGTTCATATAAACTATATGTTTCATCAAATATTCCATAAGTTATATTTTATCTATTAAATATTGGTTCATAGTTCAAAAAATATCAATACTATGCATTATATGTCAAACTTAATATATCCAGAAAAAATATTTTATCAAAAATTCTTTTAAAATTAGTGGAGGATTATTGAAAATTTTATATAATTTCAAAAGAATTTATATACTTTTAAAATTATTTTATGAGAAATAGTTTTATTTACTTGTTGGTTTAAACACTTTATTATAGTAGTTTATAAATGTGTTTATAAATTAAAACCATTTATTATTTATCAAACGGCCATATGATTTGGTCTAGTCTGTTTTATATTGTTTGTTAACTAATAGGCATATTTCTCTTGTAATTAGCATATATATTTAATATAGAATCTTGCAACGGTCACATTGACTTGTTCAAAGATTTTTCAGTTTTGATTTGTGATTTTATTAACAAATATTTACGTTGGAGATTAACCCAGTAACTACTTGTTTTTCAGCCTATAAAAAGTATATTCATCTTTTTCAAAGTGACGGATTACTAGATAATTTCCAGTACTATTTTCTTCTTAAAATTATATCTTCTATATTGTTCTTTGAGCTTATTTTTGGAATATATTTTACATTTTTGTTCCTGATTTAATCTACCGATTGAAGGAGCTGTTTAATCTTGAAAATAACTACAAGTATTTTTTAAGAACAGTATTGCTCGACATAACTTAGCTTATTGTTGTTCATGTTCCATAATTTCTATTATGTTTCTGTATTATTAATACTAATTAAGTTATTTTTGGTTGAAGGTATAAATCGGAAAAATTTGAAAAAATGGACAGTCTAATTGAATTAACACCTCTATATACAATAAAAAGAATCGAATATCAAATATTTATTTTATTATTTAATTTTGTAATAGTTAGTTAACATAAATTTCTCTCCCTCTCTTTTCCTTTGTGTTCTTTACGCGTTTTTTCTTCTCTTTATACAACTATTAATCTCTGGGAATCTAGTATTCTTCTCATATCATTCAAGTCCAGTAAGTGTTCTTCTTTGTTGCTCTTTGTGGGATCTGTTGGCTGTGTTTATGATTTTGATTAAAGATCTGTTATTGACTCGATTTGATTGGATACCTATCTCGGTTTTGATTATGTAATTTCAAAAGAATTTATATACTTTTAAAATTATTTTATGAGAAATAGTTTTATTTACTTGTTGGTTTAAACAGTTTATTATAATCTAGTAGGTGTAATCCATAAACTTTTCTGAAAACAGTTTTTGTGACTCCACTTCAACCAAAAATTTGAACTCGTAAATTATCCAATTTCACAAAAGTTTCTTCTAGACATAGCTTTATTTATATCTTATAAAATCTTAGCAATTGGAATCATTGAAATAAAGTTTGTAAATATGGAGATAAATAGAAAACAAGCAGCTATGGTGAAATCCGAAATTTAAGAAAAGTATCCAAATAAAATTCGTATGCAGAAACCTCTTTTAAGCTCTTTACATGTTTTCCTCTATCTCTTTTCTCTTTCCATGGCTTTGATTATCTCCTTCTACAAATAACCATGCTGAAATTCGATAGACATATCTACTAAATAAATCATAATCTCTATAAATATGCCTAACTAACTATAAATTCTACAAATAAACCTTCAAATATAACAATTTCTACTAACCTTAAATTCGGGACACTATTCACCAAGAATCCTAACTCTTGAAATCCATCTCTCCTTGACTTAATAGGCTGAATTGATAAGCACAGAAGGCTTAGACTATAATTTCTAACAGGAATTTGAAGTTAATTTGAAGAAAAGTGAGGATTAGTAGTTAGGAATATGAAAAGAAGATTATGAATAATAAATGAAACAAAGAACAGGGAAAGACGATGGAGCTGGCATTCAAATGATCTGGAATTTAGATTTAACACCTATAATATAGTTTTACCACAATTATCAACATAACTTTGGTCAAGTAACTAATTTCCTGTTGTATCCTTTATTTAATTAACTATCAATTATTATTATTATTTTAGGCCTAACTTATCCAGACCCCCCCTAAACTTGGCCCTAATCGCCCTCGCCCCCTGAACTTTCAAGTTTTCCTCTCGCCCCCTTGAACTTGTTAAAACTGCATTTCATAACCCCTTCTTTCCTATGTGGCAGATGACGTGGCATTAGTTGAAAAAGTGAGTGCGTGTTTGACTAAAATTTGGAGAAAAAAGGATGTGTTAGGAAATAATTGATTAGTTACGGTAAAATTTACGAAAGAAAATAAAATAGCTCCCCAACTTTAAAATGAACAAAATCAAGAAAAATCAAATGGGGCATTTCGCCACCACCACCATGCTATGTCAAAGAACAGCTCCTCCCCCTTGCGCTCACTCCTGCTCCAACTTTTCTTTATTCTCTCCTTTCTTGCTCTTTCTCTTTATTTTCCAACTCTTTGAGATCTAAATTTCTATTCCTCTCTTTTCCTTTGTGTCCTTTGCGCGTTTTTTCTTCTCTTTATAAAACTATTAATCTCTGGGAATCTAGGATTCTTCTCATATCATTCAAGTCCAGTAAGTGTTCTTCTTTGTTGCTCTTTCTGGGATCTGTTGGCTGTGTTTATGATTTTGATTAAAGTTTTGTTATTGGCTCGATCTGATTGGATACCTATCTCGGTATTGATTATGTAATTTCAAAAGAATTTATATACTTTTAAAATTCTTTTATGAGAAATAGTTTTATTTACTTGTTGGTTTAAACACTTTATTATAATCTAGTAGGTGTAATCTAGAAACTTTTCTGAAAACAGTTTTTGTGACTCCACTTCAACCGAAAATTTATACTCGTAAATGATTCAATTTCACAAAAGTTTCTTCTAGACATAGCTTCATTTATATCTTATAAAATCTTAGCAATTGGAATCATTGAAATAAAGTTTGTAAATCAAGAGACAAATAGAAAACAAGCAGGTATGGTGAAATCTGAAATTTAAGAAAAGTATCCAAACAAAATTCGTATACACAGACCTCTTTTAAGCTCTTTACATGTTTTCCTCTATCTCTTTTCTCTTTCCATGGCTTTGATTATCTCCTTCTACAAATAACCATGCTGAAATTCAATAGACATATCTACTAAATAAATCATAATCTCTATAAATATGCCTAACTAACTATAAACTCTACAAATAAACCTTCAAATATAACAATTTCTACTAACCTTAAATTCGGGACGCTATTCACCAAGAATCCTAACTCTTGAAATCCATCTCTCCTTGACTTAATAGGCTGAATTGATAAGCATAGAAGGCTTAGACCATAATTTCTAACAGGAACTTAAAGTTAATTTGAAGAAAAGTGAGGATTAGTAGTTAGGAATATGAAAAGAAGATTATGAATAATAAATGAAACAAAGAACAGGGAAAGACGACGGAGCTGGCATTCGAATGATCTAGAATTTAGATTTAACACCTATAATATAGTTTTACCACAATTATCAATACAACTTTGGTCAAGTAACTAATTTCCTGTTATATCCTTTATTTAATTAACTATCAATTATTATTTTTTTTTTAGGCCTAACTTATCCAAACCCCCCTAAACTTGGCCCTAATCGCCCTCGCCCCCTGAACTTTTAAGTTTTCCTCTCGCCCCCTTGAACTAGTTAAAACTGCATTTCATAACCCCTTCTTTCCTATGTGGCAGATGACGTGGCATTAGTTGAAAAAGTGAGTGCGTGTTTGACTAAAATTTGGAGAAAAAAGGATATGTTAGGAAATAATAAATTAGTTAGGGTAAAATTTACGAAAGAAAATAAAATAGCTCCCCAACTTTAAAATGAACAAAATCAAGAAAAATCAAATGGGGCATTTCGCCACCACCACCATGCTATGTCGAAGAATAGCTCCTCCCCCTTGCGCTCACTCCTGCTCCAACTTTTCTTTATTCTCTCCTTTCTTGCTCTTTTTCTTTATTTTCCAATTCTTTGAGATCTAAATTTCTCTTCCTCTCTTTTCCTTTGTGTCCTTTGCGCGTTTTTTCTTCTCTTTATACAACTATTAATCTCTGGGAATCTAGGATTCTTCTCATATCATTCAAGTCGAGTAAGTGTTCTTCTTTGTTGCTCTTTGTGGGATCTGTTGGCTGTGTTTATGATTTTGATTAAAGATTTGTTATTGGCTCGATCTGATTGGATACCTATCTCGGTTTCGATTATGTAATTTCCAAAGAATTTATATACTTTTAAAATTATTTTATGAGAAATAGTTTTATTTACTTGTTGGTTCAAACACTTTATTATAATCTAGTAGGTGTAATCTAGAAACTTTTCTGAAAACAGTTTTTGTGACTCCACTTCAACCAAAAATTTGAACTCGTAAATGATCCAATTTCACAAAAGTTTCTTCTAGACATAGCTTCATTTATATCTTATAAAATCTTAGCAATTGGAATCGTTGAAATAAATTTTGTAAATCAAGAGATAAATAGAAAACAAGCAGGTATGGTGAAATCTGAAATTTAAGATAAGTATCCAAATAAAATTCGTATACACAGACCTCTTTTAAGCGCTTTACATGTTTTCCTCTATCTCTTTTCTCTTTCCATGGCTTTGATTATCTCCTTCTACAAAGAGCCATGTTGAAATTCAATAGACATATCTACTAAATAAATCATAATCTCTATAAATATGTCTAACTAACTATAAACTCTACAAATAAACCTTCAAATATAACAATTTCTACTAACCTTAAATTTGGGACACTATTCACCAAGAATCCTAACTCTTGAAATCCATCTGTCCTTGACTTAATAGGCTGAATTGATAAGCATAGAAGGCTTAGACTATAATTTCTAACAGGAACTTAAAGTTAATTTGAAGAAAAGTGAGGATTAGTAGTTAGGAATATGAAAAGAAGATTATGAATAATAAATGAAACAAAGAACAGGGAAAGACGATGGAGCTGGCATTCGAATGATCTGGAATTTAGATTTAACACCTAGAATATAGTTTTACCACAATTATCAATACAACTTTGGTCAAGTAACTAATTTCCTGTTGTATCCTTTATTTAATTAACTATCAATTATTATTATTATTTTAGGCCTAACTTATCCAGACCCTCCTAAACTTGGCCCTAATCGCCCTCGCCCCCTGAACTTTCAAGTTTTCCTCTCGCTCCCTTGAACTTGTTAAAACTGCATTTCATAACCCCTTCTTTCCTATGTGGCAGATGATGTGGCATTAGTTGAAAAAGTGAGTGCGTGTTTGACTAAAATTTGGAGAAAAAAGGATATGTTAGGAAATAATAGATTAGTTAGGGTAAAATTTACGAAAGAAAATAAAATAGCTCTCCAACTTTAAAATGAACAAAATCAAGAAAAATCAAATGGGGCATTTCGCCACCACCACCATGCTATGTCGAAGAACAGGTCCTCCCCCTTGCACTCACTCCTGCTCCGACTTTTCTTTATTCTCTCCTTTCTTGCTCTTTCTCTTTATTTTCCAAAGCTTTGAGATCTAAATTTCTCTTCCTCTCTTTTCCTTTGTGTCCTTTGCGCGTTTTTCTTCTCTTTATACAACTATTAATCTCTGGGAATCTAGGATTCTTCTCATATCATTCAAGTCTAGTAAGTGTTCTTCTTTATTGCTCTTTCTGGGATCTGTTGGCTGGGTTTATGATTTTGATTGAAGATTTGTTATTGGCTCGATCTGATTGGATACCTATCTCGATTTTGATTGAAGGTGGTTTTTACTCGAATTGCAACCGTCAATTCTGTTTAGTACTATGTAAATCGGTTTCTGATTGTTTTTTTTAATTCAAACTAGGAGCTTTTTTTCAGATCTGTTTGGATTTGTATATTTAAGGTGGTTAGGTAGCTTAGTTCGAAAATAAATCAAATCTGATTTTAATTTCAATTTCACCCTTTTTCAAGATTTGGTTTTTCTAATTTGGGTTTTTTTGCTTCATACTTCCCCTTTTGTTCATAGTTAGTGCCGGCCCTAGGGGTGGTACAACAGGTGCCACCGCTTAGGGCTCATACTTAGAAGGGGGCCAATTTTTTTATTTTTTTATTTTTTATCTTTTTAAAAAATAAAAATAAATTATTTTTCTTGTTTTTTAATAAAAAAATTCTAATTAATTTTTGATAAATTATGATATAATAACATAAATTACAAATTTAAGTGGTTTTACCCATTTAATTTTTTAGTCTCCTTTTTCTCCAAACAATTAGATATAATTAATTTTTATTATTGTTGTTCAATTATGTATTTTATTTTATAATTAGATTTCAAGAGGATTGATTATAGCGGTAAAATAACTAGCTGAAACCCAAAGGTTGAAAGTTTGATCCGAAGAAGAAACGTCTTAATCATGTCTATGTCGGAATTATGTAAATAATTATCCCCCCAATTTATTACAAAAAAAATTATAATTGGACTATTGTTCTATTAAAAGGACTCAATATATATATTTCACGTACTATTTTATCTAGGGCCTCGAAAATGTCATGACTGGGCCTGTTCATACTTCCCCTTTGTTCTAATTTGGGCATTAATCGAACCAGTAGTAAAATTTGATGAAAAATGAAAAGTTTAATTTGTTGAAGTATTAGCATTAGGCCTTGTTATTGTTCTGAAAAGTTTTTTTTTTTGAAAAACTTGTTCTGAAAAGTTTGAGTTTTAATTTCGTCGTCGATGGATGATTTCAGTTGTTGAATTTTATTTGTAGATTGGAAAAGATGAAGAGAAAAATTGAAAAATTGTTGAAGATGGTGGACCTGATATAAAATAAATTATTAAGGACTTAAATGAAATATTTTTAAGGATTTTTTTTAGAAGTTAATTATTGGTTTGACATTTTCAAACTTTCACATGTGGCATACACTCTCATTAATGTGATTGGGTATGTTGCACTCAGAGGGGGTGAGAGGTGCAGTTTTGACAAGTTCAACGGAGCGAGAGGAAAAAACTAGAAAGTTCAGGGGGGCGAGGGACGATTAGGGCCAAGTTTAGGGGGATCCGAATGCATTAGGTCTAGTTATAATTGTTAGATTTAAAATTTGAAATATATTCTGTATGATTTTCTTATAATTGAAAGCAAATCGGTATCCATATTCATAATGAAATTGTGCACATAAGTGATATATGCTTGTGTGTGTTATGATACTGCATCTGCAGTATTGCTTTACTATAATCTTTCGTTCATATTCTACAACAGTGATATCAGAGCTATCTTCTTACAGAACATGTATGCTTCAACCGAAGTTTTTGCAAGACTAACAAAAGAGTGACATGATGATGCAACAACAATATGAAGATACAACAAAAGAATTAGTTTTCATTCAATGTTCAGGCCTCAAAATCATGACCGATAATCATGACCAATAACAATATCCATGTCCTATGACCATGCCTAGACATGGGCATGAGCCCGTCGGCTCACAAGGCCTGCCCAAACCCGACCCTCATTTGGTGGACTTAGACAAATAAAATAATATATAGGTCTAACCTGGCCTAAACCCGTAATTACCGACTAATATATGGGTTGGGTTGAATTTTAGCCTAAAAGTCCAAGCCCACCCGACCCGGTCCAAAGTATTATAATAAGAAGTATGTATATATATATATATATATTTATTATGTACAGTTGAATATATACATGATATACAAATATGTAGAAAATGTTTATTAAAATTTTAAGAATAAAAAACTAATTAATGGTTGTTTAGTATTGATAGAAAACAAGTCTCTGTTATTTCAGAAAAAAATTTGTCTCTGACTTCAAATATTCTTCCTCTTTTATAGTGAGGATTTATTGTGCTTGAACATTATAATTTATTAACAAAATTGTTATGTGCAATTTATCATAAAAATTAATTATCTTGTTATGTGTAATTGTTATATTCATTTTAAATATCGATAGACCTGTGAGTCAGATTTGAGTTTTAATAGTTTTATAAATGTCCGGCTCGATTCGAGCCCAATTTTTATTTTTCATAGGTTGGATTGGGCTAAAGTTATTAATTTTTTAGCTAGGCCCCGATCAACCCAGCCCTACCTAAGCCATATCCAGTGAGATATTAATGACCTATATTCAAGACCTATAACAATAACCTATATCCTATAAATAAGCCTATAATTCTAAATAAATTTTACACCTTTTGAGCTAAGGATTGTTAAAATTATCTCTTGGAAGATGGTATTTAAAATAGTCAATTATTAAATATTAGAAAAATAAATTTACTCGGATTAGATTATACCTTAGTTATAATTATTGGATTTATAATTTGAAATATATTTTATGTGATTTTTTTATTATTATAAGCCTATAAATAGTCTTTCATATTTATAATGAAATTACATAAGTGTTATATGCTTGTGTGTGCCAGGGTACTGCATCTCTAATATTTCTTTACCTTTAATTTTTCGTTAATATTCTACAACAGTGGTATCAGAGCTATCTTCTTATGAGACTTCTATGCTTCAGCCAAAAATTTTACAAAATTAACAGAAGAGCACCACAATGATACAACAAGAATATCAAGATACAACAAAAGGATGAGTTTTCATTCAAAGCTTAGGCCGCATACCACGACCAATAATAATATCGATGACCTATAACCATGCCTAAGACCCATTTCCAATACCCGTATCACTACCTTATATTGAAGACTTAAACCATAACTTTATAATTCTGAATAAATTTTATAACTTTAGAATCAAGAAGGGGTGTTGAAATTATCTCTTTGAAGCTGGTATCTAAAATAGTTAATTATTAGATATTAGAAAAATAATTTTTTTATTAGATCATACCTTAGCTATAATTGTCATATTTAAAAGGTTTAATGCATACGGATCCCTTAAACTTGATCCTAATCACCCTTCGCTCCTTTGAACTTTTAAATTTTCCTCTCGCTCCCTTGAACTTGTCAAAAACGCACATCTCATCCCCCCTCATAATTTGACTACACCAGTCTCACCATAGAGAGTGTAAGACACTCGCGCTAGGTATTATAATTGAAAGAGTCAAACAGTCACTGTAACGTGTCATTATCTTTGTAAAAATAAAAAAAATCAAAATTCTGAAATTGAAAAAGAAGTAAAAGTATGAATCCAGTTGCATCTCATGGTCGTCCTCTTCCACTTTCATTTCACACCATAGATCTTCAATTACATTCATATTCAACATTGCTTTCTACTTATTTTTCTTTCACACCGACGACCTCACAATCAAAAGCTACAAGTCAATGGATTTTTAAATTCAAATCTAATGGAATCAGGATATCTTCAATTAGTTTTAATTAGTTTCACTTCCTTAGTGTTTAATTAGATTTTGAGTATTCTGATTCCTATCCTAGTGATTTGAATTAGTTTCAAACTTTGAGTAAACAAAGGAACAAGAGGATTTAACAAAGAGGTATTGAGGTTGAATATGACGGCGAGAATAATCGAAAAATGCAGAAGAGATTTTGAAATTGAGATCGGAAAGATGAGAAAAAGAAAATAAGAAGGCAGATCATACAAGGAAGAGAAAAGAAGAGCTAATGAAAGTTTTCTAAAATTCTGAAAACTAACATTATCTCCATTGATGTGAACTGAAACAGAGCAATTTGATACATAATATCAAATTAGCTAATTAATCAATAAAATTAGTCTCTGGGATTAGAAATTAAAAAGATTCAGAAGCCCAGTTTCATCGAAGAGCTGCTTCTCGGTAATGGAGGAGTTCAATTTTGCCGGAGAAGACAAACCGACAAAGTTTCCTCCAATTATACAAAGAAAGGGAAATAAAAGGGAATAAGGGTCGCCGAAGACGACGAAGTGGGTAAGGGAACTTGGAATAAAAGAGGGAAAACGAACGGGATGAATGAGCAGTAACTCTTTAATTTATTTGTTTTTATTTTTCAAACCACTGGCTTGACTTTTCCATTGTTGATAAATTATCTACAATAAGGGTCTCTTGGAGCGGTTTAGACAAGTTTAAGGAGAAAAAAAAAACTTAAATATTTAAAAGGGTGAGGAGTAATTAAGATTAAATTTAAGAAAGTTTAAATATATTAAATAGCGTTCGAATGATCTAAAATTTAAATTTAACACCTATAATATAATATTATCACAATTATAATATAACCTTGTTTAAATAACTAATTTCCTGTTATATCCTTTATTTAATTACCTATCATTTATTATTATTTTTTATGCTAATAACATAAACTAATACTTAACATATTTATATTTATGGTAATTTATATTCTCTTTTACCATATTTTAACTTCTTTAATCTATTTTTTATACTAATTATAACTTTTAAGCTAATTTATTCTATCATAATTTACTATATTTTAAACTTTAAAATTTCGGTTCGTCATAATTCTCCCCTTTTTATAAATTTTTATACTCGAAAATTACCTGAAGATAGTTGTAGATATTGAGTTCTTATTACGACGGCTCCTAAGTTTTCTCTTCTATCTTGTGATTTCTCCATAATACCTTCATCAATGGAGTGGACTTCTTTCGCAATTGCTTAACTTCTCTCGCAATTTACCTCTATATACATAATACTCACGTCTCTATTCCTTAAAATTGGACCAAAGTGGATCAATAACTATCACTTTATATTTATATCATAAATGACATGTACATCCTAATCCTAGAATCGCCTAAACCTCGTTCTAATATCAATAAATGTAACACCGCCTTAATAAGAAATTAAGAAAGTGCCACAACAACTATAATCACCCAATAAACATCTGATTAATCTCATTATTTAAATATAAACTTAACTTAAACCTTAATATATATAAATTAAATATAATATTCACAACTCCAAAGTATACCCTCAAAATTTTCCATAATACACTTAACTTTTCCTATTCTATTATGGACATGCCATTATATACTAATCCACAAAAATATATCAAAGCTTCAACCACCTCAAAATGCTCTTTTAACTTGCATTTCTTTATACAACGCCTCCACTTCGGTCCAAGCTATCTACAGAGCTCTAAAAACCTAAGTGTAGAAAAATAAACTACACGCTAAGCAATACGCTGAGTGGTGTATACAAATTTTATTTCATACTTTACTAAATATCCAAAAATAAATATTAACTTTATAATAAAAAAATATGAAAAGAAAATACTTTCATGTATAAGACCAATTATATATCAACTTTTTAGACTCATAAAATACAAAATCTCTTATAAGAATAATCACCAAATAAAACCAAACTTTAATCCATATAAACTAAACTGATCAGTAAACAAATATTGCCTAAAGTAACCGAGTAATGTAAATGGAATTGGATGCGGAGGCGACACTAAGCTCAAAGCCGAAGCTCCAATATCATATCACAGAATACCGGTCGAAGTTTGAAGTCGAAGCTCCTATATATTTTTAACAGAATATATTTCAGAATCATAATACCGGTCGAAGCCCCAAAGCCAAAGCTCTAATTATTTGTACAGTACTGTAAGCCCCTTTATTAGCGACAATCTACCCGGAACCATTTTCTACTTAGTTACTAGGACAATAAACCATTTAAATTTTTCTACAAAACTCAATAAATATCAGCAACATATTTCATGTGTTTACAAGAACTTCAATTCAAACATTAAACACCAAAACAGACTCATATAAACACACCAAGTTCATCCAAATTCACTTTCCAGAAAATAAATTTCGTCACTCAACTTGACTGATATAAGCGAATCAGAAAACAGAGAAATTTAACAAAACTTTCTTCTAATCATAATTAAATAAATGCCTTATCTTTCCAATGCCACCAATTTCACACAAAACCGATTTATATAACTCAAGTAATGTAAAAAATACTCAGCTATGTGCAAACTGAAAAATGACAGTAAACAGAATTCGTTGTTCAACTTCAACCAAATTTTCAGATAACTAAACAAAACAATTTGGCAATACTTTCTTCTAGTAAAACGTGTATTTATGTCTTATAAAATCATAGAAACAATAATTACTCTATTATGAGTTGTATAATAGGTAAAAACGTCAAAAAAATAAAGTAGGTGTAATCTAGAAACTTTTCTGAAAATAATTTTTGTGACTCCACTTCAACCAAAAATTTGAACTCTTAAATAATCCAATTTCGCAAAAGTTTCTTCTAGACATAGCTTCATTTATATCTTATAAAATCTTAGTAATTGGAATCATTGAAATAAAGTTTGTAAATCAAGAGATAAATAGAAAACAAGCAGGTATTGTGAAATCTGAAATTTAAGAAAAGTATCCAAATAAAATTCGTATACACAGACCTCTTTTAAACTCTTTACACGTTTTCCTCTATCTCTTTTCTCTTTTCATGGCTTTGATTATCTCCTTCTACAAATAACCATGCTGAAATTCAATAGACATATCTACTAAATGAATCATAATCTCTACAAATATGCCTAACTAACTATAAACTCTACAAATAAACCTTCAAATATAACAATTTCTACTAACCTTAAATTCGGGACACTATTCACCAAGAATCCTAACTCTTGAAATCCATCTCTCCTTGACTTAATAGGCTGAATCGATGAGCATATAAGGCTTAGACTATAATTTCTAACAGGAATTTAAAGTTAATTTGAAGAAAAGTGAGGATTAGTAGTTAGGAATATGAAAAGACGATTATGAATAATAAATGAAACAAAGAACAGGGAAAGACGATGGAGCTGGCGTCCGAATGATCTGAAATTTAGGTTTAACACCTATAATATAGTTTTACCACAATTATCAATATAGCCTTGGTCAAGTAACTAATTTCCTGTTGTATCATTTATTTAATTAACTATCATTTATTATTATTTTTTTATGCTAATAACATAAAGCACCAATGCTTAATATATTGACGGTAATTCATATTCTCTTATACCATATTTTAACTCCTTTAATCAATTTTTTTATATTAATTTTAACTTTCAAGATAATTTATTCTATCATAGTTTATTATATTTTAAACTTCGAAATTTCAGTTCGTTAAAGACACATTTTCAATTGAAGGCTTGACTCCCACAGTGCCATTGTCAACAATCTTTCCCTTTTGGTTGTATCCAAAATTGACACTTCCATTCCACTTTCGCTCCAGTGTGATGAATTGCTTTTCATCACCTATCATATGCCTCGAGCATCCACTATCCGAATACCACATTCTTCTGTCATCAGTGGATCTCAGCTCACTTGCAAAATAATTAAGTTTTCTTAGGTACCCATGCCTTTTTCTGGCTGGGTCCTCTCTTGTTAGTGGTGGTCATCCTTGACCAGTCATTCTCATCATAGTAACCATTTTTATGGCTACGCATAACTATGGCATGTCCTAACTTTCCACAAAACTTACACGTGGGCTTAGGATTGGGCCTTCTCACTTTACTCTTTTGAGAAACCTTCTCAGAGTGGTGAGTATGGTTACTCTAAGTATTCCTACTTGGTTAAGGAGGGACCCGCACCTTTTTCAAAGCTGTTAATTCAGCAGCTAACTCATCCATTATCTTAGTGAGCTTGCTATTATATTCGCCATGGTACTCAGCTTTTTCCATAAGGTATAAGATGTCAAGTGAGGTAGAAGAATTGACATATTCTAGATCATCACACCTCCTCTAGAGTACTTTGATGTATTTGGTTGACTTATTAGTCATATTAATAACATCATTAAGTACTGCAGCAAGTTCATCTGAAGACAAAGGGGGTTCAGAATTTACCTCAGTTCTCTTTCGTTTGACTCTACTCTGGTGAGCAGATTGATTGGCAGCGAAAGTAGATGATTGGTCAGCTGACTCTAAGTTGGGTTAATCATCTTTTGCCATGAGACACACATTAGCAGAATCTTGTGCCTCTTCATCTGGGGATGATGAGTCTTGTTCAGAATCACTCCAGGTAGTAGCAAGATCCTTGTTATCCCTTTTCTTCTTGAACATGTCCTTCTTAGGTTTAGGACAAGTAGACAAGATATGCCCTTTTTCACCACATTCAAAGCACTTGATGTATTTGTTATGCTCCTTGCTAAATTCCTTGCATGGTCTATCATCTGCTCCCTTCTTGTGCTGGCTGGGCTTTCTGAATCTCTGAAAGTTCTTATCTTTCCTCAAGAACCTGTTGAAGTTCTTGGTCATCAGTGTTGTCTCTTCCTTTCTATCCTCGGGATATTCTTCCTCTAAGGAATCCTCATCAGCCTTGAGAACAATAGCTCTGCTAGAGCTTTCTCTTTCCTTGTGCTTGAACTTCTTGGACTCATCTTTATATTGCTTTAGTGACATTTCATGAGCCAGCAAGGTTCCCATCAGCTCATCAAACTTATACGTCTTTAGATCATGAGCTTCTTCGATAGCACTCTTTTTTGCATCCCATTCCTATGTCAAACTTCTCAGAATCTTCTTGATAGTCTCTTCTTCAGTGAAGTTTTTGCCAAGTCTTTTTAGCTCATTGACAATATTCATGAATCTAGTGTTCATGTCAGAAATTTCCTCCTTGGGTTGCATATGAAACATCTCATAAACCTTCATGAGAATGTTGATCTTGGACTCCTTGACCTTGTCAGTTCCTTCTTAAGTCACTTCCAACTTCTTCTAGATTTCTCGAGCAGTTTCACACCCTGAAACACGGTTGAACTCAGTTGCATTAAGAGCACAGTGAAGATAGTTAATACCAGCTATATTTTCCTTCAGTCTAGCTAAGTATTGGTTGACCCACTCATCAGAGTACTTATCAACACGCATTCCATTCTTCATAATAGTAGGGATAAATGGCCCTTTAATAATAGCCATCCAAGCATACATACTTTGAGATTGGATGAAATTCTTCATCTTGTTCTTCTAGTAAGTATAATGCTCACCATTGAACATAGGAGGCCTAATGACTGACATGCCTACAGGAAGAATGTAGGCTTGGGCCTTTCCACTGGATTCTCCTCATTTATACGCCATGGTCTTTATCTCAAGATTGTAAAATCTTTAAATTGAGAACTAACTCTGATACCACTTGTGTGGTCCCTATGCGTACACTCAGAGAGTCAAAGGGGCGGTGAATCACTCGCTAGTATAAAACATGTAACTTTTTCGCAATTAAATAAACTGCACTGAGCAGGTCAGTGGCCAGCATAGAATCTGAGTAAAACCTCAATGATAAAGTAAAGAACACAGATATTTTATACTGGATCGACAACCTGTGCTTACATCCAATCCCAAGAGAGTGTCTTGGCTTTAATCCACTAATCTCAACTCCTTTACCCTAGGCGGAGAAGCCTTTCACAGAGTGTTCCAATTACAACTGAGTACCCTCCTTACTGTAATCACTCACCTGCTGAGTAGAATACCCTATACTCAATAGAGTCTAAACAAGAGCTAGATTCAACTTATAGAAATGTTGATCTAGTTACAAATAATCTGATATTACAGTTCAAATGATCTATTCTAATCTCTCTTGTTGCAAAGTAGATTCTCGCTGAGTAGATGCTTTCTTGAATGAACTTCTTTAAAGCTAGGAAATTGACAGATTTTTACTTATTAGAAATTCAGGTGTATTCACCAAGTTCTAACTCTTTCCTTCTAGCTCCTTTTATAGATAAAAACAAGAATGTAGCCGTTGAACTTGTCTTAGCATCTTCTGTAATTTGACAGCTTAGCTATTCACTCGTTGCTTCTTCAAATTGATCCGTTAGGAGATAGAATCACAGCGTTGTGAAATAGAAATCAATCTGTTAGAGACAGATTGAATCAGAGCTTTAAATTTGAATCTTTTTCGTTTGATGCCAGTCTTCTGTTAGAGAGAACTTGCGCTGACTTGCTATGTGTCATCTTTCCATTCCTTCTGGTAATCTGACATTCTTGTAGAGTCGCGCATTTGCAGGAGATACGCTCTGCAACAAACCATTTTGACTTTGTCTTCGTGCAACTTTTCTCCGAACAGATTTTGTCTTTTTCTGACAAAAAGCAAGATTCCATTTTTCCTTAAATGGAATGGTCGACGTTTCTGGAAAACCAAAGTAACTCAGCGAAATGAATAATTAAATAAACACAGCTGAAACACAATCTAAATATCGAGCGCTGAGTGAACAGTGCTTAGTTAGCGACTAACTACACATCTCAGCCCAAGACAACTCAGAGTTAAAACTAAATAGCTAGGTCAGCGGGGACTTGAAATTCTACTCTCGAATTCAATAACTCGTATATAACTGTAGACTATTTATTTTAACATTATTATTAATTTAATTAACTTAAATTTAACTTAATTGATATGATCAAAACTTAAATACTATTAAGTCATTAACTGAATCAACCTAACTTTGGGCTTGGTTCAACACCTTCCAACAAAAATTATTTCTCCTAAAGAGTTACAGGAAAACAATATGGTAAAGAACGGTAGAAATTTGAAGAAGTGAGTGTTCACGGAGATGTGAGAGTTTTTAAAGAGTAGAAAATGAAAGGAATATAAGAAAAGAATAAGTTTTAAATAAAATAAAAAAATAAAATAAACAGCAAAAAAAAGAGAAACTAAACAGAAAAAATTAAAAATGCCCACAGGGGGCGTGCAAGGAGAGTTGACCAGCAACACTCCCCAGTTGGATTTTATCAATTCGGGGTAGTGTTTGTTACTGCTTCTCGTGAGGCAGAAGCACGTGATCCACTAGGTTAGTGGATGAGTCCACTCATTAAGTAGGGGTATGCAGAACGAAACTGAAATTAAAATTAAAATTAAAATTAAAAAAAAAAATCGAACTGACCTGAACCATGTTCAATTCGGTTCGGTGTCAGTTTTTATAATTTTTAAAAAATTGGGTTTGAGTTTTGATTTTTAAATAAAAATTAAAATAAAATAAAATCAAACCAAATTAAATAAAATTAATAAATATTATATTTAAATATATATTTATATTATATCTAAAATATTAGTTGTGTGCGGCATAGTAATTAGTCAATAGTAATAATAAATAAGGGTTTAAACTCAAGTATCTCAAATCCTAATAAAGAAATTATTGTTTTCCTTAGGGATATTAAACATATTGGGAATGCAAGAATTGATTATATAGGTATGCTACTTGTATTAATATATTTTATGAGTTATATTTATATTTGTTATTATAAATATAAATTTTAAAGATTAGTTATCATTAAATTTATTATATATTGAAATAAAATCACTTTAAATCTCTTTCGTATAATTTTAAAAGAAAAAATAAATTATAGTTTTTTTATAAACTATAAAATTTGAGCAATTCGGTTATAACTGAACTGAATCGAATTCGAACTGAATTATATTCGGTTTGGTCTACACGGAATCAACTATATTCAATTCGGATTCAATTTCTATATTTTTGCTAATTCAAGTTTCGGATTGAGTCGGTTCAGCCCAATTATTTTAGCCAAATCGATATTTACTCACCCCTATCATCAAGTGTATCCCCAGGTAATTATTATTTAGTTTTTTTATGTTCTTACCTTTTCTTTCTCAATCTTTATTACCTCTTTTATTTGATTAGACTCCATTTTTCTCCTTCCACTACTAATCTCTACAAAAAAAAATACACCAAAAATATTTCAAGATGGAATTTATAAAAAGGTAAACAATAAAAATAACTAAAACTAATAATAAATGAACGAAACTAAATTATTGACTTACCTCCTAACAAGCACTTAAATTTAAAATCTATTAGCTCGACTTTTATACTCCCTTTTAAGTATAAGCTTTAAGCCTTATAAATATTCGATAGATGCACCATGAAGAATTTAATTGACGTCCAGCTGAATATCTATACGCTTCAAATTTGTAGAACTTGTGAAAAATTATTGATTCATCCCTCTTCGATTCTTTTAGTAGATCATATAAAGCATAAAATAATTCCATTCGAGGTTCCTTGAACTTCACTTCCATTAAAATAGAAATTTTATCC
This sequence comes from Euphorbia pulcherrima, assembly GCA_947683365.1. NCBI lineage: Eukaryota > Viridiplantae > Streptophyta > Magnoliopsida > Malpighiales > Euphorbiaceae > Euphorbia > Euphorbia pulcherrima. Next base: position 31,173,397 of record CANTUS010000001.1, read on the forward strand.
TTGACATGTTCACCGATGTAGGAAAAAGAACATCACACTAGACTTGTATTTGTCAACTCATTGTAGTCATTTGTAGCTTCGTTATTCTCCACCAAAATTGACACTTTCAATTTTCTTCTAAGATTTCATCTGGATGAGATGTGATTGATATAGATGTTTCTTTATCGGCATATGACAAAGCCTTTATAGTTCTCATGTTTGCAACCATGTCAACTGTGAGACTATGTAGTGTAGACATATTCTCGTAGCCTTCTTCTATATTTTTATAGTCCGCATCTGTATCGTCAAGCCTTGAATGAAGAGATTCTATTCTCTGCTCTATAATTAGTTTTAGAATTGACTTTTGCTCATCCTTTTCCTGTGAATTTTTAAAATTTGCCGAATGTTGACAATCCCACGAGTTTTCATATTCATCGTTCTAATTTGGATAGAATGAGCTGGCAATTTCTTCTATGGAACAGTTATCCTCGTAATTACTTCTTGGATTATATCACCATGGATATCCGTTCATAGACATCTCCTCGAAAAAAATTTAAAAGAAAATCATAAAATATTTACAAAATATCTAAAGCAATAAGGCCCTGTTCTTTTCGACTTATTTTCAGTTCAGTTCAGTACAATTCAGTTAAATTTCAGTAATCGGTATTCAATAATCAATTTGTTTCATATTTTACATTATATAAATATTAATAATTAATATTATTAATAACACATCATAACAAATAAAAATAACTAATTTTAATATTTTTAAATTTATAAATGATTATTTTTACCATAAATATTTTTAAGACAAATAAAAGAAATAATTGTCAGCAATTTTATTATCCCGTAATGATTTCGATAATGAAATCTATACCACCTGTAATGTCATAAATTATAATTGGGATAAACCCCAAAATAAATTAGTCTAAAAATGATTGATAATATAGTAAATTAATGATTAAGTAAAAATATACTTTAATATATATTAAATTATAATGAAGAGAACGAACTATCATTTCTCCTTTATTTTTCGCAATTGACCCTTAATAATAAAAGATCAAGGATGAACACTTGGATATTGGAAATAGAAAACCAGCAATCCTATTATATTAAGGAAATTGACTTTTCACTACTCTGTTTCTAATATTTTTGTCCTTTCTTTCCTGCATTGTATCCAATCACTTTTCTTGTTCTCTCTTTTTTTTCATTTGTTTCATATATATAGATTGATTAATCAATTGATTAATTAATATATCAAGTAGTTACACATTTAGTTAATTACTCGTATCACTAATGTAATTGACATTGTAACTCTTCTCTCCATATACATAATGAAACAAACCATTATTAGAATTTATTAAATATAAATGTCAAGAACCTCTAACTTCAATTAATTGAGAACTCGAAAGGTTAATGGTTTTATAAGTTATCCTTTATTTAGTTCTTTTGCTTTTATGTCAATTTAATCGTAGAGGGAAGAGAATTTAATCTCATCCGATTTATTGTTAGAAAGATATGTAATCATCACACAAAGCCACATATAATCATTAAATCGGAAACTATAATACACATGGGCCATATTGATTATGTTAAATAATCGTATAATCTCCCATTTGGTCCATGTGGAAACAAATATGTATATCTGAGTCATCTTTAATTTGCAAAACTTAACACGTATATAACCTTTACAAGAATTAAAATAATCGAGTCATGACGGTTATAGGTCATTTATGTCATCCCGTTCCCTTCCATGTACTACAAATCATTTTAACTCCTAATTATACTATTATGAAATAAACATTACATTATTGCTCGCTTTTATGTAACAAATATTATATTGTTAATAAATATATAACGACAATGTTATTGCACTTAATAAACTTTAATGCGCTTCTGTAATTTGGATAACAATTAATTATGCAAAAACTTGACTTTAATCGAATATTCCCAAAGTGACATTGCAGTCATATTGAGAGAGAACTTTTATTGTACGTACATACAAATTATAATGCTAATAATGACTTTTCTATCACGCTTACATTCATAAATTTCAAGCGATAAACCTTTTGTTAGCGATTCTCTACAGTCGATTCTATTTCGATATGCTCAATAGAACTTTGCATTTTTGCACTTCTTCTTTCATGTCAAGTACTTTACATTCATGTGTTTCACACCCTTACAATACTTGTCATTATGTCAAAAGAAGACCGTTGTGGAATTATTACAATACAATCTCAATAGTTCGCTATAATATCGACTATTCCTGTACTTGAGATTAAGCTCCACAACCACAATCATAGAATCATGGTCTCAAAGAACGCCACAATTTCAACATCCGTAGTGGAAGTAGCAATGACAACTTGCTCCTATTTTTCCATAATACTAATCAAGTTTCTTTATTGGAGAGTAAAGTTTTTCCATCATATAACATAAGTGATAAGAACTATGTCGTCAAAATATAAGACCAACTCCCACTAACCTTCACGTATATCCATAACAGTAACAAAGAATGTTATTGTTAAACTTAAATACCATTGATAGGAAGTTCATTTCAGTTCATATATCGACCTCCTTAATATACATGCATTACTTTCTTTAATTTTTTTACTTTCATTTTATGTATTTAACATCAGCTTTGGGCAGAAAATTAAACACATAGCCTTCAACCATCATTGATGCTATAACTTTAACCATTTAATTGATTTTATTAAATATGTTCTGATTAACACACAACACCTTTGGGGAGATATATATGTTAACCATAAACATATCAATAACATCCATTAATGTCATTAACCACAAGTAATAATCTACCTTTGGATCATCTCCTATCGTGTGATTCATGATCTCAACTATCTAGTGTAGATCTTTTATGTCATTTATAGCATCCCTCCTACTAAGATAATTGAACCAACCATATTTAAAATTTATTTACACCGAACAAAGCCATTTTAATGACTAACATGTTCTCCATTCAATAAATGTCATTAATCAAGTACACTTTAATTCATATAACTTATTCTATAACCAATTGGATGTAGTTCAATTAGTACACCACTTAATATTAGTGGTAGGAGGTCCTAGATTCAATACCTAGCCTCTTCAAAATTCTTAAAAAATATAACTTATTCTATAACACATGTTAATTCTTTTATAGTTACATGACATTATGATAATTTAAGAATTTAAGGAAAAATTGCATATTGTACAACAGAAGCAATTAACATACCATTATAATTCTTTTATGTTAATTGAAAGATAATTATATATTCTAACCGTTTTCCACATCCAGTGAAGAAACAGTCAATTCAATGACTCTAACTAATTATCTTTTATTATTAACCTTTCAATCCCTTCATCTTTAATTTATTTGATCATGTATACCGTAATTAATTCCATGATACACGTTAATACTTTTCTAACATGTAATAAATTACACAAAATACAGTATCAAACAATAACATAAAAACTTGATCTTTATATTGTAACCATCAAACAATTCTTATTGGATATCATGTCACCTATTACTTTCCTTTCTTATTATTTCATTTCATTCAAGTAAAATTTTCATTCAATGAAATAAATAATAACATTAATATATATATATATATATATATATATATATATATATATATAATGCATCACTTTTCTAACTGTTAATTTTTTTTCTTTCATTTATATATATAATATATGTATATATATAACGATTATTAATTGACAAAGTCATTAATGTCAATTACAACTAATAAAAAAATTAATAATTACGCTTACTTAGTTATTAAAAATAAATAACTATTTTATTTCATTAATGAATAAAAGAGAATCAATCCCTTATTGTATTTCCTTAATTCTTTTACTATTATTCATAAAAGAAATCATTTCTCCTTTATTTGACATTATGCAAGACTTACCATACTAATTTCATATTTCTTTTGCTCCATAATAAAATTTTATTTTCTTTTAACCGTAATAAAAAATAAAATCATATAAACTTTTCTTGTGAAACCAAAATAGTCATCTTCATACAATTCAATTATATATGTCATTCAAACCCAAAACAATTCAAGGCTTAAAAAATATATAACTTTAATTTAATATAATAATTCAAAACCCCAAAATAATTCTAAGGTTTTAAATTTATATATCTTTAATAATTTCAGTTTATGTTCTATAATTTTATGACTTTAATTTCACGAGAATAAATTTAATTTGGTAAAACTCTCAATTTTCTCATGAACTATAATTCCGTAAAACCGATATTTCATTACTTAAATCTCAGAAACAATCGATCAAATCCAAGACAATGAGGCTCTGATATCAATTGTAAGCAATTTAATTATCCCGTAACAATTTTGATAACGAAATTTATACCAACTGTAATGCCATAAACTATAATCGGGATAAACCCCAAGATCGACTTGTCTATAAATGATTGATAATCTAGTAAATTAACGATTAAGTGAAAGTGTACCTTAATATATATTAAATCATAACGAAGAGAACAAACTATTCTTTCTCGTCTACTTTTTACAATTGATCCCTTAATAATAAATTAAAAATAAACGGTCGGATATTGAAAATAGAAAACCAATAATAAAACAATCCTTTTATATTAAGGAAATTGACTTTTCCTATCACTATTCTGTTTCTAATGTTTTTGTCTTCTTTCACTGTATCCAACCACTTTTCTTGTTCTTTCTTTTATTTCATTTGTTTCATATATATATATATATAGATTGATTAATCAATTGATTAATTAATATATTAAGTAGTTACATATTTAGTTAATTACTTATATCGGTAATGTAATTAACATTAGAACTGTTCTCTCCATATACATAATGAAACAAATTATTATTAGAATTTATTAAACATAAATGTCAAGAACCTATAACTTCAATTAATTGAGAATCGACAGGTTAACGCTTCCACAAGTTATCCTTTATTCAATCCTTTTATTTTTATCCCAATTTAATAATAGAGGAAATGAAATTTAAACTTCCTCCGATTTAATGTCCGAAAGGCATGTGACCATCACACAAAGTCACGTATAATCATTAAATAGGGAACTATAATACACATGGGCTATATTGATTATGTTAAATAATCTTACAATAATATTTTGTAAATATTGATAATAATTAAAATAATAAAAATGATACGATCACAATCTAATCGAGAAACAATACATTCATTGCAACACATAGTTTTGCAATTATTTTTAATTCAATCTTCGTCCATGCTATCATTTTTATTATCCTTGTCGACATATTGAATATTACTTTATTTTATTTCCCATATTTATAATGTAATGGAAGTTTGCACTAAAATATAATATTCATAATAATAATTGTAATGAAATAAAATAAAATAATACTATCAATTTATAATGGTAAATTTAATTATTAGTATTAGTATTATCATATGTTATAATTGATTTTATTATAATATATAAATATTATTAAAAGTATTATTAATTATTTTTTATATATATTAATATTTAAAATATTATTATTTATATTATTAATTATTTTTCAGTTTCACTTCAGAATTTTCAGTTCCGTATCATTCAGTTTCAGTTCAGTTTTAGTATTTTCAATTTCTGTTTCAGTTCAGTTCAGTTTCAGTATCATTCAGTTCAGTTTAGTATCATTCAGTTTAGTCAGTTCAGTACACCTACTTATAAGTTAAAAAGAACAGGGCCTAAGAACTTATTCGACTCAATAATAAATAAATGGTCCCCGGCAACGGCGCCAAAAACTTGACAGGCTAAAAATATATATGAATTAATGTGTGCCTATAAATAGAGTAAGTGTACTCTATCGTATCAAGTAATATCGTGACAGGCACGAGTCGATCCCACGAGGACTAAATTTAGGTACCAAGTCTACTAAAGTTACTTACTGGTTAGTCGAATGAATAAGTTGAGGTATAATTCATCTAAACTAATTAAACGGCTATTGGACGAAGAAAATACACAAATAATTCGAGATAAACAATTGGATGAGATAGTCAGGGGTCAACTTCACTTAACTAACTAATATGAAATTCCATCTTTCAAGTTATCTAATTCGTTCTTCCTAGGGTTGGTGATCTTCTCAAAAGTATTTACCTATTCAAATCAAATAAATAAACATATTAAAGATATCAATAAACTAACTTAGACCAAGTCAACTCATCAAACATCTAATGCATAAAGTACTTAGAAGAACCCGATAAATCCAAAAACCACGAGATAAGGTGATATCAAGTTTAATATATACAGTTCCATTCATATTCTATTGACCAATCTAAATAGAAACTAACAACATGCTATCAATAGGCCACCAATAACAAGCACTAAGCATAATATATATCAAAACCCGAAGTGGAAGAAAATCCGAATTAAATAAACTAAGAAAAAATGTCCATAACATAATAATTAGTAAAGATCCATCCACCCTAACTAAAAGGATTTAGTTCATAGAAAAACTAATATTAGTGCTTGTGTGGGTCTAAATAAGGTCAGAGGGGGGGTGTGAATGACCCTTTTTCGCGGAATTAACAGACTTTGAAAAAGTCTTAGTGTAGCATGTTTGATTATGTTCCGGATATGGTGGATCCGGATAATGCAGATATGAATTATAGTGCAAATAAGTAAAGAGTAAGAAAATCAAACACAAAGTTTTATCCTGGTTCGGCCCCGCCTACTCAAGTCCTCAAAGCTTTCTTCCTCCGAGCTTTTCCACTAGTGGATTCCTTTCCAACTAGCATGAATCAAGCCTTACAATTTGTCTCCGGATGGTAACCCCTTCTGGATGTAGGATATACCACTATATGTACCAACTCCTAGCTGAGTCCTCTTATCTTTAGCAGGATATACCACTTCAATTTCTACCCTAAATCTAACCTGAGTCCTACAGGGAGATCCTACTCAAGGCACCAACTTCAAGCTATATCCCAATCTCACTACTCACCCAAGTAGGAGATCTTTTTACACTTTAGGTTCTCAAAGTTTTTGGTTTTGGAGTTCCTTAAGTTTATAACTCACTTAGGAATCCTTACAAACAGATTTGGAATTGTTTGATTCTTGGAGGGATTAAGTAACTGATTGCTATAGCCAATTCTCTTGTGTATGATTTTTCAAAATAACCAACTCCTTCTCAACTTGTGAAGCTTCCCTTTTATAGGATTGCATCATAAATGTAGCCATTGCGGGTTGTTGAACTTGAATCAAATCTTCACCATTGATCAGGTAATATGTGGTGCTTCTGAAGCCATTGATCAATCTGCTTGACTCAGATTTTTACCCGTTTAAATCCTTGGGATTGGGGCTGAAAAGTTGTCAGTGATCGTTTTTCTTGAATTTTAGTGTTTTACCAACTTTTACGCCAGAGGTCCGGAGTCATGTGTGTCACGCGCCTTTCTTATTGGTCTAGGTACAAAAGGTCATTACCTTTTCTCTTTCCTGTGTCAGTCCTTTGTCCTTTTTCTGAAAAATGCTAGCCATCATTTTTATCTTCCTTATGGGGAAAGGATCTTTGACTTGTGGACCAAAAAGGTGGAGGGAAAAATTATTTTGGAAACTTTTCCCATTGTCTTTGTAATTGTGTCTTCTAGATGACTTTTAGTCTTGATATCTTGATGCTATTCAATCAGTTCTTCCGGATGCTGTTTTGGGCGGTTCAAAGTTTGTTTCCTTTCCTAATTTTAACCGGATGCTTTTATTATGTGCTTAGGTACTTGTAGTCTTCAATGGATGTCCTGATAAATTAATTTGGACCAGATGCTTCCATTTGGATTTAGGAGATTACATATTTGAGTTTTACAAGTTTTTGTTTTCTTCAAACTTGATCCGAATAGATACTTGTCTGTTTTTTTAGATAATTATTTTCCAACAATCTCCCCCATTTGATGGAAATAAAAACTAAGCATAAATAAGCATAAGGTGATATGATCTAAATATGATTCTTGATACTTAGTCATTTACAAGATTTACTTCCCCATAATCTAAGCATCCTAACTCCCCCCAATATTCTTGCTTTTTTAGCTTCTATATTTTTGAAGTACAATTACAGGAAGTAATTTGCGTAAATGTTTTTCACTATATATACTTCTTCTATTAATAATAGTTAACATCAATGAAGTTCCGATTTACAGATACAGAGTACATATAAGTGAAAATTTTCAAAGCTAGCTACTACAGAATTTTTACATGATATCAATAGCTAACTAAACATTTACCTATCTATTTCCATATCATCATCTCCCTTGCTGGTTATGCTCTTCTCCCCCTTATTGTTTTCATCCGATTGGGGGTCTATTACCATATATGTGGGCTTGTCCCAGCTTTTCTGCCATGCCTCTAAGTAAATAAGATAGTCTACATTTCTTTGGAAGCGCTTTTCAAAGATTATTTCAGCAGTGGTAAGGAGTTGAAATGGCCTTAGTAGAGTCCGGAACTCTTTATAAAATCTGGTCATATCCGGAATCATCCTTACCACATAGGCTTGATCATCCTTATTAAAATATGGAAACATGCACTTAAGGAGAGTCCAACTACACTTACACCCAAAAAATCCAGTGTCGCCTATATGTTTGACAAGATCATTGACCACTTATAGAAGAAGACTATCTTGGGTTAAGGATGAAGGTCCAGAAGAAGAGATGTATAGATTAGCCATTCTAGACTTTACAGATTCAGTATCCTGACATATATCCCTCCGGACGTTATAGATACTGGTGTTGAGCATAGTGAGGTCCTAGTGGAAGGCCTCTTAGAGATTTTTAATCAGGTCATTCATTCTGGATACATGGCTGCTACAATCATCATTGAATTCATCCAGTTGCTTCTTTAACAATTTAGGGAGGCCTTCATCAAGAAAGTATGTTAGCATTTCTTGTACGGCTTGATGTTCCTCATTAAGTAAAGTCATTCCGGATACTATGCTCTTTCCACCCTCTACAACTGCTGCCGGAATGAATTTTTTCAAGCTTTCAAACTTGCGGTCTATGTACTTTTTGAGCTCGATGGAAAGTTCTGTGGATGTTGAAGTGATCTAGCCTATAAGAGTTGCATAATTATTTTCCCCTCCGGTGAGAGCTTGATTAGCAACGCGATTTGCTCCTGCTATATTTGAATTCATTTGCTCTAGAACCGGAGTGATCTTGGCCAAAGATACTTCTGCTACTAATTCAGCAGTTGGGAAGTCCTCTACCTTCTTTTCAATCTTCTGAACGGTTCCCTTAATCTCCCCAATATCTGATTGTAAATCTGAAGATAGTAATTGATCAGTTATTAATTTCTCCATGGATTTAAGAGTAGTGATAACTTCCTGGAGAGCTTTGGAAATATTGTCTTCCCTGTATCCCTCAACAGTAGCTTTTTCTATCAGTCTAAGAGCCACTCTTAGTTTTTCATGCCTAGTTGGCTGTGGATTAAAAGTTCTAGGCTTAGTCAGTTTACCAAAAGAGGAGGATGAAGTTTCTCTAGAACTTGAACTACTGTCTGATGGTCTGGATGGCTTTGCATTATCTCTCTTCTCTTCAGCCCTTAGTGTTATCTCCCTTTCTTCCACCCTTTCCTCCAGAATGGCCTTACCCATTGAGTCCACTTAGAGGTGTTCTCGTTGGGTCTCAGACCATTTCTCTCCTCCAGAACATTGTGTTCCGGGATGGCTGGTTGTTCTTAGGCACAGTTTGGGTGTCTATACCTAAGTTGTCCTCAATCTCAATGGCATCACCACCCGAAGTTTTATCAGCATTAGAACTATTTGGAAGAAGAATTACCTGATTAAATTACTGAATATCTACTTATTCTTCTTCATTCTAATTCTCTCTCCTAATATCTAGAAGACTAGCACTGTCCTCAGTCTCCCCATCCTTTGCCTTTATAGAACTTATCATTCCCTCTTCTGTATCCGAAATGATGGCATTTTCCTCATCATTCCCTTCTATTGCTTGTATAGGACTTGCCACTATTATCATTGCATTTCCCAGAATGGTGGAATTATCCTCACCATCCCCTTTAATTGCCTTTTCAGGACTTTCCAGCTCCACCACTTCCGGCTCTACATTTAGCAAGTAATCCGAAAGAGGTCTTGGCCTTATTTAAAAATTTAATAGATCCTCATCCTGATACTTGGCCTCCTTGAGAAGCTCAAGATCTTTTGGTGCTAGGAGGATGGGTGAACTGTCTGACTCTACTGCTCTGGATTAGCCTCCGGGTCCTTCCTTTGTCAAGTTGTTTATCTTTTGATTATCTCAGACAGTAGACATCATATCCTCATATTGAGGATCCTTCAGGAATATGCTATCCTGAAGAATGGGCTTTTCTGTGAATACTACCAGTTCCTTCCCTTTGCTAAAATCAACAAGTGTGGCTGCTTTGGGAGTTGGTTCCCGGATTGTAATTCTGGCAGTGGCTTTCTTGATTGGGAGTTTAGTTCTCTCTGCTTTTAAAGCTTCTCTGAAAGTTAATCCCCTATTTGGGAGTTGCCTTTTAGGGGAGGGTTCCTCTTCTCTAGTTTCCTCGCTATCCGACCCATTCCCCTCTACTAAGATATCTTATATACTCCTTTTTTTGCCCCTTTTTATATCCTTCTCTAATTGCAGCAGCAGCTACTGCAATATTTTCTCTCGCTTCCGGTTCATAAACTGGTTTCATCAGCTTATCAGTGGCTTTAATTAATCTTCCTCTTGGCTTTTTGGCTCGAGATTTAGCCATTAACTGGGTTAAGGACAGAGTGTCCTCATCTTGCTCCTCAACTATTGGCTGAATGCTAAGTTTCCTTTGAGGTTTTGGGTTAGTTATTCTTGATTTCTTAGCCTCCGGTTTGTTCTCCACATTGGCCTTCTTAGCCTTATTTTTCTACTTCTTCTCATCCCTATGTCTAATTGCCTTTTCTTCATCCCATTTTTCTCCAAAGGATAGATTTTTGAAATTTTTCTCCAGAATGGCCTTCCCATCCACTGATTCTTCCTTGGAGACATTAATTCCATTTTCCACCAAGATTCTAGTGATGAGGCCTCCATGACTATAAATGTGCTGCCTAATGAAATTAATTAGAAGCACTGGCATATTGACTGTTATACTATCTGTCCAGTGCTGGATAACACAATGTTGAAATTAGGAGGCTGTAGTGAGGGAGCCCTTTCGGATGGGCACAAATTTTGCAAGCACAAATTGCAGAAATCTGGAGACCTTTAGCTAGTAAGTAGAGCATTTATCTCTAAAATACGTTTGTAGGACCCACTTTAACGATTCATACTTCACTTTCTGTTCATCTCTATCTAATCTAAGAATTACTCCATCATTCTTCATATTGAGATGAGTAACGAAGAATTCAGGAGTCAAGGTGATTACTTTGCCATCTACTGTGATCCAGCGAACATCATAGTAGTTATGAGCCTTGAGGTTGTCATAGAATTATTTCACAAATACTGGATAGGTTGGATTATGAATGGCAAGGAAGGTTTCCAATACCTAATCTCTGAGAAGTTTGTTGAATGGGTCAGTTAAGAACAAATAGTAGTCTCCCAAGTAATCTGAAGGAACAACGGTGTCGGAGGCAATCTTCTTAACATGGATGAAATCAAAGTCATCAAGGTCTTCCACTTTGAATATATTCTTTGAGGGAAGGATGATTTTGGTTTGAGAGTTTGTAGGTGCCATTTGTAGGTCTGAAAGAAATTTAGGGATTTAGGGTTTTGAGTTTTGAAATTTGCAGAGTAACAGTAGGAAATTACTTTCGTGAAGAAGAAAAGGAATTTTTGGGGGGTTTATATAGAATTCTAAAAGTGGGGGGTAATTTGGTAATCCAAATTCTAGTAAGTTTAACTGGATTGATGATTTGGCAGTTAAATATTTAGGAGAGAGGTAAATGGCGTTTAACCGGAGAATAAGAATGGTTTATTTTTATTGGGAAACAAGAATCCTGAACACAAACAATCTGGATCAGGTTTGAAGTAAACAAAAAACCTAAGTATAAAAAGACCTAAGTCACTAATTCGGACTCATATCCAAAACATCCAAAGTCCAAGACAAGTGAAGATAATTACCTAAGCATAAATGGAAGCATCCGGTTAAAGTTTGGAAAGGAAACAAACTTTGAACCGCCCAAAAAAAGCATCCGAAAGAACTGATTGCAGAAGCATCCAGAAGAAGACAAATCCGGATATATTAAGTTTGGAGACATCTGAAAGACTTAATATTTCAGACAAAGGGAATGATTCAAAAATTCCATTCCCTCCATTCTTTTGGTCTCCAAGACAAAGATCCTTTTCCCTAAAGCAAAACAAAAGTGACAGCTAGCACTTTTTGGAAAAAGGACAAAGGACTGACACTGGATAGAGAAAAAGGTAACAAAATTTTTCACCTAGACCAATAAGAAGGCTCGTTGAGCTCACACTAAAAAGCCACTGGTCTAAAAGTTGGTGTATCACTAAAATATAAGGAAAATGATCATTGATAACTTTTTAGCCTTAATCCCAAGGATTCAAACTTTTCAGAATCTCTATCTAATGGATTGATCAACGGCTCCGGAAGCGCCACAACTTACCTGATCAACGGTGAAGATTTAATTACAACTCACCAACCCACAAAGGCCACATTTATGATCAAAGCCTATAAAAGTGAAGCTTCACATATTGAGAAGGTGCTGGTTGATTTGAGAAAGCAATTAACAGGAGAATTTGCTAAAGCAATCAGAAAACACATCCCTCCAAGAATTAAACATTTCCAAATCAGTTGTAAGGATTCCTAAGTGAGTTATTAACTTGAGGAAGTCCAAAACCAAAACCCTTGAGAAAGCAAAGTAAAGATCTCCAACTTGGGTGAGTTGTGAGATTAGGATACAGCTTAAAGTAGGTGCTTCGAGTAGGATCTCCCTGTAGGGCTCAGCTTAGGCTTGGGTAGAAATCTAAGTGGTATAGTTGGTGCTTCTAGTGGTATATCCTACATCCGGAAGGGGGTACCATCCCGGGAGAAACTGTAAGGCTTGATTTCTGCCAGTTGGAAAGATATCACAATAGTTGAAAAGTTTAAAGGAAGAAACCTTTAGGGACTGGATGTAGGTAGGGCTGAACCAGTATAAATCTCTTGTGTTTGAATTTTCTTTACTCTATCTTTAATTTATTGCAATTTATATTATTTGCATCATCCGGATCCAAAATATCCGAAACATTCAAACACGCCACATAAGACTTTTTGAGAGTCTATTATTTCTGTGAAAAAGGTCATTCACCCATCCTCTGACCTTATTAACATAAGCATAGGGACCAACAAGTGGTAGCAGAGCAAGTGCTCAAACTATAGATCTAACAATCTCGAGCTAAAGGTCTATATATTTTGATTCAAGTATCAAAATGAGTTTCCAAAACTCACAACTTCTTCCGGAGGGTATTTCTATTACTCGAGCTCCACTTTTCACCGGTGAACACTACATGTTCTAGAAAAATTGTATGAAGAATTTCATTTAGGCTCAAAGCATGATGGCATGGATGGCCATTAAAGATGGTCCATATGAGCCTACTTATGAGGTTGATGGTTGAACCACCTGCAAGCCCTCGAGCTTATGGGATGAGAATGATTATAAAAGATTGCATTAAAAGGCATATGCTATTAACATAGTTCATTGTGATCTTAGTGCAGCTGAATTTAATAGGATATCCGGATGTGAAACTGCATGAGAGATATAGCAGAAGCTGGAAGTGACCTATGAAAGGAAAAATAAGGTCAAAGAAGCCAAAATCGATCTACTACAACAGAAGCTTGAATCCTTTAAGATGGAGCCTAAAGAATCCATCAGCAGCATGAATACTAGATACACTAATCTAGTAAATGAATTAAAGAGGCTAGGGAAGGAAATCTTAGAAGTTGATATGGTCAAGAAGATACTCTGGAGTCTCACTAAGGAATGGGACAACAATAAGACTACCATTGAGAAGGCTCATGACTTAAACTTCTATAGTTATGATGAGCTCATTGGTAATCTCTTGACTAAAGAATTGTCCCTAGAGAGATACAGTCAACAAGAAGGAAGGCAGGAAGAAAAGAAGAAGGCTATTGCTCTTAAGGCAGACTCTGCCGGATCATCCTCTTCCAGATCAAAAAAGCAGCCAAAAGAATTAAAGTATAGTGAAGAAGATATGGCTATGTTAGCCAAATACTTTGATAAATTTCTGAAGAAAAGGGATAAAAAAGATCCAGAAGATTCGAATCAAGAAGGCCCAAGGAAAGCACCTCAAGAAGGGATAAGCCAAGAAAGGCTCTGGAAGAAAAGAAAGATCCGGAGAAGGATGCTACCTGCTTCGAATGAGGGGAAAAAGGGTACTTTAGAACCAAATGCCCCAAGCTAAGGAAGGAAAAGAAGTATAAGAAGAAAGCTATGGTAGCCATATGGAGCAATAGTGAAAAAAGTAGCAGTTCACCTTCAACAGAGGAAGAAGAGGCTGCTCACTGTGCATTTATGGCACTGACTGATCTAGAAGTAGAGCAATCCGGTAGAAAGTCCTCCAAGCAAGATACCGAGCAAATTAAGGATTCAGAATCAGAATCATCAAACACTGAGGTAACCTCTCATTCTGATTCTATTTTTAACATTGATCTTGCTAGAGCTTTAAAGGTGGTGATCCACAATGTGAGAAAGAACACCAAAGCCATAAAATCCATACAAAGACAAATTCTGGAATTATCTGAGGATGCTGAAGCCATGTCACAAGACATTAACCTGATGAGAACCACAAAGCACATGGATGTGCTGGAAGAAAACTTCCTAAAAAGTCAAGTTCAAATCTTAAGTGTGAACCTAACAGGGTTAGATAGGCAGCTAACTCTGATGAAGGAAGCATTCAGAAGGAGATCCGGTCCCTCATAACTAAGAGGAAATACAAGGCAAGCTACCAAGAGAATTCTAAAGCCTTCTAAGTAGAAGGAGAAGGAGGTTAGCAGACAACCTCAAGCTCAAAGATACACTACTACACAAAAAGGAAAGGCTAAGGCAGTGTACACTAAGCAACGTACCAAATAAAGAAGGAATTATGCAGTAGAAGTTACACCCCTAACTAGCTTTAAGATACACACCGGACCAACTACAAGTGTACAAGAAGCTGAATATAGAGGGAACTATAGGAAGGATGATCTCGAAAAGATTGAGAAGAAGCAAGTGCAGAACAAACCCATTCTAGGGTGCAGGTTTTGTGGGAAAAACAACCATGTTACTAAATTATGTAGATTAAAACATGGTTATTATGATATTTATCCTTGGCCTGAAATGGTTGATAACCCGAGAGGACCCAAATCTGATTGGGTACCTAAATTCACTTGATCTATTTTGCTAGTATGCCTTAGATC
Source organism: Euphorbia pulcherrima (assembly GCA_947683365.1). Lineage (NCBI taxonomy): Eukaryota > Viridiplantae > Streptophyta > Magnoliopsida > Malpighiales > Euphorbiaceae > Euphorbia > Euphorbia pulcherrima. Next base: position 31,188,710 of record CANTUS010000001.1, read on the forward strand.
CGCAATAGATCAACACACTTGGTACATTGATAGTGGATGTTCTAGGCACATGATAGGTGATGAGAAGGCCTTCATCGCTCTAACTCGGAGGAAAGGAGGCAAAGTGAGCTTTGGAGACAATAAAAAAGGACACATCATTGGACATAAAACCATTAGATCTGAATTAAAGATAGAAGATGTCTCACTGGTTGATGGACTGAAGTTCAACTTACTAAGTGTGGCCAAACTTTGAAACAAAGGAAGAAAAGTCGCCTTTGATTCTGGAGGCTACTCAATCTATGATAATAAGTCTAATCAACTCATTCTTTATGCACCTAGAGTAAACACTGTCTATTCTATTAACATTAAAATTGAGAAAACAATATCTGGTTGGTGTCTAAAGAAGAAGAATCATGGCTATGGCACCGGAGGTTGGGACATGTTAGCATGAACCTCCTATCGAAATTAGCCAAAAAGGAATTGGTTGTGGGTTTGCCTAAGGTTGCTTTTGATAAGGATCATCTATGCACTGCATGTCTATTAGGTAAACAGCATAAGAAAAGTTTCTCTTCCATCTCCTACATTCCTTCAAAAAGAGTACTTGAACTCTTCCATATTGATCTCTTTGGTCCAATCAAACCACTGAGTTTAGGTAGAAGAGAATATACCATGGTCATTGTGGATGATTATTCTCATTATACCTGGGTTCTCTTGCTAGCAAGCAAAGACGAAGCCTTTGACCAATTCTCAAAAACATTTATCCAGATAGAAGTAGAACATGGCATAAGCATTGCACGCATTCGGAGTTATAATGGTGGTGAGTTAAAAAATAAGCATTTTGTTGAATTTTGTGACTCCAAGGGCATTGAGCATAACTTCTCTGCCCCTCATACTCCTTAACAGAATGGAGTTTTTGAGAGAAAGAATAGGACCATAGTTGAGATGGCAATAACAATGCTAAGTGAGAATTGTTTGCCAAAATATTTTTGGGGTGAGGCTGTAAACACAACATGTTATATTTTGAATAGAGCTCTCATTAGAAAGACCATAGAAAAACCCCTATGAAATCTGGAAGGGAAGAAAACTCAAAATTGGGTATTTCAAAGCCTTTGGATGTAAGTGCTATATCCTGATTGATTGAGAGCAATTAGGAAAATTTGATCCCAAATCTGATGAAGCAATTTTCCTTGGCTCCTCAACACATAGCAAGGCTTATAAAGTCTTTAACAAATGAACCCAAACTGTGGTAGAGTCAATACATGTAAATTTTGATGAGACTTTCCACTCCAGAAGATCCCATTCTGGAAGCTGAAAACCTTGGAGAAAAGAATGAAGTCCAAATTCCTGATTCCTTCCAAATTAAGAAGTACAAAGAAGAAGATGAAGGAACAACCTTCGATCCAAAAGTACAACGAGTTGATCTCAATCCACATGAGATAAACGTCAATGAAGACCAAGAAGGATAAGTCAAGGCAGAAGTGGAACAAGCCCCAATCCAGCATGAAAAGAGAAGTCCGGACTCACAAGGATCCTAAGGTTACAGCCATTTTGGATGATGTCCAAAATCTAGTTAGATGCAAAGCATGATGATGAGCCATGCTGCCTTTATCTCTCTTATTGAGCCAAAGAAATTCCAAGATACAGAAGGAGATAAAAGCTGGATGATGGCCATGCAAGAAGAGCTAGATCAATTCACCAGGAATGATGTATGGGATCTAGTAGCACCTCCAAGAGGAAAGACAATCATTGGCACCAAATGGGTATTCCGGAACAAGCTAGATGAATCCAGAATAGTGGTGAGAAGTAAGGCAAGACTGGTTACCCAAGGCTACAATCAACAGGAAGGGATTGACTATGAAGAAACATTTGCCCCTATAGCAAGACTGGAGGTAATCCGGATTCTATGTCCTTTTGCATCATTCATGGGATTCACATTGTTCCAAATGGATGTCAAAAGTGCATTTCTCAATGAAGTTATCCAGGAAGAAGTATATGTGAAGTAGCCGCCTAGATTTGAAGACTCAAAACATCCAGATCATGTCTACAAACTGAAGAAAGCCCTATATGGATCAAAGCAAGCACCAAGAGCTTGGTATGAGAAACTCACTACTTTTCTCATATCTAAGGAATATATCCAGGGCAAAGCAGATACAACTCTTTTCATCAAGAAAAAGAAGGATGATATCATTCTAGTCCAAATATATATGGATGACATCATATTTGGAGCAATAGATGAGAAGATGTGTGAGGAATTCAGCTCTCAGATGTAGAAGCAATTTGAGATGTCCATGATAGGAGAATTAAATTTCTTCCTTGGTTTGCAAATCAAGCAAAGTCTGGATGGGATTTTCATTAATCAGTCCAAGTATACCAAAGAGATCTTAAAGAAGTTTGAAATAGACAAGAGCAAGCCAATGTCCACTCTAATGGGTTCGGATACAGTTCTATCCAAGGATTGTGAAGGAGAAGATGTTGATCAGAAGTTATATAAAGGAATGATTGGATCACTTCTATACTTGACTACTGGTATGCCTGACGTACACTATGCAGTCTGCTACTATGTAAGATATCAATCCAATCCTAAGGACTCTCATCTCAAGGCAGTTAAGAAGATCCTTAGATACCTCCTAGGGACCACTGAAGTTGGATTATGGTATCCTAGTAAAGGAGATTTCACACTCCAAGGTTTCACTGATGCAGATTATGAAAAAGATACTCTTGAGAGAAAGAGTACATTCAGAGGTTGCCATTTCCTTGGAGATTGATTGGTATCATGGTACAGCAAGAAGCGAACTTCAGTTGCTTTATCAACCATAGAAGCAGAATATATGGCAGCTAGAAGTTATGCAACTCAACTCCTTTGGATCAACAAACAACTAAAAGATTATGGAGTTCAATTTGGATGTGTGGATGTTATGTGTGACAGCAAAAGTGCCATTGATGTGCCAAAGAATCCAGTACTCTATAGCAGGATGAAATATGTTAACATACGATATCACTTCATCCGGGATCATATGATGAAAAAGGATGTTGCATTGGTGTACATTCTAACTAATGAACAAAGTGTAGATATATTTACTAAGCCATTAAATAAAGATCAATTTGGTAAGCTAAGGTAGTCAATTGGGATGTCTAATCCAATTTGAAGAAAATCAGGAAGATAGTCCAAAGTTAGTTTGGATCCTTAGCAAGACAAGGAATCCGGAAGAGAAGAAGAATTGAAGAAAGATCAACTTCAGAAGGAATATTGCCACATTAGCAGACAGAAAGGACACATGGCAGTAAAGGAGCTGAAAAGTAATTGTTCCTTTTTTAATTTTTAAATGTCTATAGGGAGTTACCCGCGCGGTAAATTCAACAGCTGGAATTTAAAATAAATCGTTCCTATTCTCTAGTTTAACGGAATTTACCTCTCTTCTAAAATTCAATCTACTATGTCATCAATCCAGCCAAAATTAACGGCGTCCGAATTATCAAAATACCCTCGCTTTGAAAATCCTATAAATACCCCACAAAACTTCTATCTTCCTCACGCGAGCAACTTATCTACTGTTACTCTACAAAAATCTAATCTCAACCCTAATTTCTTTCAACCCCTCAAATGGCTGCCATCATGACAAGTGAAGGAATTCAAATGCTTCCTACCAAAAGCATCTTTACAGAATTCGATCTTATAGATCCAGATTTCCAACCCCTAAAATTCAAAACAAATGACCCTGTTATTCCCACAGATTTTTTGGGCAATAATTTTCTATTTCAGACAGACCTATACTCCAAACTAATTGAGGATCAATATATGACTGATTTCCTCAAAATCAACTGTCCCGGATACCCAAATTTAGTGAGAGAGTTCTACGATAGTCTCAGATCCCACTCCTTCCATGACACTTTGAGAACCAAGGTTCATGGAAAAATTATAACCATCGCTCCAAATATTTTTGAAAAGTATCTAAACATGAAAAATGATGGCGTTCAACTGAAAAGCGATGGAGATGAACAAAGAGTGAAGTATGAACATAAAACTTGGCTGCATCCGAACTATTTTGGAGATAAATTCTCCACCTACTTTCCAGGGGTACCACGATTCCTCTAACATGCTCTCACCAAACTACATCTGATCCAGAAGGGATCTCTCAGTATAGTGTCATCTTTCAAGCACTATGTACTATAGCATCGGGTGGAGAGCAGGGTTGTGAATATGCCAGTACTGATCATCAATTACCTAAGGCAACACAAAAATTCTCATAGTGCCCTGATCACTAGGATCCTCCTCGCAAATGAAGTCAATCTGACCAGATTCCAATCTATCAATGGAAAGGAAATTTTGGAGAAAAACTTCAGAATGCTCAGCTTCGGAGAAACTTGAATGAAGAAAAGGCTAAGAAGCTAAAGGATGAGAAGAAGACAAGGGCCAAGAAGGCTGTGAATCCGGATGAAGAGGCTCATATTCCTAAAAGGGCTAGAACAATAAAGCCTAAAGGACAGAAATCCCTAGCTATCATTCCTGTAGAAGAGGTTAATGAAGATGCTCAAACCATCAGCCAATTACTAAAGAAGAGTCTAGTAAAACCCAAGCCCAGGGGAAGGTTAAATAAAGCTGTAGACAAGAAGAGAAAGGCTAAAAAGATTTTGAAAGTTATAGTAGATGAAGAGGAGACTGAGGATGAAGCTCCTATACCCAGGAATCAATTCACCAGGAAAAGGTGAACCTTTGATGAGGTGTCAAAGCCCAACAAGATTAGAAAAAGAAAGCTAAGAAACCTACTGGCATAGTAATTAATAAAGAAGCAAGAAAGAGGGCTGAGGAAGAGAAATTAGCTGAGGCAAGAATTATGAAAGGGAAAAATATACCCAGAATCAATGAGAAAGTCAATCCAGATGATCCTCAATTTGAAGAGATCAGGCAAGCCATAAAGGAAAATGATGTGATCAATAAAAAGCTCAGAACTGAAGGACCCGGAGACTCCTCCGGAGCTCAAACCATTTTTGTTGATCTAGTGGACATGACCACTATATCCCAAGATTCGAAAGCTGATCATTTTCCCTTCCTGCCTAGATCCAGACCACTTCCAAAGAATCTGCTCATTTCAGAAAGTGAGATCCCAAAAGAAGTAAGTCTTGTAAAGGCAACTGGTGAGGACATTAAGGACACTACCAATGCGCTTAGGGGAGAAAATAAAATTCCTAAAAAGTCATTTATATGGGTGACTGAGGACATTTCCAGTCATCTGGGGGTCGTGGAGATTGATGAAGGAAGAAAAGAAGTTGACGGTCAGACTCAAACATCAATCAATGAGGTAATTCCTGAGATAGTCTCCTTTAATATAAATGCTCATTATTCTACTATTGCTGGTGAAATAACAGATAAACATGAGGACAACTTTGATACACAAACTCCAAGTGTAACTAAGGATTATGAGTCCATCTCGAAAGACACCATTCCGAGGAGGGACACAGTCTGAGATCCAATGAGAACACTCTTAGAGTGGACTCAAAGGGCGAGGCTAGTCCGAGGGAATGGTTGGAAGAAGAGAAGGAAGAAGAAGAAGAAGAGGAATCCGTTGAGGCAGAATCATCTGAATCTGATGAGACCAGCAGTAGCTCTGGATCTGAGACTCCACTTGCAAGCCCAATAAAAATACCAACTTCAAGTGTCAACCCAATCAGAGCTAAAAAGATCTCCACTGCACTCAAAATCGTCCAAGAAGCTACTCATAAGGAACATGAGAAAAGCTATATTAAATAGAGCCTCCGGAACATATGCAAACACCTGACATCAGTGGAGAAAGTACTACTTGCGCAATTTTATCCTCCGAATGTAAAAGATGAAATCAGGGAACTGAAGGGGAGTGTGAATAAAATTAAGGAGAAAGTGGAAGACTTTCCCACTACTGATCTGGTAGCAGAGGTATCTCTAGCCAAAGTTACTCCAGTCCTAAATGAACTAAAAGAAAATATTGCAGTAGCAAGCAGATCCGCAGATCAAGCTAACACAATGGCTACTAATAATTAAGCAACAATTATAGACAAGATCACCATCTCATCCACTGATCTGTCCACAGATCTAAAGGATTATATCAATTCCAAGTTAAAAAACTTGTCAAAATTCATTACTGAGAGAGAAGAAAAGTCCACTCTCCCCAGCCTGAATGAACAGCAGCAAACCATTTTGAATAAGCTGACTAAGTTCATAGAAGAGGATTTACCCAAGCTCTTTGCCACACAAATTGCAAACATTACGCACGAACTTGCTGGACAATTTAATGGTCAAGACTCTGCCATTGAAAGAATAAGGGATGATCTTCGCAAGGATCTAACAACAGTTAATTCCAGCATCCATAACATCCGCCAGGATTTGGGCAAAGACATTGAAAAAATGTAGTCCGGACTGTCAAACCTATCTATCTCCAGATCCTCCTCCTCTCCCTCCATCCCAGAAAGCCAACTTCTTCCAATCTTCTAAGACCTGGTCCAGCATATTAGGGACACATGATTCTTTGGACATAAGGGAATCACTACTCTTCTTAAAGCACTTTTTCCACATTTTGATAAGAAGGATAGGGAGTATATGCTAAAAATGCATCCCTACATCACCAGATCTTACACCCAACTCCGAAACCTCTTCCGCCCTTTGCATCTATCTCCGACAATTGTAGATCACATCATAGAGCAAAGAAGGCAAGGAAACTTGGATTACTCCATCTATTCCAAGGCCTGGCAGGAAAACTAGGATGGAAAGACATATACAGTGATCAACCCCCCGGCTGGAAACACAAAGGGGGAGAAAAATATAAAGAGGGAGAAAGGCAAGGAAAAGGAAGGAGGAGCATCTGGTGCATCTAGAAAGAATTAGACTAGCTATATATCTATCGTGTAAAATTTTTGTAATAGCTAGATTCACTTATATATTTCTGTATCCTATAATTCAAAATCTTTATTGATGTTAACTATTGTTAATAACAGAAGTATATATAGTGAATATCTAATTTCTTAAAAAATTGCTTCTAAAGTACAATCTGCTATTGTATTATAAAAATATTAGAAGCTAGAATTGAAAACTGTTGGAGGAGTTAATGGATGCTGGAATTATAGGGGAGTAAAACTTGTAAATGACTAAGTATCAGGAATCATACTTAGATTATAAAAAATCCTTTCCCTATGCTTAGATGTCTTAGGTTTTTGTTTCCATCAAATGGGGGAGATGTTGGGAAAAAAGAATCTGGAACACAAACAATCTGGATCAGGTTTGTAGTAAACAAAAAACCTAAGTATTAAAAGACCTAAGTCACTAATCCAGACTCATATCCAAAACATCCAAAGTCCAAGATAAGTGAAGATAATTACCTAAGCATAAATGGAAGCATCCGATTAAAGTTTGGAAAGGAAACAAACTTTGAACCGCAAAAAAAAGCAACCGAAAGAACTGATTGTAGAAGTATCCGGAAGAAGACAAATCCGGATATATTAAGTTTGAAGACATCCGAAAGACTTAATATTTCAGACAAAAAGGGAATGATTCAAAAATTCTATTCCTTCCATTCTTTTGGTCTCCAAGTCAAAGATCCTTTTCCCTAAAGCAAGACAAAAGTGACAGCTAGTACTTTTCAGAAAAAGGACAAAGTACTAACACTGGACAGAGAAAAAGGTAACAACCTTTTTCACCTAGACCAATAAGAAGGCGTGTGGAGGTCACACCAAAAAAGCCACTGGTATAAAAGTTGGTGTATCACTAAAATACAAGGAAAACGATCACTAACAACTTTTCAGCCTCAATCCTAAGGATTCAAATGGGTCAAAATCTCTATCTAACGGATTGATCAACGACTCCAGAAGTGCCACATCTTACCTGATTAATAGTGAAGATTTAATTACAGCTCACCAACCTAAAACAGCTACATTTATAATCAAAGTCTATAAAAGGGAAGCTTCACATGTTGAGAATGTGATAGTTGATTTGAGAAAGTAATTAATAAGAGAATTCGCTAAAGCAATCAGAAAACACATCCCTCTAAGAATCAAACTTTTCCAAATCAATTGTAAGGATTCCCAAGTGAGCTATAAACTTGAGGAAGTCCAAAACCAAAACCGTTGAGAAAGCAAAGTAAAGATCTCCAACTTGGGTGAGTTGTGAGATTGAGATACAGCTTAAAGTAGGTGCTTTGAGTGGGATCTCCCTGTAGGAATCAGCTTAGGTTTGGGTAGAAATCTAAGTGGAATATCCTGCTAAAGATAAAAGGACTCAGCTAGGAGTTGGTGCTTTTAGTGGTATATCCTACATCCTAAAGGGAGTACAATCCAGAGATAAACTGTAAGGCTTGATTTCTACCAGTTGGAAAGAAATCACAATAGTGGAAAAGCTCAAAGGAAGGAACCTTTAGGGACTGGATGTAGGCGGGGCCGAACCAGTATAAATATCTTGTGTTTGAATTTTCTTTACTCTGTCTTTAATTTATTGCAATTTATATTATTTGCATCATCCGGATCCAAAATATCCGGAACAGTCAAACACGCTACACAAGACTTTTTGAGAGTCTATTATTTCCACATAAAAAGGTAATTCAACCCCCCCTCTAACCTTATTAACATATGCACAGGGACTAACAATTTTTGAAACAACCATTTAATTTTACCGCGCGTGTAACACCCAATAAACGTTTGAAATTCAAAGCATGTACAATTACTTTTCAGCGCTTTTGCTGCCATTTGTCCTTTCTGTCTGCTGAGCTGGCAGTCTTTGTTCCGGATCCAGAGTAAAAATTGCTTCTTCTCTTCTTCTTAACTCTTTGACTTGAAAAAGTCCAAACTAATCCCTGATTTGCTTTCGGATTTCCTTCAAATTGGATTGGACATTCCAATTGATTCCCTTAGCTTATTGAATTGATCTTTACTTAATGGCTTAGTAAAGATATCTGCTCTTTGCTCATTGGTTGAAATGTACACCAAAGCAACATCCTTCTTCATCACATGATCCTGGATGAAATGATGCCTAATGTTTACATGCTTCATCCTGCTATGGAGCACTAGATTCTTGGACACATCAATGGCACTTTTGTTGCCACACGTTACCTCAACACATCCGGAATGAACTCTATAATCTTCTAATCATTACTTGATCCATAGGAGTTAAGCTACACAACTTCCTACTGCCATATATTCACCTTCTATGGTTGATAAAGTAACTGAAGTTTACTTCTTGCTATACCATGATACCAAGCGGTCTCCAAGAAAGTGACAGCCTCCGGATGTACTTTTCCTCTCAAGAGTGTCTCTTCCATAATCTGCATCAGTGAAGCCTTGGAGTATGAAATTCCTATTACTAAGATACTATAATCCAACTTTAGTGGTTCCTAGGAGATATCTAAGGATTCTCTTTACTTCCTTGAGGTGTGAGTCCTTAGGATTGGATTGGTATATTGTATAATAGCAAAACTGCATAATGTATGTCAGTCTGCTAGCTGTCAAGTACAGTAGTGATCCAATCATTCCTCTATAGAGCTTCTGATCTACTTCTTCTCTTTCACAATCCTTTGATAGGATAGTATTCGAACCCATGGGAGTGGACATTAGCTTGGTTTTGCCTATTTCAAACTTCTTTAGAATCTCCTTGGTATACTTGGACTGGTTAATGAAAATTCCATCCGGACTCTGCTTGATTTGCAACCCAAGGAAGAAATTGAGTTCTCCCATCATAGACATCTCAACTCCTTCTACGTTTGAGTGCTAAATTCTTCACACATCTTTTCATCTGTTGCTCTAAAGATGATGTCATCAACATAAATTTGGACTAGAATGACATCATCCCTCTTCTTCTTAATGAAAAGAGTTGTATCTATTTTGCCCCGGATGTATCCTTTGGATATAAGAGATATAGTGAGTCTCTTATACCAAGCTCTTGGTGCTTGCCTCAATCCATAGAGGGCTTTCTTCAGCTTGTATACATGATCTGAATGCTTTGAATCTTTGAATCCAAGTGGTTGCTTGATATAGACTTCTTCTTGGATAACTCTATTTAGGAATGCACTTTTGACATCCATTTAGAACAGTGAGAATCCCATGAATGATGCAAAAGCATATGGAATCTGAATTGCCTCCAATCTTGCTACAGGAGCAAAGGTCTTTTTAAAGTCAATGCCTTCCTGCTGATTAAAGCCTTGGGCAACCAATCTTGCCTTGTTTCTCACCATAACATTAGATTCATCAAGCTTATTATGGAACACCCACTTGGTGATAGTGATTGACTTTTCCTTTGGTGGTGCCACTAGATCCCACACATCATTCCTGGTGAATTGATCTAGTTCTCCTTGCATGGCTATCATCTAGCTTTCATCTCCTTCTGCATCTTAGAATTTCTTTGGCTCAATGAGAGAGATAAAAGCAGCATCGTTCATCATCTGGTTGAGTTGTCCTATGGTTCTCACTGGATTTTGGACATCATCTAAAATGGCTTCTACAGGATGATTTCTGTGAGTTCGGAAATCCGTTTGAAGATCTGCATGCTAGTCTAGAGCTTGTTCCTCAACTGCACTTGTTCCTTTTCTTCAGTACTTTCAGCTTCTGGAATTAAATCTTTTGGATTTGAGCTTCTTCTACCTGCATGGTTAGTCTCATCGAAATTTACATGTATTGACTCTACCACAGTTTGGGTTCGTTTGCTATAGACTCTATAAGCTTTGCTATGTGTTGAGTAGCCGAGGAAAATTGCTTCATCAAACTTAGGATCAAATTTTCCTAATTGCTCTCTATCATTTAGAATGTAGCATTTACATCCAAAGGCTTTAAAATACCCAATTTTGGGCTTCCTTCCCTTCTAGATTTCATATGGGGTCTTTTCTAAAGTCTTTTTAATGAGATCTCTATTTACAATGTAGCATGTTGTGTTTACGGCCTCACCCCAAAAGTATCTAGGCATATTGTTCTCACTTAGCATTATCCAGGCCATTTTAACTAAGGTTCTATTTTTCCTTTCAACAACCCCATTTTATTGAGGTGTATGAGGAGCAGAGAAGTTATGCTCAATGCCCTTGGAGTCACAAAATTCAGTAAAGTGCTTATTTTTTAACTCACCACCATTATCACTCCAGATGCGTGCAACGCTTATGCTCTGTTCTACTTCTATCCGGATGAATATTTTTTAGAATTAGTCAAAGGCTTCATTTTTGCTAGCTAGCAAAGTAACCTAGGTATAGCGAGAATAATCATCCACAATGACCATGGTTTATTCTCTTCTACCTAAACTCAATGGCTTGATTGGACCAAAGAGATCGATATGCAAGAGTTCAAGAACTCTCTTTGAAGGTATATATGAGATGGAAGGGAAGATTTTCTAATATTGTTTACCTAATTAGCATGCAGTGCATATGTGATCCTCATCAAAAGCTACCTTAGGCAAACCCACAACTAATTCCTTTTTGGCTAATTTAGACAGGAGGTTCATGCTTATATGTCCCAACCTCCGGTGTCACAGCCATGATTCTTCTTCTTTAGATACCAAGCATATATTCTTTTTCTCATTTTTAATGTTAACACAATAAACATTATTAACTCTAGGTGCATTAAGAATGAGTTGATTTGACCTACTATCATAGATTGAGAATCCTCCGGAGTCAAAGGTGACTTTTCTTCCTTTATCACAGAGTTGTGCTACACTAGGCAAATTGAACTTCAGTCCATCAACTAATGAGACATCTTCTATCTTTATTTCAGATCCAATGGTTCCATATCCAATGATCTGTCCTTTTTAGTTGTCTCCAAAGTTTACTTTTCCACCTTTCTTTCGGATTAAAGTGATGAAGGCTTTCTCATCACTAGTCATATGCCTTGAGCATCCACTATCAATGTGCCATGTATGTTGATCTACTATAGATCTAAGGCATACCTGCAAAATAGATCAAGTGGGTTTGGGTACCCAATCAGATTTGGGTCATCTCGGGTTATCAACCATTTTAGGCCAAGGATAAACATCATAATAACCATTTTTTAATCTACACAATTTAGTAATATGGTTGTTTTTCCCATAAAACATGCACCTACCCTTAGATGGGTCTACTTTACTCATACTTCTTCTAGAGCTTCTTGAGGTCCTCCTTTCCATAGTCTCTAACATATCCAACTTCTTGTATACTTGTCTGTCCGGAGTGTATCCGAAAGCTGGTTGGAGGTGCAACTTCTGCTTTGTAATTCTTTCTTTGCTTGGCAAGTTGCTCATTTGATACAGCTTTAGCTTTTCCCTTTTGAACAGCTGTGAATCTTTGTACTTGAGGCTGCCTTTGAGGTTTCCTCTCTCTTCAATTTGATGGTCCTGGATTCTTTCTTTGTTGAGAAGGACCTGGTATCCTTTTGGATGCTTCCTTCATTAGAGTTAGCTCTCTATCTAACCCCATCAAGTTAGCACTTAAGATCTACACTCGATTTCTTAGGAAGTTTTCTTCAACCACATCAATATGTTTAGTGGCTCTCATCAAATTTACATCTTGTGTCAATGCTTCACCATCTTCAGCGAGCTCCATTACTTGTCTTTATAGGGATTTGATTGCTTTTATGTTCTTCCTCATATTCTTGATCACAATCCCTAAAGCTCTAGCAAGTTTAAAGTTAGAAACAGAATTAGAGTGAGAGTTTACCTCGGTACTAGATGTTTCTGATTTTGATTCTTCAATTTGTACAATATCTTGCTTAGATGGATTTCTTCCAAATTGTTCTACTTTTGGATCAGTCAGTGCCATGAATGCACAATTGGTAGTTTCTTCTTCTTCTACTCAAGATGAGCAACTGCTTTCTTCACTATTGCTCCAAGTGGCCACCATTGCCTTCTTCTTATTTCTTATCCTTTTTAAACTTGGGGCATTTGGTTTTGAAGTGGCCTTTCTCTCCACATTCGAAGTAGGCAGATTCTTTTTCCGGATCCTTCTTTTCTTCCGGAGCTTTTCTTGGCCTATCTCTTCTAAAGGTTCCTTCCTTTAATATTTTGGGTTCATATCTTCTAGATCTCCTCATATCTTTCTTCTTTAGTAATCTATCAAAATATATGGCCAGCATAGCCATATCTTTTTTGTTGTAGCTAGATTTCATTAGTAACTTGTCTGGAGGCTGATCCGATTGAATCTGCTTTAAGTGTAATAGCCTTCTTTTTTTCTTCAGGATTTTTCTCTTGTTGGCTATATCTTTCCTAGGATAATTCTTGAGTTAAGAGATTACCAATGAGTTCATCATAACTATAGAAGTTTAAGTCATGAGCTTCCTCCATGGTAGTCTTCTTGTTGTTCCATTCCTTGGTCAGACTCCGGAGTATTTTCTTGACCATATCTACTTCTAAGATCTCCTTCCCCAGCCTCTTCATTTCATTTACTAGATTGGTGTATCTAGTATTCATGGTGCTGATTGATTCCTTAGGCTCCATTTTGAAGGATTCTAGCTTTTGTTGTAGTAGGTCAATTTTGGCTTCTTTGACCTTGTTTGTTCCTTCATAGGTCACTTCTAGCTTCTGCCAAATTTCTTGTGCAATCTCGCATCCAGATATTCTATTGAATTCAGCTGCACTAAGAGCACAGTGAAGCATATTAATAGTATTTGCGTTTTCACGAAATCTTTTATAATCATTATCATCTCATTCACTTGAGGCTTTTTGGGTAGTCATACCCTTTACTTCATGAACAGGTTCATATGGGCCATCTTCAATGGCCATCCATGCCATCATGCTTTGTGCTTATATGAAGTTCTTCATCTGGCTTTCCAGAACGTGTAGTGTTCACCGGTGAAGAGTGGATGATGGGTAATTGACATACCTTCGGGAAGGAGTTATGAGTTTTGGAAACTCATTTTGATTCTTGAATCAAAATCTGGACCTTTAGCTTGAGATTGTTAGAACTCTAATTTTGAGCACTTACTTTGGTACCACTTATTGGTCCCTGTGTGGGTCTAAATAAGGTCAGAGGGGGGTGAATGACCCTTTTTTGCGCAATTAATAGATTTTGAAAAAGTCTTAGTGTAGCGTGTTTGATTATGTTCTGGATATGGTGGATCCGGATAATGCGGATATGAATTATAATGCAAATAAGTAAAGAGTAAGAAAATCAAAATAGAGTTTTATTCTAGTTCGGCCCAGCCTACTCCAGTCCCCGGAGTTTCCTTCCTCCGAGCTTTTCCACTAGTGGATTCCTTTCCAACTGGCAGGAATCAAGCCTTACAATTTATCTCCGTATGGTAACCCCTTCCGGATGTAGGATATACCACTAGAAGCACCAACTCCTAGCTGAGTCCTCTTGTTTTTAGTAGGATATACCACTTAGATTTCTACCCCAAATCTAAGCTGAGTCCTACAGGGAGATCTTGCTCAAGACACCAACTCCAAGCTATATCTCAATCTCACTACCCACCCACGTAGGAGATCTTTTTTACACTTTGGTTTCTCAAAGGTTTTAGTTTTGGAGTTCCTTAAGTTTATAACTCACTTAGGAATCCTTATAAACAGATTTGGAATTATTTGATTCTTGGAGGGATTAAGTAACTGATTGCTATAGCAAATTCTCTTGTGTATGCTTTTTCAAAACAACCAACCCCTTTTCAACTTGTGAGGCTTCCCTTTTATAGGGTTGCATGATAAATGTAGCCGTTGTGGGTTGTTGAACTTGAATCAAATCTTCACTGTTGATCAGGTAAAATATTCCGGAGTCGTTGATCAATCCGTTAGACTCAGATTTTGACCCGTTTGAATCCTTGGAAATGGGGCTGAAAAGTTGTCAGTGATCGTTTTCCTTAAATTTTAGTGTTTTACCAACTTTTACGCCGGAGGTCCGGAGTCGTGTGTGTCACGCGCCTTTCTTATTAGTCTAGGTACAATAGGTTGTTACCTTTTCTCTTTCTTATGTCAGTCATTTGTCCTTTTTCTGAAAAATACTAGCTATCATTTTTGTCTTGCTTATGGGAAAATGATCTTTGACTTGTAGACCAAAAAAGTGGAGGGAAAAATTAGTTTCAAAACTTTTCCCTTTGTCTTTATAACTGTGTCTTCTGGATGACTTTTAGTCTTTATATCCGGATGCTATTCAATCAGTTCTTCTGGATGCTGTTTTGGGTGGTTCAAAGTTTGTTTCCTTTCCAAACTTTAACCGGATGCTTCCATTGTATGCTTAGGTACTTGTAGCCTTCAATGGATGTCCTGATAGCTTGATTTGGACCGGATGCTTCCATTTGAATTTAGGAGATTACATATTTGAGTTTTACAAGTTTTTGTTTTCTTTAAACTTGATCCGGATAGATACTTGTCTGTTTTTTCGGATCATTATTTTCCAACAACTAAATGCAAACATCATGTCTAAAAGTAAATTAAACATGTCTCAATGAAAAGAGTAGAAGAGAAGAATAATGAAACACAAAAGTTGAACAAATTCTTGTGCTCGGTTGCTCTCAAATCTTCAAGCTCGTTCTCCAATTGTATATGCACGAAACTATCAGTGTTTTTCTACCTCTCCAGCTTGTGTTTTTCGTGCTATTGGTTCCCTCTTAGTAGTGGAGAAGTTAGAGTTCGAATTGGACTAGGATTGTGCAACTAACAGATAATTCAGCAT
The DNA here is from genome assembly GCA_947683365.1 of Euphorbia pulcherrima. NCBI lineage: Eukaryota > Viridiplantae > Streptophyta > Magnoliopsida > Malpighiales > Euphorbiaceae > Euphorbia > Euphorbia pulcherrima. The sequence goes on from CANTUS010000001.1 coordinate 31,204,252, forward strand.
AAGAAGTAACTTCGAATCCGTTTTTGACCAGGATAAAGTCCAAATCTGAAATCAGCTATCGAAAATAAAGTTGTGTATTTATCTCTTATCTTTCTGTTCCAACTTGAATCGCCTTAATCCGATATCTTATGAAAAAGTTATTTCCAAAATGCCGAACACTGTCCAGATCGATAAAATTCAGCAATCCGAATTTAATGCTCCAACTAACTTATTCATCACTTTTAAGTCCCAAATGTACTCCTAATGATATTGAACATGTACAAATGCTCCAAAAGTACACGAAACAAGCTAAAAATAACAAAAAGTTAATGTAAAACACGAAAACTACAATTCACATAAAATGTGTTAATTAAACTTCAAATCTACTCAAACATGCATGAAACTATCCTAAAACATACAAAATAATTATATAAAATACACACTTAACAGAATCATATTGCAATGTTGAATTGATGAACCATATACAAATTGCATTGTTCCTACTTAGCTATAACTTTCAAAAGGAAATACAAAAATACCAAATATATTTGGCAAACCAAAGGCATAAAAAAGATACTTGAATTAGAGGCAAACTCAAAGGATCACAGCAATTCTTGATTGAATCTATCACAAAACATGGAAGCAGTTATTTCAATGTTTAGCACATGATAAAAGTCGAACCACATTCCGCGCCTACTAGACATTACAAATCATCATCATACGTCTCGAACTCCTCTTCGGCGATAGTGTCCAAACAAGGACAAGTTGAAGGCTTATGGGGAAAAAGTACGGGAGGTGGAGCCACTTCAAATAACAAACTAAGAATGTGTCTTGCCATTTGAACTTATAATTTCTAATTGGATTCTTAAAGCTAAAATAATGAAACTCTGTTTAACTTTAGCTAATTTGGTGAGTGATAAGAATTTGGGGTGCAATTTATAGAAGAGCAATACCAATAAAATACTCTTACCAAAAATAACAAATGTAAAACAAACGGTTCCAATTGACTCCAAGTGTCAGTTGGTTCGTATGAGTTTATGGCACACAAATTAAAAGAAGAGTGGACTTTTTGTTCACGTGTCGATATTGGATACCGCAATCTTTATTCTGCAGATATTTTGTCCCCCTTTCATTTGTGGAGTACATATTTAGCTCTATAATTGGCATCACTTTTGGTAGTTTATAGTATAAGCACGCGTGGAATTTTGTTCCACTAAAAAAATATGGATTTTTTCATTAAATGGGTACTTAGTGTTAGTAAAATAATGAACTTTATGGTGACTTGTTTTTGCTTATTTTATCCTTTATTATTATTTAATTAGTGAGACAAAATTCAATTCAATGATGATGGCGGGCAAAATAAAGGAAAAATAAAATTACAGTAGAAAATCTCTAAAATAATTGTTACTTTTTTAACAATTGAAGTAATCGTATGAAAATTGCTAAACTGTTACTGTTAAATACATTGTCGTTCGCAATCCGATATGATCACAAGTGAGAGAGCGAAGGAAGTGGGATTCGTATGCTTAATGCTCCTCATATGGAAAATGTGGTTTACAAGTTACAACACATTTTTACATTTTTTTTATATGTTATTTCTTCATATCACGAGTTTTTATATCTGTAATTTTCATAGCACGGTTTTTATATCTGTATACTATGGTTGTACCAGCTAGAGTATTTTAGTAATTAATACATTTATACTTTGCAATGGAGTCATAGCTTAGTGATTAAAAGGTCTTAGGTTTGAACCATATTCGGAGCGAGTCAAAAACTTTCCTTCTATTTAATGTAATTCCAATTGCGCTATCTTTTTTTTAATACATTTATGCTTAGTATATGAGCCATCTTCAAAGTGTTGGGACGAACATACACTCCACCATTGGGGGAATCATACGTGTATAAGCATGTACCTAAGTTTATTGGTCTGAGATCTTTTATAAGGTAAATACTAAGGAAATCACTGAATATTTAGGTCCTAAGTCCCCGTGCTGCTACAAAGTGGTATCAGAAACATATATAAATCCTTCAAGTGTCTAAATTGTTAGTGTTCAAAACAGAAGTAGAAATAAAGAGGTGAGAGTCTCCCTCCTGCCAGTGGGTATTGTCTTGCTTCATAGAGGAGATTGTGTTTTCCCTTTAATTAGAATTCCAAATAGCGTTTGAATCGCATCTACCAGTTCAATTTTTTTGTTTAAAGATCCCATGGTTTTTATAGATCTATTGGTTATTCAACAAACTATAAGAAATTTACTAGAATATAAAATATAAACACTCAACCAAATGCCATTCACTGTCTAAGCCATTTTACCAAAAATCCTATCAAGTTGGGCGTAAGGCCCCAAATCTAAATTGCATTAATATTGGTGTTTATGGCATCGAATGCGTTTAGGCATATTCGACAAGTCCTAGTTTGAATCTACTAGCTTAGATGCAAATCCTAAGAGAACGATATAGCTAATTAGTGTGATCCTGTTGGATCTTATAGGTAGGCTCTAAATGGTAACAAAATCAATCTATTGCAAAAGATAGTTCCAAGTGTTCAACCACATCTAAGTCTAATCCATGGATAATCTATTGCAAAAGATAGTACCAAGTGTTCAACCACATCTAAGTCTAATCCATGGATAATCAATTGCAACAGATGGTTCCAAGTGTTCAACCACATCTAAGTCTAATCCATGGATCTAAAAGACTTGAACGTTACAAACAGATATTACCCAAGTTCGCAGCTGCAGTTGTCTGATTGTAGTCAGCAATGACACTAAAATAAGGCCAATTACATGAACAAATGACTGAAGTATACAATGAAACTTCTAGCATTTATACCCAAAACAGATTTACAACCCATCTTATTGAAACTATGAGATAACAAAAGAGAGTTAGCCAATAGCCAAAATCACACTAAAACTGGAACACAATATAAGAAATAGTTGATGCTCCGCAACAATTTCAGGATCACAGATAAACAGCTAAAGAAATCAATACCAAAAGAAATGTGAACTGCGGATTTCCTAATTCTAGAATTTCTTTATGTACAATAAAGTCGTAAGTTTTCCACTAATTCCTCCAAGTTGTCATTTTATTAGAGTGTTTGACAATGGGAGTGAGTCTCTGATACACAACACTCCAAAGTGATTCTCAAACCAAAATAGAAATTCAATCACAGGACAGACAGTTGAATTCAAACAAAAGAGCATTTATCATAAAATGCATCTGTTTGTAAACTTCGTCAAATTCACGTATTCTATCATTGAAATCACATAAGAAAATTACATGCAGCGACTCATTCACCTAGTGTAAACAATGCAAACAAGAAATTATATTCTATATTTAACAAGTAACCTTTTCAAACTAGGAAACTTAGCAACTATTAGAACAAATTGAAAACAAATCTTAGCTGACAAATTGAATAAAAACTCAATCTATTTTAATTATGATTTCTCTGATTAAATCCAAGCATTATCCAAAGCTAACATGAGGAGAATAAACTTCATGAACTTGTTTAACATCTCAAAACCGATAAACAGAAAAAGGAAAAAAAAAACAGACCAACATCAATCAAGAGGAATCTCAACATCACCATCAGCAATCTCTTGCTGGAGATCTTTAGGATCCTTTCCATCGACAGTACATCCAACAGAGACACAAGTACCTAAAATCTCCTTCACAGTGCCGCTCAAATCCTTAGCCATAGATCGGGGCCTCATAACCTTAGCAATCTCGATCACATCATCAAGAGAGATATTACCAGAGTGCTTGATGTTCTTCGTCTTCTTCCTATCGCGCTCAGGCTCCTTCAATGCCTTAATGACGAGAGCAGCGGCCGATGGAACCACAGAGACCTTAGCCTGACGGTTCTGGACGGTGAGCTTAACGGTAACACGCAAACCTTTCCAATCCTTAGCAGTTTCCTTGGCGATATCTTCTCCGATTTTCTTGGGAGAAAGACCGAGAGGACCGATCTTCGGAGCGAGAGATGAAGCTGCCCCGACCTCCCCTCCGGTGACACGGACGTAGACATCGACCACCTGGCTTGGATCGAACTTCGGCGGCATGGCTGATTAGATTTAGGGCTTTCTGAGAAATGAGAGCAGCTACTGAACTGAGATCGGAGCGGCAAAATAGAGGACTTGGAAAATGGTAATATATATTAGTTCATTCGAGAGCGGAGTAGGGTTTAGCACATCTTTTTAAATTACAATGTTGTCCTCAGGGTTTTTGGATGGGCCCTTTTGGGCCGAACCTATTTGGTTAAGGTAACCTCTCCATTAGAGGTAGTTTTAATTGTGTTTATTGATGGACACGGACCAAATTCGGACTGAATCTATAAAGATTTAGATCCATTTTATTTTTTATAGGAAAATTGTTGAAAATGCCTCCCTTCACCATTCATATTTATTAAATACCTCAATTGTAAACTTATTCATTGAACGCCCTTTTTCTAGTAACTTGATTCATTAACTATCCCCACTATTTAAATAAACTACATTAGGGATTTTCATTGAGTCCTACAATTTAGGATATCACGATTCCAAATTGAACAGATACAATTTAGGATATCACGATTCCAAATTGAACAGAATTGCAATTTGTATTTCATTCCATCTCTCTCCATTTCTTTCTATTTTTAATCATGCTAGTTAACATCTCCTATTTGATTCTTCTTTTCTTTTTTTGTCTATACTATTATTACTATGATTTTTTTCTATTTCATCTTTAACCTCTGCTTCTAATTCAGTTTTAATTGGTTGAAGATGTATGCTAGATTTTGGTCTTCTGTCAGAGTATGGAAGGTTCATAGAGTTTTTTTGGAATAACGGCGAGAGGCGGTCACCAAGTTACAGAGAAGTACGTTTAAGAAACAGAGGTTTACAAGTTGAGAAAGAAGAATAACTGAAGCTCCATTATAAGAAGCTCCGTTCATCTTTTCCGATTGCGTCTGATTCCGTTTGGATTGGCGGCTTCCATTATTTCTGATTTCAGAATAGGCTTCCATTTTTTCCGATTCTATTGCATATTTTTTTTGTAATCGATGTTAGTTTCGTGCTATTATGAATTGTCAGTTATTCTTCTCTTACTGTAGTATGTTGGTATTGAAATTTACGACATGTTTAAGCATGTATATTGTTATGTAAATATTGTGTATACTGATATACAATACTTGCATAAATGGTGTTGTATACTTCAAATCGTATATTGATATACAATTCTTATAATATAAATTATGTTCGATCTTTATAACTATCGGTGTATTATAATAGTATACGAACTTATTTACGAATTGCAGCTATTACCCTAATTAGTTGCAATATATATTGTACGCCGCTATCAAAAGGATTCATTTTTTCTCAACTTAGAGTTTTAGTATCGTCATGCATCAATACTGTTCATGCGTGCACAACATCTTTTAGGGGTAGGCATCTATATTGTACACCGTTAGCAAAAGGGTTCACGTTGCCCAAGCTAGGGTTTTAGTATCGTCACGCCCAAGCAAGGGTTTTAGTATCGTCACGCATCAATACTATTCATGCATGGACAGTATCTTTTAGGGGTAGGCATCTATAAGTTACACCGTTACCAAAAGGGTTCATTTTGCCCAACCTAGGGTTTTAGTATCGTCATGCATACTAGTATACAAAACTGTTTATATATGGGTATACAGTATGCGATATACAACAAACAAAATTTGGTAATTATACGTTGTATACTGATATTTGATTTACGTTGTATATATAAATCATATTTAAGAAGACGATCTGATGGACATGGAAGTTGACAAACACGAGCTTATTTTTCAACGTCAGAATCAAGGGATGTAAATGACGGAGGGGACGAGCAAGGAAAGGATGAATGAATCCATTCGATAGAAGCTGTATAAAAATAGGGTTTCATAAGGAGATGAACCATAGCATGAGAAATTCTTTTGTTGCATTTGTATATTGTATATTGTTAATGTTTGCCGTTTGTGCTCATCTATGCTTTTATTTTATGACAGTAGTTGACCAAATTTCATGATACTTACAACCAACAAACACTCCTTGGTGATGGTCATTCTGATGCAATTGATGACGAGACTCAGTTCATAGACTTCCTTATATCTTCCATAAGGATTGAGATAATAATATACAATTTATGCACTTTTTCGTATTATAGATAGTTTATGTACTTTTCAAATATATTACGTTTTATTGCTAAATTTTCATTATACAGGTTTGATGTACAATAATGCTTACTCTTATATTAGCAATATACAATTTATGTACTTTTATTTTTTATTTAAAACTACGCCTGAGATTGTGCTTGAGATTATTGTGCCTTGACCTGTGCCTAGGACATGTGCCTTGATATGTGTTTCAAAATGCATCTGTTGTCATTGCATTTTTGTTTGAATTGTGCAAGTACAATCACAACATACAGTTTATTCAATTCGTATATCATCGATTGCGCAGTCTGATTGTGCCTTGACATGTGCCTTGTGGCTTGTACAATCATAATATACAGTTTATTCATCTCGTGTATCATCAATATATACCTTTTTATTGGAACAATATACATCAGTATACAGTTTACCTTTATTTGTTGCAACAATTCATAACTTACATAATAATTGCAATGTTTCATTCTACAAAAAAAATATTGTTACACTGTTCTATGTTTCAAACTAATATCATTAAACTGCAGCAGCTTTGTGTGAATCTTAAACCCGGGGTGGTCCACCCAATATCCGAATGTTGTGCTTCTAAACTTTTACAGATATTCTCGGCCAGATTGGCAATGACACGAATAATGTCGTTGTCCGATTCTATCATTAATCTGATATTCCACGTTTGTAAAACTTTGGTGTTGTAAACCAGTGATGACAACTACAATTCATAAATAAGTTAGTATACATTTTTAATATACAAACAGTTTTAAAGATCTAATATCACTAATATTATAATAAATATATATCAATATGCAATTGTCGACATACAGTTTGATTTATGAGTCACGTACATTAGTTGGTTTCCATATTCCAAATAAAATGGATATTAGTATGCAAATAATTTATATCAAAATACAAACTATTTATATAATAATATTCAGAATTCAACATATCGTGAATTTCAATCTAGTTTTATTTGGAATGATGTGTATTTCATCTACATAATAAGTATCTATTAGGGGTCGACATTTATAATCTACACTTTTAGCAAAAAGGGTTCATGTTTGCTCAACCTAGGGTTTTAGTATTGCCAGACATCAATACTGTTCATGCAAGCACAGTATCGATGCATGACAATACTAAAACCCTAGGGTAGACAAAATAAACCCTTTTGGTAACGGTGTAAAGTATAGGTGCATGCCCCTAAAAGATACTGTGCATGCATGAACAGTATTGATGTCTGTCGATACAAAAACCCTAGGTTAAGCAAACATAACCCTTTTTATTAAAAGTGTACAGTATAGATGAATATTATAAGAATTGTATATCAATATAGAAATTTCAGTATACATCTTGACTTATGAGCCATGTACATTAATTGGTTTCCACATTCCAAATAAAAGGGATATAAGCAATTTACATATGAGTTATTTTCAGCGATATTGTTTTTGCTGTATATTGCTAATAGACATTTTTTATATAGACTGTATATCAGCAATACATCTGTATATCAGCAGTATACATCACAAAGTCTTTCACAATATATTAATATACAAAAACATCATGCATATGTAGTTGTGTACCATTATTATGAAGAACTTAATATTATAAAAAATGTATATCAATATACATATTTAATTTGGTCTAGTTTTAGTATAATGCAACATGCATATGCAGTTGTGTTGCAGATTTCATATCATATAAAAATGTATATTAATATAAAATTGTCTATATACAGATTTAAGTTTTTCCAATGTCAGTCATGTGTATTATTTTTAGTGATATACTTTTTACTATATATTGCTTATAGGCATTTTTATACGGACTATATATCAGCAATACATCTATATATCAATAGAATACATCACAAATCATAAAACTTCAATGATTGTATATTAGTTGGTTTTCATGTACAAAATATAAGTAAAACCAGCTTACAAATTGAGTTATTAAAATCATATAGATTCTGTTGTATATTGCTCATAGGTATTTTCTACCCAGACTGTATCTCAACAATACCTCTGTATATCAATAGTATACAACATAAGTCATAACACTCTAACAATTGTACATTAGTTGGTTTTTATGTACAAAATATAAGACAAGCATACAAATTGCAGATAGTGTTGACAACATACAAATTGAGTTATTTACAACACATATATTATGCTTCATATTGCTAATAAGCGTTTTCTAACCAGACTTTATATCACTAATACATATGTATATCAGTAGTATACAATAGTGCACCAGCATACAAAATGAAGTACTCAAATTCCTACCTCATCTGATGTTCCGACATGAGAAGATGTTACTTTCCTCTTCCGGATGTAGGATATACCACTAGAAGCACCAATTCCTAGTGGAGTCCTTTCTCTTTAGTAGGATATACCACTTAGATTCTACCCAGCCTAAGCTGAGTCCTACAGGGAGATTCCACTTAAAGCACCAACTCTAAGCTAGTTCCCAATCTCAATACCCACCCAAGTATGAGATCTTACAACTTGATTTTTCGAGATTTTGGTATTTGAATTCTTCAAGTTTATAACTCACTTGAAAATTCTTAAAAAATAGATTTTGATATTTCTAGTTCTTGGAGGGATTTTGTTCACTGATTGAATTTTGCTTGAGTTCTCTTCTTAAGAGCTTCTTGTAAAATCAACCAGTACCTTCTCAATGTGTGAAGATCTCCTTTTATAGGCTTTGATCATAAATATAGCCGTTGTGTACCATTGGGGTAGATTTGAATCTTCACCATTGATCAGGTATGATGTGGCGCTTCTGGAGCCATTAATCAATCCGTTAGACTGAATAAATGTCCCATTTGAATTTTTGGGATTGAGGCTAAAAAGTTGTCAGTGATCATTTGTTTGGATTTTAGCGATTTGCAAACTTTTATATCGTTTGTTTTGGTGTGAACTCCACGTGCCATTCCCATTGGTCTATGTTAAAAAGGTTGTTACCTTTTCTCTTTCCTGTGTCAGTCCTTTTATCCTTTTCTGGAATGCGTGCTAGCTGTCTTTTTTACAACCCTCAAGGCAAAAGGATCTTTGACTTTAGACTAAAAGTGGAAGGAAAAGGTGAATCTGAACTTTTCCCCTTTGTCTTGATAATTGAGTTTTCCAGATGTCTTAAGACTCAATATATTCGAATGCTTCTTCAATTAGTCTTCTCTTCTAGATGCTGCTTTTGACAGGTTGAAAGTTTGTTTCCTTTCGAAACTTTAATTGGATACTTTCCTTATGTACTTAGATGTTTTGAGACTTCAATATTAGTCCGGATGACTTGTCTTGGACTTATGTGTTTTTGTTTTCTTCAAACCTAATCCGAATATGTTCTTGAACTGGTTCTTTTGGATGATTGTTTCCAACAATCTCCCCCATTTGATGGAAATAAAAACTAAGTACATTTAAGTATAAGCAAAAGGAGTTTTATAAACTAAGTATGATTCTTGATACTAAGTCATTTACAGTTTTACTCCCCCATAATTCTAGCATCCTAACTCCCCTAACATTTTTGCATTCTAGCTTCTAAGTTTTTGAAGTACAATTATTGATTGTACATAGAAGTAGTTTTTTAGTAGAACTTTTCACTATATATACTTCTGTTGTTAACAATAGTTAATCTCATGAAGTTTCGAATTATAAGATACAAAAGTGTATAAGTGAAAGAAAAATTACATATAGCTATTACAAGATTTTACAAGTGAAAGTAAATGGCTATGCTATGAACTGCACTACTCTTTCATAGCCTCACTTTCTTTACTGGAGCTCTTCTCCCCCTCTTTGTTTGCATCGGATTGGGGGTCTATTACTATATATGTCCTTTGATCCTAACTCTTCTACCAAGCTTAAGAATAAATAGAATAATCAACATTCCCTTCAAGTCGCTTCTCAATAATTGTATCAACAGTGGCAGGAAGGAGATGGATGGGTTTGATGATCGACCAGAGCTATATGTAGGACTTAACAAGATCTGGAATCATCTGCAAAGCATGTTGCCTTTCTTTTTCTTCAAAAAATGGGAACATTGCATTAAGAAGAGTTAGATTGCCCTTATGCCTAAAGAATCTTGTATCCCTAATTTGCTAGATAAGGTCTTGAAGAATCAGGAGGAGAAGGATTTCTGGAATCATAGAGGAGGATCCGGATGTAGGAGTTAGTAATAAATGAGCCATACTAGTTTTGAGTTTCTCAATCTCCCGAATGATGTCTCTTCGGACAATATGAACACTGGAATTGAGATTGTTGAGGTCTTTGTTAAATGCCTCCTTCAAGTTATTGATAAGCTTGTCCATTCCGGAAAGATGGCATTGAAAATCTTAGCTTAAATCTTCAATATGTTTTTCCAGGAGCTTTGGCAATGCCTCATCCAAAAAGTTACATAACCTTTCCTAGGTTGCTTGATATTCTTCATATAGCATTGTGAGTCCGGATGCAATATCCTTTGAGGATTATGTGATGGCAGTGGGAATGAATTTTTCCAAGCTTTTAAACTTGTGATCAATATGCTCCTTTAGTTCGGCTTTCAAATCAGTGGATGAGGAGGTGACATGGCCTAAGATAGTATCACAGTTATTGTCTACTCCGGTTGCAGCCTGGGTTACTGTTCTAGTAGCTGTTGTGATTGCAGAAAAGAGTTGGGTTAATTCTGGAGAGATCTTGGATAGAGAAGTTTCGGCGACTTGGGCAACTGTAGGAAATTGAGCAACTTTTCTTTCAATGTTCTTTACTCTAGATTTTATCTCTCCCAACTCTTGCTTAAGATCCGGAGTCATAGCCTACTCTTTTATTGATTTCTCCACGGATTTTAGCTGGTCATATACACCCAGGAGCATTTTTGTGATGTTATCCTCTCCGTGCCCTTCTACAGTTGCTTATTCTAGTAGCTTTAGAGCAACTCTTACTTTCTCTACTCTAGTAGGTTGGGGATTTATGGTTGGCTTTTTCAAAATGCTGTCAGAGGAGGATGTGTCTTCTTCCGATCCGGAGCTACTTTCGGTTTCCTCTTACTCTGATGATTCTTCATCACTTTCTTCAACTTTATTTTGTTGTTCTGCCTTTTCCTCCAACCTTCCCTCTGGAGTGGCCTCGCCCTTTGTGTCCACTTTAGAAGTGTGCTCAATGGGTCTTGGACTATCTCCCACCTCCGGAGCATTTTACTTCGGGACGGACTCATCATCCTTAGTGCATTTTGAGTGTTTGTATCTAAGTTATCCTAGATTCTAGTGGCATCACCAGCCATATAAGCAGCAACAATTATAGATTCAGAGATAAGGATTACATTTGTGTTTTTTGGTTCTGTATGCTCTACTTTATCTCTTTCTAATTCCACCGGAGGATTGGAATTGTCCTTAACCTCCACTTCATTTGCCTTTTCAGGACTTATAGTTCTCACTTCCTCATCTTCATTCAAAATGTTAGACTATCCACAACATTCCCTTCAATTGCCTTTGTAGGACTTTCCACTTCAATGACTTCTTCTACTAGATTCAATAGATTATCCAGAAGAGGTTCTGTTCTTGCTTTGAATACATATAGGCCTTCCTCCGGTTATTCACTCTTCCTGAGAAGGCCAAGATCTTTTGAGGAAATAAGGATAGGTGGACTGTCATTTGTTGTGATGCCGGAAGAGCCTCCGGGTCCTTCCTTTGTGAGTTGATTGGCTTTTAGGTTTTCTTTTACAACATCTTTGTGTATTGGGGATCTTCCGGATTAAGGTTATCCGGAATGATGGGCTTTCTAGCAACCATGATTTCTTTCCCTTTACTCATATCTGCTAATTTTGAAGCCTTGGAAATTGGTTCTTGAATCTGGATTCTATCAATGTGAGCACGGGATTTTACAGCCCCTCTCGCGAGACGATAATGACGTATATATGATTTTATTCCTCATAATAAAAATTATTTTTTTGGAATTTTTTATCACCGATAAAAAAATTCTCTTTGAATTTTATTTTCGAAAAAATTCAGTTTGAAATGTCCGATAACGCGTCCGGTGGTAGCTCAAACCGATGATTTGCTCCAAAAAAATAATTTAGTCCTAAATACCCATAAAAAGTCAAATAAACCGTAATTATTCAAATTTATCCTGCTAAATCACCTTTTTGTGCGGATTTATGCACCTTTTCCACCTTTTTAGGCTAGGGCATGCTTACTTTTCAGACCTGACAGAAGTTGATGCCGCCAGCGGCCTCAGCGATATCACCGGCGGTATCACCCATGCTGCCGGCAACATGTATTCTGCAGCAGTCAGCTTTTTTGCTTGATATCCACCAGATAATTGATCAAAGTCAATTTTCCACCGAATTTTAGCTTATATAAATAGCCATTTTCAGCAGAAATAGGGGTTACACATTCACCACTTGAGATCTTAAGTAGATTTTGAGTAATCTTAGCTAGTTCTAGTGGGATAAAGTATAGAAAAGGTAAGAAAAGGGGATTTAATCCATCTCTTCTTGGGTTTTCTTAATTGAACTCTCTGATATTTAGGAGAATTTTAGGTTTAAAAATCACTATAATAGGATTTAGAGACTTAAATCACCCCTTTACTACCCAAATCATCATTTAAGCTCCCTAGAGGTGTCATTTGGATTATAAAGAGGTGGATTCACGGCCCCGAGGTAAAAATTCTGAGACTTATAGCTCTTTGGCTTTCATTTTACCTCTTTATTGTGATTACTTGCTGATTTGTGCTTAGTTTTGGGTTTTTGGTAGTTTTTGGACCATTGGCCACTGCTGCTGTAAGAAAGTGGAGCCGTCGGAAGCATTTAAAGTCGTCGGTGGTATCACTCATGTCGCCAGCGACATCAGTGATACCGCTAGGGACTTCATTGGTCCCAACGACTTTATTTTCCTATAGGACCCTTTCTTTATGGTATCCAGAATGTCATACAACCTGCCTATGTAAATGAAATTGCTAGCGGCATCATTGATGCAGCCAGCAGTCTCATTCATACCACCGGCGGTATGAGATTCTGGACAGCAGATTGCTTTTTGTTTTATTTCCGACCTAGTTTAATTTTTAAAGTTAGGATGTACAGTGCAATGATGGGAGTCCATAACTTCCTGAAAATAGACCTCACCCTATAACATGTGGCATTTTCACTAATAATCTAGTTAAAATAACAATCGAGTCTAAAGTGTGGATAAAATAGGATTTTCTCACAAATGCCGTTCAAATACCATTTTTAGCCATCCAACCAGGCTCCATAAATTATGAAATAAGTATGCCATGTTCATGCTAATTCGGGTCTTGTTTGGTCTACTAACTATGCATGTTACGTGATATACCTCGTACAACATGCCATATCTGTGCTAACCATTTTATGCAGTTAGATTTAGGTTAGATGTATGTTAGGCCTTCAGGTATTTTTATTTCTTGTATCGAACAATTGTATAGGATTTGGGAAAGCCTTGTAATTGTTATTTTAATTTCCGCACTTTATTTGGGAGGACTGTAATAATTTATTTACCGCTTTTGAATGCTTGATGACGCGCTAATAATATACAAATCGAAAACACAATAAAAATAGGGTGGATTAAGCAGATTAAGAAAGAATAAAACTTTTAACTTCACCTAATGTAAAATAGATAACATCATCCAAACTCGAAATCTCTACTTAAGGTATGGTCTACCACCCAGTGGGAAAATCGTACCAAAATTTCCCGGTAAGACGGGATTTTGATCTCGTATCTTTTGGACACTAAAATATGCAAACCATTTTCCAATCATCACGCTTAATATTTTTGAGGGATCGGTCCGCTAGCTAGGCTTCGTAGCTGTCACGTAAAACGTCGTCCGCTCACAGTGGCTACTCTACTGTGGAATGATCTCTTTAAACGTGAAACTTAAAATTTTCAATAAGTTTAAAAGATTTACATAATGTATTAAAATCATTGGCCAAGTTAAAGCTTCATTCGTTCTTACAACGTTTATCCTTGCGCGTGTAGATAGTTCGGTAATATTAGGATGCCCCATTTTACCCGAGAAGCTAACGAAAGTATCAATCATGCCCTATTTGTAATTGAGGATACTGTGAGGTGTCATTGACATATGGGTCTCCCTTGGCGCCTGTGTGAGAGGCGGGGCCCACTGTGGGTTTAGTTGGATTTAGGCGTGACAAAATATTTTTTTAGTTAAAGTTTGCACAATAAGCCAATTTTAATGAATAAAAGAATCGAGACCCAAATCTCGATACAATTGTTAGAGTCGCCACCCAAGTTTTCTACTTGGGAAAGAGTTTTGGTATGGTTCCCTGGGCGGGAGACTCATACCTATGGGATCAGAGAATCGGGTATCGAATGAGTCACTTATTTCTCATTTAGTTGATTCAAAATTACATTCACCGCGTAAAACCGTTTTAGTTTTCATCATTTAGGGAATTATCACAGAAATTCTATTTTTACACTCTTTGACACTCGTTACATGCGTTTACATATTATAATAAAGCACAAATAATAAATGGAGGAATAAAAATTACAACCGGGGGAAAACAATGGGGGAATTGCAAAGAGGACCTATACATTGGTTCTAAGTTATAAAACAAAATGAAAATAAATTCCCTTGCATCCACAGATGTTAGCACAGTTTATAGCACACCATAAATCAGCATTTCAACGTATTTTATGGTGAAAACACATTTTAACTTTTTTGGGTTGATTTGTCGGATTATTAGTGAAAATGATTGCATGGCAAATGATGAGTTGGATTGATTTTTATCCAGTTAAAATGAGTTTTGGAATCTGCCTGGGGTTGGTACCCGTACGGGTGGATGGGACCTATACGGCTACTAGGGAGGACCAGTACAGGTATGGTGTACCCGTACGGGGTCCTATCTGGTCCAGGTAGAAACTCTATTCAGTTTAGTTTACAGATTAACAGATTAACAGATTGGTGGCAGGAAAATAAAATAATAAGGGATTTCCTTCCGTATGAGTATGGCGCACCGAATTGATATTTTTGGTGATATATGGTTCCAACAAGGCTCATACGGGTTAGGACCAGACACGAAACAAGAAATTAAAGGAACAAATATAATAGCTGGAATAGACAATAATAATAATGAAATAACTGAGATGTGAGTCTCTTTGAAACTCAGGAGCGTTACCTTTGCGGCATGAATCCACTTTGAGATGATCCCTTTACTGTTAAGAGAGCCCGGCCAAAGTAGTTAATGAAATAGGACTATTTATGTGAGTATTTGTGTGGATTGAACCTCCACTAAATCCTAATAAAAGAAGCTAGGAATGAATAAAATATGGACAAAACCTCAAAGAAAGGGTTTTCTTCCTATTTTATACCTCCTATACCCCTGCTATACCTTTTCTATACCTATAAAAATCACTAGAATTTTAGTATAATTTTAATATGAGATGTCTGTCTATAAACTATGAAGAGAAGGGCCCTATTTATAGGGGAGAGGAGGTCTGAACGCAATAAATCATGTTCATGACCTGCCTTTTCCCGAAATAAGAAAGGATTCCCTTCCAAAAGAGCCTGTTTAGGCAATAAGAGGACTCGTATGGGTGTGGCCCCTCCCGTACAAGTCACCCCCAGGTGTATGGAAGGAATGACCCGTACGGGTCCGCTGGTGGATTCGTACCACCAGGCAGCAACCGTACGGGTCCCTAAGGGTAGACTAAGTCTTCAAACTTTGGCCAAACTCAACTCTGCAGTAGTAAGAACACCCCTAATGGACAACACCTAAAAGACATTGCATCATATAACTCTCATCATAGTTTCGTGAGAAGGATCCTTAAAATCCAGTGCTCACAGACTACCCCTCGTGGGATCATCGTAGATACATATGATCTCACGATGTCAACGAGGGTTTAGAAATTATACCTGAGGTGATGGCATGGGTGAGTTCCTTTCTTGAAGCAAACTTCTTTCCTTTGTTAATGCGTATCCCTTGGTACTCTATTGGGGAATGTGTATCCCTTTCCTGAGGTGGATGACTTTCCTTTTGCTACCGTGCGTATCCCTTTCCTAAGGGAGAGGACTTTCCTTTTACTACCGTACATATCCCTCGTAACTCTACTGGGGAATGTGTATCTCTTTTCTGAGGTAGATGGCTTTCCTTTTGCTACCATTCGTATCTCTTTCCTGAGACGGATGACTTTCCTTTTGCTACTGTGTATATCCCTTTCTTGAGGCAAATGACTTCCTTTGACTGTTGTATCCCTTTCCTAAGGCAAATGACTATCTTAGCTGATAATGGTGTATCCATTTCCTAAGGCGGGTGACTCTCTTGGATACTGTATCCCTTTCTTGAGGCGGATCGACTATCCTGGCTGGTGACTTCTCTAGGGGGGATATGAGTATCCATTTCCTAAGGTAGATGACTCTCCTACTGGGGAATTTAGAATAACCTGAAAAGAGACACCAATCAAACACCGAGTTAGTCGTTGTCTACGTAGACACCTCTTTATTCTTAATTGAATTTTGCGGAAACAAAAATATTTTTACCCCTTCAATTAAGAATAAAGATGTGTGGATGAGATAAGCTGAAAGTTCTGTCCGGGAAATATCGGGTTTGGCCCGATTGCTCCGAAATAAAGTGCCCCTTAGAGGGTGCGTCTTAAAGAATGCCCCTAGGAAGGCTGAACTATGGGGGGATGCCCCTAGAATGACTGATTTCACTGTTGAGGGAAGGGGGGATGCCCTAGGATCTAATGGGGGGATGCCCCTGGATTTGATTCCGCTACTAAGAAGTCGAGGGTGCCCCTAAATTAGTAGGGGGATGCCCCTAAATTGGTAGGGGGATACCCCTGGGACCTGATTCTTATGCTGGAGAATGTCCCTAGAGTGGGGTACCCCTAGGGTTCTTGATGATAGGGGGTATGCCCTTTGAGTGATTCCTCGGCTGGGGGAAAGAAGTGATATCCTTTGAGTAAAGCATCTTCTGTTGGGGAGGCCCTTTCTTGCAAAATTCGTTTGCCAGGAAAGGACTCCTGTGTTAGGATGGCCCTATACATAAAATTTCCTAGTCAGTGATCAACTAAAAAATGGCTTAACTTGATTCTTGACTGACTTTTCTGAAAATAAAATATTTTTGCCCTTTCAATCAAGGATCATGGTGAGCCTAGGGACTTGTCCTAAATATAACAAAAATATAAGGTTGAGAGGGAGTGGGGTTGGCCATGAACTTGAACTGGATACCGATGTAAAAATCTTCCTCTGAATGGCAAGAGAGGGCCCGTACGGGTGGACCTGACCCATACGGGTAAGGTTCTCAAAAGCGGGGACCCGTACAGGTGGAGTGGGACGGGTTGCCTACGGGGGTTTCAAAAGGCAAATGAGCCCCCTCACATCCCGCCTCACACCAAAACTTCCCATTTTGCATTTTTCCGTGATTGTTCTCCTAAAATCAATCAAACATGTACAAAAAGATCCTTAAGACCGGCCATTTCTCCCTTAGACTCGAGGACTTACCCTCGGTGGATGATTCGGGGCTTCAAGAACCCCCAATTTCTGTTGGGTATGCATTTCGCAGGGGAGACTCGTTCCTGGGGCTCACTCCTGCCTTTGAAGTGCCACTGATTCCTTCTCCTAAGACCCACGCTTCAAAAATCTAGGTAATTTCACTTGATTCTCCATTTTCCAATTTTGAACTTTTGGCAATTTCTTGAATTTTGGCATGAATTAGGGTGTTTTAGACCTTGGAATAGAGCTTGATGTATGTAACTTTAGCCTAGGATCTTTTAGGATAGTTTTGGATGAAGTTTGGTTGAGATTTGTTGATTTTGAATTTTTTAGGAGATTTTTCGTAGGGGGACTGCTTGTAGGGGACCTATACGGGTAAGGAGGGACCCGTACGGGGTCCATTTTTGGTACGAATACTATACTGGGACCCCATATAGGTGGAGCGTACCCATGTGAGTCTTGTCCTTAGGGACAGATTGTTGGCCACTTTGCTTTCTGCAATCCTTTCCTGATTTCTGACTTGTTCACTATATTCTAACCCTGTTAAACTGTAACTCTATCTTTGCAATTATAATGCAAGACTATGGGGGCCTTAAGCTTCTACAGGAAATGGTACGAGGAGATTTGTGCCGCAGGGGATACAGAGCTGCTGACTCGTATTGATTCCTTCAACTTTAGTGACATTATTAGGGCCATCCCTCAGGCCCCTAAGATACTGGCCCCCTGTGCCATTTCAGCTCTGACAGAGAGATGGTCGGAGATGACCCATACCTTCCATTTGCCTATAGGGGAGGTCACCATTACTTCCTTGGATGTGTACGCTATGACAGGCCTGGAGTGGAGCGGGGATGTGGTCCACTTTGATGTTTATGCCGACCGGTGGCATTCTCATCTTGAGGTAAAGGCCAATATTGCTAAACTACTTAGGCTTCGTTCAGTCGGGACGAACAAGCTTAAGTACGGGGACTAGCATGCTTACTGGATCTTACAGCTGAGTCCTATTGTAGCTGATAGGAGGGACCAATACGCTTGATCCTTTATGCTGACATTCCTTACCACTGTCTTCTTTCCCGTCTACTCGAGCAACCTCAACTATAGTTTGCTCTCTATTGTGGAGGATCTTGAGGCCGTGCCTTGCAAGAACTAGTGATGGGCCATTCTGGCATAGCTATACTATGGATTGGACGTAGGGGTCCGGGGTGAGCATTCTGAGCTCAAGATCTACCATCTGATACTACTGGTAAATCTTGAACTGATCTCTTGTGCTCTAACCCTTTATCTAAACTATGTCGCAGCTAATCCTTACTTTATCTTGTAGATATAAGCTTTCGAACATCGGTTAATACCTAGACTAGGTTTGCCCTTGCAGCCTGAGATGTGGCATATCATATCAAGATGGATGGGGGTTTGGAAGAATTAGCCCATGACCAAGGCTCAGTATCGAGAGTTCTTACGCAGCTGCGCTTAGATTGGGTAAATTTCTTCCCTACTGAACCTGCATTTTAAATTTTGACAAACCATTAGTAGAAAATGTATTTACTAGGTTGTGATACTCACAGTGCATTCATTTTATGTAGGTTATCCGAGACCCATGGGAGAGATTTGTCATGTAAGGAGCTATTAAGTAGATGAGGGCCGGCGTGGATGGCCGCCACTTTATCTTGGAGTCACCACTCTCTTATGAATGGTATTTTGGTGAGCGGGTCTGGGGGTGGAGGACCAATGCCATGGTGGAGAGATCGATCCCTCCCCTAATCTCGGCGGGCTTTTTCTGGCCTTATCTCATGCTAGGGACCGATGAGGGGCTATATTTATTGGGTGAGGGAGCTCGCGTGCTGTCTGTAGAGGGCCCTTATTCTGAGTTTGTTGATTCCTCCCTTCTTCCTCCTTATGGGAGGACTCACGACAAGGATGAGCCCTTGGAGTTTCACTGGAGCGTCAGTGAGGATGATCAAGATGATGATGACGACGAGAAGGGTGGACCGAGGGGTGATCACGGGGGTCCGTCTATAGTTCAGGTCAGCAAAGGCTCGATAAGGTCTGCTACCCCTTCTTCTCAGGTATGTTTCTAACTTAGCCTTTGTGAATACTTTGTTGCTTTTTTTGAAATTGATTATGATCTTGAGTTTTGATTCTTTATTGCTACAGCCTCTCGCTTCCACACGGAAGAGATCTGCCGATACTACTGCCATCGCCCCTGAGCCACCGGCGAAGAGGTCTCGGGCTTATGGATCTGTGAGGGAGGGCGTCCTTCAAGCTAAATTAGATACTTTCTTTTGACTCCTTGACCATTCGAGAATCTAGCTGTCAAGAAGTTCGAGGAGTAGATCCAACCTATTGGTTTCACTCCTTCTAGCTCTACCCATGTAAGGAATCCTTTGCCTTTGACTTGGTCTATTACTGTAATTGCCTAGGATGTCTTATCCTGATATGACCCTTTCCTTTTAGGTCACCATTTTTGAGGCTGAGAGGATTGCCAGGGTTATTTTTCTATCTAAGATCTGCTGATGGCCCAGGACGCACTAGCTTCAGTAAGTCTCTTTTACCTGCAAAATTTCAACAAACTATGCATGATGTATGCTATGCCATTTATATATGTATACTGATCTTATGATTTCCATTGCAAAATTTGCTGGCCATGGAGTGGAGCAGGTCCGCCCAAGGTTTGGGCGCTTTTGAGGAGAGAGCTAGATTTTTAGAGGAGCAGCTGCGGGCAGCCACTACTAAGGCTGATCAGGCTAGGGTTGAGACTACTCGAGCAAAGGCCAAGATTAAGACGCTGAGGGGTCAGCTAGTGAGGATGACTGAGGAGAGGCAAACGCCGGCTCCTTCTGATGATGAGTCCGAGGATGATCTTTCTGCATATCTAGTGGCTCAGAGGGGCGTAGATCAGTGTATTGAGGGGAGTGATGTTGTTGGGGCTGCTATAGGGACCTCAAAGACTAGGCCCCCCGCCTAGCTAGCTACTGGTGCTGGTGACGCCATGACCATATGACCATAGATGTGGATTATCTGCTGACTGACACTTAGGACTAGACTCAGGAGGGTCACCATGGACAGGATCCCCCAGTAGCTTAGATTATCATTATTTCTTCTAAACTTGTTGGTACTTTTTGGGGCCCTGCATGGCTTGTTTTGATTTTGAACTTTTGAATTGTACTTTTGATATTTCTTTTATGCTTATGGATTTTTCTTGAACTGAGAATGTTGAGTATCGTTGCCTTATGAACCCGTGCCAAGTGATTTTGTAGCGAGGGTACTAAATAATGTTCTAACTTTTGCATAAGCCACTCGATGTGAGGTGACCTATCGAACCTTTATTTTTCTTTCTTTTTGTCTTAATTTTTTCCTGAGCTATCCTTAACGGCTCAGCCCAACGGACTTTTTCTTTTTAGCTATAACTTTTGCCTAGACTGCCCTTTTGGGTTTTCAACCTAGCAAGCTTTTCTCTTTATTTTTGCCTTAATTTTTGCCGAGACCACCCTTTCAGGTTATCAATCCCACATGCTGTCTTAATTTTTCCTAAGTTGTCCTTAATGGCTCAATCCAGCAGACTTTTCTTTTTGCCTTAACTTTTGCCTAGACTGCCCTTTCGAGTTTTCAATCCAGCAGGCTTTTCTGAATATTGCAAACGTGTGGTAAAGATGAATACAATGATGCATAACACGTACAAAAAAATTTATGTTCACATACCAACAATTATTTCACCAAAAGACTTGCACGCATTCATAAGACCAAGATTCTTAGCAAAATCATAACATGTTCATTCATGAGATTAATTTGAGTACATAGGCAATGGTAACAATTTCCAATGGTTAACTCCTACTGCCTACTGGTCTTTTACAGATTTTCTAGAAAGCATCTAACATTTTCTCTCGATGCCCTAACTTTTACCTAAGTCACCCTTTTAGGATTTTTAGCCTAGCTGGCTTTATTTGTGTTGGAGTGCCCTAATTTTTGACTGACCAATTTGTGGGACATCGATCAGCGGGCTGAACCCTAATTTTTGCCCGAGCAGTAGAGGACCACTCGCTGGGTGTTTTATTCTTTATTTCTTTTATTCTTTGTGCTGCTTTTTTATGATTTAATTCTTTTGACCTAGACATGATAAAGCTTGAGCCTATCTTGATTCACCAGATTCACGAACTCATTTCCATCCATGTGCATAAGCTTGATTCCGCCTTTACCAAGGATTGTCTTCATGATGAATGGTCCTTCCCAATTAGGCCTAAACTTGCTCTAGCGTTGGTGTTGACCTGGCAGCTACTTGAGATCCAGATCACCTACTTTGAGAGGTTATTTCGGGTAATTAATTCTATTGTTGTAAGCTCAAGCCATGCGCTGTTGGTACATCTGGAGATGGTCAAGTGCCTTGAGCCATTTTTCATCAATAGCATTCAACTGTTCATACCTGGCTCTTGCCTAACCTAATTCTTTTAGCTGCAATTCAAGTGCCACTCTTAGAGATCTTACTTCTGTTTTAACCAATAACACGGCTTCCATTCCATATACCAAGGAGAAAGGTGTTTGATCAGTGGGAGTCCTTACACTGGTTCTATACCCCTAAACTGCGAATGGAAGTTTATCCGCACAATCTCTGTAGGTAGCCATCGTCTTTGAAAAAATCTTTTTGATTGACTTATTGGCAGCCTCGACTGCCCTATTATCTTGTGGCATATATGGAGAAGATCTGTGATGCTCAATGTTGAATTTCTCACATAATTTAGCCATGGCCCCTTGAAATTGAACTCCCTTGTCAGAAACTACGTGGTGCAAAATTCCATATCTTGCAAAAACTTGCCTCTCTATGAACTTGGCCATTTTCTTGGCAGTAATGTTGGCGTAAGATTCAGCCTCTACCCATTTTGAGAAATAATCAACTGCGACTATGATGAATCAGTGACCGTTGGTTGATGATGGCCGAATTTCACCTATTATATCTATCCAAGAACCTTTCCAAAATCTCAGGGTGCTCTTCCCTCGTATTAGACTTTACTATAATGTCATCTACATAAACCTCGACCTCTTTGTTGGGAACTGACAGTCAGATTAAACATGCATGACAAGCATGGCGAAAATTAAAAATTTTATCCCTGTCCCCAAGAACTCCTATTAGTTGCATATAAATTAAGTAAAGCCTTAACTAAATAATTCTCTACCTAGGTTAGCATGCAAAAGGGCTAGGCATACCATAATTCTAAATTATATCCTATCATGTATATTTTATGCTAAGCATGTTATAACTCTAAGCTATAACCTAAGCATAAAATAAACTAAGCATACAAAACAACCTAAGCATATTATTAAGCCTAAAAACGCTTAAAGAAAAAGACCTAATAATAAAAGAGAAAGAAAGAAAACTTACCAGTTGAAGCGTGCTTTAGCAGAACCCTTTAGCACAAGCCACCAAGCGTAGGATAGCCTCTATGAGTATCCACACGAACCCCACCAACCAAAACCTCCCCGGGAGGAAGAACTAAGAAGCCTTGAGTAGTTGCTAGAACAATCCAGAAGCCTCACCCGAAAATATAAACTAGAGGTGCCCAAATAAATTCAGGCTCCTAAAAAAGAACTGTGCTCAATACCCGAGAGATTTATCTTTGGGAATCTCACTTAGCATTTATACTTTGAGCTGAAGGTGCAATTTGAAAAGGAGCAACCGATCTGGGATGTGCTAAAAGCACATCTTACACGGGTTATGCCCGCGGGTCACCATGACCGGCGGGCATAACCCACTTACACATAGCGTGCAATGCACACTGTATACAGCAAGGCAAAGCCCTTGTGGGCTTTACCTTGCAGCGAGCTGGGCCTCACGGCCCATGCTGCAAGCCCAGCTTGCGGCGCACCCTGATGGGCTGCACATGAGCAGCCATTTTCATGGGCTACCGTGAGCAATGCCTAGCATTGCTCGCTCACCTTTTGGTGCACTCCTGCACACCTGAGCCTGTACAAAATACTTTTGTACTCTTGGTCCAATTTAACTCACCCTGGCAAAATTCTCTTTTTAATCCTTTACAAATAAATATTTATTTTTTAACCCTAATAAATTAGTTACCAGTCAAAGATAAATTCCTTGGCTTATAAAATTGATATAATCAATCTAGCCAATTTATTTATGACCCTAATTAAATTAGTCACATGTCAAAAATAAATCCTTGGTCCAACCAAATAATAATCTAATTATTATCATGTTATATTTTCGTAATAGAATAATTCTATTAGTTCTTTACTTAGTCCGATGAAGGTCCAATGTGTGTGACCTTATAGGATCCCGAAGTATTGAGCTGTTAAGGCTTAACCAATTCTTGTTCTAATAGAACCATTGGCTCGAGGTTCTAGATCATGAATAGAACCTGATTACCTTAAACCACTATAGTATGCCTCTAGCAAGGGTCCACCATCCCCTATTACTCGGAACGTCATTTACGCTTATGACTTAATCCCAGTTAATGCAATAGTTATCCAGTGCGATAAATTCCTTCCATTCTTTAATATTAGTACCATCTAGTTTGTAGGGTTCAATTAAAGTGTTAACCCACTAATAGCGAGGTTGCTCTATGCTATCCCAGTAGTTTACTTATTACCGAAGTATATTGCCTTTAATTATAGTGTGTTTGATTAGAAACCATTTCTATCAAACACATACTCTGATCAGAGGTTTATGGCAATCGTCGCTTCAACAAGTGGCCAAGTACAACTCCATAATATATCCAGAGCGATGGATTCTTTCCTACTACTTAGCTTAACAACGTGCTATCATCACTATACCTATAATCACCCGTAACACCCTAAATTAATGAGTGCATAGTAATGACCTAAAGTATAGCAATATTACCACACAAGGTAACTAGTATCTCAAGTATAAGGACATTCGTAAAGTTTATTGCATGAAGATAAACACTAACCCATTGATATATATATATATATATATATATATATATATATATATATATATATATATATATATATATATATATATATATATATATATATATATATATATATATACACACCAAGTGTTTATCTTACTACGGTCTCCAATATATCTCCCAGATATATCCATGTGTCAAACTTAAGGCACCACCTTCAGTCCTTCAGAGATTAACTGATTGGACCCTTTCCAAGAAAGTTAACCGCATGCTAGTCTTTCCGCTTCATCAATATCCTTTCTTGATGAAACTATAACTAGGGATAGTTTAGACATAATCATAACTGCACATGAAGCAAGTTCCACTAAATATAGTCCAGCTATAATTTCTCTGACTTCATGGAATGATACGTCAAGGACTTTTGCATACATACATCAATGAATATATTTAACCAGCTATAATATATATACAAACACATTGATATAAACAAAAGATTAAATGCCTTTATTGATAAAACAAATTATTCATACTATTACATAATTAAGATATATTGCCCTAATTGTGTTAAGGGCACACATCATATCCAACAAACTCCCACTTGCACTAAGGCCAATTAGCCATATGTCTTAATCCATACGCTTTAACATGCTGGTCATGCTTGACTTGAGTCAATGGCTTTGTCAGTCCATCTGCGAGGTTCTGATCAGTGGGTACATATTTTAACCTTATTATCTTAGCATCAATAATCTCCCTGATTATATGATACTTTCTGGATACATGTCTATTTTTCTGATGAGATTGTGGTTCCTTTGCCTGAGCTATGGAACCATTATTATCACAATACAAAGTAATTGGATCAACAGCCTCAGGCACCACACCGAGATCACCAATAAATCCCTTTAACTAGACAGCTTCTTTTGCTGCTTCGTATGCAGCAATGTATTCAGATTCCGTGGTTGAATCAGCAATAGTTCTTTGCTTGGAATTCTTTCAGCATACTGCCCCTCCATTTAACACATACATAAAACCTGACTGAGACTTAAAGTCATCCTTGTCAGATTGAAAACTCGTGTCATTGTAACCTCTAATTATGAGGTCACCTTCTCCATATATCAAGAACTCATCCTTAGTCCTTCTCAAGCACTTAAGAATTGCCTTAACGACCATCCAATGCTTTTCACCTGGATCTGACTGATATCTGCTCGTGAAGTTCAAAGCCTGAGAGACATCTGGCCTAGTACATATCATAGCATACATGATGGATCCTATTGCGGATGCATAGGGTATATACTTCATGCACATTCTCTCCTAAGCTGTCTTCTGAAACTCAGCCTTAGATAGGTTAATCCCCTTTGTGATCGGGAGATAACCTTTCTTAGAATGCTCAAGGTTGAACCTATTCTATACCTTTTCTATATATGTACTTTGAGAAAGACCTAACAGCTTCTTTGATCTATCCCTATAGATCTTTTCACCTAGTATAAATGCTGCTTCACCAAGGTCTTTCATGGAGAATTTTCTTGACAATCATACTTTAACATTTTTAAGAAGAGAAATATTGTTTCCTATTAGTAGAATGTCATTGACATACAATACAAAGAAAACGAGTGCACTCCTACTAACCTTCTTGTAAACACAACGCTCATTAAAGTTTGGACAGAAATCCAGTTCACGGATCATTTGATCAAACCTTATATTCCAACTCATGGATCCCTACTTAAGTCCATAAGTGGATCTTTGTAGCTTGTATACCTTCAAGCCATTCTAAGATGTAAAACCCTCAGGTTGTGTCATATACACATCCCGATCTAAATCCCCATTCAGGAATGCTGTTTTAACATCCATCTGTCAGATCTCATAATCGTAATGAGCAGTAATGGCGAGGAGTATCCTTATGGATTTAAGCATGGCTACAGGTGAGAAAGTTTCATTATAGTCGATACCTTTACATTGACTATAACCTTTTGCAACCAACCTTTCTTTATAGGTAATTACATTACCGTCCATGGCAATCTTCTTCTTGAAGACCCATTTGCACCCAATTGGTCTAACCTCTTACGGTGCATCAACCAAATTCTAAACTTGGTTCTCATACATGGAATCCATTTTTTATTTCATGGCTTTTAGCCATTTATCAGAATCTGAGCTTTTTAATGCCTCATCATATGTCCTTGATTCATCATCCTCCATGAGATATAGTTCTATATCATCAGTGATAATAAACCTATATCTATCGGGACCCTTATGAACACGACCTGATCTTCGTAATGATTGTGTTTCGACAGGTTGTTCTTGGATCACACCTTCTTGTGTATCTAGAACGGGGTCAATCAGTTGATTATCTATTTCTTTCTCTTAAACCTCCAGTTTAATATTGCTCCCACTAACTTTTACAAGTAAGTGTTCCTTTTACAAAAAGTGAGCATTTCGAGACACAAATACCTTTTATGCTTTGGGTTGGTAAAACAGATATCCAAGAGTTTCCTTTGGATATCCAATGAACAGACATTTGTTAGACTTGACGTTCAGCTTATCTGACGCTATCCTCTTAACCATAGTAGGAAAACCCTATACTCTTAAATAACTTAGAGATGGCCCTTTATTACACCATCTTTCATAAGGTGTAAAATCAACTAATTTAGAGGGCACTCTGTTTAAAACATAAACCGCGCTCTCTAGTGCATATCCTCAAAAGGATTTACTGAGATTTGCATGGCTCATCATGGACCGAACCATATCTAATAAAGTCTGATTCCTCCTTTCTGACACTCCATTATGTTGGGATGTATAAGAAGGGGTCCACTAGGGAACTATCTCATTTTCCTTTAGATAATCCAGAAACTCTTGACTTAAGCATTCTCCTCCTCGATCCGATCGAAGTGTTTTAATACTTTTCTCAAGCTATTTCTCTACTTTAGCTCTGAATAGTTTGAACTTTTCAAAACTTTTAGACTTGTACCTTATTAAGTACAAATAAGCGTATCATGAGTAATTATCAATAAAGGTTATGAAGTAGGAGTATCCTCCTAGTGCCTGAACACTCATTAGACCACACACATCAGTATGTATAAGTTCCAATATACTTGTGGCCCGTTCACCCCTTCCTTGAAAGGGTAACTTTGTCATTTTTCCTCTTAAACAAGGTTTGCAATCACCATAAGACTCCAAGTCTATTGGGCCCAAGTCTCCACACTTATGCAACTTGGTTAAGCGATCTTTGTTTATATGGCCCAAACGGTAATGCCATAAGTAGAAGGAATTCTCATTATCTAATCTAACTTTCTTCACATTGTTTATATTGAAAACTTCTATTTAGTATCAAGAACATAAATGCCACCTTTCAACATCCCATAACCATATTATTCAAATGAATTTGACAATTATTATTCAAAAATAAAATCTCAAATCCCTCTACTGCTAAACATGCAGCAGATACAATATTCTTAGTAACACTTGGAATGTAGTAACAATTATTCAAAACCAAAACAAGTCCACTTGGCAAAATAAGATTAAAGCTTCCTACGGCTAATGCAGCAACTCTGGCTCCATTTCCCATGCGTAGGTCTATCTCCCCTTTTATAAGTCTTCTACTGTTCCTCAGTTCCTGCACAGAAGTATAGATATGAGAACCACGACCAGTATCTAATACCCAAGTGGATTCACACGGAAAAGTAGCAGAATTTTCAATTACAAACATACCTGAAGTA
Source organism: Euphorbia pulcherrima (assembly GCA_947683365.1). Lineage (NCBI taxonomy): Eukaryota > Viridiplantae > Streptophyta > Magnoliopsida > Malpighiales > Euphorbiaceae > Euphorbia > Euphorbia pulcherrima. The sequence continues at coordinate 31,232,384 of CANTUS010000001.1, forward strand.
GATGCCTCCACAGGTTCTTCTTCAAATGCTCAGAAGCAAGAGCTTTGCAATCCCTCTTCCAATGTCCCGATTTCCCACATTGGAAGTAGACATACTTAGATGTCTTCCTTTCTTTCTTCTTTTTACTGATTCTTTTCTTGGCACCTAGTGCCTTCTTCTTCTTCTTCTTCTTCTTCTTCTTCTTAGAAGCCTTGCCTTTTTCAACCAACAGTAGAGGTTTTTGATCCTTCTTGATATGAGGTTCTACTATTTTCAACATGTTGATTAATTCAGGGATAGTAGAATTAATCTTGTTCATGTAACAGTTAGTCACAAAGCCTGAGTAAATATCTGTCAAGGACATCAACATTAGGTCAATGCTCAAGTCATGATTCATCTCAAATCCCAATCGATTCAGCTTCTCAAGGTATCCTAAGAGTTTCAGTACATGTTGAGAGGTAGAGGTGCCAGCCTGCATCTTGGTTCCGAAAACGAGCTTGGAGGTCTCATACCTCTCTGTCCTTCCCGCTCTGAAAAGAGCTCTTCAAGATGGAGAACCATGTCCTCTAAAGGCATTTTCTCATGTTATTTCTGAAGCTCAGGAATCATGGACCCCAATAAGATATACATGGCAGTCTCACTATCTTTCCTATGATTCAACCAGGCCTCATGCTCCCCATGATCCTCAACATCAGGTTTAATGGGGAAAATTTCACTTAGAATATAGCAATTCCCTCGCATCTGACTTCATGCTATGATATGTCAAGGACTTTTGCATACATACATCAATGAATATATTTAACCAGCTATAATATATATACAAACACATTGATATAAACAAAAGATTAAATTCCTTTATTGATTAAACAAATTATTTGTACTATTATATAATTAAGATATATCGCCTAATTGCCTTAAGGGTATACATCATATCAAACACTCTTTGTGGATCATATCGTGCAATAAGGCTGTCACTACTCTCTAATAAGTTGCCCCTGCATTCTTTAGCCTAAAAGGCATTACTTTGTAACAATGCACTCCCCATTTTGAGATAAAGGCCATCTTGACCTTGTCAATGATGTCCATTAATATCTGATTGTACCCTAGAGAACCCATCTAAGAATGAGTACATTGTGGCCCTAGCGGCGTTGTCCACCAATACATTGATGTGTGGTAATGGAAAGTCATCTTTGTGGGATGCCTTATTCAAATCACGAAAGTTGATACACATTTTAACCTTTCTATCTTTCTTAGGGACCGAGACAACATTTGCTAACCATGTCAGATACTAAATTACTTTAATGAACTTAGCTTCTAGTAACCTAGCAAGCCCTGTTTTGATTTTATCAGCCCACTTAGGACGCAACCTTCTTAACTTTTGTTTGACTGGTTTAAACCATGGATCGGTTGGGATGCGATGTTCGGTGATTTGGCGATCTACCCCGGGCATGTCTTCATAGGACCAAGCGAAAGAATTAACATGTTTTCTAAGCACTTTTATCATCTCTCTTTTTTTAATAGGCAAACCATTGGATATTTTTACCATCTATGGATTTTTCTTAGTACCCAAATTAATTTCATGCAATGAAGCATCATGAATGCTAAAAATGTTATGCGCATGGTCAGATGAATGCATGGTGCCGTTAGGCGAAACATCAAACAAGTAAGCAAAATCATTATCATTATCATTAGGATGCCTGAAGGCTACATGATTTTTATTACATATAATTGCATTGTCATCCTCTACAGGCGGAGGGCCTTCTTGGTCATTCATCAGAATGTGAGTTGGGTCACGATCTAGGTTTTACAACTATTTCTCAATCAACTCATCGTCCACAGCTTCCCTTGTAACTTGGGCCAGGTTTCTCAAGGCTTCCTAAATCGATGTCTTCTTCTTATCCCCTAAGCATAAGATAGTGTATATGGAAGTGGCAAGGGTATCAATGGCTTTATCTACTTCAACCTTTGATGGGTCACTGTCTTCTATTTATTTGGCATATTTTTTTGCTTCTATAGTTGCTTCATAGCTCTTCGAGATAGTTTTGTATGTATTCATAAATGCCATCTTATGGAGGTGAGGAGATAACCCAAAGATGAACGGTCAGCTAATTCCTTCTCCTGAGGTTTCCTTTTAAGGGATACCGTAATCGTTAACCATCTCTAAAAGTAGTCATGGACAGGTTCCCCACTCCACTGTTTGATAGCTATAAGATCAAATATGGATGGCTCTTCTCTCACTTTCTTGGTCTCCATAATGCATTTCCATACCTCACTTTCTTCTAATCCTGAGTTGATCATGGCTACTTCATCCCCTCTCCTTCGAGGCTCACAGACTTTTCCTTTATTGATTAGTGCTATGATGGCTTTGAGGAGATCCTCACATGTACTAGTTGGATGATCAGGACTGACATGATATATGCAGAAATTGCCCCTCTCCTCAGGTTTTAGTGGAACATACGGTCGTAGATGATCAATCAATTGGTATTTCTTCAGCTTCTTGAAAAGGCTCAACAGAGGAGTACCCCAAGGTGAGATATCATCAAGAGTCATAGGATAAACCATTAGGTCGTGGGTCATACCATAGGGTAAACTCATGGAATAAGGGAGGATTGTCCCCTTTGGCATAACCATAAAGTCTAAAAGTTGAGTCAAATCATTGCTGCAGTGAAACTGCAGAATAGCCTCTTGACGGAGTGAATGAGTCCCACCACTGACTGTGTAAAGTGTTGGGTTTGCTGGTTGAACTGACTGACCAAGCTGAGCTATGATAGAGATTGGGATGTGTTATGGATGGGATTGCCGATTTCTGTCTTGAACTATGGCGGTAACTAAGAGATCAATACATGCATGGGATGTGGTATGCATGCATAAATTATAACGATGCATGGAAGGGTTAATCACAAGGGTTTGTAACACAACACATGCAAAGCGATCGATTCCATCCTTATTTCTCCTGTCGAGTCTGAGGGTATTCTTCCTTAATCTAATCTCACATAAAAATCAAAGTACCTAGAGGGTAAAATTCTATTGCTCTCGATAAGAATGGTGTAGGGACATACCGAAGGTTGATTAGAAGGTTCCCATCACATCAAGCCTCTTTTGGAGGGAGATGTCTATGACTGCTCCATCCACTAAGGTATCCCCAATATCCCTGGTGGTCATAGGTATCACCGTTTCAAGTGTCATGGAAATAATAGGGCATCCTAGCCTAGCGTTAGAAGAAGAGCGCATCTAACTAAAGAGAGAAGGAAATGAGAAGATAGAGTGTGATAATTTTCCCAAATGATGAAAACAAAAGCGGGTTGAATCAAGTAAATGAGTTTCGATGCTTATCTTAATCTTTTAAGCTTTTAAAATAAACCAACATTTTGTAAGTTGTACGTCCCTAGCAGAGTCGCCACTGTGAGGTGTCGATGACGCATGGGTCTCCCTTGGCGCCTGTGTGAGAGGCAGGGCCTACTGGGGGTTTGGTTGGATTTAAGCGTGACAAAACATTTTTTTTAGTTAAAGTTTGCATAATAAGCCAATTTTAATGAATAAAAGAATTAAGACCTAAATCTCGATATAATTGATAGAGTTGCCACCCAAGTTGTCTACTTGGGAAAGAGTTTTGGTACAGTTCCCTCTGGGCAGGAGACTCATACCTATAGGATCAGAGACTCGGGTATCAGATGAGTCACTTACTTCTCATTTAGTTGATTCAAAATTACATTCACCGCATAAAATCGTTTTAGTTTTCATCATTTAGGGAATTATCACAGAAATCCTATTTCTACACTCTTTCACACTCGTTAAATGCGTTTACATATTACAATAAAGCACAAATAATAAATGGGGGAATAAAAATTACAATCGGGGGAAAAGTGGGGGAATTGCAAATAGGACCTATTCATTAGTTCTAAGTTATAAAACAAAATGAAAATAAATTCCCCTACATCCATAGATGTTAGCACAGTTTATAGCACACCATAAATCAACATTTCAGCTTGTTTTATGGTAAAAACACATTTTAACTTTTGTGGGTTGATTTACCGAATTATTAGTGAAAATGATCGCATGGTAAATGGTGAGTTGGATTGATTTTTAACCAGTTAAAATGAGTTCTAGAATCTGCTTGGGGCTGGTACCTGTACTGGTGGGTAGGATCCATACAGCTACTAGGGAGGATCGGTACGGGTATAGTGTACCCGTATGGGGTTCTGTCTGGTCCAGGAAGAAACTCTGTTCAGTTCAGTTTATAGATTAATAGATTAACAGATTGGTGGCAGGAAAATAAAATAAAAAGGGATTTCCTTCTGTATGAATATGGCACACCGAATTGATATCTTTTGGGATAAATGGTACCAACAAGGCTCATACGAGTTAGGACTAGACCTGAAATAAGAAATGAAAGGAGCAGATATAATAGAAGGAACATACAATAATAATGAAATAACTAAGATGTGAGTCTCTTTGAAACTCAGGAGTGTTACCTTTGCGGCGTGAATCCACTTTGAGATGATCCCTTTACTATTGAGAGAGCCCGACCAAAGTAGATAATGAATTAGAACTATTTAGGTGAGTATTTGTGTGGACAGAACCTCCCCTAAATCCTAACAAAATAAGCTAGGAATGAATAAAATGTGGATAAAACCTCAAAGGAAGGGTTTTCTCCCTATTTTATACCTCCTATACCCCGCTATACCTTTTCTATACCTATAGAAATTGCTAGAATTTTAGTATAATTTTCATATGAGATGTCTGTCTATAAAATGTGAAGAGAAGGGCCCTATTTATAGAGGAGAGGAGGTTTGAACGCAATAAATCATGTTCATGACCTACCTTTTCCCGAAATAGGAAAGGATTCCCTTCCAAAAGAGCATGTTTAGGCAATAAGAGGACTCGTACAGGTACCCATACGGGTCATAGAGGACCTGTATGGGTCCTCCCTAGGTGTATGGAAGGAATGACCTGTATAGGTTCGCCAGTGGATCCGTACCACCAGGCAGCAATCGTGCGGGTCCCTAAGGGCAGAATAGGTTTCCAAACTTTGGCCAAACTCAACTGTGCAGTAGTAGGAACACCCCTAATGGACAAAACCTAAAAGACATTGCATCATATAGCTCTCATCATAGTTTCGTGAGAAGGATCATTAAATTCCTCGCAGATACCTAGTGGGTGGACCACTCGTTTTAACCAACACATGAACTCCTACGATCGCACCTATTTGGGGAGTGGTTGAGTAACGTGGAATCAAGGTAAATGATAACCTTTTACATCAACAACCCTATACCAAAGCCGTCTTAGAAAAAAAAACCTTTACACTCCACCTCCTTAGGACTACCAATATAATAAAAATAAATAAATGACACGCACTTCTTTGCCATTTTTGGCGAAGAAGTTAACCTCCATCCATTTTGAAGAGGCATTATGTAGGAGTAATAAGGTTGGAAGAGGGACATTTTATGTGCTATGTGCTACGTGCTCATGCATTACCTATGCATCGGCTTCAAGGGCTAAAATAAATCAACTTACCCTTACCAATCTCCACCCGTGGAAGAGGTTTAGCAACATGCGTAGGACTTCTTTTATAACTCCGTTGCGTCATGACATATCACTATATATGGCATGAGATACAAATGTCCCACATATGTTAGAGGTATAAGACATTGCATCATGACATTACCCCTATATCGTAACCATCCTCGAGAGCATATCATGCATTGCTTCCCAAAGACAAAAGCCATTCATACCATCCATGGTATTACACAGTCCATACATGACCTGATCCACTACTTACCATCTGTCAGCTAGGAGGAGGCAAAGCTATCGTCGCACCCCAGTTTGGAGAAGGCCAGAGCACTATTTAATTCATCATTCTCTCACCCCGATTTTCACCATAAAAGTTGAAGGGGTTCTAATGGGGAGTCAGATTTAGATCAGATCCAGTTGGGTCAGAATTCTTCTCAGCCAGCCATATCTTTTTCGAATAATGAAGGAAACCTCCCTCCATCCGAGGACCAGATAAGCACTACTACCCCGGGTGTAGGGTCTCAGCTGCCCCCTGGTTTGACATCGCCAGTGCTATGGGTCGATTTCTGAACTCAAATGCATTCTAAGCCTCTATACAAACCACTGTCCAAGCAGCGGTTAGGCAAGCCCTTACGGATAAGAATTCCGACCGGGTCTTTGAGTCCGATATGCAAGCCCAGAATGGTTCAGCATAGATGTTGGCCGATACGGTAGGGATAAGACCCGTTACACCTATTTTTCACCTAACTCCCTCAACTCAACCTAAGGCAAGCCCGCTTCAGTTTGGGCAAGCTTCAGCTTTTCTGTAAACCTCGACAACCCCATCAATTATCCCTTATAATCTAAGGCCCTTAGCTCAGGGCTAGGTTCCTCCAGTATTCACTCATTAGTTTTCAGCTTCTTTCAGCAGACTAGTCCAACCTCCACCGTCTTTTACTCCTCAGTTTATAGTAACTCCCAGGGGCACTACCTACCCCCAGAATCCTTTTAGTAGCCAACTGATTGCTCATTCTCACTTAGACATTCCTCCACCGTCTCCACTGGTCCCGAACCATGACCAAGTCATACAGCCTTCAAGCATGACACCTGGAGTAGCTGCTTTTGTTTGCCAGATGATGGCCGCTTAGACCAACCATGACCAGGTCACATAGCCTCTAGGCATGATACACAAGGCCATAGCTTTCACTCACTAGCTGATCAATGACCAGGTCACACAACCTCTGGGCGTGATACTAGAGATTCAAGCTTACATCAACTATCTCGAGGAACCTAAGCAAGGAGAGGATTGGGTCCCCGATAATTTCCTTATATCAAATATGGAGGATTATGATGAGTCTGGTGCCCCTGCTTCACATTATTATGTATGAAAGAGTTATGCGTGCTTGCTGAAATGTTTTCTTGTTCCCTTCGGGGCCCAACTCTTGAATGGTATCATACTTTACCTCAGTACATTATCACTGATTGGAAACTTCTTTATGAGGCTTTGAAAGTGCACTATGGCTTCAATACCATGATGGAAAAAATCCTTCAACACCTTGAGGGAGTTCTCTAACTACCCACCTAAACCTTCAAGTAATATTTCAACTGGTGGATGTCAACCCAGGTTCTAATGAAATCTAAGCTAAGCCTTGAGGAGATGATTGTTAAACTCCTAGAGGGATCTTTTCCTCTTTTCCGCATTGAAATGGCTACTAATTCATTCCTCTCTTATAAGGCTGTGTTTGAAAAGGCCAAGAAAATTGAGTGCAAGGCAGAGCACAAAAAAGAAGAAAAGGCAGGAAAACCCTAGTTCAAAAAAAATAATGATACTTAGCCCATAGCACCGGCACCTGCTAAACCTAAAGCCCCAGCCGCAGTCAAGGTAGTTTCTCAGGCCCCTCCTAGCAATAACTCAAGCTCTGACAGCAGTTGCTATAGTCCAGCCTCCTCATCCTCCTTTCTTTTGGCTAATATGTATAAGTTGCCTCTTTGGGTTATCTTTAAATGCTTAAGTGAAGCAGGTTATTTCCAGTCCCTTCAGGAGTATAAACCATCCAAACCTAAGTATAAGAACAATTTCTGTAACTACCACATTCAAGTGGGTCATTAAACCAACAGCTATAAGGCATTGCTCTCGGCTATCCAGCATCTTGTTAGTAAAGGAAAGATTGTTGAACCTGATAAGGACCCAAGCACCATGAATAACCCTTTGCTGAATTTTAGGAACAAGGTGGGCATGATCCATTCCAGCTTACTTAAGCCACAATCTTTGATCTCCTTACCCTAGATCTGGGGAGTAGTAACTATGTTTTGGTTATTGGTTTCGGTCTCCCATCTAACTCAGTTTCTTATCTAATCAACCAAGCTAATCTGAGGGTTAATTCGGTTCAGGGTATGGAAGTAGATCCAACCCACCTAAGAAGGAAAGTCGCAGAACTCAACCATTTGTGGCTAAGAGAATGGAAACTGAGAAAAAGCCACTCTTCAGCCTTAATTCCTTTGCTTCAAAGGAAGACTATTCTAATGAAGATGATAGAGTAGTCGAAGTAGCCAAGGCGGTGAGAGCTGAATTGTTCAAAGTTGATTCCCCTACAGATGAGAAGCCGAATGAACTATTCAAGGTTGACCAGAATGAGCTTTTTAGTAGAGATGGATATGAGTTGCTAGACCCAGATTCAGAACCTGATTAATCACCCTATCTTTTTAAAACAAGAGCCACTCGGAGTGTCCTGCTCGATAATGTTCTTGACATTACTAAGAGTGGCCACGTGTATTAGCTCGAGGATCATCGTCTACATCTGGATAAGGACCCAGTCCCTAAGAGGGTAGGAACCATTGCAAGGCCTCCTTCTCTGCCTCTGCCTATTCCAACAAGCCTCGATGTCGATCCCGCCATTACTCAACTCAAGAACTCGCAAGCTTATTACAGCATCTCGTAGTTGGTTATTAATTCTAATAGGCATCGCACGTGTTTGATTAAGCAACTGCTCAATTTAGAAGCTACTCTAACCACTTCTGTTGTTCAGATATGTACTAGGGTCGGGGAACCTATTCCTCTAAAGAAGGGACTGCAGATTGTATTGGATCATTTCAATCTTTTGCTCGAGGGTAGGGATCATAATAGGGCTCTATTTATTCAAATTCAAATCCTTGATAAGACTATACCCTATGTTATGATGGATGACGGCTCTGCCCTAAATCTCTGTCCCCTAAAAGTCCTCCCTCAATTGGGTATGTCAGAGGGAATGCTTGAGAAATCCAACACCATTATCCATGCTTATGGTGATTTAAAGCGTAGTGTGACTGGGACCTTTAAAGCAGAAGTCACTGTTGGATGTATTATGAGTAAAGTGCAGTTCACTATGCTTGAGATTCCTGTTACCTACTCTTTATTGCTCAACCAACCTTGGCTCCATGCGTTAGGCACAGTCCCCTTCGCTCTCCATCAAAAAATCAAGTTTGTTTACGAGAATAAGCTTATAACTATTAAGGCTGACACCGCTTCTGTTGTGGCTATTATGGAAGCCAAAGCTAAATTGGAGGAAGGTCTACATGTTATTGTAATTCACAAGTCTAAGAAATTGCCTCCCATTTAGCATGGTTATCTCCACTCTGGTATGGGGAAACTGATGAACTGAGCTGGGAATAAGCCTGGCAGAGGCTGTGGAATGCATGAGCATGGAATCATCAAGGCCTTAGAACCGAAGGTGCTTGTCTATGAAGTAGGGCTAGGGTATAAGCCTAGGAAGACCTACCACTGGGTTCCTTCTGGCTACTATCACATGATAACTGTCTATGAGATCCAAAGCAAGAAGCCTTACAAGGGAGAAGCTAAAATCGTTTAGCATAATAGGAAGATGTGGCCTGGTTTTGAGATCTTCAAGAATGTTTATAACTTTAAAGCCGGCTACATGGTTGTCTCTGCTGAACCCGAACCCACTAAGCCTACTGCGCCTATCAATGTCATTACTGATAAGGTTAAGGGTAAGGGGAAGATGTTTGGTAAAGTTAAGACCGGGGGAAGTGATGAAGAATCCATTGATCTGGAAGTTGAGGATGCTGTGGCTACCATGACTAAGGCTATAAGGTTGGAAGGGTGAGAGAATCGGGGAAGAGGATTCCATGATTAAGGTCATGAAGAAGCTCGCCAAGGCTCTGACCGAGAAAGCCAACATGTTCGGGGAACCACCACTCACTACTGACCAGAAGACAGCTCTAGAATATGACCTAGATGCCATTCTAATGAAGACTATAGAGGATGCTCCACATGCTACTGACATTGCCACTGAAGCCACTCCGCCTGTGGAGGATTACAATATGGATGATGTAATTTTCAATATTTTTGATGTATTTGATGCAAACGATGTCGCCTATAAGGCTTTCAATTCAATGAATGACTCTCGTTTCGCTTACTTGTTTGATGTTTTACCTGATGGATCCATGCATTCACATAACCATACGCATAATGTTTTTGGCATTAGCGATACATCTTTAAATGAAATAAACCTAAGTATTGATGATAACCTTAAAATGGTAACCATTTCCAACGACTTAACTCTCGAGGAAAAAAGTGGGATAATAAAAGTGCTCAAAAGACATGTTAACGCTTTTGCCTGGTCGTATGAAGATATGCTTGGGGTTGATCATAAAATTGTCGAGCACAAAATTCCAACCAATCCTAAGTTCAGACCTATCAAACAGAAGCTCCGTCGGTTAAGACCAGAGTGGGCAGATCAGGTTAAGGCTGAGGTTTCGAGGTTAATCGAGGCTCATTTCATTGAAGTTGTGGAATACCAGACATGTTTATCTAACATTGTCCCGATTCTAAAGAAAGATGGTAGGGTCCAAGTTTTTGTTGAATTTCGGGATCTCAATAAAGCTTTGCCTAAAGACGACTTCCCACTTCCTCACATAGATGTACTGATTGACAGTGCCGCCAGGGCAGCCATATACTAGTTTATGGATGGGTTCTCATTTTATAGTAAGATTCTGATGGATATCATTGATAAGGTTAACTTATCAGCACGCTATAACTGCTCTCCTACACGATATGATCCAAAAAGAGGTAGAGGTGTATGTAGACGATATTATCATGAAGTCTGCTACCCAAGAAGATCACCCCGCTATTCTCGATAGATTTATAACTCATATTGATAAGTATAATCTCCGCCTAAATCCAAAGAAGTGTGTGTTTGGGGTTAGTTCAGTTAAGTTACTAGGGAATGTTGTCAGTCAAAAAAGAATCGAGATGTATCCTGATAAGGCTAAGCCCATTAGAGATATGCCTCCGCTGAAAATAGAGAAAGAAGTCCGATCATTTCTGGGGTCCTTACAGTATGTCAATCACCGTATGCGAGCCCATTTTTAAGCTACTAAGAAAGCAATAACCAATAGTATGGAATGATCAGTGTCGAGTGGCATTTGATAGAATCAAAGCTTACCTCGTCAACCCACAGATTTTAAAACCCCCATCCCTAGGAAACCTTTGATCCTGTACCTGCCGATCGAAGAATCTTCTGTAGGGGCAATGCTTTTCCAAGAGCATGATGATAAATGGGAGCACACGATCTACTACTTGAGTAAAAAGTTGTTGGATTATGAAACCCGGTACTCGATTGTGGAGAAAACTTGCACCACCATAGTTTGGCTCACTAAGAAGTTATACCACTACTTCCAATCCTACTGAGTCCAAGCCATGGCTAAGATTGACCCAATGAAGTATCTTTGTCAATTCCCCACTCTGGCCGGCAAACTCTCTTGATGGTTGTTGCTTCTTTCAGAGTTCAATATTGAATATGTCACGAAGAAGGTTATTAAGGGCAGGCAGTGGTAGAATTCTTGGCTAATCAAGCTCTTGGCTCCGATTATGTTGAGAACTTGGACTTTCCTTGAGCGTGTGTAGACTATGTACTTTGATAGTGCTGTGAATCGATGGGGAGCAGGCCTTGCAGTTATTATAGTCATACCGGATAATGAAATCATTCCATTGTCCAAACACTTAGACTTTTCCGTTACAAACAATGGCGCTGAATATGAAGCTTGTTTATTTGGTTTTGAAACTCTCCTCCAAGTCAGGGCCTGCATGGTATTTGCGATTGGGGGTTTGACTCTTGTAATCCATCGGGTTGTCGGGAATTAGGAAATTAAGGAAGACACTCTTAGTCCTTACGTCGAGGCAGTCCGAGGCTCATATAAGAAGTTCACTTCCTATTTGTATCGCCATGTACCACGGGATGAGAACCAAATGGCTGACTCTCTTGGTACCTTTGCCTCTTTATGGGAAGGACCCCAATAACAGCCTATCCTTCCATTGGTCCTATTATCAACTAAGACCCCCTACCATGCTCAACAGATTTAGCAGGTCCTGGCCATTTCAACCAAACCTTGTTGGTACTCTAACATCATCCTATTTCTCCAAACTAGATAATATCCTCCGGATTCCTCTAACTCGGACTGTACCACTCTACAGCAGCCCGCTGTCCAAATCTAGATTTTCAATAATGATCTGTTCAAGCGCACTAGTGATGGGTTACTACTCCATTGCTTAACTGAATCAAAGGCTCAAAAAGTGATCGATCAAGTCTATATCGGTGATTGTGGTCCTCATATGAATGATCTCGCTCTCATAAATAAAATTTAGCAATTGGGATATTTTTGGCTCACCCTCATGGCTAATTGCATCGCCCAAGTCAAAAGGTGCCACCAATGCCAGATTTATGGGATATGCAACATCTACCACCCATTGAGCTCTATCATTTATCTACTCCTTAGCCATTCTTAACATGGGGGATAAGAATAATCGGTGCAATTCGTCCTTCATCGATAAATGGGCACAGATTCATTGTAGTAGCAGTGGACTATTTCTCGAAATGGGTAGAGGCCGAATCCTACACCAATTTCACCACCAAGAAGATGGCCAAGTTTATAGAACAACACATTTTTGCCCGGTATAGACTTCCACATCATATAGTCTCAGATAATAGGGTACAGTTCTAAGGGGCAACCGCTGATCTGATTGAAAAATATGGGATTGAACACCACAGATCTCCGTATAGACCACAAGCCAATGGTGCTATCAAGGCGGCTAATAAATCGGTAAAGAAAATCCTCTCTAAGATGATAGTTGATTATAGGGATTGGACTGACAAGCTACCTTTCTTTATTTGGGGATATCGTACAAGTGTTTGCACCCCCGACCGGTCAAACCCCATTCTCCCTGGTCTGCAGAATGGAAGCAATCTTGCCAATTGAAAGTAAGCTCACTAAAGGTCACATTGGAAGCTAAGCTGAAGGAACCTGAATGGACTCAGGCAAGGTTTGAATAGCTGAATATGATGGATGAACAGAGGTTAAGGGATTTAGATAATCTCCAGATTTACCAATAATGCATGGCTCAAGCTTACAACAGTCGGGTGAGGCACCAAAAGTCCCCCCTAAAGGCCGAAGATCTAGTCCTTAAACAGTTGAAACCTTCCACTACTAATGCTAGGGGAAAATTTAGGCCTAATTGGGAAGGACCGTAAGTGATCAAGAAGATTCTCAGTAAGGGGCTAGATAAGCTTATCGACATGGATGGAAACGAGTTCGTGAACCCTGTAAATCAAGATAGGCTTAAGCGTTATCACATCTAAATAAAAAAGAAATAAATCAGAAAAAAGCAACACAAAATAAAAAAAATAGATAAAATAATCACCCGCCTTTCTGTATTTCACCTATCGGGCAAAAATTAGGGTGACACCCGACGATTGGTATTCTGTAAACTGGCTGTGCAAAAATTAGGGGATATGACAAACCCGCTAGATTAAAAACCCGAAAAGGGTGATCTGGGCAGAAATTAGGGTATGTGAGAAAAGAGAGAGTGCTTTCTAAAAAACCTATTTAGGCTAGTTGGCACCGGGAGTTAAGTCAATGGTAATGATAACCAAACACCATGTACTTTGTTTTGCTTCATTTAATGAAAATGTCTTATTTGCTAAATTCTAAATGCTTATGCTTGTGTAAATTTTGTATCCATACGGTCAAAAAAGCTAAAGTAAGCAGAATACAGAGTTCACATTACTCCAAATCAATGCGCAATAATATAAATAAAAGACAAATAATTCTGATAGACTGAAAAGAGCAAGGTATATGCAAAAGTTAGAATAAGTCTACTGGATCGAAACTCGAAAAGGGTGGTCCAGGCAAAAATTAAGACAAGGTTCGATAGATTGAAAACCCCTAGGTACAATCTATGCAAAAATTAGAACCAAATAAAAATATAAAAATAAAACAAAGTTCTATAGGTCTGTCACCATGACTAGCTTATGCAAAAGATAGAACTAATAAAAGCGCATCTCAAGCCGAACTCCCTGCATCATTATCATCATCATATCTCGATATTCTCCATAAGGTAGTCGTAGAAAAAGGCTCAAATCCTTGCTCGACTCACTCTCCCTCAAAGTGGGCCTCGGAAATCTCAGATTGAGCCTAATCTTCACAAGCTATCCTCTGTAGTGTAAATCAGTCTCAATGGTCTCCACATGAGCATAGTCTAGAGTCTCGAATATAGCCTCCCTGACCCATTTCTCCCGGATATAGTTCACCCATCTGGCTTTGTAGACACCGCTATGGTTCTCGGGTAACTTGATCAGAACCCTCTACTGCTTACCATACTGACGACGCATTCAGTATTGGGGTATAGTAGGTAATCCTCCTCAAACCTAGTGACTGAACACATGATCCCCAAGACTCTACAACCATATCTCGGATCCTCCACCATGGGCTAACCCACTATATCTATGAATCAGTATACCCCCTCAGAATAGGCACCCAACTGTCAAATGTCAATCGATAGAAGTCACCTCGCATGTGTCCCCTTTCCCTAAGATGGACAAGTAGATACTTATTTGGGTTCCCCCGCGGTGCCTCCTTCAGCTTTAGCTTCTCTATCAGCCATACCTATAAACCGATTGTAGATAAGGGTAGGATGAAGTGAACAATTGGTAAGGTAGAAGAGATTGTACACCTGCAGCAGTGTAAGGTGGTCACCGATATGACTCGGGTCGATTAAAGCAACATCTATATTCAGTAGGGTCTCCGCTAACCCCACAGCTATAGAGGAAGCCCCTGTTGACATGGGACCAATAAGCGAAATTATCCTGAATGGGGTGACTGGGCCTACTCCACACATAAACTTTGACATAATTAATAGCATGACCATTGAAGGCCAAGCAAGATGAGATCTGGGGGGCCCTCGACACCAGGCCAACACTGCACTAAGCTAGAATCTGGGTTGGTTAGGCAGTCGGGGATATAAATGGGTCTATAGAATCCAGGTCCCATAACCCTCGGGGCATACCATCTATACTAAAGTGAAACTCTATGAGTGCCAGGGGCACGCGCTTGGGGCATGGGACCCCCAATATGGCATAAAATTCCTCGAACAAGGGGATAGCTCGAACGAAGAAAATCAAAATACGTGATCCATCCAATCCCAGAAAGTCAATATCGTGTGAAGGAATTCGGGACTAACGGGCCATGCCGTAATGTATCGAAAGCCCCGCAGTCCAAATTTCTCTAGCTTCTTCCAATCTGCATTTCCCATGCTTTCCAAGAAGCCCCGTAGCTGCCGATTATGATTTACCATGACTAAATTGGAGAAAATGACTGAAATATGAGTTTCTGGGTTGTGATGTTGCTGGCGGTATGGGTGAAATTGCCAGTGATATGGGGTGATGTCGCCGGTAGTATGGATTGCGGGCGACTTTGTCTATATTATTTAGCAAATCAGATTTTTATATAGATGGCGATATCAATGATGCCGGCGGTGGTATGACAACATTTTCTGTGAATTTCAGGCCTATTTTAATCAGTTTAAACCTTTAAAACAACCTGTACGAATCCTGTAATATGTTCTTAAAAGCAGTTCAAAGCCAAGCATCCATTTTATTTAAGGAACCAAAAGCCCAAAGGCGTAAAAGTACCAAAATATCCAAATCCTAAGCCTAATCAAGACCAAAATCATTCAAAAATCCAAAATCAAACATTCAAAAATATATCAAGGGCATACAAACCAAAATCCATATCTAAGCAAATAAAAATAAAAAGAAAAGGGAAACGGGGATCAGCAAATGAATCTAGAACTGGTCACTACCGCCGGGCAGGTAAGACGATACATCTGCATCATCGATAAGATAACGGTTGATAATATCCTCGTTATTCCCCACAATGCTCCATGTACTCTCATGATCACCTCTAGAGCGACAGCCAACTGTCACTTTCTTTCCCCTACGGCTCTCCTTGGCCGAGGTTGCACGATCCATGTTATGTTTACTTCTCCTCTCATGCAAAGTAGCATCTAGATGACTCTTTAACTTGCTCATGAGGCATCGGAGCACCCCCGTCTCTACTGGCACCTCACCTAGGCTGCATTAGCATTTGATAATATAAGGGCCATAAAATATTATAGGTAGAGAAGCAACAACAATCCATATCATTCATAACATTCATACATGCATTTTATTTTATAATGTCATATCATAACAGGGGATATTCCTGAGCGAGCAAGGTCTGAGAAACGAGAGTGTCCCTGAGAACAAAGCATTTTCGGCCAACCTCTCTGCCTCAGTACGCAAAACCTGAAAAATCCAAAAGAGGCAAGTAAAAGGAATCCACAAAGAAGTTGTCATATAAATATGTTCATGTTTGCGCAAGACTTACCTGGGTTGTCTTCATTGGCATAAAGTTCAACGAGTGGCTACTCGGGGTTATCTCCCTAGGTGGAAAGTCACCTCTTGAGTTCATAAGTAGGAAATGAGTCTCCAAAGTAGTTGAGAGGCACCCCTCTATGAACCCTGGACCCTCGAGTCTGCCCTGGCCTCGTACTCCGCTGCTCTCAGGCCGACCTCTCTTCCTCGGAGGTGCCTGAAAATCCAAAGCAACTCGAAAGGCAAGCATAAGCAACCATTTTGACCCAATCATATATATATATATATATTGCCAACCTCGTCCACCCCCTCAGGATCACCCTCATCGCCACCACTTTCTTCATCATCCTCATCACTCTCATCAATCATGCCATGCCTTTGCCTTTGCAGCTCTTCCTACATCTTTTTCGCATGGAAGGCAAGAGAATCATTAGAATGGATGCGGGGGCACATCGTAAGCAAGCACGACATGTGGCCATTATAAGGGCTAGGGACACTTCCAACCACTCAACCATAGCCCTCTAAATAATTAGCCTTATCGGGCGCACCAATAATAGTCAAATAATGCCACCAAAGGCCCGTAGGGGGGTCCAAAGGCACTGGCCTAGCGGCAGGCATAACCTCCCTCTAACCACAAACTCTCTCCCCCAAATAGCAAGGCAAAGCTAGGGGGCACTCCATGACGAACCTGCGGTCATCCACCTCTTGTCAGACCGTAAGGACAACAGCACGGTTGGACACCTACCCGAAAGGGTCCCTGATGACCTGACCAATCAATCAAGCAAAAAACTAATGTAAGCGTAATTTAAATTTAAAAATGTGTTTTTTGACTAATGGTTTATTGAATATAGGACAGGGCTAAAAGTCAAAGTAACATACCAAGCCAATCTATAAGTTCCTTAGTGCCTCCCTATAGGCGGTAGAATACTTACTTAGTCCTTCAACACTCCCACACCATCGGGTGAGAAAGTGAACCCTATGGCACCGTAGTATTGAACTTAACTGGGGGGAGGATCTGGTGCTTAAAGGCCCAAACCTACGCAATTGACAGTCAAATAGTCTAAAAGCTCAACATACCAAAAAGAGAAAAGCAACAAACCATGATAATAAAGCACTATTCAAAAGGATATACCTGAAGCAGCAAATGGCTCAATCTAAGGACCTTTTCTTTCTTTCGGGCCTCTATGTCCAACCCATAGTACATCTAAGCTAAAATGGCCCTAGGCTAGTTCTTCTCCTTGATGATCTTCACATCCTCGATAGCATAAATCAACCCGTAGTTAACCTTGCTACCTGAGACCAAAAAGATCAACACAGTCAGCAATGAAATGACAAAAGAGTGGATGCAAGCATCTAGCTGGGTCTCAAGGACCACTCTAACCCTCATCTAGTGCTCTTACAGCTATCCATAGTATAATTGCCCCGACTTGGGCTTCAATCTAAAGAGCTCCGTCACCTTTTTCATCACTGGCCCCCTGAGGTGGTTCTTCTCCATATAGACGTCAATATGAATGACTTCTTTGGTCCATGCAGCCCAGTCATTGCCACCACATCAGAAGGGTAATGGTCACCTCGCTAATCTAGAGATGAAAGGTATGGGTGGTCTCGGACCATTTCTTAGTCAAGGCAGTCAAGGTCAGGTGGGATAGCGTAGGCATCAGTAGGGGCATAGTATAACTAAGTCTCTAAAACCCGTATCATCAATAGCTGCCTAAAGCACAGAGTCCTTCTTCTCGATGTGTTACCACTACTCGCCAATGGTCCCCATGCCTTCGGTGTAAGTGAGCACGTGTGGCCGTAAAAAATCAGAAAGAGCAAATATATCAGTAATTATCTTTTTATATCAAAGCTTCTGGAATGTTGTTGATACCTCTGCCGAGGTAGTAATACAGCCGGTGACATCAGCCATACCACAAGTGGTATGAATGATGTCGCTAGCGACATCGCTTGAATTAGCAGCGATGGCATGAGTTCGGCCCTTTTTGGGAAGGCTTGAAGCCACTGGCAACATGAGTGATGTCTCCAGCGGCAATAATTTCTGCGGGCAGAATCCAATTTTTCCCAAAATTGAACCAAAATCACCAAAAATGCAGTTAGTTAGTTATGGGGCATAAATTGAGCAGAAAATAGGCCTATGACATGCATTCTAACATACATCTCTTGTTTTTAACCTTTATCCTACCATATTTTGAGTCTAAAACCAAAATCTTCAAACGAAACAAATAGGTTTGAGTTTTGCAGGATTACCTGGACGTAAGAGATATGATTGTCCTTATCCGGGGACCAAGTTGTCGATCAGAGCCGTAATCCCGTATTTGAATAAGATGTCGAATTCTTTCAAGCCATAGCCCATGTAAATTGGGAAAAGTTTCAGCCCCTCAATGGAAGAAGCAGGCAGATCGTCAGACTTAGAACTGCTGGATTTATGCCCAAAGATCTTCTTCATGATTAGGAGTAGAAAGGGAAGAGGAAGAGAATTTTTGTGAGAAGTAGAGAGGGAGAAGAGAATACTACTGTCTAAATAGGAGAAAATAAGAGTTTAAACTCATATTTAATGCCCGCACAGAATTCGAGGAGTTTAATTATATCTGAAACTGTCTATCCATACCGCTAGCGCTATCAACTCATATTGCCGGCGGGATCACCCAAGGTACTAGCGACATCATTCTCACCAGGGGAAATTTTGATTTCTTTGACCAATCAAAGGTGCCATGTGGCACCCCATACCGCCTACGGCATCATTCCATAGAGCCGGTGACATCAGCCAAGCTGCCGGCGGCATCAAAAAATTCTCCAGGGCTATTCCACATGCCTTTTTAGCAATTTGATGGAATCCCGGCTCAAGCCTCGACATCCTAGGACTTCTGAAGCACTTGTATTTTTTTATTATTATTGCATTTTTACTATTGATCAAAGGGTAAAAATATTTTTGTTTCACAAGATCGATCAAGCAGTAAAAATGTCATCTAAAAATCTATCTAATCTTGTTTCACTTATCACTCGTTGCAGGAATGACGCTCCATAATCTCAAAACCTGAAAAGCCCAAGTCCCGCTGGGCAAATCTGAAAAGCCCAAGCCCGGCTTGGCAAACCTAAAAGGCCAAGCCCAGCTTTGCAAACCTAGAAGCCCAAGCCCCGCTTGGCAAACCTGAAAGCCCAAGCCCCGCTTTGCAAGCCTGAAAAACCAAGCCCCACTTGGCAAACCTGAAAGCCCCAGCCCCGCCTGGCAAGCCTAATAGCCTAAGCCCCACTTGGCAAACCTGAAAGCCCAAACCTCATTTGGCAAACCTGAAAGCCCAAGCCCGTGCTTGGCAAACCTGAAAACCCAAGCCCCGCTTAGCAAATCTCACAGCCTAGGCCTGACCAAGGGGCAAATCGATCATCAAATGAAGGTCCTGATAGAGCCAAAATCTAGTCATCCTTCGGGTCTAGCCCGCCAATCATCAAAGCCCAAGCTCGACCAATGGGCAAACTAATCACCAAATGGAGGCACTGATGGAATCAAAATCTTTTCATCCTTCGGGTCCAACCCACCATCCATTGGGTACAATTTCCAAACCCTTGCTCTTTTCATGCGATCATACTGACCTATGGTAGTAGTGATCCCCCAAGGGGTAGCTTGTGAGCATGGGATTTCACAGTCCCTCTCGCGAGACGATGATGACGTATATCCGATTTTATTCCTCATGATAAAAAAATTTTTTAGAAATTTTATTACCGATAAAAATTCTCTACAAATTTTATTATCAGAAAAATTCAGTTTGACGTGTCCAATAATGCGTTCGGTGGTAGTTCAAACCGATGATTTGCTCCCAAAAAATAATTTAGTCCTAAATACCCATAAAAAGTTAAATAAACCCTAATTACTCAATTTATCCCGCTAAATCACCTTTTTATGCAGATTTAGGCACCTTTTCCACCTTTTTAGGCTAGGGCATCCTTACTTTTCAGACCTGGCAGAAGTCGATGCCGCTAGCGGCCTCAGCGATACCGCCGGCAGTATCACCCATGCTGCCGCCGGCATTGATTCTACAGCAGTCAACTTTTTTACTCGATATTCGTCGGATAATTGATCAAAGTCAAATTTCCACTAGATTTTAGCCTATATAAACAGCCATTTTCAGTAGAAATAGGGGTTACATATTCACCAATTGAAATCTTAAGGAGATTTTGAGTAATCTTAGCTAGTTCTAGTGGGATAAAGTATAGAAAATGTAAGAAAAGGGGATTTAATCCATCTCTTCTTGGTTTTTCTTAACTGAACTCTCTGATATTTAGGAGAATTTTAGGTTTAGAAATCACTACAATAGGATTTAAAGACTTAAATCACCCCTTTATTACCCAAATCATCATTTGAGCTCCCCAGAGGTGTCATTTGGATCATGAAGAGTCGGATTCACGGCCAAAAGCTAAAAATTCTGAGTCTGATAGCTCTTTGGCTTTCATTTTACTTGTTTATTGTGTTTACTTGCTGATTTGTGCTTAGTTTTGTGTTTTCGGGCATTTTTAAATCGTTGGCCACTGCTGCAGTAAGAAAGTGAAGCCATCGGAAGCATTTAAAGCCGCCGGCGGTATCACTCATATTGCCAGTGGCATCAGTGATACCGCCAGGGGCTTTAATTTTTCCCAGAAACTTTATTTTCCTGTAGGATCCTTTCTTTATGGTATCAAGAATGTCATATAGCCTGCCTGTGTAAATGAAATTGCCAGCGGCGTCATTGATGCTGCCGACGGTCTCATTCATACCGCCGGTGGTATGAGATTCTAGACAGTAGATTAGTTTTCATTTTATTTCTGACCTAGTTTAATTTTTGAAGTTAGGATTTATAGTACAATGATGGGAGTCCAAAACTCCCTGAAAACAGACCTCACCCTATAACATGTGGCATTTTCAATAATAATTCGGTTAAAATAACAATTGAGTCTAAAATGTGGATAAAATTGGATTTTCTCACAAACGCGATTCAAATACCATTTTTAGCCATCCAATTGGGCTCCATAAATTATAAAATAAGTATGCCATGTTCATGCTAACCCGGGTCTTGTTTGGTCTACTAACTATGCATGTTTTGTGATATACCTTGTACAACATGTTGTATCTATGCTACCCATTTTATACAGTTAGATTTAGGTTAGATATATGTTAGGCCTTTCGGTATTTTTATTTCTTGTATAGAATAAATGTATAGGATTTAGGAAAGCCTTGTAATTATTATTTTAATTTCCGCACTTTATTTGGGAGGACTGTAATAATTTATTTACAGCTTTTGAATGCTTGATGATGCGCTAATAAAATATAAATTGAAAACATAATAAATAGGGTGGGTTAAACTGATTAAGAAAGAATAAAACTTTTAACTTGGCCTAATGTAAAATAGATAACATCATCCAAACTCGGAATCTCTACTTAAGGTATGGTTTACCATCCGGTGGGAAAATTGTACCAAAATTTCCCGATTCAGCTGAGCCGGGTGGCGACTCTATTTTAAGTACGGGATTTCGATCTTGTATCTTTTGGACACTAAAATATGCAAACAATTTTCTGGGTGGCCTAATGCTGTATGAGGGATCAGTTCACCGGCCCGGCTTCACAGCCATCATGTAAAACATCATCCGCTCACAAGCAGCAAGCGTTCTCACTAAAAGTTTAGCTCTTTTAGCCTTTAAGGCTTCACTGAAAGTTGATCCCTTTTGGATGAGTGATCTTTTAGGAACAATTTCCTCCTCTTCTGTAGCGCTACTGGGCTCATCTCTCTCATCAAAGATCTCCTTTAGAGATTACTTGGCTCCTTATACTCTTCCTGCTTTAATGGTAGTATTAACAGCTTCAACGGTTTCACTGTCTTCAAGATTGACAGTCTTCTTCTTCTTATCTGCAGTCTTAATGAGCCTACCCCTCTTAGGCTTTTCTGGAGTATTTTTCAGTAATTGGTTGAGGGTAACGGTATCCTCATTTACCTCCTTAACCTGGTCTACTACAGGCTTCAAGTTTACTTTTCTTTGAGCTTTGGGCTTAGTGATTTTATCCCCCTTTGCTTCCGGAGCCAGTTCTATGGAACTTCTAGCCTTTCGAATCTTACTCTTTTTCGCCCTTTCCTTCCTCTTTTTCAGAGCGTTCTCTTCATTCCAGACTTCTCCAAAAGACAGCCTTTTGAAGTTCTTCTTTAGGATTTCCTTTCCTTGAATGGATTGAACTTTGGACAGATTTATTCCATTTTCAAGAAGGATTTTAGTAACGAGTGCACCATAAGAGTTCCTATGCTACTTCATGAAGTGGATGATTAGGTCTGGCATGTTCACAACTCTACTCTCTATCCAATGTTGTAGAATAGAGTGTTGAAGGGAAGATACGGTGGTGAGAAAGCCTTTCTAGATCAGGATAAACTTTGCTATGATAAATTGCAACACCCTAGGGGTTTCTAGCTAGTAGGTAGAGAATTTATCTCTAAAGTAGAGGGTTAGGAGCCACATCTTGGGATGATACTTGACCATGAGATCGTCTCCATCATTCCTTAAAAGAACCCCATCATTTTTCTTCTGAAAATGAGTCACAAAGAACTTCGGGGTGATTGTTATCACCTTTCCTTGCACCTTGGTCCGAAGAGCATCAAAATAAGAGTGGATCATTAAGTTATCGTAGAATTCTCTGACAAGATCCAGATAGGTAGGAAGGTTTATCATGAGGAAGACCTTAAGATCTTGGTCTTTTAAGAGTTGGGAGTAGGGTTTAGTGCTAACCAAGTAGTAATCGCCCAAATAATATAAGGGAACTACTAAATTAGGGCTTTTGAGTTTTAGAGAATAAAGTCCTCATTTTTTAGATCAGATTTTTTAAAGATGTATCTTGGAGGAGGAGGAATGATTTGATCTTGAGTATTTGCCATTTGGGAAATTTGGAAGAAGAAAGTTTGGGAATTAGGGTTCTGAAAGAAAAATTGCAGAGTAACAGTAAGTAGATTACTTTGCGTGAAGAAGATGAGAGAATTTTGGGGGTTTTTTTTTATAGATTTCTCAAAGTGTGGGTAGTTTGGTAATCCAGATGTAGTTAAAGTTAACTAGATTAGTGATGTGGCAGTTAAAATTGATGAGAGAGGTAAATGGCGTTTAATCAGAGAAGTGGAACGGTTTAATTTTAAAGGCTGCTATGAATTTTACAGCATGTGTATAACCAAATAAACATTTGAAATTTAAAACGTGTACAATTACCTTTTCACACTTTTACTGCCATTTGTCAATTTTATCTGTTGAGCTGGCAATATTCCTTCTGGATACAGAGTTAACTTAACTTATTCTCTCTTTCTTGACTCCTGAGTTGTAGATGATCAATAATTCTGGATTATCCTCCAGATTCTTCTTTAGATTAGATTTGACATTACTATGCTTGATCTGTACACTAATGAAGAAATTGAGTCCTTCCATCATTGACATTTCAAATTCCTTTTACATGTGAGTGCTGAATTCTTCACATATCTTTTCATCTGTCACTCCAAAGATGATGTCATCTACATAGATTTGAATAAGAATGACATCAAGTGATGTATCTGCCTTGCCTCAGATACGTCCCTTGGATATGAGGAATGAGGTGAGTCTCTCATACCAAGTGGCTTGCTGATCTTTACTCAGTTGTATAGTAAAGATATCTGTCCTTTGCTCATATATTGGAATTTAAACCAAGATCACATCCTTCTTCATAACATGATCTCTTATGAAATGGTGCCTGATATTGACATGCTTCATCCTGCTATGTAGAACTGGATTCTTTGACACATTAATTGCACTTTTATTGTCACACATAACATCCATACATCCAAATTGAACACCAAAATCCTCCAATTGTTACTTGATCCATAGGAGTTGAGCAACACAACTTCCAGCTACCATGTACTCAGCTTCTGTGCTTGATAATGTAAGTAAAGTTTGCTTCTTACTATACCATGATACTAGGCAATCTCCAAGAAAATGACAGCCTTCGACTGTGATTTTTCTCTCAAGTGCGTCTCTTTCATAATTTGCATCAGTATATCCTCGCAGAGTAAAATTGCCATTGCTGGGGTACCATAGTCCAACTTTAGTTGTTCCCAGTAAGTACATGAGCACCCTTTTTATAGCTTTAAGATGAGAATCTTTTAGAATAGCTTGATACCTTGCATAGTAGCAAACTGCATAGTGTATGTCAAGTGTACTAGCTATCAAGTATAATAGTGATCCAATCATCCCTATGTAGAGCTTTTGATCTACATCTTCTCCTTCACAATCCTTTGAAAGGACTGTATCTAATCCCATGGGAGTGGACGTATGCTTACTCTTGTCCATTTTAAACTTTTCAAAATCTCCTTGGTGTACTTAGATCGATTGATGAAAATTCCATCTGGACTCTGCTTGATCTGTAGACCTAGGAAGAAATTGAGTTCTCCCATCATTGACATTTCAAATTCCTTCTGGATTTAAGTGTTGAATTCTTCACATATCTTTTCATCTGTCGCTCTAAAGATGATGTCATCAACATAGATTTAAATAAGAATGACATCACCCTTTTTCTTTTTGATGAAAAGTGTTGTATCTGCCTTACCCCGGATGTATCCCTTAGATATGAGGAATAAGGTGAGTCTTTCATACCAAGCTCTTAGTGCTTGCTTTAATCCATATAGGGCTTTCTTTAGCTTGTGCACATGGTCTAGATGCTTTAAGTCTTCAAATCCAGGTGGCTACTTAACGTAGACTTCTTCCTGAATAACTCCATTTAGGAATGCACTCTTGACATCCATTTGAAACAATGTAAATCCTATGAATGATGCAAAAGCACATAGAATCTAGATTGCCTCTAATCTTGCTACAGGAGCAAAGGTCTCTTCAAAATCAATGCCTTCTTATTGGTTGTAGCCTTGGCCAACCAATCTTGCCTTGTTTCTCACCACAACTCCGAATTCATCTAGCTTATTTCGGAATACCCACTTAGTGCTAATGATTGACTTTCCCTCTAGTGGTGGTACTAGATCCTAGACATCATTTCTAGTGAACTAATCTAGTTCTTCTTGCATTATAATCATCTAGCTTTCATCTCCTTCTACATCTTGAAACTTCTTTGATTTAATGAGAGAGATAAAAGCAACATGGCTTATGATCCTGTTAAGTTGTCCTTTGGTTCTAACTGGATTTTGGACATTGTCCAATATAGCTTCAACTGGATGATCCCTGTGAGTCCGAATATCTGTTTGAAGACCTACATGAAGTACTTGAGTTTATTCCTCATCTGCCTCAACTCCTTCTTCTTGATCATCAATGAAGTTTATCTTATGATGGTTGAGATATCCTTGAGGTTCTTCTGAGTTGAAGTTGATTCCTTCTTCTTCTTCTTTGTACTTCTTGATTTGAGAAGAATCTAGAATCCGCACTTTTTCCTTTTTTTTAGCATTCTCAGCTTCCAGAGTTAAGTCTTCCGGATTGGAATTTCTTTTCCCTGCATGGTTAGTCTCGTCGAAATCTACATGTATAGACTCTACCACATTTTGGGTTCATTTGTTATAGACTCTGTAAGCTTTGCTATGTGTTGAGTAGCCAAGGAAAATTGCTTCATCAAATTTAAGATCAAGTTTTCCTAGTTGCTCTCTATCATTTAAGATGTAGCATTTACATCCAAAGGCTTTGAAGTACCCAATCTTGGGTTTCCTTCCCTTCCAAATTTCATATGGCGTCTTGTGTATGGTTTTTCTAATGAGAGCTCTATTTAAGATGTAACATGCAGTGTTTACGGCCTTATTGAATGAGGCATGAGTTTGTGCTGACTCAGTGGATGATTCAGTAGTGCTTAATCATAACAATTAAGTATAGTTTGAGTTAATTAAATCAATAATGATGTTAAAAGAAATAGTCTACGGTTTTATGCCGGTTATTAAATTCAAGGGTTGAATTTTATGTCTCCGCTGACCTAGCTGTTTAGTTTAACTTTGAGTTGTTCTAGAATGAGTATGTATTTTAGTCGCTGACTAAATACTATTCACTTAGCGCTTGATATTTAGATTTTATTTCAGTTGTGTATAACTTTATATCATTTCACTGAGTTGCTTTATGTCTGTCAAAGGTACTAACTTTTCTGTTTAAGAAAATATGGAATCTTTGCTTTTAGTGTTGCTTTTTACAGGAAATTAATGAGACAAAGACAAAAAGAATTAAGGCCTTGACAAGACTGCGGTTTATGAAGAAAAGGATAAAGTCTTCTAGATTCAATCTGCAAAAAGTCATTTGCCAGTTTGGGAAATTCTACAGATCACAACATAGTTTCACACGCTCTGCAAAATGTCAGATTACTAGAAGGAATGGGAAAATAACACGTATCAAGTTAGTGTGAGTTCTCTCTAATGGAAGACTGGCATCAAATGATAAAGGATTCAAATTGAAGCTCGAATTCCAATCTAACGGATTGATTTCTATCTCACAACGGTGTGATTCTTTCTCTTAACGAATTGATTTAAAGAAGCAAACGGTGGATAGATGAGCTGTCAATTGTAGAAGATGCCAAGGTAAGTTCAAAGGCTACTTTCTTAATCCCACTATAAAAGGAGCAAGAAGGAAAGTGTTAGAACTTGGTGATTACACCTGAATTTCTAAGAAGCAAAACTCTGTCAAATTACAAGCTTTAAAGAAGTTCAAATGAGAAAGCAACCACTCAGCAAAGAATCTACTTTGAATAAGGGAGAACAGATTAGATCATTTGAATTGTAATATCAGATCATTTGTAACTGGATCAACATTTCTATAAGTTGATTCTAGCTCTTGTTTAGAAATAGTTGAGTTCCTAGTAGAAGAGAGTATTCTACTCAGCCGGTGAGCGATTACAGTTTAGAGGTACTTTCTGTAATTGGGGAAATTTGTGAAAGGCTTCTCCGCCTAGGTAAAGGAGTTGAGATTAGTGAATCAAAGCCAAGACACTCTCTTAGGACTTGATGTAAGCACAGGTTGTCAAACCAGTAAAAAATCTCTATGTTCTTTACTTTGAAGTTTTCCAGATTTCACTCAGCTAACTGATCTGCTCAGCGGAGCTCATATAATTGAGAAAAGTTTACTAAGTTATTTTGAGCGAGTCATTCACCCCTCTCTAACTCATTGAGTGTATGCATAGGGATCGACAAGTGATATCAGAGCAGTTCTTATTCAAAATATTTCACAATCTTGAGATAAAGACTATAGTATACAAGGGAGGAGAATCCAGTGGAAGGGCCCAAGCATATATTCTGCCTGAAGGTATGTCAGTCACCCGACCTCTAATGTTTGATGGCGAGCATTATACTTACTAGAAGAATAGGATGAAGAATTTCATTCATCTCAGAGCATGCACTCTTGGATGGCCATTATTAAAGGGCCATTTGTCCTTACTATAGTGAAGAATGAAGTGCACATTGATAAGTACTCTGATGAGTGGGACAATCAAGACTTGGCTAGATTGAAGGAAAATACAGCTGCTATCAAATATCTCCATTGCGCTCTTGATGCAACTGAGTTCAACCGGGTTTTAGGATGAGTAACTGCTCAAGAGATATGGAAGAAGTTGGAAGTAACTTATGAAGGTACTGATAAGGTCAAGGAAACTAATATCAATATCCTTATGAGGGATTATGAATGGTTTCATATGCAACCCTAAGAAGATATATCTAACATGAATACTAGATTCATGAATATTGTCAATAAGCTGAAAAGACTTGGTAAGACCTTCATAGAAGAAGAGACTATCAAGAAGATCTTGAGAAGTTTGACACAGGAATGGGAAGCAAAGAAGAGTGTTGTCTAAGAGGCTCATGATTTGAAGACCTATAAGTTTGATGAGCTAATAGGAACCTTACTGACTCATGAGATGTCCTTAAAGCAATATGAAGATGAGTCCAAGAAGCACAAGCATAAGAAGAGAGAGAGCTCCAGCAGAGCTTTTGTTTTAAAGCTGATGATGATGAAGTTTCCTCTGAGGAAGATTATCCAGAGGACAGGAAGGAAGAGATTGTATTGATGACCAAGAACTTTAAGAGGTTCTTGAAGGAACACAAGAACTTTCACAGATTCAGAAAGTCCGACAAGTACAAGAAAGGAGCAGATGATAGACCACAAAAGGAGTTCAACAAAGAGCATAACAAGGATATCAAATGCTTTAAATATGGTGAGAAAGGGCATATCTAGTCTAGCTATCCCAAAGCTAAGAAGGACAAGTTCAAGAAGAGAAAGGATAAGAAGGCATTTGTTGCTACCTGGAGTGACTCTAAACAAGAGTCATCATCCTTAGATGAAGAGGCATAAGATTCTGGAAATGTGTGTCTCATGGCTAAGGATGATCAGCCCAACTCAGAGTCAGCTGACCAGCCATCTACTTCCGCTGCTAATCAACCAGCTGACTAGAGTAGAGACAAAGGAAAGCAAACTGAGGTAAATTCTGAACCCCCTTTATCTTCAGATAAACTTGCTGTAGTACTTAATGATGTTATTAATAAAAAGTCAGCCAAATACATCAAAGTACTCCAGAGGAGGTGTGATGATCTAGAAGATGTCAACTCTTCTACCTCACTTAACATCTTATACCTTATGGAAAAAGCTGAGTACCATAATGGATATAGGAGCAAACTCACTAAGAAATTGGATGAGCTAGCTACTGAACTAACAACTTTTAAAAAAGGCACAGGTCCCTCCTCAACCTAGCAGGAATACTCAAAGTAACCACACTCATCACACTAAGAAGGTTTCTCAAAAGAGTAAAGTGAATAGGCCCAATCCTATGGCCATTTATAATTTTTGTGGAAAGTCAGTGCATGCTACAGTCATGTGTAGACACAAAAATGGTTACTATAATGAATATGACTAGTCAAGGATGAACACCACTAATAAGGGAGGACCCAGCTAGAAAAAGGCCTAGGTACCTAAGAAAACTTGATTGTTTTACAGGTGAGCCTGCGATCCACTGATGATAGAAGAATGTGGTACTTGGATAGTGGATGCTCGAGGCATATGATAGGTAATGAAAAGCAATTCATCATATTAGAGTAAAGAAGAAATGGAAGTGTTAGTTTTAGGGGCAACAAAAAGGGAAAGATTGTTGGCAATGGCACAGTGGGAGTCAAGCCTTCAATTGAAAATGTGTCTCTTGTGAAAGGCCTGAAGTTTAACTTGCTAAGCATTGCTCAGTTGTGTGACAAAGGTAGGAAAGTGATTTTTGACTCAGCGGGCTGCTCAATCATTGATTCATGGATATAGCACCAAAGGTTAGGACTTATCAATATGACCAATCTATCTAAATTAGCTAGAAATGAACTTGTTGAGGGATTACCCAATCTAGCCTTTGAAAAAGATAGACTCTGCTTAGCATGCCAACTTGGAAAACAATTTAGGAAGACCTTTAAATCCTTAGCTGATATATCTTCTTCTCATCCCCTTGATCTTCTACACATGGATTTACTTTAGCCAGTTGTGCTAATAAGTTTAGGTGGAATGAAATACACCCTTGTGGTTGTAGATGATATGACTAGGTTCACTTGGATTGTCTTACAGGTAAGAAAAGATGAAACATTTGAATCATTCTCTCGGTTGGCTACTCGGATCATGAATGAAAAAGATATTAAAATTAATAGAATCCACAGTGACCATGAAAGAGAATTCAAAAACATGCAGTTTAAGGAATTCTATTCTAAGCATGGTATTGACCATAATTTTTCTACCCCTCATACATATCAGCAAAATGGGGTTGTTGAGAGAAAGAATTGCACTATTGTGGAGATGGGTCGTTCTATGCTGAGTGATAACAATCTCCTAAAGTATTTTTAGGGAGAAGCTATTAACACAGCTTGTTACATTCTAAATAGGGTTTTAATTCACCCAGTTTTGAATAAAACTCCTTACAAACTTTGAAAGGGGTGCAAACCCAAGGTTTGTCATCTAAAGGCCTTTGGTTGTAAATGTTTCATATTAA
This sequence comes from Euphorbia pulcherrima, assembly GCA_947683365.1. NCBI lineage: Eukaryota > Viridiplantae > Streptophyta > Magnoliopsida > Malpighiales > Euphorbiaceae > Euphorbia > Euphorbia pulcherrima. Next base: position 31,262,477 of record CANTUS010000001.1, read on the forward strand.
ACACTAAAGACCAATTGGCTAAATTTGACCCCAAGGCTGATGAAGGGATCTTTCTGGGTTACTCAACACAAAGTAGGGCATACAGAGTGTATTTCAAGAGGACTAGCATCTTAGAGGAGTCCATGTATGAAGATTTTGATGAAACTAACAATACAGGTAGAGAAGCCAGTGATGATGAAAAGGAAAAGGATCAAGTAGCGGATCAGTTAGTCAGCCAACTGTTATTCCTGATCCAATACCAGAAAAAGAAGATTATGAAGTTGACTTAGACCAATCCATAAACTTTGGTGATGATGTAGATGCTCAACCAATGATAGTAGCTCAGTGATCTAATCCTGATCTACCTAAAGAAGTCAGAGCAAGGAGAGATCACCAGTTGAGAAAATTCTTGATAGTATGCAAAATCCAGTGTTGACTAGAGGTCAGCCAAATGAAATGATGAGTTATTCATCATTTGTCTTATTGATTGAACCAAAGAAGTTTGAAGATGCTGAGTTTGATGACAATTGGATGATTGCAATGTAAGAGGAGCTAGACCAATTCAGAAGAAATGAAGTTTGGGATTTGGTGGAGAAACTCAGACGCTAAATGGGTTTTTAGGAGCAAGCTAGATGAAGCTGGTAATATTGTCAAAAACAAGGTCAGACTAGTTGTTCAAGGCTACAATTAGCAAGAAGGCATTGACTATGGAGAAACCTTTGCACCAATAGCAAGACTTGAAGCCATAAGAATTCTTTATGCTTTTGCATCTCATATGAACTTTAATTTGTTTCAAATGGATTTTAAGAGTGCATTTCTTAAGGGTTATATTCAAGAGGAAGTCTATATTAGACAACCCCAGGATTTGAAGATCCATAGTCTTCAGATCATGTTTTCAAGTTAAAGAAGGCTCTGTATGGACTGAAACAGGCTCCAAGAGCTTGGTATGAGAGACTGGCTAACTTTTTACTCAATAAAGGTTATGTTAAAGGAAAAGCAAATACAACTCTATTTATCAAGAAGAAGCACCAAGATGTGTTGCTAGTCCAAATCTATACTGATGACATTATATTCTGAGCAACTGATGAGAAGTTTTACAAAGAGTTTAGGCAGCAGATGAAGAAAGAGTTTGAAATGTCAATGATGGGAGAGCTTAATTTCTTTCTTGGTTTGCAAATCAAGCAAGGTGATGATAGGATCTTCATCAGCCAAGCTAAGTATACCAAGGAAGTACTCAAGAAGTTTGACATAGATAAAGCCAAGCCAGTATCAACACCCATGGTCACTGGTACAATTCTGAGTAAAGATGAGGAAGGTAAACCTATAGATAGTAAGCTCTATAGAGGTATTTTAGTTCTCTACTTTACTTAACTGCTAGCTGGCTTGACATTCAATATGTTATATCTTATTGTACAAGATATCAAGCTGACACCAGAGAATCTCACTTAGCTACTGTTAAGAGAATTCTTAGGTATTTGTTAGGCTCTATTAATTCAGGTTTATGGTATCGAAGTAATGCAGATTCGCTCTAAGAGGATACATAGATGCTGACTATAGAAGAGATAAACTTGAAAGGAAAAGCACCATAGGAGGATGTCATTTCCTTGGTGATTGTCTAGTAATATGGTATAGCAAGAAGTAGAATTCTGTGGCATTGAGTGAAGTTGAGGTTGAGTACATGGCTACAAGAAGTTGTGTAGAACAATTGCTATGGATAAAGTAGCAATTGGAGGATTATGGTATAAAGTCTAAGTGTCTTGAAGTCATGTGTGATAATAAGAGCGCAATTGACCTATCCAAGAATCCAATTCAACATAGCAGGATGAAGCATGCCAATATTAGACATCACTTCATTAGGGATCACATGCTAAAAGGAGAAGTAAATCTCACATTCATTCCTACTGAAGAACAACGAGCAGACATATTCACGAAACCTATTGGAAAGGATCAATTCAACACTCTAAGAGAGTTAATCGGAATGTCTAATCCAATTTAAAGAAATTCATTTCTCACTGACCAATTCTAGAGCTGACTAAAGTAATTAGGGCATACTCTAAGCATCTGTGAATTAGGTTAAGTGTTTCTTCTTCGCGCTTGAATTTTGGACATGTCATTAAAACTGTCACCAATTTTTTCCAAATTCAAAACTGATAGACGGTAGCAAGTTTTAAAACATTCCATATTCAGTATCTTTTTATCCCGTGTATTTCGCTATCATTAATCCTAAGGTAAACTCTGCTTAATCTCACCGTTAAATTATGACCATGGATTGTGAGTTATAGATCTTAGTGAAGTGTCTTTAGCTATTTAAGGAGAAATTCAAAACGAAGAAAGGTTACTTTACAAATTTCTTTTCTACGATCTTCTTCTCAAAATCCTTAAATTCTCTATTTCTTCCAAAGCTATTTCAATGGCGAGTACTTTAGGAAGATCATTTGAACCCAGTGCTGAGGAATCCCTATTCGTGAGGGATGAAAAAGTTACATATTGGGTTGCTACCATGGTTTATATGGCTCAAATGCCAATTAGAATCAACAAGAGGGAAGATATGTTCATTCCAGCAGGGACCAGATATATACCAACTGAATGGTGTGCTAGAGAAGGAGCTGTAGTTGAGGAGCCTATGACAGTTGATATGCTTAGTTTTTTACTGATGAGCAATTTGGGAAGTGGACGTGCCAACACAACCTGAGAGGTTTTTTCGAGATACCCAGTGGGTGCTATGAGCAAGTAGTGAGAAGATTCTTCCATGGGATTCATATGGTAGAAGGTTTGAGGGACATGTTTGTCACTACCATGATGGGGAGGAAAGTGTGTGTGACTCCTAAGTTGATAGCCGGGTTGTTAGGTATGCGAGAAAGAGGGCTCAGAATGCATTCTGTTAGGGATAAAGAGCATGTGGACATCCCTATTGACTATGAAGTTCCCGCTGACTCTAAGGCTGGTGAACTTATAGCCTCAATATTCAAGGAGGAAGGAAAGCAGACACATGAGCTTGTTACAAAGGTGCTACTGCCTAAAACTGCTTCTATAGGAAGCTGCTCAAAGTTTGAAAGAGTATTTGTCTATTCTCTTACTCAAGGGGTGTGCATTAACTAGCTCCTGGCAATTGTACATAGGTTTTTGAAGGTATCCAAACAAATGGTCTATGGCCATCTTGTTATGGAAATTTGTAGGGCATACGAGTTAGACTTAGAAGGCTGGGCTCAGAAAAGTAAAATCACTCTAAAGGTGATTAAATCAAGAATCCTGAGAAATGCGCATTTTAATTGCTTGAAATGTGATACGAAGTTAAATAATACCAAGTATATCAAGTTGGAGAGAGGATAAGTCAGAACGAAGGATTCAAAAGCTACTATGCCAATAAGACCAATTGGGCCTGAAGAGGAAGATCAGACTCTTGATGAGTTTATGGCTAAGGAGCTTGAGAGGATTACCAAGCTGAGAGCAGAGAAAGGAGAAAAGAAGGTAGAAAAGAAGGGAAGCAAGAAGGAGGTCAGGAGAGACTCCAAGAAGGATGTGAAGAAGGCTAGCTCAGTGAGCTCTAATCTTATAGTTGCCCATATTCCTAAAAAGGCTAGATCTACTAAGGGATTTAAGGAAGAGAAGCCCAGAGAGCTGACTGAGAAAGAGAAGGAAGAAGAGAAGAAAGCAGAGGAATAATTAAGAGAGGAGATGCCTCTGATCAGAAGTAAGAAAAAGAAAAGTAAGGAAGCTCAACTTGATGTTGAAAAGGCTGTAGTATAGGAAGCTACATCAATTCTTGTGCCTAAGATTGGTCAACCTAAGAAGAAGCTGGTGGTGAAGAAACTAACTGGCATGGTCCAGAATGTGGAGGAAGCTAAGAAATTAAAGGCATAGAGGCTGAGAGAATTAGAAAGAGGCAGGAGGATCTGGAAGAAGAAATAAGAAGGAGAGCTGAAGAAGCTACAGCTAAGACTAAGGCTGATATCAAGAATGCTATTGAAACTGTCATAGCCAGTCTAGCTGATAAACCTATTCCAGAAGTATTGGAGGAGATGATAGGAGCTTTAGAAGCCATTGAAAACTAAGTAGAGCAGGAAGATGATGAAGTTGAAGTTGTGGAGGCAGTAGAGTTTGATATCAATAAACAAGTCCAACAGGTTGATTTTACTATTAAGGAAGCTAAGAAGGAGATGAGAGAAAAGAAGAGGAGGATTTTCAAGAAGATGAAGGTTGTCTTTGATGAGGATGAGGGAGATTTGGAGGATAAGGAAGATAATGAAGTAGTAGTAGTTAAGCATGGTGCTCAGCTAACTAAGCAAACTCTAGCTCAAGTCAGTGAGCAAACTATTAAAGGTACTGAAGAAGAGAAGGAGGAGGAAAACCAAGAAGACCCATTTCTATTTTCCAATCTATATTCTGAAGCACCTATCACCTACACCGATATCCATGAAACCCTTACCTGAAAACCAAACACCATCTACCTCAAACTTGAACCAAACTGCCATTATTCCAATCCCCCTTCTTTCATCAGTTGGGTCTCTGGTACACAAACCATTGCTTTTAGAAGGACCAGTCATCAAAGGTCCTCCAATTATTGAGGAGATTCTAGAACCACCACCATAATAACAACCACCACCACCAGTTGAGTTATTAGGAGATATAAGGAGGTTTGGAAGAGCTAGATTTCTAGGACTGAGGATAGATGCAGAGATAGATGCTGAAATTGTAAAATCATTGCTGTTTGAGGAATTTCTAAGGAGGATTGCAAAGGCTATTGAGCTAGTGTAAGGATTTTTGGAAGCTGTTGAGGAAATGAAGGCTCTTGTCAGATCTGTTCCTACCCAGTTCTCGCTTGTAAAGGCTAATATATCCCATACTTTGTCTATTTTGAATATTACAGGTGGACAGGCTGAGCATATGAAGCTGAAAGTTACTGTACTTAAAAAGAAGATGGAGAAGATCTATGAAAGCAACTACAGAGTTCTGAATGAGGAAATGGATTTTAGAATCTCTATGATTGACAAATTTAAACCATTGCTAGAAGGCATACAAGCAATTCTGAGTGGTTATAGTATTTTAAGTAAAGACAATGATGAACACAATGGGCCTAAATGCTGTTATAGATGCTGTCAACACTCTGATCACTATGTTCAAGATGAGTCAAGGCCACTTCACCGAGCTAAAGAATGTGAAGGTTCAAGTATTACAGGGAGTTATGGCCTCGAAGGAAAAAGTGTTGAAGGCATTAAAGAAATTGAATATATCTGAAGCTCTGAGTAATGACATTATGATGTCAAATGCTGAACACGAACCATCTCTTCATCAGAAGCTTGGTCACATTCATGATCAACTCAAGTCTATTCATGCTGATGTCATCAACAATGGTCAAATAATTGATCAGATTCATGAGCAAGTGTCTACACACATTCGCAACACTCCCATGCTAGAGCGGATCTTAAGAGAAAACACTCAAGCTAAGGCTTTGGCTAGTCTCACCCAGATTTCCAAGAAAGGAATAGATGGTCAGTATTAGGTCAATCAATCTCAATCCCATGCCCTGGTAGGACTTTTTTATTTTCCCAGAGAACAGGACGCCATTTCTCAAGAAATCTATGAGTTGCTAGTACAGAATTTTTCCTCCACCATCTATGGCAAGCTCAAGCTTTTTGAGGATTCTCTGAGCTCGTGTGATCACCAAGCCTAAGTCATTTTAGATGCAATGGCAATGGGGGAGAAGGATCGCAAGAAGTGTGAGCAAGAGAAGAAAGAGAGAGATCAGAGGGTAGTTGAATTTTTATATGAATTGTCTAAGGATCTGGAGCGCATTCAAAGATAATATGTTGAGACTCGTGAGAGGAAAGGAAAGGAGATCGCGCTGCCCAAAGAACAAAAGTCAAAATGGGATTAGCAAGCATTTGAAGAGAGGAGAGCAAATCTTGGAGGACCACCATTGCCTAAATAGAATAGAAGTTTTGTAATCTGTAGAGCTGATTGTAAAACTTAGTATAGATTAATCCTTGTTGTCTATAATCAAGTTATTCATATATAAAAAGATTACTTATTCTATTCTAAGTTAAGATCTTCTTAACTTCTTGTATTTTCTTCTATATACATGTCTCTGATCTTGTAGAAAAATATGAGAAGTGTTGAGGAATACTGACCTTAGAAGAAATCAAGGATTATGGGGGAGTTAGCATTCTCTCTGAGCTAAATGAAGATGCTAAACAAAGACATATCGAGCATGTGTAAAAGGTAACTCTGATCTAGATATCTTATTGATTTAATTCTCGCTCAGTTAATTGCCATTGATCAAAATGGGGGAGATTGTTGAACCAAGCACGAGTTTGTACTGACTCAGTGGATGATTCAGTAGTGCTTAAGTTTTGATCATAACAATTAAGTTCAGTTTGAGTTAATTAAATCAATAATGATGTTAAAATAAATAGTCAATGGTTTTATGCGGGTTATTAAATTTAAGGGTAGAATTTTATGTCTCCACTGACCTAGCTGTTTAGTTTAACTCTGAGTTGTTTTGGGCTGAGTATGTACTTTAGTCGTTGACTAAATACTATTCACTCAGCGCTTGATATTTATATTTTGTTTTAGCTATGCATAACTTTATATCATTTCGCTGAGTTACTTTATATCTGTCAAAGGTATTGACTTTTCTGTTTAAGGAAATATGGAATCTTTGCTTTTAGTATTGCTTTTTGTAGAATATTAATGAGATAAAGACAAAGAATTAATGCCTTAACAAGACTGCGGTTTATGAAGAAAAGGACAAAGTCTTCCAGATTCAAGCTACAAAAAGTCATTTGCCAATTTGGGAAATTCTACAGATCAACAACATAGTATAGCGCGCTTTGCAAAATGTTAGATTACCAGAAGGAATGGGAAGATGACACGTAGCAAGTCAGGGCAAGTTCTCTCTAATAGAAGACTAGCATCAAACAACAAAGGATTCAAATTAAAGCTCAAATTCCAATCTAACAAATTGATTTCTATCTTACAATGGTGTGATTCTATCTCTTAACTGATTGATTTGAAGAAGCAGCTGGTGGATAGATGAGCTGTCAATTTTAGAAGATGCGAAGGCAAGTTCAATGACTACTTTCTTAATCCCATTATAAAAAGAGCAAGAAGGCAAGTGTTAGAACTTGGTGACTATGCCTGAATTTCTAAGAAGCAAAACTCTATTAAATTACAAGCTTTAAAGAAGTTCAAACGAGAAAGCAACCACTCAGCGAAGAATCTACTTCGAGCAAGAGAGATTAGATTAGATCATTTGAATTGTAATATTAGATCATTTGTAACTGGATCAATGTTTCTATAAGTTGATTCTAGCTCTTGTTTAGAAATAGTTGAGTTGCTAGTAGAAGAGGGTATTCTACTCAGCGGGTGAGCGATTACAGTTTAGAGGGTACTTTCTATAATTGGGGAAATTTGTGAAAGGCCTCTTCGCCTAGGGTAAATGAGTTGAGATTAGTGAATTAAAGCCAAGACACTCTTTTGGGACTGGATGTAAGCATAGGTTGTTGAACCAGTATAAAATCTATGTGTTCTTTACTTTAAAGTTTTTCTAGATTTTACTCAACCAGCTGGCCTATTCAGCGGAGTTCATAGTATTGAGAAAAGTTTACTAAGTTATTTTGAGCGAGTCATTCACCCCTCCTCTAACTCATTGAGTGTACACATAGGGACCACCAGGCCTCACCCAAATGTATTTAGCAATCTATTCTCATTTAGCATTGTTCGAGCCCTTTCAACTATTATTCTATTTTTCCTTTCAACAACCCCATTTTGTTGAGGTGCGTAAGGAGCAGAAAAGTTGTGCTCAATGCCCTTGGATTCACAGAATTAAGCAAAAGGCTTATTTTTGAATTCTCCTCCATTATCACTCCGGATGTGTGCAATGCTTATGCCTTGTTCTACTTTTATCTGGATGAATATTTTTGAGAAATTGTCAAAGGCTTCATCTTTGCTAGCTAGCAAAGCAACCCAGTTATAACGAGAATAATCATCCATTATAACCATAGTGTATTCTCTTCTACCTAAAGTCATTGGTTTGATTGGACCAAAGAGATCAATGGGCAAGAGTTCAAGAACTCTCTTGGAGGGTGTATAGGAGTAGGAAGGGAAGCTTTTTCTATGTTGTTTACCTAATTGACATGTAGTGCATATGTGATCCTTATCAAAAGAAACCTTAGGCAAACCCATAATCAATTCCTTTTTGGCTAATTTGGACAGGAGGTTCACGGTTACATGTCCCAACCTCCGGTGCTAAAAGCCATGTTTCTTCTTCTTTACACACCAAGCATATATTCTTTTTCTTAAATTTTAATGTTAACAGAATAGGCATTATTTATTCTAGGTGCATAAAGAATGAGTTGATTTGACTTACTATCAATGATTGAGCATCCCCTGAAATCAAAGGTGACTTATCTCCCTTTGTCACAGAGTTGTGCAACACTCAGCAGGTTGAACTTCAGTCCATCAACTAGTGAGACATCTTCTATCTTTGATTCAGATCCAATGGCTTCATGCCCAATGATCTGTCCTTTTTTATTGTCTCCAAAGCTTACTTTTCCACCTTTCTTCTGGATTAAAGTGATGAAGGCTTTCTCATCACCAGTCATATGCCTTAAGCATCTACTATTAATGTACCATGTGTGTTGATCTATTGTAGATCTAAGGCATACCTGCAAAATAGATCAAGTGGGTTTGGATAACTAATCAGATTTAGGTCATCTCGCATTATCAACCATTTTAGGCCAAGGATAAATATCTTAATAACCATTTTTAAATCCACACATTTTTGTCATATGGTTATTAGCTCTACAAAACCTGCACCCCGGCAACTGGTTGTTCTGCTTAAGCTTCTCCTCAATCTTTTGGAGATCTTTCTTCCCATAATCTCTAGAATATCCTACTTTAGATAGATTCAGACTTAACTGTTTTGCTAAGATTCGGTAGTTGACTGGTAGAGCAACTTCTGCTCTGTGGTTTCTCCTACGCCTATTGGTTCGATCATTATAGACTACTTTAGATTTTCCTTTTTGAGCAACTGTGTATCTTTAAATTTGAGCCTTAGGTGAAGCATTGTGTTTTTATGCTTGCGGTTTTGATTGCCTCTGGGATTTCCTTTGTCTAAAAAGTTCCGAATTCCTTCTTTTCTTTGAAGATTTTGATCTTATTCTGGATGCCTCTATCATTAGAGCTAGCTCCCTATCTAGCCCAGTCACGTTTGCACTTAGTATCTGCACTTGATTTCAAAGAAAGTTTTCTTGAACCAGATCCATGTGATTTGTGGCTCTAATTTGATTAACATCTTATGCCAATGCTTCAGCATCTTCAGCAAGTTCCATTGCTTCACTTTTAAGGGATCTGATAGCCTTCAAGTTCTTCCTCACATTGTTGATTACAACCCCTAAAGCCCTAACAAGATCAAGGTTAGATACAGAATTTGAGTGAGAATTTACCTCAGTACTTGATGTCTGAGATTTGGATTCTTCAATTTACTCTGTGAATTGCTTTAATGGATTCCTTCCAGATTACTCTGCTTCCTGATTACTTAGTGCCATGAATGCGCAGTTTGCAGTTGCTTCCTCCTCTATTGAAGATGAGCTACTGCTTTCTTCACTGTTGCTCCATATGGCCACCATTACTTTCTTCTTATATCTCTTGTCCCTTTTAAGTTTAGGATATTTGGTTCTAAAATGGCCTTTCTCTCCACATTCAAAGCAAGCTGATTTCTTTTTCCAGATCTTTCTTATCATCCGGAGCCTTTCTTGGCTTGTCTCTTTTGGAGGAGCCTTCCTTCATTCTTTTGGAGTCATACCTTATATAACTCCTCCTTTCTTTTCTTCTAAGGAATCTGTAGAACTGTTTAGCTAGCATAGCCATTTGTTCTTTGTTGCATTGAGATTCCTTCAAATGCTTCTTTGTTTTGGAGGAAGCTGATCCGGAAGAGTCTGCCTTAAGTATGATTGCTTTCTTCTTTTCTTCTGGCTTCTTCTCTTGTTGGTTATATCTCTCCAAGGATAGTTCTGGAGTTAAGAGATTACCAATAAGTTCATCATAACTATAGAAGTTTAAGTCATGAGCTTCCTTAATGGCAATCTTCCTGTTATCCCACTCCTTAGTGAGACTCCAGAGAACTTTCTTTACCACCTCCACTTCTATGATCTTCTTTTTAAGCCTCTTCATTTTATTTAGTAGATTAGTGTATCGAGTGTTCATACTGCTGATAGATTCTTTGGGCTCCATTTTGAAAGATTCCAGTGTTTGTTATAGGAGATCGATTCCGGCTTCCTTGACTTTTTTAGTGCCTTCATAAGTCACCTCAAGTTTCTACCATATCTCTTGTGCAGTTTCGCATCCAAAAATCCTGTTTAATTTAACTGCACTAAGAGTACAATGAAGCATGTTAATAGCATTTGCGTTTTCAAGTAGCTTTTTATAACAATTCTCCTCCCATAGATTTGAGGGCTTTTGGCTAGTTAAACCCTCTACTTCATGAGTAGGAACATATGGGCCATCTTTAATGTCCATCCATGCCAACATGTTTTGAGCCTGAATAAAATTCTTCATCCAGTTTTTCCAGAATGTGTTGTGTTCACCGGTGAAGAGTGAAGGACGGGTAATAGACATATTTTAATTCTCGAATCAAAATATAGACCTTTAGCTCGAGTTTATTAGATCTTTATTTTTGAGCACTTGCTCTAATACCAATTATTGGTCCCTGTGATGGTGTATATAAGGTCTCAGGAGGTGAATGACCCTCTTTAGGAATTTACAGACTTTAAAAAGTCTTGTGTAGCGTTTTCTATAAGTTCCGGATTTAATGGATCCAGATGATGCAAATATTCAACAAGTAAAGAGTTAGAGGAAATCAATCACAATGATTTTATCCTGGTTCAGCTCTGCCTACTCCAGTCCTCAGAGTTTCCTTACTTCGGGTTTTATCAACTAGCGGATTCTTTTTCAACTGGTAGGAATCAAGCCTTACAATTATCTCCGGAGATTTATTCTCCTCCGGATGTAGGATATTCCACTAGAAGCACCAACTCCTAGTTGAGTCCTTTCTCTTTAGTAGGATATGTTATATATGATGTATGCCCTAGAGCAATTAGGGCGATATATCTTAGTTGTTAAATTTGTATGAACAAATATAAAGGCATTTCTTTTGTTACATCGATGACTATGAAAATATATTACAACTAGTTAAGAATATATTCATTGATGTATTTACAAAAGTCCTTGACAATATCATAGCACGTATTGCAAGGGCATAGTGGGACTATGTTGGTGAGAACTAGTTCATGTGTAATTATGATATGTCTATATATCCCTAGTCATAGTATCAACAAGACTGGACATTGATGAATACGGATAGACTAGCATGTATCATTATACCTCTTGAATCTAATTCAGAGTAGCATATCTATAGTGCTAGAGGGTGGTACCTTGGGTTAACACATGAATGTATTCAGGGATATACATTGGAGACCGCTATGAGACAACACTCGATAATCTATATTATGTGTTGGTGTTTTGTTGTCTCATTGCAATAGCAATATGAATATCCTTAGACCTGAGGTACTAGTTACCTTGTTCAGATGCTGCTATACTTTGGGTCATACCTAAGCATTCTATAAACTAGGTGATACAGATGATTATGGGTATAGTTGATGTCTGTCCATTGGTAAGCTGAGTAGTCAAGATGGAATCTATCACTCCGTTATAGAAATATAGGTAGTTGTACCTTGGCCACTTATTAGAAGTGACACACTCGTAAACCTCTACAGATTATGGGTTGATAGGATGAGATCCTAGTCAATACATTAATATGGTTGAGTAGTATACTTTGGTAGCAAGACCAAATTACTAGGGTAGCCTCTAAGGCTACTAGTGGACTGACACTTAAACCGAGTCCAAAAAACTAGATGGTACTTAATAGTTGATAGAAGGAGTGAATTGTATTAATACTATTGCAGAACTAGGGTTAAGTCACATGCACGTGACGTTCCGAATATTGAGGGTTCATATGCCCCATGCTAGAGAGCCACTATGATGGATCAAAGTCATTGGAGTCCACAACTCTCTAGTGCTTCGAGCCAGTCAAATTCATGAGAAGAAATTTGAGCTAGGTCAAACTTTGACAACTTAATATTACGGGATCTTATAAGGTCACAGTCTTTGAGTTACGACCAAGCCATGTAAAGAACTATTAGACTAGGTCTAATCTAGAAGAGAAATAAATGATTAGACCATTTTAATTGGTTGGACCAATTTTTACTAGTTGAACCAGTATACCAAAATTATTGGTTAGACTAATAATACTGGTTAGACTAGTAAGTTTTAAAATAATAGGGAGAGAGAGAATTAAATAATAAGGGAAAACAAGAACCAAACAGCACAGTTAAGAATAATAGGTATTGCTTGAATTGGTGCAAGTGGATCGGTAAAAAAATTATTTGACATATTTTTTGAGACTGAATTATGTGTATGGACCAAAGCGGTGTTGTTTGTAAACAACACTGCTCAAGGCCTGCAGAAAAGAGGGCTTGAGATTTGGTGGGTTGCCAAAGGCAGCCCACTGCACACAATGCGTGGCCTGTTGGGCTGCGCTGGTGAGCGGCCCAGCAGGCGCACAGTGCGCCATGCGCAGCCTATTGGGCTACACAGGTGCGCGACCAAATAGGCTAGTGCATGGCGCTGTGCATCATAGCCCGCAAGGGCTGTGCTGCTGTAGGCTTTAGGCCTGCGCGCCTGCACAGGCCCAACACGCCACTGCTGGCCTTTTGGCCAGCAGTGTTTGGGTTTGAGTTGGGAACTTGCTCCCCAAGCAAGCTCCCAATTGAGTTTGTGTCAAACTCTAACTTTGGTTATTTTGAATTAACCTTTTTGCCCTTTAATTAATTAATTCTATTGGTTGATGGTTGGATTAAATTGTCCTTTTAATTTATTCCTACCGCTATAAATTGAGCTCTTCCCTTTCATTATTTTCCATCCCAAATTCCAAAGTCTCTCTCTTTCACTCTTATTCTCTTAGTTGTTCTAGTTCCTAAAAGTAATCTTCCGAAAGACTTATTTACTTAATATAGAAAACTAAGGGAATTTCTTCTAGAATAAATTAGTTGGGAAGATCTTGCTGTCTTCCTCTTATTTATCGGTACTACCTTTTTAGAAGGTTTTGGTCGGTGGTGATCGTGTGGACTATTTATAGACGGCTTCTACTTTGGAGTTTGTGAACGCAGCTGATAGGGTCATTCTGCCAACATTGGGATTCATGCTTCAACTAGTAAGTGGTTAAATTATTATTAGGTCCTTTTATAAGTGTTTATGACCTAGAATAATAATAGACTAGTTTATGTTGTCAATCATGCCATGCTTAGGAGATTCTTGGACTCTAGATTAAATTTTAAATTTCTACTCCGCCTATTTTACATGTTAAAACCCTTAATCTAGACCAACAGTGGTATCATGAGCCTACCTAATGCGATTGTATGATTGACTAGAAATATCCTAGGTCTGATTTTCTATGAAATATTTTCGAGTATGCCATGCCCAGGAATTTATTTCTTGCAATAGAAAATGTTGTGATAACTAGATTAAGTGTTGCTCAAACTTAGTCAGGGTAGTTATCTAAGAATTAACAATGTTTTACTTAAGATTGTAAATTCTTTAATTTTTGAATTAAGTGGAATAATTATTAAATTAGAAAAGAGCAAAATCTTTAATTTAATTAGTCTATGGTTAACTGAGTCAGAAGGGCCCATGTTAGTTCTGGCAAGAATTGGACAAGACTGCTCATTTACTTCAAGGGGGCCTCTCCTACTTGGGAATTTCCATCGATTCTAGATTCTAAGTACTAGAGGGATTGTTCTGAATTAGTTAATTTTTAGTATAATGAATTGGATTCATTATATGGTTTTACAATGAAAGTTTAAAATTTTAAATTAAGACTTATAGACATAGGTGCAAGAGCTTAAAACAATGAACACCCTTGTTTGTTGTACATGCTAGGTGCAAGAACTTGAAACAATGAACACCCTTGAGCATGACCCCTAGGTTGGACCTACTAATTCCTTATAGCCCGGAATTAGTTATAGTTTCATAATCATCTCCATGTATAAATCCTAGATTAGGCGAGACTTGTTGCACCAATAAATCCCCATTAAAATATTAAGACAAAATTAGCTTTCTTAAAAATTGAAGTGTGATTCTAAGCCTTTTTACTGAATGAATTGCTCACTCACAGTGTGCTTTCTTCTTTTAACATCGTTTGTTTACATGATTCAATTAGCTTTAAGTCTTAATCGGACTGGGTTAGTTGTCTGTAATATCGGAGCTAATGTCGGGCTGGAGGCATCATTTGAGGAGTCATATAATTGGTTATGCACATCCATTGGTTGGAACTCAAATGGATTAGCATTGCATTAGAAGCAAATGGACTAGATCCAACTATAACTATTTAAGTTAGCTTGACTCGTGATTGCGGGGGTTAGCTTAAATGAGTTATAGATGCTACCTACTAAGGAGAATGGTTAGACCATGTTTCCTGAAAGACAATAAAAGAGGCTATTAAGTTTTCGAATAAATCTTAATAAAATAGTAGAAAAATGTATTTAATTTAAAGACCTTAAAAATTAAATGCATGTACAAAACTAAGTCTAAGCATTTATTCTAGTTATTATATATCGGTTTGAATCTTTACTTCTTACATAAATTTTTCGTGTTTTGATAATTGTATTTGACTGGCTCTAGCTTCAAAGGTTTTTTTTAGAAATGTGAGGATAGTCCTCAAAGCCTAGGGCTTGGCCCATATACTATATGAGCCAATACCAAACAACATGATGCAAGTGTTTCTACCTCGAGTAGAAATGCGCAAATTACATGAAGGAAACAAGGATAAAACACCTTGGAGGTAGTTAAGATCTATGTTACCTTATGTAAGTAGCTTGAAGGAAACTTAAACATCAAGTTAGATGTTAGGATCTATGTTACCTTAAGCATTGGAAGCATCATGAAATCATGGACTTAGAAGTCTATGTCTTTACATCTTAGAAAGGATTTTTTTCCAAGAAAGGACAAATGATTCATGGGTATTCTAAGGATGTAAAGGGACACGAGCTGTCCAATATAGAAGCAAAAAGAGCGAAGTTAAGAGAAAACGAAAGGATCTTGAGAGCTTTGTTTTGGAAATAAAGTAATTTTTTCAATATGGGATATTCGAAACACAATCTTCATTTAAATATGAGATTGACAGGCTTTTGTTTTATAGCATGAGAAGAGAATGTTTTGGAAACTTCCACTTCAAGGTGTTCTAATTGAGAATGTTCTACATCTCTTGGGGATTCAACATAGGTATGGGATACCAAGTGAGTGAATCACATATCTGTATAAGGTATAGGTATTAAAGAGAAGTAAAGAATTAGCAAACGGAGAGTTATACCTACGGGATATTATTAGAGCTTGATAGCTGTTATTGATGTAGGAACTGAAAATATCCATTTGGCTATTTTTTCAATAAGGACAAAATTATTATTATACTTCTATGAATATTGTTTCCTACTTCACAGCAGATGAAGTTGATTCCAATTTGATAAAGGATGTTATTCAAGATTATGAAAAATATTCTGGATAGAAGTGTAATAAAAGATATTTTGTGATTACAAAAGCATATTATGATAAGAGAAATTAGATAAAGACAAGTCATATTACTTATGGCATTGTCGTTTAGGCCATATAAACAAAACCCGCTTAACTAAGTTACATAAAGGTGATAACTTGAGCCTAATAGACTAGGAGTCTTATAGGGTTTGCGAACCTTGTTTAAAAGGCAGAATGACAAAGAAGCCCTTTTAAGGAAAAAGGGGAACGTGCCACGAGTACATTAGAAATAATACACTCAGATGTATGTGGTCCAATGAATGTCTAAACACATAGATGATTTGTTTACTTCTTCACTTTTATCCAAGATTACTCATGATATGGGTATTTTTCCCTTATGAGGCACAAATCAGATAGTTTTGAAAAGTTCAAAGACTACAGGAATGAAGTTGAGAAACAACTTGGAAAGAATATTAAGGCACTATAGTTAGACCGAGGTGGAGAATATTTAAGCCAGGAGTTTCAATATTATCTAAGGGATAATGGGAAATTATCCTAGGGGACCCCCCCCCTTATACTCGTCAGCACAATGGTGTGTCTGAGAGGAGGAATCAAACTTTGTTAGACATGATTCGGTCTATGATGAGCCAAGAAAGTCTCAGTAAATCCTTTTGGGATATGCACTTGAGGGTGCAGTTTATATTCTAAACTATGTGCCCTCAAAATCAGTTGATACTACACCATACAAAAGGTGGTATAGTAAGAAACCCACTCTTTCTCACTTAAGAGTTTAGGATTGTCTTGCCTATGTTAAAAGGACAATGTTAGATAAGTTGGGAGCTAGATCTGATAAGTGATTATTTAGTGGTTATCCTAAAGAGACAATAGGATATACCTTTTATGATCCCGAGAAACAAAAGTTTTTTGTTTCTAGGACCGCTCAGTTCCTTGAGAAGGAATACATGCTTGCAAAAGCTAGTGGGAGCGACCTTGACCTTGGAGTTCAGGTAGGTAAACAAGACGATCAACTGATGATTCCTATGCCTGATGCACAAGAGAGTGTGATCGAGGAACAACCTATTATACAATAGCCATTGCATAGATCTGATAGGGTTCCCAATGCTCCTAAAAGATATGGTTTTTTCATCATAGATTATAAACAAATCTTTCTAATGGTGGATGATGAACCTAAGACCTACAAGGAAGCAATGGAGAGCTCGAACTCTAATAAATAGTTAAAAGCCATGAAATCAGAAAAGGATTCCATGTATGAAAACCAAGTTTGGAATTTGGTCGATGCACCTGATGAGGTTAGACCCATGGGCTATAAATGGTTTTTCAAGAAAAAAAACCCGACATGGATGGTAATGTAATTACCTGTAAGGTAAGGTTAGTTGCAAAAATTTATAGTCAGCGAGAAGGTATAGACTATGATAACACCTTTTCACTAGTAGCCATGCTTAAATCCATTAGGATACTCTTGGCCATTGTTGCTCATTAGGACTATGAGATATGGTAGGTGGATATGAAAACCGCTTTCCTCAATGGAAACTTAGATTGGGATGTATATATGGTATAACCTGGGGGTTTTACATCTTAGAATGGCTCGAAGGTATGTAAGTTGCAAAGATCCATTTATGGACTTAAGCAGGCATCTAGGAGTTGGAATATAAGGTTTGATGATATGATTAAAGAGTTAGGTTTTATATAAAACGCTTATGAGCTTTATATATACAAGAAGTTTAGTGGGAGTGAAGTTGTTTTCCTTGTTTTGTATGTAGATGACATACTACTAATAGGAAATGACATTTCTCTTCTTCAAACAGTTAAATCATGATTTTCAAGAAAAATCTCTATGAAGGACCTTTGAAAAGCAGCATTTACACTAGGTATAAAGATCTATAGAGATAGATCTAAGAGGCCACTAGGTCTTTTATAAGTTACGTACATAGACAAGGTATTGACTAGGTTCAACCTTGAGCAATTAAGAAAGGGTGATCTTCCAATGTCTCATGTAATTAACCTTTCTAAATCTGAGTGTCTAGGGACATAAGAGGAGAGATTGTGCATGAATAAAATACCCTATACATCCGAGATAGGATCTATCATGTATGTTATGGTATGTACATGGCTAGCTATCTTATACGCATTGAGCATCATGAGTAGTTTTCAATCTGACCCAGGTAAGAAGCATTGGATGCCTGTCAAGAAAATCCGTAAGTACTTGAAAAGGACTAAGGAAATGTTCTTGGTATATGGAGAAGGTGATCTCTCAGTAAATGGATTCACTGATGTGAGTTTTTTCAATCTGACAAAGACGATTACAAATCATAGTCAGATTACCTGTTTATGTTTTATAAAGTGGCAGTTGTTTGGAAGAGTTCCAAACATGATATGACTATTGATTCAACCAAAGAATCTGAGTACATTACTGCTTTAGATATCTGAATAAAGATATTTATTGGTGATCTCGATATGGTGTCTAACAGTGAAGATCTAATAGTAACGACATTGTGATAACATTGGGTTTATTGCTCAGGCATAAGAACCTCGTTCTAGTGAGAGAAACAGACATATACACAAAAATAGCATATAAGATATGATAAGGTATAAGGACGTATTAGTGGAATACATTCCCACAGATCAGAACTTGCCGAAGGGTCTGATAAAGCCATTAACACACATTAGGCATGACCAGCATCTTAATAGTTATGGCATAAATGTACGTGGATAATTGGCACTAGTGCAAGTGGGAAATTGTTAGATATGATACGCGCCCTAGAGCAATTAGGGCAATATATCTTAGTTAGTTAGATTTGTACGAACAAATATAAAGGCATTTCTTTTGTTACATCGATGACTGTGAAAATATATTATAACTAGTTAAGAATATATTCATTGATATGTTTACAAAAGTCCTTGACAAAATCATAGCACGTATTGCAAGGGCATAGTGGGACTATGTTGGTGTGAACTAGTTCATGTGCAATTATGATTTGTCTAAATATCCCTAGTCATAGTATCATTAAGACTGGACATTGATGAATATGGATAGACTAGCACGTGTCATTATACCTCTTGAATCTAATTCAGAGTAGCATATCTCCAGTGCAAGAGGATGGTACCATGGGTTAGCACATGAATGTATTCAGGGAAATACATTAGAGACCGCTGTGAGACAACACTCAGTAATCTATATTATGTGTTGGTGTTTTTTCATCTCATTGTAATACCAATATGGATATCCTTAGACCTGAGATACTAGTTACCTTATTCAGATGTTGCTATAGTTTGGGTCATACGTAATCATTTTATAGACTGCGTGATATGGATGATTACGGGTATAGTTGATGTTTGTTCACTGGTAAGCTGAGTAATCAATATGGAATCTATCACTCCATTATAGCAATATAAGTGAGTTGTACCTTGGCCACTTATTAGAAGTGACACACTCGTAAACCTCTGCAGAGTATGGGTTGATAGGATAAGATCCTAGTCAACACATTAATCTGGTTGAGTAGTGTACTTTGGTAGTAAGACCAAATTACTGCGGTAGCCTCTAACGCTACTAGTGTTAGATATGATGTAAGCCCTAGAGGCAATTAGGGCTATATATCTTACTTAGTTTTATTTGTACGAACAAAGCTATAAAATGCATTCTTTTGTTATATCAATGATTGTGAAAATATATTATAGCTGGTGATGGGTGTCGAGACCACCAAAAATAAATTCCTATGCAAAATAAACTCGTAGTTAGCAGTGAGCGGGAGTCGAATCCATAAGGAACGGTATTTGACAACATTATTCTAAGAAGATGACAGATAGCATGACCTAAAAGCGCTCCGATTGGGAAGTTATGGATTAAAACTAAATAAAGCAAGTAATGAAACAATAGGAAATGATGGCTCAACCAATATAGGGCAAGACTGAATATCATGGTGATCATGGGATAAGAAACTAATTGCAATGAGACCTAGATCTAGTTATACTAATACTCATGCACTATACAGTACTAGCAACTTTTCCTTACTGTGTATGGAGACCAGACTTCATGCCATGACCTCACTCTTACTCACTGTGTCTCTCGACTTCATGTCGAGAGCTTGCTAGCAAATAGCAATAGAAATAAGAAAAGCCTAAATCCTTACCAACAGGTAGTGAAGCACTCCCAACAGGCATAAGATTACCTTTCTCTAGTCTCGGTGGAGACTGTTATTACTTCATCCCTTTTCAGGAACATTTACAGATGCAAGAATAGAGATTAACAATAATCATGAAGACTTACCAAATAGGTGATCAGTCCAAACAGCGAGACCAAGTTATATTCTTACCATAAAACCCTTCAAGTACTGAGATTGGTAAATAGGCCGCCTTATGAATTTTTGTATTCAATTGCGGTCCTCACACCATATAAACCTAGTCTTGGCTATTAATTGGTCAAGCCATGAGTTATTTAGCTAGACATGGCTGAATTTGAATGTGCAAAAATATAAAGAGACTAAAAATAAATCATGCCAAGAATATAAAGATGGAAATAAAATGAGAATAATGAAATTGAAATTGAACTTGCTATTAAGCTTAAAAGTGTTCAAAACTAAAACTGTAAATCAAAAATACTCAAAACTAAAGAACACAAAGACTAAAGCTAAACTAAAAGACTAAATGTAAATTGTCTATCTCTATATGAATTCTCTTGTATTTTTCTGTCTATCTTTTGAAACAGTCGGCCTTTATATTTATAGCTAAGCGCCCCTCCTTATGCTTCTTCTTTAGTGACAAATTAGGAGTTTTAGCATTTATTTTGATGGATTCATTTCCTTTTAGTCTTGGTCTTCAAATGGTAGTAAAAATCCTTCCTTTTGTGAGATTAGGAAAAAGATCAAACTTCCATTTAAGATGGCTCTTCACGAATAGGATTTGGGAGTTGGGTAACTTCTAGATCTGGATGTGGCATACACTAGTACTGATGTCATCTTGCTCATTCTAAAGTGTTTTGGAGTCGCCGGGACTAGCTATCGCTCCTGCTGCCTGTGTCAGGTATTTGTCAGAGGCTCTTTTTTCTCCCAATATTGCATGTTTTCTCTGAATTGCCTTCAAAACCTGAAACAGATAGAAAAGGAAGTAATAGTGGCCATAAAGACTAAAAACATGGTCTTAATGATATGGAAATGGGCATAAATACATGCTAAAAATACAACCCATCAAATCTCTCCACATTTATTTTATACTTGCCCTCAAGTATGCATCAAGAATCAGAAAGATGGGAGAACTGCGTAAATAACCTTTGAATAACTAAACAGAGACCAAATTCTTTCACTGAGACTTATATCGAGGCCTTTCATTGACCACTAAGCATTCCAATGTAAGATTATCATCAAGAAGACCTTGCTCAAAAGTTTACCCGAGAGTATTTACCACATTAAAACATAAGATATAAAATATTATTGTTGTTTATAATTACCTTGATTCGAAGATTAGCGCATCCTGGTGATCATAAGATGACTCCATCTAAACCTTTTACATATTTTTGCTTGGTGGGATCCTTAGGATTCAACTAGCCAAATTGCTAGTATTTCTTTGAGAACTTAAACACATTTTGCTAGCTTTACTATTGGATTTTTTTAGATTTTTTCACGGACTTTGCCAATCTTTCTTAGGTCCTGTTGTATTCTTATCAACCCTCAATTCCTATGAAAGAGTCTTTACTCAGTTTTTAACCGTGGATAGTTGTTTCTTCTATCAGCCCTATGAAAGAGACAAACAAGGTTGCGAGCCAAGTAGGTCTTGTTTTATCTAAATTACAGTTTTACAGCAGAAGGCAACCACCAAGTCTATCACCAATATAGTAAGGTCTCAGAAGGAGGATCTTATGATACACAGGGACTAACTAAAATCAAATTAAGGCCAGATTAAAGCATTTTGGACAATAAAATTATGTTACACTTTTCTGCACTCACCGGGACTAAGAAATTTACAAGGTGATTATCAAAAATCTTAGATTGGAATATAAATGTTCAACTTAGGTCTCGGTGTAAGTTTCAGTTAATCGGGGTAGTCCTATTAGTTATTCAGTTAGTTATTTACACAGCATTCCTTATCTTGGTTATCATCACGTCTCAATGACAGGTTAGAGAGCAAAATAAGGTCATTGTAGGGGAAAAAATATGAAGCACGAGTCCTTGTGAAATTTTTTTTTTCTTGAGCAAAAAATATAAAAATATATTAAAAATAAAAAGATTTTGGCAGAAGAAGCAAAAACATAGAAATCCCCTCCCCAAACTTAAACCATGCATTGCCCTCAATGCAAAAACAAGAAGAAAAAAGAAAAAGAAAAAATAAAAGAGAGGGCAAATTAAAATGTTACTGTCCTGGTGGAGGAGGAAGGAGGCAAAAGAGACTTGGCTGGTCTCTACATCTGTTGGATCCCGAGCTGCTGGATAATGAGGTTCACGTTCAATTCCAAGGCATCACAGCGGGTCTACAGGTTATGGTTCTTAGTCCCGACCTTAATAAGGCTTTTGAAGAGGTCTTTGTACTGGTTCTCCAGACTTGTGACTTTATGGAGAAGCTTAGTGTAGGCGGCAAAAGGAATAGAGTCATCATGAGCAGGTTGGTCTGGCTGGGGGTTTAGGAGCAGGTAGAGTAGACTTTTCTTCTAAAGGACCTGGAGGACGTATAATGATAATCCCATTGATAGTTTCAGTGAACAGCATTATCCCTAGAGTCTCCAAGTCTAGGAGTGGAGTTTCAGGGGTCCTAGTGTAGTGGGCAGACTTGAAATGCTCTATACTGTGTGCAATGATGGAGATCACGGTGCCTAGAATTGGAGGGCTCTTGGGGTGGGTAAGGACATACTAAAACTGTTTGGCTAGCCAGGCTCCCAGGTGGAGCTTTTTATTGTTATTCATCACTTCTTTTTCATTCAAGGTCCCAGAGCTTCTATGGCGACTAGAAAAGTTATATGCAAGGATTCTGTGGGCATACCTTACTTAGGGCTCATGAATGTAGAAGTCTTGAGAGTCACCGGACTTCCAAGTGGTGACTTGGGGATCATTATTATAGAGAGAGAAGTAGGTCTCAGTGACATTAAAGTTAGAAGGAAGAGCATCACACATGTCATCAAAGGGGCCAGTCACCCCTAGAGCCTTCTTGAAGTCGTCAAGACTCCAACTTACATTCTTCCCAATGAGACGAAATTTGATCACTTCCTCCTCTTGATAGCTTGAATAGCCTTGCTTGAATTAGAAGGTGGCATAAAACTCCCAAATGAGCTCTATTAGGAGGAGAAGCAGATGAAGAGCACGGGAAGCCACAAGATCCTGGTAAAGGCATCAAGGATAGCTTTATTGATACCGAGAGTGGTCATGGTGTCCTTGTAGGTGAACTTATAAGGCTTGGATGATTGGCCCTTTAAGCGGGCGTAAGTAGTGCATAGAGTAGGATGATCAAAAGAGCCATGAATGTTGCCCTTCATATTGGGAGCATGAGTCTTTTCTTCCTTGATCATTTTGTCCTTTTTAGATCTTTGGCCTTTCGCAGCGCTCCAAGTGAGCATCTTTCTCTTGGCAGGGGGAGGTGCAGGTGTGTAGTCACTCTACCCGTCAGATTCAATCTCAACGGGGGCATCATGGGTACTGGCCCCTCCTTTGTCTTTCTTTTCTTTCTTTACTGGAGTCTCGCTGGACTCCTCTAGACCAATGATGGTAGGGTAGACAGTGGAGACTAACTCTATAGTGAGCGAAGTTTTGTAGGGAGTGGCGGTGGTGCTGAAAGAGGTGGTTGGCATTGGTACTCCATGGCTTGAGATCGCCGTGGTCTTAGGAAGAGTGACTACGGAGGTCGGGGGAATGGCGGTGGTAATGGTGATAATGGCAGAGGTGAAGACAGCATTTAGAGCTGCAGGAGTTATGTTCGTTGCTCTGGCGATGGTGGTGACGATAGTGGAAAAAGTAGTGACTGCTGGGATGGGGGTGGTAATGGTGGTTAAGAAAGGGGTTGTATCAACAGGAATGCTACAGATGATAACCGGGGTGGTTGCTGGAGTGGTGGTGGTGGTGTTATCTTGATTAGAAGCCATCAGAGTGGTGGTTGAAAAGAAAGTTTGCCAGAGAAGAGAAAGAGGTTTTTGCTTTGAAAGTTTGAAAGAGAGCGTGACTGTTGAGAGTGAGGAGAGGGGTTTAAGTAGGGATTTTAGGCGTGTGAAGGCGGCTTATAGGCATTAATGGGAGTAGTAGCAATCATGACCCCATTTAGGTACCAAACTGTCAAAATCCCCATGATCTTCGCATGACTGCCACATCACCCACATGTTAATAGTTATGGCTTACAGTACGTGGCTAATTAGCTCTAGTGCAAGTGAGAGATTGTAAGATATGAGTATGCCCTAGAGGCAATTAGGGCAATATATCTTAGTTAGTTTTATTTGTACGAACAAAGCTATAAAAGGTATTCTTTTGTTATATCAATGACTGTAAAAATATATTCTGACTGGTTAGAATATATTCATTGATGTGTTTGCAAACGTCCATGATATAATTATAGCACGTATTGCAAGGGCATAGTGGGACTATGTTGATAAGAACTGGTTCGTGTGCAATTATGATTTGTCCAAATATCCCTAGTCGTAGTATCATTAAGATTGGACATTGATGATATGGATAGACTAGCATGTGTCGTCATACCTCTTGAATTTAATTCAGAGTAGCATATCTCTAGTGCTAGAGGTGGTGCCTTGGGTCAACACATGAATGTATTTAGGGAGATACATCGGAAACCGCTATGAGACAACACTCGGTAATCTATATTATGTGTTGGTGTTTTATCGTCTCATTGCAATAGCAATACGAATATCCTTAGACCTGAGATACTAGTTACCTTGTTCAGATGTTGATATACTTTGGGTCATACCTAAGCATTCTATAGACCGGGTGATGCGGACAATTACGGGTATAATTGATGTCTGTACGTTGGTAAGCTGAGTAGTCAAGATGGAATCTATCACTCCATTATAGCAATGTAACGGAGATGTATCTTGGCCACTTGTTAGAAGTGACACACTTGTAAAACCTCTGATCATAGTATGAGTTGATAGGATGAGATCCTGATCAACACATTAAAATGGTTAAGTGGTGTACTTCAGCAGCAACACTGAATACTAGGGTAGATATTATAGCTACTAGTGGACTAACACTTAAACCGAGTCCTAGAAACCATATATTACTTAACAGTTGATAGAAGGAGTGAATTGTATTAATACTATTGCATAACCAGGATTAAGTCATAATGCACGTGACGTTTCGAATATTGAGGGGTCATGTGCCCTTTGCTAGAGAGCCACTATGACCGATCAAAGTAATCAGAGTCCACAACGGTCTGGTGCTCCGAGCTAGTCAATTCCTAAAAGGGATTGAGGTAGGTTAAACTTTTGACAGCTTGATATTACGGGATCCTATAAGGTCACACACTTTGAGTTACGACCGAGCTATGTAAAGAACCGTTAGACTAGGGCTAATCTAGAAGAGCAAGGAAATATGGTTAGACCATAATATTAGTTAGACCAATATTCATTGGTTGGACCAATGAACATATTAAATAATAAGGAGGTTAAAATAGAAAAGGGGAAGTAGAAACACAAATAGAGTGGGGTTCGGGGAACTTGCGCGAGTGGAATTGCACATTACTATTGGACAATATAGGCACAAGACTTGTGCGCGAGCCAGTGCAGAAGAGTATAAAGGCCCGCAGGCCTTACGCGAGTGGGCTGCCTTTGGCACCCCACGGTACATGCTGCGCAAGCCTATAGTGGGATGTGCAGGCATGCATGCCACAAGGGGCTTACGCAGGCTATGCGTCGGGCAGAGCGCAGCCCACCAGTGGGCGGTGCTACGCACGACACACTAGCGGGCAATGCAAACCTGCATGGCCTGCGCTCTAGCGTAAGCCCATCTACACTGCTGGTCACTGTCCAGTAGTGTTAGGGTTTAAGTGGGGATCTTGTTCCCCAATCAAGCTCCCTAGTATTTGTG
Source organism: Euphorbia pulcherrima (assembly GCA_947683365.1). Classification (NCBI taxonomy): domain Eukaryota; kingdom Viridiplantae; phylum Streptophyta; class Magnoliopsida; order Malpighiales; family Euphorbiaceae; genus Euphorbia; species Euphorbia pulcherrima. The sequence continues at coordinate 31,288,063 of CANTUS010000001.1, forward strand.
TCAGTCTCTACTTTCTAATTTAATTAAATAGTCTTATTTGCCCTTTCTATTTTAATTTTAATTGGTTTAGGTTAGGGACTTTATTGTCCTTTGAATAATTCCTAACCACTATAAATAGAGGCCTCCTCCTTCATTATTTTGCGTCCTTAATTTCATACTCCTTCTCTTGCTTTCTTATTCTCTTAATTTTTCTGGTTCCTAAAAGTAATCCAGAGAAAGACGTATTTACTTAGAATAGAAAACTAAGGGAATTTCTTCTAGAATAAATTAGTAGGGAAGATCTAGCAATCTTCCACTTATTTAACGGTACTCCCTTTCTAGAAGGTTTTGGTCGGTGGTGCTCATGTGGACTATTTGTAGAGGGCTTCTACTTTAGAGTTTGTATACATAGCTGAGGGGTCTTTCTACCGACTACGGGATTCACGCTTCAACTGGTCAGTGGTTAAATTATTATTAGGTCCTTTTAATAAGTGTTTATGACCTAGAATAATTTAAGACTAGCACTATTATCAATCATGTCATGCTTAGGAGATCTTGGACACTAGATTAATTTTTGAATTTCCATTGCGCCTGTTTTACTTGATAAAACCCTTAATCTAGACCATCAACTAGTGGTCTGACACTTAAACCGAGTCCAAGAAACTAGATGCTACTTAACAGTTGATAGAAGGAGTGAATTGTATTGATACTATTGCAAAACTGGGATTAAGCCACAAGCACGTGACGTTTCAAATATTGAGGGGTCATATGCCCTATGCTAGAGAGCCACTATGGTTGATCAAAGTCATCAGAGTCCACAACGGTCTAGAGCTCTGATCCACTCAAATTCCTGAAAAGGAATTTGAGCTAGCTCAAACTTTGACGACAGCTCAAACTTTGACGACTCGATATTATTAGATCCTATAAGGTCACACACTTTGAGTTACGACTGAGCCTTGTAAAGAACTGTTAGACTAGGTCTAATCTAGAAGAGAAATAAATGGTTAGACCATTTTAATTGATTGGACCAATTTTTACTGGTTGGACCAGTATACCGAAAATTATTTGTTAGACCAATATTATTAGTTAGACTCGTAAGTTGTAAAATAATAGGGAGATAGAGAATTAAATATTAAGGGAAAACAAGAACCAAACAGCATAATTAAGAATACTAGGTATTACTTGAATTGGTGCAAGTGGAACGGTAAGAAAAATTGTTGGACATATTTTTTGAGACTGAAATCTGCACGAGGGCTGAAGCAGTGTTGTGTGTAAACAACACTACTCAAGGCCTATAGAAAAAAGGCCTTGGGATTTGGTGGGCTGCTAAAGGCAGCCCACTACACACAGTGCATGGCTCACTGGGCTGCACTGGTGCACGGCTTGCCGGGCTGCACTGGTGAGCAGCCCAGCAGGCGCACAGCGCTCCATGTGCAGCCTATTGGGTTGCGCGGGTGTGTGGCCCAATAGGCCAGCGCATTGCGCTATGCAGCACAGCCCGCAAGGACTATGATACTGTGGGCTTTGGGCATGCGTTGGCCTTTTAGCCACCAGTGTTTTGGTTTGCGTAGGGAGCTTTCTCCCCAAGCAAGCTCCCAAATGAGTTTGTATCAAACTCTATCTTTGGTTCTTTTAAATTAACCTTTTGCCCTTTATTTAATTAATTCTATTGGTTGATGGTTGGATTAAATTGACCGTTTAATTTATTCCTACCACTATAAATAGAGCTCTTCCCTTTCATTATTTTTCATCCTAAATTCAAAAGTCTCTCTCTTTCACTCTTATTCTCTTAGTTGTTCTAGTTCCTAAAAGTAATCCGTCGAAAGACGTATTTACTTAGAATAGAAAACTAAGGGAATTTCTTCTAGAATAAATTAGTAGGGAAGATCTAGTTGTCTTCTGCTTATTTATCGGTATTCCTTTTCTAGAAGGTTTTAGTCAGTGGTGCTTGTGTGGACTATTTATAGAGGGCTTTTACTTTGGAGTCTGTGCACGCAGCTGATGGGGTCATTCTGTCAACATTGGGATTCACGCTTCAACTAGTAAGTGGTTAAATTATCATTAGGTCCTTTTATAAGTGTTTATGACCTAAAATAATAACAAACTAGTTTATGTTGTCAATCTTGCCATGCTTAGGAGATCCTTGGACTCTAGATTAAATTTTGAATTTTCATTGCGCCTGTTTTACATGTTAAAACCCTTAATCTAGACCAACAGGATATACCACTCAGATTCTACCCAACCTAAGCTGAGTCCTACAAGGAGATTCCACTTAAAGGACCAACTCTAAGCTAGTTCCTAATCTCAATACTCACCCAAGTATGAGATCTTACAACTTGATTTTTCAAGATTTTGGTTTTTGAATTCTTCAAGTTTATAACTCACTTGAGAATTCTTACAAAATAGATTTGGATATTCTAGTTCTTGGAGGGATTTTGTTCACTGATTGAATTTTGGTTGAGTTCTCTTTTTAATAGCTTCTTGTGAAATCAACCAGCACCTTCTTAATGTGTGAAGATCTCCTTTTATAGGCTTTGATCATAAATGTAGCCGTTGTGTACCGTTGAGGTAGATTTGAATCTTCACCATTGATCAGGTATGATGCGGTGCTTCCGGAGCCATTGAACAATCTGTTAGACTGAATAAATTTCCCGTTTGAATTTTTGGGATTGAAGCTTAAAAGTTGTCAGTGATCATTTGTTTGGATTTTAGCAATTTGCCAACTTTTATGCCGTTTGTTTTTGTGTCAACTCTATACCCCATTTCCATTGGTCTATGTTAAAAAGGTTGTTACCATTTTTCTCTTTCCTGTGTCAGTCCTTTTGTCCTTTTACGGAATGCATGCTAGCTGTCTCTTTTACAATTCTCAAGGAAAAAGGATTTTTGACTTCAGACCAAAAGTGGAGGGAAAAGGTGAATTTGAACTTTTTCCCTTTGTCTTCATAATTGAGTCTTCCGGATGTCTTCAGACTCAATATATTTGGATGCTTCTTCAATTAGTCTTCTCTTCTGGATGCTGCTTTTACAGGTTGAAAGTGTTTCCTTTCCAAACTTTAACCAGATACTTTCCTTATGTACTTAGATGTTTTGAGACTTCAACATTAGTCCGGATGACTTGTCTTGGACTTATGTGTTTTTGTTTTCTTCAAACCTCATCCGGATATGTTCTTGAATTGATTCTTCTGGATCATTGTTTCCAACACTATCCATAAACTAAATCAACAATAAAATAATCTAATTATAAGATATTAGAAGCATGATTTCTTTTAAAGTGTCCCCATCGCCCGCAAGTAACTGAAAATAACATTAAAATCGTCATCTTATAAACAAATATTGTACATGAACAGTTTATACTCAACAACCATATAATTTATTTCTCATTTATTTAATCAAGTTATATAATGCATGTTCGCGAGCTTTCAAGCCGAACCTTAAGAGGCTTGGCTTAACTTGTGAATGCCTCGAGCTGATCTCAAACTCGAGCCAAAATTTATCAAGCTAAGCTATAGCTGAGTTCTAACCAAACTGATCTCAAAATGTTTGCAAGCCTTTGAACTTGTTAACATCATTAAGCAAGAGGAACCTTTAAAAGTTCAAAGGAGAGTGGCGATTAGGGATAACTTCAGGGGTCTGTATATACTTAAAACCTTACATTCTAAGATTGAAACCTCTCTTCCCTCACACTTTAGCAATTCATGTTGTTGAACCAAGCACAAGTTTGGACTGACTCAGTGGATGACTCAGCAGTGCTTTAGTTTTGATCATAATAATTAAGTTCAGTTTGAGGTAATTAAATCAATAATGATGTTAAAATAAATAGTCTATAGTTTCAAGGGAGTTAGTAAATTCAAGGGTAGAATTTCAAGTCTCCGCTGACCTAGATATTTGGTTTAACTCTGAGTGGTTTCTGGGCTGAGTACTTACAAAGTCGCTGACTCAGTTTTATTCACTCAACACTTGATATTTAGACTCAGTATCAGCTATGTGTTTATATGTTTGGCTGAGTTATCTTAGGTATGTTAAAGGTACTGACATTACCTTTTAAGGTAATATGGCATCTTTGCTTTTAGTGCTGCTTTTTGCAGTAACAATAATGAGACAAAGATAAAAAGAATTAATGCTTGACAAGACTGAGAATTATGAAGAAAATGACAAAGTCTTCCAAAGCAAAGCTGCATCAAGTCAATTGCTATTTTGAGCAATTCTGCAGATCTACCAACCTTGTATCTCGCACTCTGCAACATGTTAGAAAACTAGAGGGAATGGGATGAAGACATGTGGCAAGTCAGTGCAAGTTCTCTTTAACAAAAGACTGGCATCAAACGATAAAGGATTCAAATTGAAAGCTCAAAGTTCAATCTAACGGATTGAAATGTATGTCACAATGGTGCAATTCTATCTCTTAACGGATTGATTTGAAGAAGCAACGGGTGAATTACTGAGCTGTCAATTTCAGAAGATGCCAAGGCAAGTTCAGCGGCTACTTTCTCAATCCAACTATAAAAGCAGCAAGAAGGCAAGCATTAAAACTTGGTGATTACACCTGAATTTCCCAGAAGCTAAAACTCTATCAAAATTACAAGCTTTAAGGAATTCTAGCAAGAAAAGCACAACTCAGCGAGAATTTGCTTGCAACAAGAGATAATAGTTTAGATCAACTGATTATAATATTAGATCACTTATAACTGGATCAATGTTTCTATAAGTTGAGTCCAGCTCTTATTTTAAACTCTTTTGAGTTGCTGATAGAAGAGGGTATTCTAGTCAGCGGGTAAGCGATTGTAGATTAGAGGGTACTTTCTGTAATTGGGGATTTTGTAAAAGGTTTCTCCGCATAGGGTAAAGGAGTTTAGATTAGTGGATTAAAGCTGAGACATTCTCTCGGGAGTGGATGTAAGCATAGGTTGCCGAACCAGTATAAAAATCTCTGTGTTCTTTACTTATTCGTAATTTCCAGCCATTTCACTCAGCCAGCTGACCTCACTCAGTAGTCCAAGCAATTATCGTGAAAATTTTTTATAAGTTATTGAGTGAGTCTTTCACCCTCCCCCCCTCTGACTCATTAAGTGTACGTATAGGGACCAACTAGTGGTATCAGAGCAGTTCTCAATTCATAGATTTCACAATCTTTGAGACAAAGACCATGGGGTACAAAGGAGAATTCAGTGGAAGAGATTAAGCTTATATTCTACCTGAAGGCATGTCAGTTACCAGGCCTCCTATGTTTAATGGAAAGCATTATACTTACTGGAAGAATAGAATGAAGAACTTCATTCAGTCCCAGAGTATGCATGCTTGGATGGCTATTATTGAAGGGCCCTATATTCCCACCATCGTGAAGAATGGAGTAAAATTAGATAAGTATTCTGATGAATAGGATAGTCAAGACTTGATCAGACTAAAGGAGAATGCAGCTGCTATCAACTATCTTCACTGTGCTCTTGATGGGACTGAGTTTAATCGTGTTTCTGAATGTGAGATAGCCAAGGAGATATGGAAGAAGTTGGAAGTGACTTATGAAGGTACTGGTAAGGTGAAAGAGTCCAAGATCAATATCCTTATGAGGGATTATGAGTGGTTTCATATGAAGCCAAAGGAGGATATTTCTAACATGAACACCAGGTTCATGAATATTGTAAATGAGCTAAAAAGACTTGGCAAGACCTTCACTGAAGAAGAAACTGTTAAAAAGATCTTAAGGAGTTTGACTCAAGATTGGGAAGCTAAGAAGAGTGCTATTAAAGAGGCTTATGATTTGAAGACCTACAAGTTTGATGAGCTAATTGGAACTCTGCTGACTCATGAGATGTCCTTGAAGCAATATAAAGATAAGTCTAAGAAGAACATGTCCAAAGAGAAAGAAAACTCAAGTAGAGCTGTTATACTGAAAGTTGATAATGATGAAGAAGAAGAAGATTCCTCTGAGGAAGGATATCCAGAGGACAGAAAAAGAGGAGATAGCTCTAATGACCAAGAATTTCAGGAGATATCTGGGTAAAGAGAAGAACTTTCAAAAGTTCAGAAAGACAGGCAAGTATAAGAAGGGAGCAGTTGATAAACCACGAAAGGAATTCAATAAGGAGCATAACAAAGATATCAAATGCTTTGAATGTAGTGAGAAGGGGCATATCCAGTCAAAATGTCCTAAAGCTAAAAAGGATAAGTTCAAGAAGAAGAAGAGTAAGAAAGCCCTTGCTGCTACCTGGAGTGACTCTGAACAAGAGTCATCATCCTCAGATGAATAGGCGCATGATTCTACTAATGTGTGTCTCATGGCTAAGGATGATCGAGTTCACTCAGAGTCAGCTAATCAACCAACAACTTCTGCTGCCAGACAGTCAGCTGATCAAAGCAAAGATAAAGGAACACACTCTGAGGTAAATGTTAAACCCCCTTTATCTTCTGATGAGCTTGCTGTAGTACTTAATGATGTTATTAATGTGACTAAGAAGTCAACCAAATACATAAAGTACTTCAGAGAAGGTGTGATGATATATAAGATGTGAACTCTTCTACATCACTTGACATCCTATACCTAATGGAAAAAGTTGAGTACCAAAATGGATATAACAACAAACTCACTAAGAGATTGGATGAGCTAGCTGCTAAAATAACAGCTTTGAAAAAGGTGTGGTTCCTACCTCAACTTAGCAGGAATACTCAGAGTAACCGCACTCATCACTCTGAGAAGGTTTCTCAAAAGAGTAAAGTGAGTAGGCCTAATCCTAAGGCCACATGTAGTTTTTATGGTAAACCAGGACATGCAACGGTCATGTGTAGATACAAAAATGGTTACTATAATGAGTATGACTGGTCAAGGATGACCACCACTAACAAGGGAGGACCCAGCCAGAAAAAGGCATGGGTACCTAAGAAAACTTAACTATTTTACAAGTGAGCCTGAGATCCACTAATGACAGTAGAATGTGGTATTTGGATTGTGGATGCTCGAGGCATATGACAGGTGATGAAAAGCAATTCATCATATTGGAGCGAAGAAGAAATGGAAGTGTTAGTCTTGGAGACAACAAGAAAGGAAAGATTGTTGGCAATGGCACTATAGGTGTAATGCCTTCAATTGAGAATGTGTCTCTAGTAAAAGGCCTAAAGTTCAATTTGCTAAGTGTTGCTCAGCTATGTGACAAAGGCAGAAAAGTGATATTTGACTCAGCGGGCTGCTCAGTCATTGATGTAACTCTGACCAAACTATTCTTCATGCTCCTAGAATTAATAATGTTTATATGTTTGATTTATCCCCTGGCTCCAATGATATATACTTAGTTTCTAAGGAGGAAAATTCATGGCTATGGCACAGAAGGTTAGGACATATCAATATGACCAATCTGTCCAAATTAGCCAGAAATGAACTTGTTGAGGGTTTACCCAATCTAGCCTTTGATAAAGATAGACTCTGCCCAGCATGCCAACTTAGGAAATAATTTAGGAAGACCTTTAAATCCATAGCTGATATATCCTCTTCTCGCCCCCTTAATCTTCTATACATGGATTTATTTGGGCCTGTTGTGCCAACAAGTCTAGGTGATATGAAATACACCCTTGTGGTTGTAGATGATCTGACCAGGTTCACTTGGATTGTCTTGCTAGCTAGCAAAGATGAAACATCTGAATCATTCTCTAGGTTAGCTACCTGGATCATGAATGAAAAAGACCTTAAAATTAATAGAATTTGCAGTGACCATGGAAGGGAATTCGAAAACAGGCAGTTTGAGGAATTCTGTTCTAAGCATGGTATTGACCAAAATTTTTCTGCCCCTCATACACCTAAGCAGAATGGGGTTGTTGAGAGAAAGAATTGTAGAGATGGGTCTTTCTATGCTGAGTGATAACAATCTACCAAAGTATTTCTGGGTAGAGGTTGTTAACACATCTTGTTACATTCTAAATAGGGTTTTAATTTTCCCAGTTTTGAATAAAACTCCTTATGAACTTTGGAAGGGGCGCAAGCCCAAGGTTGGTCATCTCAAGGCCTTTGGTTGTAGATGCTTCATATTAAATACTAAAGACCAATTGGCTAAATTTAACCCCCAAGGTTGATAAAGGCATCTTTCTGGGTTACTCAACATGCAGTAGGGCATACAGAGTGTATGTCAAGAGAACTGGCATCTTAGAGGAGTCTATGCATGTAGATTTTGATTAAACTAATAATGTAGGTAGACAAGCCAGTGATTGTGAAAGAGAAAAAGATCGAGTCAGTGGATTAGTTAGTCAGCCCATAATTATACCTGATCTAGTGTAAGAAAAAGAAGAAGTTGATGCTGACCAGGACCAAACAATCAACTTTGGTGATGATGTAGATGCTCAACAATGACTGTAGCTCAGTGAGATGATCCTGATCTACCAAAAGAAGTCAGAGCAAGAAGAGATCACCCAGTTGACAAGATTCTTAATAATGTGCAAAATCTAGTGCTAACTAGAGGTCAGCTGAATAGAATGATGAGCCACTTAGCATTTGTATCCTTAATTGAACCAAAGAAGTTTGAAGATACAAAATTTGATGACAACTGGATGATTGCAATGCAAGAAGAGCTAGACCAATTAAGAATAAACAAAGTTTGGGATTTGGTGGAGAAACCCAAGGGCAAGTCAATCATTGGCACCAAATGGGTTTTCCAAAACAAGTTAGATAAAGTTGGTAATGTTGTCATAAATAAGGCCAGACTAGTTGCTCAAGGCTACAATCAACAAGAAGGCATCGACTATAGAGAAACCTTCACACCAGTAGCTAGACTTGAAGGCATAAGAATCCTTTATGCTTTTACATCTCATATGAACTTCAAATTACTTCAAATGGATGTGAAAAGTGCATTTCTCAATGGCTATATTCAAGAGGAAGTCTATGTTAGATAGCCTCCAGGATATGAAGACCCTAAATATCCAAATCATATCTTCAATCTAAAGAAAGCTCTTTATGGACTAAAACAGGCTTCAAGAGCTTGGTACAAGAGATAGACTAACTTTTTTATTAGCAAAGGTTATGTCAGAGGGAAAGCTGATACGACTCTGTTTATCAAGAAGAGGCATCAAGATGTGTTGCTAGTCCAAATCTATGTAAATGATATCATTTTTAGAGCAATTGATGAAAAGCTATACAAAGAATTCAGTTAGCAGATGATGAAAGAATTTGAAATGTCAATGGGAGAGCTTAATTTCTTTCTCGGCTTGCATATCAAGCTAGGTGATGATGGAATCTTCATCAGCCAAGCTAAGTATGCTAAGGAAGTACTTAAGAGATTTGACATGGATAAAGCCAAGCCAATGTCAACACCCATGGCTGCTGCCGCTAATACAATTCTGAGTAAAGATGAGGAAGGTAAACCTGTAGAGAGTAAGCTCTACAGAGGTATTATTGGTTCTCTACTTTACTTGACTGCTAGTAAGTTTGACATTCAATATGTTATATATTATTGTGCAAGATATCAAGCTGAACCCAGAGAATCTCACTTAGCTACTGTTAAGAGAATTCTCAGGTATTTGCTAGGCTTTATGGTATCCAAGTAATGCAGACTTCACTCTAAAAGGATACACAGATGCTGACTATAGAAGAGTCAAACTTGAAAGGAAAAGCACCATAGGAGGTTGTCATTTCCTTTGTGACTATCTAGTAAAATGGTATAGCAAGAAGCAAACTTATGTAGCTCTGAGTACAGCTAAGCCTGAGTACATGGCTGTAGGAAGTTGCGTAGCACAACTGCTGTGGATCAAGCAGCAACTGGAAGATTATAGTATAAAGACAAATTGTCTTGAAGTCATGTGTGACAACAAGAGTGCAATTGACCTATCCAAGAATCTAGTTCAATATGGCAGGATGAAGCATGTCAACATTAGACATCGCTTCATAAGGGATTATGTGGTAAAAGGAGAAGTCAAGCTTACATACATTCCAACTAAAGAACAGTGAGTTGATATATTCACAAAGCCTATTGGAAAGGATCAATTTAACACTCTAAAACAGCTGATCAGAATGTCAATCCAATTTGAAGAAATACATTTCACTCTGACCTATTCTAGAGCTAACTAAATTAGGGCACACTCTGAGCTTCAGTAAATAAGGTTAAGTATTTCTTTTACCGCTCGAATTTTGGACACGTCATTAAACTATCACTAGTTATCTTTAAAATTTAATCTTGATAGAAATGGTAGCAAGTTATGAAATAATCCATATTCAGAGTAGTTATCCCATATTTCTAGCCCTCATTAATCCTACGGTATACATTATGGAATCTAACCATTGAATCTTAAGACCATGGATTATGAGTCGTACACGTAGCTTTGCAGGTTTATGAGAAGAATCTTTAGCTATTTAAGGAGAGATTGAGAAAGAGGAAAGGTTATTTTACCAAATTTCCTTCTCTGAAATTCTCATCCTAAAATCCTTAAATTCTCTATTTTTCTCAAAGTAATTTCTATGGAGAGTACATCTAGAAGAGCTTCAGAACCTAGTTTCGAGAATCCACTGTTTGCCTGGGATAAAGATGAGGCATGCTGGTTTACAATAGTAGACCATTGGGCGCAAGCTGCCATTAACATCAAGGATACAGAAGATTTATTCATTCCAGCAGGAACCAGATACACTCCTACTGAGTGGGAAACCCTAAAAGGAACTGTAGTAGATGACCCAACGACAGTTGATATGCTCAGTTTTTCAAGTGACGAATGATTTGGGAGATGGAAATGCCAACATCATCTTTAGGGATTCTTTGAACTTCCCAGCGGCTGTTATGAACAGATTGTAGAGCGCTTTTACCGAGGAATCCATATGGTAGAAGGATTTCCAGATATATTTGTTACTACAATGATGGAAAGAAAGGTGTATGTAATTCCAAAGCTTCTCACTGGGTTACTTGGAATGCAAGGAAAAGGACTCAGACTGCGCGTTGTGAAGGACAAGGAGGAAGACAATGTGGACATCGCAATTGATTTTGAGGTTCCACATGACTATAAAGCAGGAGAACTAATAGCTTCTATATTCTCAAAGGAGGGAAAGCAAGCTCATGAGCTTGTGACCAAATCACTTTTGCCCAAGACTGGCTCTACTGGAAGTTGCTCAAAGTTTGAGAGAGTATTTATCTACGCTCTGACCAATGGGATATGTATCAACTGGCCTTTTGCTATATTGCACAGGTTTCTTAAAGTGTCCAAGAACATGGTTTATGGTCATCTAATTATGGATATATGCAGGGTATATGAGTTGGATATGGAAGGTTGGGCACAAAAGAACAGAATCACTCTGAAAATAATAGAATCAATGATTCTGAATAATGCTTATTTTTATGGGTTGAAAAGTGAAGAAAGACCCAGAAATACCAAGTATATCAAATTGAAGCCGGGCGAAGCAGAGTAAAGGATCCAAGGGCTATTGTGCCTATGAGGAGAATCAGACCTGATGAGGAAGATCAAACTTTGGAAGCTTTTATGGAAAGTGAGATGGAAAGAATAACCAAGCTTAGAGCAGAGAAAGAACGAGGAAAGAAAGATATTAAGAAGGAGGTCAGGAGAGACTCCAAGAAAGAGAAGAAGGGAAGCTCAGTGAGCTCAGCTCTAGTGGCTATTCCAAGAAAATCTAGATTCTCTAAGGAAGTTAAGGATGATAAGAGAAGGGAACTGACTCTAAAGGAGATCGAGGAAGAAAATAAAGCTGAGGCTGAGCTAAGGGAAGAAGCATCTTTGAAGAGAGGAAAGAAAAGGAAAGCAGATTTAACTCAGCTAGATGAAGTGACTACGAAGGGAAAGGAAGCTACATCAGTTCCTATTCCCCAAGTAAGACGGCTAAAGAAAAAGCCCATGGTAAAGAGAGGCACAGGAGTTGTGCAAGATATTGAAGAAGTTGAGAGATTGAAAGCTGCTGAGAAAGAGAGAATTGTTAAGAAGTAGGAGGAGATTGAAGCAATAATAAGAAGAAAGGCTGAGGAAGCAGCAGCAGCAGTAGCAAAGGCTAAGGCTAGTACTGAACAAATTCTTGAAAAAGCAGTAGCTAGCCTAGCTAAGAAGGAGATACCAAAATTTATGGATGAAGTGATAGGTGCGTTGGATGGGATTGATAACCAAGAGGAACAAAAGGATGAAGATGAGGTAGTTGAAGTAGAAGCTAGTATGCTGAACTCTAACCAGCATGTCACATTGACTGCTGAGAAAGTTAAAGAGGCTAGGAAGGAAAGAAAGAGTGTTTAAGAGAATGAAGGTAGTTATTGATGAAGATGAGGGAGATTTGGAAGACAGAGAGGAAGAAGTTATTGTAGTTGAGCACTGAGCTCAGCTGATTGAGAACTCTCAAACTCAGGTCAGCAAGTCCGTTGTTAAAGGTGTAGAGAAGGAGAAGGAGAAGGAAGATGAAGAATTCTTTATATTTCCCACATCCAACCAAACATCACTCTCACCTACCCCTATCTCTAACTTACCCATATCAGATAATCAAACACCATCCTCATCAAACTCAACCCAATCCAACTAAGCCTCTGACCTAAATAACCCAACCACTGACCAAACAATCAATATTTCCCATCTTTCCCCAACAGGATCTCCAGTATGAAAAATTCTATACTTGGAAGGCCCTCCTCCAGTTAGAGGCCCTCCAATTATTGAAGAGATTTCTCAACAACAACAACCATCACAACAATCTCAACCACAACCCCAGCTTAATCCAAATGTTGCTCTATTGGGAGATATAAAGAGGTTGGGAAGAGAGAGATTTCCAGGACTAGGGACAGATGCTGAAATTGATGCTGAAATAGTTGAATCCCTACTGTTTAAGGATGTCCTGAGGAGAATTACTAAGGTTGTTAAGCCAATGAAAGGATTTATAGAAGCAGTTAAGGAAATGAAGGAGCATGTTAAGTCTGTACCTACTCGGTTCTCTCTTGTGAAGGCCATTGTATTCCATACTTTACCTTTATTATCTATTGCAGGTAGGCAGGCAGCTAGTCTGAAGTTGGAGGTTAAAGAGCTAAAGAAGATGATACTAAAAATCTATGAGATCAACTGCAAGGTGCTGAATGATGAAAAGGATTTTTGAAATTTGATGATAGACAAATTCAATCCCTTACTTGAAGCCATGTTGAAGGTGCTAGATGGCTATAGCATTCTGAACAAGGAAAATGATGAAAACACAACTCGCTTAAATGCAGTTGTAGATGGTTTAGATGCTCTGATCATAGTGGTAACCAAAAATCAAGGGATCCACACTGAGTTGAGAAAAGCAAAGGAGGAAGTACTTGAAGGAGTAAAGAACTCAGAGGGAGCTGTGCTAAATGCCTTAAAGAGGCTCAAATTTCAAATGCTCTGAGTAGTGATATTGTAATGACTGATGCTGAACTCGAGCCTAATCTACATCAAAAACTTGGTCACATTAGAGACCAAATCAAGCAAGTTTAAGCTCATGTCCTTAATGATGGAGAAGCCCTGGATAGGATTCACAGTGAAATTTCTACTCATATCAGGAGCACTCATATGCTAAAGCGTATTCTCAGAGAAAATAATCAAGTTAAGGCACTAGCATATCTTATGCAGGTGTCCAAAGAAGGTTTGAATGCTCATTATCAGGTCAACTTGTCTCAATCTCATGCTCTTGTTGGAGTTTTTGCTTTTCTCAGAGAACAAGAAGCTATATCTTAAGAAATTTATGAGCTGCTGGTCCAAAATTTTTCTTCTAATGTGTATAGACAGCTCAAATCTTTTGAAAAGTCTCTGAGCTCATTTGATCATCAAACTCAAGCCATTTTAGATGTAATGGCAATGGGGGAGAAGGATCGCGAGAAGCATGAAAAAGGATCAGAAGGAGAGAGATCAGAGGATTGCTGATTTTTCCTACAACCTGTCTAAGGATCTGGAGCGCTTACAAAGAGAATATCAGGAGACAAGAAAGAGGAAAGGCAAGGAGGTTGCTTTGCCTAAGGAGAAGAAGAGTAGGTGGGACCAATAAGTTTTTGAGGATAGAAGAGCCTATTTAGAAGCCCCGCCAATGCCAAAAGATTATAATAGATTTATTTTGTAATCTGTAGTTCTAAAATGTAAAACTTAGTATAGAATAACTTTTTGTTATCTGTACTCAGTTATTATCAATGAAAGATCACATTTTCTATTCTAAGTTAAGAACTTTTTAACTTCATATATTTTTCTGCCATATACATATGCTCTGATCATTTACAGAAATATATGAGAAGTTGTGAAGGATGCTGAACTCAGAAGACTCAAGAATTATGGAGAGTTAGCATTCACTCTGAGCAGAAGTATGAGTATAAGGTAACTCTGATCTAAACATCTTATTGATTTAATTCTCGCTCAAGTTAATTGCCATTGATCAAAATGGGGGAGATTGTTGAACCAAGCATAAGTTTGGACTGACTCAGTGGATGACTCAGTAGTGCTTTAGTTTTGATCATAACAATTAAGTTCAGTTTGAGGTAATTAAATCAATAATGATGTTAAAATAAATAGTCTATAGTTTCAAGGGAGTTAGTAAATTCAAGGGTAGAATTTCAACTCTCCGCTGACCTAGATATTTAGTTTAACTCTAAGTGGTTTATGGGCTGAGTACTTACGAAGTCACTGACTTAGTTGTATTCACTCAGCACTTGATATTTAGACTCAGTATCAGCTGTGTGTTTCGATGATATGTTTGGCTGAGTTATCTTAGGTTTGTTAAAGGTACTGACATTACCTTTTAAGGTAATATAGCATCTTTGCTTTTAGTTATGCTTTTTGCAGGAACATTAATGAGATAAAGATAAAAAGAATTAATGCCCTGACAAGACTCAGAATTATGAAGAAAATGACAAAGTCTTCCAAAGCAAAGCTGCATCAAGTCAATTGCTATTTTAAGCAATTCTACATATCTACCAACCTTGTATCGCGCACTCTGCAACATGTCAGAAAACCAGAGGGAATGGGATGAAGACACATGGCAAGTCAGCGCGAGTTCTCTCTAATGGAAGACTGGCATCAAACGACAAAGGATTTCAATTAGAAGCTCGAATTTCAATCTAACGGATTGAAATGTATGTCATAACGGTGCAATTCTATCTCTTAACGGATTGATTTGAAGAAGCAACGGGGTGAATTACTAAGATGTCAATTTCAGAAGATGCTAAGGCAAGTTCAACGGCTACTTTCTCAATCCAACTATAAAAGGAGCAAGAACGCAAGCGTTAGAACTTGGTGATTACACCTGAATTTCTCAGAAGCTAAAACTTTGTCGAAATTACAAGCTATAAGGAATTCTAGCAAGAAAAGCACAACTCGGCGAGAATCTGCTTGCAACAAGAGAGAATAGTTTAGATCAACTAATTGTAATATTAGATCACTTGTAACTGGATCAACGTTTCTATAAGTTGAGTCCAGCTCTTGTTTTAAACTATTTTGAGTTGCTGATAGAAGCGAGTATTCTAGTCAGCGAGTGAGCGATTGCATATTGGAGGGTACTTTCTGTAATTGGGGATTTTGTAAAAGGCTTCTCCGCCTAGGGTAAAGGAGTTGAGATTAGTGTCTAAAGCGGAGACACTCTCTCGAGACTGGATGTAAGCACAGGTTGCCGAACCAGTATAAAAATCTCGGTATTCTTTACTTATTCGCAATTTCCAGCCATTTCACTCAGCGGTCCAAGCAATTATCGTAAAAAAGTTTTATAAGTTATTGAGTGAGTCATTCACCCCCCCTCTGACTTATTGAGAGTACGCATAGGGACCAACACGTGTATTAGGCAATGTTCAACCCATTATTCTATATCCTCTACTCTAAACTAGACCTGTTCATGGGCTCGGGTACCCTCCCGGCCGGGCCCGGGCCCGCTCAAATTGGCTAGGCTTGGGCTCTAATTTTTCTCTAAAGCTCGGCTAGGGCCCAAGCCCACTAAAGCCGATGTTTTATGGATCGGGCTTGATTTTTATGTATATACCCAAGCCCGGCCCGATGAATAATAATTATATTTATTAAATATTTATATAGTATATTTAATAATTATTTTGGATTTTTATATTTTAATGTATTGAATTTTTATAATAATGCTATCTATTTATGAAATTATTCAAGTAGATAACGTAATTATAGTAAGATTTGGACATATTTGTATAAAATTTTATCTTTTTTTACTCTTTAAGTATACCAAAAAAATTTTAAAAAAAATTATTTATGGACTTTCTGTCGGACTTGAAAATGACCTCTAAAACCCGGCCCGAGCCGGAAGCTTTAAAGTGTGGGCCGACCCGAGCCGGGCTTGGGTTGATCCCGGCCCGAACCCAACCAGCCCGCCCGACAAACAAGTCTACTCTAAACTCTTTTTCTACAGTATTTACTCTATTTATACAGTTGCTATAGAAAATGACTTCAATTCACTGCTTTATTTTTCTACAGTTTTTACATCTAACAATATTTATTATTATTATTATTATTATTATTATTATATCTATTTTTAAATCTTTCATTAAATAAATTATTATAATTAAATAATAAAAAATAATATTAAAATAATTAACTTTAAATATAAAATAAAATATAAATTATTTTAAATTTAAAATAACTCATACCCTATTTTATACTTAAAGTAGAGTTAGACGTGAACCCTAATCCAAATCCGGCGTTTATTTGGAGTTGCCTCGCGCCAAAAACAAGATACACTAGCCAAAACACAACCAATAGAAACACTCTTTCCAAAACGGCGCCGTTTTTCCTCTGCTTCAATCGTCATCTCCGATCTCCTTTCATCATTATCTTCGAATTTCCATCTCTGCCACCGATCTGTCTTTAATCCTCACCCCTGACCACACGGCGTATCTTAGCACATCGCGCATGTTTGGAAAAAAACAGAGCACAAGCAGATACAAAGCAAGATCCCTGATTATATCTTTGGAACGGGAATTATTCCCTTATTCAACGTAACTTTGTAAGCTTTGATCTGTTATTTTTATTAATTACCTGTGTTGATCCGTGATTACAACAGTTGATTTGATTATCGTGGATTTCTTAGGGATTTTTCTGTTTAGCTGGATTGACACAAAAAAAGTGAATTATATCTCAATGTGCTGAAATAAATTTTGAGGATTTGATTTTATGAATGGTGTGTTTGGTTGCCCTGGAACCATGAGCAACTTTAATTGTCTTTACGAAAATCATTGCTTTCTTTTGATTTAATTAAATTTGTATGGCTCGATATCAAATAACCTCTTGCAATCAAACTCCGTGTAAACGATCGATCATCTAGTTTATTTGGTTAATTTTTTGTGACTGAAGTTGCTTTGTTTCCTTACAGAATTAAAGGGGATATATATAGATGAGAGGACAAGTAATGCCTGAGAGGAGGAAAGCTCCTTCACTGGTTGATCTATGTGTTGATTTAGCAATTGATAATGTAAGGTACCTTGGGGATGTTGGAGAGACAGATTTGCATTTGCTCGATCGCATTTTACCCTATTGTACATTGGATCAGTTGATCCATGTAGAGGAGAGCACACAAGTAATATTGCCTTTCATCATTCGCTAATATGAATGCTTTCGCTTTCCTTTCTTTTTTGTTTGGTGGCTTATTTTTGGCTGATTTATTGGTTTCAGGGGAGAGATCTTAGCCCAGTTACTGATAAACTATGGAAGAGGTTCTATGAGAAGCAATTTGGGGAGAATAATCTTAATGTTGCCCTTGAGAGGATGAGGAAGCATAAAGTTTCCTTTAAATGGAAAGATCTATATCAGGTAACTCTTTTCATCTCCATATATGCATAGATTTCTTTTTTAGTTGACTGGTAAGTGTTTCTTGATAGAGGTTTTTTATGCTTATAGAATTGAGATTAGGAAAATAGCAGAGATATTTTTTTATTGTCAATGACATTAATTAATCGTTAGAAATACCATTTTCTCGCACACAATACTTTCTGACTAGGAGACAACTTTGTAGGCGAAATTGACTGCTATCTCTGAGAAAGAGAATGAAGCTGCTGCCAGACTTCGACAATTATATCAAAAAGAAGATGCAAGTATGTTTTCATCATCTAAAATATGTATAATGTTGTGGATTTTTTGTTTTATAAGCTGTTATTTTTCAGTAAACTAATATCTTGTCTTTGTTTCAAGTAGAATTTTATGTGTATGTTTCTTTGTTGAGTATGCTTTGAATTGGGAATATTGTTTTTGCGAGTTTATACTGTCTGGGCTTCTTTTATTGTGAAGTCACGTATAGCTATTGCAACTCCACTTCAGGGTCAATTGGAAACAACCTCTTTGTAATTACAGGGGTAAGGTTGCGTACACCCGACCCCCCCTTATTGTGCGGGAGCCTTGTTAGGAATTGGGATAATGTTGTTTTTATGTGAACAATCTTATGTATGCTTGCCTCAATAATCATACAAATTAGAATCCAATTATGCATTGAAATGTAAGTAGAAGGTTGATGATGTATTAGTTAGATGGTTTGGAGTTGTCAACATTTTCTTATAGCTAATATGTAAACCAAAAAAGTTCAAATATGTTTCTCTGTCGAATCTTATAGCTGAATCAGGTGAAAACTGAGGCAGTGCAAGTTCCTTTGTGTTCACACATATTCAAAATTTTGATATATTGTTTTAACTTTTGTAGAAAAACAAAGTAGGCAAATTCGTCTCTGCACAAAGGTTCCTCCAGGCACTAAAAGAAGCTTTTTTGGTAAATTTTCTTTATTCTATCCATGATATTGGCAGCTTTATAAGTCTCTGAAGCTTATTTTGCTTTGAAATTTTGGTTTAGGTAATGGACCAGGATACAATCTTTCCCATGTTAAGAGCAACATAATGAAGAAATCAAAAATAGATTTCCTTAAGAGGTAATATTATCATTTGCAAATGATGCTTCTAAGTATTTTGCAGAATTTCAACTTGATGCGATTGATTACTTGAATATGAACCTTATAAAATGTCCACATGCATTGAGTTTCCTATTTTAGAACGTAGGAAAAAAAAAGATATTCCAATTTTGTAAAAGATGGAAATGAGGTTGTTGTACTTTGGTTATTGCAGCCAGGAAGTGAAAAATATTGCAGCGATGAAGAAAATATCTGTGCAAAGAAAAAACAGGTAATGCTGGTTTACGGTTGGCTGTTTACATGTATTATAATGTAATACTACACAGAATGACTCATGCCATGCCGCTCGTTTTCTTACAGTTCTTCTCCTGTGATGAAGCCGCCTGCTTCCTTTTCGGGTAAAAGTTCTGCTTCATCTTCTAGTTCTAGACAAACAAGTTCGCCTAGAGGAAAATTCTAGGAACATGGAAACCAAGACTTCAGATGTGTATACAATTCAAGCCATTACTATCTATTTGTTTGAGCTTCTGTTCATTTGAGGTTGAAATTCAGAATAATTCAGCTCGAGCTGCTGTATTGATTTACTTTTCTGCATTTACATCCACCATTACCGAATTTCGTTTACTTTCCCACAAGTTACCTCGAGTATCTACCGTCATTTTTTACGTTTTGGTCGGCAACTATATGCTAATTCTGTGAGATGATATATTGCAATTTACTCCCTCGTTGTGTATAGCTCTAATGTTTTAAAAAGCCTTAAGGGCTTCCAGCGCCTAGGTGGAGCCTGAGCGGAGCCTAGTCCGTATCTAGGCGGATAGGCATGTTAACGAGACGAGTCGAGCCGAGCCGAGCCGAGTTTTGGCCTGTTCGTATTCGTTTATTTAATTTTTAATCGAACACGAATCGAGCCGAGCTCGAATTCGAGCTCAAAATTCTGTTTATGTTCATTTATTTAAGTGTTCATTTGTTCGCGAGCTGTTTACAAATAACTCATTTATTTTGTTCGTGAATAGTTCGCTAATTTGTTCACGAATAACATTGTCAATTCAATACATAATTTAAAGTGTGCTATAAAATTAGGTTGGGTAATGTTATACAACAAACAACAACATTACCTCAATGGCTCCCGCACAAACGGGGTAGGGGGGTCGGGTGTACGCAATCTTACCCTTGTAATTACAGAGAGGTTATTTCCAATTAACCTTGAAGTGGAGTTGCAAACAACTATCCGTGACATCACAATAAAAAGAAGCTCAGACAGTTTAATGAATCATTTTGCTTTAGTCCATTATAATTTAAAGCCAAAGAATGATGAATCTTTGACTCCATCGAAACAATGGACAAAGTTGGGTAACGTTATACATATACTTATTGTATTAGTCTAATTTTATATAGTCATATTTTATTTTAATTCTATAAAATTTTATTTTGATATGTAATTATAATAATCGAGTTAGTTCACGAACATTTATCGAGTTAGTTCACGAACTTGTTCACAAACCTCTAATCGAGTTTGTTCACGAGTTAACGAGCCGAGCTTTGACTTGTTCATGTTCAGTTCATTTATAATTCGAGTCATAAAATCATGTTCACGAACTGTTCATTTATAAATCGAGTCGAGCCAAATTGAGCTTTTATCTAGCCGAACACCGAGTTGTTCACAAATGGTTTTGTTCATTTACAACCCTATAGGCAGATATGTGATTCTTTTATTTTTTTAATATTTGTTAATTGATAAAAGTATAATTTCAACTAAAAATAAATTATAATATAATAATATATTACAAAAACATAGTTTAGCATATAATAACATAAGTCTTAATCGATTCTTACATGAAAACATATCAACTCTAAAATAAATTCCTTAAAAACGCATATCCTCACAATTTTTTTTGATTTATAGCGTACTATTTATCGGTTTGAGATTTAAAATGAGAACTATACGGTAAGAACATGTTGAACTATAATTATTATAAGTATTGATATCTAAAAAATTGCGGAAAAAGTCGAATTAAGCAGTACCTAGACGGTAATATATCGATCCAACCCATGAGAAGGCAAGCTCCAAAGTAGGCCCTAGGCGGAGCTAGGTAGGGTTTTTCAAAACAGTGCTTATAAAAGTAATTTGCTTAATATGTAATTCTTCCTCAGTACTTCTCACATTATTTCTTTATTTATATTTTTTTCAAACCCTCTTGGCAAAAAAAAAATCAGATACCACCTTAAACTTTTAAAAAAGTTCTAACTAATTCCTTAAATCAGGCAAAAGTGCACCAGTTTATCCCCTCATTGCCACGTGTGAGCTTCTGATTTCTTTAACTTTTTAAAGATAGCTTTTTCCTAATTTTCCTTTCTCCAATCAAAAACTAACACGTGACAATGAGGGAGCAAACTGGTGCACTTTTACCAAGTTCATGAGGCTAGTTGAAACTTTTGAAAGTTCAAGATGGTATCTGATTTTTCGTGGTCTTTTTTTTCTGCAAGGACTATAGAATTGTAATATAACAAATATAATAATCTAAATTTAACAAATATACATTTGAACTTCAAAATTAGTCCAGATTTCAACGGAGGAAATAAAAGAAAAACATCTATTAGACATATCAAGTTGATTCTAAACTAAATTTCCTCTCCCTCCATTTTTAATCCTCCATGGTGCTCGGATTTCATATTTTCTTTCCCCTTCTTCCATTTTCGGTAAAAAAAGTTGCTCATTAAAATTTTCACACAAAGATTCACATGAACCAAGTTATTTCTACATATGCGATTCAAACCATTTAAAAATCTGCTCAGATTGCAAGCTTGTCATCTCATGATACGCGAAAGCAAGATTAAGTTCCTCCTGCACATGCTGAACCAAATTCTTGTCCAACACAAGCTCACTACTTTCCTTTAAAGCTGCTTTCCAAGGCGTTGCACGCCCATCTTTTTTCATGTATCCCTTCCTATCAACAAAACCCTTTTCTCGAAACACCTTAAAAAGCTTCGAAGACACTGTTCGATCAATTCCCGGAATTCTATCAGCTAAAAGACTCTGCGATAGTGGCAACTCTATACACTCAATCTCAGCAACATCTATGCCTTTTTCCTTTAAAACTTCTACAAATTCACTTATTTTTTGCTGCCTATACAAATCTTTTGGCATATGCACAAATAGAGTAGCCGGGTAGTTTTCGGTAATTTCAATTCCATCAAATACCCCTTCAGCAATCATGAGTACTATGCTGTTAAATTTCATTATTGTGGCAAGTGCCGAAACAAAGTACCCACCCGACGAGGCCCCTAAAGCTACAATCGGAAGCTTCTCGAGTTTATTCTCGTGAAGCCACCATTTTATGATATCCTTAACGATTTCCATTTCCTCTGCAAAAGTCCAGCACCTGCCTGCACTTGATATGGCAAGAACAGCAAATTTATGAGCAAGACCGTTAAGAACGAGTTGCCTTTCCTCAGGCAAACCAACACATTTATGGCAGCTCGGTGATCTATCCCAAAAGTTGCCGGCTTTGCCATTGCATCCATGAGCCAAAAAGAGAACAGCTTTGGATGAATCGGGTATTTGCCATATAATATCTGTTCCATTTCTGAAATATATTGTTGGGTTTAGGTTTAACTGTAGGGGATTGAAGGAATTTGGCTTTTGGGTTTTGATTGCGGATCCAAGAGGAGGGGATTCTTTATTGTGATTGTGTAATAACAATAGAAGAAACAGGAAAACTATGACTAGAGAAGGGACAAGAATTGCAAACCGACAATTTTGATATCCATGCCATGACTTTGATTTACCTCCACGCTTCAACATTACTGAAAGAGAGAGCTCAGAATTAACAAAACACAACTGTGAACAATGGCCTAACGCACCCCAAAAGGTACCTCAAAGGGCCACAATGCTCAAGCCTCAAGCAATGTGAGATATCCAATAAAAGCTTCTCAAAAAAGGGACAAAAATGCAATGCCAAAGTGACATTAACACTAGACATGAATCATGCAGGTCTATTTGAACAAGAACATGGAGATTCTCTATGTGGTGATTGCAAGCTAATGATCACATATTCCACAGAACAAAAACTTGAAAGTGGAAATATTGTATATAAAACCTCATGATTTGTCAATTGTCAACTGCCAAGCAAGAAACTCAGATTTGCCTCTAAAAGAACAGTAGTTCTTTAGTTTTTAATAATTACATTAGTTCATAAGCAATAAGAACTGTCACAGTTTCTTCACAACAACAAAGTACAAACTCATCTCTTATTCAATTAAAACTCAACAACACAAACACAGGATCACACTAAAAAACAACATTAACCAAACAACAGAGTTTTGAATTTATATCTTTCAACCAAAATCAAGTCTCTTAACTACGGAAGCCAAAAATTATTTAGGAACAAGCTTTTTATTATGGATATGGACATAAGTCATTGGACCATCGCTGTAGAAAATTGTTGATAACAATGATAAGTGAACTGAAAATGGAACAGAAAAAAAAGCAAGTTGAAGAAGGGACAGTAAAGAGTACCAATCGTAATACTTGAGCAAACACGTCAAACAGCTGGTTAGCCTGAAGGCGAAGGCAGATGGTGTCTTCAAAATCAAAGTGAACTAGGAGTTACCTGCAACACAAAATCGAAGTAAATTGAGGCAAATTCAAAACTCAAAATTCTCAGCTCAATCGGTAAATGTAGACTCAAAACCTAAATATAAATGAAAAGAGATCGAGCGTAGCTCAAATAATGATACCTCGTGTGCCGCGATGCTAAAAAGTGAAATTCTCATCAATCACATAGAGAGTTGAACTGCGGAGCCAGAAGAAGAAATCTCGGTAATGTCAACAACGCAAAAGACAACGAGATCTGAAATAAGATTTAGAATTGCAGACTGAGTGAGAGATGAAATTCAGAAATCGTGAAACGTTTGTACAAGATGAAATGAGAATGTGGAATTTTGGGAAAGACGAACATGGGCTAGGCTTCCTGTTTAGTATCCAAGTTTCTTCAAAAGGCCCAACTTCTATGAAAAGGCTTAGGCACTAACCTTTTGGCCGCAATTCAATTCAATTTAATTTAGATCACTTCAATTAAATTTAATTTATTTCAGTTCAGTTCAAATCTGTATAGTTATAAATTTATATTAAAATTAGTTCAGTCAATTCACTTCAATTCAATTTAACTTTTAAAAGTTAAAAATAATATGACCTTAATTTGTAGTAGTGCTTTATTATTAAATCAAATGTTGTAAGAGTAATTTTTCTATAAACATATACCCGCACACAAAGAGACGCAACAATGTAACAAAAGTAAAACTAGGTGGTATAATTGGATTTGTAAAATATATAGAGATAGTGGTGTACTTAGTCAAATCTGTTTGAGGTTATGTATATAAACAATTTAAATTTTTAGATATAGTTTAGTTTGGATGATGGATATTGTAGTTAATTGGTTTGATTCTATTATGTGTAGTTTAACTAGTTTTAATCACATATTTTAAGTTAAGGATAGGAATGAAAGTGTTATATTTCATGGTTTTGAAAATCGGACCGGACCGGTCGGTCGGATTGGGTTTGATCGGAATCGGTGTTTGGTTTGGTCCGGTTTGACTAGATTCTTAATATAGTCAAGAATCGATCAATGACGGGTTGAACCGGACGGTTTGATCAAAAATCGATCGGTTCAACCAATGACCGGTTTTCGGTTCTCTTAAATCATGTTTTTTAAAAGATTGTCGGTGGTGGATTGAACATAAAACCTCTAACATATGTTTCAATACATGCTCTACCAACTGAACTACCACACACAAGTGATAAAATTTTCTCCTTATATATCTTTATATTATATATTGTTAATTTTTAAATTATTTTAATAATATTTTATTATAAAAAAATCATAATAAATATTTTTTTTATTTCATATACTACACATTTTATTAAATTTAAAATATTTCTTTCAATAACAGCTTTGAGTGTTTTTCATAACGAAATAACATATAAATTTTTTAAATAACGTTACTCTAAGTTTTTTATTAAATTTATATTAAATGGATATATAATTTTTTTTATTTTACATATTGTATATAAATTCTAATTCTTTTAATGCGTAATTTTTATATATCATAAATCAAATTTATTAACTTTTTTTATCCAATCTATACAATATTGAATTCTTTCATTAGATTATATTAGTTATTATCTTGTATTTTTTTTATTTGAAATATAACTTTAAATTACAAAATATTTTATTTAATATTATTAATTTTTATAATAGTATAACTTATATTACATGTTTAATATCAAATTATATAAAATATTTAGTATTTTTACATGTTTTAAGAAAATTCGGTTCGACCACTGATTTAATCCAATTATACCTTAAATCCATGAACCACTGCCTTTACCGATTCGGTGGCCGGTCCGGTTCCGAAAACCATGTTATATTTGCATAAAAAAGCACAAACGTGATTCATATGATTGATTTAATATCGAGGAAAGACAAATTTTCAAACAGGTTGGTGTTTCAAAGTTAAAATTCTCTTGTTAGAGGAGTGCCGTGGATCATTATTATAAGGTGCAATGTACAAGAATTTCATTGCTGTTTAAAGAGTTGTAATTTGTTAGACAATACTACGAAATTTAAATGAGACATGTGGTTTTGCATTAAAGTTGAGTGCCAAAGATTAAATTTGACAAACTCATATTATATGTTGATATAAATGAGGTTTGAGACATACCTATTTTAATGGAAAATTATATAAAATGTATCTTTTATGACATTTGTATTTATAAAATACATCTTTTTTAAAACTTATTTATTATATATTTTTTTAATAAATTAATTCATACTATACACCCACTCCAATTTTCAGTTATTTTGGGAATCCATATTTTATAGGAGATCAGGATTTGATCATCTTCCAGCATTCAAATTTCAATTTCTTCCCTTTCTCATTTTTTTAATTAATGACTAATTCAAAATATGATTTCTTTCATATCTCATATCTGATTTCTTTCCATTTAATTTCTAATTTATTTCTTCCCTTTCGATTTCATTCTATTCAATATTCAAAATCTGATTTCTTTCTTATCTCAATTTTGATTCGAATTAATTCGCTTTTGTTTCCTTTTCGATTTCTTATTTTCAATATTCAAAATCTGATTTCTTTCCTATTTGATTCGAATTAATTCTTTTTTTATTCCTTTTCAATTTCTATTTTCCCTTTCTTTCCGATTTCTTCCTTTTAACGCCTGCAATAACCATTTTTTCGATTCTGAAGTGCCAATTTTTCTGATGTCAGATTGTCATGAAGCACCCATTATGTACACAATCGTATACTGTCAACCGTATATTGATATACAGTACTTGATACACAATTATTTAATACTGTATATTATTATGTAAATATTCTATATACTGATATATAGTATTTACATAAATGAAACTGTATACTGTCAACCGTGTATTGATATATAATTCTTCATGGTAAAGATTAAATTTGACAAACTCATATTATATGTTGATATAAATGAGGTTTGAGACATACATATTTTTGATATATCGGTCGATTAAGTTAGTTCATCTTATTTTGTCATTCATAAACGTGGAACTCATTGCTTTCCGGATGGGCTTTGGAACGGTGGCAAGAGGTGGGAAAGCTCAAGTCTCTAGCTAAACTCATTGATCTATATATTAATATGTTCTATAAAAGTATATAAATGAAAATTGAAAAATAATTTAAATTAATATATTTAAGTTTAAATATATATTTATAATATTACACCAATTATTATAATATTTTAATATTTCTATATTTTAACTATTCACTTTAAATATGATTTCGAATTTGTGATCTCTAAAGTTCATAATTTTAATATTGACAAGACTTCTACTATTATTGAAATGACTATTTATTTACATATTTAAAATTGAAATTTATTGTTGGACCTCGTGCCAAAGAAATATTGATATGTCACCTCAAGTAGTTTTTGCAATTATTCAAAGCAACATAAACGGTTAAGGTTAGGTTTCACTATGAGTTTTTTTAGCTTTTTCTAGCAGTTTATTTGAAAAGCTTTATTTTTAAGTTTTTTTTAAAATTGTAGATTTGATTTTAAAAAAAATAAATTAGACAGTTTCTAATTAATTAGTATGAAAGATCAAAATATATTATTCAAAGCTAAAATATGTAGTACTATTAAAAGTTTGTGAGAACAACTTATTTTAAAAGCAGCTCAAACAATAATAGCAAACTAGCCCTAAGTAATCGGCTAAAAAAAATCAAATAATCATCGATATTTCCTGCTTAATCTAGAACATTTTGTAGTATTAGTATAAAAGGGGAAATGTATGGAAATACCACTTTTATATGATTTTTTCTGATTAACCTAATTTTTTTCTTTATCTTTTTAACACTTTTTAGGTTTTATTTGTATTTTTACCATATTTATCTATTCCCCTTACTATAACATCCTTTCTCATATTTAATTTAATTTTCATAACTTAAAATAATTATATCTCACAAAAAATTTTTGACATGAATCTTTAGAATATTTTATTCGTCTTATTTTTATCTTTAAAATAATATCCATTGTGAATATTGTTAGATCAAAAAAATTATCGCTGTCTTATACTATTTTTTACTACCTTTATACGTCATAAGACTTTCTCTACTTTAAAGAGAACAATATTGCTCATGTTTTATATTATATACCCAGAAATAAATAAAAAAACTCGTGCTATAAAGTCATTATTCCACTCTTATACCAGGTATAAGGCATTCACGAAAAAGTGGTAAAATTGGTATAAGACTGCGATAAATTTTTTTTGCTTAAAAATATTCAATATGGATTTTTTTAAAAGATAAAAATAAGATGAACCAAATATTCTAAAGGTTCGTATTGAAAAATTAACAATTTGTGAGATATAGTCATTTTAAGTTGCAAAAATCAAATTAAATAGGAGAGAGAGTTGTTACAATGAAGGTTCTGATATTCCGTAAAAGCAAAATCTAAAATTTAAAATGTCGTAATTATGAAAGAGTGTAGGTAATTAAGAGAAGTGAAGTTTTTATGATAGAATTTACAAAATGTGGTTGGTATTTACAAAATTGAAGTCCCAAAATCTTGTATTTGGCTAAGTTGTCCTACTATAAAAAGACTCCTTTCAACAGATTGGAAATTTTGCTATCGAATGAATTGAAGAAGAATTTCCGTTCTCCCTCTTAGTGTTCTGCTTTTGAGCTTCTTGTTGGTCACTATGCGTACACTCAATGAGTCAGAGGGGGTGAATGACTCACTCAAAAACTTATAAAACTTTTTCGCAATAATTAAGAGCTCCGCTGAGTGAGATCAGCTGGCTGAGTGAAATTCTGGAAATGCTTTAAAGTAAAGGACTCAGAGATTTTTATACTGGTTCGGCAACCTGTGCTTAGATCCAATCCCGAGAGAGTGTCTCGGCTTTAATCCACTAATCTCAACTCCTTTACCCTAGGCGGAGAAGCCTTTCACAAATTCCCCAATTACAGTAAGTATCCTCCAATACCCTTTTCTATCAGCAACTCACTAAGAGTCTAAACAAGAGCTGGATTCAACTTATAAAAACGTTGATCCAGTTACAATAATCAAATATTACAATTATATGATATATTCTATTCTCTATTGTTCTAAAGTAGATTCTCGCTGAGTAGTGCTTTCTTGCTTGAACTTTTTTAAAGCTTGTAAATTGGCAGAGTTTTAGCTTTTGAGAAATTCAGGTGTAATCACCAAGTTCTAACGCTAGCCTTCTTGCTCCTTTTATAGTTGGATTGAGAAAGTAGCCGTTGAACTTACTTTGGCATCTTCTAAAATTGACAACTCATCTATTCACCCATTGCTTCTTCAAATCAATCCATTAAGAGATAGAATCACACAATTGTGAGATAGAAAATCAATCTGTTAGATTAAGATTCGAGCTTCAATTTGAATCATTTGTCGTTTGATGCTAGTCTTCTGTTAGAGAGAACTCGCACTGACTTGCTACGTGTCTTCATCCAATTCCCTTTAGTATTCTGTCAAGTTGCACAGTGTGCGATATGATGTTTGCTGATCTGTAGAATTGCCCAAATTGGCAAATGACTTTTTGCAACTTGATCATGGAAGACTTTGTCATATTCTTCATAAATCGGAGTCTTGTCAAGGCATCAATTCTTTTTGTCTTTGTCTCATTAATGTTCTGTAAAAACCAACACTAAAAGCAAAGATTCCATTTTACCTTAAATGATAAAGTCAGTACCTTTGACAGACTAAAAGTAACTCAGTGAAATATAATACCATAAAGCATAACTGATACAAAATCTAAATATCAGGAGCTGAGTGAATATTACTAAGTCAGCGACTAAAGTAGATACTCAGCCCAAAACAACTCAGAGTTAAACTAAATAGCTAGGTCAGCGGAGACTCGAAATTCTACCCTTAAATTTACTAACTCCCTTACAACCATAGACTATTTATTTTAACATCATTATTGATTTAATTAGCCCATTCTTAACTTAATTGTTATGATCAAAACTTAAGCACTACTGAGTCATCCACTGAGTTAGTTCTAACTCGTGCTTGGTTCAACAATCTCCCCTCATTTTGATCAATTGCAATTAACTAAGCGAGAATTAAATCAATAAGGTATTTAGATCAGAGTTACCACATACTCCTGCTTGATATGTCTTTGTTCAACATCTTCAATATACTCAGAGTGAATGCTAACTCCCCCATAATCCTTGAATCCTCTGAGTTCAGCATTCCTCAATACTTCTCATATATTTATGCAAAAGATCAATAAATATATGCAGCAGAAGAATATAAGAAGTTAAGAAGATCTTAACTTAGAATAGAATAAGTAATCTCTTTTATAGATGAATAACTTAAGTACAGATAGCAAAGAGTTAATCTATACTAAGTTTTACAATAAGCTCTAACGATTACAAAATTCTATTTTATTTCGGCAAAGGTGGTCCTCCAAGATTTGCTCTTCTATCCTTATAGACATGTTGATCCCATCTTAACTTATTCTCTTTTGGTAGCGCAATCTCCTTGCCTTTCCTCTTCCTTGTCTCATGATATTATCTCTGAATGCGCTCCAGATCCTTGGACAGATTATTTGATAATTCAGCTATCCTCTGATCTCTCTCCCTTTCCTTCTACTCACGCTTCTCGCGATCATTCTCCCCTATTGCCATTGCATCCAAAATAGCTTGGGCTCGATGATCAAACGAGCTCAGAGATTCTTCAAAAGTCTCGAGCTGTCTATAGACATTGTTGAAAAGTTCTGCACTAACAACTCGTAGATCATAAGGCGAATAAGCCTACTAAAGCGCGAGATTGAGACAGATTGACCTGATACTATGCATTTAGTCCTTCCTTGGATATATGGGTGAGACTGGCCAGAGTCTTCGCTTGATTATTCTCTCTTAAAATCCGCTCTAGCATGGGAGTGCTCCTAATATGAGTAGTGACTTCTTCATAAATTTGATAAATTGCTTGACCATCGTTGATAATGTCTAAGTGAATAGTCTTGATTTGATCACGAATGTGACCAATTTTCTGATGAAGTGTACGTTCCTGCTCAGCATCTGCCATTACAATGTCACTATTTAGAGCATAAAAAATATTCAGCCTCTTCAAGGCGTTAAGCACAGCTCCCTTTTAGTCCTTGACTCCTTTCAACATCTCTTCCTTCACATGTCTTAACTCAGTGTATAGACCATGATGTTTGGTTACCACTGTGATTAGCGCATTATTGCCATCAACAACTGAGTTCAAGCGAGTTGTGTTATCATCATTCTCCTTGCTCCATATCCTATACCCATCGAGGACTTTCTGCATAGCTTCCAATAGAGGGTTGAATTTATCAATCATTGAGTTCCTAAAATCCCTCTCATTATTCAGCACTTTGCAGTTACTCTCATAGATCTTCTCTATCTTTTTCTTGAGTTCTGCAACTTTCATCTTCAAATAGCCAGCTTGCCTACCTGTAATAGATAATAAAGGTAACACATCGGATATAATTACCTTCACCAACGAGAACTGAGTAAGGACTGACTTGAAGTGGGCTTTCATCTCCTCAATAGCTTCTAGAAAACCTTTCACTGGCTCCACAGCCTTTCCAATACTCCTCAGGACTACCTCAGATAATAAGGACTTAGCTATTTCAGCATCTATTTTAGCATCTATCCTCAATCCTGGAAATCTGACTCTCCCCATTTTCCTTATATCTCCCAACAACTCTGCTTGGGGGTTAAATTGGGATTATGGTTGTGGTTGTTGAGGTGGTTGTTGTTGTTGTGGTTCTTCAGGAACCTATTCAATAACTAGAGGTCCTATGATTATTGAAGGTCCTTCCAAGAGTAATGGTTCATGTGCTGGAGATCCAACGGGTGAAAGGTATGGAATGATGGCTGTTTGGTTAGAGACTGGGTTATTCTGTTAGTTAGAGATGGATAGAGATGGTATTTGGGTTTCAAGTAAAGGTATGGCAAAAATGGTTGTAGGTGTGAGAGGTGTTTCAGGTATAGTTTTTGGGAAAATGAATGGCTCTTGATTCTCCTCCTCCTTCTCTTTATCACCTTCAATAGCGGACTCACTGACTTGAGTTTGAGATTCCTTAGTCAGCTGAGCTCCGTGCTCAACTACATCTTCCTCCTTATCCTCCAAATCATCTTTATCTTCATCTTCATCTATCACCACCTTCATCCTCTATAACAGACCTCTCTTCCTCTCCTTCGTTGCTTCTTTAATTTCTTCAGCAATCAAACTGACCTGCTGGTTAGACTTATGCACATTAAACTCAACAACTTCAACTTCCACTACTTATCTTCCTCTTCCTGCTCTTCCTGATTCTCAATACCTTCAAGAGCACCAATCATTTCCCCCACAACTTCAGGAATTTCCTTCTCAGCTAAGCTAGCTACTGTAGATTGGAGAATTTTCTTAGTATTAGCCTTAGCTCTTGTTGCTGCTTCCTCAGCCTTTGTCCTAATCTCAGCTTCAATTTCCTCTTGCCTTTTCCTGATTCTTTCTTCCTCAGCTACTTTCACTCTTTCTACTTCTTCTAAATCCTAGACTATTCCAGTCCCTTTCCTTACTATTATATTCTTCTTGGGCTAACATGCTTGGGGAATAGGGACTGATGTAGCTTCCTTACCTTTAGTAGTCCCCTCATCTAGTTGAGCTTCATCAACCTTTCTCTTCTTCTCCCTCTTCAAAGGCATTTCTTCTTTTAACTCCTCTTCAGCCTACTTTTCTTCCTCAATCTCCTTCAGAGTCAGCTCATGAGGCTTTTCTTCCTTAGTTCCCTTTGATAATCTAGTCTTTTTAGGAACTGGGGCAGCTAAAGGAATAGAGCTCGATAAGCTCCATTTCTTTGCTTCCTTCTTGGAGTCTCTCCTGACCTCCTTCTTCACAGCCTTCTTCTCAATCATATCCTCTCCTCTCTAAGCTCTAAGCTTGGTAATCCTCTCAAGCTCGCTGGCCACAAAGGCATCCAAGTTCAAGTCCTCCTCTTCAGGCTTGATAGGCTTCATCTTCATTATAGCCTTTGGATCCTTTACTCTGACTTCTCCCTTCTTCAGCTTAATATACTTCGTGTTGGTAGGTTTCTCATTACACTTAATTCTGTAAAAATGAGCACTGCTGAGAATCCTGGATTTAGTTATCTTCAGCTAAATGTTACTCTTAGCCGCCCATCCTTCCAAATCAAGTTCATAAGCCCTGCATATGTCCATCACTAGGTGTCCATATACCATGTGCTTGGTGACCTTTAAAAATCTGTGCAGAATAGCCATGGGCCTATTAATGCTCATATCATGGGTCAGAGCATAGATTAATACCCTTTCAAACTTATAACAGCTTCTAGTAGAGCCAGTCTTGGGCAATAGAACCTTAGTAACAAGCTCATATGCCTACTTCCCTTCTTTTATGAACTTTGAAGCTATGAGTTCTCCTGCTTTCTAATCATCAGGAACCCCATAGTCAATGGGGATATCCACATAATCCTTATCATTTATCACTCGCAGTCTGAGCCCTCTCTCTCTCTCTCTCATCCCTAGTAGTCCAGCAATCAATTTGGGGGTAACATAGACTTTCCTTCGCATCATGGTGGTAACAAACAAATCCTTCTGACCTTCTTCCATATGAATTCCATGGTAGAATCTCTTCACTACCTATTCGTAACAACCACTAGGAATCTCAAAGAATCCCCTGAGATGATGTTGTCACGTCCATTTGCCAAATCTCTCATTGCTTAAGAAACTCAACATAACTACAGCAGTTGGCTCCTTCACTTTTGCTCATTCGATAAAACACCATTTGGTAGGAGTGTATCTAGTTTCTACTGGAATATTCAGTTCTTCGATTTTGTTGATTCCTACTGCCATTTGAGCAGTATGTTCTCTAGCAATAACCCAGCAAGTATCCTTCTTATCCCTCATAAATTGTTTAGATTTTCTTTCTGATGTACTCGCCATTGAAGTAGCTTCATGAAAGATTAGAGAATTGTGGATTTAGAGAAAGAAATACAGAAGAATAAATTTGCTAAAGCAACCTTTCTTCTTTCTGAATTTCTCATTAAATAGCTAAGGTCTCTTTACTAGTTCCCACAAAGCTACGTGTACGACTCATAATCCATTGTCACAAGATTCAACGGTGAGATTGTACATAGTATACCATAGGGTTAATTAAAGTGAGAAACACAGGATAACTACTACTAAATATGGATTGTTTCATAACTTGCTACCATTTCTATCAAGTTTAAATTTGAAAGATAACCGGTGGCAATTAATGACGTGTCCAAAATTTAAGCGGCAAAAAGAAATACTTAACCTAATTCGTAGAAGCTTAGAGTGTGCCCTAATTTGGTCAGCTTCAGGATAGGTCAGAGTGAGATGTATTTCTTCAAGTTGGATTAGACATTCCGATTAACTCTCTCAGAGCGCTGAATTGATCCTTTCCAATGGGCTTTGTGAATATGTCAGCTCATTGTTCTTCAGTAGGAATGTAGGTGGCCTTGGCTTCTCCTTTCAACACATGATCCCTTATGAAGTGATGTCTAATATTGACATGCTTCATCCTTCCATGTTGAACTGGATTCTTGGGTAGGTTAATTGTACTCTGTTGTCACAGATGACTTCAAGACACTTAGGCTTTATACCATAATCCTCTAGTTGATGCTTGATCTATAGCAGTTGTGCTACACAGCTTCCAGCAGTCATATACTCAGCCTCAACTGTACTCAGAACCACAGGAGTCTGCTTCTTGCTATACCATGTTACTAGATAATCACCAAGAAAATGACATCCTCTTGTGGTCCTTTTCCTTTCAAGTTTGTCTCTTCCATAGTCAGCATCTGTGTATCCTCTCAGAGTGAAGTCTGCATTATTTGGATAACATAAACCTACATCAATAGTTCCTAGTAAATACCTGAGAATTCTCTTAATAGCAGCTAAGTGAGATTCTCTAGGGTCAGCTTGATATCTTGCACAATAACATACAGCATATTGAATGTCAGGCCTACTAGTAGTTAAGTAAAGTAGAGAACTAATAATACCTATGTAGAGCTTACTCTCTACAGGTTTACCTTCCTCATCTTTACTCAGAATTGTATCAGTGGCCATAGGTTTTGACATTGGCTTAGCTTTATCCATGTCCAACTTCTTGAGTACTTCCTTGGCATACTTAGCTTGGTTGATGAAAATCCCATCATCACCTTGCTTGATTTGCAAGCCAAGAAAGAAATTAAGCTCTCTCATCATTGACATTTCAAACTCTTTCTTCATCTGCTGGCTGAACTCTTTGTATAGATTTTCATCAGTTGCTCTAAAAATGATGTCATCAACATAGATTTGGACTAGCAACACATCTTGATGCTTCTTCTTGATAAATAGAGTTGTATCTGATTTTCCTCTGACATAACCTTTGCTAATAAAAAAGTTAGTCATTCTCCCATACCAAGCTCTTGAAGCCTATTTTAGTCCATATAGAACCTTCTTCAGCTTAAAGACATGATCTGGATACTTTAGATCTTCAAAGCCTGGGGGCTGTCTGACATAGACTTCCTCTTGAATATAACCATTAAGAAACACACTCTTAACATCCATTTGAAACAACTTGAAGTTCATATGAGATGCAAAAGCATATAGAATTCTTATGGCTTCAAGTCTTTCTACTTGTGCAAAGGTTTCTCCATAGTCAATGCCTTCTTGTTGATTGTAGCCTTGAGCAACTAGTCTGGCCTTATTTTTGACAACATTACCAGCTTCATCTAGCTTGTTCTTGAAAGCCCATTTGGTGCCATTGATTGACTTTCCTTTGAGTTTCTCCACCAAATCCCATACTTTATTTCTTCTAAATTGTTCTAGCTCGTCTTGCATTGCAATCATCCAGTTGTCATCAAACTCAGCATCTTCAAACTTCTTTGGTTAAATCATTGAGACAAATGCTAAATTGCTCATCATTCTGTTCAGCTGACCTCTAGTCAACACTGGATTTTACACACTATCAAGAATCTTCTTAACTGGGTGATCTCTCCTTGCATAGAATTCTTTTGGTAGATCAGGATCAACTCGCTGAGCTATTGTCATTGGCTGAGCATTTACATCATCACCAAAGTTGATTGATTGATCTAAATCAACTTTATAATCTTCTTTGCCTGACACTGGATTAGGAATAACAGTGGGTTGACTAACTGATCCACTGACTTATACCTTTTCCCTTTCATCATCACTGGCTTCTTTACCTGTATTGTTAGTTTCATCAAAATCTATAAGAATGGACTCCTCTAAGATGTCAGTCCTCTTGACAAACACTCTACATACCCTACTGTGTGTTGAGTAACCCAAAAAATTCCTTCATCAGCCTTGGGGTCAAATTTAGCCAATTGGTCTCTTGTATTTAATATGAAGCATCTACAACCAAAATCCTTGAGATGACTAACCTTAGGCTTGAGCCCCTTCCAAAGTTCATAAGAAGTTTTATTTAACACTAGGCGAATTAAAACCCTGTTTAGAATGTAACAAGTTGTGTTAACAGCCTCTCCCCAAAAATACTTTAGTAGATTGTTATCACTCAGTATAGAAATCCACAATAGTGCGATTCTTTCTCTCAACAACCCCATTCTACTGAGATGTATGAGGGGTAGAAAAAGTGTGGTCAATACCATGCTTGAAACAGAATTCCTCAAACTGAATGTTTTCGAATTCTCTTCCATGGTCACTGTTGATTCTATTAATTTTAAGGTCTTTTTCATTCATGATCTGGGTAGCCAACCCAGAGAATGATTCAAATGTTTCATCTTTGCCAGCAAGCAAGACAACCCAAGTGAATCTGGTCAGATCATCTACAACCACAAGGGTGTATTTCATTCCACCTAGACTTGCTGGCGCAACCGGCGTAAACAAATCCATGTGTAGAAGATCAAGGGGACGAGAAGAACATATATCAACTATGGATTTAAAGGTCTTCCTAAATTATTTCCCATGTTGTCATACTGAGCGGAGTCTATCTTTATCAAAGGCTAGATTGGGTAAACCCTCAACAAATTCATTTCTTGCTAATTTGGACAGATTAGTCATATTGATATGTCCTAACCTTTTGTGCCATAGCCATGAGTTATCCTCCTTAGAAACTAAGCATATGTCATTGGAGCTAGCTGATAAATCAAACATATAAACATTATTGATTCTAGGAGCATAAAGAATAGTTTGGTCAGAATTACCATCGGCGACTGAGTAGCCCACTGAGTCAAATATCACTTTCCTGCCTTTGTCATACAGCTGAGCTACGCTTACCAAGTTAAACTTTAGATCTTTCAAAAGAGACACATTATCAATTGAAGGCTTGACTCCCACTGTGCCATTGCCAACAATTTTTCCTTTCTTATTATCTCCAAAACTGACACTTCCATTTCTTCTTCACTCCAATGTGATGAATTGTTTTTCATCACCTGTCATATGCCTCAAGCATCCACTATCCAAATACCACATTCTACTGTCATCAGTGGATCTCAGGCTCACCTACAAAATAATTAAGTTTTCTTAGGTACCCATGCCTTTTTCTTGCTGGGTCCTCCCTTGTTAGAGGTGATCTTCCTTGACCAGTCATACTCATCAGAGTAATTATTTTTGTGCCTACACATGACTGTTGCATATCCTGGCTTTCCACACAAACTACAATTGGCCTAAGGAATAGGCATGTTCACTTTACTCTTTCAAGAAACCTTCTTAGTGTGGTGAGTACGGTTACTCTGAGTAATCCTGCTAGGTTGAGGAAGGACCTGCACCTTTTTTAAAGTTATTAATTCAGTAGCTAGCTCATCCAATTTCTTAGTGAGTTTGTAGTTATATCAATTATGGTACTCAACTTTTTTCTATAAGGTATAAGATGTCAAGTGAGGTAGAAGAGTTCACATCTTCTAGATCATCACACCTCCTCTGGAGTACTTTGATCTATTTGGTTGACTTCTTATTCATATTAATAACATAGTTAAGTGCTGCAGCAAGCTCATCTAAAGATAAAGGGGGTTCAAAATTTACCTTAGTGTTCTTTTCTTTGTCTCTACTCTGGTCAGCTGATTGATTGGCAGCGGAAGTAGTTAGTGGTGTTAGTCCCTATGCATACACTCACTGAGTTAGAGAGGGGATGAATGACTCACTCAAGAACTTATAAAACTTTTTTGTGATAATTACTTACTCTGCTGAGTGAGGTCAGCTGGCTGAGTGAAATAACTGGAAAATGCAAATAAGTAAAGAACACAAAGATTTTTATACTGGTTTGGCAACATGTGCTTACATCCAGTCCTGAGAAGTGTCTCAGCTTTAATCCACTAATCTGAACTCCTTTACGCTAGGCGGAGAAGCCTTTCATAAATTCCCCAATTACAGTAAGTACCCTCCAAACTGCAATCGCTCACCCGCTGACTAAAATACCCTCTTCTATCAGCAACTAACTAAGAGTCTAAACAGGAGCTGGATCCAACTTATAAAGTGTTGACCCAGTTACAATAATCAGATATTATAATTATATGATCTACACTATTCTCTCTTGTTCTCAAGCAGATTCTCGCTGAGTAGTGCTTTCTTACTTGAACTTCTTTAAAGCTTGTAATTTGTCAGAGTTTTTGCTTCTAGGAAATTCAGGTGTAATCACCAAGTTCTAACGCTTGCCTTCTTACTCCTTTTATAGTTGGATTGAGAAAGTAGCCGTTGAACTTATCTTTGCATCTTCTGAAATTGACAACTCATCTATCTACTCGTTGCTTCTTTAAATCAATCCGTTAAGAGATAGAATTGCACCATTGTGAGATAGAAAATCAATCCGTTAGATTGAGATTCGAGCTTTAATTTGAATCCTTTGTAGTTTGATGCCAGTCTTCCATTAGAGAGAACTCGCGCTAACTTGCCAAGTGTCTTCATCCAATTCCCTCTGGTATTCTGATATGTTGCAGAGTGCTCGATACAAGGTTGGTAGATATGCAGAATTACCCAAATTGGCAAATGACTTGTTGCAGCTTTGCATTAGAAGAATTTGTTATTTTCTTCATAAAACTAGGTCTTGTCAAGGCATTAATTCTTTTTATCTTTGTCTCATTAATGTTCCTGCAAAGAGCAACACTAAAAGCAAAGATTCCTTTTTACCTTAAAAGGTAATGTCAGCAGCTTTGACAAATTTAAAGTAACTCTGCGGAAATGTTAAATCGTAAAGCACACAGCTGAAACAAAATCTAAATATCAAGCATTGGGTGAATATTACCAAGTCAGCGACTAAAATAAATACTCAGCTCAGAACAACTCAGAGTTAAACTAAATAGCTAGGTCAGCAGAGACTTGAAATTCTACCCTTGAATTTACTAACTCCCTTACAACCATAGACTATTTATTTTAACATCATTTTAATTATCCCATTCTTAACATAATTGTTATGATAAAAAATTAAGCACTATTGAGTCATCCACTGAGTCAGTCCAAACTCGTGCTTCGTTCAACAATCTCCCACATTTTGATCAATGGCAATTAACTAAGAGAGAATTAAATCAATAAGATATTTAGATTAGAATTACGTTATACTTATGGCTGATATGCCTTTGTTCAGCATCTTCAATTTGATCAGAGTAAATACTAACTCCCTCATAATTCTTGAATCTTCTGAGTTCAGCATTACTCAACATTTCTCATATATTTCTGCAAAAGATCAACACACACACACACACACACACACACACACATATATATATATATAGCAAAAAATATATCAAGTTAAGAAGATCTTAACTTATAACAGAAAATGTAATCTTTCATTAAATAATAACTTGAGTACAAACAATGATAAGTTGATCTATACTAAGTCTTACAATAAGCACTAACGATTACAAGGATTCTATTCTAATCTTTAGGCATACGTAGGGCTCCCAAATTCACTCTCCTTTCTTCATAAGCCTGGTGATCCCATCTGGATTTCTTCTCTTTGGGTAGCACAATCTCCTTGCCTTTCCTTTTTCTTGTCTCATGATATTCTCTTTGTATGCGCTCCAGATTCTTGGACAGATTGTAGGAAAATTCAGCAATCCTCTGCTCTCTTTCCTTTCCTCCTTCTCATGCTTCTCATGACCCTTCTCCCCTATTGCCATTGCATCTAAAATGGCTTTGGGATCAATGATCAAACAGGCTCAGAGACTCTTCAAAAGATTCTAGCTGACCATAGACATTTGTTGAAAAATGTTGCACAAACAGCTCATAAATTTCCTATGATATCGCATCTTATTCTTTGAGAAAGTCGAATAAGCCCACCAAAGATGGGATTGAGAGAGATTAACTTGATATTGAGCTCTCAGTCCTTCCTTGGATATCTGGGTGAAAATAGCTAGAGCCGTGGCCTGATTATTTTCTCTAAGTATCCACTCCAGCATGGGAGTGCTCCTGATATAAGTAGTGACTTCATCATGGATCTTATCAATGGCTTCTCCATCGTTAATGACATCTGCTTGAACTTTCTTGATTTGGTCTCTGATATGACCAAGTTTCTGGTGAAGAGTAGGCTCTAGTTCAGCATCTGCCATAACTATGTCACTATTCAGAGCATCTGAAATATTCAGCCTTTTTAAGGCATTAAGCATAGCTCCCTCTGAGTCCTTGACTCCTTCCAGTATCTCCTCCTTCACATTCCTTAGCTTATATGTAAACCATGATGCTTGGTTACTACTGTGATCAGAGCATTAAAGCAATTAACAACAACATTCAAAATAGTTGTGTTGTCTTCATTTTCCTTGCTGAGTATGTTGTATCCATC
This sequence comes from Euphorbia pulcherrima, assembly GCA_947683365.1. Taxonomy (NCBI): domain Eukaryota; kingdom Viridiplantae; phylum Streptophyta; class Magnoliopsida; order Malpighiales; family Euphorbiaceae; genus Euphorbia; species Euphorbia pulcherrima. The sequence goes on from CANTUS010000001.1 coordinate 31,328,109, forward strand.
AAGTACTTTCAGCATAGCTTCCAATAAGGGATTAAACTTGCTTATCATTGAGTTTTTGAAATCCCTTTCATTATTAAGCACCTTGCAGTTACTCTCATAGATCTTTTCCATCTGCTTTTTGAGTTCTTCAACTTCTAACTTTAATCCATCAGCCTGCCTACCTACAATAGATAATAAAGGCAACACATGGGAAACTATTACCTTTACTAGTGAGAATTATGTAGGTACAGATCTAAAGTGGGTTTTCATCTCCTCAACTGCTTCCATAAATCCTTGCACTAGCTCTATAGCCTTTTTAATCCTCCTCAGGACTTCCTCAGACAGTAATGATTTTGCTATCTCAGTATTAATTTTTGCATCTGTCCTCAATCCTTGAAACTGTACTCTCCCTATTCTCCTTATGTCTCCTAGTAACTTAGCTTATGGGTTAAATTGGGGTTGTGGTTGTGGTTGTTATTATGGTGGTTATTCAGGAATCTCCTCAATAATTGGAGGTCCTCTGACTGGTGGAGGTCCTTCCAAATATAACTGTTCATACACAGGAGATCCGATTGGTGAAAGGTATAGACTGATGGTTGTTTGGTCATAGTCTACGTTAAGTGTTTGGTCAGAGGCTTGATTGTTTTGGCTTGTGTTGGATTTGGATGGTTTTTGACTTTCAGGTAAGGGTAAGGCAGAAATTGGTGTAGGTAAGAGTGGTGTTTCAGTAGATGGGTTTGGGAAAATAAAAGGTTCTTCGATTTCCTCCTCCTTCTCTTCAATAGCACCTTCAATAGCAGACTCGCTGACCAGAGTTAGAGAATCCTCAATCAGCTGAGCTCTGTGCTCAACTACAGTCTCTTCTTCCTCCTTATCTTCTAAATCTCCCTCATCTTCATCAATCACAACCTTTATCTTTTTAAACATTCCCTTCTTCTTCTCCTTCTTCTCTTCCTTAGCTTTCTCAACAGCCAGAGTGACTTGCTGGTCAGAGTGACCTGCTGGTTAGAGTCTAGAACATCAAATTCCACAGCCTCAACCTCTACTACTTCATCTTCCTCATCCTGCTCTTCTTGATTGTCAATCCCATCAAGAGCTCCTATCTCTTCCACAACTTCTAAAACTTCTTTCTTAGCCAAGCTAGCTACAACACTCTGTAAAATCTATTCAGTGTTAGCTTTAGCTTTAGCAGCTGCTACTGCTTTAGCCTTTCTTCTAATCTGTCTCTATCTCCTCCTGCCTCTTTCTAATTCTTTCTGCCTCAGCGGCCTTTACTTTCTCAGCTTCTACTACATCCTGAACAACTCGAGCCCGTTTCTTCACCATTAATTTCTTTTTAGGCTGACCTACTTGAGGAATAGGAACTAATGTAGCTTCCTTTCCTTTAGCAGTCACCTCATCCAACTAAGCCTCTTCTACTTTCCTCTTCTTCTCCCTCTTCAAGGGAATTTCCTCTCTCAACTCTTCCTCAACGTGCTTCTCTTCCTCCATCTCCTTGGGAGTCAACTCATGAGTCATTTCTTCCTTAGTTCCCTTTAAAGATCTAGTCTTTTTAGGAATAGGAGCAACTATAGGAATAGAGCTCAATAAGCTCCCTTTCTTTTCTTTCTTGGAGTCTCTCATGACCTCCTTCTTTATAGCTTTCTCAATCATATCTTAACCTTGCTTAGCTTCGAGTTTGGTGATCCTCTCAAGCTCCTTCTCCATAAAGGCATCCAGAGTGAGATCCTCTTCCTCTGGTCTGATTGGCTTCAGCTCTATTATACCCTTGGGATCCTTCACTCTTACTTCTCCTGGTTTCATCTTGATGTACTTAGTTTTTATAGGTCTCTCATTACACCTAAGTCCTTAGTTTTTATAGGTCTCTCATTACACCTAAGTCCATGAAAGTGGGCATTACTGAGTACCCTATACTCAATTATAGTCAGCTGAATATCGTTCTTGGTTGCCCATCCTTCCACATCAAGCTCATATGCCCTGCAAATCTCCATAACTAACTATCCATACGCCAGATTCTTGTTTACCTTTAGAAATCTATGTAGAATAGCTAGGGGCCAATTAATGCTCATGCCATGGGTCAAAGCATAGATAAGTACCCTCTCAAACTTAGAACAACTTCCAATTGATCCATTCTTGGGCAAAAGAACTTTTTTAACAAGTTCATGGGCTTGCTTTCCCTCTTTGGTGAACATTAAGGTGATTACTTCACCAGCGTTGTAATCTACCGGGACTTCATAATCTATAAGGATATCAACGTGCTCTTCATCTTTGATGACTCGCAGTCTGAGCCCTCTCTCACGCATCCTAAGTAAACCAGCAACTAATTTGGGGGTCACATAAACTTTCCTCCCCATCATTATTGTTACAAAAATATCCTTCAGACCTTCTATCATATGAATTCCATGATAGAATCTCTATAAAATCTCCTTGTAGCAATAATTAGGCAATTCGAAAAATCCTCTCAAGTGATGCCGATGCCCCCACTTGCTAAATCTCTCATTGCTTGAGAAACGGAGCATATCTATAATGTTTGGTGGTTCTACTTCTGTCTTCTCCACGAAGAACCATCTTGTAGGAGTATACTTGGTTCCTGCTGGGATATTTATTTCTTCAATTTTGTCGATACCTACTGCCATCTGAGCTACATGATGTCTGGTAGTAACCTAGCAAGTATCTTTCTTGTCCCTCATAAAAAGATCATTCTTTCTTCCTGAAGTGCTCATCATTTTGAATTGCTTTGACAGAGATTAGAGATTTTAGGGATTTAGGAAGAAAATTGCAGAGAAGGAAATTTCGTAAAGTAACCTGTCTTCTTTCTGGATTTATTCTTAAATAGCCAAAAACTCTTGGCTTAAACCTGCAAAACTACATGTACAACTCATAATCCATGGTCTTAAGATTCAACGGTTAGATTGTATAATGTATACAGTAGGATTAATAAGGACAAAAAACATGGGATAACTACTACTGACTATGGATTGTTTCATAACTTGCTACCGGTTTTATCAAGTTTAACTTTGAAAGATAACAGGTGACAATTAATGACGTGTCCAAAATTCAAGCAGCAAAAGAAATACTTAACCTAATTTGTAGAAGCTCAGAGTGTGCCCTAATTTGGTCAGATTCGGAATAGGTCAGAGTGGAATGTATTTCTTCAAATTAGATTGGACATTTCGATCAGCTGTCTTAGAATGTTGAATTGATCCTTTCCAACAGGCTTTATGAATATGTCAGCTCACTTTTCTTTAGTAGGAATGTATGTGAGCTTGACTTCTCCTTTTAGCACATGATCCCCTATGAAGTGATGTTTAATATTGACATGCTTCATCCTGCCATGTTGAACTGGATTCTTGGATAGCTCAATTGCACTCTTGTTGTCACACATGACTTTAAGATAATTAGAATTTATACCATAATCCTCTAGTTGCTGCTTGATCCATAATAATTGTGCTACACAACTTCCTGCGGCCATATACTCAGCCTCAGCTGTATCAGAGCCACAGAAGTCTAGTTCTTGCTATACCATGCTACTAGACAATCACCAAGGAAATGACAACCTCCTGTGGTGCTTTTCCTTTCAAGTTTATCTCTTCTATAGTCAGCATCTATGTATCCTCTTAGAGTGAAGTCTGCATTACTTGGATACCATAAACCTGTATCAATAAAGCCTAGCAAATACCTGAGAATTCTCTTAACAGTAGTTAAGTGAGATTCTCTAGGGTCAGCTTGATATCTTGCACAATAACATACAACATACTGAATGTCAGGCCTATTAGCACTTAAGTAAAGTAGAGAACCAATAATACCTCTGTAGAGCTTACTCTCTATAGGTTTCCTTCCTCATCTTTACTCAGAATAGTATCAGTGGCCATAGGTGTTGACATTGGCTTGGCTTTATCCATGTCAAACTTCTTTAGTACTTCCTTGGCATACTTAGCTTGGCTGATGAAGATACCATCATCACCTTGCTTGATTTGCAAACTAAGAAAGAAATTAAGCTCTCCCATTATTGACATTTCAAATTCTTTCTTCATCTGCTGACTGAATTCTTTGCATAGCTTTTCATCAGTTGCTCTAAAAATGATGTCATCCACATAGATTTGGACAAGCAACACATCTTGATGCCTCTTCTTGATAAATAGACTTGTATCTGCTTTCCCTCTGACATAACCTTTGCTGATAAAAAAGTTAGTCAGTCTCTCATGCTAAGCTCTTGGAGCCTATTTCAGTCCATAAAGAGCTTTCTACAGCTTAAAGACATGATTTAGATTCTTTGGGTCTTCAAAGCCTGGGAGCTATCTGACATAGACTTCTTCTTAAAATACCCATTAAGAAATGCGCTCTTAACATCCATTAGAAATAGCTTGAAGTTCATATGGAATGCAAAAGCATAGAGAATTCTTATGGCTTCAAGTCTTGCTACTAGTGCAAGTGTTTCTCCATAGCTAATGCCTTCTTGTTGATTGTAGCCTTGAGCAACTAGTCTGGCCTTATTTTTGACAACATTCCAGCTTCATCTAGTTTGTTCTTGAAAACCCATTTGGTGCCTATGATTGACTTCCTTTTAGGTTTTTCCACCAAATCCCAAGCTTCATTTCTTCTAAATTGATCTAGCTCTTCTTGCATTACAATCATCCAGTTATCATCAAACTCAGTATCTTCAAACTTCTTTAGTTCAATCATAGAAACAAATGTCGAATGACTCATCATTCTGTTTAGCTGACCTCTAGTCAGCACTGGATTTTGTACACTATCAAGAATTTTATCAACTAGGTGATCTCTCCTTGCTCTGACTTCTTTTGGTAGATCAGGATCAACTCGTTGAGCTACTATCATTGGTTGAGCATCCATATCATCACCAAAGTTGATTGATTGATCCAAGTTAACTTTATAATCTTCTTTTGTTTAGTACTGGATCAGGAATAATAATAGGCTGATTGACTGATCCGCTGACTTAATCCTTTTCTCCTTCATCATCACTGGCTTGCCTACCTACATTGTTAGTCTCATCGAAATCTACATACTTAGACTCCTCTTAAAATGCCAGTTCTCTTGACATGCCCTTTGTATGCCCTACTGTGAGTTGACATACTCTTTTATATTTATTATAAAGCATCTATAACTAAAGGCCTTGAGATGACCAACCTTGGGCTTGCGCCCCTTCCAAAGTTCATAAGGAGTTTTATTCAAAACTGTGTGAATTAAAACCCTGTTTAGAATGTAACAAGCTGTGTTAATAGCCTCTCCCCAGAAATACTTTGGCAGATTGTTATCACTCAGCATAGAATGACCCATCTCCGCAATAGTGCGATTCTTTCTCTCAACAACCCCATTCTGTTGAGGTGTATGAGGGGCAGAAAAATTAGGGTCAATACCATGCTTAGAATAGAATTCCTTAAACTGCCTGTTTTCGAATTCTCTTCCATGGTCACTGTAGATTCTATTGATCTTAAGTTCTTTTTCATTCATGATCCGGGTAGCCAATCTAGAGAATGATTCAAATGTTTCATCTTTGCTAGCAAGCAAGACAACCCAAGTGAATCTGGTCAGATCATCTACAACCACAAGGGTGTATTTCATTCCACCTAGACTTGTTAGCACAACAAGCCCAAACAAATCCATGTGTAGAAGATCAAGGGGACGAGAAGAAGCTATATCACCTATAGATTTAAAGGTCTTCCTAAATTATTTCCCAAGTTGGCATGCTGAGTAGAGTCTATCTTTTTCAAAGGCTAGATTAGGTAATCCCTCAATAAGTTCCTTTTTGGCTAGTTTGGACAGATTGGTCATATTGATATGTCCTAACCTTTTGTGCTATAGCCATGAATTCTCCTCCTTAGAAACTAAGCATATATCATTGGAGCCAGAGGATAAATCAAATATATAAACATTATTGATTCTAGGAGCATAAAGCATAGTTTGGTCAGAGTTACCATCAGTGACTGAACATCCCGCTGAGTCAAATACAACTTTCATGCGCTTATCACACAGCTGGGCAATGCTTAGCAAATTGAACTTTAGGCCTTTCACTAGAGACACATTATCAATTGAAGGCTTGACTCCCACTGTGCCATTACCAACAATCTTTCCCTTTTTGTTGTCTCCAAAACTGACACTTCTATTTCTTCTTCGCTCCAATGTGATGAATTGCTTTTCATCACCTGTTATATGCCTCGAGCATCCACTATCCAAATACCACATTTTACTGTCATCAGTGGATCTCAGGCTCACCTACAAAACAATCAAGTATTCTTTGGTACCCATGCCTTTTTCTGGATAGGTCCTCCCTTGTTAGTGGTGATCTTCCTTGACCAGTTATACTCTTTAGAGTAGCCATTTTTGTGTCTGCACATGAGTGTAGCATGTCCTAACTTTCCACAAAATTTACACGCAGCCTTAGGATTAGGCTAGCTCACTTTACTCTTTTGAAAAACCTTCTCAGAGTGGTGAGTGCGGTTACTCTGAGTACTCCTGTTAGGTTGAGGAGGGACCCGCACCTTTTTCAAAGTTGAAAATTCAGCAGCTAGCTCATCTAATTTCTTAGTGAGTTTACTGTTATATCCATTGTGGTACTCAGCTTTTTCCATCAGGTATAATATGTTAAGTGATGTAGAAGAATTGACATCTTCTAGATCATCACACCCCCTCTGAAGTACTTTGATGCATTTGGTTGACTTCTTAGTCACATTAATAACATCATTAAGTACTGCAGCAAGCTAATCAGAAGACAAAGGGGGTTTAGCATTTACCTCAGAGTTATTTCCTTTATCTCTGCTCTGGTCAGCTGGTTGATTGGTAGTGGAAGTAGTTGGTTTGTCAGCTCACGCTGAGTTGGACAGATCATCCTAAGCCGTGAGATACACATTGGCAGAATCTTGTGCCTTCTTATCTGAGGATGATGACTCATGCTCAGAGTCACTCTAGGTAGTAGCAAGGGCTTTCTTATTCTTCTTCTTCTTGAACTTGTCCTTCTTAGCTTTAGGACAGTTGGACTACATATGCCCCTTCTCCCCACATTCAAAGCATTTTATATCTTTGTTATGCTCTTTGTTGAATTCCTTTCATGGTCTATCATCTGCTCCTTTCTTGTACTTGGCTATCTTTATAAACTTCTGAAAGTTTTTGTCCTTCCCCAAGAATCTTTTGAAATGCTTAGTCATCAGCACAATTTCTTCCTTTCTGTCCTCTGGATAGTCTTCCTCACAAGAATCTTCTTCTTCATCACCAGCTTTTAGAATAATAGCTCTACTAGAGCTCTCTTTCTCTTTGTGCATGTGCTTCTTGGACTCATCTTTATACTGCTTTAAGGATATCTCATGAGTCAGTAGAGTTCCAATCAGCTCATCAAACTTTTAGGTCTTTAAATCATGAGCTTCTTTAATAGCACTCTTCTTGGCTTCCCATTCTTGAGTCAAACTCCTCAAGATCTTTTTTACAGTGCCTTCTTCTGTGAAGGTCTTGCCAAGTCTTTTCAGCTCATTGACTATGTTCATGAACCTAGTGTTCATGTTGGAAATATCCTCCTTATGCTTCATGTGAAACCATTCATAGTCCCTCATAAGGATATTGATCTTGGACTCTTTCACCTTGTCAGTTCCTTCATAAGTTACTTCCAACTTCTTCCAAATCTCTTTGGCAGTTTCGCATCTAGAGACACGATTAAACTCAGTTGCATCAAGCGCACAATGAAGATAGTTGATAGCAGCTGCATTTTCCTTCAGTCAGACTAAGTCCTGACAGTTCCATTTATTAGACTATTTATCCACTTTAACTCCATTCTTCATGATGGTAGGAACATATCGCCCTTTAACAATAGCCATCCAAGCGTGCATACTTTGAGATTGGATGAAATTCTTCATCATGTTCTTCCAGTAAGTATAATGCTCTCCATTGAATATAGGAGGCCTGGTGACCAATAGGCTTGGGCCCTTCCACTAGATTCTCTTTTGTACGCCATGGTCTTTGTCTCAAAGATTGTGAAATCTATGGAATGAGAATAGCTCTGATACCACTTGTTGGTCCCTATACATACACTCATTGAGTCAAGGGGGGGTGAATGACTCACTCAAGAACTTATGAAACTTTTTTGCGATAATTACTTGCTCCACTGAGTGATGTCGGCTGGCTGAATGAAATAACTAAAAATGCAAATAAGTAAAGATCACAGAGATTTTTATGCTAGTTCGGCAACCTATGCTTGTATCCAGTCCCGAGAGAGTGTCTCAGCTTTAATCCACTAATCTCAACTCCTTTACCCTAGGCGAAGAAGCCTTTCACAAATTCCCCAATTACGGTAAGTACCCTCAAAACTGCAATCGCTCACCCGCTGACTAGAATACCCTCTGCTATCAGCAACTCACTAAGAGTCTAAATAGGAGTTGGATTCAACTTATAAAAGTGTTGATCCAGTTACAATAATCTGATATTGCAATTATATGATCTATACTATTCTCTCTTGTTCTAAAGCAGATTCTAGCTGAGTAGTGCTTTCTTGCTTGATTTTCTTTAAAGCTTGTGATTTGGCAGAGTTTTTGCTTCTAGGAAATTCGGGTGTGATCACCATGTTCTAACGCTTGCCTTCTTGCTCCGTTTATAGTTGGATTAAGAAAGTAGCCGTTGAACTTATCTCGACATCTTCTGAAATTGACAGCTCATCTATCTACCGTTGCTTCTTCAAATCAATCCTTTAAGAGATAGAATTGCATCGTTGTGAAATAGAAAATCAATCTGTTAGATTGAGATTCGAGCTTCAATTTGAATCCTTTATCGTTTGATGCCAGTCTTCCATTAGAGAGAACTCGCGCTGACTTGCCACGTGTCTTCATCCCATTCCCTCTAGTATTTTGACATGTTCCAGAGTGCGCGATACAAGGTTGGTAGATCTGCAGAATTGCCTAAATTGGCAAATGACTTGTTGCAGCTTTGCATTAGAAGACTTTATCATTTTCTTCATAAAATTAGATCTTGTCAAGGCATTAATTCTTTTTATCTTTGTCTCATTAATGTTTCTACAAAAAGTAACACAAAAAGCAACTATTCCTTTTTACCTTAAAAGGTAAGGTCAGCAGCTTTGGTAGACTTAAATTAACTCAGCGAAAATGTTAAATCGTAAAGCACACAGCTGAAACAAATTCTAAATATCAAGCGCTGGGTTAATATTATCAAGTCAGCGACTAAAATAAATACTCAGCTCAGAACAACTTAGTGTTAAATTAAATAGCTAGGTCAACGGAGACTTGAAATTCTACCCTTGAATTTACTAACTCCCTTACAACCATAGACTATTTATTTTAACGTCATTATTGATTTAATTAATTCATTCTTCACTTAATTGTTATGATCAAAACTTAAACACTACTGAGTCATCTACTGAGTCAGTCCTAACTCATGATTGATTCAACACTTCTCTTCTCTTTCTGTTATTGTATTTTTGATCTATGGTATTCTCTCCATTTTTTTAATAAGTATCACTTTTAGAGATTAAATTTTTTTAAATATCTGTTACTTTGTATAACACAAGTTATTTTTTCCTATCTTTTTTCTTTTTTTTTATTTACACATTCATTATAAATAAAAAAAATTTATTCATATTTTAAAATTTATTTTATGATATATTTATATTTTTATTACTTTATTTAATATAATATTAATAAATAAAAATTTATTAAAAATAATACTTATTAAAAGATTTATTAAAATAAATGGAGAGAGTATTTATTACATTTACAATTTTAATACTCCTTGTTATCATATGCGTAGAAATCAAAATCTGAACGTCGCTTAATTCAAGAAATACTCAGAGGATTCGTCACTTTCAGAAAGTGTCACGTCATTTTCGAAAAACGACAAACACTTAAAACGACCCCGGACTTGACGTGTCAAGATATGGAGGATTAAATCTTTTTGTTGGAAAAAAATCTTTTATTCTTAATTTTATGTCCCCTTAAATATTTTTTCACTCAATATTCAATACTTGACATCTTTATTTTATATGTATATTTTCTTAAATTTTTTTTTCACTTTTCTATGGCCTATGTATGAATAATTGAGGGAGAAAAAAAAAATACAACAACAGCAGATTTTTTCCCTTTTTTGTGATGAGCATGGGCCACCACAAAGAACTTGACTGAACATTGGGTGAAGAAAAAGAACAGCAATGAAGATCCCCAATTGGTCCACGTGTCAACTCTCTACCTATATGGATAAATTCGGTTTTATCCACTTTCCCCACCCAATTTTAATTTTGTACATGTACAATACAAGTACACAAGATGTACTATTGTACTAATATAATTTTAATTGCAATAGTCTAGTCATAAACAAAACATATAATTTTCAATATGTATCTAGTATTGCAGAAAAATAATTTGCATAATATTGATTTTTATTGATATTAATCAGTTTTACAAAGTAATTTGAATTTCAATTGACACCATTTATCATATTATTTTGTGTATAAATATTTTTAATAGTGATGATTTAGTCTAGTCGTAGTTGAATTTTAATGCTGTAATTTTAAAGATCACAGATTCGAATTCACATATACATGAAATAATGAGATGAACTTTTTTTTATTATTATTATAAACCTAACAAATACTATAATTTTTTTTTAAAATTAAGCATATTCATGAATAACAGTGTCGTAATGTATTGTTGTGTAGCAATTACTGTAAGTTATTGGCCAAATCAATAATGCCTCATTATTATATGACTTTTAGTGTTATTTAGAGCGATAAGATCCATGTTAATTAATGATTAATTTAATTATATAAGTGGCCGTAATCTTAATTATTGATAATTTTTTTAATTGTTGATGGAAACAATTCTTTTTTTAATAGATGTCTGCACATCAATTTAATAGATACATGAACAATAGAATAATCTTGACAAGTTTGATTATATATGTACAAAATATCGTACTTCTAACTATACATGTTAGATCTGAAATTTTTCAGTTGGACTTTTACATGTTTTACGTATAATTAACCATATTTGTAGACAATCGTAATTAAATTTTATATCTAAGTAATGTATGCATGTGAATTAATACTTTGTGATATGTGTAGATCAATAATGGTTTCACATAATTGCCATAAAATCTATCTAGATGTGAAGGCTGCAGTATATTACTATCCTTTTATTTTGTATTCAAAATTTACATGTTTAAAATAAAAATTAACAATTTATACATACGTATTTACACAATTTTCTGGCACTTTCATGTATTAATAGGTAAAGTACAAATTTTATAAATTAGTGAAAAGAAAAAGGTACACATATTAGCCAATTTTATCAGTGCCCGACTCCTCAAAAGTTAATCAATCCTAAAAAATGAAAACACTATGACATTATATATAAAGTTGGCTTTCAGTTTCACAACTAATTTATTATAACAGCGAAAATAATTTCCTCTTTGTCTCAATCGTTATAAAAAAAGGAAAATTATTGAAAGCTTATCCATTACAGAACTATATAAAAACTCGATTTGCCATTTGAGCAGATTAGTGTTGACAAAAAAAAAACAAAACTGGATTTACAATCCTCTGTCCTTTCTTTCTCTTTCTACAAAACAAAGTTCAAATCTTTGTTTTCTTTCATTTTTTTCATCAATGGCAAAAGCAGCAAATCAGAGCTACATTTTTGAATTTGATGAAGCAGAAGTTTGGTTTAATAACGATGACAGTTTTAGTCCAACCCCATTTCAGCCGGCGGCAAAGAAAATGGCAGTTCCGGCGAGTTTCCGGTCATCCAATAAAAGGGTAGAAAGGTCAAAGACGGATGAGGTCAAGTGCGCTTCATCATCATTGCCGGTCAACATACCAGATTGGTCAAAGATTAATAAAGGATCACACGGTGGTTATGATCACGATCAAGAAAGTGGTGAAGACCACGGCGGCGCCGGAGAAGATCAAGAAAGTCGAATTCCGCCGCATGAGTTCTTGGCGAGAAGAAGAGGGGCTTCATTTTCCGTTCATGAAGGGATAGGGAGGACTTTGAAAGGAAGAGATTTAAGGCAGGTCAGAAATGCAATTTGGAAGAAAGTTGGGTTTGAAGATTAATTTTGCACAAGATGAAGAAGAGTTTATTAATTTATTAAATAATAATTATAATCATAAAAATTAATTAATTAATTAATTTTCTGTAATTAGGGGATAATCCTACCTGATTATGGATGTTTTCAGTGGGTAATCAGAGGATGATGACTTTAATTAATTGCTATTTGTAAGCCCTGTTGTTTTTATTTGAGCCATTTGTAACTCTGTCAGTTCTATTATGTATTAGTATAAGTAAAATACTATGAATTCCATTGATCATTTTCCTTGCTTTCTTTTGATTTTTTTCTCATGTCTTACATAAATATTTTTTGTAAAAAAATTTAGTATAATGTGTGAAAATTGTTGGTGCGTTTTTTTTCTATATGTTCATCGGAGCTTTGCTCTGATGATATTTAAATTCGATCCGATTCGCATACGTAATTATAATGGATGAGTCTCTTAATAAAAGTTATTTATATTCACTAAAATTTAAACTCGAGACGTTAATTAATATAAGTCCCTTATAATTTAGATCAACCTTAACGATAAATTGTTGGTGCGTTTTGGTTGGCGAGAAAGGTACAGACTATCTAGTTAACTTACCCTGAACATTTCTTTAAGTGAAATTTAATAGTAATATATGCTTCATGATATGGAAATAGTTTTCTATGTAGTTTTCTTAATCTTTTTACAAACATTAATTTTTCTTGGATTAAGGGACGGTGTATTATAAATCTTATTGATTGAGCGATTGGAATTTTTTTTAACCTTAATTAATTTAACTTGATTCTTTTCAATGCTCATCTTAATTTCGAAGAGGTCATTTTATTTATCTTTTATTATTTTAGATTGTAGGGATTTGTCTCGAACTTTTTCTTTTATTCTTTTAGTTTAGTGCCTAAATCATCTAATTGTTTAGCACATGCTATTGCTCGATTAGTATTTTTTGATGAGGTATTAGGTAACGGGGGTTTGAATGTCTATATCGTCTCTTTGTGTTGCTCATCTTCTTTACGCAATAATACGATCCATTTTCCTAGAAAAAAAACTAATTATATTTTTATTTAATAAAATATTATTTTAGTCTGAATAAAAAATGAAATTATCTATGTTCACTTTATTTTTTAAAAAGTACAATAAAATGTCTATAAATTAATAATATTGAGATCGATATTTTTATTAATTTAGCGAGATATTATTATATCGATAAATTAATAATTTATTAATTTAAAGAGGTTTTACGTATGACCTTTATATTTTCAAGTCCAAAACTAAATCACTTGCTAGATTATCCTGGTGAAAATAATGAATGTTGCGGAGTTAAAAGCATTGAAGAAATTGTGGTGGATGCCATTCAAAATCCGGTCAATGACGAAGTTGAGGATGATTCAATAACTTTGAAACCGGTCACTCGAAAAGAAGCATTGCAAGCGGCAACAACTCTTCACAACTTTTTGTTGCAATACGAGAAGACAATGCCCCAACTCTTAAGTGCAATGAGGAGATTTAAATATGAACTCAATATAGATTTGATGTTCGACAAAAAATAAGTGACTATAGATTTATTTTTTACTAGATAATCTTAGAATTTGAAATCTTTTAGTGTTTATCGATTTATAGTTTCGTTGAGACCAATATATATACACTGAAATTTCAAAAAAGTTATTATCTTATCATTTTATCGATTGGGGTCTAATTTTGTACAGGTCCCAAATTGGGACTGGACAAATTATTATTTTTATCGAGATTATTAATTTATTGAGTATTAATTTATAGAAATTTTACTGTAAGTGTTATTTTAACCTTAATTACTATTGAATCAATCTTCCTCCCATTAATCTAATAATAATAATAAAGGAAATATTGTTACTAGATAAAAATAAAATAACTATAAAATGCATCCCAAAATTATAACTTAATTCAAGAATTGTAAGCATTTTAAAAAAAGCAAAACAAAAAATAGGCAATGAAAATGTATAATAAGACAACAAGTATTTTGATCATTTAAAAAAACATAGAAAAATGATAAATGGAAGTGTAATAAATGACACTAAAATCATTAGTACATATTTAATATTGGATTCATTAAATTTAGTACTCCCTCTATTTTTTTAAATAGGTATTTTAATCATTTTTTTAAATATTTTTTTATTTATCATTTTTAAATATTTAGACAGTTTTAGGATTATTTTTTTAATTATACCCTTATTTGTTTTATTATCGTTAATTGCAATGGAGTGGAAAATTAAATATTAATTAGAGCGTAAAATAGTATTTTTCTGCCTTAATTAATTGATTGCTTAAAAAGTGTGAAATGTATTAGAAGACAGATAAAAAAAGATGGAGGAATTATAAAGTTTGTCTCCATATCAAATATAGAAATTAAACAAGAAATGAATTCAAATAATACATTTTTCCGTATCTAAAGATTAAAGAATCTGCTTTATATGTCATAGTCGAGGTTGAATCACATATCGAATTTTAATTGATTTTCACAACTTCTGAAGTGTGAAGATTGATAATGATCGATTGCGGGATTTCTCTATCTTAGGAGAAAATTCGGGAGAGAGAATGAATGTGAGAAAAATGAAAAAGTGGTGTCAACTATAAATTTTCCATCCATGCACATGATTACAGAGAATAAAATTGGAAAATTATACTCAGTAGATATGGAAAAACATAGTTAAATTTTAAATATGCTATTTGCAATTAAACCCATAAACTAACTATTTGTCCTTCCATTTAGTCTAATCAACTAAATTGATTCGAGTTCTTGGACATAATTAACCTGTTCACGGGTAGATGGGTTGTTTTCAACATTTAATATATGAAAAAGACAAGTAAAAAAAGTTAGGTTGACATGGCTCCTTCTAACCAAAGTTTCGTTGCTTTATTTTTCCTCAAAAATCCTTATCAATAGAGTTTGAATCTAATGGATTTGGAGAATTGTACAAATTGCCTAAAATAAAATTTCCAAAACAAAACATTCTTTTCTTTTACCAAAAAAAATTATTCTCTGATAGTGTTGTTCACCTATAAAAAAAAAGATTGGTATTATTAGTTGTGTAAGAGACTCAAATGTTGAAGTTAGAATTATCTCTTTGTACAAAAGCTAGATGAAATTACTTCACAAAAGCTGTATACAAGGTAGAAGAAAGGACTGATTTACAAGTATCTATCTATATAATATATGATTGAATATAGTAAAGAAAAATAATATAAATTTAAAAGTATGTGATGTCGTGGGACTCGAAACACAGGATCGGCTCGGTTTGTTCTAGACTGAGACCTGCACAAGTAACAGCTCGTTAGAGGGCCAGGTCGGGTATCCGATGTGGCCTCTCCGACGCTCAAGTTAGTTTAGCGCGGGGAGATGATGTAAATGTTACTAAAAGGGGGAGGTTGTGTGATGTATTACCTGGGGACGTGTGCCCTTATTCCTTATATAGAAGGGTAGTGTCCCTTGGATGACTGCCATGTGTCCAGTCTTGGGGGGTTAAGGAATGTCTAGATGATTAACATGTGCCCCAATCCTTTTGACTTGGTGGGCAAGTTCCTTGAGTGGGCTTCATGGGCCCTGTTGGTATTGGGGCTTTATGTGCCCTGCTATCAGATGTCCCCCCCCTTGGTCGAGGTAGACTCTTTAGGGTGAATCATCGGCTTTGAGTGCCTTCAGTGGATAGGATCTATTCCGAGATTTCGAAGATGGATTGAGACAAAATGAGTCGTTGCATTTTGTCTCTGTTTCCAAAGATGTCCCCCCTCAGGTCGGTTGGAACTCTTTAGGGTTTGAAAAGCTTGATAGGAGGTTTGTCGGTCTTGCGGAGACAAAATACATCATCGCATTTTGTCTCTGTTTCTAGAGATGTCCCCCCTTAGGTCGGTTCGAACTCTTTAGGGTTCGAGAAGCTTTAAATTTTATATGGAGGTGGAGCATTAGTATGGCTCGACGGAGGGTATGATGACCGATCCTCGAATTTATGTTGGTAGGGGTCGCCCATATCGACTGAGGTTTTGGGCGGGAAGAAATGGTCAAATTTTTCAAGATGGAATTTTGACCGTCAACTGCCAACTGTGTTTGTGTGTTCCCAATACCTTGGAATTTGCTGTCATTAATTGTAGACATTTACTCTTTCTACTCCTATAAATAGGGTGGGGTAAACTGCTGTTTCTCATTATTCACTCACTGTTGATTCTATTAGCTCTTCCTTTCTAGTAGACCATTCATGGGTCGCATTGCTTGGGTGATTAGGCGTCGACCTCCAGATGATTTGCACATTGGATCAGAGGGTCGTCTTGAAGATTTTTCTTTGCCTAAGGGCGGATGTAGCGTGGTGGGCTTTGCCCATAGGAGGACGTAACGTTCGAAGGCAGGCAGTGGTGTCGTTGCAACCTCCCTTGTTGCATACCTTGGCGAAAGGTACTCTCTGCTACCATTCTGTGTGACAAGGAGTCCCACCACCAGTGATGGTTTGTCGTATCTTCCTCCCTCTATTTTCCATTTTTTACCACTCGAAATCTTCTCCTGAGCGTTCCAGTGGTATTTTATTTTCTTTTTATTGGCCACGAGCTCGACTGTTGTGAGCTCGGATTTACCTTCTGTGAATGTAGTCATCGGTCGTACCCAATCTACGAGTTTGGCCCTTGTGAGCTTGGTTTTATGCTCTATGAATAAAGTTGTTGTTTTTGTTGCATCGGTTATCTTTTGTTGCTTGCTTTAATTTTTGTAGGTTGGTTCTTCCCCTTGCGGATGGTCGATTTGTAGCTTCTTTACTTAGGTTTTGGTTTGTTTGCTTACGCATGGGGTCCACGCGCGCCTTTTCAACTTCGGTATGCTGAGCACCCAATCGCTTGGGCTTCTTTAGGTCATAATTATATGTCGATTCAGTTTTCGAGGCAATGTTTTGAATTTTGCTGCCCATTTTCCTTATAAATAGCGGAGCCAACCTCTCCTCCCGCATCTTTCTTTCCTTGTTTTCTTTACTCCTCTTACATCGACTTCTCGCAGCATCAGTAAGTCTGTGCTTTTATTCCAATGGATATGCCTGATCTGTCTTCGTCTGGTTCAAGATCCTCGTCCTCTGCTTCGGCCTCTACCTTGGACTTCGCCTCGGCATCGGTTGATTCGACTGTACACCCTACAACGGATGCAATTGTCGCACCTCCACTTTAGGTCATCCGTGATTGACATTTTCCTCACTCGATAACTGGGCAAACATCCACCGATTCTGACAAGTCATACAACTTTCAATTGGAAAACCAAAATGCGGAAGCATATACCGAGGAGACCATTTTCTCTCTATCGCTCCTTAGCTTGAAGGTGATAGATCCTAAACCAAGTAACAACATTCCGAAATCCATAGCGATGTCCTCAAAAGTTGTGGTGTGCACTCCTGCATCAGTCAGTCAGGACTTTATTGACCACTATACCGGGGTTATTCTTGATGGTCGTCCTGGTGTTTATGGGACCGTTCTGACCCCGGAAGATAGGATGGACGTGCACCCTCACGATGCATTTGCCATTTTTATGCATTGTATCAAGTAGGGATTCAGGCTTCCCTTATGCAGGCCAATCTGTTCGATTCTAAGGGAATCTAAGGTCTACTCCTCACAAGTGTTGCCCAATTCTTTCATGGAGTTAGCGCTGATTGCAAAGCTATGTCAGGAGCTAAATTTGTGGCTTAATGGTGCTATCTTTCGACGATTTTATCATTCGACGTAGATGGGGGCAGGCAATTGTCTATATTAGTGCTGTGATCGGCTTAAGATGAACAAGCTCATTCATCGAGAGGGCTCAGTGAAAGGTTTTAAGGATAAGTGGTTCTGGGTCAACTTGGACATCGATACCAAAATAATATATTCGAGGAACGTCCTTTATAGGCACGGTTACTAGCCCTTTCCCCTGACATGGAATACTTAACATAGGAATCCTTCTAAGTGGAGGCCCGATAGTCGACTATCGCGGTAACAAGTTTCTACTATGAGTTATTTATCACGGGTCAGGGTCCCCAAGCTGTCATGGACCGAGGATGCTCATTTGCTGACCACTAATCATATCAAGTATGCCGTGGTGGAGGACAGGGTGGTCAAACTTATTCAGAGGGTCGAGAGCGACGAAGACGTTGAGCCTACCGTTCCATAAGGTAACGATTGCCGCCTTTCCTTACTTTTTAAAATTGATTTGTTATTTTTGCCGATGTACAGGTATGTCTAACAAAGGCCATTACTTTGACGTTATCACAGTCGCGGTGAGGCCTAAGAAGAGGAAGTCAAGAAAGGTTAAGGTTCTAAATACTATGGTTGCCAAAGAGGGTAACGTGATGGGGGTGGCTCAGTCTACCCCCCGGCGATCTGCTTATGAAGGGGGCTCGAGGGATGCCCCTGTGTCGACCAAAGTCAAACCGATCCCACCTCCTAGTCCAGATGGGATTGTTGACATGACCGGCCAGATCTGGGCCATTAATAAGAGTCCGGGTGGTGCCATCTATCTTGACTCCGACCGAAAAGTGACCGATGACTTTTAAGGTCGAAGAGGCTGAGACTGAATGCTGGTGATAAGGGAAAAACCGCGACTGGTACTAGAGAGATTGCCCCTCAGACTAATCGGGGTCTATATATGTCGCCGCCTGATGTAAGATGATCATTTACCTTTACGTTTTCTTTTTCTTTTACTTATGTCTACATTTCCTTATTCTTCAGTTGTGGACGTTATCCTATGGTCCGGATGTGAAGCTGGAGAATGACCTGGTTGTTCGATATTTCACTAGTTTCACATGCCTTTCGTTGGAGGTGGAGAGGCAGTAGAAGATGAAGGTCGGACAACATGTCTTATGCCACTAAGCCAATCTTATCTTTGTAAGTGTTGCTTTTGTTAGCAATTTCTTCTTACCTAGTTTTCCCCATCTTGAAGTTAAGTTATCCTGGTGTAGGCGCTATCCAATGCCATTTTCCTGATTGGGGCCTTATCGGAGAAGGATAGGGAGATTGACGCTCTCCGGGCTTTGAGGAAGCATCTCGATACTAAGGTCACGACTCTCTCAAGGGAGCTCAATGATTGCTAACTGAAGGCTTTAAAGAAGGAGCAGGAGTTGAAGGCTCTTCAGGAATTGATGGCTGACAAAGCCAAGGAGATCGGGCAGAAGTATGCGGGCGAGCTAGACCCTGAAAAGGGACAAGTCTGCTCTAGAAGCCGATGTGCAAAAGTTGAAGGATGAGGCTGGTGAGGCTGTGAAGGGCTTGGATAAAATAAGGAAGAGCCATGACTTTTACCGAAAGCATACCAAGGCTCTGAAGCATCATTTTTAGAAGAAGGAAATGGTTGCACAGAATCGGTTACAATGCTATAAGGTCAACTATCGTTCCAACTTTCTTTGTAAAGTGTAAGAGAAATTCAAGTGCCCTGCTTCAGAGCTAGATGACTTGGCTCTTCTTCCTGAGCTGGAGGCCGATGCTAAGAAGGTGCCCTGGTCCGAGGATGTTCGCTTATTTAACCTCGGAGGTGGTGAAGAAGAAGTTGATGATAAAGATGAGGGCGAGCAGGGCGAGGATGAGGAAGATGAAGAAGATTCTATCTCTTATCATTCATATGCTACCTCGGACCTTACTAAGATGGGTGACATCAAGGATGATGCTTTGTCTCGGTCCCCCAAGAGTGTGTAAATTTCTTCAAGTTGATTTTATGAACGATCTTCTTTTTTTTTGTTTTATGAACTTCAGTTTGTTGCTTATTTATTTCCGTTTAGGGGAGATCCTATTCGGGGTCACCTTGCTCATTACATGTGTTTGTACATTTATTCTCTTACTGTAAGGGGGAACCCTGCTTGGGGTTGCCTCGGTCATTACATGTCAGATTTATGCAACACTTGAAGATAGACTAGATAAAATCTTAAATCTTTCATTAAAATATACCGAGGAGTACATCCAAAAACAAAAACATGCTAAAACATAGACCGACACTAGAAACTACAAATAGACGACCCTAAGACTGACACTCACATAGGATTGACTAAAATAAAGACAAGCAAGACCGACCATACAAAATCGACGCTAATGCTTATTAAAAATAAAACTACCATGACTGCTAGATGGTCTACTCCCTGGTGAAAAATTTCCTCAAAGCCGCGACATTCCATGTCTGAGGCATAATCCTCCCTTCCATATCTTGAAGTTTATAGGTGTTGAGCCCAATCTTTTGGTTGATCTTGAATGGACCATCCCAATTGATACCGAGCTTGCCTTGACTTGCCCTTGCTCTCGAAGCTTCAGTGGATTGGAGCACAAGCTCTCCTAGCTGGAAGCTTTGGGGTTTGACCTTTTTGTTGAAGGCCAAGGCAACCCTCTACTTATAAGTGGCCATTTTAGCATATGCTCGATCTCTGTGCCCTTCTTAGTCATCTAGGTTTGTCCTTAGCTTTTCACTGTTATTAGTGGGGCTGATGTAGTGTGTCACTCTCTAGCTCGGAGTGCCTATGTCAACAGGTACCACGACCTCAGTTCCATATACTAGGACAATGGGCGTCTCTCCTATTGCCGTTCTTGGTGTGGTTTGATAGGACTAGAGGAAATTTGGTAGCTCATCGACTCAGCTCAATCCACTCTTGAGTAACCTTGTTTTGATTCCTTCCATGATCGTTCTATTCGTAACTTCAGTCATGTTATTACACTGAGGATACAACACGGAGGAGAATCAGAGCTTGATTCTAAGCCTATTGCAGTATGCTTTGAATGCTTCATAGTTAAACTGCGTACCATTATCCATTATCAGGGTATGTGGTATGCCAAACCTCGTGATAATGCTCTTGTTGAAGAACTGTATGACCTGATGAGGGGAGATCATCAATATAGCTTCTGCCTCAACCCATTTTGAAAAGTGGTCGACGGCGACGATGATCCATTTTTCTGGTATTACGCTACGGGTAGAGGTCCGACTATATCCATTCCCTATATGTAGAAAGGCCAGGCTTCTCGGATAACAGTCATTTCTGTAGGCGGTGCTCTGATGTTCTTTGCATACGCTTGGCACGACTCACATTTTTCAATTAGTTCTTTGGCATCTAGCTCCATCATCGGCCAATAAAAACCCTGTAGCTTGGCCTTCCTGACCACGATGTCTTTCTTTTTGTGGCCTCCACAGATCCCTTCATGGATTTCTCGTAGCATATAATTAGTATCTCTCTTTCTAAGGCACTTTTTCCAAGGGTGGCTGAACGATCTTCGGTATAAATGATCGCCTAGGATCAAATATCAAAATGATTTTCTTACAATTTTCTATGCTTTAATCTCGTCCTCTGGGAGGGTGAAATCTTTCAGGTATCTCCATATTGGGGAGTACCATTCCTGCATCAGCTCACCTAGGATGACCAGGACCTCGTTCCCTCTGGTGCTAGGTCGGTCGATGCTTCCAATAGTGCAATGGATGAGATTACTCCTGCTAGGATCCGATGCTGCTTTCGTAATCTTATCGGCTTCAGAGTTTTGAGTTCATGATATATGCTGAATTTCTATTTTGGTTCCCGCCTCTTTTATTCTGCCAACAAGGGCTTGCACCAGGGCAAGGTATTGCTACATCGTTGCATCTTTCGTCGCATATCTTCCCCCAGCTGATTGATAACAAGCTTCGAATCAATATAGATATAAGCTGGGTCCTGCTGTATTGCTTTGATCAATTGTAGGGCGAAGATAAATGCTTCGTACTCGGCTGCATTGTTTATTGCGGCGAAGGAGAGTCTAGCAGCCTGATTAATGACTATTCCATTCGGTCCTCGCATATGCATGCTTATACCCCCTTATCCCTAGGTCAAACTTCCATCCATGAAAACTTTCCACGTTTCCTCTATCAAAATGGTTGGTTCGGGTGATGGGGCCTCTTGTATAAAATCTGCTAACGCTTGAGCCTTCATTACTTTTCTCGGTTCAAACCTGACATCGAATGCTGACAGTTTCACCACCCATTCTGCTAACCTACCCGATGTTTTTGGTCTTTGGAGAACTTTTTTTAGACCTAGGTTAGTTTGGACCATAATTGTGTGAGATTGGAAGTAATGCCTCAGCCTTTGAGACGCAATGATGACAACATAGGCAGCTTTCTCGAGACGAGGGTATCTTAGCTCGGCGTCTTTAAGGACTTTGCTATAATAATACACAGGGTACTACTCTGCTTTCTCCTTCCTAAACAAGGCCATCCCTAGCACCTCTTCAGAGGTGCTGATGTAAAGGAACAAACACTCTCCGGGGGTAGGTCGGCTCAGCAATGATGGTGAGGAGATAAATTGTTTCAAATCGTCGAATGCCTTAGCGCTCTCATTGTTCCATGTGAAGTTCTTCACACCTTTCAGGGTTTTGTAAAAAGGCATACATCTTTGGGCTGAGCATGATATGAATCGGCCTAAGGCATTAAACTTGCCGTTCAAACTTTGCACATCATTCACTGTCTTGGGCGGCTGTAATTCCATTATCGCCTTAATCTTGTCTGGGTTTGCCATTATTCCTCTATGGAAAATTAAGAATCCCAAGAATTTTCCTGCGGCTATGCCAAAAGCACACTTCTCTGGGTTCAACTTTAGTTGGTATTGATCCAAAATGTGTAACACCTCCTCGAGGTCAACTGGATATGCATCGGTCATTTTACTTTTGATGATCATGTCATCGACATACAATTCTACTGTATCGCCGATCTTTCCCTCAAACACCTTGTTGAACAAGCACTGGTAGGTCACACTTATATTTTTTAATCTGAACAGCATGTCCTTGTAATAATACGTTCCTTCATAGGTTATGAATGAGGTCTTTTCCACTTCATCCTCGGCCATGGGTATCTGATTATACCCCTGTGAGCACGGGATTTTGCAGTCCCTCTCGCGAGACGATGATGATGTGTACCCGATTTTAATACCTCAAAATAAAAGTTCTCTTCAGAATTTTTATTACCAAAATAATATTCCTTGTGAATTTTATAATTGGTAGAATCCAGTTCGGCGTAGCCGATAACGTGTTCGGTAGGAGCTTGAACCGATGATTTACACCCAAATAATAAATACCCTTTAAAATATTGTTAAAAGACATAAAGATGCCTTTTTTCCACTATTAAGCCACTTTTCCCGACTTTTTGGCTTTTTTTTGACCCACTAACTGAAGGCATGTTGAAGGCTGATGCCGCCAAAAGCATCACCCATGTCGCCAGCGATATCACCATACCGCCGGCGACATCGATCATACCGCCGGCGACATGACTCGAAGCGGGTCCTCTTACAGACAGCCTTTTCGACCACTTTCGGTGGAATTATTAAAAAAGGCCCCAAAAAGCACCCCATTTCACCTATAAAAAGGCACCTTGGGCTGCACTTAAGGGAGGAAGAAAGGAGGGAAAAAGAAAAAAAAAAGAAAAGGGATTTTTAAGGTGGAAATAGATGATAGTGATATAAGAATTAGATAAAACAGAAAAAAAGGGATTCCGACCCATTTTTCCTGATTTTTCTTCTTTGAACTCTCTGATTGTGAGTTGAAACCGACAAACCTTTAAGTCAAAATCATCTTAGTAGAACTTAGAAACCAAAAGACACTAAAAATCATTATTAAATAATCGTAACAAGCTCCCCGGAGGTGTTTTATTCGGATCACGAAGAGGTGGATTCACAACCCCGAGGTGAAAATCCTGAGTCTCATAGCTCTTTGGCATTATTATTACAGTTTTGCAAGATTTTTTGTTCATTTGCGTTCTTTTTTTTTTGAGTTTTCGGTCACTTTGACTACAAACCGCAGCTGTAGCAAGGAATTGGAGTCGCCGGAGACATGCAATGTTGCCGGCTGTATCACCCATGTCGCGAGAGGCATCGTTGGTACCGCCGTTAGCATCACATTCCCCGGAGACCTCGCTTTCTCGCGGAACCCTTTCTTTACGGTATTCAGAAAGCCCTGTGCCCATCTGCATGCTGATGTCGCCCGTGACATAGTTGATGTCGCCGGTGGCATCATCCATGCCGCCAGCGACATTAACTATGTCGTCGGCGGCATCAGATGCCATCGGCAGTATGGCTTTCTGGATAGCAGTATTGTTTTCGTTTGTTTCCAAATTAATTCATTTTCTAAAGCTAGGACCTATAGCGTAACGATGGAATTTCGAAACCTCCTGAAAACAGACCCGCCCCACAACGAGTGGTATATTCATTTGTAATCCGATTGAAGCAACGATCAAATCTGAAATTTGGATAAAAATGGAATTTCCCCTCAAACGCCATTCGAACCTCATTTTAGCCATTCAATCGGGCTTCATGATATTGTCAATAAAATATGCCATATTCGTGTCAACCATCCTCTGCAGGTAGGTGTATATCGGACATTCGGGTATTTTATTTATTACGTAGAAAATGTACAGGACTTGAAAACCTTGTAATAATTCTACTTTCCGCACTTACTTTTCTTTTACGTTTGTAAATATTTTATTTATCGCTTCAATTGCTTGATAAATGCGAAAACCATAAAATAATTGAAAATACAAATAAATAGGGTGGATTAAACCGATTAAGAAAGAATGAAGTATCCTAACTTGGCCTAATGAAAAGTAGATAACATCATCCGAACTTGGAATCTCTACTTAAGGTATGGTCCAACCACCCGGTGGGAAAATCGTACCAAAAATTTCCCGGTTGAGCTGAACCGGGTGGCGACTCTATTCTAAGTACGGGATTTCAATCTCGTATCTTTTAAGCACTACAATATGTAAAATCATTTTCTTTTCAACCACATCACACTCATTTCCCCGACACACCCAAAAAAACGGGCCGGCCCGACTGGGTCCGGCCCCGCGCCGCAGCCGCGTAAACAGTCGTCCGCTCACAACCCCACCTTCATATCCACGATGGAGTAAGACTCATAACCCACAGTGGCGTCCACAAGGGAGTCGATGTTGGGTAGCGGGTAACTGTCCTTTGGGCGAGCTTTGTTGAGGTCGGTGAAGTCTATGCACATTCGATACACCCCGATAGGTTTTTTGACCAATACCACATTCGCCATTCAGTCAGGGTATTAGACTTCCTTGATGTGCCCTGCCTTCAACAAATTTGTGACCTCTTCTTCGATGGCTCGCTGCTTTTCTGGACCGTGGTACCTGCGCTTTTGCTTGACAAGGTTGGCTTTTGGGTCGACATTCAGTTTATGCTCCATTACCCTAGGATCGACCCCCATGACATCAGCCTTTGTCCAGGAGAATGATTTTTTTGTTCCTCTTGAGAACCTCGATTAGGTTTACCTTTGCTTTGGGGTTCATGTCCTAAAAAATAAATAGTTTTCTATCTCGGCTCAAGAGCAATGTTTCCAACTTACCATGGGGTTTGGTCTTATATGGTGCATTTTCTTCAACCCGGTGGGTCGGTTTGGCCCATACAGAAGCCAGATAGGTTTCTTATGCCATCTTCTGACTGCCTCTAATGATTGCCATTCCTTGCCTAGTTGGAATTTGCATTGTAAGGTAACATAGATTGATCACTACTTCACAATCAATGAGGATTGGCCTTCCAAGAATAATGTTGTACGCCAAGGGCATATCTATAATTAAGAACTCGGTCTGCGAGTTCCACTTTATTGAATCATCTCCCATGGTGATTTGTAGTATGGCTGATCCGATTACTTCAACTATATGGCCTCCCAAGCCTAAGATTAGGTCCTGACCGACTCTAAGCTTGTTTAGGTCCAATCCGAGGGCTTCATACATGGACCGGGTCATCAGGTTGCCGAACTGCCGGTGTCTATTAGTACTCTTTTAAAAAGGAACCCCTCGATTTCCATTTTAACTACCAGTTCATCCTGATGTGGGGCAGGCTTGGGTATATGTGAGAAGGAGTAGTACAACCCTCTGTCTTGACCGGTGTTATTGACCGATGATGCTTTATGTTTCTTTGATGTTGGTCCACCGTAAATGATGTTAATAACTCCTCGTCGAGCTGGCGGTGGATCGGCTGCTCTCTCAGTGGGAGTAACTCGATACCTCTCCGTCCTCTCCTCCTGCTTTCGTTTCGATCCTGCCTCATCAACTGTAAATCTTGGATAGTCTTATAAGGCAGGATCAATGTGACAAAGTACAGGAGGAAGTCTTTTATCATTGCCTTGAAGTTCATGATCGACCCTAGCTTTTGATTCTCGAACCAGAAAGTGGTAGGTCCCTCAAGGGTTGTTGGGAAGATCTTATATAGCATAGCGTCGGTTGCCCTAGTGGTTGCCATTTTCTGCCTGAAATTCTTGACATGAAGGGTCGGGTCACCAGTGCTGTCGTAGTCTCATAGCTTCGGCCAATTGAAACTCTCAGGGAATTCAGCCCTTAAAATTTCAGAGGAGAAAGGTGATTATGCATCCTCAATCTCGGGGATGGCCGGATCCATTCCCATATCCGCGAGGAGCACCTTCACATTTTTCATCACGTCACCTGCCATTTTGGGGCTAAATTTTTCTCAATTTCTTCGATCGTCTGCTTGGAGGCTATGGTTTGATCAGACCTAGCCGTCGACCTTTTGGGTTCCTTCATTGATGAGTTAGCGGATGTATTTGGCAAATTGCATCGAGCCTTCTTCCTCGATTCCTCTTTTTTCCAGCTGGGCTCGTGCTCATATGGGTGAGTGAAGTTGGTATAGTCCTTTGTCGGCTCGGTCGCTCCAAGTCGCGATTCGAGTCAGAATTTTACTGGCCCTCTATCTAACCGATGGGACCCTGGTTCTCGTAGACGCGGCTTATATTGAGGGTCCGAGGCTGTGGGAGTCAAAAGAGCACTATCTTCTTGGCTTCGCTCGTATTTCAGGCACCCCTTCAGATTCCGAAACCCTTTCGAAGCGGATCTGGATTGAGCCGATGCTGCTGCTCTCCTCTCAAGGTTAACGACCTTACCCTCCGTGGCCATGCACTGTGCGTTTAAGGTGTTTACCGAATGTTCCATGTGGCCTATTTTGTACATGACTTGCTTCGTCATTGTCGCCAGCTTTTTAAGATCGTTCGAGGCATCGAGTTTTGCCACCATAGCTTTTATTTGGGCATCGAACTCCGGCCCTAAAATGATGTTCTCGATCTCTTTACCCGATGCGTTGACGGGTCTTGGTGGTGTTGTTAACTCGCTCGTCGATCCCGGAGCCATCTTCAGATCGGCTCGGCCCCGACGCCGACTTCAGGACAGATTTCCTTTTTGCCGAATCTTCCTTTACTACTATCAATCTTGAAAACTAGGAATACAGGTTTTGAAACTGAATGAACCGGGTCGCGTGTTCGATCCACGCTCAATGCACCAATTTGATGTCGTGGGACTCGAAACACATGATCGGCTCGGCTCGTCCTAGATTGAGACCTACACAAGTAACAGCTCGTTAGAGGGCCAGGTCGGGTATCCGACGTGGCCTCTCCGACACTCAAGTTAGTTTACCGCGGGGGATGATGTAAATGTTACTAAAAGGGGGAGGTTGTGTGATGTATTACCTAGGGACGTGTGCCCTTATTCCTTATATAGAAGGGTAGTGTCCATTGGATGACTGCCATGTGTCCGATCTTGGGGGATTAAAGAAGGTCTAGATGATTGACATATGCCCCAGTCCTTTTAACTTGGTGACCAAGTTCCTTGAGTGGGCTTCATGGGCCCTGTTGATATTGAGATTTATGTGAATAGCATGTAAATTTTAGACGTCATTATATTCTTATTTTTCTAGTATATTACTGATATGCAAACTAATTATAAAAGTTTAGTAGAATTTTTGTGTTTGGATACTTATTTTAATTATATTTAATTTCTCATCCACTACAGCTAGATGTGTGACCCTAATCAGATTCAGATATAATTAAAATAAAATTCTGATAAACTAAATAGACAAAAAAAATTATCTTCAGTTCAACCCGCGAGTTACCATTTAATTTACCAACATTTACTAATCATATTCTTTTTAAATAAAAGATTGGGTTTAGGATACTAAAATTAATTATTCCCAAAATATGAAAAACTGCCATTCAATATTTTTGGGGACAATTTTTTCGTCTAATTTATCGTGCAAAAGACCTCTTCCTCGATTTATATATAGGAGACAAAAAAAAGCAAGATTTGATCCCGAAATTTTGAACAATTATTGTTTATAAAAATATGGATAAATTTTATCTCTATTATATGTAGACCTCACTAACCCTCGAGGCCCATTTAAGTCTAATTTTTATGGGGTAGATTTGAATAAATAAAATAAAGTATAAGTCTTATTCAAATTTAAAATAGTCTAATTAATAAATGAGATGAGTTTAATTTTAACATAAAAATTCATGTTCAACCCGCTCGGCCCGATACAATATAATATAGTATATATTTACATACATTTATCAATAATATACACAAGTATGATAAAAAATTGTGTTAATTAAGCATTGCTAATTATTGAAAATCTAAAACTAATTAAATCTTTTTCCATTGAAATTTAAAAACAAGTTAATAGCGTGATGTTGGGAATTGAGATTTAAAGGTGGAGATAATAAATAGAAAATATTAACCGTAGAATTCTTGGACTTTGGGTGATTAATATACAAAAAAATAATTCACATATGTAACTCTTTACTATTTTGAATGAAATAATTAATAACGGTTAATAAAAAAATAAATTTTATAAAAATAATATTTATTTGATAGGCCCATAGACCGAATTTGAATTTTGATTATTCTATAATAATCAGGTCCAACTCAAGCCTAACTATTATTTTTTAATAATTGAATTAGATTTGGGTTACTAATTTTTTTATTAGACATAATTGAGTTTGACCCAAATTCGACCCAGCCCAACCCATACCTAGATTTAACAATTTATATGAGGCAATTGTTATCTTTTCTTAACGATGAAATCCTTTTAAAGAAAGATCTCATAGCTTACACTTTTCAGCCAGTACAATTCACGATAAAAAACACAAGGGGTTTGAATTATGTAAAGTTCAAAATTAACTTTAAAATATATTTGAATAAATTTTATCCATGAATTTAAATTTATTTGGCTAAGATGTAATACACATTTCGGTCATTTCTATCATTACCTTTTATCCTATATCTGTTTTTTATATGAACATCCTATAAATCTAGAGTAAATATAGTTTAGAAAATCATAATCCAAAAACAAGAGAATCACTTATCTCCTTCAAGCCATTTTGGCTCATTTCTTTTATTTTTTCAGCCATGTATTTGCTAAGAACAAGAACTTAGACCATGTTCTTTTCAACTAATAAATAATTGTACTGAATAGTACTGAATTAAACTGAATTGAATGATACTGAAACTGAAAAATAATTAATAATATAAATAATAATATTTTCAAATATTATATTAATAAAAATAATTAGTAATACTTTAAATAATACTATATATTATAATAAAAATTATTAATTGTTACTTATAATAATAATAATAATTAAATTTATAATTATAAAATATTAGTATTACATTTTATTGTAATTATTGTTATGAATATTATTTTTTATTATTTTAATTATTATCAATATTTATAAGATATTATTATTTTAATGTATTTTTTGATAAAATTATACACTGTAAAAATAATAATTAATAATTTTAAAAATATTATTATTATTAATTACTTTTTCCTTATTATTATTTGTGATTACTAATATTATTTAATAATATTGACATCATGTATAAATAGAAATGAATTGAAATTGAAATGATATTATTATTAAGGGTAAACTTTAAAATATGCCATGTGGTTTTGACTATTTTGCAAAAAGGTTCTTATGAAATTTTTTCTTTTAAATGGGTGCTTGTGGTTTCAAAAGTTAGCAAAAACATGCTTCTCAAAATTTTGAAGCCACATTCAGAAGGGTAATCTTGTCCGTTTTGAAGTGAAATTTTGCAGCTTTATTTATAAAAATACAATACACATTAGTGATAAATTTTAGAATTTTTTGAGAAGTACAAATTGTTGGAAAATAATGATCCGAAAGAAGAAAGCTCAAGACAAGCATCCGGATTAGTTTTTGAGGTAAACAAAGTTCCTAAGTCCAAGAAGAATGCATCCGGACAAGATATTGAAGTCCAAGAAAACTGCATCCGGCTAAAGACAGAAGAATACAAAATCCCTAAGTACAAGAAGAAAGCATCCTGAGAAGATCACACCTGGAATAACATCCGGTAAAGATTGAGTCTGAAGACATCCGGAAGACTCAACTCTCAAGACAAAGGGAATAATCAAATATTCGATTTCCCTCCAATTTAGTCTGAAGTCAAACTTCCTTTTTACCTTGGAGAATGAACAAGTGACAGCATGCACGAATTTAGTAAAAGACAAAAAGGCTGACATAGGAAGAGAAAAAGGTAATAACCTTTTTAATAAAGACCAATAGAAAGACACGTGGAGTCCAAACAAAAGAAAAAGTTGTATAGAATTTGGCAGACCACAAAAAGCCAAATAAACGATGACTGACAACTTTGTTACTCTGATCCCAACAAATTCAAACGGGACTTTTATTGGGTCTAACGGATAGATCAACGGCTCCGGACATGCCAACACTTATCTAATAAACGGTGAAGATTCAAGATTGACCAACGACTACATTTATTATCCAAGCCTATAAAAGGGAACTTTCACAAGTTGAGAAGATGCTGGTTGATTTCACAAAGCTATTACCTTGAGAAATTTGCTATTCAATCAGTGATTCAAAATCCCCCCAAGAACCCAAACTCGAAAATTCGTTTGTAAGAATTCTCAAGTGAAATTATAAACTTGAAGTATTCAAAACCAATCCTTGATAAGAAACCTATTGTAAAATCCCATACTTTGGTGAGTAGTGAGGTTGGGACATAGCTTAAACTAGGGAGAGTTTAAGTGGTATATCCCAAAGAGAAAAGGACTCAGCCAAGCTTAGGTTAGTTTGGTGGTATATCCTACTTCCGGAAGAAGAGAGATTATACGGAGACAACACGTAAAGGGCTCATCCAAGTTTGGGTTAGCTAGGTGGTATATCCTACATCCGGAGGAAAAGAAATCTCTGGAGACAACTGTAAAGGCTTGATTTCTGCCCGTGAAAGAAATCACACTAGTGGATAAAGCTCGTAGGAGGAAACTCTGGGAACTGGACGTATGCAGGGCCGAACTAGTATAAAAATCACTGTGTTTGATTTCCTTTTACTTTTAGCTTTTACATTAAGTGCAATTTATTTCATACCTGCATCATCCGGATCACATAACTCCGGATCATATATTGCACGCTGCACAAAGACTTTTTAAAAAGTCTTATATACTGCAAAAAGGATCATTCACCCCCTCTAACCCTAAATATATTAGCATATGGACCAATAAGTGGTATTAGAGCAAGTGCTCAAAACTAGAGACTTAACAATCTCGAGCTAAAGGTCCTAACTTGATCTCAAAATCAAGATGAGTTTTAACAACTCACAGCTTCTCCCAGAGGGTATATCTATAACCCGTCCCCCACTCTTCACCGGTTAGCACTACACGTTCTGAAAAAATCGGATGAAGAACTTCATACAAGCATAGAGCATGCAAGCATGGATGGCCATTAAAGATGGCCCATATATTCCAACCATTGAGGTTGAAGGTATTACTACCAGAAAACCATCAAATGAATGGGAAGATAATGATTATAAAAAGTTGTGTGAAAACGCAAATGCTATTAACATGCTTTAGTGTGCTTTGAGTGCAACATAATTTAACAGGATTTCAGGCTGCAAAAGTGCTCAAGAAATATGGCAAAAACTTGAGGTGACCTATTAAGGAACCAGCAAGGTCCGGGAAGCCTAGATTGACCTCCTCTAACAAAAATTAGAAAACTTCAAGATGGAGCCTAAAGGGTCAATCAGCAGCATGAACACTAGATACATAAATCTAGTGAATGAGATGAAAAGACTAGGAAAGGAGATCATAGAGGGGCAAATGGTGGAGAAAATTCTCTGGAGTCTTACCAAAGAATAGGATAATAAGAAGACAACCATTGAGGAAGCTCATGACTTAAAATTTTATAGTTTTGATAAACTCATTGGAAACCTGTTAGCCCAAGAGCTATCCCTGAAGAGATACAGTCAACAAGAGAAGAAGCCTGAAGAGAAAAAGAAATGAATTGCTCAAGGCAGATTCATCTGGAACAGTATCCTCTAGATTAGAAAAGCAATCAAGCCCATCTTCCTATAAAAATGATGACATGGCCATGATGGCCAGAAAATTCAACAAATTCCTTAAAAAGGAAGAAAGAAGGTCAAGAAGAAGCTTCAGAAAATTTAACTCCAGAAAAATGAAAGAAGAAAGCTCCAGGAGAGATAAATACAGAAAGGGTCCGGAAGACAAGAAGGATCAAGGAAAGGAGATGGCTTATAACGAATGTGGTGAGAAAGGACATATAAAAGAATAATGTCTTGAGCTCAAAAAGGAGAAGAGATACAGTAAGAAGGCAATGGTGGCCACATGGAGCAATAGCGAGGAAAGCAGTAACTCATCATCTTCAGATGAAGAAGATACTACAAATTGTGCATTCGTGGCAGTAACTGAGTCAGAGGCAGATCAATTTGAAAGAGGAACAACTCAGCAAGTCACTGAGAAAGTTGAAGAATCAAAATCTAAGTCAACTAGTACAGAGGTAAACTCTCACTCTAACTCTTTTTCTAACAATGAACTTGTAAAGAAGAATACAAAAGCTATCAAATCTCTTCAAACACAAGTGATGGAGCTCGCTAAAGATGCTGAGGCAATGTCACAAGATATCAATCTAATGAGGGGCATAAAGCATATTAATATTGTTGAAGAAAATTTCTTGAAAAATCAAGTTCAAATACTGAGTGCCAATCTGATTGGGCTAGATAGGGAACTAGCCTTGATAAAGGAAGCTGCCAAAAGAACTCCAAAGCCAGCTGCCGGAAGAAAGCCAGAACCTTCAAATCAAAGAAGGAATTCGGAACCTCCAAAATCAAGGAAAGTCTGGAGGGAGCCTCAAGCACAAAAGTACACAACTCCTCAAACTGGAAAACCTCAAACACAGAGGTATATAGCTTCTCAAAAAGGAAAAGCTGTGGTGATCTATGATGATCAACCAATCAAACAAAGAAAGAATCACAGAGTGGAAATAGCTCCTCCAGTCAACTAATGGATACAAACCAAACAATCAAACCTGGATCTATCCAAAGTAGGGTATTCAAGAGAATATGGAAAGAAGGATCTCCAAAAGATTGAAGAGAAGCTTAAGCAAAACAAACCAGTTGCTGGGTGTAGGTTTTGTGGTGCTAATAACCATACTACTAAAATGTGTAGATTCAAAAATGGTTATTATGATGTTAATCCATGGCCGAAAATGGTTATTAACCCTAGAGGACCCAAATCTGATTGGGTACCCAAACCCACTTGATTTATTTTGCAGGTTTGCCTTAGGTCCACTAAAGATCAACAAATATGGTAAATTGATAGTGGATGCTCAAGGCACATGACTGGTGATGAAAAAGCCTTCATCACATTAATTCAAAAAAAGGGTGGAAAAGTAAGCTTTGGAGACAGTAAAAAAGGACAGATCATTAGACAGGGAACCATTAGATCTGAATTAAAGATAGAAGAAGTCTCCCTAGTGGATGGACTGAAGTTTAACCTACTTAGTGTTGCTCAGTTGTGTGATAAAGGAAGAAAGGTGAACTTTGACTCCAATAGTTGCTCAATCATTAATAGTAAGTCCAATCAACTTATTCTTTATACACCTAGAGTAAATAATGTTTATTCTGGTAACATTAAAAATGAGAAAAAGAATAATATATGCTTGGTTTCTAAAGAATAAGAATCATGGTTGTGGCACTGGAGGTTGGGACATGTTAGCATGAACCTCCTGTCCAAATTAGCCAAACAAGAACTAGTTGAGGGTTTGACTAAGGTTGCTTTTAATGAGGATCAAATATGTACTGCATGTCAAATAGGTAAACAAAGTAGAAAAACTTTCCCTTCTATCCCATACATTCCTACCGAAAGAGTCCTTGAAGTCTTGCATATTGATCTCTTTGGTCCTATTAAACCATTGCGCTTAGGTAGAAAAGAATACACCATGGTTATAGTGGATGATTATTCTCGCTATACCTGGGTAGGTCTGCTAGCTAGCAAGGATACTGCCTTTGAAAATTTCTCTAAAATATTCATTAGAATAGAAGTAGAACAAGGCATAAGTATTACACGTATCTAGAGCAATAATGGAGGAGAATTAAAAAATAAGCAATTTGCTGAATTCTGTGAATACAAGGGCATTGAGCACAACTCTTCTGTTCCTCATACACCTTAACAAAATGGGGTTGTAGAAAGGAAGAACATAACTATAGTTGAAACAGCTAGAACTATGCTAAGTGAGAAGAACCTGCCTAAATACTTTTGGGGAGAAGCTGTTAATACTACATGTTATATTTTAAATAGAGCTCTCTTTAGAAAGACCATAAACAAGACCCCATACAAAATCTGGAAGGGAAAGAATCCCAAAATTGGGTACTTTAGAGTCTTTGGATGTAAATGCTACATCCTAAATGATAGAGAGCAACTAGGAAAATTTGATCCTAAATTTGAGGAAGCAATTTTCCTTGGCTACGTAATACATAGCAAAGCCTAAGAGTATATAACAAGAGAACTTGAACTGTGGTAAAGTCAATACATGTAGGTTTTGATGAGACTAACCATGCAGGAAAGAAAAGTCAAGATCCGGATAACGTAGTACTAGAGGAAGAAAATGATCCATAAGCAGATCTAGTGCAAATTCCAAAATCCTCTCAAATGAAGCAGTACAAAGAAGAAGATGAAGAAATCAACTTCAATGATGATCCACCAACAAAAAATATTCATAATGCTAAAATCAACTTCAATGATGAACAAGGACTAATTGAAGAAGTTGAAGCTGATGAAGAACAAGTCCCACAACAGCATGAAGACATTCAAAGAGAGATCCGGACTTACATGAATCATCCAATTGAAGCAATTTTGGACAATGTCCAAAATCCAGTCAGAACTAGAGGATAACTCAATAGGATGATGAGCCATGCTACTTTTATCTCACTTGTTGGAAAATAATGATATAGAAGAATTAAATTCCAGAACAATCCAAATTAAGTTTGAAGAAAACAAAAACTAGAAACAAAATATTAAGGAACAAATCTTATAATCTCCTTAATCCAAAGAAGGAAGCATCTAATCCAAAATCAACCTTATGGACACTCATTGAAGACTACAAGTACCTAAGCACATAATGAAAGCATTCGGTTAAAGTTTGGAAAGGAAACAAACTTTGAACCGCCCAAATTAGCATCCTAAAGAAGACTGATTGTATAGCATCCAGATATATCAAAACTAAAGTCATCCGGAAGATATAGTAAAAAGGACAAAGGGAAAATTTTCAAAAATCACTTTTCCCTCCACCTATTTGGTCAGAAAGTCAAAGATCCTTTCCCTTATGAAAGATAAAAATGACAGCTAGCACTTTTAAGAAAAGGATAAAAGGGCTGACACAGGAAAGAGAAAAGGTAACATGACCAATAGGAAAGGCATGTGTAGATCACATATATGGACTTCTAGCATAAAAGTTGGTGAAACACTAAAATCCAAGGAAAATGATCACTGACAACTTTTCATCCCCAATCCCATGGATTCAAATGGGTCAAAATCTGAGTCTAATGGATTGATCAATGGCTCCGGAAGCACATATTACCTACTCAACGGTGAAGATTAAATTTAGTTTCAACAACTCACAACGGCTACATTTATGATAGAAGCCTGTAAATGGAAAGCTTCACAAGTTGAGAAGGCGCTGGTTGTTTTGAGAAAGCATAATCAAGAATATCTGCTATTGCAATCAGTTACATAATCCCTCCAAGAATCAAACCATTGCAAATCTATTTGTAAGGATTCCCAAGTGAGTTATAAACTTAAGGAACTCCAAAACCAAAATTTTTGAGAAACACAAAGTGTAGAAATCTCATACTTGGGTGAGTAGTGAGATTAGGATATAGCTTAGTGTTGGTGCTTTATGTGGGATCTCCCTATAGGAACCAGCTTAGGTTTGGGTAGAAATTTAAGTGGTATATCCTGCTAAAGACAAGAGGACTCAGCTAGTAGTTGGTGCTTCTAGTGGTATATCCTACATCCGGAAGGGGTTACCATCCGAAGATAAATTATAAGGCTTAATTCCTGCCAGTTGGAAATGAATTCACTAGTGGAAAAAGAATGGAGGAAGGAAACTTCGGGTACTGGAGTAGGCGGGGCTGAACTAGGATAAAATTACCGTATTTGATTTTCTAATACTCTATATTATTGTATTACATTCCATATCTGCATCATTCAGATCTATCACATCTGAAACATAATCAAGCACGCTACACAAGACTTTTTAAAGTCTGCCTATTTCCGTAAAATTCACCCCCCCTCTGACCTTATTTAGACCCTTACAGGGACCAACAAGTGGTATTGGAGCAAGTGCTCAAACTAGAGATCTAACAATCTCGAGGTAAAGGTCCATATTTTGATCTAAGAATCAAAATGAGTTTTCGAAACTCACAACTCCTTTCGGAGGGTGTGTCTTTTAACCATCCTCCACTCTTCACCAATGAATACTACATGTTCTGGAAGAACCTGACGAAGAACTTCATTCAAGCACAAAGCATGATGGCATGGATGACCATTAAAGATGGCCCATATAATCCTACTTATGAAGTAGAGGGTATAACTACCCGAAAGCCCTCAAGTCTATAGGATGAGAATAATTATAAAAAATTGCATGAAAAAGCAAATGCTATTAACATGCTTCATTGTGCTCTTAGTGCGGCACGATTTAATGGGATATCCGGATGTGAGACTGCACAAGAGATTTGATAGAAACTGGAAATGACCTAAGAAGGAACAAACAAGGTGAAAGAAGCCAAGATTGATCTACTCCAACAAAAACTGGAATCCTTCAAGATGGATCCCAAAGAATCGATCAGCAGTATGAACACTAGATACATGAAGAGGCTCGGAAAGTAAATCTCTAAAGTAGAGATGGTTAAGAAGGTGCTCTAGAGTCTCACCAAGGAATGGGACAATAAAAAGACTACCATTGAGGAACCTCATAACTTAAATTTCTATAGTTATGATGAGCTCATTGGTAATCTCCTAACTCAAGAGTTATCCTTGGAGAGTTATAGCCAGCAGGAGAAAAAGCCTGAAGAAAAGAAGAAGGCCATTGTGCTTAAGGCAGACTCAGTCGGATAAGCCTCCTCCGGATCAGACAAACAGCTAAAAGAATCTCGTTATAACAAAGAGGATATGGCTGTGCTAGCCAAATATTTTAATAAATTCTTAAACAAGAAAGATAGGAGGAAATCTAGAAGATATGAGTCCAAAAGATCAAAGGAAGGCACCTTTAGAAGAGACAGGCCAAGAAAGGCTCCGAAGAAAAGAAGGATCCAAAAAAAGAAGCTGCCTATTTCAAATGTGGAGAAAAAGGCCATTTCAGAACCAAATGCCCCAAGCTTAATAGAGATAAGAAACACAAGAAGAAGGCAATGGTGGCCACCTGGAGCAACAGTGAGAAAACCAGTAGCTTATATTCAACAGAAGAAGAAGAAACTACTAACTATGCATTCATGGCTCTGACTAATCTAAAAGCAGAACAAGTCGGAAGAAACCCATCCAAGCAAGATACTATGCAAATTGAAGAACCAGGATCAGGGACATCCAATACTGAGGTAAACTCTCACTTTAACTCTATTTCTAACTTTGAACTTACTAGAGCTTTAGGGATTGTGATCAAGAATGTGACGAAGAATACAAAAGCTATTAAATCCCTATAAAGACAAGTGATGGAGCTTGTTGAGGATGCTGAAGTATTGGCATAAGATGTCAATTTAACAAAGAGCCACAAAGCACACTGATGCAGATGAAGAAAACCTCCTAAGAAATCAAGTGCAAATCTTAAGTGCAAACTTAATGGGGTTAGATAGGGAGCTAACTCTGATGACGAAAGCATCCGGTAGGAAACCAGGCCCTTCATAATAAAGAAGGAATCCAAGTCAAGGAATACAAATAAATCAAACCTCGGTTACTAAAAAGAATCCAGGACCCTCATATCAAAAAGAGAAGAAACCCCAGAGGCATCCTCAAGCACAGAGATAAACAGCTGCTCAAAAAGGAAAAGTCAAAGTAGTCCATAATAGGCAACCTTCCAAGCAAAGGAAAAAACTATGAAGCAGAGATTGCACCTCCAACCAGCTTTCGGATACATACCGGACAAACAAGCATACAAGAAGTTAGATATATGGGAACTTATAGAAAGGAGGATCATGAAAAGATCTAGAAGATGCAGGAGCAGAACAGACCTATCTCAGGGTGTAGGTTTTATGGGAAAAACAATTTTGTTACTAAATTATGTAGATTAAAAAATGGTTATTATGATGTTTGTCCTTGGCCTGAAATGGTTGATAACCCGAGAAGACCCAAATCTGATTGGGTACCCAAACCCACTTGATCTATTTTACAGGTATGCCTTAGATCCACAGTAGATCAACACAAATGGTTCATTGATAGTGGATGCTCAAGGCACATGACTAGTGATGAGAAAGCCTTCATCACTTTACTGCAAAAGAACGGTGGAAAATTAATCTTTAGAGATAATAAAAAAGGACAGATCATTGGACATGGAACCATTGGATCCGAACTAAAGATAGAAGATGTCTCACTAGTTGATAGACTGAAATTCAACCCACTAAGTGTTGTTCAACTGTGTGACAAAGGGAGAAAAGTCACCTTTAACTCCGAAGGCTGCTCGATCATTGATAGAAGAAGAAGTTCAAATCCAGAAGATTTAACTCCGAAAGCTGAAAACACTAGAGAAAAAGAAGAAGTGCAGATTCCAGATTCCTTATAGATTAAGAAGTATAAGAAAGAAGATGAATGAATTACACTCAACTCAGAAGTTCCACAAGGTTTTCTTAATCAATATGAGATAAACTTTATGGATAATCAAGAAGGAGTTGAAGCAATTGAGGAACAAGCTCCAGACCAGAGTGCAGAACTTCAAAGGGAAATTCAGACTCACAAAAATCATCCAGTAGAAGCCATTTCGGATGATGTCCAAAATCCAGTCAGAACTAGAGGACAACTCAACTGGATGATGGGCCATGCTACTTTTGTCTCTCTTATTGAGCCAAAGAAATTTCAAGATGCTAAGGGAGATGAAAGTTGGATGATGGAAATGCAGGAAGAACTAGATCAGTTCACCAGAATGATGTTTGGGATCTAGTGTCACCATTAAAGGGGAAGTCAATTATTAGCACCAACTGGGTATTCCGGAACAAGTTTGACGTAATTGGAATTGTGGTGAGAAACAAGGCAAGATTGATTACCTAAGGCTATAATCAGTAGGAAGGAATTGACTTTGAAAAAACCTTTACTCCGGTAGTAAGACTGGAGGCAATCCGGATTCTATGTGGTTTTGCATCATTCATGGGATTCACATTATTCCAAATGGATGTCAAAAGTGCATTTCTAAATGGAGTTATCCAAGAAGAATTCTATGTCAAGCAACCACCTAGATTTGAAGACTCAAAGCATCTAGATTATGTATACAAGCTGAAGAAAGCCCTCTATGGATTGAAGCAAGCACCAAGAGCTTGGTATGAGAGACTTAGTACATTTCTCATAACCAAAGGTTATATCTGAAGTAAAGCTGACACAACACTTTTCATCAAGAAAATGAAGGGTGATGTTATTCTAGTCCAAATCTATATAGATGACATCATCTTTGGAGCATTAGATGAAAAGATGTGTGAAGAATTCAGCACTCGAATGCAGAAGGAATTTGAGATGTCAATGATAGGAGAACTAAATTTCTTCCTTGGTCTACAAATCAAGCAGAGTTCGGATGGAATTTTCATCAATCAATCCAAGTATACCAAGGAGTCTAAAGAAATTTGAAATGGACAAAAGCAAGCAAATGTCCACTCCCATGGGATCAGATATAGCCCTATCAA
Organism: Euphorbia pulcherrima; assembly: GCA_947683365.1. Lineage (NCBI taxonomy): Eukaryota > Viridiplantae > Streptophyta > Magnoliopsida > Malpighiales > Euphorbiaceae > Euphorbia > Euphorbia pulcherrima. The sequence goes on from CANTUS010000001.1 coordinate 31,368,092, forward strand.
AGGATTGTAAAGGAGAAGAAGTAGACTAGAAGCTCTATAGAGGAATGATTAGATCACTATTATACTTGTCAGCTAGCAGACCTGACATACATTATGTAGTTTGCTACTATGCAAGATATTAATCCAATCCTAAGGATTCACATCTTAAAGCAGTAAAGAGAATCTTTAGATATCTCCTAGGAACCACTAAAGTTGGGTTATAGTATCCTAGTAATGGGAATTTCACACTCTAAGGTTTCACTGATGCGGATTATGGCAGAGACACTCTTGAGAGAAAAAGTACATCTGAAGGATGTCACTTTCAGGGAGATTACTTGGTATCATGGTATAGCAAGAAGCAAACTTCAATTGCCTTATCAACCACGGAATCAGAATTTATGACAGTTAGAAGTTGTGTATCTGAACTCCTATGGATCGAGCAATAGTTAGAAGATTATGGTGTTCAATCCGGATGTGTTGAGGTAATGTGTGGTAACAAAGGTGCCATTGATGTGTCAAAGAATCTAGTGCTCCATAGCAGGATGAAGCATTTAAACATCATGCATCATTTTATCTGGGATCATATGATGAAGAAGGATGTTGCATTGGTGTACATTCCAACTAATGAGCAAAGAGCATGCATCTTTTTTAAGCCATTAAGTAAAGATCAATTTAACAAGCTAAGGGAGTCAATTGGAAAGTCTAATCCAATTTGAAGGAAATCCAGAAGACAATCTGGGATTAATTTGAAATTGACTCTGATTCCAGAAGGAATATTGCCAGCTTAGCAGACAGACTCGATAAATGGCACTAAAAGCGCATAAAGTTACTATACATATTTTGAATTTCAAACATTTATTAGGTGTTACACGTGCGGTAAAATGAAACGGCTGGATTTCAAATAAACCTTTGCAATTCTCCGATTAAACAACATTTACCTCTCTCATCAATTTTTACTTACACATCTGTTAGCACAGGTCCATTCCGGCCCGATGAAGAATAATGCTTATTTTATTCAGTGAATAGATAAATAAGTCAAAAAGGACCGAATTGTTATCCAAAATCCGAAATTCAAAAATCCACATTCTAGGGAAGCTCTGATTTAGCATTTCCTACTGAAAAATCAAAAAGTCAAAGTTTGGTCAAACATAGGTAATTAGCCCGCCTGCTATTTACCGATATACAGTAAAAAAATCAAATCTTACCGAGATCCGGCCAGGATTTATGCGATCTAATATCAAATCCTATCAGAGTGATAGTTAGCTCGCCGGCTATTTACCTATGTAAATAGCCCATCGGCTATTTACCAGCCCTCTATATAAAGGAGTGCACCCCCCTCATTTCTGAACGGAGACGAAAAATTTAAAAAATCCCAAAATTACTTTTATGTCCTTTTTGAGTTCCGGGAATCCCAAAAGCCCTGAAACTCTATCAAAATAACCCCGGATCTTAGTTCTATCACCGACATTCATTATAAACTCACTTTACGATCTTTTTAGATCAAGATCCTATAGTGATCTTCGATCTAAAAACAACCAAACCTCACATTTTCTTTTAAAAATAATCCAAGATTATTGCCATAACTTGGGTTAAATCTATTTTCCAACAAAATCACAATTTGACAACTTTAGTCCTGCACTGGCTCTCAAGTCATACTGGACAGACGAAAAGGTAAACTGAGGGTAATTGGCTCTAAGCCCAACTTTCAAATTCATTAAAACATATCTTTATTGCTTTATCATTACATATTGCATTCCGTTTCTCTAGTTAAGTGAGCCACTGGTGCCACTTAAATTATAATATGTGTAAATAAGCTCGCAGGTACGGATAAACATCCAGATTGTAAGGAAACTCTATCCAAGTTTCTATGCCCAAACCCAGGCGCTACGTTACTTTGTGAAAATTCGGTGGAAAATGTCCATTTATTAAGTTGTTATAATACCCGTTAATGTGTGCCATGCCATTTCATTCCCGAGACTAGTGAGTCTACCTAGGCCCAGCCCATGTGCTAAAATTGACCTAGACCAGTGAGTGCACCTAGGCTCAGCCTATGAGCCAAAATTGACTGAGACTAGTGAGTCCACCTAGGCTCAGCCTATGATCCAAAATTGACCTAGACTAGTGAGTCCACCTAGGCTCAACCCATAAGCCAAAATAATCAAGAATAGTAAGCCCACCTAGGCTCAACCCATAAGCCGAAATGAGTCAAAACCTTTTGAGTGACCCTAGTGCTAGCTCATCCCTTAGACCAATAAGTTAAAAGCCTTCTGAGTGACCCCAGTGTCAGCTCATCCTTGGACCAATGAGTCAAAACCCTCTAAGTGACCCTAGTGTTAGCTCACCCTTGGACCAATGAGTCAAAACCTTTTGAGTGACCCTAGTGTCACCTCACCCCTTAGAACAATGAGTCAAAACCCTTCTGAGTGACCCTTGTGTCGGCTCACCCCTTGGACCAATGAGTCAAAACCCTTTTGAGTGACCCTAGTGTCAGCTCACCCTTGGATCAATGAGTCAAAAACTTTTGAGTGACCCTAGTGTCGGCTCACCCCTTGGACCAATGAGTCAAAACCTTTTAAGTGACCCTAGTGTCAGCTCACCCCTTGGACCAATGAGTCAAAACTCTTCTAAGTGACCCTAGTGTCAGCTCACCCTTGGACCAATGAGTTAAAACCCTTTTGAGTGACCCTAGTTTCAGCTCACCCCTTGGACCAATGAGTCAAAACCTTTTGAGTGACCATAGTGTCAGCTGATCCCTTGGACCAATGAGTCAAAACCCTTTGAGTGACCTTAGTGTCATCTCACCCTTTGGACCAATGAGTCGATCCACCTTTAACCAATGAGTCAATTCGCTCTCGGGCTTTCGAGTCTGATCCGACTCAGGCCTTGGTCTTTGAACCGTGTGTTTACAATATTCCATGAATATCACAAGTTATCAATTGCCCCTTGAGCAATTGGCATATGCCCAACCCTTTTTTTTAATTTGATTATACATCTCCATCATTCATCCATGGATTTGATCACTCATACATTCATTCATTTGCCCACAAACAAGGTGAGAAAGGCTCAAAGCCATGCCCGATGCACTTACTAACACTTGATCTCTTGCCCTTTCAGGTTGGAAGTGAGAGAGATGCAGGTTGAAATGCATTACGGGCAGTCCAAAAGTCATACCCGCACCACCGGTTGAATCTCTAGCTGGATTCTTCTCTAATCCAGAACCCAAAACTATGATGGAAGATGATGCAGTTGGCCAGTCCCTTAGGAGGATTCTTGATGCCCTAGAATTTCATGATATTTGGGAAAGTCTGAGCGCTGCTATTACTCAGAAAACCCAAATATAAGAAATCAAAATAGCAGCACTTAGAGCAAAGATGGCAGACATGGAAAAACTATCTCCGATAAAGGATAAATCTTTTGCCCCCTTTATAGAGCAGTACATGGATATTGATCGATTCCTGCCTAAGGAATCAGAAGCTCTTCAAGCTAACTTTGTGATGCCCTACATGGCCTCATATACTGGCATCGGACCTCCCCTTGTGCACATGAAGAGTTATCTTCGAATTATGACTAGCATGAACATCCCTAAGGTTCATATAGTCAATATGTTCCAAGCAACTCTTCATGGACCTGCCTCTGAGTTGTATATGACAATGCCAATCGATGTAAAATCTGATTAGAAGAAGCTGTGCTCTACGTTCCTTGAAAACTATGCCTTCAATCTGAAGGTCAAGACTACTCTGTAAGATCTCAAAAGAATTAAGCAACGGCCGAATGAGTCCTTCAAAGAGTATCTGAGGTGGATGGTTGTGCGTGTGCTTGTGATCGGGACACCAGACCAAGATGCCTTGATAGTAAAGCTTGTCGAAGGCTCTAGCCTAAAATATCGGGATGAAATGAAGATGAAAAGATTTGACACCTTCAACGACATGGTAGACATGCCAAGAGGCTTGAAAAATATGAAGAAGAAGATTAAGCAAAGAAGCAAGAAAAGCAAACTTATACTAAACCTTAATATTAGGAGAAAGACGGTTCTTCCAAACAAGGCACCTCCAAATCCTCAAAAGCCACTCCTAAAGTGGCAACAATTACCTAAGTATAGACTCACCGGTTTATCTCTCCATGGGTGGAATCACTATCCCAGATATTCACCAAACTAAGGAAGTTCGACCAAATCCAGAGCATAAAGCCGTTCACCCCGCCTATAGCGGCAGACTGGGATAATTTCTGTGCTTATCATGCGACTAAGGGGTACCATGCTAATGAATACGCTCAGCTACTAAAACATCTACAATGGATGATAGTCGATGAAAAAATGAAAGAACTTGAGAAGAAGCTAAGCACTCAGACTAATCCGCTGCTAAACTTCCAAGCTACGGTAAATGCCATCACTGTTCATGTGGAGGCCGAAGAATATGGCATCGACATAATAGATAACTTTCGACATGACATAGGGTGGGGGGACAACATGATCTTTAACAATATGGATATCATCTACATGGTCGACCAGTACGTCCTGAGGATGAGAAGAGAAGGCTAGATCGGTATCTTGTATAACTACATCTTATATATCATGGAGATTCAGATCTAAATAAACATCTGGAGGAATTTCTTTCATTTATGCATGAACAAGGAATAGCCATGATGGTTTTGCGCCATAGTTTCCCCAATTCTGAGAAGGCCTAGCCATGGACTAGTATGACGCAATGCCACTAGAAGGACGTTGGAACTGGTACTTTATACATAGATCTTTCCTCTACTACTTCAGGGCATCTCAGCCATACTCGGACGAGCTTTACTGGTGGTTGGCACCACAGGCACACCGATATAATATCAACTAGCAAGATATCCCTCCTCTATAACCTCCCATGTACACTCATCTAGATTACATGAGTCCTAACTATATCGAAATAAGTCTGTTCAAATTCGGGAGCTTTTTTGGGGTAGCACATCCAGAGATCTAAGAACTATATGATCCTGAGCAGGTATGAAGTAGCCACATAGCCTAGTAGAGGTATCTCGACCTGAATCTAGATGGAGGTGTACGAGACCTATTTGGAGAAATCCGTATAAACATTACAGCATATAGTGCCTGTATGGAGGAAGCATTTGCCAGTATACAAACCATGGTATCCGAGTTCTGTATAGACATGGAAAGGGTTGAAGCAGAGCTAAATATGGCAGAAGAAAACCCGAAAGAGGATCATGAGGTAGATCCTGAGGAAGATCCCGAGGAAGATCCCATAGAGGATTCAGAAGAAAACCCAGAAGAGGATCCTAAGGAAGATCCCGAGGAAGATCCTAAAGAAGATACTGAGCAGGACCCCGAAAAGGATCTAGAAGAAAATTCTGATAATGATATCCCAGCTCAGCACGCACCAAACTAGATCTTTTAGCCACAGCCTTTTGAGGATTCAGATGAAGAGGTAGAAGAATTTGTGGACTCCAGTGAATCAGATCATGAAGATGAAAGCAAAGTGGATAACTTGGGGTATGAATTAGAGACTTTCTCGAATGACGTTCTAAATCACTTACCATGAGATTTCGAGTACGAGGCTCCCTTCACCAATGGCATGGTGGTTGACTATGATGGTGCTGAGAGCTATGCCTCTTCTCTAGAGCATGACTCCTCGGGGCGCCTTATAGTCTACAGCAAGTGACAATTCTGGAGACTTTACAGATTTTGACTCAGATAGCAAACATGTCATTAATATGATCCAGGATGAGGGGCAAGAACCGTCCCGCAAATATGTTATGGAGAGAATTCATGTAGAGAATGAACTAGCTCAAAACAGTTGTGGAATCCGGAGTCCAGACTTGAGAGAAGTTTACCCCATATTCTATAATGGGAATACAAGGCTACACCCTCACAACCATGAATTGGTGCAAATGATGAACGATGGGTACATTCACTATGCCCATTGGCTTGAAAGGTTCCGTTGGACTCTCCGAGAAAAGGCAGTCATTTGGTATAAGGGGCTAAAATTTTACCAAAAGTGGTTCTGGAATATTCTGGCCAAGCAATTCATCGACTACTTCAGATGGGTTGACCCGCCGGAAGACACAACCCCCAAACTAGACAGGCATGGGAACCCCTTGGTTTACTGGGAATAGGAAGCAACCAACATCGGCTGCCCAATGTCAATGCAATCGACTAAGGAATACCTATGGTATATAAATAAATAACATGATGCGCCGGTCCTTTACGATGATATGCTAGATCTGTTCAACGGAAATGAACGGACTGATGGAGCCTCCTTATCCGTCTGTATGATCAGACAGGAATCTAATCCTATCCTATGCCAAATCCTACAAGAGAACCCTGTCATTCCAAAAAAGCAGCCAAAAAAGGTTCCCTTCATGTAGCGGCACTTTGCCACTAAGGCACTAGTTTCTGTGAATAAGCCAATCGACTTGGGAGAGATACCCCTCGATGAGGTTTTTGACGTGTTTAAAGTCTTCAAAACAATAAAATTGCCAATCCAGGTGGTCAGTCCTATCACCAGAGGAGGCATTAGATCAGTAGCCCCAGCTGCACCAAGAACTGAGCCCCCGATACCTCCTACTTTTGTTAAGTCCTCAGAACAGATAGAAAGCCCAATTGTGGATCAACTAAAGGCCACGACAACTAAGATAAGTGTCTGGGACCTACTCCTGGGCTCTCAAGAACACAGGCTCACTATCGTTAAAAAGCTGATGGAAATCAAAACATCTCCTCTAGCATCCTCAAAATAGGTCTATGCGCTACTCAATAATGAGAGTAGCACTATCATCCCTGACATTGTCTTCTCAAGCTTGGATTTACCTAATGAAGGCATTCACCATAATAAAGGCTCTCTACTTGAAGGCTAGTGTCTTCGGGCGCATCATGCCCTACATAATGATCAATGATGGCTCATCACTAAATGTCTGTCCTAAAGATATTGTACCGATCCTAAGACTGACTGAGAAGGACCTAAAGAAATCCACAACAGTCATCAAAGCTTACGACAACTCTAAAAGGACCATCATTGGCACGTTCGAAGTTGAAGTCACTATCAGTGAAATCTCATCTATAGTACTCTTCACAGTCATAGATATTCCGATAACTTTCTCTATGCTACTTGGGAGACCATGGTTCCATGCTTTAGGAGGAGTCCCATCCACCCTGCACCAGAAGATCAAAATCCCATTCCATGGAAAGATTATTACCCTAGAAGCTGACGAAGCCTCAGTGGTAGCAGCACTGAAGATGGAAGAAAGCAACATGAAAGGGTTTACCACGGCCATAATTGGCCAGGAAATGAACAAGAAATCAGAGGTGTACTAGGGTCCATAGATTCAGGGATACATGCAGAAGTACCACACTCCTAGAAAAGGACTAGGTGCCCATGAACTGGGAATGCCGACCTACAATATAGGGACAGGAGAATGGAAATCCATGGGACTCAATTATAGAGGCCCTCGAAGAGTTGTTCACAAGATAATCTTTTAAAATAAGCTACAACAACACTACAAAGGAACCCCCAAGCCTGTTACTCATCAGGGCAAGACCATTCCACAATTTGAGATTTTCTCAAACAAAGTCAAATATGGTAAGAATGGCGAAAGCTTCATAACCTGTGTAAAGAAGGCCAGTCGCCAACCAAATGTAGGGGCAATCCCAGATCAGACCAAGAATGACGAATAGGTACACCCAAAGAAGGTCAAGAAGCTGAGTAGAGAGGGAGAAATCCTCGACACCCTAACCATGCACCTTCAGGCATAACTCAAGATAGTAGAGGAAGTAAGAAGCAAGGGAGGTAGCTTGAACTAAGCTGTCATGGACATGCTCACGACTATAAAGGGCAAAGCAAAGGTACAGCAGGAGGATGATGAAGATATCCTGCTAAAGCCAACTGATATAGGAGAATCATCTGTAATGGAGCCAGACCCTATTATTGATTAGGATGAGTCTTTTTTTTTCCATTTCTAGCATGTTTGAAATGAATAATGTACTTTATCATGATAATAAGATGGAGAACTTTGCTTATTTGGATTGTGTTTCTGATTCTGATTCCATGCATCCATTCCAGCATTCATCTAGCATTTTTAACATCATTAATGATATTATAAAAGAAATTAATTTAACTACGGAAGACGATCCAAAAATGGTATACATTTCCAATCAATTGCCCATTGAACAAGAGAGAGAATTGATAAAGGTATTGAAAAATCACGTTTTAGCCTTTGTTTGGTATCACGAGGATATGCCTGGACTTGATTGGCACATCGCCGAGCATAAGATCCCCATAGACCCAAAAATTTGGCTAGTGAAGTAAAAGATAAGAAGAATGTGCCCAGAGTGGGCCAAAAAGGTCAAAGTGGAGGTGGCAAAACAGATCAAGGCAAATTTCGTCAAAGTCATCGAGTATTCCACTTGGCTATCCAATGTAGTCCCCATACCCAAGAAGAACTATGATGTCCGGGTTTGCATCGACTTTAGGGAATTTAATAAAGCTACTCCTAAGGATGGTTTCCCACTACACACATTGATATTTTGGTAGACAACGCGGCAAGAGCGGCCATGTATTCTTTTATGAATGGTCGGGATACGACCAGATCCTCATGAATGTAATAGACAAGTTAAAAACCGCATTCATCTTAGAATGGGGAACTTATTATTTAAGAGTAATGCCTTTCGGACTCAAGAACGTAGGGGCATGCTACATGACTTGATCCACAAAGAAGTTGAGGTATGTATAGATGACATGCTTGTGAAATCCGTTACACTAGAAGAACACCCGGTAGTGCTAGAACGATTCCTCACAAGGATTGAGAAGTATAATCTCCATTTGAACCTAAAAAAGTGCATATTCGACGTCACATCAGGTAAATTATTGGGGCATGTGGTTAGCCAAAGAGGTATAGAAATGGATCCCGATAAGGCTAATGCTATCCAGGAAATGCCCGTGCCAAAAACTGAGAAAGAAGTAAGAAGTTTCTTAGGATCTATATAGTACGTTAGTCGCTTTATAGCACGGTTAACCACCACATATGAGCCTATCTTCAAACTCTTAAGGAAACAACAGCCGATAGAGTAGAATGACCAATGCCAGGAAGCCTTTGATAGAATTAAAGCTTACTTAATGAACCCTCCGATACTGAAACCACGGATTCTTGTAAGGCCACCCCGTTCTCTACTTAGCGGTAGAAGAAACCTCTGTAGGGGCCATGATAGTTCAAGAACATAAAGACAAGAGGGGACACGTGGTTTATTATCTTAGCAAGAAATTGCTAGAGTATGAGACTGGATACACTATAATGGAAAAGACTTGTTCCGCTATGGTCTGGCTCCCAGAAAGCTCAGGCATTAATTCTAGTCGTACAAAATCAGTAGTTGCAAAAGTGGATTCGATGAAGTACTTATTTCAGGCTCCCTCACTAACCGAAAAACTAGCAAGGTGGCTCTTGTTGCTATCAGAGTTTGATATTGAGTATGTAATAAAGAAGGCCATCAAGGGTAGAGTAGTGGCCGAATTCCTAGTAAATCATAGGAAAACCTAGAATTTCTCGACGAATGTCTTAAAGCCACCACAAAGAACCCCAGAAAATGGACCATGTTCTTCGATGGCGCCGTCAACAAGCGAGGAGCCGGATTGGGAGTTATCATCTTTAAGCTAGAAGGAGCACTCATACCTCTGTCAAAATGATTAGAATTTCTCACCATAAATAACGGGGCAGAGTATGAAGCCTGTTTGTTCGGAATCTCTGCCCTAATCACTCTTGGAGAAGAAAAAGTCAAAATTATCGGTGATTTGGCTTTGGTCATCAAGCATATCACAGGGGACTGGGAAATAAAGGAAGAATCACTCAGGACTTACTTAGAAGCTGTATGGAGAAAAGCCACGATATTCAGCGAGTGCGAATTTAGTCACATGCCCTGAGAGGAAAGTCAGGTGGCAGATGCACTGGCCACTTTAGCCTCCATATGGGAAGGGCCCCAAAAGTAGCCAATCAGACCCCTTCCTATGGAAATAATCCGATCTCCTTACTACCTCTGCACAATAAAAGACATCGTATAAGAAGGAACCCCCCTGGTATTCTGACATCGTCAAGTTGCTAAAAACGGTGAATTCCCAACTGAGGCTGCGAATTTCAATAGAAATACACTGAAGAAGCTTGCTGTCCGGTTCTGCCTGGTTAAAGGAGATCTATTTAAGAGGACCTTTGATGGCCTGTTGCTAAAATGCCTGGCACAGCGAGAAGCTGAAAAGGTGGTGAAAGAAGTACATTTGGGAGACTGCGGTCCATACATGAACAACATCATAATGGCAAAGAAAATCCAGAGAATGGGGTACTTTTGGCTAACCATGCTAACTGATTGTGTTTAAGAAGTGAGGACTTGCAATGCTTGTCAGATATATGGATATATAAGCCATTTACCTCCAACAACACGGTAAAGCTAAACAACACCTTGGCCATTCTCAGCCTGGGGCATCGACATCAGTAGTGAAATAAGACCTTCGACCAATGTTCATCGCTTCATTATAGTAGCGGTTGATTACTTTTCTAAGTGGGTTGAAATGAAATCTTACACAAGCATCACAGCCAAGAAAATGGCTTGATTTATTCAGCGATACATCTTCACCAGATGTGACATCCCTCATCATATGGTGAGTGACAATGGTGTGTAGTTCCAAGGAGAAACAACTGGTTTTATCGAAAAGCACGGGATTGAGCATCATCGCTCTTTGCCTTATCGCCATCAACCCAATAGAGCTGTAGAAGCAGCTAATAAAGCAATCAAGAAAATCCTCTCCAAGATGATTTCTAACTACCGAGATTGGGCCAATCATTTTCCTTATGCCTCGTGGGGATATAGAACCAGTGTCAAGACTCCTACGGGCCAATCTCCTTTTTCCCTTGTCTATGGGATGGAGGTGGTACTGCCCGTTGAAATGGAAATCAAGTCTTTATGCATAACCCTTAGAGGCAAACTTTCCCAAGATAAATGGGAAAAAGCATGGCACAAAGAACTAACCTTGATCGATGAAATGGGATTACCCACATTGGAAAATCTACAGTTATACCAACAATGCATGGCCAGAGCTTACAACCGCAAAGTCAAGGGGCAGAGTCAACCTTTGAAGATGGGCGATTTAGTCTTGAAACAATCTCGTAAAACATACATAGATGGTTGAGGGAAATTCCAGCCAAACTGAGAAGGACCTTACGTGGTAAAGAAGACTCTCACTAAAGAGGAAGTAAAGATCTCAGATCTGTATGATAATGAATTAGTGAATCTGGTCAATCGCAACAAGCCAAAGCGCTATCTCGTGTAAAAAAAAATAATAAAGTCTGTCAAGAGTTGGTAAGGGCTCTTAACCAAAAATAAAGACTCTAAAATAAAAAAGTGGAGCCATCCATTTGGAGCCTTAGGCAATGGTGGGCATTTCTTGGAAATAAATACTACTTGTCCTCTGTGATAAACAATATCTTTTGTAGTAACATGTTCATGTTAAAAATACTGCATGAGCGCACTAAATGGAAACTGAGAATTATTTAATGAAACATGCATCCAAATAACATCTTTTCATCCATATTACACATAAAGGTGCATTACAAACAGGGAATGAAACGACAAAGACAAGCGATGAGGCCTTAAGCCTTTATTCTCCCATGGGAACAAAAGACAAATAATGGCAAGCTCAAATACCCTCAAGGAAGCTACGGAGTCTCTGCATCTCAATGAGCCTCTCTCCAAGGGTAGGAAGCCCGCGAGTACTCATAAACCAGATGCGATAAGCCTCAGAAGGATGGATGTCAAAAAGAATAGAGTAATTCATCTCCACCTGAGTGCGACTAATCCATCCCACATCATGATGATAGACCCAAGTATAGGAAAGCGCTGGGCTAATAAGGATGCAGAGGGATGCAGGAAACCCTTGAGATCGACCTTACTGCTTGCACAAGCGATCGGGAGAGTAAGTGATGATTTCAGAAAGGCTAATAAGGACCATGCCACGACTAGCAACATCAGTAGTCACATGTGTGATACCCCACCAAGGGTAAACCCAACGAATATCCTCAACAGCTCTGCTACCCATAAAATCAACCCACTCCTCAATGGTGAAGTCTCTATATGGACGATTGCCAATACGAACTATAGGGCCATGCGCCCAGTAGGCCTTCAGATGATAATCCATGCTTGTGGGAACAGACAACATGGAAAGCTTGTCCCAGAGCCAAAGCTACAAAAGCAACAAATGACAAAAATGATAAGAAAAAAAAGAAAAAGAAGACAACAAGAAAAGAAAAGATAGCCTGCTGGATTGAAAACCAAAAAAGGCAGTCTAGGAAAAAATTAATGCAAGTCTCTTGGATCAAAAACCCGGTTCATGCAAAAGGAAGGCTCAAATAAAAAGTTATCTGAAGAAGAAGCCTGCTACCCCTGGTAGTAGCTTTAGTTCCATTCTGAGAAGTGCGCACAAAGATCAGCGTCTCAGCCTAACTAACCAGAATAGGAGATTTTCGCTCTAGCATCTGATCAATGATAGTCAGGAAGGTAAGACTGCAAACCATAGTGGGAACCTCGCAAAGGAAGACCCCCAACAAAAGTAGACAAATGAGCGGGAGCCAACTCGCGTCAAACTAACCAGAATAAGAGATTTTCGCTCTAGCATCTGATCAATGATAGTCAGGAAGGTAAGACTGCAAACTATAGTGGGAACCTCGTAAAGGAAGACCCCCAATAAAAGTAGACAAATAAGCGGGAGCCAACTCGCGTCATTAGGGGATAGTCCCCTAACTATATCAAATGCTACATCCAACCTCAGGCCCTCATCACAGATCAATCGGCGCCTGTCAAATCATTGAAGCTAAAAATGATTCATCAAAAAATTAGAAATTCAGGGTGATGTGTTAGAATAACTGGAGGCATATCGACAGAGGATTGGAGAAGCCCACAGAATTCTTCATACAAGGGGCATAACTTATGATCCTCGAAATGGAACACATTATCGACAGGGTCCCAAAACCTGAAAGCAGCTTGGATTATATTATATTTGACAAAGAAGCGATAGTACTCCTTTATATGTGCTAAACCACAAACCCCGAGTCTATCCTCACCATCAGAGTTCTTCAGATAAACATTTAGATTAGCACAAAAATGAATGTAGCCCCCCATAGTAAAACTTTACAAGGACAATAGTTCACTATACGTAGTTTATGGGGCAATCTACCAATATCTGGCAGATTACCCCGATAAACTCGACCAACGATGAAAATAAAACACAAAGCACAGGAATAAAGAAAATTTTATTTATACGAAAATGTGTTCATACAAAAGGAGGCACTGCAAACGACCAAAAAGAAAGCAAAACAGAAAAACGAAAAAGCCTATCTAATCGCCCTATAGAAAGAATCCAAGAGGATTGCCTTGTCCCTGCTATGGCTACTGCTATGGGTCATCTACCTGAAGCATCCCCAACTGAGCTCGGAGTCGTCGAATCTCCAGATGCAACATTTTAATACGAATCATTCATATGCATTTCATAGCAAGCCATGCATCATCATTAACATAATAAAATAAGAAACATACTGCCATATCTAAATTTTGGGTCATCATGAAGCATTGTTGCCCTTGAATATATCCCTAATCGGAGATGCTATCAGCAATAGGCACCAGCAAGAATGAAAGATCAAAACAAGTCAGAACTTTCACAATCCAAAATTGAAAAGCAAAAGAAGAAAAGATAAAGGAGACTAACATGAGTGGTGCCAGCATGATGGAAAGCCACCGGATGCTCAGGATCCAGATAAGGTGAAATTACTAGAGTATAAGTGCTCAGGTCAGGGCGGTACATCATGAACAGCGGTGGCTGATACATAAACCTGCGATGCCCCTCCACCATCATCGGACCCTGAGGCGGGATAAATGATGCTGAAGAGCTACCTACATGAGTAGAGATAGTCGTAGATCTCTTTCTACCTTGGTGATCCTGCAAAGATAATAGAGCAAGGCCGGGTCAGTCTAACTAAGTGCAATAGTTGAGACACCGGCAATTATAAAATAAAGAAAAAATCAAGCTAGTGAAAGGGGAAGTACCATCATCCGGATAGCCTCAGGCAAACCTGATCTGGCTTGGCCACTAGGGGCAAAAGTCGAAGGAGTAGAGGCCTCAGGGACAGAAGGTAAAGGATCATCATCCTTAGAAGGATTGTGAATGTTCCACTGAGGGGCAACAGAAATGGGATCCATATTCAGCCATCCAAGCAGCTGTAGATGGCAGAACTCATCGTATCCCCCAACTCACTCTAGAAAGGCTCTAGGGATGCCCTTGGAGGCCAATCATGCAAAGTTAGGTGAGCTGCGAGGCTACAAGGCCTACTAAGGCACCTTGGGAGGAATAGAACGCGACTTGGGAGGAAGATGCCAACCCTGAATGCGATCTCCCAAGTACCACTCTAAAGAAAAGGGGGTCTCTATGATCAGTTGGGTGTTCACAAACTCCCCAGCTAATCTCATGACCTCCGGCCAGTGAAAAGCATGCCCCTAAGGCTACATCCTAATCTAAGAAAAGAAAGCCAGACATCGGTACAACGGTTGTAGCAAAAATGGCGATTGTAATAAACCAAGAAAATTATGAGACCTACCTGCTCCGAAGAAAGGGTACAAAGAAGGGCAGAAAGAGTAGAACAAGACTCCATCTCCTAATCGTGAAAGTAGTGTGGCAGTCGAGGGTAGAATGGGAAACCACTGCTTGGCACGAGCTTGGTCCTCAGAAGGATCCCCATCTCAAAAAACTAGATCTACAAGCAGTCAATAAAAGATCAAAACACCAAAAATGGACAAAATACTCAGAAGGAAAAGGGTTAAATTCTTACATAAACAACCTGAAGACAAGACTTGAACTTGTCAATCCTATTCCTCATGCACTGGTCGAGGGCCCAATATAGGTGACCTAGTGCGGCTCGGCCCCATGCATGCTCATCAAAGTGGGATGGATATATCAAAGCTAGCAGAATATAGAGATTCACGATTAAACCCCTGGTAGGAAAACACAGCCATGATAAGGTAGCGACCATTAAAGCTCTACCCTCGCAGGTAGCAGTCAGATGCCCTCTATCCCTAGAGGTCCAAAAAGTCATAAGTTTCTTGAATATCCAATCAAAGCCTCGATGGTCTCCACGTTAAAATTATCATAAGTAGAGCAAGCGTTGAAATGGATCACATTACCATGGAAAGGTAGGCCTGTGATAGCACAGTAATCCAAAGGAGTGATGGTATACTCCCCACAATAGAAATGAAAAGTGTGGGTAGTATCGGACCACCTACTCAAGATGTAGGTAGATGTACTGGCTGGGATGTGTGGATACTTACAATGCCTGACGTACTTGCGGTTCTTGACCATCCTCCCCAAAGACGTCCCGTCAACGATGACCTTAACACCTTGTACCACTTATGAAAGTGGGTAATGCTAGCGCTGTCATGCTTGGTAACCTGAATAATGCATACACATGTATCACATACTAATTTTTGACAAGTCATATAATTACAGAAAATAATAAATCATTGCATTAAATAAATTTTTGCATAAAGTAACAAATATAAGCAATAAAATGGATACGTCTTTAAATAAAATAAAAATAGCAGTAAGGCTTACCAAAATTCGAGAAAGATGGTTGGAAGGCTTCAAGGAAGGCGGAATAAAATCCCTGGGATGTACCCCGTGATACATCCAATTTGGAGGGAGCCCGTACAATGTCTCGGCCGGTACCTCAGAAAGTTCCACTTGTTTACCATCAATAAACACGTTCCGAGTAGTCACTTGAATGGCTGACAGATCCAAGCGGATGTTATAAAGCTTAAACCACATAGAGACCCCGCAGAATCTAAAAAGAAAGGGCGGAAAGGGAAGAAGATAAAAGAAATCATTGTCGAAAATATCTCGGAGGCAGATTTTTTTAAAAATCAGGAGCAGAAAATGCAAAAGAAAGAAGAGAGAATTGTTGGTGTGAAGAAAATGGGAGTCAAGCTGCTGTTTTTATAGACCGCTGGTAATTAGCCCTCCGGTTAATTACCTATGTAATTAGCTAGCAGTCACGCGTTTACGCGTCCCACAAACTTACACGTAATGGCTATAAAAGTTACCATTACATAGGTAATTAGCCCACCGACTAATTACGTGTATTTTCAAAATTTTCGCAATTTTTTGCATTTTTCATCCCTTTTCTGCATCGTTTTCAAAATGAGCAGACCTAAAAGCTATTTTTACACAGTCACCCATGCATCAAGCATCCAAAAATATTTATTTCTACCCCGGTCAATTCTTTAACCTCATGCAACTCATTAATAAATTTTTAATCGAAGGGGCAAAATACATTTTGTTTTAAAATTTGTCGATTAAAAATATTTTTAACTCACTGCATCCCACATGCTGTTTTATTTATTTCGCATACAACAAAATTTCTAGCACGAAATTCATGTATGCGATGTTCCGGCCCGATGAGTAATAATGCCTATTTCATTCAGTGATTAGACAAATGAGCCAAAAAGGATCGAATTGTCATTTAAAATCCAAAATTCAAAAATCCACATTCCAGGGAAGCTCCGATTTAGCATTTCCTACTGAAAAATCAAAAAGTCAAAGTTTGGTCAAACATACGTAATTAGGCCGCCGACTATTTACCGATCTATAGTAAAAAAATCAAATCTTATCGAGATCCAGCCAGGAGTTATGGGATCTGGCCAGGATTTACGGGATCTGATATTAAATCCTATCAGAGTGGTAATTAGTCCGCCGGCTATTTACCTATGTAAATAGCCCGCCAGCTATTTACCAACCCTCTATATAAAGGGGTGTAGCCCCCTCATTTCTGAAAGGAGACGAAAAATTTCAAAAATCCCAAAATTATTTTTATGTCCTTTTTCAGTTCCGGAAATCTCAGAAGCCCCAAAACTCTATCAAAATAACCTCAGATCTGAGATCTATCACCGATGTTTGGTATAAACTCACTTTACGGTCTTTTTAGATCAAGATCCCACAGTGATCTTGGGTCTAAAAATGACCAAACCTCACATTTTCCTTTAAAAATAATCAATGATTATAGCCATAACTTGGGTTAAATCTATTTTCCAACAACATCACAATCTTTGACAACTTTGGTCCCGCACCGGCTCTCAAGCCATCTTGGAAAGACGAAAAGTAAACTGAGGGTAATTGGCTCAAAGCCCAACTTTCAAATTCATTTAAACCTATCTTTATTGCTTTATCATTACATATTACATTCGGTTTCTCTGGTTAAGTGAGCCACTGGTGCCACTTAAATTATAATATGTGCAAATAAGCTCGCAATTACGGATAAACATCCAGAACGTGAGGAAACTCTATTCGAGTTTTTGGGCCCAGACCCAGGCGCTGCCGTTACTCTACCAAAAATTCGGTAGAAAATGCCCATTTATTAAGCCATTATAATGTCCGTTTTATTTCTTGAATTTAATTCTTAAATAAAGCCATTGTAATGTAGAAATCACCCCAAATTCTAAAATTAATCCAAACAATTTGAACAATATGAGTAACTATTATGTCCGAACTTAGAATCTCATTTTCTCTTCGGTATAAAAATCCCATTTTGGATCAGTATACCACAATTCCTGGTGGAGCTGAACCAGGTGGCGACTCTATTTTATTTTTAAATAAAGTAAAAATACTTTTTTAAAATATCTTTTCTTAATAAAATGTGTAAATATATTTCTCAATATATTTACATTTTTGGCTTATAAAAAGCCATGTTTCTTTTCACACTCAATAATTTATGTGAAAAATAATAAATAACGTTTTCTCTTTAATGAAATCCAACATTTTATCAAAAAAGAGGCACATGCATTTAAGCGAACCGGATTTTCTCAAACCAAACCAAACTCTACGGTTTCCTCAAACTCCACTAGAATACGCCCAGCATACCGCACCCCACGTGCACAACCTCCCATAAAACCATCCGCCCGCTCACAACATCATCAATCTAGCCAAAGTTAACGGTGTCCGAATTATGATTATACCCTCACTTTGAGAATTCTATAAAAACTCCCAAAAATCTTTCTCTTTCTTCATGCAAGTAAATCTTTATTGTTACTTTGGAAATTTCTCTCTAGAAACCCTAACACTTCAAATCGTTTCAAACTTACAAATGGCATCTACTTAACTCTTTCCTCCTCCTCCCAGAGATATCTTTAAATAATTTGATCCTAAAGATAAGGATTTCACCCCTCTCAAATTGAAAAACCCAGACTCTGTTGCACTAACAGACTATCTAGGGGACAATTTTCTATTCAACACGGAACCTTATTCACAACTAATCAAGGACCAATGCCTTGAAGACTTCTTCAAGATCAATTGTCCACCTATCCGGATTTGGTGAGAGAATTCTATGACAACTTGAGAGTACATTCCTACTATGATGCTCTCAGAACCACAGTTTAAGGAAAAGTGATCATTTTCACACCGAAATTCTTTGTCAAAAATATCAACATGAAGAATGACAGAGTCTACTTGAGAAATGATGGGGATGAACTCCAGGTGATGTACTACCCAATGAAATGGCTCCCAGCTCGCTACTATGGAGACAAATTGTCCACTTACTAGCCATAAACACTAAGAATCCTTTAACATGTCTTGGCCAAACTAGTTCTAATCTTAAAAGGATCCGTAACTACCGCTTCCTCCTTTTAATACTATATTCTGCGGCATTGGGTAGACAGCAGGGTTGTGAATATGCCTGTTTTGATCATCCACTTCCTAAGGTAGCATAAAAACTCCCATGGATCTCTCATCACCTGAACCCTTCTTGCCAATGGAGTAAATTTATCCAGAGCTCAATCCATTCAAGGAAAGGAGATCCTTGAAAAGAACTTTAAGAAACTTAGCTTTGGAGAGACCTAGGATGAAGAAAAGGCTATAAGGCTAAGGGAAGAAAGAAGGAAATGACAAGGGTCATGAAGGCAGGAGTTGAAATTGCTCCGGAGGCAAAGAGAGGCAGAACCACTAAGCCTAAGGATCAAAGAAAGATCAACTTGAAACCAGTCGTAGAAGATGATGATGAGGATAGAATTCCTTTAACATAATTGATTAAAACCATATCGGAATAGCTTAAGAAGCCAAGAGGAAGGTTCATTGAAGCAACGGATAAAAAGAGGAAGCCTGTGTGTGAACCGAAAGAGATTGAGGATGCAAATGATACATAGGAAGGAGAGACTTACCTGAGAAAAGGCAACTCTGGAAGAGGGGATTGAATTTTAATGAGGCTCTAAAAGCACAAAGAGAAAAATTGGCTATCAAGAAGCCCTCTATCAGAATCTCCATCAGAGAACCAACTCCCAAAGCCCCTACACTAGTGGATTTGAGTAAGGGAAAAGAACTGGTTGTGTTTGCAAAGAAACCAGTCCTTCCAGAAAATATCCTTTCGATGGATCCTCAATATGAGGATATGATGTCAACAGGCCGAGACAACTAGAAGATAAATAGATTGACAAAAGAGGGACCCGAAGGATCATCCGAAGTAGCAGCCACAGATAGCCCACCTGTCCTATTTGCTTTAAATGATCTGGCACTGCTCAAGGAGGCCAAGTATTCAGACGAGGATTTATTTAACTTCCAAACTAGATCAGGACCTCTTTTGGATAACTTACTAAATAAAGAACCAGAAGTGGTGGAGATAGAAAATCCTGAAAAGGTAAAAGAAGGGGATGGTGAGGATAATTCCACCATTCCAGGAAATGAAATAGTAGTGATGGCAAGTCCTATATAGGCAATCAGAGGGGAGATTGAGGATAGTTCCTATCTTTCGGATACTGGGTTAGTGGAATATAGTGAGAAGACTATACAAAGCCTAAACAAACTAATTAGGTAATCATTCTCCTAAATATCTCTGCTGATGATGAAACTCCGGCTGTTAATGCCATTAAAACAGAGGATAACTTAGGTGTAGACACCCAGACTACATCTCAGAACAACCAGTCCATCCTGGAACATAATGTTCTGGAGGAGGGAGCTAGTCTAGGATCCAAAGAGCACACTTCTGATGTAGATGCTAAGGGTAAGGTTAGTCCGGAGGAAAGGTCGGAAGAGGATAAGGAAGAAGAGAAAGAAGACAAAGAAAAATCTGCTAAAATAAGTGATAAAGATTCATTCAGATCTAAGAATTTCAGAAGCAATTCTGAGTTAGAAGACACATCTTCTTATAAGAGTGATCCCAAGCAACTAACTCCAAAGAATATTCCTAAGAGAGTTGACAAGTGGAAAACAACATTGAAAATAATCCAAGAACTTGCAGTGGAGAGGCATGAGGAAAACCATGTTAAGAGAACCCTCCAAAGCATACGCTCTCAGCTTAAGTCCGTTGAGAGCATCATCAATGACAAATAACTTGCTCTGGATTTGAAGTTTGAATTAGGGGAAATCAAGGGATTAGTTCAAAACATTGAAAGAAGAGTTCAAGGGTATACCTCCGCTGAACAAATTGTAGAAGCCTCCCTATCAAAGATTACTCCAGTGCTAAATCAGATAAACTCAAACATTACAGGAGCAAATCACTCTGGAGATCAAGCTAACACTGGAGCAAACAACAACTATACCACTCTATTGGACAAAATCACCTCTACCTCCATAGAAATCATAAATGAACTCAAAGAGTATCTGGATCGCAAGTTTGAAAACTTGGAAAAATTCATTCCAGGAGCAATTACTGAAGGGGGAAAAGGAATCACCTCCGGACTTACCTCTCTCAATGGGGAACATTAAGCTGTACAGGAGATGCTCACTAATTTCCTTGATGAAGGATTGCCCAAACTCCTAGCCAAACACATGGGAAATATCAGTGCTAAGTTTGCTGGTCAATTAAATGGGACGTATACCTTGATAAATGAGTTAAAAGATGAATTTCACAAGGACCTTACCACACTCAATTCCAGTCTCCATAACATCCGGAGAGATATTTGCAAGGATATTGATCTTCTAAAGTCATGTATGGCTAATATATCCATCTCCTCCTATGGATATTCATCTCCTACTCTGGATAACCTTCTCATACTAGTGGTTATTGATTTAGTCAAGCATATAGGCGACATTGGTTTCTTTGTCTACAAGTGCAGTTTGACTCTTCTAAAGTCTATGTTTCTATATTTTGATAAGGATGACCAAGCTCATGCCTTGAAGTTGATTCCTGACATGACTATATCCTATAAGGAGCTCCGAAATTCTCTAAGGCCAGTCCATCTTCTTTCTGCAATGGTTGAAATAATTATTGAAAAGCGCATACAAGGTAATGTAGACTACTTTATCTACTCAGAAGCATGGCAAAAGAACTGGGATGACAAATCCTATATGGTGATTAACCCCCAAACTGATGGAAACCAAAAGGGGGAGAAAAGCAAGGGAAAAGGAAAAAGGGGGAGAATCATCAAGCAGAGGAAGCAAATGAAGAGATCAACCTTTAGAATAACAACTTTTTTCAAACGTAAAAATCTGTAATAGCTAGTTCTATTTTCACTTATATATTTCAATAATTGTAATTCCAAAACTTTATAAGGTTAACTATTATTAACAACAAAAGTATAAATAGTGAAAAACTTATACTCAAAATTTCTTCTAAGTACAATCTATAATTGTACTTCAAAAACTTAGAAGCTAGAATTCAAAAATGTTGGGGGAGCTAGGATCCTTAGATCATGTGGGAGTAAAAATTATAAATGACTAAGTATCAAGAATCACACTTAGCTTGTAAATCCTTTTTCCATGTGCTTAGTTTTTATTTCCATCAAATGGGGGAGATTTTTGGGAAACAATGATCTAGAAGAATTGAATTCTAGAACAATCCGGATTAAGTTTGAAGAAAACAAAAACTAGAAACAAAATATTAAGGAACAAATCTTGTAATCTCCTTAATCCAAAGCAGGAAGCATCTAATCAAAAATCAACCTTATGGACACTCATTGAAGACTACAAGTACCCAAGCACATAATAGAAGCATCCAATTAAAGTTTTGAAAAGAAACAAACTTTGAACCGCCCAAATTAGCATCCGAAAGAAGACTGATTGTATAACATTCGGATATATTAAAACTAAAGTCATCTGGAAGATACAGTTAAAAGGACAAAGGGAAAAGTTTCAAAAATCACTTGTCCCTCCACCTATTTCGTTAGAAAGTCAAAGTTCCTTTCCCCTTATGAAAGATAAAAATGACAACTAGCACTGTTAAGAAAAGTACAAAACGACTGACACAGGAAAGAGAAAAGGTAACAGCCTTTTCTACCTAGACCAATAGGAAATGCGAGTGTAGATCACACATCCGAACTTCTGGAGTAAAAGTTGGTGAAACACTAAAATCCAAGGAAAACAATCACTGACAACTTTTTAGCCCCAATCCCAAGGATTCAAATGGGTCAAAATTTGAGTCTAATGGATTGATTAACGGCTTCGGAAGCACCATGTATTACATGATCAATGATGAAGATTAAATTTAGTTTCAACAACTCACAATGGCTATATTTATGATAGAGGCCTATAAAAGGAAAGCTTCACAATTTGAGAAGGCATTGGTTGTTTTAAGAAAGCATAATCGAGAGAATCTGCTATTACAATCAGTTACATAATCCCTCCAAGAATCAAACCATTCCAAATCTATTTGTAAAGATTCCCAAGTGAGTTATAAACTTGAGGAACTCCAAAACCAACATCTTTGAGAAAAACAAAGTGTAAAAAACTCATACTTGGGTGAGTAGTGAGATTAGGATACAACTTAGAGTTGGTGCTTTAAGTGGGATCTCCCTGTAGGACTCAGCTTAGGTTTAGGTAAAAATCTAAGTGGTATATCTTGCTAAAGATAACAAGACTCAACTAGGAGTTGGTGCTTTTAGTGGCATATCCTACATTTGGAAGGGGTTACTATCTGGAGATAAATTGTAAGGCTTAATTCCTGCCAATTGGAATGGAATTCACTAGTGGAAAAGCTCAGAGAGGGCCAAACCAGGATAAAATTACTATGTTGATTTTCTAACTCTTTACATTATTGCATTACATTCCATATTTGCATCATCCGGATCCATCACATCTCGAACATAATCAAGCATGCTACATAAGATTTTATAAAGTTTGCCTATTTCTGTAGAAAGGTTCATTCTCCCCCCTTCTGACCTTATTTAGACACTCACAGGGACCAATATCACTCATTGAGCCAAACAAATTCCGAGATTCAGAAGGAGATGAAAGCTGGATGATGGCTATGCAAGAAGAGCTAGATCATTTCACAAGAAATGATGTTTGGGATCTAGTATCACTGCTAAAAGGAAAATCTATCATTGACACAAAGTACGTGTTTTAGAACAAACTTGATGAATCTAGAGGGGTGGTGAGAAATAAAGCTAGACTGGTTGGTCAAGGCTACAATCAGCAAGAAGGCATATACTTTGAAGAAACCTTTATTCTGGTAGCAAGACTGGAAGTAATCAGGATCTTGTGTGCTTTTGCATCCTATATGGGATTTACCTTGTTCCAAATGGATGTCAAAAGTGCCATTCTAAATGGAGTTATTTAAGAAGAAGTCTATGTGAAGTAACCACAAGGATTTAAAGATTCAAAACATCCGAAGCAGGTTTACAAGTTGAAGAAGGCCCTCTATGGATTGAAGCAAGCTGCAAGAGCTTGGGATGAGAGGCTCACATCTTTTCTCATATCCAAGGGGTACATCCGAGGAAAAGCAGACACAATAATATTCATCAAGAAGAAAAGGGTGATGTCATTCTTGTCCAAATAAATATGGATGATATCATCTTTGGAGTAACTAATGACAAGATATGTGAAGAGTTCAGTAATCAGATGAAGAAGGAATTTGAGATGTCAATGATGGGAGAACTCAACTTCTTCCTTAGTATTCAAATTAAGCAAAGTCCAGATGAGATTTTCATCAACCAATACAAGTATACCAAGGAGATTCTCAAAAAGTTTGACATGGAAAAGAGCAAGCCAATGACCACTCCTAAAGGATCAGATAAAGTCCATTCAGAGGATTGTGATGGAGAAGATGTATACTAGAAGATGTATAGAGGGATGATTGGATCTCTTCTATATCTAACTGCTAGTAGATCGGATATACACTATGCAATTTGCTACTGTGCAAGATATAAAGCCCATCCTAAGAAATCACATCTTAAAGCTGTTAAGAGGATTCTCAAATATGTACTAGGATCAACAGAAGTTGGTTTATGATATCTAAATAATGGCAACTTCACTTTGCAAGGATAGACTGATGCTGATTATGGCATGGATACACTTGATAGAAAAAGTACATCCAGAGGCTGCAACTTTCTTGGTGGTTGCTTAGTGTTATGGTATAGCAAGAACCAAACATCCGTAGCATTATTAACTACTAAAGCTGAATAAATGGCTGATGAAAGCTATGTTGCTTAACTTATATGTATCAAGCAACATCTAGAAGATTATGGAGTTTAAGTTGGATGTATTGATGTAATGTGTGACAATAAAAGTGCAATTAATATGTCCAAAAATCCAGTGCTATATAGCAGGATGAAGCATGTCAACATCATACACCATTTCATCTGAGATCATGTGATGAAAAAGAAGGGAAGATATCATTATCAAACCACTAAGTAAAGATCAATTCAACAAGCTTAGGAAGGAAATTGGAATGTCAAATCCAATTTGAGAAGGAGTATAGGAAGAGAAAAGTAAAGTTTAAATTACAACTACAGAGGAAACAAGGAAGAAAAGTTAAGTGCATCAATTCTGGTTCCGGAAGGAGGAAATAATGTCAGCTTAGCAGACAAGAGTGACAAATAGCAATAAAGGCGGTAAAAGTATCTGTACACTTTTGAATTTTAAAAGTTTTATGCACATCATGCACGGTAAAATCATAACAGTTTGAATAAAATAAACCATTCCATTCTCCAGTTTACATGCCATTAACCTCTTTCCCAAATTTAACAGACGTGTCATCAATCCTGTTAAACTTAACCACTTTCGGATTACCAAAATACCCTCATCTTCAATACTTTATAAAAAGCCCCTAAATTCATTGTCTTCTTCACGCGAGCAACTACCTACTATTACTGTACAAAATTATTTCTAAAAACCCTAAAATCCTTTAACTTCTTTCTTAAACTCTCAAATGGCAAGAATAAAGAATCAAGTAGCTCTTCACCTAAAGAACCTAGTTCTAGAAGAAAACCTCATGGATGAGGACTTCATCCCCATCAAGTTCAAAAACTCAGACACCATCATCCCATCTGATTATTTGGGAGATGAGTTCATATTCAAAACTGAACCCTATGCCCAATTCCTTAGGAAAGACCAACACCTGGAGGTCTTTCTCTGGATGAAAAAACCCAACCTATCCCCTTCTAGTAAAAGAGTTCTATGAATACCTCAACATCCACACCTACATTGATGCACTCCGGACCAAGGTGCAAGGGAAACTTTATACTATCACTCTTGAATTCTTTGTGACTCATTTTAATATGAAAAACAATGGAGTTATCATGAGAAATGATGGAGATGAACAAACAGTGAAATACAAGCCAAAGAAGTGGCTACCACAAGATTCTTTAGTGACAAGTTCTTAACCCACTAACCAGAAGTTCCAAGAGTACTACAATTTGTTATGGCCAAACTTATCCTGGTCTGGAAGGGATCAATCAATACTACTTCAACATTTTAATATTGTGTTCTTCAGCATTGGGTGGAAAGCAGGGAAGTTAATACATCGTGCTCCTTATCCACTACATCAAGCAACACAAGTATTCTCTTGGAGGATTAATCACTAAAATCCTCTCTGAAAACCAAATCGGTTTCACTAGAGGAAATCAGGTTAGAGGGAAGGCTATTCTTGAGAAGAGCTTTCTCAAATTGACCTATTGAGAAGTGGGATGAGGCCAAGAATCTAAAGCAAAAGTGAGAGAAGCAGGAATGAAGTAAAGCCAAGAGGGGTGGAGGAATGATTGAGAAGGTTTCGATGGTAAAAAGAGCTAAAACCACGAGGCCAATGCTCAGAAAAAGATAAACCTGGAACTAGTGTAGGAAGAAGAAGTTGTGGAAGTAGTAGATGAGGACTCTCTCACCCTCACCCAGATCCTCTAGAAAACTCCACCTAAGCCTAGAAGAAGACTCATTAAAACTGTTGCTAAGACGGCAAAGAAAGTTGATGATGTGGAAGAGAAGTAGAAAATTATGATTTCTACTACTACAATAAGGGCTAGAAGAAAAAGAGGGGCATAAAAGACTATTAAGGAGATTGTAGAAGGGGACACTGCCTCTGAAAGCAGTACTATTGAGGAAGATAAGGCTAGTCCAAAGCCCAAGAAGAAGTTAGTGAAGAAAGGGTCAAGTTTCACACAAGCCATGAAGGCCAAGAGAGCAAAGCTTAAGTAAGATGTAGAGGTGAAAATACCTGCTAAAAGGCCAGAGACTAGAATCACCATTAAAAGATTCAGTTCCCATATCCTCTAAAGCTGAGATCATGGCTGAGGATAGGAAAAACAAGGGGAAGAATGTGGAAGTCACAACTGCTACACTAGATCCGGAGGATCTAGAATGCAATGATATAATGGCTGCCATTGCAGAGAATTAGCAAATAAACAAGCCAATACTCAGAATTAAAGGACTCGGAGGATCGTCTGAAACTAGTCATACATTCCCTCCAGTAGTTCCTTCTCCACCCATCTTTATGGCCCTATTGAATGTTTACCATGTCTAAAAAGAGTATGGCGAGGGGACAGTTAATGAGCTAAATGTTTAGCCTCGTACCACTGACATTTTAAAGTCACTTCTTATTCTGGAGAAGTCTGGTGAACATTGAGGAAGTTGAGATTAATGATGACATCATGAAGGGAGAAGAGGCTAACAGTCCTGTAAAGGCTACAGAAGAAGTAGAATTTGATCTTGGATGAAAATGAATAAGATAAAATTCAAGAATAACAAGGCAACTTGGATGAAAATGAACCCTAAATTGCATCCAAGGTAGATGAGCTTAACCTGGTGCTAAGTGCACTAGATGAGGGAGATGATATGAGATCCGATGAGAATGCTACAATGGTAGACTCAAAGGGCGAGGTCAATTCGAAAGATTAAGAAGATGATCAGAAGGATCATGAGGGAGATAAAGAGGAGGAAAAGAGGGATGAAGATAATGGTGATGAGGAGGAAGATAATGATGAGGAAGATGATGATGAGGAAGAAGATGATAAGAGCACATCCATTCCCAACTATGAACTAAAGCCTAGAGTGAGACTCCAATCATGCCAGCCACTAAGGCTGAGAAATTAGAAATGGCCTAGCAACAATTGGAAGAGGCTGCTATAGAGGATAAAAAAGTAGTAATTCAGACCTTGAGCTTATTCTCCGGGGTATATGTGTTAGATTGGGAAAAATTGAATCCTCCACTCAGAATCTATCAATCCCTCAAAATCTGAAAACAAAATTGGAGGGGATCTAAAGCAAGCTGATAGAAATTGAGCAAAGAGTGAATAATATTCCCAGTGTTGAGCATATAGCTAAAAATGCCTTATAAAAGGTCATTCCTATTTTGGAGCAAATATCAAAAGAAATTACTGATGCAAAAATAGCTGCTACCAAAACTGCAACCGGATTAGAATCTAGAAATGCCACCACTCTTGGGAATATCAATTCAGCTACAACTAAGCTAAAACAGGAGCTCAAGTACTACATGGATTGGAAGTTTGCAGAGTTGGTAACATCTATTCCTGCTGCTGTTACTCAAACCACAGAACGAATTTCCTCACCACTCTAACAATAGAGCAACAAGCCTTCAAATAATAGCTGACCAAGTTCCTAAAGGATGAATTGCTAGAGCTATTATCTAAGACTGCTGAGAATTTAAGGGCAGATTTTCAAATCGGTCTCTTTACTGTGGACAAACTATTGGCAACAGGCAAAATATGTTCAACATTGAGTTCCCTTATTTTGAGAAGGAAGATCAGGACTATGCTCTCTCCATGCACCCTAATCTCACTAAATCCTATGCTCTTCTTTGGAAGACACTCAAACCGCTACACCTAGTGCCCTAAATAGTGGATAGAATCATTTAGCAAAGGATAATAGGAAATGTAGATTACACCTTTCTATCTGGAGCCTGGGAGAAGAAATGGGATCAGAGGACCTATTTTGAGATAGATCCTCCAACCAATGCAAACAAAAAGGGGGAGAAAAAGCAGAAGGAAAAGAAGCTGTATAGCTAGCAATTTTTTGATATGTAATAGCTAGCTACTTTGTAATGTTTTTCACTTATAATTTTCTATATAATTGTAATGGTGTTTCATTGATGTTAACACTTGTGAACAACAGAAGTTATATAGTTAAAACATATTACACAAAAAAATTCCTTCTAAGTACAACTATCAATTGTACTACAAAAACTAAGAAGCTCGTATGCAAGAATCTTGGGGGAGTTAGGATGTTAGAATTGAGGGGGAGAAACTTTGTAAATGACTAAGTATAAAAAATCATACTTAGCTCATATCCTTAACTTTAGATGCTTATGTCCTTAGGTTTTTGTTTCCATCGAAATAGGGGAGTTTGTTGTGAAATTATGATCCGGAAGAAGAAAGCTCAAGACAAGCATCCAGATCAATTTTTGAAGTAAATAAAGTTCCTAAGTCCAAGAAGAATGCATCTGGATAAGATATTGAAGTCCAAGAAGACTGCATCCGGCTAAAGACAGAAGAATATAAAATCCCCAAGTACAAGAAGAAAGCATCCAGAGAAGATCACACATGGAATAGCATCCGACATGTTGGTCCTAGTGCGAGTATGTTTAGGGTCAGAGGGGGGGGTGAATGACCTTTTTTATGGAATATTGGACTTTTGATAAGTCTTGTGTAGCGTGTTTGATTTATTGTGGAGTTAGTGGATCCAGATGATGGAAATATGAATTATAATGGACTAAAAGTAAAAGCTTAAAGTAAAGTAAATCAAACACTGAGATTTTTATGCTAGTTCGGCCCTACCTACATCCAGTCCCTGAAGTTTCCTCCTCTGGGCTTAATCCACTAGTATGATTTCTTTCACGGGTAGAAATTAAGCTATTGGAAAACAATTATCTGGAAGAATACAACTCAAACCAACCATCCGGATAATATGTTTGAAGAAAACAAAATGCCTAAGTCCAAGAAATGATTCGGACAAGATGTTGAAGACAATAAATCCTTCAGTCCAAGAAGAATGCATCCGGTTGAAGTTTGGAAAGGAAAAAAATCTCTGACCCCTTAAAGAGAACATTTGGAATAGATCGCCATTGAATAACATCCAGAATAAGATTGAGTCTGAAGACATCCGGAAGACACAACTCTCAAGACAAAGGGAATTTTGAAATATTCGAAATTCCCTCCAACATTAGTCTAAATTCAACAAGTCCTTTTTCCTTGGAAAAATAAAAAGTGACAGCTTACGCATAATTCATAAAAGCAAAAAAGGACTGACATGAAGAGAGAAAAAAGGTAACAACCTTTTTAACCTAGACCAATGGCATGGCGTGTGGAGCTCAAACAACTGACAAAGCTACCTAAAATTTGGTAGTACACAAAATGCTAAAAAAACAATGACTGTTACATTTGTTTACCAATCCCAACAATTCGAATAGGTCAATTAATGAGTCTAACGGACTAATCAATTTCTCTGAAAGTGCCACTTCATATTTGATCAACAGTGAAGATTCAATACTATTCCAACGGTACACAATGACTACATTTATGATCCAAGCCTATAAAAGGGAGGCTTCATAAGTTGAGAAGATGCTAGTTGATTTTGCAAAAGCTATTACATTGAAATTTCAAGCTATTCAATCAGTGAACTTAATCCCTCCAAGAACCAAACACTCTAATCTGTTTGTAAGGATTCTCAAGTAAGTTTATAAACTTGAATAATAAAAAAACTAAACCCTTTGATAAAACAAAGTGTAATATCTCATACTTGGATGAGTATTGAGATTGGGACTCAGCTTGAACTAGGACAGTTTGAGTGGTATATCCCTATAGGACTTAGCTTAGACTTGGGTAGAGTTTAAGTGGTATATCCTGCTAAAGAAGGACTCAGGTAGAAGTTAGTGCTTTTGGTGGTATATCCTACAATCAAAAGAGAGGTCATCTTCTTGAGACGACGAGCAAAGGACTCAGCTAAAGAATGGTGTCTTTTGTGGTATATCCTACATCCGGAGGAGAACAAATCTCCGGAGACAAATTGTAAAGGCTTAATTTCTATTCGCGAAACTCAGAGGAGTAAACTCAGGGACTGGAGGTAGGCAGGACCAAACTTGTATAAAAATATATGTGTTTGATTTTTCTAACTCTAAACTTTACATTCAAGCACATTTACATTATATATTTGCACTATCCGGAGCTTACATTAGTTAGCTTCTAGATCATTCATATCACGCTACACAAAGGACTTTTTAAAAGTCTATAAATTCTGCAATAAGGGTCATCTTCCCCCTTTGATGCAAGTTAACACTCACAAGGGACCAACAGGTGGTATGAGAACAAGTGCTCACAGCTAGAGATCTAACAATCTTGAGCTAAAGGTCCATTTTTTTTATTTAAGAATTAAAATGAGTTTTAATAACTCATAGCTTCTTCTGGAGGGTATGTCCATTACCAGTCCTCCACTCTTCACTGGTGAACCTTACATGTTTTGGAAAAACGGGATAAAGAACTTCATTCAGGCCTAAAGCATGCTAGTATGGATGGCCATTAAAGATGGCCCATATACTCCCACTTTTGATGTTAATGGTGTCACCACAATAAAACCCTCTAATCAATGGTATCTATTGATATGCTTCATTGTGATTTACATGCAGTAGAATTGAACAGGATCTCAGGCTGCAAAACTGCTCAAGAAATCTGGCAGAAACTTGAAGTGACCTATGAAGGAACCAACAAGGTCAAGGAAGCCATGATTGATCTCCTACAATAGAAACTTGAGACTTTCAAGATGGAATCAAAGGAGTTAATTAGCAACATGAATACTAGATATACCAATCTAGTTAATGAGATGAAAAGGCCGGGAAAGGAGATCATTGAAGAAGAAATGGTGAAAAAGATCCTTCGGAGTCTCATAAAGGAGTGGGATAACAAAAAGACTGCCATTGAGGAAGCTTATGACTTAAAATTTTATAGTTATGATGAACTTATTGGTAATCTATTGACTCAAGAGCTATCCTTAGAGAGATATAGCCAACAAGAGAAGAAGCATGAGGAAAAGAAGATAACAATTGCTCTAAAGGCAGATTCATCCAGAATTGAATCCTCCAGATCAGAAAAGTAATCAAAACCATCTTCTTGTAAAAATGATGTCATGGCCATGCTGGCCAGAAGATTCAATAAATTCCTCAGAAAGGAAGAAAGAAGATCAAGAAGCAGGTTCAGAAAGCCTGACTCCAGAAAATATAGAGAAAGCAGCTTAAAGAAGGACGAGTACAAAAAGGGTCTGGAAGAAAAGAAAGACCAAGAAAAGGAAATTGGCTACTTTGAGTGTGGTGAAAAAGGACATTTCAAAGTAAAGTGTCCAAGGCTCAAGAAAGAAAAGAAACACAAGAAGAAGGCAATGGTGGCCACTTGGAGCAATAGCGAGGAGAAAAGTAGTTCATCATCTTTAGAAGAAGAAGGAACTGCTAACTGTTCATTTGTGGTACTAACAGAGCTGGAGGCTAAACCATCCAGAAGAGGAACAACTGAGCAGATCACTGAGCAAATTGATGAATCTGAGTTAGAATCAGCCAATACAGAGGTAATCTCTCACTCTAATCATATTTCTAACAATGATCTTAGTAGAGCTCTAGGGATTGTAATAAAAAATGTAAGGAAGAAAACCAAGGCCATAAAATCCCTTCAAAGACAAGTAATGGAGCTAATAGAAGATGCTAAAGTAATGGTACAAGATATCAATCTTGTCAGAAGCACGAAGCATATGGAAAGCGTTGAAGAAAACTCCCTGCAAAATAAATGCTTATATTGAATGCCAATGTATTTGGATTGGATAGAGAACTAACACGAATGAAGGAAGCTACTGGGAGAAAGCTAGAACCTTCAAATCGAAGGACGAACACAGAACCTTCAAAACTATAGAAAGTCTGGAAGCAGCCTCAAGCTCAAAAACACACAGCTCATCTAAATAGAAAGCCTCAAACACAGAGGTATACAACTGCTCAAAAGGGAAAAGTTGTGGTAGTATATGATGAGCAACCACTCAAGCAGAGAAAGAATCATAAAGTGGAAATAGCTCCTCCAGTCAACTAACGAATACAAACTGGACAATCAAAATTGGATCTATCCAAAGTATGGTACTCCAGAGGCTATAGAAAGAAGGATCTCCGGAAGACTGAAGAAAAGCTCAAGTAGAATAAATCAGTGGCTAGGTGCAGGTTTTGTGGTGCTAATAACCATATTACTAAAAGGTGTAACCTTAAAAATGGTTATTACGATGTGAATCCATGGCCTGAGATGGTTATTAACCCAAGAGGACCCAAATCTAATTAGGTACCCAAACCCACTCAATTTGTTTTACAGGCATGCCTTAGGTCCACTGAAGATAAAAAAACATGGTATATTGATAATGGATGCTCAAGGCACATAACTAGTGATGAAAAAGCCTTCATCACTTTAACCTAGAAGAAATGTGGAAAAGTAAGATTTGGTTACAATCAAAAGGGACAGATAATTGGACAAGGGACCATTGGATCTAAATTAAAGATAGAAGATGTCTCTCTAGTTGAAGGACTGAAGTTCAACCTACTAAGTGTTGCTCAACTCTGTGATAAAGAAATAAAAGTCATTTTTGACTCCGGAGGTTGTTCAATCGTTGATAGTAAGTCTAATTAACTCTTTCTTTATGCACATATAGTAAATAACATCTATTGTGTTAACATTAAATATGAGAAAAAGAATATATGCTTGGTGTCTAAAGAAGAAGAATCATAGCTATGGCACCGGAGGTTGGGACATGTTAGCATGAACCTCTTGTCCAAACAAGCCAAAAAGAAGTGGTTGTAGGTTTGCCTAAGGTTGCTTTTGACAAAGATCATATTTGCACTTCATGCAAACTAGGTAAACAAATTAGGTAAAGTTTCCCTTCCATCTCCTATATACCTTCCAAGAGAGTTCTTGAACTCTTACATATTGATCTCTTTGGCCCAATCAAGCCAGTGGGTTTAGGTAGAAGAGAATACACTATGGTAATAGTGGATGATTATTCTCGCTATACCTGGGTTGCTTTTCTAGCTAGAAAAGATGAAGCCTTTGACCGTTTCTCTAAGATATTCATCAGGATAGAATTAGAATAGGGCATAAACATTGCACGCATCCGGAGTGATAATGGAGGAGAATTAAAAAATAAGCACTTTGCTGAATTCTGTGAATCTAAAGGCATTGAGCACACTTTTCTGCTCCTCATACACCTCAACAGAATGGGGTTGTAGAAAGGAAAAACAGAACTACAGTTGAAATGACTCGAACAATGCTAAATGAGAATAGATTGGATAAGTATTTTTTTGGGAGAGGCCATAAACACTGCATGTTATATTTTAAATAGAGCTCTCATTAGAAAGACCATAGAAAAAACCCCATGTGAAATCTAGAAGGGAAGGAAACCCAAAATTGGATACTTCAAAGTCTTCAGATGTAAATGCTACATCCTTAATGATAGAGAGCAACTCGGGAAATTTGATCCCAAATCTGATGAATCAATTCTCCTTGGCTACTCAGTACATATCAAAGCTTAATGAGTATACAACAAAAGAACTCAAACTATGGTAGAGTCAATACATGTGGATTTCGATGAGACTAACCATGTAGGAAAGAAAAGTCAAGATCTAGATAACATAGTATCGAAAGCAGAAAATACTCCAGAAGTAGATCACATGTAGACTCCAGAATCTCCTCTAATCAAGAAGTATAAAGAGGAAGATGAACGAGTCAACTTCAATGATGATCCACCACCAATAGATCCTCATGTTTGTGAAATCAACTTCAATGATGAACAAGGACTAGAAGAAGAAGTTGATGCTGATGAAGAATAGGTTCCACAACAACACAAAGAACTTTGAAGAGAGATCCAAACTCACAAGAACCATCCAATTGAAGCAATTTTAGACAATGTCCAAATTCCAGTCAAAACTAGAGGACAACTCAATAGGATGATGTGCCATACTTCTTTGTCTGACTCATTGAACCATGATGTTCTAGGATGTAGAAGGAGATGAAAGTTGGATGATGCGTATGTAAGAAGAGCTAGATCAGTTTACAAGGAATGATGTATGGGATCTAGTCCCACTGCCAAAATAAAAATCTATTATTGGCACAAAGTGGGTGTTCCGGAACAAGCTAGATGAATCTAGAGTAGTGGTGAGAAAGAAGGCAAGGCTAGTTGCTCAAGGGTATAACCTACAAGAAGGCATAGACTTTGAAGAAATCTTTGCTCCAGTTGTAAGGCTAGAGGCAATCAGAATCTTGTGTGCTTTTGCATCTTATATGGGTTTCACCCTATTCCAAATGGATGTCAAAAGTGCATTCTTGAATGGAGTTATTCAAGAAGAAGTCTATGTAAAGCAGCCACCTATTAGAAATCAACCATCCGGAAGTCATTACCAACTACTAAGATGACTGCATCCGGATAATGGTTTTTGAACGAAACAAAACTCCAAACTTCAAATAGATCATCCAGAGTGTATTTTCAAGGAAACAAACCACCAAGTATAAAAGAAATGCATCCGGAGATAGCATTAAAAGAAATCAACTTTATAAGTCCAAAAAACATATGCATATAGGTTTTAAGAACAGAAGATAGCATCCCCTAAGCATTAGAAGTCAGCATGTGGAAGAATCAGAGATTGAATAGCATTTGGTCATTGTTTGAGTCTAAAGCCATCTGGAAGACTCAACTTTCAAGATAAATGGTAAAAAGTTCAAAATCATCTTCTCCCTCCACATTAGTCTAAAGTTAAAGAACCTTTTGCCCTGGTAAATGAAAAAGTGATAGCTTACAAGCAAACTAGGAAAGGACAAAAAGGACTGACAAAAAGAGAGAGAAAAGGTAACAACCTTCTTACCTAAACTAATGGTATGGCACGTGGAGTCCAAACAAATAAAAAAAGTTGCATAGAATTTTGCAAAACACAAAATGCTAAAAAAAGTCTACAGACAATGTTTGTCTCTCAAATCCCAACAAATTAATGGATCATTTACTAAGTCTCACGGACTAATCAACAGCTTCAGAGGCACCACCTCAAATCTGATCAACGTTGAAGACTCAAGTTCATTCCAATGGAACACAACAACTATATTTTTTTATCCAAGCCTATAAAAACCAAGCTTCAAAAGTTGAGAAGATGCTGATTGATCCAGTAGTGAAAAATACTTAAAGAAAGCAACTATTCAATCAGCTACTGTAATCCCTCCAAGAACCAAACAACTCAAATCCGTTTGTAAGAATTCTCAAGTAAAAACCATAAACTTGAAGAATTGAAAAATCTTTTCTTTGAAAAAGAAAGAGTGTAATATCTTATACTTGGGTGAGTATTGAGAATGGGACTCAGCTTAAATTTGGGTAGAATTTAAGTGGTATATCTTGCATCTAGAAAAGGTAATTTTTGGAGACAAGCTCAAGAGGACTTAGCCAAAGGTTGGTGCTTTTGGTGGTATATCCTACATCTGAAGAAGAAGAAGATCTTCAAAGACAAGAAAAAGGACTCAGCCAATCTTGGAGTCAGTTTAGTTGTATATCCTACATCCGAAGGAGAAGAAATCTCTGGAGACAATTGTGAGGCTTAAATCCTACCTGTTGAAAGGAATCTCACTAGTGGACTTAAGCTCAGAGTACGTAATTCTGGGGACTGGATGTAGGTGAGGCCGAACCAGTATAAATTCCTTGTGTTTGATTTTAACTATGCATTTTACTTTACTGCACTATGTTTCATATCTACATCATCTGGACCCATTAACTTTGAACCAAAATCAAACACGCTACACAAACTTGTTAAAAGTCTAAATAATCTGCAGAAAAGGGTCATTTACCCCCCCACTGACCTGAAATACATATGCATAGGGACTAACTCCACCAGGATTTGAAGATTTAAAGAATCCAGAGCATGTTTAAAAGCTATAGAAAGCACTCTATGGGTTAAAGCAAGCACCAAGAGCTTGGTATGAGAGGCTCACCTCATTTCTCATATCCAAGAGATACATCCGGGGAAAAGCTAATACAACACTATTATCAAGAAGCAAAAGGGTGATGTCCTTCTTGTCCAGATCTATATGGATGATATCATTTTTGGAGCCACTGATGAAAAGAGTGTGAAGTATTTAACAATCAGATGAAAAAGGAGTTTGAGATGTCAATGATGGGAGAACTCAATTTCTTCCTTGGCCTTCAAATCAAGCAAAATCCGGATAGGATGTTCATAAACTAATCCAAGTACACGAAGGAGATTTTAAAGAAGTTTGATGTGGAGAAAAGCAAGCCAATGTATACTCCTATAGGATCAGATACAATCCTTTCAAAGGATTGTGATGGAGAATAAGTAGACCAGAAGCGGTATAGAGGAATGATTCACTCTTATATCTAACTGCAAGTAGACCAGACGTACACTATGCTGTGTGTTACTATGCAAGATATCAAGCCAATCCAAATAAGTCACACCTTAAAGCAGTCAAGTGGGTGCTAAGATACTTGCTAGGATCAATATAAGTTGAATTATGGTATCCCAATAATGGCAATTTCACTTTGCAAGGATAAACTGATGCGGATTATGGAAGCGATACACTTAAAGGAAAAAGAACATCCAGAGAATATCACTTTTTAGGAGATTGCATTGTGTCCTAGTACAGCAAGAAGCAAACTTCAGTAGCACTGTCAACTATTGAAGCTAAATATATGGCTGCCGGAAGCTGTGTTGCTCAACTCCTTTGGATCAAACAACAGCTAAAGGATTATGGAGTTTAAGCTGGTTGTGTGGATGTAATGTGTGACAATAAAAGTTTAATACATGTGTTAAAGAATTAAGTGCTACAAAGCAGAATGAACCATGTCAACATTAGGGATTATTTCATCTGGGACCATATAATGAAGAAGGATGTAGTTCTGGTCTACATCCCAATAAATGAGCAAAGGGCAGATATCTTTACTAAACCTCTAAGTAAAGACCAATTCAAAAAGCTCAGGGAAGCAATTGAAATGTCAAATCCAATTTAAAGAAGGCTCCGGAAGACAAGTCAAGAAATCAAGGAGGAAAGAGAAGTGTGTTATTTTTGGATCCAGAAGGAAACACCGCTAGCTCACCAGACAAGAAATGACAAATGGCAATCAAAGCATGAAAAGGTAACAGTACACATTTTGAATTTCAAATGTTTATTGGGTGTTCCAAGTGCGGTAAATTGCAATAGTTACAAATGGAATAAACCGTTCTAATTCTTCGGTTTACTAACATCTCTTCTCAAATTTTAACTGCCACCTCATTGATCCAGTTAAATATAACTGCATCTAAATTACCTTATTACCCTCACCTTAAAAGATCTATAAAAGCCTCCAAAATCCCTCTTCTTCTTCACACAAGTAATCAATCTGCTGTTACTCTGCAGAAAAAACCCTAGATAATTCTTTCAAACTATTTTAAATCTCTAAAATGGCCAATACCCAAACTCAAATAACCCCTCCTCCGAGGAACACTTTTAAGGTGGAAAACCTTAAAGTCAAAGATTTCATTCCTTTGAAACTTAAGAGTTCTAACACTATCACTCCCTCTGATCATCTGGGTGTTGATTTTTTCTTTAAAACTAAACCCTACTCTTACCTTATCAAAGACCAAAATCTTGAGGTCTTCCTCCAAATGAAAAACCCCACTTACCCAGTTTTGGTCAAATAATTTTATAATAACCTCCAATACCACTTCTATTTTGACGCTCTCTGGATGAAAGTGTAAGGGAAGGTGATCACACTGACTCCTAAGTTCTTTTAACTCATTTCAAAATGAAAAATGATGGACTGATGATGAGAACCAATGGGGATAAATAGATTGTAAAGTGTGATCCAAAGCTATGGCTTCCAGAGAGATTCTTTGGAGATAAATGCTCCACCATTTGGCTTGAAACTCCCCGATTACTCCAGTTTGTTCTAGCTAAATTCGTGCTAATGCAGAGGGGATCTCTGAACACCGCATCTGCTTTTCAACTCTGTGTCCTCTAGCATTGGGTGGAAAGCAGAGTACCCAACATGCATATTTTTCTCATCCACTACATAAGGCAACACAAGTACTCTCATGGAGCCCTCATCATCAAAATCCTCACAACCAATGGAATTGACCTAAGTAAAGAATAGTCTTTTGAAGGAAAGGCCATTCTAGAAAAGAATTTCCTCAATTTGACTCATGGGAAAAGTGGGATGAAGCAAAAGCCCTTGAGCAAAAAAAGGCTAGAGCTGAGAAGAGCAAAGTAAGAAAAGTCAGAGGCACCGTGGAGAAAGCACCAGTAGTGAAGAAACCCAAAACCACAAGACCCAAAGCCTAGAAGAAAATAAACCTGGATCCTATAGTGGAAGAGGAGGTGGTTGAGCAAGTAAATGAGGACCAAATGACTCTCACCCAAATTATGAAATAGACTCCAAAAAAGCCTAGGATAAGTAGAAGACTTGTGAAGGCTACTGCCAAGAAAAAGCCGGTTAGTGATCTAGAGAAAAATGAGAGTATTGTAGTTGCTATTACTGCAATAAGGACTGGATGGAAGAGAGGAGCACAAACCACTATTGAGGATATTCTAGAAGAAGAGTGTGCCTCAAACAGTGCTACTGAAGAAGATGAGCCTATATAAAAGAGGACATTAATCAGGAAGAGACCAACCTTTACCCAGGCTTTACAAGCAAAGAGATGAAAAATTACTCCTAAGAAGCCTTTTGCTAGAATATTCATCAGGGAGCCTGCTCCTAAAGCCACTCAAGCAAAAATAATGGCTAAGGCAAAACTGTGTAAAGGGAAGAGTGTAGAGCTCACTGCCAAGACCATGAGTCTTTGGGATCCGGATATGAAAACATGATGGCTGCAATAGAAGATAACCTGAAGGAAAATTTGCTTGCTCCCTCAATTAATGGACCTAGAGGCTTATCCAGGGCATCAAGTCAGATCGGTGGATCCCGCTTAATGTATTTTTGTCGCTCCCTTAGATCTCCAACACCTCTAAGCAGACTATACTAAAGAAGAGTTAAGAGGTCTAAACTTCCAAGCATGAATAGAAACCCTTTCGGAATCACTTCTTAACCTAGAAGGTACAAATGTTGAGGTTGTTGACATTGAAAGTCCTGGGAAGGTAGTTAAAAAGGGAGAGAAGATTCATGAAAAGGCACTTGTAGGGAAGGTTGGGGACACTACCAATCTTCCAGAGGAACAAATAGATAAGATAATTGAAAAGGTGGCAGAGCATCTAGAACAACTCCATACAGTGGTAAACCTTGATCCTACCACTAATATTGCTATTGCTGTGGAAGTTGGTGTAGAATAAAAACAACGCAACTTAGATGCAACTTATTAAAGTGCATATAAGGAAGTTAAGCCTAGCCCGGTGCTAAATGCAATTGAGGGGGGAGATAGTCTGAGACCTAATGAGCATGCTACTATAGTGGACTCACCGCACGAGGCCACTCTGGATGTTAGGGAGGAAGAGAATAAGGAAGAAAAGAAGGGGGATGGTAAGGGAGAAGAATCCTCCAGTTCAGAGGAGTCTGCCAGCGAGAGTGGCTTCGAATCTGAAGATGAAACTGATAGTGAAGAGGAAAGACCTCAATCAGAAAAATACACTCCTTACCCTACCAGAACTGAGAAAGTGAAAGTTACTTTGAGGTTATTAGAAGAAACATCCTTGGAAGGGAAGAAAGAGGTTGATACTCTCCAGCCTTTGATCCAGGAGATGTGCCAAAGATTCCTTGTTATTGAAAAAATAGTCAAAGATAAATTAGTGTCTCCAGATTTAAAAACAAAGTTAGAATGCATCAAGACCAAAGTCAATAATCTTGAGGAGAAAGTCAACCTATTC
This sequence comes from Euphorbia pulcherrima, assembly GCA_947683365.1. Taxonomy (NCBI): domain Eukaryota; kingdom Viridiplantae; phylum Streptophyta; class Magnoliopsida; order Malpighiales; family Euphorbiaceae; genus Euphorbia; species Euphorbia pulcherrima. The sequence goes on from CANTUS010000001.1 coordinate 31,408,116, forward strand.
CCTACTGTAGATTAAGTTGATATCACTTCATTGCCTAAAATCACTCCGATTATACAAAAGCTAATTTTAAACATTACAGAGGCAAATCGCTTCTCTACTTAAGCTGTAATCAGAGCTGATAATAATTGTTCAACCATTATGGGTCATGTCACTTCTTCCTCCACATACCTAAAAATAGAGATGAAATAATACATGGATTAGATATTCCAAGAGCTAACAAACTCCATCCCTTCTGCTATCACTCAAGGAAGAAGCTCTATAACCTCCGGATTCTCTGTGCTTAAAATAGAGCAAACAACACTTTAGGAGTAACTTGCCAAATTTTGGTAGGATGACTTACCTACTCTCCTATCTAAAGAAGCTTAGGACGTAGGACATGATTGTCGAAATGGACTATCTACAATGGACAAGACAATAAGCAATTGGAAAGAGACATTTGACATTGAGCTCCAGCACTTAAATGAAAGCATTCACAATGGTAGAAAGGCTATAATTGAGGAGGTTCAAAAGCTCAGTTCTAGTATATCTCAACTAAGCCTTACTGCTCCTTCTACTTCCACTTCTACTCCTCCTTCGGCTATTCCAGAGAGTCTACTTCTTCCCCTCTTCCAAGATTTGGTTCAAAGCATTAGAGATACCAGATTCAACAGCTACCAATGCATGCTTACATTGCTCTAGGGTATGTTTCCATTTATGAAAGAAGATCGAGAATATGCTCTCTCCTTGCATCCAAACCAGGCCAAGTCATATGCCCAACTCTTGAAGCTTATCAAGCCAATTCATCTCATTCCTACTATAGTGGATAAATTCCTTGAGCAACACTTAGTAGGTAATAAATATTACACTATTCTCTCGGAAGCTTGGCAGAAGAAATGGGATAAGAGAGCTTATATGGTCATAGACCCCCCAAAAGATGCAAACAAAAAGGGGGAGAAGGATGCTACAGAGCAAGAGGCGATTATGATGTGTCGATGTTGTGTGGGTCTCCCGTGGTGCCTATATGAGAGGTAGGGCCCATTGAGGGTTGGTGGGATTTAGGCGTGATGAAACCTTTTTAGTTTAAGTTTGCATAAATAGCCAATTTTAATGAATAAAAGAATTGGGACCCAAATCTCAATACAAATGATAGTGTCACCACCCAAGTTGTCTACTTGGGAAAGAGTTTTGGTATGGTTCCTAATTGGTGGGAGACTTATACCTATTGGATCAGAGATTCGGGTATCGGATAAGTCACTTATTTCTTATTTAGTTGATTCGAAATTACATTCATTGCGTAAAACCATTATTTATTTTCATCATTTGGGGAATTATCATGGAAATTCTATTTTTTACACTCTTTCACACTCATTACATGCAATTACATATTAGAATAAAGAACAAGCAATAATTGGGGGAATAAAAATTACAATCAGGGGAAAATGGGGGAATGGCGAAAGAACCTACACATTTGTTCTAAGTTATAAAATAAAATGAAAATAAATTCCCCTACATCCACAGATATTAGCATAGTTTATAGCACATCATAAGTCAGCATTTTATTAGGAAAATTGTGATTATGTTAGCGTGGCTATTTTACGATCAATTGTGCTCGGGCGACTTCTAGGATCGGAGAGAAATAACGAGTCTTTAACGTATTTTATTATAAAAACACATTTTAACTTTTGTGGATTGATTCACTAGATTATTAATGAAAATGATCACATGGTAAATGGTGAGTTGGATTGATTTTTAGTCAAATTAAAATGAATTCTAGGTTCTACCAGGGGTAGGTACCCGTACGGGTAGGCGGGACCCATACGGGTGCTGGGGAGGACCGGTATAGGAATAGGGGACCCGTATGGGTCCTGTCTAGTTCTAGGCAGAAACTCAGTTTGAGATGGACAGATTAATGGAGGCAAAGTGAAATGAAAATAGGATTTCCTTTCGTATGAATATGGCGCACCGATTTAATATCCTTAAGGACACATGGTGCCAACAAGGCTCATATGGGTGAGGACCAGACCCAAAGCAAGAAATTAAAGAACAAATATAATAGAAGAGGTAGAGAATAATAATAAAATAACTAAGATGTGAGTCTCTTTGAGACTTAGGAGCGTTACCTTTAAGGTGTGAATCCATTTTGAGGCGATCCCTTTACTGTTGAGAGACTTTGGCCAAAGCAGATGGTGAAATAGGACAATTTAGGTGAGTATTTATGTGGACAGAACCTCCCCTAAATCCTAATACACGAAGCTAGGAGTGAATAAAATGTGGACAAAACCTCAAGGAATGGGTTTTCTTCTTATTTTATACCTCCTATACCTCCATTATGCCTTTTCTATACCTATAAAAATTGCTAGAATGCTACTATAATTTCTCTATAGTATATGTTTTATATGAGTTGTGTGTGTTGTGAAAATGTGCGGAAAGGGCCCTATTTATAGGGTGAGAATCAGGTCTAAATGCAATAAATCGAATTCAAGACCTACCTTTTCCCAAAATAGGTAAGGGACAACTTCCCAAAGAGCCTGATCAGGGGACAAGAGGACCCATATGGGTGGGGCCCCACCTGTACGGGTCCCCTTTAGGCGTATGGAAGGAATGCCCCGTACAAATCTACTAGTGGATCCGTACCACTAGATAGTACCCATACGGGTCCTTAAGGGCAGACTAGGTCTCCAAACTTTGGCCAAAATCAACTCTGCAGTAGTAGGAACACCTGTAAGATATTGCATTATATAGCTCTCATTATATTTTCGTGAGAAGGATCGTTAAATCTAGTGCTCATAGATTGCCCCTCATAGGATCACTATAGATATGGATCTGTATGATCTCACGATGCGAGTGAGGTTTTAGAAATTATACCTGAGGTAATGGCATAGGTGAGTTCTTTCCTTGAGGCGAACTCCTTCCCTTGGTGTACCTTTCTTGAGGTAGATCACTTTCTCCTGCCAATGCATATCCCGTTCTTAAGGAGGATGACTTTCCTTTGGTGATGCATATCCCTTTTTTGAGGTGAATGACTTTCCTTTACTGATGTGTATCCCTTTCTTGAGGCGGGTGACTTTCCTTTTCTACTGTACATCATTAGTTACTCCACTGGGGAAGGTGTGTGTATCCCTTTCTTAAGGCGGATCAACTTTCCCGGCTGATGTATCCCTTTCCTGAGGAGGATCAACTTTCCTGGCTGATGTATCCCTTTCCTGAGGTGGATTGACTTTCCTAACTGATGATGTATCCCTTTCCTAAGAAGGATGACGCTCCTAGCTGATGGTGTATCCCTTTCCTAAGGCGAATGACTCTTCTTACTAATGGTGTATTCCTTTCCTAAGGCAGATGATTCACCTGACTGGGGATTTTGAATAACCTATAAAAGACAACAATAAAACTCTATATTAGTTATTGTCTAAGTAGACACATCTTTATTCTTGATTGACTTTGTGATGAACAATAATTTTTTCCCCTTCAATTAAGAATAAAGATGTGTAGATAGGGGGTGGCCCCTGAATAAACTGTAAACTAATTGCGAGAAATGTTGGGTTAGGCCCAAATACTTTTGGCATGAAATGCCCCTTGGAAGGGTGCCTCTTAAAGAATGCCCTTTGGACGGCTCGATGATGGAGGGGATGCCCCTTAGATTGACTAATTCCGCCACTGGAGAATGGGGGAATGCCCCTAGATTGACTGATTCCACTGTTAGAGAATGGGGGGAATGCCCCTAGATTGGTAGGTTTTGCTGTTGGGGAATACGGGGATGCCCCTGGGTTATCTGATTTTGCTACTGAGGAATGAGGGATGCCCTTGGATTTGCTAGTTATGCTATTGTGAAATGGGGGGATGCCCCTAGATTGGCTGATTCTACTGTTGGGGAATAGGGGACGCCCCTTAGTTGACTCCACTGCTGGGGAATGGGGGATGCCCCTAGATTGGCTGATTCCGTTGCTGGGGAATGGGGGGATGCCCCTTAGTTAAATTCACTGCTGGAGAGTAGAGTAATGCTCTTTGGTGAACTCTTTTCTACTGGGAAATTATTTCTTTGCAAGACTCACTTGTTGGGGAAAACTTCCTACACTCGGGTGGACCTACACACAAATTTCCCTTGGTAGCGATCAATTCAAAAATGGCTTACCTTGATTCTTGATTGACCTTTATGAAAACAAAAATTTTTGCCCCTTCAATCAAGGATCAAGGTGAGCTAGGGGGTTTGCCCCTGATTTACTAAAAATATAGAGTTTAGGGAAAGTGGGTTGATCCCATGTTCAGACTGGATGAATTTCTAGTGCCTTTATGAAATACAGGTTCAAAATCTGCCCCTGGATGGCAAGAGAAGGTCTGTAGGGGTGGGCTGGGACCCATACGGGTGTGGACCTTGAGAGTTAAGACTTATGCGGGTGGGGTGGGACCCGTACGGGTCTTTGCTGGGGGTTTCAAAAGCATATCAAACTCCTTACATCCTGCCTTTTACAAAATCTTCCCATTTTGCAATCTCCAAAAATTTTCTCCTTATATTTGATCAAAATGTATAAAAAGATCCAAAAGACTGGCCGTTTCTCCATTAGACGCGAGGATTTTTCCCTAGTGGGTGATTTAGGGCTTCGAGAATGCTTGGTTTTGGTTGGGTTCACTTTCCGTAAAGAGGACTTATTTCTAGGACTCACTCCTGCTTTTTATGTGCCCCTTATTCCTTCTCCTGAGGCTCATGCCTCCAAATTCTAGCTATTCCACTTGATTCTCCATGTTCCATTGTTTAATTCTTTGGGAATTTTTCAATTTTGGCATGGATTAGTGTGTTTTAAACCTTGAAATAGAGCTTGATGCATGTAACTTTAGCCTAGGATGCTTTTAGGATAGTTTTAGGTGAGCTTTGGTGGTATTTGGATGATTTTTGATTTTTGGGAAGTTTTGTTTTACGATGCTACTATTTTCAAGGACTCGTATGGGTGAGGGGGGACCCCTACAGGTCCTATTTTTGGTATGGGAGCCTTGTGATGACGGGTATAGGTGGGGTAGACCCATATAGATCCTGTCCTCAAGGACATTCTGCAACTCTTTTCTTATTTCTAACTTGTCTATCTTATCCTAACCCTGTTGAGCTATAATTTGGCCTTTGTAGTTTCAGTACAAGACTGTGGGAGCCTTGAGCTTCTACCGAAAGTGGTACGAGGAGATCCGTACTGTGAGGGATACCAAGTAACTAACCCACATAGATTCTTTTAGCTTCAGTGACATCTTCAGGGCCATTCCTCAGGCTTCGAAGACGCTGGCCCCAGGTGCCATTTTAGCCTTGTCAGAGAGGTGGTCAGAGACGACCCATACTTTCCATTTATTGATTGGGGAGGTCACTGTCACTCCCTTAGATGTGTGCGCCATGACAGGATTAGACTGGGGAGGGGATATCGTCCATTTTGATGTTTATGCCGATAGGTGGCATTCCCGGCCTGAGGTAAAGGCCTATATTGAGAGATTACTTGGGCTTCATTCTAGCGGGACGAACAAGCTCAAGTATGGGGACCTACATACTTACTCGATTGGGCAACCGAGTCTTATTGCTGCAGATAGGAGAGATTAGTATGCCCGATCTTTCCAATTTATTCGAGCAACCTCAACTATGGTCTGCTCTTTAATGTAGAGGATCTTGCTGCTATGCTAGGAAAGAACTAGTGCTGGACCATTATAGCGTAGTTATATTATAGATTGGATGTCAGAGTTTGGGGTGAGTAGTCCGAGCTCAAGATCTGCCACCTAATTTTACTAGTAAACCCTAGACTAATCCCTAGCGCTTTAACCTTTTATTCAAACTGTACTGCGACTAATCCTTGCTTTGTCTTGTAGATCTAGGCCTTTGAGCATCAATTTATCCCTAGCCCAGGCTTAACCATGTAGCCTAAGATGCCACACATTATATCCAGGTGGAAGTGGCCTTGGCAAGGTCAAGCCCTAACTACAGCGCAGTACAGAGAGTTCCTTCGACAGCTCCACTTTGATTGGGTAAACTTCTTTCATGCTAAACCTGTATTCTACATTTCCACAAAACATTAGTAGAAACTGTATTTTTGAGGTTGTGATGCTTGTAGTTCATTTACTTTATACAGGTCATCCGAGACCCGTGGGAGAGGTTGGATATACATGGGGCTATCGAGCGGATGCCGGTTGGCGTGGATGAGCAATGCTTTGTCCTAGAGTCACCACTCTCCTTCGAGTGGTATTTTGGTGAGCGGGTCTGAGGGTGGAGGACCAGTACTGTGGTAGAGAGATCGATCCCTCCCCCAATTCAAGCGGGCATCTTCTGGCCGCATCTGATACCGGGACTGACTAGGGGCTGGACCTACTAGGCGAGGGAGCTTGAGTGCTATTAGTAGAGGGCTCCTACACAGAGTTCATTGATTCTTCGCTCCTTCCCCCTTGCAAGAGGATTAACTACTAGGATGTCCCTCATGAGTTCTACTGGGGTGATATTGAGGATGATGATGATGGCAATGAGGGTGGATATAGGGGAGACCGTGGGGGTCCATCCATAGTCCGGAGGACTGAGAGTTTGGCTAGGTTTGCTACCCCTTCTTCTCAGGTATTTTCTTGACTTAACCTTTGTGAATACCTTGTTATTTCTTGAAATTGATGGTGATTCTAAGTGTTGTCTTTTCTTGTTATACCCTTCTGCTCCTACACAGAAGAGGCCTACAACTGCTACTATTTCCAATCCGCAGGCAAAGCGGTCTCACACTTCTGTGTCTGTGAGAGAGGGAGTTCTCCGAGAAGAGCTAGATACCTTCTTCTAGCTCCTCGATCATTCAGGGAAGCAAGCTGTTTAGAAGCTCGAGGAGTCGGTCCATCCCTTTGGTTTTACCCCTTCTAGTTCTACCCATGTAAGGAACTCCCCGCTTTTTACCTTGTCTATTATAGTGACTGCTTAGAATGTCCTACCCTAACATGACTTTCTTTTTCAAGTGACCATTTTTGAGGTTGAGAGGATTGCTAGGGGTTATTTCTCGGTTAAAGATCTACTATTAGCCTAGGATACGCTAGCCTCGGTAAATTTCTTTAACCTATAAAATTCAACAAACTATATATGATGTATGCCACGACATTTATATATGTGCACTGATCTCGTGATTTCTATTATAGAGTCTGCTAGCCATGGAGGGCAGTAAGTCCACACGGGACATAGATGCTTGTAAGGTATCGATGATGTATGGGTCTCCCTTGACGCCTGTGTGAGAGGCGGGGCCTACTAGGGTTTGGTTCGATTTAGGCTTGATGAAACCTCTTTAGTTCAAGTTTGCACAATAAGCCAATTTTAATGAATAAAAGAATGAGACCCAAATCTGGATACAAATGATAGAGTCACCACCTAAGTTGTCTACTTAGGAAAGAGTTTTTGGTAAGGTTCCCCCCTGGGTAGGAGACTCCTACCTATTGGATCAGAGATTCGGGTGTCGGAAGAGTCACTTATTTCTCATTTAGTCGATTTAAAATTACATTCACCGTGTAAAACCGTTTTAGTTTTCATCATTTGGGGAATTATTATAGAAATCCTATTTTTCTACACTCATTTAACACTCGTTACATGCATTTACATATTACAATAAAGCACAAGCAATAAATGGGGGAATAAAAATTACAACCGGGGGAAAATTACAAAAGAATCTATACATTTGTTCTAAGTTATAAATCAAAATGAAAATAAATTCCCCTGCATCAACAGATTTCAGCACAATTTATAGCTCATCATAAGTCAAAATTTCATTAGGAAAAATATGATTATGTTAGCGTGGTGGTTTTACGATCAATAGTGCTTGGGCGGCTTCTAGGATTAGAGAGAAATAACGAGTCTTTAATGTATTTTATTGTAAAAACACATTTTAACTTTTATAGGTTGATTTACTAGATTATTAGTGAAAATGACTGCATGATATATGGTGAGTTGGATTGATTTTTAACCAAATTAAAATGAATTCTAAGTTCTGCCTAGGGGGGCTGGTAGCCATACAGGTAGGTGGTACCCGTACGATTATTGGGGAGGACCGGTACGGGGTATAGGGGACCCCGTAAGGGTCCTGTCTGGTCCCAGTCAGAAGCTCAGTTCGAAATAAGTAGATTAATGGAAGAAAAATAAAAAAGAGATTTCCTTTTGTATGAGTATGGCGCACCGATTTAATACCCTTAGGGATATATGGTGCCAAAAAGGCTTACTCGGGTTAGGACCAGACCCAAAACAAGAATAAGAACAAATATAATAAAGGAGGAAGAGGATAATAATGAAATAACTGAGATGTGAGTCTTTTTAAAACTCAGTAGCATTACCTTTACAGCGTAAATCTGCTTTGAGGCGATTCCTTGGCCGTTGTGAGAGTCTGGCCAAAGTAGATGGTGAAATAGGACTATTTAGGTGAGTATTTGTGTGGACAAAACCTCCCCTATATCCTAATAAACGAAGCTAGGAATGAATAAAATGTGGATAAAACCTCAAGGAATAGGTTTTCTACCTATTTTCTACCTCACATACCTCCACCGTACCTTTTCTATACCTATAGAAAATACTAGAACCTTACTATACTTTCACTATAGTGTATGTTTCATATGAATTCTGTGTGTTAAAATGTGTGGAAAAGGCCCTATTTATAGAGTGAAAATCAAGTCTGAATGCAACAAACCGCATTCAAGACCTGCCTTTTCCTAAAAATGGTAAGAGCTAGCTTCCGAAAGAGCCTGATCAAGTAATAAGAGGACCTGTACCATATGGGTCCTAGGGGACCTGTATGGGTCCCCTCAAGATGTTCGAAAGGAATCTACTCATATGGGTCTGCTAGTGGATCCGTACCACCAAGTAGCACCCTAATAGGTCCTAGGGGCAGACTAGGTCTCCTAACTTTGGCCAAACTCAACTCTGTAGCAATAGGAACACCTCTGATGGATAACACCTGCAAGATATTGCATCACATAGCTCTCATCATAGTTTTATGAGAAGGATTGTTAAAATCCAGTGCTTATAGACTGCCCCTCGTAGGATAATTTGTATGATCTCACGACATGAGCGGGGGCTTAGAAATCATACCTGAGGTGATAACACGGGTAAGTTCCTTTCTTCAGGAGAACTCTATTCCTGGGTGTCCCTTTGTTGAGGCGGACAACCTTCCTTGTCCATGCATATCTCTTTCTTAAGGCAAATGACTTTCCTTGCTAATGAGTATCCCTTTCCCGAGATGAATGAATCTCCTGGCTGATGCATCCCTTTCCTGAGGTGGATGACTCTCCTGGCTGATGCTTATCCCTTTCCTCAGGTGGGTGACTTTCTTGGCTGATGTATCCCTTTCTTGAGGTGGATGACTCTCATGGTTGATGCATATCTCTTTCCTAACGTAGATGATAATCCTAGCTGATGTATCCCTTCCCTGAGGCTGATGACTCTCTTGGCTAATGCATATCCCTTGTTACTCTACCGGCGAAGGTATATGTATCCCTTTCTTAAGGTGGATGACTCTCCTGGTTGATGTATCCCTTTCCTGTGGCGGATGACTCTCTTTACTAATGTATACCCCTAGTGACTTTGCTAGGGAAGATATGTGTATCCCTTTCTTAAGGTGGATGACTCTCCTGACTGATGATTTTGAATAACCTATAAAAAGACAACAATCAAACACTGAGTTAGTCATTGTCTAAGTGGACACTTCTTTATTCTTGATTGACTTGATCAAAACTTTTCACCCCTTTAATTAAGAATAAAGATGTGTGGATGAGGGGTGGCCCTAAAATAAACTATAAACTGAGTGCGAGAAATGTTGGGTTTGGCCCGATTATTTTGGAATGAAATGCCCCTAGGAAGGGCGCCTCTCAAAGAGTGCCCTTGGGAGGGTTGAATGATGAGCAGAGGCCCCTAGATTGATTGATTGATTCCACTGCTGGGGAATGGGGGTGCCCTTGGATTGACTATTTCCACTACTGAGGAATGGAAGGATGCCCCTTAGTTGACTCTGCTGCTAGGGAGTATAGCAATGCTTCTTTAACAAAATTTTTCTTTATGGGGAATGGTTTCTTTGAAAGACTCACTTATGGGGGAAAACTTCCTATGCTAGGGTGGACCTACACATAAAAATCATTCTTGTTAGTAATCAATTCAAGAGTGGCTTTCCTTGATTCTTGATTGATTTTATGAAAACAAAAAATTTTTTTGCCCCTTCAATCAAGGATCAAGGTGAGCAAGGGGGTTTGCCCCAGATTTACAAAAATATAGAGTTTAGGAGAAGTGGGGTTGGCCCAGAGTTTGGATTGGATGAACTTCTTGTGTCTGTATTAAATATAGATTCAAAATCTACCTCTAGATGGCTAAAGAAGGCCCATATGGGTGGGCCAGGACCCTTACGGGTGGGACCTTTAGAATTAGGACCCGTACGGGTCTTCGACGGGGGTTTCAAAAGGCTGATTAGTCTCCTCATATCCTGTAATATACAAAATCTTCCTATTTTGCAACTCCGGTGATTTCCTCCCTAAAATTAACCAAAATGTATAAAAAGATCCCAAACACCAGCGGTTTCTCCATTAGGCGCGAGGTTTTTCCTCCGGTGGGTGATTCGGGGCTTCAAGAATGCCCGATTTCTATCGAGTTTGCCTTTTTAATGAGGACGCAATTCTGGGCCTCACACGTTCTTTTAATGTGCCCCTTGTTCCTTTTCCTGAGACTCACGCCTCCAAATTCCAAGTATTTTGCTCGATTCTCCATTTTCCATTTTCAAACCCTTTGAGAATTTCTTGAATTTTGGCATGAATTATGGTGTTTTATACCTTGAAATAGAGCATGATGCATGTAACTTTAGTCTCGGATGCTTTTAGGATAGTTTTGGATGAGCTTTGGTGGCATTTGGATGGTTTTAGATTCTATGGGAAATTTTTTGCTAGGGGACTATTCATAGGGGACCCATATAGGGTAACGTAGTGGGACCTGTATGGGTAGGGCAGACCCATACGGGTCCCTTCTCCAGGGATAGAAGGTCTAAAACTCGATTTTTTGTAACTTATTTTTGATTTTTGATTTGTCTGTTGTATTCTAACTCTGTTGAACTATAATTTTATCTTTGCAGTTTCAGTATAAGATTGAGGGAGCCTTAAGCTTCTGCAAGAAGTGGTACGAGGAGATCGGTACCGCGGGGGACACCAAGATATTAACCCACATAGATTCTTTTGGCTTTAGCGACATCATCAGGGCCATCCCTCAGGCTCCAAAGACGCTGGCCCTAAGTGCCGTTTCAGCCTTAGTAGAGAGGTGGTCGAAGATGACCCATATTTTCCATTTACTGATTGAGGAGGTCACTATCACTCCCTCAGATGTGTTTGCCACGACGGGATTGGACTAGAGTAGGGATATTGTCCACTTTGAAGTGTATGCCAATAGGTGGGATTCTCGGTTTGAGGTGAAGGCCTACATTGAGAGATTACTTAGGCTCTGTCTGGGCAGCACGAACAAGCTCAACTATAGGGACCTACATACTTACTGGAATGGGCATCTGAGTCCTATTGCTGCAGATAGGAGAGATGAATACGCCCGATCCTTCCTGCTGACATTCCTTACCACCATCTTCTTTCCAGTTTATTTGAGCAACCTCAACTACAATTTTCTTTATGTTGTAGAGGATGTTGCTACTGTGCCCTGTGAGAACTGGTGTATAGCCATTCTGGCATAGTTATACTATAGGTTGGATGTCAGAGTTTGGGGTAAGCAGTCCAAGCTCAAGATCTACCACCTGATCTTATTCGTAAATCCCGAACTGATATCTTACGCTGTAATCTTTTTTATTCGAATTGTGTTGTAACTAATATTTGTTTTATCTTACAGATCTAGGCCTTTAAGCACCGATTCATCCCTAGGCCGGGTTTGCCCATTTAGCCTGAGATGCCGCATATTATATCTAAGGGGATGGGTCCTTGGCAGGGCCATGCCTTGACTATAGCTCAATACAAAGAGTTCCTTCTCCAGCTGTACTCCAATTGGGTAAACTTCTTCGCTACTAAACCTGCATTTTACATTTCAACAAACCATTAGTAGAAACTATATTTACAAGGTTGCTACACTTATAGTGCATTTTACTTTGTGTAGGTCATCTGAGACCCATGGGAGAGGTTAGATATACATGGGGTCATTGAGCGGATACAGGCTGGTGTGGATGACCACCGCTTTGTCCTAGAGTCACCACTCTCCTATGAGTGGTACTTCAGGGAACGGGTCAAAGGGTGGAGGACCAGTGCTGTGGTAGAGAGACCGATCCCTCCTCCAATCCCAGTGGGCATCTTCTAGCCACATCTGATGCTGGGAAATAGCAAGGGGTTATACATGCTAGGCGAGGGACCTTGAGTACTATCTATAGAGGGCTCCTACACTGAGTTCATCGATTCTGCACTCCTTCCCCCTTGCGAGAGGATTCATCATAAGGATGATCCCCTTGAGTTTCATTGGTGTGATAGTAAGGACAATGATGATGATGATAGTGATGAAAAGGGTGGATCGAGGCTCGACCGTGGGGGTCCATCTATAGTATGGAGGATTGGGGTTTCGGCTAGGACTGCTACCCCTTCTTCTGAGTTATTTTCCTAACTTAGCCTTCATAAATACCTCGTTATCGATTGTGATTCTGAGTATGGCTATTTCTCAATATAGCCTCCTGCTCCTATGCGGGAGAGGCCTGCTACTACTGCTGCCACTGTAGTTCCCAAGCTACCAGTAAAGCGGTCTTGCACTTCTATGTTCACGAGAGTGGGAGTTCTTCGAGCAGAGCTGGATACCTTTTTTGGGTCTTGATCATTCGGGGAAGCTAGCTATTAAGGAGCTTGAGGAGTCGGTCCAACCCTTGGTTTACTCCTTCTAGTTCCACTTATGTAAGGAATCCCTTGCTTTTAACCTTGCTTATTATATTGACAGTTTAGAAAGTCGGATCCTGATATGAATTTCCTTTTCAGGTGACCATTTTTAAGGCTAAGAGGATTGCCAGGGGTTACTTATCTGTCCAAGATCTACTATTGGCCCAGGATACGTTGGCCTCAGTGAGTTTCTTTTATCTGCAAAATTTAACAAACTATGCATAATGCATGCCATGACATTTATATATGTGTACTGACCTTATGATTCTATTGCAGACTTTGCTGGTCATGGAGCGGAGTAAGTCTGCTTGGGACTTGGATGCTTTAGAGGAGAGAGCTGGGTTTTTAGAGGACCAACTACGGGCTGCTACTACTGAGGCTGATCAGGTTAGGGCTAAGACTGCTCGAGCAAGGGCCGAGATTGAGATGCTGAGGGACCAACTAGCGCGGATGACTGAGGAGAGACAAACGCCGAATCCATCTAATGTCGAGTCTGAGGATGATCTTTCTACATACCGTGTGACTCAGAGGGACATAGGTCAGCCTGCTGAGGGAGTTGATGCTGTTAGGGCTGCTTCATGGCCATTAGAGACTAGGGACCCTACCTAGCCAGTTGCTAGTACCGGTAAGGCCAAGGATCATATGACTATAGATGTGGATTATCTACTAGTACATACACAGGATCAGACTCAAGAAGTTCACCAGGGACAGGATCACCCAATAGCTTAGATTATGCTGCGCTTTCATTACTTTCTAAACTTTTAACCTTTTTGGGCCCTGCGTAGCTTGATTTGATGTAAACTTGGATTGATACTTCTGACTTCCAACCTTTTATGCATGCTCAATTTTCCTTTTAAGCTAAGACCATTGGATGTTGTACTTATGGACCCGAATTATTTCTTAATATAGCTAATAATGAGACTGAGCCTGGTTCAATGTGAGATGATCGATAATGATAGCTAGTGCTCTAACTTTTGCATACGCCACTCGGTGTAAGATAACCTATCAAAAATTTTATTTTTGCCCTAATTTTTGCCTAAACTATCCTTGCTAGCTCAATCCAGTGGACTTTTTCACTTTTCTTTTGAGCTTTAACTTTTGCATGGACTGCCCTTTCGGGTTTTCAATCCAACAAGCTTTTCTTTTCTTTCTTTTACCTTAATTTTTGCTTGGACCGCCCTTTCAAGTTTTCAATCCAACAAGTTTTTCTTTCTTTTCTTGAGTCTTAACTTTTTCCTGGACCACCCTTTCGGGTTTTTAATCCAGCAGACTATCTTAATTTTTGCCTAAATTATCCTTGGCAGCTCAATTCAACAGACTTTTCTTTCTTTTGCTTTTACCTTAATTTTTCCCTAAATTGCCCTTTCGGGTTTTCAATCTAGCAAGCTTTTCTGAATTTTATAGATGTGCGGTGAAGATGAATTCAATGATGAATAACACCTAGAGAAAAATTGATGTTCACATACTTGCAATTATTTCACTTAAAGACATGCATGCATTCATAAGACCAAGATTCTTAGCAATATCATAACATGTTCATTGATGAGATTCATTTGAGTACATAGGCCATGGTAACAATTTCCAACGGTCTTTTACAGATTTGCCAGAAAGCAACTGACATTTTTCTTTCAATGCCCTAAATTTGCCTAAGCCGCCCTTTTTGGGTTTTCAACTTATCGGGATTCATTTGTGTTGGAGTGCCCTAATTTTTCCTGACCGGTTTGCAGAATACCGATCAACGGGCTGTACCCTAATTTTTGCCCGAGCAGTAGAGGACCACTCGCTGGCTGATTTATTCTTTATTTCTTTTGTTTCATCTGCTGCTGTTTTATGATTTAATACTTTTGACCTAAACATGATAACTCTTAAGCCTATCTTGATTCACTGGATTCATGAACTCATTTTTATCCATATCCATAAGCTTGAATCCTCCTTTACCAAGGACTTTCTTCACGATGAATGGTCCTTCCTAATTAGGCCTAAACTAGTATCAGTGTTGACCTGGCATAGTACTTAGGGAACCAGATCACCCGCTATGAGAGGTTGTTTTGGGTATCTGACCTTGTTATTGTAATCTCGAGCCATACCCTGCTAGTACATCTGTAGGTGGTCAAGTCCCATGAGCTACTTTTCATCTATTGCATTTAACTGTTCATACCTAGCTTTTCCCAATTTGACTCTTTTAACTGAGCTTCGAGTATAACTCTTAGAGATCTTACTTCTATTTCAACCGGTAACATGACTTCCATTCTATATAGCAAGGAGAAAGGTGTCTGATTGGTGGGTATTCTTATACTGGTTATATACCTCCAAACTGCGAATGGAAGTTTATCAGCCCAGTCTCTATAGGTAGCTACTGTTTTGGACAAAATCTTCTTGATCGATTTATTGGTACTACTGATTAGCTTTCTTGAAGGCTTTAATTATGGACTCATAATTTAAGGTGTTCTTCCCAGAGTTATCCTGCTATTTATTATTTTCATGAGTCTTCTTGGTCTTCTTTCTTGACGACCTGTACCTTCGTACCTTTTTCCCCCTTTATAAAGAGAGAAGGACCAAGGCTTACTGTTATCATTTATGCTAAGCACTTTTATTATCTCTCTTTTGATCATAGGTTTTAACCATTAGACGTTTATACCATTGCAATATACTCAAAGTCAACTCTATTAATAAATATGATGATATTTTAAGAATGTTGTTATGAGTGCATGATGCCATTAGAATGAAATACTTGAGCAAAATGTGAAGGAGAGATGCATCAATTTATTCATGACATGTGTAAAATAAAAGATACTGATGTTACAACTTATTCATAATATTCCTTATAAGTGATATTGTTTGCATCAAAAATATTTGCAACATTAAAAACTACATCATTTAAATCATCCACCACAAGCGGAAGGCCTTGTTGGTCAACCTGAGCAATACTGGCAGCTGAACTAGTAGCTCCGGTGTACGGGTTTGCATGCATTTCTTTGGCCACTGCTCTTGCTAAGTTCTTGATAGCCTTGCTGATGGGATTCCCTTTCTCACATCCCTTCAATTTCTTCCTTATAAGTACGGCTAGGGCCTTGGTGATGGATTCAATTACTTCATTCATTTCATCTTCTTCAGTATTCCCACATACTTCCATAGAAACTGAGGCCTCAATCGTACAGCCTTTCTTGAAATCATATACATCATTGAAGATCTCAAAACTAGATACTTTCTTGCCCCTTACCTCGACATGTTCTTCTTCACCCATAAATATCTTTTGTTTGACTTCAGCCCCAACCATAAGGCAGGACTGAGGTTTGGAATTTTTAGCACCTGGGTGATTCCCCAAACCAAGTCTGAATGGCCATGGATGAGGCAAAAGAGGTTCCAACATACCCTAAAGATTCTTTTTGAGCCCTTTACCTTTCATATAACCCTGATTCATCATAATCTTCTCAATTTTAAGAGATATGTATCCCTTAATCGAAAACTTTGAACCCCGGTGAGCTACAACCACCCTAGATTCCTTTTCCTTGGCTGTAACAGATGGTTCGTCGGCTTCAATGGTCACTAGCTTGATATTGTGGATGAACTTGACCTTTTGGTAGACTGTGGAAGGGATAGCCCCTAATGCATGGAGCCAAGGATGACCCAACAATAACGAGTGAGTGACGGGAATGTCGAGGATAATGAATAAGACTTTGGACTTCACTCCCCCAATTGTAACCTCAACTTCAAAGACCCGAATGACACTCCTCTTTGTATCATCATATGCCCTTATAACAGTATTAGATTTCTCTAACATGGATTCATCTAACCCCTGGTGAGGAAGGATCTTAGCAGGGCAGAGATTAAGGGCGGAACTATCATCCGCCATAACACACGGGATTAAATAATCGAAGATTTGCACCTTGATGAAGGGTAACTTATAATGCTTATTTCCTTCAGCTAGAAGATCTGACAGATAAAACATAATGGGTTCAACTTGATTAGGGGAGGACCCCCCAATAACTAAAAAGACTTCAACTAGGGTAGTGGAAGGTGTGGCTTCTATGCTTAATAGTTTTTCTATCAAACCCCTATAATGATCTTCAGAGTTGATAAGAAGTTGCCAAATACTGCATTTGGCAGGGGTCATTTGCAACTGATAAGAGCGGCAACTTTCGAATCTTTCTTTCTAACATCACTTGAGACTTGAGTCTCAATAGCGGGTGTAATGGTCAGACCTTGATTAACACTTGGGTGGACTTGGATGTCAACATCTCTGCCCCTTCTTCTCTTTGGGAGGGGATTAGGAGGAACCCTTCCACTTCTTGTAATAAGTAATACCCTATCGTTCATGTAACTTCTCCCCTTGGAAGTTTCCACCAACAGGGTTGGCCCTTCGGGTTCATAAGCATCAATATCAATGGGTTCTAGTTATACCAACATAGTCTCCTCATGGTAAGTACCTTCTAGCTCATACACATCAATTTTGATGGGGACTAGTTCATCAGGTAAAGCCATGACTGAATGGACCATAGGGTTAGCCTTCATGATCATACTAAAGACATGGTAGGAGGGTAACCCCGACTCAACAGCCATGACCTGTTGCTCAAAATTTGGTAGGGGTTTATTCAGGGTGCTGGGTTTAAGCTCGAGTTCTCGAATCTTTTTCTCCCTGATCAGACCACGGATAACCTTAAGTAGATCTTTGCAGGCTCCAGTGTGATGACCCTTCCTAACATGATAAGCACAAAATTGATCCCCATGCTCAGGTTTGGGCGGAATATAGGTTTTGATACTTTGGAGGAGAGCGAGTGCTCTCAACTTAGTGAAATACCATCTTCAATGGTGAGAACTATGGCCACTTCTTCTTGTACTGTTGCGATCTTGGGATCAGAACTAGACCTTGGCTAAGATGCTTGGGCTGGGGCTGAAGGATCATTCTTCTTGAACCAAGGTTTGGCCTGAACATTTGCCTTCTCTGACTCCTCGATCCTTTCCCATTTTTTGGCCTTCTCAAAGACCTCAACATAGCTAGAGAAGTTGTCCATACCAAGAACCTTGCAATAAACGGGTAGAGCACTATCTATCAATTTTATAATAGTCTCGGGAAGACTCAGGCGATCTTTCAGTAAAACTTGAGTGGCCATCCACCACTCAAAATAGGGCTTGAATTTCTCATTGGGAGCTTGCTTGATAGCCTCTAAATTTTGTATGGTAGTTTTGATGGTGGTGCTGAAGCCATACTACTAGATGAAAGCCTCGGACAAGGCTTTTGAGTCTCTAGTTACTTCATCGGATAAGGTGTAATACCATTCAATGGCAGGGCCTTCCAAAGTACAGGGAAACATATTGGTAAGAACCTTATCACTCAACTTTCTTATCCTCATCACCCACTGATAAGTAGTAATATGAGATTAAGGTGGACCAGTTCCCTTATACTTTGCTATTCTAGGCATACTAAAATTTTTGGGGACCCAATCATTCACCCTAATGGCTTGAACTAGTAGTGATGGTGGTTGAATGCCGGGACTGGTGGTAAGCAGCTTTTGTAGCAAATCACGCAACTCCATAGATAAGGATGCTTCGTCCAAATGAGTAGCCGCACCTGAGGGTAGACCTGATGTTTGAGGAAAGTTTGTCCCCTTAGGTGTGACAACAAAATTAAGGGTTAGGTCAGATGCCCCAAACTTAAATATTGGCGGTACGAACCCTTGGCTAGGCTGAGCAAATTGACTGACGACTGGTGGAACCATTGTACTTGCTGACTATAATGGGTGACTGATTGAACCAAATGGGCCAATAGAACCCAACTGAACAAACTAACTAGAAGACTTCCCACGAGTCCGCACAGGTGGCAATTGAGACTGAGCGAATGGATTATGAGTAACTATTGAAAGAGGCAGCTGCTTACTGACCACCGTATTTATTACTGGAGTACTGACAGGTGTGCCATGAGAAGCATTGATTGCTCTCTCCTCGGACTAGATTGCCCTGATGGAAGCTAGCATCTCATCATTCACCCGATCGAGGAACTGATGACTTTCCAGATATTGTGAGATGGCATTTGCAATCTCTAACCTAACACTTATCCTTGACACATTTACCCTGCTTAATCTCAACATCTATCTAGCCCTCCAGAGTAAGGATTCGAGTCAGTTCTTCAAGCTGATGAGTAGTACCGGGACTAAATGAACCAAACTGACCATTGGACGAAATACCTATAAAAAGAGGTAGAGCAACCCTTAACTGAACTGGAGGAAAAGGAAGAGACGATGGTGGCGGAGCCGAAACTCGAGTCAGACGGACCTGGGAACGTTGCCAAGCTTTAAACCTTTGAGCTTTCGCTGAGGTAGCAACTAAAAGATCAGTACATGCATGGGATGCGGTGTGCATGCATAAATTACAACGATGAATGGCGGGGTCAATCAGAAGAGTATGTAACACAACATGTGCGAAGTGATCGTTTCCTTTCATATTTCTTCCACTGAGTCTGAGGGTATTCTTCCTTAGTCTAATCTCAAATAGAAATCAGGGTACTTAGAAGGTAAAATTCTAAGGCTTTCGATAAGAATGGTGTAGGGACATATCAGAAGTTGATGTAGAAGGTTCCCATCGCATCAAGCCTCTTTTGGAGGGAGATAACAATGAGTGCTCCACCCACTAGGGTGTCCCCAATTCTTGGCGGGCATGGGTAACACCTTCACGAGTGTCCTGGAAATAATCAGGCACCCTAACCTAGCCCTAGAAGAAGAGCGCATCTAACTAAAGATAGCAGGAGATGAGAAGATAGAGTGTGATAATTTTCCCAAATGATGAAAAAGAAAATAGGTTGAATCAAGTAAATGATTTTCGGTGCTCATCTTAATCTTCTAAGCTTTTAAAATGAACCAAAATTTTACAAGTTAAAAGATTATATCCCCAGCAGAGTCCACCACTACGAGGTTTTGATGACGTACAGGTCTCCTTTAGCGCCTGTGTGAGAGGCGGGGCCCATTGGGGTTTGGTTGGATTTAGGCGTGATAAAACCTCTTAAGTTAAAGTTTGCATAATAAGCCAATTTTAATGAATAAAAGAATCGAGTCCTAAATCTTTATTCAAATGATAGAGTCACCACCCAAGTTGTCTACAATCAGGGGAAAATTATGGAAATTGCAAAAAAACCTATACATTTGTTCTAAGTTATAAAATAAAATGAAAATAAAAACACATCAGATAGTGCCTGGGCGGCTTCTAGGATCGGAGAAAAATAACGAGTCTTCAACGTATTTTGGTATGAAAATACATTTTAACTTTTGTGGGTTGATTTATCGGATTATTAGTGAAAATGATCGCATGACATATGCTGAGTTTGATTGATTTTTAACCAAGTTAAACTGAATTCTGGGTTCTTCATAGTGGGGCCAGTACTCATACGGTATATGGGACCCATATGGGTGCCGGGGAGGATCGGTACGGGTATAGGGGACCTATGCGGGTCCTGTCTGGTCCCAGGCAGAAGCTCAGTTCGAAATAAGTAGATTAATGGAAGAAAAATAAAATAAAAAAGCGATTTCCTTCCGTATGAGTATGGCGCACCGATTTAATACGCTTAGGGACATATGGTGCCAACAAGGCTCACACGGGTTAGGACCAGACCCAAAATAAGAATAAGAACAAATATATAAAAGAGGCACAAGATAATAATGAAATAACTGAGATGTGAGTCTCTTTGAATCTCAGGAGCATTACCTTTACGGCGTGAATCCACTTTGAGGTGATCCCTTTGCTGTTGAGAGAGTTTGACCAAAGTAAATTGTGAAATAGGACTATTTTAGCGAGTATTTGTGTGGACAGAACCTCCCCTAAATCTTAGTAAGTGAAGCTAGGATTGAATAAAATGTGGACAAAACCTCAAGGAATGGGTTTTCTCCCTATTTTATACCTCCTATGACTCCACTATACCTTTTCTATACCTATAGAAAATACTAGAACCTTACTATACTTTCTCTATAGTGTATGTTTCATATGAATTCCGTGTATTGAAATGTGAGGAAAAAGGCTTTATTTATAGGGTGAAAATCAGATCTGAATGTAATCAACCGCCTTTAAGACCTGTCTTTTCCCGAAAAAGGTAGGAGATAGCTTCCAAAAGAGCCTGATCAGGCAACAAGAGGACCCGTACAGGTCCCCTCTAGCTGTACGGAAGGAATCTACTCGTATGGGTCTACTAGTGGATCCGTACCACCAGGCAGCACCCGTACGGGTCCTAAGGGCAGACTAGGTCTCCTAACTCCGGCCAAACTCAACTCTATAGTAGTAGGAACTCCTCTAATGGATAACACCTACAAGATATTGCATCATATAGCTCTCATCATAGTTTTATGAGAAGGATCGTTAATATCTAGAGCTCATAATGCTTCAGGGAGAGAGCTAGGTTCTTAGAAGAACAGCTGCGGGCCGCCACTACTGAGGCTGATTAGGCTAGGACTGAGACTGCTCGGGTGAGGGCTGAGATTGAGATGTTGAGCGATTAGCTGGCATGGATGACCGAGGACAAACAGACATCAAATCCATCCGATGTTTAGTCTGAGGATGATCTTTCTACATACCGAGGGACTTAGAAGGGCGGAGATCGGCATGTTGAGGGAGCTAAATCTTTTAGGACTGTCGCAGAGACTTCAAAGACTAGGGCCCCTTCCCAGCCATCTACTGGTATTGGTGAGATGATCGGTAATCACAGCTGGTGTTCTAACTTTTGTATAAGCCACTCTGTGTAAGATGACCTATCGAACATTTTATTTTTGTCCTAATTTTTGCCTGAATTATCTTTGACGACTTATTTCAACGGACTTTTTCTTTTCTTTTGAGCTTTAACTTTGCTTGGGCTGCCCTTTTAGGTTTTCAACCTAACAAGCTTTTTCTTTCTTTTTTTTCTTTACCTTAATTTTTTCTTGGACCACCCTTTTGGGTTTTCAATCCAATAGGTTTTTCTTTCTTTCTTTGAGTCTTAATTTTTTCCTGGACCACCCTTTTGGGTTTTCAATCAAGTAGACTATCTTAATTTTTGCCTGAATTGTCCTTGGCGGCTCAATCCATCAGACTTCTCTTTCTTTTTGTTTGCCTTAATTTTTGCCTGGACCACCCTTTCTGGTTTTCAATCGAACATGCTTTTCTGAATTTTACAAATGTGCGGTGAAGATGAATACAATGATGCTTAACACATGGGGAAAAATTGATGTTCACATACCAGCGATTATTTCACCTAAAGATATGCATGCATTCATAAGACCAAGATCCTTAACAATATCATAACATGTTCATTGATGAGATTAATTTGAGTACATAGGCAATGGTAACAATTTCCAATGGTTAACCCTTGCTGTCTACTGGTCTTTTACAAATTTTCTAGAAAGCAATAGACATTTTTCTCTAGATGCCCTAACTTTTGCCCTATTTTGCCCTTTTCAGGTTTTCAACTTAGCGGGCTTTATTTAAGTTGGAGTGCCCTAATTTTTTCCTGACCGGTTTGCGGAATACAAATCAGCGGGTTGCACCCTAATTTTTGCCCGAGTAGTAGAGAACCACTCGTCGGGTGATTTATTCTTTATTTCTTTTATTCTTTGTGCTACTTTTTTTTAAAGATTTAATTCTTTTGACCTAGAGATGATAACGCTTAAGCCTATCTTGATTCACCAGATTCAAGAACTCATTTCCATCCATGTCCATAAGCTTGATTCCTCCTTTGCCAAGGACTTTCTTCATAATGAACGGTCCTTCCGAATTAGACCTGAACTTGCCCCTAGTGTCAGTGTTGACCTGGCGTACCTATTTGAGAACCAGATCACCTACTTTGAGAGGTTGCTTCGGGTATCTGACCCTATTATTGTAAGCTCAAGCCATACGCTGCTGGTATATCTGCAGGTGGTCAAGTGCCTTGAGCAGCTTTTCATCTATTGCATTTAACTGTTCATACCTAGCTCTTACCCAATCTGACTCTTTTAGTCGAGCTTCGAGTGCCACTCGTAGAGATCTTACTTCTTTTTTGACTAGTAATACGGCTTCCATTCTATATACCAAGGATAAAGGTGTCTGATTAGTTAGTGTTCTTATGCTGGTTCTATACCCCCAAACTGCGAATGGAAGTTTATCTGCCCAGTCCCTATAGGTAGCTACTGTCTTGGACAAAATCTTCTTGATTGATTTATTGGTGGCCTCAACTACCCCATTAGCTTGTGGCCTATATGGAGAAGATCTTTGATGCTCGATGTTGAACTTCTCTAGTAATTTAGTCATGGCCCCCTAAAACTAAACCCTATTATCGGATACCACATGGTGTGGAACCCCGTATCGAGCAAAAATATGCTTTTCTATGAATTTAGCCATTTTCTTGGTGGTGATATTGGTGTAGGATTCGACCTCTACTCACTTCAAAAAGTAATCAACTCCAACTATGATAAATTGATGTCCATTGGTTGATGATGGCTGAATTCCACCGATTATATCTATCCCCCACGCTGAGAAAGGCCAAGGAGTAGACAAATTGTAAAGTTTGGATGGGGGTAGATGTTGTATATCCCCATGAATTTGGCATTAATGTCACTTCCTAACTTTGTCGATGCAGTCGGCGTTCATTATGGTCCATAAGTATCCCATTCTCTGAATCCTCCTAGCCAAAGCCATCCCATTCATATGTGGGCCGTAATCCCCTGAGTGTACTTGGGCCATTACCTCTTCTGCTTCTTCTTCTATTAAATATTTTTAAAAAACCCTCAATTGTCCTTCTAAAGAGATCTTTACCGATTAGTCTAAACTGTGTCACCAACCTCTTGAGAGTTATGCAATCTGAACCTAATGACTCTTTGGGACATTTTCCTTCTTTTAGAATCCTATTAATGTCATCATACCAACAAACCTTTTGTTCCTCTACCATCATAACTCGAATCTTCTCATGAAATGGAGAATGAGCTGTTTCTATTATAAGCAAACGGATTGGTTGAGCCTCTTCTCCTTCCCACATCGAGGCTAGGGTGGCTAAGGAATTGGCCATCTGATTCTTATCCCTCGATATATATTGGAAGAAGCATTGGGGAAGAAGCATTGCCCAGGTTTCTGAAGGCTTCCTAAATCAGTGTCTTCTTCTTATCTCCCAATCATAAGATGGTGTATATTAAAGTGGTAAGGTTATCAATAGCTTTATCTACTTTAATCTTTGATGGGTCACTATCTTTCATTCGATGGGTCACTATCTT
The DNA here is from genome assembly GCA_947683365.1 of Euphorbia pulcherrima. NCBI lineage: Eukaryota > Viridiplantae > Streptophyta > Magnoliopsida > Malpighiales > Euphorbiaceae > Euphorbia > Euphorbia pulcherrima. Next base: position 31,432,130 of record CANTUS010000001.1, read on the forward strand.
TCATTCGTTTGGCATAATTTTCTGCTACGACAGCTACTTTATAGCTTTCAAGGATGGTTTTGTATGCCTTCAAAAATGCTAATATACGAAGATAAGGAGATAACCTAAAGATGAATCGATCAGCTAACTCCTTCTTATGAGGTTTCCTTTTAAGAGCTACCACAACTGTTAGCCACCTCTAAAAGTAGTTGTGGACAGGTTCCCCACTCCTTTGCTTGATAGCTATAAGCTCAAATATAGATGGTTCTTCACTTACTTTCTTGGTCTCTATGATGCGCTTTCGTACCTCATTTTCTTCTAATCTTGGGTTGATCATGGCTACTTTCTCTTCTCTTTTCCAGGGTTAAAAAACATTTCCTTTGTCGATTAGTGCTGTGATAGCCTTAAGGAGATCCTCACATACTTTAGTCGGATGATTGGGACTGAAATGATATATGCAGAAATTGCCCCTTTCCTCAGGCTTTGACTGAACATATAGTCGGAGGTGATCAATCAAGATGTTCAAAAGAGGATTACTCTAAGGTGAGATGCCAGCGAGAGTCATAGGATGAACCATTTAGTCCTAGACTATGCCATAGGGTAAACCCATGAAATAAGAGAGGATTGTCCCTTTTGGCCTAACCACAAAGTCGGGCAACTGAATCGGATCCGTGCTATGAAAGACTTGTAAAATAGCCTCTTGACAAAGCGAATGAGTCCTATTACCAGCTACTCGGAGTGCTTGGTTAACTGGGTGAACTGACTAACCAAACTCAGCCATGATGATGACTATGATGAGTACTAGGCAAGATTATCGGCTCTTGTCTTGAACTGAGGTAGTAACCAAGAGATCAGTACATGCATGGGATGTAGTATGCATGCAAAAATTACAATGATGCATGGTGGGGTTAATTATAAGGGAATGTAACACAACAAATGTGAAGCGATCGATTCCATCCTTATTTCTCCCCCCAATTCTGAGGGTATTCCTTATTTCTCCCCCCAATTCTGAGGGTATTCTTCCTTAGTCTAATATCACATAGAAATTAGGGTGCATAGAAGGTAAAATTCTAAGGCTTTCAATAAGAATGGTGTAGGGACATATCAGAAGTTTGATGTAGAAGGTTCCCATCGCATCAAGCCTCTTTTAGAGGGAGATGTCGATGAGTGCTCCACCCACTAGGGTGTCCCCAATTCCTAGCGGGCATGGGTAACACCTTTGCGAGTGTCACAGAAATAATAGGGCACCTTAACCTAGTGTAGAAGAAGAGCACATCTAACTAAAGAGAGAAGGAGATGAGAAGATAGAATGTGATAATTTTTCCAAATGATGAAAAAAGAGAACGGGTTGAATCAAGTAAATGATTTTTGGTGCTCAACTTAATCTTTTAAGGTTTTAAAATAAACCAAAGTCTTGCAAGTTAAAAGATCATAGTTCCCAGTAGAGTCACCACTATGAGGTGTCGATGACGTTTGGGTCTCCCTTAGCACCTATGTGAGAGGCGAGGCCCACTGGGGGTTTGTTGGATTTAGGCGTGATGAAAACTTTTTAGTTTAAGTTTGCATAAATAGCCAATTTTAATGAATAAAAGAATCGAGACCTAAATCTCGATACAAATGATGGAGTCGCCACTCAAGTTTTCTACTTGGGAAAGAGTTTTGGTACAGTTCCCATTGGGCGGGAGACTCATACCTATTGGATCAGAGATTCAGGTATCGGATGAGTCGCTTATTTCTCATTTAGTTGATTCAAAATTACATTCACCGTGTGAAATCGTTTTTTATTTTCATCATTTTGGGGAATTATCACAGAAATCCTATTTTTTCTACACTCTTTCATACTCGTTATATGCGTTTGCATATTACAATAAAGCACAAGCAATAAATGGCGGAATAAAAATTACAACCATGGGAAAATGGGGAATTGCAAAAGAACCTATACATTTGTTCTAAGTTATAAAATAAAATGAAAATAAATTCCCCTGCATCCATATATATTAGCACAGTTTATAGCACATCATAAGTCAACATTTTATTAGGAAAAATGTGATTATGTTAGCATGGCAGTTTTACGATTGATAGTGCCAAGGCGGCTTCTAGGATCAGAGAGAAATAATGATTCTTCAATGTATTTTATTGTAAAAACACATTTTAACTTTTGTGGGTTGATTATCCAGATTATTAGTGAAAATAATTGCATGGCAAATGGTGAGTTGGATTGATTTTTAGCCGAATTAAAATGAATTCTAGGTTCTACTAAGGGGATGGTACCCGTAAAGGTGGGTGGGACTCGTACTAGTGCCGGGGAGGACCGGTACTGGTATAGGGGACCCGTACAAGGCCTATCTACTCCTAGGAAAAAACTCAGTTCAAGATGGACATATTAATGGAGGAGAAATGAAATGAAAATGGGATTTCCTTCCGTATGAGTATGGTGCACCGATTTAATATCCCTAAGGACATATGGTGCCAACAAGGCTCATATGGGTGAGTACCAGACCCAAAGCAAGAAATAAAAGAAAAAATATTATAGAGGAGGCAGAGAATAATGATTAAATAGTTGAGATGTGAGTCTCTTTGAAACTTAGAAGCGTTACCTTTACGACATGAATCCACTTTGAGGCGATCCCTTTGCTGTTGAGAGAGTCTGGCCAAAGTAGATGGTGAAATTGGACTATTTAGGCAAGTATTTGTGTGGACAGAACCTCCCCTAAATCCTAATAAATGAAGCTAGGAATGAATAAAATGTTAAGAAAACCTCAAGGAATGGGTTTTCTCCCTATTTTATACCTCCACTATACCTTTTCTATACCTATAGAAATTGCTAGAACCCTACTAAAATTTCTCTACAGTATATGTTTTATTTGAGTTGTGTGTGTTGTGAAAATGTGAGCAAAGTGCCCTATTTATAGGGGAGAATTAGGTCTGAATGCTATAAATCGCATTCAAGACCTGCCTTTTCCTAAAATAGGTAAGGGACAACTTTCGAAAGAGCCTAATCGGGAAATAAGAGGACCCGTACGGGTAGGGCCCCACCCGTACGAGTCCTAGGAGACCCGTACGGGTCCTCTCTAGGCGTATGGAAGGAATGACCCGTATGGGTCTACCAGTGGATCCATAGCACTAGACAGTACCCATACGGGTCCCTAAGGGCAGATTAGGTCTCTGAACTTTGGCCAAACTCAACTCTGTAGTAGTAGGAACACCTGTAAGATATTGCATCATATAGTTCTCATCATAGTTTCATAAGAAGGATCATTAAAATCCAGTGCTCACAGCTATGGATACGGATGAATAGCTAGTTAAACTTTAGTAAACACATGTAATATCTAGCTGCATTTTGTTTTTCACTTATGATTTCTATATTTGTAATCCTGCACTTCAATGATGTTAACTAATATTAACAACATAAGTTATATAGTGAAAAATGCCATTAAAAGAATTATACTTCTAAGTACAACCATCAGTTGTACTAGAAAAACTCAGAAGCTATAATGCAAAAATATTAGGGTAGTTAGGATGCCAGATTATAGGGGAGTTAATCTATAAATGACTAAGCATCAAGAATCATACTTAGCTCGTATTCCCTATTTAAATGCTCATTGTACTTAGGTCTTTGTTTCCATTAAATTGGGGAGATTGTTGGGAAATAATGATCCAGAAAAAGACAACTCAAACCAACCATCCAGATAGTATGTTTGAAGAAAACAAAATGCCTAAGTCCAAGAAATGATCCGGACAAGATGTTGAAGACAACAGATCCTTCAACCTAAGAAGAAAGCATTCGGTTAAATTTTAGAAAGGAAACAAACCTCTAACCCCTTGAAGACAACATCTAGAATAGATCACCATTGAATAGCATCCGGAATAAGATTGAGTCTGAAGACATCCAAAAGACTCAACTCTCAAGATAAAGGGAATTTTCAAATATTGAAAATTCCCTCCAAATTGGTCTGAAGTCAACAAGTCCTTTTTCCTTTGAAAAAGAAAAAGTGATAGCTTGCATGCAATTCAGAAAAGGATAAAAGGACTGATATGGAGAGAGAAAAAGGTAATAACCATTTTAACCTAGACCAATGGCATGGCATATGGAGCTCAAACAACTGATAAAGCTACCTAAAATTTGGCAGTACACAAAATGCCGAATAAATGACAACTGACACCTTTGTCTCACCAATCCCAACAATTCAAATGGGTCAATTAATGAGTCTAACGGACTAATCAATGGCTCAGGAAGGGCCACTTTATATCTGATCGAAGGTGAAGATTCAATACTATTCCAATGATACACAATGACTATTTTTTTATCCAAGCTTATAAAAGGGAAGCTTCACAAGATGAGAAGATGCCAGTTAATTTTGCAAAAGCTATTACATTGAAATTTCAAGCTATTCAATCAGTGAACTTAATCCCTCTAAGAACCAAACAATCTAATCTGTTTGTAAGGATTCTCAAGTAAGTTCATAAACTTGAAGAATCCAAAAACTACACCCTTTGATAAAACAAAGTGTAATATCTCATACTTGGGTGAGTATTGAGATTGGCACTCAGCTTGAACTAGGATAGTTTGAGTGGTATATCCCTATGGGATTCAGCTTAGACTTGGGTAGAATTTAAGTGGTATATCCTGCTAAAGAAAGTGGACTCATACAAAAGTTGGTGCTTTTGGTGGTGTATCCTACATCTCAAAGAGAGCTCCTCTTCTAGAGACAACGTACAAAGGACTCAGTTGAAGATTGGTGTCTTTAGTGGTATATCCTACATCCGAAGGAGAATAAATCTCTGGAGACCAATTGTGAAGGCTTGATTTCTGCCCGCGAAAGAAATCTAACCACTAGTGGATTTATGATCAGAGCAGGAAACTCTAGGGACTGGAGGTAGGCAAGGCTGAACAAGTATAAAAATTTATGTGTTTGATTTCTCTAACTCTAAAATTTACATTCAAGCAAATTTACATTATATATTTGCATTATCCGGAGCTCACACCAGTTAGCTTCTGGATCATTCATATCACGCTACAGAAAAGACAAGGATTTATACCGGTTCGGCCCCGCCTACTCTAGTCCCCAGAGTTTTCTTACTCCGAGCTTTATCCACTAGTGAGATTCCTTTCCAAGTGGTAGGAATCAAGCCTTACAATTATCTCCAGATTACAGGATATACCACCAAGGTCTCTACTCTGTTGAGTCCTTCCGGAAGTAGGATTTACCACTAAGGCACCAACCTTAGCTGAGTCCTCTTAAGCTTGTCTCCAGAAACTTCTTCTCCAGAAGTAGGTTATGCCACCAAAAGCATAAAATTCTGGCTGAGTTCTCTTTCTTTAGTAGGATATACCACTTAAACCACCCAAGCTAAATTTAGTCCTACATGGATATACCACTTAAAGCACCAACTCTAAGCTGAGTCCCAATCTCAATACTCATCCAAGTATGAGATATTACAACTGATTTTTATGAAGGGTTTGGTTTTTGAATTCTTCAAGTTTATAACACACTTGAGAATTCTTACAAAACAGATTTGGAGTTTTTCTAGTTCTTGCAGGGATTTTGTTCACTGATTGAATTAGCTTGAGTTCTCTTTTTAGTAGCTTCTCGTAAACTAAACCAGCACCTTCTCAATCTATAAAGATCTCCCTTTATAGGCTTCGATCATAAATGTAGCCATTGTGTACCATTGAGGTTGATCTTGAATCTTCACCATTTGTGAGCACGGGATTTTGCAGTCCCTCTCGCGAGACGATAATGATGTATATTTAAATTTTAATCCTCATTAAAAATTCATTTTGAATTTTTATTAACAGTTGAATTCAGCTCAGCGTGTTCGAATACACATCCGATGGAAGCTCAAACCGATGATTCTCACCCAAATGTCCCCAAATATCTCAAAATATCCTAAAATATATTAAAATATCTTTAAAAATTAAAAAATCTGCTTTTGACCTGCTTTTGACCTGCTTTTGACCTGCTTTTGACCCTTTTTCAGCTTTTCAGGCTATGGGCCCCGTTTGGCAGTCGGGCAGCAGAGGCCTGAAGCCACTGGCGGCATCAGCCATGCCACCGGTGACTTCACTCAGGATGCTGGCGATATAAGCCATGCCACCGGCGGTATGACCCCCTGCGGCAGTCTGCCAGCTTTTGCTTTTCATCTTGAAACCCGCTAGATAATCGCCAAAAGTGGTTTTTAGCTCATTTTTTTAGCCTCAAAACATCAGAGAAGGGGTTTGAGAGGAGGAGGAACATTTAAAAATATTGAGAGAGATTTAGGAGAGAGAGAGAGAGCAATTTTAGAGAGAGAAAGGGAAGAAAAGGTAAGGAAATGGATCGAATACATGTTTCCTTGGTTTTAGTTCATCTAATCTCTTAGATTAAACTTAAAATCAGTAGAAATCTTAGGTTAAAATCAATCTAACAGGATTTTTAGAGACAAACATTGTTCAATCTTTAAATCACTACCCAAATCATCATTTTAAGTTTCTAGCAGGTGTCACTGGATCACGAAGAGTTGGATTCACGACCCTGAGGTAAATTCTTGAGTCTCAAGAGCTCTTTAACTTTTATTCTTGCTATTTGTTGTGCTATTTGTTGTTTCGGGTTCATTTTTGGAGTTTTCGGTCTTTTTCAACCTTAAAAATCTGTTTCTGCAGATTTTGAAACCGAGCTCCACTATAATCACCGGCATGTGAAGCCGTTTACGGCCTCACTCAGGCCGCCAGTGACATCACCATGCCGCCGGTGGTATCACCCATATCATCGGCGGCATGAGTTTTTGGGTAGCAGCCGTGCTGTTTCTCTTTCAACCTAGTTTTCTCATTTTTTGTATTTTACATCTGCAGTATCACGACGGGAAACCAGAATTCCTAGAAAATGGTCCAAACCCCATTACATGTGGCATTTTCACTAATAATTTGGTTAATATAAAAATCATGTCCAAAATGGACTTTTCCCTAAAATTCATTCGGAAAATGAACTTTTCAAAGGGAACTTATATTCAAAAATAAAATTTTTTTGAGCTAACCTGGTAGCTCGACCCCGCCGGGGGTGCTGCCCCTCAACTCTACAAGGGGCGCTGCCCCTTGGATCGGTGAAGGGCTGCTGCCACTCAGACCCCGCTACTGAGGGTGCCACTATGTGTGATATATCTTATATACGTACCGTATCTATGCTAACCTTCGCTGATGTAGGTAGATTTAGGTCAGATGCTTGTTAGGCCTTCGGGTATTTTATTTTTCGTTTTAGACAAATGTGTAGGATTTAAAAGCCTTGTAATTATTATTTTAATTTCCACATTTTTATTTGTTGGATGACTGTAATAATTTATTTATTTATCACTTTTGAATGCTTGCTAAATAACTCGAGAACACAACATATAAATAGAAAACACTAATCTAGGGTGGATTAAAACCGAATAAGAAAGAATGATCCTTTTAAATTGGCCAATGTAGAATAGATAGCATCATCCGAACTTGGAATCTCTATTTAATGTATGGTCTACCACCCGGTGGGAAAATCATACCTAAATTTCCCAGTTGAGCTAAATCGGGTGGTGACTTTGTCTTAAATATAGGATTTCGATCTCGTGTCTTTTGAGCATTAAAAGTTTCAAAACCATTTTTCTACCTTCACATCGTCCATTTTGTTTTTAGAGGTCGGTCCTCTGGCCTGCTTCGCTGCCGTTCAAAATGTCGGCCGCTCATAGTGGTGACTCTACTAGGGACCAATCTCTTTGAACTTAAAACTTAAAATTTTCAATAAGTTTAAAAATTAAGATGATTAATTGAAATTGTTGGCCAAATTAAAACTTCATTCATTCTTATAACGTTTTATCCTTACGCGTATAGATTAGATTGTAGGGTTAGGGTGGCTTATTAACCTGAGAAGCTCACAAAAGTACCACTCATGCCCTATTTAGAATTGAGGATGCCTAGTGGCTGGATCACTTATTTCAACCAACTCGTAAACTCCCGCGATAGCACTCATTTGAGGAGTGGTTGAGTAATGTGGAATCAACAAAAACAAGAACCTTATACATCAACAACCTTATACCAAGCCGCGCTAGTAAAGCCATCATATTTGTTCTCCCTTAGGAGCACAAAAACATGTAAATAAAAAATAAAGGGACACATTTCTTTGCCGTTTATTGGCGTTGAAGTTAACCTCCATTCATTTTGAATGGCGTTACATGGGAGCCATAAGGTTGGAAGAGGGACGCTTTGTGTGCTATATGCTATGTGCTCATTCATCCCCCATGCATATGTTTTAAAGACCAGCCGTCCTTATCAACTTACCCTTACCAATCTCCACTTGTGGAAGAGGTTTAGCAACATCTGTAGGACTTCTTTTGCATCTCCATTGAGTCACAATAAATTACCATGTGTGACAAGAGGTGCAAACGTCCTCCGTATGCTAGAGGGATAAGATTTCTCATCATAACATCACCCCTTTTTATCACAACCATCCTCGCGAGCATATCATGCATCGCTTCCTAAAAACAAATGGCATTCATACCATCTATATCATCACACAACCCGCTCGTGGTCTGTCCTTTGATTCATGATTCAATCAGTTTGCTTTTCGATCCAAATCTCCTTGCCCCATCATGGCTTCCTCGAATAGTGAAGAGAAAGTGGCACCACCTAAACGGTCATACCCCTACCTCGAGGGCAGCTCCTCCACCATCCCTTAGCTCCCAACCGCCACTGCCAGGGCATAGTTTATTAGTTGGGATTTTTTTTGAGACACTATCCAAGAGCAAGTTTGAGCATCTGTCAGGCAAGCCCTAGAAGATAAGAACTCTGACCAGGTTTCAGAATTAAACATTCTAGATCAGAATCAGATTAGTCTCAGGTTCTATCCGGCCCAATAGGGGCAAAACTAGTTCAGTTTACCTAGCTTCCGGTTCCCTCAGCTCCTGCTCAAGATCAGCCTAGCTTGTTTCAGTTTGTTCAAACTTTCGCCCATCCTCGAACCTCGGTGGCCTCACCAGCTATCCCTATCTTGACCTAAAACCCAAAGCCAATTATGCCTTTGTTTTATGGCGGTCTTGTTCACCAATTCTTGGCTTCTTCTAGCGAGTTGACCCAGCCTACAGTGCCTCCATCATCTTTCAATCTCAGTCCTCCTCAGTTTATCATAACACCACGAGGAACAACCTATCCTAAAAATCCTTTCGATACCCAACCAGTATCCCATCCTCATCTCGAGTTACCGCCCCCTACTCTGACTGACAAGTTTGGAACTAATGATTAGGTCACATAATCTCCGGGTGTGACACTTGCAGTTAAGGTACTCTCCAGCCAGCCAACATTCCCCCAATCTAGCAACCAAGTCATGCAATCTCCAGGCATGACACCTGAAGGGGAAGCTCTTATATGGCAGTCATTATCTACTAACTCGGTGCAAAGGAAAGAAGCCCTAGGTTCAGTTCATCCTTTATTTTCCCATGGCTTATCCCAGACCTTTGTCACTCCATTACAACTTGTGCTGACAACTTGTGCTATGCCATGACACCTCCTCATTCTCGTGACGCACCCAAAGGGGCTACCTACCCCCAAAACCCATTCATTTCCCAGCCGAACCTTAATGAGGGAGCCCAATAATCTCGACCACTTGCAAAACAAGGAGATGTTCCCACCCCATATGACTAGGTCATGCAATCTCTGGGCTAACACCCGAAATGGAGGCTTTTCTATATCAATTCATGATTTTTAATGCTGAAGTAGGGCAGAGAGGAGAACCCTAGAAAAGTGAAGTTTAGGTTTCCAAGGACTCTAGCATGTGTCAGTCGGCTGGCTATGATAAACCAGGCGCGTCCCCATCTTGGGTAAACGTGAACCAATGGGCCTCTCAAAAATTGGCACCGTCTACCACTATCAAGCCATGCAGTGTCCTCGCAAGCAATACAAACCCATGAAAGCTGCCGCTTAATATAATCTTCACTGGATTAAGAGAGGTCGGCCTTCTCGAATACCTTCATGAGTATAAACCCCCCATAAGAGAGGAGAGAAAGAGCTTTTGCAGATATCATGTCTTGCCGGGTCACCACACCAATGAATGTAAGATTCTGGTTCGCGCTATCCACCATTTGATAAGGGAAAAGAAAATTATTGAACCCGAAAAAGCACTAAGCACTATAAAGTTCCCCCATCGGAGTTTGGCAACTAGACAAGAATGACCAAGTCTTCCTTACTTGATGGCTTACGAAGCAAGAAAGAACATGTTTTTGTTCTAATATTGTGAGAAACAAAATTGGAAAAGAAAATTGATGAATTTTAGATAGATGAATGTTTTTGGATCACATACAAAACCCTTGAATGTTTTTGGAAACTAATAAAACCCTTTAGTTTTTAGAAACTAACAAAACCCAATTAGTTTTTAGAAAGTAACAAAACCCAAATATGTTATAACACAAATATCTTCACTAAACTTATATTCTGATATTCCTTTTATTACAACTTATTTCTTCCTTTATATAAGAGAAAGAAGAGTTACAATTAAATAAAGGAAGTAAAAGAAAAGAAATGGTTAAAATGATTTAAAAGACATTAAAAGCTAACTAATGACAATAAAGCAAAACTCTTTAATCTCAATAAAACTACCTAAAAAAAGCAATTTTAATGGCACATTATTAATCAAATATAACATAAGATGAATAAAGACATGTAAAACATTTTTAACCTAAAATTATTAGCAAAAACGTCAGAAACCTAATATATTGGTAAATTGTGTTCTAAATATATCAAGTATTATAAGTAAATGTAATTAGTCGGTCCTCATGTTTGGTATTGGCTTCATGTATAAGCTGAATTTCATTTTGCACCTAATTCTCTATAAAAAAATTACATTTGAAACAACGAGAATAATTTGGATATGTAGTATTTGAATTTGACACCAGAAAATAATGAACATAACAACTTGCTCATCATCATTACATAAACGGGGAAATGGGCCACATGAACTCATCAAGGTCATATGCTCCAAAGGCAAGATCAAAGGAACCGGAAAGTTGTGCTCTAATGATGAGGCTGAAGATGCAAAATTGAGGGACGAAGACATCAAGGGGGCTATCACCACAATAACTGAGGCTATGAGAGTTTTAACGAAGAAAGGGTGGAGACACAACAATGAAGAAATGAGTAACCCATTAACCAAAACCATAGAGTAGCTCGCAAAGGTCATGAACAAGGAGGAAAGTCTTATGGAGGACATCTCGCCAACCACTAAGCAGAATGAGACTCTGGCTTTTGACCGGGATGACACGTTGATGGAACCTAATGAGGATTGTCTCACCATCGACATCAACAACGAAGACCTTGCGCCTGTGGAGAATGACAAAATTGATGTGTAAAATTTTCTATTTTGAACAATTCTACCTTTGAAACTTTCAGCTCAAGGAGCAACTTTTGTTTACTTGTCTCATGTTTTGCCTAATTGATCCACGCTTTCATATGAACATGCGCATGACATTTTCAATATTCAAGATACTTTATTGAATGAAATTAATTGAGTCCAAATGGAATTTCCCAAATGGTAATCCTTTTCAATAATTTTAACTCCCGTTAACAACCAATGTGAGATAATAAAAGTGCTTAAAGATCATGATAACGCTTATGCCTGATCATACAAAGATGCACTCAGAATATGTCACCTAGTTTCCAAGCATCACATCCCTAAAGGTACCGAGTGGAAGAAAATTGAATAGAGGCTTCACCATGTACGACAACCACATAGAAAATCTCGGGAAGAAGATTCAGCAAGTGGTATTTTTGTTGCCAAAATTAAATTGCCAATCGCATCGCTAGGGCGAAAGGGTGCCATCAACATGGGATTCATGGGAATACGTAATACTCTCCTTCTATTAGGCTTCACAGTTTCCCTACTTTTTGGCCATTCCTATCGCAATGGATAAATATAATTGATAAGATTCAATCGTCATCAATTCTTGGACACGAGTTCACCGAGATGGTTGTGGAACACTTCTCAAAATAGCCAATGGTTAAATCCCACAACAATCTAAGCATCGTGAAGATGGTAAATTCGTAAAGGAACATGTCTTAGCACGGTACATCCCATCTCCTCACATCATCTCGGAAAGCAATTTCAGAGGGAAATTTCCAAATTAATCTAGAGAAAGGAACAGCTTTTGGCTCAATGTGACCCATCTCATCACATCGCCTCAGACATCAAAGATCTATTTTAAGGTGCTATTTCCAAATTGATTAGAAGATGTGTAATAAGTCACTCTCCTCTCCACATAAAACACATACAAAAATACATTTTCCAAGCATCAGAGCTCCCTAAAACCAACTTACGACGTGGCCATTCGAAACTGAAGTGAGATTACCTGATGTCGCTCCGAAGGTCAAAGTGGATTGAGCAATTCAAAGTGATAGTCAAATGAACACTAGGGGTCTCAGACAATCTAAAAAGGATGACTGAGTGCACATAACAAGTCAGATACCTAATATCCTTACCAAAAGTCGTAGACCCAAAATTTAGGCTGCTAGAACTTTCCAACACCGATGTCACAGAGAAGTTCCTATGTGGTCAAGACGCTTCCCGATAAATAGTGCAACCAAGATTATGAGCATGGATAAGAACAAGTTCATCGCCCTAGTAAACCAAGATAGGCTTAAGCGTTATCAGATGTAAATCAAAAGAAATGAATTAGAAAAGCTGCACAAAAAATGTGTTATAAATCACCCGCCTTTTGGTCTTCTATAGATATGGCAAAAATCAGGGTGACACGAGACGGTCGGTAATCTACAAACAAGCCGAGCAAAAATTAGGGTATCTCTTCACAAAATCACCGCTGAACTAAAAACCCAAAAAGGGCGGTTCATGTAAAAATTAGGCCATAAGAGATAAACAGTAAGATGTTAACTTGAAAATCTATAAAAACTGGTTAACACCGGGAGTTTGATTAATGGAAATAATTGCCAACATCTTGTACTCTAGTTAAATTCATTTACTAAAAGTGTGTTTCATACTAAAATGTTTATACTTGTGATTGTATGAATGCCTAGCAGCCAAATGGTGAAACCATCAAAAGTAAACTTAATGGAGGGCACTCAAAGCTCATTCGTATAAGTGCACAATAATTCAACCAATAAAAGATAAATAAATCCGGATAGACTGAAAACATCTAGGTTTATGCAAAAGTTAGAAATAAGTTTGCGGGATTGAAAACCCGAAAAGGGCGGTCTAGGCAAAAATAAAGACAAAAAATAATAATACAAAAAAGAGAGAGAGGCTAAAAATCCGAAAAGGACGGTCTATGCAAGAAACATGTCTGCTAGATTGAAAACCCAAAAGGGTGGTCCAGGCAAAAGTTAAGACAAGGTTCGATAGCCCATCACACCGATCGAGTCTATGCAAAAATTAGAGCCAACTAATAAGGTAGACAAATGCACATGTCACACCGAATTCTTTCACCATCATGCGAATGCACATCAAGAAAATTCAATACTATCCTCATCGGATTCCCACTCCAGCCTCGCATGTGAACGCTTATCACAAGCAGCTGAAGGCCTAACTTCTACCGATCATCCTTAGTAGGATCCATCAGTGGTGATATCGTCCACTGTGTCGTGATCTAGGGTCATGAAGGGCACACCCTATCACCATCTCTCCTTGATATAGTCTGGCCATCAAGTGTCGACCATTAGAAATCAATGACTCAACCTACTCAAAGCTGGATACCTACCGTGAGCTAAATTTTGATCGAACCTTGAATTGAACTCAGACTCAAACCCAAGTCCTTCATAGTAGTCATCTTTAAGTGGTTTTCTCTTCCATCATGCGAACCCCCCTAGCCACTACATAGGCATCATTCACCCATAATACAATAGAACATCACATAATCATTCATCATTTCATATACACACTCTTGTGATGTCTGTCTCCCAAAATATCCAAAGGAAAATTTTTGAGGCACAAAACCTAGGTGAAAAACCTTGAGCACGTTGAGCAAGCTCGACCTCCCGATAATCCAACAACCCACCAATCAGCCAGAGGCATTTAGAAGGGGCACAGTCCTCTCCAACCGCTTGGGTGTACCATACCAATCAATAAGAGGCATTCGGGAGGGGGCATAATTCTCTCCAACCGCTTGGGGTCATCCATCGGTCAACAATAGGCACTTGGAAGGGGCACAGTTCCCTCCAACCACTTGGAGTCATCTACCAACCAAGGGGCACACTCAAGATGGTTTAGACAACTCGCCAAACTTTCGCAACAACTCCTCTGGATTCCCTAAAAAATCTAACTCAATTTATAATTTATACTTCAGTTTTTATTGTTAATTGAAGGGCAAAATTTTTTTTTGCTCTCGGCATACTCAATTAAGCAATAAAAATGCAATTCACGCTTTATGCTAACTTCTCTCTACTTCGTCGTAATGTAGATTGAGGACAGTTATAGGCTCTACCCCGATTGTGACTCAAGTCTAACAGCATAATCTACCAATAAACAAGATGGCCAAGGGCAAATGCCCAAACAAAAGGATTGACCAGTTGACTGAATGTCGATCAAGCTCAGTCAACCAATTATCCAACGATTACCGGTCGTAGTCACCCTTACTCAGTGCAAAAGGCATTAAGGGGCATTGATCCCACCTTTGCGCGGGACATCGCTCCCATCTTCGCTCGGGATATCATCCCTAACTTCATAAGGGGCATTGATCCCACCTTCGCTCATGATGTTGTTCCCCACATTCGATCGGGACATCGCTCCTACCTTCCCCAAGGGGCATTGCTACCACCTTCGCTCGGGGCATCTTTCCCATCATTGGTCATATCACCGAACACCCCAGATTTATAAGACACATCTTTTTGGATAAATCAACTGGTTAAGGGACCATGTGGCATCCCTTATCGGTGACGGCATGGCCATATCATCAGCGGCATCAAACTACCATATCATCTAGATTCAATGAATTTTTGCAATGGTTCCTTTACGACCTGAGATTCCTAATCCTTTTGTATTTTTAACATCATGTCAAACCACGCAAGATCGATCTGGCTCTTTGGACCCATCTTGGCGTAAGACCAATCCAGCTCTTCAAGCCTTCCGTACTCCAGGACTTCTAAGACTCTTACATCTTTAATTATCGTATTTTTACTGTTGATCGAAGGGACAAAAATATTTTTGTTTCACAAAATTAACCAAGCAATAAAAACCCTGTTTAAAGATTCATCTAAACTTATTTTGCTTGTCTCTCATTGTAGGTACAATCGCAAGTGGCCATCAAATATAATCACCCTTTATGTTAGCACCCATTGAACATCAATTGAAGGTCATGATATAGTTAGTGTACATGTCATCCTTTGGGTTCTCCACCATCGAACTTCAACTGAAGATAATGATATAGTTACTATACATGTCATCCTTTGGGTTCTCCCACACTGATATAGTCTATGTACATGTCATACTTTTGATTCTCCCCCACCGAGTGTCAACTAAAGGTCATGATATAGTCAGTGTAGATATCATCCGTTGGGTTCTCCCATACTGAACGTCAACTGAAGGTCATGATATAGTCAGCATTCATGTTATCCTTTAGTTTCCCCCTTACCGAATGTCAACTGAAGTTTGTGATATAGTTAGTGTACATGTCATCCTTCGGGTTCTCCCCTACTGAA
The DNA here is from genome assembly GCA_947683365.1 of Euphorbia pulcherrima. NCBI lineage: Eukaryota > Viridiplantae > Streptophyta > Magnoliopsida > Malpighiales > Euphorbiaceae > Euphorbia > Euphorbia pulcherrima. The sequence continues at coordinate 31,447,746 of CANTUS010000001.1, forward strand.
CGTCAGCTGAAGATCATGATATAGTCAGTGTACATGTCATCCTTTGGGTTCTCCTACACCGAATGTCAACTAAAGGTCATGATATAGTTAGTGTACATGTCATCCTTTAGGTTCTCAACCACTGAACATCAATTGAAGGTCGTGATATAGTCAGTGTACATGTCATCCTTTGGGTTCTCCCCTACCGAATATCAATTGAAGGTCTCAATATAGTCAGTGTACATGTCATCCTTTGGGTTCTCCTACACCGAACATCAATTGGAGGTCGTGATATAGTCAGTGTACATGTCATCCTTTGGGTTCACCCTCACTGAACGTCAACTAAAGGTCATAATATAGTCAGTGTACATGTCATCCTTTGGGTTCTCCCTCACTGAACATCAATTAAAGGCCATGATATAGTAAGTGTACATGTAATCCTTTGGGTTCTCCCTCATCGAACTTTAATTGAAGGCCGTGATATAGTGAGTGTACATGTCATTCTTTGGGTTCTCCCCCATAGCACGTCAACTGAAGGCCGTGGTATAGTTTGTTTACCCATCATCCTTTAGGTTCTTGACTACCAAAAATCGATCAAGGGTCGTAATGTAGTTAATGTACACATCATCCTTTGAGTTAACGCCGGTTTAGAATCAACTAGAGGTCATGACAGAGTCAGCGCATCCATCATTCTTTGGGTCCCCACATACCGAACATCGATTGAAGGCCATGATGAAGTCAATGTATCCATCATCCTTTGAGCCAAACACACCACCCTTAGGTATGATTTCTAAACCCTTGCTCTTTTCGTGAGATGATACTGACTTATGGCAATAGTCATCTCTCGAGGGGCAGCATGTGAGCCCGAGATTTTGCAGTCCCTCTCACAAGATGATGATGATATATATATTCCAATTTTAATCCTTATTAAAAATTCATTTCAAATTTTTATTAACGTTTGAATTTAGTTCAGCGTGTCTGACTATGAGTCCAGTGGAAGCTCAAACCGATGATTCTCACCCAAAATATCCCAAAATATCTCAAAATATCCTATAATATATTAAAATATCTTTAAAAATTCAAAAATCTTCTTTTGATCCTTATTCAGCTTTTCAGGTTGAAGGCCCCGTTTGGTAGTCTGCCAGCAGGGGCCTGAAGCCATCGGTGGCATCAACCATGCTGTTGGTGACTTCACTCAGGCCACCGGTGGCCAGAACCATGCCGCTGGTGGTATTACCCCCTGTGGCAGTCTACCAGCTTTTACTTTTCGTCTGAAAACCCACCGGATAATCGCTAAAAGTGGGTTTTAGCTCATTTTTTCAGCCTTAAAACATCACAGAAGGTATTTAAGAGGAGGTGGAACATCTGAAAATATTGAGAGAGATTTAAGAGTGAGAGAGAGCAATTTTAGAGGGAGAAAGGGAAGAAAAGGTAAGAAAATGGATCTAATTTATGTTTTCTTAGTTTTTCTTCATCTAAGCTCTTAGATTAAATTTAAAATCAGTAGAAATCTTGGGTTAAAATAAATATAATAGGATTTTTAGAGATAAAAAATTTTCAATCTTAAAATCACTACCCAAATCATCATTTCGAGCTTTCCGAAGGTGTCATTAGATCACTAAGAGGTGGATTCATGTTCCTGAGGAAAATTCTTGAGTCTCAAGAGCTCTTTGGCATTTATTCTTACTGTTTGTTGTGCTATTTGGTGTTTTAGGTTCATTTTTAGAGTTTTCAGTCATTTTCGGACTTCTGTATATGTTTCTGCAGATTTTGAAACCACCTACAATTTCACCAAATCGACGGCGGCTCCACTATAATCGCCGGCTTGTGAATTTGCTGATGGCATAAGTTTCTAGGCAGTAGCTCTATTATTGCCCTTTCGACCTAGTTTTCTCGTTTTTCGTATTTTGCATGTACAGTATCATGACGGGAAACCAAAATTCCCTAAAAATGGTCAAAACCCCATAACAAGTGGCATTTTCACTAATAATTTGGTTAAAATAATAATCATGTGAAAAATGAACTTTTCCCTAAAACTCATTTGGAAAATGAGTTTTTCAAAGGGAATATATAAGGGGCGCTACCCCATGGACCCCACGAGGGGCTGCCGCCCCTCAGATCCCACTGCCGAGGGTGCCACTATATCTAATATATCTTGTATACATGCCATATCTGTGCTAACCATTGCCGATCCAGGTAGATTTAGGTTAGATGCTTGTTAGGCCTTTGGGTATCTTATTTTTCGTTTTCGAAAAATGTATAGGGTTTGAGAGCCTTGTAATTATTATTTTTATTTGCACATTTTTATTTGTTGGATGACTATAATAATTTATTTATTTATCACTTTTGAATGCTTTTTAAATAAAGTGCGAACACAACATATAAATAGTAACACTAAAATAGGGTGGATGAAAATCGAATAAGAAAGAATGATACTTTCATATTGGCTAATCAAGAATAGATAACATAATCCAAACTCAAAATCTCTATTTAGGGATTGGTCTACCACCTGGTGGGAAAATCGTAACTAAATTTCCCGATTGAGCTGAACCAGGTGGCGACTCTGTCTTTTGAGGATTAAAATGTGCAAAAGCATTTTTCTATAATCACATCGCCCTTATTATTTTTAGAGGTTGGTCCTCCGACAGGCTTCACAACCATCTGAAATGTCGTCCGCTCACACCGTTGATCAGGTATGAGGTGACGCCTTTGGAGCCACTAATCAATTCATTAGATTTACAATTTGGCCTATTTGAGTTATTAGGATTGATGCAAAAAGCTGTCAGTAGTAGTTTGTTTGGCTTTTAGCGCACTGCCAAATTCTAGGCGTGCTTTGTCAGCTTTATGGGTTCCACGTGCCTTCCAATTGGTCTAGGTAAAAAAGGTGGTTACCTTTTTCTCTTTCCAAGTTAGATATTTGTCCTTTATTTAAATGCGTTCAAACTGTTACTTTTTAATTCTTTAAGGCAAAAGGAACTTTGACTTCAGACCAAAGGCGGAAGGAAATATGATTTTTAAATAATTTCCCTTGATTTTGATAATTGAGTCTTCCAGATGTCTTCAGACTCAATTTATCCGAATTCTCTTCAATCAGTCTTTCTTTGGATGCTATCTTTGAGGGGTTAGAAATTTGTTTCCTTTCCAAACTCTAACCGGATGCTTTCCATATAGACTTACGAATTTGTAATTTCTTCAATATGTATCTAGATGTTCTTCTTGGACTTAGAGGTTTTGTTTACTTCAAACCTGATCCGGATATGTTCTTAAATTAGTTCTTTAGGATTATTGTTTCGCAACAATCTCCCCCATTTGATGGAAACAAAAACCTAAGTACATTTAAGCATAAACATAGGGCTTTTATGAGTTCAATATGATTATTGATACTTAGTCATTTACAGATTTAATCCCCCATAATTTTAGCATCCTAACTCCCCTAATGTTTTTGAATTCTAGCTTCTAAGTTTTTGAAGTATAATTGATGGTTGTACTTAGAAGCACTTTTGAATGAGTATTTTTCAGTATACATACTTCTGATGTTAATAATTGTTAACATCAATGAAGTTCCAGATTACAAGATACATATGTATATAAGTGAAAATTTTACACAGCTAGCTATTAAAATTTTTTCAAGAGAGAATAGCTATTCTATACAAAATATTCTACTTCCCAAAAGCTTCACCTTCCTTACTTGTGCTCTTTGCCCCATTTTTGTTTGCATCAGTTTAGGGTCTTTTGCCATGCTCTTGAGTATACTGAATAGTCTGCATCTCCTTTAAAATGTTTCTTGATAATTGTGTCTATAGTGTCAGGAAGGAGATGGAGTGGTTTGATGAGCTTCTGGAGCTGCGAGTAGGACTCGGCTTTATCTGGATGTATTTGAAGAGCATGTTACCTACCTTCTTCTTTAAAAAATGGGAATAATGCCTTGAGAAGAGTGAGATTGCACTGTTACCCAAAGAATCATGTATCCCCAATGTGTTGGATAAGGTTATGAATGATTGGGACGAGAAGGCTTTTAGAATTACAGGTAAAGTCCCAGATGAAGAAGGAGTGGTGAGCAAGAGTTGAGACAAACGAGAATTGAGTTGTTCAACCCCCTTTATGATTTATCTACAGCAATTATAAAGACTTATATTGAGGTGCCGGATTTTAGTATTAAAATTATCTTTCCAAGTGTTAATAATCTTTTTAGTTCTAAAAAGATGGAACTGGAAATCAACGCTCACATTGCCTATGTATTTTGCTAGGAGCTTTGGCAGCCCTTCCTCAAGAAAATTGCATAGCATCTCCTGAGGGGCATGTTGTTCCTCATTAAGAAGGGTTAATTAGGAGGAAACATCCTTGGAGGACTCTGTGATGGCATGAGGATTGAATTTTTCCAAGTTTTCAAACTTGCTGTCTATGTACTCCTTCAGTTCTGCTTTTATATCAATAGATGAGGAAGTGATTTGACCCATGACTATGGCATAATTATTCTCTACTCAAGTTGCAGCTTGCATTGCTGTTCTGTTAGCTTTTGTGATTGTAGAGGTGAGTGGGGTCAATTTTAGAGAAATTTTAGAGAGAGATGTTTTAGCGACTTGTTCAGCTGTGGGGAATAGATCAACCTTCTTCCTAATGCTCTTTACTGCAATTTTTAACTCTCCCAACTATGCTTTCAAAACCGAAGCCATAGATTTCTTTTGCATAAGCTTCTCCACTAATATCAATTTTGCGCATATGTCTCGGAGCCTTTTCTTAATCTCATATTCTCTGTGCCCTTCAATGGTATCTTGCTCTAATAGACTCAGGGCCATTCTTATCTTCTAAACTCTAGTGGACTTTAGATTTATGGTGTTCTACCTTACCTCACTAGGAAAAGAGGATTCTTATCCAGATTTAGAGTTGCTTCCAGTTTTAGTCTCCTTAGAGCTGGAGGATTCCTGTTGTCGAGTCATCTTAGGTTCTTGAACTCTTTGTTTCACCCTATCCTCTAGAGTGGCCTCACCCTTTGAGTCCATTATATTAGCATTCTTAGTGGATCTTAGTCCATCTCCCTCCTCCGAGGCATTATGCTCCGGGCTAGGCTCAATCTCCTTAAATGCACTTTAAGGTTTAGTGACCTTCAAGTTTTCTTGGTGTTCACCAGATGCAACATTGGTTACCTCTAGATGTTTTTATTCAATATGCTCTTCTTCAACTCTCTCTTCTACCTTAGCTTCCATGTCAACTTTGGAAGATTGGCATTTGCCTTATTCTCCTCTCCAATTGCCTTTTTAGGACTTTTGGTTTTCATTTCCTCTACTTGATCAGGATCATTGGTAGTGTCCTTAATGTCCTTTCGAGATTCCTTTACAGGACTTTCTATAGGAGTTGCTTCAACTTCTGGAATTAAGAGTAAATCAAGAAGAGGATCTGTGTGAGCCTTGAAGATAAATAAGTCTTCTTCACTATTTCTCTCTTAGAGAGCTTGTAAATTGGGGGGAGCAATTAGAAATTGAAGGAAATGAAGTGTTCAGAATAGTGGTTTCCTTGATGGCTCTAGATAATCCCCTGGGTCCTTCTTTGGTTAGCTGATTTGCCTTTATATTATCCCTAACAGCTTCCATCATATTAGTGAATTGTAGATCCTCTAGATTAATATTATCCTGAATAACAGGCTTTGTAGTGAATGCTACATGCTTCCCCTTTGACTTTTAGCATTGAGCCATTTCCTCTATTCTACATGGTTTCGGTGTTTGCTCCTGAATGGTGATTCTTAGAGCAAGCTTCTTTGGTGCTACCTTAGCTCTTTTCGCCCGAGGAGCTTCACTGAATGTTGGTCCCTTCTTTTAGAGCTGCATTCTCTTTAGGACATGCTCTTCATCCTCAGTAGCACTACTCTCAGTAGTACTATCTTCAAGAATTTCTCTCAAGATTTCTCCTTTCCTTCTTCAAGATAGCATTGCAGCTGCAACCTCCAGAGTTTGATCCTCAGTCATCATCTCTGGAGTTTACACTTTCCTTCCCTTTTTGGTAGTAACTTTGATAAGCCTACCCCTCTCAGGCTTTTCTGGAGTCATTTTCATCAACTGAGTGAGAGTTAAGGCATCTTCATTTTCTTCTTCAACTTCTTCCACTATAGGCTTGAGATTGACCTTCCTTTGAGCTCTAGGCTTGGTTGTTCTAGCCCTTTTTGCTTTTAGAGCAATTTCCATAGAGCTTCCAGCTTTTCAGACTTTACTCTTCTCCTGCTTCTCTTTTATTTATCTTATAACTTTCTCTTCATCCCAGGTTTCTCCAAAGGTTAACTTCTTGAAATTTTTCTCTGAAATTTATTTCCCTTGAACTGACTGGACTCCGGACAGATTTATCCAATTTTCAAGTAGTATTTTGGTAATGATTGCACCATGGGTGTACCTACGCTACTTCATGAAGTGCATATTCAAAACAGGCATGTTTAACACTATGCTCTCCACCCAATAATGAAGAACACAGTGTTGAAAAGAAGATGCAGTAGTGAGTGAGCCTTTCCGGATCAAAACAAACTTTGCTAGGACAATTGCAACAACCTAGGGGTTTCTTGCCAGTAAGTAGAGAATTTATCTCAAAAGTATCATTCCGAAATCCATAGTTTGGGACCATACTTGACCTTGAGCTCCTCATCATCATTTCTCAAAAGAACCCCTTCATTTTTCAACTGGAAGTGAGTCTCAAAGAACTCAGGAGTGATTGTTATGACTTTTCCTTGCACCTTTGTCTGAAGGGCATCAAAATAGTAGTGGACCATAAGGTTATTATAAAATTCTCTTACAAGTGATACATAGGTAAGGTGGTTCATCATGAAGAAGACCTCAAGATGTTGGTCTTTTAGAAGTAGGGAGCAGGGTTAGGTGCTTAACAAGAAATTATCGCCCAAATAGTCTGAGGGAACTACTGTATCCGGGCTTTTGAGTGTGAGAGGGATAAATCCCCATTCTTGAGATCAACATTTTTAAAGATGTTTTTAGGAGGAGGAATGGTTTTGGTTTGTGTATTTTCCATTTGAGAGTTTGAAAAGGATTTAGGATTTTTAGGGTTTTTGGAAATAAAATAGTTGAGTGATAGTAGATTAGTTGCTCGCGTGAAGATGTAGAAGGATATTGGGGGCTTTTTATAGAATTTTCAAGGTGAGGGTAGAATGGTAATCCAAATCAGTTAAAGTTAACTAGATCAATGATGTGGCATTTAAATTTGAGGAGAGAGGTAAAAGCCGTTTAAATCGGAGAATCGGAATGGTTTAATTTTTAAACAATTATGTCTTTTTACCTCGCGTGTGCTCCCCAATAAATGTTTGAAATTCAAAACATGTATAGTTACCTTTTGCGCTTTTACTACTATATGTCACTTCTTGTCTACTGAGCAGGAAGGATTTCCTTCTTGATCTAGAGTCAAATAACTTTTCTCCATTCTTTTAATCTTTTGACTTGTAGAAGATCAAAATTAACTTCTATTTGTTTTCCGGATCTTTCCTTAAATTGGATTTGACATTCCAATTGCCTCCCTTAGCTTGTTGAATTGATCTTTACTTAGTGGCTTTGTAAAGATATCTGCCTTTTGCTCATCTGTTGGAATGTAAGCCAAGGTTACATCCTTCTTCATAACATGATCTCTAATAAAGTGCTGATATTAACATGCTTCATCCTGCTATATAGCACTGGATTCTATGACACATGAATTGCACTATTGTTGTCACACATAACATCCACACATCCTACTTGAATACCAAAATCCTCCAATTATTTCTTGACCCATAGGAGTTGAACAACATAACTTCTAGCAGCCATATATTAAAGCTTCTAGGTTGATAATGCTGCTGTAGTTTGCTTCTTACTGTACCATGATACTAACCATTCTGTAAGAAAATGGTAGCCTCCAGATGTACTTTTTCTCTCAAGGGTATCTCTATCATAGTGTGCATCAGTGTAACCTTACAATGTGAAATTTCCATTACTAGGATACCATTGGCCAACTTCAGTGGTTCCCAGAAGATATCTAAGAGCTCTCTTCGCTGCCTTGAGATTTGAATCCTTTAGATTGGCTTGATATCTTACACAGTAGTAAATTGCATAACGTATATCGGGTATGCTAGCTATCAAGTATAGAAGTGATCCACTCATCCTTTTGCAAAGCTTCTAGTCTACTTCTTCTCCTTCACAATCCTTTGAAAGGACTATATTTGATCCCATAGGTGTGGACATTTGGTTACTCTTATCCATTTCAAACTTCTTTAGAATATCCTTGGTGTATTTGGATTGGTTCATGAAAATCCCATTCAGACTCTGTTTGATTTGTAGACTAAGGAAGAAGTTAGGTTCTCCCATCATTAACATCTCAAATTCCTTCTGAATTTGAGAGCTAAATTCTTCACACATTCTTTCATTAGTTGCTCCAAAAATAATGTCATAGATATAGATTTGGACAAGAATGACATCATTTTTCTTCTTCTTGTTGAAGAGTGTTGTATGTGCTTTACTCGGGATGTAGCCCTTTGATATGAAAAATGAAGTGAGTCTCTCATACCATGCTCTTGGTGCTTACTTTAATCCCTAAAGGGCCTTCTTTAACTTTTACACATGGTCCATATGCTTTGAATCTTCAAATCTAGGTGGTTTCTTGACATATACTTCCTCTTGAATGACTCCATTTAGAAATGCACTTTTGACATCCATTTAGAATAATGTGAATCCCATGAATGATTCAAAAGCATATAGGATCTGAATTGCCTCCAATTTGGCCACTGGTGCAACTGTTTCCTCAAAGTCAATGCCTTCTTGCTCATTATAGCCCTGAGCTGACAGGCTCGCTTTGTTTCTCACCATAACTCCAAATCCATCTAGCTTGTTTCGAAATACCCATTTGGTGCCAATAATTGATTTTCCTTCTAGTGGAGGTACTAGATCGCAGACATCATTTCTGGTGAACGGATCAAGCCCTTCTTGCATTGCCATCACCCAACTTTCATCTCTCTCTGCATCTTGAAACTTCTTTAGTTCTATGAGTGAGACAAAAGTAGCATGACTCTATTAGTCCGTATGAGGGTCTAAATAAGGCTAGATGGGGGTGAATGACCCTTTTTGTGGAATTAAACAGACTTTAAAAAGTCTTTGTGTAGCGTATTTGATATGTTCCGGATATGTTGGATCCGAATGATGCAAATATGAAATGTTGTGCAAATAAAGTAAAGAGTTAGAATATCAAACAAAGAGTTTTATCCTGGTTCGACCCCACCTACTCCAGTCCCCGGAGTGTCCTTACTCTGAGCTTTTGCCACTAATGGATTCCTTTCCAACTAATAGGAGTCAAACCTTACAATTTGTCTCTGGATGGTAACTGTGAGCACAGGATTTTGCAGTCCCTCTCACGAGACGATGATGACGTGTACCCGATTTCAATACCTCAAAATAAAAGTTCTCTTCAGAATTTTTATTACCAAAATAATATTCCTTGTGAATTTTATAATTGGTAGAATCCAGTTCGGCATGGCCGATAACGCGTTCGGTAGGAGCTTGAACCGATGATTTACACCCAAATTAAATAATACCTGTTAAAATATAATTAAAATTCAAAAAGATACCTTTCCACCCACTAATAAACAACTTTTCCTGACTTTTTAGGCTTTTTGACCCATTGGTTGTCGGTATGCTGGAGAATGATGTCGCCATCGACATCATTCATGCCGCCGGCGGCATCACCATACCGCCGGTGGCATGATCCATACCGCCGGCGACATCATCATGTCGCCAGCGATATGGCACAAAATGGGTCCTCCACAGACAGCCTTTCGGCCACTTTCGGCGGAACAAGTCAAAGGTCTCGAAAAATACCCCAATTTGCCTATAAAAGGCACCCAAAAACTGCAATTGAAGGGGGGGCTGAAATTATAGAGGGAAGGAGCTAAAATTGGGCAATTAAGAGGCTGAAATCGAGAGAATAGATTTTAGTGAGATAAGAACTAGAAAAGGCAGGAAAAAGGATTCTAATCCATTTTTCCCGATTTTTCTTCTTCGAACTCTCTGATTGTGAGCTTAAACCAGTGGGTCTTTGGGTTAAATCAACTGGATAGAATTTAGAGACCTAAAACCTTTAAATTAACAATCAAATTATCGTTGCAAGCTTCTTGGAGGTGTTATTGTTCAGTTCACGAAGAGTTGGATTCACTACCCCGAGGTGAAAATCCTGAGTCTCATAGCTCTTTGGCATTATTATTATTGTTTTGCACTAATTTTTGTTGATTTGTGTTCATTTTAAGTCTTCGGTCACTTTGACTGCAAACCGCTGCTGCTGTAAGGAATTGGAGTCGCCGGAGACATGCGATGTTGCCGGCTGTATCACCCATGTCGCAAGAGACATCGTTGGTACCGGCGCTAGCATCACATTCCCCGGAGACCTCGCTTTCTCGCGGAACCCTTTCTTTACGGTACTCAAAAAGCCCTGTGCCTGTCTGCATGCTAATGTCGCCCGTGACACAATCAATGTCGCCAGTGGCATCATCCATGCTGCCAGCGACATTAACTATGTCGTAGGCGGCATCAGATGCTCCACGGCGGCATGACTTTTTGGGCAACAGTATTATTTTCGTTTGTTCCTAAACTAATTTATTTTCTGAAGCTATGATCTATAGTGTAATGATGGAGATTCGAAACCTCCTGAAAACAGACCCGTCCCACGACGAGTGGTATATTCACTTGTAATCCGATTAAAGCAACCATTGAATCGGAAATTTGGATAAAAATGGAATTTCCCTGCAAACACCATTCAAACCTCATTTTAGCCATCTAGTTGGGCTTTATGATGTTATAAATAAAATATGCCATATCTGTGTCAACCATCCCCTGTCGGTAGATGTATATCTGACATTCGGGTATTTCATTTGTTACATAGAAAATGTACAGAACTTGAAAACCTTGTAATAATTCTACTTTCTGCACTTACTTTTCTTTTGCAATTGTAAATATTTTTATATATTGCTTCAATTGCTTGATAAATGCGAAAATAACACAAATAAATAGGGTGGATTAAACCGATTAAGAAAGAATGAAGTATCCTAACTTGGCGTAATGAAAAGTAGATAACATCATCCGAACTCGGAATCTCTACTCAAGGTATGGTCCAACCATCCGGTGGGAAAATCATACCGAAAATTTCCCGATTGAGCTGAACCGGGTGGCGACTCTATTCTAAGTACAGGATTTCAATCTCGTATCTTTTAAGCAATAAAATACATAAAAAACATTTTCTTTTCAACTACATCACCCTCATCTCCTCACACACCAAAAACGGGCCAGCACGACCGGGTCTGGCCCCACGCCGCAGCCGCGCGAACCGTCGTCCGCTCACAGTAACCCCTTCCAGATGTAGGATATACCACTAGAAGCACTAACTCCCAGCTGAGTCCTCTTGTATTTAGTAGGATATACCACTTACATATCTACCCAAACCTAAGTTGAGTCCTACAGAGAGATCCCACTTTAACACTAACTCTAACCTATATCCCAATCTCAATACTTACCCAAGTATGATATTTTTACAACTTGTTTTCTTAAGGGTTTTGTTTATGAATTCCTTAAGTTTATAACTCACCTGAGAATTCTTACAACTTGATTTTGAATGGTTTGTTTCTTGGAGGGATTATGTCATTGATTGTAATAGCAAATTCTCTTGTGTATACTTTCTTAAAATAACCAACACCTTCTCAACTCATGAAGCTTCCCTTTTATAGGCTTGGATCATAAATGTAGTCATTATGGTTGAATTTGATCTTCACCGTTGATCAGGTAAGATATGGCACATCCGGAGCCATTGATCAATCCGTTAGGCACAGATTTGAGGCAAAAAATTTTCAGTGATCTTTTTGTTTGGATTTTAGTTACTCACTAACTTTTATACCATTTACTTTAGAGTGAGCTCGACGCGCCATTCTTATTTGTCTATGTTAAAAAGGTTGTTACCTTTTTCTCTTTCCTGTGTCAGTCCTTTTGTCCTTTTCTAGAATGCGTGTTAGCTGTCATCTTCAAGGCAAAAGGATCTTTGACAATAGACCCAAAAGAGAGGGAAAGGATATTTTTGAACTTTTCCCTTTTTCTTGTTAACTTTGTCTTCCGAAAGTATTTAGTCTTGATATATTCGGATGCTATTCAATCAATTCTTCTTCTAGATTTTGTCTTTTGAGAGGTTTAATGTTTGTTTCCTTTCCAAACTTTAACCGGATGCTTCCATTGTGTGCTTAGGTATTTGGAGTCTTCAATGTATAGTTTAACTTGGATCTGATGCTTCCATTTTGGATTAAGTTACATGTTTTTATTTTCTTCAAACTTGATCCGAATAGTTACTTGACTATTTCTTCCAAACTTTTGTTTCCCAACAATCTCCCCCATTTGATGGAAACAAAAACTAAGCACATATACGCATAAGCTAAAGGGGTTTTATGAGCTAAGTATGATTCATGATACTTAGTCATTTACAGATTTGGTCCCCCATAATTCTAGCATCCTAACTCCCCCATTTTTTATGCATTATAGCTTCTAATTTTTTGAAGTACAATTATAGGCCTTAAGTAGAATTGTTTTCACCATATATACTTCTGTTGTTAACAATATTTAACCTCATGAAGTTCCGGATTACAAATTACAAATGTATATATAAGTGAAAGAAAATTACATAGCTAGCGATTAAAAATTTATACAAGTAAAAATAGCTAACTAAATTATTCATCTCCTTTACTTGTTGTGCTTTTCTCCCTCTTATTGTTTTCATCAGACTAGGGGTCTATAACTATATAATTCTGTTGTCCTAACTCTTTTGCCAGGCCTCTGAGTAGATGGTATAATCAACATTCCATTCCAAGCACTTCACAATTATGGTCTCAACAGTAGCCAGAAGGAGATGGGCATGTTTGAGTAGATCCCGGAGGTTCTTGTAGGACTTGGTAATATCTGGGATCATCTTGAGTGCATGTTTCCTGTCCTCTTCATTAAAGAATGGGAAGAGAGCTTTGAGAAGCGTTATTCCACACTTGTAGCCAAAAAATCCGGTGTTTCCGATGTATTGAACAAGATTCTAGAAGATTAGAAGGAGATGGCTTTCTGGAATGCAAGATGAAGGTTCGGATGTGGAAGGAGCATTTTGAGATAGATTAGCCATACCCAACTTTAATTGCTTAATCTCTTGAATAATGTCTCTCCAGAAGTTATGAACATTAGAGTTGAGTGTTGTGAGATCTTTGTAAAATGCCTCCTTTAAGGTATCAATCAGCTTTCTATTCCGGAGAGATGACTCCCAAAGTCATCACTGATGTCACTCATATGCATGTTCAGAAGTTTGGGGTAGTCCTTCATTGAGAAAGTTTGTTAACATGTCTCGGGCAGCTTGATGCTCCTCATTAAGATATGTCAGTTCGGAGGTGATTCCCTTTCCACCTTCGACTATAGCCCGGGTATGATTTTTTCCAAGCTTTAAAACTTGCAATTAATATTCTATTTCAGCTCAGTTGATAGATCTATTGAGGACGAAGTGATCTGTCCCATGATTGTTGCGTAATTGTTATTATTGGGAAACAATGATCTGGATAAGAATCTAAAAACAAATTCGGATCAAGTTTGAAAGAAACAAATACAATGTATGTTATTCTCCTAAATCTAAATGGAAATATCCAGACTAAGATCAAGATTCAAGTCATCCATTGAAGAAATTAAATACCTAAGCACTAGAGGAAATAATCCGGAAAAAGTTTGGAAATGAAACAAACTTTTGTCCTTCAAGACTAGCATCCAAATGAACTGATTGAAGCTATCTTCGAAAGAAGATAGATCCGGAACATATAGGTCTAAAAGACATCCGGAAGACCTTTATTTCAAACATAGGGAAAGATACAAAATATCACTTTCCCTCCATCCTTTTTGGTCTATGAAGTCACAGATCCTTTCCTCAAGATAAAGACAAAATGACAGCTTGCATATTTTGGAGAAAGGACAAAAGGACTGACACCAGACAGAAAAAGCTAACTACCTTTTTCTCCTAGACCAATAAGGATGCGCACGGAGCTCACATCAAAAAGCTATTGGAATGAAAGTTGGTGCATCACAAAATGACAAGCAAAATGATCACTGACAACTTTCTAACCTCAATCCCAATATTTCAAATGGGTCAAAACACAGTCTAACGGATCAATCAACGGATCCATAAGCTACACATCATGACCTAATCAAGGGTGAAGATTGAATGAAAGCTCACCAACCGCAACAGCTGCATTTATGATCAAAGCCTATAAAAGGAGCTCTTCACCAAATGAGAAGGTCAACTGGTTGATTTACAAAAGCAAGTAACAAAGCAATACCTATTCAATTAGTTGATATAATCCCTCTAAGAACCTTTTAATTTGAAATCTGTTTTGTAAGGATTACCAAGTGAAACTATAAACTCGAGGAACTCCAAAAATTAACCCTTTATTTAAAACCAAAGAGTAAGAATCTCCAACTTGGGTGAGTTGAGAGATTGGGATATAGCTTGAAGTAGGTGCTTTAAGTAAGATCTCCTTGTAGGACTCAGCTTAGATTCGGGGTAGAAGGCTAAGTGGTATATCCTACTAAAGACAAGAGGACTCAGCTAGGAGTTGGTGCTTCTAGTGGTATATCCTACTTCTAGAAAGGGTTTCCTTCTAGAGATAAATTTGTAAGGCTTGATTCCTACCAGCTGGAAAGGAATCCACTAGTGGATAAGCTCGGAGGAAGGAAACTCTGAGGACTGGATGTAGGCAGGGCCGAACCAGTATAAAATACTTGTGTTTGATTTTCTCTCTATTTTACTTTACTGCATTTTATTATTATATTTGCATCATCTAGATCCATTTTTCATATCATAATCAAACATGCTATACTAAGACTTTTCTAAGTCTTTAAATTCCATGAAAAAGGGCCATTCACCCCCCTTTGCCCTTATAAATACTCTTATATGGACCAACAAGTGGTATCAGAGCTAGTGCTCAAACTAGAGATCTAACAATCTTGAGCTAAAGGTCCATATATTTTGATTCACATAGCAAAACAAGTTTCCAAAACTCATAACTCTTCCTGAGGGTATGTCTATTACCCATCCTCCACTCTTCACCGGTGAACACTACATATTCTAGAAAAATTGGATGAAGAATTTCATCTAGTCACAAAGTATGAAAGCATGGTTAGTTATAAAAGATGGTTCATATGAGCCTACTTATGGAGTAAAGGATATGACTACCCAAAAGTCATCAAGCATATGGGATGAGAATGACTTTAAAAAGTTGCGTGCAAATGCAAATACTATTAACATGCTTTATTATGCTCTTAGTGTAGTAGAATTCAATAGGATATCCGGATGCGAGACTACAAAAGAGATTTGGGAGAAGTTGGAGGTAACCTATGAACGAACCACCAAAGTAAGAGAGGCTAAGCTTGATCTACTCCAACAAAAGTTTGAATCCTTTAAGATGCAGCCTAAAGATTCAATCAACAGCATGAACACTAGATAAATAAATTTATTAAATAAAATGAAAAGGCTAGGGAAGGAGATTCCAGAAGTAGAAATGGGCAAGAAAGTGATCTGGCATCTCACCAAGGAATAAGATAATAGAAGGACTGCCATTGAGGAAGCTCATGACTTAAATTTTTATACTTATAATGAACTTATTGGTAATCTTCTAACCCAAGATTTGTCCTTAGAGGGGTATAGCCAACAAGAAAAGAAGCCTAAGGAGAAAAAGAAGGCCATTACTCTTAGGACAGAATCCACCGGATCTGCTTCATCTAGAGAGGAAGAGCAAATTAATGAATCAATGAGCACCAAAGATCAACTTGCTCTGCTAACCAGAAGGCTGAATCGATTCATATAAAAGAAAGATAGAAGAAAATAACAAAGGTATGAATCCTGGAAACTAGGAGAAGGCACCTCTAGAAGAGACAAGCCCAGAAGGAATCTGGAAGAAAAGAAGGATCCGGAGAAAGAGGCTACTTGTTTCGAATTTGGTGACAAAGGCCACTTCAGAACAAAGTGCCCCAAGCTTAAGAGAACCAAGAAGTTCAAAAAGAAGGCAATGGTTGCTACTTGGAGCAATAGTGAAGAAAGTAGCAGCTCATCTTTAACAGAAGAAGAGGAGATTGTAAACTATGCGTTTATGGCTCTAACTAACCTAGAACTAGAGCAATCCGGAAGGAACGCCTCCAAGCAAGAAACGGTGCAAATCAAAGAATTAGAATTAGATACAACAAACGCTAAGGTAAATTCTTGCTCTAAATTCTGCTTCTAACCTTAACCCTGCAAAAGCTCTTTCTATTATTATCAAGGGTGTGAAAAAGAATGCAAAAGCCATCAAGTCTCTTAAAAGAGCAGTACTAGAGTTGGCAGAAGATGCTAAAGTGATGGCACAAGACATCAATCTGGTTAGAGCAACCAAGCATATTGATGTTGTAGAGGAAAAATTCCTCAGGAATCAAGTCTAGATCCTAAATGCAAATGTAATGGGAATGGATAGAGAAATCAATCTGTTAAAGGAAGCATCCATAAAGAGGCCCGAAACAAAGACTCTAAGAAGAGATAATCCTCCTCCTACTCGGAATAGATTTCAAAGGACCCCCAATCAAAAGATGAAGGAATCGAGCGGGCAGCCATAAGCTCAAAGATATACTGCTTCTCAAAAGGTAAAGGCTAAGGTAGCCTACAACTAACAGCCTATCAAACAAAGAAGAAATTATAGAGCTGAAGTTGAACCCTCAACAAACTTCCGGATTTATACCGGACCATCCACTAGTGTTTAAGAAGCTGGGTATAAAGGCAACTATAGAAGGAAGGATCTGGAGAAGATCAGCGAAAAGCAAAAGCAAAACATACCTATTTTAGGGTGCATGTTTTGTGGGAAAAATAATCATATTACTAAATCATGTAGATTAAAAAATGGTTATAATGATGTTTATCCTTGGCCTGAGATGGTTATTAACTGAGAGGACCCAAATATATCTGGGTACCCAAACCCACTTGATCTATTTTGCAGGTATGCCTTAGATCCACAGTAGATCAACACACCTAGTACATTGATAGTGAATCTCAAGGCACATGACAGGTGATGAGAAGGCCTTCATTACATTAACTCGAAAGAAGGGAGGCAAAGTGAGCTTTAGAGAAAAGTGAAAGGGACAGATCATTGGAAATGGAACCATTGGATCAGAATTAAAGATTAAAGACGTCTCTCTAGTTGATGGACTAAAGTTCAACCTATTGAGTGTAGCCTAACTCTGTGACAGAGGAAGAAAGGTCACTTTTGATTTCGGAGGCTACTCAATATATGATAGTAAGTCCAACCAACTAAATCTTTATGCACCAAGAGTAAATAATGCATATTCAGTAAACATTAAAAATGAAAAGAATAACATCTACTTGGTGTCTAAAGAAGAAGAATCATGGCTATGGCACCAGAGGTTATGACATGTTAGTATGAACCTCCTATCCAAGTTAGCCAAAAAGGAATTAGTAGTGGGTTTGCCTAAGGTTGCTTTTTATAAGGATCATCTATGCACTATATGTCAATTAGGTAAACAACATAAGAAAAGCTTCCGTTCCATATCCTACATTCCTTCCAAAAGAGTACTTGAGCTCTTACATATTGATCTCTTTGGTCCAATCAAACCATTGAGTTTAGGTAGAAGAGAATACACCATGGTCATTGTGGATGACTATTCTCGATATACCTAGGCTCTCCTCCTAATAAGCAAGGGTGAAGCTTTTGACCAATTCTCCAAAACATTCATCCGAATAGAAGTAGAATAGGGCATAAGCATTGCATGCATCTGGAGTGATAATGGTGAAGAATTAAAAAATAAGCTTTTTGCTAATTTTTATGACTCCAAGGGCATTGAACACAACTTCTCTACCCCTCACACTCCTCAATAGAATGGAGTTGTTGAGAAATAGAACAAGCCAATAGTTGAGATGGCTAGAACAATGCTTAGTGAAAATTATTTGCCAAAATATTTATGGGACGAGGCCGTAAATACAACATGCTTTATATTGAATAGAGCTCTCATTAGAAAGACCATAAAAAACACACCATATGAAATCTGGAAGGGAAGAAAACCCACAATTGGGTATCTCAAAGCATTCGGATGTGAATGCTACATGCTTAATGATAGAGAGCAACTAGAAAAATTTGATCCTAAATCTGATGAAGCAATTTTCCTTGGCTGCTCAACACTTAGTAAGGCTTACAGAGTCTTCAATAAATGAACCCAAACTGTGGTAAAGCCAATACATGTAGATTTCGATGAGACTAACTGTATAGGGAAGAAAAGCTACACTCCGGAAGATCATATTCTGGAAGCAAAAAAATCTAGAGAAAAGGAGGAAGCAAGAATTCCTAATTCATTTCAAATTAAGAAGTACAAAGAGGAATATCAAGGAATATCCTTTGACCCAGAGGCACAACTAGTTAATCTCAACCCACAGGAGATTGACTTTAATGAAGGCTAAGAAGGAATGGTTGAAGCTGAAATAGAGCAAGTCCCAGTTCAACATGAAGGCCTATAGAGAGAAATCCGGACCCACAGAGATCATTCTATAAAAAATATCCTGGATGATCTTTAGAATCCAGTTAGAACTAGTGGTCAGGTCAACTGGATGATGAGCCATGCTACCTTTGTCTCTCTCATAGAGCCCAAGAAATTTCAAGATGCTGAAGGTGATGAAAGCTAGATGATGCAATACAGGAAGAGCTAGATCAATTCACCAGGAATGATGTATGGGATCTAGTGCCCTCTGCTAAAGAGAAATCAATCATTGGCACCAAATGAGTGTTCCGGAACAAGCTTGATGAATCCGAAGTAGTGGTGAGAAACAAGCCAAGACTAGTTGTCCAAGGCTACAACCAGCAAGAAGGAATTGATTTTGAAACACTTTTGTTCCTATAGCAAGGCTGGAAGCAATCCGGATCCTATGTGCTTTTGCATCACTTGTGGGGATCACATTATACCAAATGGATGTCAAATGTGCATTTCTAAATGGTGTCATCCTAGAAGAAGTCTATGTCAAGCAACACCCAGATTTTAAGATCCAAAGCATCCGGATCATGTCTACAGATTGAAGAGAGCTCTCTATGGATTAAAGCAAGCACCAAGAGCCTGGTATGAAAGATTACCTCATTCCTTATATCCAAGGGATATACTAAAGGCAAGGCAGATACCACTCTCTTCATCAAGAAAAAGAAGAATGATATTATTCTAGTCCTGATCTATGTGGATGATATCATTTTTGGAGACACTGATGAAAAGATGTGCAGAGAATTCAGCAGTCAAATGCAGAAGGAATTTGAGATGTCCATGATGGGAGAACTTAACTTCTTCCTTGGTCTACTGATCAAGCAAAGTCTAGATTGGATTTTCATTAATCAATCAAAGTACACCAAGGAGATCCTGAAGAAGTTTGAAATGGAAAAAACAAACCTATGTCCAATCCAGTGGGATCATACACAATCTTATCCAGGGATTGTGATGGAGAAGATGTGGATCAGACGCTCTATAGAGGAACGATTGGTTCACTATTATAATTGACAGCTAGCACACCTAACATACACTATGCAGTTTACTACTGTGCAAGGTATCAAGCCAATCCTAAGGATTCTCATCTCAAGGCAGTTAAAAGAATCCTCAGATATCTTATAATAACCACTGAGGTTGGGTTATGGTATCCTAGTGATGGAGATTTCACACTCTAAGGGTTCACTGATGTAGATTATGGTAGAGATACTCTTGAGAGAAAGAGTACATCCGGAGGCTATCATTTTCTATGAGATTGCATAGTATCATGGTATAGCAAGAAGCAAACTTCAGTTGTATTATGTACTATAGAAGTAGAATATATGGCAGCTAGAAGTTGTGTTGCTCAACTTCTATGGATTAAACAACAACTTGAAGATTATGGATTGTAATCCGGATGTGTGGATGTCATGTGTAACAACAAAAGTGCTATTGATGTGTCAAAGAATCCGGTGCTCTATAGCAGGATGAAGCATGTCAACATAAGGCATCACTTCATCCGAGATCACGTGATAAAGAAGGATATTACATTAGTATACATTCCAACCAATGAGCAAAGAGCAGATATCTTTACTAAGCCCTTAAGAAAAGATCAATTTAGGAAGTTAAGGGAGGCCATTGGTATGTCAAATCCAATTTGATCCGAAAGCAAATCCATGGTAAATTAAGACTTCTATCAATTAGATCATCCAGGATTGAGGTAATTACCAATACAAGCCTAATCCATATGAAAGTATGCCATATCAGCAGACATGAAGGATAAATGGCAGAAAAAGTGCTTTAAACGTAACTATTACTTTTTGAATTTCAAAAGTCTATTGGTGGTTACACGTGCGGTAAATTGGACAGTTATTTTCAAAATAAATAGTCCACATTCTCTGGTTAAACTAAACTTACCTCTCTCCTAAAAATCTGACTGCCATGTCATCGATCCAGCCAAAACAGTCGGAGTTCGGATTACAAAAATACCCTTACCTTGAAAAATTTATAAATGCCCTAAAAATTCATCCTACTCCTCGCGCGATAAACATAATATTACTATTACTCTACAAAAATTCAAATCCAAAAACCTAGCTTTCAAAATCTCTATCAAATGGCAGCCACAAATACTTCAAACACCCTCGAGATCCTACCAACCAAAAATTTCTTTCAAGTATCGGACTTGAAGGATAATGATTTTGAACGTGTGAATTTCAAAACTTCTGAATTAGTCATTCCCACTGATCACTTAGGGGATGATTACTTATTCAGAAACCCTCCTTTCTTCACCTTGGTAGAAGATCAAAATTTGGGTGACTTCTTGAAGATAAATTGCCCTACCTACCCGAAGCTAGTGAAAGAATTTTTCACAAATATCAGTGCTGATAACCATTTTAATGCCTTATGCACTAAAGTACAAGGGAAGGTCATACGTATCACTCTAGAGTTCTTTGAGAAGAATCTGAACATGAAGAACTTCAGTATATTAATGAGAAAAGATGGTGATGAGACTGGAGTTGTATACGATTCGAAACTATGGCTTTGTAAGAATTACTTCAGAGACAAATTCTTTACATACTTCCCCAGAAAGCCCAGATTCTTGCAGGACGCTCTGGCTAAACTCATCCTGATAAGGAAAGGATCATTGACTATAGTTTCTTCCCTCCAGCACTGCATCTTGCAGCACTGGGTTGGAAGTATGGAAGTAAACTGGCCAGTCTTGATCATTCACTATCTCAAGATGCATGTGAACTCTTATGGCACCTTAATCACAAGAATTTTTGAAAGCAACAGAAGTAGATCTGACTAGATTTGAAGGCATCTATAGAAAGCCTATTCTTGAGAAGAATTTCCTCAATCTCTGATATGATGAGGAATGGGATGAAGAAAAAGCCAAACAGAAAAGGGATGGGAAAAGAATTAAGTCCCGGAAGATGGTGGATCCGGAAGAGCAGGCGCCTATTCCTAAGAAACCCAGAACCACCAAAGCCAAAGCTCAAAAGCAAATAGAAGTGGTTGCAGAAGAGGTTGATGAGGACTCTCTTCCCTTCACTCAAATCCTAAGTTAATAGAAGCCTAGGCCCAGGGGGAGACTGATTAAGGCCGTAGCTAAGAAGGGTCAAAATGTGGTTGAGGAAATGGCTGCCAAAGCAGTTGAGGCTGGAAGGAGGAAAGCTAAGAAAAGCTTAGTTGAAATGGAAGAGGAGGAAGATGATGAAGAAACAGAGGATGAGGCTCCTCCTCAAAAGAAACTTAGAAGAAAGGGGCTAACTTATGATGAAGCCATTGTTGCTCAAGAGAAGAAGGCTAGTGAAGGGAGGAGGTTAGCTAGAATAGTGCTGAATGAGGAAGCACGACAGTTTTGGGAGCAAGCTACTTTGGAAAAAGCAAAATCAAGTAAAGGGAAAAATGTGCCCGGAGCAACATAGATTGTGGGGAGAGATGATGTAGAATGTGAGATCATTCAAGCTGTGATCAAGGATAATATCAAAATAAACCGGAGGAGAACTGAAGGACCCATAGACTCATCTCAAGTATCTCCAATTTTTATTGATCCATAAGATATGGGTTCATTGTCAAAGTTTTTGAAAGCTGATAAATTCATCTTTACTGACAGACTAGGAGCTCTTCCAAAAAATCTGATTGGATCCGGCACTCCAATCATCAATCTTGAAAGTCATAAAAAGGCACTAGAGAAGGGTGTTGAGGAAAATACCAACATGCCTAAGGTAGAAAAGATAAGTCCTATAAAGGCACCTATAAGGGTGGTTGAGGATAGTTCCAACCATCCGGGGGCTAGGCTGGAAGAAGAGAAGCAGGATGTTAAAGTTAATCAGAATCAGATGCTACACACCAATGAGGTAACCCCTGATCTACTTCATCTTAATTCTGATCTTAACGAGCACATCTTGGCTACAGTCTCTCAAATGTAGCTAAGGACATAGTGCTAAACCCGGATGACATAGCTCTAGAGGAGGGAGTGAGTCTGAGTTCCAAAGGGCACACTTCTGAAGTGGACCCTATGGCGGAGGAGGAAGGAGAAGAGAGCTCTAGCTTAGAAGGAACTAAAAAGGAATAGGAAGATAGTCCTCCGGAAGCAGCTCAAGCTTTGGAGATGAATCCACCTCATCTAGAGAAAAGACGCCCCCCATCGCCAATCTAGTCAATATTCCCACTGCCAACACCAAAAGTGCCAAAGTTTCGACTGCACTAAAGCTTCGTCAAGAAGCATCTCAGGAAGAACAAGAGGAAGGGTATGTAAAGTAGAGCCTTCGAAGCATCTTCTCACACTTAAAATCTATTGAAGCAGTGCTTTATGAAGAGTTCCAGCCCTTGACCATTCAAAAGGAGTTTGGTGAAATTAAGGAGAGTTTAAAAAGCCTTCCCCACATTGAGAAGCAAGTTATGGAATTTCCCCCTCCTGGCGCTATAGCTGATGCCTCTCTATGTCAAATCCAGCCAGTTATGAATGAGCTCAAAGAAAGCACCACTACAGTAAACCAGACTGCCAGTCAAGCCAATACCTTGGGCTCTAAGAACTGTGCAACTATCCTTGGAAGAATGTCCTCATCCGCCACTGATCTATCCATAGAAATAAAGGACTACATTGATTCCAAGTTTTAAAACTCGACAAAATTCATGGAAGACAGAGACCCGAAACCTTCTCTTCTCAACTTGGAAACTGATCAGCAAGTAACCCAGGACATGCTTGCTCACTTAATTGATAAAACCATCCCTAAACTCAAAGAGAAGATACTAGATGATATGGGTGATGAGATGTAGGCCAGAAACTCCAGTATTGAACAATCAATAAATGAATGGAAGAAGTCTGTCTCCAAACAAATAAAGGATCAAACAGAGTCAATCCACGTTATCCGGAAAGGCCTTAGCAATGAGATCACTCTCATTTAAACTAGAATTAATAAATTATCTATCTTTGAACCCTCTTCTCCTCTGGCTATTCCGAAAAGTCAGCTCATTCCGGTACTTCACAACCTTGTTCAAACCATCAGGGACTCTAGATTCATGAGCCAAAAAGGCATGACTACTCTAATCAAGGCCATGTTTCCCTATTTTGACCCCAAGGATCAAGAGCACATTCTACGAATTCTTCCTCAAGTCTTACAGTCTTATGATCAACTCCGGAGGTCTCTTCACCCTTATTATTTTAATCCGCCAATAGTTGATCACATTATTGATGAGCGGGCTAAAGGCAACAAAGACTACTCTATCTACTCCTCTACTTAGCAGCAGTCTTAGGACAAGCAAACCTACATGGTTATTGATCCTCTTGATGGAAGCAAAAATAGGGAGGAAGATCCGAGTCATCAAAGTGAAGGAAGAGGCAAGGGAAAAACGCTGCAAGTCAGGAAGAAAGGTTATTGTTCCCCTTGTAATACTTATGTAATAACTAGATTCACTTTATATGTATTTCTGTAATTTGTAACTCTGAACTTCATAATGTTAACCATTATTGACAACAAAAGTACATATAAATTGAAGTTCTTAACTATCAAAACAATTGCTTTTAAAGTACAATCTGTAATTGTACTTAAACAAACTTAGAAGCTAGAATTATAAAATTATAGGGGAGTTAGGATGCTAATATTATGGGGGAGCATTGTAAATGACTAAGTATCAAGAATCATACTTAGTTCATATAACCCTATCCATGCTTAGTTGACTTAGGTTTTTATTTCCATTAAATGAGGGAGATTGTTGGGAAACAATAATCCGGATAACAATCTAAAAACAAATCCGGATCAAGTTTTAAAGAAACAAAAAAATGTATGTAATTCTCTAAAATCTAAATGGAAATATCTGGATAAAGATCAAGATACAAGTCATCCATTGAAGAAATTAAATACCTAAGCACTAGAGGAAATCATCCAGATAAAGTTTGGAAAGGAAACAAACTTCAGTCCTTCAAACTAGCAACTGGAACAACTGATTGAAGCTATCTCCAGAAGAAGATAGATCTGGAACATATAGGTCTAAAAGACATCCAGACGACCTATATTTAAAATATAGGGAAAGATATAAAATATCACTTTACCTCCATCCTTTTTGGTCTATGAAGTTAAAGATCCTTTCCTCAAGATAAAGACAAAATGACAACTTGCATATTTCAGAGAAAGGATAAAAGGACTAACACCGGATAGAAAAGGCTAACTATATTTTTCTCCCAGACCAATAAGGAAGCGCGTGGAGCTCACATAAACAAGAAATTGGTATGAAAGTTGGTGCATCACAAAATGACAAGCAAAACGATCACTGACAACTTTCTAACCTCAATCCCAAGATTTCTAATAAGTTAAAATACAGTCTAATGGATTGATCAACGGATCTAAAAGCACCATATTACGACCTGATCAAGGGTGAAGATTGAATGAAAGCTCGCCAACCATAACGGCTACATTTATGATCAAAGCCTATAAAAGGAGCTCTTCACCAAATGAGAAGGTCAACTAGTTGATTTACAAAAGCAAGTAAGCAATACTCATTCAATCAGTTGACAGAATCCCTCCAAGAATCTTTTAATTCAAAATCTATTTTGTGAGGATTCCTAAGTGAAACTATACACTTGAGGAACTCCAAAAACCCACCCTTTTTTGAAAACCAAAGAGTAAGAAACTCGAACTTGGGTGAGTTGAGAGATTGGGATATAGCTTAAAGTAGGTGCTTTGAGTAAGATCTCCTTATAAGACTCAGCTTAGATTCGGGGTAGAAGGTAAGTGGTATATCCTACTAAAGACAAGAGGACTCAGCTAGTAGTTAGTGCTTCTAGTGGTATATCCTACTTTTGGAAGGGGTTACCATCTAGAGACAAATTTGTAAGGCTTGATTCCTGCCAGTTGGAAAGGAATCCACTAGTGGATAAGCTCAAAGGAAGGAAACTCCGGGGGCTGGACGTAGGCTGGGCTGAACTAGTATAAAATACTTGTGTTTGATTTTCTCTCTATTTTTCTTTATTGCATTTTATTGTTATATTTGCATCATTCGAATCCATCTTCTAGATCATAATCAAACACGCTACACTAAGACTTTTCTATGTCTGTAAATTCCATAAAAGGGCCATTCACCCCCTCTACCTTTTAAATACTCTCATAGGGACCAACAGTTGTTAGCTCCAGTGAGTGCTTGATCTACAAAGCGATTTGCTCCTTCAATATTTGCATTCATTTGATCTAGCACCAGAGTGATCTTTGACAATAAAGTTTCAGCCACCACTTCAGTTGGAGGAAAGGCTTCTACTCTCTTCTCAATATTCTAGATGGCTCGCTTGATTTCCTCCAACTCTTCCTTAAGATCCAGAGTCATTGACCTATTCTTCAATAGGCTTTCTATAAATCTTAGTTATGCACATAGGTTTTGGAGCAAAGGCTTGAATTCATCATGTCTCTGTCCTTCTAATATAGCTTGTTCTAATAGAGTTAATCCCAATAGTGGCTATTCTGGAAGAGCCACTAGGTCCGTCTCTGGTCAGTCTATTCTCCTTGAGATTATCCTGGACTGCATTAATCATATCTTCATACTGGGGATCCACTGGATGAATGTTATTCGAAAGGACTAGTTTTCCAGCAACTACAATCTTCTTGCCCTTGCCTAAGTCTGTGGGTGTTATGGCTTTAGGAATTGGCTCTTGAATGGTGATACCAGCAGTTGGGTTTTTAATTGGAAGCTTAGCTCTCTAGGCCTTCAAAACCTGACTGAAAGTTGAACTCTTTCTCTGGAATTCCTTTTCTTTGGAATAGGCTCTTCTTCTTCTTCTTCTTCTTCTTCTTCTTCTTCTTCTTCTGTAGCACTACTTGGCTCACTATCCTTTAGAATATTTTCCAGATTTTTCCTTGCTCTTTTTCTTCCGGTCAATATAGCAGCTGCCACCTTCAGAGTCTCATCCTTAATTCTTATCTCCAGAGTTTCAATGTTCTTGCCTTTCTTTGAAGTAGGTTATATAAGCCTCTCTCTGGGCTTCTTAGGCTTTCCTGGTGTAGTCTTAAGCAACTGGGTGATGGTTATTGTGTCTTCATTCTTTTTTCTTCAACCACAAGTCTAAGGTTGTTTTTTTGTTGAGCCTTAGGCTTAGTGGTTTTGGCTTTCTTAGCTTCTGGAGCAATTTTCACTCCGGCCTTCTAGACCCTGCTCCTCTCCTTCTTCTCTTCTCTCTGCCTTATGGCTTACGTCTCATGCTAGACTTCACTAAAACTTAGCTTTTGAAGTTCTTTTATAAAAAGTCCTTTCCTTGGATGGACTGAGCTCCAGATAGATTAACTCCATTTTAAGAAGAATTTTTGTAATGAGAGCACCTTGGGAGTTTCTGTGTTGCATCATAAAATGTATGATCAAGACTGGCATGTTCATAACTCTGCTTTCCACCCACTGTTGCAAGATGTAGTGTTGGAAAGAGGATGCGGTGGTGATAGAGCCTTTCCAGATCATGATAAATTTGGCTAGGGCATCTCAGAGTATCCTAGGAGTTTCTAGCTAGTAGGTGGAGAATTTGTCTTCAAAGTAGTGGATTGGGAGCCATATCTTTGAATGATATTTGGTAAAGAGCTCATCTCTATCATTTCGTAGAAAAACCCTATCATTCTTCATCAAGAAATGAGTCACAAAGAATTCCAGAGTGATTGTTATCACTTTTCCTTGTACCTTAGTCCGGAGGGCATCGAAATAGGAGTGGATCATTATGTTATCATAGAACTCTCTGACTAGGTCTAAATAGGTGGGGTGGTTGATCTTTAGAAAGTTTTTAAGGTGTTGATTCTTCAAGAGCTGGGAATAGGGTTCAGTATTGAATAAGAATTCATCTCCTAGATAATCTGATGGGAGCACTGAGTCAGAACTTTTGAGGTTTAGAGGAACAAAGTCCTCAACTTTAAGATCAGATTCTTTAAAGATATATCTTGGAGGAGGAGGAGTGGTTTGATTGGATGCCATTTGAAGAATTTGGGAATTTAGGGTTTCTGTAAAGAATTTTGTAGAGTAACAGTAAGATTAGTTGCTCGCATGAGGATGAATAAGAAATTGGGGGCTTTATAGAGTTTTCAAAAGCAAGGGTAGAATGGTAATCTAGATGTAGTTAAAGTTAACTGGATCAATAAGGTGGCAGTGAAATTTAAGGAGAGAGGTAAATGGTGTTTAACCGGAGAATTAGAATGGTTTATTTTAATTCCAGTTGTTAATTTTTACCGCGCGTGTAATGCCCAATAAACGTTTGAAATTCAAAATGTGTATAGTTACCTTTTTACGCTTTTACTACCATTTATCAAGTCTGTCTGCTGAGCTGGCAATATTCCCTCCAGATCCTGTGATGTGAATTCTTCTTCTTTCTTTCCGGATTCCTTTACTTATAGAAGTCCAAATTAATTCTAGATTGTCTTCCTGATTCTTCTTCAAATTGTATTAGACATTTCAATTGACTCCCTTAGCTTATTGAATTGATCTTTACTTAATGGCTTAGTAAAGATATCTGCCCCTTGCTCATTTGTTAGGATGTAGACCAATGAAAAATCCTTCTTCATTACATTGTCCCGTATCAAAATGGTGTCTAATGTTGATATGCTTCATCTTGCTATAGAGTACTAGATTCTTTGACACATTAATTGCACTATTATTATCGTACATAAAATTAACACATCCGGATTGAACTCCATAATCTTCTGATTGTTGTTTGATCTATAGGAGTAGAGCAACATGGCTTCCTGCAGCCATGTATTCAGCTTTAGTGGCTGATAATGCAACTGAAGTGTGCTTCTTGCTATACTATGATACTATGCAAGCTCTAAGGAAATGACAGCCTCCGGCTATACTTTTTCTCTCAAGTGTATCTCTGCCATAGTATGCATCAATGTACCCTTACAAAGTGAAATCTCCATTGCTGGGATACCATAACCCAACTTCAATTGTTCCCAGCATGTACATGAGCACCCTTTTCATAGCCTTAAGATAAGAATCCTTTAGATTAGCTTAATACCTTGCACAGTAACAGACTACATAATGTATGTCAGGTCTACTAGCTGTCAAGTATAGCAGAGATCCAATCATCTGCCTGTAGAGCTTTTGATCAACATCTTCTCCTTCATAATCCTTTGAGGGAACTATATCAGACACTATAGAAGTGGACATAGGCTTGCTCTTGTCCATTTCAAACTTCTTTAAAATCTCCTTGGTGTACTTGGATTTATTGATGAAAATCCCATCTAGACTATGCTTGATTTGTTTCCTAAGGAAGAAATTGAGTACTCCCATCATGGACATCTCAAACTCCTTTCGCATTTTAGAGCTGCATTCTTCACACATTTTCTCATTTGTTGCTCCAAAGATGATGTCATATACATAGATCCTGACTAGAAAAATGCTACCCTTTTTCTTCTTGATGAAGAGAGTTGTGTTTTCTTTACCTTGGATGTAACCCTTGGATATGAGGAATGAAGTAAGTCTTTCATACCAGGCTCTTGGTTCTTGCTTCAATCCATAGAGGGCCTTCTTCAGTTTATACACTTGATCCGGATTCTTTGAGTCTTCAAAACTAGGTGGTTGCTTGATATATAATTCCTCTTGAATGATTCCATTTAGAAATGCACTCTTGACATCCATTGGGAAAAGTGTGAATTCCATAAATGATGTAAAGGCACATAGAATCCGGATTGCCTCCAATCTTACTACAGGAGCAAAGGTTTCTTCAAAGTTGATACCTTCTTACTGATTATAACCTTGGGCAACCAATCTTGCCTTGTTTCTCACCATAACTCTGGATTCATCTAGCTTGTTCTGGAATACCCATTTGGTGCCAGTGATTGATTTCCCTTCTGAAAGTGGTACTAGATACCAGACATCAGTTCTGGTAAACCGATCTAGTTCTTCTTGCATTGCCATCATCCAGCTTTCATCTTCTTTAGCATCTTGAAACTTCTTTAGCTTAATGAGAGAGACAAAAGTATCATGGCTCATCATTCAGTTGAGTTGTCCTCTTGTTTTGACTGGAATTTGGACTTTGTCCAAAATGACTTCAATTGGATGATTTCTGTGAGTCCAGACTTCTTTTGGTAGATCTTAATGCTAAATTGGAACTTGTTACTCTTTTGCTACAACTTCCACTTCTTGATCATCCATCAAATTTATCTCATGTTGATTGAGATCACTATGTGGTGCTCCTAGATTGAGTGTGATTCCTTCATCTTCTTCTTTGTACTTCTTAATTTGGAAGAAATATGGAATATGCACTTCTTCTTTTTCTCTAGTATTGTCAGCTTCCGAAGTTAAATCTTTCGGATTGAAACTTCTTTTCCCTGAATGGTTAGTCTCATCAAAATCTACATGTATTGACTCTACCGTAGTTTGCGTTCTTTTGTTATAGACTCTATAAGCTTTGCTATATGCTGCGTAGCCAAGGAAAGTTGCTTCATTAAACTTAGGATCAAATTTTCCTAAATGCTCTCTATCATTCAGGATGTAGCATTCACATCCAAAGATGTTGAAGTACACAATTTTGGGTCTCCCCTTCCAGATTTCATATGGGGTCTTTTCTAAGGTCTTTCTAATGAGATTCAAAATATAGCATGTTGTGTTTACGGACTCACCGCAAAAATACTTAGGCAAATTATTCTCACTTAGCATTGTTCGAGCAAACTCAACTATTGTTCTATTTTTTCTTTCAATAACCCCATTTTGTTGAGGTGTATGAGGAGAAAAAAAGTTGTGCTTTATGCCCTTATATTCATAGAATTCAACAAGGTGCTTATTTTGAATTTTCCTCCATTATCACTCCGGATGCATGCAATGCTTATGCCCTCTTCTACTTCTATCCGGATGAATATTTTTGAGAAATGGCCAAATGCTACATCTTTGCTAGCTAGCAAAGAAACCCAGGTATAGCGAGAATAATCATCCACAATGACCATGGTGTATTCTCTTCTACCTAAACTCATTGGTTTAATTGGACCAAAGAGATCAATGTGTAAGAGTTCAAGAACTCTTTTAGAGGAAATGTAAGATATAGAAGGGAATCTTTTTCTATGCTGTTTACCTAATTGACATGCAGTACATATGTGATCCTTATCAAAAGCAACCTTAGGCAAACCCACAACCAATTCCTTTTTGGCTATCTTGGACAGGAGGTTCATGCTTACATATCCCAACCTCCGGTGCCAAAGCCATGATTCTTCTTCTTTAGACACCAAGCATATGTTCTTTTTCTCATTTTAAATGTTAATAGAATAGACATTATTTACTCTAGGTGCATAAAGAATGAGTTGATTATATTTACTATCAATGATTGAGCAACCTCCGGAGTTAAAGGTGACTTTTCTTCTCCCTTTGTCACAGAGTTGAGATACACTTAGTAGGTTGAAATTCAATCCATCAACTACTGAGACTTCTTCTATCGTTAACTCAGATCCAATGGTTCCATGTCTGATGATTTGTCCCTTTTTATTATCTTCAAATCTTACTTTTCCACCTTTCTTCCGAATTAGCGTGATGAAGGCTTTCTCAACACCAGTCATGTGCCTTGAGCATCCACTATCAATGTACCATGTGTGTTGATCTATTGTGGATCTAAGGCATACCTCAGTACTGTCTATCTCTGATTCTAATTAAAAAATTTGCACAGTGTCTTGCTTAGAGTGATTTCATCCAGATTGCTCTGCTTCCTGTTCAGTCAATGCCATGAATGCACAGTTAGCAGTTTCTTCTTCTTCTGTTAAAGATGAACTACTTCTTTCCTTACTGTTGCTCCATATGGCCACCATTTCCTTCTTTTGAATTTCTTATCTCGTTTGAGCTTAGGGCATTTTGTTCTGAAGTGGCCTTTCTATCCATATTCGAAGAATGCAGCATCTTTTTCCAAATCTCTCTTTTCTTCCGGAGCTTTTCTTGTCTTGTCCCTTCTAAAAGTGCTTTCATTTGATCTCTTAGATTCATAACTTTTAGAGCTCCTTCTATCTTTCTTCTTTAGGAATCTATTAAAGTATTTGGCTAGCATAGCCATATCTTCTTTACTGTAGTGAGATTCCTTTAGTTATTTATTTGATCCGGAGGAAGCTGATCCTGTGGAATCTTCCTTAAGTGCAATGGCCTTCTTCTTCTCTTCAGGCTTTTTCTCCTATTGGCTATATCTCTCCAAGGATAGCTCTTGAGTTAGGAGATTACCAATGAGCTCATCATAACTATAGAAGTTTAAGTCATGAGCTTCCTCAATGATAGTCTTTTTGTTATCCCATTCCTTGGTGAGACTCTGGAGTACTTTCTTGACCATATCTACTTCCAAGATCTCCTTTTTGAGCCTTTTCATCTTATTTACTAGATTAGTGTAACTAGTGTTTATGCTACTAATGGATTCTTTGGGCTCCATCTTGAAGGATTCTAGCTTTTGCTGCAGGAGATCAATTTTAGCTTCCTTGACCTGGTGTTCCATCATAGGTCACTTCGTGCTTCTGCCAGATCTCTTAAACAGTTTCACATCTAGATATATGTTGAATTCAGCTGCACTAAGAGCAAAATGAAGCATGTTAATAGCATTTGCATTTTCACGCAATCATTTATAATCATTCTCATCCCATAAATTTGAGGGCTTCCAGGTTGTTATACCCTCTACTTCATGAGTAGGATCATATGGGCCATCTACAATGGCCATCCATGCCATCATGCTCTGTGCTTGAATGAAATTCTTCTTTTACTTCTTCCTGAATGTATAGTATTCACTGGTGAAGAGTGGAGGATGGGTAATAGACATACCCTCTAAAAGGAGTTGTGAGTTTTTGAAACTCATTTTGATTCATGGATCAAAATATGGACCTTTACCTCAAGATTGTTAGATCTCTAATTATGAGCACTTACAGTGATACCACTTGTTGGTCCCTGTGAGGGTCTAAATAAGGTTAGAGGGGGGTGAATGACCCTTTTTTTGAATTAAACAGACTTTAAAAAGTCTTTATATAGTGTGTTTGATATGTTCCGGATATGTTGGATTTGAATGATGCAAATACGAAATGTTGGACAAACAAAGTAAAGAGTTAGAATATCAAATGCAGAGTTTTATCCTGGTTTAGCCCCACCTACTCTAGTCCCTAGAGTGTCCTTACTCTGAGCTTTTTCCACTAGTGGATTCCTTTTCAACTGGTAGGAATCAAGCCTCACAATTTATCTCCGAATGGTAACCCCTTCCGGATGTAGGATATACCACTAGAAGCACCAAGTCCTAGCTGAGTCCTCTTGTCTTTAGCAGGATACAACACTTAGATTTCTACCCAAACCTAACCTGAGTCCTGAAGGGAGATACCACTTAAAGCACCACATCTAAGCTACATCCGAATCTTAATACTTATGCAAGTATGAGATTTTTACAACTTGTTTTTCTTAAGGGTTTTATTTATGAATTCCTCAGATTTATAACTCATTTTAGAATTCTTACAAACTAATTTGGAATGGTTTGTTTCTTAGAGGGATTATGTCACTGACTGTAATAACAGATTCTCTTATGTATGCTTTCGCAAAACAACCAGCACCTTCTCAACTTGTGAAGCTTCCCTTTTATAGGCCTGGGTTATAAATGTAGCCGTTGTGGTTTAATTTCATCTTCACTGTTGATCATGTAAGATGTGGCCCATCCTGAGCAATTGATCAATCTGTTAGGCACAGTTTTTGACCCGTTTGAATTCTTAGGATTGGGGCAAAAAGTTGTTAGTGATTATTTAGATTTTAGTGACTCACCAACTTTTATGCTGTTTGCTTTAGAGTGAGCTCCATATGCCAATCTTATTGGTCTATGTTAAAAAGGTTGTTACCTTTTTCTCTTTCCTATGCTAGACCTTTTATCCTTTTCTGGAATGCGTGCTAGCTATCATCTTCAAGGCAAAAGGATCATCTACAGACCAAAAAGAGAGGGAAAATATATTTTTAAACTTTTCCCTTTGTCTTGTTAACTTTGTCTTCCGGATGTCTTTAGTCTTGATATATCCAGATGCTATTCAATCAGTTCTTCTTCTGGATGATGTCTTTTGAGCGGTTTAAAGTTTATTTCCTTTCCAAACTTTAATCAGATGATTCTATTGTGTGCTTAGGTATTTGTAATCTTTAATGTATAGCTTAACTTGGATCTGATGCTTCAATTTTAGATTAAGGAGATTACATGTTTTTGTTCCTAATGTTTTTTTCTTCAAACTTGATTCGGATAGTTACTTGACTGGTTCTTCCATATTATTGTTTCCTAACAAACTCATCATCCGATTAAGTTATCCTCTATTTCTAACTAGATTTCAGACATTATCCAAAATAGCTTCCACTGGATGATTCCTTTTTGTCCTCATTTCCCTTTGAAGATCTTCATGAAATTCTGGAACTTGCTCTACTACTATATCTAGTTCCTTATCTTCTCCTTGTCCATCATTGAAATCAAGTACAATATTCAAGGGGTTGTTTAGAAGATGATCTTGGTTAAAATTGATTAGTTCAACCTCTTCCTTATACTTCTTGATCTGAAAGGGATCTTGAGCCTTCAATGGTTCTGTTCCATCCAGAGTTGTCTCAACTAGATCTTGGCTTTTCTTTCCTGCATGGTTAGTCTCATCAAAATCTACATGTATCGACTCTACCATAGTTTGTGTTATTTTGTTGTATACCTTATAAGCTTTGCTATGTGTTGAGTAGCCAAGGAAAATTGCTTCATCAGATTTAGGATCAAGTTTTACTAGTTGCTCTCTATTATTTAGGATGTAGCATTTACATCCAAAGGCTTTGAAGTACTCAATCTTAGGTTTCCTTCCCTTCCAAATTTCATATGGGGACTTGTCTATGGTTTTTATAATGACAACTCTATTAAAATTGTGACATGTCATTTTTACTACCTCAGCCCAAAAGTATTTAGGCAACCTATTCTCATTTAGCATTATTCGAGCCATTTCAACTATTGTTCTATTTTTGCTTTCAACAACCCCATTATGTTGAGGTGTATGAGGAGCAGAGAAGTTGTGCTCAATGCCCTTGGATTCATAGAATTTAGCAAAATGCTTATTTTTTTTTAATTCTTCTCCATTATCACTCCGGATGCTTACAATGCTTATGCCCTGTTCTACTTCTATCCGGATGAATATTTTTGAGAAATGGTCAAAGGCTTCATCTTTGCTAGCTAGCAAAGTAACCCATGTATAACGAGAATAATCATCCACTATGGCTATAGTGTATTCTCTTCTACCTAAACTCATTAGTTTGATTGGACCCAAGAGATCAATATGGAAGAGTTCAAGAACTCTCCTAGAGGGTATATAGGAGATGGAAGGGAAACTTTTTCTATGTTGTTTACCGAATTGATATGCAGTGCATATATAATCCTTATCAAAAGCGACCTTAGGAAAAACCACAACCAATTCCTTTTTGGCTAATTTGGACAGGAGGTTCATGCTTATATGTCCCAACCTCCGGTGCCATAGCCATGATTCTTCATCTTTAGACACCAAGCATATATTATTTTTTTCATTTTTAATGTTATCAGAGGAGACATTATTTACTCTAGGAGCATAAAGAATGAATTGATTAGACTTACTATCAATGACTGAGCATTCTTCGGAGTCAAAGGTCTCTTTTCTCCCTTTGTCACAGAGTTGTGCAACACTCAACAGGTTGAACTTAAGTCCATCAACTAGAGAGACATCTTCTATTTTTAATTCAGATCCAATGGTTCCTTGCCCAATGATTTATCCCTTTTGATTATCTCTAAAGCTTACTTTTCAACCTCTCTTCTGGATTAAAGTGATGAAGGCTTTCTCATCACCAGTCATGTGCCTTGAGCAACCACTACTAATGTATCATGTTTGTTGATCTTCTATTGATCTAAGGCATACCTGCAAAATAGATCAAGTGGGTTTGGTTACCCAATCAGATTTAGGACCTCTCGGGCTATCAACCATTTTAGACCAAGGTTAAATATCATAATAGCCATTTTTAAATCTACACATTTTAATCATATGGTTATTTGCTCCACAAAACCTGCACTCAGTGACTGGTTTATTCTACTTAAGCTTCTACGAGCGGACGACATTTTACGTGATGGCTGCAAAGCTAAGCCAGAGGACCGATCCCTTAAAAATAATGGGCATTAATTGATTGAAAAACGGTTTACATATTTTAATGTCCAAAAGATACGAGATCAACATCCTTTCTTAAAATAGAGTCGCTACCCTATTCAGCTCAATCGAGAAATTTTGGTACGATTTTCCCACTAAGTGGTAGACCATACCTTTAGTAGAGATTTCAAGTTCAGATGATGTTATCTATTTTACGTTAGGCTAAGTTAAAAGTTTCATCCTTTCTTAATCGGTTTAATCCACCCTATTTATTGTGTTTTTGATTTACATATTATGTGCGTGTTGTCAAGCATTCAAGAGCGGTAAATAAATTATTATAGTCATCCAACAAATAAAAGCGCGTAAACTAAAATAATAATTATAAGGCCTTCCAAATCCTATACATTTATTCCATACAAGAAGTACAATAGCCGAAGGCATAACATACATCTAATCTAAATCTAACTGTATAAAACGGTTAGCACAGATACGACATGTTGTACGAGGAATATCACGTAACATGCATAGTTAGTGGACAAAACAAGACCCGCATTAGCGTGAATATGGCATATTTCTTTTACAATTTTATGGAGCCCAGTTGGATAGCTAAAAATAGTAATTGAATGGCATTTGTGAGAAAATTCCATTTTATCCACATTTTAGACTCGATTGTTATTTTAACCGGATTATCAGTAAAATGCAACATGTTATGGGGTGAGGTCTATTTTTAGGAGGTTATAGACCCCCAACATTGCACTGTATATCCTAGCTTCAGAAATTAAACTAGGTCAGAAATAAAAATGAAAATAAATAAGCTGTCTAGAACCTCATACGACCAGCGGCATGAATGAAGCCACTGGCGGCATCAATGATGCTGCTGACAATTTCATTTACATAGGTAGGGTGTATGACATTCTAGATACCATAAAGAAAGGGTCCTGAAAGAAAATAGAGTAGTTAGGGAAAAATGAAGCCCCTAGCGGTATCAACGATGCCATTGGTGACATTATTGATACCCCTGGCGACTTCAAGTGCCTCTGGGGACCTCACTTTCTTGTAGCAGTAGTAGTTAATTGCCAAAATCGGCCGAAAACCCAAAACTAAGCACCAAACAACTATGTCGAATTAATTGAAAGCCAAAGAGCTATGAGACTCAGAATTTTCACCTCAAGGCCGTGAATTTATCTCTTCGTGATCCAAATGACACCTCCGGGGAGCTCAAATGATGATTTGGGTAGTAGTTGGGTGATTTAAGGCTCTAAATCCTATTATAGTGATTTCTAAACCTAAAATTTACCTAAATATCAGAGAGTTCAGTAAAGAAAAACCAAGAAAAATGGATTAAATCCCCTTTTCTTACCTTTTTTAGACTTTATCCCACTAGAACTAACTACAAATGCTCAAAATCTCCTTAAGATTTTAAGTGATGAGAGTGTTTAACCCTTATTTTTGTTGAAACTGGCTGTTTATATAGGCTTAAATTTGGTGGAAAATTGACTTTGATCAATTATCCGACGGATATCTTGCAAAAAAGGTGACTACTGTAGAATCCATGTCGCCGACGGAATGGGTGAAACAGCTGGTGGTATCGCTGAGGCTGCTGGCGGCATCAGCTTCTTCCAGGTCTAAAAAGAAAGCATGGCCTAGCTTAAAAAGGAGAAAAGTTGCCTAAATCATCAGTTCAAGCTACCACCAGACGCGTTATCGGACACGTCGAACTGAATATTTCCAAAAATAAAATTTGTAGAGAATTTTTTTATAGGTAATAGAAATTCCAGGAAAGAATTTTTATCATGAGGAATAAAATCGGATATATGTCATCATCGTCTTGCGAGAGGGACTGTAAAATCCCGTGCTCACAGGCTGCCCTTTAGGGGATCACTGCTGCCATAGTTCAATATGATTGCACGAAAAGAGCAAGGGTTTTGAAATTATACTTGATGGATAATGAGCTAGACCCGAAGGATGACAGGATTCTGATCCCATCAGTGCCTCCATTTTATGATTAGTTTACCCCTTTATCGGGCTTGGGCTTTGATGACTGGCGGGCTGGACCTAAAGGATGACTGGACTCTAGCTCCGTTAGGACCTTCATTTCATGATCGGTTTGCCTCTTGGTCGGGCTTGGGCTTTGAGATTTACCAAGTCAGGCTTGGGCTTTCAGGTTTGCCAAGCGTAGGCTTGGGCTTTCAGGTTTTCTAGGCAAGGGCCTAGGCTTTCAGGTTTGCTAAGCGGGGCTCGGCTTTCAGGTTTGCCAAGCGGGGCTCGGCTTTCAGGTTTGCCAAGCGGGGCTCGGCTTTCAGGTTTGCCAAGCAGGCCTTGGGCTTTCAAGTTTGCCGAGCGGGGCTTGGGATTTAGGTTTGCCAAGCGGGGTTTGGGTTTTTCAGGTTTTGAGATTATAGAGTGTTATTCCTGCAATGAGTGACAAGTGAAACAAGATTAGACATATTTTTAGATGATGTTTTCACTGCTTGATCAACTTTATGAAATAAAAATATTTTTACCCCTTTGATGAACAGTAAAAATGTGATAAAAATAATAGGGTTTTAGAAGTCCTTCGATGTCGAGGCTTGAGTCAGGATTCCATCGGATTGCTAAAAAGACATGTGGAATAGCCCTAGAGAATTTTTAATTCTACCGGCACTATGGAGCAATGCTACTGGTGGTGTGGGGTGCCATGTGGCACCTTTGACTAGTCAAGGAAATTTAAAATTGCCTCTAGTGAGAATGATGTCACTGTCGGTTTGGACGATGCCGCCAGCGACATGAATTGATACTGCCGACGGTATGGAGGGACAATTTCAGATATAATTAAACTCCTTGAATTCCTCGCAGGTGTTTAATATGGGTTTAAACTCTTATTTTCCTCATTTTGTAGTACAGAGGTCGATAGTCTTTCTCCTCCTCTTCTCCCTACTTCTCACAAACAATTTCACTTCTCTTTCCTTTTTATACTGAATCATGAAGAACATTTTTGGGTGTAAATCCAGCAATTCTATGTCTAGCAATTTGCCTGATTTTGCTATTGAGAGGCTGAAACTTTGCCCGGTTCATGTCGGCTATGGCTTGAAGGAATTTGACATCGTATTCAGATAAGGGATTGCAGCTTCTATTGACATTCTAGTTCTGGACAAAGACAATCACATCCCTTACGTCCAGGTAATCCTGCAAAACTCAAACCTTTTTGTTTCGTTTGAAGATATCGATTCTAGACTCAAAAATATGGTAGGATAAAGGCTAAAAACAAGAGATATATGTTAGAATGCATGTTATAAGCTTATTTTCTGCCTGATTTATCCCCCATAACTGATTAATTGTGTTTTTTGACAAATTTGTTTCGATTTTGGGAAAAATTGGATTCTGCCCGTAGAAATTGTTTTTGCCGGTGGCATCACTCACATTGCCAGTAGCTTTAGGCCCTCCCAACAAGGGCTAAATGAATGCCATATCGTTGCTAATTCCAGCAATGTCGCTAGCGACATCATTCATATTACTGGCGATATGGCTGATGTCACCGGCAACATCACTACCCTAGCAGCGGCATCAGCAGCATTCTAGAAGCTTTTGACATAAATATAAAATTACTTATCTGATTTGTTCCTTTTTGATTTTTACAGCCGCACAAGCTGACTTGTATCGAGGGCATGGGAACTATAGGGAAATGGTGGCAACACATCAAGAAGAAAGACCCCAAGCTTATGGTGGCTGTTAAAGATACGAGCTTTAGAGACTTGGCATGTACTATGCCCCTACTGATCCCAAAGCTTTCCTATTTAGCCTTGACATCTTTGACTGAGAAATGGTCTAAGACTACCCATACCTTTCTCCTCCAGATTGGTGAGGTGACCATTACTCCCTCATACATGGTGGTAATGACTGATCTGCCATGGTCCAAAGAAGTCATTCACTTTGATGTCTATATGGAGAAGAGCCACCTTATGGGGCCAGTGGTAAAAAGGGTGATGGAGCTCATTGGATTGAATCCTTAGTCGGGGCGATTATGCTATAGAGAGCTGCAACAGTAATGGATGGAGGCTGGAGTGGTCCTCGAGACCCTGTAGGATGTTTGTGTTCGTTTTTTTGTCATTTTATTCCTGACTGTATTGTTCTTTCCGGTCTTAAATAGCAAGGTCAACTACGAGTTGATTTCTACTATCGAGTATGTGAAGACCATCAAGGAGAAGAACTAGCCTAGGGCCATTTTAGCTTAGATGTACTATGGGCTAGACATGGGGGCTCGAAAGAAAGAAAAGGTCCTCTCCTTGAGTCATTTGCCGCTTCAGGTATATCCTTTTGAATAGTACTTTACTATCATGGTTTGTTGCTTTTCTCTTTTTAGTATGTGGACCTTTTGGACAGATTGGCTATCAATTGCGCAGGTTTGATCCTTCCCCTAGTCAAGTTCAAGACCACAGTGCCATCGGGTTCACATTTCCTCGCTCGGTGGAGTGGGAGTGGTTGAGGTTTTAGTAAGTATTCTACAGCTTATAGGGCGGCACTGAGGAACTTACAGATCAGCTTGGTATGTCACTTTGACTTTTAGCCCTATCTTACATTCAACAAACCATTAGTCAAAAAACACATTTATAAATTTAAATTGTGCTTACATTAGTTTTCTACTTGATTGATTGGCCAGGTCATTAGGGACCCTTTTAAGGAGGTGTCCAATCGTGCTGCTTTCCTTATAGTTCGGTGGAAGGTGGATGACAATAGATTTGTGATTGAATGCCCCATTAGCTTTGGCTTAGTATTTGGGGGACAGAGTTTGCAGTTGGGCGGATGTTATGCCTACTATTAGGCCAGTGCCTATGGATCTCCCTATAGGCCTCTGGTGGCTTTACTTGACCATCACTAGTGCGGTTGACAAGGCTGGTTATTTAGAGGGCAATGGTCGAATGGTTATAAGTGTCCCTGGCCCTTGTAATGGCCATATATCAAGCTTGCTTATCCATTCCAACGATTCCCTTGCCTTCCATGCAAAAAAAGGAAGGAAGAGCTGAAATTGCAAAGGCACAGCATAAGTGCTCAGAGTGATGAGGATGATGATGAAGAAAGTGATGGCAGCGGTGAGCCCAAGGGGGTGGACGTGGTTGGCAAGGACATACTGATGGCCCATGAGGGGCACCATTCTTCCGATGAAAGTTTGTGTCTGATGTATATGTCACATTGTTTGGTTCCAAAAAGGTTACGTATGCTTTTCCTCTGCATTGTCTTTAATTTTCAAGCACCTTCAAGGAAGAGAGGTTGGCTTGAGAATAGCGGAGTACGAGGCCAGGGTAGACCCAAAGGGGCTGAATTCATAGAGGGTAACATCTCGACTACTTTGGAGACTCATTTCCTACTTATAAACTCAAGAGGCGACTTTCTCGGACTAGGGAGATAACCTTGAGTAGGCATTCACTGAACTTTATACTGATGCACACCACATACGTAAGTCTTGTACAAATGTGAACATATTCATATGAAAACTCCTTTGGGGATTTCTTTTAATTGCCTTTTTTGGATTTTTTTAGGTTATGTATGCTGAGGCAGAACGGCTGGCTGGAAATGCCTTTGCTCTCAGGGACACTCTCGATTCTCAAACCTTGCTTGCTCAGGTATATCCCCTATCACGATATGACATTGTAAAACAAAATTCAAGTATGAATGTTATGAATGATATGGATTGCTGTTACTTTCTTGTTTGTAGGACTTTATGGCCCTTACGCTATCAGATGCTAATACGACCCAACTAAGGTACCAGGAAGAGACGGGGGCGCTCCGACGCCGTGTGAGTAAGTTAAAGAGTCAGATGGATTCCACCTTATATAAGAGGAGAAGCAAACATAACATGGATTGTGCAACCCCGACAGAGGGGAACCAAAGGGTAAAGAAAGTGACAGCGGGTGTCGTCCTAGAGGTGATCCTAATAATACATGGAGCATTACGGGGACTGACAAGGATGTTGTTAGGCACTTTCTTGTGGATGTGCCGAAGTACTCATATCATCCAGCCGATGATAGCAACCAGTTCTAGATTCATCTGCTGATCTCCGTTTCCCTTTTCTTTTTATTTGTTTAGATATGGATCTGATTATGTATGCCCTTGATACATTGGGTTTGAATGTTTGATTTTTGGATGATTTCTGCTTTGTTTAGGCTTAGGATTTGGATATTTGGTACATTTGCGCCATCAAGCTTTGGTTCTTTGAATAAAATGGATGCTTGGCTATAAACTTCTTTTAAGAATAGGTTACAAGATTTTTACAGGTTGTTTACAGGTCTGAACTGATTAAAACATACCTAAAATTTGGAGAAAATGTCATCATACTGCTGGCAGCATCATTGATATCACCACCCATATGAAAACCTTATTTGTTAACTAAAATAGATAAAGTCGCCCACAATCCATACCGCTAGCGGCTTCACTCCACACCGCCCAATGCTTTATCATATGGCTGGCAGCCTCAACGATATTGTTGGCGACATCACAAATCCAAAACTCAGATTTGACCATTTTTTCAAATTCAAGCATGGCAAACCATAATCAGGAACTATAGGGTTTCCTGGAAAGCCTGGGAAACACAGATTGGAAGAAGCTAGAGAAATTTGGGCTTTAGGTTTTCGATACGTTGCGGCATGGCCTGTTAGTCTCAAATTCCTTCACACGGCACTGACTTTCTAGGATCGGATGGATCACGTGTTCCGATTTTCCTTATTCGAGTTATGCCCCTTATTTGAGGAGTTTCACACCATACTAGGGGTCCCATGGCCCAAGCGTGTGCCCCTACCACTCCTGGAGTTTCACTTTGGTACGGATGACGTGCCAAGAGGGCTGTGGAACTTGGATTTCATGGACATATTCCTATCTTAACTTCCTAACTAGCTCAGGTTTTAGCTTAGTGCAGTGTTGGAGTGGTGCCGAGGGGCTCCCAGATCTTATCTTGCTTGGCCATCTATAGTGGCACTATTACTTATGGCGGAGTTCATGTACGGAGTGGGCCTAGTTGCCCCATTCAAGCTGATTTTACTATCGGACCCATATCGATAGGGGCTTCCCCCCATAGTTGTGGGATTAGCAGAGACCCTACTAAATATGGATGCTGCTTCCATCAACCCAACTCTCATCGGTGACTATCTTACACTCCTAAAGGTATTCATTCTCCACCAACTTATAGATTGTTCACTTCTTTTTGCCCTTATCTAAAACTGGTTTACAGACATGGCTGATAGAGAAGCTAAAGAGGCACCTTGGAGGAGCCCAAAGAAGTATCCACCTGTCCATCTCAGGAAAGGGGTCTTATACGAGTAGATTTTGATCGATTAACTGCCGATAGTTGGATGCCCATTCTAAGGGGGTATATTGATTCATAGATAAAGTGGGTTAGCCCGTGATGGAGGATTCGAGATGTGGTTGTGGAGTCTTAGGGATCCTGTGTTTAGTTCCTAGGCTTGGAGAGGACTTCATTCTATACCCCATACTGATCGCACCATCAGTACAATAAGTAACAGAGAGTCCAATCTAAGCTACCTGAGAACCAAATCAAAGTCTACAGAGTCAAATAGGTGAACTATATACGAGAGAAGTGCGCCAAGGAGGCCATATTCGAGACTCTGGACTATACTCATGTGGAGACCATTGAGACTGATTTACACTATAGAGGATGGTTTGCGGAGATTAGATGTCTGACTAATCGATCTGAGTAATCATAGGCCCCTTTAAGGGAGAGTGATCCGAGCGGGGATTCGAGCCTTTTCATACGACCACCTTGCAAAGGATATCGTGATATTATGATGATGATGCGAGGAGTTTGGCCAAAGATGTGCTTTCATTAGTTCTATCTTTTGCATAGGCTAGTCATGGTGACATACCTATCGAACTTTGTTTTATTATTTATATTTTTATTTGGTTCTAATTTTTGCGTAGACTGCCCCTAGGGGTTTTCAATCGATCGGACCTTGTCTTAATTTTTGCCTGGATCGCCCTTTTTAGATTTTCAATCTAGCAGACTTATTCTAACTTTTGCATAGACCTTGCTCTTTTCAGTCTATCAGAATTATTTATCTTTTATTTATTATCATTGTGCATTGATTTGGAATAATGTGAACCCTTCATTCAGTTTACTTGAGCAGTTTTGACCGTATGGATACAAAATTCACATAAGCACAAGCATTCAGAATTTAGCAAAAGAGATACTTTCATTAAGTGAAGTAAAACAACATACATGATGTTTGGTTATCATTCCCCATTGACTTAACTCCTAGTGCCAACTAGCCTAGATCGCTTTTCTAGAAGGCACTCTCTCTTTTCTCACATACCCTAATTTTTGCCTAGATTGCCCTTTTTAGGTTTTCAATCTAGCGAGTTTTTCACATCTCCTAATTTTTGCACGGCTAGCTTGTAGAATACCGTCCGTTGGGTGTCACCCTAATTTTTATCCAATAAGTGGAAGAGC
This sequence comes from Euphorbia pulcherrima, assembly GCA_947683365.1. Taxonomy (NCBI): domain Eukaryota; kingdom Viridiplantae; phylum Streptophyta; class Magnoliopsida; order Malpighiales; family Euphorbiaceae; genus Euphorbia; species Euphorbia pulcherrima. The sequence goes on from CANTUS010000001.1 coordinate 31,491,746, forward strand.
GAAAGGCGGGTGATTATTATATCTATTTTTTATGTGCTACTTTTTTTTATTTATTTCTTTTGGATTAGATGTAATAATGCTTAAGCCTGTTCTGGTTTATGGGGTTTATGAACTCATGTCCATAAGCTTAACTGCCTCCTTACTGAGCATCTTCTTGATCACATATGGTCCTTACCAGTTAGGCATAAATTTTCCCCTTGCATTAGTGGTGGAAGTTTTCAGCTATCTAAGGACTAGATCTTCAGCCTTTAGGGGAAACTTCTAGTGCCGCACTCGATTGTTATAGGCTCAAGCAATGCACTGCCGGTACATCTGGAGATTATCTAGAACCCTTAACCTATGTTCATCCACCATATTCAGCTACTCAAACCTTGCTTGAGTCCATTCAGATTCTTTCATCTTGGCTTCTAATATGACTCTCAGTGAGGTTACTTGAGTTTTAATTAGCATAACCACTTCCATTTCATAGACTAGGGAGAATGGAGTTTGACCAGTCGGGGTGCAGACACTTGTATGATATCCCTAAATAGCAAAAGGTAGCTTATCTACCCAATCTCTATAACTGGATATCATCTTGGAGAGGATCTTCTTTACTAATTTATTAGCTGCCTCGACAGCACCATTAGCTTGTGGTCTGTATGTCGAAGATTTTTGGCATTTAATCCTATATTTCTCAATCATATCAGCAGTTGCCCCTTGAAACTGTACTATGTTATCTGAGTCTATATGATGCGAAAGTCCATACCAGGCAAAAATGTGCTTCTCTATGGCCATCTTCTTGGCTGTGATATTGGTGTTGGATTCGGCTACCATAATGAATCTATGCCCGTTTATTGATGAAGGATGAATTTCACCGAACATGTCTATCCCCCACGCCATGAATGGCCCAGTAGTAGATAAATGATAGAACTCAGTGGGTGGTAGATGGTGCATATCCCCCTAAATCTAGCATTGGTGGCACCGTTTCACTTGGGAGATGCAATCGGCCTTTAGAGTGAGCCAGAAATATCCTAACCACTGAATTTTCTTTACTAGAGCGAGACCATTCATATGAGGGCCATAGTCACCGACATTGACCTGATCAATCACTTTTTGAGCCTATGATTCAGTTAAGCAACGGAGTAATAACCGATCTATGAGCGGACGACCTTTTTCCAACCTGCAAGGACCACGTGAGATGCATAGCACGTAGGGTGGAAAAATAATTAGTGGTATGAAGGGTGTCGAGGAACCGATCCTCATTTTAGCATGATGAAAAGATTGATTGGTTGATGTTGAATTTAAGTCCAATTTATGTGTTAAAGGATATGAGATCGAAATCCCGCATTGAAAATAGAGTTGCCACCTAGTTTAGCTCAATCGAGAAATTTTGGTACAATTTTCCCACCGGGTGGTAGACCATACCTTAAGTAGAGATTCTAAGTTTGGATGATGATATCTATTTTACATTAGGCCAAGTTAAAATATTTCATTCTTTCTTAATCGGTTTTAGTCTACCCTATTTATTGGTGTTTTAAGTTTATATTTTATTTTCGTGTTATCAAACAATCAAAAGCGGTAAATTAATAATTATTACAGTGATCTAAAAGTAAATGCAGAAAATAAAATAATAATTACATGGCTTTCCAAATCCTATACATTTTTCTATATGATAAATAAAATACCCAAAGGCCAAGCACTCGTCTAACCTAAATCTACCTGCACAAAATGGTTAGCACAAATACGGCACTTTGTATGGGGTATATCATATAACATGCATAGTTAGTAAACAAAACAAGACTCGAGTTAGCGTAAACATGGTATATTTCATTTACAATTTATGGAGCCCGGTTGGATGGTTAAAAATGGGATTTAATCAGCGTTTGTAGGAAAATTCCGTTTTATCCGTAGTTTAGACTCGATTGTTATTTTAAATGAATTATTAGTGAAAATTCCACTTGGTATGGGGTGGGGTCTATTTTTAGCAGGTTTTGGACCTTTGTTGTTGCACTATACATCCTAGCTTTGAAAATTTAAACTAGGTCGGAAAATAAATGAAATAAAACTGCTATCTGGAAGGCCATATCATCGGCGGCATAGATGATGCTGCCGGTGATCTCAGCTACACAGGCAGGTTACATGATTTTCCAGATACCATAAAGAAAGGGTCCTGCAAGAAAATGGGGGCCACTAGGGGCAAATGAGGCCACTGGCGGTATCAACGATGCTGCTGGCAGCATGGGTGATACCTTCGGCAAATTCAAATACCTTCGGCGGCTTCAGTTTCTTGCAGCAGCTATTTTTTGCCAGAACGCGACCAAAAACCCAAAACTAAGGACAAATAACAACCAAAACACAACAAATAAACAAAATGTAGGCCAAAGAGCTATGAGACTCAAAATTTTTACCTCGGGCCCGTGAATCCACCTCTTTGTGATCCGAATGACACCTCCGAGGAGCTCAAGTAATGATTTTGGAAAGTAAGGGATGGTTAAGTCTCTAAATCCTAATTTTGGTGATTTCTAAACTTAAAACACACCTAAGTATCAGAGAGTTCAATAGAGAAAAACCAAGAAAAGATGAACTGAATCCTCTTTTCTTACCTTTTTTAGACTTTATCCCACTAAAGCTAACTAGAATGCTATAGATTTGCTTAAAATCTTGAGTTGTGGAAGATTGGAACCCTTGAAATGGCTGAGAAATCTTGTTTATATAGGCTAAAATTCGTTGGAAATTGCCTTTGATCGATTATCCGTCGGATTTCAAGCGAAAAGTGCACACAGCTGTCTATAGAACTAATGATGCCACCGGAGGCATGGATGATACCGACGGCAGTATTAGAAGGCCGCCGGTGGCCTCGCTCCTCTGGCAGATCTGAAAAGTAGCACGATTTGTGCCCATAATCAGGGAAAAGGAGAGGAAATCTGGAAAAGGTTGACATTGATAGAAAAACTCAGATATTGGGTGTATTTTTTTTTATTTTTAATGGGTATTTTGGACTAGATTATTTTTTGGGTGTAAATCATCAATCTGAGCTACCACTGGATGCGCTATCGGACACGCCGAACTGAATTTTTTTAAAAATACAATTTGTAGAGAATTTTATATCAGTAATAAAAATTCCAAAAAAGAATTTTGACCTTGAGGAACAAAATCGAGTATACGTCATCATCGTCTCATGAGAGGGACCGTAAAATCATGTGCTCATAGGCTGCCCCTTGGGGGATCACTACTTCCACATATCAGTATGATCACACGAAAGACAAGGGATAGGAATGATACCTTATGGATGGCTGGTTTGCTCTATAGTCGGGCTTGAGCTTTGTTTATTGGTTTGTTCCTTGGTCGGACTTATGCTTTGTGGACTGGTTACCCCTTGGTCAGACTTACGCTTTGTGGATTGGTTGCCCCTAGGAAGGATTTACTCTTTGTTGATTAGTTTCCCCTTAGTCTGACTCATGCTTTGTGGATTAGTTCCCCCTTGGTAAAACTTATGCTTCCTGGATTGGTTGCCCCTTCATCAGACTTATGCTTTGTTGATTGGTTGCCCCTTGGTCGGGCTTGAGCTTTATAGAGAGGTTTGTCCCTTGGTCGGGCTTATACTTTGCGGATTTGGTTGCCCCTTAGTCGGGCTTATGCTTTGCGATTTGCTAAGTGGACTTGGGCTTTAAGATCGATTTGCCCCTTGGTCGAGCTTAGGCTTTGTGATTTGCCAAGTGGACTTGGGCTTTGAGATTTGCCAAGCAGACTCTGGCTTTGAGATTGATTTCAGGTTGGGCGTGTTGTACCTGTAATAAGTGAAGCAAGATTAGACTAATTTTTAGATAAAATTTTTACTTCTTGATCGATTTTATGAAACAAAAATATTTTTGCTCCTTCAATCAATAGTAAAAATGTAATAATTAAAAGTATAAGGGTTTTAGATGTCCTGGGATGTCGAGACTGGAGCTGGGGTTCCACCGAATTTGCTGAAAAATGCAAGGAGAAATTTTGATGTCGCCGACGGCCTGGCTGATGCCGCCAGTGATTTGGAGTGATACCGCCAATGATATGGATACCAGGTGGCATCTTTGACCGATCAAAATAATTCAAAATTCAAAATTCAAATTGGGAGAGCTGAGGCCGGTGGCGACAAGGGCGATGCCGTTGGCAGTTTGACGTGATGCCGCCGGTGACATGGATGGGCAGTTTCAGGTTAATTCAAACTCCTCAAATTTTGTGCAGACATTTTAAAAGGGTAAAACTCTCTTTCTTTTCTCTTCCTTGCATTTACAGAAGCTGTAAATCCTTTTTCTTTTTTTTTCCCTCTACTCTTCTCAAACTCAAATCTTTCTTCTTTCTTTTAATTCCCCAATCATGAAGAAGATTTTTGGGCGCAAATCTAGGAGTTCTAAGTCTGAAGAACTGCCCGATTCTTCTATAGAGGGGCTGAAACTCTACCCACTTCATGTAGGCTATGGCGTTAAGGAGACTGATATCATCTTTAGATATGGGATAGCATCTCCAATCGATAATCTCATTCTGGACAAGGATAATCACATCTCCAACATTCAGGTAAACCTACCAAACTCAAACCTTTTATGTTAAGTTTTGATTTCGGCCCTAGGCTCAAAATTTTTCCGTGATAGGGGTTAAAAATAATTTATACATGTTATGATGCATGTTTTAGGCTTGATTTTATGTGATTTACGTTGTTTTAATGCCCTAAACTTGGTTGATTTCTATTTTGGGTGATTTGTGCTATTTTGGATAGAAATCTGCATTCTGCCAGCAGAAGTGATGCAGCTGGAGGCATCACTGACGTCGCCGGCAGCTTCAAGCCATGAAAAGAGGGGAAAAAGGCCATGTCGCTGTGGGATTTAATGATGTCACCGATGACATCATCCATACCACTAGCGGTATGGGTGATGTCGCTAGTGGCATCGCTGCCCCAGCAGCGGCATCAGTAACTTTCCAACAAAAAAATGACATAGAATTCGAGAACCTTAACTGATTTGATCTTTTTGAATTTTGCAGCCACATACTCACACTTGCACTGTGGGCATGGGGACCATGGGCTAGTGGTGGCAACATATAGAAGAGAAAGACTCGGCGCTTACAAACGCGATCGCTGATATGGGATTCAGGGATCTAGCCCAAACCATGCCCTTATTGATGCCAAAGCTTTCTCATTCAGCCTTGACCGCCTTAGTCGCAAAGTGGTCTGAGACCACTCAAACATTTCCCTTCCAGATTAAGGAGGTTACAATTGTTTCTTCCGAGATAGTGGTAATGACAGGGTTGCCATGGATAAAGGAAGTGATTCACTTTGATGTGTACATGGAGAAGAACCACCTTAAAGGATCGAAGGTGAAGAGGGTGATCGAGCTATTCGGGTTAAAGCCCAAGGCAGGGAGATTATAATATGGGGAGCTACATGAGTATTGGAAGGGGATGGGAGTGGTTCTGAAGGATGATTGTGATGCCTATATCCAGTCCTTTGTTATTTCTTTATTTACCGTGTTGTTCTTCTAGTTTTGGGCAGCAAGGTTAATTATGGCTTGATTTCGGCGGTTGAGGATGTCAAGACCATCAAAGAAAAGGATTAGCCAAGGGCCATTTTATCACAGATGTATTATGGGTTGGATGTATGTGCTCAAAAGACAGAGAAGGCCCTTCACCTGAGTCACTTTCTACTATAGGTATGCGTTTTCTTGAATAGCACTTCATTATCATGGTTAGCTGCTTTTCTATTTTTTTGTTGTTCTTTTAGACTGATTGGTTCTCAATTATATAGGTATGCGCTTTTGAACACCAGATTCTCCCTCCTGTTTAGTTTGGTACTACAGTGGAGCCAGGTTCCCATTTCCTCGTCCGGTGGTGCGGGAGCGTCGGGGGACTCGACAAGTACTCCACCACTTATAGGGAGGCTTTATGGTGCCTACAAATCAGCTCGGTATGCTACTTTGAATTTTTCCCTATCTTACATTCAACAAACCACTAGTCAACAAAACATATTTATGAATTTAGATTGCTTACATTCATTTTGTTCTTGATTGGTTGGCTAGGTTGTGGGTGTCTAACCGAGTTGATGTTCTTACTATCCGGCGAGAGGTGGATGACTGCCGCTTCATCATGGACTGACCCCTAGCCTTGCCCTAGTACCTAGGGGAGAGAGTTAGAGGCTGGAGAGAGTCCATGCATACTGCCAGGCCTATTCTTATGGTTCCCCTAACGGTCCTATAGTGGCCTTATTTGACTATCATCGGGGAGGCTGATAAGGCCGATTATTTGGAGGGGAATGGTCAAGTGGTGCGGAGTGTTCCCGGTCCTCATAATGGTCACATGTCATGCTTGCTCCCCATGTGCCCCTGCATTCATAGGAATGATACTATTTTCTTCCATAGGAAGAATACTATTTTCTTCCATAGGAAGAAGAAGGAGGAGGAGTTGAAAAGGCAAAGGAGCGGTACTATGGCTGAGGATGACAATGAGGAAGGGAGCGACGGCGGTGAGGGCCATCCCGAAGAGCAGGGGGAGATTGGTTAGGACGTACCGATGGCCCATAAGGAGCATTATTATTCCGATGTGAGATCACACCCCTTCTTTTTATAATTATATACACGTTGTATGCTTTGACCAAAACAATTCCTTATGCTTGCTTTTCCTTTTTTGGATTTTCCATGTTCCCTTTAGGAAGAGAGGTCGAGTTGATGGAAGCAGTGAGGGATATTATGGCATACCCAAGGGTGTTGACTTTGTTGAGGGGCACCTCTCAACTGCCTTGGAGACTCAGTTCTTACTCATGAATTTGAGGGGCGACTTTCGGACTAGGGAGATATCCTCTAGTAGCCACTCGTTGAACTTCATCCTAGAAAACACCACTTATGCAAGCCTTGTGCAATCAAATCCATGTGACTAACCCCTTATAAATTCCTTTTGATTGCTCTTTAGATTTTTCAAGTCTCTCATGGCAAGGAGGAACGATTGGCTAGGAATGCTTTTGCCCTTAGGGATACACTAGTTCTCTAGAGTCTGCTTGCTCAGGTATATTCCCTATTAGAATAAAATGCATGAATGGATGATATGAATGATATAGATTGTTTATTATTTCTTTGTTTGCAGGATTTTTTGGCCCTCATGCTATCGAATGCCAATGAGGCTGAGCGGAGATATCAAGAAGAGATGAGTGCGCTCCGGCATCGAGTGAACGAGCTGGAGAACCAGTTGGATGCCACATTATAAGAGTCTCAAAGTAAACACAACGTGGATTAAGCTACCCCAAGTGAGCCAGGCCGAAGGGGAAGGAAGGTGATAGCTGAGCGCCGCCATGGAGGTGCCCCTGCGAGCTCTTAGAGCATCCTGAGGACCGAAGAGGATGCTACTAGCACTTATCGTCTCAGTGAGGAGGATGTCTCATCTCACCCACCTGCCGATGGAAATCAGGCTTAGGCTCACCTGCTGATCTGATTTTTCTTTATTTCAGCCTGTATTTTTATTGATCTTGGTTTTTATGCCTTTGATACAATGGGCTCCAATGATTGATTTTGGATTGTTTTGGTTTTGTCTAGGCTTAGGGTTTGGATATTTGGATGGTCTGTGCCTTCGGGCCCTTAATTTGAATAAGATCTGAATTTAATGCTTGCGTATCTTCTGGAAATGGTAGGGTTTTTATAGGTTATTTACAGGCTAAAACTTGTTAAAATAGTTTTAAAATTCATAGAAAATAGGGCCATGCCACTGGTGGCATCGCTGATATTGCCCTTTGCATGAAATTTTGATTTGCTAACTAATATAGACAACATTGCCCGCAAAGCCATACCGTTGGCGACCTGGCCGAAACCGCCAGCAACATCACTTATCGCTGACAGCCTCACTTTGCCAGAAATCCCAATTTAACCATTTTCTCCAATTCAGCTATGGTAAACCACAACTAGTAGCTATGAGGCTTTTGTGCAAAGCCTGGGAAATGCAGACTAGAAGAAGCTAGAAAAAATTAGGCTATAAGGCTTTTGATACGTCACGGTATAGCTAGTAAGTCCCGAATTTCTTTGTGCGGTATTAGCTTTTTGGGATCGGATGGACCATGTATTTTGATTTTCCTCATTCAAGCTATGCCCCTTGCTTGAAGAGTTTCATGCCATATTAGGGGTTCCATGCCCCAAGCGCGTGCCCCTAGCACTTCCAAAGTTTCATTTTGGTGTGGATGGCTTTCCCCAAGGGCTAAGGAATTTGGATTCTATAGACCCATTTCTATCTCGATTGCCTGACAACCTGGATTTCAGCTCAGCACAGTTTTGGAGTGGTGCCGCGAGGTGCCTAGATCTCACCTTGCTTGGCCATTCATGGTGGCACTATTGCTTACGACAAAGTTTATGTGTGGAGTGGGCCTAGTTGCTCCGCTCAGTCTGATTTCACTCATTTATCCTATGTCGATTGCGGCTTCTCCCATATATGTGGGACTAGCCAAGGTTCTACTCAATACAAACGCTCCTTCCACTGATCCAATTTTTATCGGTGACCATCTTATACTGCTGCAAGTATTCATTTCCCCACTTTACAAATTATTCTCCCTTTTCTGCCCCTTATCTAAAATTAGTTTACAGGTACGGCTGATGGATAAATTGAAACTAAAGGACGCACCACAGGGGAACCCGAAGAAGTACCTGCCCGTTCATCTGAGGGAGAGGGGGCTTATACGAGCTGATTTCAATCAGTTGACATTTGACAGCTAGGGGCCTATTCTTAGGGAGTATACTAATTCATATATTTAGTGGGTTAGCCTATGGTGGAAGATCCGGGACATGGTTGTGGAGTCCTGGGGATCCTCTATTCAACTGATAGGCCTAGAGAGATCTTCATTCTATACTCCCTACCGATTGTACCATCAGTACGACAAGTGATAGAGAGTCCCGGCTAAGTTACCTCATAACCAAATCGAAGTTTACAAAGCTAGTGGGTGAACCATATCCGAGAAAAGTTGACTAGGGAGGCTATATTTGAGACTCTGAACTATGACCATGTAGAGACCATTGAGATAGATATACACTACAGAGAATGGCTTGCTGAGATTAGATGTATGGTGACCCAGTCCGAGCGATCATAGTTCCCTTTGAGGGAGAGCAAGCAGAGTAGGGACACGAGTCCTTTTCTACTACCACCTTGTTAAGGATTTCTTGATATTATGATAAGGATACAATGAGTTCAGCCTAAGAAGCGCTCTCTTTTAGTTCTATCTTTTGCATAGGCTAGTCAGGGTGATAGACCTATCAAACTTTATTTATTATATATCTTTTATTTGGTTCTAATTTTTGCATAGACTGCCCCTTGGGGTTTTCAATCTATCAAACCTTGTCTCAATTTTTGTCTAGACCGCCCTTTTTAGGGTTTCAATCTAGCAGACTTATTCTAACTTTTGTATAGAACTTGCTCTTTTCAGTCTATCGGAATGATTTTTATTTATTGTGCATTTCATTTAGAATATCGCAAACTCTGCATTAGGCTTACTTGAGCTGTTTTGACCGCATGGATTCAAAATTCACATAAACATAAGCATTCAGAATTTATCAAAAGAGATACTTTCATTAATTGATGTAAAACAAAGTACATGATGTTTGGTTAACATTTCCATTGATTTAACTCCTGGTGCCAACTAGCCTAAATTGGTTTTCTAGAAGGCACTCTCTCTTCACTCATTTACCCTAATTTTTGCCTAGATCGCCCTTTTTGGGTTTTTGATCTAGCGAGTTTGACTCGTCCCTAATTTTTGCACGGCTAGTTTGCGGAATACCAACCGTCGGGTGTCACCCTAATTTTTGCCCGATCAGCAAAAGACTGAAAGTCGGGTGATTTATTTCATCTATTTTTTGTGTGCTTCTTTTTTTTATTTATTTCTTTTAGATTAGATGTGATAACACTTAAGCCTATCTTGGTTTATGGGGTTCACAAACTCATTCCCGTCCATATCCATAAGCTTAACTGCCCCTTTGCTAAGCATCTTCTCTATCATATATGGTCCTTCCCAGTTTGGCCTGAATTTGCCTCTGGCATCAGTGGTGGAAGGTTTCAGCTGCTTAAGGACCATATCACCAGCTTTTAGGGGGAACTTCAGGTTCCTTACCTAACTATTATAGGCTTGAGACATGCACTGCTGCTACATCTGGAGATTATCTAGGGCCTTTAATCTCTATTCATCCATAATAATCCGCTGTTCAAACCTCACTTGAGTCCATTCAGATTCTTTTAGCTTGGCTTCTAAAGAGACTCTTAGTGAGGTAGCCTGAGTTTCAATTAGCAAAACCGCTTCTATTCCATAGACCAGGGAGAATGGGGTTTAGCAGGTTGGGGTACGGATGCTTGTGCAATATACCCAAATAGCAAAGGGTAGCTTATCTGCCCAATCCCTATAATCGGCTATCATCTTAGAAATGATCTTCTTTACTGATTTATTAGCTACCTCAACAACACCATTAGCTTATGGTCTGTATGGAGAAGATCTATGGTGCTTAATTCCATATTTCTCAATCAGATCGGTGGTTGCTCCTTAAAACTGCACCCCGCTATCTAAGACTATGTGATGTGGAAGTCCATACCGAGTGAAGATGTTCTTTTATATGAACTTGGACATCTTCTTGGCGGTGACATTGGTGAAGGATTCAGCCTCTACCCATTTTGAGAAATAATCAAATGCTACCACGATGAATCTAGGCCCATTTATTAATGAGGGATGAATTTCACCGATTATGTCTATTCCCCATGCTGGGAATGGCCAAGGAGTAGATAAATGATGGAGCTCAGTGGGTGGTAGATGTTGTATATCCATATAAATGTGGCATTGGTGGCACCTTTTGACTTGGGCGATGCAATCGGCCGTTAGGGTGCGCCAGAAATATCCTAACCACTGAATTTTCTTTGCGAGAGAGAGACCGTTCACATGAGGGCCACAATCACCGACGAGGACCTAATCAATGACCTTCTGAGCCTCAGATTTAGTTAAGCAATGAAGTAGCAAATTGTCACTTATGTGCTTGAATAGATCATTATCGACAATACGTAACTGGACAGCGAGCAACCCTAGCGTGGTGCGGTCCGAGTCAGAGGAATTTGAAGGATATTCGCCGGTTTAGAGGAACAGGACAATGTTAGAATACCAAAAGTGTTTGGTTAAGATGGCAAGGACCCGGTGAACCGGTTGAGAGTGGTAGGGGGTTTTACTTGACAATAGAACCAAGGGGCAGATGGGCTGCTGTTGGGGTCCTTCCCATAAAGAGGCCAAGGTAGCCAAGGAGTCAGCCATTTGATTCTCATCTCGGGGGATGTGGCGATACAAACAGGAGGAAAACTCTCAGATAAGGACGGAGAGATTCTTCTTTGATTTCCCAATCCCCAACAACCTAACAGATCACAAGGGTTGAATCCCCGATTATAGATACCATGTGGGCCCGAATATGGAGGAGGGCTTTAAGACCGAATAGACTAGCTTCATACTCAGTGCTATTGTTGGTAATAATAAACTCCAAATATTTGGACAATGGAATGATTTCGTTATTCTGTGTGACTATAATAACTCCGAGGCCTGCTCCCCGTCGGTTCATAGAACCATTGAAGTACATAGTCCATACACGCTCGAGGATCTTGATGGTAGCATGCTGTTCATTGGGAAACTCTAGGTTCTCAACTTAATCAGAGTCAAGAGGTTGGTTAGCTAGAGATTCTGCCACTGCCCGACCCTTAATAACCTTCTTTGTCACATACTCAATGTCAAACTCGGAGAGAAGTAGCAACCATCGAGACAGCTTCCCGGCTAAAGTGGGGGATTCACAAAGATACTTCATGGGTTCAATCTTAGCCACAGCTTTAACTCGATAAGATTAGAAATAATGGCGCAACTTCTTAGTGAGCCAAACTATGGTGGTGCAACTTCTCTAAAATCAAATACCGGGTTTCGTAATCTAGTAACTGCTTACTCAAGTAGTAGATCGCATGCTCCCGCTTATCATCATGTTCTTGGACAAGCATTGCCCCTATAGAAGACTCTTCAACGGCCAGGTATAGGATCAAAGGTTTCCTTGGGATGGGGGGTTTAGAATGGGTAGGTCAATAAGATAAGCCTTGATTCTGTCAAATGCCACTTGGCACTAATCATTCCAAACCACTAGTTGTTTCTTTCTCAATAGCTTGAAGATGGGTTCGCACACGATGGTGAGGCGGGCAATAAACTGGCTGACATACTGTAAGGACTCCAGAAAAGAATGGACTTCTTCCTCTATCTTAGGAGGAGGCATGTCCTAGATGGCTTTAGCTTTATTAGGATCCATCTCAATTCCTTTCTAACTGACCACATGTCCCAGCAGCTTCCTTGAAGTAACCCCACATATGCACTTCTTTGGATTCAGGTGGATATTATACTTTTCAATACGAGTCATGAATCTATCGAGAATACTAGGGTGCTCTTCTCGGGTAGCAGACTTCACAATCATATTGTCCACATATACCTCCACTTTTTTATCAATCATATCATGCAGTAGAGCAGTTATAACATGTTGATAAGTGGCCAGACATTCTTTAACCCAAATGACATTATGTTATCGTAATAGACCCTTATTCGGTAATGAATATCGTTTTGACTTTATTAATGATATCCTCCAGAATCTGATTATAGCCTAAGAACCCATCCATGAATGAGTACATAGTGGCCCTATCGACAGTGTCAATCAGGACATCTATGTGAGGAATCAGGAAGTCATCTTTAGGTGAGGCCTTATTGAGATCTCAAAAGTCGACACAAACTTAGACCCTGCCATCTTTCTTTGAGGCTGGGACTATATTGGACAACCAAGTTGAATTTTCCATCACTTCGACAAATTGAGCTTCAATATACCTCGAAACCTCTGCCTTAACTTAATCAGCCCATTCTGGTCTTAACTGATGGAGCTTCTACTTGGGAGGCCTGAACTTAGGATCAGATGGAATTCTGTGCTCGGCAATCTGATGATCAACCCCAGCTATATCTTCGTATGACTAGGCAAAAGCGTTAACATGATCTTTAAGCACTTTTATTATCTCACTTTTTTCCTTGGGAGTTAAATCATTGGAAATGGTTGCCATTTTAGGATTATCATCAATACTTAGGTTTATTTAACTTAAAGATGTATCGCTAATGCTAAAAATGGTATGCTTATTGTTATGTGAATACATGGATCCATTAGGAAATACATCAAACAAGTAGGCAAAATGAGAGTCATTCATTGCATTAAAAGCCTTATAGGCAACATTGTTTGCGTCAAATACATAAGAAATGTTAAAAATTACATCATCTATATCCTGCTCCAAAAGTGGAGGGGCTTCAGAAATGGGAGCAGCAACTAGAGGAGCATCCTCTGTAGTCTTTGTCAGAATGGTGTCCAGGTCATATTCTAGAGCAGGTTTCGAGGCAGCGGTGAGGGATGGTTCCCTAGACGGGTTGGCTTTCTCGACTAGGGCCCTGGCAAGCCTCCTTACTATCTCTGTGATGGCATCCTCTTCCCTGGTTCTCTCACCTCTCCAACCTATCTTCAGTAGTAATGACATTGCTTTGGTCATGGTAGCCATATCATCTTCGATTTTTGGAACAATAAATTCTTCATTACTTCCCCCAGACTCATCTTCATGATAGATTTTACCCTTTCCCTTAGCCTTATTAAAAACATTATTGACAGGTGCAATATGCTCAGTGGGTTCAGGTTCAACGGAGATAGCCATGCAGCCGGCTTCAAAGTCATAGAGATCTTTGAAGATCTCAAAGCCAGGCCACATTTTTGCATCATGCTCAACTGTTCAGGCTCCCCATTGTAAGGCCTATTGCCTTAGATTTCACATATAGTGACCATGCGGCAGCAGCAGGAAGGAACACGGCGATAGGCTTTTGTAGGCTTGTACCCCAATCAAACTTGGCGGACTAATACCTTTGGCTCCAAGGCCTCGATAATTCCCTGGTCGTACCTCCTGCTGCCTCTACAAGGCTTATACCTAGATTTCTTCATTAGTTTTCCCACACCTGAGTGGAGATATCTATGCTAAAGGGGAGGAGATTTCTAAGTCTTACTAACCATAGCAATCCAAAGACCCTCCTCCAACTTAGCTTTAGCTTCCATAACAGCCACAATGGAAGCAGGATCGGCCTCAATTTTTACTAGTTTATCCTCATAGATGAGCTTGATTTTTTGATAGAGAGTGGAAGGAACCGCACCTAAGGCTTAGAGCCAAGGCCAACCGAGCAATAGAGAATAAGTAATAGGAATGTCAAGTATAGTGAAACGCGCATTGCTTGTAAAACCTTCCATAATGACTTCTGCCTCAAAAGCCCTAATTACGCTGCATTTTAAATCACCATAAGCCCTGATAATAGTACTAGATTTCTCAAGCATTTCCTTCAACAGTCTTAGGTGAGGAAGGACTTTCAGAGGACATAGATTTAGGGCAGAACCATCGTCCACCATAACATAGGGGATAAATTTATGGAGGATCTGAATGTGGATGAACAAGGCCCTATTGTGGTCCCTATCCTCAAGTGGAAGATCAAAATGGTCAAATATGATCTGAGGTCCCTTCCTTAGAGGAATTCCTTCTCCAACCCTGGCATACATCTCGACAACCGAAGTGGTTAGAGTAGCTTTCAAATAGAGTAATTGCTTAATCAACCCCTTTCGATGCCTACTAGAATCAATTACAAACTGCCATATACTATAACGAGGTTAAGTGTTTTTCAGCTGAGTAATGAGAGGGTCAACCTTGAGACTGGTAGGAATAGGCGGAGGCGAAGAAGGAGGCCTTGTAGTAGTTCTTACCCTGTTAGGGACTGTGTCCTTATTCAAGCGGAGATATCGATCTTCAGGCTGATACACATGGCTACTCTGAGTAATGTTGAGAACATTATCGAGCAAGACACTCTTAGTGGCTTGTGTTTCAAGCAGATATTATTATTCCGCAGAGTTAGAATCTGGGTCTTGTAACTCATATGCATCCACATTAAAAGGATCATTCTGGTCAACCTTGAATAATCCCTTTGGCTTCTCATTAATGGGCAAATCGACCCTGAATAGTTCAGTACTTACAGCCTTGGCTACCTCAACTACTCCCTCATCTTCATTACAATAATCTTCCTTCAACACAAAGGAATCTATGTTGGATAATAGCTTTTTCTCAACCTTCATTCTTTTAGTGACAAGCGGTTAAGCCCTGCGATTTTCTTGCTTAGGTAGATTCGAGTCGACTTCCATACCCTAAATCGAATTGACTCTCAGATTAGCTTAACTAATGAGATTAAACACTGAGCTAGATAGGAGAATTGAACTGACAACCATAATAGATTTAGTATTACCCAGACCTTGGGTGATTAGCTCAAAGACTACAGCTTCAGATAAGCCAGACTGGATCAATCCTACCTTGTTCCCAAAATTAGGTAAAGGGTTACTCATGGTGCTTAGGGTTTTATCGGGCTCAGTAATCTTTCCTTCACTTACTAGATGTTGAATAGCCGAGAGTAGGGCTTTACAATTATTGGTTTGGTATCCCACCTAAACGTGGTAATTGTAGAAATTCTTCTTATCTTCGGGTTTGGATGGTTTGTACTCTTGAAGGGAATGGATGAAACCTACTTCCCTTAAATGTTAAAAGATAACCCAAAGAGGCAACTTGTACAGATTGGCCAAAATAAAAGGGGAGCGAGGGGGTTGGACTGCGGTGACTTCCGGTGGAGCTGGAGCGATTGCCAGGGGTGTAGGAGGGTCTTAAGAAACTGATTGAACTGCAGTTAGGGCTTTAGGCTTAACAGGTGCCAAAGCTGAGGGCTGAGCATTATTATTTTTCTAAACAAGGGTTTCCCCGCCTTTTCTGCCTTTTCGTGCTCTGCCTCGCGCTTAATTTTCTCAGCTTTTTGGAAAATAGCCTTATAAGAAAGGAATGAATTAGTAGCCATTTCTTTACAGAACATGGAAAGAAATTCCTCTAGGAGTTTAACAATCATCTCCTCGAGGCTTAGCTTAGATTTCATTAAAACCTGGGTCGACATCCACCGGTTAAAATATTGCTTAAAGGTTTCATTGGGCATCTGGCAAACTCCTTCGAGATGTTGGAGGGTTGTTTCCATCGTAGTATTGAAACAATAATGCACTTTTAAAGACTTAGAAAGAAATTTCCAATCAATGACAATATGATGCGGTAAAGTATGATACCATTTAAGAGTAGGGCCCCAAGGGAACAAGGAAACATTTTAGCAAGCAATTTATCACTTAATTTCTTTACATGTATAACTCTTTCATACATTATAATGTGTGAAGCAGGTGCACCAAAACAAATATAATGGGCCATATTTGGCATACTAAAATTATCAAGGACCCAATCTTCATTCCTCTCGGGTTCCTTGACAGCTATAAGGTGGTTGATGTAGGCTTGAATTTCTAATGCCAAGCCTAAAGGCTGCATGACCTGGTCATTGACTGGATGAGAGAGAGTTACAGCCTCGGGTGTCGCGCCCAAAGAATGTGAGACCTAGTCGTTGAGCTGAGAGGTCATCATTTGGTGAACAAAAGCAGCTATTTTAGGTGTCACATCAGAGGCTATGTGACCTAGTCATTGACTGGAGGAGATGTTGGAGGATGAGGGACTATCTAGCTGCTGAAGGGATTCTGAGGGTAGGTAGTACCCTTGGAAGTTATAAGGAATTGAGGTAGAGTAAAGGACGGTGGCTGGATTAACCTATTGGAAGAAGCTGATAATTGATGAGTGAACACTAATGGAACCAAGCTTTGAGCAAAAGGTCTCAGGTTGAAAGAATAATTGACGGAGTAGTTGTGGTCGGCAGGAAAGCAGAAGACTGCCCAAACTGAAATGGGCTTCCTATATGCTGAGTCGAGGGGATCGACTTAAAAATAGGTGCAACAGGTCTTATCCCTATCGGACCGGCCAACATCTGTGTCAAACCATTCTGGGCTTGCATATCAGACTCAAAGACTCGATCAGAATTCCTATCCTCGAGGACTTGCTTAGCAGCCATTTGGATAGTGTTTTGGATAAAAGCTTAAAATGCATCCAAATTCAGGAACTGCACCATAGCACTGGCAAAATCAAAACCAAGAGGGGGGTGAGACACTACCCCTGAGCTAGGAGTAGTCCTGACTTACTCCCCAGGCGGAGGAGGGTTTCCATCATTGCTCGGAAGAGATATAGCTGACTGAAAGAAATCTTGACCCGACTGAACCTAATCTGAATTTGACTCCCCACTAGAATCGGTATAAGGAACTCCCTCGACTTCCGTAGTGATAACTAGGGTGGGAGAACAATGAATTAGACGGTGACCTGGCCTTTTCCAAACTGGGGTGCGATGATAATTTTGCCTACTCCTAGCTGAAATGATAGGTAGCAGATCAGAGCATGCATGGATTGTATGATACCATGGGTGTGATTAATGGTCTTTATTTAATAACCGATGCATGGTATGTATGGTTGTACATAGATGTTGTTAGTGATGATACGGCGGCTTATCCCTCTAATATTCATGGGATGTTCGTACCTATAATCATGCATAGTGATATATCGTGACCTAACGAGGGCATGAAAGAAGTCCTACGGATGTTGCTAAACCTCTTCCATGAATAGAGATCGGTAAGGGTAAGTCGAGCTTTGGCTCTTGGAGCCTGATGCATGGGTGATGCATGAGCATGTAGCATATAGCACACAAAGCGCCCCTCTTCAAACCTTATGACTCCCATGTAATGCCTTTTTGGAAGGATGGAGGTTAGCCTCTTCACCAAAAATGGCGAAAGAAGTTCGTCCAAACTTATTTTCATTGTTTTGGTTATCTTAGAGGATTAAAGTGCTAAGGCTTTATTCTAGCATGGCTTTAGTATGGTTGTTGATGTAGAAGGTTCTCGTTTACCTTGATTCCACATTACTCACCAACTCCCCAAATAGGTAAGATCGCAGGAGTTTACGGGTTGGTTAAAATGAGTGATCCACCCACTAGGCATCCTTAATTGAAAATAGGGCATGAGTGATACTTTCCTAAGCTTCTTGGGTGTAAATGTGGCACCTACAAAATTACCAAACTATCTACACGTGTAGGATAAAACGTCATGCAAAAGAATGAAGTTTTAATTTAACCAATGGTTTCAATACATCATCAAAAATCCTTTCAACTTATTGAAAATTTTAAGTTCAAGTTTAAAGAGATAGATCTCCAACAGAGTCGCCACTATAAGCGGACGACCTTTTTTCCACCCGCAAGGACCGCATGAGATACATAGCACGGGGGGCGGAAAAATAATAAGCACTGTAAAGCGTACCAAGGGATCGATCCTCATTTTAGCATGATGAAAAGATTGATTGGTTGATGTTGAATTTAAGTCCAATTTATGTTTTAGAGGATACGAGATCAAAATCCCGTATTGAAAATAGAGTCACCACCCAGTTCAGCTCAACTAGGAAATTTGGATACAATTTTCTCACCGGGTGGTAGACCATACCTTAAGTAGAGATTCTGAGTTCGGATGATGTTATCTATTTTACATTAGGCCAAGTTAAAATATTTCATTCTTTCTTCATCGGTTTTAGTCCACCCAATTTATTGGTGTTTTCAGTTTATATATTGTTTTCGTGTTATCAAGCAATCAAAAGAGGTATATAAATAATCATTATAGTTATCCAAAAGTAAATGCGGAAAATAAAATAATAATTACATGGCTTTCCAATTCCTATATATTTTTCTATAAGATAAATAAAATACCCGAAGGCCTAGCATTCATCTAACCTAAATCTACCTGCACAAAACGGTTAGCACAAATACGACACTTTGTACGAGATATATCACATAACATGCATAGTTAGTAAACAAGACAAGACCTGAGCTAGCGTGAACATGGCATATTTCATTTAAATTTATGAAGCTCGATTGTATGGCTAAAATGGGATTAAATCCGCATTTGTGGGAAAATTTCATTACATCCGTATTTTAGACTCGATTGTTATTTTAACTGGATTATTAGTGAAAATGCCACATGGTATGGGGTGGGGTCTATTTTCAGAAGGTTCTAGACCTTCTTCGTTGCACTATACATCCTAGCTTCAGAAATTTAAACCAGGTCAGAAAATAAATCAAATGAAACTGCTGTCCGAAAGGCCA
This sequence comes from Euphorbia pulcherrima, assembly GCA_947683365.1. Taxonomy (NCBI): domain Eukaryota; kingdom Viridiplantae; phylum Streptophyta; class Magnoliopsida; order Malpighiales; family Euphorbiaceae; genus Euphorbia; species Euphorbia pulcherrima. The sequence continues at coordinate 31,510,860 of CANTUS010000001.1, forward strand.
GGATTTTCTGGATGATGTCGATAACAATCTCAGCTACACAGGCAGGTTACATGATTTTTGGATACCATAAAGAAAGGGTCTTGCAAGAAAATAGGGGCCACTAGGGGCAAATGAGGCCACTAGCGGTATTAATGATGCCGCTTGCGGCATGGTTTATACCGTTGGCAGCTTCAAATGTCTCCAATGGGTTGAATTTCATACATCAGCTATTTTTGGCTGGAAAGTGACCAAAAACCCAAAACTAAGCACAAACAGCAACCAAAACACAACAAATAAACAAAATGGAAGCTAAAGAGCTATGAGACTCAGAATTGTTACCTCGAGGCCGTGAATCCACCTCTTCATGATCCGTATGACACCTTCGGAGAGCTCAAGTGATGATTTTAGGAGGTAAAGGGTGGTTAAGTCTCTATCCTAATTTCACACCTAAGTATCAGAGAGTTTAGTAGAGAAAAACCTAGAAAAGATGAATTGAATCCTCTTTTCTTACCTTTTCTAGACTTTATCCCACTAAAGCTAACTAGAATGCTCAAGATTTGCTTGAAATCTTGAGTGGTGGAAGATTGGAACCCTTGAAATGGCTGAGAATCTTATTTATATAGGCTAAAATCCGTTTGAAATTGCCTTTGTTCGATTATCCGTCGGATATTGAGCAAAAAGTGCTCACAGCTATCTGCAGAAGAAATGATGTCGGCGGCGGCATTCATGATACCGCTGGCGACAATAGCTAGGCCACCAGCGGCCTCGCTCCTCTAGTGGATCTGAAAAGTAGCATGATTTATGCCCAAAATTGGGGAAAAGCAGGGGAAATCTGGAAAAGGTTGACATTGACGGAAAAACTCAGATATTGGGTTTATTTTTTTTAATGGGTATTTGGGACTAGATTATTTTTTGGGTGTAAATCATTGGACTGAGCTACCACCCAACGCGCTATCGAACATGCTGAAGTTAGTTTTTTTGAAAATAAAATTTGTAGAGAATTTTATATCGGTAATAAAAATTCCAAACAAGAATTTTAATCATGAGGAACAAAATCAGGTATACGTCATCATTGTCTCGCGAGAAGGACTATAAAATCCCATGCTCACACCATCACTGGCGTGCTTAAATAGATTGTTATCAATAATCTAGAATTGGATAGCGAGCCACCGTAGAGTAGTATGGTCCGAGTCAGAGGAATTCGGGGGATATTGTCCAATTTGGAGAAACAGGACGATGTTAGAGTATCAGCAGGGGTCGGTTGAGATGGCAAGGACCGATGGAACCTGCTGAGCATAGTAGGGGTCTTCCTAGACAATAAACCAATAAATGGATACGCTGTTGTTGGGGTCCTTCCTATAAGGAAGCCAGAGTAGCAAGAGAGTTAACCATTTGGTTCTCAACCTGAGGCACATGGCGATACAAATAGGAAGTGAACCTCTTGGATATGCGTTGGACTGCCTCGATGTAATGGTGAAGAGAGTCTTCCTTAATTTCCCAATCCTCGATAACCTGGCGAATTACAAGAGCCAAGAACCTAATAATAGACACTGTACATACCCCGACTTAGAGGAGGGCTTCAAGACCAAACAGACAAGCTTCATGTTCAGCGCTATTACTGGTAACAAAAAACTCTAAGAGTTTGGACAGTGGGATGATTTCGTAATCTAGTGCACTATAATAAATCCAAGGCCTGCTCCCTGTCGGTTCACAATAATGTCAAAGTACATAGTCTGCACACACTCGACTGCAGTAATGGCTATGAGCTGCTCATGTGAAAAGTCTAAGTTCTCAACATAATTGGAGTCAAGAGCTTGTTTAGTAAAAATTCTGCCACGACCCACCCCTTAATAACCTTCTCCATCACATACTCAATGTCGAACTCGAAGAGGAGTAATAGCCATCGAGAGAGTTTGTCGGCCAGAGTAGGGGATTGATAAAGATACTTCATTGGGTCAATCATAGCCACGGCTTGGACTCCGTAGGATTAGAAGTAGTGGCATAGTTTCTTAGTGCGCCGGGCCATCGTGGTGCAAGTTTTCTCCACAATTAAGTATCCGGCTTCATAGTCCAACAACTTCTTACTCAAGTAGTAGATCATGTGTTCCTGTTTGTCATCATGTTCTTGTACAAGAATTACCCCTATAGAAGACTCTTTGATATCTAAGTAGAGGATCAAAGGTTTCCCGGGGATGGGCGGCTTTAACACGGGTGGGTCGACGAGGTAAGCTTTGATTCTGTCAAATGCCACTTAGCACTGATCACTCCTTAATAATAGCTACTGGTTTCTCAATAACTTAAAGATGCATTCACACACAGTAGTGAGACATGCAATGAACCGACTGATATACTGTAAGGACCCCAGAAATGATCGGACTTCTTTCTTCTTTTTAGGCGGAGGCATATCTCTAATGGCCTGGGCATTATCGGGATCCATTTCAATTCCTTTCTGACTGACCATGTGTCCCAGTAACTTGCCTGAAGTAACCCCAAACCCACACTTCTTCAGATTCAGGCGGAGATTATATTTCTCAATACGAGTCATGAGTCTGTCGAGAATAGCGGGGTGCCCTTCTCAGGTGGCAGACTTCATGATCATATCATCTACATACACCTCTACCTCTTTATGGATAATGTCATATAAGAGTGCAGTTACGATGCACTAATAGGTAGCCCCGGCATTCTTTAACCAAAACTGCATTACTTTATAGCAATAGACCTCCAAATCGGTAATGCTGTCTAACATTATCGATAATGTCCACCAGAATATAACTGTAACCCAAGAACCCATCCATAAATGAGTATATGGCTGCCCTGGCGGCATTATTAATCAGGACATCTATGTAAGGAAGCGGGAAATCATCCTTAGGTGAAGCTTTATTGAGATCTCGGAAGTCAACACAAACCCAGACCCTACCATCCTTCTTTAGAACCGAAATGATGTTGGACAACCAAGTTGGGTATTCTACAACTTCGATGAAGCGAGCCTCAATTAATCTTGAAACCTTTGCCTTAACCTGATCTACCCGTTTTAGAATTAACCGATGGTGCTTTTGCTTGACAGGTCTGAATTTAGGATCAGTTGGAATTCTATGGTCGACAATCTTACGATCAACTCGAGGTATATCTTTGTACGACCAGGAAAAAGCGTTAACATGTCTTTTAAGCACTTTTTTATTATCTCACTTTTTTCCTCGGGAGTTAAGTCATTGGAAAGGGTTACCATTTTAGGATTGTCATCAGTACTTAGGTTTATTTCATTTAAAGAAATGTTATGCGCATGGTTATGTGAATTCATGGGACCCATAAGGAAAAACAACAAAGAAGTGAAATAAGAGTCATTCATTGAGTTGAAAGCCTTATAGGTGACATTGTTTGCATTAAATACATTAGAAATATTGAAAACTACATCATCCATATTGTCATCCTCCACAGGCAGAGGGGCTTCGGTGGCGATGTCAGCAATAGGTGGAGCATCATCTGTAGTCTTAATTATAATGCATCCAGATCATGTTCTAGAGCTATCTTTTGGGCAGCAGTGAGGGGTGGTTCTCCAAATAGGTTGGCTTTCTCGATTAGGGCCATGGAGAGCTTCTTTATGATCTTATTCATGGAACCCTCTTCCCCGGTTCTCTCACCCTTCCAACCTTTCTTCATCAGAAAGGCCATAGCCTTGGTCATGGCAGCCACAACGTCTTCTAGTTCTAGATCAATGGGTTTTTCATCACTTCCGCCAGTCTATTCCTTATGATACATCTTTCCCTTACCCTTAACCTTTTCTGCAATGACATTGACAAGTACAGCATGCTTAGTGGGTTTGGGTTCAGCAGAGACAACCATGCAACCGACTTCAAAGTCATAAACATCCTTGAAAATCTCAAAACCAGGCCATATTTTTCCACTATGCTTGATGGGTTTAGCTTCTCCCTTGTAAGGCTTCTTGTCCTGGATGACATAGACAATTATCATGTGATAGTAGCTAGAAGGAACATGACGGTAGGTCTTTCTAGGCTTATACCCTGACCCCGCTTGGCGAACCAACACTTTTGGCTCTAAGTCTTCGAAATTCCCTATTCATGCATTCTACAGTCTCTACCAAGCTTATACCCAGCTTGCTTCATTAGTTTCCCTATACCAGAGTGGAGATAACTGTGCCAAATGGGAGGCGATTTCTCAACCTTACAAATCACAACAACATATAGTCCTTCCTCCAACTTAGCTTCAGCTTCCATAACAGCCACGATAGAAGCGGGGTCAGCTTCGATAGTCATCAACCTATTCTTATAAATGAACTTAATTTTCGGATGGAAACAGGAGGGAACCGCATCCAAGGCATGGAGCCAAGGTCGGTGGAGCGATAAAGAGTAAGTAATAAGAATGTTGAGTATAGTGAACTGCACTTTACTCGTAACACCTCCAACAGTGACTTCTGCTTCAAAGGCCCCAATCATACTACATTTTAAATCATCATAAGCATGAATAACGGTGTTAGATTTCTCAAGTATTTCCTTTGACAGACCCAAGTGAGGAAGGACTTTCAGGGGACAGAGATTCAAAGCAGAGCTATCATCCACCATGACACAAGGTATAGTCTTATCAAGGATCTGAACACGGATGAGCATGGCCAGGCTTTATTATGATCCCTTCCTTCAAGTGGGAAATTGAAATGATCAAATAGAATCTGCATTCCCTTCTTTAGAGGAATAGGTTGCCCGACCCTGGCACCTATCTCAATAATAGAAGTGGTCAGAGTAGCTTCTAAATCGAGCAATCGCTTAATCAAACCCTTGCGATGTCCATCAGAATCATTAATCAACTGCCAGATGCTATAACAAGCTTGGGTGTTCTTGAGCTTAGTAATGAAAGGATCGACCTCGAGGCTTATCGGAATAGGCAGAGGTGGAGAAGGAGGCCTTGTAGTGGTGCCCACCCTCTTAGGGACTAGGTCTTTAACCAGATGGAGGGGACAATCCTTGGGCTGATACATATGGCCACTTCGTCTAATGTTGAGAACATTATCGAGCAGGACACTCCAAGTGGCTCGTGTTTAAAAAAGATAGGGTGGTTCATCAGGTTCTGAATCTGGGTCTAGAAACTCAAACCCATGCACACTAAAAAGTTCATTTTGGTCAACCCTGAATAGTTCATTTGGCCTTTCATTGGCAAGCAAATCAACCCTAAACATTTCAGTGCTTACCGCCTTGGCTACTTTGACTACTCTATCATCTTCATTAGAATAGTCTTCCTTCGAAATAAAGGAATCAACACTAAAAAGCGGCTTTTTCTCAACTTTCATTCTCTAAGCCATAAATGGCTGAGTTCTAAGGCTTTCTTTCTTAGGCAGAGTTGGGTCAACTTCTATGCCTTGGACCGAATTAACTTCTGGATTAACTTGGCTGATTAGATCAAAGACTGAATCGGACAGGAGACTTGAACTGATAACCAAAACTAAATTGCCAATACCTAGCCCACAAGTTAGGAGATAAAAAACTGTGGCTTTGGGTAAGCTGGAATGGATCATGCCTACCTTGTTCCTAAAATTCGATAAAGGGTTGTTCATGGTGCTCGGGGCTTTGTCAAGTTTATCAATCTTTCCTTCTCTAACAAGATGCTGGATAGCTGAGAGCAATGCCTTGTAATTATTTATTTGATGACACACCTGAACATGGTAGTTATAGAAATTGTTCTTATCTTTGGGTTTGGGTGATTTGTATTCCTGAAGGGACTGGATATAACTTCCTTCCCTTAAGCGCTTAAAGATAACCCAAAGAGGTAACTTGTATGGATTTAGCTAAAATGAAAGGAGGACGAGGAGGCTAGACTATAGCAACTACTGGTATAGCTTGAGTGATTGCCAAGGGTGCAGTAGGGTTTGAGCAACTGCCTAAACTGTAGCCAGAGTTTTGTATTTAGCAGCTGCCAAAGCTGCGGCCTGAGCATCACTATTCTTTCAAACTAGGGTTTTCCTGCCTCGTCTACTTTTTTGTGCTCTGCCTCGCACTCAATTTTCTCAGCTTTTGCACATACAACCATATAAGAGAGGAATGAATCAATAGGCATTTCTTTGCGAAAAAGAGGAAGAGAGCCCTCTAGGAGTTTGACAATCATCTCCTTAAGGTTTATCTTAGATTTTATCAGAACATGAGTTGACATCCACCGGTTAAAATATTTCTTGAAGGTTTCAGAAGGTAGTTGGCAGACTCTCTTAAGGTGTTGGAGGGTTATCTCCATCATAGTGTTGAAACCATAATGTACTTTAAAAGCCTTAAAAAGAAGTTTCCAATCAGTGACAATGTGCTAAGGCAAAGTATGATGCCATTCAAGAGCAGGACCCTGAATGGAACAAGGAAACATTTCAGCAAGCACTTTATAACTTAATTTCTTTACATGTATAACTCCTTCATACATAATAATGTGGGAAGCAGGGACACTAAAACCATCTTAATGTGTGATATTCAGTATAGTGAAATTATCGGGGATCCAATCCTCTCCTCATTTGAGTTCCTTGGCAGCTATCAGATGGTTGATGTAAGCTTGAATCTCTGGTGTCATATTTAGAGGCTGCGTGACCTGGTCATTGATCGGTTGGTGAGTGAAAGCTGCGGCTTCGCGTGTCACTCCCAGAGGCTATGTGACCTGGTCATGGTTGGTCTGAGAGGCCATCATCTGGCAAATAAAACAGCTACTTCAGGTGTCACGCCTGGAGGTTGCATGACCTGGTCATGGTTTGGGATAAGTAAAGATGGTGGAGGAATGTCCAAGCAAGGATGAGTAATAAATTGGCTACTTAAAGGATTCTGGGGGTAGGTAGTGCCCCTAAGAGTTACCACAAACTGAGGAGGAGTAAAAGATTATGGAGGTTGGACTAGTCCGCTAGAAGAAGCTGAAAACTAATGAGTGAAAATAGGAGGAATCGACCTCTAAGCTAAAGGCCTTAGATTGTACGGAACAATCGACCGGGTTGTCGAGGTTTGCAAAATGGTAAAAGTCTGCCCAAACTAGAATGGACTTGCCATGGGTAGAGTTGAGAGTGTTGGGTGAAAAACAGGTGCAATAGGTCTTGTCCCTTCCGGATCGGCCAACATCTCTGCTGAATCATTCTAGGCTTGTGTGAGGTGTCAATGATGTATGGGTCTCCCGTAGTACTTTGTGAGAGGTGGGTCCTACTAGGGTTTGGTTGGATTTAGGTGAGAAAACATTTTTTAGTTAAAGTTTGCATAATAAGCTAATTTTAATGAATAAAAGGATTGAGACCCAAATCTCGATACAAAAGATAGAGTCGCCACCGAAGTTGTCTACTTAGGAAAGAGTTTTGGTACGATTCCCTCTAGGCGAGAGACTTATACCTATTGGATCAGAGATTGGGGTATCGAATGAGTCACTTATTTCTCATTTAGTTGATTCAAAATAGCATTCACCGCGTAAAACCGTTTTTGTTTTCATCATTCAGGGAATTAGCACAGAGATCCTATTTCTACACTCTTTCACACTTGTTACATGCATTTAAATATTACAATAAAGCACAAGCAATGAATGGGGGAACAAAAATTACAACTGGGGGAAAAAGGGGAATTGCAAGAGAACCTATACATTTGTTATAAGTTATAAGACGAAATAAAAATAAATTCCCCTGCATCCGCAGATGTCAGTATAGTTTATAACATATCATAAGTCAGCATTTTATTAGGTAATGTAATTATGTTAGTGTGGTGGTTTTACGATTAATAGTGCCCGGGCGACTTCTAGGATCGGAGAGAAATAACTAGTCCTCAACGTATTTTGTTGTGAAAACACATTTTAACTTTTGTGGGTTAAATTACCGGATTATTAGTGAAAGTGATCACATGGAAAATGGTGAGTTGGATTGATTTTAACCAAATTAAAAATTAATTCTAGATTCTACCTGGGGCTGGTACCTATATGGGTAGGTGGGACCCATACGACTACTAGGGAGGATGATATGGGTATGGTGTACCCGTACTGGTCTTGTCTGGTCCAGGCAGAAGCTTTGTTCAGTTTAACTTGCAGATTAATGGATGAAAAAATAAATTAAAAATAGGTTTTCCTTCTGTATGAGTATGGCGCACCGATTTAATATCCTAGAGGATATCTGGCGCTAACAAGGCTCATACGGGTTAGGACCAAACCCGAAATAGGAAATAAAAAGAGCAGATATAATAGAGGGGGCAGAGAATAATAATGAAATAACTGAGATGTGAGTCTCTTTGAAACTCAGGAGCTTTATCTTTGCAGTGTGAATCCACTTTAATGCAATACCGTTGCTGTTAAGAGAGTTTGGCTAAAGTAGATGGTGAAATAGGACTATTAGGTGAGTATTTGTGTGGACAGAACCTCCCCTAAATCCTAATAAACGAAGTTAGGAATGAATGAAATGTGGACAATTTCTCCCTATTTTATAACTCCTATACCTCCACTATACCTATTCTATACCTATGGAAATTGCTAGATCCTTACTATTATTTCTCTATAGTATATTTTTCATATCAATTGTGTATGTTGAAATGGTGGGGAAAAGGACCTATTTATAGGGTGAAAATCAGGTCTAAATGCAATAAACCGCATTCAAGACCTGCCTTTTCCTAATAAAGGTAAGAGATAGCTTCTAAAAGAGCCCGATCAGGCAATAATAAAACCTGTACGGGTAAGGCCCCACCCGTACGGGGGGATCCATATGGGTCTTTCCACTTACAGAAGTAATCTACCTATACGGGGGTCCTGGGGGACCCATACGGGTCCCCCCAGCGTACGGAAGTAATCTATCTATACAAGTCTGCCAGTGGATCCGTACCACTAGGCAGCATCCGTATAGGTCCTTAAGGGCAGACTAGGTCTCCTAACTTTGGCCAAACTCAACTTTGCAGCAGTAGGACGCCTCTGATGGACAACATCTATAAAACATTGTATAATATAGCTCTCATCCTGGTTTCGTGAGAAGGATCATTAAAATCCAATGCTTACAGAGTGCCCCTCGTAGGATCATTGCAGATACGGATCTGTATGATCCCACGTTATGAGCGAGGGTTTAGAAATTATACATGAGGTGATGATATAGGTGAGTTCCTTTCTTGAGGCAAACTCCTTCCCTTAGTGTCCCTTTTTTGAGGCAGGCCGCTTTCTTTTGCCGATGTATATCCCTTTATTGAGGTGTATGACTTTCCTTTGCCGATGCGTATCCATTTCCTGAGGTGGATGACTTTCCTTTTCGGATGCTTATCCCTTTCTTGAGGCGGATGAATTTCTGTTACTACTGTGCATCCCTAGTGACTCTACTAGGGAAGGTTTGTATCCCTTTCTTAAGGCGGATTGACTCTCCTGGCTGATGTATCCCCTTCCTAAAGCAGGTCAACTTTCCTAGTTGATGTATCCCTTTCCTAAGGTGGATTGACTTTCCTTCTTCTGATGGTGTATCCCTTTCCTAAGGCGGATGACTCTCCTAACTGATAATGTATCCCATCCCTAAGGCGGATCAACTTTCTTGATTGGTGTATCCCTTTCCTAAGCCGGATTGACTTTTCTACTACTGATAGTGTATCATTTTCCTAAGGCGGATGACTCTCCTAAATGATGATGTATCCCTTTCCTAAGGCGGATTGACATTTTGGACTGGTGTATCCCTTTCCTGAGGCGGATCAACTTTCGTGCTGCTGATGGTGTATCCCTTTCCTAAGGTGGATGACTCTCCTGCTGGGGAATTTTAAATAACCTAAAAAGAGACAACAATCAAACACCAAGTTAGTAGTTGTCTAAGTAGACACCTCTTGATTCTTAAATGACTTTTGTGAAAATAAAAATATTTTTTTATCTAAGCAGACACCTCTTTATTCTTAATTAACTTTTGTGAAAACAAAAATATTTTTTCTCCTTCAATTAAGAATAAAGTTGTGTGGATGAGATAAGCTGAAAGCTATGTGCGGGAAATGTCGGGTTTGGCCCAATTGCTACTTATTTTGCTGCTAGGGAATGCCCCTAGGGTCTGACAATTCCACTACTAGGAAATGAGGGGATGCACCTGGGTTGGTAGGGGGATGCCCCTTGGATCTGATGATTCTGGTACTAAGAAATAGGGGGTTGCCACTGGGTCGGCGGGGGGATACCCCTGGGATCCAATGATACCGCTAGTTGGAAATAGGGGGATGCCCCTAGGTTGGTGGGGGTATGCCCTTGGAATTTGATGATTTTGTTACAAGGAAATGGGGGTATGCCTATGAGACGTGATTCCTCTGCTAGGGAATGACCCTAGGGTGGGGTGCCTGTAAGCGAACGGCCTTTTTCTCGCAAGGACCACGTGAGATGCGTAGCATGAGAGGAAATAACGAGCGCTGTGAACCAAGTCGAGGTATTGATCCTCGTTTTAGCGTGACAAAAAGATTGATAAAATTGATGTTGACGTTGAATTTAAGTCTGATTTGCATGTTAAGGGATACAAGACTTGAAATTTTGTATTTTAAAATAGAGTCACCACCCGGTCAAGCTCCACCAGGAATTTGGGTACTATATTCTCACCGAGTCGTTAGACCATACCTTAAAACAGAGATTCCAAGTTCGAATGATGTTATCTATTTTTCATTAGGCCAAGTCAAAATATTTCATTCTTTCTTAATCGATTTTAATCCACCCTATTTATTATGTTTTCGATTTATATGTTGTTCTCATGTTTATCAAGCATTTAAAGCAATAAATAAATAATAATTACAGTCATCCAAAAAAATAAGTACGGAAAATAAAATAATAATTACATGGCTTTCTAAATCCTATACATTTTTCTATACAGTAAGTAAATTACTTGAAGGCCTAGCATTCATCTAACCTAAATCTACCTGTACAAAATGGTTAGCATAAGTATGGCACGTTCTATGGTGGGTATATCACCTAACGTGCATAGTTAGTAAACCAAACAAGACCCGAGTTAGTGTGAACATGACACATTTTATTTACAATTTATGGAGCCCGGTTCGATGGCTAAATATGAGATTTAAACGGCATTTGCGGGAAAATTTCATTATATCCACTTTTAGACTCGATGGTTGTTTTAACTGGATTATTAGTGAAAATGCCACATGGTATGCGGTGGGGTCTATTTTGAGAAGGTTTTGGACCTTCATTGTTGCACTCAACATCCTAGCTTTGGAAATTTAAACTAGGTCGGAAAATAATGAAAATGAAACTATTGTCCAAAAGGCCATGCCACCGGCGGGACGACTAAGGCCGGCGGCGGCTTAGATTATTCTGCTAGTGATCTCAGCTATACAAGCATGCTATATGACTTTCTGGATACCATAAAGAAAGGGTTCTATAAGAAATAGGGCCACTAGGGGAAAATGAGGCCACTAGCGGTATCAACAATGCTGCTGGCTGCATGGTTGATATTGCTGGCGGCTTCAAATACCTCCGGCGGCTTCAATTTCTTGTAGTAGCTATTTTTGGCTAAAAAGCGACAAAAAACCTAAAATTAGCACAATTAAAAACTAAAACACAGCAAATACGTAAAATGAAGGCTAAAGAGCTATGAGACTCAGAATTTTTACCTCAGGGCTGTGAATCCACCTCTTTATGATCCGTATGATACCTCTGGGGAGCTTAAATGATTCTTTTGGGAAGTAAGGGGTGATTTAGTCTCCAAATCCTAATTTTAGTGATTTTTAAACTTAAAATGCACCTAGATATCAGAGAGTTTAGAAGAGAAAAACCAAGAAAATATGAATTGAATCCTCTTTTCATACCTTTTCTAAACTGTATCCCACTAAAGCTATCTAGAATATTCAAAATCTACTTGAAATTTTAAGCTGAGGGAGAGTGGAACCCCTGGAATGGCAGGACAATGCTGCTTATATAAGCTAAAATTCATTTAGAATTGCCTTAGATCTATTATCCAACAGATATCAAGCAAAAAGGAACACGACTATTCTGCAACTAAAAGCCATACCACAGCGGCATGGATGATACCACCGGTGGTACTAGCAAAGCTGCCGGTGGCCTCGCTCTTCGGACAGGTCTGAAAAGGCTGCACGATTTAAGCCTAAAATTGGGAAAAGGGAGAAGAAATCCGGTAAAAGGTGATTTTGACAAAAAAAACTGATGTATTGGGGTGTATTTCTTACTATTAATGGGTATTTTGGACTAAATTATTTTTTGGGTGAAAATTATAGGTCTGAGCTACCACTAGACGCGTTACCGGACACATCGAACTGAATTTTTCCAAAATAAAATTTGTAGAGAATTTTATATCGGTAATAAAAATTTTGAAAAGGATTTTTATTATGAGGAATAAAATCGGGCATATGTCATCGTCATCTCACGAGAGGGACTGTAAAATCTCGTGCTCAAAGGCTACCCCTCGGAAGATCACTGCTGTCACATGTCAGTATGATCACACGAAATAGCAAGGATTAAAAATTATACCTTATGGATGACTGGTTTTCCCCTTGGTTGGGCTTGGGCATTGAGATTGGTTTGCCCCTTGGTCGGGCTTGAGCTTTGAGGTTGATTTGCCCCTCGGCTGGCCTTGAGCTTTGAGGTTGAGGTGCCTTTTAGTCTAACTTAAGCTTTGAAGTTGAGGTGCCCCTTGGTCGGGCTTGAGCTTTAAGGTTGATTTGCCCCTTGGTGGGCTTGAACTTTGAGGTTTGCCAAGCGGACTTGGGCTTTGAGATTGATTTGCCCCTTGGTCGGGCTTGAGCATTGAAATTTGCCAATCGGACTTGGGCTTTGAAATTGATTTGAGGTAGGGTGTATCATTCCTACAATAAGAGACAAGTTAACAAGATTAGCTTGATTTTTAGATGGCGTTTTTATTTCTTGATCGATTTTGTGAAACAAAAATATTTTTGCCCCTTTGATCAACAGTAAAAATGTAAAAATAGTAAAAAGCATAAGGGTTTTAGAAATCCTGGGATGTCAGGGATGGAGCCGGGATTCCATTAGATTTGTTGAAAAAAGACAGAGGAAGTTCTGATGTCATCGGCGGCTCTGCTGATTCCGCTAGTGATCTGGAGCGACACCACTAGCGATATGGGTGCCATGTGGCATCCTTGACCAGTCAAAGAAATTCAAAATTCAAATGGGTAAAAGGGATGCCGCCGACGGCTTAGGCGAAGTCACTAGAGGTTTGAACTGATGCCATTGGTGGCATGGACGGGCAGTTTTAGATCAAATCAAACTCTTTGAATTTCGTGTGGGTGTTTAATACGGGTTTAAACTCTATTTTCTCCATATTTCTCATGTTTCAGCTTCCACAGAAGCCAAAACTTCCCTTCTTCTCTCTACACTCAAACCTTTCTCTCTTCTTTTGAATTTTCAACTATGAAGAAGATCTTTGGCAAAAAATCTAGCAGTTCAAAGTCTGAGGACTTGCCCGCTTCTTCCATTGAGGGGTTGAAGCTTTGCCCGATTCACGTGGGTTACGGCTTTAAGGAGTCCAATGTTATTTTTGGGTACGAGATAGCAACTCCAATTGCCGATCTTGTCTCGCTCAAGAAGAATCACATCTCTAACATCCAGGCAAACCTACAAAACTTGAATCTTTTTATTTATGTAAAGTTTTCATTTCAGCCTTAGGCTTAAAACATTGCCATAATAGGGGTTATAAATATGAAATTGATTTGTGTAGAAACTGATATTGCATGCTATAGGTTTGATTGTTACAGTTTTTTGCTTCGGGTTCGATTAATTGCAACTTTTAGTGTTTTGGTGTGATTTCATGCGATTTTGGCCAAAATTGGGTTCTGCCCGCAGAAATGATGCCGCCAGTGACATAACTGTTATCGACAGTGGCTTCAAACCTTTAAAATGATGGTATATTGCCACCAATTTTAGCGATGTCGCTAGCGACATCATCCATGCCGGTGGTGGTATGGCTGATGTCACCGGCGGCATCACTACCCCCAACGGCGGCATCGGCAGCTTTCCAAGAGCAAAATGACATAGAATTTGAATAACTTAACTAATCCACTCTTTTCTAATTTTACAGCCACATATCCACACCTATATCGGAGGTATGGGAACCATCGGAGAGTGGTAGAAAAACATTGATAAGAAAGACCCGGAGCTCACAGCTACGATCAAAGATATGGGATTCAGGGATTTGGCTCGAACCATGCCTTTGCTGATGCCCAAGCTGTCTCACTCAGCCCTGACTACATTGGTTGAGAAGTGGTCTGAGACTACTCACACCTTCCACTTCCAGATTAGAGAGGTTACTATTACCCCATCCGACAAGGTAGCAATGACGGGGCTACCATGGATGAAGAATGTGATCCACTTTGATGTGTACATAGAGAAGAACCACCTCAGGGGCGGTGGTGAAGTGAGTGATTGAGCTGTTTGGTTTAAAGCCCAAGGTGAGGCGACTTTGTTATGGAGAGCTGTATGAGTATTAGAAGGGGGTCGGAGTGGTCCCCGAGACTGAGAGGGATTCTTGTGTCTGCTCCATCATCATTTCTTTGATGACTGTGCTATTCTTTCTAGTCTCGGGCAGCAAAGTCAACTACGAGTTAAATTCAGCTACTGGGTATGTCAAAACCATCAAGGAAAAGAATTGGCCTAGGGCCATTTTAGTGCAGAAGTACTACAGGCTCGATGTAGGACCTCGATAGAAGGAGAAGGTCATTCGATTAAGTCACTTTTTACTTCAGGTACGCCCCCTTTTTTTGAATATTGCTTTATTATCATGGCTAGCTGTGCTTTTGCCTAATCTTGGCGTGTTGATCTTTTGGACAGATTGGTTGTGAATTGTACAGGTATGGGTCTTCAAAGATCAAATTCGCCCCCTTGTCCAATTCGGTACTATAGTACCACCGGGTTCTCATTTCCTTGCTCGGCGGTGTAGGAGCATTGGTGGGCTCGGTAAGTAACCCACCACATATATGGAGGCGCTGCAGTGCCTACAGATCAGCTCGGTATGCTACTTTGACTTTTTACCCTGTCTTACATTTAACAAACCATTAGTCAACAGGAATATATTTATGAATTTCAATTTCTTACACTTATTTCCTACTTGATTGATTGGCTAGGTTGTTCGGGACCCTTTTGAGGTGTTCAACTGAGCTGATGTTCTCACTGTCCAGTGGGAGGTGGAAGACCACCGATTTATCATAGAGTGCCCCCTAGCCTTGCCCTTGTACTTAGGGGAGAGAGTTCAAGGTTGGAGAGAGCTTATGCCTACTGCTAGACCTGTACCTGTGGATCCTCCTACACGTCTCTGGTGGCCTTCTTTGACTATCACAAGGTAGGCCAATAAGGCCAATTATTTGGATGGGAATGGCTGAGTGGTGCAAAGTGTCGCTGGCCATTATAATGGCCACATACTTCGCTTACTCCCTATGTGCCCCCACATTCGGGACATCGACTCCCTTGATTTTGTAGGAAGAAGAAGGAAGAGGAGCTGAAGAGATAGAGGTATGGTACTGTTGTTGAGGACGATAATTAGGAAGAGAGTGGTGGCAGCGAGGGCCATCTTAAGGGGCATGATGAGGTCGACTAGGATGTTCCGATGGCTCACGAGGGGCATCATTCCTCTGATGTAAGATCACACCCTTTCTTTTTATGATTATATTTATTCCATATGCTTGCATCAAAATAAATACTTATGCCTTGCTTTTTGGATTTTTTAGGTACCCTTCAAGAAGAGAGGCCGGGCTGATGATAGCGGGACATGATATCATGGCATGCCCGAGGGTGTTGACTTCATGGAGGGGCACCTCTCAACTACCTTGGAGACTCAATTCTTATTGATGAACTCAAGAGGCGACTTTTGGACTAGAGAGATAACCTCCAAAAGCCACTCGCTAAACTTCATGCCAGAAAACACTACTTATATAAACCTTGTGCAAACGAATCCATATGACCAACCCCTTATGAATTCCTTTTGATTGCTTTTTGGATTTTTAGCTTTCTCATGTCGAGGTAGAGCGGTTGGTGGGAAATGCTTTTGCTCTTAGGGACACACCTATCTCCCAGACTCTACTTGCTCAGGTATATTCCCTATTATGACATGGTATTAAAACAAAATGCATGTATGGATGATATTAATGATATGAACTATTGATGTCATGATTTGTAAGAGTCTATGGCTCTCACACTATCGGATGCTAGTGAGGCACAACGGAAGTATGAGGAGGAGACGAGCGTGCTCTGGCACCGAGTGAGCGAGCTAGAGACCCACCTGGATGCCACTTTACATGAGAGGAGGAGTAAACATAACATGGATGCCGGGCACAGCTATAGAGTTGCCCC
Source organism: Euphorbia pulcherrima (assembly GCA_947683365.1). Classification (NCBI taxonomy): domain Eukaryota; kingdom Viridiplantae; phylum Streptophyta; class Magnoliopsida; order Malpighiales; family Euphorbiaceae; genus Euphorbia; species Euphorbia pulcherrima. The sequence continues at coordinate 31,527,087 of CANTUS010000001.1, forward strand.
TGCGAGCACTTGGAGCATCCCGAGGATCGAAGAAGATGTTGTTGGCCCTTACCTTCTCAGCAAGGAGGATGTTTCGTCTCACCCGCCCGACGGTGGCAACCAGTTCTAGGCTCACCGGCTGATCCGCTTTCCTTTGCTTTTACCTTTATTTTTATTGGTTTTGGTTTTTGTATGCCTTTGATACATTGGGATCGGATGATTGATTTTGGATTTTGGTTGATTTCGATTTTATTTAGGCTTAGCGTTTGGATATTTGGATGGTTTGTGCCTTCGGGCCTTTGGTGTGAATAAGATTTGAATTTTGTGCTTGCATATCTTCTAGAAATAGATTACAGGGTTTTTACAAGTTGTTTACAGGTTTAAACTTATTAAAATAGATCTGAATTTTGCAAAAAATATATCCATCCCGCTGGCGGCATGACTGATATCGCCCTCTGCATGAGATTCTAACTTACTAAATAATATAGGTAAAAGTGCCTGCAAACCCATACTGCCGGCAACCTGGTCCTTACCGCCGGTAATCTGACTCACACTGCCGGTGGAAGTACTTTGCCAGAAATCCAAATTTGGCCATTTTTTCCAATTCAATCATGGCAAACCACAACCAGCAGCTATAGGGCTTCCTGCACAGCGTGGTAAATGCAGACCAAAAGAAGCTAGAAAAATTTGGGCAACGGGCTCTCTATATGTCACGACATGGCCTGTTAGTCCCGAATTCCTTCGCGCGGCATTGGATTTTTAGGATCGGATGGACCATTTATTCTAATTTTCTTCATTTGAGCTATACCCCTTACTTAAAGAGTTTCATGCCACATTAGGGTTCCATACCCCAAGCACGAGCCCCTAGCAATCCCGAAGTTTCATTTTGGCAAGGATGGCATGCCCAGAGGGTTATGGAATTTTGATTCTACAGACCCATTTCTTTCTGGATTGCTTGACAAACCTGGATTTCAACTCAGTTCAGTTTTAGAGGGGTGCCACGGGTTGCCTAGATCTTATCTTGCTTGGTCGTCCATGGTGGCACTATTACTTATGGCGGAGTTTATGTGCAGAGTGGGCCCAATTGCTCCATTCAGGCTATCCTATATCGATAGGGGCTTCTCCCATATCTGTGGGACTAGTCGAGATCCTGCTCAATATAGATGTTGCTTCTATCGACCTGACTTTTATCAGTGACCATCTTATACTACTGCGGGTATTTATTTTCCCATTTTTCAAATTATCACCTCTTTTTACCCTTATCTAAAATTGGCTTACACGTATGCCTGATGGAGAAACTAAAGCTGAAGGAGGCACCAAGGGGAACCTAAAGAAGTACCTACCCGAGAGGGGCTCATGTGAGATAATTTTGATCAGTTGACATTCGACAGTTGGATGCTTATTTTGAGGGGGTATATAGATTCATAGATCCAGTGGGTTAACCCATGGTGGAGGATCCGAGATGTGTAGAGTCTTGGGGATCATGCATTCACCTGATAGGTTTGGAGAGGTCCTCATTCTACACCCCTTACCGGCTGTGCCATCAGTACGGCAAGCGACAGAGAGTCTTGATCAAGCTACCGTATAACCAAATCAGTGTTTACAAAGCCAAATAGGTGAACCATATCCGAGAGAAGTGGACCAGGGATGCTATATTCAAGACTCTGGACTACAACCATGTGTAGACCATTGAGACTGATATACACTATGGAGGATGGCTTGCTGAGATTAGACATATAATAACCCGATCCGAGCGATCTTGGGCCAGGTTTGAGGGAGAGCGAGCAGAGCAGGGACACGAGCCCTTTTCTACTTCCACCTTGTGAGGATTTCTTGATATTATGACAAGGATGCGGTGAGTTTGGCTTGAGACGCGCTTTCTTTTAGTTCTAACTTTTGCATAGGCTAGTCTGGGTGACAGACCTATCAAACGTTATTTATTATATGTCTTTTATTTGGTTCTAATTTTTGCATAGACTGCCCCCTTGGGGTTTTCAATCTATCGAACCTTATCTTAATTTTTCCTTTCGGATTTTCAATCCAGCAGACTTATTCTGACTTTTGCATAGTCCTTGCTCTTTTCAATCTATCAGAATTATTTTTCTTTGTTGCGCATTTTATTTGGAATAATGTGAATTCTACATTAGGCTCACTTGAGCTATTTTGACCAAATGGATACAAAATTCACATAAACATAAGCATTCAGAATTTAACAAAAGAGATACTTTCATTGATTGAAGTAAAACAAAGTACATGATGTTTGGTTAACATTTCCATTGATTTAACTCCCGGTGCTAACTAGCCTAGATCGATTTTCTAGAAGGCCCTCTATCTTCGCTTACTTACCCTAATTTTGTCCTAGATCGCCGTTTTCGGGTTTTTGATCTAGCGAGCTTGACTCATCCCCTAATATTTGCACAACTAATTTACATAATACCGACCATTGGGTGTCCCCCTAATTTTTACCCAATCGGTAAAACACCGAAAGGTGGGTGATTTGTTTCATCTATTTTTTGTGTGCTACTTTTTTTGATTTATTTCTATTGAATTAGATGTCATAATGCTTAAGCAACTCCTAGTTTACGGGGTTCACAAACTCGTTCCTGTCCATATCCACTAAGCATCTTCTTTATCACATACGGTCCTTCCTAGTTCGGCCTGAATTTGCCCCGTGCATCCATGGTGAAAGGTTTAAACTGCTTAAGGACCAGATCACCAGCTTTCAGGGGGAGCTTTTGGTGCCTTATTCGACTATTATAGGGTTGATCCATGCGCTGCTGGAACATCTAGAGATTATCTAAGGCCCTTAACCTCTGTTCATCCATCATATTTAGCTGTTCGAACCTTGCCTGGGTCCATTAAGATTCTTTCACCTTAGCCTCTGATCCTACTCTTAGTGAGGTAACCTGAGTCTTAACTAGCAAACCTACTTCCATTCCGTAGACTAGGGAGAACATTGTTTGTCCGATCAGGGAACGGATGCTTATGCAATATCCCCAAATAGCAAAAGGTAGCTTATCTACCCAATCCCTCTAACTGACTATCATCTTAGAAATGATCTTCTTTACTGATTTATTAGCTGCCTCAACATCATTATTCTCTTATGATCTGTATGGAGAAGATCTATGGTGCTGAATCCTGTATTTCTCAATCAGATCGGAGGTTGCCTCTTGAAACTATACCCCATTATCTGAGACTATGTGATGCAGAAGTCCATACCAAGTGAAGATATGCTTCTCTATGAACTTGGCCATCTTCTTGGTGGTGACATTGGTGTAGGATTCGGCCTCTACCCATTTCGAGTAGTAATCCACTGCTACCATGATGAACCTGTACCCGTTTGTTAATGAGGGATGAATTTCACCAATTATGTTTATCCCCCACACCGAGAATGGCCAAGGAGTAGATAAATGATGGAGCTCGATGGGTGGTAGATGTTGCATATCCCCATAAAGCTAGCATTGGTGGCATCTTTTGACTTGGGCGATACAATCGACCATTAGGGTGAGCCAAAAATCTCCCAACCACTAAATTTTCTTTGCAAGAGCGAGACCATTCATATGAGGGACACAATCACCGGCATGGACCTGATCAATGACTTTTTGAGCCTCTGATTTAGTTAAGAAATGAAGTAACAAACTGTCACTGGTGCGCTTGAATAGATCATTATTGATAATCTAGCACTAGACAGCGAGCCGCCTGAGGGTGGTGTGGTCCAAGTGAGAGGAATTTGGGGGATATTGGCCGATTTGTAAGAATAGGACAATGTCAAAATACCAACAAGGTTCAGTGGAGATGGAGAGGACCTGGTGAATCGGTTGAGCATGGTAGGGGAGCTTAGTTGACAATAGAATCAAAGGGCGGATAGGCTACTATTGGGTTACTTCCTATAAGGAGGCTAAGGTGGCAAGAGAGTCAGACATTTGATTTTCATCCCGGGGGATGTGGCGATATAAGCATGAGGTGAATTTCTTAGATAAGCCGCAGACTGCCTTAATATAAGGGCAGAGAGATTCTTCTTTGATTTCTAAATCCTTGATAACCTAATAGATTATTAGAGCCAAATCATCGATTATAAATACCATACGGGCCCCGACCTGGAGGAGGGTATCAAGCTCGAATATACATGCTTCATACTCAGTGCCATTGTTAGTGATAGTGAATTCCAAGTGTTTGGACAATGAGATGATTTTGTTATTTGGTGTGACTATATTAAATCTTAGGCCTGCTCCCCATCAGTTCATAGCACCGTCGAAGTACATAGTCCACACGTGCTCGAGGATTTTGATGGAGTCAAGCTGCTCATAGGGAAACTCCAAGTTTTCAACATAATCAGAGTCAAAAGGTTAGTTAGCTAGAAATTCTGCCACTCCTCGACCCTTAACTTTCTTCATCACATACTCGATGTCAAACTCGAATAGGAGAAGTGACCATCGGGACAGTTTACCGGCTAGAGTGAGGGATTAATAAAGATACTTCTTGGGATCAATCTTAGCCATGGCTTGGACTCGGCAGGATTAGAAATAATGGCATAACTTCTTAGTGAGCTAAACCATAGCGGTGCAAGTCTTCTCCACAATCAAATACCAGGTTTCGTAATCCAACAAATGCTTACTCAAGTAGTAGATCACGTGCTCCCGCTTATCATCATGTTCTTGGACAAGCATTGCCCCTATAGAAGATTCTTTAATAGCCAGATACAAGATCAAAGGTTTCCCAGGGATGGGGGGTTTCAAAAGAGGTAGGTCAACAAGATAAGCTTTGATCTTGTCAAATTCCACTTGGCATTAATCATTCCATTCCACTGGTTGTTACTTTCTCAATAGTTTAAAGATGGGTTTGCACCTGGTAGTGAGGCGGGCAATAAACTGACAGATATACTGTAAGGACCACAAGAATGACCTCACTTCTTTCTCTGTCTTAGGAGGAGGCATATCCTTGATGGCTTTGGCTTTATCAGGATCCATCTCAATTCCTTTCTAACTAACCATATGTCCCAGCAACTTGCCTGAAGTAACCCCAAACACGCACTTCTTCGAATTCAGGCAGAGATTATATTTCTCAATATGAGTCATGAATCTATCAAGAATAGCAGGGTGCTCTTCTCGGGTGAAAGACTTTACCATCATGTCGTACACATACACCTCCCTCTCCTTAGAGATCATGTCCTATAGTAGAGCAATTATGGTTCGCTGATAAGTGGCCCCTACATTCTTTACCCTAAACGGCATTACTTTTTAGCAATAAACCCCTCATTTGGTACTAAACGTTGTTTTGACCTTCTCGATGATATCCACTAAAATCTAATTATAACCTGAGAATCCATCCATAAATCAGTATATAGTGGCCCTAGTTGTACTGTCAATCAGGACATCTATATGAGGGAGTGGAAAATATTCCCAGGGTGAAGCCTTGTTGAGATCTCAAAACTCAACACAAACTCAGACCCTACCATCTTTCTCCAAAATTGAAACTATGTTGGACATCCAAGTCGGGTATTCTGTGACTTCGACGAATCGAGCTTCAATCAACCTTGAAACCTATGCCTTAATGTAATCTGCCCATTCCAGTCTGAGCAGATGGAGCTTCTGCTTGGTAGGTCTGAAATTAGGATCAGTTGGAATTCTGTGCTCGGCATTTTGATGATCAACCCCAGGCATATCTTTATATGACCAGGCAAAAGCGTTAACTTGATCTTTAAGTACTTTTATTATCTCACTTTTTTTTCCTTAAGAGTTAAATCATTGGAAATGGTTACCATTTTAGGATTATCATCAGTACTTAGGTTTATTTCACTTAGAGATGTATCGGCAATGATAAAAATGTTATGCATATTATTATGTGAATGCATAGATCCATCAGGAAAAACATCAAATAAGTAAGCAAAATGAGAGTCCTTCATTGCATTAAAAGCCTTGTAGGCAACATTGTTTGCATAAAAAACATCAGAAATATTGAAAATTTCATCATCCATTTCCTCCTCCATAGGTATAGGGGCTTCACAAGTGGTAGCAGTAATAGGAGGAGAATCCTCTGTAGTGTTCATCAGGATGGCATCTAGTTCATGTTCTAGAGCTGCTTTCTGGTTAGCGGTGAGGGATGGTTCCCCGGATAGGTTGGCTTTCTTGCCTATGGCCCTAGCGAGCTTCCTTACAATCTCTATAATGGCATCTTCTTCCCCGGTTCTCTCACCCCTCTAACCTTTCTTTATCAGAAATTCCATAGCCCCGATCGTGGTGGCCATATCATCTTCAATCTCTGGATCAAAAGAGTCTTCATTGCTTCCCCCACACTCATTCTTAGGATACATCTTAGCCTTCCCCTTAGCCTTATCAAAAATCACATTCATAGGTGTGATAGGCTCAATGGGTTCGGGTTCAGCAGAGATAACCATGTAGCCAACTTCCAAGTCATAGACATCCTTGAAGATCTCAAAACTGGACCACATTTTTCCATCATGCTCAACAGGTTCAAGATCTCCCTTCTAAGGCCTTTTGCCCTGAATCTCATAAATGGTCACCATGCGACAATAATAGAAAGGAACATGGCGATATGCTTTTCTAGTCTAATGCCCCAACCCAACCTTGCAGACTAGCACCTTCGGCTCTAAGACTTCTATAATTCCCTGCTTGTACATCCCACTTCCTCTACCATGCTTATACCCAGATTTCTTCATTAGCTTTCCCATACCGGAGTAGATATAATTGTGCTAAATAAGAGGTGGTTTCTTAGTCTTAATAACCACAGTAATTCGAAGACCTTCCTCAAATTTAGCCTCGACTTCCATAACAGCCACAACGGAAGTGGGTCGGCCTTGATAGTTACCAATTTGTCCTTATGAATTAGCTTCATTTTTTGTTGGAGAGTGGAAGGAAATGCGCCCAAGGCATGGAGCTCTGGTTGACCCCAACAACAGAGAGTAAGTAATAGGAATGTCAAGCATAGTAAACCGCAATGTGCTCATAACACCTTCAGCAGTGACTTACACCTCAAAGGCTCTAATTATGCTACATTTTGAATCATTATAATATCTGATAATAGTGATGGATTTCTCAAGCTTTTCTTCTGATAGTCCAAAATTAGGAAGGACTTTTAGGGGGCACAAATTTAGGGCAAAACCGTTATCTACCATGACACAGGGGATAACCTAGTCCAGGATCTAAATATGAATGAACAAGGCCCTATTATGATCCCTACCCTCAAGCGAAAGATTAAAGCGGTCAACCCTGGTACATATCTCAATAACCGAAGTGGTCAGAGTAGCTTTCAAATCAAGCAATTGCTTAATCAATCCTCTATAATGCCTGTTAAAATCAATTACCAAATGGCATATACTGTAATGAGCTTGGGTGCTTTCTAGTTGAGTAATGAGAGAGTCAACCTTGAGACTGTTCGGAGCAGGCGGAGGTAGAGAAGGAGGCCTCGCAGTGGTGCCTATTCTCTTCTAAATTAAGTCCTTATCTAGATGGAGATGATGATCCTTGGGTTTGTATACATGGCCGCTTCGAGTAATGTTGAGAACATTATTGATTAAGATACTTCAAGTGGCTCGTGTTTTAAATAGATACGGCGGTTTGTCAGAGTCTGAATCTTGGTCTTGCAACTCATACTCATCCATATTGAAAGGCTCATTTTGATCAACCCTGAATAATTCATTCAAATTCTCATTGGTAGGTGAATCAACCCTAAACAGCTCGGTGCTTACAGCCTTGGCTTCTTCGACTACCTCCTCTGCTTCATTGGAATAGTCATCCTTCGAAACAAAGGAATCAACGTTGAATAACGGCTTTTTCTCAACTTTCATCCTCTTAGCCATGAATGGCTGAGTACTGCGGCTCTCTTTCTTAGACGGATTTGGGTCAACTTCCATTCCATAGACTGAATTAACTCCCGGATTGGCTTGATTGATCAAATAAAAAACTGCGTTAGACGGGAGACCAGAACCGATGACTAGAACAGAGTTACCACTTCCCGACTCTCAAATAAGGAGATTAAAGGTTGTGGCTTTAGGCAAGTCAGACTTGATCACTCCTACCTTGCTCCCAAAATTTGGTAGAGGGTTGTTTATGGTGCTAGGGGTTTTATCAGGTTCAGCAATCTTTCCTTCAATAACTAGATGCTGAATAGCCAAGAGCAGGGCCTTGCAATTGTTGGTTTGGTGTCCCACCTGAATGTGGTAATTTAGAAATTGTTTTTTTCTTTAGGTTTAGGTGGTGTGCACTCTTGAATGGACTGGATGAAACCTACTTCCCTCAAACGCTTAAAAATGACCCGAAGAGGCAACTTGTATGGATTAGCTAAAATGAAAGGAGGACGAGACGGCTAAACTGTAGCAACTATCGGTAGGGCTTGAGGGATTAACATGGATGTATTAGGGGTTTGAGAAACTACCTAAACTATAGCCGGGGCTTTGGACTTAGTAGGTGCCGGAGCTGAGGGTTGAGTATCATTATTCTTTCTAAACCAAGGTTTCCACACCTTTTCTGCCTTTTTGCGCTCTTCCTTGCCCTTAATTTTCTTGGCTTTTTCAAATACAGCTTTATAAGAAAGGAATGGGTCAGTTACCATTTCTTCATGGAATAGGGGAAGAGATCCCTGTAGGATTTTCATAATCATCTCCTCGAGACTTAGTTTAGATTTCAACAGAACCTGGGTCGACATCCATCGGTTAAAATATTGCTTAAAGGTTTTATTGGGCATTTGGCGAACTCCCTTGAGGTGTTGTAGAGTTGTTTCCATTATAGTATTGAAAGCATAATGCACTTTTAGAGCTTCAGAAAGAAGTTTCCAATCAGTGACAATGTGCTGGGGCAAAGTATGATACCATTCAACAGTAGGGCCCCGAACGGAATAAGGAAACATTTCAGCAAGCACTTTATCACTTAATTTCTTTACAAGCATAACTCTTTCATACATAATAATATGGGAAGTAGGTGCACTAGAACCATCATAATAGGCCATATTCGGTATAGTAAAATTATCAAGGACCCAATCTTCATTCCTCTCGGGTTCCTTGGCAGCTATAAGACTATTGATGAAGGCTTGAATTTCTATTTTCACGCTTGGAGGCTGCGTGGCCTGGCTGTTGGTCTGAGAGGTCATCATCTGGGGAATAAAAGTAGCTACTTTAGGTGTGACACCTAAAGGCTATGTGACCTGGTCATTGACTGGCGGAGATGGTGAAGGATGGCGGACCACCTGGCTGTTAAAAGGATTCTAGGGATAGGCAGTACCCTTGGAAGTTACGATAAACTATGGAGGAGTAAAAGATGGCAAAGGTTGGACTAGCCTACTAGAAGAAGCTGAAAACTGATGAGTGAATATTGGAGGAACCGAGCTCTTAGCAAAGGGTCTTAGATTAAAAGGAACCATCGACAGAATTTTTGAGGTTCGTAGGAAAGCAGAAGTTTGGCCGAACTAAAATAGGCTTGCTATGGGCTGAGTCGAGGGAGTTGGTTAAAAAACCGATGCGATGGGTCTTGTCCCTACTGGACCGGCCAACATTTTTGTTGAACTATTCTGGGCTAGCATGTCAGACTCAGACATTTAGTCGGACTTCCTATCTTTGAGGGCTTGCTTAACAACTGCTTGGACGGTGTATTGGACGGAGGCTTGGAATGCATTTGAATTCATGAACTGAGCCATAGCACTGGCAAAATTGAAACCCAGAGGGGGCTAAGATGCTGCTCTCGAGGTGTGAGTAGGGCTGACTTACACCTCAGGCGGAGGTTGGTTTCCATCATTGCTCGTAAAAGATATAGCTGACTGAACGAAATCTTGACCCAACTGAACCTGATCTGAATCTGACTCCTTACTAGAATTGGTATACGGAACCCCCTCAACTTTGGTGGTGACAACTGGGGTGAGAGAATGAAGAATCAGATGATGATCTGGCCTTTTCCAAACCGAGGTGCGACGATAATTCCGCCTCCTCCTAGATAAAATGGTAGGCAGTGGATCAGATCATGCATGGATTGTGTGATTCCATAGATGGGTTGAATGGTCTTTATTTAATAACTGATGCATGGTATGTATGGCTGCATGTAGATGTGGTTAGAGATGATGCGGCAGCTTATCCCTCCAACATCTATAGGACGTTTCTACCTATCGTCATGTGTAGTGATATATCGTGACTCAATAGGGTACAAAAGAAGTCGTACGGATGTTGCTAAACCTCTTCCATGAATGGAGATCGGTAAAGGTAAGTTAATTTTGGCTCTTGAAGCCAATACATGGGGGATGCATGAGCACGTTGCATATAGCACACAAAGCGCCCCTCTTCTAACCTTATGACTCCCGCGTAACGCCTTTTTGGAAAGATTGGGGTTAGCCTCTTCACCAGAAATGGTTAAAGAAGTTCATCCCAATTTATTTTCATTATTTTCATAGTCCTAAAGGATTGAAGTGCTAAGGCTTTTCTAGCGTGGCTTTGGTATGGTTGTTGATGTAGAAGGTTCTCATTTACCGTGATTCCATGTTACTGAACCACTCCCCAAATAGGTACGATCACAGGAGTTAATGTGTTGGTCAAAATGAGTGATCCACTCGCTAGGCATCCTCAATTCCAAATAGGGCATGAGTGATAGTTTTCGAGCTTCTCGGGTAAAAATGCACCTAAAAATTACCGAACTATCTACAACGTAAGGATAAAATGTCATGAAAAAGAATGAAGTTTTAATTTGGCCAATGATTTGAATGCATCATCAAAATCCTTTAAACTTATTGAATTTTTTTTTAAGTTCAAGTTTAAAGAGATAAATCCCCAGCAAAGTCACCACTGTGAGCGGACGACCTTTTTCCCGTAAGGACCGCATGAGATGCGTACCACGAGGCAAAACAACGAGCCCTATGAGGTGAGCTAAGGGATTGACCCTCACTTTAGCATGATAAAAAAATTGATAAAATTGATGTTATTGTTGAACTTAAGTCCGATTTGCATGATAAGGGATATGAGACTTAAAATTTCTTATTTTTAAATAGAGTCGCCACCCGGTTAAGCTCCATCGGGATTTTGGGTACAATATCCCCACCGGGTGGTTAGACCATACCATAAAACAGAGATTCCAAGTTCGGATGATGTTATCTATTTTTCATTAGGCCAAGTAAAAAGATTTCATTCTTTCTTAATCGGTTTTAATCCACCCTATTTATTATGTTTTCGATTTATATGTTGTTTTCGCATTTATCAAGCATTCAAAGTGGTAACTTAATAATTATTATAGTTATCCAAAACAATAAATGCGGAAAACAAAATAATAATTACATGGCTTTCCAAATCCTATACATTTTTCCATACGATAAGTAAAATTCCCCAAGCCCTAGCATTCATCTAACCTAAAATCTACCTGCACAAAACGGTTAGCACAAGTACAACATATTGTACGGGGTATATCACGTAACGTGCATAGTTAGTAAACCAAACAAGACCCGAGTTAGCATGAACATGACACATTTTATTTAGAATTTATGAAGCCTTGTTTGATGACTAGAATGCTCAAAATCTACTTAAAATTTTGAGTTGGGGGAGAGTGAAACCCCTGAAATGGCTGGAAAATGCTTCTTATATAGGCTAAAATTTGTTAAAAATTGCCTTGGATCAATTACCTAATAGATATCGAGCAAAAAGGCACCCAGCTGTTCTGCAACTGAAAGCCATGATGCCGGCGGCACGGATGATACCACCGACAGCATCAGCGAGGCTGTCGGTGGCCTCGCTCTTCTGACAGGTCTGAAAAGCTTGCACGATTTAAGCCCAAAATCTGGAAAAGGGAGAGGAAATCCAGCAAAAGGTGATTTTGATAGAAAAACTAATATATTGGGGGTGTATTTTGTACTTTTAATGGGTATTTTCCACTAAATTAGTTTTTGGGTAAAAATCATCGATCTAAGCTACCACCAAACGCGTTACCGGATATGCTGAACTGAATTTTTCCAAAAATAAAATTCATAGAGAATTTTATATCGGTAGTAAAAATTCCAAAAAGGATTTTTATTATGAGGAATAAATCGGGCATATATCATCATCGTCTCACGAGAGAGATTGTAAAATCCTGTGCTTATAGTGCCCCTAGGGTTCTTGATGAAAGGGGTATGCCCCTCAAGTGATTCCTTGGCTGGGGAGTGAAGTAATTCCTCAGCTAGTGAAGCCTTTCCTAGTAAGATTCGTTTGCTAGGGAAGAACTCCTATGCTAGGATGGACCTATACAAATGTTTTCCCTATTACTGATCAATTCAAAAATGGCTTACCTTGATTCTTGACTGACTTTTATGTAAATAAAAATATTTTTGCCCCTTTAAACAAGGATCAAGGTGAGCTAGGGGCTTGCACTAAATATAACTGAAATTCAGGGCTGAGGAAGAGTGGGGTTGGCCCTGAACTCGGACTGGATGAATTTCTGGTGATTTTTAAAATACTAGTTCAAAATCTGCCCCTAGGATTGCAAGTGAGGCATGTACAGATAGGCTGGGACCCGTACAAGTGGGGTGGGACCCTTACGGGTCCCCGATAGGGGTTTTAAATGTTGATAATACTCCTCATATCCCGCCTCATACAAAATCTTCCTTTTTAGTATTTTCTGGCGATTTTCTCTTTACAATTGATCAAAATGTACAAATAGATCCCAAAGACTGGTCGTTTCTCCCTTAGACTCGAGGATTTGCCCCAGGTGGGTGATTCAGGGCTTTGAGAATGCCCAGTTTCCATTGGGCATGCCTTTTGTAAAGGAGACTCGTGTATGGGGCTCACTCCTGTCTTTGAAGTGCCCCTAATCCCTTCTCCTGATACTCATGCTTCCAAAGTTCAGGTAATTTTACTTTATTCTCCATTTTCCATTTTTGAATTCTTTGAAAATTTCTCAAAAATTGGCATGAATTAGGGTGTTTTAGAACTTGGAATAGAGCCTGATGCATGTAACTTTAGTCTAGGATGCTTTTAGGATAGTTTTGGATGTGCTTTGGTTAAGATTTTATGAATGTGAGTTTTTAAGAGGTTTGTCCACAGAGGGACTGCTTACAGGGGACTCCTATAGGTGAGAGGGGATCCGTACGGGTCCCATTTTTCACAGAGGTACACCTTGTGGACTAGTATGGGTGGGGTGGACCTGTATGGGTCCTTCTTCTTAGGATAGAATGTTTGAAACTTGTAGTTCGGCAATCCTTTTTTGATTTTCAACCTATCCATTGTATTCTAACCTTTTTGAGTTGTAATCATGTCTTTGTAGTTTTAGTACAAGATAGTGGGAGCCCTGAGCTTCCGTAAGAAATGGTACAAGGAGATCCATACTATGGGGGTTACCGAGTTACTGGCATGCATTGATTCCTTTGGCTTTAGTGATATTATTGGGGCCATTCCTTAGGCTCCAAAGAAACTGGCCCTAGGGGCCATTTTAGCCTTAGTAGAGAGATGGTCGGAGATGACCCATACCTTCCATCTACTAATTAGGGAGGTCACTGTCACCCGCTCTGATGTGTGCACCGCATAAGGATTAGAGTGGAGAGGCGATATTGTCCACTTTGATATTTATGTCGATCGGTGGCATTCCTAGGCTTACATGCTAGATTACTTGGGCTTTATCCGGGTGAGATGAACAAGCTTAAGTACAGGAACCTGCATGCTTATTAGATCAGGCAGCAGAGTCCTATTGCAGCTGATAGGAGGGATGAGTACACCTGGTCCTTCCTGTTGATGTTCCTTACCACCATCTTCTTTTCGGTCTATTCTAGCAACCTCAACTATGGTTAGCTCTCCGTTGTGGAGGACCTACTGCTATGCCCTACAAGAACTGGTGTCGGGCCATTCTAGTACAACTATATTATAGATTAGATGTCAGAGTCCAGGGTGAGCAGTTTGAGCTCAAGATCTGCCACCTGATAATACTGGTAAAACCTGAACCACTCTGTTGTGCTTTAACCCTTCATTCAAATTGTGATGCGATTAATCCTTATTTTGTTTTGTAGATTTGGGCCTTTGAGCACCAGTTCATGCCCAGTTCGGGTTTGCCCATGCAGCCTGAGACACCATATATCATTTCCAAATGGATGGGGCTCTGGCAGGGCCAATCCTTGACTATAGCATAGTACAAAGAGTTCTTACATCAATTGTGCTCAGATCGGGTAAACTTCTTACTTACTAAACCTACATTTTACATTTCAACAAACCATTAGTAGAAACTGTATTTATGAGGTTTTGATACTCACAGTGCATTTATTTTGTGTAGGTTATCTGAGACCTATGGGAGAGATTGGATATATAAGGGGCTATTGAGTGGATGCGTGCTAGCGTGGATGACCGACACTTTATCTTGGAGTCACCACTCTCTTACGAGTGGTATTTTGACGAGTGGGTCCGAGGGTGGAGGACCAGCGCCATGGTAGAGAGACTGATTCCTCCCTGATCCTAGCAGGCATCTTCTGGCCTTATCTCATACTGGGGACCGACCAGGGGCTATACTTATTAAGTGAGGGGGCGTGCGTGCTATCTGTAGAGGGCTCCTATGCTGAGTTTATTGATTCCTCACTTCTTCCTCCTTACGAGAGGATTCACCATGAGGATGAGCTCCTTGAGTTTCAATGGAGTGATAGTGAGGATGACGATGATGACAATGATGAGGAGGGTGGACCAAGGGGCGACTGCGGGGGTCCATCCATAGTTCAGGGCATCGGGGGCTCGGCTAGGTCTGCTACCCTTCTTCTTAGGTATACTTCTGACGTAGTCTCTATGAATATCTTACTATTTCCTAAATTGATTGTGGTCCTGAATATGATCCTTTATTGATACAGCCTTTCACTTTTATATGAAAGAGGCCTGCTGCTGCTGCTGCCCCTGAGCCGTCGATAAAGTTATCTCACACTTTCGGGTCTCTGAGGGAAGGAGTCCTTTGAGCTGAGTTGGATACTTTCTTTCAGCTCCTCGATCATTCAGGGAAGTGAGCTATCAAGGAGGTCATGGAGTTGGTCTAGCCTATCAGTTTCACTCCTTCCATCTCTACTCATGTAAGGAATTGTCTACTTTTAATCTTGTCCATTATAGTGATTGCTTAGACTACCCTATCCTGATGTGACCTTTTCCTTTTAGGTGACCATCCTTGAGGCCAAGAGGATTTCCATGGGCTATTTCTTCATATGGGATCTGCTATTGACCCAGGATGCGCTGGCTTCGATAAGTTTCTTTTACTTACAAAATTTAACAAACTATGTATGATGCATGCTATGACATTTATATATGTGTCCTGATCTTATGGTTTCTATTACAGACTACATTGGCCATGAAGCGCAGCAGGTCTGCCTAGGATTTGGATGCTTCAAATGAGAGAGCCAGATTTTTGGAGGAGCAACTGCGGGCAACCACTGCTGAGGCTAATCAGGCTAGGGCAGATACTGCTCGGGTGAGGGCCGAGATAAAGACATTGAGGGGCAAGCCGGCGAGGATGACTGAGGTTAGGGAGATGCTAGATCCTTCTGATTATAAGTCCGAGGATGATCTTTCTGTATACCGTGTGACTCAGAGGGGTGGAGATTAGCATGTTAAGGGAGCTAATGCTGCTAGGGCTAGCGTAGGGACATCGGAGCTGGGCCCTGTGTGGCTTGTTTTAGATGTAAACTTTGGATTGATACTTTTGAGACTTAACTTTTATGCATGCAGATTTTTCTCGAACCGAGACCATTGATTATTGATGTTTTGCAAATCCATATTACTTCTATCCAGTGATTTCATAGTGAGGGGACCGAGTGATGTTCTAACTTTTGCATAGGTCATTCGATGTGAGGTGACCTATCGAACATTTATTTTTCTTTCTTTTTGTCCTAACTTTTTCTTGAGTTGTCCTTGAAGGCTCAGTCTAGCGGACTTTTCTTTTTAGCTTTAACTTTCGCCTAGACCGCCCTTTCGAGTTTTCAACCTAGGAAGCTTTTTCTTTATTCTTCACCTTAATTTTTGCTGGGACCACCCTCTCAGGTTTCAATACCACATGCTTTTTATTTTCCTTTTGTTTCATCTTAGCTTTTGCCTAGAATGCCCTCTCGGGTTTTCAATCCAGCAGACTGTCTTAATTTTTGCCTGAATTGTCCTTGACGGCCCAATCTAGTAGACTTTTTCTAAATTTTTCATATGCCTAATTTTTTTTGTACCTTTATCTCTGTTGGATTACATGTGAAAGGAATAATAATGGTGCATAACGTGTAGAGAAAAATTAATGTTCACACACGTGCGATTATTTCACCTAAAGACATGCATGCATTCATAAGACCAAGATTCTTAGCAAAATCATAACATGTTCATTGATGAGATTAGTTTGAGTACATAGGCAATGGTAACAATTTCCAATGGTTAACCCCTACTACCTACTAGTATTTTACAGATTTTTAAGAAGGCTACTGACATTTTTCTCTCGATGCCCTAACTTTTGCCTAAACCACCCTTTTTAGGTTTTCAGCTTAGCTGGCTTTATTTGCATTGGTGCCCTAATTTTTGCCTGACCGATTTGTGAAATACTGACCAGCGGGCTGCACCCTAATTTTTGCCCGAGCAGTATAGGACCACTCATCAGGTGATTCATTCTTTATTTCTTTTATTCATTGTGCTACTTTTTTTGTGATTTAATTCTTTTGACCTATACATAATAATTCTTAAGCCTATCTTGATTTATTGGGTTCACAAACTCATTTCCATCCGTATCCATAAGCTTGATTCCTCATTTGTAAAGGACTTTCTTTAATACAAATGGCCCTTCCCAATTAGGCATGAACTTGCTCCTAGCTTTAGCGTTGTCCTGGTAGCAACTTGAGAACTAGATCACCTACTTTGAGAGTTTTTTTTGGGTATCTAACT
Organism: Euphorbia pulcherrima; assembly: GCA_947683365.1. NCBI lineage: Eukaryota > Viridiplantae > Streptophyta > Magnoliopsida > Malpighiales > Euphorbiaceae > Euphorbia > Euphorbia pulcherrima. The sequence continues at coordinate 31,543,891 of CANTUS010000001.1, forward strand.
CTATTTTTGTAACCTCTAGCCATACACCGCTGGTACATCTGAGCTCCTTTCATATATTGCATTTAACTGCTTGTACCTGGCCCTTTCCCAATCTGACTCTTTTAACTAAGCTTCAAGTGCTACTCTTAGAGATCTTATTTCTGTTTCAACTGGTAACACAGCTTCCATTCCATATACAAAGGAGAATGGTGTCTGATTAGTAGGAGTTCTTATGTTAGTTCTATACCCCCAAATCACAAAAGGAAGTTTATCAGCCCAGTCCTTGTAGGTGGTTCCTATTTTGGAAAAAATCTTCTTGATTTGTTAATGATCAGCTTCCCTTTAGAGCTTCTGAAGGATTTTGGGCATCTTTTGTGACCCAATATGTGCTTTCTATTTTTCATGACCAGAACAAGCCTGCTATTGATGCTCTTATGAATCTTCTTGGTCTTCTTTCTTGGCGACGTGTACCTTTGTACGTTTTTCCCCCTTTGTGAAGAAAGATAGACTAAGACTTATTGTTATCATATTTGCTAAGCACATTTATTATCTCTCTTTTATTCGGTGATAGGTTTTAACAAGTGGACATTTATACCATTGCGATATACTTAAAGTTAACTTCATTAATGAATATGAACACATTTTAAGAATGTTATTGTTATGAGTGCATGGTGTAATTAGAATGGAATACTTGAGGGAAATGTGAATGAGAGATGCATCAATTAATTCATAATATGCTAAAAGTATACATGTTACAACTTATCCATGATATGCCTTATAAGTGATATTGTTTGCATCAAAAATATTTGCAACATTAAAAATTACATCATTTGAATCATCATCCATAGGTGGAGGGCCTTGTTGATTGGCTTTGGCAATACTGACAGCTAAACAGGTAGCTCCGGTGTACAGGTTTGCATGCGCTTCTTCGGCCACTGCTCTTGCTAAATTTTTAACTGCCATGCTAATGGGATTTCCCTTCTCACTTCCCTTCCAATCCTTCCTTATAAGTACTACTAGTGCCTTGGTGATGGACTTGATTAATTCCTTCATTTCATCTTCTTCAACATCCCCACATACTTCTACAAAAATAGAGGTTTTAATCTTATAGCCTTTCTTAAAATCATATACATCACTGAAGATCTCAAAACTAGGGACCCTTTTGCCCCTTACCTCAACAGGTTCTTCCTCACTTATGAATATCTTTTGCTTGACCTCAGTCCCTATCATGAGGCAGGACTGGGGTTTAGACTTCTTAGCACCCAAGCGATTCTCTAAACCAAGTCTGAATGGCCATAGAAGAGGCAAAATGGTTTCCTGCATTCCCTGCAGATTCTTTCTGAGCCCCTTACTTTTCACATAACCCTGCTTCATCATGATATTTTTGATTTTAAGCGATATATACCTCCTAATCAAAAACTTTATACCCTAGTGAGCTACAACCACCCAAAATTTTTTCTTCGACCACCATAGCTGCTATAATAGATGGTTCATCCGCTACAATGGTCACTAGCTTGCCATTGTGGATGAGCTTAACTTTTTGATTGACTGTGGAAGGGACGGCTCCTAATCCATAGAGCCAAGGTCAACCCAACAATAATGAGTAGGCAACGGGATTATCGAGGATAGTGAGTAAGACTTTAGACTTTACTCCTCCAACTGTGACTTCAGCTTCAAACACCCCAAAGACACTTATGTTCATATCATCATATGCCCTTATAATAGTATTAGACTTTTCTGACAAGGATTCATCCAGCCCTAGGTGAGGAAGGATCTTAGCAGGGCAAAGATTATGGGCAAAACCATCATCCACCATAACACATGGGATAGAACAATCAAAGATTTGTGCTTTAATGAAAAGTGCTTTGTTATGCTTATTCCCTTTAGCCGGGAGGTCTGACGAATAAAACTAAATAGGTTCAACCTGACTAGGAGGAGATCCCCTATTTGCTGAAAACACTTCAACCAAAGTAGAAGATGGTGTAGCCTCCTTGCTTAACAACTTTTCTATCAGGCCCTTGTGATGATCTTCAGAGTCAATGAGAAGCTGCCAAATGCTGGACTTGGAGGGGGTAACTTGCAACTGCTGGATGAGAAGGGTGACTTTTAAATATTTTGTTCAGTACCAACCAGGGTTTGAGTCTCAATAGCAGGGGTAAAGATTGCACCCTGATTGATATTTGGAATGACTTGGATATCCATATCTCTGCCCCTTCTTTTTTTAGGAGAGGATCAGGAGGAATCCTTCCACTTTGGGTAACATGCAATACTCCAATTTTCATATAACTTCTCCCTTTGAAAGTTTCCACCAACAAGGCTGGCCCTTCGAGCTCATCATTCTCTAATACATAAGCATCGATATCAATTGGTTCTGGTTGAACAACCATAGCTTTCTCATCATGAATTCCTTCTAACTCGAATGCATCAATGTCAATGGGGATCTATTCATCAGGTAAAGACACTACTGAGTGAACCATAGGATTAGCTTGTGAGATCATATTAAAGACATGATAGAAGGGTAATCTTGACTCAATAACTACAACATGTTTCTCAAAATTTGGCAGGGGTTTATTCATGGTGCTAGGCTTAAGCTCAGGTTCATGTATCTTCTTTTCCTTAATCAAACCACAAATAGCCTCACGTAAATCTCTACAGGCACCAGTTTGATGACCCTTACTAAAGTGATAAGCACAAAATAGATCCCTATCTTCAGTTTTGGGATGGACATAAGGCTTGATACTCTAAAGGAGGCTAAGTGCCCTCAACTTAGTGAAGATGGCAGGCAGAGATGCTTTCCAAGGGGAAATGTTATCTTTAATGGTACGGACTACAGTTACTTCTTCTTGCACTATTGCTGTGTTAGGATCAGAGCAAGACTTTGACTTAGAAGCTTGGGTAGGGGCTAAAGGGTCATTCTTTTTGAACCAAGGTTTGGCCGGTATGCTCACCTTCTCTAACTCCTCGATTCTTTCCCACTTCTTACTTTTTCAAAGACCTCAATGTAGCTAGAGAATTTATCCATGCCTAGAACCTTATGATAAGCAAGCAGGGCACCATCCATTAAATTTATAATCATCTTAGAGAGACTTAGTCTATCTTTCAATAAAACTTGAGTGGCCATCCATCTTTTGAAGTAGGGCTTGAATTTCTCATTGGAGGCCTGCTTGATTGCCTCCAAATTCTATATGGTGGTTTTAATGGTGGCATTGAAACCATACTATTCAATGAAAGCCTCCAAATTCTATATGGTGGTTTTAATGGTGGCATTGAAACCACACCATTAAATTTATAATCATCTTATAAAGCTTTATAGCTTCCAGTTACCTCATTTGATAGAGTATTGTACCACTTGATAGCGTGACCTTCTAGGGTGCAAGGGAACATCTAAGCAAGGACTTTATCACTTAACTTTCTGATTCTCATAATGCCTTGATAGGTGGTGATGTGTGATTGAGGTGGACCAGTTCCCTTATACTTTACTATTCTAGGCATACTAAAGTTTTCAGGGACCTAATCCTTCCCTTTAGATGTTTGGAAGGATAGTAGATCAAGCAATTCCAAGGATAAAGGTGATCCCTTTGATTGAATAATCCCACCCAAGGCTAAACATGTTAAGTGAGGGAAGGTCGTCCCCTTAGGTGTGACCATAAAATTAGGGGTTGGACCAGATGCCCCAAACTGAAATGGTGGCGGTATAAACCCTTCACTAGGCTGAGTGAACTGACTAATAGCTGGAGGAACCACTGTACCCACTGACTAGAATGGCAAGATAACTGAACCAAATGGACAAGTAGAACCCAACTGGCCAAACTAATTCGAAGAATCCCGCAATTTTGAACAGGTGGCAACTGAAATTAAGTAAATTAATTGTGAGTAACTCTCGATACTTGCTTACTAATCACTCTATTCTCTGTTGGAGCACTGGCAGGTGTCCTATAAGGAGCATTGATCATTATTTCTTTAGCCAATATTGCCCTGATAGAACCTAAAATCTTATCATTCATTCGGTCTAAGAACTAATCACTTCCCAAGTACTATAAGATGGCATTTGCAATCTCTGACCTAACCCTGACCCTTGATGCATTTGCCTCCTCACCAGCAGTAACATTCTCAACCTTAACATCAATCTAGCCCTCTAGAGTAGGGATGCAAGACATTTCCTGGGGATGATAGGCAGAAAGATCAACTAGACTAAACTGACTGCTAGATAAAATACCCATACACAAAAGTGGAGCAACCCTCAACTGAGCTGGAATTTGAGGAGGGGGAGGAGAAGGAGCCAAAATTTGAGTTAAATGGACCTAAGTACTTTGCCAAGTTTTAATCCTTTAAACTTTGGCTAAGGTGATAACCAAAAGATCAGTACATGCATGGGATGCATTATACATACACATATTACAATGATGCATGGCTGGGGTTAATCACAAGGGTATGTAACACAACACATGCGAAGCGAATTTCTCCAACCAGTTTTGAGGGTATTGTTCCTTAGTCTAATCTCACATAGAAATTAGGGTACCTAGAAGGTGAAATTCTAAGGCTTTCGATAAGAATGGCATAGGGACATATTAGAAGTTTGATGTATAAGGTTCCCATCGCATTAAGCCTCTTTTAGAGAAAGATGACAATAAGTGCTCCGCCCACTAGGGTGTCTCCAATTCCTGGTAGGCGTGGGTAACACCTTTGTGAGTGTCATGGAAATAATAGGGCACCTCAACCTAGTGCTAGAAGAAGGGCGTATCTAACTAAAGAGAGAAGGAGATGAGAAGATAGAGTGTGATAATTTTCCCAAATGATGAAAAAGAAAACAAGTTGAATCAAGTAAATAATTTTCGATGCTCATCTTAATCTTTTAAGCTTTTAAAATAAACTAACATTTAGCAAGTTAAAAGATTTTATCCCCAACAGAGTCGCCACTGTGAGGTGTCGATGTCATGTGGGTCTGCCTTAGCACCTGTATGAAAGGCGGGGCCTACTGGGGTTTGGTTGGATTTAGGCGTTGCAAAACATTTTCTAGTTAAAGTTTGCACAATAAGCCAATTTTAATGAATAAAAGAATCGAGACCCAAATCTCGATACAAATGATAGAGTCGCCACCCAAGTTGTCTACTTGGGATAGAGTTTTTATACGGTTCCCTCTGGGCGGGAGACTCATACATATTGGATCAGAGATTCGAGTGTCGGATGAGTCATTCATTTCTTATTTAGTTAATTCAAAATTACATTCACCGCATAAACCCGTTTTTGTTTTCATCATTTAGGGAATTATCACAGAGATCCTAGTTCTACACTCTTTCACACTCGTTACATACATTTACATATTACAATAAAAGCACAAGCAATAAATGGGGGAATAAAAATTACAACCGAGGGAAAAAAAGGGGGGAATTGCAAGAGAACCTATACATTTGTTCTAAGTTATCAAACAAAATAAAAATAAATTCACCTGCATCCATAGATGTTAGCACAGTTTATAGTATATCATAGGTCAGCATTTTATTAGGAAAAATGTAATTATGTTAGCGTGGCAGTTTTACAATCGATAGTTCCCGGGCGGCTTATAGGATCGGAGAGAAATAACGAGTCTTCAACGTATTTTGTTGTGAAAAGACATTTTAACTATTATGGGTTGATTTACCCGATTATTAGTGAAAGTGATCGCATGGTAAATGGTGAGTTGGATTGATTTTAACCGAATTATAAATGAATTCTGGATTCTGCCTAGGACTGGTACCCGTATGGGTGAGTGGGACCCGTACGGCTACCAGGGGGGACCGGTATAGGTATGGTTACCCGTGCAGGTCTTATCTAGTCTAGGTAGAAGCTTTGTTCAATTTAACTTGTAGATTCATGGACGAAAAAAATTAAAAATGGGATTTCATTTCGTATGAGTATGGCGCACCGATTTAATATCCTAGAGGATATATGGTGCCAACAAGGTTCGTACGGGCTAGGACTAGACTCGAAATAGGAAATAAAAAGAGCAGATATAATAGAGGAGGCGGAGGATAATAATGAAATAACTCAGATGTGAGTCTCTTTGAAACTCATGAGCATTACCTTTGTAGCGTTAATTCAATTCTATACCTCCTATACCCCCACTATACCTTTTCTATACCTATAAAAATTACTAGAACCTTACTATAATTTCTCTGTAGTATATTTTTCATATGAATTGTGTTGGTTGAAATGGTGGGGAAAAGGCCCTATTTATAAGGTGAAAATCAGGTCTGAATGCAATAACCACATTCAAGACCTGCCTTTTCCAGAAAAAGGTAAGAGATAGCTTCTGAAAGAGCTCAATCAGGCAACAAGAGGACCTGTGCAGGTAGGGCCCTACTCGTATAGGTCATGGGCGACCCAAATGGGTCCCCCCCCAATCGTATAGAAGTAATCTACCTGTACAGGTTATCTAGTGGATCCGTACCACGAGGTAGCACCCATACAGGTCCCTAAAGGAAAACTAGGTCTCCTAACTTCGGCCAAACTCAACTCTATAGTAGTATGAACACCTGTAATGGATAGCACTTATAAGACATTGCATCATATAGCTCTCATCATCATTTCATAAGAAGGATCGTTAAAATCCAGTGCTCATAGCTTGCGTATCAGACTCAGATACTCGGTCACTGTTCTTATCCTTAAGGGCTTACCTGACGGCTTCCTGGACACTGGTTTGGATAGAGGCTTGGAATGCATCTGAGTTCAGAAACTGAGCCTTAGCACTGGTGAGGACAAAACTAAGGGGTAGCTGAAACCCTACTCCCGGGGTAAGAGTAATTCCTATCTGGTCCTCAGGCGGAGGGAGGTTTCCTTCATTGTTCAGAAAAGACATGACTGGCTGAGAGGAATTATGACCCAACTAAATCTGATCTGAATCTGACTCCCTGCTAGAATCAGTATATGGAACCCCTTCAACTTTCGTGGTGACAACTGGGGTGAGAGAATGGCGAATCAAACGGTGCTCTGGCCTTTTCCAAACTGGGGTGCGATGATAACTTTGCCTCCTTGTAGCTAATAGATAGGGAGTAGCAGATTAGATCATTCATGGATTGTGTAATGACATTGACGGTATGAATGACTTTTGTCTTTGGGAAGCGATGCATGAAATGCTTGCAAGGATGGTTGCGATATAAGAGAAATATCATGATGCGACGTCTTATCCCTCCAATATATGTGGGACATTTGTATCTCACGCCACACATAGTGATATATCATGATGCAATGGAGTCACAAAAGAAATCCTTAGCATGTTGCTAAACCTCTTCCATGGGCGGAGATTGGTAAGGGTAAGTTGATTTTGTTTTGGCTCCCGAAGCCAATGCATGAGTGATGCATGAGCATGTAGTACATAGCACATAAATGTCCCTCTTCCGACCTTATGACTCTCGCGTAACACCTCTTTGAAAAGGATGGAGGTTAACTAATTCACCAAAAATGGCAAAGAAGTGTGTCCCAATTATTTTTTTATTGTTTTGGTAATCCTAAAGGAATGAAGTGTTAAGGCTTTTTCTAGCGCAGATTTGGTATAAGGTTGTTGATGTAGAAGGTTCTCGTTTACCTTGATTCCATATTACTCAACCACTCCCTAGACTGGTACGATTACAGGAGTTCACGTGTTGGTTGAAACGAGTGATCCACCCACTAGGTATCCTCAAATCCAAATAGCGCATGAGTGATACTTTCTTGAGCTTCTCCGGTAAAATGGGGCATCCTAATATTACTGAACTATCTACACGCATAAGGATAAAATGTTATAAAAAAGAATGAAGTTTTAACTTGGCCAATGATTTCAATACATCATCTAAATCTTTTAAACTTATTGAAAATTTTAAGTTTCAAGTTTAAAGAGATCAGTCCCTAGTAGAGTCACCACTGTGAGCGGATGATGTTTTACGTGACCGCTGTGAAGCCAGGCCGGAGGACCGATCCCTCGAAAATAATGGACGTGATGTGATTGGAAAATAGTTTACATATTTTAACATCCAAAAGATACGAGATAGAAATCCTATACTTAAAATAGAGTCGCCACCTGGTTCAACTCAATCGGGAAATTGTGGTACGATTTTCCCACCGGGTGGTAGACCATACCTTAAGTAGAGATTCCGAGTTTGGATGATGTGATTTATTTTACATTAGGCCAAGTTAAAAGTGTCATCCTTTCTTAATCAGTTTAATCCACCCTATTTATTTTGTTTTCGATTTACATATTATTTGCGCGTTGTCAAGCATTCAAAAGCGGTAAAAAAATTATTACAATCATCCAACAAATAAAAGTGCAAAAATTAAAATAATAATTACAAGTCTTTGTGAATCCTATACATTTATTCTATACAAAAAGTAAAATGTCCGAAGGCCTAACATACATCCAACCTAAATATAGCTGCATAAAATGGTTAGCACAGATACGGCATGTTGTATGAGGCATATCACGTAGCATGCATAGTTAGAGGACAAAGCAAGACCCGAGTTAGCGTGAATATGGCATATTTATTTTACAATTTTATAGAGCCTGATTGGATGGCTAAAAATGGTATTTGAACGGCGTTTGTGAGAAATCCCGTTTGTGAGGTCTATTTTTAGGAGGTTCTGGACCCCTGTCACTACACTGTACATCCTAGCTTCGAAAATTAAACTAGGTCGGAAATAAAAACAAAAATAAACAAGCTGTCTAGAAACTCATACAACCGACGGTATGAATAAAGCTGCCGGCAGCATCAATGATGTCGTAGCCAATTTCATTTACATAGGCAGGCTATATGACATTTTGGATACCATAAAGAAAGGGTCCTACAAGAAAATAGAACCATTGGGGATAAATAAAGCCCCTGGCGGTATCAACGATGCCGCTGGTGACATGGTTGATGCCATCGGCGACTTCAAGTGCCTCCAGCAACTTCACTTTCTTACGGAAGCAGTAAGTAACAACCGAAGAGTAGCCAAAAACCCAAAACTAAGCACCAAACAACAAATAAGCACCACAAGCAAGTAAAATGAAAGCCAAAGAGCTATGAGACTCAGAATTTTTGCCTCGGGGCCGTGAATCCACCTCTTCGTGATCCAAATGACACCTTGGGGGAGCTCAAATGATGATTTGGGTAGTAGATGGGTAATTTAAGGCTCTGAATCCTATTATAGTGATTTCTAAAAAAATTTACCTAAATATCAGAGATTCCAGTAAATAAAAACCAAGAAAAGAGGGATTAAATCCCCTTTTCTTTCCTTTTCTAGACTTCATCCCATTAGAACTAACTAAAATCTCCTTAAGATTTTAAGTGGTGAGAGTTTTGAACTCTTATTTCTACTGGAAATGGTTGTTTATATAGGATAAAATCCGGTGGAAATTTGGCTTTGATCAATTATCCGACGGATATCGAGCAAAAAAGCTGACTACTACAGAATCCATGATGCCAGCGGCATGGGTGATACCGCCGGTGGTATTGCTCAGGCCACTGGCGGTATTGCTGAGGCCGCTGGAGGCATCAGCTTCTACCAGGTTTGAAAAGTAAGCATGGGCTAGCCTAAAAAGGTGAAAAGGTGCTTAAATCCGCACAAAAAGGTGTTTTAGCGGGATATTTTTAAATAATTAGGGTTTATTTGACTTTTTATGGGTGTTTAGGACTAAATTAATTTTTGGGTGCAAATCATTAATTCAAGCTACAATCGAACGCGTTATCGGACAGGTCAAACTAAATTTTTCCGAAAATAAAATTCGTAGAAAATTTTTTATCGATGATAAAGATTCCAAAAAAGAATTTTTATCATGAGGAATAAAATCGGATATATGTCGTCATCATCTCGCGAGAGGGACTGTAAAATCCCGTGCTCACAGCTTCTCCTCAATCTTTTGGAGATCCTTCTTCCCATAATCTTCGAAGTATCCTACTTTAGATAGATACGGAATTGATTGTTTGGTTTTGATCCGGTAGTTGATTGGAGGAGAAACTTCTACTCTGTAGTTTTTCCTTTGCTTGATAGGTTGATCATTATAGACTACTACAGCCTTAACCTTTTGAGCAGTTTTGTATCTCTAAGTTTGAGTTCTTTGACCCAATGGAGCACTGTGTTTCTACCTTGGGACTGCTTCTAAATTTTCTTTTGTTTTATCGGTTCCAGATTCCTTTTGAAGCCAAGATCCGACTTCCTTCTTTGATTTGAAGATTCTGGTTTCCTTTCGGATGCCTCCTTCATCAGGGCTAGTTCCCTATCTAGCCTAGTTATATTTGCGATTAACATCTGTACTTGATTTCTCAGGAAGTTTTCTTTAACAAGATCAATATGATTTGTGGCCTTATTAGATTGATATCTTGTGCCATTGCTTCAGCATCTTTAGCAAGTTCCATTACTTATCTTTAAAGGGGTTTTATGGCCTTTGTATTCTTCCTCACATTGTTGATTGCAATCCCTAAAGCTCTAGTAAGATCGAGGTGAGACACAAAATTTGAGTGAGAGTTTATCTCAGTAATTGCTATCTCAGATTATGATTCTTCAATTTGCTCATTGACTTGCTTTGATGGGTCTCTTCTAGATTATCCTGCTTTCGGATCAGTTAGTGCCATGAATGTATAATTTGCAGAATCTTCTTCCTCTATTGAAGATGAAATGTTGCTCCCTTCACTATCGCTTCATGTGGCCACCATTGCCTTCTTCTTATTTTTTTTATCTCTTTTAAGCTTGGGACATTTGGTTCTGAAATGTCCTTTTTTTCCACATTCAAAGTAGGCTGCTTTTTTTTCGGATCGTTCTTGTCTTTTGTAGCTTTTTCGAAATTATCTTTTTCGGAGGAGCCTTCCTTCATTCTTCTGGAATCATATTTTTTGGAGCCCCTCCTTTATTTCTCAGGAATCCATTGAATTTTCTGGCTAGCATAACCATGTCTTCTTTATTGTATAAGATCCCTTTGAACGCTTTTCTATTCCGAAGGATGCTGATCCAGAGGAGTCTGCATTGAGTGCAATTTCCTTCTTCTTTTCTTCAGGCTTCTTCTCTTGTTGGCTGTATCTCTCTAAGGATAACTCTTGAGTCAGGAGATTATCAATGAGTTCATCGTAACTGTAAAAGTTTAAGTCATGAGCTTCCTCAATGGCAGTCTTTTTATTGTCCCATTCCTTGGTGAGACTCCAGTGAACTTACTTCACCATCTCCCCTTTTGTAATCTCCTTTCCAAGCCTCTTCATCTCATTTACTAGATTGATGTATCTAGTATTCATGTTGCTGGTGGATTCTTTGGGATCCATCTTGAAAGATTCTAGCTTTTGTCATAGGAGATCAATTCTGGCTTCTTTGACCTTCTTTGTTCCTTTATAGGTCACTTTGAGTTTTTGCCAAATCTCTTGTGCAATTTCACATCCAGATAACCTGTTAAATTCAACTGCACTAAGAGCACAATGAAGCATGTAAATTACATTTGCATTTTCATGCAATTTCTTATAATCATTCTCATCCCATCGATTTAATGGCTTCGTGTAGTGATACCCTCTACTTCATAAGTAGAGTAGGAACATATGGACCATCTTTAATGGCCATCCATGCTAACATGCTCTGTGCTTGAATGAAATTCTTCATTTGGTTTTTCCAGAACGTGTAGTGTTCAACGGTGAAGAGTGGAGGATGAGTAATGAACATACCCTCCGGAAGAAGTTGTGAGTTATTAAAACTCATTTTGATTCTTAGATCAAAATTAGACCTTTAGCTCAAGATTGTTAGATCTCCAGTTATGAGCACTAGCTCTAATACCACTTATTGGTCCATGTGCTTAAGTATTTGAGGTTAGAGGGGGGTGAATGACCTCTTTTTATGGAATTTGATAGACTTATAAAAAGTCCGTGTAGCATTTTTTCAATGATCCAGATGTAATGGATTCGGATGATGCAAGTATGAAATAAAATGCACTTAAGGTAAATACTAAGTAAGTAAATTCAAACACAAAGATTTACCCTAGTTCGGCCCTGCCTACTCCAGTCCCTGGAGTTTCCTTACTCTGAGCTTTGTCCACTAGTGAGATTCCTTTCCAACTAGCAGAAATGAAGCCTTACAATTTTCTCTAGATTACAGGATATACCACCAAGTTCTCTACTCTAGCTGAGTCCTTTCGGAAGTAGGATATACCACTAAGGCACCAACCTTTGCTAAGTCCTCTTGAGCTTGTCTCCGGAAACTTCTTATCCGAAAGTAGGATATACCACCAAAAGCACTAACTTCTGGCTGAGTCCTTTTTCTTTAGTAGGATATACCACTTAAACTACCCAAGTCTAAGCTTAGTCCTACAGTGATATACGACTTATAGCACCAACTCTATGTTGAGTCCTAATCTCAAAACTCATCCAAGTATGAGATATTACAACTGCTTTTATCAAGGGTTTGGTTTTTTAACTCTTCAAGTTTATAACACACTTGAGAATTCTTATAAAACAGATTTGGAGTTGTTCTAGTTCTTGGAGGGATTTTGTTCAATGATTGAATTAGCTTGAGTTCTCTTTGTAATAGCTTCTTGTAAAATAAACTAGCACCTTCTCAATCTATAAAGATCTCCTTTCATAGGCTTTGATCATAAATGTAGCCATTGTGTACCATTGAGGTTGATCTTGAATCTTCACCATTGATCAGGCATGAGGTGGTGCTTCCAAAGTCATTAATCAAACCGTTAGACTTATAATTGACTCATTTTAATTATTGGGATTGATGCAAAAAGCTGTCAGTAGTCGTTTGTTTGGCATCTAGTGCACTGCCAAATTCTAGGCGTGCTTCATTAGTTGTGTGAGCTCCACGTGCGTGCCAAATGGTCTATGTTAAAAAGGTGGTTACCTTTTTCTCTTTCAAAGTTAGAAATTTGTCCTTTTTTAAAATGCGTGCAAGCTGTCACTTTTTCATTCTTCAAGGGAAAAGGAACTTTGACTTCAGACCAAAGGTGGTGAGAAATTTGATTTTAAAATAATTTCCCTTTATTTTGATAATTGAGTCTTCCTGATGTCTTCAGACTCAATTTATCCGAATGCTATTCAATGAGTCTTTCTCCGGATGCTGTCTTTGAGGGGTTAGAAGTTTGTTTCCTCTTCAAACTCCAATCGAATGCTTTCCATATGGACTTAGGGATTTATAATGTCTTCAATATGTATCCGGATGTTCTTCTTGGACTTGGAGGTTTTGTTCACTTCAAACCTGATCTGAATATGTTCTTGAATTAGTTTTTCTGGATCATTGTTCCCAACATATTGGTCTAGGATAAAAAGGTTGTTACCTTTTTCTCTTTCCATGTCAACCTTTTTGTCCTTTTTCTGAAATCGTACAAGCTGTCACTTTTTCATTCCCCAAGGCAAAAAGCATGTTTGACTTTAGACCATATTGGAGGGAAATTATACATATCGGTCCTTATGCGTACATGTTTAGAGTCAAAGGGGGGGTGAATGAACCTTTTTGCGAAATATTGTACTTTTGACAAGTCATGTGTAGCATGCAATTTTATGTTCCAGAGTCATGTGTTTCAGATGATGCATATGTTAAATGAAGTGCACTTAATATAACGATTGAGAGTAAAAGAAAATCAAATGCAGTGATTTTTATACTAGTTTGGCCCTGCCTATGTCCAGTCCCCGGAGTTTCCTCCTCTGATCCACTAGTGTGATTTCTTTTGCAGATAGAAATTAAGCCTTTACAGCTGTCTCCAGAGATTTCTTCTCCTCCAAATATAGGATATACCACTAAACTAATCCCTAGCCTAGTTTAGTCCTTTGTAGCTTATCTTCATAGAATCTCCCTTCATGCGGATGTAGGATATACAACCAAAAGCCCCAACTTCTGGCTGAGTCCTTTACTTGTTGTCTCTAGAGGATGACTTCTCTATCGGATGTAGGATATACCACCAAAAGCACTAACTTTTGGCTGTGTCCTCTCTTTTAGTAAGATTTACCACTTAAACTACCAAAGTCTAAGTTGAGTCCTACAGGGATATACTACTCAAACAATCTAGTTCAAGCTGAGTCCCAATCTCAATACTCACCCCAGTAGGAGATCTTTACACCTTTGTTTTGATGAAGGTTTGGCTTTGAATTCCTCAAGTTTATAGTCTTACTTGGAAATTCTTACAAACAAAAATGAGTGGTTTATTCTTGGATGGATTGAGTAACTAATTGTGTAGCAATTTCTTCAATATAATAGCTTCTAAAAAATAATCAGCATCTTCTTATTTGGTAAAGCTTCCCTTTTATAGGCTTGGATCATAAGTGTAAACATTGCTAAATCTTGAATCTTTAACATTTATTAGTTATGAGTTGGCACATCCAGAATTGTTGATCTGTCCGTTAGACCCATTAAATGTTCTGTTTAAATTTGTTGGGATTAGAGAAATAAGGTTGTTAGTCATCGTTTATTTGGCTTTTAGAGCTCAGCCAACTTTTATGCAACCTTGTCCTTTGTGTGTACTCTATGCGCCATTCTATTGGTTAAGATAAAAGGTTGTTACCTTTTTCTCTTTCCTTTGTCAGCCTTTCTGTCCTTTTTATGAAATAGTGCAAGTTGTCACTTTTTCTTTTTCCAAGGCAATTTTGACTTATGACCGTTACTGGGAAACAGAATATTTGAATTTTTCTCTCTTATTTAGATATGATTCTTCCGAATGTCTTCAGATTCATTCTAATGCTGGATGCTATTTAACTAGGATATGTTCCGGATGCAGTCTTAAAGGAGTTATAAGTTTGTTTTCTTTCCAAACCCTAACAGGATGCTCTTGATCTTGTCTTCCTTGAACTGGATGGGGTGATATAAAGGCTTAGTACTTTGTCTCTTCTGGACACTGATCAAGATGCTTCTTCTTTGCGTTTGGTGGCTTAGTTTATTGCACATATAGTCCGGATGCTTCTATCTTGAATAGGATGAAATCTTGTGATTTTGGCTTCCTTAAAAACATTCTTCAATACTTTGATCTGAAAGCTTTCTTGAGGTTTTCTGCAAAGTCTTCTAGATGATTGATTTCCGACAATCTGCCCCATTTTAATGCAAAAAAAACCTAAGTACAGAAGCACATATTTTAAGGGATATATGATCTAAGTATGATTCTTGATATGTAGTCATTTACAATTTTCTCCCCCATAATTCTAGCATCCTAACTCCCCCAATATTTTTGCATATAAGCTTTTATGTTTTTCTAGTACAGTTGATGGTGATACTTTAAAAGCGATTTTTGAATGAGATTTTTCACTATATAACTTTTCTTGTTAATAATGGTTAACATCAATGAGCATATGATTACAGATACAGAAGATTTAAGTGAACAATGGTTCAATATATGACATAGCTAGCTATTACAGATAATTTACAAATAATGAACAACTAAGCTATGGCAACTTTTTTTCTTTGCCCTTCTTCAGCTTCTCTTTTTCCTTCTATTGATCTTTATCTCCCTTTTTATTTGCATCAATCGAGGGCACAATCTCAATGACTTTTCTTTTCTTCCATTACCTTTCCTAAGCTTTTGATAGGAGTGTATAATCAGGTTTCCCTGCCATTTTCTATTCTACAATCTTGTCTACTGTGGAAGGCA
This sequence comes from Euphorbia pulcherrima, assembly GCA_947683365.1. Lineage (NCBI taxonomy): Eukaryota > Viridiplantae > Streptophyta > Magnoliopsida > Malpighiales > Euphorbiaceae > Euphorbia > Euphorbia pulcherrima. The sequence goes on from CANTUS010000001.1 coordinate 31,559,405, forward strand.
CAATGTAAATTGGCTTGAGGGATTTCTGGAGTGTAGCATATGAGTTTGTGAGATAAGGGTGCATTTTGATAGCATATTTTTGATCTTCTTCATCAAAATAGGGAAACATCCCCCTGATAAGCATTAGTATGCACTTGTATCCCCTATGTGTTAGACTAACTATTGAAAGAATGGAAGAAGTAGACTCTCAGGAATGAATTTGGATGAGCCAGAGGTAGATAGAGCATTCAGATTGAGATAGTGATGATCCAAGTTGTTAGATTTTCTCCGTGACTACCTTTCCATTGGTGTGGAAGCTATCATTAAGATGCTAAAGCTCAATATTAGATGCATCTTTCCAATTTTTAATGGTTTTGTCCATGGAAAGCAGACCAATTTGACAATCTCTTTCAATGTCCTTAACTACTTTCTCTAGTATGGTTGGCAAGTTATCCTTAATAAACCTTATGAGCGGCTCTTTTAACTCTTGTTGCTCTATGGTAAGAGAGTCAATTCTAGAAGTTTTGGCATATCATCCATTTATGATGGCAATGGAAATTAGATTGAGTAGTTCAACCAATGTTTCTCTTATGAAGTCCTTGAGTTCCCTTTTCATATCATTTGTAGTAGATTTTATATTCTCAAGGACAATAACTTTTCAAGATTCAATGTCTACCACAACTTTGATAGTAGCAGTTTTGGCTTCTACAACTTCTTTTGGTATCTGCTCCAAGATTGGATTGTCTTTTGGAATATTTTTCACTTTCTACTCAAGATCAGTGAGCTTGCTCCAAATACTCTATAATTCAGTAGTAAAACTTAGAGGAATTTGGAGACCTTTGGTAGAAGACTCAATTTTTCCCAGTCTGGTATGGATATCCCAGAGTATAGGCTCATGGTTGGATTCATTGCTTCCTTTTTCTTTCGTGGTTGCTTCTTCCAATAGCGACCAAGCCATTTTGAGTTTTTCAGCTTTTGTTGCTGGTTGAGCTGGAGTATTGATTGTAGGCCTTAGTTCAAATGAGCTCAAAGGTGAGAAGCTATGGCTAAAGCTGCCTTCATTATTTTCATCGCTCCCTACTTCACTATCACCACTTCCATCTTTTTCTACCTCTTTTTCATGATCATCCCTTTATATCACCGGATCCTCTAGAATGACCTCGCCCATTGAGTTAGTTAGAGTAGCATCCTTAATAGGTCTCAGATCAATTCCCTCCTTTGGAGCACTTGTCTCCAGGATAGGCTCATCTTCCTTGGATGCATTGAAAAGTTCATTTGCACCTAAGTTGCCTTGGTTTTCCATTGCTCTATCAGATTCAATAACATTAGCATTGAGATTAATGCTTGCCTCTATATTCCACTCTATAGGGATGACTGCTTTCTTAATTTGATCTTCTACTGGATTTTAAACAATTGTGGTCTCATCTCTTTCTTCAATTCTCTCAATAGTTAGAAGTGTTTCAGGAAGAGGTCGAGATTATGGATGGAGGTTTAGTTCATCAACAATTTCCTCTCCAAATCCTTCCTTTAGGTGATGAATGTCCATGGTGATACAAGAATTGGTAGAGTGATGACTGATTGAAGATTGGTTGTTTCAGTTGCTTCGGATGGGCATCCGGGGTTTTTAGTTGCTCTGTATAAGCCTTTGACTCCATCTACTATGGGAGCTGGATTATTGGCTACCCTTTTTGGTCGTAGTGTTTGATAGAAAGTGGGACCCTTCTTGATTAACTTCCTTTTAGGCTCTGGAGAAGATTTTGGTTCCTTCTCACTATTACTACTAGAGGCAAATTCCTCTTCCGAATCTTCAGTTTGCTTTCTCTCCTTAGCAGTAGCTTTTACATGCTTTCTTTTATGCTTAGGGAATTTATGGAGGTTTAGTTTAATATCCTAGTATCCTCACTGACTTCCTCAATTACTTCTTCCTCCACATGCTCAAGTTCAATCCTCTTTTGAGCCTTGGGTCTGGCAGTCCTTGGCTTCTTTGTAGCCGGAGCTTTCACCATAGTACTTCCGGCCTTTCTCACTCTGCTCCTCTCTTTTTTCCCTCTTCTGTCTTAATGCCTTTTCCTCATCCTATTTCTCATCAAAGGAGAGTTTCAGGAAGTTCTTTTCCAGTGTGGCTTTCCCTTCTACTAATTCTCCTCCAGTGAGATCTATCCCATTCTTAAGAAAGATCTTGGTGATTAGAGCTCCATAGGAGAATTTGTGTTGCTTTAGGTAGTGAATGAGAAGGATTGAAATGTTGATTAGACTACTCTTATTCTAGTGTCATATAACACAGTGTTGGAAGGCTGAGGCAGTATTGATACTTCCCTTCTGGATTAGAATTAGCCTGGCCATTGCAAATTGAAGTACTCTGGGTGTCTTTGGCTAGAGTGTTGAGAATTTTTCTCCAAAATACCACTCTAGAAGCCACATCATGGGATCATATTTGACTTTTTGCTCATCCCTATTAGTTCTCAGTAAAAATCCCTCATTTTTCATGTTGAGATGAGTTGTAAAGAACTCAGGAGTGATAGTGATGACCTTATCTTGTGCCTTGGTACGAAGTCCATCATAGAAGGAGTGAACTCTATGGTTTTTATAGAATTCCTCAATAAGAGAAGGGTAGGTAGGGTTGTTCATCTAGAGGAAGACCTCCAAATGTTGGTCTTTTGTGAGGAGTTTAGTATAAGGTTCAGTGGTGAATATGTATTAATCTCTCAGACGATAAGAGGGGACTATGCTATCTAAACTCTTGAACTTTAGGGAAATGAAGTCCTTATCATGAAGATCAGCCTCCTAGAATATGTTTTTAAAAGGAGGAGGAAGGAAAGTTTGATTTTCTGTATTCGCCATTTTGAAGTTTGAGAAGAAGTTTAAAAGGTTTTACGGTCTCTATGGGAATTTTTGCAGAGTAACAATAGGTAGTTGCTTGCATGAAGAAGACTGTGATTTTGGGGGCCTATTATAGAGTTTTGAAGATGGGTGCATTTTGGTAATCCGGAAGCAGTTAACTTTAACTTAGATTAATGAGTTAATAGTTAGATTTTGAAAGAGAGAAGTTAATGGCGTGTAAATCGGAGTATTAGAATAGTTCATTCCATTTATAACTATTGCAATCTATCACGCATGAGCTGCCCAATAATCGTTTGAAAAAAAACAGGCACAGTTACCTTTTTCGTGCTTTTCTTGCCATTTGTCACTTGTGTTTGCTTAGCTGGCAATATTCTCCTCCGGATCCTACTTTGGTCAACTTCTCTTTTACTCCGTGATTGTTGGAGACCTAATAACTACATGTCTATCTTCTAGTGTCTTCTTCAATTTAGATTGGATCTTTTCACTTGCCTCCAGATCTTTACTAAGTATTTAGTAAGGACTTTTTCTTTTTGTTCATCATTTCCTTTTCTTTCTTCTCGTCAAGCAGAGGTGTATCATCTTTTCTTAGATGCATTCCTTGTTTTTAAGAAATGCTGTGAGCTTCATGTACTAAGCTCTTAGTGATGACTCCTTTTCTCAAATTTCTTCTGGATTAACTTCATTTGGAGGAGCTAAGTCCATATAAAGTGTGTAAGAACATGAATTTCTGATTGCTTTAGACTTTGTTATATTTTCTCCAAATTTATTTGACTTGTTCTGGAACATCCAGGTTGTACCAATTTATGAGTGGATCTAGTTTTTCTCATATGGCTATCATCGAAAGCTCTTTCTTCTAGTCTTTGATCATTATTGAAGTTAACTTTAGTGACCTCTTCTTGGTTCTTCTTGATTTGAAAGGGTTGTGGAGCTTTGACTAGTTCTCCTTTATCCGGAATTGTTTCATCTGGATCTTGATCTTTGATTTTCTTCATAGCTTACTTTTCTACCATTCTAGTTGTTTTAAATGATGAGGGCTTTTTCATCACCAGTCATATGCCTTGAGTATCCACCATCAAAGTACTATATTGGATGATCTTGAGTTGACTTAAGGCATGCCTGCAAGACAGAGTAAGTGGAATTGGGTACCCAATAAGATTTGGGTCCTCTCGGGTTAATGACCATTTCTGGCCATGGATTGACATCATAATAACCATATTTTAATCTACACATTTTAGTTATATGGTTATTTTTACCACAAAATATTCATCTGGAGATAGGTATGCTTTGTCTGAGCTTCTGTTCAATCTTTTAGAGATTTTCTTTTCATAGTCTCCAGAGTATCCAGTCTTGGACAATGATGATTCTCCTTGTTCTTTTTTACTCTGGTAGTTAGTTGGAGGAGCGATCTGCACTCTATGATTTTCCTCCCTTTGCTTGGCCATAGGATGATCATAAACCCTCACACCTTTCTCTTTTTGAGCTGGATCAGTGTATTTATCTACTTGCGGCTATGTCCTCATAACTTCCTTTTCTTTTTAAGTAGTTGTATATCTCTAAGCCAGAGATTGTTTGTTGATATTTCTTCTTCCTTGATGTGATGGATTTTGCTTACTTCCAGTGGCTGGCTTTGGAGTTCTTCCAACAGCTTCCCTCATCAAGGCTAGTTCCTTGTCTAGCCTAGTTAGATTAGCAATTAATATCTGAACTTGATTTCTCAAGAAATTCTCTTCAATGATATTAATGTGCCTTTCATATATTATCAGATTGATATCTTATAATATTGCCTCAGCATCTTCAGCGAGCTCCATCACTTGTCTTTGAAGAATTTTGATAGCTTTTGCATTTTTCTTTACATTGTTGATCACAATTCCCAGAGCCCTAGAAAGTTCAAGGTTAGAAAAAAAATTAGCTTAAGAATTTATGATGGCGTGTGGAAGTAAAAGAGAACACGTTTCTGTTCCAATATTGTGAGAAATAAAATTTGAAACGAAAAGGGGTTGATTTGTGATGGTTGAATGTTTTTGGATCATATACAAAACCATTCATTATTTTTAGAAACAAATAAACCCTTTAGTTTTTGGAAACTAATAAAACCCAAATGTGCTAAAACACACACTTTTCTCCAAATGATAATCTGATATTTTCAATTACAACTTTTTTCTCCCTTTGAATAATGACTTAGGAAGAGTTACAATGGCATAATGATAATAATAAAGCAAAGAAAGAGTTACAACTACATAAAGCACTTAAAAACTAAGAGTTACAAATAAAGACTACTTAAAAGATAGTGAAACTAATACCTACATAATGTCATGTTTTATGACTTATTATTAAAACTCTAATAAAGCAAAATAAAGACAAATAAAACATTTTATAACCTATTATTATCACCAAAAATGTCATTTAAATCTTATTAAGCATAAAACTAGATTTGATGATCAAAATTATTAGTAAATGAAATTCAAATTGAATACACTTTGATTGAAAGGAGTCCAATGACTTTGAGTTTCTACCGGATCTTCCATAAATCTGGATTGGGAACAAAGAGAATATGCTTTTGATATAGCAATTTGATTTGGCACATATAAATAACGCACATAGCATTTTGTCCGCCGTTAATTTACCTCTGTACTAGCCGACTCTGATTTTGATTCTTTTGACAACTCAGGGATTTGTTGAGTTGTTTTTCTTCCCGATGATTCTACCTCCGGTTCAGCTATTGCCGTGAATGCATAGTTTGCATTCTTCTCTTCATTTGATGTTAAAGAGCTACTGCTTTCCTCACTATTGCTCTAGATGGCTACCAATGCCTTCCTCTTATGTTTGTTTTCCTCTTTGAGCTTAGGACATGTTGGTCTGAAGTGTCCTTTCTCACCACACTCAAAGTAGGCTGTATCCTTTTCTTGATCCTTTTTATCTTCTGAATACTTTTTGCACTTTTTTCTTTTGGAGCTTCCTTCATTTCTTATTTTGGAGTCATACTCTTCGGGACTCCTTCTTGACTTTTTTCTCCTTTCCTTATGAATCTATTAAATTGTCCAGTCAGCATAGGCATCTCTTCTTTATTGTTAGGAGATTCTTTTGAATTCTTTTGTGATCCGGATGAGACTGATCCGGAGGAATCTGCCTTAAGAGCGATTCCTTTCTTCTTCTATTCTTGCTTCTTTTCTTGTTGGCTACAACTTTCCAGAGATAGATCTTGAGTTAGGAGATTACCAATGAGCTCATCATAGCTATAATATTTCAAATCATGACCTTCCTCAATAGCAGTCTTTTTGTTGTCCCATTCTTTAGTGAGGCTCAGGAGAATTTTCTTTACCATCTCCTCCTCTATGACTTCCTTTCCTAGCCTCTTCATTTCATTTACTGGATTTGTATATCTAGTGTTCATGTTGTTGATGGATTCTTTAGGCTCTATCTTGAATACTTCAAGCTTTTGTTGGAGGAGATTGATTTTGTCTTATTTAACTTTGCTAATTTCTTCATAGGTTGCTTCAAGTTTTTGCCAGATTTCTTAAGCGGTTTCACATCCTGAGATCCTGTTAAATTCTATTTCACTTAAAGCACAATGTTGCATGTTAGTAGCATTTGTATTTTCATGCAACTTTTTATAATCGTTTTCATCCCATTGGCTTAATGGTTTTCTAGTGGTTACACCTTCCACCTCAATGGTTGGAATATAAGAGCCATCCCTTATGGCCATCCATGCTAGCATACTTTGAGCTTGAATGAAATTCTTCATCTGGTTTTTCTAGAACATGTAGTATTCAGTGGTGAAGAGTGGAGGATAAGCAATAGACATACCCTCCGGAAGAAGCTATGAGTTATTAAAACTTATTTTGATTCTTGAATAAAAAACGGACCTTTAGCTCAAGATTGTTATATCTCTGTTTATGAGCACTTGCTCTGATACCGCTTGTTCGTCCCTATGCATATATGTTTAGGGTCAAAGGGGGGGGTGAATGACCCTTTTCATGGAATATTGGACTTTTCACAAGTCAAGTGTAACGTGCAATTTTATGTTTTGATGAATGATGTAGGTATTAAATAAAGTGCAGTTAATGTAAAGATTGAGAGTAAAAGAAAATAACACACGGTGATTTTTATACTGGTTTGGCCCTCCCTACATCTAGTCCTTTGAGTTTCCTCCTTCGACCTTAATCCACTAGTGTGATTTCTTTCACAGGAAGAAGTCAAGCCGTTACAATTGTCTCTAGAGATTTCTTCTCCTTTGGATATAGGATATACCACCAAACTAATCTCTAGCCTAGCTAAGTCCTTTGTAGTTGTCTCCGTAGAATCTCCCTTGTTGCGGATGTAGGATATACAACCAAAAGCACCAACTTATGCCTGAGTCCTTTGTTGGTTGTCTTCGGAGGATGACTTCTGTTCCGGATGTAGGATATACCACTAAAAGCACCAACTTCTTGCTAAGTCCTCTCTTTTTAGCAGGATATATCACTTAAACTATCCAAGTCTAAGCTAAGTCCTACAGAGATATACCGCTCAAACTATCTAGTTCAAGCTGAGTCCCAATCTCACTACTCACCCAAGTATGAGATCTTTACACTTTTGTTTTGATGAAGGTTTGGTTTTGAATTCCTCAAGTTTATAATCTTACTTGGGAATTCTTACAAACAAATATGAGTGGTTTGTTCTTGGATTGATTGAGAAGCTAATTGTGTAGCAATTTCTTCAATATAATAGCTTTTAAAAAACAACCATCATCTTCTTATTTGGTAAAGCTTCCCTTATATAGGCTTGGATGATAAGTGTAGCTGTTGCTAAATCTTGAATCTTCACCATTGATCAGATATGATTCGGCACATCCAAAACCGTTGATCTGCCTGTTAGACCCATTAAATGTTCCGTTTAAATTTGTTGGGATAGTAGAAATAAGGTTGTCATTCATCGTTTATTTGGCTTTTAGTGCTTAGCCAACTTTTATACAACCTTGTCCTTTGTGCGTACTCCACGCGCCATTCTATTGGTTAAGGTAAAAAGGCTATTACTTTTTTCTCTTTCCTTTATCAGCCTTTCTGTCCTTTTCTAAAATAATGCAAGTTGTCACTTTTTCTGTTTCCCAGGCAATTTTGACTTATGACCATTATTGGAGGGAGACAGAATATTTGAATTTTTCTCTCTTATTTAGATATGATTGTTCCGGATGTCTTTAGACTCATTACAATACCGGATGCTTTTCAACTGGGATATATTCCAGATGCAGTCTCCCAGGAGTTAGAAGTTTATTTCCTTTCCAAGATCTAACATGATGCTCTTGATCTTATCTTCCTAGAATCGGATGAGTTGATCAAAAGGCTTAGTACTTTGCCTCTTGTAGACACTGATCTGGATGCTTCTTCTTTGCACTTGGTGGCTTGGTTTATTCCACATATAGCTCGGATGCTTCTGTCTTGAATAGGATGAGATCTTGTGATTTTTGTTTCCTTCAAAACATTCTTCAATACTTTGATTTGGATGCTTTCTTGAGGTTTTTGCGAAGTCTTCCGCATGATTGATTTCCAGCAGAACATATGAATATTTCCCTTTGTTTTGAGAGGGTAGTATTCCGGATGTCTACAAACTCATTTTAAACCATATGTTATTCCTTATGTGATCTTCTTCGGATGTTGTCTTTAATGGATTAGAAGTTTGTTTCCTTTCCAAACTCTAACCAGGTGCTTTCTTTTCGTATTCTCCTATCTTGAATCGGATGAGGTGTTCTTGAACTTAGTGATTTATTTCCTTCAATACTTAGCCTGGATGCTTTCTCTTTGTACTTATTAGTTTGTTTCCTTTCAAGCTTTAATCGGATGGTTCTTTAGAGATTATTTTCTTTTGTCTTCAAAACCAAATGGGGTCCTTTTGGACTCGTGATTTTTGTTTTCTTCAAAACCTTGATCCGGATGCTTATCTTGAGGTTTTTGCTAAGTCATTCGAATGATTGATTTCCAAGAATCTCCCCCATTCTTATGGAAACAAAAACCTAAGGAAAGAAGCATATTAAAATGGAAAGATGAGCTAAGTATGATTCTTGATACTTAGTCATTTACACTTTTCTCCCCTATAATCTGGCATCCTAACTCCCCCAAGTTTTTTGCATATAAGCTTCTAAGTTTTTCTAGTACAATTGATAGTTGTACTTAGTAGCAGATTTTTTGATAATATGTTTTCACTATATAACTTATGTTGTTAACAAGTGTTAACATCAATGAAGCACATGATTATAAATTACAGAAAATTATAAGTGAAAAATAATTACATAGCTAGCTATACTTCTTCTCTTTTCGCTTCTTTTTTTGCTGCTCTTTCTTAAAAACAATTTTCAGCTAAGCTATAGCTACTTCTTCTCTTTCTCCTCCTGTTTGTTTGCATCAACTGGGGGGACAATCTTAATTAATTTTTGCTTATTCCACTACCTTTCCTAGGCTTCGAAGAAGAGCGGATAATCCAGATTCTTTGCTACCTTTTGCTCAATGATCCTATCCATTGTGGAGGGCATAATATAAATTGGCTTAAGGAATTTACAGAGTGTAGCATATGAATTTATGAGATAGGATGTATCTTGATGGCATACTCTTGGTCTTCCTCTTTAAAGGGAACATGCCCCTAATTAAAGTTAACATGAACTTACAGCCTCCAAAGCTATTGGACTAACTACTGGAAATATGGAAGGGGCAGGCTTTCATGAATGTATCTGGATGAGCTAGAGGTGGATGCAGTAGTTAAGCTTAAGTTGGATAGTAAGGAGCTAAGTTGTTGGATTTCTTACATGACCGTTTTGGCACTAATGTGGATGCTTTCATTTAGATGCCGGATCTCTATATTGGATATATCTTGCCAGCTTCTTATAGTTTTGTCCACAGTTAAGAGACCAATTTGGCAGTCACTTCCTATGTGTTCAACTACTCTTTCTAGAAGAGTTGGCAAGTCATCCTTGATTAATTTTTTAAACTGATCTTTTAATTCATGTTGCTCTATTGTGAGAGAGGTGATTCTTGAAAATAAGGCTTTTATCCCTTACGTGATAGTAGTGGGGCTCGGGTTTAGTAAGTTAGCCAGTGTTTGCTCTATGAAGTCCTTAAGCTCCTTCTTCATATCTTCCGTAGCAGAGTTAATATGCCCAAGGAATGTTTCATTGCATAACTCAACTCTAGATGTAGCTTTGGTAGTAGTTGTTTTGGCCATATTAACATCTTTGGATATATTCTCCAAAACCGAATTGCCCTTAAAAAATGCCTTATCGCTATCTATTCAACACTAGGAAAATTTTGTACTCTCTGCTCAATTTTAAATAGCTTGTTCCGAAATCCCTCCAACTCAGTTTTTAGATTTTGAGGAATTGAGAGATTTTGAGTAGAGAATTCAATCTTCCCCAATCGAGTGTAAATATCCCAAAATATGGGCTCAAGGCTGGAGTCCTTGCTTTTCTTATCCTCTGTGGCTACTTCTTCCAATAGTTGTCAGGCTCATTTTATTTTTTTAGCCTTTATTACTGGGATGGATGGAGTGTTGGTTCTTGGTCTTAACTCAAATGAGCTCATTGGTGAATAGCTAGGATTTAAGCTACTCTCATCATCTTCATTATGCTCATCCCTACTATTATTTTCCTTATCATCCTTACCTGCATTATTATTATCCTCTTCCCTATATCTTTCCTGAATATCCTCCTGTACCACTGGATCCTCCAAAGTGACCTCTCCCATTGAGGTGGCCAATATGGCATCATCATTGGGACCTCGATCTTGTCCCTCCTCTAGTGTCTTTGACACCAGGTTAGGGTTATCTATCTTGAATGCAATGGGGGATTCAGTTGAATTCAAGTTGCCTTGATTTTCTACCATTTCAGCAAGTTTAGGATTATCAACATTAAGATCAATAGTTACCTCTACATTTTGCTTTCCTTGATTGTCTACTTCTGCATCGTGTGCCTTTTTTAGTCTTTCAATATCTATAGCTTCATTTTCTTCCTCAACCCTTTTAGGAGTAAGGAGTGACTCTAGAATAGGTGTAGTGGAGGGCTGAAGACTCAGCTTATCAACCATCTCTTCACCATACCCTTTGCTAAGATGTTGGATGTCTAATGGAGACACAAAAATTGTAGGAGTAGGTGTTACTAAGGGAGGAATAGCTTGATTTGATATGGATGAGCCTCCATACCCTTCTATGGAGAGGACATGCTTGTTAATTTCTTTATTCTCTGCAATGGCAGCCATCATTATGTTATACTTTGGATCCTCCGGATACGGTGTCTTGGCAGGGATGTCCACATGCTTCCCCTTACTCTTCTCAGCTTTAACCATCATTAATACTTTAGAGAGCTTAGGAGTAGGCTGCTTTATAGTTATTCCCAACAGCCGGCTCTTAAGGAGTAGTCTTAGCTTTCTTTGCATTCATAGCTTGAGTGAAGGTTGGTCCCTTCTTTATCAAACTTTTCTTAGGCTCTAGAATAGCTTCCTCCTCCTTCTCACTACCATTACTCAATGCACTTTCTTCTTCCATCATCTATTCCTAAGTATTCTGAGCCTCTCTTTTTCTTCCAGTCCTTTATGTAGCATCAATAATTTCAGTTCTCTCATTTGTTTCTAGATCATCAAGTGGCTTTCTCTTTTTAACAACAACTTTAATGAGCCTCCCTCTGGGCTTTCTGGAGGATTTGAGTAAAGGTCATTGAGTCCTCATTTTCCTCTTCTACACCCTTTTCTTCTATCAAATCGAAATCAATCTTTTTATGGGCTGTAGGCTTAGTGGTTCAAGCCTTTTTCACCATCGGAGCCTTTTCCACAGTTCCTCTGGCATTCCTAACTGTGCTCTTAACTTGCTTTAACCTTTTATGTTCTAGGGCATTGGCTTCATCCCATTTTTAATTCAAAGCCAATTTCTGGAAGTTCTTCTCTAGGATAGCTTTCCCTTCAACTAACTCCTCTCCGGTCAAGTGTACCTATTTTCAGAGAGGATTTTAGTGATTAGGGCTCCATGGGAATATTTATGCTACTGATATAATGGATGAGCAGAATAAGCATATTGCCTTATTTGCTCTTAAACTAATGTTGTATTATGCAGTGATGGAAGGTTGAGGCAGTGTTAAGGCTTCCCTTCCAGGCTAGAATCAACTTGGCCATCACAAATTGTAATACTCTGAGAACTTCTGGCTAAAGAGTGGAGAACTTATCACTAAAATATCTCTTTGGTAGCAACATCTTCGGGTTATATTTGACAGTTTGCTCCGCCCCATCATTTCTCAGGATGACTCCTCTATTCTTCATGTGAAAATGAGCTCCAAAGAACACAGGAGTGATTGTGATGATTTTCCCTTGCACCTTGGTCTAGAGTGCATCGAAATAGAAGTGAATCTTGAGGTTCCCTTAAAATTCCTTTACTAGAACATGATAAGTAGGGTTATTCATCCGGAGGAAGACTTTCAAATGTTGGTCTTTTATAAGGAGTTAAGTGTAGGGTTCTGTGATATATATGAACTCATCTCCCAAGTGATCGGAGGGGATTATGGTGTTTAAGCTTTAGAGCTTTATGGGAATAAAATCCCTATCATGGAGATTTGTGTCCTAAAATATATTCTTCAGAGGAGGAGGGGGGAATTTTAATTCTTGGTGTTGGCCATTTGAGAGATTAAGAAAGGAGTTTAAAGATTTTAGGGTTCTAGGGAATTTCCTATAGAGTAACAGTAGATGATTACTTGCGTGAAGAAGAAGAAGGATTTTTAGGGCTTTTTATAGTATTTTCTAGGTGAGTGCATTTTTGTAATCCCGAAATGGTTAAATCTAACTGGATTGATGACTTGGCAGTTAAATTTTGTTGGATATGATGTATTCCCTTAAAGCAATTAGGGCGATATATCTTAATTATGTAATAGTACGAATAATTTGTTTAATCAATAAAGGCATTTGATCTTTTATTATATCAATGTGTATGTATATATATTATAGCTAGTTAAATATATCCATTGATGTATGTATGCAAAAGTCCTTGATGCATCAAAGCATGAAGTTAGAGAAATTATAGCTGGACTATATTTAGTGGAATCTGCTTCATGTGCAATTATGGTTATGTCTAAACTATCCCTAGTCATAGTTTCATCAAGAAAGGATATTGATGAAGTGAAAAGGCTAGCATGTGGTCAACTTTCTTGGAAAGGGTCCAAGCAGTTAATCTCCTAAGGACTAAAGGTGGTACCTTAAGTTTGACACATAGATATATCTGGGAGATATATTGGAGACCGCAATAAGATAAACACTTGGTATATATATTAATGTGTTAGTGTTTGTCTTCATGCAATAAGCTTTGTGAATGTCCTCATACTTGAGACACCAGTTACCTTGTGTGGCACTATTGCTATACTTTGGGTCATTATTATGCACTCATTAATTTAGGGTGTTATGGGTGATTATCGGTATAGTGATGATAGCATGTTGGTTAGCTTAGTAGTTGGGAAGAATCCATCACTCCGAATATATTAAGGAGTTGTACCTGGCTACTTGTTGAAGTGATGATTGCCATAAACCTCTAATCAGAGTATGTGTTTGATAGAAATGGTTTCTAGTTAAACACACTATGGTAAAAGGCAATATACTTTGGTAACAAGTAAACTACTAGGATAGCTTGGAGCAACATCGCTATTAGTGCGTTAACACTTTAATCGAACCCTACAAACTAGATGGTACTAATATTAAAGAATGGAATGAATTTATCGCATTGGTTAACTATTGCATTAACCGGGATTAAGTCATAAGCATAAATGACGTTCTGAGTAATGGGGGATGGTAGACCCTTGCTAGAGGTGTACTACAGTCATTTAAGGTAATCGGGTTCTATTCGCAGTCTAGAACCTTAAGCCAATGGTTCCATTAGAACAAGGATTGGTTAAGCCTTAACAGCTCAATACTTCGAGATCCTTTGAGGACACACACATTGGACCTTCATCAAACTAAGTAAAGAACTAACAGAATTATTCTATCATGAAAATATAACATGATAATAATTACATTATTATTTAGTTATACCAAGGACTTATTTTTGACATGTGCGTAATTTAAGTAGGGTCATAAATAAATTTGCTAGATTGATTATATCAATTTTATAAGCCAAGGAATTTATCTTTGACCGGTAACTAATTTGTTAGGGTCAAAAAATAAATATTTATTTAAAAAGGATTAGAAAGGGAATTTTGCCAGGGCGAGTTAAATTGGACTGAGACTACAAAAGTATTTTGTACAGGCTCCGGTGCGCGGGAGTACACCGAAAGGTGCACGAGCAATGCTAGGCATTGCTTATAGCAGCCCATAAAAATGGGTTGCACATGCGCAGCCCATCAGGGTGTGCCGCAAGCGGGCTATGCCCGAGGGTTATGGTGACCTGCGGGCATAACCCGCATGGGATGTGCTTTTAGCACATCCCACATCGGTTATAGGGGGAGCATTTTTGCTCCCCCGAGCCTATATATAGACTCTCCCATGCTCCTTTACAAATCATACCTTCAGCTCCAAGTGTAAATCCTAAGCGAGATTCGCAAAGATAAATCTCTCGGGTACTGAGCACAGTTCTTTTTTAGGAGCCTGAATTTATTTGGGCACCTCTAGTTTATATTTTCGGGTGAGGCTTCTGGAGTGGTCTAGCAACTACTCGAGGCTTCTTAGTTCTTCCTTCCGGGGAGGTTTTGGTTGGTGGGGTTCGTATGGATACTCATAGAGGTTATCCTACGCTTGGAGGCTTATATAGGAGGGTTCTGCTAAGGCACGCTTCAATTGGTAAGTTTTCTCTCTTTCTCATTTATTATTAGGTCTTTTTCTTTAAGCATTTTTAGACTAAATAATATGCTTAGGTTATTTTTCATGCTTTGTTTATTTTATGCTTAGGTTATAGCTTAGAGTTATAACATGCTTAGGTTATAGCTGAGAGTTATAACATGCTTAGCATAAAATATACATGCTAGGATATAATTTGGAATTATGGTATGCTTAGCCCTTTTTTCATGCTAACCTTGGTAGAGATTTATTTAGTTAAGGCTTTATTTAATATATAAGCAACTAATAGGAGTTCCTGGGGACAAGGACAAAATTTTGAATTTCTGTCATGCCTGTTATGCATGTTCAATCTGACTATCAGTTCCCAACAGTGACATCAGAGCCTGCCTATTTAGCGCATAATTAAGTTAGAAGCAAACTGAATATTATTTTCTATTTGAAATGATCTGTTAATTTAATTGTTTGGAACAATATATATGAACTTATGCTTTTCATTTCGAGGTTAGAAAATGGTTACGAATAACTTTGTTTAAGCTTGCTCAACTTACTCAAATTGTACAAGTTTCAATAATTTATTTAAATTACATGGGTTATAGATGCTTCCAATTTACATGAATTGGAAGAACAAAATTATTAGTCCAGGAGAATCCATTGGTCTTCAAGTTTGTGCCCGTATATGTTTTGGCTAAGGATTGGACTTGGAGTCCACTCACTTCAAGGGCACCTCTCCTACCTGGGAACCTATATCGCTGTAGCTTGAATTGACCAACCGGGGGATTAATATGGACTAATTTATTTCTATTATATAAGATGGTGCTTATATATATTTCTATAACAAAGTAAAAATTAAATTTATTGAATAAAACCTTAAAGGAAATGCAATATAAATTTAATAAATAAAAGTGTTAATTATTTTGCATATAATCTAGGTTGATGCAATAATTATAATAAAGAGCTTGAACCCCATAAGGTTGGACCCTATAAATTAATTCTAAATTCCCTGAATTAATACAAGTTATTATGAATATGTCCATCTGATAAAATTCTAGATTGGGTGAGACGTTTAACACCAATAAAATTCCAAAGTAAATATATTAAGGCAAGTTATAGTCTTCCTTACTCAAATTTATATTACGGTCTCTTTGGGCTATCAAAGTGCTATGCAAAGCGTTCCTTCTAGTCCACATTGATTGGTTGTAAAGTTTGGGATAAGGTCTGCCTTAATAGGACTGGGGTACTCTACCATAAAATTGGGGGCTAGGCCTAGATCTGAGACATATTCAAGGAGATACTAATATAAGAGCACACGTCCCTTGGGATTAGGGAACTTGAATGTTTTGGCAATTGCATGTGATGCAAATGGAATGGGATTCCAACTATAACTTACTAATACAACTTGACTCATAAAATTGGGGGTTATAATAGACTGGTTACCGATGCTACCTACTAGAAAATTTAGCTGGGCTAAAATTCCCGAATTCAATAGAATGGGCTATTGTAAATATTGAAGAAAATAGTAGGACAAATGTGTTTAATTAAAAGACCTTATATTAAATGCATGTATTAAATGCATGTACTTAAGCTAATATCTAAACTTTTTTTTCTTATATCTTAGGTTGAATATGAAATCCATTTTGAAAATCCATCTTAAATACATCCAAGCTTTAGCAGCAATTAACTACCATGAATGGATCAAGGATGTAAAGGACATTCTTAAGGATTATGAAATGGCATATGTTCTTGAGAATCCATTCACAAAAATTCCTAGCACTGATGCACCGACTATTATGAAGGATGCATGGTTGAAATATCTTAAGGATTCGGTTTATGTGTCACACTTGTCGTTGGATACTATAAATCCTGTGATACGTTCACAGTCCGATCACATAAGTCTGGAAGCCATGCTAATCCATCTAAAGGGTTTGCCCGAAAAAGCAAGGTATGAAAGGTTCAAATTGACCAATGAACTTTCGAACTCTAAGATGAAGGAAGAGACATGTGTTGTAGCACACATCAACAAGATTAGAGATTTCATGGTGAAATTAGAATCACTAGGATCTACGGTTAGTCAATCCTTGGGAGTGGACATCCTATTGGATTCTTTACCCGTTAGCTATGTTGATTTTGTAAAGGAACATCGCTTTAAAGTTCATGATTGTACTTTCCCGGAACTAGTTACTGCATTGAGAAAATTTGATGCCAAAACTAAAGAAATTTCAAGAAAGTCTACAAATAAATATTCTCCAAAAAATGGCCCGGAGAATACTGTCACCAAAGGAGTAGTAAAAGGGTTTAAAAGGAAGAAAGGAAAGAGGACATATAAGTATATCTGCTACCAATGTGAGATACCGGGACATTGGAAGAGGGATTGCAAAGCTCCTGCTTCTGAGCATTTAAAGAAGAAGCCTGCAGAGGCATCTACTTCGGGTATGTTTGTAATTGAAAATTTTGCTACTTTTTCACGTTAATCCACTTGGGTATTAGATACTAGTTATGGTTCTGATATCTGTACTTCTATTCAGGGACTAAGGAATAGTATAAGACTTGTAAAAGGGGAGATGGACCTACGTGTGGGAAATGGAGCCAGAGTTAGTGCATTAGCCGTAGAAAGCTTTGGTGTTATTTTGCCAAGTGGACTTGTTTTAGTTTTGAATAATTGTTACTACATTTTAAGTGTTACTAAGAATATTGCATCAGTTACGTGTTTAGCAGTATAAAGATTTGAGATTTTATTTTTAAATAATAATTATCAGATTCATTTGAATAATGTTCTTTATGGTTATGGAATGTTGAAAGGTGACATTTATGTTCCTGATGCTAAAACAGAAGTTTTCAATATAAATAATGTGAAGAAAGTTAAATTAGATAATGATAATTCCTTGTACTTATGGCATTGTCGTTTAGGCCACATAAACAAGGGTCTCTTAACCAAGTTGCATAAGCGTGGAGACTGGGGCCCAATAGACTTGGAGTCTTATTGTGATTGCGAACCTTGTTTAGGAGGAAAAATGATAAAGTTACCCTTTCAATGAAAGGGTGAACGGGCCATGAGTACATTGGAACTTATACATACTGATGCGTGTGGTCCAATGAGTGTTCAGGCACTAGGAGGATACTCTTACTTCATAACCTTTATTGATGATTATTCATGATATGGTTATTTGTACTTAATAAAGCACAAGTCTAAAAGTTTTGAAAAGTTTAAACTATTTAGAGCTGAAGTAGAGAAACAACTTGAGAAAAGTATTAAAACTCTTTGATCAGATTGAGGTGGAGAATACTTAAGTCAAGAGTTTCAGGATTATCTAAAGTAAAATGAGATAGTTCCTCAGTGGACCCCTCCTTATTCGCCCCAACACAATGGAGTGTCAGAAAGGAGGAATCAGACTTTGTTAGATATGGTCTAGTCCATGATAATCTCAGTAAATCCTTTGGGGGATATGCATTGGAGAGCGAAGTTTATGTATTGAATAGAGTGTCCTCTAAATTAGTTGATGTTATACCTTATGAAAGATGGTGTAATAAGAAGCCATCTCTAAGTCACTTAAGAGTATGGGGCTGTCTTGCTATGGTAAAGAGGATAGCATCAGATAAGCTAAACGCCAAATCTGACAAGTGTCGGTTCATTGGATATTGAAAGGAAACTATTGGATATCTGTTTTACCAACCCAAAGCATAAAAGGTATTTGTATCTCGGATTGCTCACTTTTTGGAAAAAGAATACTTACTTGCGAAAGTCAATGGGAGCAATATTGAACTGGAGGTTCAAGAGAAAGAAACAGACAATCAACTGATTGACCCATTCTAGATACACAAGAAAGTGTGATCCAAGAACAACCTATCAAAACACAATCATTGCGAAGATCAGGTCGTGTTCGTAAGGGTCCCGATAGATATGGGTTTATCATCATTAATGATAAGGAACTATATCTCATGGAGGATGATGAACTAAGGACATATGATGAGGTAATGAAAAGCTCAGATTCTGATAAATGGCTAAAAGCCATGAAATTAGAAATGGATTCCATGTATGAGAACCAAGTTTGGAATTTGTTTGATGCACCACAAGAGGTTAGACCAATTAGGTGCAAATGGGTCTTCAAGAAGAAGACTGACATGGATGGTAATGTAATTACCTATAAAGCATGGTTGGTTGTAAAAGATATAGTCAACGTGAAGGTATCGACTATGATGAAACTTTCTCATAGGTAACCATGCTTAAATTCATAAGGATATTCCTGGCCATTACTGCTCATTACGATTATGAGCTCTAGTAGATGGATATTAAAACAACATTCCTGAATGGGGATTTAGACCGAGATGTGTATATGATACAACCTGAGGGTTTTACATCTCCGAATGGCTCAAAGGTATGCAAGCTACAAAGATCCATTTACAGACTTAAGAAGGCATTCAGGAGTTGGAATATAAGGTTTGATTAGACAATCGATGAACTAGATTTCTATCCAACCATTAATGAGGCTTGTGTTTACAAGAAGGTTAGTGGGAGTGCAGTCGTTTTCTTAATATTGTATGTCAAAGACATTCTACTAATGGGAAAGGATATTTCTCTTCTTCAAAATGTTAAAGTATGGTCGTCAAGAAAATTCTCCATAAAAGACCTTAGTGAAGCAGCATTTATACAAGGTATAAAGATCTATAGGGATAGATCAAAGTAGCTGTTAGGTCTTTCTCAAAGTACATATATAGACAAGGTATTGAATAGGTTCCACCTTGAGTATTCTAAGAAAGGTTATCTCCCGATGAAAAAGGGTATTAACCTATCTAAGGCTGAGTGTCCGATGACAGCTCATGAGAGAATGCGTATGAAGGATATACCCTATGCATCCGTGATAGGATCCATCCTGTATGCTATGATATGTACAAGGCCAGATGTCTCTCAAGCTTTGAGCTTCACGAGCATATATCAGTCATATCCAGGTGAAAAGTATTGGATGGCCATCAAGGCAATTCTTAAGTACTGAAGAAGGACTAAGGATGAGTTCTTGATATATGGAGAATGTGACCTCAAAATAAGAGGTTACACTGATGCAAGTTTTCAATTTGACAAGGATGACTTTAATTCTCAGTCGGGTTTTGAGTATGTGTCAAATGGAGGGGCGATATGCTGGAAGAGTTCCAAGCGAGAAACTACTATTGCTTCAACCATGGAATCTAAATACATTGCTGCATGCAAAGCAGCAAAAGAAACTATCTGGTTGAAGGGATTTATTGGTGATCTTTGTATTGTGATAACAATGGTGACATAGCTCAAGTAAAGGAACCACTATCTCATCAGAAAAACAAACATGTATCCAGAAAGTATCATATAATCGGGGAGATTATTGATGCTAAGATAATAAGATTAGAATATGTAACCACTGATCAGAACCTCACAGATGGTCTGACAAAGCCATTGACTCAAGTCAAGCATGACCAGCATGTTAAAGCATATAGATTAAGACATATGGCTAATTGTCCTTAGTGTAAGTGGGAGTTTGTTGGATATGATATATACCCTTAAGGCAATTAGGGCGATATATGTTAATTATGTAAAAGTATGAATAATTTCTTTAATCAATAAAGGCATTTAATCTTTTGTTAATATCAATTTGTTTGTATATATAGTTTAGCTGGTTAAATGTATTCATTGATGTATGTATGCAAAAGTCCTTAAAGTATCATAGCAAGAAGTCAGTGAAATTATAGTTGGGCTATATATAGTGGAACCTGCTTCATCTGCAATTATGATTATGTCTAAACTATCCCTAGCCATAGTTTCATCAAGAAAGGATATTGATGAAGCAAAAAGACTAGCATGTGGTCAACTTTCTTAGAAAGGGTCCAATCAGTTAAACTCCTAAGGACTGAAGGTGGTGCCTTAAGTTCGACACATGGATATATCTGGGAGATATATTAGAGACCACAGTAAGATAAACACTTGGTATATATATCAATGTGTTAGTATTTGTCTTCATGTAATAAGCTTTGCGAATGTCCTCATACTTAAGATACTAGTTACCTTGTGTGGTACTATTGCTATACTTTAGGTCATTACTATATACTCATTAATTTAGGGTGTTACGGGTGATTACGATTATAGTGATGATAATACATCGGTAAGCTGAGTAGTCGAAAAGGATCCATCACTCCAGATATATTAAGGAGTTGTACCTGGCCACTTGTTAAAGTGATGATTGCCATAAACCTTTGATCGGAGTATGTGTTTGATAGAAATGGTTTCTAGTCAAACACACTATGGTAAAAGGCAATATACTTCGATAATAAGTAAACTACTAGGATAGCTTGGAGCAACCTCGCTATTAGTGGGTTAACACTTTAACCGAACCCTACAAACCAGATGGTACCAATATTATAGAATGGAAGGAATTTATCATACTGGATAACTATTGCATTAACCGGGATTAAGTCATAAGCATAAATGATGTTCCGAGTAATGGGGCATGGTAGACCCTTGCTAGAGGCGTACTACAGTCGTTTAAGGTAATCGGTTCAATTCATGGTCTAGAACCTCGAGCCAATGGTTCTATTAGAATTAGTTAAGCCTCAACAGCTCAATACTTTGGGGTCCTATAAGGTCATACACATTAGACCTTCATCGGACTAAGTAAAGAACTAATAGAATTATTGTATTACAAAAATATAACCTGATAATAATTAGATTATTCTTTGGTTGGACCAATGATTTATTTTTGACATGTGACTAATTTAATTAGGGTCATAAATAAATTGGCTAGATTGATTATATCAATTTTGTAAGCTAAGGAGTTTATCTTTGACCGGTAACTAATTAATTAGGGTCGAAAATTCAATATTTATTTGAAAATGATTAAAAAGGAAATTTTGCAAAGGCGAGTTAAATTGGACCAAGAGTACAAAAGTATTTTATATAGGCTCGGGTGCATGGGAGTGCACCAAAAGGTGCGCAAGCAATGCTAGGCATTACTCACGGCAGCCCATGAAAATGGGCTGCACATGCGAAGCCCATTAAGGTGCGCCGTCAGTTGGGCTCGCGGCATGGGCCGCGAGGCCCAGCTCGCTTTAAGGAAAAGCCCGCTATACACAACATGCATTGTACGTTTTGTGCAAGCGGGCTATGCCCGCTGGTCATGTTGACCCACGGGTATAACCCATGTGGGATGTTAGCACATCCCACATTGGTTATAGTGGAGCATTTTTTCTCCCCCAAGCCTATATGGGCTCTCCCATGCTCCTTTTCAAATTGCACCTTTAGCTCAAAGTATAAATCCTAAGCGAGATTCGCAGAGATAAATCTCTTGGGTGTTGAGCACAGTTCTTTTTAAGGAGCCTAAATTTGTTTGGGCACCTCCAGTTTACATTTACGGTTGAGGCTTCTGGAGTGGTCTAGCAACTACGCGAGGCTTCTTAGTTCTTCCTCCAGGGGAAGGTTTTGGTTGGTGGGGTTCGTTTGGATACTCATAGAGGCTATCCTACGCTTGGAGGCTTGTGCAAGAGGGTTCTGCTAAGGCACGCTTCAACTAGTAAGTTTTCTTTCTTTCTCTTTTATTATTAGGTCTTTTTCTTTAAGCATTTTTAGACTTAATAATATGCTTAGGTTGTTTTGCATGATTAGTTTATTTTATGCTTAGGTTATAGCTTAGAGTTATAACATGCTTAGGTTATAGCTGAGAGTTATAACATGCTTAGCATAAAATATACATGCTAGGATATAATTTAGAATTATGGTATGCCTATCCATATTGCATGCTAACCTAGGTAGAGAATTATTTAGTTAAGGCTTTATTTAATTTATATGCAACTAATAGGAGTTCCTGGGGACGGACAAAATTTTGAATTTCTGCCATGCCTTTTATGCATGTTCAATATGACTGTCAGTTCCCAACAAATTTAAAGAGAGTGGTTTATGGCGTGTAAACTGAAGAATTAGAACAGTTTTTATTCTTTTCAAGTGTTTCTTTTTTACAACCCATGGTGTGTATCGTAATCATTTGAAATTCAAAAAGTGTATGGCTACGTTTTTTATGCCTTTATGTCACTCTTGTCTACTTAACTGGCAATATTCTCTTCTGGAGCTAGACTTAAGTTATTTCTCTTTTCCTCCTTGACTGTTGGAGACTTGAATAACTACATGTTTGTCTCTGAAACCTTCTTCAAATTGGATTGGACATTCCAATTGCCTCCTTGAGCTAGTTGAATTAATCCTTACTTAGAGGCTCAGTAAAGATATATGTTCTTTGCTCATTTGTTTGAATGTAGATCAGAATTACATTCTTTTTCATTAGTAGCTTCATTGATAACAACATCTAGCTTTCACCTACATTTGCATCTTGGAATATTTTTGGCTCATTTAAGCGAGACAAAAGCAGCATGGCTCATCATCCTGTTGAGTTGTCCTCTAGTTCTAACTAGATTCTAAACATTGTCTAAAATGGCTTCTTTAGGATTATTTCTTTTTGTTCTGGTTTCTTCATGTACTATAGTTGGTCCTCCATCAACATCAACTCCTTCTTCTAGTCCTTGATCATTATTAAAGTTGATTTCAACATTGGGAATAGCTGGAAGTTGATCCAAGTTGAAGTTGATTTCATCATCCTCTTCTTTGTATTTCCTGATTTGAATAGGTTCTTGAACCTTCACTAGTTCTTTCTTTGTCATATAGTTGCACTATATTTTCCATCCTTCTATCGGTTTAATGTGACGAAGGCTTTTCATCTCTAGTTATATGCCTTTAGCATCCACTATCAATATACCATGTTTGTTGATCTTTAGTGGATTTTAGGCATACCTGCAAAACTGATTAAGTAGGATTGGTTACCCAACTAGATTTGGGTCCTCTTGAGTTAGTAACCATTTCAGGCCATGGATTAACATCAAAATAACCATTTTGAAATCTACACATTTTAGTTGTATGGTTATTTTTACTCAAATTTGTACGAACAAATATAAAGGAAATTTCTTTTGTTACATCGATTACTGTGAAAATATATTATGACTGGTTAAGAATATATTCATTGATGTGTTTACAAAAGTCCTTGACAAAATTATAGCATGTATTGCAAGGGCATAGTGGGACTATGTTAGTGAGAACTGGTTCGAGTGCAATTATGATTTGTCTAAATATCCCTAGTCATAGTATCATCAAGACTAGACATTGACGAATACAGATAGAGTAGCATGTGTCAACATACCTCTTTAATCTAATTAAGAGTAGCATATCTATAGTGCGAGAGGGTGGTAACTTGGGTTAACACATGAATGTATTTAGGGAAATTCATTGGAGACCGCTATGAGACAACACTCGGTAATCTATATTATGTGTTGGTGTTTTATCCTCTCATTGCAATAGCAATATGAATATCGTTAGACCTGAGATACTAGTTACCTTGTTCAGATGTTGCTATACCTTGGGTCATACCTAAGCATTCTAAGACTAGATGATACGGATGATTACGGGGTAAGCTGAGTACACAAGATAGAATCTATCACTTTGTTATAGCAATATAAGGGAGTTGTACCTTGGCAACTTGTTAGATTAACACACTCATAAACCTCTATAGAGTATGGGTTGATAGGATGAGATCTTATTCAAGACATTAATATGATTGAGTAGTGTACTTTGGTAGCAAGACTAAATTACTGGGGTAGCCTCTAAGGCTACTAGTGGAGTGACACTTAAACCGAGTCTAAGAAACTAGATGGTACTTAACAGTTGATAGAAAGACTGAATTATATTGATACTATTATAGAACTCGGATTAAGTCACATGCACGTGACGTTTTGAATATTGAGGGGTCATATGCCCTATGATAGAGAGACACTATGACCGATTAAAGTCATCGGAGTTGACAACGGTATGGAGCTTTAAGCCAGTCAAATTCCTGAAAAGGAATTTAAGTTAGGTCAAACTTTGATGGCTCGATATAATGGGATCCTATAAGGTCACGCACTTTGAGTTATGACCGAGCCATATAAAGATTTGTTAGAATGAGTCTAATCTAGAAGAGAAATAAATGGTTAGACCATTTTAATTGGTTAGACCAATTTTTACAAGTTAGACCAGTATACTAGGAAATAAATGGTTTGACCATTTTATTGGTTGGACCAATTTTACTAGTTGGACCAACGTACCGAAAATAATGAGAAGGCATAAAAGGAGACAGAAACTGCATAGTCGGGTCCACGGTAAGGTACTGTGTGAACTTACACGAGTGGGCATGCACAAGTGCTGCGGGACAGCACTTATGGCAGGGTTGCTCGTGGGCCTTGACAGTGTTGCACAAGGCCCAATGGGCTTATGCAAGCTACCTGCCTAAAGCAACCCGCTATGTGCCGTAGTGTGCAAGCAATGGCTTGCGTGCATATGTGGTGCGCATAACCCACAAAGGGTTGTGCGCTAGTAAGCATGGCCTGCGAGTTAGCACAGGCCCATGCTGCTGACTTTGGCCACTAGTGTTGTTGTTGGAATCAGAGTCTAACTTCTGTTTCCATTTATTTAATATTTATTAATTAAGTTTTAAATATTCTTTACTTAATTAATCAGTTATTAAGTTAATTGATTGGTTATTAATTAGTTGAATAAATATTTAATAAGAGTTGTAATTCAAATCTAACTTTATTTTCTATTAAATATGAATTGTTTATTCTATTAATTAATTAATTGGATTAATTAATTGAATATAATAATACTAAAGGAAGATGAATTTGATTCCAACTCTTTCTTATTTCATAAATTACTAAAAGGTTATATTTATTTAATTTCTAATTGGACAAACCTTGGATTAAATCGTCTTTTTAATACACCCCTTATGCCTATAAATAGAGAGCTCCTCTCTCACTATTTTTCATCCGAATTTTGAAAGCTCTGTCTCTCTATCTTTCTCTCTATTCTCTTAGTTGTTCTAGTTCCTATAAGTAATTCGTCGAAAGACATATTTACATAGAATAGAAAACTAAGGGATTTCTTCTAGAATAAATTAGTAGGGAAGATCTAGCTTTCTTCCGCTTATTTATTGGTACTTCCTTTCTCGAAGGTTTTGGTCGGTGGTGCTCGTGTGGACTATTTATAGACGGCTTCTACTTTGGAACCTATGCACACAATTGATGGGGTCATTCTGCCGACATTAGGATTCACACTTCAAATGGTATGTGGTTAAATTGTTATTAGGTCCTTTTAATAAGTGTTTATGACCTAAATAATAATAGACTAGTTTACGTTGTCAATCATGCCATGCTTAGGAGATCTTGGACTCTAGATTAAATTTTGAATTTTTGCTGCACCTGTGTTACATGTTCAAAACCCTTAATCTAGACCAATAGTGATATCATGAGCCTGCCTAATGCGATTGCATGATTGACTACAAACATGCTAGGTCTAATTTTCTATGAAATATTTTCGAGTATACTATGCCATGCCTAAGAATTTATTTCTTGCAGTAGAAAATGTTGTTATAACTAGATTAAGTGTTGCTCAAACTTAGTCAAGGTAGTTATCTAAGAATTTACAATGTTTTACTTAAGATTGTAAATTCTTTGATTTTGAATTAAATGGAATAATTCTTAATTAGAAAGGAACGAAATATTTAATTTAAATAGTTTATGGTTAAGTGAGTCAGAAGAGCCCGTGTTAATTCTAGCAAGGATTAGACAAAGCTGCTTATTTACTTCAAGGGGGCCTCTACTACCTGGGAATTTCCATCGGTTCTTGATTCTAATTACGAAAGGGACTATTTTGAATTAGTTGATTTCTAGTATAATGAATTGGATTCATTATATAGCTTTACAATGAAAGTTTAAATTGTTAAATTAAAACTTATAGACATAGGTGCAAGAAATTGAAACAATGAACACCCTTGTTTGTTTTGCATGCTATGTGGAGTCTTGATATGATGGAATGATTATGAATTACCAGTTGAGCATGACCCCTAGGTTGTACCTACTAATTCGTTATAGCCCGAAATTAGTTATAGTTTCATAATCATGTCTATGTATAAGTCCTAGATTAGGCGAGACCTGTTGCGCCAATAAATCCCCATCAAAATATTAAGATAGAACTAACTTTCCTAAAAATCAAAGTGTGATTCTAGGCCTTTTTATTGAATGAATTGCTCACGCACATCATGCTTTCCTCTTTTCACATTATTTATCACATGATTCAAATTAGGGTTAATTCTTAACCAGACTGGGTTAGTTGTCAGTAATATCAGAGCTAGTACCGGGCTGGAGGCATCATATTGGGAGTCATATAATTGGTTATGCACGTCCATTTGTTGAAACTCAAATGGATTAGGAATTGCCTTAGATGCAAATGGACTAGATCCAACTTTAACTATTTAAGTTAGCTTAACTCGTGATAGCGGGAGTTAGCTTAAATGAGTTATAGATGCTACCTACTAAGGAGAATGGTTAGACCAAATTTCCCGAAAGAAAATAGAAGGGGCTATTATGTTTTCGAATAAATCTCTAATAAAATACTAGGAAAATGTATTTAATTTAAAGACCTTAAAAATTAAATGCAGGTACAAAACTACGCCTAAGCATTTATTTTATTTATTATATCTAGGTTTGAATCTTTACTTCTTACATGAGTTTTGCATGATTTGATAATTGTATTTAATTGGCTCTAGCTTCCAAAGGTTTGTTTAGTAATGTGAGGATAGTTCTCAAAGCCTAAGGCTTGGCCCATATACTATACAAGCTTAATACTAAACAAAATGATGCAAGTATTTTACCTCGAATAGAAATGCGAAAATTATATGAAGGAAACAAGGATACACCACCTTAGAGGTTGTTAAGATCCATGTTACCTTATATAAGTAGTTTGAAGGAAACAAGGATAAACATCAAGTTAGATGTTAGGATCTATGTTTCCTAAAGCATTGGAAGCATCATGAAATCGTGGTCTTGGTAGTCTATGTCTTTACATCTTAGAAAGTATTTTTCCAAAGAAGGAAAAATGATTCAAAGTTATTCTAAGGATGTAACGGGACACGAGTTGTCCAATATAGAAGCACGAAAGAGCGAAGTTAAGAGAAAAAAAAAGGTTCTTGAGAGCTTCATTTTGGAAACAAAGTAATTGTTTCAATATGGGATATTGGAAACACAATCTTCATTTAATATGAGATTGACACGCTTTTGTCTCATAGTATGAGAAGAAGAGGTTTTGGAAACTTCCACTTCAAGGTATTATAATTGAGAATGTTCTACATCTCTTAGGGATTCAACATAGGTATGGGATACTAAGTGAGTGAATCACATATCTATACAAGGTATAGGTATTGAAGAGAAGTAGAGGATTAGAAAAAGAAGAGTTGTACCTACGAGATATCTTTAGAGCTTGATAGATGTTATTGATGTAGGAACTTAAAATCTCCATTTGGCTATTTTATAATAAGGCCAAAATTATTGTTATACTTCAATGAATGTTGTTTCCTGCTTCATAGCAGATAGAGTTGATTCCAATTTGATAAAAGATGTTATTAAAGATTATGAAAAATATTCTACATAGATGTGTAATGAATGATATTTTGTGATTACAAAAGCATATTCTCAATATTAACTATGCTAAGAGAATTTAGATAAAGACAAGTCATCTTACTTATGGCATTGTTGTTTAGGCCATATAAACAAAACCTGCTTAACTAAGTTACACAAAGGTAATGACTTGGGCCCAATAGATCGAGAGTCTTATAGGGCTTGCAAACCTTATTTAAAAGGTAAAATGACAAAGAAGTCCTTTTAAGAAAAAAAGGAAAACGTGCCATGAGTACATTGGAAATAATACACTAAGATGTATGTGGTCCAATGAATGTCTAAACACATGGATGATTGGTTTACTTCTTCACTTTTATCGATGATTACGCAAGATATGGGTATTTATACCTTATGAGGCATAAATTAGATTGTTTTGAAAGTTCAAAGACTACAGGAATGAAGTTGAGAAACAACTTGGGAAGAATATTAAGGCACTATGGTTAGACTGAGGTGGAAAATATTTACGCCAAGATTTTCAAGATTATCTAAGGGATAATAGAATATTGTCCCAATGGAACCCTCCTTATACTCTGCAGCACAATGATATGTTTAAATCAAACTTTGTTAAACATGTTTTAGTCTATGATGAGCTAAGAAAGTCTCAGTAAATCCTTTTGGAGATATGCAATTGAGAGTATAGTTTATATCCTAAGCCGTGTGCCCTCAAAATTAGTTGATACTACACAATACAGAAAGTGGTATGGTAAGAAACCCACTCTTTCTCACCTGAGAGTTTGGGGTTATCCTACCTATGTTAAAAGTATAATGTCAGATAAGCTTGGAGCTAGATCAGATAAGTTCTTGTTCATTGGTTATCCTAAAGAGACAATAGGATATACCTTTTATGATCCTGAGGAATAAAAGGTACTTGTTTTTAGGACCGCTCAGTTCCTTTAGAAGGAACACATGCTTGCAAAAGCTAGTGGGAGCGACCTTGAACTTGGAGTTCAAGTAGGTGAATAAGACAATCAATTGATGATTCCTACACCTGATACATAAGAAAGTGTGATAGAGGAACAATCTATCATATAATAACCATTATGTAGATCATAGGGTTCCCAACGCTCTTGAAATATATGGATTTTTCATCAAAAATGATAAATAAATCTTTTGAGAGAGGATGATGAACCTAAGACCTACAAGGAAGCAATTGAGAGCTCAAACTCTAATAAATGGTTAAAAGCCATGAAATCAGAAATGGATTTCATGTATGAAAACCAAGTATGGGAATTGGTCAATGTACCTAATAAGGTTAGAGCCATATATTGCAAATGGGTTTTCAAGAAAGAAAACTGACATGGATTGTAATGTAATTACCTATAAGGCAAGGTTAGTTGCAAAAGGTAATAGTCAATGAGAAGGTATAGACTATGATAAATCCTTTTCACCAGTAGCCATGCTTAAATCCATTAGGATACTCTTGGCAATTGCTGCTCATTAGGACTATGAGATTTGGTAGATGGATGTGAAAACCACTTTCCTTAATGGAAACTTAGATCGGGATGTACATATAGTACAACCTAAGGGTTTTACATCTTAAAATGGCTCGAAGGTATGCAAACGGCAAAGTATGGACTTAAGCAAGCATCCAGGAGTTAGAATATAAGGTTTGATGATACAATAAAGGAGTTAGATTTTATATCAAATGCTTATGAGTCTTGTGTATACAAGAAGTTTAGTGGGAGTGCAGTCATTTCCCTTATGTTGTATATTGATGACATACTACTAATAGGAGATGAAATTTCTCTTCTTCAAATAGTTAAATTATGGTTGTCAAGAAAGTTCTCCATGAAGGACCTTAGAGAAGCAGCATTGATACTAGGTATAAATATCTATAGAGATCGATCTAAGAGGTCGCTCAGTCTTTGGCTAGTTACGTACATAGACAAGGAATTGGCTAGGTTTAACCTTGAGCAATAGAGAAAGGGTTATCTTCCAATGTCTCATAGAATTAACCTTTCTAAATCTGAGTGTCTGGGGATACAAGAGGAGAAATTGCGCATGAGTAGAATTCCATATGCATTTATGATAGGATATATCATATGGGCTACGGTACATACATGGCCAGATGTCTCACACGCGTTAAGCATCAAGCAGATTATAATCTGACCTAGTTGAGAAGCATGGGATGGTCGTTAAGAAAATCCTTAAGTGCTTGAGAAGCACTAAGGAAATGTTCTTGGTATATGGAGGAGGTAATTTCTAAGTAAAGGGGTACATTGATGTGAATTTCCAATCTGATAAAGATAATTACAAATCACAGTCAGGTTACTTATTTATGTTAAAATAAAGTGGCAGTTGTTTGGAAAAGTTCCAAACGTGATACAACTATGGATTCAATCACAGAATCTGAGTACATTGCTGCTTTAGAAGTAGCAAAATAAGCTGTTTGGATAAAGAGATTTATTGGTAATCTATATATGGTGTCTAACAGTGAAGATCCAATAGTAACAACATTATGATTACACTGGGGTTGTTGCTCAAGCATAAGAACCATGGTCTCGTCAAAGAAACAGACATGTGTATAGAAAATATCATATAAGATATGATAAGGGATAAGGATGTAATAATGGAATACATTCCCACAGATCAAAACTTGGAGGATAGTCTGATAAAGCCTTAAACATATATTAAGGATGACAAACATGTTGATAGTTATGGAATAAATGCACATGGCTAATTGGCACTAGTGCAAGAGGGAGATTGTTAGATATGATGTATGCCCTAGAGCAATTAGGGCGATATATCTTAGTTAGTTAAATTTGTATGACCAAATATAAAGGGCATTTCTTTTGTTACATCGATGACTGCAAAAATATATTATGACTGGTTAAGAATATATTCATTGATGTGTTTGCAAAAGTCCTTGACAAAATCATAGTACATATTGCAACGGTACAGTGGGCTATATTGGTGAGAACTGGTTCATGTGCAATTATGATTTGTCTGAATATCCTTAGTCATAGTATCATCAAGACTGAACATTGATGAATGCTGATACACTAGCATGTGTTGTCATACCTCTTGAATCTGATTCTTAGTAGCATATCTCCAGAGTTACAGGGTGGTACCTTGGGTTAACATATGAATGTATTCATGGAAATACATTGGGGACCACTATGAGACAACACTCGGTAATCTATATTATGTGGTGGTGTTTTATTGTCTCATTGCAATAGCAATACGAATATCCTTAGACCTGAGATACTAGTGACCTTATTCAGATATTGCTATACTTTAGGTCATACCTAAGCATTCTATAAACTAGGTGATACATATGATTACGAGTACAGTTGATGTCCGTCTGTTAGTAAGCTGAGTAGTTAAGATGGAATCTATCACTCTGTTATAGCAGTATGAAGGAGTTATAACTTAAGTGACACACTCGAAAACCTCCATAGAGTATGGGTTGATAGGATGACATCCTAGTCAACACATTAATATGGTCGAGTACTGCACTTTAGTATTAAGACCAAATTACTGGGGTAGCCTCTAAGGCTACTAGTGGGCTGACACTTAAATCGAGTCCAAGAAACTAGATGGTACTTAACAGTTGATAGAAAGAGTGAATTGTATTGATACTATTGCAGAACCGGGATTCAGTCATAAGCACGTGAAGTTTTGAATATTGAGGGGTCATATGCCCCATGCTAGAGAGCCACTATAACCGATCAAAGTCATCGGAATCTGCAACGATCTGGAGCTCCGAGCCAGTCAAATTCCTGAAAAATAATTGGAGTTACGTCAAACTTTGATGGCTCGATATTATGGGATCCTATAAGGTCACACACTTTGAGTTACGATCGAGCCATGTAAAGAATTGTTAGACTAGGTCTAATCTAGAAGTGAAATAAATGGTTAGACCATTTTAATTAGGTAGACCACTTTTTACAGGTTGGACCAGTATACCGGGTAATAAATGGTTTATTGCTTAGACCAATTTTACTAGTTGGATCAATGTACCGAAAATAACGAGAAGGCATGAAAGGAAATAAAAAATGCATAGTGGGGTCTATGATAAGGTACTATGTGGACTCCCACGTGTAGGGTTGTGCAAGTGCTATAGGACAGCCCTTGCAGAGGGCCTGCACGTGGGCCTTGGCAGTGCTGCTCAACCGAGCTACCTAAAGCAGCAGCTATGTGCCGCAGCGCATAGGCAGAGGCCTGCTCGCATATGTGGTGTAAACAGCACATAAAGGATTATTAGTTAGCAGGCTGGGCCTGCGCGTTGGCGTAGGCCCATGCGGGCAAGAAGCCCGTATAGTGCTGGCTTCGGCCAACAGTCTTGTAGTTGGACTCGGAGTCCAACTTATTTCCGTTCATATTTTTTAATAATTATTAATTAAGGTTTAATTATTCTTTAATTAATTAATCAGTTATTAAATTAATCGATTGATTATTAATTAGTTGAATAATTATTTAATAGGGATTGCCATTCAAGTCTAACTTTGTTTCCTATTAAATAGTAATTGTTTATTCTATTAATTAATTAATTGGATTAATTAATTAAATAGAATAATAATAAAGGAAGATAAATTTCATTCTAACTCTTTTTTATTCAGTAAATTACTAAAAGGTTATGTTTATTTAATTTCTAATTGGACAAGCCTTGGATTAAATAGTCTTTTTAATCCACCCCTTGTGCCTATAAATAGAGAGCTCATGTCTCATTAATTTTCATCCTAATTTCGAAAAGCTCCCTCTCTTTCTCTCTATTTTCTTAGTTGTTCTAGTACCTATAAGTAATCTGTCGAAAGATGTATTTACTTAGAATAGAAGACTAAGGGAATTTCTTCTGGAATAAATTAGTAGGGAAGATCTAGCTATCTTCCGCTTATTTATCGGTACTCCCTTTCTAGAAGGTTTTGGTCTATAGTGCTTTTGTGGACTATTTATAGAGGGCTTCTACTTTGGAGCATGTGCACGCATCTGACAGGGCCATTCTGCCGACATTGGGATTCAGGCTTCAACTGGTACATGGTTAAATTATTATTAGTTCCTTTTAATAAGTGTTTATGACCTAAATAATAATGGACTAGTTTATGTTGTTAGTCATGCCATGCTTAGGAGATCTTGGACTCTAGATTTAATTTTGAATTTCCACTCTATGATTCTTTCTTTGCTTGAATGGTTGTTCATCATAGATTACTACAACTTTCCCTTTTTGAGCAGCTATATATCTTTGTGCTTAAGGTTTTCCTTTTTGGGGAGCCATATACTTCTATGCTTCGGGCTGTCTGCTGACTTTCTTTGACTTTGGAGGTTTCAAATTCATTCTTTGATTTGAAGATCCTAGTTTTCTTCTAGGAGTTGACTCTGGATTTCTTCCAGGAGCTTCCTTCATTAAAGTTATCTCTTTATCTAACCCTAGCATATTGGCATTCAAAATTTTATTCGATTTCTCAGGAAGTTTTCTTTAATAGCTTCCATGTTCTTGCTGCTTCTTACAAGATTGATATCTTGTACCATTACTTCAGCATCCTCTGTTAGCTCCATTACTTGTCTTTGAAGAATCATGATGACTTTGGTGTTCTTCCTTAGGTTGTTGATCATAATCCCTAGAGCTCTAGCAAGATCATTGGTAGAAATAAGATTAGAGTGAGAGTTTACCTCTGTACAAGCAGACTCATACTCTGATTTATCAGTTTTCTCGGTGATCTAATGAGTTGTTCCTTTTCCAAAATGTTCTTGTGATGTGTCGAATGATATGTGGATCTCCCTTGATGCCTTATAGTGGGGTCTAGTTGGGGTTGGTTGATTTAGGCATGATGGAACCATTTAGTTCAAGTTTGCATATTTTAACCAATTTTAATGAATAAAAGAATTGAGACCCAAATCTCGATACAAATGATAGAGTTGCCACCTAAGTTTTCTACTTGGGCAAGAGTTTTGGTATGGTTCCCATTGGGCGGGAGACTCATACCTTTTGGATCAATGATTTGGATATCGGATGAGTCACTTATTTCTCATTTAGTTAATTCAAAATTACAGAAATCATTTTTTTCTACACTCCTTCACGTAAACCTTTTTTTACACTCTTTCACACTCGATTCATGCATTCAACAATTTACAATAAAGTACAAATAATAAATGGGGAATAAAATTACACCTGGGGGAAAATGGGGGAATTGCAAGGGAACCTATACATTTGTTCTAAGTTAGAAAACAAAAATAAATAAATTCACCTGCATCCACAAAGATTAATCCAGTCACGACACATTATATGTCAGCATCTTATTAGGAAAAATGTAATTATGTTAGGGGGTCGGTTTAGCAATTGAGAGTGCTCGGGTGACTTCTATGATCGAGGAGAAATAACAGGTCTTCAACGTATTTTGTTATGAAAACACATTTTAACTTTTCATAGGTTGATTTATCCGATTATTTATGAAAAAGATCACATGGCAAATGGTGATCTTAGGTTGATTTTCCGATGAAAAAGGGAACTTTAGGTTCTACTTGGGGCCAGTACCCGTACGGGTAGGGTGGGACCCGTACAGCTACTGGTGGGACCTGTACGGGTATGGTGGGATCCATACGGGTCCTATATAGTCCCAGACAGAACCTCAGCTCGGCTTATAATAAAGAAGATTTTATAGAGGAATGAACAGAAATGAAAATACAATAATAAGATATCAGTCTCTTTGAAACTCATGAGCGTACCTTTAGGTCGTGAATCCACTTTGAAGTGATCCCTATGATGAGAGAAAGTCTAACCAAAGTAGAGGATGAAATGATGATTTTAGGACTATTTAGGTGAGCATTTGTATGGACGAAATCTCCCCCAAATCCTAATAAACAAAGACAAAAATGAATAAAATGTCGATAAGAACTTAAGGAAAGGATTTTCTCCCTATTTTGTACCTTCTATACCTCATCTATACCCTTGCTATACTTAAAAAAAACTGCTAGAATTTAATGCGAATTGTTTGGTATGATTTTTATCTTGGCTTCCCCTGAAAATGAGGCAAAAAGCCTCTATTTAAAGGGGGAAATCGAGTCTAAACATATAAATTGCATTCATGACTAACTTCCTCTGAAAATGGTATAAATTACATGCCATACTACCTATTTTGGTAAGTACGGGTTTAGGTGGGACC
This sequence comes from Euphorbia pulcherrima, assembly GCA_947683365.1. NCBI lineage: Eukaryota > Viridiplantae > Streptophyta > Magnoliopsida > Malpighiales > Euphorbiaceae > Euphorbia > Euphorbia pulcherrima. The sequence continues at coordinate 31,594,617 of CANTUS010000001.1, forward strand.
CATATGGATCCCTCCCAGACTTGAGGGGGATTTGACTCGTACAAGTCATTTAGTGGACCTGTACCATCAGGTATGACTCCTACGGGGTCCCTAAGGGTAGGCTAGATCTCTGAACTTGGCTAAACTCGTCTCTACTAAAGTAGGAACATGTCTAATGGATAAAACCTATAAAAGATTGCATTATCTAGCTCTCATCATCGTTTTGTAAGAAGGATAGTTAAAATCTAGTGCTTACAGACTGCCCCTCGTGGGATTACTGCAGATACGGCTTTGTATGATCTCATGATATAAGCGAGGGTCTAGAAATTATACCTGAGAAGATGATACATATGGGTTCCTTTCTTGAGGTGAACTCTTTTCCTTGGTTTATACTTATCCCTTTCTTGAGGCAGATGACTTTCCTTTGCTGATGTGTATCCCTTTCTTGAGATGGATAACTTTCCTTTGTTGATGCGTATCCCTTTCTTGAGTCGGGTGTTTTGCCTTTACTGATGTGTATCCCTTTCTTGAGGCGGATGACTTTCCTTTGCTGATCTTGGTGACTTTACTAGGGAAAGTGCATCTTTTACCGTGTGCATCCCTTTCTTGAGATGGATGACTCTCCTAATTGATGGTGTATCCCTTTTCTAAGGTGGATGACTCTCCTAGATGATGGCTGTGAGGTTTCGATGATGTGTGGGTCTCCTTGGCGCCTGTGTGAGAGGCGGGGCCCACTAGGGGTTTGGTTGGATTTAGGCATGATAGAACATTTTTTAGGTAAAGTTTGCACAATAATCCAATTTTAATTAATAAAAGAATCAAGACCCAAATCCTAATACAAATGATAGAGTCGCCACCGAAGTTGTCTACTTGGGAAAGAGTTTTGGCATGGTTTCCTCTAGGCGGGAGACTCATACCTATTGGATTAGAGATTCGGGTATCGAATGAGTCACTTATTTCTCATTTAGTTGATTCAAAATTACATTCACCACATAAAACTGTTTTCATTTTCATCATTTAGGGAATTATCATAGAAATCCTATTTCTACACTCTTTCACACTCGTTACATGTGTTTACATGTTACAATAAAGCACAAGCCGTAAATAGGGTAATAAAAATTACAACTGGGGGAAAATGGGGGAAATTACAAAGAGAACCTATACATTTGTTCTAAGTTATAAAAAAATGAAAAAAAAATCCCCTATATCCATAGACGTTAGCATGATTTGTAGCACATCATAAGTCAGCATTTCATTAGGAAAAATGTGATTATATTAGTGTAGCAGTTTTACAAGCGTTTTCTAGGATCAGAGAGAAATTACGGGACTTTAATGTATTTTTTTGTGAAAACACATTTTAACTTTTGTGGTTGATTTACAGGATTATTAGTGAAAGTGATTGCATGGCATATGCTAAGTTGGATTGATTTTAAACCAATTAAAAATGATTTCTGGGTTCTATCTTTGGGGCTGGTACACGTACTGATGGGAAGGACCTGTACGGTAACCAACGATGATTGATACGGGGTATGGGGGACCCGTATAAGTCCTGTCTGGTCCCAAGTATAAACTCAGTTCAATTTAGTTTGCAGATTAATAGATTAAAGGTAGGAAAATAAAGTAAAAGGGATTTCCCTCCGCGTGAGTATGGCGCACTGATTTTACATCCTAGAGGATATGTGGTGCAACAAAGCTCATATGGGTTAGGAATAAACCCAAAATAGGAAATAAAAAGAATATATGTAATAGAGGAAGCAGAGAATAATAATAATGAAATAACTAAGATGTGAGTCTCTTTGAAACTTAAGAGTGTTACCTTTGTAGCGTGAATCCACTCTGAGGTGATCCCTTTACTGTTAAGAGAGTCCGGCCAAAGTAGATAGTGAAGTAGGACTATTTAGGTGAGTATTTGTGTGGACAGAATCTCCCCTAAATCCTAATAAACGAAGTTAGGAATGAATAAAACGTGGACAAAACCTCAAGGAATGGGTTTTCTCCCTATTTTATACCACTTATACCTCCACTATACCTTTTCTATACCTATAGAAACTGCTAGAACTTTTACTATAATTCTTCTATAGTTTTCTTCTAATATGAATGTGTGTTATGAAATGAAGGGAAAAGGATCTATTTATAGGGTGAAAGTTAGGTTTGAATGCAATAAACCGCATTCAAGACCTTTCTTTTCCTAAAAATGGTAATAGATTACTTCCGAAAGAGGCTGATTGGGCAATCAGAGGACTCATAGGTAATCCCTATTCTGGTCTGTCAGGGGATCCATACCACTAAACAGGACCCATATAGGTACCTAAGGGGAGACTAGGTCTCCAAACTTTGACCAAACTCAACTCTGCAGCAGTAGGAACACATCTGATGGACAACACTTGAAAGGCATTACATCATATAGTTCTCATCATTGTTTTGTGAGAAGGATCATTAAAATCAAGTGCTTATAGACTTCCCCTCAAGGGATAATTGCAGACACGGATCCGTATGATCTCAGGATGTGAGCGAGAGTTTAGGAATCATACCTAAGGCGATGACATGGGTTAGTTCCTTTCTTGAGGCGAACTTCTTTCCTTTACTGATGCAAATCTCTTATAACTCTTTTAGGGAATGTGTATCCCTTTCTTGAGGCGGATGACTTTCCTTTTGCTATGGTGCGTATCCCTTTCCTGAGGCGGATGACTTTCCTTTTGCTATGGTGCGTATCCCTTTCCTGAGGCGGATGACTTTCCTTTTACTACTGTGCATATCCCTTTCCTGAGGCGGATGACTTTCCTTTTGCTATCATGCATATCCCTTTCCTGAGGCAGATGACTTTCCTTTTGCTACTGCGTATATCACTTTATTGAGGTCGATGACCTTCCTTTTGGTAATGTGCATACCCCTTTCCTGAGGCGGATGACTTTCCTTTTGCTACTGTGCATATCCCTAGTGACTTTGCTTCGGGAAGGTGTGTGTATCCCTTTCCTAAGGGTGATTGACTTTCCTGGCTCATCTATACCTTTTCTAACGTGGATGACTTTCCATTTTCTAGTGATGTATCCCTTTCCTAAGGCGGATGACTTCTCCTCGTATCCCTCTCTTAAGGCAGATTGACTTTCCTAACTAGTGATGGTGTATCCCTTTCTTAAGGAGGATGACTCTCCTGCTGGGGAATTTTGAGTGACCTGAAGAGAGGCAACAATCAAACACTAAGTTAGTCATTGTTTAAGCAGACACCTCTTTATTCTTAATTTACTTTTGTGAAAGCAAAAATATTTTTGCCCCTTCAATTAAGAATAAAGATGTGTGGATGAGATACATTGAAAACTAAGTGTGAGAAATGTCGGGTTCGACTCGATTGCTTTAAACCAAAATGCCTCTTTGGAAGGGTGCCTCCCAAGGAATGTCCCTCAAAGAGTTTGACAGTGAGGGGATGCCCCGAAGACCTGATGATTTTGCTACTGGGGGAGGGAAGGATACCCCGAGGTTGGTGGGGGTGCCCCTGAGACCTAATTATTCTGCTACTGGGAAATGGGGGGATACTCCTAGGTTTGTTGGGGGATGCCCCCGAGACCTGATTCTTATACTGGAAAATGACCCTAGGAAGGGGTGCCCCTAGGGTTCTCGATGATGGGAGTATGCCCCTTGAGTGATTCCTCAGCTGGGGAGGGAAGTAATATCCTTTGAGTAAAGCCTCTTCTATTGGGGGGCCTTTCCTTGTAAAATTCATTTGCTAGGGAAGAACTCTTGTGCTAGGATGGACCTATACACAAAAATTTCCTAGATAATGGTTATCTTCAAAATGACTTACCTTGATTCTTTAATGACTTTTGCGAAAAAAAAATATTTTTGCCCCTTCAATCAAGGATCAAGGTGAGCTAGGGCTTTGCCCCGAATATAACTGAAATATAAGGTCGAGGAGGAGTGGAGTCGGCCCCGAATTTGGACTGTATGAATTTCTGGTGCCTTTTGAAACACCGATTCAAAAAATCTACCCTTAGATGGCAAGAGAGAGCCCATGCAGGTGGGCCGGGACCCATACGAGTCCCCAGCGGGGGTTGTAAAACTCTGATCAGTCCCCTCATATCTCGCAATATACTAAAATTCCCATTTTGCAATTCTGGTGATTTTATTCCTAAAATTAACTGAAGATGTATAAGAAGATCCCAAAGATCGACCGTTTCTCCCTTAGACTTGAGGATTTGCCCCCAGTAGGCAATTCAGGACTTCGAGAATGCCTGGTTTCTGTCGGGTATGCGTTTCATGGAGGAGATTAATTTTTCGGGCTCATTCATGTCTCTAAAGTGCCACTGATCCCATCTCCTGAGACCCATACTTCAAAACTCCAGGTAATTTCGCTTGATTCTTCATTTTCCATTTTCAAATCTTTGGCAATTTCTCAAATTTTGGCGTGAATTAGGATGTTTTAGACCTTGTAATAGAGCCTGATGCATGTAACTTTAGCCTAGGATGCTTTTAGGATAGTTTGGGATGAGCTTTGGATGAATTCAGATTTTTAGGAGATTTTTCGCAGGGGGACTACTTGCAGGGGACCTGTACGGATCCCAATTTTGATATAGGGGCCACTTATGGACCCGTTGGGTGAAGCTTACCCCTACGGGTCCTATCCTCAGGGACAAAATATTGGTTACTTTGATTTCTACAATCCTTTTCAAATTTCTAACTTGTCTGCCGTATTTTAGCCCTGCTAAACTATAATTTTGTATATGTAGTTTTAATACAAGACTGTTGGAGCTTTTACAGGAAATAGTATGCAAAGATTTATGCCGTAGGAAATACAGAGTTGCTAACCCGTATTGAATCCTTTAGCTTCAGCAACATTATCAGGGTCATCCCTTAGGCTCGTAAGATGCTGGCCTCTGGTGCTATTTTAGCTGTGATAGAGAGATGGTAGGAGATGACCTATACTTTTCACTTGCCTATTAGGGAGGTCACTATCACTCCCTCAGATGTGCGCGCCACGACGGGCCTGGAGTGGAGCAGGATATTGTCCACTTTGACGTTTATGCTCATAGATGGCACTCCCAGCTTGAGGTGATAGCCTATATTGCTAGATTACTTGGGCTTCGTTTAGGCGGGATGCACAAGCTCAAGTGTGGTGATTTGCATGCTTATTGGATCGAGCAGCCAAGTCCTATTGCTACTGATAGGAGGGAGCAATATGCCCAGTCTTTCCTACTGACTTTCCTTACCACGGTCTTCTTCCCTGTTTATTTAAGTAACCTTAACTATGGTTTGCTCTTTGATGTAAAGGATCTTGCAGCTATGCCCTGTAAGAACTGGTGCTAGGCCATTCTGGTACAGTTATACTATAGAATGGACATCGGAGTTTGAGGTGAGCAGTGTGAGCTCAAGATTTGCCATCTGATACTACTGGTAAATTCTAAACTGATCTTTCATCCTTTAACCTTTTGCCTGAACTGTGCTGCAACTAATCCTTACTTTATCTGGAAGATTTCAGCTTTTAAGTTTACCCATGCAGCCTAAGATGCCACATATTATATCTAGATGGATGGGGCTCTAGTAGGGCTAGCTCTTGACTACAGTGCAATATCAGGAGTTCTTACGCCAGCTGCGCTTAGATTGGGTAAACTTCTCCCCTGTTAAACTTGTATTTTACATTTCAATAAACCATTAGTAGAAACTGTATTCACTAGGTTATGATATTCATAGTGCATTTATTCTGTATAGGTCATCTAAGACCCGTGGGAGAGATTAGTCACAGATAGGGCTATCGAGCGGATGTGGGCTAGCGTGGATGATCGCCACTTTTTCTTGGAGTCACCACTCTCCTATGGGTGGTATTTTGGCGAGCGGGTCTGATGATAGAGGACTAGTGCTATGGTGGAGCAACTGATCCCTCCCTTGGTACTAGTGGGCATCTTCTAGCCTCATCTCATGCGAAGGATCGACCAAGGGCTATACTTGTTGGGCTAGGGGGCTCGCATGCTGTCCATAGGGGGCTCCTATGCTGAGTTCATTGATTCCTCAGTCCTTTCTCACTATGAGAGGTTCCACCATGAGGATGAGCCCTTTGAGTTCCACTAGAGTGATAGTGAGGATGGTAATGATGATAACGAGGAGGAGGAGGGTGGACCGAGGGGTGACCGCGGGGTTCCATCCATAGTTTAGGGCACCAGGAGATCGGCTAGGTCTACTACCCCTTTTTCTCAGGTATACCTCTAACTTAGCCTTTGGGAATACATTATTGTTTTTTGAAATTGACTATGATCCTAAACCTAATTCTTTATTGCTATAGCCTCTCATTTCCACATGGAAGAGATCTGCAGCTGCTACTGCTAAGACCCTTGAGCCACCGGCAAAGTAGTCTCGTGCTTCGGGATCCGTGAGGAAGGGAGTCCTCCGAGTTGAGCTAGATACTTTCTTCGGACTCCTTGACCATTTAGGGAAGCAAGCTATCAAAGAGTCGGTCCAACCTATCAGTTTCACTCCTTCCAACTCTACGTATATTAGAAATCCTTCTCCTTTAACTTTGTCCATTACAGTGATTGCTTAGAATGTCTTGTCCTAATGTGACCCTTTTCATTTTAGGTGACCATTTCCGAGGCCGAGAGGATTGCCAGGGGCTACTTTTTAGTGCAGGATCTGCTATTGGCCCAGGACGAACTAGCTTTAGTAAGTTCTTTCTCCTACATGATTTAACAAACTATACATGATGTATGCTATGACATTTATATATATGTACTAATCTTATGGTTTCTATTACAAACTTTATTAGCCATGGAGCGTAGCAGGTCTGCCTAGGATTTGGATGCTTCTAATGAGAGAGCTAGGTTTTAAGAGGAGAAGCTACGGGGCAGCCACTACTGTGGTTGACCAGGCTAGGGCCAAGACTACTTGGGCGAGGGTCGAGATCGAGATGCTGAGGGGTCAGCTAGTGAGAATGACTGAGGATAGGCAAATGCCAATTCCTTTTGATGATGAGTCTAAGGATGATCTTTCTTCATATTGAGTGACTTAGAGGGGTGGTGATCAGCATGTTGAGGGAGCTGATGCTACTAGAACTGCTGCGGGGACTTTGAAGACTAGGGTCCCCGCTCAACCTGCTACTGATACTGATGAGGCTGAGGATCACATGACCATAGTTGTGGATGATCTATTGGAGAATACCCAAGACCAGAATTAGGAGGGTCGCCAGGGGTAGGATCCCCCAGCAGCTTAGATTATGATTACTCTTTTGAACTTTTGATACTTTTGGGCCCTGCTTTGCTTGTTTTGATTGTAAAATTTGGATTAGTATTTTAGACATTTAACTTATATGCATGTTGATTTTCCTAGAACTGAGAGTATTGAGTATTGCTGAACCCATATCTTATCCAGAGATTTCATAGTGAGGGGACTAAGTGATGTTCTAACTTTTGCATAGGCCACCCGATGTGAGATGACCCATCGAACCTTTTGTTAATCTTTCTTTTTGTCCTAATTTTTGCCTGAACTATCCTTGATAGCTCAGTTTAGCAGATTTTTCTCTTTAGCTTTAACTTTTGAGTAGACCGCCCTTTCGAGTTTTCAATCTAGCAAGCTTTTCCTTTATTTTTCTGCCTTAACTTTTACCGGGACCGCCCTTTCGGGTTTTTAATCCCGTAGGCTTTTCTTTTCCTTTTTTTGTTTCGTCTTAAGTTTTACAAGGACCACCCTTTCAGGTTTTCAATCCAGCAGACTATCTTAATTTTTTCCTAAATTGTCCTTGACGGTTCAATCCAGTAGACCTTTCGTTTTGCCTTAACTTTTACCTAGAGCTCCCTTTCGGGTTTTTAATCTTGCTGGCTTTTCTGAATATTGCAAATGTGCGTTAAAGAGGAATAAAATGATGCATAACACGTAGAGAAAAATTAATGTTCACGTACCAATGATTATTACACCTGAAGACATGCATGCATTCATAAGACGATGATTCTTAAAAAAATTATAACATGTTCATTGATGAGATTAATTTGAGTACATAGGCAACGGTAACAATTTCCAATGGTTAACCCCTACTACCTACTGGTCTTTTACAAATTTTCTAGAAAGCAACTGACATTTTTATCTCGATGCCCTAACTTTTGCCTTAGCCGCCCTTTTCGGGTTTTCAGCTTAGCGAGTTTTATTTGCGTTGGAATGCCTTAATTTTTGCTTGACAGATTTATGGAATGCCGACTAGCGGGCTGCACCTTAATATTTGCCCGAGCAGTAGAGGACCACTCACTAGGTAATTTATTTTTTATTTCTTTTATTCTTTCTGCTGCTTTTTTATGATTTAATTCTTTTAACCTAGACAAGATAATGTTTAAGACTATCTTGATTTATTGGATTCACGAACTCATTTCCATCCATATCTGTAAGCTTGATTAATCCTTTGCCAAGGACTTTCTTCAAAACGAACGGTCCTTCCTAATTAGGCTTGAACTTTCCCCTAGTGTCAGTATTGACCAGGCGTAGTTGCTTAAGGACTAGATCATCCGCTTAGAGAGGTTGTTTCGGGTATTTGATTCTGTTATTGTAAGCTCTAGCCAAACACTATTGATACATCTATAAATGGTCAAGTGCCTTGAGCCACTTTTTATCTATCACATTTAACTGTTCATACCTGGCTCTTGCCCAATTTGAATCTTTTAATTGAGCTTTAAGTGCCACTCTTAGGGATCTTACTTCTATTTCAATCGGTAACACGGCTTCCATTCCACATAGCAAGGAAAAAGGTGTTTGATTAGTGGGAGTTCTTATACTGGTTCTATACCCTTAAACTACAAATGGAAGTTTACCAGCCCAGTCTCTGTAAGTAGCCACCGTCTTTGACAAGATCTTTTTGATTGACTTATTACCATTAATGATTAGCTTCCCTTTAGAGATTATAAAGAATTTGGGTATCGTTTCATACTCCAAGATGCTCTTTCCATTTTGCCTGACTAGAGTCGGCCTGTTGTGGTTCTTTCATGAGTCTTCTTAGTCTTCTTTCTTGTTGATGTGTGCTCTTTTTCCCCTCATAAAGAAAGGACTTAGGCTAATTGTTATCATGTTTGCTAAGCACTTTTCATTGTCTCTCTTTTGATGATACGTTTTGACCATTGGACGTTTATACCATTGCGTTATACTTAAAGTCAACTTCATGAATGAATATGATGGTATTTTAAGAATGTTGTTGTTATGAGTGCATGACATCATTAGAATGAAATACTCAAGCAAAATGTGAATGATAGGCGCATCAATTTATTCATGACATATTAAAATTAAGATACTGATGCTATAACTTATTAATGATACGCCTTATATGCAACATTATTTGCATAAAAAATGTTTGCAACATTAAAAATTACAGCATTTGAATCATCCTCCACAATCAGAGTGTCTTGTTTATCGACTTTGACAATACTGACATCTAAACTGGAAGCTCCAGCTCGTAGGCTTGCATGTGCTTCTTCGGGTACTAGTCTTGCTAAATTTTTGATAGCTTTATTGATGGGGTTTCCTTTCTCACTTTCCTTCCATTTCAAATGCATCTATGTCATTGGGGACCAGTTCGATGGGTAAATCCACTACCAAGTGAACCATAAGATTAGGTTGTGAGATAATATTAAAGACATGATAGGAGGGCAAGCCTGATTCGACAACTGCAACCTTTTTCTCAAAATTCAATAGGAGGTTATTCATGGTACTGGGCTTGAGCTTGGGTTACTAAAATCTTCCATTCCTTGAGCAAACTATGAAAAGCCTCAAGTAGATCCCTAAAGGAACTAGTACGATGCCCCTTACTGACGTTGTAAGCATAAAAGTGACCCCCATCTTCAGGTTTAGGTACGACATAGGGCTTAATACTCTGAAGAAGGCTGAGTGCCCTCAACGTACTAAAGATGGAAGGAAGAGATGCTTTCCAAGGGGATATACCATCTTTGATGGTACGGACTGCAGCAACTTCTTCTTACACTACCACTATTTTAGGATCAGAGCCAGACTTTAACTTCGAAGCCTAGGCTGGGACTGAAGGGTTGTTCTTTTTGAACCAAGGTTTGGCCGGTACACTCACCTTTTCTATTTCCTCAATCCTTTCCCACTTCTTAGCTTTTTCAAAGACCTCAACGTAGCTAGAGATTTTATCCGTACCAAGAACCTTACGATAAGCAGGCAGGGCGCCATCTATAAACTTTACGATCATCTCAGGGAGACTTAGTCTATCTTTCAATAAAACCTGAGTGGCCATCCATCTTTTAAAGAGGGGCTTGAATTTCTCATTGGAAGCCTGCTTGATAGCCTTCAAATTCTATATGGTAGTTTTAATGGTGGCGTTGAAACCATACTATTCAATAAAAGCCTACAATAAAGCTTTCTAGTTTTCGGTCACCCCCTCTAATAGAGTGTTACACCATTCGATAGCAGGGCCTTCTAGGGTGCAAGGGAACATTTTAGCTAGGACCTTATCGCTTAACTTTTTGATCCTTATAACCCACTAATAGGTGGTGATGTGAGACTAAAGTGGACCAGTTCCCTTATAATTTGGTATGCTAAGCATACCAAAGTTTAAAGTACCCAATCCTCCTCTCTTACTATTTGGATGGACGGTGACGATTGTTAGGAGCCAGGATTTGCAGTAAGTCATTTCTAAAGAAGATCACGTAATTCCATGGATAAGGATGACCCTTCTGATTAAGTAACCACACCTAAGGGTAAACCTATTGATTGAGGAAAGGTTATCCCCTTAGGTGTGACCACTAAATTAGGGGTTGGGCTGCATCCCCTAAACTAAAAAGGAGGCGGTATAAACCCCTGACTAGGCTGAGCAAACTGACTGATAGCTGGAGGAACTAATGTACCCACTGACTCAAATGGTAAGCTAGTTGAACCAAATGGACCCATAGAACATTACTAACCAAACTAACTGGAAGAATCTCCATGAGTTCGCATAGGTGGCAACTTAGACTGAGTGAATGGATTATGAGTAACCCTTTATACTTGCTCACTAATCACTACATTCATTGCTGGAGCACTAATAGGTGTGCCATGAGGAGAATTAGCCATTCTCTCTTCGGCCATGATTGCCCTGATGGCGGCTAACATCTTATCATTCATTCAGTCCAGGAACTGATCACTTGCCAAGTACTGTGAGATGACATTTACAATCTCTGGCCTAACCTCCGTTCTGGATGCAATTGCCTCTTCACCAGTAGCAACATTTCCAACCTCAACATTAATTTGGCCCTCTGGAGTTGAGGTACAAGACATTTCCTCAGGATGATAGATAGAAAGATCAGCTGGACTACACTAACTACTGGATGAGATACCCATGGACTAATGTGGAGTAACCCTTAACTGAACTGGAGGCAGAGATGGCAATGGAGGAGCCAGAATTATAGTTAAACGGACCTAAGAATGTAGCAAAGCTCTTTCTCTTTGAGGTTTAGTTATGGCTAAGGTAGTAACTAAGAGATCAGTAAATGTATGGGATGCGGTAAGCATACATAAATTACAATGATGCATGGTGGGGTTAATCACAAGGGTATGTAACACAACACATACAAAGCGATCGATTCTGTCATTATTTCTCCGGCCGAGTCTGAGGGTATTCTTGCTTAGTCTAATCTCACACAGAAATAAGGGTACCTAGAAGGTTAAATTATAAGGCTTTCGATAAGAATGGTGTAGGAACATATCGGAAGTTGATGTAAAGGGTTCCCATCACATCAAGCTTCTTTTGGAGGGAGATGGCAATGAGTGCTCCACCCACTATGGTATCCCCAATTTCCTGGTGGGCATGGGTAACACCTTTGCAAGTGTCGTGGAAATAATCGGGCACCTAACCTAGCACTAGAAGAAGAGCACAACTAACTAAAGAGAGAAGGAGGTGAGAAGATAGAGTGTGATAATTTTCCTAAATGATGAAAATAAAAGCAGGTTGAATCAAGTAAATGATTTTTGGTGCTCATCTTAATATTTTAAGCTTTTAAAATAAAATAAAATTTTGCAAGTTAAAAGATTTTTCCCCGCAGAGTCACCACTATAAGGTGTCGATGACGTATGGGTCTCCCTTGGCGCCTGTGTGAGAGGTGGGGCCCACTGGGGGTTTGGTTGGATTTAGGCGTGATAAAACATTTTTTAGCTAAAGTTTGCATAATAAGCCAATTTTAATGAATAAAAGATTCGAGACCCAAATCCTGATACCAATGATAAAGTTGCCACCTAAGTTGTCTACTTGGGAAAGAGTTTTGGTACGGTTCCCTCTGGGCGGGAGACTCATACCTATTGGAATAGAGATTCGGGTATCGGATGAGTCACTTATTTCTCATTTATATGATTTAAAATTACATTCACTGCATTAAACTGTTTTCATTTTCATCATTTAGGGAATTATCACAGAAATCCTATTTCTACACTCTTTCACACTCATTATATGCATTTACATATTACAATAAAACACAAGTAGTAAATGGGGGAATAAAAATTATAACTGGGGGAAAATGGGGGAAATTGCAAAGAGAACCTATACATTTGTTCTCAGTTATTAAACAAAATGAAAATAAATTCCCCTACATCCATATACGTTAGCACGATTTATAGTACATCATAAGTTAGCATTTCATTAGGAAAAATGCGATTATGTTAGCATGGCAGTCTTACGATCAATAGTACCTGGGCAGTTTCTAGGATCAAAGAAAAATTGTGGGTCCTCAACATATTTCATTGTGAAAACACACTTTAACTTTTGTGGGTTGATTTACCGGATTATTAGTGAAAGTGATCACGTTGTATATGGGGATTTAGATTTATTTTTAACCGATTAAAAATGAATTCTAGGTTCTATCTAAAGGGTTGGTACCCGTATGGGTACTAGGGAGGACCGGTACGGGTATTGAGGACCCATACGGGTCCTCTTTGGTCCTAGGCAGAAACTCAGTTCAGTTTAATTTGCTAATTAACATATTAATGGCTGGAAAATAAAATAAAAGGGATTTCCCTTCGTGTAAGTATGGCGTACCGACTTTACATCTTAGAGAATATATGGTGCCAACAAGGTTCATGTGGGTTAGGACCAGACCCAAAATAGGAAATAAAAATAATATATATAATAGAGGAAGCATAGAATAATAATAATGAAATAACTGAGATGTGAGTCTCCTTGAAACACTATAGCGTTACTTTTGCAACGTGAATCGACTTTGAGGTGATCCCTTTGCTGTTAAGAGAGTCCGGCCAAAGTAGATGGTGAAATAGGACTATTTAGGTGAGTATTTGTGTGGATAGAATCTCCTCTACATTCTAATAAACGAAGTTAGTAATGAATAAAATGTGGACAAAACCTTAAGGAATGGGTTTTCTCCCTATTTTATACCTCTTATACCTCCACTATAGCTTTTCTATACCTATAAAAACTGCTAGAACTTTTACTACAATGCTTCTATAGTTTTCTTCTAATATGAATGTGTTATGAAATGAAGGGAAAAGGCCCTATTTATACGGTGAAAATCAGGTTTGAATGCAATAAACCGTATTTAAGACCTGCCTTTTCCCAAAAACGGTAAGAGATTACTTCCAAAAGAGGCTAATTAGGCCCATACGGGTCCCCTCCATGTGTATGGAAGGTAATCCCCAAACGGGTCTGTCAGTGGATCCGTACCACTAAATAGGACCCCTATGGGTACCTAAAGGTTAACTAGGTCTTCGAACTTCGGCCAAACTCAACTCTGCAGTAGTAGGAACACCTCTGATGGACAATACCAGAAAGACATTGTATCATATAGCTCTTATCATAATTTTGTGAGAATGATCATTAAAGTTTAGTGTTCATAATGGTGTATCCTATTCCCAAGGTGGATGACTCTTCTAGCTGATGATGTATCCCTTTTTTAAAGTAGATGAATCTCCTATTGGGGATTCTGAGCTACTTGTTGATAATAAAAACATTGCATTATTTACTGTCTGGAAAAATTTTTGCCCCTAAAATCAAGAATGAAGGTGTATGGATAGGGATTGGTCCTTGAATAAACTGTAAACTGAGTTCAGAAATGTTAGGTTTGGCCTAACTATTTTTGGCTAAAATGCCCTTGGGTGGTGCCTATAGAACAGATGCCTCTATAGTGTCGGAAGCTGGGGGATGCCCCTTAACTGATTCTATTGCTAGGGAATGCGGTAATGCTTCTCGGTTAATTTTACTGTTAGGGAACGTGGGGTGCCCTCCTTATAGACTTCTTTGCTGGGGAATTATCTTCTTGGATGACTTGTTTGCTAGGGAAATCTTCCATTCTTGAGGGAATGTGGGGTTTGCCCTAATCTGGATCTGATGTTGGTGTCCTTTCCTAGGTGGATGGCTTTCCTTTGGGCTATTTTCTTAAGGTGAGCATCCTTCCTTTTTTTTCCTTTGTTTGGGCGAACCGCTTTCCTTTGCTATGCGCATCCCTTTCTTAAGGCGGATGACTTTCCTTTCCATTGCATATCCCTTTCTTAAGGAGAATTGACTTTACTCTACTTTATGTATCCCTTTCTTGAGGTGGATCAACTTTCCTTTGATTGATGCTGGTGCATCCCTTTCTTAAGGCGGATGACTTCTCATCGTATCCCTTTCTTAAGGTGGATCGACTTTCCTAGCTAATGGTGTATCCCTATCTTAAGCTGAATGACTCACCTATTGGTGTATCCCTTTCTCAAGGCGGATTGACTTTCTTAGCTGATGATGATGTATCCCTTTTTTAAGTCAGATGACTCTCCTGCTGGTGTATCCCTTTCCTAAGGCGGATGACTTTCCTCATATCCCTTTCCAAAGGCGGATGACTTTCCTACTGGGGAATTTGAATAACTTGTTAAGAGATAATAGAAACATTAAGTTAGTTACTGCCTGAGATGAAACATCTTGATTCTTGATTGACTTTGTGGTGAACAAAAATTTGTTACCACTTTCAATCAAGAACGAAGATGTGTGGATCGGGATTGGTCCCTGATGAAATGTAAACTGAGTGTAGATATGTTGGTTTGGCCCAATAATTTTGAACTGGAATGACCCTTAGGGGGTGACCCTTAGGGAGCTGACTGCTGAGGAGATAACCTTTGAATGGCTAGTCCATTTGGAGTGTTGGGGAGAAACTTCGCGAGGGAAATTTTAATTGTTAAAGGAAGGTGTTCCTAGGACATCCTAGCTGTTAGGGAGTATCCTTGGAAACCATCTCGAGAAAGCTTGACTAGTTGGGGGGTGCCCCTTGGATACTCCTCTAATAGGGTGAATAGTTCCTTTAACTATCCAGTTATCAGGGATAGATATTGGCTTCTTGTAGGGATAAGGGGGAAGCCCCTTGAATGTTCCTTCTGCTGGGGATAAACTATCTTGATTTGGATGCTCTATTGGAGAAAAGGTGCCCCTTTGGTAGTCATTCAGGCTTCATCTTGTCTAGCTTGTAGGGGAAAAACAAGTTGTGTTAGAATATAATCCGAAATGGTACACCTTATTTCTTGATTAATTTTGTGACGAACAAAATTTTTGCCCCTTCAATTAAGGATTAAGGCACACTGGGGTTTTGCCCTAGGTTAATTAAAAAAAGATCTTGTGTAGAGATATTGGGTTGGTCCCATCTGGTTTTGGTATGCCCCTAGAGCGGCCTAAATTCTGGGGAAAATAGCCTATGAGTGGCTTAACTGCTTGGGGAGCAAGTCTCCTATATGACTTGGATTGCTGGGGGTGCCCCTGGAAAGAGAAACTTAGCTGCCGGGGGGGATTCCCTAGAAATTGCCTTGGAGTGGCTTGTGGGGATGCCCCTTGAATAGTTTGTTTGCTGGGGAAATGATCCCTCTAATGGTCTAGTTGCTGGGAATGATTCTTGGGAAGGTGCCCCTTGGATGGTGTCCCTCAGATGGCACCTTTGCTTACTATGTCCTTTGAAAGGTGCCCCTTAGGTGGCACTGTAGCTTGGGAATGCCTTCTTTTTCCTACAGATGCCTCTCCTTAGGTTCGTGTATATGGTAAAAAAAACTGGTTAGTAAAGCTTTGAGACGACATATCTACATTTTTTATTGACTTTGTAAAGAACAAAAATTTTCCCCCCTTCAATCAAAAAATTGAGAAACACGGGTCGGGAGTTACCCCAATTAAAAGAAAGAACTATGTTTAGTGATGTTGGGTTGGTCCCAAGTTAAAACGGGGTGCCCTTAGTATGCCCCTTCTACTGGCTAGCACTGCTGGGGAGTGCCCTAGGGTGTTAGATGATAGCAAGATGCCCCTTGATGGTGCCTCTTAGGGTGGGTGCCCCTAGGGTATTTGATGATAGGGGGATGACCCTCGACTGGATCCACTGCTGGGGAATGGAGGGATGCTCCTCGATTGACTTCTTTACTGAGGATATGTCTTACTAGATGATTTTTCTATTGGGGATTTCTTTTAGGATGATGTTTCCTTAGTTTGGGCAAGAATCTCTTGTCTTGTGGGGATTGTTGACCCTTGATGTTTTGACCGTTTGGGGATCCTCCCCTTCAATGAATCTGCACTTAAAAATTATCCACGTTAACAATTTTTTTATCATGGCTTACCTTGATTCTTGATTGACTTTGTGTACATAAAAATTTTTACCCCTTCAATCAAGGATCAAGGTAAGCTAGGGGTTTTATCCCCGATTAACTAAAAGAATGGTGTTTGAGAAGTGGGGTTTGCCCCAATTTGGATCTAATGTGCCCTTGCTACTAAGGATTTTGTTTTTGCTTGGAAAATAGTTCCGAAATAGGAGGGATGATCTGTATGCCTAGGTAGGACTTGTATGCCTGATGCTGACCCGTATGGCTGAGGAAGCTGTTAGATGGGATCCATATGCCTATTGGGGACCTGTATGGCTAATGATGGGTTTAAGTGGAACCAAAGTTTGACTAGTGTGTCCCTAGAATGGCATCTATAACATTGTTGTTCTTCACCCTTGTGAGACCTTTGTCTTGAAGAGGATCTGTACGCCTTTCATGGACTCGTACAAGTATGGACGGACATTGTATGCCCAAATGAGAGTTATAGTTTTTCTTGGTGTTAGATCTGACGCTAGTGCAGGATACTCTTGTGGTAAGTTCAAACCTGCAAAACTTAAAACTTAAACTATGCATGATGCATGATGTATGAACATTTAGTGTTTAACTGATGTTTGGTCCTATTTACGGAATTCGTTCATCACGGAGCTTGAGCGATCAGACTGTGATTTAGATGTGTTCCTGAAGAAGCATGTCCATTTCTTTGAGATATCTCCCATGCTGGAATGTGGCCGATACCTTGACCTTTCTTATAAGTACATGGCTCCTAGAAGGCATGTCGTACTACTAAGCATCATCTCTATTGATTTTCTCATCCCGTAGTGTCTCCTTAGACTCGTACATCTCTTCTTTGTTTTATGCCCCATATTTAAAGAATTCTATGGTATATTTGGCACCCTTTGCTTGAAGGATATTTGGATTGCTGTCTTGTCCTTATTCGGTTTAAGATAAAGACCTTAATTGCTGGTAAATTGACTAGTAACCAAACTTTGGAAGTTCTAGATCACAAAGAGACTATCTCGACTCAAATTGATGAGTACTACCGAGATTTGTTAGCTGAGATTCACACTTTTCACACTAGGGGAGTGTGTATTTGAGGAGTTCAAATGGTAACATGGTGGAAACTGGATGATGCTAGTGGAAGCACTAGGTGCTTTTATTTTGAGTTCTAACTTTGGAATAGACCGCTTGATGTGATGCGATCTACCGAACTGATTTTTGTATCTACTTTATTTCTTCATTTTCTTTTTCTCTTTTTTTGTCTTTACTTTTGCCTGAACTGTCCTTGGCGGCTCAGTTCATCAGACTTCCTTTCTTTTCTTTTTTTTCTTTATTTCCTAATTTTTACCTAAATCGCCCTTTTAGGTTTTAAATTCAGAGGACTTTTTTTGACCTATGCATAAACCTTATTTTTTTTGTAGCTTATCGATGCTTTTTGTATTTTGTTGAATAATACATGCATAGTAAAGATAACAACAAAGAGCACAAAATGCAAAAAAAAACTGATGTTCACATTCTTGTGATCATTTCGTCTAAAGACATGCATGCATTCATAAGACCAATATTCTTATAAAATCATAACATGTTTATTGATTAAATTAAATTTGAGTGCATAATAGTTTCCAATGGTTAAACCTTACCTAATTTTTGGTCCTTTTACAAATTTTCCAGAAAGCAACTGACATTTTTCTCTCGATGCCCTATCTTTTGCCTAAGCTGCCTTTTTAGGTTTTCAACTTAGCGGCCATTATTTTTGCACTAGGGTACCCTAATTTTTGCCTGCCTAACACAAGGATCGCCAACTGACAGGTATTTTATTTTTTTGTGTGGCTAGCTGCTTTTTGTGATTTATTTCTTTTAACCTAGACATGATAGTGCTTAAGCTTGTGTTGATTCACTTGATTCACGAACTCATTTCCATCCATGTCCATGAGCTTAATTCCTCCCTTTCAAAGGACTTTCTTATCCACGAACGGCTGAACTAACCCTTTGCATCAGTGTTGACTTGGCATAGTTGTTTGAGAACCAGATCACCCCCCTTGAGGGGTTGCTTTGGATAAGCTAGGGCCATTTAGTGTTGGAATGAATAGATTCTTCTCTTTTGTGAAAGAAGGAGGTCATGTTATTCTGGGGAAGTTCTCCTTCTTATAAAAGAAGGAGATCATGTTATTATGGAGGCTTGGGATCATTATGCAGGGAGAGGGGTCTTATTTCTTTTAAACAAATGAAGAAAACATTTTTGGAGGGATATTTTGATGGGAATATTGGTCCAAAGGCGGTACCTACATTGATAAGAAATGCCCATTTATTGGATGTGACGGTTTGTTCTTTTGAAGGTTTTAGAAAAGCATTAGATTTAAGCTTGCATTGATTTTGGATTTGTGTTCTAAGATCCATTCCTTCAACGGTGCTTTTGATGTGGACTATGTCTTCCTTGTTTTCCTCTTAGGCTTTTAGTTTTCTTTCTTAGTGATGTGTATCTTCCTCCCCCTCATGGAAAAGATGAGCAAAGACCTAAGGCTATCATGTTTGCTAAGCACTTTTCATCTCTCTCTCTCTCTCTTTTTGTGGTAAGTTTTAACCATTGAAACCTTATGCCATTGCGATGTACTCAAATTCAATTTCCTTAATAAACATGATGAAGTTTTTAAGAATGTTGATTTTATGAGTGCATGATATCTTTAAGAATGAAATACTCAAACTTGATGTGAATGCATCAATTTATTCGTGATGTGCTTTGTAAGTGGCATTATTTGCATCAAAACACCAGCAACGTTAAAAGGTTACCTAGTCCTTAAAATCGTCTTCCATATATGAAGGGTCTTCATCTTCAATCTCGGTAGGATCTAACGGTGAATCGGTAGACTCCCAATCCTGAGCTTTTACTTGTATTGGCACTAGTCCTCTTTGTGTTTCATCAAGGTCCTCCAAATTCTTAATTCTTTCCCACTTTTCAACCCTTTGATAAGTTGTTATATATTATTAAGGAGGATCGGTTCCCTTATACTTCTCTATGATAGGCGTACCAAAGTCATCGGGGGAACCAAACCTCTTTCTTCAAGACATGAATGGGATAGGAAGATTGTTGAGAAATCATTATGGCGGCAAGCAACTTTTGAAGCAACTCTTGCAGTTCTAAGGATAAAGAAGATGCTCCTTGGTGGGCAGCCGCATCGAAGGGTAAACCTATTGATCGAGGAATGGTCACCCCCTTAGGTATGGATACGAAATTGGGACCTTGGCTAGATCCCCCAAACTAAAATACTGGCGGCACAAATCCTTGGCTAGGCTGACCAAACTAACCATCAGCTGCTAGAACTGTTGGACCCACTAACTAAAACAGGTAGCTGAACTAACCAAACAGACCAATTGAACCCAACTGACCAAACTGATTGAATGACCCTCCTTGAACTTGAATAGGTGGTAAGTGAGACTGAGTGAACTGAGATTGAAACAATGGGATGTGAGCAACCCTATATGGGGTAGGCTTCCCACTAACCACTGCTTGAACTGACACAACTAGAGTAGTCACAACTTGAGAAGTATTGGCCGCCATTTCTTCGGCCAAGATTGCCCTTATCGAAGCCAACATCTTGTCATTCATGAGGTCGAGAAACTGATCACTACCCAAGAACTTTGAGATAACATTTGCAATCTCTGGCCTAATATCAGCCCTTAAGGCATTTACCTCCCCCTCAAAACTAGCATCCTTAACCTCGACACCCACAAGTCCATCACGGGTCAAAATGTGAGACATCACCTTAAGCGGATGAGTAGTATTGGGATCAAGTAGATGAATCCGACTAATAGCTAAACCAGTAGTAGATAGGACCTCAACCCTTAATTGAACTGGAGAAGGTGGAGGTAGCATTGAAATGCGACCAAACAGACTTGAGAATATTGCCAAGCTTTCACTCTCGTTGGAGTAGGAACCCAAATATCAGTACATGCATGGGTTTGGTTATGCATGTGCAATTTACAACAATGCATGGTGAGGTTAATTACATGGGAAAAACAACACATGCAAAGCATGTCTACCTACCTTATTCCTCCTGCCGATTCTAAAGGTATTTTCCTTTTATTACCACGAGGATAATAAAGGGGGACCTAGTCTAATCTCACTGGAAAAAGGTACCTAAAGGGTAAAATTTTATGGCTTTCGATAAGAATAGATTAGGCATATAACAGAAGTTGATGTAATAGGTTCCCATCGCATCAAGTCTATTTTAGAGGGAGATGACAATGAGTGCTCCGCCGACTACGATGTCTCTAATCTCTAGAGAGCATGGGTGACATCTTTGTAAGTTTTATAGAAAAATAGGGCACCCTAACCTAGCACTAAAAGAAGAGCCCATTTAATTCTAGAGAGAAGGAGGTGAGAAGATATAGTGTAATAATTTTCCTAAATGATGAAAAAGAAAACGGGTTGAATTAAGAAAACGATTTTCGGTGCTCATCTTAATCTTTTAAACTTTCCAAAAATAAAACCAAATTTTTGCAAGTAAAAAGATTATTTTCCCCAACAGAGTAGCCACTGTGATGTCTCAAATGATATGTGGATCTCCCTTAGAGACTTATGGCAGGGTCCACAAGGGTTTGGTTGATTTAGGCTTCATGGAACCATTTACTTCAAGTTTGAACATTTTAACCAATTTTAATGATTAAAAGAATTGAGACCCAAATCTCGATACAAATGATAGAGTTGCCACCCAAGTTGTCTACTTGGGAAAGAGTTTTGGTTTGGTTCCTATTAGGCAGGAGACTCATAGGTTTTGGATCAGAGATTCGGGTATCGGATGAGTCACTTATTTCTTATTTAGTTAATTCAAAATTACATTCGCCACGTAAAACCGTTTTCTTTTCATCATTTGGGGACTTATTACAGAAATCCTATTTTTCTACTCTCTTTCACACTTGATTCATACATTCAACAATTTACAATAAAGCACAAATAATAAGGGGGGAGTAAAATTACAACCGGGAGAAAATGAGGTAATTGCAAGGGAACCTATACATTTGTTCTAAGTTATAAAACAAAAATAAATGAATTTTCCTACATCCACAAAGATTAGTACTGTTACGGCACATCATAAGTCGATATATCTTATTAGGAAAAATATGATTATATTAGCATGCCGGTTTTGCGATCGATAGTTCCCGGGCGGCTTCTAGGATTGAGGAGAAATAATGGGTCTTCAACGTATTTTATTATGAAAACACATTTTAACTTTTCATGGATTTATTTACCGAATTATTAGCGAAAATGATTGCATGGCAAATGGCGATGTTAGGTTGATTTTACATATGAAAAAGGGAACTTTGGGTTTTGCCTTGGGGCCAGTACCCGTATGGGTGGGGTAGGACCCGTACGGCTACTAGTGGGACCTGTACGAGTGTGGAGGGACCCATACAGGTCCTATTTAGTCCCAGATAGAGCCTTAATTTAGCTTATAACAGAGAAGATTTTACAGAGGAATGAACAGAAATGAAAATACAATAGCAAAATGTGTCTCTTTGAAACTCAGGAGCGTGCCTTACACCGTGAATCCTTTTTGAAGTGATCCCTATGCTTAGAGAGAGTCTAGCCAAAGTAGGGGATAAAATGATGATTTTAGGACTATTTAGGCGAGCATTTGTGTGGACAGAATCTCCCCCAAATCCTAATAAACGAAGCTAGAAATGAATAAAATGTGGACGAAACCTCAAGGAATGGGTTTTCTCCCTATTTTATACCTTTTATACCTCAACTATACCCTTGCTATACCTATAAAAACTGCTGGAATTTTATGTGAATTGTTTGATATGATTTTTTATCTTGGTTCCCCCTGAAAATGAGGCAAAAAGCCTCTATTTATAGGGGAAATTCAGTCTGAACACAATAAATTATATTCATGACTGAGTTCCTCAAAAAATGGTATGAATTACATGCCATACTGTGTATTTGGGCAAGTGCAGGACCCATACGGGTCACTCCCAAGCTCAAGGGGGTTTGACTTGCATGGGTCAACTAGTGGACCTGCACCACCAGGTGTGTCCCGTACATGTCCCTAGGCCAGACTAGATCTTCAAACTTGGCTAAACTCATCTCTATTGTAGTAGGAACACCTCTAATGAATAACACCTGTATAATATTGCATTATCTAGCTCTCATTGTCATTTCGTGAGAAGGACCGTTAAAATCCAGTGCTTACAGTTCCAATGCTCATAAAAATGCTTCCAGATCAGTCACTGCCATGAATGCACAATTGGTAGTCTCTTCTTCATCTGATGATGATGAGCTATTGCTTTCCTCACTATTGCTCTCGGTAGTTGTTGTTGGTCTAGATTAAAGGGTTTAACATGTAAAACAGGCGCAGCGGAAATTCATAATTTAATCTATAGTCTAAGGATCTCCTAAGCATGGCATGATTGATAACATAAATTGTCTATTATTATTCTAGGTCATAAACACTTATAAAATGACCTAATAATAATTTATCCATGTACCAGTTGAAGTGTGAATCCCAGTGTTGGCAGAATGACCCCTAAGCTACGTGCACAGACTCCAAAGTAGAAGCCCTCTATAAATAGTCCACATGAGCACCACTGACCAAAATCTTCTAGAAAGGGAGTACCGATAAATAAGTGGAAGACAGCTAGATCTTCCCTACTAATTTATTCTAGAAGAAATTCTCTTAGTTTTCTATTCAAAGTAAATACGTCTTTCGACGGATTACTTATTAGAACCTGAACAACTAAGAGAATAAAAGAGAGGAAGAAAGCTTTCAAAAATTGGTGTGTAAAATAATGAAGAGCGAGCTCTCTATTTATAGGCATAAGGGGTGGATTAAAAAGATGATTTAATCCAAGCCTTATCCATTAGGAAAAGGATAGATATGACATTTTAGTCATTTACTAAATAGGAAAGAGTTAGAGTTAAATTCAATCCTCCTTTATTATTATTCAATCCAATTAATTAATCTAATTAATTAATTAATAGAATAAATAATTCCTATTTAATAGGAAATCAAATTAAATTTAAATTACAACTCTTATTAAATAATTATTCAACTAATTAATAACTAATTAATTAATTTACTTGTTGATTAATTAGTTAAAGAATAATTAAAACTTATTCAATAAGTACTATTTAATAGAAATAGACACCGCTGGCTAAAGCCAGTAGTGTGCAAGCTTCTTTCCTGCATGGGCCTGTGCCAATGTGCAGGCCCAGTCCGCTAGTGCACGGGCCGTTGTGGGCTGTGCGCACCGCACATGCGCGTAGGCCTTTGCTTGCGCGTTGCGGCACACAATAGGCTGCTTTAGGCAGCCCTTTTGCGCAAGCCCATTGGGCCTTGTATAGTGCTGCCAAGGCCCACGCACAAGGCCACCGCAAGTGTTATCCCACAGCACTTGCGCAAATTCACTTGCATGAGTCAACTCAGTACAGTTACCATGGACCCCACTACGCGGTTTCTATTTCCTCTTATGCCTTCTCATTATTTTTGGTACGCTGGTCTAACCAGTAAAATTGGTCCAACCAATAAAATGTTTTTACCATTTATTTCCCTGTATACTAGTCCAACCAGTAAAAATTGGTCCAACCATTTAAAATGGTCTAACCTTTTATTTCTCTTCTAGATTAGACCTAGTCTAATGGTTCTTTACATGGCTCGGTCGTAACTCAAGTGTATGACCTTGTAAGATCCCATAATATCGAGCTATTGAAGTTTGACCTAGCTTAAATTCCTTTTCTACAATTTGACTGGCTCGGAGCTCCAGACTGTTGTGGACTCTGATGACTTTGATCGGTCATAGTGGCTCTCTAGCATAGGGCATATGCCTCAATATGCGAAACTTCACGTGCATGTAACTTAATCCCGGTTCTGCAATAGTATCATTACAATTCACTCCTTCTATCAACTATTAAATACCATCTAGTTTCTTAGACTCGGTTTAAGTGTTAGTCCACTAGTAGCCTTTAGAGGCTACCCTAGTAGTTTAGCCTTGCTACCAAAGTACACTGCTCAACCATTTCAATGTGTTGGCTAGGATATTATCCTATCAACCCATACTCTATAGAGGTTTATTAGTGTGTCACTTCTACTAAGTGGCCAATCTACAACTCCCTTATATTTCTGTAATGGAGTGATAGAATTCTTCTTGACTACTCAACTTACCAACGGACATACATCAACTATACCCATAATCATCAGTATCACCCATTCTATAGAATGCTTAGGTATGACCCAAAGTATAGCAATATATGAACAAGGCAACCAGTATCTCAGGTCTTAGGATATTCATATTGCTATTGTAATGAGACGACAAAACATCAACACATAATATAGCTTATTGAGTGTTGTCTCATAGCGGTCTCCAATGTATTTCCCTGAATACATTCATGTGTTAACCCAAGGTACCACCCTCTAGCATTGGAGATATGCTACTCTGAATCAGATTTAAGAGGTATGACAACACATGCTAGTCTTTCTGTATTCATAAATGTCCACTCTTGATGATACTACGACAAGGGATATTTAGACAAATCTTAATTGCACACAAACCAGTTCTCACCAACATAGTCCCACTATGCCCTTGCAATATGTGCTATGATTATGTCAAGGATGTTTGCAAACACATCAATGAAAATATTATTAACCAGTTATAATATAATTCCGCAATCATCAATGTAATAAAAAGAAATGCCTTTATATTTGTTCGTAGAAATTTAACTAAGATATATCGCCCTAACTGCTCTAGGGCACAAATCATATCTAATAATCTCCCACTTGCCCTAGACCCAACTAGCCACATGCATTTATGCCATAACTATTAACATGCTGGTCATGGTTAATCTGTGTTAAAGGCTTCATCAGACCATTCGCCAAGTTCTGATATGTGGGAATGTATTCCATTATTACATCATTATCCCTTATCATATCTTATATGATATTTTCTATGTACATGTCCATTTTTTCGACGAAACTATAGTTCTTATGCTTGAGCAATAGCCCGAGTGTTATCATAATATAATACTACTTGATCTTCACTGTTAGACACTACATCGGGATCACCAATAAACCTCTTTATCCAGACAACTTGTTTTGCTTCTTCTAAAGTAGCAACATACTCAGATTTTATGGTTGAATCAGCAGTTGTATCATGTTTGGAACTTTTCCAGACAACTGCCACTTCATTTAACATAAATACATAACCTGACTATGATTTATAATCATCTTTGTCAGATTGAAACTCGGATCAGTGAATCCCTTTACTGAGAGATCACCTTCTCCATATACCAAGAACATTTCCTTAGTCCTTCTCAAGCACTTAAGGATTTTCTTAACGGCCATCTAGTGCGAGTCTTGTACTTGCCTATTCAGGTTTTATGGCAAGTGATATCTGCTATTTTTGGGAGAAATCCAGTCATGTATACAATTTATTACGTTCAAACCTAATTTCCCCTATAAATAGAGGCATTTTACCTCAATTTAATGGAGCACAACATATATAAGAAAATATAGCATATAGTTTTATGAAATACCAGCAATGATCATGGGTATAGAAAGGGTATAGTTGATGTATAGAAGGTATAAAATAGGGAGTAAACAAATCCCTTGAGGTTTTGTTCACATTTTATTCATTTCTAGCTTCGTTTATTAGGATTGGGGGGAGGTTCTGTCCACACAAATACTCACCTAAATAGTTTTAATGTCTCCATTTCATCATCTACTTTGGCTAGACTCTCTCTCAGCATAGGGATCACTTCAAAGTGGATTCACGTTATAGAGGTACGCTCCTAAGTTTTAAAGAGACTTGCATCTCATTCATTTTATCATTCTTTCCCTTATTCTACTCCATCTATATAAATCTATTGAACTAGCCAAACTAAGGTTGGTCCGGGACCAGAAAGGACCCGTATGGGTCCCACTTGCACCCGTACGGGTCCCAACAGCACCTGTACGGGTCCCATCTCACTCGTACGGGTATTGGCCCCCAGGCAGAACCTAAGGTTCCCTTTTTAACCAGTAAAATTGATCTAATCTCACCATTTCCATGTGATTATTTTCACTAATAATACGATAAATCAACCTATAAAAGTTAGAAAGTGTTTTTATAAACAAATAAGCTAAAGACCTGTTATCTCTCTCTGATCCTAGAAGTCGCTCGGGCACTATCGATCATAAAACCGCCACGTTAACATAATCACATTTTTCCTAATAAAATGCTGACTTATGATGTGCTATAAACTGTGCTAATCTCTGTGTATGCATGGGAATCTATTCCATTTTGTTTAATGACTTAGAACAAGTGTATAGGTTCTTTTATAATTCCCCCATTTCCCCGGTTGTAATTTTTATTCCCCCGACTTGTACTTTATTGTAAATTTTAAATGCATAAATCGAGTGTCAAAGAGTGTAGAAAAATAGGATTTTCGTTATAATTCCCCAAATGATGAAAAGAAAATGGTTTTACAGAGCGAATGTAATTTTGAATTAACTAAATGAGAAATAAGTGACTTATCCGATACCTGAATCTCTAATCCAAAAGGTATGAGTCTCTCGCCCAATGGGAACTATACCAAAACTCTTTCCCAAGTAGACAACTTAGGTGGCGACTCTATCATTTGTATTGAGATTTGGATCTCGGTTCTTTTATTCATTAAAATTGGTTAATTGTGCAAACTTGAACTAAAAAAGTTTCATCACAATTAAATCAATCAACCCCCCCAGTGGGCCCCGTCTTCCATCAAGGCGCCAAGGGAGACCCCCACGTCATCGAAACCTCACAATGGCGACTCTCTTGGAGACATAATCTTTTAACTTGAAAAATGTTGGTTTGTTTTAAAAGCTTAAAAGATTAACATGAGCATCGAAAATCATTTACTTAATTCAACAAATTTTATTTTTCATCATTTGGGAAAATTATTACACACTATCTTCTTATCTCATTCTATCTATTTAGATGCGCTCTTCTTCCATCACTAGGTTAAGGTGCCCTATTTTTTCGTGAAACTTATGAAGGTGTTACCTATGCCCACTAGGAATTGGGGACACTGGAATGGGTGGAGTACTCATTGTCATCTCCCTCCAAAAGAGGCTTGGTGCGATGGGAACCTACTACATCAAGTTTCGTTATATCCGTACACATTCTTATCGAAAGCCATTGAATATTACCCTTCTAGGTACCCTTTTTTTAGTGAGATTAGACTAGGTCGCCCTTTATTATCCTCATGGTAATCAAAGGAAAATGCCTTTAGAATTGGCGGGAGGAATAAGGTTGGATGACACGCTTCTCATATGTTGTGTTGAATAATCCCTTGTAATTGACCCACCATGCATTGTTGTAATTTATGCATGTATACCACATCCTATGCATGTATTGATCTTTCAGTTACTACTTCAGCTCAGGGCAAGAATCGATAATGTCATCCAATCCTTATGGCTCAGTTTGGTCAATCCGTCCAACCAGCGAACCCAATGCTCCTCGAAGCTAGTAGTAGGTCTCACGGACTTCATCAAGAGGCCATTTCTCAAGTTCGCCGTAGCAAGTACCTGAGTTATTTTCCTAATTTTGTAGTTATGCTAAAGGGAATGACCCTCCCTTATTTCAGGGTTTTACCCTATGTTATGACCCATAACCAAAAGGGTCATCCTATGACTCTCGATGGCATCTCACCTTAGGAAACTTCTCTTTTGAAACTCTTCAAGAAGCTGAAGAAGTATGGGTTAATTGATCACCTTCAACCATATGTTCAGCCAAAGCCTGAAGAAAGGGGAACCTTCTATGTATACCATGTCAGCTTTGGTCACCCAACTAAAGTATGTGAGTGACTCCTCAACGCTATCACAGTTTTGATTGACAAAAGAAAGATCCGTGAACTAAGGAGAAGAGGAGAAGAAATAGCCACGATCAACTCGAGATTAAAAGAAAATGAGGTATGGAAGATCTACCTAGAGACTAAGAATACAAAGAAAGAGCCATCCATATTCGATCTTATCCATCAGGCAGTGGAGTAGAAGGCCCGTCCATGTCTATTTCTGGAGATGGTAGGCAGTCTTGGTAGCTGTTAAAAGGATGCCTCATGAGAAGGAATTAGCTGATCGATTCATCATTGGGTTATCTCCTCATCTTCGCAAGATAGCATTTGTGATAGCATACAAGACCATTCTTGAATGTTATGGAGTAGCTATAGAAGTAGAAAAATGCGCCACAAAAATGGAGGACAATGACCCATCGAAGATCGAAGTAGACAAGGCCATCGATACCCTCACTACTTCATTATACACCATCCTATGCCTGGGGGATAAGAAGAAGACACCTATTTAGGAAGCCTTATGGAATCAATCCCAATTCACGAGAGAAACCATGGATGCTGTGTTGACTGAAAAACAATTGCAAGATCTGGACTATGACCTGACTCACATCCTGATGAGTGACCAAGAAGACCCTCCGCCTATGGAGGATGACAATACAATTATGTGTAATGAAAGTAATGTAGCCTTCAGGCATCCTAATGATAACGGTAGTGATTTTGCTTACTTGTTTGATGTTTTGCTTGATGGTACCATGCATTCATCTGACCATATGAATAACAATTTCAGCATTCATGACGTTTTATTTTGGGTACTAAGTAAACTCCAAAAATGGTAACAAAAACCAATTGCTTAACCCCTATCAAAAAAAGAGAGATGATAAAAGTGCTCAGAAAACATGTTAACACTTTTTCCTGGCCTTACAAAGATATGCCTGGGGTAGATCGCCAAATTGCTGAACATCGTATCCCGACCGATCCTAGGTTCAAACTAGCTAAACCAAAGTTGAGGAGATTACGACCAGAATAGGTTGATAAAATCAAAGCTGAAGTTACTAGATTACTTGAGGATAAATTCATTGAAGTGATTGAATACGCGACATGGTTAGCGAATGTCCTCATGGTCCCTAAAAAGGATGGAAGAGTTAGAATGTGCGTCGACTTCCGTGACTTGAAAAGGGTATCTCCGAAAGATGAATTCTCATTGTCGTATATCGATGTACTGATAGATAGTGCTGCTAAAGCTGTAATGTGCTCATTCGTAGATGGGTTTTCTGGATACAATCGAATCCTAATGGACATCATCGACAAGGTTAAGACAGCTTTCATCACAGAGTGAGGGTATACAGTTATAAGGCAATGCCCTTTGGTTTGAAAAACACAGGGGCAACTTACCAAAGAGCCGTCACATCTTCGCTACATGACATGATCCATAAAGAGGTTGAGGTTATATAGATGACATTCTAGTAAAGTCTAACACGAGGAAAGAACATCCCAAGATTTTAGAGAGGTTCTTAATGAGAATTAAGAAATATAACCTCCGATTGAACCCAAAAAGGTGTGTGTTTGGGGTTACATCAGGGAAACTCTTAGCCCACATAGTCAGTCAAAGGGGAATCAAGGTTGACCCCGATAAGGTTAGGGCCATTCAAGAAATGCCTATTCTTAGAATAGAAAGGGAAGTCAGGTCATTCCTTGGATCACTTCAGTACGTGAGTCATTTTATTGCTAAATGAACAAAAGTTTGTGAACTAATCTTCAAGTTGTTAAGAAGGAGGTAGCCAATAGAGCGGAACGAGCAATGCTAAATAGTCTTTAATAAGATAAAGACTTACCTTGCGAGTCCCCCAGTCCTAAAACCTCTGATGCCTAGTAAGCCATTAGTTCTCTATTTAGCCATAGAAGAGTCATCTATTGGTGCAATGTTAGTCCAAGAACAAGAAGACAAGAGCGAACATGTCGTCTACTATTTGAGTAAGAAGTTCTTAGAATATGAGATAAAATGCACACTATTAGAGAAAACATGTACTACAATGGTATGGTTAGCCAAGAAGTTGAGGCATTACTTCTAATCTTACACGATTCAAGTAGTTACAAAGATTGACCCAATGAAGTATCTTTGTCAATCCCCTACATTGGCAGGAAAACTCTCTTATTGGCTTTTTTTCCTATCCAAATTTGATATTGAGTATGTTGAAAACCTATAGAGTCTGATTATATTGAAAACCTAGATTTTCTGCATGAACAGTTAGCAGTAGTGGAAGTAGAGAAGGTCGAATGGACCATGTATTTCCATTCGACTATGAATCGAAAGGGTGCTGGTCTTGGGGTGATCATCATTATGCCTTAAGGTGAGGTTATCCCACTGAGAAAGCGATTGGAATTCCCAGTCACCAATAATCTAGCTGAACATGAAGTTTGTCTCTTTAGTCTTGAAGCTTTATTAAAAATAGGAGTAAAGGAAGCAAGGGTGATGGGAGATTCCTCACTAGTGATAAATGGAAAATCAAAGAAGAGTCACTCAGGCCATATGTGGAAGCAGTTTAGGACTTCTTAGTATAGTTCAGTCAATACTTCTTCCAATATATACGGAGGGATGAGAATCAGATGCCCGACTCTTTCGCTACCTTAGCCTTAATTTGGGACGGAGAAGAGGCTCAACCTATCTATCCACTAGTAATAGAAATGGCTCGTTCTTGATTTCATGAAAAGGTTCAAGTTTTGACTGTAGAAGAGCAAAAGGCTTGTTGGTACGATGACATTAAGAAATTTCTAAAAGAAGGAGAAAGTCCCGGAGGTTATCAAGTTCAGATCGCGTGACCCTTAAGAGATTGGCGATACAGTTTAGACTAGTTGATGGAGATCTCTTCAAAAGGACAACTGAAGAGTTATTGCTGAGGTGTTCAATAAAAGAAGAACCAGAAAAGGTAATAACCCAGGTGCACTTAGGGGGTTGCAGCCCGCATATGAATAGAATGGCTTTGGCTAGGAAGATTCATAGAATGGGGTACTTCTGGACCACAATGGATGCCGACTATGTTGACAAGGTTAGGAAGTGTCATCAATGCCAAATTCATAGGGATATACATTATTTACCCCCATCCAAACCTCACAATTTATCTACTCCTTGGCCTTTCTCAACATGGGTGATAGATATAATTGGTGAAATTTGACCATCATCAACCAATGTACATCAATTCATCATAGTGGCTGTTGATTATATTTTAAAATGGGTAGAGGTCGAATCATACACCAATATTACTACCAAGAAAATGGCCAACTTCATAGAGAGCATATTTTTGCTCGATTTGAGATCTTGCACCATGTGGTATCCGATAATGGGGTTCAGTTTCAAGGGGCCATGACTGAATTATTTGAGAAGTTCAACGTTGTTCATCACAGATCTTCTCCGAATAGACCCTAAGCTAATTGGGCAGTTGAGGCTGCTAATAAATTGATGAAGAGGATTTTGTCCAAGAAAGTGGCTACCTAAAGGGATTGGGCTGATAAACTTCCAGTTTGGGGGTATAGAACTATTATAAGGACACCCACTAATCTGACACCCTTCTCCTTGGTATATGGAATGGAAGTTGTGTTACCTGTCAAAACAGAAGTAAGATCTCCATGAGTAGCACTCGAAGCAAAAAGAATCAGATTGGGCAAGGGCTAGGTATGAACAGTTAAACGCAATAGATGAGAAGCGGCTTAAGCCACTTGACCACCTACATATGTATCAGCAATGTATGGCTCGAGCTTACATCAAAAGAGTCAAATATCCAAAACAAGGTTCTCAAACAACTACGCCAAGTCAACACTGATGCTAGGGACAAGTTTAAGCCTAACTGGGAAGGATTGTTCGCTGTGAAGAAGGTCCTTGGTAAGGGAGGAATCAAGCTTTGGATATGGATGGAAATGAATTCCTGAATCCGGTAAATCAAGGCAGGCTTAAGAGTTATCATGTCTAGGTCAAAAGAACTAAATCACAAAAAAAAATTAGCATAAAGAATAAAAGAAATAAAAGAATAAATCACCCGACAAGTGGTCCTCTACTACTCGGGCAAAAATTAGGGTGCAACCCGCTGATTGGTCCATAAGCCGGTCAGGCAAAAGTTAGGGTACTCCAATCCAAATAAAGCCTACTAAGTTGAAAACCTGAAAAGGGAAGCTTAGGCAAAAGTTAGGGCAATGATAAAAAAAAGTCAGTTGCTTCCTAGAAAATCTGTAAAAACCAATAGGCAGCATGGATTAACCATTGAAAATTATTACCATTGCCTATGTATTCAAATTAATCTCATCAACGAATATGTTATGATTTGCTAAGAATCTTGGTCTTATGAATGCATGCATGTCTTTAGGTGAAATAATCGCAGGTATGTGAACATCAATTTTTCCCTACGTATTGTGCATCTTTGTTGTTATCTTCACCGGACGTATATTATCCAATAAAAGATAAAAATAATGATAGGCCATGAAAGAAATAAGACCTATGTAAAATTCGAAAAAATGTCTATTGGATTGAAAACCCGAAAGGGCAGTCCATCCAAAAGTTAAGACAAAAGAAAAGGAAAGAAAACGTCAATTGGATTGAAAACTCGAAAGGGCGGCCCAAGTAAAAGTTAAGCCGAAAGAAAAAGAAAGAAAAACTTGTTGGATTTAAGGCGGTCCAGATAAACGTTAAAGCAAAGAAAAGAAGAAAAGAAAAGTCCGTTAAACTAAGCCGTCAAGGGCAGTTCAGGCAAAAATCAAGACGAAAAGAAGTAAAGATAAATGTTCGATAGGTCATCTCATATCGAGGGGCCTATGCAAAAATTAGAACTCAATTCAAGAGTTCCGGTTTCGGTATTTGTAATAATTGGAACATCATTTGCAATTACAATGTATCAAAGCTAGGATCCCTGGAACTTAGTCCCCCCACTATGGAGTCACGCGATAGCACGTATCCCCAGAAGTGCTAATTTTAACCAACCAGCCTTGGTTATTCTTGTCAGTTATATTGGGTCAGTTCAGTGCGATCAAGAACTTTGAGCATTTGATGGTTAACTCACTTACTTGTTGTACACTATAAATGGGCCTCATTGTCAGTTATACCAAGGGGCAATACATGGGCTTACAGGCAACGATATCCAACAGTTCTAGTTCAGGAAAAGAAAGTTCAACATGCATAAAAAGTTAAAATGGCAAAAGTATCAATCAAAGTTTACATCAAAATGAGCCACCCAGGGCCAAAGTATCAAATGTCTAGAAAAGTAATAAGATGCAGTCTGATCTGAGCTGCTGAGGGGTTGTGAGCACGGGATTTTACAGTCCCTCTAGCGAGACGATGATGATGTATACCAGATTTTATTCCTCATAATTAAAATTCTTTTTGGAAATTTTATTACCGATTTAAAATTCTCTTTGATTTTTATTTTTGAAAAAATTCAGTTCGACATGTCCAATAACGCGTCCGGTGGTAGCTCAGACCGATGATATACACCTAAAAAATAATCTAGTTCAAAACACCCATTAAAAATCAAAAAATACACCCACTTTTTGAGTTTTCTGTCAATGTTAACCTTTTCGGATTTCCTCTCCTCTTCCCCGATTTCAGGCATGAATTGTGCTACTTTTCAGACCTGTCAGGAAGGTATGGCCGCCGGTGGCATCACTTTCTGCTGCAGAACAGCTATCTACCTTTTTGCTGAAATTCACCCGACAAATGGACCAAAGGCAATTTCCAATAGATTTTAGCCTATATAAAGCCTATTCCTCAGCCATTTGAGAGGTTGGACTCTGGACACTTGAAATCTTATAGAGATTTTGAGCATTTATCTAGATTTAGTGGGATAAAGT
This sequence comes from Euphorbia pulcherrima, assembly GCA_947683365.1. NCBI lineage: Eukaryota > Viridiplantae > Streptophyta > Magnoliopsida > Malpighiales > Euphorbiaceae > Euphorbia > Euphorbia pulcherrima. The sequence goes on from CANTUS010000001.1 coordinate 31,628,713, forward strand.
ATAGAAAAGGTAAGAAAAGAGGATTTAATCCATCTTTTATTGGTTTTTCTTAACTGAACTCTCTTATATTTAGGTAGATTTTTAGGTTAGAATCACTAAAAATAGGATTTAGGGCCTAAAATCACCCCTTATTAACCAAATCATCACTTGAGCTCCCCGGAGGAGTCGTACGGATCACGAAGAGGTGGATTTATACCCCCGAGGTAAAAATTCTGAGTCTCAAAGCTCTTTGGCTTCAATTTTACTTATTTGTTGTGTTTTGGTTGCTGTTTGTGCTTAGTTTCGGGTTTTTGTTGCTTTACGGCCAACAACAGATGTTGTAAGAAACTAAAGCAGCCAAAGGCATTTGAAGCCACCGACGAAATCAACCATGCCACTAGCAGTATTATTGATACCGCCAGTGGCCTCACTTGCCCCTAGTGGCCCCCATTTTCTTACGGGACCCTTTCTTTATGGTATCCAAAAAGTCATGCAGCCTGCTTGTAAAACTGATACCGCCAGCGACATCAATGATGTTGTGAGTGGCCTCAGTCATGTCTTCTGCAGCATGGCCTTCTAGACAACAGTTTCATTTCATTTATTTACCGACTTATTCTAAATTCTCAAAGCTAGGGAGTACAGTGCAGCGACTGGAATCCTAAATTCCCCGAAAACTTCCAAACCCCATAACATGTGGCATTTTCACTAATAATTTGGTTAAAATAATGATCGTGTCCAAAATGGACTTTTCCCTCAAATTTGTTCAAAAAATAAATTTTTTGAAGGGAACTTATATAGCTCAACCCCAACCTAGGGCTTTGCCCCTGGACCCCGTCCGAAGCGTTGCCCCGAAACCTCGCGAGGGGCCACCGTCCCTCGACCCCATTAGGGGCGCTACCCCTGGGGCCTTGCACGGGGTTGCCGGCCCCCCATCCCCACTGTCAAGGCCACCATTTTATGTGATATACCCTATATACGTACCGTATTTGTGTTAACCATTTTCATGCAGGTAGGTTTAGGTTAGATGTACGTTACACCTTTGGGTATTTTACTTATTCATAGAAAACTGTATAGGATTTGGAAAGCCATGTAATTATTATTTTAATTTCCGCATTTATTTTTTGGATAACTGTAATAATTATTTATTTACCGCTTTTGGTTGCTTGATAACTCGGAAACAATATATAAACCAAAAACACCAATAAATAGGGTGGACTAAAATCGATTAAGAAAGAATGAAATATTTTAACTTGGCCTAATGTAAAATAAATAACATCATCCGAACTCGGAATCTCTACTTAAGGTATGGTCTACACCCGATGGGAGAATCATACCAAAATTTCCCGGTTGAGCTAAACTGGGTGGCGACTCTATTTTAATTACGGGATTTCAATCTCGTATCCTTTAACACTCAAATTGGACTTAAAATTCAACATCAATAAATAAATCTTATCATCATGATAAAATAAGGATTGGTCCCACGACATGCTTCACAATACTCGTTATTTTTCCACCCCTCATGCTATGCATCTCATGCCATCCTTGCGGGTGGGAGAAATGTCGTCCAATCATAGTGGTGACTCTACTCGGGACCAATCTCTTTAAACTTGAAACTTAATTTTCGATAGGTTTAAAGGATTTTTGATGATGTATTAAAATCACTGGCCAAGTTAAAACTTCATTTCTTTCATGATGTTTTATCCTTATGCGTGTTGATAGATCGGTAATTTTTAGGTGCTCCATTTTTACGAGAGAAGCTCGTAAAAGTATCATTCATGCCATGTTTGGAATTGAGGATGCCTAGCAAGTGGATCACTCGTTTTAACCAACACATCAACTCCTGCGATCACACCTATTTGGGGACTGGTTGAGTAATGTGGAATCAAGGTAAACAAGAACCTTCTACATCAATAACCCTATACCAAAGCCGCGCTAGAAAAAGCCTTAGCACCTCATCCCTTTAGGATCACCAAAACAATGAAAATAATTGGGACACACTTCTTTCGCCATTACCGGTGAAGAGGCCAAACTCCATCCTTTCCAAAGAGGCATAATGCGGGATTCATAAGGTTGGAAGAGGCATGATTTGTGTGCAATATGCTACGTGCTCATGCATCCCCCGCGCATCGGCTTTGAAGAGCCAAAAATAAACTTACACTTACGGATCTCCATTCATGGAAGAGGTTTAGCAACATCCGTAGGACTTCTTTCATACCCTTATTGAGTCACGACATGTCACTATGCATGACAACAGGTAAGAAAGTCCCACGGATGTTGGACACTAACCATATCTACATGCAGCCATACATATCACGAATCGCTTCCCAAAACTAAAAGCATGCATACCATCTATACCATTTACAACCCACTCACTGTCTGAAGTCTCCCCCCTGAATCTGAACCTTCGCAACTAGCCATGTCTCTTACTCACAATAATGACAACACCGTACTTCCCAAAGAACAAACTGGTACTACCCCTGCCTCGACGGTGGCTCATCCTCCGTCTCTTTAGTTAGAAATCACTGCCGCAGTCATCCAATTTTTGAGCTCAAATAAATTTTGAAAAATCATTCGAGAACTGGTTCAAACAGCTATATAGACATCCGTCAAGCAAGCCCTAGAAAACTGGAACCCCGACTAGGTCACGCAATCTCTAAAGGTGACACTAGCAGCAGTAGCTACCGTGCAATAGTCATCCGTGACCAAAGCTAGTGACTAGGTCATGCAATCTCCAAGCATGACACCCGAAGTTGAAATACTCTTGCAATTATCGTTATCAGGTTACCAGGGGCAAAGGAAGGAGCCCAGAGTCCAATTCCCGTGATGTCGGTCACTCTATAGCAATTTATACTACCTGCAACCTCGAAACCTCCTCAGTACGACCAGGTCATACAATCTTCGAGCATGACACCCGAGGTTGATACCATTTTACATCAGTTGATAGCAGGTAATTATGATCTAAAAGAGTAGGTTACCAAAAACTCTGGCATGCACTCATAGACTGGCAGTGATAAAACAAGCGCACCCCCCTCCCGGGTCGGGATAGGCCAAAAGGCCTCTTAAAAGCCAACCTCAACTTCCGCTACCCAATCGAGTAGCATTCCTGTAGGTAGCATAAACCTAAGGATTGTACCTCTCAATGCAGTATTTTCTTAAGTAAGAAAGGGTGGTCTTCTCAAATCTCTTCGCGAGTATAGAACCCCTACAAAAGACGAGAGGAAAAACTTTTATGGATACCCTGTCTTATAGGGCCACTGCACCAATGAATGTAAGGCTCTACTCAATGCCATACAATGTTTGATAAGGGGTAAGAAGTTTGTGGAGCTCAAAAGGGTGCATAGTGATGTGAATCTCCCCCTACCGGAGTCCGACAACCAGACGAAAGTGGCTAATCTTAGAAATAGGCCATAGGACCTCATCAAGGACATCTGTTCCAAAGGCAAGGAAAAATCGTGCTCCGACAGTGAGGATAAGGAGTCAAACAATGAAAAGGCCAAGGAGGTTATAGCCATGATGATCGAAGCCTTGATAGTTTTAGCAAAGAAGCACGTTCAAAGTGAAGTAAAGAACCCGATGATCAAGGTCATGAGGCAGTTCAACGAGGTCCTCACCGGCGAGTCAAGCCAAGTAGAGGACATCTAGCTAACCATTGAGCAGAACAAGATTGAGGCTTCTGACCAGGATGATAGACCAATAGAACTTGCTAAGGATTATCACATTGCTGGCATCAGCAATGAAGAACCTCTGCCTATGGAGGGTAGTAATCCTAATATGTAATCTTTGTATTTCAGTTTGAACAATGTTTGTAACTTTTGGCTCCATGAGCAAAATTCTATTTTGTTGCTTATTTCATGTTTTGACCACTTGATCCACGCATTCATATGAACACACGCATGATGCTTTCAGTAGTCAGATATTTTACTTTATGAAATTAATTCAAGTATAAATGAAGGCTCTCAAGTGGTAATCATTTCTAATAATTTAACTCCTACCAAACACATATGAGATAATAAAAGTGCTTAAATATCACGATAATGTTTTCGCTTAATGGTCACGTTTCTGAGAAATAAGCCTGGTCTTTCCTTGGAATAATTTAGCAACCTCACTTGCAAGCTACCAAAGAAGACACACTTTTAAGCCTACCCATTTCCCAACCCAAACTCTAAATATCCCCTACTCATTAGCCATCCTTGACATGGGGGCATATATGATTGGTGAACACCGACCTCCATCAAATAAACACCATAGCCAAATCATACACCAATGTCACCACCAAGAAAATGACCAAGCTTGCAGAGAAACACACCTTCACCTGACATGACTTAACCCAAATCAAATCCCCCGGGCAACAAAGATCAGTTCCAAGGGCACTACCACTGCCAAGAATATAAAGTATGAGAGCAAGTATCTTTACCCTACAAGCCACAGGCCAATCATACAACCGAAGTTGCAAAATAGCCTATCAAGAAAACTAGCTAAATGAAATAATGTTTGCCCTTTCGAAGTCACCAAGTAAAAGCCCCCAAACCAAACGTCACTTGGTTTATGGAAACAAGATACAATTGAAACCCTCCATCACCGATGAAAAGGGCAAATTCAGGCCTAACTAGGAAGGACCGTACAAACTATAGGCTAAGCGGCAATCGAACTAATCGAGAAGGCGATTTTCAAGCACCAAAACTCCCAAAAACTAAGCTCCTTATAATGTGGCCAACCAAAATGGAGGTGAGGTTCCTCGAGGTCACTTTGAGGGTCAAAAGGAATCGAGTGATCCAGTGTGATGGCTGAACGGACACTAAGAGCCTTGGATAATCTGTAAAGGTGCAGCCGAGTGCACAATAGCAAGTCAGGTACCTAATACCCTCGCCAAAAGTCATAGACCCGTCATTGAGACATCTGGAACCTTCCAACACCGGCATCAAGGAGAAGTTTAGATCAAGTTAAGAAGACTGTCATATGGCTAAAGGTGGTACCGAATGAATAGGGCAATCAAGGTCATGAACACGGATAAGAGCGAGTTCATCGACCTAGTCAACCGAGACAAAATTAAGTATTATCAGGTCTAAATAAAAGAAATAAATCAGAAAAAAGCAGCACAACAAAAAAAATAAATGTGATAATCACTTGCCTTTTGGTCTGCTACTAATCGGGCAAAAATTAGGGTGACACCCGACGGTCAGTATTCTACAAACTGGTCGTGCAAAAATTGGGGGATGTGTCAAAATCGCCCGCTAAACTGAAAACCCAAAAAAGGCAGTTCTAGTAAAAGTTAGGGCACGAGAGAAAAACTAGGAGATGTTAACTTGAAAATCTATGAAGACTGGTTAACACCAGGAGTTTAATTAATGGAACTGATTACCAATATCTTGTACTCAAACTAAATTCATTCAATAAAGTATTTTTTGTACTGAAACCTCTATGCTTGTGATTGTACGAATGCCTTACGACCAAAGGAAGGAAACATCGTAAGTAAGCTTAATTGAAGATGCTTCGAGCTCATCAGTGATTCAATTCAAGAATCAAGATAGACTAAAAACATCCAGGTCTACGCAAAAGTCGAAAAAAGTCTGTTTGATTGAAAACCCGAAAATGGTGGTCCAAGCAAAAATTAAGACAAGACTCGATAGGTTGAAAACCCCTAGGGGAAGTCTATGCAAAAGTTAGAGTCAAAAAACACAAAAAAAAGAAAATAATAACAATAAATAAAAAGAAAATAGAAGAAAAATCTGAGTCTGTGAATCTAGGACTGATACTGCCAGTAAATTGACCGATACCGCTAACGGCATGAATAAAACCGACGGCAACATGTGCTAAGCCGCCAGCAGTATGGCACTTCCTCACCGAATTCCGGGCCTGTTTTGCCCGAATAAGACCTGTTCCAAGCCTCTTTCAATTCATGTAATCTATTCTTAGAAGTATTTTCAAGCTAAAAATCTATTTCATGCAAGCCAAAAGAAACTGTAGCACAAGCTATCCAAACAACCAAACACTAAGCCTAAACAAGATCAAAATCATATGAAATCCGAAGTCAAACATTTAAGCTAAATGTATCAAAGGCATACAAAACCGAAATCAAAAGTCAAGCAAAAATAAAAGAAAATGAAGTTAGATCAGCAGGCGGATCTAGGGTTGGTTGCCATCGCCGAGAAGCCAATCGTCGACCTCGTCCTCATCTTCTTCTCTGTCCTTGATCATTTGGACACTGCTAGATTCAGCAGCCATGGCAGAAGGATGGTGGCCGGCTGCCATCTTTATTCCTCTACGACTTGTCTCACCCAGGTTTGCTCGATCAAGATTATGTTTGCTCCTTCTCTCAAGCACGGTAGCATCTAACTGCTGCTCCAGCTCGCTCACGCGATGTCAAACTGCTCCTGGTATTGCTGCTGAGCCACATTGGTGTCCGACAAGGAAAGGGCTAAGAAATCCTACAAACCAAAGGAACACGAGAAACCCATATCATTCATAACATCCACACATGCATTTCATTTTATTTTAACATGGCATAACAGGGAATATACCTGAACTAGCAAAGATTGACCAATTAGAGTATCCCTAAGAGTGAAGGCATTCCTAGCTAACCGCTTGGCCTCACTTTGAGTAACTTGTAAAATCCAGAAAGAAATCGAAGAAGCATCAATGCAAGGGCTATAACATCCACATATCAATTTGACCAAGTCTTACATGTGTGGTGTCGCTCAGGTAGAACTCCATAGAAAGGATGCTCAAATTTATATTTCTAGTGTGGAATTCACACCTTGAGTTCATGAGCGGGAAAGAGGTCTCTAAGGCAGTCCTGAGTCTCTCCTCTATGAATTTAGACCCCTCAGGTCTTCCCTGACCTCGCACTTCACTGCTCCCGGGCCTACTCCGCTTCTTCATAGGCACCTGAAATAAAGACAGCACAAAAGCCAAGCATAAGCAACCATTCTCTAACCCAAGCAATTGGCATGCAAATATACACAATCCTACCACCAAAGAGTGATGCTCCTTCTGGAACATAGGCTCACCCCCACCAACCGTATCCACACCTACCTCACCCTTTCCCTCGGGTTCTTCCTTACCAATGTCTTCCTCCTTGTCCTCCTCTTCCTCTTTTTCCTCCTCATCTTCACTCACTATGCCCCGTAAGTCGCCTCTTCTCCTCCTCCCTCTTCTTCTCAAGATGATACTCAATCATGTTGTTCCCATGGACATAAGGGTACATAGGAAGTAGGAGCTATTGGTGCTGCTTATATGAACTCGAGACACTCGCAATAACCCAGTCGTTCCCCTCAATATAGTCGGTCTTATCTGCCTCAGAAATAATCACCAAGTGTGGCCACCATAAGCCTGTAGGGGGTTCAGCATGCACTGGCCTGGCGGAAGTGGCAATAAACCTCTAACTCTGAATATGCTCCCCCAGGTACCACTCTAGGGATAAGGGGCACCCCATTATAAACCGGCGATCATCCACTTCCTTTTGAACCCTAGCCACCTTCACAAGGTTTGGCACCTTGTCAAAGGGATCGCAGATAACCTAACCAAACAAACAAGTAAGCAATCAATGTAAGCAATGTGAATTCATAAATGCACTTTGTCTACAAATGTTTTATTTGAGTGTGAACTAGGGATAAAAACTATAGAAAATTGCATACCGAGCTCAACTATACACTCCCCAAAGACTCCCTATACCTAGTAGGGTAATTACTTTTTCCTTCATTGCCACCACAACACCTGGCAAGGTAGTGAGAATCTGCTGGTATAGTGGTTTTGAACTGGACCAGCGGGAGAATCTGATGCTCAAAAGCCCAAGCCTGCACAAATAAGCAATTAATCAGTCTAAAATATCCAAAATAAAAAAGTAGGCAAATCAAGCGAGAATAGACAGAGAATCAATTAAATCCTTTTAGGAGAAAGCATACCTGCACGAGCAAGTGGCTAAGCCGAAGGGCTTTCCCCTTCTTCCTCGCACCCACGTCCAGCTAGCAAAAAATCTATGCCGAGATGGCCCTAGGCCAATTCTTCCCCTTGATGCTTGCTACGTCCTCAATAGCAGATATCAGTCTGTATTTAATCTTACTACACGAGACTAGGAAGAATAACCCTGTCAGTAAGGAAATCACAAAGGACTGGACACAAGCTTCTCGATCATCCTTAGGAACCACTCCAACTCTTGTCCAGTACTTGTATAACTCTCCATATTACAACCACCCCGAGATGGTCTTCAAACCAAATAGCTCAGTCACCCGCCTTATCGCAGGCTTCTCGAGATAATACTTATCCATGTACACGTCAAAATGGATCACTTCCTTCATCTATTGTAGCCTGGTCATGGCCACGACATCGAAAGGAGTAATGGTTACCTCCCCGAATAAGAAATGGAAGGTGTGTGTGGTTTTAAACCACTCCACTATCAAAGTTGTCAAGGCCAAGTGGTAGATTTTTGGCATTAGCAGGGGCATGATATAGGCCAAATCCCCAAAGCCCATGTCATCAATGTTGACCACAAGATCGAGGTCTTTTTCTGCGATATATAGCCACCATTTGCTAATCGTTCCCATACCTTTGGTATAAGTTAGTTCATGCGACTGCAAAATTAAAAGCAAAATAGATAAGTCTTCAGTTCATTTTCTCCCCCCTTTTACCTTCTAGAAAGCTGCTGATGCCACTTCTGTAGGAAGCGATGCCGCCAGAGGCATCAGCCATACTGCCAGCGGTGTGGACGATGTTACTAGTGACATCGCTGTAAGAAGTAGCGATATCACTATTACCCAAGCGTTTCTATAAGGCCTGATGCCACTAGCGGCATTACTTATAATGCCGGCGACATCAAACCCAGTGGGCAAAACCCCGTTTTTCCATAAAATCATAAAGAATGCAATTAATCAAACCCGAAACACAAAAGTAGTAAAAATTAACCCATAGTATGCAACATCGTTTCCTATACAATCAATTTCATATTTATAACCCCATCATGGCAAAATTTTGAGCCTAAGGCCGGAATCAAATCTTAACCTAAATAAGGAGATTCAAGTTTTGTAGGATTGCCTGGATATAGCAGAGATGTTTCCTCTTCTCAGGAACCAAACCAGTGATGGAAGAATGGATTTTATAGCCATACATCTTACCTATCACCTTCAAATCGTGTGCAATAGGAACCGAGCAAAGTTTTAGCCCTTTAATGGGAGAATCAGGCAACCCACGGGCCTTAAAACTGCTAGACTTGCGGCTGAAAATCTTCTTCATGGTTGGGGATTGAAAGCAAAGAAATTAGAGATTGTTTGGAGAAAGAATGGAGAGAAAAAGTGGGCTCCGGCTTCTGAAATAGAAGAAATAGGCAAAGGAGTTTAATTCCATATTAAACACCCATGCAGAATTTGAGGAGTTTAAATTAATCTGTAACTGCCCATCCATGCTGTCGGCTGCATCACTCCAAACCTCCAATAATATCACCCAGGCCGATAGCGACATCAACTCTCCAAATTTGAATTTTGAATCTTTTTGAGTGGTAAAATATGCCACGTAGCATCCAGATTGCTGGCGGTATAGACCTAAATCATTGGTGGCATCAGCCACGCTGCCGATGACATTAAGACTTCCTTCTGCCTTTTTTAGCAAATCCAGCAGAACCCCGGCTCCAGCCTCAACATCCCAGGACTTTTTAAACCCCTATACTTTTAATTATTACATTTTTACTCTTGATCAAAGGGGCAAAAATATTTTTGTTTCACAGAATTGATCAAGCAGAAAAACGGTATCTAAAAATCAGTCTAATCCTACTTTTCGCTTGCTGCAGGAATGACACGCCTCACCCCAAATCAATCTCAAATCCCAAGCCCGCTTGGCAAATCTCAAAGTCCGAGTATGCTAGTCGATTCCACAGAGCATAAGCCCGACCAAGGGGAAAACCTCTCCATAAAGCATAAGCCCGACCAAGGGGCAAACCTCTTCACAAAGCATAAGTCCGACCAAGGGGCAACCTCTCTGCGAAGCATAAGCCTGACAAAGGGGCAAACCTCTCCACAAAGCATAAGTCTAACCAAGGGGCAACCTCTCCACGAAGCATAAGCCCAACCAAGGGGCAAACCTTTCGACAAAGCATAAGTCTGACCAAGGGGCAACCTCTCTAGGAAGCATAAGCCCGACCAAGGGGCAAACCTCTCCACAAAGCATAAGTCCGACCAAGGGGCAACCTTTCCACGAGCAAATCTCTTCGTGAAGCATACGCCCGACCAAGTGGCAAACCTATCCACAAAGCATAAGTCCTACGAAGGGGCAACCTCTCTGTAAAGCATAAGCCCGACAAAGGGGCAAACCTCTCCATAAAGCATAAGTCTAACCAAGGGGCAACCTCTCCACGAAGCAGAACCCCGACCAAGGGGTAAACCTTTCCACAAAGCATAAGTTCGACCAAGGGGCAACTTCTTTGGGAAGCATAAGCCCAACCAAGGGGCAAACCTCTCCACAAAGCATAAGTCCCACCAAGGGGCAACATCTCTACATGCAAACCTCTCTGTGAAGCATACGCCCGACCAAGGGGCAAACCTCTCCAAAAAGATTAAGTCTGACCAAGGGGAAAACCTCTCCGTGAAGCATAAGCCCGACCAAGGGGCAAACCTCTTCGCAAAGCATAAGTCCGACCAAGGGGCAACCTCTCTACCAAGCATAAGCTTGACCAAGGGGCAAACCTCTCCACGAAGCATAAGTTCGACCAAGGGGCAACCTCTTGGCAAAGCATAAGTCTGACCAAGGGGTGAATCTCTGCACAAAGCATAAGTCCAACCAAGGGGCAACCTCTCCGTGAAGCATAAGCCCAACCAAGGGGCGAACCTCTCCACAAAGCATAAGTCCGACCAAGCAAAAACCTCTCCGTAAAGCATAAGCCAGACCAACGGGCAAACCTATCCACAAAGCATAAGTCTGACTAAGGGGCAATCTCTCCGCGAAGCATAAGCCCTACCAAGGGGCAAACCTCTTCGTAAAGCATAAGTTCGACCAAGGGCCAACCAATCCATAAGGCATAAGCTCGGCCAAGGGGCAACAAATCTTTAAAGCTCAAGCCCGACCAAGGCATAAACCAGCCATCTATCAGGTATCATTCCTATCCCTTGCCCTTTGGTATGATCATACTGACATGTGGCAGCAGTGATCCTACGAGGAGCAACCTGTGAGCATAGGATTTTACAGTTCCTCTCACGAGATGATGATGACATATACCTGATTTTATTCCGCATAATAAAAATTCTTTTTAGAATTTTTATTACCGATATAAAATTCTCTTCAAATTTTATTTTTGGAAAAATTTAGTTCGGCGTGTCCGATAACACGTCTGGTGGTAGCTCAAATCAATGATTTAAACCCAAAAAATAATCTAATCTGAAATACCCATTAAAAATAAAAAAATACACCCAATATCTGAGTTTTTCCATCAATGTCAACCTTTTCAGAAATTCCTCTCCTTTTCCCCGATTTCGAGCATGAATCATGCTACTTTTTAGACCTATTAGGAAGGTGAGGCCACCGGCGGCCTCACCCATACCGCTAACCGCATCACTTTCTACTGTAGAACAGCTATCTACCTTTTTGCTAAAATCCGCCTGATAAATGGACCAAAGGCAATTTCCAATGGATTTTAGCCTATATAAAGCCCATTTCTCAGCTATTTTAAAGGTTGGACTCTTGACACTTGAAATCTTATAGAGATTTTGAGCATTTAACTAGATTTAGTGGGATAAAGTATAGAAAAGATAAGAAAAGAGGAGTTAATCCATCTTTTCTTGGTTTTTCTTAACTGAACTCTCTGATATTTAGGTAGATTTTTAGGTTAGAATCACTAAAAATAGGATTTAAAGCCTAAAATCACCCCTCATTAACCAAATCATCACTTGAGCTCCCTAGAGGTGTCATACAGATCATGAAGAGGTGGATTCACGGCACCGAGGTAAAAATTCTGAGTCTCATAGCTCTTTGGCTTCCATTTTACTTATTTATTGTGTTTTGGTTGCTGTTTGTGCTTAGTTATGGGTTTTTGGTCACTTTCTAGCTAAAAACAACTAGTGCAAGAAACTGAAGCTGCTAGAGGCATTTGAAGCCATCGACGATATCAACCATGCTGCTAGCAGCATCGTTGATACCGCTAGTGGCCTCACTTACCCCTAATGGCCTCCATTTTCTTACAGGACCCTTTCTTTATGGTTTTTAGAAAGTCATGCAGCCTACCTATATAACTGATACCGCCAGTGGCATCAATGATGTTGTTGGTCGCCTTAGTCACTCCGCCGACGGCATGGCCTTCTAGACAGCAGTTTTATTTTATTTATTGGCCGACCTAATTTAAATTCCTGATGCTAGGGTCTATAATGCATCGACGGGAATCCAGAATTCCTTGAAAATGGTCCAAACCCCATAACATGTATCATTTTAACTAATAATTTTGTTAAAATAACGATCGTGTCCAAAATGGACTTTTCCCTAAAATTCGTTCAAAAAATGAATTTTTCAAAGGGAGCTTATATACCTCGACCCTAGCCTAGGGCTCTGCCCCCAAAACCTTGCCACCCCACGACCCCATCAGGGACGCTGCAGCTGGGACCCCATACGGCTACTGCCCCCCAACCTCGCTATTGGGGGCGCCGTTTCGTGTGATATACCATGTATACGTGTTATATTTGTGCTAACCATTTTCATGTAGGTAGGTTTAGGTTAGATGTATGTTAGGCCTTTGGATATTTTACTTATTGCATAAAAAATGTATAGGATTTGAAAAGCCATGTTATTATTATTTTAATTTTTGCATTTATTTTTTGGATAACTATAATAATTATTTATTTACCGCTTTTGGTTTATTTATAACACAGAACCAATATATTAACCGAAAAAACCAATAAATAGGGTGGGCTAAAATTGATTAAGAAAGAATGAAATATTTTAACTTGGCCTAATGTAAAATAGATAACATTATCCGAACTCGAAATATCTACTTAAGGTATGGTCTACCACCCAGTGGGAAAATCATACCAAAATTTCCCACTTGAGCTAAATCGGGAGGCGACTCCATTTTAAGTACAGCATTTCGATCTCGTATCCTTTAACCTACAAATTGGACTTAAAATTCAACATCAACAAATCAATCTTATCATCATGCTAAAATAAGGATCAATCCCTCGAACAAGCTGCGCAAGGCTCGTAATTTTTCCACCCCCCATGCTATGCTTCTCACGCGGTCTTTGTGAGTGGGAAAAATGTCATTCGCTCATAGGGGTCTTGTCCCTAGCGCTCGTCTTGAGTCTGGTCCATAGAGTCCGCCAGGAGATCGTCCATGACGATCATCACATGGTTCTCAGCCCTACCAGCACCCGTAGGAGGCAGATCAGGGGCCCTGGTCTCCAAAGCCCTTACAACACCCCCAGCAGCACCAACTACCTCAACACGCTGATCCACCTCCAACTCAGCTCCACCCCTCTAGTCACTACTAGCACCACCTGATAGGCTGAAAGGTCATCCTCGGATGCAGAATTGGACGGCTTAGGTGTCTGTCTATCCTTGGTCATCCGAGCAAGCTGGCCCCGCAACACCCAACCTAGGCCCTTGCCCAAGTAGTCTCCGCTCTAGCCCGGCCAGCCTTAGTAGTAGCTGCTTGCAACTGCTTGTGAGCACGGGATTTTGCAGTCCCTCTCGCAAGATAATGATGATGTATTCCTGATTTTATTCCTCATAATAATAATTCTTTAGAGTTTTTATTACCGATATAAAAATTCCCCGAGAATTTTATTTCTCTTAAGAATTCAGTTTAGCGTGTTCGATAAACGCATTCGGTGGGAGCTTGAACCGTTGATTTGCACCCAAAATAAAATTAATCTCTAAATACCCATTAAAATATCATTAAAATTCAAAAAGATGCCCTTTAACCCGCTTTTGACCCCTTTAGGCAGCTTTTTAGGCTTGTGGGCCTACTGGCTATCAGCCTGTAGAAAGTTGATGCCGCTACCGGCATCACCCATACCATCGGCGGTATCACCATGTCACCGGTGGTATGGCCCGAAATGGGCTTCTGCACAGATAGCTTCTTCTTCTTCCTTTGACCAGCTCTTTTTTGCCATTTTGGTGAAACTAGCCAAAAGGTCTCGAAGACCCCCCATTTTTGCATATATAAACATGCATTAGGGTTCCAAAACACAACAACACATCTGAATTTTACTTGAGAGGTTTTAGACTGAGAAAATCAATTCTAGTGAGATAAGAAGTAGAAAAGGAAAGAAAAGGGATTCCAATCCATTTTTCTTGGTTTTTCTTCTTTGAATTCTCTTAGTTAAAGCTTAAAATCAATAGACTTTAGGTTAAAATCAAATTAATAGGAATTTAGAGACATAAATCCTTAAATTTACTACCCAAATTATCTTCGCAAGCTCCCCGGAGGTGTTCCTTGGATCACGAAGAGGTGGATTCATAATCCCGAGGTAAAATTCTGAGTCTCATAGCTCTTTAGCTTCATTCTAACTCATTTATGCTATTGTGTGATGTTTTATGCTTGCTTTCTGGTTTTTGGTCATTTTTTGACCATTACCTACTGCTGCTGCAAGAATCTGAAGCCGCTGGAGGCAAGTGAAGCCGCCAGCGGTATCAACCATTCCACCAATGACATCGTTGATACTACCAGTGATATCACTTGCCCCTAGAGGCCATATTTTCTTGTAGGACCCTTTCTTTATGGTATCTAGAAAGTCATGAAGCCTGTCTATATGATTGATACTGCTAGCGACATCACGTATGCCACCGACGGTATCAACCATGCTGCCGGCAACATGGCCTTCTGGATAGTTATTTTATTTTATTTATTTCCAACCTAGTTAAATTTGCAAAGCTAGGGTGTGTAGTACAACGATGAAGGTCCAGAACCTTCTGAAAACATACCCCACCCCATACCATGTGGCATTTTAACTAATAATCCAGTTATGACAATCGAGTCTAAAATTTGGATAAAATGGAATTTTCCCACAAATGCCATTTAAATCTCATTTTTAGCCATCCAACCGGGCTTCATAACGTTGTAAATGAATATGCCATATTCACGCTAACTCAAGTCTTATTTTGTCTACCAAATATGCATGCTAAGTGATACACCTCATACGATGTGTCGTATCTGTGCTAACCATTTTTTGCAGGTAGATCTAGGGTAGATGAATGTTAGGCCTTCGGGTATATTCGTTATCAAATAGATGTGTATAGAATTTGAAAGCCTTGTAATAATTTTAATTTCTCCATTTGATTTTGGATGACTGTAATAATTTATTTATCGCTTTGATTGGTTGATAAATGCGAAAACTATATATAAACCGAAAACACAATAAATAGGGTATATTAAACCGATTATAAAAGAGTAGAATATTTTAACTTGGCCTAAGGAAAAATAGATAACATGATCTGAACTCGGAATCTCTACTTAAGGTATGGTCTACCACCTGGTGGGAAAATTGTACCAAAATTTCCTGATTGAGCTGAATCGGGTGGAGACTCTATTTTAAGTACGGGATTTCGATCTCGTATCCTATAACACCTAAATTGGACTTAAATTCAACATCAACTTTAATGTTTCCATCACACTAAAATGAGGATTAATCCCTTGGCTTGCTTCACAGTGCTTGTCATTTTCGCCCCCCGTACTATGCATCTCACGCGGTCCTCGGGGGAGGGAAAAAGTTCGTCTGCTCATAGTGGCGACTCCGCTGGGAATTTATCCTTAAACTTAACTTATCTTTTTATAAAGTTTAAAGGATTTTGATGATGTATTGAAATTATTGGTCAAATTAAAACTTCATCCTTTTTTATAATGTTTTATCCTAAAACACGCGTGTAGATAGTTCGGTAACTTCTAGGTGCCCCATTTTACCTGAAAAGCTCGCGAAAGTATCACTCATCCCTATTTGGGATTGAGGATGCCTAGCGGGTGGATCACTCATTTTAACCATCATGTAAACTCCTGCGATTGCACCTATTTGGGGAGTGGTTGAGTAATGTGGAATCAAGATAAACGAGAACCTTCTACATCAATAACCCTATACCAAAGCCGCTCTAGAAAAAGGCTTAGCACTTCAATCCTTTAAGAGTACCAGAATAAATGAAAAATTTTAGGACGAACTTTTTTCACCATTATCGGTGAAGAGGCCAAACTCCATTCTTGTAAAGAGGCGCTATGAAGCAATGTCTTTTCCAAGCAATGAAGGCACCCCTCCTCCTGAGGAACCAGTCTGCCCTACTCCCAGCTTAGGGGCAGGATCCCGGCCACCTCCCGGCTTTGACTTTACCAGTGCTATGGCATAATTCCTAAACTCAGACACCTTTCAGGCTTCTATCTAGACCACTGTTCAGGCAGCTGTTAAGAAAGCTCTCGAGGATAGAAATTTCGACCAAGTATCAGAGTCCGATATGTAAGCCCAAAACGGTTTAGCATAGATGTTGGCCGATTCGGTAGGGATAAGACCCATTGCATCCATCTTTCAGTCAACCCAGCCTATGGCAAGCCCATTCTAGTTTGGGCAAACTTTAGCTTTTCTGTCAAATTTGACTACTCCGTCGATTGTGCCTTTCAATTCAAGACCTTTTGCTCAAAGCTCGGTTCCTCCGGTATTTACTCATTAGTGTCCAACTTCTCAGCTAGCACCATCTTTTACTCCTCTATAGTTCATTGTAACTCCCAAGGGCACCACCTACCCCTAGAATCCTTTTACTAGCCAGCTGACCATTTGTCCTCCACCATCTCCACCAGTCAATGACTAGATCACGCAACCACCGAGTGTGACACCCAAAGTAGTCACTTTTGTTGGATAGGTGATGGCTTCTCAGACTATCAATGACCAAGTCACTCATTCTCTGGGCATGACACCCAAAGCCCTAGCTCTTTCTCATAAGCTAATCAACAACCAGGTTACACAGCCCTCAGGCGTGACACCCGAGATCCAAGCCTACATAAATTGCCTCAACGCCACTAAAGAACCCTAAAGAGATGAAGATTGGGTCCTTAACAATTTCACCATGGCAAATATGGCTCATTACAATGGTTCTGGAACACATACCTCTCACATTATAATGTATGAAAGAATAATGCACGTAAAGAAATTAAGTGATAAAGTGCTTGCTGAAATGTTTCCTTACTCCCTTCGAGGCACTGCTCTTGAATGGTTTCACACTTTGATGCAGTATATTATCACTGATTGGAAATTCTCTCTGAGGCATTGAAAGTGCATTATGGTTTTAATACTATAATATAGACAACCCTCCAAAATCTTGAGGGAGTCCACCAAATACCCAATAAAACCTTCAAGCAGTACTTTAATCGGTGGATGTCGACCTAGGTTTTGATGAAATCCAAGCTAAGCCTCAAGGAGATGATTGTCGAACTCCTTAAAGGGTCTCTTCCTCTATTCTACAAAGAAATGAACATTGATTCATTTCTTTCCTACAAAGTTGTATTTGAGAAAGCTAAGAAAATTGAGCGGGAGGCAGAGAGCAAAAAGGCCAAAAAATTGGGAATGCCATGATTCAAGAAGAATAATAAAGCTCAGCCCTCAGCTCTGACACCGGCTAAGCCTAAAGCTTCAGCTATAGTTCAAGCCATTTCTCAAGCCCCTGCTGCACCCCTAGCAATCACTCCAGCTCCACCGATAATTGCTGCAATCCAACCTCCTCAGCCCCCTTTTGTTTTGGCTAATACTTACAAGTTGCCTCTATAGGTCATCTTTAAGTGTTTGAGGGAAGCATGTTACATCTAGTCCCTTCAAGAATACAAACCGCCTAGACCCAAGGATAAGAACAACTTCTATAACTACCATGTTCAGGTAGGACACCAAACTAATAATTGTAAAGCCCTACTCTCGGTGATTTACCGTCTGGTTAGTGAAGCAAAGATTGCTGACCCTGATAAAATTTCGAGCACTATAAGTAATCCTTTACTGAATTTTAGGAACAAGGTGGGCATGATCCAACCTAGCTTATCTGAAGCCACAATCTTTGATCTCCTTGCTCGAGGGTCAAAAAATGGTAACTCTGTTCTGGTCATCGATTCAGGTCTCTCATCTAACTAGGTTTTTAATCTAATCACTCAAGCCAACTCGAGGGTCAACTCGGTCTAGGGGATGAAAGTTCATCCAAATCCGCCAAGTAAGCAAGCCACATATCTCAGCCATTCATTGCAAAAAGAATGAAAGTTGACAAAAAGTCGTTGTTCAGCATAGATTCCTTTGTTACGAAGGATGACTACTCCGATGATAATGAGGGAGTAGCCCAAGAGGCCAGGCCTTAAGCACCAAGTTATTCAGGGTCGATTCACCTACCAATGAGAAACTAAGTGGATTGTTCAAGGTTGATCAGAATGAACTTTTCTATATAGATGAGTATGAGTTGCAGAACCCAGATTCAGACTTTGAGGAATAACAGTTTCTGTTTAAAATATAAGCCACTAAGAGTGTCATGCTCGATGATGTTCTTAACATTAGTCAAAGTGGCCATATGTATCATCCTGAAGACTGATATCTCTGCTTGAATAAAGACTCGGTTCCTAACATGGTTAGAACTACTATAAGACCCCTTCCTCCACCTCTAGCTGCTCCAACCAATCTCAAGGTTGACCCTCTCATTACTCAGCTAAAAAACACCTAAGCCTAATATAGTATTTGGCAGCTAGTAATTGACTCTGTAGGGCATCATAAGGGGTTGATTAAGCGACTCCTTGCTTTAGAAGCTAATCTAACCACTTCAGTTGTTGAGATGTGCGCTATGGTCAGAGAAGGTATGCGTCTAAGGAAGGGACCTCAGATTGTGTTTGACTATTTTGATCTTCCGCTTGAAGGTAAGGATCACAATAGGGCCTTGTTCATCAAAATCCATATCCTCGATAAGGTTATCCCCTGTGTCATGGTGGACGATGGCTCCACTCTTAATCTATGCCCTCTGAAAGTCCTTCCTCATCTAGGACTATCAGAGGAAATGCTTGAAAAATCTAGCACTATTATTAGAGCTTATGATGACTCAAAGCACAGTGTAATTAGGACCTTTGAGGCAGAAGTCACCGTGGAAGGTGTCACGAGCAATGTCTTCTTCACTGTACTTGATATTCCTGCTACTTATTCTCTGTTGCTCGACAGACCATGGCTCCATGCCTTGGGTACAGTTCCCTCCACTCTACACCAAAAAATCAAGCTTATTCATGAAAACAAATTGGTAACCATCGAGGCCGACCCTGCTTCCAGTGTGGCTATTATAGAATCCAAAGCTAGTTTGGAAGCAGGTCTCCAGATTGCAGTGGTTAGTAAGGCTCAAAAATCTCCTCCCCTTTAGCAGAGTTATCTCCATGCCAGTATGGGTAAATTAATGAAGAAATCTGGTTACAAGCCTGGCAGAGCCGGTAGAATGTATGAATAGGGAATTGTAGAAGCCTTAGAGCCGAAAATGCTGGCCCACCGAGCTGGATTGGGGTATAAGCCTAGAAAACCCTATCACCGTGTTCCCTCTAACTACTACCGCATGGTCACTATTTATAAAATCTAGGGCAAGAGGCCCTACAAGGGAGAACCTAAGCCGATCTACTATAGTGGAAAAATGTGGCCTGACTTTGAGGTCTTTAATGATATCTATGACTTTAGGGCCGGCTACATGATGGTTTCTGCTGAACCTAGACCCACTGAGCATGTTGTGCCTGTCAACATTGTTTTTGATAAGGCTAAGGGAAAGGGTAAGATTTATCCTGAGGATGAGTCGGGGGAAGTAATGAAGAATCTATCGATCTAGAGATTAAAGATATTGTGGCCACCATGACCGAAGCTATAACGCTACTGATGAAGAAATGCTAGAAGGGTGAGAGAATCTAGGAAGAAGATGTTATAAAAGAGATAGTAAGGAAGCTTGCTAGGTCCCTCGCTCAGAAAGCCAACTTGTCTGGGGAACCATCGCTCACCATTGCCCAGAAAGTCGCTCGAGAGCATGACCTGGATGCCATTCTGATAGACACTAAAAAGGTTGGTCCTCCTATTGTTATTGCTACTGAAGCTGCTCTGGCTGTGGAGGAGGATATGGATGATGTAATTTTTAACATTTCTGATGTATTTGATGCGAACAATGTTTCCTACAAGGCTTTTAATGCAATGAATGACTCTCATTTTGCCTACTTGTTTAATGTCTTTCCTGATGGATCCATGCATTCATATAACAATATGCATAACTTTTTTGGCATTAGCATCTTTAAGTGAAATAAACCTAAGTACAGATGATAATCCTAAAGTGGTATCTATTTGTAAAGATTTAATTCCCGAGGAAAAATGTGAGATCATAAAAGTGCTTAAAGATCATGTTAGTGCTTTTTCCTGGTCATACGACGACATGCCTGGGTTGATTGATAAATTATCGAGCATAAAATACCCACCGAACCTAAATTCAGGCATGTCATATAGAAGCTCCATCATTTGAGACTGGAATGGGCAGATCAAGTTAAGGCCGAGGTTTTAAGGTTGATTGAAGCCCGATTCATTAAAGTTATGGAGTATCTAACTTGGTTCTCCAACATAGTCCCGGTTCCGAAGAAAGATGGTAGGGTCGGCTTCTATGTAAATTTTTGAGATCTCAATAAAGCTTCATTGAAGGATGATTTCCTGCTCTCTCAGATTGATATCTTGATTGATAGTGCAGCCAAGCCAGCTATGTACTCATTCATGGATGGATTCTCTGGTTATAATCAGATTCTGGTCAACATTATCGACAAAGTTAAAATAGCGTTCCTTACTAAATAGGGGGTGTATTATTACAAGGTAATGCTGTTTGGGTTAAAGAATGTTGGGGCCACTTATCAGTACGTTGTAAGTGGAGGTGTATGTGGATGTTATGATTGTGAAGTCTACTACTCGAGAAGAGCACCCTGCTATTCTTGATAGGTTCATGACTCGTATTGAAAAGTATAACCTCCACCTGAAGAAGTGCGTGCTTGGGGTTACTTCAGGCAAATTGTTGAGGCATGTGGTTAGTCAGAAGGGGATCGAAATGGATCCAAACAAAGCCAAAGACATCAGGGACATGCCTCTACCCAAGACACAGAAAGAAGTCTGATCATTTCTGGGGTCCTTGCAATATGTTAGTCAGTTCATTGCCCGTCTCACTACCATGTGCGAACCTTAAGCTATTGAGAAAGCAACAACCTATAGTATGGAATGATTAGTGCTAAGTGGCGTTTGACAGAATCAAGGCGTATCTTCTTGACCCACCCGTTTTAAAAACCCCCCATCCCAAGGAAACCACTAATCCTTTACCTGGCTATCGAAGAGTCTTCCATAGGGGTAATGCTGTCCAAGAGCATGATGATAAATGGGTACACGCTATCAACGACTTGAGTAAGAAGTTATTGGATTATGAAACCCGGTATTTAATTATGGAGAAGATATGCACCACTATGGTTTGGCTCACTAGAAAGTTGCGCCATTATTTCCAATCTTACCGAGTCTAAGCCATGGCCAAGATTGACCCAATGAAGTATCTTTGTCAATCCCCCACTCTAGCTGGTAAATTATCCCAATGGTTGCTTCTCCTATCTGAGTTTGACATTAATTATATAATTCGAAAGGTCATCAAGGGGCGGGCAGTAACTGAATTCCTGGCTAATCAACCCCTTGACTCTGATTATTTTAAAAACTTGGAGTTTCTTGATGAGCAGCTCGCCTCCGTTACAATCCTCGAGCATGTCTGGACTATGTAATTCAACGTTACTATGAACCGATGGGGAGCAGGCCTCGGAGTCATCATAGTCACACCAAATAATGAAATAATCCCATTTTTCAAATGCTTGGAATTCACTATCACCAACAATAGTGCTGAGTGTGAAGCTTGTCTGTTTGGTCTTAAGGCTCTTCTATAGGTCAGGGCCCGTTGAGTATCTATCATCAGGGATTCGGCTCTTGTCGTTTGACAGGTTGTCAGAGATTAGGAAAATAAAGAAGAATCTCTCCATCCCTATGTCAAGGCTATCTTTGAATTATCCAAGAAGTTCACCTCATACTTATACTACCATGTCCCTTGAGAAGAGAACCAAATGGCTTACGCTCTTGCACTCTCGCATCCTTATGGGAAGGGCCTCAGCAGTAGCCTATCCATCCTTTGGTTTTGTTGTCCACCAAGATCCCCTACCACACTCAATCGTTTCATTTGGTCCTTGCCATTACATCCAAACCTTGTTGGTATTCTGACATTGTCCTCTTTCTCCAAACCGGCCAATATCCTGCGGATTCCTCTGACTCGGACCATACAAACCTAAGACGGCTCGTTGTCTAGTTCTGTATCGTGGATAATGATTTGTTCAAGCAAACCAATAACGGTCTACTCCTCCATTGCTTAACTGAATCTGAGGCTCAGAAAGTAATAGACCAAGTCCATATCAATGATTGTGGCCCTCATATGAATGGTCTTGCTCTCGCAAGGAAAATTCAGCAATTAGGATATTTTTAGCTTGCACTCATGGCCGATTGCATCGCCCAAGTCAAAAGATGCCACCAATGCCAAGTTTATAGCGATATACAACATCTACCACCCACCAAACTCCATCATTTATCTACTCCTTGGCCATTCTCGGCATGGGGGATAGACATAATTGGCAAAATTCGTCCTTCTTCAACAAATGGGCATAGATTCATTATGGTAGTAGTAGATTACTTCTCAAAATGGGTGGAGGCCAAATCCTACACCAATGTCACAGCCAAGAAGATGGCCAAGTTCATAGAGAAGCATATTTTTGTTAGGTATGGACTTCCGCACCATATAGTCTCAGACAATGGGGTATAGTTTCAGAGAGCAACTGCCGATCTAATTGAGAAGTATGGGATTGAGCACCATAGATCTTCTCCATACAGACCGCAAGCTAATGGAGCTGTTGAGGCAGCTAATAAATCGATAAAGAAGATTCATTCTAAGATGATATCCGGATATAGGGATTGGGCGGATAAGCTACCTTTTGCTATTTGGGGGCAGGATTACCCGCTGAGTTTAAGCATATCAATAAGCGGAGGAAAAGAAACTTACCAGGATTCCCCTAGTAACGGCGAGTGAACTGGGAATAGCCACATTTGCAATATTAAGAAAAGCCTCCTGGATTGAAATTTTGAAAGGGTAGTCCACACAAAAGTTAAGGCAAAAAGAAAAATCTATTGGATTGAGCAGACCCCCAGTCCCAGCCCTCAGAGCCAATCCTTTTCCCAAGGTTACGGATCCATTTTGCCGACTTCCCTTGCCTACATTGTTCCATTGGCCAGAGGCTGTTCACCTTGGAGACCTGATGCGGTTATGAGTACGAAAATGAAACAATTGACATATTTGAAAAGTCAAACCAATCACAAGGTGACACATGGTACTGAAGGGCTACAATTTTGCCAAATTTAGGGTGTTGGTATAGACATCTATAAGTTGGAGGCGCCAAGTAGGGGTGTTAACGAGCCGAACCGAGACTGAATAGTGTAGGGCTCTCAGACTAGCATTTATACCCCGACCGGCCAAACTCCGTTCTCCTTGGTCTGCAGAATGGAAGTAGTTTTTCCAGTTGAAAATCAGGTGATCTCTCTAAAAGTTGCCCTAGAGGCTAAGTTAAAAGAATCTGAATGGACTCAGGTAAGGTTTGAATAGCTGAACATGATGGATGAACAAAGGTTAAGGGCTCTTGACAACCTCCAAATGTACCAGCAACGTATGGGTTAAGCAAATAATAGTTGGGTAAGACACTAGAAGTTTCCCCTAAAAGCTAGTGATCTGGTCCTCAAACAGCCGAAACCTTCTACCACTGATATAAGGGGAAAATTTAGGCCAAACTAGGAAGGACCCCATGTAATAAAGAAGATGCTTAGTAAAGGGGCGATTACGCTTATGGACATGGATGGGAATGAGTTTCTGAACCCCATAAACCAAGACAGGCTTAAGCGTTATCATATCTAATTTAAAAGAAATATATCAAGAAAAGCAGCACGTAAAAAATAGATAAAATAAATCACCCACCTTTTGGTCTCTTACTGATCGGGCAAAAATTAGGGTGGCACCCGAAGGTCGGTATTCTGTAAACTTGCCGTGCAAAAATTAGGGGATGAGTCAAACCTGCTAGATCAAAACCCCAAAAAGGACGATCTAGGCAAAAATTAGGGTATATGAGCAATGAGAGAGTGCCTTCTAGAAAACCGATCTAGGCTGGTTAGCACCGGGAGTTAAATCAATGGGAATATTAACCAAACATCATGTATTTTGTTTTACATCAATTAATGAAAATATGTCTTTTGCTGAATTTAAATGCTTATGCTTATGTGAATTTTGTATCCATATGGTCAAGACAACTCAAGCAAGCCTAATGCAGAGTTCATGTTATTCGAAATCAAATGCGCAATAAATAAAATAATTCTGATAGACTGAAAAGATCGAGGTCTATGTAAAAGTTAGAATAAGTCTGCTGGATTGAAAACCCAAAAAGGGTGGTCTAGGCAAAAATTAAGACAAGGTTCGATAGGTCGAAAACCCCACAGGGCTGTCTATGCAAAAGTTAGAACCAAATAAAAGACATAAAATAAAATAAAGTTTGATAGGTCCGTAACCCTGACTAGCCTATGCAAAAGATAGAACTAAAGGAAAGCGTATCTTAAGCTGAACTCTCCGCATCACCATCATAATATCGAGAAATCCTCCTCAAGGTGGTAGTGAAGAGGGCTCGTGCCCCTACTCTGCTTGCTCTCCCTTAAAGCGGGCCCATAATCGCTCGGATCGAAATGTTACGTGCTTAAACTCGGCGAGCCATCCTCTATAGTGTATATCTAACTCAAGGGTCTCCATGTGGTTAGAGTCCAGAGTATGGCCTCCCTGGCCCACTTCTTCTGGATATGGTTCACCCATCTAGCCTTATAGATTCTGATTTGGTTATGAGGTAGCTTGATCGGAACTCTTTTTTGTTTTTCATACTAACAGCGCAACCGATAGGGGGTATAGAACGAAGATCTCTCCAGATGTATCATCTAAACGCAAGATCCCAATGACTCCACATCCACATCTCGGATCCTACACCATGGGCTAACCCACTAAATCTATGCATCTGTGTATCCCCTCAGAATGGGCATCTAGTTATCAAATATCAGCTGGTCGAAATCAGCTTGCATAAGCCCCCCCTCTCTGAGATGGATGGGTAAGTACTTCTTTGGGTTCCCTCGTGGTGCCTCTCTTAGCTTTAGCTTCTCCATTAGCCATACCTATAAACCAATTTCAGATAAGGGTAGAAAGAAATGTATAAGGTGCAGATCTATGGGAAAATGAATACCTGTAGTAGTATGAGGCGGTCACCGATAAGGGTCGGATCATTAGAAGCAGCACTTGTATATAGCAAGACTTTAGCTAGTCCCAAAGCTACAGGAGAAGCCCCTATTGACATGGGCCTGATAAGTGAGATCATCCTAAGCAGAGCAACTAGACCCACTCCTCACATGAACTTTGCCATAAGTAGTAGTGCCACAGATGGCCAAGCAAGATGGGATCTGGGAGCCCCTTGGCACCACTCCAGAACTGTGCTTAGCTGAAAGCTGAGTTTATCAGGTAGTCGGGATACAAATGGATCTATGGAATTCAAATTCCACAGTCCTTGGGGTATGTCGTCCATGCCAAAATGGAACTCCAGAAGTGCCAAGGGCACGCGCTTAGGACATGGTACCCTAATATAGCATGGAACTCTTCAAGCAAGGGGTATAGCTTGAAAGATAAGAATCGAAACACATGGTCCTTATGATCCTACAAAGATAATGCCGTGCAAAGGAACTCAGGGCTTACGGGGCTACACCGCAACATATCAAAACCCCCAAAGACCAAATTTTTCCACCTTCTTCTAGTCCGCATTTTATAGGCTTTGTAGAAAACTCCGTAGTTGCTAGTTGTGGCTTGCCGTGTCCGAATTTGGCAAAATGGCTAAAATTAGGTTTCTGGGCAAGTGATGTTGCCGTGATGTTGCTGATGTCGCCAGCGATATGGGTTTAAGTAGGGTGACATCACTTGATGTCGTCGGCGGTATGGATTGTGGGCAACTTTGTCTATATCATTTAGCAGGGTGAAGTGGGGCAATATCAGCGATGTCGTCGGTGGTATGGGATTATCTCTCGATGGCATCAGAACCATTTTCATGAGTTCGACCTATGCAAAAAACTCTAAACAAGCCCCATAATCTATTTCCAATTCCATATTTTTATTGAACATAAAAGCTCGAAGGCACAACCATCCAAATTATTCCAAATGCTAAGCCTAAATAAAACAAAAATCACATTCGAAATCCAAAATTATTCAAACCCAATGAATCAAGGGTATACAAACCAAAACAAAGATTCATAAAAAGGTAAAAAATTGTCTAAATCATCCTGTCACCACCTGAAGGATGAGAGGCGACGCCTAAGTCATCCACGAGCCAACGGTCAGCCACATCTTTGTCTTTTTCTCTACCCTCCATCATCGGAATGCTGCTTGACTCCACCTGTGTGGCAGGTGGACATCGGCCGATTGTCATCTTCACTCCCCTTTAGCTTGTATCACTGGGGTGTACACGATCCTTATTTTGATTTCTCCTCCTCTCGTGAACAGTAGCATCTAATTGGTTCTCCAGACTACTCACGTGGCTCCAAAGCAATGCATTATCTTCCTCGTACCTTCGACTGGCTACATCAGCGTTTGATAGAGAAAGGGCTAGGAAATCCTGCAAATAAGGAAAACAATAATAATGCATATCATTCATAGCATCCATACATGTATCTTACCTTATTTTAACATGTCATAGAAGGGAATACACCTGACCAAGCAAGGATAGACCAATGAGAGTATCCCTGAGAGCGAAGGCATTCCCGGCCAACCGCTCCACCTCACTCTATGCAACATAAAAAATCCAAAGGGGCAATCAGAAGAAGTTTACAAAAGGGTTATCGCAGTAATGTGTTCAAAATTATGTAGAGCTTACATAGGTAGTGTTCTCTGGTATGAAGTTCAGGGGGTGGCGACTCGAGCCTATATCTCTTGGCCAAAAATCACCCCTTGAATTCATTAGTAGGAATTGGGTCCCTAGAGGATTTGACAGGCGCCCCTCCACGAACTTAACAGCCTCAGGCACCCCATAGCACCGTGTCCTGCTATTGTCTTTGCGGCATCTCTTCCTAGGGGGTTCCTGAAAAGAATAAAAAGAAAACATAACCAACCATTTTCAATCCATACAATTACCATACATGTACAAAAACACAATCATACCTCAAAAGAGCGGTACTCCCCTTGAGACATCAATACGCTCCCGTCGGCCACTCCTTCACCTACCTCACCCTCTCCCTCGGGTTCACCCTCCTCTTCTTCACCTTATTCCTCCTCTTCCTCCTCAACATTGACCACTATGCCCTTGAGCCACCTACTCTCCTCCTCCCTTAGCTTCTCATTATAATACTCTATCGTATCATCCTTCTTAATGCAGGGGCACATAGGAAGTAGGCGGTGCTGGTGCCTATCTTACGAACCTGAAATGCTTGGAATGACTTGACCGTTCCCCTTCGGGTGGTTGGCCTTATCCAGTGCATAAGTGATCACTAAGTTAGGCCACCATAAGCCTATATATGGTCCACAGGCATTAGTCTCATATAGGTAGTGATAAACCTTCAATCCTAAGCGCGCTCCCCCAAGTACCACTTCAGGGATAAGGGGCCTTCCATCATAAACTGGCAATCGGCCACCTCCTTGTAGACTCTAGCCACCTCCGCCAGGTTCTCCACCCCATCAAAAAGGTCATAGTTAATCTAAACAAACAACCAAGTAAACAATCAATATAAGTGCAATGTAATTTCATAAATGCATTTTGTCTACTAATGTTTTGTTTAAGTGTGCAATAGGAATCAAGGTCAAAAGTTTGCTTATCGAGCTCAATCACACGCTCCTCAAAGACTCCTGATAGCTCGTGGGGTACTTGTTTTTCCCCCCGATACCACTATACCACCGGGCAAGGAAGTAAGAACCCAGCGGTATAGTGACTTTGAACTCGACTGGCAGAAGGATTTGATGTTCAAAAGCCCAGACCTGCAAAAGTGAACAATTAATCAGTCCAAAACATCCAAAATAAGGAAAAGCATACAAAAGCAAAGAATCAGTTTAATATTTTTGGGAAGGATGTACCTCTAGGAGCAAATGGCTGAGCCAGAGGGGTTTCCCTTTCTTTCTAGAGCCCGCATCCAGTCAACAGTAAAGTTATGCCAAGATAGCCCTGGGCCAGTTCTTCTTGTTGATGCTGGCCACATCCTCAACAGTAGATATCAGCCCATAAATAATTTTGCTACCCGAGACTGGAAAGAATAGCACGGTGAGCAAAGAAATCACAAAAGAACAAACCCAGGCATCCTAATCCTCCTCGGGAACCACACCAACCCCTACCCAATGCTTATGCAGCTTTTAATATGATAATCATCCCGAGACAAGCTTCAAGCTGAATAACTCCTTCACCTGCTTCACCACGGGCTTCTCAATATGGTACTTATCCATATACACATCAAAATGGATGACCTCTTCCTTCCACGAGAGCCCGGTCATAGCTACCACATCGGAAGGTGTGATGGTCACCTCCCCGAAAAAGAAGTGAAAGGTGTGAGTGGTTTTGGACCACTTTTCTATCAAAGCTATCACCGTTGAATGGGAGAGCTTCGGCATTAGAAGGGGCATAATACAGGCTAGATCCCGGAAACCCTTTTCGTTAATGGCCACCACGAGCTCCAGATCCTCCTGCGAAATGTGGTACCACCACTCGCCGATCGACCCATACCCCCGGTATAGGTCAGTCCATGCAGCTACAAAAATCAAAAGAAAAATAGATAAGTTCGTGTTTATTTTCTCATCTCTATTATCTATTAGAAGGCTATTGATGTCGCTTCTGCTATAAGCGATGTTGTTGGCGATATCATCCATAACGCTAGTGGTATAGATCATATCACTAGTGGCATCGCTATAAGTAGAAATTGCATCACATCTTCCTAGGCCTTTTTACAATGCCTGATGCCGCTGGCGACATCACTCATGTCACCGGTGACATCATAACCTGCGAGCAGAACTCAGTTTTGCCCTAAAAATTGAACCCATCGCGCTAAAACCAAAAAAATCATAATTAACCGAATCCAAAGCCTAAAAACTATAAACATCAAGCCTAAAGCATGCAATATTAGTTTCTATTTAATCAATTTCATGTTTATAACCCATATCATGGCAAAAATTTTAGCCTAAGGCTGAAATCAAAACTTAACCTAAGCAAAGAAATCTGAGTTTGTAGGTTTACCTAGACGTAGCAAACAAGTTTCTCTTTATCAGGGGTCAAGTTAGTGATAGGAGAATCTATTCTATAGCCATACATCTTATCCTTCGCCTTCAAGCCATACCCGGTGGGAATCGAGCAAAGTTTTAGCCCTTCAATGGAGCTGTCAAGCAAGCCTTTCCTAACGGTTGATTTTCCCTTGAGAGCTCGTGAAATCCTCTTTATGGTTGAGATTGAAGAAAGGGTGAAAGATTTGGCTTGCTAGAGAGAAATTCGAGAGAAGGGAGGGGACTGTTTTGGTTTCTGTATGCAAAAGAGGAAGAGTTTTACTCTTTTAAAAACCCGCGTGGAATTTGATGAGCTTTAATTTATCTGAAACTGTCTGTCCATGCCACCAGCGCCATCGATTCATACTGCTAGCAACAACAGTCATGCCGCCGACGACATCACCTTCCTCAGTTTGAATTTCAAATTCTTTTGACCAGTCAAAGATGCCTCATGGTATCCATACCGCCAGCGGTATCGATTCATATTACCGGCGGCATCAGCCAAGCCGCCAGCGACATCAAGGCATCCTTTAGCAAATCAAGTGGAATCCCGGCACCAGCCGCAGTACCCCAGGACTTCTAAAACCCTTGTACTTTTTATTATTACATTTTTACTATTGATTAAAGGGCAAAAAAAATTTTTTGTTTCACAAAATCGATCAAGCAGTGAAAATGTCATTAAAAAATCTGTCTAAACTTGTTCTCATTCTACTCCTTGTAGGTACAACCATAGCCGCAAACCTAATATACTCGTTCACTATGACAACCGGAGATTACAGCACGACCCTGTACATACCGATCTCCGGATTCATCCCTTGGAATATCATTGGAGATTATGGAATGATCCTGTACGTTCTAATCTTCAAGTTCACCCCTGGAACACCAATTGAAGGTCCCGGCATGACCCTATACATGTTGCCTTTAGGTTCACCCCTCCGAGATTGTAGCGTGACCCTGTACATCTGCTTTCAGTTTCAAACATTGACCTATCATCCAAGACTTCTAAAACCCTTGTACTTTTTATTACTGCATTTTTACTATTGATAGAAGGGTCAAATGTATTTTTTTGTTTGACAAAATTGATCAACCAGTAAAAACGTCATTTAAGAATCGGTCTAATCTTTTACTTATCGCTTGTTGCACGGACGACACTCCACCAAGTCTATAAAGCATAAGTCCGACCAAGGGGCCACTAAATCTACAAAGCATAAGTCCGACCAAGGGGTAACCAATCCACAAAGCATAAGTCCTACAAAGGGGCAACCTCTCTGCAAAGCACAAGTTCGACCAAGAGGCAACCAATCCACAAAGCACAAGTCCAACTAAGGGGCAACCAATCCACAAAGCATAAGTCCGACCAAGCGGCAAGCTCTCCGTAAAGCATAAGTCCGATCAAGGGACAACCTCTCTGCAAAGCAGAAGTCCGACCAAGGGGCAACCAATCCACAAAGCATAAGTCCGACCAAGGGGCAACCAATCCATAAAGCATAAGCCCGACCAAGGGGCAACCAATCCATGAAGCATAAGTCCGACCAAGGGGCAACCTATCCACAAAGCTCAAGTCCGACCAAGTGGCATCAAATCCACAAAGCACAAGTCTGACCAAGGGGCAACGAATCCATAAAGCACAAGTTTTACCAAGCGGCAACCAATCCGTAAAGCTCAAGTCCAATCAAGGGGCAAACCAGTCATCCATCAGGTATAAATCCTATCCCTTACTGTTTCATGCGATCATTTTGACATATGGTAGCAATGATCCCCCGAGGGGCAGCTTGTGAGCATGGGATTTTACAGTCCCTCTCTCGAGATGATGATAACGTATTCCCGATTTTATTCCTCATAATAAAAATTCTTTGGAGTTTTTATTAGCGATATAAAATTCCCTGGGAATTTTATTTCTCGTAAGAATTCAGTTCAGCGTGTCTGACAAATGCGTCCGGTAAGAGCTTGAACTGATGTTTTACACCCAAAATGAAATTAATCTCTTAATACCCACTAAAATATAATTAAAATTCAAAAAGATGCCCTTTGACCCACTTTTGACCCCTTTTGGTAGCTTTTTAGGCTTATGGGCCTGCTGGCTGATAGCCTATAAGAAGCTGATGCCGCTGCCGACATCGCCCATACCGCCGTCGGTATCACCATGTCGCCGGAGGCATGGCTAAAAGTAGGCTTCTGCACAGACAGCTTTTTCTTCTTCCTTTGACCAACTCTTTTTTGCCATTTCGGTGAAACTAGCCAAAAGGTCTCAAAGACCCCTCATTTTGACTATATAAACATGCATTAGGGTTCCAAAACACAACAATAACACATCTAAATTTTACTTGAGAGGTTTTAGAGTGAGAAAATCAATTCTAGTGAGACAAGAAGTAGAAAAGGTAGGAAAAGGGATTCCAATCCATTTTTCTTGGTTTTCTTCTTTGAATTCTCTTAGTTAAAGCTTAAAACCAGTAGACTTTACGTTAAAATCAAATCAATACGAATTTAGAGACATAAACCCTTAAATTTACTACCTAAATCATCTTTGCAAGGTCCTTGGAGCTGTTCCTTGGATCACAGAGAGGTGGATTCACGGCCCCGTGGTAAAATTCTGAGTCTCATAGCTCTTTGGCTTCATTCTTACTCGTTTGTGGTATTGTGTGCTATTTTCTGCTTATTTTTGGGTTATCGGTCATTTTTTGACCATTACCTTCTACTTTTGTAAGAAGATAAAGCCTCTATAGGCACGTAAAGTCATCGACGGTAGCAACCATGCAGCCAGCAACATCGTTGATACCGCCAGCTACATCACTTGCCCATATAGGCCTCATTTTATTGTAGGACCCTTTCTTTGTGGTATCTAAAAAGTCATGTAGCTTGCCTGTATGACTAATACCACTAGCGACATCACTAATGCCATCGGCGGTATCAACCATACCACCGGAGACATGACCTGCTGGATAACTATTTTATTTTATTTATTTCTGACCTAGTTAAATTTCCAAAGCTAGGGTGTACAGTGCAATGATGAAGGTCTAGAACATTCTAAAAATAGACCCCACCCCATACCATGTGGCATTTTCACTAATAATCTAGTTAAAACGATAGTCGATTCTAAAATTTGGTCAAAATGAAATTTTCCCGCAAATGCCGTTCAAATCTCATTTTTAGCCATCCAACTGGGCTTTATAATGTTGTAAATGAATATGCCATGTTCACGCTAACTCGAGTCTTATTTTGTCCACTAATTATGCAAACTAAGTGATACACCTCGTACGATGTGCCGTATTTATGCTAATAGTTTTCTACAGGTATATCTAGGTTAGATGCATGTTAGGCCTTCGGGTATTTTATTTATCGCATAAAAAATGTATAAGATTTTAAAGCCTTGTAACAATTTTAATTTCTGCATTAGTTTTGGATGACTGTAAGAATTTATTTATCACTTTGATTGCTTGATAAACGTGAACACAACATATAAACCGAAATCACAATAAATAAGGCGGATTAAACCGATTACGAAAGAATGGAATATTTTAACTTGGCCTAATGAAAAATAGATAACATCATCTGAACTCAGAATCTCTACTTAAGTTATGGTCTACCACTTGGTGGGAAAATCATACCAAAATTTCCTGGTTGAGCTTAACCGGGTGGTGACTCTATTTTTAGTACGGGATTTAGATCTTATATCCTATAACACCTAAATTGGACTTAAATTCAACATCAACTTTAATTTTTCCATCACACTAAAATGAGGATCAATCCCTTAGCTCGCTTCACAGTGGTTGTCATTTTCGCCCCCCGTGCTACACATCTCACACGATCCTCGCAGGCAGGAAAAAGGTCGTCCGCTCACATTGCTCCTCCAGGTACCTAGATCGCTCCTCAGAAGCATCCAAATCTAGAGCGAACCTACTATGCTCTATAACCAATAGAGTCTGCAATAGAAAAAGAAAGATTAGTACACATATATAAATATGATGGCATATATCATACATAGTTTGTTAAGTTTTATAGGTAAAAGAAACTTACCGAGGCTAGTGCCTCCTAAGCTAGCAGTAGGTCTCGAATGGAAAAGAAACCCTTATTAATCCTCTCGACCTCAGAAATGGTCACTTAAAAGAGAAAACCATATCAAAATGGGATATTCTAAGAAGTTATTATAAAGGCAAGATCAAGGTAGAGAATTCCTTACATGAGTGGAGCTAGATGGGGAAAAGCCGATAGGATGGAAAAGCCGTAACAACTCACTTTCCTCAATGATCGAGGAGCTGGAAGAAAGTATCTAGCTCTACATAGAGAACCCCCTCTCTCACACTCCATGAAGACCCATACCGCTTCATTGGCAGCTTAGGATCAGCAGGGGCAGCAGCAACAGAGCTCTTCCATATGGAGGCGGGAGGCTACAATAATGAATAAATTACGCTTAGATTTATAGGCAATTTTGAGAAACAATTAAATATTCATAGAGGCTAAGGAAGGAAAATACTTGATAAGAAGGTGTAGCAGATCTAGCTGGGCCCTCAGTACTCTAAACCATAGAAGGACCCCCATGGTCACCCCTTGGTCCACCCTCATCATCATCATTATCATCATCGCCGTCACTATCTCTCTAGTGGACTCAAGGGGGACATCCTTAAAATGGATCCTCTCGCAGGGAGGAAGGAGCAAGGAATCGATGAACATAGCATAGGAGCCTCCTACAGACATCACCCAGGCTCCCTTACCCCGAGAAGTAAAGCCCCTAATCTATCTTAGGCGTCAGATGTGGCTAGAAGACTCCATATGGGATAGGGGGAGGGATCTATCTCTTAATAATAGCACTGGTCCTCCACCCTCGAACCCTCTTGCTGAAATACCACTTTAAGGAGAGCAGGGACTCCAACATAAAATGACGCTTATCCACGCCAGCCCGCATCTGCTCGATGTCTCCGTGTATGACCATCTACTCTTATGGGGTCTTGAACGACCTACATAAAGTAAATGCACTATAAGTATCCCAACTTTATGAATACAGTTTCTACTAATGGTTTTTCGAAATGTAAAGTATAGATGTGATGTTAGAAAAGTTTACCCGGTCAGAGCACAGCTGGCGAAGGAACTCTCTATACTCCGTTGTGGTTAGAGCCTAATGCTGCTAAGGCCTCAACGACCTAGAGATAATATGAGGCATCTCAGGCTGCAGTAACGAACCTGGACTAGGGATAAGTCGATGCTCAAAGGCCTAAATCTGTAAAATAAGATGAAGTTAGTTGTAAAGTAGTTTGAGTAAGGGGTTAAAGCATAAGAGATTAGTTTAGGAATTACCAGTAAGACCAGATGGCAGATCTTGAGCTTGACTTGCTGGCCCTAAACTCCAACATCCAGCCCATAGCATAATTGTGCTAGGATAGACCGTCACTAATCCTTACCCGACACATCGGTAAGATCCTAGATAGCTGAGAGCAAACCGTAGTTGAGGTTACTCGAATAGACTAGGAAGAAGCCGGTGGTGATAAAGGTCAATAGGAAAGACCGGGCATACTGGTCCCTTCTCCCTATGGTAATAGGGCTCAGCTGCCCGATCTAGTAATTGTAGAGCACTCTATACTAGAGCTGGTCTGTCCCTCCAAGACGGAACCCAAGTAATCTCTCTACATAGGCCTTCACCTCAGGCCGGGAATGCCATCGGTCGGTGTAGACATCAAAGTGGATGAGGTCCCCCCTCCAATCTAATCCTGTCAGAGCGCACACGTCTGAGGGAGTAACAGTCACCTCCCTGATCAGCAGGTGGAAAGTGTGTGGTGTCTCGGACCATCTCTCAGCAAGTGCCAAAATGGCACCAGGGGTAAGTGTCTTCAACCCCTATAGGATGCCCTAGACAATATCGGTGAACCCAAGCGAGTTGATATGGGTCAGAAGCTCAATATCCCCTGTAGCTTGAATCTCCTCGTACTACTTCCAACAGAAGTTTAGGGCCCCCACAGTCTTGTACCAAAACTGCAAAGATAAAAGAACAGTTCAATAGGGTTAGAATTTGGTAGACAAATCAAAAATAAGAAAGAAGTTGCAGAAAATGAAGAATTAAGCATTATGTCCCTGAACACCCGTACGGGTCCCATTATAGCACCCGTATAAAAAAGGGACCCATATAGGTCCCACCCTACTCGTACGGGTCCCCTACGAATAGTCCCTATGCGAGAAAAATTCCCAAAAATCCAAATTCAACCAATGGTTATTTGGATTAGTCTTAAAAGCATCCTAGACTAAAGTTACATGCACCAGGCTCTATTTCAAGGTTTAAAACACCCTAAATCGTCCAAATTTTGGGAAATTCCATAAAGTTCAAAAATGCAAAGAGTGGAGAATCAAGTAAAATACCTAGAGTTTTGAGGCATGGGTGTCCGAAGAAGGAATCAGGGGAGCTTCGGTAGTAGGAGTAGGGCCAAGAAATGAGACCGCCTCACAAAAAAGCATACTCGACTGAAATTAGGCATTCTCAAAACTCCGTGTCATATACTTATGGAAATTCCTCATGCCTAATAGAGAAACGGCAAGTCTTTGGGATCTTTTTATACAGTTTGATCGGTTTTTAGGAGAAAATTGCTGGAAATTTTGATATAGGGGAATTTGGTGTAAGGCGAGATGTGAGGAGTCTGTTTCCCTATCAAAACCCACCAATTAGGACCCGTACGGGTCTCACCCCACACATATGGATCCCTCCTTTTCAAATCTCCACCCATATGGGTCCTAGCCCACCCGTATGGATCCCACTTTGCTATCAAAAGGAAATTTTTGTTCATTTAGGGATCAATCCCTACCAACGCATCTTCATTCTTGATTGAAGGGGGAAAATTTTTTATTCAACAGAAAGTCAATCAAGAATTAAGATGCATTATCTCAGGCAATAACTAACTTAGTGTTTCTATTATCTCTTAACAAGTTATTCAAAAATATCTAACAGGAGAGTCATTAACCTTAGGAAAGGGATATATCACCGGTCAGGAGAGTCATCCGCCTTAGGAAAGGGATACATCACTGATCAGGAAAGTCAATCTGCCTTAAGAAAAGGATACACCACTATCAATGAGGAAAGTCATCCACCCTAAGAAAGGGGTATGAGGAAAGTCATCAGCCTTAAGAAAGGGATACAAGGAGAAGTCATCCACCGTAGGAAATGGATACATCATCAGTAAGGAAAGTCGATCCACCTTAAGAAAGGGATACACACACATTCCCTAGAGAAGTCACCAGAGATATGCATCAACAAAGGAAAGTCATCCACCTCAAGAAATTCGGCCATCATCAACCAATGGACATCGATTCATTATAGTCATAATTGATTATTTTTCAAAATGGGTAGAGGTCGAATCCTACACCAATATTACTGCCAAGAAAATGGCCAAGTTCATAGAGAAGCATATTTTTCCTTGATATGGGGTTCCGCAGCATGTGGTATCCGATAATGGGGTTTAGTTTCAAGGGGCCATGACTGAATTATTTGAGAAGTTCAATGTCGAGCATCACAGATCTTCTTTGTATAGACCACAATCTAATGGGGTAGTTGAGGCTGCCAATAAATTGATCAAGAGGATTTTTTCTAAGACTGTGGCTACCTACAGGGATTGGGCTGGTAAACTTCCATTTGTAGTTTGGGGGTATAGAGCCAGTTTAAGGGCACCCACTGATCAGACACCCTTCTCCTTGGTATATGGAATGGAAGATCTGTTACATGTCAAAACAGAAGTAAGATCTCTATGAGTAGCACTCGAACTAGGTTGAAAGAATCAGATTGGGCAAGGGCTAGGTATGAAAAGTTAAACGCAATAGATGAGAAGTGGCTTAAGGCACTTCACCACCTATAGATGTATCAGCAACGTATGGCTCGAGCTTATAACAATAGAGTCAGATACCGAAAACAACCTCTTAATACGGGTGATCTAGTTCTCAAATAGCTACACCCAATCAACACTTACGCTAGGGGCAAGTTCAGGCCTAATGGGGAAGGACCGCTCATTATGAAGAAAGTCCTTGGTAAGGGAGGAATCAAGCTTATGGATATGGATGGAAATGAATTCGTGAATCCATTGAATCAAGATAGGCTTAAATGTTATCATGTCTAGGTTAAGAGAACTAAATCACAAAAAAAGCAACACAAAGAATAAAAGTAATAAAAGAATAAACCACCCGACGAGTGATCCTCTACTGCTCGGGCAAATATTAAGGTGCAACCAAATGATCGGTATTCCACAAACCGATCAGGCAAAAGTGAGGGTTCTCCAACGCAAATAAAGCTAGCTAAGTTAAATACCCACAAAGGGAGGCTTAGGTAAAAGTTAGGGAATTGAGAGAAAAATGTCGGTTGCTTCCTGGAAAATATGTAAAAGACCAGTAGGCAGCAGGGGTTAACCATTGGAAATTGTTACCGTTTCCTATGTACTCAAATTAATCTTATCAATGAACACGTTATGATTTGCTAAAAATCTTGGTATTACGAATGCATGCATGTCTTTATGTGAAATAATCATAGGTATGTGAACATCAATTTTTCTCTATGTGATGTGTGTCTTTGTTGTTATCTTTACCGCGCGTATGTTATCCAACAAAAGATAAAAGTACTAATAGGCAATGAAAGAAATCAGACCTATGTAAAATTCAGAAAAATGTCCGCTAGATTTAAAACCCGAAAGGGCGGTCTAGGCAAAAGTTAAGATAAAAGAAAAAGAAAGAAAATGTCTACTGGATTGAAAACCCAAAAGGGCAGTCCAGGTAAAAGTTAAGACGAAAGGAAAAGAAAGAAAAACCTAGCTGGATTGAAAACCCAAAATAGCAGGCCAGGAAAAAGTGAAAGCAAAGAAAAGAAGAGTCCGCTGAACTGAGATGTCAAGGACAGTTCAGGCAAAAATTAGGATAAAAAGAAATAAAGATAAATGTTCGATAGGTCATCTCAGATCGAGGGGCCAATGCAAAAATTAGAGCTCAATTCAAAAGCGCCAATTTCATTATTTGTAATAATTAGAACATCATTTGCAATTACAGTGTCTCATAGCTAGGATCCCTGGAACTTAGTCCCCCTACTGTGGAGTCATGCGATAGCATGTATCCCTAGAAGTGTTAATTTTAACCAACTAGCCTTAGTTATTCTTGTCCGTTATATTGGGTCAGTTCAGTGTGATCATGAACTTTGAGCATTTGACGGTTAACTCACTTACTCGTGGTATACTATAAATGGGCCTCATTGATAGTTATACCAAGGGGCAGTATATAGGCTTATAGGTAACGATATCCAACGGTTTCAGTTCAGAAAAAGAAAGTCCAGCATACATAAAATGGCTAAAGTATCAATCTAAGTTTATTCAAAATGAGCCATGCAGGGCCAAAGTATCAAATGTCTAGAAAAGTAATAAGCTGCAGTCTAATCTAAGCTGCTGGGGGGTCCTATCCCTTGTGCTCGTCCTGAGTCTGATCCTGTGTATTCGCCAGAAGATTATCCATATCGATCATCACATGGTCCTCAGCCCTACCAGTAGCCATAATAGTTAGATCAGGGGCTCTGGTCTCCGAAGCCCTTACAACACCCCAGCAGCACCAACTACCTCGATACGCTGATCTAGCTCTAGCTCAGTTCCACCCCTATGGGTCACTACCGGCGCCACCTGATAGGCAGAAAGGTCATCCTCGGATGCCAAATTGGATGGCTCAGGTGTCTGTCTATCTTCGCTCATTCGAGCCAGCTGGCCCCATAATACCTCAACCTCAGCCCTTGCCCTAGTAGTATCTGCTTTAGCCCGGTCAGCCTCAATAGTAGCTGCTCGTAATTACTCCTTTAAAAACCTAGCCAGCTCCTCAAAAGCATCCTAATCCTGTGTAAACCTACCATACTCCATAGAAACTTATCGAGGCTAGTGCGTCCTAAGCTAGCAGTAGGTCTCAAACGGAGAAGAAACTTTCATTGATCCTTTTAGCCTCAGAAATGGTCACCTGAAAGAGAAAACCATATCAAAATGGGATATTCTAAGAAGTTATTATAAAGGCAAGATCAAGGCAAAGAATTCCTTATATGAGTGGAGCTATATGGGGTAAAGTCGATAGGACGGACTGACTACTCAAGCTACTTGACAACTTACTTCCTCAAACGATCGAGGAGCTGACAGAAAGTATCTAGCTCTACCCAAAGAACCCCCCCTCTCACACTCCATAAATCGTGAGACCGCTTCATCGGCGGCTAAGGATTAGCAGGAGCAACAGCAGCAGACCTCTTCCATGTGAAGGCGGGAGGCTTTAATAATGAATAAATTATGCTCAAATTTATAGGCAGTTTTAAGAAACAATAAGATTTTCACAAAGGCTAAGGTAGGAAAATACCTGAGAAGAAGGTGTAGCAGACCTAGCTGGGCCCTCAGTACTTCAAACCACAGAAGGACCCACGCAGTCACCCCTCGGTCCACCCTCATCATCATCATCATCGTCATTATTGATATCACTCTAATGGAACTCGAGGGGGACATCCTTGAAATGGATCCTCTTATAGGGAGGAAGGAGTAAGGAATTAATGAACGCAGCGTAGGAGCCTCCCATAGACATCACCCTGGCTCCCTCACCCAATAAGTATAGCCCCTGATCCATCTCAGCCATTAGATATGCTAGAAGACTCCCTCCTGGATAAGGTGAGGGATCGGTCTCTCTATAACAGCACTGGTCATCCACCCTCGGACCCTCTCACTAAAATATCACTCTAGGGAGAGCGGGGACTCCAACATAAAACAATAGTCTTCCACGTTAGCCCACATCTGCTCAATGACTCCGTGTATGACCATCTGCTCCCAGGAGTCTCGAATGACCTACATAAAGTAAATGCACTATAAGTATCCCGACTTTGTGAATACAGCTTCTACTAATGGTTCGATGAAATGTGTAGCACAGATGTGATTTTAGAAAAGTTTACCCGATTGGAGCGCAGCTGGAGAAGGAACTCTCTATACTCCTATGGCCAGAGCCGGATGCTGCCAAGGCCCCATCCACCTAGAGATAATATGAGGTATCTCACGTGTTAGATATGATGTATGCCTTAGATAAATTAGGGTGATATATCTTAGTTAGTTAAATTTTACATTGATGACTGCAAAAATATATTATGACTTTTTAAGAATATATTCATTGATGTGTTTGCAAAAGTCCTTGACAAAATCATAGCACATATTGAAAGGGCATAGTAGGACTATGTTGGTGAGAACTGGTTTGTGTGCAATTATGATTTGTCTAAATATACCAAGTTGTAGTATCATCAAGACTGGACATTGATGAATACGAAAAGACTAGCATGTGTTCTCATACCTCTTGAATTTGATATCTCCAGTGCTAGAGGGCGGTACGTGGGGTTAAAACATGAATGTATTTAGGGAAATACATTGGAGCCAGCTTTGAGACAACACTCGATAATCTATATTTTATGATGGTGTTTAATCGTCTCATTGCAATAGCAATACGAATATCCTTAGTCCTAAGATACTAGTTACCTTGTTCAAATATTGCTATACTTTCAATTATACCTAAACATTCTATAGATAAGGTGATACATATGATTTCGGGTATAGTTGATGTATGTCCGTTGGTAAGCTGAGTAGTCAAGAAGGAACCTATCACTCTGTTATAGCAATATAAGGGAGATGTACCTTTGCCATTTGTTAGAAGTGAGACACTCGTAAACCTCTGCAGAGCATGCATTGATAGGATGAGATCCTAATCAACACATTAATATGGTTGAGTAGTGTACTTTGGTAGCAAGACTAAATTACTAGGGTAGCCTCTAAGGCTACTAGTGGACTTGCATTTAAACCAAGTCCAAAAAGCCAGATGGTACCTAACAGTTGATAAAAGGAGTGAATTATAATGATACTATTGCAGGATCGAGATTAAGTCACATGCTCTTGTCATTCTGAATATTGAGGGGTCATATGTCCTTTGCTAGAGAGCCACTATAACCGATCAAAGTCATCGGAGTCCACAACGGTCTGGAGCTTTGAGCCAGTCAGATTCTTGAATAGGAATTTAAGATAGGTCAAACTTTGATGGCTCGATATTACGGGATCCTATAAGGTCACACACTTTGAGTTATAACCGAGATACGCAAAGAACTGTTAGGCTAGGTCTAATCTAGAAGAGAAAAAATGGTTAGACCATTTTAATTGGTTAGAACAATTTTACTAGTAGGACCAGTATACCGAGAGATAAATTGTTAGACCATTTTATTGGTTGGACCAATTTTACTAGTTGGACTAGCATTCCGTAAAATAATGAGAAGGCATAAGAGAAACAGAAACCGCATAGTAGGGTCCACGGTAAAGTACTGTTTGAACTCGCACAAGTGGGCTTGTGCATGTGCTATGGCATAACACTTACAGTAGGCCTATGCGTGGGCCTTGGCAATATGTAGAGCATTATGAACGGCCCATAAGCCTTAAACATAGCGGGCTGCTTAGAGCTGCCCGCGCCAAGCCCAGCAAGTAGGCAAAAGCCACCACGCTATGTGGTGTGTAAAACCCACACGGGCTGTGTGATAGTGCGTTACTCTTGCACATTGGCGCAAGCCCATGCACAAGCAGTAGGCCCGCGCACACTACTAACTAAATCCAGCAGTGTCCCACTTTGACTCAGAGTCTGGTTGTTAGCAGCGAACATTTTCTTGTCTGGTTATGCATGCGGAGTGTAGTGCACAGGGCACGATTCGGTTTGGTGCAATTTGAGGAAACTACGGCGTTTGGTCTGGTTTAAGAAAATCTAGATTACTTAAATGCGGTGTCTTTGTAGGCCAAAGTGTGATTTTATTTGAGAAATATATTTGCACATTTTATTAGGAGAGGATATTTTTAAAATAAAGCATTTTTACTTTATTTAAAAATATAATAGAGTCGTCACCCGGTTCAGCTCCATCAAGAATTGTGGTATACTGATCCAAAATGGGATTTTTTATACCGAAAAGAAAGTGAGATTCTGAGTTTGGACATAATAGTTACTCATATTGTTCAATTTGTTTGGATTAATTTTGGAACTTGTGATAATTTCTGCACTATGATGGCTTTATTTAAGAATGAAATTGAAGAAATAAAACGGACATTATAATGGCATAATAAATAGAAATTTGCTACCGAAATTTTGGCAGAGCAACGACAGCGTTTGGGGCTTGGCCCAGAAACTCGGATAGAGTCTCCCCTCGTTCTGGATGTTTCATCTGTACCTGCGAGCTTATTTACATATATTATAGTTTAAGTGGCTCCAGTGGCTCACTTAACCAGAGAAATGAAATGCAATGTGCAATAATAAAGTAATAAAAATGAATTTGAAAGCTGGGCTTATAGCTAATTACCCTCAGTTACCTTTTCATCTGTCCAGGATGACTTGAGAGCTGGTGCGGGACTGAAGTTGTCAAGGATCGTGATTTGGTTGGAAAATAGTTTTAACCCAAGTTATGGCTATAATGTTGGATTATCCCTATGTAAA
This sequence comes from Euphorbia pulcherrima, assembly GCA_947683365.1. NCBI lineage: Eukaryota > Viridiplantae > Streptophyta > Magnoliopsida > Malpighiales > Euphorbiaceae > Euphorbia > Euphorbia pulcherrima. The sequence goes on from CANTUS010000001.1 coordinate 31,671,466, forward strand.
ATGCGGGATTTTGAGAGTAATTGAGTCATTTTTAGACCAAAGATCACTGTGAGATCTTGATCTAAAAAGATAGTAAATCGAGCTTACACCTAGTGTAAGTGATAAAGCTCGAATTTGGAAGTGTTTTGACAGAGTTTCGGGGCTTTTAGGGCTCCCGGAACTGAAAAAAGACACAAAGGTAATTTAAGAATTTTAAGAAATTAGCGTCTCTCAAGAAATGAGGGGGGTGACTCCATATTTATAATAGGGCGGTAATTAGCTGGCGGCTAATTATCTATCTGATAAAATTTTACATCAGTTCCAGTAAAATCTCAGTAAATTTTGATTTTTTTACTGTAGATAGGTAATTACCTAGCGGGAGGATTACTTATGTTTGACCAAACTTTGACTTTTTGATTTTTCAGTAGGAAATGCTAAATCGGAGCTTCCCTGGAATGTCGATTTTTGAATTTCTGATTTTGGATGACAATTCGATCTCTCTTGACTCATTTTTCTGATCGCTGAATGAAGTAGGCATTATTCCTCATCGGGCCAAAATGGACCTGTGCTAACAGTTTGCTCCCTGCATACATAAATTTCGTGCTAGAAATTTTGTCTTATATGAAACAAACAAAACAGTGTGTGTGAAATATAATGAGTTAAAACATTTTTAATCAATAAATTTTGAAACAAAATATATTTTGCCCCTTCGATTAAAAATTAATTAATGAGTTGCATGAGGTTAAAATTGACCGGGGGTTGAAATAAATATTTTTAGATGCTTAGTGCGTCTGTGACTATGTAAAAACGGCTTTTAGGTCCGCTCGTTTTGAAAATAATGCAGAAAATGTATGAAATATGCAAAATTACAAAAATTTTCAAAATACACCTAATTAGCCGACGGGCTAATTACCTATATAACGGTAACTTTTATAGCTCTTACGCGTAAATGCATGGAACGTGTAAATGCGCGACAACTAGAGGCAGGCTAATTACATAAGTAATTAGCCAGCGAGCTATTTAGCCGCGGTCTATAAAAACAGCAGATTGGCTTCCATTTTCTCCACACAAAAATTTCTTCTTCTTCTCTCTTACGGGTTTTACTCCCCTTCATAAAAAAATTTTCCTTTTTAGCTATTTTTGATGGTGATTTCCTTCATTTTCTTCCCCTTTTGCCCCTTCTTTTCAAATTTTACGGGGTGTCCATGTGGTTCAAGCTTTATTATATCCACTTGGATCTACCAGCCGTCCAAGTGACCACTCTAAACGTGCTTACCAATGGCTAGCAAGTGGAATTATCTGAGGTTCCTACTGATGCTTTTTATGGGCTTCCGCCTAACTGGATGTATCACGGGATCCATCAGGGGAATCCCATTCCGCTTGCCTTGAAGCCTTTCGATCATCTTTCCTGGATTCTGGTAAGCCTTACTGTTGACTTTATTTTACACAATGACTTATCCATTTTATTGCTTGTTTATTTTATGCAATGATTTATTTAATGCAATGATTTTTTTTGATAATTGTGTGATTTATCAGGAACTGGTGTGTGATATGTGTGTCTATGCATGGACTTAGGTAACCAGGCGTGAGGGTGCTATCATACCTACTTTCATAATTGGTATAAGGTGCTTTCTCCGGGTGCCAAGGACATCATTGATGACACATCTTTGGGGAGGATTGCGAGGAATTGCAGGTACTCGAGGTCTTGCAAGTATCCATACATCCCAGCTGGCACTTCTACCCATATTTTGAGCAGGTGGTCCGACACCACTCATAATTTCCACTTCCATTGTGGGGAGTATACCATCACTTTGCTGGATTACTGCACCATCACAGGTCTCCCTTTTCAAGATAATGAGATCCACTTCAACGCTTGCTTTACTTACCACCACTTCAATGTAGAGACCATTGAGGCTTTGATTGGCTACTCTTAGGATAAGCCCGGGCGAATTTCTTATGACAAACTCATGACCTTCTAGACTACTAGGGATAGAAGGCATTTGACTTCCACCTGTGAGGCTAGAACTTTTATGGCCGCCACTCAATCATGGTTGTGTTTTCCTACTAGGGGTTCGATCGTGAATCTCCATATCCTGCCGGCCTTGATTGATCCAACTCATTTTGATGAGTACGCCTAGGGCCAAGATGCATTGGGTCATCCATATTGGACCCTCGACTAGTGTGCGAGGAACAGGATTGGCAAGTTCAAGTCTTGCCACTAGATTGTCTATGTAAGAACTTAGCTCTCCTTTTTTTTCTTTATGAGCATTCTTGGTTTGTCTTTTGGCGCTCTGATTTCTTTTGACTTCTCACAGATCTGGTTTTTTAGATGGGGATCCTCCCAGCGACCAAGCTCGTGCTAGACGGTAGGTACCCATTTTGTCCACGACTGCCACATCACTAGCGAGGTTGGGAGATGGAGTCTCGATCTGTGCTTTTCGCTCACCTTCGCAATATATCTTCGGAGAGGCTATGCTTTATGATACTTTGATTTGGTTTAATCGTTATATCTGCTACAATTGTTGTATCATTGTTTGGTCTTTTCTCTCTAGCAGATTAAGACGCAGCTATAGGGTCATGATCTTCATTGGCCATATGTCATGAGACAAGCTGGGGAGTTTGTGAACACCCATCTGATCATAGAGACTCCTTTCTCTCTAAAGTGGTACTTGAAAGAGTGCATTTAGGGTTGGCATCTTCTTCCCAGGTCACGTTCTATCCCTCTAGAGGTGCCTCAAAGGATTTTCTGGCCTTATTAGTCGCCAGAATTTGCGTGATTGGCCTCCGATGGTTTGCCCAGTGCTTTCCTAGAGCAAGTTAGGGGATACGAGGAGTTTTGCCATTCGTAGTTGCTTGGATAGCCGAAGACAAATCCTATTCCTGTCGAGCCTAAACCGGACATTCATAACCCTTCTGAGGATGATGGCCCTTTGACTTCTGCCCCTAGCGGCCAGGCGGGATCATCTCGGGCTTTTTGGATGACGGTAGGCCTTCTTCATTGGCTTGAATTTCTCCTTTGCTGTTTTTATCATTGTGCTGATTTTTTTTTGGTTGTTTTTCTAGGATCACCAAGGTAAAAAGGACCTACGACTACTTTAACTCATGTAGGTAGGTCTTCAGTGTCATCTATCCCATCTCAGGGTTTAGAGATGGTAGAGGGACATTCGGGGTTTTAGTATCAGCTGTCCATGTCTCTGATGTACCAACCTGACCTAAGTACGTATACTCTGGTGATTCTGCCTCATCAGGATCTTGAGCATCTGGTGGCCTTCCATCCAATTGATACTACTCATGTGAGCTTCTTTTGCCTTTTCTTCTATTCTTCTTTAGAATCTCAGATTGTGATGGTTCTAATTTACCCCCAATCTCTCATTCTTATAGGTTCCCATTAAGGATAGCATCTCCGATTGGGGATATATTCAAGGGCAGTATCGGTTCATGATGAACCAAAACTCTGATATGGAGGTACGTTTGATTCCTATTATTTTAATAATTATGCATGGTATGTCATAAAATGCATATGAATGATCTATGTTAAAATGTTGCAGCTGGAGATTCGACGACTTTGAGGTCTATTGGGGATGCTCCAGGTGGACGACCCACAGTAGCATCCGCAGCAGGGATAAGGCGTTCCTCCTGGATTCTTTCCTCAATAGTAGATAGGCTTTTCTTTTTGTTGCTTTTTTTCTTTATGGGCCATTTGCAGCGCCTTTTCTTGTATGAAAACATTTTCATATATAAATAAGAGTTTTTCCTTTATTCCTTTTCTTTGTGCTTTCTTTTGTTGTTGATCGAGTTTATCGGGGTAATCTACCAGAGATCGGCGGATTGCCCCATAAACTACTTATAGAGAACTGCTACTCTTTGAGGTTTCGTCATGGAGAACCACATCCATTTTCTCATAGATTTGAATGTTTATCTAAAGAATTCTGACAGTTGGGACCATCTTGGTGTTTACGGTCTGGCGCAGATGAAGGAGTATTATCGCATCTTTGTCAAGGACAATGTAATTCAAGCTATCGTCGGGTTTTGGGACCCTGTTGACAATGTGTTCCATTTTAGAGATCATGAGTTATGCCCCTTGTATGAAGAATTCTGCGGGCTTCTGAGATCTTCAGCTCATTTCCAGTTACAATGATTCAATAGGTGTCGATTGATTTGTGATGAGGGTTTGAGTTTGGATGTGGCTTTTAACATAGTTAGGGGACTTTCCCCTAATGACATGGGTTGGCTTCCACTCATTTATCTACTTTCGTTAGGGGTCTTCCTTTACGAGGTTCCCACCATGGTTTGTAGCTTTACTTTCCTGGCTATCATGGATTAGATGTTAGAGGGGAATCTCCCGTTGTAGTCAGTTTGGTTGAGACGCTAATCTTTGTGTGTGCTTCTCGGAATGGAACTAAAGCTACTACTAGGGGCAATAGGCTTCTCCTTCTAGTAACATTTATTTGAGCCTTTCTTTTTGCATGAACTGCCCTTTTAGGTTTTTGAATCATCAGGCTTGCCTTAATTTTTCCCTGGACCACCTTTTTAGGTTTTCAATCCAGCAGGCTATCATTTTCTTTTCTTTTTCTTTTTTTCTTTTTTTTATTTGTTGCTTTTTTTATTTTTCTCATTTGTTGCTTTTTTAGCTTTAGCTCTGGGACAAGCTTTTCGTGTTATCTATTCCCATAACCATGGATTATTATCCGAGGGCCTACTGGGCATGGGGCTCTATAGTTCAAATTGGTAATCATCCTTATAGAGACTTCACTCTCGAGGAGTGGGTCAATTTTATGGGTAACCGAGTTGCTGAGGATATTCATTGGGTTTGCCTTGGTGGGGTATCACGCATATGACTACTGATGTCGCTAGAGGTGGCGTGGTCCTTATCGATATTTCTGAGATCATTACCTACTCTCCTAGATTCTTGAGGGTCTTTGAGCTTGAGATCAGGTGTCTTTCATTCCCGTGGGAGAGTAAAAGGCTTTAGGCCTCCTCATTTGTCTTTGTCGCTTCTATTTCCCATTTGTGATGTACTTTTATGTGTAATAAAGATGAAATGATGTTGTTTGGATGTGTATTTCATTAAACAATTTGTAGTTTCTATTTAATGCACTCATTTAGTATATTTAACATGAATATGTTACTACTAGAGACATTATTTAAATAGGAAGGACAACTGGCATTTATTCCCAAGAAATGCCCATCATTGCCTAAGCATCCGAATGGATTTTACCTAAAGCTTCGCTCTTTTATTTTTGCCCAAGATCCCTCACTAGCTCTTGATAGACTTTTTATTATTATATTTTTTACGCAAGATAGCACTTCAGCTTGTATCAATTTATTGGATTCACGAACTTATTGCCATCTAGGTCTAAGATTTTCATTGCCCCTTTACTGAGAGTCTTTCTTACTATGTATGGGCCTTCCCAATTTGACTGGAACTTGCCTTGAGCATCCATATGCATTTTTTATGATTGTTTTAAGACCAAATCACCCGTTCTTAGAGGTCGGTCTTACCCCTTAACTTTTTAGTTGTAAGCCCTAGCCATGCACTATTAGTACAACTATATATTTTCAAGTGCAGTTAACTTTTTTCATCAATCAGAGTCAATTCCCCATTTCTTGCTTTTACCCATTCATCTTTAAGAAGTCTGGCTTTAAGAGCTACGCATAAAGATTTGATTTCTATTTTGACAGGCAATACCGCCTCCATCACATAGACGTGACCTGTAGGGGTTTTGACACTAGTTCTGTATCCCCATAAGGTATAGGGCAAATGATTGGCCCAATCTCGGTAGTTGGAAACCATCTTGGAGAGGATTTTCTTGATTGCCTTATTAGCCTCTTCCACAGGTCTGTTGGCTTGAGGGCGATAGGGTGAAGAGCGATGGTGCTCAATCCCGTGCTTCTCCATAAGGTCGACTGTTTCTCCTTGAAACTATACATTGTTGTCACTTACTATATGGTGAGGAATGTCATACCTAGCGAAGATATATCGCTGAATGAACCGAGCCATCTTCTTGGCCGTGATGTTCGAGTATGATTTTGCTTCAACCCATTTGGAAAAGTAATCGACGGCCACTATAATGAAGCGACGGCCATTGGTCGAAGATGGTCTTATTTCGCTGATGATGTCAATGCCCCAAGCTGAGAATGGCTAAGGCATTGTCACGCTTTGCAATGTTGTTCGAGGTAAGTGGCTCACATCCTCGCATATCTGATAAGCATGGCAAGTCTTTGCTTCTTTAATACAATTAACTAGCATGGTTAGCCAAAAATATCCCATTCATTGGATTTTCTTTACCATTATGACACCATTCATATGTGGACCACAGTCTCCCAAGTGTGCCTCTTTCATTACCTTTTCAGCTTCCTGTTGGCCCAGATACTTTAACATTAGGCCCTCAGAGGACCACTTGAATAAATCTCCTTTAATCTGGCAAAATTGCATAGCGAGCTTTCTCAGCATATTTCTGTCAGAATCCGTATCCTCAACCAAAAATTCACCATTTTTGAGGAACTTGAAAATGTCAGAGTACGAGGGTTCTTCCTTACTTACAGCGTCGTTTATCATGTGGATATAATACAGAGCTAGGGTTGTTTCCATAATAAGAGGCTTGATCGGCTACTTTTGGGGTCCTTCTCATATAGAGGCCAGAGTGGCTAATGCATCTGCCATTTGATTCACCTCAAAGGCATGTGGCCTTTCTCAATATAGCCTCTAGGTAAGGTCTGAGGAATTCCTCCTTTAATTCCTAGTTGCTTGTGTCATGCTTGATGACCAAAGCTAAGTCACCAATGATTTTTACCTTGTCCACTCTGAGAGTGATTAGAGCAAACATCCTAAATAAACAGGCTTCATACTCTGCCCCGTTTTTTGTGGTGAGAAACTCTAGTTGTTTTGACAGAGGTATGAGTGCTCCGTTGGGTGTTATATGACCCCCAAACCCGCCCCTCGCTTGTTAACGATGCCATTGAATAACATGGTTTGTTTTTTGGGATTCTCCATAGTGGTTGCGAAACATTCATTAGGAAACTCAAGGTTTTCCTATTCTCCTCCCTCGAGTTATTGATTTGCTAGAAATTTGGCCACTGCTCTACCTTTGATGGTCTTCTTAGTGATGTACTCGATATTAAGTTCTGACAGTAGCAAGAGCCACCTAGCTAGTTTTCCGGTTAATGAGGCAGCCTGTAACAAATACATCATCAGATCCACTTTTGTGACTGTTTGGATCCTTTATGATTAGAAGTAATGCCTGAGCTTCTTAGTGAGCTAGACCATGGTGGAACAAGTTTTCTCCATGATGGTGTATCGGGTTTAATATTCTAGCAATTTCATCTAAGGTAATAAACCGTGTGTTCCTTCTTATCTTCATATTCCTGAACCAACATGGCCCCTACTAATGTCTCTTCTGTTGCAAAGTAGAGAATGATCGGCCTTCCGATAATTGGTAGATTCAACACTGGAGGGTTCGTCAGGTAAGCTTTAATTCTATCAAAGGCTTCCTGACATTAGTTGTTCTACTCTATTTGTTGTTGTTTCCTGAAGAGCTTAAAGATAGGCTTACATGTGGTAGTCAACCATGCTATAAAGCAACTGACATATTGTACGGATCCTAAGAAACTCCTTACTTCTTTCTCGGTCTTTGGCACAGGCAGTTTACTAATAGCATTAGCTTTATAAGGATCCATCTCTAGGCCTCTCTTGCTAACCACGTGCCCTAGTAACTTGCCTGATGTGACTCCGAATATGCATTTATTCGGGTTGAGATGAAGATTGTATTTCTCTATCCTTGTGAGGAATCGCTCTAACACTGTCGAGTGCTCTTCTGGTGTGGCAAACTTCACAAGCATGTCATCTATATAGACCTCGACTTCTTTATGGATCAGGTCATGTAGCAATGTTGTGACTGCTCATTGGTAAGTTGCCCCAGCATTTTTTAGTCCGAAAGGCATTACCCTGATATAGTAGGGCCCACATTCTAAGATGAACGCGGTCTTGAACTTATCAATTATGTTCATGAGGATCTGGTGATATCCTAAAAATCCATCCGTAAAGGAATACATGGCTTCTCTTGTTGCGCTATCTACCAGAACATCGATGTGCATTAGCGGGAAATTATCCTTAGGGGTGGCCTTATTCAAGTCCCTAAAGTCAATGCAAACTCGGACGTCGCCTTTCTTCTTAGGTATAGGAACTACGTTGGACAGCTAAGTGGGGTATTCAATAACCTCAACAAATTTAGCCTTAATCTACTTGGCTACTTCTGCTTTAACCTTTTTTGCCCATTTTGGGTGCATTCTTTGCATCTTTTACTTCACCAGCCAAATTTTCGAGTCCGTGGAGATCTTATGCTCGGCAATGTGTCGATCAAGTCCTGGCATATCTTTGTGAGACCAAGCGAAGGCTAAAATGTGATTTTTCAATACTTTTATCAATTCTCTCTCTTGCTCGATAGGCAATTAGTTGGAAATGTATACCATTTATGGATCTTCTTTCCTATTTAAGTTAATTTCTTTTGTAATAACATCATTGATGTTAAAGATGCTAGATGAATGTTGGAATGGATGCATGGAATCGTAATCAGAAACACAATCCAAATAAGTAAAGTTCTTCATCTTATTATCATCATAAAGTACACTATTCATTTCAAACAAACTAGAAACAAAAACAAAAGACTCATCCTGATCGGTAGGGTCTAGATCTATAGTGGATGATTCTCCTATAGCAGCCGACTTCAATAGGATGTCCCTGTCATCCTCCTCTTGTACCTTTGCCTTGCCTTTCATAGTTGTGACCATGTCCATGATGGTTTGGCTCAAGTTACCTCCCTTGCTCTTTGCTTCTTCAATATCTTGAGTTGCGCTTGAATGTGTTTGGTTAGGGTGTCGAGGATCTTTGCCTCTTTGCTCAGCTTCTTGATCTTCTTTGGGTATATCTGTTTATCAAACTTAATCTGATCTGGGATTTTCCCTGCATCTGGCTGATGACTTATTCCTTTTAATACATAGGTTATAGGACCTCCAACACGATTACTGTAGCTGACTATGTTTGAGAAAATCTCGAACCCTAGAATCGTCTTTCCCGGGTGAGTGATAGGCTCAGATGCCCCATTGTAGGGCTGTTGCGATTTCTTTTGAAAGATCTTCTTATGTGCGATTCTTCTAGGACCTATGTAACTGAGTCCTGTGGGCTTCCACTCCCCTGCCCCTATATTGAAGGTTGGTATTCCCTATTCATGGGCACCTAGCCCTTGCCAGGAGTGTGGTGCTTTTGCATGTATCCTTGAATCTATAGACCCCAGTGCACCTTTGATTTCTTGTTTGATTCTTGCCTAATTGTGGCCGTGGTAAATCCTTTCATGTAGCTTTCTCCCATTTCTAGTACTGCCACCACTGATGTCTCATCAGGCTCTAGAGTGATAATCTTTCTGCAGAATAGGATCTTGATCTTCTAGTGAAGAGTGGATGGAACTCCTCCCTGAGCGTGGAACTACGGCTGTCTGAGTAGCATAGAGAAGGTTACTGGGATATATATGACCATGAAAAGTACTATAGATGAGACTTTACCAATAGTAACTTCTGCTTTAAATGTGCCAATGATAGTTCTCTTGGAGTTATCGTAGGCCTTGATGACTGTTGTGGATCTCTCCAAGTCCCTTTCAGTTAGTCCTAGGATTGGTAGAATATCCTTAGGACAAACATTCAGTGATGAACCATCGTTGACCATTATATAGGGCATGATGCGCCCGAAGACACTAGCCTTCAAGTAGAGGGCCTAATCATAGCGAATGCCTTCGTCGGGTAGATCTAAGCTTGAGAAGATGATGTCAGGGATAAGAGTGCTAGTCTCATTATTAAGTAGTGTGCGGATCTGTTCTGGTGATGCTAGGGGAGTTGTTTTGATTTTCAGCAGCTTTTTGATGATAGCAAGCCTGTGATCTTGAGAACTTAAGAGCAGGTCCCAAATAATCATCTTAGTTGTAGTGGCTTTTAATTGATCCACAATCAAGCTTTCTATCTTTCTAGAGGGCTTAACAAAAGTAGGAGGTGCCGGGGGCTCAACCCTGGGTGTAGTTGGGGCTACTGATCTAGTGACTTTCCCTCCTCTGGTGATAGGACTGACTACTCAGGTTAGTGAGTTTTTTATTTTAAAGACCTTGAACTCGTCGCAATCCTCATCGAGTGGTATCTCTCCCAAGTTAATCGGCTTATTTATGCGAGCCGGTGCTTTAGCGGCGAAAGGCCATTGTATGAAGGGAACCTTTTCAGGCTGCTTTACTGGAATGACAGGGTTCTCTTATAGAATTTTACATAGGATAGGGTTTGATTCCTATCTGATGATGTGGATGGATAAGGAGGCTCCGTCAGTTGGTTTTCCTTCATCAAACATACTTGGTGCATCGTTGTAGGTGACTTGCTTATCGTTATATTTATTCACGTACCATGGGTATCCTCTGGCTGATTCCATTGATGTCAGATAGATAGCACTGGTTACTTCTCACTCCTAATATCGTAAGAGGTTCCCGTGCCTGTCTAACTCAAGAGTTGAGCTTTTTGGTGGGTCGACCTATGTAAAGTAGTCAATGAATTGCTTAGCTAATCCAGAATAATTTCTGATAAAACATCAGCCCTTCATACCAAACAACTGGCTTTTTTCGAAGAGTCTAGTGGTACCTTTCAGGTAAGTGGGCATAGTTAATGTATCACTCGTTCATCATTTTCACAAATTCACGGATGTGAGGGCGTGGCCTTGTGCTTCCGTCATTGAATATGGGGTAAACCTAGCCCAGATTGGAGTTTCAAATGATGTAACTAGCCTAGGATAATTCATTTTCAGCGCGAATTCTCTCCATGATATACTCTTGAGAGGGTTCTTACCCCTCATCTCAAATCATATTAATGATATATTTGTTGCCTGAGCCGAAGTCTATAAAGTCTCTGTAACTGTCACTTACTATAGACCATAAGGCGCCTGGTGAGTCATGCTCCAGAGAGGAGGCATAGCTCTCAGATCCGTCATAATCAACCATCACGCTATTAGGGAAGGGAGCCTCATATTCGAAATCTCCCGGTAAGTGATTTAATTCATCATTTGAAAAGGTTTCTAATTCGTACCCTATGTTATCTGCTTCGCTTTTATCTTTGTGATCTGATTCACTAGAGTCCACAAATTCTTCCACTTCCTCATCTGAATCTTCGAAAGGCTATAGCTCAAATACCCATTTAGCGCATGTTGAGCATGGATATCATCATCAAAATTTTCTTCTAGATCCTCTTCGGGGTCTTCCTCAAGATCTTCCTTAGGCTCCTCCTCGGGATCATCCTTGGGATCTTCCTTAGGATCTTCCTTGGGATCTTCCTATGGATCTTCTTCAAGATCTCCCTTGAGATTCATTATGGCCTTGACTCCTTCTATGGCTACTTGGAATTCAGACACCATGGGTCGTATGATGGCTAATGACTACTCCACACTGGGCTCCATATGTTGTAATATCGGCATGGATTCCTTCAAAAGAGTCTCATATACCCTTATCTAGATTCAGGTCAAGACACCTTTACTGGTCTTTGTGGTTGTTCCACGCCTGTTCAGGATTATATAGTTCTTAGGTTTTTGGACGTACTTCCCCTGAGGAGCTCCCAAATTCAGACAAGCTTGTTTTGACATAGTTTGGACTCATATAATCCAGGGGAGTGTACATAGGAGGTTGTGGAGGAGGAATATCCTACCAATCGGTATTATGTCGGTCTACCTGTGGTGCCAACCACCAGTAAAGTTTATCCAGGTACGGTTGAGATGCCCCAAAGTAGTGGAGGAAAGATCTCTCCATAAAGTACCAGTTCCAACGTCATTCGAGTGGCAATGCATCGTACCAGTCCATGGCTGGGCCTTCCAAGAATCTGGGGAATCAAGGGCTAAAACCCATCATAGCTATTCCCTATTCATGCATAAACTGAAGGAATTCCTCCACATGTTCATTCGGGTCAGAGTCTCCTTAGTATATGAGGTGTGGTGGCACTTGGTATTGATCTAATCATTCTCTCCTCATTCTCAGGATGTATTGGTCTACCATGTAGATGATATCCATGTTGTCAAAGATCATATTGTCCCCCCATCCTGGGTCATGCTGGAAGTTATTAATACGTCGATACCGTATTTGTCAGCTTTCATATAAATATCGATGGTGTTTGCTGTAGCTTAGAAGTTTGGCAAGGGATTAGTCTGAGTGCTCAATTTTTTCACAAGCTCTTTCATTCTCCCATCGGCTATCATCTACTGCAGATCTTTTAGTAGTCAGGCGTATTCATTGGTTCGATGCCCTTTGGTTACGTGATAAGCACAAAAATTATCTCTGTCTGCCACGGTAGGCAAAGCAAATGGCTTGATGCTCTGGAGTTGATCGAATTTCCTCAGTTTGGTGAACATCTGTGACAATTATTCTAGCCATAGGGAGATATATTGGTGAGTGTATACCTGAGTGGCCGCTACATCTTTGGCTGGGGCTTTTGGGGAGTCAAAATTGGCTTGCTTAGAGGATCCGCCCTTTTCCTAGTATCAAGGTTTAGTATGAGCTTGTTGTTCTTACTTCTTTGCACGATCTTCTTCCTCATACTTGTCAAGTCTCTTTGCATAGTCTACCATGTGGTTGAAGCTGTCGAACCTTTTCATTTTCATTTCATCGCAGTATTTTAGGCTAGAGCCTTCGCGAACCTTTACTATCAGGGCATCTTGGTCAGCGCCTCGATTACAAGTACACGAACAACCATCCACCTCAGGTAAAATTCTTTGAATGACTCATTTGGTCGTTGTTTGATTCTCTCAATGTCTTGCAAGGTAGTCTTGACCTTCAAATTGAAGGCATAATTTTCCAGGAATGCCAAGCAGAGCTTTCTCCAATCGGACTTCATGTCTGTTGGCATCCTTATGTACCACTCAAAGGTGAGTCCTCGTAGAGTAGTTTAGAATAGGTTGACTATATAAACTTTGAGGATGTTCATGCTAGTCATGATCCAAAGATAACTTTCCACGTGTGCTTATGGAGGGCCGGGTACCAGCATACGAGGCCATGTAAGGCATCACAAAGTTAGCCGGAAGGGCTTCTGACTCTTTTGGTAAGAATCAGCCAATATCTACATACTACTCAATGGAGGGAGCAATATATTTGTCTTTATCCGAGGATAGCCTCTCCATGTCTACCATTTTTGCCTTTAACATTGCTATTTCCGCCTCTTGCTCTTGGGTTTTCTGAGCATTAGCAGCACTCAACCTTTCCTAAATATCACAAAATTCTGGAGCATCAAGAATCCTTGTGAGGTATTGTCTAACTGCATCATCGTCTGCCATTGCGGTCTCGGGTTGTTGATCGGAGAAGAATCCGGCCAGAGATTTGATATATGGTGAGGTGTGACTTTTAGGCTTCCCGTAATACATATTAACCTCCTTTTCTCTCCCTTCCAACTTGAGAATTCAAGAGATCAAGTATTAGTAAGTGCACCGGAGGTCACTCTAAGCTTCATTTACCTCGGCCCGTCGAGATGTATAAATGGATGCATGAATAAGTGAGCAAATGAATGAGTAAATATGTATAAATGATAAGGGGGTTGGGTATGTTCGAATTGCTTGAGGAGCAATCAGTAAAGGTGGTCTGTGATATTTATGGAACAATACAGATACGTGGTGCAGAGACCAAGGGCTCAAGTCAGGTTAGACTAGATATCCCAGGGGTGAATTGACTCATTGGTCTAAGGGGTGAGCCTAGGGTCACTTAATGGGTTTCAACTCGTTGGTTCAAGGGGTGATTTGACTATTAGGTCACTCAAAGGGTTTTAACTCATTAGCCCTATGGGTGAGCTGACATTAGGGTCACTCAAAGGGTTTTGACATATTGGTCTAAGGGGTGAGCTGACACTAGGGTCCCTCAAAGGGTTTTGACTCATTAGTCCGAGGGGTAAGCTAACACTAGGGTCACTCAAAGGGTTTCAACTCATTGGTCCAAGGGGTGAGCTGACACTAGGGTTACTCAAAGGGTTTATTACTCATTTTATAGGGGTAAGCTGACACTAGGGTCACTCAAAGGGTTTTGACTCATTGGTCTAAGGGGTGAGCTAGCACTAGAGTCACTCAAAGGGTTTTGACTCATTGGTCCAAGGGGTGAGCTGACACTAAGGTCACACAAAGGGTTTTGACTCCTTGGTCTAAGGCGTGATCTCACACTAGGGTTACTCAAAGGGTTTCGACTCATTAGTCCAAGGGGTGAGCTGACACTAGGGTCACTCAAAGGGTTTCGACTCATTAGTTCAAGGGGCAAGCTGACACTAGGGTCACTCAAAGGGTTTTGACTCATTGGTCCAGGGGGTGAGCTGACACTAGGGTTACTCAAAGGGTTTTGACGTCTCTCAGCTCATGGGCTGAGCCTTGGCAGGCTTATTGGTCTTGATGATTTTGGCTGATGGGCTGAGCCTAAGTGGACTCACTAGTCTCGGTCAATTTTCGGCTCAAGGGTTGAGCCTAGGTGGACTTACTGGTCTTGGTTACTTTGGCTCACAGGTTGAGCTTAAGTTGACTCACTGGTCTTTGTCATTTTGGCTCACGAGTTGAGCCTAGGTGGACTCACTAGTCTCGGTCATTTTGGCTCACGGGTTGAGCCTAGGTGGACTCACCAGTCTAGGTCATTTTTTACTCACGGGTTGAGCCTAGGTTCCTACAGCAAAGGCAATGAAATGGCATGGCACACATTAATATCATGGCTGCATAAAGACATGGTTAGTTTACACACAATCATGATGTTTATAATGTCTGTTTTTTTAGTTTATTTATATTTAATAAACCTGCACATGTAGCAAACAGTTAGATCGTGCGTACCGCCCTTTTAACTACATTTGGGTTACTTCACTTTAAAGCCAATGGGGTACTTAGCGAAGTCTGCTCGCGTGCACTCAATGTTTTTTTATATACCTATGAGAAAGTGTCTATGGTTCACCTATATGTAGGTTTCGGTCTTAGGATCGAGTGCGATAGGGGTACCCTACGCCTTTGTGTACCAAGTCCTAGTGGCCCTAAGCGAACCAAAGGAAACTTTTCCACATATAATATACATAGGTAGTCTTGCCCTTAAGCAAACAAGGTCCTCATATGTTATGCAAGGGGTGTGATCAGATCCATACCCCTCAAGCCCTAAGCGAATTTGGAGATACTTAACCAAAAGACACCTAAATTAGTTTAGAGGTAAAGAATGCAGATGCTATACAATCCTAAAAAATTGTGTAGTGTTGAAATTACCACATATTCCGTAATTCTAAATTTTAATTTGAACAATATTTTAATTATTATGTCAAAGAAAGAATTTTTATAAAAATTGGGTTTTTATAAAAAAAATAATTTCATTCCCCAGTAGAGTCGCCACTGTGAGCGAGGGGACATTTTTGGGTCTAGTTGTGCATGCATAGTGCGGTGCACAGGGTACGATTCAGTTTGGTGCAGTTTGAGGAAACTGTGGCATTTGGTCTGGTTTAAGAAAATCCAGTTCGCTTAAATGCGGTGGCTTTGTAGGCCAAAAATGTGATTATATTTGAGAAATGTATTTGCACAATTTATTAGGAAAGGACATTTTTAAAATAAAGCATTTTTACTTTATTTAAAAATAAAATAGAGTCGCCACCCATTTCAGCTCCACCGGGAACTATGGTATACTGATCCAAAATGGGATTTTTTATACCAAAAAGAAAGTGAGATTATGAGTTCGAATATAATAGTTACTCATATTGTTCAAATTGTTTGGATTAATTTTGGAATTTTGGAACTTGTGACAATTTCTGCATTATAATGGCTTTATTTAAGATTTAAATTCAAGAAATAAAACGGATATTATAACGGCTTACTAAATAGAAATTTGCTACCGAAATTTTGGGAGAGTAACGGAAGCATTTGGGCCTTGGCTTGGAAACTCGGATAGAGTTTCCCCTCATTCTGGATGTTTCATCCGTACATCCAAGCTTATTTACACATATTATAGTTTAAGTGGCTCCAGCAGCTCACTTAACCAGAGAATGAAATGCAATGTGCAATAATAAAGTAATAAAAATGAATTTTATTGGGTTTAGAGCCAATTACCCTCAGTTGCCTTTTCGTCTATCCAGGATGACTTGAGAGCCGGTGTGGGACAGAAGTTGTCAAGGATCATGATTTGGTTGGAAAATAGGTTTAACCAAGTTATGTCAATAATCTTGAATTATTCCTAAGTAAAATGCGGGATTTTGAGAGTAATTAAGTATTTTTAGACCGAAGATCATTGCGAGATCTTAATCCAAAAAGATAGTAAATCGAGCTTTTACCTAGTGTAGGTGATAATGCTCGAATTTGGAAGTATTTTGACCTAGTTTTGGGCCTTTTAGGACTCCCAGAACTGAAAAAGGACACAAAGGTAATTTTAAAATTTTAAGAAATTTGCGTCTCTCCAGAAATGAGGGGGTGACCCCGTATTTATAACAGGGTGGTAATTAGCCGGCGGGCTTATTACCTACCTAACAAGATTTTACATCAGATCTCGTAAAATATTGCCAGGTCTCGGTAAGATTTGATTTTTTTTACTACAGATGGGTAATTACCTGGCGGGCGGATTACCTATGTTTGACCAAACTTTGACTTTTTGATTTTTCAGTAGGAAATGCTAAATCGGAGCTTCCCTAGAATGTGGATTTTTTAATTTCGGATTTTGGATGACAATTCGGTCTCTTTTGACTCATTTGTCTGATCGTTAAACAAAATAGGCATTATTCCTCATCGGGCCGGAACGGATATGTGCTAACACCGGTTTCTTTATTCTATTTCTAATTCTATTAAATAGTATGTATTAAATGAGTTTTATTTATTCTTTAATTAATTAATTAATTATTAAATTAGTTAATTTGTTATTAATTAGTTGGATAATTATTTAATAAGAGTTGTAATTCAAGTCTAATTTTGTTTCCTATTAAATAGGAATTGTTTATTCTATTAATTAATTAAATAGAATAATAATAAAGGAAGATGAATTTGATTCTAACTCTTTCTTATTTAGTTAATGATTAAAAGGTTATGTTTAATTAGTTTCTGATTGGACAAGCCTTGGATTACGTCTTTTTAATCCACCCCTTATGCCTATAAATAGAGAGCTGTCTCCTCATTATTTTCCATCCCAGTTTTTGTTCTCTCTCTCTCTCTCTCTCTCTCTCTCTCTCTCTCTCTCTCTCTTATTCTGAGTCCTAAAAGTAATCCGTCGTAAGACGTATTTACTTAGAATAGAAAACTAAAGGAATTTCTTCTAGAATAAATTAGTAGGGAACATCTAGTTATGTTCCACTTATTTATCAGTACTCCCTTTCTAGAAGGTTTTGGTCGGTGGTGCTCATGTGGACTATTTATAGAGGGCTTCTACTTTGGAGCATGTGCATGCAACTGATGGGGACATTTTGCCGACGTTGGGATTCACACTTCAATTGGTACATGGTTAAATTATTATTAGGTCCTAATAAGTGTTTATGACCTAAATAATAATAGACTAGTTTATGTTGTCAATCATGTAATGCTTAAGAGATCTTGGAATCTAGATTAAATTTTTGAATTTTCGCTTTGCATGTTTTACCTGTTAAAACCCTTAATCTAGACCAATACTGGTATCATGAGCCTGCCTAATGCGATTGTATGATTGACTAGAAACATACTAGGTCTAATTTTCTATGAAATATTTTTGACTATGTTATGCCATGCCTAGGAATTTATTTCTTGCAATAGAAAATGTTGTGATAACTAGATTAAGTGTTGCTCAAACTTAGTTAGGGTAGTTATCTAATTAACAATGTTTTCCTTGAGATTATAAATGCTTTAACTTTTGAATTAAGTGAAATAATTATTAAATTAGAAAAGACCAAAATCTTTAATTTTAAATAGTCTATGGTTAGGTGAGTCAGAAGGGCCCGTGTTTGTTCTGGCAAGGATTGGACTTGGCTACTCATTTACTTCAAGGGGGTCTCTCCTACCTAGGAATTTTCATCGGTTCTAGATTCTAAGTACCAAAGGTACTATTATGAATTAGTTGATTTCTAGTATAATGAATTGGATTTATTATATGGTTTTACAATGAAAGTTTAAATTGTTAAATTAAAACTTATAGATATAGGTGCAAGAACTTTAACAATGAACACATGTATTTGTTTTGCATGCTATGTGGAGTCTTGGCCTGATGGAATGATTATGAATTACTAGTTGAGCATGACCCCTAGGTTGGACCTACTAATTCCTTATAGCCCGAAATTAGTTATAGTTTCATAATCATGTCCATGTATAAGTCCTAGATTAGGCTAAACCTGTTGCACCAATAAATCCCCAATAAAATATTAAGATAAAATCAGTCTTCCTAAAATTGAAAGTGTGATTCTAGGCTTTTCATTGAATTTATTGCTCACGCACAGCGTGCCTTCATCTTTATCATCATCTGTTCACATGATTTGAATTAGGGTTAAGTGTTAACCGGACCGGGTTAGTTGTTTGTAATATTAGAGCTAATGTCGGGCTAGAGGCATCAATTGAAGAGTCATATAATTGGTTATGCACGTGCATTGGTTGGAACTCAAATGGATTAAAAATTGCATTAGATAGAAGTGGACGACATCCTCCTATAGCTATTTAAGTTAGCATGATTCGTGATAGCAGGGGTTAGCTTAAATGAGTTATAGATGCTACCTACTAAGGAGAATGGTTAGACCATGTTTCCCGAAAGACAGTAGAAGGGGCTATTATGTTTTTGAATAAACCTTATAAAATAGTAGGAAATGTATTTAGTTTAAAGACCTTAAAATTAAATGCATGTACAAAACTAAGTCTAAGCTTTTATTCTATTTATTATATCTAGATGAATCTTTACTTCTTACATAAATTTCGCATGATTTGATATTGTATTTAACTTACTCTAGCTTCAAAAGTTTTGTTTAGAAATGTGAGGATAGTCCTTAAAGCCTAGGGCTTGGCCCATATACTATATGAGCCCAATACTAAAGAAAATGATGCAAGTATTTCTACCTCAAGTAGAGATGTGGAAATTACATGAAAGAAACAAGGATAAAACACCTTAGAGGTAGTTAAAATCCATGTTACCTTATGTTAGTAGCATAAAGGAAACGAGGATATAAACACCTTAGAGGTTGTTAAGATCCATGTTACCTTATATAAGTGGCTTGAAGGAAACAAGGATAAACATCAAGTTAGATGTTAGAATCTATGTTACCTTAAGCATTGGAAGCATCATGAAATCGTGGACTTAGAAGTCTATGTCTTTACATCTTAGAAAGGGTTTTTCCAAGAAAGGAAAAATGATTCAAGGGTATTCTAATGATGTAAAGGGACACGGGTTGTCCAATATAGAAGCAGAAAGAGTGAAGTTAAGAGAAAATGAAAGGATCTTGAGAGCTTTGTTCTGGAAACAAAGTAATTGTTTCAATATGGGATATTAGAAACACAATCTTCATTTAAATATGAGAATGATAGGCTTTCATCTCATAGCATGAGAAGAGAAGGTTTTGGAAACTTCCACTTCAAGGTGTTATAATTGAGAATGTTCCACATATCTTGGGGATTCAACATATGTATGGGATACTAAGTGTGTGAATCACATATCTATACAAGGTATAAGTATTGAAGAGAAGTAGAGGATTAGTAAAAGGAGAGTGGTACCTACGGGATATCATTAGAGCTTAGTAGATGTTATTGATGTAGGAACTTAAAATCTCCATTCGGCTATTTTATAATAAGGACAAAATTAATGTTATACTTCTATGAATATTGTTTCTTGCTTGCATAGAAAATGGAGTTGATTCCAATTTGATAAAAGATGTTATCAAAGATTATGAAAAATATTCTAGATTGAAGTGTAATGAAAGATATTTTGTGATTACAAAAGCATATTCTCAATATTAACCATGCTAAGTGAAATTAGATAAAGACAAGTCATCTTACTAATGGCATTGTCGTTTAGGTCATATAAACAAAACCCGCTTAACTAAGTTACACAAAGGTGATAACTTGGGCCTAATAGACTGGAAGACTTATAGGGCTTGCGAACCTTATTTAAAAGGCAGAATGACAAAGAAGCCCTTTAAGGAAAAAAGGGAATGTTCCACGAGTACATTGGAAATAATACACACTGATGTATGTGGTCCAATGAATGTCTAAACACATGAACGATTTGTTTACTTCTTCACTTTTACCAAATGATTACTCACGATTTGTATACTTGTATCTTATAAGGCATAAATCAGGTAGTTTTGAAAGGTTTAAAGAATATAGGAACGAAGTTGAGAAATAACTTGGAAAGAATATTAAGGTACTACGGTTAGACCAAGGTGGAGAATATTTAAGCCAAGAGTTTCAAGATTATCTAAGGGATAATAGAATATTGTCCTAGTGGACCCCTCCTCATACTCCTCAGCATAATGGTGTGTGTGAAAGGAGGAATTGAACTTTGTTAGACATGGTTCGGTCCATGATGAGCCAAGAAAGTCTCAATAATTCCTTTTAGGATATGCTTGCAAAAGCTAGTGGGAGTGACCTTGAACTCGGAGTTCAAGTAGGTAAATAAGACAATCAACAGATGATTCCTACGCCTGATATGAAAGTGTGATTGAGGAACAACCTGTTATACAATAGCCATTGCATAGATCAAACAGGGTTCCCAATGCTCCTAAAAGATACGGATTTTTCATCATGGATGATAAACAAATTTTTCTAATGGAGGATTATGAACCTAAGACCTACAAGGAAGCAATGGAGAGCTCAGACTCTGATAAATGGTTAAAAGCCATAAAATTAGAGATGGATTCCATGTATAAAAACCAACTTTGGGAATTGGTCGATGCACATGATAAGGTTAGACCCATAGGTTGCAAATGGGTTTTTAAGAAGAAAATCAACATGGATGGTAATGTAATTACCTATAAGGCAAGGTTGGTTGCAAAAGGTTATAGTCAACGAGAAGGTATAAACTATGATAAATCCTTTTCACCAGTAGCCATGCTTAAATCCATCAAGATACTCCTGGCCATTACTACTTATTATGATTATGAGATCTGGCAGATGGATGTAAATACCATTGTCCTCAAAGGAAACTTAGATCGGGATGTACATATGGTACAACCTAAGGGTTTTACATCTTAGAATGGCTCGAAGGTATGCAAACTGCAAAGATCCATTTATAGACTTAAGCAGGCATCCAGGAGTTAGAATTTAAGGTTTGATGATATAATCAAGGAGTTAGATTTTATATCAACGCATATGAGCCTTGTGTATACAAGAAGGTTAGTGGGAGTGTAGTCATTTTCTTGTGATATATGTTGATGACATACTGCTAATAAGAAATGACATTTCTCTTCTTCAAATAGTTAAATCATGATTATCAAAGAAAGTTCTCCATGAATGACTTTGAAAAGCAGCATTTATACTAGGTGTAAAGATCTATAGAGATAGATCCTAGAGGCTATTAGGTCTTTCACAAGTTACGTACATAGACAAGGTATTGACTAGGTTTAAGCTTGAGCAATCAAGAAAGGGTTTGTCTTCAAATTCTCATGGAATTAACCTTTCTAAATCTGAGTGTCCGGGGACACAAGAGGAGAGATTGCGCATGAATAGAATACCCTATGCATCCATAATAGGATCTATCATGTACAATATGGTATGTACACGACTAGATGTTTCACACACGTTGAACATCACAAGCAGATTTCAATCTGGCATTGGTGAGAAGCATTGGATGGCAGTTAAGAAAATCCTTAAGTACTTGAGAAGCACTAAGGAAATGTTCTTGGTATATGGAGAAGGTGATCTCTCAATGAAGGGATACACTGATGCAAATTTTCCAATCTGACAAGGATGATTACAAATCACTGTTAGGTTAATTGTTTATGTTAAATGGAGTGGCAGTTGTTTTAGAAGAGTTCCAAATAGGATACAACTGTTGATTCAACCATTGAATCTGAGTACATTGCTGCTTTAGAAGTAAGTAAACAAGATGTATGAATAAAGAGATTTATTGGTGATCTCCATATGGTGACTAAAAGTGAAGTTCTAATAGTATTATATTAGGATAACACTGGGGTTGTTGCTCAAGCATAAGAATCATAGTTTCATTAGAGAAACGGACATATACACAGAAAATATCATATAACATATGATAAGGGATAAGGATGCAATAATGGAATACAATCCCACATATCAGAACTTGGAGGATGGTCTCATAAAGCCGTTAATACATATTAAGCATGACCAGCATATTAATAGTTATAGCATAAATGCACATGGCTAATTGGCACTAGTACAAGTGGGATATAGTTAGATGTGATGGATTCCCTAGAGCAATTATGGCGATATTTCTTAGTTAGTTAATTTGTACGAACAATTATAAAGGCATTTCTTTTGTTACATCGATGACTGCGAACTTATTTTATGACTGGTTAAGAATATATTCATTATGTGTTTGCAAAAGCCCTTGACAAAATCATAACATGTATTGCAAGTGCATAGTGGGACTATGTTGGTGAGAACTAGTTCGTGTGCAATTATGATTTGTCTAAATATCCCTAGTCGTAGTATCATCAAGATTGGACATTGATGAATACAGAAAGAGTAGCATGTGTCATCATACCTCTTGAATTTTATTCAGAGTAGCATATCTCTAGTGCTAGAGGGTGGTACCTTGGGTTAACACATAAATGTATTCAGGGAAATACATTTGAGACCTCTATAAGACAACACTCAATAATCTATATTATGTATTGGTGTTTAATCGTCTCATTGCAATAGCAATACGAATATCCTCAGACCTGAGATACTAGTTAACTTGTTCAGATTTTGCTATACCATGGGTCATACCTAAACATTCTATAGATTGGGTGATACAGATGATTTTGGGTATAGTTGATGTATGTCCATTGGTACGCTGAGTAGTCAAGAACGAATGTATCACTCCGTTATAGCAATATAAGGGAGCTGTACCTTGGCCACTTGTTAGAAGTTACACACTCGTAAACCTCTGCAGAGTATGGTTTGATAGGATGAGATCCTAGTCAACACATTAATATGGTTAAGTAGTGTACTTTGGTAACAAGACTAAATTACTAGGGTATCCTCTAAGGCTACCAGTGGACTGACACTTAAACCGAGTCCAAGAAACCAGATGGTACTTAACAGTTGAAAGAAGGAGTGAATTATATTGATACTATTGCAGAACCAGGATTAAGTCATATGCACGTGATGTTCTGAATATTGAGGGTCATATGCCCTTTTCTAGAGCGCCACTATGATCGATCAAAGTCATCAGAGTCCACAACAGTCTAGAGCTCCGAGATAATTAGATTCCTGAATACGAATTTAGCTAGGTCAAACTTTGAAGGCTCGATACTAAGGGATCCTATAAGGTCACACACTTTGAGTTACGACTGAGCTATGTAAAGAATTGTTAGACTAGGTCTAATCTAGAAGAGAAAAATGGTTAGACCTTTTTAATTGGTTAGACCAATTTTACGAGTTGGACTAGTATACCCAGAAATAAATTGTTAGACCATTTTATTGGTTGGACCAATTTTACTGGTTGGACTGGTGTGCCAAAAATAATGAGAAGGCATAAGATAAATAAAAACCGTGTAGTGGGATCTATGGAAAAGTACTGTATGGACTCGCACAAGTGGGCATGTGCATATGCTATGGGACAGCACTTGCCGTAGACCTACGCGTGGGGCTTGCTCATAGCGGGCTGCTTGGAGTAGCCCGTGCAAAACCCAGCGCGCAGGCAGAAGCCTGTGTACTATGTGGTACGCATAGCCCATAAGGGATGTGCACTAATGGGTTGGGCCTGCGAGTTGTCGCATGCCCATGCGCGGGTAGTACGCCCGCGCACACTGCTGGCCAAAAGCCAGCAGTGTCCCACTTGGACTCAGAGTCAGATTTTTATTCTATTTCTAATTATATTAAATAGTATTTATTAAAAAAGTTTTAATTATTCTTTAATTAATCAATCAATTATTAAATTAATTAATTGATTATTAATCAGTTTAATAATTATTTAATAAGAGTTGTAATTAAAGTCTGACTTTGTTTCCTATTAAATAGGAATTGTTTATTCTATTAATTAATTGGATTAATTAATTGAATAGAATAATAATAAAGGAAGATGAATTTGATTCTACCTCGTTCTTATTTAGTAAATGACTAAAAGGTTATGTTTAATTAACTTCTGATTTGACAAGCCTTGGATTAAATTATCTTAATCCACTTGTTATGACTATAAATAGAGAGCTCTCTCCTGATTTTTTTCCATCCTAGCTTTCGTGCTCCCCCTCTCTCTCTCTCTCTATTCTCTTAGTTGTTGTGGTTCCTAAAGTAATCAGTCGAAAGACGTATTTACTTAGAATAGAAAACTAAGGGAATTTCTTCCATAATAAATTAGTAGGGAAGATCTAGCTATCTTCCACTTATTTATCGGTACTCCCTTTCTAGAAGGTTTTGGTCGATGATACTCATGTGGACTATTTATAGAGTTCTTCTACTTTGGAGCCTGTGCACGCAACTGATGGGTTCATTCTGCCGACATTGGGATTCACGCTTCAATTGTTATGTGGTTAAATTATTGTTAGGTCCTTTTAATAAGTGTTTATGACCTAAATAATAATAGACTAGTTTATGTTGTCAATAATGCCATGCTTAGGAGATCTTGGAATCTAGATTAAATTTTTAAATTTCTGCTCCGCATGTTTTACCTGTTAAAACCCTTAATCTAGACCAACATCATGCTGCCCGGGAAAACCTAGCCTTAGGATAAGTTGATACTCAAAGAACCAAATCGGTAAAATAAGATAAAGTTAGTTGTAAAGCAGTTCGAGTGAAGGGTAAAAGCGCAAGAGATCAGTTCAGGAATTACCAGTAAGATCAGATGGCAAATATTAAGCTCGCCTTCTAGCCTCGAACTCTAACATCTAGCCCATGATACAACTGTGCCAGGATGGCCTGACACTAATTCTTGCCCTACATAGTGTCAAGATCCTCGATAGCTGAGAGCAAACTGTAGTTGAGGTTGCTCGAATAGACTGAGAAGAAGATGGTGGTGAGAAAGGTCCATAGGAAAGACCTGGCATACTAGTCCCTCCTTCCCATGACAACGAGGATCGGTTGCCCGATCTAGTAACTGTAGAGCTCTCCATACTTAAGCTTGTCCATCCCTCTAAGACGGAGCCCAAGTAATCTCTCTACATAGGCCTTCACCTCAGGCTGAGAATGCCATTGCACGGCATAGACATCAAAGTGGATGATGTCCCCCCCTCTAATCAAATTTTGTCAGTGCCCACACGTCCGAGGGAGTAATAGTCATCTCCCCGATTGGCAGGTGGAAAGTGTATGTCGCCTCGGATCATCTCTCAACAAGTGCCAAAATGGCGCCAGGGGTAAGCGTCTTCAACCCCCATGGAATGGCCTGAACAATATCGGTGAACCCGAGCGAGCCGATATGGGTCAGCAGCTCAATATCCCCGGTAGCTCAAATCTCCTCGTACCACTTCCTGTAAAGCTTAAGGCCCGTATAGTCTTATACTGAAATTGCAAAGACAAAACCATAATTCAATGGGGTTAGAATACAGTGGACAAATTAAAAATCAGAAAAAAGTTGTGGAAAATGAAGAATTAAGCATTATGTCCCTAAAGACAGGACCCGTACGGGTCTGCCCCACCTATATGGGTCCTATTATGGCACTCGTACTAAAAAGGGATCCGTATAGGTCCCACCCCACAGTATAGGTCCCCAGTAAATAGTCCCTATGCGAGAAAAATTCCTAAAAATCCAAATTTAACCAAAGCTCATTCAAATCAGTCTTAAAAGCTGCCTAGACTAAAGTTACATGCATCAGGCTATATTTCACTTTCTAAAACACCCTAAATCAAGCGAAAAATCGATAAATTCCAAAAATATCAAAAATGGAGAAAGTGGAGAATCGAGCAAAATACCTGGAGTTTTGAGGCACGGGTGTCAGGAGAAGGAATCAAGGGCACTTCGGTAGTAGGAGTAAGGCCAAGAAACGAGTCCACCTCGCAAAAAAAACCCCAACCAAAATCGAGAATTTCTGAAACTCCGAGTTGCCTACTTGGGAAAAATCCTCATGCCTAATAGAGAAACGGCCAATCTTTGGGATCTTTTTATACATTCTGATAGGTTTTTGGGAGAAAATATCCAAAAAATTCAATATAAGTGGAATTTGGTGTAAGGCGGGATGTGAGGAGTCTATTTCCTTTTTAAAACCCCCCAATTAGGACCCCGTACGAGTCCCACCCCACTCGTATGGCTCCCTCCTCTTCAAATCTTCACCTGTACGGGTCCCAGCCCACCCGTATGGGTCCCTTTTTGCTATTAAAGGGCAATTTTTGAGCTAAAACTTCATGAAAGCACCAGGTCACATCCAGTCTAGACTAGAGGCCAACCCCACGTCTTTTAAACTCCGTATTTCAGTTTTATATGGGGCAAAACCCCTAGCTCACCTTGATCCTTTATTGAAAGGGAGAAAATTTTTGTTCTCCACAAAATCAATCAAGAATCAAGGTAAGCCCTCTTTAAATTGATCACTAAAGAGATTATTTTTGTACAAGTCCACCAAAGTATAGAAAATGTTTCCCAACAAGCAAGTCTTGCAAGAAGACACTTCCCCAGCAGGTCAGACAAGTTGAAACCTGAAAGCAGCCCAAAATGACATCTTTTCTCCAACAAAGTATTCACACCAAGATAGCTCATTCCCTAGCATATGGAACATTCAAGGGGCATCCCCCTTACCCCCACAAGAAGCTAATCACTATCCCCAATGACTGGATGGCTAAACAAACCATTCCCCCAGTTGGAGGAGTATTCAAGGGGCACCCCCCAACTAGTCGAACCTTCTCGAGATGGCTTCCATGGATACTCCCCAATAGCTAGGATGTCCCAAGAACACCTTCCTCTAAATAATTGAAATTGCTCTCGAGTAGTTTCCCCGAACAGTCCAAATGGACTAGCCATTCAAAGGCTATCTCCTCAGCAGTAAACTCTCCTAGGGGCAACCCCAAGGGACCCTTTTAACTCAAAAAAATGTGCCAAACCCAACATATATAAACTCAACTTACAGTATATTCAGGGATCAATCCCTACCGACACATCTTCATTCTTGATTGAAGGGACAAAAATTTTTGTTCAAGACAAAGTCGATCAAGAATTAAGATGCATTATCTTAGGCAATAACTGACTCAATGTTTCTATTGTCTCTTAACAGGTTATTCAAAAAAAATGCCCAACAGAAGAGTCATCCGCCATAGGAAAGGGATACATTAGTAATCAATGAGGAAATTCATCTGCCTTAGGAAAGGGATACGCCATCTGTGAGGAAAGTTAATCTGCCTTAAGAAAGGGATACACCACAATTAGTGAGGAAAGTCATCCACCTTAGGAAAGGGATACGCCATCTATGAGGAAAGTCGATCCACCTTAAGAAAGGGATACACCACAATCAGTGAGGAAAGTCATCTGCCTTAGGAAAGGGATACGCCATCTACGAGGAAAGTCAATCCACTTTAAGAAAGGGATACACCATAATTAGTTAAGAAAGTCATCCGCCTTAGGAAAGGGATACGCCATCTACGAGGGAAGTCGATCCACCTAGAGAAAGGGATACGCCACAATCAGTGAGAAAAGTCGATCTGCCTTAAGAAAGGGTTACGATGAAAGTCATCCGCCTTAAGAAATGGATACAAGGAGAAGTCATTTGCCTTAGGAAAGGGATACATCATCAGTAAGGAAAGTTTATCTGCCTTAAGGAAGGGATACACACACATTCCCTAGAGAAGTCACTAGAGATATGCATCAGTAAAGGAAAGTCATCCGCCTCAAAAAAGGGATACGTATTGGCAAAGGAAAGTCGTCTACCTCAAGAAAGGGACCCCCAGGTAAGGGGCTTGCCTCAAGAAAGGAACTCACCCATGTCATCACCTCGGGTATAATTTCTAAACCATCGCTCACATCGTGAGATAATACAGATCAATATCTATAGTGATCCTATGAGGAGCAGTCTATAAGCATTGGATTTCAATGATTCTTCTCCTGAAATGATGATGAGAGATAGATAATGCAATATTTTATAGGTGTTATGCAGCAGAGGTGTTCCTATTGCTACAAAGTTGAGTTTGGCCAAGTTTAGAGACCTAGTCTACCCTTAGGGACCCATATGGGTCATGCTTAGTCGTATAAATCCACCGGTGGACCCGTACAAGTCAAGACCCCCATACGCCTAGAGGGGACCCGTACCGTACGGGTCCCATCAGACCCATATGGGTCCTATACTTGCCTATTTAGGTTTTATAGTAAGTGATCTCTGCTATTTTCGGGAGAAATCATGTCATGAACATGATTTATTATGTTCAGACCTAATTTCCCCTATAAATAGAGGCCTATTACCTCATTTTAATGGGGCACAACATATATAAGAAAATATAGCATATAGTTTATGAAATTCTAGCAATTTTCATAGGGAGAAAACCCATCCCTTGAGGATTTGTCCAAATTTTATTCATTTCTAGCTTCATTTATTAGGATTTAAGGGAGGTTCTGTCTACACAAATACGCACCTAAATAGTCCTAATATCTCCATTTCATCATCTACTTTGGTTAGACTCTCTCTTAGCACAGGGATCGCCTCAAAGTGGATTTACGTCGTAAAGGTACGCTCCTGAGTTTCAAAGAGACTCACATCCCATTTATTGTATCATTATTTCCCTTATTCTCCTCCATCTATATAAATCTGTTGAACTAGCCAAACTAAGGTTCTGTCCAAGACTAGACAGAACCCATACGGGTCCCCACCAGCACCCGTATAGGTCCCATCGCACCCGTATGCTAGCCCCCAGGCAGAATCTAAGGTTCCCTTTTTAATCAGTAAAATCAATCTAATCCACCAATTGCCATGCAATCATTTTAACTAATAATCCTATAAATCAACCCATAAAAGTTAAAATGTGTTTTCATAATAAAATATGCTAAAGACCCGTTATTTCTCTCTGATCCTAGAAGCTGCCTGGGCACTATCGATCGCAAAACTGCCTCGCTATCATAATCACATTTTTCCTAATAAAATGCTGACTTATGATGTGTTATAAACTGTGCTAATCTTTATGGATAAAGGGGAATTTATTTCACTTTGTTTTATAACTTAGAATAAATGTATAGGTTCTTTTGCAATTCCCTCATTTTCCCCCGATTGTAATTTTTATTCCCCCAGTTATTACTTGTACTTTATTGTAAACTATAAACGCATGAATAGAGTGTGAAAGAGTGTAGAAAAATAAGATTTTCATAATAATTCCCTTAATGATGAAAACAAAATGGTTTTTCGAAACGTATGTAATTTTGAATTAACTAAATGAGAAATAAGTGACTCATCTGATACCTGAATCTCTGATCCAAAGGTATGAGTCTCCTGCCTAATGGGAACCACACCAAAACTCTTTCCCAAGTGTATAACTTAGGTGGTGACTCTATCATTTGTATCGAGGTTTGGGTCTCGATTCTTTTATTCATTAAAATTGGTTAATTGTGCAAACTTGAACTAAAAAGTATTCATCATGCCTAAATCAATCAACCACCCAAATGGGCCCTACCTTCGATCAAGGCGCCAAGGGAGTCCCCCACGTCATTGACACCTCACAATACACAAGGCTTATAAGCGTTTGATATAAAATCTAACCCCTTGATCGTATCATCAAACCTTATATTCCAACTCCTAGATGTTTGCTTAAGTCCATAAATGGATCTTTGCAACTTGTATACCCTTGAGCCATTCTAAGATGTAAAACCCTCAAGTTGTATCATATACAAATCTCGATCCAAGTTTCCATTGAGGAAAGCGGTCTTTACATCCATCTGTCAGATCTCATAGTCATAATGTGCAGTAATGGCCAGGAGTATCCTAATGGATTTAAGCATGGCCACTGGTGAAAAGGTTTTATCATAGTCTACCTCGTCGCTGACTATAACTCTTTGCAACCAACCTTGCCTTATACGTAATTACATTACCATCCATGTCTGTTTTCTTTTTAAAAACCCATTTAAACCCTATAGGTCTAACTCAATCAGGTGTAACAACCAATTCCCATACTTGGTTTTTCATACATGGAACCCATCTCTGATTTCATGGCTTTTAACCATTTATTAGATTCTGAGCTCTCCATTGCCTCCTTGTAGGTCTTAGGTTTATCATCCTCCATTAGAAAGATTTGTTTATCATCAGTGATGAAAAACCTATATCTTTTAAGAGCATTGAGAACCCTATGGTCTATGCAATGGCTATTGTAAAACAGGTTGTTCCTCGACCACACTTCCTTATATATCAGGCGTAGGAATAATCAATTGATTATCTTGTTCGCCTACCTGAACTCCAAGTTTAAGGTTGCTCCCACTAGCTTTTGCAAGCATGCATTCCTTCTCAAGGAACTGAGCGATCCTAAAAACAAGTACCTTTTGTTGCTCAGGATCATAAAAGGTATATCCTATTGTCTCTTTAGGATAACCAATGAACAAGCTCTTGTCAAATCTAGCTCCTAGCTCATCTGACATTGCCCTTTTAACATAGGCAGGTGTGAGCATTGGATTTTAATAGTCCTTCTTATAAAATGATAATGAGAGCAAGATAATGCTATTCTTTATAGGTGTTATCCATCAGAGGAGTTCCTACAATAGCAGAGATGAGTTTAGCTAAGTTCAGAGACCTAGTCTGCCCTTCGGGACTCGTACGGGTCACACTCGGTGGTATAAATCCACTAGTTGACCCGTACAGGTCAAAACCCCTCACCAGCCTAGGAAGGACATGTACGGGTACCACCTAGAGCTGTACGTATCCCAATGGACCCGTACGGGTCCCGTACTTGCCCAAACAGACAGTATGGCAAGTGATCCATACCATTTTAGGAGGAAATCAGTCATGAATGCAATTTATTATGTTCAGACTCAATTTCCCTCTATAAATATTTGCTTTTTGCTTATTTTTCAAAGGGAACAAAGATAGAAAATGATATCAAACAATTCATAAAAAATTCTAGCAGTTTTTATAGGTATAGCAAGGGTATAGTTGAGGTATAGAAGGTACAAAATAGGGCGAAAACTCATTCTTTGAGGTTTTGTCCACATTTTATTTACTTCTAGCTTCATTTATTAGCATATGGAGGGGGGGTGGGGGGGGGGGGGGTTCTGTCCACGCAAATACTCGCCTAAACATTCCTAATATCATCATTTCATCATCTACTTTGGCTAGACCCTCTCTCGGCATAGGGATCGCTTCAAAGTGGATTCAGGAGGTAAAGGTATGCTCTTGAGTTTCAAAGAGACTCACATCTTATTATTTTTATTTCTATTCTTTCCTCTATAAAAATTTCCTTGGTCATAAAACTGAACTGAGGTTCAATCCGGGACTAGACAGGACCCGCCGTACGGGTCCCCCCACACCCACATGGGTCCCACCAGTAGTCGTACCCACCCTACTAGTACGGGTACTGGCCCCCAGTCAGAACCCTAAGTTCCCTTTTTAATCCTGTAAAATGAATCAACATCACCTTTTACCAAATGATTACTTTCACTAATAATCTAGTAAACCAACCCATAAAAAGCTAAAAAGTGTTTTCATAACAAAATGCGTTGAAGACCCGTTATTTCTCTGCGATCCCAGAAGCCGCCCGGGTAATATCGATCGCAAAACCGCCATACAAACATATTCACATTTTTCCTAACAAAATGTTACCTTATGATGTGCCGCAACTGTGCTAATCTTTGTGGATGCATGCGAATTTATTTATTTTGCTTTATAACTTAGAACAAATGTATAGGTTCCTTTGTAATTCCCCCATTTTTCCCCGATTGTAATTTTTATTCCCCTTTATTACTTGTGCTTTATTATAAATTATAAATGCATGAATTGAGTGTGAAAGAGTGTAGAAAAATAGGATTTACGTAACCAAATAATGAAAATAAAATGGTTTTACGCGGAATGTAATTTTGAATTAACTAAGTTAGAAATAAGTGACTCATCTGATACCCGGTATCTCTGATCCAAAAGGTATGATTCTCCCGCCCAATGGGAACCGTACTAAAACTCTTTCCCAAGTAGATAACTTGGGTGGCGACTATACTATTTGTATCAAGATTTGAGGTCTCGATTCTTTTATTCATTAAAATTGGTTAAATTGTGCAAACTTGAACTAAATGGTTCTATCATGCCTAAATCCACCAACCCCCCAGTGGACCCTACCGCTAGGCGCCAAGGGAGATCCACATATCTTTGACCACGACCGTTCACAGGTATGACTATACTGGGGATATAATCGTTTAACTTGCAAAATGTTTTGGTTTGTTTTAAAAGCTTAAAAGATTAAGATGAGCACCGAAAATCATTTACTTAATTCAACCCGTTTTCTTTTTCATCATTTGGGAAAATTATTACACTCTATCTTCTCACCTCCTTCTCTCTAGAATTAAATGCGCTCTTCTTCTAGCGCTAGGTTAGGGTGCCCTATTTTTCTACAAAACTTATAAAAGTATTACTCATGCCCACCAAGAATTGGGGACACTCTAGTGGGTGGAGCACTCATTGTCATCTCCCTTTAAAAGAGGCTTGATGCGATTGAAACCTACTACATCAACTTCCGTTATATCCCTACACCATTCTTGTCGAAAGCCATAGAATTTTACCCTCTGGGTACCTTTTTCTAGTGAGATTAGACTAGGTCACCCTTTATTATCCTTCTGGTTATCAAAGGAAAATACCTTCAGAATCCACGAGAGGAATAAGGTTGGAGGACACGTTTCACATATATTGTGTTGTATATTCCCTTGTAATTTACCTTACCATGCATTATTGTAAATTGAGCATGCATATCCCATCCCATACATGTACTGATCTTTTGGTTACTACCTAAACAAGAGTCAAAGATTGGCAACGACCACAAGTCCATTTGGTTCGAATTTCGATCCTACCTTCACCACCTCTGGTTCAATTAAGGGTTGAGAATACTCCTCCACCTCCTTCTCCGGTTAATTTTTCAAGCAGTCAATCTAGTTCTTTTA
This sequence comes from Euphorbia pulcherrima, assembly GCA_947683365.1. Classification (NCBI taxonomy): domain Eukaryota; kingdom Viridiplantae; phylum Streptophyta; class Magnoliopsida; order Malpighiales; family Euphorbiaceae; genus Euphorbia; species Euphorbia pulcherrima. The sequence continues at coordinate 31,704,567 of CANTUS010000001.1, forward strand.
ATCCTAAAGTTAACTACCAGTTTGAAGAAACGTCTCGTATTTTGACTCTTGAGGGCTAGATAGCTGTTGAGTTTGAGGATGTTTGTCTCGATGAGGAAGCAAATCCGTTAAGGGCCGATATTAGGCCAAAGACTGCCAATGTCATCTCATAGTATCCGGGAAGTGATTATTTCCTCGACCGGGTGAATGATAAGATGTTAGCTTCCATTAGGGCAATCTTGGTCAAGGAAAGAATGGCTAATGTCTCTCAGGGTGGAGTCATCAGGGCTCCTGTAGTTCATGCAGTGGTTAGTGAGCAGCCTCCCCTTTCAAGGGTTGCCCAAATCCATTCACTTAGTCTCAGTTAATACCTCTTCAAGTACAGGGAAAAACTTCCAGTCAGTTTGCTCAGTTAGGTTCAGTTGGTCCATTTGGTAAAATCATCCAGCCATTGTAGTAAGTGGGTACAACTGTTCCGCCGGCCATCATACCACTAGCATTTCAGCTTAGGGCATCTGGTCTAACCCCTAATTTTATGGTCACACCTAAGAGGACAACCTTTCTATAGTCAACAGGTCTACCCTTAGGTACGATTGCTCAATCAGATGAATCATCCTTGTTTCTAGAATTGTGTGATCTAATATAGAAGTTACTTGCTACCAATATTAGTATTCAACCGTCAGAAAAATCCATTCAAGACACTAGAGAGAAGGATTGGGTCCCCGAAAACTTTAGTATGCTTAGCATAGCAAAGTATAAGGGAACTGGTTCACCTTAATCTTATATCACTACTTATCAAAGGGTAATAAGGATAAGAAAGCTGAGCGACAAAGTCCTTATCGAGATGTTTCCTTACACTTTAGAAGGTCTTACTATCGAGTGGTACATTACTTTATCGGATGAGGTGACCGAAAATTGGAAGGCTTTATCTGAGGCTTTCATCGAGATGTATGGTTTTAACACCACTATTAAGACCACCATGCAAAACGTTAAGGCTATCAAGAAAGCCCCAAATGAGAAATTCAAGCCTTATTTTGAAAGATAAATGCTACCAAGATTCTGTTAAAGGATCGTCTTAGTCTCCCTGAGATGATCGTGAAGTTGATGGGTGGCGCTTTGCCCACATATCGTAAGGTCCTAGGTATGGATAGTTTCTTTAGGTATGTTGAGGTCTTTGAGAAGGCCGGGAAATGGGAAAGGATTGAAGTGTCTAAGAGGCAAGTGTGTCAGCCGAACCCTAGTTTAAAAATAATGACCCAACAGCTGTAGCCCATGCTTCTAAGCCAAGGCTTAGTTCGGATCCCAAAACCGCAATAGTGCAAGAAGAAGTTACTATAGTCCATACCATTAAGGGTGGTATTTCCCCTTGGAAGGAACCTTTCCCTGCCATATTTAGTGAGTTGAGGGTGCTTGGCCTTCTCCAAAGTGTCAAGCCCTATATTCCACCTAAGCTCGAGGAGAGGGATCAATTTTGTGCCTACCATGTTAGCAAAGGACATCGCACCGATGCTTTCAAAGATTTACTTATAGCCATTTATGGCCTGATTAGGGAGAAGAAGATTCATGAACCCAAGCTCAAACCGAGCACCATGAATAACACTTTACCGAATTTTGAGAAGCAAGTTACAGCTGTTAAATCAGGGCTACCTTCCAATCATGTCTTCAATCTGATCATGCAAGCCAATCTTGTGGTTCATTCGGTAGTGGCTTAACCTAATGAGCCTATCCTTATCGATATTGAAGCATATGAGTTAGAGGAAGTCTATGATGGTGAAACCATGTTATTTCAATCTGAGCCAATTTACATCAATGCTTACGTATTGGAAGAGGATGATATCGAAGGACCAACTTTGTTAGTAAAGACCTCCAAGGGGAGGAGTTATGTGAAGAATAGAGTGTTATACATCACCTGCAAGGGGAGGGTGCTCCACCCCCTGTGTTGAAGAGAAGGAGGGTAGAGATATTGACATCTAGGATATCTCGAGTGTCAGTTAGGGTCCGACCTTCACACCTTCTCTTGAGACCCAGACTCTGCCTAGTAGTGGAAAGGTAGATTTGAAGGTCTCCCCCCTTATCCAATAGTTGCAAGCTACCCAAGCCAAGTACAGCATTTGGCAACTTCTCTTTGACTCTGAGGAACACTACAGGGGTTTAATCGAGAAATTAACAAGCATAGAGGCAACACACTTCCTTGGTTGAGGTGTTTTCTGTCAATGGTGGATCCTCTACCAGTCATGTTGAATCCATCATGTTTTGTCCTTCTAATCTCCTAGCTGAAGGGAACAAGCATAACATGGTATTTTTAATCAAGGTGTAAATCTTTGATCGTTCCCTTCCATTTGTTATGGTTGAGGATAGGTCTGCCCTCAAACTTTGTCCTTCCAAGATCCTTCACTTGGGTCTAGACAAATCCATGTTAGAGAAATCCAATACTATTATAAGGGCATATGATGACATAAAGAGAAGCATGATATGAGTTTTTTAGGCCAAGGTTATAATTGGGGAGGTGAAATCTAAGGTTTTGTTTACTATCCTCAATATTCCCATCACATACTCCTTATTACTTGGTCGTCCCTAGCTTCATGCATTAGGTGTCATCCCTTCCATTGTCCACCAAAAGGTCAAGCCCATCCACAATGGGAAGCTCATGACCATTGAGGCAGATGAACCATCTTTTGTAGCAGCTATGGAAGCTACGGAGAAGGAGATGAGGGTGGTTGTAGCCCACCAGGTGTCAAAATGGACAATTAGGGGAAACATATCCCTTAAAATTGAAAAGATTATAATGAAGCAGGGTTATGTGAAAGGAAAGGGACTTAGCAGAAATCTATAAGGCATACTAGAGCCCATTATACATATGTCATGGCCATACAGACTTGCTTTGGGAAATTTCCTAAGTACTAGGAAATCCAAACCCCATTCATGGGATTGAGATTGAGAAAAGAGTGTTCACAGGGGAAGAGGAACCTGTGGAGATCGGGGGAAGGAAAGTCCCTGGTTTTGAGATCTTCAATGATATATACGACTTCAAGAACAGTTGTATGATCGAGACCTTAATTTCTATGGAAATATATGGAAATACTGAAGAAGATGAAATGAGTGAAGCAGTTTAGGCTATCACCAAAGCCCTAGCTATCCTTATAAGGAAGAATTGGAAAGGGAATGAGAAAGGCAATCCTGTAAGCAAGGCCATCAAGAACTTAGCAAGGGTAGTGGCCGAAGAAACTCGTGAGAACCTATATGTCGAGACTACTAGTTTAGCTGCAAGTATTACGAAGACTGACCAACAAGACCCTCCGCCTGTGGAGGATGATTCAAATGATGTACTTTTTAATATTGCAAACATTGTTTATGCAAACAATGTCGCTTATGAGGCATATCACGGATAGATTGATGAATTTTCCATTCACATTTTGTTTAAGTATTTCATTTTAAAGGCATAACGCACTCATAACAACAACATTCTTAAAAATATCACCATATTTATTAGTCAAGTTGGCTTTGAGTATATTGCATGGGCATAAAAATCTAATGGTTAAAACTTACCACCAAAAAGAGAGATAAAAAATGCTTACCAAACATGATAACCTTAGGTCTTTGGTCATCTTTCTTCATGAGGGTGGAAAAGAGGATACATCATTAAGAAAAAGGACCAAGAAACCCAAAGAGCAAGAAGGGAAACATGTCCTAGCACCACATCAGACAAAAAGATTGGGACCAAAGCAAGCTTAAGAACCCAATCCAATGCTCTTCCAAAACCTTCATTGAAGGAACATTTCTTATCAATATAGGTTCCTTCAATCCTCTTCATTTCCACCAAAAATGCTTTCTCCATTTGTTAAAAAGAAAGGAGACCCTTTACCCCACACAACCCAAACCCGATAATAATATGATCTCCTTTCACAAGGGGAAGAACATCACTCAAAACTCCATCTTTCATAAAAGGGGAAACACCGCTCTCTTTCAACATTAATAGTATTAAAAGCGACTCAAGGCACTTGACCACCTACGCCAAGTTAACACTGATGGTAGGGGCAAGTTTAGGCCTAATTGGGAAGGACCATTTGTGATTAAGAAAGTTCTTGACAAGGGAGGAATCAAGGTCATGGACATGGATTGAAATAAATTCATGAATCCAGTGAATCAAGACAGGCTTAAGCATTATCATGTCTAAGTCAAAAGAAATAAATCATAGAAAAGCAGCACAATAAATAAAAAAAAGAGATAAAGAATAAATCACCCACCGAGTAGTCCTCCACTGCTTGGGCAAAAATTAGGGTGCAACCCGTTGATCAGTATTCCACAAACCGGTTAGGAAAAAGTTAGGGTACTATAATGCAAATAAAGCCCCTAAGTTGAAAACTCGAAAAGCGCGGCTTGGGCAAAAGTTAGGGCAACGAGAGAAAAATGTCAGTTGCTTTCTGGAAAATCTGTAAAAGACCAGTAGGCAGTAGGAGATAACAATTGTAAATTGTTACCAATGCCTATGTACTCAAATTAATCTCATCAATGAACATGTTATGATTTGCTAATAATCTTGATCCTATGAATGCATGCATGTCTTTAGGTGAAATAATCGCAAGTAAGTGAACATCAGTTTTTCTCTACATTTCGTGCTCTTTATTATTATCTTTACTGTGTGTATGTTATTCAACAAAAGACAAAAATACCGATAAGCCACAAAAGAAATAAGGATTATGCAAAAGTCAAAGTGTCTACGAGATTGAAAACCCGAAATGGCGGTCCAGGCAAAAGTTAAGACAAAAGAAAAAGGAAAAAAAAGCTTGCTAGATTGAAAATCTGAAAAGGTTGTCGAGGTAAAAGTTAAGGCAAAGAAAAGAAAAAGAAAAGTCTGCTGAGTTAAGCCGCCAAGTCAATTTAGGCAAAAATTAGGACAAAAAGAAATGAAAACAAATGTTTGATAGGTAACCTCACACCGAATGGGCAATGCAAAAATTAGAACTAAATTCAAAAACGCCATTTTAGTGTTGCACTCATTTTGATAAACATCATGTTGTAAAGTCTCATAGCTAAGATCCCTTGAACTTAGTTCTCCTACTACAAAATAACATGATAGCACATGTCCCCAAAAGTGCTAATTCAAGACAGTCAGCCTTCGTAATTCTTATCATTTAAATTGGGTCAGTGCATTGTGATCAGGACCTTTGAGCGTTTGCCTTCTAGCTCACTTGCTCATGGTATACTCTAAATGGCCTGTGTTTTTGGTTATGCCAAGGGGCAATACAAGTCTACAATAAGAAATATTTGAATGGCCTCAAGTTCAATCATGCATAAAGTAAAGCAGTTGTAAATAGCATCCAAGTTTACATAAAAATGTGCCACACAAGGCCAAAAATGTCAAATGTCTAGAAAGTAAAAGTGAATCCTAGTCTAAGCCACTGGAGGATCTTACCCCTAGGTCACATGCTGAGCCTGGTCCTGTGCATCTACCAGTAGGTCATCCATGTCAATCATCACATGGTCTTCAGCCCCACCAACATCCGCAACAGATGGATCAGGAACCCTAACCCCTGAACTCCCTACTACATCCCCAGCAGCACACCAATCATCTCCACCTGCTACTCTACCTCCTTCTCAGCTCAACCCCTCTGAGCCACTACTGGAGCCACCTGATATGTAGATCGGTCACCTTGAGAAATAGTATCAGATGGCTCATGTGTCCGCCTACCCTTAGTCATATGGGTCAGTTACGCTCGCAGAACCTCCACCTCAGCCCTACCCTGAGCTGTCTCTCTCCTAGCCTGCTCTAGATCCGCCTCCAACATTAGGATCCTATCTAGTTCCATGATAGCTGTGCGTAGTTGTTCCTACATAAAGCCAGCCTGATCCTCGGTAGACTCTAAGTCCTGAGCGGACCTATCACGCTCCATAGCCAGCAGGGTTTGAATGAAAACCTAGGGAATAATACACATATGTAAATATTATAACATGCATGTATAGTTAGTTTATTAACTTTGGTAGGAAAAAGAAAGTTACCGCGGCAAGAGCATCCTATGCCATCATCAGATCTCGGGCCGAGAAGAATCTTCAAGTGATCCTCTCCACCTCAGCTACGGATACTTGAAAGAATCAACCAGAAAAGTTTGAAAGATAATCCAGACATGTAACATGGATATAGATTGAGCATTAAAAGTAAGAAGCCCTATGTGAGTTGTGCTAGGAAGAGTAAACTAAATAGTGTAGACCGACTCCTCGAGCTTGTGTACAGCTCACTTCCCCGAATGATTGAGGAGCCAAAAGGAGGAGTCCAAATTAGTCTAGATGACTTCCTCCCTGAAGTCCCTGGTAGCCCTGGACAGCTTTATAGGTTGCTCTAGATCAGCTACCTCAGTAGAAATAGAGGCATCTGGCTCAGAAGGAGCAGTGGCAGTAGTGGCCTTTATCTGCTTAGGGGCAGGAGTCTACATCACGATTGGTAAACAGTTAAATCCTTAGTGCATGCAAGCGATAGTACAAACATGCAGAGATTTACAAGGTTGAGATAAAAGACATACCTGAGTGGAAGAAACAGCAGGCTTGTGAGTGTCCTTAGTCTGATGAATGAAATTACCTCCACAATCATCCCTCGGTCTTCCCTCATCATCATCATCACCATCATCATCGATGCTATCATCTCCCCAGTGGAACTCGAGAGGGAGATCCTCGCAGTGAATCCTCTCACAAGGGGGAAGAAGTGAAGAATCAATAAATGTGGCATATGAACTTGCCACTAACATCACTTGGGCGCCCTTGCATAATAGGTACAGTACCTGATCCATCACATGCATCAGATATGGCCAAAAAACCCCCATTGTAATTAGGATAGTGATTAGCCTCTCCACTACTGTGCCCGTCTACAAACTTCGGATCCTCTCGCCAAAGTACCACTCTTACGAGAGTGGCGACTCTAGAACAAAGCGGCAGTCATCCACACCTACCCGCATCCTCTCAATGTCATCATGAATGACCATCCTCTCCCATAGGTCCCAAATGACATGTATAAAGTAAATGCACTGTAAGTATCCTAACTCTATAAATATAGTTTTCACTAATAGTCTGTTGAAATGCAAAGTCAGGTATGAAGCTGGAAAAGTTTACCCAATCAGAGCGCAGCTGGTGGAGGAACTCCATATTCTCTGATGTATTCCTGGCCTTTTGATGCCAGGGTCCCATCCATCTCGAGATGATGTGATGCATCTCTGTCTGTCCAGGCAAGCCAAGCCTAAGGATGAACTGATGCTTAAAAGCCCAAATCTGCAAGAAGTATCAAAGTCAGTTGTAAAGCAGTTCAAACTATTAGGAACTGACAGTCAGATTGAACATGCATAACAGGCATGGCGAAAATTCAAAATTTTATCCCTGTCTACAGGAACTCCTATTAGTTGCATATAAGTTGAATAAAGCCTTAACTAAATAATTTTCTACCTAGGTTAGCATGCAAAAGTGCTAGGCATACCATAATTCTAAATTATATCCTAGCATGTATATTTTACGTTAAGCATGTTATAACTCTAAGCTATAACCTAAGCATAAAATAAACTAAGCATGCAACACAACCTAAGCATAATTATTAACTCTAAAAACGCTTAAAGAAAAAGACCTAATAATTAAAAGAGAAAGAAAGAAAACTTACTAGTTGAAGCGTGCTTTAGCAGAATCCTCTTACACAAGCCTCTAAGCGTAGGATAGCCTCTATGAGTATCCACACGAACCCCACCAACCAAAACCTCGCCAGGGAGCAAAATATTTTGCACATCCTAGGCAGGTTCTACTAGCGGATCCATATGGATCCATGGGTTCTACCCTTATGTAGTGTGCTACGCATGCTACATTTGGCTACTGTAAGGCACGCTCTTGCGAGCCTGCCTTGCACGCTAGCTAGGCCTCATAGCCCATACCGTAAACCCAGCTCGGGGCGCACCCAATGGGCTGGGCATTTGGGCAGCCCATTTTTATGGGCTGCAGCGAGTAATGCCATGCATTGCTCGGGCACTTTCAATGCACTCCCGTGCACCCAAGCCTATACAAAAATATCCTCATGTACTTTTAGGCCATTTAACTTCCCAAGGCAAATTACCTTTTAATCCTTATCAAATGAATATTTATTTTTCGACACCTTAATAAATTTGTTACCAGTCAAAGATAAATTCCTTAGCTTATAAAATTGATATAATCAATCTAGCCAATTTATTTATGACCCTAATTAAATTAGTCACATATCAAAAATTAGTCCTTGGTCCAACAAAATAATAATCTAATTATTATAATGTTAAATTTTCGTAATAGAATAATTGTATTAGTTCTTTACTTAGTCCGATGAAGGTCTAATGTGTGTGACCTTAAAGGATCCCGAAGTATTGAGCTATTAAGGTTTAACCAACCCTTGTTCCAATGGAATCATTAGCTCGAGGTTCTAGACTGTGAATAGAACTTGATTACCTTAAACGACTGTAGTACGCCTCTAGCAAGGGTCTACCATCCCCCATTACTCAGAACGTCATTTGTGCTTATGACTTAATCTCGGTTAATGCAATAGTTATCCAGTCTGATAAATTCCTTCCATTCTTTGATATTAGTACCATTTGGTTTGTAGGGTTTGGTTAAAGTGTTAACCCACTATTAGCAAGGTTGCTCCAAGCTATCCTAATAGTTTACTTGCTATCGAAGTATATTGCCTTTTACCATAGTGTGTTTGACTAGAAACCATTTCTATCAAACACATACTCTGATCAGAGGTTTATGGCAATCATCACTTCAACAAGTGGCTAGGTACAACTCCTTAATATATTCAGAGTGATGGATTCTTTCTGACTACTCAGCTTACCAATGTGTTGTCATCACTATACCCGTAATCACCTGTAACACCCTAAATTTATGAGTGCATAGTGATGACTCAAAGTATAGCAATAGTACCACACAAGGTAACTAGTATCTCAAGTATGAGGACATTCGCAAAGCTTATTGCATGAAGATAAAAACTAACACATTGATATATATACCAAGTGTTTATCTTAATACGGTCTCCAATATACCTCTCAGATATAGCCATGTGTCAAACTTAAGGCACCAGCTTCAGTCCTTAGGAGATTAACTGCTTGGACCCTTTCCAAGAAAGTTGAACACATGCTAGTCTTTCTGCTTCATTAACATCCTTTCTTGATGAAACTATGACTAGGGATAGTTTAGACATAATCATAATTGCACATGAAGCAGGTTCCACTTAATGTAGTCCAACTATAATTTCTCTGACTTCATGCTATGATACGTCAGGGACTTTTTCATACATACATCAATTAATATATCTAACCAGCTATAATATATATACAAACACATTGATATAAATAAAAGATTGAATGCCTTTATTGATTAAACAAATTATTAAGATATATCGCCCTAATTACCTTAAAGGCATACATCATATCCAACAAACTCCCACTTGTACCGGGGTTAATTCGCCATATGTCTTAATCCATATGCTTTAACATGCTGGTTATGCTTGGCTTGAGTCAATGGCTTTGTCAGACCATCCACGAGGTTCTAATCAATGGGTACATATTCTAATCTTATTATCTTAGCATCAACAATCTCCCCGATTATATGATACTTTCTGGATACATTTATGTTATTCTGATGAGACCGTGGTGCCTTTTCCTGAGCTATGGCACCATTGTTATCACAATACAAAGTAATTGGATCAACAGCCTTAGGCACCACACCGAGATTACCAATAAATCTCTTTAACCAGCTATAATATATATACAAACACATTGATATAAACAAAAGATTAAATGACTTTATTGATTAAACAAATTATTCGTACTATTACATAATTAAGATATATCACCCTAATTGCCTTAAGGGTATACATCATATCCAACACAAACAGCAGGCTAAAGCACAAACCATAAAGTTTAAAGGTTACCAGAAGGATCAGATGGCAAATCTTGAGCTCGGACTGCTGGTCTCAGACACCAACATCCAGCCTATAATACAACTGTGCCAAGATGGCCCAGCACCAGTTCTTTCCTGGCACAGCAGCAAGATCCTCCACAGCTAATAGCATAGATAGGTATGAAAACTATAGTGAGGAAAGTCAGTAAGAATGATAAAGCATACTAGTCTCTCCTCCCTATAGCAACAGGGCTCGACTGCTCGATCCAGTAATCAGGGAGCTCCTCGTACTTGAGCTTATCAATCCCTCTAGGATGAAGCTCGAGTATTCTCTCTACATAAGCCTTTACCTTGCCCTAAGATTACCAGTGGTCGGCATAAACGTCAAAGTGGATGACATCCGTACTCCAGTCCAAGCTAGCCAGCGCACATATATCAGAGGGAGTCACTATAACCTCCCCAATCGCCAGATGAAAAGTATGGGTTGCCTCCGACCACCTCTCCTCTAAAGGTAAAATAGCACCTAGGAGTAGCGTCTTCAGAGCCTAAGGGATGGCCTGATGTCACTAAACCCGAATGAGTCTATGCGGGCTAGTAGCTCGGTATCCCCTACAGCACGGTTCACCTCATACCACTTTCTGCAAAAGCTCAGGGCCCTCACAGTCTTATAGTGAAAATTCAAGGATAAAAAGATAGTTTTATAGGGTTAAAATACAGTGGAGCAGTCAAAAATTAGAAGAAAATGGCCTAAGATAAAGTTCTAGACATTCTGTCCTAAGAGTGGGATCCATACGGGTCCACCTCCACCCATATGGGTCTGGTTACCCCACTCGTACAAAAAAGGGGACCCGTACGAGTCCCACCCCACCCGTACGAGTCCCCTGCGAACAAACCCCTTCGCTAAATTTCTTGAATAATCCAAAATCGTCCAAACTTGTCTTACAAGCATCCTAGGCTAAAGTTACATGCATTAGGATCAATTCTAAGTCCTAAAACACCTAAATCATGCCAAAAGTCAAGAAATTTGAGAAATTACAAAAATGGAAAAAATGAGAAATCAGGCAAAATACCTGGAGCCTGGAGGCGTGAGTCATAGCGAAAGGGATTAGCGGCACGTCAAAGGTGAGTGTGAGACTAAAGAATGAGTCATCCTCCTGAAAAGCATATCCAATGGAGATCGGACACTCCTGAAAATTTAAATTGCCTACTTGGGGAAAATCATCACATTTTAAGGAGAAATGGCCGGCTTGAGGAATATTTTATACATCTTTGATTAAAGTTTGAGCAAAAATTGCCGAAATTCAAAGTATAGGAGAGTTTGGTGTGAATCGGGGAAGAGGAGAGGCCTGCCATTTTTAAAAGACCCTGACCAGGACTCGTACGGGTCCTCCTCCACCCCGTACGAGTCCCACCCTACTTGTACGGATCCCCTCAAGCCACTGAGGGGAAATTTTTCAACCATCGACAGAAATTCTCATACAGCAAGGGCATATCAAGTCCAAGTTCACCCAAGCATAGGAAATTTCCCCATCACACCAATCATTCAAACAAACAACTCCCCAGCAGCAAAACCAATCAACGGGCATCCCCCATCATCAAGTACCCTAGGGGTACTCACCCTAGGGGCATCCCCCAGTAGCGGAACTAGCCAAGGGGCATCCCCCAAGAAATCCCTCTCCAAGGGGTGATCCAACCTAAAGCAAATGGGCCAAACCCAACATTTCTTATACTCAGTTTGCAATTCTTTCAGGTACCAACCCCTACCCACACAACTTCATTCTTGATTGAAGGGGCAAAAATTTTTGTTTACCAAAAAGTAAATCATGAATTAGGATGTGTCATTCCAGACAGTAACTAACATAAAATTTTTATTGTCGATAGGTAGCTCAGAATCCCAAGCAGGAGAGCCATCCACCTTAGGAAAGGAATACACCATCAGTCAGAAGAGCCATCCGCCTCAAGAAAGGGATGCACATGGTAAAAGACACACTTTCCTCAGTAAAGTCAATAAGATTAGAAAAGGAAAGCCATCCAACCCAAGAAAGGGATACACATCAGCAAAGGAAAGTCATCTGCCTCAAGAAAGGGATACATGTAAGCAAAGGAAAGTCATCCGCCTCAAGAAAGGGATACGCATCAGTAAAGGAAAGTCATCCGCCTCAAGAAAGGGATATGCATCAACAAAGGAAAGTCATCCGCCTCAAGAAAGGGATCCACATCAGCAAAGGAAAGTCATCCGCCTCAAGAAAGGGATATGCATCAGTGCAGGAAAGTCAATCCTCCTTAAGAATGGGACACAAAGGAAAGTCATCCCCCTTAGGAAAAGGATACACCCACATCGGCAAATGAAAGTCATCCGCCCCAAGAAAGGGATACATATCAGCAAAGGAGAGTTGTCTGCCTCAAGAAAAGGAGGCCAAGAAAGGAGTTCTCCTCAAGAAATGGACCCACCCATATCATCACCTCAGGTATGATTCTTAAGCCCTCGCTCCCATCGTGAGATCATACAGATCTGTATCTATAGTGATCTCTCAAGGGGTAGTCTGTGAGCACTGGATTTTAACAGAGATGAGAGCTAGATAATGCTATTCTTTATAAGTGTTATCCATTAGAGGTGTTCCTACTGCAACAGAGATGTGTTTAGCCAAGTTTCGAGACCTAGTCTACCCTTAGGGACCCGTACGGGTCACACCTGGTGGTACAAATCTAGTGGTTGACTCGTATGAGTCAAAGCCCCTCACTAGCTAGGAAGGGAACCATACAAGTCCCACCTAGAGTTATACAAGTCCTACTAGACCCATACGGGTCCCATACTTGCCCAAATAGGCAGTATGGAAGGTGATCTATACCATTTTTGGAGGAAATCAGTCATAAATGCTATTTATTGTGTTCAGACTCGATTTCCCCCTATATATAGAGGCTTTTTGCCTCATTTTCAAAGGGAGCAAGGATAGAAAATGATATCAAACAATTAACACAAAATTCCAGCAGTTTTTATAAGTATAGCAAGGGTATAGTTGAGGTATAAAAGGTATAAAATAGGGAGAAAACCCATTCTTTGAGGTTTTATCCACATTTTATTCACTTCTAGCTTCATTTATTAGGATTTGGAGGAATTCTGTCCATACAAACACTCACCTAAATAGTCCTAATATCATCATTTCATAATCTACTTTGGCTAGACTCTCTCTCGGCTTAGGGATCGCTTCAAAGTGCATTCATGAAGTAAAGGTGCGCTCCTGAGTTTCAAAGAGACTCACATCTTATTATTTTTATTTCTATTCTTTCCTCTGTAAAAATGTCCTTGATCATAAAACTAAATTGAGGTTCTGTCCGGGACTATACAGGACCTGTCGGGTCCCACCAGTAGCTATACGGGTCCCACCCCACCCATATGGGTACTGGCCCCTAAACAGAACCCAAAGTTCCCTTTTTAATCCTGTAAAATGAATCAACATCACCTTTTGCCATGTGATCACTTTCACTAATAATCCGATAAATCAACCCACAAAAAGCTAAAATTTGTTTTCATAACAAAATGCATTGAAGACCCGTTATTTCTCTCCGATCCTAGAAGCCACCCGGGATCGATCTATCGCAAAACCGCCATGCTAACATAATCACATTTTTCCTAACAAAATGTTGACTTATTATGTGTCGTAACTGTGCTAATCTTTGTGGATGCAAGAGAATTTATTTATTCTATTTTATAACTTAGAACAAATGCATAGGTTCCTTTGCAATTCCCCCATTTTCCCCCGGTTGTAATTTTTATTCCCCTTTATTACTTATGCTTTATTGCAAATTGTAAATGCATGAATCGAGTGTGAAGGAATGTAGAAAAAAAGGATTTCCGTAATAATTCCCCAAATAATGAAAATAAAATGGTTTTACGATGTGAATGTAATTTTGAATTAACTAAATGAGAAATAAGTGACTCATCCGATACCCGAATCTCTGATCTAAAATGTATGAGTCTCCCGCCCAATGGGAACCATACCAAAACTCTTTCCTAAGTAGACAACTTAGGTGGCGACTCTATCATTTGTATCGAGATTTGGGGTCTCGATTCCTTTATTCATTAAAATTGGTTAAAATGTGCAAACTTGAACTAAATGGTTTTATCACGCCTAAATCCACTAACCCCCCAATGGACCCTGCCTCAAAGCCCCAAGGGAGATCCACATATCTTCAATCGTGACTATTCACAGTAATACGAACACAAACTCTTAGGTGAGAAAGAGTGGGTCTCTTACCATATCACCTTTTGTATGGTGTAGTATCAACTGATTTTGAGGGTACGTGGTTTAGAATATAAATTGCGCTCTCAAGTACATATCCCAAAAGGATTTACTAAGACGTGCTTGGCTCATCATGGACTGAACCATGTCTAACAAAATTTGATTCCTCCTCTCAGATACCTAATTATGCTGAGGAGTATACAAAGGGGTCCACTAGGATAATATTCCACTATCCCTTAGATAATCTTGAAACTCTCGACTTAAATATTCTCCACCTTGGTCTAACCGTAGTGCCTTAATATTGTTTCCAAGTTGTTTCTCAACTTCATTCCTATAGTCTTTGAACTTTTCAAAACTATTTGATTTGTGCCTTATAAGGTACAAATACAAATATCGTGAGTAATCATCGATAAAAGTGATGAAGTAAACAAATCGTCCATATGTTTAGACATTCATTGGACCATACACATCTGAGTGTATTATTTCCAATGTACTTATGGCACGTCCCCTTTTTCCTTAAAGGGCTTCTTTATCATTCTGCCTTTTTAACAAGGTTTCCTAGTCTATTAGCCCCACTTATCATCTTAATCGTACATAGTTAAGCGGGTTTCGTTTATATGGCCTAAACGACAATGCCATAAGTAAAATGACTTGTCTTTATCTAATTTCTCTTAGCATGGTTAATATTGAGAATACGCTTTTGGAATCATAAAATATCTTTCATTACACTTCTATCTAGAATATTTTTCATAATCTTTGATAACATTTTTTATCAAATTGGAATTAATTCCATCTGCTGTGAAGCAAGAAATAATATTCATAGAAGTATAACAATAATTTTGTTCTTATTACAAAATAGCCAAATGGAGATTTTAAGTTCCTACATCAATAGCAACTACCATCCTCTAATGATATCCTATATGTACAACTCTTCTTTTACTAACCTTCTACTTCTCTTCAATACCTATACCTTTGTATAGATATGTGATTCACACACTTGATATCCCATATCTATGTTGAATCCCCAAGAGATGTGGAACACTCTCAATTATAACACTTTGAAGTAGAAGTTTAGAAAACCTCTTCTTCTCATGCTATGAGACTAAAGCCTTTCAATTTCATATTTAAATGAAGATTGTGTTTCCAATATCTCATATTGAAACAATTATTTTGTTTCCAAAACAAAGCTCTCAAGATCCTTTCATTTTCCTTATAATTTTTCTCTTTCCTGCTTCTACATTAGACACCCATGTCCCTTTACATCCTTAGAATACCCTTGCATTATATTTCCTTCCTCGGAAAAATACTTTCTAAGATGTAAAGACATAGACTTCCTAGTCCATGATTTCATGATGCTTCCAATGGTTAAGGTAACATAGATCCTAACATCTAACTTGATGCTTTATCCTTGTTTCCTTCAAGCTACTCACATAAGGTAACATGGATCATAACAACCTGCAAGGTGTTTATATCCTCGTTTCCTTCATGCTACTTACACAAGGTAATATGGATCTTAACTACCTCTAAGGTGTTGTATCCTTGCTTCCTTCATATAATTTCCACATTTCTACTCGAGGTAGAAATACTTGCATAATTTTGTTTAGTATTGGGCTCATATCGTATATGGGCCAAGCCCTGGGCTTTGAGGACTATCCTCACATTTCTAAACAAAACCTTTAAAGCTAGAACTAGTTAAGTACGATTATCAAAACACACGAAGTTTATGTAAGAAGTAAAAATTTAAACCGAGATCTCATAAATAGAATAAATGGTTAGACTTAGTTTTGTACATGCATTTAATTTTTAAGGTCCTTAAATTAAATACTTTTTTCTACTATTTTATCAAGGCTTATTCGAAAACGTAATAGCCCCTTCTATTGTGTTTCAGGAAACATGGTCTGACCATTCTCCTTAGAAGGTAGCATCTGTAACTCATTTAAACTAACTTAAACAGCTATAGGAGGATCTATTCACATTGCATCTAATGCAATTACTAATCCATTTGAGTCCCAACCAATGGACGTGCATAACCAGTTATATGACTCCTCAAATGATGCCTACAGCCCGCATTAGCTCCGATATTACGGACAACTAACCCTATCCAATCAAGACTTAACCCTAATTTGAATCATATGAATAGACGATGTTAAAGAAGAAATCATACTGTGCATAAAGCAGTTCATTCGATAAAAGGGCCTAGAATCATATATTCGATTTTTAGGAAAGCTAGTTCTATCTTAATATTTTAATAGGGATTTATTAATGCAACAATTCTTGCCTAATCTAGGACTTATACATGGATATTATTATGAAACTATAACTAATTCTGGGCTATAAGGAATTAGTAGGTCAAACCTAGGGGTCATGCTCAACTGGTAATTCATAATTGTCCCATCATGCCAAGACTCTATATAGCATGCAAAACAAACAAGGGGGTTCATTGTTCATGTTCTTGCACCTATGTCTATTAGTTTTAATTTAACAATTGAAACTTTCATTGTAAAACCATATAATGAATCCAATTCATTATACTAGAAATCCACTAATTCATAATAGTCCCTTTGGTACTTAGGATCTAGAACCAATAGAAACTCCCAGGTAGGAGAGGCCCCTTGAAGTAAATGAGCAGCCATGTCCAATCCTTGCAGAATAACCACGGGTCCTTGACTCACTTAACCATAGACTATTTAAATTAAAGATTTCGTTCTTTTTTCATTCAAGAATTATTCCACTTAATTCAAAAATTAAAGCATTTACAATCTCAAGTAAAACATTGTTAATTCTTAGATAACTACCCTGACTAAGTTTGAGCAACACTTAATCTACACAACATTTTCTATTGCAAGAAATAAATTCCTAGGCATGGCATAGCATATTCGAAAATATTTCATAGAAAATTAGACCTAGTATGTTTCTAGTCAATTATACAATCGCATTAGGCAAGCTCTAATACCACTGTTGGTGTAGATTAACGGGGTTTAACATGTAAAGTAGGTGCAGCAAAAATTCAAAATTTAATCTATAGTCCAGGGATCTCCTAAGCATGGCATGATTGACAACATACACTAGTCTACTATTATTCTAGGTTATAAACACTTATAAAAGGACCTAATAATAATTTAACCACATACCAGTTGAAGCGTGAATCCCAATATCGACAGAATGACCCTCAGCTATGTGCACAGACTCTAAAGTAGAAGCTCTCTATAAATAGTTCACATGAGCACCATCAACCAAAATCTTCTAGAAAGGGAGCATCGATAAATAAGCGGAAGATAGCTAGATCTTCCCTACTAATTTATTCTAGAAGAAATTCCCTTAGTTGTCTATTCAAAGTAAATACATCTTTTGACGGATTACTTATGAGAACCAGAACAACTAAGCGTATAAGAGAGAGGGATAGAACTTTTGAAAATTGGTGTGTAAAATAATGAAAAGAGAGCTCTCTACTTATAGGCATAATGGGTGGATTAAAAAGACGATTTAATCCAAGTTTTGGTAGATAAGAAAAGGATAGACATGGCATTTTAGTCATTTACTAAATAAAAAAGAGTTAGAATTAAATTCATTCTTCTTTTTCTATTATTCAATTCAATTAATTAATCTAATTATTTAATTAATAGAATAAACAATTTCTATTTAATAGGAAACAGAATTAGACTTAATTGCAACTCTTATTAAATAATCATTCAACTAATTAATAACCAATTAATTAATTTAATAATTGATTAATTAAATAAAGAATAATTAAAATTTATTTAATAAATACTATTTAATAGAAATAGAACCAAAATGGAATTCCAATCCAACTGGAATACTGTTGGCTGAAGCCAGCAGTGTGAGGGCTTTTTGCCCGTATAGGCCTGCGCCAACGCACAAGCCCAACCCGCCAGGGCACAGCCACTTGTGGGCCCTGTGACATGCTCGCAGGCCTTTGCCTATGCAGTACTACCAAGGCCCACCGTAAGTGCTGTACCACAGCACTTGGGCATGCCCACTCTCACGAGTCCACTCAGTACAATTATCGTGGACCCCAATATATGGTTTATGTTTACTCTTATGCCTTCTCATTATTTTTGGTACACTGGTCCAACTAATAAAATGGTCTAACCATTTATTCCCGGTATACCAGTCCAACCAGTAAAAATTGGTCTAACCAATTAAAATTGTCTAACCATTTATTTCTCTTCTAGATTAGACCTAGTCTAACAGTTCTTTACATGGCTCGGTCATAACTCAAAGTGTGTGACCTTATATGATCTAGTAATATCGAGCCATCAAAGTTTGACCTAGCTCAAATTCCTTTTCAGTAATTTGGCTAGCTCAGAGCTCCGGACCATTATGGACTCTGATGACTTTGATCGATCATATTGGCTCTCTAGAATAAGGCATACGACCCCTCAATATTCGGAACATCATGTGTATATGACTTAGTCCCGATTCTATAATAGTATCAATATAATTCACTCCTTCTATCAACTGTTAAGTACCATCTGGTCTCTTGGACTCGGTTTAAGTGTTAGTCCACTAGTAGCCTTTAGAGGCTACCCCAGTAGTTTAGTCTTGCTACCAAAGTACACTACTCAACCATTTTAATGTGTTGACTGGGATCTCATCCTATCAACCCATACTCTACAGAGGTTATGCGTATGTCACTTCTAAAAAGATAGCTCCCTTATATTGCTATAATAGAGTGATAGATTCCTTTTTGACTACTCATCTTACCAACGAACAGACATCAATTATACTCATAATCATCCGTATCATCCAGTCTATAGAATGCTTAGGTATGACCCAAATTATGGCTACATCTGAACAAGGTAACTAGTATCTCAGGTCTTAGGATATTCATATTACTATTGCAATGAGACTATAAAACACCAACACATAATATAGATTACCAAGTGTTGCCTCATAGAGGTCTCTAATGTATTTCCCTGAATACATTCATGTGTTAACCCAAGGTACCACCCTCTAGCATTGGAGATATGCTACTTTAAATCAGATTCAAGAGGCATGATGACACATGCTAGTCTTTCCATATTCATCAATGTCTAGTCTTGATGATACTAAGACTAGCGATATTTAGACAAATCATGATTGCACAGAAACTAGTTCTCACCAATATAGTCCCACTATGCCCTTGCAATACATGTTATGATTATATCAAGGACTTTTGTAAACACGTCAATGAATATATTTTTAACCAATTATAATATATTTTCGTAGTCATCGATGTAACAAAAGAAATTCCTTTATATTTGTTGGTACAAATTTAACTAACTAAGATATATCGCCCTAATTGCTCTAGGGCACACATCATATCTAATAGCTACCATTGCCTTCTTTTTTTGCTTCTTTTCTTTCTTTAGTTTAGGACACTTTGATTTAAAATGTCTTTTTTCTCCATATTCGAAGTAGCTCATCTCCTTCTCTTCATCCTTCTTTTCATCCAGATCTTTTCTGTACTTGTCTCTTATGGAGCTTCCTTCATGTCTTCTTTTAGAGTCATACCTTCTGGAATTCCTCGTTGATCCTTTTTCTTCTTTTCTTAGGAATCTATCGAATTGTCTAGCTAGCATAGCTATCTCTTCTTTGTTGTAAGGAGATTCTCTTGAAAGCTTTTCTATTCCAGACGAGGTTGATCCGGAGGAATCTACTTTAAGAGCAATTCCTTTCTTCTTCTCTTCTGGCTTTTTCTTGCTGGCTATATCTTTCCAATGATAGCTCTTGAGTTAGCAGATTACCAATGAGCTCATTATAACTATAGAATTTAAAGTCATGGGCTTCCTCAATGGTTGTCTTCTTATTATCCCACTCCATTGTAAGACTCTAGAGGATCTTTTTCACCATTTCCTCTTCAGTGATCTCCTTTCTCAGCCTTCTCATTTCATTAACCAAATTGGTGTATCTGGTATTCATGCTACTAATTAGCTCCTTTGATTCCATCTTAAAGGTTTCAAGTTTTTAGTGGAGGAGGTCGATTCTGACTTCTTTTACCTTACTGGTTCCTTCATATGCCACTTCAAGTTTTTGCTAGATTTCTTGAGCAGTTTCGCAGCATGAGATCCTATTAAATCCTGCTGCACTTAAAGTATAATAAAGCATATTAATAGCATTTATATTTTCGCGCAATTTCTTATAATCATTTTTGTCCCATTGATTAGAGGGTTTCCTGGTGGTGCTACCCTCAACTTCATAGGTGGGAATATATGGGTCATCTTTAATGGCCATCCATGTTAGCATGCTTTGGGCCTGAATGAAATTCTTCATCCGATTTTTCCAGAACATGTAGTGTTCACCGGTGAGGAGTGAAGGACGGGGTAATAGACATACCCTCAGGGAGAAGCTGTGAGTTATTGAAACTCATCTTGATTTTGAGATCAAGTTTGGACCTTTAGCTCGATATTGTTAAGTCTTTGTTTTTTAGCACTAGCTCTGATACCACTCATTGGTCCTTGTACAAATATATTTAGGGCCGGAGGGGGGTGAATGACCCTTTTTAAGGAATATTAGACTTTTGAAAAGTCTCATGTAGCATGTTTGATTTATTTCAGAGTCAGTAGATCCAGATGATGCAAATATGAATTGTAATGAACTAAAAGTAAAAGCTTAAAGTAAAGTAAATCAAACACTGAGTTTTTTATACTAGTTCGGCCCTGCCTACGTCCAGTCCTCGAAGTTTCCTCCTTTGGGCTTAATCAACTAGTCTGATTTCTTTCATGGGCAGAAATCAAGCCTTTACAGTTGCCTCAAGAGAGTTCTTCTCCTTCGGTTATAGGATATACCACCAAACTAATCCTTAGTCTGGCTAAGTACTTTGCAGCTTATCTCTGTAGAATCTCTCTTCTTCCAGAAGTAAGATATACCACCAAACCACCGAGCTTAGCTAAGTCCTTCTCTTTAGTAGGATATACCACTCAAACTCTACCCAAGTTTAAGCTAAGTCCCACAAGGATATACCACTTAAACTTTCCTGGTTTAAGCTAAGTCCTAATCTCAATACTCACCCAAGCATGAGATTTTAAATTCTTGTTTTAACAGAGGTTTGGTTTTGAATTCTTCAAGTTTATAGTTTCACTTGAGAATTCTTACAAACTGATTTGAGTGTTTAGTTCTTTGAGGGATTGAATCACGGATTATGTAGCAAATCTTTCCAGGTAATAGCTTTGTAAAAAAATCAGCATCTTCTCAACTTATGAAGCTTCCCTTTTATAGGATTGGATAATAAATGTAGTCGTTGCTGGATCTTGAATCCTCAACGATGATCAGATATGAGTTGGCGCTTCTAGAGCCGTTGATTTGTCCCTTAGACCCAATAAAGATCAGTTTGAATTTTGTTAGGATCGGATAAACAAAGTTATCAGTCATCATTTATTTGGCTTTTTGTGCACATCTAACTTTTATGCAGCTTTGTCTTTTGTGTGAACTCCACGCACCTTGCTATTGGTCTAGGATAAAAAGGTTGTTACCTTTTTCTCTTTTCATGTCAGCCTTTTTGTAAATCGTGCAAGCTGTCACTTTTTCATTATATAAGGTAAAAAGTATATTTGACTTTAGACCATATTAGAGGGAAATGGAACATTTGAATCTTTCCCTTTCTTTTAAGAGTTGAGTCTTCCAGATGTCTTTAGACTCATTTTAAACCGAATGCTATTACTTATGTGATCTTCTCTAGATGCTGTCTTCAATGGGTTAGAAGTTTGTTTCCTTTCCAAACTCTAACTAGATGCTTTCTTTTTGTGTTCTCCTATCTTGATCCAAATGAGGTGTTCTTGGACTTAGTGATTTGTTTCCTTCAATACTTAGTCCGGATGCTTTATCTTTGTACTTAGTAATTTGTTTCCTTTCACACTTTAACTAGATGCTTCTTTAGAGATTGTTTTCTTTTGTCTTGAAATGGATGGGGTCCTTTTAGACTTGTGGCTTTTATTTTCTTCAAACCTTGATCCGAATGCTTGTCTTAAGGTTTTTGCTAAGTCGTCCGGATGATTGATTTCCAAAACGGCAAAGATTGAGTCTAAAGACATTCGAAGACTCAACTCTCAAGACAAAGGGAATATTCAAATATTCAATTTCCCTCCAATTTGGTCTGAAGTCAAACTTCCATTTTGCCTTGAAGAATGAAAAAGTGACAGCTTGCAAGAATTTAGAAAAGGAAAAAAAGGCTGACATAAAAAGAGAAAAAGGTAACAACCTTTTTAACATAGACCAATAGCAAGATGTGTGGAGTCCAAATAAAAGACAAAGTTGTATAGAATATGGCAGAGCACAAAAAGCCAAATAAAAAACGACTGACAACTTTATTACTCCAATCCAAACAAATTCAAATGGGAAATTTATTGGGTCTAACGGACAGATCAACGGCTCCGGACACGCTAACACTTATTTGATCAGTAGTGAAGATTCAAGATTGACCAACGGCTACATTTATTTTCCAAGCCTATAAAATGGAACCTTCACAAGTTGAGAAGATGCTGGTTGATTTCACAAAGCTATTACCTTGAGAAATTTTCTATTCAATCAGTGATTCAAATCCCTCCAACAACCCAAACTCAAAAATTTGTTTGTAAGAATTCTTAAGTGAAATTATGAACTTGAAGAATTCAAAACCAATCCTTGATAAGAAACCTATGGTAAAATCTCATACTTTGGTGAGTAGTGGGATTGGGACTTAGCTTAAACTAGGCAGAGTTTAAGTGGTATATCCCAAAGAGAAAAGGACTCAGCCAAGCTTAGATTAGTTTGGTGGTATATCCTACTTCTGAAAGAAGAGAGATTCTACGGAGACAATGCGCAAAGGACTCAGCCAAGCTTGGGTTAGCTAAGTGGTATATCCTACATCCGGAGGAGAAGAAATCTCCTGAGGCTATTGTAAAGGCTTGATTTTTTCCCTTGAAAGAAATCACACTAGTGGATGAAACTCGAAGGAGGAAACTCCGGGGACTAGATATAGGCAAGGCTGAACCAATATAAAAATCATTATGTTTGATTTCCTTTTACTTTCAGCTTTTACATTAAGTGCAATTTATTTAATACCTACATCATCCGGATCCCATAACTCCGGATCATATATTGCACGCTACAGCAAGACTTTTTGAAAAGTCTTATATTCTGTGAAAAGGGTCATTCACCCCCCTCTGACCCTAAATATATTAGCACAGGGACCAACACAAATATTTTTATTAATTAAAGATTGATAATAATTTTTAAAAAAAACCATATCAAAATGAAAAATTTTGGAAACTTACTCAAATCTTGATAAATAATTCACAAATAATATAGTTGAAATATAGAAAAGTTGAATTTATTGAAATAACTGGTATAACATTAACAAAAAGAAGCTTATTTCCAAAAACATACCATGTGGTTAGCATGTTTTTGCTAACTTTTCAAACCACAGACACCCATTTAAAATAAAAAATTCAAAAGGACCTTTTTGCAAAACGGCCAAACCACATGGCACGTTTTTTAAGTTTACCCTATTATTAATATACAATTATTTTTATTATTTATTATTTATTAATATTAATATTAATAATAATAATATTGATGTAATGTATAAACTAAAACTTAATATTAATGACTGAATACTAAAATAGAACTGAACATAAAATAAGTTGAAAAGAATACGGCCTTAATCATGTGATCTTTTTAGCTTTTCAGATTTTTTTCATCATTTCAATCTTGCAATGCTTTTCATTATCATGAACTCTAAGATTTATCTCAAAGCGCTTTGTAGAAATTTACATCGATATATAATGAAAAATGAGTTATTATTTCTCAACATTATAACGAAAACAAGATCAATTCGAGAGAGAGAGAGAGAGAGAGAGAGAGAGAGAGAGAGAGAGGGACAATGGAAAGAACTGTTGTATTGTATTGAAGTGTGAAAAAGAATAACAGAGAAGGGGAAAGGGGGAAGGCTATTATATACAGTAGCTATTATAGCTGAAATTACTAAAATACCCCTAACTTACATAACCACCATTAAGTGTTTTTCTATTATACAAAATATTAATTTCATAAATCCTATAGTTTCTACATCCCCTCGCAAGCTAGCAATCAAAAAATCGAAATGATTTATAATCTTTGAAGTTGTTTCTCAAAATTTGGAGTATGAAGTGCTTTTGTCAACATGTCAGCTAGTTGGTTTTTCGAAGATACAACCATGAGATGGATAATTCCAGCTTGAACTTTAGACCTCACAAAATGACAATCAATGTCAAGATGGTTGGTTTGCTCATGATAGACAGCATTCTTTGCTATATGGATAGCAGATATGTTCTCACAAAATAATAGAGCATGCATAGTTGTTGTTATCTATAAATATCTAAGCATGTAAATCAATAATTGAACTTTAACTGTAGTTGATGCCATGACCCTATATTCTGCCTCTGAAGAACTCCTCAAAACTGTATTTTGCTTTTTTTATTTCTATGAAACCAAAGATTCTCCTATGAAAACACAATAACTTGAGATAGATTTCCTTGTTTCTATGCAATTGGCCCAGTCTGAGTCTGTGTAAGACTTTATCTTGGTGTCTTCCTTTATTGAGTAGAATACTCCTTGAGTGGGCTTCCATTTTAGATATCTTAAAACTCTATTTGCAGCTGTCAAGTGAAACTCATATGGTGATTTTAGGTGTTGAGACAATTGTTGGACAGCATAAGCAATGTCTGGCCTTTTATTTGCCAAATAAGGCAACTTTTCCACTAGTTTTCTATATTTTGTATTGCAATCTAGCTTCTTGGTTTTTGTAAAATCTTGCTTATCCATTGTTATTGGTGACCCTTTTACTTTACAGTCTAAAAAACCATATTCTTCCAACAAGTCTAATGTGTATTTTCGTTGATATAAATGTATGCCTTATTAATTTCTAGTTATTTTAAGACCAAGGATGAATTTTAGTTTTCCTAAGACTTTTATGCTAAAGGAGTCATGCAAATGTTTTTTGATATCATTTATTCCAAACTCTGAAATATTTGCAAGAATCACATCATCAACATAAACCACTAAAGCTATAAAGCTACCTCGTGATCCTTTTATGAATAGAGATGGATATGCCATGGATTTCTTGAAGCCTTTATTGATTAAAGAGGTTGTCAATGTTGAATTCCACTGTCTGCTAACTTGTTTAAGGCCATACAGTGATTTTTGTAGTTTACAAACTGGATTAGGAATGCTGCTCGAGACTCCTTGAGGTAATTGTATGTATATCTTTTCATCTAAGGTCCCATTTAGAAAAGCATTGTTTATGTCTAATTGTTCCAAATTACATCCTTTCTTTGCTGCCAAAGCTAAAAGTACTCTAATGGTGGTGATTTTTGCCACATGTGAGAAAGTCTCAAGATAGTCAATCCCATTTTATTGGGTATAACCCTTTGCAACTAATTTGCTTTAAATCTCTCTATGGTGCCATCTGATTTTTGTTTAACCTTATAAACCCATTTGAATCCAATTGGAGATTTGTTCTTAGGAAGTGATACTATTTCCCAGGTTTTGTTGTTGTTTAGTGCATCAAGTATAGCTTTCACTGCTTCTTGCCAATTTTTTTTAGATGCTTCTTTATGGGTCTTTGGCTCAGCTGCACCACCTGTTGTAACGGTTGTGAGTAGCAGATAATTTATCATAAGATAGTACTTGAGATAAGGGATATCTTTTCTTACATTGATATGTTATTGTGTCTTCTTTTTGTAATAAAGAGCAATGATAATCCTTGAGGTACGCTGGTTATTTGTGTTCATTTTTTTATGCTAGTTCCTGCTGTGTTAACTTTATCCTGTGTATTTTTTTTCTTCCATGATCTGTGCTGTTGCTTGAATATGGGAATATATTTTCATAAAAAAACCACATTTCTTGAAGTGACTACTTTATTAGACTCTAAGCATTAAACTTTGTATCCCTTCATTCCATTTTCGAAACCCAGGAAAACTCATTTCTTTGTTCTATTACTGAACTTATTTCTTTCTCTTAGTAAAGTGCTTACAAAGACCAAACAACCAAAATTCTTCAATTAATTGTAGTCAGGTACTTTGCCATACAACACTTCAAAAGGACTTTTCTCTTTCAATAAGGGAGTTGGTAATCTGTTAATGATAGGCACTGCATAGGCAATAAAGTATGTCAAAAAGAAATTAGCAATTTGCTTTAGATCTTCAAGCACCTTGCCACAATTAGAATGTGTTGGTGTTTCCTCTAAACAAGACCATTCTGTTGAGGGGTCTCCACATAGGACTTTTTATGCAAAACACCATTGTTAGCATAAAAAGATTGAATATTTAATTTAGGCCCATTATCTATTCTCACAGCTTTAATCACCTTTTCAAACTGGTTTTAATCATAAAGAAATATTTGGGTATTAAAATTGATGCATCACTTTTTTTTCATAGGAATTGTCCATGTAAATCTAGAAAAACCATCCACTATAGTCAAGAAATATCTATAACCATCAAATGAAAAAGCAGTTAGTCCTAAAATATCAACATGTACTAAATCAAAAACATTTTCAAAAATAGAATTTGATGTGGGAAAAGGTAACCTTTTTTGTTTAGATTGCATATAGATTTCACAAACATGATCAGTTGGTAGACCAATAGCAGGAAAAAGTTTACTTATCAAAGTCAATCTATTGTTTGATAAATGGCCTAGTCTATAATGCCAAATCTCATCTTTATTACATTGTTCAATCTAAACACTATGAGCAAAATCCTTTCTAAAATCATCAATCAGTCACACTAGTTGAACCAATCTTCTTCCTGATCCTCATATCCTGGATTATGCAACCATTAGATGAGAAAATCACTTCACACTGTAGAGACTTAGAAATTTTTGTTATTGATAACATGTTATAACTAAATGTAGGTACATATAAGACATCTTTTTAATACAAAATCTTTAGTAAACCATATATCAACCTGATGAGTAGCTTTAAGCCTAAGATTGTTAGGTAAAATCACACTCTAATTATTAATATTTTTAACATTCTTTAAATTGTCAAAGGAGTTAGTAATATGGCTACTTTCCCCCATATCGACAACCCAAGATTCATTTACCAAATTATTTTTTCTTGAACAATGATTACCTGAAGCAATCGAGCCAATAAACTGTCCTTGTGAAGGATTTTCAATTCTTGCAGCAGCTACATGTGAGTTATTCATCATTGTCTGCATAGATTATTGTGTCTGCAATTGTATTAGCTGAGATAGCAAGTTCAGTTGCTCTGTAGTGAATCGATTTGAGCTTGACCCTTCCATAGCTTTGTTATGAACTTCTGCTGGCTGTTGGCAATTTGGAATATACGTTTCATTGATAGCATAGTTGGTGGATGGATCATACTGCATTATATCATAGGCATCTTGCTCATTTAAGCCTTGCCATTCTATCTCTCCTTCAGCCACTATGTTCGCTTTGCTAAACCTTGACTTGAAATGGGGAGGGTACCTTTCATCCAGCAATTCACTACAAGGTGGTTCCCATTGCAAAAGGAGCATTTCAGCTTGTTACTAGTTTGGAAATTGTTGCCTTTTGCACCCATTTTGACTATAGAATCCATTACCGCTGCTTCCTGGATTAAAATTGCTTGAATTTTGAATTTAACCATGATTTCCAAAATTACCACCATTTCCTTGACCAAAACTGCCAAGATTTTGATATTGACTATGTGAACCATTAGCACTATTATTAAATTGAAATCCCGCTCTCACCAAAGAAGCCATATCCTGCATTGGTTCTTTTTCTACGACGATGAATTCCCTTTTGAATTGTAAAACCAAAGAAAATTCTTTATTTATTCCATGCAAGGGATCCATAGCCATTACATGTGATTTTACTCCAGAAAAACTGTTATTCAGACCTTTCAAGAAATAGATAACAAGATTTATATCTTATTTCTTTCTTATAGCTTCACCTATACTGTAAAAACAACATTCGCATACACAGACTGGAACGGGATTCAAACTAACGAATTTGTCCCATAAAACCTATAAAGACGTAAAATAATCTGTTACTGACCTATTCCTTGTGAGATAGTGAAGATCTATGTTTATAAATCAGCCATTCTATAGACATCAGATTGTGCGAATCTCTCCTTTAAGTTTTTCTAAAGATCTTGAGTTGTTTCAAAGGTCATAGAGGTTTGTGCAACATAGGGACTTAGAGATCGAATTAGTGACGAAAGAACTATGTTGTTGCATCTGCGCCAAAGGCTGAATGTAGGATCTCCTTGAGCTAGTTTTCGAATTGTTCCATCAACGAATTGGAGTTTATATTTCAACACGAGGGCCATTTTCATGTTTCTTGCCCATGGATGATAGTTAGCCCTATCCAACAAAGGAAGAACGAGAACAAGAGAAGGGTTTTATTGCAAATAAAAAGGGCTATTCTCATCTATTCTATTCTATTTTGATTTCTGGCAGCCATTAAAGAAAACCTGGAACCTCAAATCAAAAGCTGAAAATAGAGGAAAATTGTAACACCCTTATCATTTTTCTTATAACAATAGTAAAAAACCGTAGTAATTTTTTAAAAATCCACAATTATTCATATAATAACAAACCATCATTCATTTTACATAAATTCTAATACAATTGTTGTTTTCATTACATATCATAAATATATTTAAATAGCGAAGCCTAAACCCAATATCTAATTATTCTATATTACTTATTCTTGGGTGGAGAGAGTTTGAGATGAACGTAGCCGGCCAACCTTTCATCCATGATATCTATAGGTAGAGAGCTTCTAGTACGGGAAGATATCTACTACTTTGTTACACTGGAAAAATATAGCGATTAATATGAGTCGCCACTTAGTGAATATAAACAATCAATGAATTTGTCAATCACATACAATAATGCATTCAAAAATCCAAAATACAATCATGCCTATATGCAAATGAGTGATCCATTTATTTAATTATTGTGACAGCTCTATCCAAAACGTTGCCTCGGGAACATGTAACATATAACAGATAATTTTACTGGTCAGCCTGTAGACTTGTGGTTGACCTTTCAATCCATGTAATCATATAATCCATGTGGTTGACCTTTCGGTCCATATAATCAGATAATCCATGTGGTTGACCATATAGGTCCATATAAACATATATTCCATGTGATTCATGTATTTGCATTGTCTAGATAGGTATGTCACAACTTCTTTTTATTTTCCATTTATTCGTGTACAAATGCATATGCCATATAAAAATACATATAAATCACAATGTATCAAATAATTATGTATCCAAATAATTCAAGTACACTTCATATATGCATATAACCAACCAATTTCAAATTATCCATATAGTAACATATTTGTATAGTTTATAGCAACATACAAATCACAAGTATTCAAATATCACATGTCAACACAATCACATACAAATTTATATCATTTTTATACGCACATATTAGAGCTAATTTCCTTGGAAGCGACTTGAATCTTCCTCTGGAATACTTTCACGATTTTAAGCTCCTGATTCCTCTCCTTCCTATTCTCCTTTCTTCTCTTCTTCCTAATTATTTATGTAAGTATCTTTTTTTACTTTTCCACTGATTTAAGGATAAATAATGCAACCATAAACCCCACCTTATCTCTCCTTATCTAACTCTCAAGTCTAATTGGTACAAAATGTGAAAAAATTCTAATTTTGATAAAATAATGATAATGGTATTAATAATATTTCACCTGTATGCTACGAAATTCAGTAACTCTATATAATTAACATAGAATCATGTCCAAATACTTATAGTATAACTATGCCCTAGTCCTTAAAATTTTAAGTTATTTAATTGAATACTTAAATATTAAACTTCAAGTATTTTAGCATATTCAAATAATTATTTTATATCCATTTCACTAAGTGTGACGTGTACTTCTAATATAATTTTATAGCATATAACTAGAATGCATAAATACAAATATAGTGTATGAAATGGGATGTTACGATTCTCCCCCTCTTTTAAAAAATTTCATCCTCGAAATTAATTACATGTATTATAAAACAAATAAGGATAGTTCTTTCTCATTTGTTCCTCTGTTTCCCATGTAGCTTCTTCCACTGAATGATTTCTCCAAAGTACCTTAACCAATGGTATTTCCTTATTTCATAGTTGTTTGATCTTACGTTCGATAATTGCCACAGGTTCCTCCACATAACTCAAATTATTTGCAATCTCTATTTCTTGATCGTTCAGTATATGTGTAGGATCTGATCAGTACTTCCTTAGCATGATAACATGAAATACATATTGGATTTGAGCTAACCCTGGTGGTAATGCCAATTTATAAGCAAGTGGACCAACTCTTTCAAGAATTCCATAAGGCCCTGCATATCATGGACTTAACTTTCCTTTCTTCTTGAACCTTAGCACACCTTTCCAAGGTGACACTCGAAGAAAAACCTTGTCCCCCACTTGATATTCTTTTTCCCTTCTATGTTGATCAGCATAACTTTTCTATCTATCTTGTGCTGCTTTAAGTTTCCCCTTCTTACCATCACCTTCTCCACCATTTCTTGTATTATTTATGGACCTTCTAAAACTCTTATTCCTTCTTCATCCCAATAAAGAGGACTTCTACATTTTCTTCCAATAAATGCCCCATATGGTACCATACCAATACTAATATGATAATGATTATTACAAACAAATTCCACTAAAGCAACATATTCATCTCATGCACCTTTAAATTCCAAAGCACAAGCTCGAAGCATTTCTTCTAAAGTCTAAATTGTTCTTTCTGATTGGCCATCTGTTTGAGGATGAAAAGCAGTGCTGAAGTTCAATCTTGTACCCAATGCTTGTTGTAAACTTCTCCAGAATCAAGATGTGAATCGAGGATCTCTATCTAATATGTTAGAAACAATGATCTGGAACAACAAATAATCTGAATCAAGTTTAAAGTAAACAAAACACCTAAGTCTAAAAAGACCTAAGTCACTTATCCGGACATATATCCGAAACATCCAAATTCCAAGACAAGTGAAGACAATTATCTAAGCACATAATGGAAGCATCCGGTTAAAGCTTGGAAAGGAAACAGACTTTAAACTACTCAAAACAGCATCTGGAAGAACTGATTGCACTGGCATCTGGATTAAGACAAATCTGGTGATATTAAGCCTGAAGACATCTGAAAGACCTTAATATCTAAGACAAAGGGATGATTCAAAAATTCCATTCCCTTCATTCTTTCGGTCTATCAAGTCAAAGATCCATTTCCCATATGCAAGATAAAAGAAGATAGCTAGCACTTTTTAGAAAAGGATAGAAGGACTGACAGCGGACAAATAAAAGGTAACAACCTTTTTCACTTAGACCAATAAGAAGGCGCATCGAGCTCACACCAAAAAGGCATTGGCATAAAAGTTGGTGAGTCACTAAAATACAAGAAAAATTATCACTGATAACTTTTCAACCTCAATCCCAAGGATTCAAATAGGTCAAAATCTCTATCTAACGGATTGATAAACGGCTCCGAAAGCGCCACATACTACCTGATCAACGGTGAAGATTTAATTACAGATCACCAGCCCACAATAGCTGCATTTATGATAGAAGCCTATAAAAGGAAAGTTCATAAGTTGAGAAGGTGCTAGTTAGTTTAAGAAAGCAATTAACAAGAGAATTTGCTAAAGCAATCAGAAAACACATCCCTCTAAGAATCAAATATTTCCAAATCATTTTTAAGGATTCCCAAGTGAAATTATAAACTTGAGGAAGTCCAAAACCAAAACCTTATAGAAAACCAAAGTGTAAAGATCTCCAACTTGGGTGAGTTGTGAGATTGGGATACAGGTTGAAGTAGGTGCTTTGAATGGGATCTCCCTATAGGACTCGGCTTAGGTTTGGGGAAATCTAAGTGGTATATCCAGCTAAAGACAAGAGGACTTAGCTAGGAGTTGGTGCTTCTAGTGGTATATCCTACATCTGAAAGGGGTTACCATCCGGAGATAAATTGTAAGGCTTGATTCCTGCCAATTGAAAAGGAATTCACTAGTGGAAAAGCTCGAAGGAAGGAAACTCCGAGGACTGGAGTAGGCGGGGTCGAACCAGGATAAAATACTTGTGTTTGATTTTGTTATTCTTTACTTGTTGCATAATTATTTCTATATACATTTGCATCATCCGGATCCATCCTCCGGATCATAATCAAATATGCTACACTAAAGATTTGTTGAAGTCTGATAATTCAATGAAAAAGGGTCATTCACCCGCCCTCTGACCAAACTTAGACCCTCACAGGGATCAATAAGTGGTATCAGAGCAAGTTCTCAAAACTAGAGATCTACCAATCTCAAGCTAAAGGTCCAAATTATGATTCAAGTATCAAAATGAGTTTCCAAAACTCATAACTCCTTCCCGAGGGTATGTCCATTACCCATCCTCCACTCTTCACCGGTGAACACTACATACTCTGGGAAAATCGGATAAAGAACTTCATTCAAGCACAAAGTATGCAAGCATGGTTGATCATTAAAAATGGCCCATATGAACCTACTCATGAAGTAGAGGGTATAACTACCCAAAAGCCCTAAAGTTTATGGGATGAGAACGATTTTAAAAAGTTGTGTGAAAACGCAAATGCTATTAACATGCTTTGTTGTGCTCTTAGTGCAACAAAATTTAATAGGATATCTAGATGTGAGACTGCATAGGAGATTTATCAGAAGTTGGAGGTAACCTATGAAGGAACTAATAAAGTAAGAGAAGCCAAGCTTGATCTACTCCAGCAAAAGCTTGAATCATTCAAGATGGAGCTAAAATAATCAATCAGCAGCATGAACACTAGATACACCAATCTAGTTAATGAGATGAAGATACTCAGAAAGGAAATCTCTGAAGTGGAGATGGTAAAGAAGGTGCCCTAGAGTCTTACTAAGGAATGGGACAACAAGAAGAATGCCATTGAGGAAGCTCATGACTTAAATTTCTATAGTTATGATGACCTCATTGGTAATCTCTTGACTCAAGAATTATCCTTAGAGAGATATAGCCAACAAGAGAAGAAGCCAGAAGAAAAGAAGAAGGCCATTGCACTTAAGGCAGAATCCACCAGATCAGCTTCATGTAGAGTTGAAAAGCAACTCAAGGAATCTTAAAGTAATAAGGAGCAAATAGTTTTTCTCACCAGATAGTTCAATAGATTCCTGTAAAAGGAAGTCTAGAAAGTATGAGTCTAAAAGATCAAGGGAAGGAACCTCTAGAAGAGACAGATACAGAAGAAATCTAGAAGAAAAGAAGGATCCAAAAAGAGAAGCTGCATGTTTCAAATGTAGAGAGAAAGGTCACTTCAGAACCAAGTGCCCCAAGCTCAAAAAGAGTAAGAAGAATAAGAAGAAGGAAATAGTGGCCACTTGGAGAAATAGTGAAGAGGGTAGCAGCTCATCTCCGATAGAAGAAGAAGAGACTGCCAACTATGCATTCATGGCTCTAGCTGATCCGAAAGTAGAACAATCCAAAAAGAATGCCTCTAAGTAAGACACAGTGCAAATTGAAGAATTAGAATCAGTGATAGCCAGTACTGAGGTAAACTCTCACTCTAATTCTGTCTCTAACCTTGAACTTGCTAGAGCTTTAGCTATTATGATCAAGAATGTGAGGAAGAACACAAAGGCAATCAAATCTCTAAGAAGACAAGTGATGGAGCTTGCTGAAGATAATAAAGCATTAGTATAAGATGTCAACCCAATAAGAGCCACAATTCACATTGATGTGGTTGAAGAAAACTTCCTGAGAAATCAAGTGCAAAACTTAAGTGCAAACTTGATGGGGTTAGATAGGGAGCTAACTCTAATGAAGGAAGTATCTTGAAGGAGATCAGGTCCTTCACAACCAAGAAGAAATACAAGGCCTGCATTAAGAAATCAACATCAAGCTGCCAAAAGAAATCCAAAGCCTTCCAACAAAAAGAGAAGGAGGTTAGAAAGCAAACTCAAGCTCAAAGATACATTGTTGCACAAAAAGGAAAGGCTAAGGTAGTCTACAATCAACAACCTGCCAAACAAAGAAGGAACTATAGAGCAGAAGTTGCACCCCCAACCAGCTTCTGGATACACACTCGACCAACCATAAGTGTACAAGAAGTTGGATATAGAGGGAACTATAGAAAGGAGGAGCAGGAGCAGACCAGACCCATTTCAGGGAGTAGGTTTTGTGGGAGAAATAATCATATTACTAGATTATGTAGACTCAAAACTGGTTATTATGATGTTAATCATTGGCCTAAAATGGTTGATAACCCGAGAGGACCCAAATCTGATTGGATACCCAAACCCACTAGATCTGTTTTGTAGTTATACCTTAGATCTACAGTAGATCAACACACTTGGTACATTGATAGTGGATGCTCAAGGCACATAATGGCCTTCATTACATTAACCAGGAAGAATGGAGGAAAAGTAAGCTTTGGAGACAATCAAAAAGGATAGATCATTGGACATGGAACCATAGGATCTGAATTAAAAATAAAAGATGTCTCACTAGTTGATATGTTGGGAAACAATGATCCGGACCACAAATTAAACTAATCTATCCAAATCAGGTTTGAAAGAAACAAAAACTTAAAATTATGTAATCCTCTTAAATCCAAATGGAAACATCCGGACAAAGATCCAACTACAAGGTTGTCCATTGAAGACATCAAGTACCTAAGCATATGGAATCATCAGAATAAAGCTTGGAAAGGAAACAAGCCTTAATCCCTCAAGAACAACATCCGGAAGAACTGATTACCCTAACTCTGGAAGCATAGAGATCCGGAAAAATTGAGTCTGAAGACATCTGGAAGACTCATGCTTGAAGACAATAGGAAAAGTTTCAAAGATAACTTTTCCCTCCACCTTTTGGTCCATATAGTCAAAGATCCTCTCCCCATCAACAAGACAAAAAGTGACAGCTTGCACTTTTCAGTAAAAGGGTAAAAGGACTGACACCGAACTGAAAAAGCTAACAAACTTTTTCACCTAGACCAATAAGAAGGTGTATGGAGCTCACACTAAAAATCTAATGGTGCAAAAGTTGGTGCATTACAAAAAGCCAAGTAAAACGATCACTGATAACTTTTCAGCACCAATCCTTAGGATTCAAATGGGTCAAATTACAGTCTAACGGATTGATTAATGGCTCCAGTAGCGCCACCTATAACCTGATCAAGGGTGAAAATTTATTACAAGCTCAACAACCCACAACGGCTACATTTATGATAGAAGCCTATAAAAGGGAAGCTTCACCAATTGAGAAGGTTAGCTGTTTGATTGGCTAAAATAAGTAACAAAGAACAAGCATTCAATCAGTTTACAAATCCCTCCAAGAATCAATCCATTCAAAATCTATTGTAAGGATTCCTAAGTGAGTTATAAACTTAAGGAAATCCAAAACCAAAACCTTTGTGAAAACAAGAGTGTAAGGATCTCCAACTTGGGAGATTTGTGAGATTGGGATACAAATTAAAGTTGGTGCTTTGAGTGGGAACTCCCTGCAGGACTCATCTTAGATTCAGGGTAGAAGTATAAGTGGTATATCCTACTAAAGATTAAAGGACTCAGCTAGGAGTTGGTGCTTCTAGTGGTATATCCTACATCCGAAAGAGGTTACCATCTGGAGACAAATTGTAAGGCTTGATTCATGCGAGTTGGAAGGGAATCCACTAGTGGAAAAGCTCAGATGAAGGAAACTCCGGGGACTGGAGTAGGCGGGGCCAAACTAGGATCAAATCCTTTGTGTTTGGTTTCTTTAACTCTTTATTTATTGCATTATATTATCATAACAGCATCATCCGGATCCATCATCCAGATCATAATCAAACACACTACACTAAGACTTTTTAAACTCTGTGTGTTCCTCAAAAAATGGTCATTCACCTCCCCCCCCTCTGACCTTATAAAGACCCTCACAAGGACCAACAAGTGGTATTAGAGTAAGTGCTCAAAACTAGAGATCTAATAATCTCGAGCTAAAGGTCCAATATTTTGATTCAAATATCAAAATAAGTTTCCAAAACTCACAACTCCTTCCCGAGGGTAAGTCCATTACCCGTCCTTCACTTTTCACCGGTGAACACTATACGTTCTGGAAAAATAGGATGAAGAACTTCATTTAGTCATATAGCATGCAAGCATGGTTAGTTATTAAAGATGGTCCTTATGAGCCTACTTATGAAGTAGAGGGTATGACTACCCGAAAGCCATCAAGTATGTAGGATGAGAATGATTTTAAAAAGTTGCTTGAAAACTCAAATGCTATTAACATGCTTCATTGTGATCTTAGTGCAGCTGAATTTAACAGAATATCCGGATGTGAGACTACAAAGGAAATTTGGGAGAAGCTAGAAACTACCAATGTAAGAGAAGCCAAGCTTGATTTACTCCAGCAAAAGCTTGAATCCTTCAAAATGGAACCTAAAGAATCAATCAACAGCATGAACACTAGATACACCAATCTAGTGAATGAGATGAAAAGGATGGGAAAAGAAATCTCTGAAGTAGAGATGGTAAAGAAGGTGGTCCGGAGTCTCACCAAGGAATGGGACAACAAAAAGACTGCTATTGAGGAAGCTCATAACTTAAACTTTTCCAGTTATGATGAACTCATTGGTAATCTTCTGACCTAAGAGTTATCCTTGGAGAGATATAGCCAACAAGAAAAGAAGCCTGAGGAGAAAAAGAAAGCCATTGCACTTAAGATAGAATCCACAGGATTAGATTCATCTGGAGAAGAAGAGAAAATCACTGAATCACTGAGCACCAAAGATCAACTCGCTCTGCTGACCAGAAAACTCAATAGATTTATACAAAAGAAAGACAGAAGAAAACCAAGTAAGTATGAATCCCGGAAATCAAAAGTAGGCACATCCAGAAGGGACAGACCTAGTAAGAATCCAGAAGAAAAGAAGGATCCGGAAAAAGAAGCTGCCTGTTTTGAATGTGGAGAAAAAGGCCATTTCAGAACAAAATGTCCCAAGCTTAGGAGAACCAAGAAGTTCAAAAAGAAGGCAATGGTAACTACCTGGAGCAATAGTTAAGTAAGTAGCAGCTTATCTTCAACAGAAGAAGAGGAGACTGCCAATTGTGCATTTATGGCTCTAACTGATTCGGAAGCAGACCAATCCGGAAGAAATGCCTCTAAGCAAGTTACGATGCAAAATGAAGAATTAAAATCAGAAATAGCAGACACTGAGGTAAATTCTTGTTCTAATTCTGCTTCTAATTTTGACCTTGCTAGAGCTCTGTCTATTGTAATCAAGAGTGTAAAGAACAATGCAAAAGCAATCAAGTCCATCAAGAGAGTAGTGATGGAGTTAACAAAAGATGCTGAAGTAATGGCACAAGACATCAATCTGGTTAGAGCAACCAAGCATATTGATATTGTGGAAGAGAACTTCCGAAGGAATCAAGTCCAGATTCTAAATGCAAATGTAATGGGACTGGATAGAGAAATCAATCTATTAAAGGAGGTATCCAGGAAGAGGCCAGAGATAAAAGCTCTAAGAAGAGATAATCATCCTCCTACTCAGAACAGATTCCAAAAGACCCTTAATCAAAGGGTGAAGGAAGTTAGCAGGCAACCACAAGCCCAAAGATATACTGCTGCTCAAAAGGGAAAGGCTAAGGTGGCCTACAACCAACAACCTATCAAACAAAGAAAAAATTGTAGAATAGAAGTTGCACCTCCAACCAGCTTTTGTATTCACATCAGACCATCTACCAGTGTACAAGAACCTGGATATAGAGGGAACTATAGGAAGGAAGATCTTGAAAAGATTAAAAAGAAGCGGGAACATAACAGATCCATTGTAGGGTGCAGGTTTTATGGGAAGAACAATCATATTACTAAATTATGTAGATTAAAAAATGGTTATTATGATGTTTACCCTTGGCCTAAGATGGTTATTAACCCGAGAGGACCCAAATCTGATTGGGTACCCAAACCCACTTGGTCTATTTTGCAGGTATGCCTTAGATCCACAGTAGATCAACACACTTGGTATATTGATAGTCGATGCTCAAGGCATATGACAGGTGATGAGAAGGCCTTCATCACATTGACCCAGAAGAAGGGACGCAAAGTAAGCTTAGGAGATAATCAAAAGGGACAGATCATTGGTCATGGACCCATTGGATATAAATTAAAGATAGAAGATCTCTCACTGGTTGATGGACTAAAATTCAAGTTGTTAAGTGTGGCCCAACTTTATGACAAAGGAAGAAAAGTCACATTTAATTTCGGAGGCTGCTCAATCTATGATAGTAAGTCCAACCAACTCATTCTTTATGCACCTAGAGTAAATGATGGTTTCTAAAGAAGAAGAATTATGGCTATGGCACTGGAGGTTAGGACATGTCAGCATGAACCTCCTGTCTAAACTAGCCAAAAAGGAATTAGTAGTGGGTTTGCCTAAGGTTGCTTTTGATAAGGATCATCTATGCACTGCATGTCAATTAGGTAAATAGCATAAGAAAAGTTTCCCTTCCATCTCATACATTCCTTCCAAAAGAGTACTTGAGCTCTTGTATATTGATCTCTTTGTTCCAATCAAACCATTGAGTTTAGATAGAAGAGAATACACCATGGTCATCGTGAATGATTATTCTCGATATACCTGGGTGCTCTTGCTAGCAAGTAAAGATGAGGCCTTTGACCAATTTTCAAAAACATTCATCCGGATAGAAGTAGAATAGGGCATAAGCATTGTATGAATCCGGAGTAATAGTGGTGGAGATTTCAAAAATAAGCATTTTGCTGATTTTTGTGACTCCAAAGGCATTGAACATAACTTCTCTACCCCTCATACTCCTCAATAGAATGGAGTTGTTGAGAGAAAGAACATGACCATAGTTGAGATGGCTAGAACAATGCTCAGTGAAAATTGTTTGCCAAAATACTTTTGGAGAGAGGCCATGAATACAACATGTTATATTCTAAATATAGCTGTCATTAGAAAAACCATAGAAAATACCCCATATGAAATCTGGAAGGGAAGAAAACCCAAAATTGGGTTTTTCAAAGCATTTGCATATAAATGCTACATCCTTAATGATAGAGAGCAACTAGGAAAATTTGATCCAAAATCTGATGAACGAATTTTCCTTGTCTACTCAACACATAGTAAGGCCTACAGAGTCTTTAATAAACAAACCCAAACTATAGTAAAGTCAATACATGTAGATTTCAATGAGACTAACCCTGCAGATAAGAAAAGTTACACTCCAGAAGATCCAGTTCTGAAAATTGAAAACCCTGGGGAAAAGAAAGAGGCAGAAGTTCCTGATTCATTCCATATTAAGAAGTACAAAGAGGAAGATGAAGGAATATCTTTTGAACTAGAAATACAACAAGTTAATCTCAACCAACCAGTAATTGACTTTAATGAAAGCCAAGAAGGAGTAGTTGAAGCTGAAATGGAGCAAGTCCCAGTTCAACATGAAGGCTTGTAAAGGGAGATCCAGACACATAGAGATCATTTCATTAAAAATATTCTTAATGATGTTCAGAATCCAGTAAGAACTAGAGGTCAGCTCAATTGGAGGATGAGCCATGCTGCTTTTGTCTCTCTCATTGAGCCAAAGAAATTTCAAGATGCTAAGGGAGATGAAAGTTGGATGATGGCAATACAGGAAGAGCTAGATCAATTCACCAGGAATGATGTACGAGATCTAGTAGCACCTCTAAAGGGAAAATCAGTCATTGGCACCAAATGGGTTTTTCTGGAATAAGCTAGATGAATTCGGATTAGTGGTGAGAAATATAGCAAGATTGGTTGCCCAAGGCTATAATCAACAATAAGGGATTGACTATGAAGAAACCTTTGCACCCGTAGCAAGGCTGGAGGCAATCCGGATTCTATGTGCTTTTGCAACATTCATGGG
Source organism: Euphorbia pulcherrima (assembly GCA_947683365.1). Taxonomy (NCBI): domain Eukaryota; kingdom Viridiplantae; phylum Streptophyta; class Magnoliopsida; order Malpighiales; family Euphorbiaceae; genus Euphorbia; species Euphorbia pulcherrima. The sequence goes on from CANTUS010000001.1 coordinate 31,744,545, forward strand.
GTTCACACTATACCAAATGGATGTCAAAAGTGTATTTCTTAATGGTGCTATCCAAGAAGTCTATGTTAAGCAACCACCCGGATTTGAAGATTTAAAGCATTTGGATCATGTGCACAAGCTAAAGAAGGCTCTCTATAGATTAAAGCAGGCACCTAGAGCTTGGTATGAGAGATTAACCTCATTTCTTATATCCAAGAGTTATATCAGAGGCAAGGCAGACACCACACTTTTCATCAAAAAGAAGAAAAATGATATCATTCTAGTCTAAATTTATGTGGATGATATCATATTTGGAGAAACTGATGAAAGTATGTATGAAGAATGTAGCTCTCAAATGCAGAAGGAATTTGAGATGTCCATGATGGGAGAGCTCAATTTCTTCCTTGGTCTACAAATCAAGCAAAGTCCGGATGGGATTTTCATTAACCAGTCAAAGTACACCAAGGAAATCTTGAAGAAGTTTGAAGTGGACAAGAGCAACCCTATGTCCAATCCAATGGGATCAGATACAGCCCTATCCAAGGATTGTGAAGGAGAAGATGTTGATCAAAAGCTCTATAGAGGGATGATTGGCTCACTTCTATACTTGACAGCTAGCAGACCTGACATACACTATGCAGTTTGCTACTGTGCAAGGTATCAAGCTAATCCTAAGGATTCTCATCTCAAGGCAGTAAAGAGGATTCTTAGATACCTACTAGGAAGCACTGAAGTTGGGCTATGGTATCCTAGTAATGGCGATTTCACACTCTAAGGGTTCACTGATGCAGATTATGGTAGAGATACTCTTGAGAAAAAGAATACATCAGGAGGTTGCCATTTCCTTAGAGATTGCTTAATATCATGGTACAGCAAGAGGCAAACTTTAGTTGCCTTATCTACTATAGAAGCTAAATACATGGCAGCTAGAAGTTGTGTAGCTCAACTCCTTTGGATCAAGCAACGACTTGAAGATTTTAGAATTCAATCCGGATGTGTGGATGTTATGTATGACAACAAAAGTGTTATTGATGTGTCAAAGAATCCAGTACTCCACAGCAGGATGAAGCATGTCAACATAAGGCATCATTTAATCAGGGATCATGTGATGAAGAAGGATGTTGCATTGGTATACATTCCAACCAATGAGCAAAGAGCGGATATCTTTACTATGCCACTGAGTAAGGATCAATTTAGGAAGCTGAGGGAGTCAATTAGAATGTCCAATCCAATTTGAAAATAATCTGAAAGACAATCCAGAGTCATGGTGGATCCTTCGCAAGATACATCCAGAAGAGATGAAGCTTTCATCCTCAAAGAGAATCTGCCACGACAGCAGACAAGAATGAAAAATGGCTGAAAAAGCGTAAAAAGTTAATAGTTACTTTTTGAATTTCAAAAGTCGATTGGTTGTTACACATGCGGTAAATACCTTAGTTATCATTCAAAATAAACCGTTCCTATTCTTCGATTAAACTGAATTTACTTCTCTCTTAAAAATCTGGTTGCCATGTCATCGATCCCGCCAAATTACCGGCGTTCGGATTGCCAAACTACCCTCACTTTGAAAATTCTATATAAACCCCTCAAATTCATCCTTCTTCCTTACGAGAGCAATTAAGTACTATTACTCTGCAATTTTAAAAACCCAGAACCTTAACCTTCATTCAAACTCTAAAAATGGCTGCAATCATGACTGAAGCTGGTCCCATGATGCTTCCAAACCAAAATGTCTTCTCAGAATCTGATCTGAAAGACAAAGATTTCATTCCCATAGACTGCAAACCCTCCAATTCCATTATCCCCACAGATTCTCTGGGAGATAATTTCCTCTTCAAAATCGATCCCTATTCCCGGCTATTTGAGGATCAGCACCTAACAAACTTCCTAAAGATAAATTGCCCAATCTATCTAGATTTAGTCTGAGAATTCTATGACAATTTAAGAGCCAACAAGAAATTTGATGCTCTAAGAACTAAGGTTCAGGGCAAGGAAATAACTGTCACTCCGAACTTCTTCGAAAATTCCCTGAATATGAAGAACAATGGAGTTTTGATAAGGGTGGATGGAGATGAAGCTAAGGTGAAGTATGATCTGGAGATGTGGCTTCCGGAAAGGTATTTTAGGGACAAATTTTCAACGTACTGGACACAAATCCCAACATACCTTCAGCATGTGCTAGCAAAGTTAGCCCTGATCCAGAAGGGCTCACTAACCACGGTGTCTTCCTTTCAATACTGTGTGTTAGAGCATTGGGAAGAAAGCAAGGAGGTCAACATGTATGTGCTCCTTATTCACTATCTCAAGCATCATAGGAATTCCCATGGGGGCTCTTATCACAAGGATTCTTTAGTAAATGGGATAGATTTGACCGGAATTCAAAGTGTCAGTGGAAAGTCAATTACGCAGAGGAACTTCCTCAATCTAAGATTCAACGAAACATGGGTTAAGGATAAAGCCAAGAGGCTAAGGGATGAGAAGAAAAGCAAGACCAGGAAAGCTGCAAATCTGGAAGCAAGTGGTTCGGTTCCTAAAAAGGCCAGAACATCCAGGCCTAAGACAAAGAAGGAATTAGCCTTGATTCTAGTGGATGAGGAAGAGAATGAAGATTCCCAAACAATCACCCAATTGCTTAACAAATCTCCAGAAAAGCCAAAATCAAGGGGAAGGCTAATCAAGATATTGAAGAGACTGGTTTGTCATCTAGAAGCAAGAGAATTAATTGTAGTAGCTGCTGCTGTGATAAGAAAGGGCTATCAGAAAGGGCCAAAGAGAAAAATATCATATTTACTGATAGAGAAAAATGGGTCTGATGAGGAGGAAACAAAAGATGAAATGCCAGTGCTAAAGAAGCAATTCACCCGGAAGGGGTGCACTTTTGATGAAGTAGTCAAGGCACAGAAACATTAAAAGAAGACAGCGAAGAAGCCAACTGCCATTGTAATTATTGAAGAAGTTGCTAAGAGGGTTGTATTGAAAGAGTTGGCTAAGGCCAAAAATTAAAAAGGCAAAAATGTGCTCGGAGCCAATGAGGATATCCTTCCGGAAGATCCTCAATATGAAGAGATGAAGGCATCTATATCAGAAATTTATAGAACAAATAGTCAGGCCATAGAGGGACCCAGAGGATCCTCTACTACACCAATCCTCATAGATCAAGCTACCTTGGCTGAGATGTCAAAGATTCCGAAATCTAGCTCATTCAACTTCCTACCCATCACACAAACACTTTCGGAGAACCTGCTGAATTCGAAAGCAGAGATCCCAGTAGAAATAAGTCCTGTAAAGAAATTATAGAGGGTTTTAAGGACAATTCCAACACGCATGGGGATAGTACTAAAAGTCCCGAAGAGGCACTTGAAGGGGTGAAAGAGGACATTTCCTGTCATCCGGAGGTTGAGGTGGGAGGAAGTGAAGTAAGAATAGAAGACTTAAGCATTTAAATTCTATTGCCAATGAATAAGGTACCCCTTGACGTTGCTCCTTTAAATGTTTATACTGATCTTATTGTTGGTATTACAACAACTATCAATAATGATAACTTAGGCACTGTAACTGAAATTATGTCTAAGGAACAAGCGCCTAACCCGGATAATATCATTCCAGAGGGTGGACATTATTTGGGATCTAATGAGAACACTCCTAGATGAGTGAGGCAAGTCCAGAGGAAAGGTCGGATGAAAGGAGAGAAGAACAAGATCAGTCTCATTCAGAGGAGAGTGATAATGAAGTAAATAATGAACCCTCTAGAAGCAACTCTAGCTCCGGAGATGACTCCTCCAGCTCCTCTAAAGAAAGGTTCCCTCTAAAAGTTAGTCCTATGAGAATTTTGGCTAATAATACAACAAAGGCCAAGGTTTCGGTAGCGCTTTACTTGCTAAAGGAGGCTGCTCAAGAGGAAAATAAGGAAGGGTACATCAAGCAGAGTCTCCAGACTATCTACGCTCATCTAAGAGGAGTTGAAAAAGAATTACTCAAACAAGCTTCTGGTTTGAATGTGAAGAAGGAGTTGGATGAAATCAAACAATCCGTGAAGAACATAGAAGAAAAAGTCTTGGATTTCCCCACTCTAGGAGCTATTACTGAAGCTTCTCTCTCCCAGATCACACCAACCTTAAAAGAGCTTAGAGAAAATTTTTCCATAGCTAACCAGACTGCTGATCAAGCCAACACCCTGGCTTCAAACAATTGTGGAACAATACTTGACAAAATCACTTCCTCCTCTTCTAAGCTATCAGAAGAAATTAAAGCTTATCTAGATACCAAGTTTGAAAACCTATCAAAATTCATGGCTGAGAGGGACCTCAAACCTGTCATCAATGATCTAAGAGTAGACCAGCAAGTTCTTCAGGAAATGCTGGTACACTTTATTGAGAAGACTATTCCTAAAATCCAAGATAAAATACTAGATGACATGGGCGATGAAATGCAGAGCCGTCTAGCCGGATTAGAGAAGATAATAAATGATTGAAAGGCATCCATCACCAAGGAAATCTCTCTTCAAATAGAATCTATTCATAATATCTGGAAAGGGATTAGTGAAGAAATAACCCTACTCCAAGCTGGAATCAATAACCTCTCAATATCTGAATCCTCTTCCTCTGTTGCCATTCCGGAAAGCCAGCTCCTTCTAGTCTTCCATAACCTTATTCAAGTAATTGGAGACTCCGACTTCTTTGGTCAGAAGGGAATGACAACCCTCCTTAAAGTACTCTTCCCTTACTTTGACAAAAAGGATCAAGAGTTTATCTTGCCCATTCATCCATCCATCAAACAATCCTATGATCAGTTAAAGAAGACTATCCGGCCTTACTAACTTACTCCTCCTACTGTTGACCACATCAATACTAAAAGAACCATAGGTAATCCTGATTACTCAATCTACTTAAAGGCTTGGTAAGAGGCCTGGGATAACAAGACCTATATGGTGATTGATCCCCAAGCTGGCAACAAAAAGGTGGAGATAAGTCTACAAGGGGAAGGAGCAAGCAAAGGGAAAGAAAAGGAAGGACGACGACCATCTAGAGAGAATTAAACCGGCTATAATTTTGTAAAATTTTGTAATAGCTAGATTCTCTATTGTATATTTCTGTAATTTGTAATCTAAACTTCAATGATGTTAACTATTGTTAACAGCAGAAGTATAAATATAGTGAAACAATCTAATTCTCAAAATATTGCTTCTAAAGTACAATCTGCAATTGTGCTAAAGTTTGCTTCTAAAACAAATTTAGAAGCTAGAATTGAAAAATATTGGGGGAGTTAGTATGCTAGAATTATGGGGGAGTAAAACCTATAAATGTCTAAGTATCAAGAATCATACTTAGTTCATATATACTCTGTTCCCTTGTACTTAGTTTTTATTTCCATCAAATGGGAGAGATTGTTGGGAAACAATGATTCGGACCACAAATTAAACTAATCTATCCAGATCAGGTTTGAAAGAAATAAAAACTTAAAATTATGTAATCCTCTTAAATCCAAATGGAAACATCCGGACAAAGATCCAGCTACAAGGTTGTTTATTGAAGACATCAAGTACCTAAGCACATGGAATCATCAGGATAAAGCTTGGAAAGGAAACAATCTTTAATCCCTCAAGAACAGCATCTGGAAGAACTGATTGCCCTAACTCCGGAAGCATAGAGATCCAGAAACAATATGTCTGAAGACATCTGGAAGACTCATGCTTGAAGACAATAGGAAAAGTTTCAAAGATAACTTTTCCCTCCACCTTTTGGTCTACATAGTTAAAGATCCTTTCCCTATAAACAAGACAAAAAGTGACAACTTGCACTTTTTAGTAAAAGGATAAAATGACTGACACTAGACTGAAAAAGCTAACAAACTTTTTCACCTAGACCAATAAGAAGGCTCATGGAGCTCACACCAAAAAGCTAATGGTGTAAAAGTTAGTGCATCACAAAAAGCCAAGTAAAACGATCACTGACAACTATTCAGCACCAATCCCTAGGATTTAAACGGGTTAAATTACTGTCTAACGGATTGATCAATGGCTCCTGTAAGACCACCTATAACCTGATCAAAGGTGAAGATTTATTACAAGCTCAATAACCCACAACAGCTACATTTATGATAGAAGCCTATAAAAGGGAAGCTTCACTAATTGAGAAGGTTGGCTGTTTGATTGACTAAAATAAGTAATAAAGAACAAGGATTCAATCAGTATACAAATCCCTCCAAGAATTAATCAATTCAAAATCTATTGTAAGGATTCCTAAGTGAGTTATAAACTTAAGGAAATCCAAAACCAAAACCTTTATGAAAACAAGAGTGTAATGATCTCCAACTTGGGTGAGTTGTGAGATTGGGATACAACTTAAAGTTGGTGCTTTGAATGGGAACTCCCTGTAGGACTCAGCTTAGATTCGGGGTAGAAGTCTATGTGGTATATCCTACTAAAGATTAAAGGACTCAGCTAGGATTTGGTGCTTCTAGTGGTATATCCTACATCCAGAAGGGGTTACCATCCGGAGATAAATTGTAAAGCTTGATTCCTGCCAGTTGGAAAGGAATCCACTAGTGGAAAAGCTCAAAGGAAGGAAACTCCGGGGACTAGAGTAGGCGGGGCCGAACCAGGATAAAATCCATTGTGTTTGATTTCTTTAACTCTTTATTTATTGCATTATATTGTCATAACTACATCATCCGGATCCATCATCCGGCTTATAATCAAACACACTATACTAAGACTTTTTAAAGTTTATGTGTTCCACGAAAAAGGGTCATTCACCCCCCCCCCCTCTGACCTTATAAAGACCCTCACAGGGACCAATATGATAGATTGAAGTTCAACTTGCTAAGTGTAGTCCAACTCTATGGCAAAGGAAGAAAAGTCACCTTTGATTCTGAAGGATGCTCAATCTTTGATAGTAAGTCTAATCAACTCATTCTTTATGCAACTAGAGTAAACATTGTCTATTTTGTTAACATTAAAAATGAGAAAAAGAATATCCGTTTGGTGTCTAAAGAAGAAGAATCATGGTTATGCCATCGGAGGTTGGGATATGTTAGCATGAACCTCCTGTCCAAACTGGCCAAAAAGGATTTAGTAGTGGGTTTGCCTAAGGTTGCTTTTGATAAGCATCATCTTTGCACTGCATGTCAATTAGGTAAACAGCATAAGAAAAGTTTCCCTTCCATCTCCTACATTCCTTCCAAAAGAGTACCTGAGCTCTTGCAGATTGATCTCTTTGGTCCAATCAAACCATTGAGTTTAGGTAGAAGAGAATACATTATGGTCATTATGGATGATTATTCTCGCTATACCTGGGTTATCTTGCTAGCAAGAAAAGATGACGCCTTGGACCAATTCTCAAAAATATTCATCTGGATAGAAGTAGAATAGGGCATAAGCATTACACACATCTGGAGTGATAATGGTGGTGAGTTTAAAAATAAGCACTTTGCTAAATTTTATGACTCCAAGGGCATTGAATATAACTTCTCTGCCCCTAATACTCCTCAACAGAATGGAGTTGTTGAGAGAAAAAATAGGACTATAGTTGAGATGGCTAGAACAATGCCAAATGAGAATTGTTTGCCAAAATATTTCTAAGGTGAGGCCGTAAACACAGCATGTTATATTTTGAATAGAGCTCTCATTAGAAAGACCATAGAAAAGACCCCCTATGAAATCTGGAAGGGAAGAAAACCCAAAATTGGGTACTTTAAGGCATTTGGATGTAAGTGCTACATCTTAAATGATAGAGAGCAACTAGGAAATTTCGATCCTATGTTTGATGAAGCAATTTTCCTTAGCTACTCAACACATAGCAAGGCTTACATAGTCTTTAACAAATGAACCCAAACTGTGGTAGAATCTATACATGTAGATTTCGATGAGACTAACCATGCAGGCAAAAGAAGCTCCACCTAGACCAATAAGAAGGTGCATGGAGCTCACACCAAAAAGGCACTGGCATAAAAGTTGGTGAGTCACCAAAATACAAGAAAAACGATCACTGACAACTTTTCAGCCTCAATCCTAAGGATTCAAATGGGTCAAAATCTCTATCTAATGGATTGATCTATGGCTCCGGAAGTGCCACATACTACCTAATCAACGGTGAAGATTTAATTATAACTCACCAACCAGGCTACATTTATGATAGAAGCCTATAAAAGGGAAGCTTCACGAGTTAAGAAGGTGTTGGTTGATTTGAGAAAGAAATTAACAAGAGAATTTGCTAAAGCAATCAGAAAACACATCCCTCAAAGAATCAAACATTTCCAAATCAGTTGTAAGGATTCCCAAGTGAAATTATAAACTTGAGTGGAATATCGGTGTCCATTGTATCATGTTGATTTGAGTGCACTATTGATCATACAGTGGGATTCTCCTATGAATAACCCCACTGTATAGGCAAAAAGTGAGTGGACTTCATGAATCTATCAACAATAATCCAAATGGCATCATTCTTTCTTGGAATTTTTGGAAAATCGTACACAAAATCCACAGTAATCATTTCCCATTTCCAAACTGGTATAGGCAATGGTCGCAATTTTCCGGCTAGAGCTTGATGTTTGATTTTCACTTGTTAACATGTCAAACACTTTAATATGTATTCAATCATATCCTTTTTCATTCCATACCACCAAAAATGAGAGCACAAAGTATGATACATTTTCGTTATTCCCAGATGTATAGCATATGGAGTCGTATGAGCTACTTCTAGAATTTCTTTTCATAAATTATCAACATCTAGAACACTAACTCTTTGTCCAATCATCAAAGCGCCATTTTCTATTGTAAAACCTGTGATCTTTCCTTGGTTAACATTTTCAATAATCTCCTTTAACTGCGGATCTTGAACTTAAGCTTCCTTAATTCTATCATGTAGCACCAGTCTCACCTTGAAGTTAGCTAATAATGCACCATTTTTGCCCAATTGTAAGTCAACATTCATTAACCGCAATTGTACCAAATATAGAATATTAGAAACTTGAACATTAGCCATCACACTGCTAGATTTTCTGCTTAAAGCATCGGTCACAACATTCGCTTTCCCCGGGTGATATTTTATCATAAAATCATAGTCTTTCAACAATTCCAACCATCTTCTCAGTCTCATATTCAATTCTTTTTTACTCAATAAATATTTCAAACTCTCATGATTAGTGAAGATCTAAAAAGTTTCTCCGTACAAATAATGCCTCCAAATCTTTAAAGCAAACACGACAGCAACAAGTTCTAAATCGTGCACACGATAAGATAATTCATATGGTTTCAATTATCTCAACACATATGCAATTACGTTACTATGTTGCATTAAAACACAACCCATACCTTTGTAAGAAGCGTCACTATAAACAACAAATCCTCCAGTGCCAGTTGGAGTCATTAAAATTGGAGCTAAAGTCAATCGCCTTTTAAATTCGTCAAAACTCCTGTGAAAGCCATCTGTCCACTGAAATTTTACATTCTTTTATAGTAGATTTGTCATCAGAGTAGCAATTAGAGAAAATCCATCAATAAATCATCTATAGTATCCAGCTAACCCCAGAAAACTCCTTACTTCTGCTACATTTTTTGTGCTTCCTATTTAACAACTTCTTCTATCTTCTTAGGATCTACTTGTATTCCTTGACTAGAAACCACATGTCCAAGAATAAAACATGATCCAACCAGAATTTGCATTCGCTAAACTTTACATACAGTTGTTTTTCTCTCAATATCTGAAGAAAAATTCTCAAATGTTGCTCATGTTATTCATTTCTTTTTGAATAAACAAGTATGTCATCAATGAAAACAATAACAAACTTGTCAAGGTAATTTTGAAACACCTCGTTCATTAAAGCCATGAAAGCTCTAGGTGCATTAGTCAACCCAAATGGCATCACTAGAAATTTATAATGCCCGTATCGAGTTCTAAAAGCAGTTTTTAGAATGTCCTGCTCTAAAATTTTGAGTTGATGATACCCTGACCTCATATCAATTTTAGAAAATACTTGTGCTCCTTGCAATTGATCTAACAAATCATCAATACGAGGTAAAGGATATTTATTTTTCTCTGTGAATCGATTCAACTGTTTGTAGTCAATGCAAAGTCGCATAATACTATCCTTTTTCTTGATAAACAAGACTGGAGCACGCCATGGAGATACGCTAGGTCTGATGAATCCCTTGTCAAGTAATTCTTGCAAATGATTGTTCAATTCTTTTAACTCCACTGGAGCTATTCTATATGGTGAAACAAAAAATTGGCGCAGTTCCTGGGGTTATATCAATAGTAAATTCCGCTTCTCAATCAGGTGGCAATCCTAATAAGTCTGCAGGAAATACATCTGGGAATTCTTTGACAACTAGGATATCTTTAAGTGATACAGCTAATGTTTTAGCGTCAATAACATGTGCTAATTACGCCTCGCATCCATTCTTGATTAGATAAAATGCACTAATTGTAGAAATCAAATAATTAGGCACCATCTTACTTTCACCATGAAACACAAATTTTGGCTGACCTAGTGACTCCAAAATAACTTTTTTGGTAAAGCAATTAACAACTACACAATGTTTCGTCAACCAATCCATGCCTAAAATCACATCAAATTCTCCAATATTCAGCATAATCAAACATGCACTTAATCTTGCTTTACCTGTTTCAATTGAGCAATTACGGTACACGTGATTAACAGCCACCAATTCACCTAAAGGAGTTCCCACATTGAGTACAAATCCTAAAGGTTCACTACTCATATGCAATTGTGTTGCCAAGATTGATGATATGAATGAATGTATGGATCTAGTATCAATTAATGCATAAGCATCAATGTTGTAAATAGAAATCATACCAGTAACAACTTCTAGTGCATCAATAGCTTCTTATTGAGTCATAGCAAACACCCGAGCCAGCGTTGGATGCCTCGAACTCTGAGCCTCAGATCTGCCAGCATTACTTGTAGTTTCTCCTCTACCCCTACCTCGTCCTGCTACAACCCCAGCTCCACTAACTCTTGTATTCTAAACTATAGCCTTTGAATAAGTTCTTTAGGATGCTCTACTCTATTTCGGACAGTCACGTATTAGATGCTCAAAAGCACCGTATAAGTAACATGCTCCAGTCAATTTCCTACACTCTCCCTCATAAAATCTCCAACATTGTGCACACTATGGTTTCTGTCCTCAGCTTCGACCTTGACTTTATCTTGAATACATTTGAGTATTCGTCTAAGCTCCTCTATTTCCAGAATATCCTCCTCAATTTGTAAATTGTCACGGCGACAAATTGGTTTGGCATTTGACAGACTTTTTACTTGGCTCACCACCAAAATTACTATAACCTCATCTAGCCTTATAATCTGCCTTTTCTTTCTCTAACCTTTCAGCCCTAACAGCATCATTTCTCAGTTTTAAATAGGTCTCAATTTCCGGTGATGTTATTTTATTTCGGATTTCATATCGAAGCCCTTCTTCAAACTTCCTGCATCTATTCTTTTTAGTATCCACTAGAGTTTGTACATAATTAGATAGCTGGTTGAATTTCATCATACTCTACCATTGTCATCTTCCCTTGTCTCAAATTCAATAATTGTCTTCTTTTGTCATCAATATACACCTCTGGCATGTAATTATCTTTGAATTCTCGAATGAAATCATCCCATGTCAAAACAGGAGGTTGTGTTGTACTTCCAGGAATAGTCTCCCACCAATCATATGCATCATCTTGAAGTAGGAACACAGCATAATCAAATTTTTATTTAGGAGTGTAATGCATCATATTAAAAACTCTTTCTAACTTTTTCAACCATCTTTGAGCTATTGTTGGATAAGTAGTTCCATAGAATTCTTATGCACCATGTTTCCTCAATTTATCGAACACTCCCTCGATGAGCAAATGGTATAGGTGCTTGTACCACAGGAATCTCTTGATGGTGCATGTTTGATGCACGAGAATGCACAAGTGATGCTGATGGAATTTGATGTGCATCTTGCGATCGTTGTCCTATTAGAGGTGTTACGGTTGGTTCCTCTCTCCTTGGGTTAACATTTTGGTTTTCATCAGCCCTATACGAAGGTGATAAAATATTATTTCTAATTTATTATGTATATCAAATTCATGTTAAGTATGCATTTTATTTCCCTATGGTCATATCCCTGCTCTGATACCAACTGTAATACCCTTATCATTTTTCCTATAACTATAGTAAAACACAGTAGTAATTTTTTTAAAATCCGCAATTACTCATATAATAACAAACCATCATTCATTTTACATAAATTCTAATACCATTTTTGTTTTTATTACATAACACAAATATATTTAAACAACGAAGCCTAAACCCGATATCTAATTATTCTGTATTACTTATTCTTGTGAGGAGAGAGTTTGAGATAGAACGCAGCCAGCCAACCTTTCGTCCATGATGTCTATAGGTAGAGAGCTTCTAGTACGGAAAGATATTTACTACTTTGTTACACTAGAAAAATATAGCGATTTATATGAGTCGCCACTCAGTGAATATAAACAATCAATTAATTTATCAATCACATACAGTCACGCATTCAAAAATCCAGAGTACATTCATGCATATATGCAACTGAGTGATCCATTTATTTAATTTTGGTGACATCTATATCCAATCCATTGCCCCGGGAACATGTAACATATAACAGATAACTTTGCTGGTCAGCCTGTAAACATGTTGACCTTTCAATCCATGTAATCATATAATCCATGTGGTTGACCTTTCGGTCCATATAATAAGATAATCCATGTGGTTGACCATATAGGTCCAGATAAACATATATTCCATATGATTCATGTATTTGCAATATCTTGACAGGTATGTAACAACTTCTTTCTATTTTCCATTTATTCATGTACAAATGCATATGCTATATAAATATACATATAAATCACAATTTATCAAATAATCATGTATCCAAATAATTCAAGTACAGTTCATATATACATGTAGCCAACCAATTTCAAATTATCCATATAGTCACATAAATCACAAGTATTCAAATATCACATGTCAACACAATCACATACAAATTCATAGAGCTAATTTCCTTGGACGTGACTTGAATCTTCCTCTATAATACATTCACGATTTTGAGCTCCTGATTCTTCTCCTTCCAATTTTCCTTTCTTCTCTTCTTCCTAATTATTTCTGTAAATTCTTTTTTTCTAACTTTTCCACTGATTTACGGATATATAATGCAACCATAAACTCCACATTATCTCTACTTATCTAACTCTCAATCCTAATTGATCCAAAATGTGACATAAATCTAATTTTGATAAAATAATGATAATGGTAATAATAATATTTCACCTGTATGCTACGAAATTCAGTAACTCTATATAATCATCATAGAATCGTGTTCAAAATATTTATAGTATAACTATGACATAGTCCTTAAAAATTTTAGTTATTTAATTGAGTACTTAAATATTAAACTTCAAGTATTTTAGCATATTCAAATAATTATTTTATATCCATTTACGTGTACATCTAATATAATTTTATAGCATATAACTAGTACGCATAAATATAAATATAGTGTATGAAATGGGATGTTACAAAAATAAGAACTAAGAGATTCAAATTACGAACAGGAACGACGAATCAACGAGTGCGAAAGCTCTGATACAATCTCAACATTATAACAAAAACAAGATTAATATATATATATATATATATATATATATATATATAATGGAAAGAACTGTTGTATTGTATTGAACTATGAAAAAGAATTACAGAGAAGGGGAAAGGAGGAAAGGTTGTTATACACAACGGCTATTATAGTGGGAACTACTAAAATACCCCTAACTTACATAACGGCCATTAATTGTTTTTCTATTATACAAAATATTGATTTTATAAATCCTATAGTTTCTACATTATTCAATCGAATCTTACCAATTAACTATCTTCTAACTAATCAATGTTATTAACAGGCGCCCATGCGCTCGCTTAAGCGCCTAGGCGAGGCGACACCGGGGCGCCTCTCTGAGGTCTTGGTGCCGTAACTTCCCATAAGCGCCGCTTAAGCGAGCGCCTGACACCAATATTGAGGTGCCACGACTCGGCGCCTCATGTAAAATTAAAATTTAACATATTAAAATGCAGTGGAAATAGAAGAAATGACATTGAAGAGGCTTGAAGGTCTCCTTTAGTTGCAGGAAAAATACACAAGGTTGATGAGGTAGAGGAAGATGACTTTTCAATTTCCTTTTCTTTTATTAACATAATATTATTAAATGAATGCTTTATTGGAACCATACACCAACACTTATTATTTTCTTAATGACACCTACTTTATCATTTAATAGCTCATATTTCTTTCTTTTCTCTCCAGTTAAAAGAGTAAAAGGGCACCAACTTTAATTTGAATTTAAGACCAATACTTTATTACTCTCTTCATTTTTTAATAAGGGTCACTTTAAGCATTTTCTCATATACTAATATTATTTTAAATATGGTAATAAAAATATTACTATACCTTTAAAACTAGTATTTTATTTTTCTTTCATTTTTTACAATAAATGAATAAATACGGGTAAAAGAGAAAAAAAAATAGATATAAATGTATTGTAATCCGTAAAGTAACACTTATTTAAAAATAAAATTCTTGTATAAAAGTAATAATTATTAAAAAACGGAGGAAGTATTTATTACTGACACTACTTTATTATTAATAACTCACATTTTTTATTCTCTCTAATTTAAATAGTAAAGGGCATAACTTCAACTTGAATTTAATGATCCCCAAATGAATTACTTTTTACAATCAAAGTTTGACAAATTTTTTATCAAACATTTATACAACTAAATTGTAAATTATTCTTAAACATATTACTTTTTGTAACAAAATTTTTAAGCTTCTTTCAGAAATTATTTGATTTTATTGCTTTTATCAATTAGTTGTTACTCCCTCTGTCTACTTAATATCGATGTTTTAGGTGATTTTTCTTGTCTCCTCATATTATCATTTACTATTTTTAATGTGTTTTTTTCTAATTCTTCCAACCCTATCCTTATTTATTTTTACAACTTTTAAGATAGTCATATTCCAATCTCCAACGAAAAAATGAGGAGACTCTAAGAATTAATATTTAAACACTAGCAAGTTGCATAGATTTAATCTAAAAAATACTATAATGGAAATTATGAAGAAATCGACTCAAGCAGATGAAAGCAAAATTACCTGAATTATCAACTATTTCTTCTTTCAATTATAGTAATTCGTCTTCCAATAGATGGAAACCTTCTACTAATTCGTTCAATTCATCTTCTAAGTGAATACCTTCTTCTTCTTCTTCATCTTCTTCATATGGTTCTCTATTCGAATCTAAGAAAAAATTATTTGAGATAGATATTTCATCTGCTGAAGGATTATACTCAACTTGAGATCAAAATCCATATTGCATTATTGATCATTTGATGATTTTAGATTGCATGTATATATATTGATGAGTTAAAAAAATTTGAATTCAAAACTTGGGGCTGAAATTTTTTTTACAAAAACTTTAAGAAATCAATTTAAAATTTTGGCCATTGAAAATGTTGCCTTGCCGCCACACCCAGAAATTATACGTAGAAACATATGTTGCCGCCAATACAGTATGAAAACCTTTTTTGGTTTTTAATGATAGTATTAATTCCAAAATGTTTTTTGTTTTTTTTTAACTTATTAATGCAGCCTTGATAATGGAGAATATTGATGGAGGGGTAAGTTAATAAATCACACTATTCAATTAATTATTATTTTAAAAATGGTAAATCAGTTAAAATGATATTCCCTTCATCTGATTTTTACTGTCTTTTTAATTTTTTTTTTTTAATTGTCAACTTATATTTTTAATATATTTTTTTATCATTTTTTCTCTAATTTATCTTTGTATTAATGATAAGAGAGATTGTATATGAATGAAAATTATAGGTTGGTAATTAAAAAGAAAAAAAATATTTATATAAAGTATAAGGAATAAATTAATTATTTTAATAATAAAATAAATATTTTATTAATATTAATAATTTAGTTAAATAAATAATAAAAAATAAATAAAGGGAATAATATTTAGTAGACGTTAATTTTATAATTAATTACTTATTTAGGTGCGGGCTATCGTAACTTGGTCCACAAACAAAGTAAGTGAACTTTGTTTTATTAACCGTTGATTGAAAAACCGGGTGAATCTGAGCCATTGTTTCTTAAAAGCATGACTGACCTGGTACTCCTTGCACCGGGAAACTCTAGATAATTGTTCTTACTCATCATCTCCAAATTTGACTTCTACCTTTTATCATCTTCTGAATCGCGAGTCCCGTATCGATCAAAAATCCAAAATCGCTGCGGGTTTTGGGAATTTCGGGTGGACGAAGGAACTGAGTTGAACAAGAAGCTTTTCTTGCTGGACTTTTTTCCAGATGGTACGTTTGAAATATTCCCATATTTTTATTTTTCAGTTATTTGGAGAATTTGAGTATTTGAGTTTGGTTTGTTATACCGCTCACTTTATTCCTCGCTTTCTTTCCAATTTCAGTTGGGAAGGGATTCGTGACGATTTGAAGACTTGAGCTGCCTTTGCTTTGTATATGCCTTAATTTTATGATTGATTTTTCCGCTATGTTGCGTCTACACTGTCAGTTGTAAGTTTAAAATTTCAAGCCCTTATATATATTGCCATTAATATTTTATCCCCTATTGTTGCTGCAATTATTGGCTTGAATGACTATAAATCTCTTCAAATTTGGCTTAAACCAGTACCTGATGGAAGAATTAGTGTTTATACTTGTAAACCAAAGATATCTAGATGCAATTTTTGTATTAGGTATAGAGGTAGATTATATATGTGTTTAGTTTGTTCTTCAATCTCATGTTTAAGCCACACCTTTTTACATTCTGCGTGAGAATCGTCATGATCTTGTTGTTGTTGTTGACATCAAAAGATCCGAGCTTTATTGTCATTTTTGTAGTAATCAGGTCTATATTCCTGATTTTGATTTGGTTGTTGTATCCAAAACCATGATATATATGCCTAATATATATATATATATATATATATATATGAACTTATTCCAATTCCAAGATCTCGGATCGAATCGGTATACATAGAACAATAGAAAGAACTTCTTTCTTAATAGTGGAATTGTTAGTTCTGGCTCCTACCTAAATTCCACTAGTAAATCTAACTAAAGACTCAATTTCATTGATTCTTTGCTTAAGGATACCCCCGTAACCGAGGTCTATTGCATCGGTTTCAACGATTTTAAAAGCATCAGGGTGTGGTATAGCTAAACAAGGAAGAGTTTTAACTCTTAACTTAATTCTTTGAACTGCCAAAGTGTGACTTTTAGTCCACTCAGGAGGATTCTTTCTTAACCGTTCAAATAACGGTTTTGCATCTAAGGCATGATCTTTATAAAAGTCAGCCACGTAGTTTAGACTACCAAGAAAGCGTTGAAGCTGATTTTTATCTCTGATTTCATCAGGAAGTTTGCTACCAAATTCGATAGCTCTATTAATCGGAATATACGTACCATTTTCAATGGTATGACCAAAAAATTTAATATTAGTTTGGAAAAGTTTAACTTTTCTTGCAGAGACAACTAACCCATTTCTTTTAACTAGATCAATAAACAACTTTAAGTGTTTGAAATGTTATTCAATATCCTTTGAGAATATAAGAACATCATCAATATAGACGATATAAAAAGATGAATAACAGTTAAAAATGTCATTCATAATTTTCTGATATTCAGATGGGGCATTTTTAAGCCCAAAAGGCATGACATTCCATTCATAGTGACCAAAAGGGACGGTAAAAGCAGTTTTATACCTATCCTTTTCATCAATCTGAATTTGCCAAAAACCAGATTTCATGTCAAATTTAGAGAAGATTTTAGCTTCGTAAAGTCTGTTTAATATATCTCTTTTGTTTGGAAGAGGGTACCTAATCCATCTTAAAACCTTATTTAAAGATTTATAATTAATGACAAGTCTAGGAACACCTCGCTCAAGTTCAGCTGCGTTTTCAACGTAGAAGGCAGGACAACTCCAGGGGCTATAACTATTTCTAATAAGTCCCTTTTGTGAAAGGTCATTAATTTCTGTTTTACAAATTTCTAAATGTCTTGGAGACATGGCAATAGGCCTAGCTTTTGTAGGAATAAATCTTTCATTAAAATCTGGCTCATAAGGAAGCGAAATAATATGCTTCTTTCTTTCCCAAAAGGCAGAGGGAAGATCTGAGCAGATTTCAGAAGTGATTAATTGATACAAATCATCAATCCTCTTCTTTAAGATAGGATTTCCAAGTTTAGTTTTTAAGATTTTAAAATCAACTTCACTTTTAAGAGAAGCAACAAATTTTTCTTTATGTAATAAATTTTGTTTTAAAACATTCAAAGTTTTACTTTTGGGTTGAGAAATGAATTCAAACATAATTTCTTTTCCAACGATTTCAGTTGAAATTCCCCTTTTTGAAATCTTTAAAGGAAATAAACTATGTAAAAATGGATTCACCATTCTTTGGCTTTAGATTATAATGAACTAAAGCAAAATGATTCATTAAACTGTCTGAGCTTCTTTTTATAGTGATGTCACGGATAGCTGTTTGCAACTCCACTTCAGGGTCAATTGGAAACAACCTCTCTGTAATTACAGGGGTAAGGTTGCGTACACCCGACCCCCCCTTACCCCGTTTGTGCGGGAGCCATTGGGGTAATGTTGTTGTTGTTGTATAAATGGTAATTCAAGACAAAGACCTTTATTGCAAATGGCTGCATTGTTAAGTTTGAAATTAACAGAAAGTTTCTCACCATTTGCTGTGTGTAATTGCTCAAGGGTTTTAGAAAAATACTTTGAAGGAATTAAACCCTCATTAATGCAATTTAAATCAGCGCCAGAATCAACTAAAGCAATGGTTGTAACAAAAAAATCTTTGTTAATAACCAAAGTAATTTTTATGTGCCATTTATAAGTAGTGACTCTGTTGATAAGGTCAATGAATTTAAGATTTTCAATCTTACTTATTTCTTTGATACTTTTAGTATCTTTATCAGAAATTTCAACTACTGGTTCTGAAACTTCTTCTAATTCACTGTCAGAATTAGAATTTTCTATTTCTAAAAAAGTAACTCTTTCTTGAAGATTTTTAATCTCCTTCTTCATTTCATTGATTTCTGACTTTAAGTCATTAACCGTAGGTTCTCTTTTAGAGTCCTTAAATCTATCAATTATATCTTTAAGATTATAAGTGATATTTTTCTCATCTAATTTCTTTTCTAAATTAGTTGTCTTAGTACTTGAAGTACTAGCTTCAGAGCTATTCTTGACTATCTCTAGGTATTGCTCTAAGTGTTTTCTTCTTTCAGAAGGATCTTGGATTTGCTCTATCAGAGTTAGAATCATGTCTTCACTTTTAGTTAAGACCATGAGTCCATTTAATGAACAGAGTGACTTGTAATAGTCACATCGACCATCGCAACTGTTATCTAGATTCTCATTATCTGAGTTTGACGCAGATGTGTAGTCGTTATCTTCGAAGATATAATCTTCTTTTTCAGAATCTGTTTCAATTAACAAGACTTTTAAAACGAATCTTTAAGATTGTTATCTAAAGACAGAGATTTAATCTGTTGTTTAACTTTACATTTGTTTGAGTAGTGTCCTACTTTTCCACATTTGTAACAAATGATATTTGGAAGAATTTCATTCTTTCGAGGTTTCTTAGAGGAAGAAGCATTTTTAAAATGTCTTTTTTTATTAAATTTTGGTCTTAATGTTTTAAAAGACCTTTGATCCTTTTGCTCATTTAAAAATCTTTTTCCTTTGTGTACGGATTTTTTAGACCTTTTCTTAATAGGATTAAACCCTAATTGTTCGCAAAAAGATCCTAAAATTCTCTTTCTAGAGAATCTTTCGCTTTGAGCTTGTCTATGAATTTTCAATTCATTGCAGAGAAGTAAACCTTCAGCAACAATTTCTGCTGAGATTTCACCATAGGTGAGAGAAGCATAAGGAATGGTACCATTGTACTTTTTCTTTATCCCGTCTCTTACTCTATCTGCAAATAATCTGGGAAGTCCGGAGATAAATTTTTCTTTCCAGAAATCCTGAGTACAATCGTCTCGAGTGTAAACAGCACTCATGAACACATCTTTGTACCATTTAAATTCAGATAAATCTCTACAGCGCAAGTTCATTAACTGCTCAGTAGTCTGTTCAAAAAACGAAGATGTTGACCCTAAAAAGTGTAGGATCAGGGTATAGATTAAAACATTGACAGCATCAGGGGCTTGCCTGTTTCCTTCAGTTTTAACTGCGTTAAGAATAGTATTCTTAGATTCATTAGACACATAAAAATCCCACCAATCTTTAAGTTGGCCAGTAAAGCCAGCAATTATTGCTTCAGCAATACTTCTATCATTATTGTTATGTATCCTAGAGGCAGAGGCATACATCAAGATGTACTGAATAACATTTTTTATCTGATATTCAGATAATCCATTAATATTCCATTCTTCTATGGCTCTTCCATCAATAGATACCATAGATGGCCTGAACTCTTCATACTGTAAATTAACAGGTGAAGGTCTAGGATAGTAAGGTTTATCAGAAGAACCCTTAGAGTGGTAAATTTTATTTACCTGATTGCTATTATCAATTTTTAAATTTTGAAATAAAGTTTGAAGCTTATCAACTTCAGTATCTTTAAAACTTTCAGTTTCAGAAGAATTGTCAGAAAAAGTAGAACTTTCAGTTTCTTCTATTTTCTTAGTTAGAGGGGCAATTTCTTTAGGTTCTATTTGAATTCCTTTTTGTTTTTTCTCAACAGGAATTAAAACAAGACGTTTAGTGATTTCATCAACTAATTCGTTTTGAGATTTATCAAATTTAAAATCTAATTTTTCATTAGAAGTTGGTTGTTTCTCTTAAGAATTGATTGTAAAAGTGCAAAAGATGTACTGACTAAAGATGTTAAAAACATCGCTTCTAAACAAATTTTTGCTAGATGGCAAGCTATCTTGTCTGTATTTGATTTTGATATTGAGTTTATTAATGGAGTTGAAAACTCCTTACCAGATTTTTTAACCAGAGAATTTCTTGCAGGAAATGACTTCAAAGAAAAATAACTTCTACCTAAAAAGGTTTGAAGGACAATCCTCTTCGCAAGGCTCTCAACAAGGCCAGAGGAATCCTCAAAGGATCACTAGGACTCCTCAAAGGAGCACTCCTACTCCTCAAAGGAGCATTCTTAGGAGAACACAACAAATAGACAATCTCTCTACTGAAAGTAGAAATGATACGACTTTCATAAAGTGGTTTAACCACGTTATCAGACAATCTTTCAGTTGCCTTTACTTCTTCTCCTAATTTAATTGGGACCGAAGAAGTTGAAGATCGTGATGGCAAATAAGTAGGAGTTTTTATACTTCTACTAAAAGATCTTCTACTAGATAAGGATCTTTGTTTGTCAAACTTTAAGATGACACTACCATCAATTTTCCATCATCAAATATATATATATATATATATATATATATATATATATATTTGATGATGGCATGAGTAGAACTAGCAAGAGGAGGAAACTGAATTCCTTTATGGATATGGGTTCGAAAATTTCAAAATAAGTTGTATTGATGAGTGGGATTGAGAGGGATTGAACAATTTCATGAATTCTATGTTGCAAGCATTGCTTCACATACCCTTGCAGGAATCACATCTTGAGTGATTGTCATGATTGTGAAATTTGTCGAGAAAATCATTAGATCAGTTATGTTTGGCTTGCAATATTGATTATATATTTCTCAGCTGTGTGTTTGAGGATCAGACCTCTTATAGCCCTGCTCATTTTCCTTACGAGTCTGGTATTGATTCAAATCATTTAGTTTTAGTGTTAATAATTATGATTTTGAAAATATTCATGTAAAAAGTTTTATTTCTATTTTATGCCAGATTGGATTTGTCAACTGTATTATGGATTATATAATTTGGAAAGTAAGTGGAAAAGCAATATTTAGGGATTTTCGATCGAAATTTTCAATCTTTTTGTGCCACTGTATTTGAAGATTTAAATACTTAGTGCTTGATGTTGTTAATGAACGTGCAATCATCCAAACACAAAAAGATTGCCATGGTTTCCTATCATTTTTTTTTGTCTTTTTGTGCCAATTTGATTGGAACTTTGATTATTTAGTGTTGGATTAGTGATTTTGATGATGAATATATTCATGTATTATAAATAAGATAGTTTCTGCAATCAAGTGAAATAAGATTGCTACTTTTAGGGATTTCAAATCTAATTTATTTTTGTGCAAATGTGACAAGAAGTTTGATTGTTTAGTGCACGGCTCAAACAAAAACATTGTCAAACTGATAATGTTTTATGCAGTTTGAATGGACTTAATCACGAATCTTGAATTTTTCATTATTGGTATTGTCACATTCAGGCTTTTGGACTCTTTCGGCCAAGTCAACATAATGGATGCCATTACCTGGGGGACTTGCTTCAGGAACTATCAGTAAAACTCAGAGATGAGAAAGGATTATGAACAAGCTAATTGATGCTTAATTAATTTCTATTACTAATAATGAGCTGGAATGCTCTTTATACAACAAGCGAGCAACTAGTTAGTTGCTTTCCGACCAAAGGTTTGTTACATCAGTTAGGATCAACTGCCTTGACTTGTTGACCCAAGGCTATTGGTTGTGAGCTATGATCAGTTGTAGTGAAGTCCATGTAGTCCATTGAATCAAGCTGTAATCTGCTTTTGTTCTTGACAATTCTTGAACTATACTTCTCAATTGAACTATACCTTTATGTCAACTATCATCCCAAAGAAATAAAAAAGTACTTTGTGAATTGTTATTATCGTATTATTATAATGACTCGACAATAATAAAATTGTTATTTGTTTCCTCTCATGCTAGGGTATATCTTGATCTGTGATTAAGGATATTAAGGGAACTAAAGCTAAGCAAGCTCAAGAGGTGGAAACGAAAGATACAAGAGCGAGTATTGAAGAACTTCCTATGATCTCTTCAATGCGTGTGATGTAAAGATAACAACAACACTACTGCAAATGTGGATGTGATTGATTTACTTTTACGAAGTTGGTAAAAACTTGCACATATTTCACATGAAAAAAAACTAATTAGGTTTGGTAACGTTAATTCTATACAAGAAGTTTTCAACTTTACAATAAAAAAGAATAACTGCGAAATATATTTATTAAAATAGTAAACATACAGGTTTACTTAAATTTTTTGAATTTTACAGAATTTGTTGAATCATACGCACAAATCTTGCATGAAAAGACTACTTAATTATCATAAAATAAATAATTTACAATAAAAACTTCAACTTTGTAAAAAAAAAGAAAAAAAACAACCACAAAATATTATTCAAGAACTGAAAAGCTAAGTTTCACAAAAATCTTCAAATTTATTGAAATTTAGACAAGTTCAAATGATGCTTATTTTTTGCAAGCTAACACTTTACGAAAGTGTTCAACTTTGTAAAAAATGAATAGGAATTGCAAAAGTATGATATTCACATGATAAAAAGTAAGGTTCACAAAAGTTCAGCAAAGCAACAAGAAGATCAAGATTCTCAAGGTTCGAAAGTTGGCAGTGATGAAGATGCTGTAGGAGCATATAAAAATTTGACATTATTACATGGGAATCAAGATTTCGTTGATGGACAACGTGTGGATGGAGCTCTATCTAAAAGTTCTCATACTAAATTTTAGTAAATCTAACAATTTACTAAAATATTTTCAACTTTGCGAGAAAATGAATAAAAACGTGATTCAAATGATAAAAAAGTAAATTTTACGTAAAACTTTGGAATTAAAAAAAATTGAAATTAGATATATTTTATGTGAAAAGTTACTATTTTTTTTAAAGTTTACTAAAAATATATTATCCAAATGATACCAAAACTAAGATTTATGTAAAATTTTAGAATTTTACGAAATTGATTGAAAACTAGACATGTTTTACGTAAAAGAGTACTTAAAGTTTATATATATAACACTTTACAAAAAAAATTATACAACTTTGCGAAAAATGAATCCCCATTGCGGAAATATATTATTCAAATGATACAAAAACTAAGGTTTACATAAAATTTTAGAATTTTATGAAACTGATGTAAAACTAGGCATATTTTACGTGAAAAATTACTTAAATTTTGTAAATCACTTTATAAAAAAATTGTTCAACTTTGCAAAAAATGAACGACTACTGCCAAAAATGTTTTATGCAAATGATACAAAAATTAAAGTTTACGTAAAATTTTAGAATTTTATGAAATTGAGGGAAAACTAGACATTATGTGAAAGATTATTTAAATTTTATTAATGTAGCCATTTGAACCTGTTCTCGAAAGACAAGTTTTGAAGATAACAAGAAATCCGGATTCAGAAGAGAGATTTCATGGAAGATAGTTTTTTAAAAGACAATGTCTATTCAAAGCAATTCATCACAAGGAAGATATTAAAAATTGATTCCAAAGATAGAAGAATATGAAGACTTGCTTCGGAAGGGAAGCATTTAAGTCGCTTAGAAGATAGAAAGCGGAGATCCTCAAGCAACTCATATGATGAAGATAACTAGCTAAAAGTAGTCTAACTTTTTGTAATCAAAAAATATAGGATATCCAACATACATAAAAAGGATAAGACATATTCAAAAAGTGATTTGATAAGAACGTCGAAAATGATCACTTTCAGCCAACTGCCATGTGACACGTGCCGACTTGAAAGTTTGAAAGTGTGCAAGGAAGGATTGGAAGCTTACTTGAATTTTATAAATGTAACACTTTACAAAAAAAATATTCAACTTTGCGAAAAATGAATGACAAATGCTAAAATATATTATTAATGATACAAAAACTAAGGTTTACGTAAAAATTAATTTTAGAATTTTATGAAATTGATGGAAAATTAAACATATTTTACGTGTAAGACTAATAAATAAACCTATGTTGAATTACGTAAAATGTCAAAACTTTATGAAATTAATTGAAACATAAACCTAATTTACATGTAAGACCAGTAACTTTTTCGTAAAATTAACAATTCACAAAAAAAAATTCTTCAACTTTGCAAAAGGAGAATTATGATTGCAAAAAAGTTGTTTGCAAGTAAAAAAAATAAGTTTCACTCAAATCATCAAATTTTACGAAAATTATTTAAACTTAGACATATATTATATAAAAGAATAATTAATTTTTATAAGGTTAACACTTTAAAAAAATTCTTGTACTTTACGAAAAATGAAAGACAACTGCAAAAAAAATATATTTAAATGATAAAATAATGAGGTTACAGTAAAATATTATGACTTCACAAATTTAATTAAAACATAGACATATTTTACGTGCATGACCAGTAATTTTTCGTAAAGTTAAAACACTTCACAAAAAAATCTTTAACTTTCTAAAAAGTTTAATGTTTACGTAAAGATTTATATTCAAATAAAAGAAAAACTAAGTTTCACGTAAACTTATCAAATTTTACAAAAATTATTTGAACTTAGACACATATTATGTAAAAGAATATTTAATTTTTGTAAAGTTAGCAATATTATAAAAAATTATTTAAGCTTAGACATATAATTATAAAAGAATATTTAAATTTTTATGAAGTGTGAACTTCACAAAAATAAGTGGCCTTCTACGTAAAATTCTAAAAATTTACTCCATCCATTTATATTATTTGAATCACACTTTTTATTCATTTTTGGGTAAAGTGTTCAATTTGTGAAATATGAATGAACATTTATTCTATTAAATTTTGTGAAATCCAAAATTGTGATACTTTTATCATTTAAATAATATAATTTTTGCAGTTGCCACTTACTTTACTGCAAAGTTGAAGATATTTTTGCTTAAAATGTTAACTTTATGAACTTAATTAGCTCTTTATGTAAAATATTTAGAAGTTTCAACTATTCAAAATTAAATATATTTAACATAAATTTTTCTAAAGTTAACACTTCATAATAATGTCTTAAATTTTACAATAAAAACCATTTAATCAGATCGTAAATAAATAAGTTTAAAATAAAATACTGAAATTATATAAAATTTATTGAAACTTGAAAATATTTTATAAAAAAGGTTACTTTATTATTGTAAAATTAACACTTAATATAAAAGAATACAACTTTGCTAAATAAATATATAAAAAAACTACATAAAAATATTTATTTTCTTTTAAATTTAAAATAATTATAATTCATTAATAAATTTAAGATAAAAAATTTTTTGTATACTTTATAAATTTACAGATTTAATTAAAATTTTATTTAATTATTTATTTATAGTAATTTATAAAAATAACCATTTTTCGTAAATCTATAATATGCTCACAAAAACTTGGAAAAGTTTAATATTATTTGTTTTCAAAAGTTTCAAAATATTTTTGTAAATGTATATAATTAGAGTATTCTTATTACACCCTTTCACCTGCTATTACAGGTAAATTTTATTTTACTTTTCTTTTTATTATTTTTAAGTTGCCACATGCCTTAATCATATTGGATATTAAAACCAAGTACACTTACTTTGTTTTCCAACAAAGTTAGCATAGAATTTGTCACTTATTTATATTATATAATGTATTTTATATTAAATAAAAAATTAATATATGGCACGATTTTTTTTATCACTCATTTATTTAGGTAATTTTACTTATTTATATATAAGAATTATAATAAAAAAAATTAAACTATAATATAATAATTTAAAACATTATTTTTAGATTTTTATTAAGTGGCTCCTCGCTTCCTTCATGTTGGTGCCTCGTGCTATTTGAGACTATAACCCTTAACGGCGCCTAGCGCTTTTAATAATACTATAACTATTAATTAAAAATTAGCTTACTACTAATTAATTACTAACTTAATTATTGTGGCAAAGGCGTACCATAATGGTTGAGCCTGAAACTGTGATCTTAAGAGATTACAGGTTTAAGTCCATATTTGTATGAGGTGAAGTTTTTCTTTATTATTATTATACGCGAGATATTTTATTTAAATAAAAACTTAATTATTAATTTGAAATAGCCAGACACTTAATTTTACGCTATTTTTGTTCAATTGGTGCATTTCCTCATTGCTGTTGTTTCCCATTTCAATTTCAATTTCAATTTCAATTTCAATTCCAGGTTATCTCCCTTTTCATTGATGTAAACTCCGCCTGTGATGTCTAAAGATTCATAATTTTCTATTGCAGGGAGTCTTTGACAGAATATTCTGCTTGAAACGCAGGCTGACTTTTGATTCCTCAATTTATTAGACTTTAGTTTGATTGAAGTTCAAATAATGAAATAAGTTACCCTCCCTATTTCCAGGCCGCCCGCTACAATGATAAATCATCAGGACCTGCTATATCATTTGAATCGCTTCTGCATTTTTGACTTTAGATTATCGATAAAAACTGCAGAATTGCCAGTTCAGTTTAGTAGCCGTAGCAGTTGTTTCTCATTCTTATAGTTATAATCCTGTGATTAACAGGAAAACATATGAAACTGAAGGAGCTGGAGATTGCTAATACAATATTGAACAGCACATGATGTCATACTCCTCTAATATCTTGTTTCTTCAGACAGAAGAAAATCTAATTGATCAACGAAAATAAAATTAGAAGAAGACTTCTTATGGTTGAACTTCACATATTTTAGACATTTCAGGATAAAAAACTATAGACTATTCTAGTTCTACTGCCCGGTCCTCAGCGGGTAGCTAAGGTCCAGAAATTCATTAGAAAAGAGGGAGTCATAGCAAACCAACTAACAAAAGCCATGGCTGTAGCAGCTTCAAACTTAGTACAATGGTTCACGTTACATTTGTATAGATCATTGCCCACAAGTACTGTTATCCCAGCAGATGCACAGGCTGCCGCAAATGTCAGGGTCGATGTAATCTGCACAACATCCAAAAGTGAAACACTATTAGATAGTGTATTTTTGTGCAAATAAATTACACTGAAACGAACCCAGTATTTCTTTGCTCAACTTCTAAAATGAATTTCCCTTAAACAATCATACCAAATCAGAAAAAAGCTTGTCATGAACCTAAAAAAAATGAGGTCATTCCTATTCTCGTCTGTGTTCGCGTTTTATTCACTAATTCAGATATAGCCATAATCATAACAAGTTCAAAATGAAATGTCTATGCATTAAACATTTACAATTTTTCTCAGAATAATTTGATAATAAAGCAATTATAAGAAACAAACATCATGAAGATAAAAATTACCCCATCACCAATGGTAAAAAGACGGAGAATAATGCGTTTTCGAAGACTTCTTCTCACCATGAGAGCATACACATCGATAATAGCCAAGGATAAGCTCCAAAGTATTTGGAGGCTAACAGCTATTACAAGGTAACTGATCCAAAAAAACAAACAAACTAACATTAATTCATCAATCAAGGTTTTCAACTTCCATTTCAATAGAGCATCAAATTGCCAACTTGTTCAAACATTATAATTCATTAACCAAGAATGTTTACGAACTATCCAAATAATCTATAAATACATTTTTGGCAGTGGTCATTCATTTTAAACCAATCAGGTACCTAAAAATACAGAGAGGAATCACAATTGCCTGCTTCAACAAAGCATCAAATTTCAACTAATTCAAACATTATAGCTCAAAAGCAAGGACTAATTGCGAGAATCTAACCCAATTAAGAACCATGAATCTAACGTACCAAAAAGCAGTGACAGAGCGGAATTCACTGGTTGAGGACATAACACAAACAGATGCAAGACCAAATAACAACTGCGCAAGTCGGAGAGAAAGTCCGCCGTGAGTTCCGGGCATTCCTTCCACTTCTTTCATTCTCATCCTTGGTCCGTTCTGAGGCCCATCTATCAACGACGGCGCCTCCACTGGATGCACCGTTGGCCGGTTACCATTCATTCCTAACTAAATTTTTTTTCAAAGAAAACAGTTTTTTATGATGATCATTAATGGGTTTTCTCAAAGATGCAATCTTTTGATGAAATAGTGAGAAAAGATGCAATTTTGATTACTGGGGTTTTCCTCGAAAATGAATTCTGATTAGTTACTGGAAAAGGAATTTGAGTGTGGAGTCTGAACTGTAGACTGACTTTGTCTAATCTCCTGTCAGTCGTTGCCACCGCTCTTAGAAATAAAAAGTCAGTCAACACCATCGGATGGACCCACTTCCCATCTCCACCGTTCATTCCCCAGATTCATATTCTGCCCAAAATG
This sequence comes from Euphorbia pulcherrima, assembly GCA_947683365.1. Classification (NCBI taxonomy): domain Eukaryota; kingdom Viridiplantae; phylum Streptophyta; class Magnoliopsida; order Malpighiales; family Euphorbiaceae; genus Euphorbia; species Euphorbia pulcherrima. Next base: position 31,773,764 of record CANTUS010000001.1, read on the forward strand.
CTGTCGTTTTAGCGCGCGCCACGTGTTCAGGGCGGGGACTCTAACTTGTTTATTTGTCGATTACTTAATACTTGGGGATTTCACAAATTAGGGCTTCGGGGATTACTTTGTAATTCAAACGATGTTGGAGGTGGTATTGAACGATCGATTGGGGAAGAAGGTTAGGGTGAAGTGCAACGATGATGATACCATCGGCGATCTGAAAAAGCTGGTGGCGGCGCAGACCGGGACCAGGGCTGAGAAGATAAGAATTCAAAAGTGGTATACGATTTACAAGGATCATATAACTCTGAGAGATTACGAAATTCATGACGGGATGGGGCTTGAGCTTTACTACAATTGAAAGGTTGCTGCTTCTTCTCTTCTAGTTTATTACTGGTCCTCTATGATTTCTGTTTGATTATATGTGTAATTAGTTCCATATCGAGTTTGTGATTTGGTTGTGGTTGGTTGGCCTATGTGAATTGTTATCTAATTTCTCTAGTTGATTGTTTAATTTGGTGGTTTGACAGATTTGTTGTGGTGTATTCTTTCAGCTTTCGTTATCTTTAACATGATAAAATTTCCGTGGAATTGTAGTTGGAAAATATATGCTAGAAGCACTGTTGGAGATGTGGAGATATCCCACATGGAAAATAAGCAAGTGAAAAGAGTAGAATATAAGTGAGGTTGATTGGGCCTTAACAAGAGTCACTTGGATTTGTGTTAGATGGGCGCAACCTCACTTGTATGCTCACTCAACCTATCGAGCCCAACACTCTTGAGGCCCATGGGTTCTCTGCAAACACTACTGTTTGATTATTGTCTGAGATGCTGCGACGAAAATTTCCACTTACAAACTTTTAGTAGAACAACATATTTTGACATTTGGACAAAATTTTTTGACTCTTAATACTAATTAATTAGAAACTGTTTATTATTGTTTTCCATAACTTTTCGGGAAAGCAGCTTGAAAAAGCTTGAAAATAGAGCTTTTCGAGAGAAAGTAGTCTGGGAAAGCAATCACAAACTGGCCCTTAGTGTTCGAGTTAATGAAGATTTACTTTGTTTTTATTCTTGACATGTGATCCATGTTATCATAAATGTGCTTATGTGAAGAATCACATGGTATGTTTAGCAGTTGGATAGCTTAATTTGGTCTTAAATGCTTTGTAGTTGGGAAAATTTACACATGAACTGAACATCTACTCTATTTTAGAACTTGTTCATAAATTTAAGACGGTCTGTGCGATTTAGTTTTGACCTTGTTAACAACATCAATGCTAGACATGTAAAAGCCACCTGATTCAGTTTTGAACAAGCGGTACAGAATTACCAATTATAAAAATTGTGTAGTTTCTGATTATGATTGTGTTATTGATTTCAAGGAACTGAAAGTGCTTTAAATTTGCAGATGTTTATAATGGCATGGGATAAGATGATTTGGGGATGCCGTTATGTTTCTATAAAGTGTGGTTAGTGAAGATGAAATGTCAGCACATGATACTTAAGATACTGTTTAAGTTAATTAATGGTATGTATGATTACTTGATTAATTACATTGTTCATGCATTGATGAGTTGTGATATATTATATATTGTGCTTCAGCTATGAATGATAAATGAGATTTCCTATACTTTAGTACTTTTTTAAACTACACATTGTTCGCGATATTGAAGCACGGAGCGTTCAATGCTATCGGAATTAGTTTTTAATGCTATTTTGATGTGTTTATGTTATTTGATGTCATATATTTTTTTAGAACTCATGAATAGAGGAAAACAAAGGCTTTATGCTAGACAGTGTCGTTAAAGGCGCGCCCGAGCCGTAGGGCACGAGGTCCTGCGCCTCACCATACCTCAAGCAAGGTAGCGTACCTTGAGCACGCGCCTTTTGGTGTGCGCCTCAAGGACACTTTTTTTCAGGGTACTATTTTACTTTAAAATGTGTTGTTTATGACTTTCAGTAATAATTCAAGGTTAGATATTCCTAATTCAGTTCCTATCATGGCTTAGATTAATTCAAAACTCAATATGTGAAGTTTACATATACATGTACACATTCAACAATTCTCTTAGTTCTTTTTCTATTGCATTTACTATTCAAGAAAATATTTTTTGAAAATATTTTGCGTCTATCGTACAGGCACCTCGGCTACGCCTTGTGCCTTGACAACTATGTTGCTAGAATTATTTTCCTTTCAAGTTTTTTATGGAGAGATTTATATGTTATAAGATTAGGAAGTTAACCATCTAAGGTTATTTTTTTATTTTTAGTTATAAGATTAGGAAGTGATAACTTATTTATAGTCATGTCTTTCTTTCATTATGGAAGAAAAAGGAATTAGATGGAGGATTTGGAGATATGGAAATCGACACAAACTCAATATGGAAAGTAATGGGAGAACGTGTAAGGAAAGTAGCAGGTGAAGTGTTAGGGATTTCTAAGGGACAAGGACCTCGCCCTCAGGATGCATGGTGGTGGAATGAGGAGGTTTAAAAATGTTATAAAGGAGAAGAGGTATTGGTAAGATGTTACCAAAAGCAACTAATGGTGAGGCTTTTGAGAAATACAAGAGGTCTAAGAAAGAAGCTAAGAAGGCTGTTAGTCAAACACGAGGTAAATACTTTAAAGGCTTGTACCAAAAGCTAGGAATACATGAAGGAGAGAGAGACATATACAAGCTAGCCCGATTGAGGGATTAGAAGACAAAGGATTTGAATGGAGTCAAATGCATTAAAGATGAAACACAAAGAGTCTTGTTAGGAGATAGAGAGATCAAAGAGAGATGGAGAAACTACTTTGATCGGTTATTCAATGATGGAAAGGAGGATGACATTGTAGGATTGGAGGTAAGCGGAGTTGAGAAAAACCTAAATTACACAACAAGAATTATGCATAATGTAGTGAAGGAAGCTCTGAAAAGGATGAAGGCGGGGAAAGCATGTGGGTCAGATAACATACCGATTGAGGCATGGAAATGCCTTAGAGATGAGGGAATAGTTTGGTTAGCCAAACTATTTAACTCTATATATAGGGAGAGGAAAATGTCGGACGAGTGAAGAAGAAGCACCCTTATACCTATATTTAAGAATAAAGGAGATATACAAGACTGTTCTAATTATCGAGGTATTAAACTGATGAGTCATATAATGAAACTTTGGGAGAGAGATTGAACACCGTCTTAGGATGATCGCTAAGGTTTTCGCAAACAAATTTGATTTCATGCCTAGTAGGTCCACGACTGAAACTATTTTTCTTCTAAGAAATCTAATGGAAATGTATAGGAAGAAGAAGAAGGACATTCATATGGTTTTCATTGACTTAGAGAAAGCATATGGTAGAGTGCCGAGGAAAGTACTTTGGTGGACACCGGAGAAAAAAGGTATCCCTGTAAAGTACATAAACTTAATAAAGGACATGTATGAAGGGGCAGTAACAAGTGTTCAAACTGAACAAATAGTGACAGAGGAGTTTCCCATCGCGATTGGATTGCATCAAGGATCATCTTTAAGCCCATTTTTATTTACCTAGTTATGGATGAGTTGACCACCAAAATACAAGACGACATCCCATGGTGTATGTTGTTTGCGGATGACATCGTATTGGTTGGTGAATCAAGGGAATGGGTTAACAAGAAGCTGGAAGTGTGGAGAAATGCGTTAGAGAGTAAAGATTTTAAGTTAAGTAGAAGTAAGACGGAGTATTTGCACACCAAGTTCAGCTTACAGAAGGGAGACGAAGGAGAAGTTAAACTAGGAGATACAATCGTGCTAAAATGCAAACGATTTAGGTATTTGGGCTCTGTCTTTCACAGGGAGGGAATGATTGATGATGATGTAACTCATAGAATTAAAGTAGGATGGATGAAATGGATAAGTGTTACAGGAGTCTTATGTGATAAAAAGATATTTTTAAAAGTGAGGTAAATTCTACAGAACGGTGGTTACGCCAGCCATGATATATGGAAGTGAATGTTAGGCTATTAAAACGCAACATATTTAAAGGATGAATGTGGCGGAAATGAAGATGCTTAGGTGGATGAGTGAGTATATAAGGATTGATCGAATTAGAAATGAGTGCATCCGTTAAAAGATCAGTGTGGCACATATTGAGGATAAACTGAGAAAATGACGAGTAAGGTGGTATGGACATGTACTACGTAGACCAATAGATGCTTCAGTTAGAAAATGTGAGAACTTATGGACATAGAGTAAGGGTAGAGGTAGACCTAAGATTACTTTGAGAGAAATTATTTCTAAGGATATGCGCTTGCTCGGTATGGACGAAAATTTGGCTTTTGATAGAGCTTTATGGCGTCGAAAGATCTATATAGTTGATCCCTTCTATTATAAAATTTAAGGCTTGATTGATTGATGGGTGGTAACTTATATCATCTCTTTGCTCAGACTTCGAATTAATTTATCATTTTAATTATCATTTGGTTTTTTTAGACATTTACATCAAGTAGGCTTGGGCTGGCTTGGTACGGCTTATCAAGATTAAGAATGAAAAATCTGTTCAATTCTAAACTAAGGTAATACTAATAAAAAATAATAACTATATTTATGATAAGCAAAGTGTTTTTTATAAAATATGGAGTCGAAGAGGTTGAGTATTGAATACAACCAATTGGTTAAACAAGTGTTCAGTATGCACTAAATTAGTATTTGTTATATGTTAACCCAAATGTTTGATGATGATAATAAGAAACTAATTCTCATCCAGTAGAAGCTTTGAGGATTGTAGAAATGATACTAGATACAAGTACAACATACATTACTAGCCAATTAAATTAAAATATATGCAATGTCTTTTTGTCTTTGTATATTATAATCATAATTGTAAATGTAATTATATTTTTAACTAATAACTATTGTTAATAATAGTTAGTGATAATTATAGTTAGTACCTAATTTTTAATAAGTATTATTATCAGTATCTACATACTCTAATACTATTATTGTAAAACAATTATTAATAATAATATTAAATTAAATGTTGTTAAACTGAACTAAATTACTAGTCTTAAGACTAAAGTTAGATAAAAATAATAATAGAAAATTGAATGGGGCTACTTGTCTTTAGTTAAGAATCGTTCATTAAAATTAGTTGTTTTCTCTGATTTTTCAGTTGGTATTTAACTAAGATTAAGTTCATATGAAAAATGTAATTAATATAACTCTATAGAGCGAGTAACATTCATATGAGTTTAGTAAAAGGATAATTATTAAGATGAAGTACAGTTAAAGTAGCTACGAAATTATCATCAAGTCAAATTAATCTTAAATATACGTTCTCTTCAATTCTATTTATGTATATGCCATCCATTTGTTTGTTCCTTTTTCTTTTAATTTTTTTTATTATTTTTCATTTATCTCTCGTACCGTTTATTTTTTCCGACGTGCCACTTTAAAATTTATTATTCATCTTATTTTTATCTTTAAAATTACTGTAACTTTTTTGAACTTTATCAACTTGCAAATATATGATAGATATCTAATAGACAACTAGCATATGTGAGTTTTTGATAGTTTTTTTTGAAATTGTTATGTTAGTTTGTGCAAATCTTGAAATCAAGCTATCAGCTACACTAAAAGCAATAAAATCATGTTAAGCAGTCCAAATTCAATTATAATAAAGCAATACATCAATCTCTTCCATTATTAAGCAATAATAAGACCTTTCATTTCGAAATCAAAATCATTATGTGAATCAAAATCAAATAATCTCTGAATAAAAAAATAGATTTAAGACATCTTTTAGGACTTCTACCAGATGTCTATCAAACTTCTACCATATATTTGCTGGTTCAAAAAGTTCGAATATATCACAGTGGATGTCGTTTCGAAGATAAAAAAAGAGACGAACAAAATATTCTAAAGCGGCATGTCAAAAAAATGAACGGTTTGAGAGATAAATACAAAATAAGATAGAAAAATTAAAAAAAATGACCAATCAAGTATTAGAAGAGAAGTTTGCAATTAATTTGAAGGGGTGGTATATATGTAAACTGTTTTTCCTATTTATATCATGTGGTTGAAATTACTGTATGTAGTGAAAGCTTTTTTGTAAGAGCCCCTTAGTAAAATGTATTATTTGGGTAATAATTTAGTAACTATTTATAAGAAGTGTAAACTAAAATATATATATTATGAAGAATGTGTTTGACGACCGAGAGATTATATTATATTTTTGGAGCATTATTTTCTACGAATAAAATAATAAAAGTAATAGTATAAAGTAGTTTTTAATATATTTATTATTTATACAGAAGATAAAGAGCAATGCTTCAAGAATATGGTATAATCTCTAGCCATTGAGGTTGAGTGTTTATACAAGTTTCAGATAGTAAAATAAATTGGAGTTTCTTCGCTTGAGTGTTAATACGAGTTTCATATTTAATTAAAAATATAAAATATTTTTCATAAAAAAATATAAAATATTTTAATAAAATTCCAAATACGTTTTATTAAAGTTTTTTTGTTAAATAAAAAATGGTGGTATACAATAAAGGAAAAGGGAAAGAGGAGGGTAGAATTGGGAATGAAGTGACGTCAGAAAGAGAAAGAATCGGACGACGGATGTTTGTCGGCAAACGCATGACGATCGTCTGATGAAAATAGGGTCCACCGCACGGGTCGCTACAACTTTCCCTCAATCTCTGTCCTCTCCTTTACATTACTCACCCTGGGCCCCCTTTTCTTTTTCTACATTTATCCTTCTATTTTTTCTAATTTATTGAACTGGCGTTATTTAATTTTTATTTATTGTTATGGACCCTCTTTTTGTTTTCTACTCTATTTTCTGTTAAGCTTTCCCATCGTTTTCATTTTATTTTAAAGTGATTTTTATTATTTCTTAGTTTTTTTACAATACTTTGCTCATAGCTATTGGTTCGGACCCAATGATAATTAAAGAAAATAAAAATTAAATTTTATAGTATTGATTCAATGATTATACTCATTCTAGCTTGTTGGTCGCTTAATTATGACTTATATAGTATTTTCTGAAAATAAATAAAAAATTTTTATATAAAAAAATTATATTGTTATGCTTTTATTGAGTAGAAATAAAAATTTTCACGCATTTCATATATGATTTAAACTTAAAATTTTTAGAGGTCATAAATTCATATTAACCACTAAACTAGCTAACACTGTTACAAACGAATGAAAAGGTTAAAAAACATTATATGATGATATATATGAATAATAAACTGAAACTTTAAAATATTACTCTATTCTTTTTAACTTATATTATATTTAATTTAATTTAATTTAATTTAATTTAATATTATATATATATAAATTTATACTAAAATAAATTCAATTTATAAAACTTAACGCTGCATTATTGTTGAATTTATTACAAAGATGATTAAGGCTACGTATACTTTATCTGAGACTGATGTAATGATATCCATGGGAACAAGAAAACAAAGTAAGTATAATTGTTGACTTTTTAGAGGAATAAAACACTATAATACCTGATTAACCCAAAGGTTTTGCACAACTCTGAGGTGTATACTTTGTAATTAAACTAAACTATATTACATAAATGTCACATTATTCTATTTTTGAACAGATAAGGTTTTATTCTTTTTAATTTATATTTAATTTAGTTTAATATTATTTAATATTTATTAATACGGTATATATATAAATTTATATTAAATAAAATATTAATAAATTTAATTTAGTTCAGTACTACTATTTATAAATTAAAAAAAATGTGGCCTAAATATTACAAATTGATTTATTGGTGATATAATTGTATAAAATAATTTGTCGTCAAAGATAAGACAAGGCCAGTTGAGGCAGATTCTCAACAAAATTCATGTAAGTAGGTATGGGTTTGGTCGTGTAGTATTACTATTACGTGATGTTTGTTTTGCCATTAATCTATTTAGTTCTTTTTATTATAAAAAAAATCTACTTGGTTTTTTTTTTTTTTGCCAAACATATCAAAATCCGTATGTGTTTGAATCAAAATATCTAATATCTCTTGCAACTTTCAAAATGTCCATTACTCACTTGAACTTGGCTAAAATGTGTCTAATAACCCTTCACATAGTCTTAACCACTCAAATGAATTGGCAAATGAATTGGAAGTGAACAACACGCTCTTTGACTTGTCATATATGACAAAAAAAATTATATCCCACTTGAGCAACACCCCATCCAATTCAATAAAAATTAAAACAAAAGGGCCAAATTAATAACCTAATTACAAAATTTTATCTCTTCCTTTCACACAGCCACCATTGTTCATCTCTGGCAAAGCTCTTCTTCTCCGACAAGGCTAAAATTCAAATTTTAAATGAACAAGAAGAGACACCTAAATCCTAATCAAGCTCACATAATAAAATCTTTTACTCCTGACAATGAATTTCTCCTTATACGAAAAACAATCCTTCGCCAAACTCCCAAATGGTGACAATCGGCAAAGCTACCAAATGCAAAATCGAGACGGGTGGGATGGTCCATCATCGGATACACAAGATTGAAGAGAAGAATTCATAGTAAAAAAAGGACGGTGTTAGAGCGTCGAGGGTTGAACAGTGGGTGATTAAAAGGATTAGAAAATAAAACAAGAAATATGAAGCTAGTGGTTAAACGGAATATTGGTTGAAGCTCAAAAACAATAAATCCTTAGCTTTCAATTCTGAATTCAATTGACTCAAATGAGATTCATAATATAAGATGAGCGATGGAATTTAAAAAATTGAAAGGGAATAAAGATATATGGGTTTTGAAAGAAAAAGATGAGCGGTGCAATGGCGAGAAGGGACAATGGAGAAGCGGCGACGGAGGGAGTAACGACGTTGAGTCATGAACATAGGAGCTCTAATTTGATCATCAAAATTAAGGTTGTACACGTTCTAATTTATTGGATTTACACGTACAGTGCCAAGTCAGTAATAAGGGACAACTAGGTGCATAGTTATCAAGTTTAAGCGGGTAATATGATAATTTAAAAGTTGAGGGGGGCAATAGACTTTTTGAGCCAAATACAAATAATTTTTAATGTGTTTGACCTTTCTTTTTTTTATTATAAATGCCGAAATGAAAAACAACGCCTATTAAAAACTGCATTGTGATTCATAAAAAAAATTGCATTGTGAAATCGGTATACCAAAGATATCAAAGAACAACAGTAATTAAAAAAACAATAATTAAAATACAAAGTATAAAACATTAGTACGTATTGTCTAAGTTGGTAAAACACCGTCTATCAAAATATTTATGTCAGAGACTCAAATTAAGTAGAACAATAATAATGGTGTGACAAATATTAATTTCAATTAGACCTATTTGTTCGGGCAGGTTGGGTCAGGTCTGATCGAGCTTCGTCGGGTTTACTTTTTAAAAATATCAACTCAAGGCTAATTCATATCACACTTTTCAAGGCGGGCTCCGGTTCCATAAATACTTGTTCTTTAAATATTTTTGAATAAACTAAAATGAGTATAAAAAATAAATTTTATAACGTCTAAATTATATATATAATTACATTCTTTACTTCAATAATTTTACAAATAGTTAGACATACCGTAAAAGCTCAATAGATTAAAATTTTAAAATCCAAAATAATTATTATTTATAATCTATAAATATTTAATACGTAGAATTAATATTCATCGGTTCGGGGTCGGGCGGACCTTATGTATTTATATAAAAATTAAGTTCAGCCAATAAAACCTCAAGTTTTAAAGAGCTCGAGTTGGGTTTGTGAAAAAAAAAGTGTCCAAAGCTAACTCATCATTTGAATGTGATCAGACCGGACCGAGCGGCTATTTAGGTCTATGAACAGTTCTATTGTGAACCACTTAAAACTAGTGTAAAACACCTTGAACAATACAATTTACTTAAAAAAGACCTCATATAAAAATTAATGTGTGGAAGGAATAAATTTTTCATAATTAAATATATTGCAAGCATTAGTATCTAAATCCAAACTTTAAAATATACTATACCGTTTATATAATAGTTCATATACACATTTTCGTATGGGTTACTATTATAATAAAACAGTTGTATTTATGAATATTAATCTTGTATGCATAAGTATTAATTTACTTATATGTAATTGTATAAATATTTATGTAAAAGATGACATAAAGAACACATGATATTCTGGAAGTGGGAAATTTACAGCTAGCAATAGTAGAGTATCTGATGGGATAAAATGGTGGAAATAAAGAAAGACAAAAGTAGAAATTCCATAAGTGGTGACGTAGTCGTTTTGAATGACTTGCATTGCATTGGATCATCAAACTAACCTTTCCCTTTTACTCTCACAGCTTTACACTTCCCATCTGACCCACACCAATTAGATACTAGTTCTTGATCATAATTTACTTTTTTTTTTTATTTTAGCAAATATATTTTTTCACGTCTTAAATGATGTATGGTCTTTCTAAATTTTTTAAAGTTTTTTTTTAGCTCTTAAATGGTAGAAGTATATCGGTATATCCCTTAAACATAAGGGCGGATTTTTGGAGTCATGGAGGGTCGGTTAACCCCTAAATCGCTGTAAAATTGAAACCCCCCATATATACATAAACTGCCATTGCAACTAGTTGAAGAACAGCGCTGTAACTGATTGAAGATTGAGAGAATAAAAAGGGTTTCTTTTCTAGTTAAATTAAGAAGATAAAAAGCCCAAGGGCTTAAGTTAGTTAAAATAGTCTCTTTCGGTCTTTTTTTTAATCCTCCAATTCATAATATTAGGTGGTAGGTCTGTTCTGCTATTTCATTTTTCTATTTCATTTTTGTAAGTGTTTTGAAATTTTCTTCTTTAAGTTTGTTGTTATTTTTTATAAAATAAAAAGCCCAAGGCCTTAAGTTAGAGTGTGGGCCTCGGGTTGAGAGTTGAAAATAGTCTCTTTCAGTCCTCCTTTTTAATCCTCCATTTCATAATAATAGGTGATATGTCCGGTCTGCTATTCTATTTTTTTATTTCATTTTTGTAAGTGTTTTGAATTTTTCTTCTTTAATTTTGTTGTTGTTTTTATAAAATAAAAAATTTGGCCACTCGCACTTAATCTCCACCTATTTTCAGAGGCTACAAGTTCATTCTAAACAATTAGGTTAAAATTTGGGTAAACTTAAAAAACATGCCTTGTAGTTTGACCCTTTTGTAAAAAGGCTCTTGTGGAATTTTTCTTTTCAAAAGGGTGTCTGTGATTTCAAAAGTTAACAAAAATATGCTTCTCAAAATTTTGAAATCACATTTGGAAGGGTAATCTTGTCCATTTTAAAGTGAAATTTTGCAGCTTTGTTTATAAAAATACAATACATATTAGTGAAAAATTTTAGAATTTTTTTAGAAGTACAAATATTTGTATTATTTAAAAATTAACGATAACTTTAAAAATCATAATAAAATAAAAAATTTCTGAAATTTACTCAAATCTTAATAAATAACTCACAAATAATATAGTTGAAATATAGGAATGTTGGATTTATTGAAATAATTGAGATTACCCTTCCAAATGTGGTTTTAAAATTTTGAGAAGCATATTTTTTGCTAACTTTTGAAACTACATGCATCATTTTGAAATAAAAAATTCTACAAAGACCTTTTTTACAAAACGGTCAAACTACATGACATGTTTTTTAAGTTTACCCTTAAAACTTCACCGCCTTTAATTTTATTTATTTATTTAATTGTTAATTCTATTATAAATTTTACGAGAAGACAGAAAAATGTTTTAGTAAGATAGAAAAAAATGTTCTTAGTGTTAGAGTTACCATTCAGTAATTTTTATCTTATGAAGAACGTTATAAGAAAAATTATTAGGAATAATGACCTTATTTATAAGAAGGGCATACGTTCACACGGTCACTTATTTTTTTTTAAACATTGTTTAAAATATATTTTTAGTTTGTATAATGAAATTGAAAACTCAACCCCCTGAGATTGGTCTGGCTCCGCCACTGCTTGAACACATGTGTGAGTTTATGATTAGAAAAAGAAAAATCGAAAAAATAATATGTTTAAAAGTCAAACCAATTAAAAATTAACACGTGATGTTTAAAGTATAAATCAGTACATTTTTATCGAGTTTAAGGGGTTAAGACAATCTTTTAAAAATTAAGAGAGGCAGTAGGTCATTCAATTTAAGTTCACGTAAAAATGTATCTTGCAGGCAAAAATAGTACTCCATATTTATACAAAGAAAGCCAACTTCTTTTTTAATTATATAATATTGAATTTCAAATAATAAGTTAAAGGAATATTTTATGGTAATTTCGTTTTTCTTTACTTTATTACTATTATCATTGGATTGGATTTCATTCCATTAATAAGAGGAAAATATGATGTCCTCAATTAAATGTGGCAACTAGAATCCTAATGTGCTGTAACGTTAACTTACCCATTACCATCGCTCAGCTTCATCCTCCTCTTCTCAAATCTCAACCCATGATCCTCTCCATGACTAAACTTTTAATTCCATTTTTTCATCAATTTTATTCTTTCCCAAAATCAACCATTCTTTCAATTCCAAGTTACTTTTTGATCATGAAGATTTCATATATTACAAAATCAAGGTTACTTTCTGACAATTATGAGGGTTTCATACCTGATAATCAAAATCAAATTGGCTATGCCACACAATTTCCAGGTTAAAATCTAATTAATTTAATTTCAGTTTCTATTGATACGATAACAAATGATAACATAATAATAGAACAGAATAGAATCCATAAACAATTTAACAAATGTGCCTTAAATTTGCAGAATCGGATTGAAGTGGGTTGAATTTTCTAGGTTTCCATGATAAGGTTGAGCTACCAGAAAAACATGGAATTGATTACTGATAATGAAATCGTAGGAGGGAGAGAATTAACTGGAAGTGGGTTGAATTTTTTGAGGTATGAAGGGAAACAGTGAAGTCATTGATTTGTTGAAGGCTATTAAACGAAGTACTGTTTTGGTTAGAAATTGAATATGGAACAAATGAAAAAACTCTGATTAGAAGAGAAATCGGAATTTAAGGAGGAAGTTTTACTGATTTAGAAGAAGTTGTTTGGTAGAAGGAGACCTTCCATTGATATTATCCGATCAAGTCGTTCTGATCCGGAGAGAAATTCGTGGAATAGGAACCCTAATCTGCTACGCTAAGAAGGATAACTGATAAAGAATGAATTAATTAGAATGAGCAGTTAAATGTTAAGTTAACGCTGTTAAAGGGGATGAAGGCTGACTGGGATTATAGTGAACACATGGCAAAAATTCTATGGGGACATACAAGGCAGATTTTTATTCCCACTAATTCAATAATAATAAAGGGTAAAATAATTTTTAATTTTGTAAAAAATAAAGTCACTGTAGTTGTGAGCGGACGACGTTTCGGACGGGCTGTAAAGTCGGGCCGCTGGACCCGTCTCCATGAAAATGATGGGTGATGGTGATTGTGAAAATGGTTTGCATATCTTTTATGTTCAAGAGATACGGGATCGAAATCTCGTATTTAAAATAGAGTCGCCACCCGGTTCATCTCAACCGGAAAATTTTGGTACGATTTTTTCACCGGATGGTAGACCATACCTTAAGTAGAGATTTCGAGTTCGGATGATCTTATCTATTTTACTTTGGCCAAATTAAAAGATTTCATTCTTTCTTAATCGGTTTTAATCCACCCTATTTATTGTGTTTTCGGTTTATATATTATTATCGCGTTGTCAAGCATTCAAAGCGGGAAATAAATAAATTATTACAGTCATCCCAAATAAAATGCGGAAATTAAAATTATTGCAAGGCTTTCGAATCCTATACATTTATCTATACAATAAATAAAAATACCCGAAGACCTATCATACATCTAACCTAAATCTACCTGCACAAAACGGTTAGCATAGATACGGCACGTATACAGAGTATATCACACAAAACGGCGCCCCCGGCAGTGGGGTCAAGGGTCGATAGCCCCTCGTGGGGTCACAGGGCAGCGCCCCAAGCGGTGTCTGGGGGCAGAGCCCCTGGCTGGGGTTAAGCTACCAGGTTAGCTTGAAATTTTTTTATTTTAGAATATAAGTTCCCTTTGAAAAATTCATTTTCTGAACAAATTTTAGGGAAAAGTCCATTTTGGACACGATTATTATTTTAACCAAATTATTAATGAAAATGTCACATGTTATGGGGTTTGGACCGTTTTCGGGCAATTCTGAATTCCTGTCCTGATACTGTACATCATAGCTTCGAAAATTAAACTAGGTTGAAAATAAAATAAAACCTAATCTGCTGTCCAGAAGGCCATACTGCCGACGGCATGAATGAAGCCGCCGGCGGTATCACTGATGCCGCTAGCGATTCCATTTACTCAAGCAGGCTGCATGACATTATGGATACCATAAAGAAAGGGTCCTGTAAGAAAATGAGGCCGTTGGAGACAAATGAGGCCCTTAGCGGTATCACTGATGCCGTTGGTGGCTGGAGTGATACTGTCGGCGACTTCAACTGTCTCCGGCGACTTCAGTTTCTTGCAGCAGCAACAGTTAACGGCCGAAAAGTGACCGAAAACCCGAAACTAAGCACAAAACAACAAGTAAACACAACAAACAAGTAAAATGAAAGCCAAAGAGCAACGAGACTCATAATTTTTACCTCGGGGTCGTGAATCCACCTCTTCGTGATCCAAATGACACCTCCGGAGAGCTCAAATGATGATTTGGGTAGTAGTTGGGTGATCTAAGTCACTAAATTCTATTTTGGTGATTCTAAATATGAAAATCTACCTAAATATCATAGAGTTCATTTAAGAAAAACCAAGAAAAGATGGATTAAATCCTCTTTTCTTACATTTTATATACTTTATCCCACTAAATCTAGCTAAATGCTCAAAATCTCTATAAGATTTCAAGTCTTAAGTGTTGAACCCTTTCCCCAGCTGAAAATGCCTCCTTATATAGGCTGAAATCCGGTGGAAATTGACTTTGATCAATTATCTGGCGGATATCGAGCAAAAAGGCACACAGCTGTTCTGCAGCAGAAACTCATGCCGGCGGCGGCATGGATGATACCACTGGCGGTATCGATGAGGCCGCCGGCGGCCTTACTCTCTTAACAGGTCTGAAAAGCAAGCATGAATCAAGCCTAAAAAAGAGGAAAAGCAAGGAAATCCGGCCAAAAATAATTTCGGCGGGATGATTTGAATATTTTAGAGTTTATTTGACTTTTTATGGATATTTTGGACTAAATTATTTTTTAGGTGCAAATCATTGGTCTGAGCTACTACCGGACGCGTTATCGGACAGGTCGAACTGAATTTTTTGAAAATAAAATTCGTAGAAATTTTTTTATCGATAATAAGAATTCCAAAAATAAAATTTTTATCATGAGGAATAAAATCGGGTATACGTCATTATCATCTAACGAAAAGACATTTAAAATTCGGTGCTCACGATAGCCTTCACCATAAGTTAAGGTCATTAACTAAAATCTTATCAAAATTAGTGTTCAAATTAATGACTACTTTCAATTTCTTTAGAGAAATTATTTAAAATTTTATACAGTATGATTTAACTTACATTAAGTACAAATAAATCGACCTCTATGTTGCCCAAACTCTTGCCTTCCTAATCATAAGAAAAATATCAACTAGCTAGGAAAAAAATTTGTTATTTCGGGTTGAGGGGGAACATTAAAAGGGGACACAATCGCCAAGACACAACCACTGCGTAAGACCATCTCTCTATATTAGAGAATATATATTAGTTCCTTTTAGTCTAAATTTAGAAAACATGGAATGTGATTTGATTATTTTGTAAAAAGATTTACGTGGAATTTTATTTTTTAAATGGGTGTTTATAGTTTTAAAAGTTAGCAAATAAAGTAAAAATACATGGAATGTTTTTAAAAATTAATTTTTTTAATGTTACATCGATTATTTTAATGAATTCAATGTTCCTATATTTTAACTATATTATTTAAGAATTATATATCAAAATTTGAGTGAGTTTTGAAAAGTTTTCATTTGGTTATGATTTTTTAAAGTTATCATAAGGTCTATTGTATTTTTATTAATTAAGCTGCAAAATTTTACTACAAAATGGACAAGATTATCCTTCAAAATGTGGTTTTAAAATTTTGGGAATACTTTTTTTCTAACTTTTGAAATAACATAGATCCATTTGAAAAAAAATTTCAAAAGTAACTTTTTATAAAACAGTCAAATCACATGACATGTTTTTTAAGTTTACCCTTTTAACAAATATATCGAAATATTTTTTTTCACTGAAGAATATTGTTTATATATGAAATCAGAACCAATTACAGCTCTAATCAAAGGTGGACGAACATAAAGTCAAGCCCCCTACATGTCGAAAAGTCAACCGCTCTAGCTAACAATTCACAGACTGATAAACATAGACAATCCTAAAAATACTAAAAATAATTTATCGGAGTTAAAGCACCGAACAAAACACACACATAACACAAACGTGTCTATAGACAAGACTTAAACTGAAAATAAAAGATAAAACGATACAACCTATATTTCCTTAAGCCCCAACTAATAACAATTTCAAATATCCATAACCATAACATGCTTACGCCATAAAATCAATCAGTAATACAGATCTGAAACTATCTTACTGTACGGAGATAAATTTAGATATATTCTGTAAAAAATCAACAAATATTTCATTTAAAGACAGATAAAGTCTAATCCTAAGTGAATGTCACTTTGTGACTGGTTCAAAACTCTAAAATTCGTTGCCGAAACACTTTATTTTCATAAGCAATTAGCTTTTGGATTGAAGGAAAACAATCTATTACGTAATTATAAAAGTGCTTATTTAAAAAAATTTCATGTATAATAATCTCCTAGAAAGAAACTATGGCATATGAAGTGGAAATTATTTGTTATTATTTTCTTTAATATAAAAAATATAATATGATAAACGAACCTTATGCGTTGGGAAAGGTTTTTGTCTCCTTTCTCTTGATTCGTGCATTGGCCCACTGGTTTTGTTGTTAGCTTTTCTCATGAAAATGAAATTTTCTATTTTCAGGTGGTTTTATACCTTTATTTTTTATAAAGTATTTATTATTTTATAGTAGTAATTATTTTAATTTAATAATAAAAAATATAAAATAATGTTGAAATATAGTAATTATAATATATATATAATATATATTACATTGCTAACAAATAACTGCTTCTTTTTTGGCAGCTAGAAGGCAATAACACAACCATGTCTTATTGAAAATGCCTTCATTTTGTTAAATATTTTGTAAGTGTTAAGTATTAGAGTACAGTACATATTAAATATATATTATGTAATTGTATTTTATTCCATATAAAATTTACTGGTATTTAAGAAAAATAATAACTAATTAATCTTTAATTTAAATGAAGATGACCAATGATCAAGCCCTGGCTCCTATATCTCCCCAAATAAAAGAAAAACAAGAGAGATATTGTAAGGGAGGCAAAATGAAAACGTTGATGAAACGGCAAGAGGAATACACATGATCCAACAAACTTAATTGAGGTTGCGTTTCGGGTTTATTTTTTTATGCTGTGTGTGTCGGTGTTCAAATATTCCAAGTTATCCTAGTCATCATTTTTTTATCAACTTGTTATCTATCTACTTCATTACTTGGTAAAGTCCAAATAAATCTTTAACTACGTTCATTTGTTACAAATGATCTATTGTATACATGACAAATCACCTTCTGTGTATATGAACTTTTCAACGTTTCTCTCTCTGGATTTGATAAAAGTGCACCAATATAACTTCTTAATGTCACGTATCAGTTTCTAGTTTGGTTGACTTATAAAAAGTGTTAACTTTTTTTTTATTTTCTATCTCAAATCAGAAGCTAACACATGATATTCGGGGGCAAATTAATGCACCTTTATCAAGTTTGGAGATTAAGAAAAACTTTAAAAAGTTCAAGGATAATAAATTATTTATGTCAAGTTCAAACATGTAAAGATGTATTTAGCCTTTTATAAACTTCTCATCAATCATGATGGCTATTTTCACACATCACCAATGAATTAAATCCAATGATAACAGTGTACAAAATAACAATTAAGTTCATAAGTATCAAAATAACCATATAAAAAAATATTAGATTATAGCCCCAAAATTTAACTGCGTTCATGGAGTAATTGTCTGCTCATCCGGGTAAATTATTATGGTTTTGGGACGATATTTATATAGGTGATTGATGCCGTATGAGTTGACTATTTAAAGTTTGTTATTCTTTAACTTTTATGAGTTGGTTTGGTCTAAACTGATTGTAAGCTTAAGATAATATGACCTAATAACATGTTAAATGTTAAAAAGTACAAATAGTTTTTAATTATTAATTTGATAGTTGAGTCCATAATTAGTCAATGTTATATCATAGTTCTATAGTTATTTTATTTTTTTTAAAATAATTAATATTTTATTTATTAAAATTTATATATTAAAAATTTTTTTTGACTGAAAAATATAGTCTATTATATTAAATTGGAATAAATAATAACTCTAATCTAAGGTAGATAAATTTCTCTACATGTCGAAGAATTAATTATTTTAATTAACAATTGTGCAGCATGATTCGCAGACCAATTAATATAGATAATTTAAAAACTAATTTAAAGATACTATCGGAATTAAAACACCGAATGAAAATAACCAACACAAACATACTAAATTTGCTTTAACGTAAAACAAACCAGCCATAAGATAATATATATATATATATATATATATATATATATATATATATATATATATATATATAAGTAAAGAAGTTTTGCCCTTAAACATTTTATTAAAATTCTAAAATTCTAAAAGTCATAAAAAATTTACTAATGAAATTCGAAGACTTTTTTTGCCATTATACATTTTATTAAAATTTAAAATTCTAAAAGTCATAAAAAAATTTACTAATGAAATTCGAATTTTTTAAAAAAAAAGCAGTGTTGATATGTTTATCCGTATTTTTCATCTCCACAAATATTTACACTAAATTAATATTTTGACTAAATAAAAATTGAATATTAAACATGGATAAATTAAGAATATGTATTTGAGTAGAAGTACATCAAGTAGAAATAGAAGAGAATTGAACTTTAACAAAACACGGAAGACAATCCAATAACGCGTATCAGAATAAGAAAATGGAATTTTACCAATTGGGTGTATCTCAATTGGTACACCACTTAATGAAGTGGTTGGAGGTCCTAGGTTCAATACCCAACCTCTTAAAAAAAGGAATTTATGAAAACTCTGACACCTATTCCCATGCCTATTCTGGCTGCTTATTATAACGACCACCCAACATAATTAATTATGAACATTTTTTTCTAATTAATTTCCAAATGAATTGAAAACACCTTATTTTGTATATATCATTATCCAAAAATTAATTATAAAAATACCTACGTTTTATTAAAATTAAAATTTAATAGATTATTTATTTAATTTAGATTTTAAGTTATTTTAATTCAGTTAATTAGAAAAAAAGTTAAAAATTAAGAAAAAATAGAGTTTGTAAGTAATATAATAATGTAAAAAATAATTTAATTACTTTAATAGAGTAATAAATTTTTATAAAGTGATAATTATTTTAAAGTGAAGGAAGTAAATAATTAATGTTATCTAAATTTTCTTCTCCGTCACTATAAATGGTTATCCTTATCACTTCTAATATTTTGGTTCATATCTATTTAAAACTTAAATATCTTATTCAAATGTCTCTTTAAGCTGGTCATTGTTTCTTGAAGAAAAAGGAAAAAGATAACTCATGCCCTTTCTCTAATTCTTTCATTAATTTCTTCTTATTTATTTGTTGAGCTAGTGAGTTACACCAAAAGAGATATATAATGTTACATAGTGATTAAAACTATGCTAATTTAATATTTAACATCTTATATAAGTTAAAATTTTTGTATAAAAATAATATTTGATTGACTATAAATTAGTATAAAATACATGAGAATGCATGCACATGTCATTTTTCTACGGATTCTAGCTTTTGCAAATGTGGGTTAGATACTTAAAAAAATACATAGGATTGTTTTTCTCCAAAAGAGGTATGCAATGTAATGCCTAATTTAATGCACAATTAAATGGTCAGTATTAAATATAGTTTTTTCAACAATAAAAAGCTATTTTGATTAACTACACTAATATTTTTAGGAATAAATGGATATTCGATGTAAAAAATAAGCAAGAACATCGTCAAATTTCAGCGATATAGGTAATGACTCTATGATTTTATCTTTTGTGTGGGTGTATTTTTAATAATAGTGATTGCCTTCAATATTTTATAATTTTGAAATACAGGGATATTGGAGACCCGAACTCAAAATGCGAAAAATGTGATGTATATTTTTGGTACGAGGAGCGAATACAAAAATATTACAATTCTTGAACACCTAAATTTTCTTTATGCTGCAATCAAGGATGAATTAAGCTGCATGAACTAATGGAGCCTCCTCAAATTTTGCAACATTTATTATTTGGATCAAGTAAATAAGTAATAAGTAATATACTATCATTATTTTTATTAGTTATTTTCAATCTATGAATAAAACATAAATGTGTCGTTTTGGACTTATCAGTGCATCGCACGAGTACTACACTAGTACTAACTAAAAAAAATACAAAATAAAAAAAGAAACGCTGCAACCTGTATTTCTTAATCCCAACTAACGATTACGATCAACAATCATAAGCGCTTCTGCGTACGCCATAACAGCAATCATTATTGCAGATCTAGAACAATTTTGCTTAAAGGAGAAATCTGAGTGTCTACTGTGAAAGATCATGTAAGTATCTTGTCTAAAGACGGATAAAGTCCAACCCAAAAATAAAGATTGAGATGTGTAACATCAGATCTATGATTAAAGAAGCCGATCTCGTTGTAGAAACTAAAAAAAATTAGCAACAAATTATTTAAAATAAAAAAAAAATCACATAAATCTTAAAGAATAGAGGACAAAGAAGAAAACCAAAATTTTTTTATTTCTTCACCACGAAAGCTTAATAACGGCGAAAACTTAAATAAATAAAATAAAAATAAAGATTATTTTGTACAGCACAATTAAACACAAAAAAAACAAAGAGTTTTTTTTATCGATCAAACAAAGAGTTGTATTAGTACTATAGTGCAATATCTGTATTATCACTTCTAAGTTGTTTTATATTATAATTTAAAGTTTTTGCCTTATTTAGCTATTTTTTAATTCACTTTTATTTATGTATATTATGCACATTAAGAGTATATGAAATTATAACATTGTTCTCAAGTAATTGCACAGAAGGTACCTCAATTTTTTTAAAAAATATAATTGACTTGCATTCCCAGAACTTTTGTATGTTCTAGAAATAAAAAATAAGTACTTATTGTTCATTCTCTTGATATTCAATTACAATTTTCTATTATTTAATTAAATACTAAAGTAATTGTTGTTGAATTATTGATGTATCAGCCGTCTGTTATTATGCAGGCGGCTGATATATAATTGACGTGGGATCCATGTCATTAATATTTGATGTAATATGTTTCTTACTTATTTATCGTTTTTACCATTAGATTTATTTATAAATAGGAATTCAATTTCTTTATTTGATATATACCTCAGATATAAGAAATAAAAGTTTCTCTCAAATTCTTTCTCTACCTTCTTTATTATTGTTATAATTTCCTTACATATATAGTCAATTTCCAACACTTTATTAGCACGAGCTTGCTCTATCAATCAAGGATATCACCGAATAAATCCAAAGTAAAGCATAATTATTTTATTTTCTATAAATATATATTATACCTATAATTCTTAATATGTCTAATATAAAAAATTTGGACTTTACTTCTCTTGATGTATCGGGAAAAAATTATCTTACTTGGGTGCTGGATGCAGAAATGCATCTAGAATCAATGGGTCTTGATACTATTATTAAAAATAATAATATTACACCGCAGAATAAGACAATAGCTCTAGTTTTTCTCCGCCGTTATCTTGATGAAGCACTTCAATCAGAATATTTGACTGTCAAAGATGATCTTTGGAGACAATTAAAGTAGAGGTTTGAACACCTTAAGAAAATATCTCTACCAAATGCCCAATATGAATGGATAAACTTAAGGCTTCAAGATTTTGAATCTGTTAGTGCATATAATTCTAAACTTTTTCAAATTACATCCACATTAAGATTATGTGGAAAGGAAATAACCGATGAGGATTTATTGGAAAAGACATATTCTACTTTTCATTTGAATAATATGGTATTACAAGAACAATCTAGAGCAAAAGACTATAAGAAATATAGTGAGCTAATTACTGCTCTTCTCCTAGCAGAACAGAGAAATCAACTCCTGTTGAAAAACCATGAATTACGACCTACCGGAACAAATCCATTCCCTAAAGCGAATGCGATAATTCATAATAATTTTAATAGACGCGGCCGCAGAAATGGTCGTGGTCGTGGTCGTGGTCGAGGTAGAGGTTGTGGTAATGGGCATGGTAGAGGATATAATAATAACAATTTCCACCAGAAGTGGAAATATGTTAATAATAATAATAATAATTTCCACCCAAAGTGAAAAAATACAAATAACCACCAGAAGTGGAATAATCAAATTGAAAGATTTGATAAAAGAAATAATAGTCAAGATGATGAAAATAAATGTCATAGATGCGCTATGACTGGTCATTGGTCAAGAACTTGTAGAACCGCTAAACATTTGGTAAATTTATACCAAGCATCCCTCAAGAAATGTGCGGAACTAGAAACTAATTTATATTGAATGATAATAACCCCACTAATGACCCTATTGATATCCCCAATATAGAGATGGATGATTTTCTGTTACCTAGCACCAGTTGCAAGGAAAAATTTGAACAATTACTTCATATATTTTACTTAATTAATATATTAAAATTTTTATGTCATTATTGGTTTGCTTTTGTTATTGCTGTTTAATGTACTTTTTATGCAATGTTTATTTATAAATAAATAATAATGCATCTTTCGTTTCTTTAATGAAGAAAATAAATTCTTTTCCGGTATTATATGACTTCAAGGAAAATGAAGCAAATTTATGTATTGTAGATAGTGCCACCACTCGTACTATTCTCAAAGAGGTAAGATATTTTAATACTCTTAAAAGAGGTAAAACTGTTGTTACCATAATATCGGGACAAACAAAAATGATTGAAGGCTCCGGAAGAGCTAGTATTATATTACAAAGGGGAACAAAACTTATTATAAATAATGCATTATTTTCCCCGAATTCTCACAGAAATTTATTAAGTTTCAAAGATATTCGCAGAAATGGATATCATATTGAAACTGTGAGCGAAGACAATAAAGAATGTCTTTATGTTATAAAAATAATTTCAAGTAAGCAATATATACTTGAAAAATTTTATACTCTTTTATGTGGCTTATACTACACATATATTAATATGATTGAAGCCAATTTAACTATAAACCAGAAATTTATAGATTCAGATACTTATAAAATTTGGCATGATTGACTAGGTCATCCTGGTTCGATAATGATGAGAAAAATTATTGAAAATTCACATGGGCATCCATTGAAGAACCAAAAGTTTATTCAAAATAATGAATTATTTTGTGCTGCTTGTTCGCAAGGCAAATTAATAATAAAACCTTCCAGAAGTAAGGTTGGAATAGAATCATCAGCATTTTTAGAGCGCATAAAATGTGATATATGTGGACCAATTCATCCACCATGTGGACCATTTAGACATTTTATGGTTCTAATTGACGCTTCAACTAGGTGGTCACATGTATGCTTATTATCTTCACGAAATATGGCATTTGCAAGGTTACTTGCTCAAATTATAAGATTATGGGCACAGTTTCCCGATTATCCTATTAAATCAATTCGTCTTGATAATGCTGAAGAATTCACATCCAAAACATTTAATGATTATTGTATGTCGATTGGAATAAAAGTTGAACATCTTGTAGCATATGTTCATACACAAAATGGTCTAACAACATCATTTATTAAACATCTGCAATTAATTGCACGACTGCTAATTTTACGAACAAATCTCCCTACTACAGTTTGGGGTTATGCAATATTACATGTAGCATCTCTCATAAGTTTAGGACCAGTAAGTTATCATGATTATTCTCCATTACAATTAGCTTCTGGCCATGAGCCTAGTATTTCTCATCTTAGAATTTTTGGTTGCGTGGTATATGTGCCTATTGCTCCACCACAAAGGACTAAAATGGGCCCTCAAAGGAGATTAGGAATTTATGTTGGCTATGAATCCCCTTCAATAATTAAATATCTTGAGCATTAATTGGCGATATGTTTACTGCACAATTTGCAGATTGTCATTTTGATGAAAGCACTTTTCCAAAATTAGGGGCAGAGAATAAGAGCCCAATTTTGAAAAAGAAAACAATATGAAATGTTTAATCACTTTCTCATATAGATCCTAAATCAAATGATTCTGAACTAGAATTTCAGAGAATAATCCATCTTAAGCATTTAGCAAATCGATTGCTTGATGGACTTGCTAATCCTAAAAGAGTAACGAAATCGCATATATTAGTAGTAAATGCGCCAATTCGTATTGAGATTCTTGAAGAACAACCTACGGATAATACTCTAATAAGTCTGAAGTGTGGACGACCTATTGGTTCAAAGAATAAAAATTCTAAAAGGAGGAGAGTTATTGATAATGAAGATATTCCCATTGAGGATATAAATAAACACACTTTCGGAAGAAGTGCAAGCACCTGAAGTGCAAATGCCTGAAGCTATTGAAAATGAAGAAATTCAAATAAATTATATAAATACTGAAAGAAGATGGAATCACAATAAAATAGTTATAGATTAATGTTGCGATCAATATTGAAAATGAAAATGTGGATCATGAGCCAACATCTATTGAAGAATGCCAAAGTAGAAATGATTGGCAATAATGGAAAGAAGCAATTCAGGCAGAGTTGAATTCTCTTGAAAAACGCAAAGTATTCGGACTAGCAGTTCGAACACGACATGACGTAAAACCTGTCGGTGATAAATGGGTTTTTATTAGAAAGAGAAATGAGAAAAATAAAATAATAAGATATAAAGCCAGATTAGTTGCACAAGGTTTTTCCCAAAGACCTGGAATAGACTATGAGGAGACATATTCTTCGGTGGTGGATGCAATAACTTTTAGATATCTTATTAGTTTTGCAGCGCAAGAAAATTTACAAATACACTTGATGGATGTCGTCACAGCTTACCTTTATGGTTCGTTTGATAATGATATTTGTATGAAAATCCCTGAAGGATTAAAGCTGCTAGAAAAATATGGCAAACGAGAACTTTACTCGATAAAGTTACAAAGATCCTTATATGGATTAAAACAATTTGGGCGCATGTGGTATAGCCGTCTCAGTGAATATTTATTGAAAGAAAGATATAAAAATGATCCAATTTGTCCATGTGTCTTTATAAGAAAATTAGGATATAATTTTATTATCATCTCAATTTATGTTGATGATTTGAATATTATTGGAACTCCAGAAGAGATTCCAAAAGCAGTTGATTCTTCAAAGAAAGAATTTGAGATGAAAGATCTTGGAAAGACAAAATTGTATCTTGGTTTGCAAATTGAGCACCTTGAAGAAGGAATTTAAGTGCATCAATCAAACTACACAGAAAAGATCCTGAAACGATTTAATATGGACAAAGCACATCCATTGAGTAACCCAATGGTTGTACGATCACTAGATGTGAAAAAGGATGTTTTTCGTCCTAGAGAAAATAATGAAAAAGTTCTCGGTCCTGAAATACCAGATCTAAGCGCAATAGGTGCTTTGATGTATCTTGCTAATAACACAAGATCGGACATTGCATTCTCTGTTAATTTATTATCAAGATACAGCGCTGCACCTACAAGACAACATTGGAATGGAATTAAACATATAATGCGCTACCTTTGAGGAACTACTGATTTAGGCTTATTTTAATCATAAGAGTCTGAGCTTAAATTAGTTGGATATGCGGATGCGGGTTATTTATCCGACACACACAAAGCTCGATCTCAGACGACTATTTATTAACATATGGAAGAACAGCTATATCTTGGCGATCGACAAAACAAACAATTACAGCTACTTCCTCAAATCATGCGGAGTTAATAGCAATTCACAAGTCAAGTCGTGAATGTGTGTGGTTCAGATCATTAATCAAACATATCCAAGAAGCATGTGGAAAAGTTGCGGTCAAGGAAGATCCGATAACAATATATGAAGATAATGCTGCTTGTATTGCTCAATTGAAGGAAGGCTATATTAAAGGAGACAGAACAAAGCATATTTCACCAAATTTTTTCTTCACTCATGATCTGGAAAAGAATGGTGAAATCAGTATTCGACAAATCCGCTCTTGTAACAATTTAGCAGATTTATTTACCAAGGCTTTACCTTCCTCAACTTTCAAGAAATTGATTTACAGCATTGGAATGCGTCGTCTTAAGGATCTCTAGTTAACTCGCGAACAGATGGAGTAAACACTGTACTCTTTTTCCCTTAACTGAGATTTTTATCCCATAAGGTTTTTCCTTAGTAAGTTTTTTAACGAGAGAGTGTCCCATTCGCGGCAGATGATATATCAAAGGGAGAGTATTGAATTATTGATGTATCAGCCGCCTGTGTAGTAACAGGCGGCTGATATATAATTGATGTGGGATCCACGTCATTAATATTTGATATAATATGTTTCTTACTTATTTGCCGTTTTTACCATTGGATTTCTCTATAAATAGAAATTCAATTTCTTCATTTGATATATACCTCAGATATAAGAAATAAAAGTTTCCCTCAAATTCTCTATCTACCTTCTTTATTATTGTTATAATTTTCTTATATATATAGCCAATTTTCAACAATTATGATGTTTGATAACTTGATGCATTTATTTACAATTATATGTAGTGTTTCAGTCTTTTTCTCATATTTTATAAATTTAAGGTAACCATAACTTTATCTATAAATGAAGTTGGATCAACTTTTATTCTACTTGTCTAATTTATAGGCAAAATCATTACATTAAAAGAACAAATTAAGGAGATAATTATAAATTTGTAAGTTATGGCTCTATTCTTTTTAACTTATAAGTAATTGTATTGAACTAAACTAAATTAAATGATACTGAAACTGAAAAATATTTAAATTGAATAATACTGAAACTAAAATTAAAAAATAATTAATAATATAAATATAAATATTTTAAATATTATATATATTAAAAATAATAATAATAATACTTTAAATGATACTGTATACTAATATAATGAAAGTTATTAATTATTACATGTAATAATAATAATTAAATGTACTATTATAAATTATAACTATAGTATATTGTATTTTATTATAATTATTATTATGAATATTATTTTAATTTTTATTAATATTTAAAATACTATTACTTTTTATATATTTATTTATTTCTCTTATAAAATTATTTATTTTTAAAAAAATTAATAATTTCAACATTATCATTAATTAGTTTTGCTTTGTTAGTATTTGGGATTGCTAAGATTAGTTAATGATATTGATATAATATATGAATAAAAATCGATGGTTTGTATTTTCAACAGGTATTTGTGCTTATTTCTATATCATAGAGACCATGATTTTAGTTTTTTTGGCTGCTTTTACTTCCTTTCTTGTCTTTTCAGGTTTTGAAGGTGATTCGAAGAATTTAGACGAAAAGAGTCTTTTATCGATACCTGATGCAAGCAGCTGGAGCGATAGCCAGTCCCGGTGATTTCAGAACACTTTAGAACGACCAAGATGACATCAATATCGAAGCACGCTAAGTTCCAAATATGGAAGACACCTAATTCGGACAAATCCTATTTAGGAAGGGTCCAATTCAAGAAGGAAGTTTAATCTCTATCCTAATTCCATAAAGACGGAGATTTTACTACCATTTGAAGATAGAGACTAAAAGGGAATAAGACCCCGAGGATAAATGCAAAGTGTCCTGTTTTGTCACTAAAGAAGAAGCAAGAGGATGGGCATTCAACTATAAATACCAAGGTCGACACACTTTTGAGGATCATCCATTCTTACGCTACAGTCTCGATCATTTCATTTCTAGTCTAGTTTCAGTTCCTAGTCCTTAGTCTCTTTACTTTCAAGTACTTTAGATTTTTGAGTTTTGATTTTGGATTCGGTTTAATAAGCAAGTTCATTTCCAGTCTTTATATTCTTAGTATGATTTCCTTTCAGTTTCTTTATATTTTAACACATTTAAATTCAGTCATGTTTAACTAAATTCTTTATGACTTAAACAAGTAAGGGTTAAGGCCGAGTTTAAATGGTGTGAGGACCGCAATTGAATACAAAAGTTCACAAGACAACCTATTTACCAATCTCGATACTTCAAGGGTTTCATGGTAAGGATATCACTTAGTCTCGCTATTTGGCCTGATCAACCATTTGGTAAGTCTTCGTGATTATTGTTAATTCTAATTCTTGCATCCGTAATTATGCCTGAAAAAAGATAGAGTGACGTCAGTCTCCACCGAGACTAGAGAAAGGTAATCTTACGCCTGTTTGGAGTGCTTCACTACGTCGGTAAGGATTTAGGCTTTTCTAATATTTATTGCTATTCATTGGTGAGCTCTTTGCCGCGAAGCCGAGAGACACAGTGAGTAAGAGAGAGGTTGTGACATGAAGTCGGATCTCCATACGCTGTAAGGAAGAGTTGCTAGTACTGTACGGTGCATGAGTACTAGTGTAACTAAATCTAGGTCCCGGTGCAATTAATTCCTTGTCTTATGATCACCATGATAATTAATCTTGCTCTACTTTGGTTGAGTCATTGTTTCTCATTATTTTATTACATGCTTTATTTAGTTCTAATCTACAAATTCCCATCGAGAGTACTTCTAGGTCACGCTTGTGTTATCTTCTAAGAATACTATTATCAAATACTGTTCCTTGTGGATTCGACCCCTGCTCACTACTAACTATCGATTTATTTTGCGCAGAGATTTATTTTTGGTGGTCTCAACACCTATCAGAAATAAATGATATTATTATTATTATTTATTTTGTATTATTTATTAGTTATGAATATTAATTTTAATTAATAATATTGATATAATATATAAACTAAAATTTAATACTGAATGCTGAATATAGAAATTGAAGTAAATTAATTGAAAAGAATATGTTCTTAAACATAAATATGTTTGGATGGTAAAGGCTTGATCTAGTAGCTGAGCTTTAAAACTGTGATCCTAAAGATTGTAGGTTCGAGCCTATATTCAAGTAGGTAGAATAAAATTTTTCTTTACTTTTATTTATTATAATCTTATATGAGACAATTTCAAAAAAAAAGTAAATATGTTTGGCGAAGAAAGGCGTAGAGCGGTAGAGTTGGGTAACGAAACAGCCCATTCAACGAAACGCCGCAACATATGCGACTTTCTGCTATTTGCTTATGTCACCGACACGTGAATCTTATTATTACTATTCCCTCCATCTTTTTTTACTTGTCCTCTAAACACATTTCACACTTTTTAAGGAATCAATTAATTAAGGCAGAAAAATACTATTTTATCCTCTAATTAATGTTTATTTTTTCACTCTATTACAATTAATGATAATGGGATAAATTAGGGTATAATTGAAAAAATAATCTAAAATATCTCTAGTTATTTAAAAATAATAAATAAAAAAATATTTAAAAAAGTGACTAAAATATCTATTTTAAAAAGATGAAGGGAGTATTAAATTAAATTTCATTAATCAAATTAAAACAATTTACCTTTTTTTCTTAATTTATTGGTGTTTATTTTTTTGGAAAAATTGTTTAGCCATCTGATTCAGGTTGACCAAACTACGTGGGTCCCTTTATTTCTATCCTACACCTCAGTCTCACGTGCTGCTTCATTAGATTAGGGAATGCATTTTTTTTATTTATGATTTAATTTTTTTATTTTATTATAAATAATTATAACCTTCTTATATTTTATATTTTATATTTTATATTGATATATGAGTATTTTTTTAATATAATTAAAATTTTTTTATATTTTATTTTCATTCAATTGAGATTTTTTTTAAAAGTTTTTAATTTTTTTATTTAAATAATATTTATTTTATAAAATTATATTTATCTTTTATTTTTTATTTATTTAAAATTTATATATTTTTTATTTATTTACTTTCTATTTTATTTTTTTAATTAATTTATAAAAATTAAATTTTTTTTTCACAACTTTTTCATCTAGTCTTTTTTTTATTTTAATTATTTTGTGCTGTATCTTATATTTATATAATTAAATAACTTGTAACTATCGAAGAACATGATATAAAGTTTGATTTTTTTAATACTGGATGATTACAACTAGTTTTGATTTTAATGATACACATTACGATCCTATATGCATAATTTCGGACGGTTGAAAAACCCTTAAAAATTCAGTGTAGCTTACTGCTGCAAGTGCCTAAAATGGTGAAGTTCTTGAGGGCCTGAGGCCAAACAAAACCCTCATCCTCCTCTAGGGTTGATTTCACAACCGAAAGATTGTGACACAACTCTATGATGGAACCCGTGACCACCCTATGCCACTGCTTCGTTGGTAGACATTTGAGAATTTTGTTTTATTACAATATTAAGTTACTCATTGTTGGATTTTAGTTGATTGAAATGGTTAATGATGATAGATTTTTAAAAGAAAAAAATATGCGCGATTTATTTTTTTTCTTGTTTTGATATGTTTATGGATTTTTTTATACTTGTGTAGTAGTATATTATGCTAATTATTACACACTATATATTATGAAAATAATTATATAGAGATATTCTAAAAATTAAAACCATAGTTCAGTTATTTAAAAAAAAAGCTTGATGAATGTATTTGGATAGTAGTTGGACAAACAAACAAAGATAAGGATAATTTTATCAAAAAAAAAATATTATTTGAATGAAAAAGTTAAAAAATTCAATAAAATGAGGTCTTATTTAAATGGAAGCAAACTATAGAAATTTTTTTTAATTGTATTGAAAAATTGAGGGGTACTAATACATTAGTGCAAAATATAGGGAGGTTATAATTAAGTAAAATTACCATGTTGTATTAAGTGAGATCAAAAGCTTCATCATAATTTTATATATATATTTTTGCACATTAAATACAAAATAAAATTTTCACTTTATTTTTATGGGACTCAAATTCATTAATCACAAAAAATATTAATCACTAGTAGTTCTAATACGTTGCATCAAAAGCTTAATTTATATTTGCCTTAATTTCACGGTTCTTTCAGGGTTTAGCACTTTAGATAATATTTTAATGGATCCACACAGATATTAATAAGGGTTGGTTTAAGTGATAAGCGGCTTGACATCGTTTAAGTAAAATTTTAAGTTCGAATCCTAGTGAATGTAAAAAATTCTTATTGAGAGACTTATCCACCACAATTAAGTATATGACCCAGGTTGAATCTGGATGTAGTCGGAGTAGAGCTCCGGTGAACCAGATGAAAAAAATATAACTATACAAATGAGATATTTTCATTCAATTGAATGCAAATAGATAAACATTATTTTCTTTGAATATGATATCACTATTAAAATTAAATATTTCAATAAAAATTACGTGAAAAATGATATAGTATATTTATCGGACTACAGCTTTTGGCATTTGATAAAATATTAGGGGAGTATATTATCTTTTGTTTTTCTTGTTGTTGTAGGTTAAATTTTAGTTAATGTGAAAGGACTTTTTAATTGAATAATTGAAATGTTTATATTGATAAAAATTTATACTCAAGCTCTGTCTCAACCGGTTCTAATGATCATTTTCTATAACAACCGAAAGGGAAATGCAATTGTTTTGCATAATCAACACGTATATCTGTTTAAAATATGATTTTTATAATATATAATTATGATCAAGTCATGTGATGTGACTTGTGCCTTTTTAGTACTTGGAAGTTTGTTTTTTTTCTTAAAATAAGTTTATAACGTGTAGCAGCAACCCCAATATTTGAAAATCTGATATTTTTTTATATGAATGTATTATTTTTATTCGAATTTAGATTATCTACGGCCTAAGATGGATTATATAGAAAAATTGAGAAGATCTCTAGTACTCATTTAAAAGTTAAGATTGTAGATATTTTATGAATAAAAAATATTTTTTTATTATTATACATACAACTTTATTCTCCATCTATTCTTAATTAATGATCCATTTCATCATTATAAAAGTGATAATATATTAGTCAACTAATGGATTTTTTCGGTTTCTCTGTACTATGCAATTAGACCTTTAACCACTTGATTATATTTTTCAGTCATGCACGAAAAGAGCAAGTTTTTCTTAAAATTAATAAATTTCTATCATTTTCAAGGCATAATTAATTTATTCTGTTGATGAGAAAAGATTAACTTATTTGGTAAGGAAAGAAAACAAAAATTGTACTACTATTTTAATTTTTTAATCCTTTAGCGATGACAATTTCATGGAGTGATTCCAAATTTCCAATCAAAATTATGCTTCCCAGTCAAGGATAACAACCATAGTGGCCTTTAATACTAGTACATGTTTTTCTTTTTCATGTCTATATGAATCATTAATTTTGGATTATTTGCAGAAAAGTCTCAATTTTGAAGAGCATATTCTTCACTTGAAACCAATCCCATACGTATCTACCAAGTCATCTCTCTTCTATTGATTGCACAATTATTTTCACTAATTCTTATGTTTGTTTTACAATATTTGAGCATGTATAATAAATTTAAATATCAACCTTTTGATTCAACATTTTACATTTGATAACACATAAGACATGGACCCAACGTAGATCACAGAGCTAGACAATCCACCCAAGCCCATTGCAGAGGCGGTTATAGCTAAGGGCAAAATGGTAAACACCGTTCAATAGGCCAAGGACACGCGTCAGAAGTCGTTAGAGTTTGTCACCTAGATTCCATTTATATAGCACGCACAAGGGATATGAGGTAACCAATTCCTCCCTTACTCATTATTCTCTCTATTCCTTGATCGTCACTGAAATCTCACTTAGGCATCGAAAGGCTTTGCCGGAACCCCGACCAAGCCTGTTTGACCCATTTTCTATCTTGTAGGTAACCCATACCTCAAAGCATACCACATCATTGGTGCGGTGAGCATGGATCAAACACGCGACCTTCAGATCTCCAACCCAAATGACATCACCTTAAAGCAATAAGCGCCCTCGTGAGTGATGAACGAGGTATTCTCAACATCCTTTTCTGCTGTGGGAATCTGATTATAACCAGCAGATAAGTCTAAGATTGCATACACGGCAAAGCCTGAGGTTGAGTCTACCAACATATCTACAACATCACCATTAATGCACTTATTTGATAATAATAATAATAATAATAATAATAATAATAATAATAATAATAATGAATTGAATCAAACATTTTATTTTTCATGAATCAATTAAATTCTTCATTCTCATTTTAAATAAGAAACTGATTTTCAATCCTCAAAAATTAAAATAAGTTGCTATATAGTTAGCTAGGTTTAATTCTCTACAGGTATTTTGCATAATGAAGAAACCAAGTGTAGGATTTCTTGCCTGAAATCCTGTATTAAAATTAAATCTCGACTTTAGTGATCTTATACTTTGAGTTATCAAAATTCACTTTTACAACAGATTTATAATTGATTGTTCTAAGCTTTCCATATAACAAACTAATTTGAGATGATCGTTTGCTTTTGAGAGTTTTTGCAGATTTGATTATGAGATTGCAATTATTAATGAAAGCTTCGATATTATTCTTGCTGCTGACAGAAGCCTTTTTATAGGCAGTCTTCAAAATCTTCTAGTGTTACTCATCCTTCGAGTCACAATCTTAGCCGTTGTCTCACAACGGCTCTTTTTCTTGAGAGTCGTTGGATCTTCCGTTAGACACATCTTCTATTCCGTTAGGCACATTGGCGGGAGTCAACTTTACCAGCTTTTTGCAACTTTTCAGTCTTTTACACCTTTTAGTCTCATACAGGTTGCTTGTGTCAGCTTGTCAGGTGGCTAAAAGTGTTTCTTCTCTCTTGTTGTCAACTCACTTTTTAAAAATTCTCGTACTACTTTTTATGCAACCCTAATCACCTATCTTTTTGAATCATAAAAAGCAGAGGCCTATTTTTAGTATTTGTCTTCACTTGAGTTGATGAATTGGGATCTGAGCTTGACTGTAGAAGATGTTTTCCTTCTCTGTTAAGCGATAATAGTCTTGCGAGATCCTTGGCTTATGATCTTCTAGTGTTTTATTTTGCTGGGATTCAGAATCTTCTGAGCTTGATCATCTTCCGAGTGTGCAGTTTCTGATTTTTATTTATCGTCAAAACTTAGAATCTGGATTCAGAACCTTAACTTGTGAGAATTATTCTTTTGGGCTAAGTTCAACATCTCTTATATAAAATCAATTACATCAATGTGTGCTTATAGTTTACAATTCCTATGAGAAATTGAAACAAATAAATGTACCTAAATACAATTAATTGTAAACAATCTTCCTAAATACCATTATTCCTAATTGTGAAAAATGAATAAGATCTGAAAAGGGTGAATGGAATGTTATAGTTCTCACTATCTATAATCAATTACATCAAAGGTATTTATAGTATGCAATACTATGAGAAAAGGAAACAAATAAATCTACATAAATATAAGTAATTACAAATTATCTTTCTAATCAACATTAATCCTAATTAGTGATATTATTCCTAATCTAGGCTAATTAGGAATAATCTAATATAGGAATAATCTATCAATATAGAAATATTCTCAACACTCCCCCTCAAGTTGGTGAGTGAATATCATGAACTCTGAACTTGTACCGCAATGTTAAGAATTGATTCTTCCATGATTGCTTCATAAAAACTTCTGCAAGTGGGTGACGCGTCGGTATATATGAAGGAATGAAATTTTGAACTGCTGAACTTTTTATGTATGAAAGATATGAATTCTGAAGTATGATTTGGCATGTCAATAGCTATATTTGTAAGACTATTTGTAAATCAAACTGAAAATGTGAAAGCGGGGTTGATTAAGGCATGAAGAGTTAATGGACCTGTTGCATTTGTACAAGCAATATATGTTGTTACCAGTGAGACATGGCTGAGTCAAATAAGCCATGATATTGATATAGACAATCGACCATCTTCAAGAGTAAGAACATGACTGAGTCAAATAAGTCATGATGTTGATATAGACGATCAATGATCTTTAAGAGTAAGAACATAGTTGATATATGATCGGTGGCTCCGCTATCCAAGATCCAAGGTTTTGTGTAAACAGAATTGATTGAGGCATTAGGAGTTACATACCTGATGCACTTGCAAATGATTTTACCTTTACCGGAATTATTTGCCATGGTAGTATATGCAATAAATTAGACTTTTGAAACACCAAGATCACTGCTCTGGTACCATGTGAAAAATGAATAAGAACTGAAAAAGGTGAATGGAATGTTATAGTTCTCACTGTCTATAATCAATTACATCAAAGGTATTTATAGTGTGCAATACTATGAGAAAACGAAACAAATAAATCTACATAAATATAAGTAATTACAAATTATCTTTCTGATCAACATTAATCCTAATTAGTGATATTATTCCTCATTTAGGCTAGTTAGGAATAATCTAATATAGGAATAATATATCAATATAGAAATATTCTCAACACTAATGACATACATTATTCTTAATTTAGACTAATTATGAATAATCCAATACCAGTATAGGAATATCTCAAATCTCCCCCTTAAGTTGGTGATTGAATATTTTGAACTCCCAATTTGTGTCGCTATGTTAAGAATTGATCATTTCTAATGGCTTCATAAAAATATATGCAAGTTAGTGATGGGTTGAAGGAATAAAATTTTGAATTCTTGAATTTTCTACTATGACATATGTGAATGGTGGAGTGTTAGAGGATCAGTTTTCTGAATGGATGGAGGAAGAAAATTTCGAGCTTTTGAATTCTTTGATATGAAAGGTGTGATTTGTGAATATGATTTGGCATGTCACTAGCTATATTTAGTAAGACTATTTGTGAATCAGACTGAGATGTGAAAACAAAATTGATTAAGACATCATGCAGATCTGTTGCGTTTGCGAAAACATTATTGTTACTAGTGGAACATGGCCGAGTCAAATAATCCATGATGTTGATATAGATAATTGACAATTTTCAAGAGTAAGAACACGACCGATTCAAATAAGTCATGATGCGTAGACAATCGATGATCTTCAAAAGTAAGAACATGACTAAGTCAAATAAGCTATGATGTTGATAGAGTCTCACCGGGATCGGTGCTCTGATACCATGTGAAAAATGAATTATGATGAAAAATGTATTATTTCTCTTATATAAAATCAATTATATTAATGGGTATTTATAGTGTATAATTCATATAGGAAAATTAAACAAATAAATGTACATGGTAAATAATCTTCATAAATACTATTATTTTTAATGAAATATATTATTATGAATTTAGGCTAATTAAAAATAATTTTATAAAAATAATTCAATACTAATATATGACTATCTCAACATTACCACTCATTTAGAAATTAATAATGTCAATATAATATACTTTTATGAATAAAAAATTATATTTTTATCGTTATACATAAAACTTTACTCCTCGATCCATCCTTAATCGATAAGAGTCCAAATCATTTAAGAGGCGTTGGTTGACATTAGAAAAGAAAAAGTAAGGTAAGGAAAGGAATATAATTTTCTTTGATTGGCTTATATGTTTGGCATGGTCTAAGAAAGGGAATAAAATTACTCCTGATTTTATTTATTATTTTTTAAATTAAAAAATTAATTATTTAATTATAGTATAATAATAATTATATATAATCTTAATTAATTAATTATTATTATTAATTAATATTCACATTATATTTATAATAATTATAAAAATAATATTAATATTATTAATATGTACTATTAAAATTATAATATTTATTATTAAAATTATAATATTTATTATTAAAATAATAATATTTATTATTATTTAATATATTATTAAATAAATAATAATATTATTAAATAAATATTACTTAAAATTTTTTTTAACAATAAATAATATTGTTAATATTTAATATTATTTAATAATATTATTTATTAGTAAATAAATATTATTTAATAATATTATTATTAATAACAATAATATTACTTAAATAAATAATAAAATTGTTAAATAAATATTATTTAATAATATATTATAATTATTATATATTTTTATTATTATTAAATGAATATTATTATTTAATAATAATGATGATAATATTATATATATTTTATAATAATATTAATAAAACGTAAAAAATAATTAATAATTATTTTTATATATTATTTTTTATTAGAATAATAATATCATTTATTATTATTATTAATTAATATATAATAATGTTTATTATTATTTAATAATAATAATAATTTAATTATAAAATAATATTATTGGAGAAAGGATAAAGAAATAAAATGTTAATATGTAATAGAGTGAAAAAAAAATTTAAAAGAAGTAATCTCATTATTAAAAATAAATTATAAATTTAATTTTTTTATCTAAATAAATAATAATAAAAAAAATCAGATATTTTAATTTATTTTTCATTTTCAGAAATAGCAAACTAAATGCCAACTGCGTGTAGAGGAGTTAATAAATTAGTCCACTAACGTAATTTTTCCGTTTGTAATATGCGATTAGACCTTTAACCACTTGATTATATTTTCTAGTCATGCACGAAAAGATCACTTTATAGAGAAATTATATAAGATAGCGGGTTTTTAATAGCCTTTTTTAATTTAATGATTAAATATTTATAAGAGTGTATTTATATATTTTTTAATTTTAATTAAATAATCTCTCATAAATACTCAACTGTTGGATTAAAAAAGGTATTAAATATCCTGTATTAGGGCATCTCCAATCCCCCCTTCACTTTTTCTCCTAAAACTCTATAATTTGAAGCAGCTACAG
Organism: Euphorbia pulcherrima; assembly: GCA_947683365.1. NCBI lineage: Eukaryota > Viridiplantae > Streptophyta > Magnoliopsida > Malpighiales > Euphorbiaceae > Euphorbia > Euphorbia pulcherrima. The sequence goes on from CANTUS010000001.1 coordinate 31,811,771, forward strand.
TGTTTATTCTCCAATCCTACACTTTAAATTTTTACTTCAAAATATAAATATTATTATTTTATTCCTCTCTACTTAATAAATAAATATTAACTCAACTAAATAAAATATAAAAGAAAAAAAAATATAAAAGTAAAAAAAAATTATTATTATTATTATAATAAATAGGGGAGCAACGGTGTTGCTACAAATGTTGCTCTAAATGGAGTAACACTGTTACTCCCCTTTATTTTAAAGAAAATTAAAGCTCTATTCTATATCTCCAACCCCATTTTAAGGCCGGATTGAAGATGCCCTAAAGTAAGAAAAGGCCATATATAAAAACCCCAATTTCTATCAGGTATATTTAAATTATTCGGTTGATAAGAAAAGGTAACTTTTTTGGTAAAGAAAGAAAACAAAAAATTTATAGTAATTTTTTAATGGAATTTTATGGAGTGACTCCAAATTTCCAACCAAAATCATGCTTCCAGTCAAGGATAACAACCAAAGCGGCCTTTAATACTACATGTTTTTCTTTTTCATGTCTATATGAATCCTCAATTTTGGATTATATATTCATAATTTCAAATCTCAACCTTTTGATTCAACATTTTCCATTAATTTACTAATTTGACAATAGTATGTGCGTTAATGAATTGAATCAAACATTTTCTTTTCCATGAATTAATTCAATTCTTCATTGTCATTTTGAATAAGAAACTGATTTCAATCCTTAAAGAAATAATATAAGTTGCCATAGTTAGAGAGGTTTAATTCTCTGCAAGTCTTCTACATAATGAAGAAACCAACTGTAGGATTTCTTGCCTAAAATCCTGTTGTAAAATTAAATCTTCACATTGCATTTATGTTCTGATTTAACTGCAAATTCAATACATCCAAAAGAATACAAAAACACTTGTATTAGCTTAGAAGTCGAAAATTGATTTCCGAGTAGTAAAATGTCAGCTCTAGAACACATTATTGATCGATCAGCCAGCTGTACAATTCGAACCCGAAGTTCATTACTATGCCTCTACAATCCCACACTATTACTGCTGGAATCCATTAGAATCGTCAATCGCCTTGCTGTCTTCACAAAATCACTGTGAGAAAATCGAATTATCAATACACCACTCTCGATAAAATGTCGCATACTTTTCAAAAAAAATACAGTAAGACTCGTACCTGAATGGTTTGTCGCCAATGTGTTTAACCGCGCCCGAAACATCACGGTAAAGCACGTTGTTGAGCAACTCGGTATTCTCTATGCCAAACATGTCAGCTAGTTTTTGGTACAATTCATCATAAGACTCGAGCAACGTGAGGTCAATGGTCCGACCCACATCCTCTGACTCCATGAACACCTTGCAATGACCCGTTTCCAACAAGGGCTCGGTTTCTAAACTCGCCATTTTTTCTGAATTTCCTTCGGACGAACAACTAAGAGAGATTTGCTGCTCCGTGAGTATCGGTTGACCGAAGAGCACTAGATGGGGCGTTTTAACACCATCCGATTTCTTCAAATTCTGAGTAGAACTTGAATTTGCCATGGTCAGTACACACGACACACTCTCGCTCACGCTAGCGTTTTGAAAGACGTCAGGATGACTAGAGGTTCTGGAAAGTTTCGGCAAACCAGCCGAAAGTAAACCCATCTGGATTTTATTGAGGTGGAAATCGGATAAAGATAGACCGTAATGAGCATGCCTGGCTCCCTGCATGCCAGCAGGATGATTCTCGGGTAAGCTACAGAAGGGGCCACTAGAAATCGGGAATTGACCGTCTAGGGGGAAATCCGGGTGTTGTGGTAGTCTCAATTTCTTCCTAGGCGGCGAGAAAGGGGAAAGATGAATGGCTGGCATGTTCGATACCAACTCTACGAGCCACGGGCTAACCCGTTTCACGTTTTGAAGCAAATCTGGCTCGTCCCACGTAACCTGTAACAAAGATTCTAACTTTAGATCAACAACAACATATATAACAGGAGAACTGTGAAATCGCTGCACCGACCTGGAGGAGTCTCCAAGGAGAATCGGGCCATCGAAGAGGATCGGCAACTTGAACAGAAGAAATAGTACCCATAAACCAACTAATTCGAGAAGAATCTTCAGTTTCAAAGGCCATTTTGAATCTCATCCCTGAGCACCACCGGATTTGTAATGCTGTTTTCACCATTGAAGCTTTAACACAGAATTCCGGCGTACTAGCTCTGGGGTAGTAAACAACCTCAAATGCCTGTCCATTTGCCGCAAACGTAACAGCTTCAATTACCGATTCTGCCCTCACTTTCCCTTTCGAAACCGAATTCCCATTCCCATTTCTCAATAGCTTATTCTCATCATCTCTAAAAAGGGCACCGAAGTAATTTCCCCCGGCAGGATTCCAGGAAGATTCCGGGCTGCCTCCGATTCCCCGTTTTGCCCTTCGAATTCCGACGCAAAGATCGCCGTTTTCTGCCCTTAAAAACACTATAGAATCGCCGGCGACGAGTTTCTTATGGTTCACGAAAGTACTCCAGCCAGTTGTTAAAAGATGCCGCCTTGGTGTTCCTCTGTAGATATGCCGGAATTTCCATGTCTCGCCGTGAACGTCCTTGGCTAGAATTGTCTGGACCGGCGGATCGGCTGAGTAATCCAGCCGGGGAAATATTGTTTCGGCGCAGTATCTCGGCACAGAAAAACCACCGCCGTTGTTGGCGTCTGACTGGGTCAAAGTCTTGGCGAAAGAAGCTGGTCTATTCTCTTGACTTTCTGCTCCATTAATAATATCTTCTTCTTCTTCTTCTTCTTCTTCTTCTTCGTTAGCGGTGTTAGTTGGAATTAATTTAATTTTGGAATAAACCTCGTCGGTTTCAGGATCGGCCATGAATTTGATTGCTGATACTTTACAGCGGATATACGGCGGCATTCGAGGGCAATTTCGGAAATCCACCGGAGTTGAAGCGTGCTCGGCGTGGCCTTGAGGGAAATAGAAGATTTCGGAGTTCACCGCCGGCATTTGAACCATGCCGCCGGCGCAGGCGTGCCATAGCTGAGAGTCTAAACACTTTTCCGCTTCCTTCACTCTCTCTTTTGCTTCCACGAATGCAATCATGATAACAATTAATAACTGTGATAACCCAAATAGATCAAATTAATTAGATACTCTTTGAGGCAATTCAACAAACATGATGTGCTCAGTTCAATGAATGGAAGTGTTAATCAAATATTTACCTAATTAAGCACATAAATGATCAAGACAGAAGATGAAATTGAGGAATCTTTGTTAGCCACGTAGTTAATCTTTTCATGAGATACAAACAAATTAGAATTCAAAACCAGAAAGTTAGGATCTTCTAGAGTCTGGTAACTTCAAAAATTCCCTTTCGCTCCACCATTTTCTCAGCAACCAAACACAACCCTTTTCAATACACACAGTTTCAAGCAGATTTGTACTTTCCCCGAACTCAAAATCGCACAAATTGGAAACTCGGAGACAAAAAATCAATTCCAGAAAACACAGTTCAATCCACTAAATTACTAAAATTGGCATAATCCTTTAGTGTTCCCTCATAGAATCCAGAACAGAAACATCAAACAGCAAGGTAGTTAAGCAGATGAATCAGTATAAAACGGCAGAAAGAAACAAAGATTCCCATGAGAGAGGAGGAAGAAGAAGAAGGTGGTGATGAATCTTGATATGCAGTAAGAAAAGATTCAAAAGAGAAACCTATGGCCGACAGAGAAGCAGAAAAAATAAGACATCAGCAGAGAGAGAAGTGAGAAAAAAGGGGAGAAACTTTTTGGATCATGCAATACTCCAAAAAGCACACACTCAAACAACAACAACAAAAGCCTTTAACACCCTAATTATAATTTTGATTATTTTATTTATTTATTTATTGTGACAGATAAAATATTAAAATTTGATTTTACAGAGAAATATGAAAAAAGGAAACTATCAAGTGGTGGCAGTAGTTAATACTATTTGATTTTATGGTTGGTATAGTAGTTCATGTGTGGTGTGTTCTTTATCTTACTAAAACAACACAAAAATCTTCACTTTTATTATTTCTCTGATATCTAAGCATTTTCTTCGGATCTGAACTAAGTTTTGTTTCTCTCAAAGCCAGCATCATAACAAAGATTTTTAAATTACCTGTCTAGTGTGTGTATATGTATTAAAAATGAGGGTTAATTTCAAAAAATTGTCTCATAGTTTTTTTTTCAAATCGACGATTATGGTTCAAAACGTTATCAAATCAAGGTTTTCCATCATAATGCCGTTAAAAACGATTTTCTTCTATCAACCAAATGTTTTGTTTCTGCTTTATGTACATCGTTTCTTAATCAAGAATTTCAACTTTTTATGGATTTTTTTATATTTAACTTGTTATTGTTTACCAACATTCCAAAAACTTGTTCATTTAAAAAAAAGTTTTAGTACACAACATAGACTACTTCTTCTTCTTAAGGGGGGCTTATCAAATTAAATTAGTAATAAAATATTTATTACAACCAAATGAAATAAAATGTCGGAATTATTTTTAAATTTTAAATATATAAAAAAAGTTATGAAAAATAATAAATAATAAAAAAATTACTAAGAGTTATTGTTTTTTACTAATTAAGCTCATTTCACAGAATGATCATGTTAGATTATTTTATTATCTGATGTGGTTCATGAAATTAAGTGTCCGTTTTAATTAAAGTTAAACCCAATATGATGATGATTGGATTTAAATGAATAAATCGAATCGGAGTGAACCGTTGAACAAAATCGGTTCAACTAGTTTAACCCTTCCCTTATCATTATCCATTCTAACAGATATAATGTTTACAAAAATTTATTAATTAACATATAAAAGAGAGATACAAAGAAAGTTTTCATACAAGAACAGTACGCTTCTCTTTTCTAAGTACTTGCCATTCTTAATCATCAAAGAAAGCATAAGAGATTCAAAGGACAAGAGGGAAGAAATCTACTTCGGTTTTCAATGAATCAAGGTACGCTTCCGATTACTGTTTTATATTATGAGTTGCTAATCAATTTCTAGAATAAATCGATTCTAGGGTTTTTATCAAATCCTGTAAATTATCTTACAGTTGGTGTCAGAGCGAATTGTTCAAGGGTTGATTACATAGAATTGCTTCAGATTTATGTGTTCAAATATCACCCAAATGTGGATTGAATGCATGTTAAATTATGTTTGAATCCATAATATATCTCAAAGTATTAATATATGTGGTTATATTGATTGTGATATTGCAGTTAATAATATGTTGGCATTAGGCGCTAATGGATTAGTCAAGTTCAATGGACTAAACTATAATGATTGGACCGAGCAAATGTATTTCCAATTGGGTATAATGAATCTAGATTTAGCCATTGTCACTGAAAAACCAGTAGACGTTACGGAGGCTAGTACATATGCTGATTGGTCCCTCCATGAGGCTTGGGAAAGATCCAATAGGTTGGCTTTGAACTTGATGAAGATGACAATGGTAGAAAATGTGAAGCCATCTATGCCTAAGATAGACAATGCAAAAGCAATTCATGGTGGAGATTAAAGAATACTCCCATTCGGAAATTGCTGACAAGTCTATTGTGGGAAGCTTAATGAGTGAGTTGACGACCAAGAAGTTTAAATAGTCACAACCTATTCATGAGCATGTCACAAGCATGCAAAACTTGGCAGCGAAATTGAAAGCCATAGGGATGGATGTAAGTGAGACCTTTCTGGTTAAGTTCATTATCAATTCTCTTCCTATAGAGTTTGGTCAGTTCCAAGTGAATTACAACACCTTGAAAGAAAAATGGAACATACAGGAACATACAGGAAATTAAGGCCATGCTTGTACAAGAGGAAGGGAGATCGGAGAATATGAAGGAACACACAGCTAATCTTACATTTCATCCAGGGTCTAGCAGTAGCACTGGCAAGTTTGAAAAGGACATGAAAAAGGTCAAAGGAAAGGGAAAGGTTCCTATGAAAGTGAATGCAAGGGGCAAAATCAAGAAGGAGATAAAATGCTACTTCTGTAAGGAGATTGGACACCTTAAGAAAGAATGTCCGAAACGAAAGGCTTGGTTCGAAAAGAAAGGGATTCCTTTCGATCCAAACCATAAACGGAACAAATGAGTTCTTGTATATGGGAAACAGAATGAAGGCACGGGTAGCAAGAATTGGGACGTACAGATTGATTTCAGACACTAGTTGTCAAATAGATCTAGAAAGGTGTCTTTATGTTCCTGAATGTGCTAGGAATTTAGTTTCTATTTCCATGTTGGATAGTATAGGATTTGATTTTAAGAATGGACATGAAATGTTTTCTTTGTACAAACATAAGTACTATTATAGTTCTAGTACATTATTTGATGGATTGTACAAGTTTAATCTTGATGTTAATTTTTGTGAATCCCTTTTATTACATGTTGAGTATAGCACAGGAACCAAACATAGTGCACAAAATGAAAGTTCTACTTATTTGAAGCAGCAAAGATTAGGTCACATATCTAAAGAAAGGATAATGAGGTTATCAAAAATTAAAGTATTACCTCAATTAGATTATGTTGATTGGGATGTATGTATAGATTGTATTAAAGGTAAACAAACTAAACACACATTAAAACATCTAGCCACAAGAAGTAGTGAACTACTTGAGTTGATACTTACTGATATCTGTTGTCCTTTTGACGTTCCATCATGGGGCGGTGAAAAATATTTGATTACCTTTATTGATGATTTCTCGCGTTATTGTTACTTGTATGTTTTGCATGAAAAATCTCAATCAGTGGATGTCCTGAATGTGTTCATTGATGAGGTAGAAAGGCAGCTTAACAGAAAAGTGAAAATAGTGAGATCAGATAGAGGTGGTGAAATACACCGAAAATGGGCAATGCCCAGGTCCATTTGCAAAGTTTCTCGAAAGTCGAGGCATATGTACGGAATACACTATGCCTGGTACACCACAATAGAATGGTGTATCATAAAGGTGGAATCGTACTCTTATGGATATGGTTAAGAGTATATTAAGTTATAGTACCGTACCTTTATCATTGTGGATGTATGAATTAAAGACTGCCGTGTATTTGCTTAATCGAGTTCCAAGTAAGGCAGTTCCTAAGACACCTTATGAACTATGGACGGGAAGGAAACCAAGTTTAAGGCACTTAGATGTTTGGGGTTGTCCAGCAGAAGTAAGGATATATAATCCACATGAAAGGAAACTTGATGCAAGAACCTGCAATGGTTATTTCATCAGTTATCCTGAAAAGTCTAAAGGATACAGATTCTATTGCCGTAATCATAATATGAGAATAGTTGAGTCTGGTAATGCTCGGTTCATCGAAAATGGTGTATCTAGTGGGAGTGTTGAACCACGTAAGGTGGATTTTCGAGAGATTCAAATAGGAAGTGAAAAACCTATGGAAAATGTATCTCCAACAGTTGTTGTTCCTATTGTTGTACCAAAGTTCAACAATGTGATTGGACAACAAACAAATATTTCAAACCCACCTTCTGAAAATGTTAATAATGAACTGATTAACAATGAACAAGTCGAAAGTAAACAAGTGATAGCACAAGAAGAAGCATTAAGAAGGTCTTCGAGACAGAAAAGATCTGCTATTTCGAATGATTATATGATCTATTCACTTGAACATGAATATGACTTAAGTATTGATAAGGATCCAATCTCTTTCAAGCAAGCCATGGATTTTAGTAATTCTGGAAAGTGGTTTAATGCTATGAAAGAAGTGATGAAATCGATGAATCACAATGATGTCTAGGATTTAGTTGAGTTACCAAAAGGGGCGAAATAAGTTGGTTGTAAATGGATATTTAAAACCAAACGTGACTCTAAAGGTAACATTGAAAGGTATAAAGCTAGACTAGTCGCCAAAGGTTACACTCAAAAAGATGACATTGACTACAAAGAGACCTTCTCTCTAGTTTTAAAGAAGGACTCTTTAAGAATTATTATGGCTTTGGTGGCTCATTATGATCACAAGCTCCATCAAATGGATGTAAAGACCACCTTTCATAATGGTGACTTAGAGGAAGAAGTGTATATGGATCAACCAGAAGGTTTTTCAACCACAGGAAAGGAAAATTTGGTATGCAAGTTAAAGAAGTCAATATATGGACTAAAACAAGCTTCTCGACAATGGTATCTTAAGTTTAATAATACCATATTGTCATATGGCTTTGTAGAAAACACTGTTGATCGGTGTATCTATATGAAGATCAGTAGGAGCAAGTATGTTATATTAGTCCTATATGTTGATGACATTCTGCTTACTGCAAATGACATTGGTTTACTACTTGATGTGAAGAAATTTCTTTCTAATAACTTTGAAATGAAAGATATGGGCGAGGCATCCTATGTGATTGGAATAAAAATATTTCGAAACAGATCACAAGGATTGTTGGGATTGTCTCAAAGGGCCTATATTGAAAAAGTATTAGAAAGATTTAAAATGGAAAAGTGTTCTGCTGGAGTGGTTCCAATTCAGAAGGGAGATAAGTTTAGTCTCATGCAATGTCCTAAAAATGAATTGGAACGAAAAGAGATGGACGCTATTCCATATGCATCAATAGTTGGGAGCCTAATGTATGCCATGACATGTACCAGACCAGATATTAGTTTTGCTGTTAGAATGTTGGGGCGCTATCAAAGTAATCCCGGAATGGATCATTGGAAAGCTGCAAAGAAAGTACTCAAATATTTACAAGGCACTAAGGATCCCATACTCACATATAGATAGTCAAGCAACCTTGAAGTAGTGGGTTACTCGGATTCAGACTATGCCGGATGTGTAGATTCAAGAAAGTCTACATTTGGTTACTTATTTTTTATGGCGGGAGGTGCAATTTCATGGAGAAGCCGAAACAAACTGTTATTGCTGCTTCTACAATGGAAGCTGAATTTGTAGCATGCTTTGAGGCTAATGTTCAAGCTTTATGGCTGCGGAACTTTATCTCTGGTCTTAGTATTGTTCACAATATATCTAGGCTATTGAGAATTCATTGTGATAATTCTGCAGCTGTCTTCTTCTCAAAGAATGATAGATACTGCACATGGATTTGAAATACCTATCCGTGAAAGAAGAAGTGCAAAACAAAAGGGTGTCGATTGAGCATATAGGTACAGATCTTATGGTAGCAGATCCGTAAACTAAAGGGTTACCGCCCAATTCTTTCATTGGGCATGTAGAAAGTATGGTCGTTATAAATAAGTCCTTGTTAGCATGATGTAAGAAGCTTGTATATATATACATTATGGTTATGTTTGCTCAAATTAAAGCTATGACATTTTGAATTCATTAAGAGTTATATTTTGCTTATTAGCTTGTCATTTGGATTGAATTTTTTGTACAAATATGGTTTGAATAAAATGATGTTAAGTTTGGTGATTGCAATATTTCACCGTTAAAATTATCTAGAATTGAAATAATTACGTGGTATATGGAAGGAATCTGATTGACTTATAACTTATGACCGCCATAACCCGATTATTTTTATTCTAATTAAAGATGATAAAGAAAATTTGAATTATTATGTACTCATGAACCAAGTGGGAGATTATTAGATTATTTTATTATCCGATGTGGTTCATGAGATTAAGTGGTTCATTTTAATTAAAGTTAACCCAATGTGATGATAATTGGATTTAAATGAATAAACCGGACCGAGTGAACCGTTGAACAAAACCGGTTCAACTGATTTAACCATTCCCTTGTCCTTATCCATTCTATTAGATATAACGTTTTACAAAACGTTGTTAATTAATTTATAAAAGAGAGATAAATAGAAAATTTTCATACAAGAATAGTACGCTTCTCTCTTCTAAGTACTTGCCTTTCTTAATCATCAAAGAAAGCATAAGAGATTCAAAGGACGAGAGAGAAGAAATCTACTACGGTTTTCAATGGATCAAGGTACGCTTCCGATTATTGCTTTATATTATGAGTTATTAATCAATTTCTAAAACAAATCGATTCTAGGGTTTTATCAAATCCTGTAAATTATCTTACAGTTCATGCTTTAAGTTAAAGGTCGATTCCATATAAATATTACTAAGAACTGTCGTTTTTTATGGAAAACTTTGATTCAATAACGTTTTGACCCACAATCGAAAAAATAATCTATGATCCTCTTTTTAAAAACGCATGTAATCACGTAACATGTTTTTAAAGTTAATCCTAACAAAGGCAATAACATATATTTATATATGTGAAATAACTTGCTATTTTTATCGTCGTAGATCTTAACATGTAACATTAAATCTTCCTTGTATTGCCACTTTATAGGAAGTTTATATATAACATATAAGTACGAGAGAAAAACCGACAAAACTGAAAAAAACTCCACACGTCCGAAATTGAATAGAGAATCCGAAAACATGGATGATGACTTTCAGTGGGAATACATAGCAGATTTTTTCTACGTTATTCAACAAATTATCTAAAAGCTCATTTCCAAAATATATTAATGAATATGAATTGATGAAAATATCAATTTATCAAAAAAAATGTATGAAAATATCAACTAATGTAAACTATTTTATTTATTGGATCAGAATTTAAATTTGGGACTTTATTGGACACATATTACCAGGTGAAGAAATTTTTTTTGCTTAATTTGTAATCGCGGATTATTATCTAAAGGTGCATTTTATCCTTACAATTACTTTGAAAAACACGCAAGGATAGAATAAGTAGTAGATGTAATTTTTTTATTAAGATGATTATGTTTAGAATGTAGCTTACGACATTTCATAATTTTTTGTGTCTATATTTGTAAAGATCGAATATCATGTATTGATTTATTTAAGTTGTTTTTATATTTTGGAGATATATTTTCATAATTAATAAGTTGTTATCAATAGCTTCAACGATATTGTTCGTTTTAGCACCGTTTACGGTCAACCTCATAATTTTAAAACGTATCATTCAAATTAAGACCTTCATGACTCTATTTATATACATGCTTAGAGCTGCTATTCATTTCTAATAGTTGCAATAATTGTATTTATTAGATTTGGAAATATTTTATTCGTAAAAATGTATCGGTTGAAGGTAGGGATATTTAATGGGCAGACATATACTAATTACAAAAACAAACAAATAAATGAAATAACAATGCATTATTTAATGAGAAACTTTGAATTGAGAAACAGATACAAAAATGGTTTTTAAATGAAATTTCCTTAATGGGTTAAAATCCCAAAATGGTACTAATGAATTGTTTAATAGGGAAGATGATGTAGGGTTGTGATTAAAATATGAATATAAGAATTCCCTTAATCTGTTTTGTTTATAAAATTAAATTAATAATAAAACTATACGAGATATTTGGTTCATATCATGAAAGGAAAAGGGAATAAAAAAGAAAAAGGTAAAGAAAGAAATGCAATTCTCTTTAATTGACTTATGTGTTTAATATGATTAAGAAAAGGAATCAAATTGATTCTGATTTCATTTATTATTTTTTTAATAAAAAAAATTAATTATTTAATTATAGTATAATAATAATTATATATAATTTTAATGAATTAATTATAATAAAAAATATAATTTATTAATTATTATTAATTATTAATATTTATATTATATTTATAATAATTATAAAAATAATATTAATATTAATAATATGTATGATTAAAATAATAATAATATTATTATTATTTAATATATTATTAAATAAATTTTTTTAAATTTTTTTAATAATAAATAATATTATTTAATAACATTAATAATAATAATTATAAATTCTTCTTATTATTATTATTAAATAAATATTATTATTTAATAATAATAATACTATATATATTTATAACAATATTATCATGACATAAAAAATAATTAATTATGCTTATATATTATTATCGATCATATAGAATAATAATATTGCTTATTATTATTACTTATATAATATTATTTTTAATTAATAAATAATAATATTTATTATTATTATTTTAAGATAATAGTATTCGAGAGAGATAAAGAAAGGAAATATTAATATATAGTGGAGTTTGGGAAATAAAAAAATCTTAAAAGGGGTGATTATATTACTCAAAATAAATAATAAATCTAATTCCCTTATCTAAACGAATAACTATAAAAAAATTCAAAAATTTTAATCCACTTTTCCTTTTTTAAAACCTGTAACCAAACCAAAGCCCCCTACAAGTAATGGTTGCTTTCCTTGTCCCAAGTCTTTCAAGTGTGGGAGTGTCTGTGGACTGCTCTAAAAGCAAGGCAAAAGTCGTTAACTACACAACTTAACCTTAGTTACTTAGTTTGCCTGTTATTTTTAGTAACCATGGTTCATATACGAGTATCTGCTTTACTTAACTGCAGATCTACCCATGTGTTTGGTGTTCGTCCGGTCAGATCTTGTTCGGCCCAACTATACTCCGTGGGATTACCTTGAATACCTTTTATTATTTAGTTCAAAATTTTATGGGTGAGATTGCGGATTTATTTAAACATCTAAGTTTAACTCCAACAATAACAATAATTGTTAATATACATTACTTTGTGGATTAGCTTGAATACTTTTTTTTTATTATGATTTTTAAAGTTTGTTATCATAATTTATTTAAAAAGATATTTGTATTATTAAAAAAATTTCAAAATTTTCGTTGACGTGTGTGTATTGTATTTTTAATAACCATTCCGCTAAAATTAAGATAAAAACGAACAAAATTACCCAATTTTACAATATAATTAAATATTGAGGATCTTTTATTTATAATTTTTTTGAAAAACAGACCCCATTTTGTAAAAAAAAAAAATTCCTCAGCCCCCATTTTATAAATGAATGAAACCACATGGTATTTTTTTTAAGTTTTCCCTTTAGTTAATTACTTTATTTTAAATGAAAACTTTTAGTTAATCCTATTAACATCTCAACTTGGAAAAAAAATGCATTAGTTCAGCTTCTGGGGATAATATTGCTGCTGTTTTGTCAAGTTAAGGAAGTAAGTAATACGAAGTAAAAGTTTGAAAAAATATATGACATGATATAACTCTTACAGTGGGCCCAAACCATTACAAGCCTATGAATACCTCCACCCATCTCACCCAAAGGTCCAAAGGACTCTGTGATGCTCATTTTTTCTTTTTTCATCAACAGAATTCGCTAACTATTATGTAACGACTTTATAGTGTTATCGAGTTAATATTTTCAATAATTTAATATACAATCTTAATAAGTTAATAAAATTCAAGCATTGCGTCAGCTAAGGGTCCAATTCTTTTGTAGTACCGGTGCACATGGTTCATTTCATTGTTTAATTTTTCAGTTTAAAGGAAGCACCAAGTCAAAATTATAAAACAAAAATGCAAAAAATAGAGAAAATAAAGGTGATAAATGGTAGATTAAAACCAAATATAACTACTAGAACCCGCTTCTTGCTCTAAAATTGCTTCTTCTTGCTTTAGACTCGGCACCCATTTTCAAGAACGGATTTTTCACTTTTGCCTACACATTTAATTACTTCCTATTTGGGAAAAAATATTATATATTCCTTAATTGCTCTATGCATGGCTCTCACGAGGTTAGGCTCAAAATCTGATGCTTTTCGTCTCCAAGGACAAACCTGGTACTTCCTTTTTTGAAAAACAGTTATGATAAGTTACGAAAATTTGATCATATTTTATCAAATGAATTGGAGGGTATATTCTTACATATTTTTGTAGGGTTTGTGCTAATGGACTTCAAAGTGATGTTACAATTGAGATTGGAGAAATGTCTTTCAAACTCCACAAGGTTCGTAATTTTTCATTACTTGATATGAATCACCGGATCACTACACTTTACGAAATTTTATGGTTGATTGAGTCTATATGTGTTTGGCGTTATGTTAAAGGCATTTGAAAGCCTAACAAAAGGAACTCTAATTATGTTATTGTTCGAAGCAGTTTCCTTTGCTTTCGAGGAGTGGACTATTGGAAAAACTGATTGAAGAACTTCCTCTTACATCGGAAAATCCATCATCACCAATCTTAAATCTTGATGAAATTCCTGGAGGATCGAAAGCATTTGAATTAATAAGCAAATTTTGTTATGACATCAAAATAGAACTTACTTGTTTAAATGTTGTAAGCCTCAGATGTGCAGCTGAATTCCTTCGGATGACCGAAGATTATGGCGACGGAAATCTTATTTTACTGACCGAAAATTTCCTCAGTCAACTTTTCTGCATTTGGGAAGATTGTTTGAAAGCTCTCGAAACATGTGAAGAAGTCGTCGCTTATGCAGAAGAGCTTCACATTATCAATAGGCTAATTGACTCACTGGCGACGAAAGCTTGTACTGATTTACACTTTAAGGTCATGAAAAAGTTGCCTTTGCCTTCGTCGGTAAATGCCGACGGAAAATGGAATGGTATTTCCGTCGGAAATGAAGTAGCAAGTGAATCGAGTGTTGATGATTGGTGGTTTGAGGATATTTCTTTACTCGATCTACCTCTCTACAAAAAATTCATTTTAGCTATTCAATCAAAAGGAATGAAGCCTGAAACAATTGCTGCTTCTCTTATACACTATTCCCATAAGCATCTCCCATTGATTACCGACGGAAAAAATTCCGTCGGTGTTTCATATCCTTCCGATTCTGAACAAAAATGCCTACTTGAAGAAATCGTGACTTTGTTTCCATACAAAAAGGGTGTTTCTTCCCCAAAATTTCTCCTCCAGTTGCTCCGGATCGCTATGACATTGCATTCAAGTCCGATTTTCAGGGAAAATCTTGAGAAACGGATTGGAGCTGAGTTGGATCAGGCTCAACTCGTTGACCTTTTGATCCCAAATATTGGATATTCAGCAGAAACGCTTTATGACATTGATTGTGTTCAGAGAATTGTGGATCATTTTATGTCATTGCAACAAGAGACAGTTTTTTCGCCTTGTATTGTCGAGGAGAGTCAGCTTGGCCGTGGGGCTGATACTTTGACTCCTGCGACCACTGTGGCGGGTTTGCTGGATGGATTTCTCGCAGAAATTGCACCGGACGTTAATTTGAAGGCACAAAAATTTGAGGCATTGGCTGCTGCTATTCCTGATTATGCTAGGCCTGTTGATGATGGAGTTTATCATGCTGTTGATATATATCTTAAGGTAATTTTAATTCTTTTTCGAATTCGAATGCTATGGTTACTTTTTTTTTAAAGTAAAATTTACTTTCCCCTTTATCACTATTAAATTAATGGGGTGATATTTAATCCAACGATGATAGAAGCGAAAAAATAAAGTCACCATAGAAAATGCCACTATTTCATATGGTTAATTGTATTATAAAATGCGGCGAAGCGGGTTGGAGTTTTTATTTAGAAAAGGAGTGGGTCCAACTTATCTCACTGCCCCCTGAAACTTTGAAAAGTCCACTGTAACTTACTCAACTTGACAAAAATGCATTAGTTTGGCTCCTGAATGGCTCGTGTCAACTTCTGATTGGAGAGAAAAATCAGAAAAATGACATCTTTGAAAAGTCAAACCAACACATGGCGTAGGGGGGAGTTAAACTGGTGCACTTTTTAAAAGCTGTGAGAGCTATAAGGATCTTTTAAGAGGGTAGTAGGTAGAATACGACAAGTTGGAGTAGCCACTGAATCATTAAACCTTTGGAAATTATATGTTCATAAAATAGAATCTATTGAATGCTAACATATGGAAAGTAATTTCAGGCACGTCCATGGCTAACAGATATGGAAAGGGAACAGCTATGCGGGCTGGTGAATTGCCAAAAACTATCACTAGAAGCCAGCACTCATGCCGCTCAAAACGAGAGGCTACCGCTTCGAGTTATAGTTCAAGTTCTTTTTTTCGAGCAACTTCGCCTCAGGACATCAATTTCAGGCTGGTTTTTTGTGTCGGAGAATCTGCAGAATCCTAATGGAAGCAATGGCAAAGATATGAAAGAACTAGTGGCTGAGATTGAAAAGGAATGTTGTGCAATGAAACAAGATATTCAACGGCTGATGAAATCCAAGAACAAATGGAAATTGTTTTCCAAAAGATTTAGTTTCAGGAGACAAAAACTTCATCCTTGCAGTAATAGGAAGTCTTGTGATTTTAAGGGATCTGTGCAGTCCATTAATAATGGCTTCCAAGATCACCCAAATGCTGACGTTTCTCAATAATTTATTTATGTTTTGAATTTTTTTTAAACTTCATGCTTCACAAGTTTTATCAATATTTTTTTATCCTCTGTCTCTTACAAATTGAAAATTTATTTATTTAGCATAGGATCTTGTTTAGACCTTGGCGGGCTGGGCCACTTTATGGGCTTTTACTAAAAATTATCAAGTCAGACCCGATTAGACCTAACTTTAAAATTTGGGGTTCTTATAAAAATCTCACAAAAAAATCAAAATAATTTGGTGACACCACCAACAATTTATAAGTTTACAAAAATAGGGGAAAATAATTACATAAATAAGGTGTAGTATTTATCTGGTAAATATCTAGTAATCGTCCAGTAATCGTCTAGTTGTTATTTAGTAAACCAAAACTTCAAATAAATTTCTAAAATATACGTAACATATGACATCTAGTATTTAGATATCTAGTTATTATCTAATATGTTAATTTTGACAGTTTTTTTTATGGATCTAATGACACCTAACATATATATATAATAGATGTGCATGTGACAATTTCATAACAATATTTACTAGATAACTAACAGACAATTACTAGACGAATACTATATATTTAGCAGATAAATACCAGACCGTATTCATGTAATTATTTTCTCTTGTTTTTGTTAATTTGTAAATCGTTCATGGTGAGACTGTAGATATGTAATTAGTTTGACTTAATGGTCAATTTTGTAAATATTTTAGTGAGACATATATATATTTTTTATAATTTCCTTCAAATTTTGGGTTTTGGATGGGCTTTAGCCGGGTTTATGAGCTGATTCCTAAGTTCGATCCATAATTTTCTTCAAAAAATTGGATGGACTAAATAGAAATATCTTAATCTAGCGTATAATTATATTTTTTTTTATATGAATCCCTTAAAAATACAGTGAGATTTATTGTAACTAAGTTTAAAAGTCTAGTAGGCTAACGAAAAGAATCTAAAATAATTATCAAATATAATATATAAATATGTTATATAAATAAGTGGCACTAGTAGTTGAGATTGAAGCTGTGATCCTAAAAGGTCAAAGATTCGAGTCTACATTCAGGTGGGGTGGCGTTTTCTTTGTTATTATTATAAGCCTATTGAGACAATTTTTTTAAAAAAATAATTATTATTCGTTCGGCCAAAATTTGATATTTGTACAAAAATCAAAACCCTATTTATAAAACGTCAAACAGGATGAGCTTAGTAAAAAATTAGTGTTCAAATCCAGCCATTAGAACGGAGTTAGGCCAAGCCCAGACGGTATCTAGACCCGTGAATATGTCTAATCTTATTAGCTTGACTAGGATGTTGTCTTATATCAAAATTTTATTTCCTAACATATATAGTTGCAATTAGGTGGAATTTGTTAAAAACAAGTATGTAGGATGAACTATTTTACTGTAGTCTATATTTATAACAACAAATTTTAAACCTTAACAAGAAAATAAAAATTGTTAGCGATTTAAGACAATCTAACAAATACTGTACCGTGTAGAATTATTATTATGGAAATCTGTAATTATATGGTATGGTATGGGAAAAGAGGAACCAAAATGTTGTGATATGATAACAAGATAATGGCCCATGGACGAGCTAGTCTAGCTGTCTTTGGTGTCAAGGCCCATACAAATCCTTACCTTTCATTTTTATCAATTTTTTCCAATCTGACTTGTTGTTTTCTGAAGTATTAAACAAGTTATAGTTAAACCAGCTCAATATAAAATGTAAATGAATTACTTATATAAAATATACTATATAATCATTTTTTTTAATATTTACAAATTTTAATATATGTTCTCAAATTATAATAATATTTGAAACAAAACATATCACATCGTGGTTTAGTTCGAATAAAATAAAATAAAGCGAAACAAGATGTTTTCCTTCCAAAGATATTAATATCACATTTTATTCTATCATGTTTCATTCTATTCCGCAAACCGGTACATCAATATTATAGTAAACTATGGCGCCATGTGTAGCCTCCTCATTTTTCTTGCTTATTTATTTATTAATTAAAAATATATTAAGTGTTGCAAAGGCTTGATCTAGTGGTTGAGCCTTAAGACTGTGATCCTAGAGATCACAGGTTCGAGTCCACATACAAATGAGGTTTTTCTTTATTATTATTGTAAACCCTGATAAGACAAATTAAAAAATATATTAAGGTTTTTATATGCTCAAATATGTATTCAACAAAATTTTACATATATCCCCTTTGATTGCTCTGTAGTTTATAATAAAGAACCAATTTAATTGATTGGCAAAATAGAAGTGATTGAGGTGTTGAACAAATATGTATAATATTTTTTTTCAAATAATTTTTATTCATAAATTATGCTGAGAAGTTATTGAATAAAAATTTTACAATTCATAAAAATATAGAATCCATGCATTGCATGTCATTATCCTAATTTATGTAATTCTAATTCATCGTGGTTAAAGTCCTCACCTAATGATTTAGATTGAAACTCTAAAGACTAAGATTTGAACCACATCCAGAGACTTTTAGCCAGTTTCTTTAATAATTTTTGCCTTTTAAATTACGTCAACCCTCAATTATTAATTTTTCACTTTTAAAGTAATTCTTGGACATGACAAGAAAACCTAAGGAGGTGGTAAGCTATAAAATAGAGGGTAAAAGAAGCACATGGAAGTCACTTAATTAAGGTGTTATGTTAACATATGTCAAATATCTGTATGGCATGAACAACAGATAACTTTTGAAATATTTTATTACTTTGATTGACATTATGTTTGCGTGTATTACAATTTCACATGCTACTATATCTCCAACCAAGCATTAATTGTCACCTTCCTGAGATCTCCATTTTTCTTAACTATCTTGAAATTCATTTCCCTATTTGGAATAAAAAATTTACTATCAAACTTGTTCACTGTCTTCTTCTGATTCTTAATCATCTGTCTTGATGCCTAAATAAAAGCACTCTTTAATTAGTCGACATGTAGAGTTAGATGAGTTTATCCGTGACTTTGTGATTTTCATTTTCATTTTCTTTTTCTTTTTTTATAAGCTTTGTCTTTCATTTACGGTTCAATAATTTGCAACTATATTTAAGAAAATTGTCATATTTACACTTTTACCCTCCTATTAAATCTTTGCACTATATAACCTTTTTTTTATATATAATTAAGGATTTTTTTATATATAATCAAGGATTTTTGAAGAGGCTAGGATGAACCTAGGACCTTCCATAACTATATTAAAGTTGTGTATCAATTTAACTACACTCAATTAGTGTATAACATTTTTTAGGTTGAGGTTTTTATAAAAATGAGCTGAAAATAAAGTATCCTATCAGTCCAACTTTTGGGGCCTCATTTTCCTAACCTAATAAGTTTCAAAATAAAAAAAGGTACATTCTAAGCAAAACTATTGACCTCCCTTACTGTCCACTCTCTCCTCGTTCAAAAACTCTCTTTGGGGGTTTCAAAATCCACGATTTTATTCACGAACACGATCTTCACTCATGATCTCGCATCACTAACTTCCTTCCTATCAGCAACGATCTCCTTCATTCCAGCACGCAATTTCTACATAAGCTCATAGTTTAGGTAAGCTTTCTGAAAACCTAAAACATCTTCGTTAATTCTCAGTTGTTTAAGTAAGATTCCAAAAAACCTAAAATTTACTTCTATTAACATTGAACTTGCTGCAAATTACAGAGATAATGGCGCCGAATAGATCATCACAAACATCAGTGCCGGTAAAACAAGCCCGGAGAGCAAAACTTCAAAAAAAGGAACAAGTATCGCAAAAGACGTAGAAGATGAGCCTGAAATGCAGCAAACTTAGGTAACTACCCTTACCAAAATGCATATTACTTAGCTTATTCAAAATGACTGTTAAAAAACTGATTGAATTTGATAGGAAATATGTATTCACATAATTTTAATAAAATCGAGCCCGGTTATTCGGTCTCCGCCTTTAAATAAAAAAATGTGTCTTCACATAATAAGAGAGAGAAAAGAATCTCAATGTTTTGGAATAATATTAACTGGTAGGAAACTGATAGAAACTACAGAAACAAGATGTTGTAATAAAAAACTAAAACAGATAATAAAGGAAAAATAATCGTTATGTTATAAATGGTGTTAATAATCAATCTTGTAGTAACATGATAGCAAGCTAGAAACCCTAAAAAACAACTGTTATGCAAAAAAAAAATATTATAAAAGCCAATATACAGATAATGAGAGTTATGTGGTATAAAACCAGTAGAAATCTAGTAGGATAAACTATTCTGTTACAAGCATATAACAAGAGCACTAAGCAAACAACTATAAGTGTTAAAAAAAAGCTTAATACATCAAAAATTTCTTGAACTTGTCCCAAAATACCGATTTACCCCATAAACTTTAAATTATCTCAATTAATCCCTTAAACTTGTTTAGAGTGCACTTTCGAGCCCTCTAACGGTGACATGGCATGAAAAGAGAAAAAGTGAGAGAGTGGGGTTAATTTTTTTTCTTCTGAAAAAACGTGAAAAAGCTGTTCCTCTTCAAATGAAAATTTGACCCATTTTAAATTTTAAAATCTGTCATATTTTAAATCCATCTACTTCATTCAATTGATTCATATACTCCATTCTAATTTTTAGTATCTCTCAAATTTCAAATTTTCAACCCACCACTCCAGTACAAAATCAATTCTTATTTTTCTTCTTCCCTAATTTGGGTTCTGTAAAAATGGAACCTCTTTCGTAGCTTGTCGCCGTTCAACACCGGTTTCCGATCACAGTAGATTTTTTCTTTTTTTATTATACTTTTATTCATTTTACAAACATAATTTTACAAACATTTTATTTGTGGATTTATGTTTGATTAATATTACTTGATTTGATTATTATCAACACCGGTAGTTGGAGAAGACAATGGTATATGAATCAATGGTGAGAAAGCCAACTCAAAACAATGAAGAATGTCAACTACCAGCAATTTACTGAGAATGATGCTCGATAGAGAAGGGCAATTGTATCCAAAGCGGGAAATTAAAAGGAAGCTGAAAACCACTAGAGTTGGGGAAAGTGTGATATGTTTTGATTTTTGAAACTAAAAATGATAAAATTGATGTCATTCAATTTCCAACAGACAAAATACGACAATTTGAACATGAGAAGGAATTGAGGAGAAAGGAATTGAGGCGTGATAGGAAAAGCTTTTATGTTTCTTATATCCATGTAATTAGAGTTGCTGTTCTTGGTGATTTTAATGGTTAAAATAAAATTTAGTTTGTTGTAATTTGGTTTTGATTTAGTCATTTGATCAGTGATTCTAGTATTTGTTAGAATTTTTTTTATTAAAAAACATAAAAAGGGAAATGAAGAAATGTAGAAGATGGCGTCTTCGAAATAAAAGAAGTTACAAGGACTTGAATGAATTTATTATAAAGATTTTTTTTGTGTAATTTTTATATTATATGCCACGTGTTAAATTACTATTCATTTGACTTTTCAACTTTGACACGTGGTGGCAGGTATAATACACTCTCCAACATGTGACTGGTTTATTTGTGTTCAGGAGGCTAGAAGGTGCACTTTAAACATGTTCAAGGGGTTAGTTGAAACAGTTCAAAGTTCAGGGGGCAAATAGGAGTTTTGGGACAAGTTTAAGGGTTTTTTTTGATGTATTAAGCCTTAAAAAAACAGATGGAATGGTAAGTATCTGGTAGTTATATATATGGTAGGAGCAAAAAACCGACAAATTTATTAAGAATATGGAACGAATCTGTTAAGAATCTGATATGTAACTAGTTGAAAACAATATTGTTCAGTATCACTAGAGCAAAAAGAAATAAAAATATAATTTAAAGCCCTAAAAGTAAAAAAATGCATTATATAGTGTAACAAGGCATGTGATGTAAAAATTTTCAAGTTGTTGAATCAAAGTATATAATTGGTAGCTACCTGATAGGTATATGGTAGGAAGAACAACTATGTTAAATGTCGTATGCATCTGTTAAGAATAAGTAGGAAACTGGTAGGAAAATAAAGAACTTCTAAAAAGGCTATTCAAAAATAGAAAACATTAACATGGAATAACTTTTTATTTGATGATGAATGTCAAATTTGAATTAATCATTCTGAATATGCGCAGAAATACAAGTTTATGATACCACTAAAGGACAACTACAAAGTTACAGTACATCTTGCATCAAACCAAGATGCGATTTTTTTTGAATGAAATTACCCGAGGGCTGCCAATATGGCCATCCCCAGGCGTTTTATTGATTTAAAATGTTAATCACCAGGGGTGATCAACAAGTCAATTACATGAGAGGAGTCGTTGGGGAAATGCTAAAATATCTGAAATTGCAAAGCCCACTCTACGTTTCTTGCTCATAAACAAAAACCAACAAAAATAAATGCTCGAAAGTAAAAAATCTTTCGAGTCAGGGGCTCCATCAAAGATAAAGTTGTTCTGAAGCCTCCATAGCTTCCATGCAAACAAGTACCATAGTGACGTAGCAAACTCAGGATTAGGTCCTACGGTAAAATGGGATTGCCATAGATCAACAAACTCGCAACACGTAGATGGCAAAGTAATCGAAATCCCAAATAGCTTGAACAATTGGTACCATTCTCACAAACTCCTCGAACATAAAAATAATGCATGATTCATCGTTTCGGTTGCGTCACAGAACGGACATCTATCTTTCTCCACAGCCGTGCAACCTCTACTAAACACGAAAAATTTCATCGGTAGGCATCCATGGAGCATAAGCCATGCGAAGAAACTAATTTTCGGTAATAAATTTGCATCCTAAATGAGCTTAAAACTCATTCTCGGCGTGTTCCACCATGGCGAACGATAGTATTGATGACAGAAGGAGCTGGCCGAATATATATTATTATCCTCTTCACAGCTCCATATAAATCTGTCCTCCACCTAGGGCAAAATACATCTATATCGGAACTCTCCGCTCAAACCCATAGCCTCGACATCAAAGTATTGCGAAAATGCTTCAAGAATCCATCTCTTTAATTGTCAGCAACGTTCCTTGGCTGAAATTTGCAAGCTACATTTCCAAAACGGTCGAGCGAAAGGATCCAAGCCAAACAAGAATTCGCAATCTCGCTGGACTGTATAAGACTTCCTATTATAAATTGGGTATAAGTCAGCAAATAAGGTGCGAAGTGATTGATCCGTAGTCCAATTATCGTGCCAGAATGACGTCGAGATTCTGTTTCCTATAACCACAAGGGTTTGATTCTTGAACACAGACCAGTAAATCTCGTCTGACACACAAGATGCCGCCATACATTTTTAAATAGGAGACAAACTTTGAGAATGTAAACTTTCAAATTCAGCCCATGACCAAAAATCATAGCGCCAAGCACATATCTCGTACCAAAAGGAATGATGGCTAACTTCGCGCATTCTCCATAGCCATTTCAGAAGCATACTATAATTGGTTAATTTGAAGTCCCTTATATACAACCCCCCTAAATCTTTAGGCAAAATGATAGTGTGCCAACCCACCTAGCACAAGCTTCTCACATTAGAATCACCTTTCCATAAGAAGTTCCTCATTAACTGAGTTAACCTGTCAATAATCGATGAAGGCATCTTATATAATGACATTAGGTAAATCAGAAGCGAAGCCAACACTGACTTGATTTATACCACCCTCCCACACATGACAAGAAAATGCCTTTCCAACTTGCTAGTCTGTTATAAAACTTCAGTACTAACGTGGTCTAAGATGAAATAGGGATCCATTTCTAACTAAGCAAGGCGCCCAAATACATTATCGGGAATTTCTCCATTTTGCATCCTAACAAATTTGCACTGGACTGTATCACCGATTCATAGACATTGACTCCAAGTAATGAACTCTTGCTGTAGTTTATCCTTAAACCTGAAATCAGTTCAAAACATCGAAGTACAAGAATAAACATAGGTAGCACCAACACATCCGCAGGTAAGAAGCAAATCGTATCATCGGAGAACTGTAAAACTAACACATCCCTATCTGAACCATGAATCCTAAATCCTGGTAAAAGTCCTTCTCTAATACTAACATCCATTAGCTGTTTCAGCCCTTTGATGGCTAATAGAAAGATAGAAGGTGATAAAGGATCTCCTTGTTTTACACCACGATGAATCCGAATTTGATTGCATGGTACCCCATTGATTAGAATAGAGGTTGAAGATTACTTTCTACAATTCCGCAACCAAGCAATCCATTTATCATCAAAATTCATCCTTTTGAGGACTTTGTCAATATAGGTCCATGATACACTATCGTATGCCTTTTGGAAATCTAATTTCAGCACAAAGCATGACTATCTTCGTGAGTGAATTGAGTGTAGCACTTCTGAGGCAATAAATGAGCATTCGTGAATACTCCTTCCTTTGATGAAATCGAATTGGGAATCCGAAATGAGTGACTTTATACACGGCTGAATGCAGTTGGTTAACACCTTTGCGATCAATTAATAAATTCTGTGAATCAAGGCAATTGGTCTGTAATTTTTTATGTCACACGATCCTGGGATTTTTGGAATCAATATCATATGAGATGTTTTGATCGTATCTGGTAGCCTACTCATTGCATAGAAACTTTCAAACAACTGTAATACCTCAGCCTTTAGATCAGCCCAAAATCTTTTATAAAAATAGAAATTGAAGCCATCTGCTCCAGGAGCCTTGTTTTCCCCATATGAACAAAGCGCCTCCCAAATTTCTTCTTGAAAAAATGCAGTAGTTAGATGAGTATTTGAAGTTGAGTCAACGCATCGAAAGGGAAAGTTCCTTAGGGAGAACGACACCACTTGTTGTTTGGCAATCAATTCAGAATAAAATCCCCTAATTTCAGACACAATCACTCCGAGGTTGGTAATTAAATTGCCATTCACTTCCAACTGATCTATACGATTAATTCACGTCTTGCTGAAGCGAATCTATAGAAAAATGTTGTGTTCTCTTCGCCCAATAAGGACCAGGACACTCTTGACTGTTGGTGTCATATATTCTTTAGATTCCTGTGATAAGCCGAAATTTCCATTCTAGTTCTATACATTTCGGATCCCTCAGAGGCGTCAACAGGTCGTATCACCGAAGTCAATATAAGGCTAATAACCTGCGCTTCCAACTCCCTAATCTTCACCTCAATTTTCATAAAATTAGAATTATGCCACTCCCGAATAGCTTTCCTCAATTTGCACAATTTAAAATGGACATCACGATCTAAATATGATACTCTAATTCCTTCCCATTTGAGTTTTAAAAA
This sequence comes from Euphorbia pulcherrima, assembly GCA_947683365.1. Classification (NCBI taxonomy): domain Eukaryota; kingdom Viridiplantae; phylum Streptophyta; class Magnoliopsida; order Malpighiales; family Euphorbiaceae; genus Euphorbia; species Euphorbia pulcherrima. Next base: position 31,837,131 of record CANTUS010000001.1, read on the forward strand.
CAGTAAGAATGTATCATTCTCCCACCACACGTTAAGCGAGGAAATAGTTTCCTCTTTACTAATCCAGAAGCATGCGATAAGAACACTATACAAAAATGATCTAAAAGAGTAGAATCTATCGTTGAAATTCTCATGGAAGGCCAAAGATCTAACATCTCGCAGGATACTAGAACACAATCAATTCTCGAATATGACTAAGAATTTGACCATGTATAATCCCTCCCATGAAGAGGTAAATTGTACAGTTAACAGTCATCCATAAAACTCTGAAAATCTAATATTGACGCCGTTGGTCCCCATCCATGTCTTTTCGAGGTGTGTAGCACTTCATTGAAATCTCCACACAAAATAACTAACTGTAGGCCCAAGATAATTAGGCACAATTCCTGCCATGACAATATTCTAGTTTCCTGGCTGTTTGATTCATAAATACAAACTAAGTGAACCTGAGCCTGGCTGGAATTCAAGTGAACAATGACCCATCTGTCGGCTTCCTATAAAACCAATGCTTGAAACCACAATGAGTTCCATGAAACTACAATCCCACCTGATAAACTGATCGCCAGTATGCAATGAAATGAGTCATTGTGTCCCTAGAACTTATGTATTACTTGATCCGATACCCCACTAGATTTCGTTTTCAGAAGCAAAAAAGCATGTAGACTCCATTTTTCAATTGGTGATTTAACCAACGCTTGTTTACCCCTATGATTCATACCACCCCGACAACTCCAACTCAAAAAATTAAATGACATAATAAATAAAAAAATACCTCGATAAACCATAATTCAATTTTATTGCGATTCCAGTGCCTGAAGAATGATAGAAGCATGTTTATCTTTAAAAATACCCATGTGTTTCCCAATTTCTAGCATATCCCTGTTCTCATTCATCCCCTGAGGGCTTGCTTGCGATCTTGTTATATCCCTATTCATGTTTGCAATGTCCGGTCTAGAAGATTCCGAGGTCAAAGACTGCCTAGACGACGTTGATTGCCTATTGGAGTTTCTAGATGGAATAAATACTGCAGTACCCAACTGGTTGACTTGGGTCGAACCCATCGCCTTGCTTACTTTTAAGTTCATACTGATAGACATTTGAGAAGAAGCCAATTTTTAAGGTTGATCATGAATCGTAGCTGCTAACACCTGATCAGTTGAAGGAAGAATGATCGGCTGGGGAAGGACTCTTTATTCGATAGACATTTTAGCTATACCCTTCCTTAAAGCAGAAACCCGAGATACCAAACTTCAGACAGGAGCCATTGAAGATCCTATAGTTTTAGCCTATTATTTTCTTGCCAATAGAGGTGGGTGGCTGGGGACATTGTCAGTAAACCCAATTAGATGAGGGAGTTGAAGATGTTCATTAGACTATTGCTGCCTCGATACTGAACCTGCTGAAGGATAGATATTTCAGCAAAATTCTCTGTTGTAAGGTTGGGAGTGCTGGGGACACTGTCAGTAAACCCTTTAAGATCTGGATGTTTGACAGAAATTTTGGCTTCAACTTTCCTCGAGGACACATGAGGAGGTGAGCTGGGGACACTGTAAGTCAACCCGTCTATACATACGTGACGCCATTTGACAAAAATTTCAGCTCTACTTATCCTATGGGGAAGGGAGCTGGGGACACTGTCAGTTAACCCATTCGATACTAGACCATGAAGTTTGGCAGAAATTTCAGCCTCATCTATTCTGTGAGGGAGAGAGCTGGAGACACTGCCAATTAACCCATTCGATTATAGAGCACCCTGCTTGACAGAAATTTCAACTACATCCTTTCTTAATAAAAGTGGACGAGAGCTGGGGACACTGTCAGTTAACCTAACTATATCGGCTGGTGAAGATATCCTTGAGTGATCCGATGAACCGTCGAGCATCGAGTCCATAGGATCTATATTTGAGCACTTAGCACACGATATTGACTGCCTAAAATTAATGCAAACCACATATTCATCCCTACCATTTATCAATTTGAACTGACGGTTTGAACTATCAATAGGCGTGATGATTAGGCATGAAACGACATGGATTGGTCAGACCTAGAATAATTGAAGTCGTGAGCCACAAATGTTCCAAAGACAGAGGCAAGTTTTTGAATTAGATGTTTCATAACCAGTGCAGGTTGCAAACCCAAAAAATCCACATAGAAAAGACATTCAGATGGAGCAAAATTCGGTGGAAAATCATTACACTCGCTAAAAGTATCTTGAAGATAAATCCAGTCGCCATCCAAAAAAGCTATTTTGGCATCTGCCGAATGAAATACCATGACTACAAGATTACCGCCAGTTGGTGCAATGAAATTGAAGGAGAAAAGCCTACTGAAAATAGTCTCTGCAAGAACCAGAATATCAGATATATTCCTAACTTTCACGAGTCATGTGTATTGGGTCCAAACAGCATGTGCGAAACCATCCTCAAGGCTGACTTTCCAAAGATTTGAAGGAGGAGTAACCACATCAGCATAAGACTTGTCCCCTATCGGTGATTCTCGAAACACCGATCTTGGCCTGGCCTAAGGTTGAGAACGCTTTTGCAGATTACGTTGAACTGGCTTGCTTAGGGTCGGATACTTAGCTTTAAAGGCACACATCTTTATATTACCAATCAAGACGACATTCAAATGATAAAGGACCTCATGGATCGGTAACGAGCCGTCGATTATAATGAAACCAAATTTTAAATTTTTTGCATTCCTTCTTCTGGCCACAAAAACAGTTCCTAAAATTCCAAACTTTTCGAACACTACTTTCAACGCACCTGCATCATGGCTATCCGAGAAATTTTCAAAGTATATACAATTGCTAGTATTGAGATATCGGCGGTCTCGATCTTGGCTGTGCTAGGTCTATTGAAACCTTGACATGAAATTAGGGTTTACCATTATGAAACTTGATAAGGCGAAGATCAGAGAAACTAAGACGATGATATGGAGGAAGAGGAAATGATGAACTGCAGCGGGGACTACACTAATCGGCGGTTAATCGGTGGCTAGTTGATGACGATAAAGGAGTTGCATCAGCGGCGACGGCTAGGGTTTTTGTGTATATTTTACCTGACTGATTTCATAAAAGAGAATGCCCCGAATGATAATGTAAAGGAGATGTTGTATCAATCAATCTTCGACAAGTTCTTGAGATACAACACAATGAAAGCCTAAAAGAACCTGTTGTACAACCTGCTGACGAGGGGTATTAACCAAGAGAACAAAGGCTGTATGTTCATTCTACTTGGAGAGCAGCCTATTCATTTTGGAATTGAGCACTTTGTGCTTATAACTAGAATGTGAGCAATACCAGAAGATGATTACAAGATGTTGCAGATGAAAGAATCAAATGAGTTCTGTGCAAAATACTTCCCCATAAATGCGGGAAGCATGACAAAGGCAATGATGGAAAGAATTTTGAAGAAAGAAGATGAGAGCGATAACAGCCAACAGGGGAGAATCAAAGTTGAAAATGATGAGACTACTTCACCCTTGCAATGGTCTATTTCATTAGCTGCTACCTGATAGGAAATGAACCCACTAGAAAGATCCCACTAGAGTACTTTGATGCAGTGTACTCAATAAACTACAAGAAGGCAGCAATGGGATACTAGTCTTTCAGGGAGATAATAAATTCTTTGAATTCAAATGGAAGGAAAACAACGAGAATAACATCATACATGATAAATGGCTTCCCAATGGTATTTATTCCAAGTGTGGTTTTATGAGGTTTGTGGAGCATGTAAAGGAGTATTCTATGAAAGAATCAAAGCCAAAGGATTTCGAGAAAGGTTCTTCAATTGGGAACCTTATGATAAAATTTCAAGACCGCTAGACTAGAAAAGAATCTCTTCAACAGAGGAGATAAGGTTGTAAGTACTCCACAACTTAGATAAATAAAAACACTTTTTATAATGCCTTCTTTCATAAATTCTACAATAAAACAATCTGTCCATGCTAATACTTATCTATAATTTGAATCGACATGCAGATGAACATCAAGAAGAAATAACCAACCGGCTTGTAAGTGAATCTATTCCATGGCCAAAGCCAAAGGAACTCGAGGAAAAAATGAGCCAACCTGATATCATAGAGGAAGTGCAAAAGACAGCAAGGACAATGGAGGAAGGATTTTCTAAAATAAAAAGGAAGCTCGATCTGATAGAAGCATATCACATGAACGTAAAAAACCAAGTTTTTTCTTGAGGACAACAATCTCACAAGAAAGAAAAATAATGTTAGAAGCTCGCTAGAAGGGAGTGAAAAGTCAAGTGATGAATCTGATGAAACAAATGAGCAGGATGGCTCGAAAGAAAACAGAGAGAAAACAAGCAGCAGGACTAGAGAATCCTTAAGAGACGAAGGTTTGAGCTCTGATAACAATGAGCAATTGAGAAATAACAAGGATAACTCTAGTAATAAAGATGAGAAGGAAGACACTGATGAAAGTGATGGAGAGCGGAATGACAATCTAACAACGAATATTGATGTAAGTAGTTAGCATACATGTTCTTTGACAAAAACATTGATTGATGAAATTTGACATTCAAACTTATTTGAATTTACCAACAGAAAGGAGACAATGATGAAGATGCCGAGGAGGAAGATGAGGAAATAGTGCCAGAAATCAATGAGACAAAAATGAATGTATATGTAAGTATATATATTTATTTATTTAAAAAGCATGTTCTTAATATGAATACAAAAAAAAACCTAACATTGAAAACTAACTTAAAACACAGGAAACAGCAATGGAAAACACAGAGCCAATAGCAATAATCCAGGTTGAAAGTGAAAATAAAAAAACTGATAAAGTGCAAGGGAATGAAGAAGAGAAAGAGGTAAGGAACTTAAAAAAAAATATCTGGTAGGAAAATGGTAAGAAACTATTAGATGGACTAAAAACCTACCAAACACCTATTTGATTCAATACTTTGTAGATTTTTATACATACGTGTTGTAATTACTTCCTATGCATTTTCATTTACTTTTAAGACTTATAGTTGTTTGTTTAGTGCTTTTGTACTAGTTATCTAACATCATAACATTTCTATCAAATACCTACCAGATTCTTACCGTATTTGATATTTTATTATTCCTACCAGATACCTACCAGGTTCCTCGCAAATACACACCATATTCAATTTTCTATAATTTTTTTATACATCATGTGTTTAATCACTTTCTAATGTATTTTCATTTACTTGTAAGACTTATAGTTGTTTGTTTACAACTTTTGTACTAGGTAGTTAATAGAATAGTTTCTCATACAAGGTTCCTACTAGTTTCCTACAACAGTATTTAACATCTTGATTTTTTGGTGCTTTTGTAGAAGTTTTTCACCAAAACAGTATGTTTCTTTCATTTATACTAGGTTCCTACTAGATAAAAGTATTTTTAAGATCCGTGATTCTATTTTTGCTCTTACTATGTATGTACTAGTTTCCTACCAGATCGAATCATTTTATCAATCAATTTAATTTCAATCTAATATGCATTTGTAGCTACCTCATTCTGTTGTGTTTGAGCTTCCTCTTTTTCTATCTTTTGCGTTAATGATTTTCTGGTTGGAACCTTTTATTTCTTTATTTGTTTCACAACAGCGGTTTGCTTAGCTCATCTTTTCAGTGCCATTGTTGTCGTATTTTGCATCAACATCAGTGTTCATAGAAGTAGAATCTCATATTTCAAATAGATTTAGATTTCAAATAGATTTAGGTTTCAATAACCTTACCTTATAGTTAGGCAAAGTAGATTCAAATTCAAATCTTTGAATCTTTGTTGAAAGCTCTTTGAAATCATGAGATTTGAGATCGATGAAGATGCGGGAATCAAGGAAATAGTTTGAAATCGTGAGATGGAGAACGAATGTTTGAGAGTTTGTAACTGGTGAGAACAAGGAGCATAAGGAGAACGGCTGAACTAGAGTTGTAGTTTGTGAGATGGAAATAGCGAGTTTGAAGCCGCCAAAAGATGGTAATGAACAAAGCGTAAAGAAGGTGAATGATTTTGTTGGAACGTGCACGTTGTAAAATTGAATCTCGTTTAGGTCAAAAAGGTTAAGGCCCAAAAGTTTGATTGAAACAAATCCTAATTTCATCTCATATTTAAAACTTCCCCATATATTTATGGGGTGGACTTGGACGGATTTATTGGGTTTCATAATAAAATCGCTTGCCTAAGTTCAGTTCAATTCATTTCACATAAAAAAATATTACAGGTTTGAATTGGATTGAGCCAAGCATATCTACACTCCAGCTCAATTACGTCAACTAAAATTGGTTAATGTTATATTCTTTCAAAATTTAATAGATAAACTAAAACAAAAAAATATATATTTACTTTATTTTTTTCAAGTAAATATTAATTTACCCACTATCATCATTAGATAATATTTCAAACCATCAATTCAATGGTGATGGAGGGCAAAATAATTTTATTTTATAAAAAAATAAATTCACTGTAAAAAATCACCAATAAATTCATACAAAACTTAAATAATTAATTAAATAAAACTATAAATATATACTAAACTGACTAATCTTGAGTATTTACACGAATATAAAGCCTACCTCATAATATTTTAGACTATAACGAGCACAAGTCGAGCTTAGCAAAATATTTGTGTCCAAATCCATCGCATGAAACGAACATAAATAGCTCAAAACAAATATACATTTAACTAACCTGATGTTTGTAAATGTTTATGCTTTTTTTTCACTTGTCACCATATGATTGATACTTTTTAAATAAATAGTTTCATATATTAATGAATCTAGCTTGTTAACCTGACTTTTGAGATAACATCTTTTAAAATAACATCAATTTTTTGAAATTATCACATTTCATATTGAATTATTTTAGTTTTCTGATTGAGATACTATTTTAATTTAAGTTAAATTGGATTATAAAAAAAATTTAAGTTAAATTGAAATAAAAAAAATAGTGTATTCAACTTGAATTTGAATTGAACTTAAAATCTCTACACATGACAAAAGGAAGCCCTTATAAGGGCCTATGAAGTTGACCTTCGACCACCAAATTCTAAGAATTTGATCCCCGAAAAAGGCTATTCCTAACAAAATGTCAGTCCAATCAGAATCATCTCTTCTTGCTTAACTCAACTAGCTACCCTAGCTATTACTACATATTAGCTAGACCAAACTAAATGGGATACCCATGTAGTTGTCTTGTCCTTGTGGACCATTTTGGCACGTGGCACACTCTTATTTGGGTCAATGACAACACTCAATATGAGTGGACCCCACCACTAACCGTTATTTGCCGTTGGTTGTAATTTGGTCCAATTTGAAAATTGGGCCCACTCAAGCGTAACAGCAAACAAGTAGTTGAATGAATGAGATGAAATAGGGCCTTCAACCTTAAGGTCCTTGGCACCTGTTTTCTAAGAAAGAATTGTATCTTTTCAACTTCACTTTTTAAAAAAGGCAGTGATTCATGAAATCCTAAAAGTGCTTTTAAATAAGACTTTTTATTATATTGTCGGTCTCATAATTTTAAATTTTTTTTTCTGTCATTCTCATTTTTTAAACTCTTAACTTTCCTTTAAAATTCTCATTTTTAATCCTTTCAAATCCCAGTCTTTTAGAAAAAATTGATAATAAAATTATATTAAAATAATATAACTATAACAGTTTGAGAATTAATTTTTAACTCGTTAAGGAATTTAAGGGGATTTAGTGAGTTGAACATTATAATCTCAAACCCAGAAGTAGATTTAAGGGGATTCCACAAAATTATGTTAAAACAACATAATTATACGAGTTTGAGAATTAATTTTTAACTCGCTAAGGGGACTTGGCTAGTTGAAAGTTACAATTTCAAACCCAGAAGGGGATTTAAGGGGATTTTACAAAATCAACCCCAAAATCATGTTAAAACAACATAACCATAAGGGTTTGAGAATTAATTTTCAACTTGCTAAGGGGATTCACACTGAATCCCCTTAAATTCCCTTAGTGAATTGAAAATTAAGATCTCAAACCTAGAAGGGGATTTGAGAGAATTTAAGGGGATTCCATTTAATCTAAGTTTCTGAAATCGTTTCTTTTTCATAATTTTTTTTGAAATATGACATGAATTGAATCTCGTTAGTACTTTCTTCACCATGGTTTTCAACTGTAATGATTTTTTAGGTTAATTTGGTTGAAATGTCGAGATTTGTAAGGTTTAGGGTTTTCAATTTATTTTTCATGAATTTCGAAAGAAAAAACTTAAATTGAGTTATGCTGCTTTATCATAATTTCGTTGTCGAATTTGTTAAAAGATTGAGGTTTGAAAGAATTGAAAATAGAGATTTAAGAGAATTTGAAGGGGGGGAATGAAAAATGGGAGGGAAACAAATTATGATAGGGTAAAAAAGGAAATACGGGGGTTTTATTGGGGCACTAAGAAGCAATTTGGAGGTGGCGTAAATCACTTCACTTTAAATAATGTGTGATCTATATGGTTGAAAGTGAGATTTAACGGGGCGGAGAATACATTTTCTATTTCTACCTCTATTTTCATATCTATTAAGGTTTGGGTAAAAAAACTTCTTCATTCCATATTCATTAAGGATTTGGCAAAATAGATTTCCCGTTTAACCAATAAGGGTTGGTTCAAGTGATAAACGACTTGGTATCGCTTAAGTAAGGTTTTGAGTTCGAGTCCTAGTGAATACAATAAATCCTTATTGGCAGACTCACCCAACATAGCCAGGTGCGCGACCTAGGTCAGATTTGGATGTAGTCGGATCAAAGCTCCGGTGAACCAGATGAACAACAAAAAAAATAAATTTCTCATTTTCTATCGGAGATTCCCAACTTCCTTATCATACAAAAAAATATGTAATTTTTTTTATCAAAGTATCATACAACTAAAATTATTTTATATTGAGACAAAATAAATACAAAGATATATGATTATTTAAAATAATTAAATAAACTAAAACTATAAAACATAATAAATATCATTTCAATTGTAAAATGTATTTCATAATTAGTCAATAATTAAATGTTATTGACTATCATTTTTAAAGTAAACTGTTACTTATCAATAATAATATATATAATTTAGGGTTAATTTTAAAAAACTCCCTTTATTTCACTTATTTTAAAAAAGTTTTTTGTGTTAATTTTTTTTAAAAGGGCCATTGTGATATTAAAAATTAGTAAAAGAAGGATTTTCTCTTAATAAAATTAGTTATGTTGAGTTGGCAAAGAGTATTTTCGAAAAATTCTAAATTTTTCAAATTGTAAAGCAAAAAAATATGATAATTCACCTCGCCAACTCAACATAACTAACTTTAGTATGAAAAAAACCTTTAATTGCTAACATTTGATACTATAAGAGCCCTTTTAAAAAAATAACGCAATAACCTTTTTAAAAATGAGTAAAACCATGTGGAGAGTTCTTAAAGTTAACCCTATAATTTAATAATTATAAGTATAAAATTATTACATTTTACAATAAATTATTTATGTTTATTCAAAATTTTGTAAAGTTAAATGTTAGTAATACTTATTATAAAGTAAAAGTTAAATTTTCTTATCGGGTTAGAGGATTTTTCGGGTTAAGAAATGATGTCCTTATCTCCATCCATATTAAGGATTCAAAGAATAAAAAATTTATCACCATCCCATAAAAATTCTTATCAAAAATTTCTGTCTTCTCTAAAGCAGATCTCCATCAAATTTAGAAAATCCTACCCCACTTTCAAACTTCCTATCTACTGAATGTAAATTTGGTCTTTGCACTGGTTGGTTTACTAAAGATTATTTATTATTATGCTTACTATTTATTGTTGTTATGATTTTTCGTGCTAATCGCTTGTAAGTTTGCTTGCAAAGCTGGATACACTATTTAAATAAAACATAACTAAGCAAGTATAACTATTGACTAATGTGAAAAAAGAAAAAAAGACAAATATCTAACATAAGCTTGTGTTTGAATTTGACTCATGTTTTATCTACTAAACGTTCATTTAAGTAGCGGCCATTAATTTAAGCATCTTGTATTCTCTATTTATTTATTTATTTATTAGAAAGAAAGAAAAAATTTAATTAGGCTTTTTTTTCTCCCATTCCTTTATTTTCTTATTTCTTTGTTTTCTAGTTTATTTTTGATGTATTTTATAAGAATAATTCGCATCAATTACTTTTTATTATCGATTACACGATCATCTTCTTCAAATATGGATTTGTTGCTACATATATCAATCTTAATAATTTTATAACTGGGTTAGATTTCATCCGTCTTTAGATAAGATACTTGTTGATCTTTCACAGAAGACACCCAGATCTATCTCCGTACAACAAGATCGTTTCAGATATGTACTATTGGTTGATGTTATGGCGTAACCAGGTTATAGTTGTGGACATTCGAAATCGTTAGTTGGGGGTTAAGGAAATATAGGTTGCAACATTTTATCTTTTGTTTTCAGTTTAAGTCTTGCCTAAGGGCATGTTTATGTGTTTTGTCCGGTATTTTAAATCTGGTAAATTATTTTTAGTATTTTTAGGTTTGTCTATGTTTATCGGTCTGCGAATCATTCTGCACAATTATTAGCTAAAACAGTTGATTCTTCAACATATATAAGTACTTGACTTTATATTTATTTACCTTCAATTAGAGCTATAACTGATTCTGATTTCATATATAAACAATATTTTTGGGTAAAAAAAAAGTAAATTTTCTATAAATTTAATTGTAAACTTTTGTCGGTTAAATCTTTTTCGAAAATGAATATATTTCACACTTTATAGTGTAGTTTGGTAGATACATTTATAGAATGATAGAATGCATAAATTAGAAAAAGGCAAATTTTGAACCACATGCAGCAAATGGACATTGAATGAACGTGAGTACGCCATTTTCACCTTTTTCTCGACTGGGTTTAGTTATTTTCTTTTCTTAGTTATCTTAATTAATGACACTTATTTACTACTTACGATAAAATTCAAAAACATACCATGTGATTTCAGTCATTTTTAAAAAGAGGATCATAAATAATTTTTTCCAAAACGAGGACTGTGGTTTCAAAAGTTAGCAAACAAAGGAAATTTTTTTACAAAATGTCTCTTTTCCTAATGTTACAAATGATATTTTAATTATTTCAACATTACTAAAATTTAACCATAATATTTATGAATTACATATCAAGATTCGAATAAGTTTCAGATTTTTTTTTATTTTGTATGATTTTTTAAAAATATTATTGTTTTTTAATTAATAAAATACTTAAATTCTCAAAAAAATTTCAACATTTATCAGTGAGTGTATTATATTTTTATTAACTAACTTGCAAAATTTCAGTTTAAAATGGACAAAATTACTCTTTTTGTGACATAATTTCAAATTAAGGATCTTTTTTTTTTATAATTTATTTGTAAACTTTTGCGTGTTAAAACAAAACAAACTTTAATTCTCTTTTTAAAAATATCCGAAACCCAAATGATATATTTTTTAATTTTACCCTACTATTTATCATCCTTTTTACTTGTATTCTTGATTCTGTTTTCTTCATGATTTGTTTTCGTTCTTAGTATTCAAAATACAAGCATGATATCAATAAAAAAGCAAAGGCAGCATAGGATAATGAGATAAAGTTACCGCTGTTGTTATTATTAGATTAGATTTTTATATGGTATTAGGGTTTTTAGAATACGAGGGTGTTTCAATATTTGAAAATATCGTACATGGATCTGATATTTTAGAATTGAATTATCATGAACTTGTTTGAATTTATGAATGGATTCCTGCAAAACAACACACAACTTGGGGCGATCGGTGTTACCCTATGGGGGACCCTCCGATACCTAAGCCAGTAAAGGGTTCTGAGGAATATAATGAAAGTAATATGAGAATGTTGAGATACCTGTTGAACTGATCTAGGGGCCTATTTATAGGCGCTGGAGCTGCCCTATTCTCCGTGGAATAAGGAGTCCGAATCAGGATGAGTTTAGAACTCTTTGTACATATCTGATCCTTGCATCCCAAGTAGGTTAGGATAAGGACAGAGGAGAGAATATAGGGACCAGAGTCGGACCTGGACTCTCCTTACTTGTAGGGCACAGAGGTGCCTTCGAGCCGGCCATGAATCTCCTCGAGACTGAGAGTGTTCAAGGTTCTTCGTGGTCCCCGGCCGTAGTGAGATTCAAGTCGGTCCCATGAGTCAGGTTCTCCTTAGCTGGTAGCGCGAGCTGACTGGTTTTTTATTGACCTGGTCTCTTGGTGAGACGGCCGAGACATATTTAGTAAGTTATCAGAAGCCCCCCCACAAGTGTGAGAAGTTCTTTAGGGCTTCTGGCGGTGTGAAGCGGCTCGAGTTTGAACGGCTTAGTGATTTTAGGGCAACGTGGCCAACTGTGATCCAAGCGTTCGTGAAGCTCCTCTACGATTTTGGAGTCTTTTCGTCTTCTTTGGCAGCACCTTGAATTTTTTTGAAATTCAAAACCAACCAAAACCCATTTGCCACATGGCGTATTAGTTCTGAAATTTAATGATGGTAGCTTTCTGTCTTCATCCTTTTCCTATTTAAACGTGAAATGATTTCATTTCATCATTTTACCTTCTCTGCAAAGGATCTTCTTTGGCGATTCCTGGCAAGTTACCTGCGATTCCGACAAGCTTTCCTCTTCGACAATCTTTTCTTCCATACTCACCCAATCAAGTAAGCATCTCACTACCTTCCTCAAGTTTACTCATGAATTGTTTGTTTGTTTTTGTGGACTGCCACTACCCATGTTTGTTTCCAACATTTTGTATGCATCTACCTTACTGTAATTTTAGGTTTCCCTCTGTTAGAAAACATGCCTGAAGTGCGACTTTGTCTTTTATAACACCACGGGTTTGACCAACTGCCCCCATAAACCAACACGAGTCTTTCTAGTGAGCTTTGTCCTCACTCGCTCACCTCCTGGAAATCGCTTCCCAGGAGGTAACCCATCCCGGGATTGCTCCAAGCCAAGCACGCTCAACTTTGGAGTTCTACCGAGTAGGCTCCCCAAAAGAAGGTGCACCTTGTTGGTATAGGTAGTACCAATAAAATCTCTTAAGTCTCTCTCAATTGTAATGTCTCATACCATCACAATCTTGAAATACTCAACCGTTCTCAATTGTATCATCCCATACCAGCACAATCTCGAAACCCTCTCTTTCGGGTGTGGATTCGGTTCATTCCTGTCCCCATCGACATCCTTCATGGCCGCTCTTTGCTCAGGTCTTCTACCCCGGCGCCACCCCTCTTAGTACCGGGTCGTTACATCTTTGCACTCTAGGTTCCTTACACTTTACATGTTTCTTTGCTGGATACGCCGGAATCATATCTTTTAATGTTTGCTTGAATCTGGGTTTTGTATGAATTTTGATGAACATAGGGATCCTTAGATTTTAGAGACTTTCCCTCCCGGCTGAAAAATGTTTAGATCCTTAGGGTAGATTTTCCCAGAATCTAACTTGTTCTAGGCGGCTTTGTTTTCTAGGCGACCATGTCTTCCGCTACCTCTATAAGTACCTGCTCGACCGATAGGTTGTTTGATGAGTACTATACCGAGTTTACTAACTCGGTGTCAAGGTGCTATGTTAGTATCGACCCAACTAACATTCGTCCTAACATTAGGGTTAAAAAGAACAGCCGAGAGGATGGATTAGATGGGAGAGAGTGCTGACAATGAGAGAAGGGCATCTCATGAGGCATCTTCTAGTTCGCAAGTTCATTCGTCCGACTCTGCTTGGGATGAGGAGCCAGAGATTCAGCAGCCGGCTCAATGAGATACTATCGCTTAGATACTTGTAGGTTTTAGAGTCAAGAGGGCAGCCAATAAGGGGAAGGCGAAAGTTGTTGGTGGAGAACCGACTGAGAAGGGGCCTTCCAAGCTGAGAAAAATGACACCCAGGATAGAAGATATGGTTTCTATCGTCCACCCGGTGGACATTGAATTTGAAAAGGCGACCTTCCCTTGGATGAGAAGGTGTAGAGTCATGCTCCCATCACCCAACCAGCGCGTCCATAAGCCGCCTCCTGGGTGGTTTAGCATCTATTTGGAATAAATTTGGTTAGGGTTTCTCTACCCGCTGCCCCCCTGGATCTGCGATCTACTAAATCATTGGAACATATGCATGGCTCAAATACACCCAAACACTTGGGGCGACCTCACCGGTCACTATAAAATTTACATAGATCTAGGACTTAGTTTGGATGCTAACTTCTTCAAAGGGGTGGCATCTTGCAAGTTGAATAAGGGTGAGGACCACTTGCACTTCTCCCATAAGAAGGGATTCTACTCTTTCTCCGGGAAATTTGACTCGGTGAAGAACTTCAAACAGTTCTATGTGTACATCAAGTTGCAAGAGAGGTTCCCCATATTTCCGACCCAGTGGTCGTTTAAAGTTCCGCCTACATTTAATGTCCCTAAAAACGACCAGTACATTCGAATTGGGCTATTCGAGCGGTTAAAGAGAATGGTTTGGACCTTGGGTAATATTTCCTATGGCCTAATTCATAGGCATAGGGTGATAGACTACACACTGGAGTCAGATGACGGTTTTGAATATTATCTTGGTCCTCAGTTACCCGATAAGTTAGCTTAATTTCTTATTTTTTCCTTTGTGTTTGGAGTTAGAGCTAAAATCTCTAGTGCCGTAGCCAAACGGGTAAAAAACTTGCAGCAAGAGAACACTCGAACTGCTTCGATTGAGTTGGAAGCTCAATCTAACGAAGCTATTGATCCAGTTTTACTAGGCAAGGGCACCGCCTTGGAGACTGTAAAGGGGAAGTGCACTAGTGCTCAAGATCCAGAGCCGGCCAACAAAAAGCAGAAGAAGGTCAAAGGGACTAATGAGGTAACACCATGCTTTCTTGAGCTTTTTTTTCTATATATTTGTTATTGGTTACTTACAATTGTTTATCAGGCTGCTCTCGATTCGACCGCTGCCCTAGAACCGGATGCTGGTGCAGATCCAGCTGCTCCTCCCTCTGTCTTTCTTATGAGAGAGGCATTACAGAAAGTAGCAGGGGATAGGCCGGCTATCACTCTCCCCATAGTGCAGGAGTCCTTTCGTGAAGCCTTTATCTTGGAGCGGGAGGCTCAGTGCTATGAGACGGAAGATTTTCTTACCCTCTCGGGCTTACTTTTTCAGTCTATCAGCCAGGTTTGTTTCTATATTTTTTGATTAAATTTCATGTCTGTGTTGCTCGACATTCTAACCAACTTTCCCTCAGTCTTTGTCTCGAGGAGCCGAGCTTTATCATCGAATAGAGGCTGAGGAGACTAATGCTGAGAAGCTCACCAAGGCGATTGACATGTGTAAAAGTCTTAAGGGCCGGCTGAAGGAGTCAGACGAGGCTAATAAGAAGTTGGAAGGTGAACTAGTGAAGCTGAAGGGAGAGTACGAGCTGCTCCAATCGACCCATGAGGCTACCTCCAACGACCTTATCAAAGCCAAGGCGAACCTTACCTCAAGCCGTCTAGAGTGTCAGTCCATTCAAGCTTCAAAGGAGAAGGATGAAGCTGAGTATATTCGCTCCATTGAAGGCATGGTGGATGATGGCTACCAGTTTGGCCCGATGGTATTGGATTCCTGCCGGCTCCTCCATCTGGATATTCTCGAGACCCTCCTACAAACGCTGAGGCGGTTTAAAAGGACTTGAGGGAGCTGGCTGAAGATGGCTAAACTGACTCGGGAAGAGTTGAGGGCATGTCTCAAGACTTATATCCAGTAGCTTAGTTTAATTTTTCTTGTAACTTCATCTTTATTTTCATTTTTGTAAGTACAGTTTCGTTTTAATTTAAGCCTACTCTTGAGGCATTTTTGAAGGTCTTATTTCTGTGCCTTTATATATTATTGCTGCTTGGATGTACAGGTCTTATGTGATGTCTTTATTTAATTTGGTCTTACATTTTACTGCCGATTAGATGATTGTTTAGGTCTTATACGTAGCCTTTTTTCATCAAGTACTTTAGCCGTTTTGGCGTAAGTTTTAAATACGTTCTATGGGCATGACCGCCTAAAATTATTTGCTGTAGTCTTAACTAGGTCTTATGAGTGCATGATATCTGAGCCGGTCTAATTTTGTGCCAGTGGTATGCCATAAAGTGTGATCAATACTTAGTGAGGCAAATGCATAATTGAAAGAATGCTTTTATTAAAAAAATTGAATACAAGTCGGGAATTATAAGCATCTGGATGTCTACTTGAGGGGAGCCGCCTCGTTAAAAACTCCCTTGGGGGAAAATCCAGTGGGAAAAATCCCCAAAGAAGGAAAAAGAGTGCGGCTACTAGACTCCCTAAGTACTTGCTGTGTAGTAGGGTCTAAGATTAGCAATGTTCCATATGCGAGGAAGCTCTTTGCCTTTCATAGTCCCTAGTTTGTAGGTGGCCGGTCCAATGACTTTGGTGATCTTATAGGGGCCTTCCCAGTTGGCGCCCATGTACCCTTTACCTTTCGGGGCCTGTGAGGTGGCCGAGTCTTTGAGAACTAGGTCTCCTTCTTTGAGGCGGATTTCTCGTATGCGCCTGTCATGATATCTAGCAATTTTGGCTTTATAAGCCGCCATTAGAATCCAAGCTCGCTCTCTCCTTTCGTCTAAGTTGTCCAAATGGTACTTCATTTTAATGTTGTTCTCTTCCTCCGTATAGTACCCCACTCGATCCGATGGAGCTCCGATCTCCACTGGGATGACCGCCTCGACTGTATATACTAAAGAGTAAGGAGTTTCGCCGGTCATTCTGCAAGGAGTGGTTTTGTAGGACCACAAGACTTTGATTAATTCATCCGACCATCTCCCTTTTCGATCCAACACTCTCTTCTTCAACCCTTCTCCTAGGGTTCTATTGGTAACCTCCGTCTGGCCATTGGTCTGTGAGTGCGCCATGAAGGAAAAGAGATTCTTTAGGTTCCATTTCCTGTAGAAATCTTTGAACTTCTTCAAGACGAACTGCGAGCCATTGTCTGCTATTATTCTTCTTGGTGCATCGAACCGAGTGATTATATGCTTCCATACGAAGTTGATTATCCTTTTGGCTGTGATTGAGCTAAGTGCTTTCGCCTCAACCCATTTAAGAAAATGGTCGATTGCCACCAATATCCACTTCCTTTAGCCAGACGCTTCCGGCATCGGTCCAGCGATGTCAATATCCCAGGACTCGAATGGCCAGCCGATAGTTATTGACATTTGATTGGCTTTTGAGATGTGTGTTTTTCTTGCATGTATTTGGCATTGGTGGCAAGTCCTCATATATTCTTCTATGTCGGCTTTGATAGTTTCCTAATAGTATCCAACCAGGGTGATTCTCCTAAGTAGTGTCTCTGCTGCCTGGTGGGATCTACAGCTTCCTTCGTGGACTTCTTCTCTGATGAGTTTTCCTAGCTCGGGGGTGACACACTTCAGCCAGACGCCCGAGTAGGATTTCTTGTATAATTCATCGCCCACCAATGCAAACTGTATAGACTTTCGAGTTATTTTCTCCACTCCAATTTTGTCCTCGGGCAACTTATCACAAGCTAAATAGTCGTAAAGAGGTTGCATCCAACCGAGGGACTTCTTCTGGATCCATAGGTTTTCACCCTACTCTTCATAAGTTGGCCGAGTCAAGACCTCATAAGGGCATCTTAGCTCTTTCAACGAGTCTTTTCCTGCGGCCACTCTTGCTAATTCATCCTCCTTCTCGTTCTGAGTTCAAGAAATATATTCAATCTTCCACTCGGTTCCCTTGGCTTTGAGTTTTTCTAACAGTTTCCCTACCTTAGCTAGGTATTAGACCATTTCAGCTCATTTGGTTCCATACGTCCGATAGATTTGATTTGCTACTATCCTGGAGTCACTCTTATACACAACTACATCAGGCACAATCTCGTTGGCTAGCTCCAACACTTTGATCACTGCTTCGTATTTGGCCGCATTGTTGGTAGACAGGAAAGCGAACTTGGCGGCATATGATAGTCTGATCCTTTCGGGACCTTGAATGTAAACTCTAATGCCGACCCCTTCTAAATAGGAGGACCCGTCCACATAAATTGTCCAAGTTTTAGAGGGAATGGTTCGTTCTGGCTCAATGCCTGCGAATTCCACCACGAAGTCGGCTAATGCTTGAGCCTTTAAAGCTTTCCTCGCCTCAAATTGTATGTCATATTCCCCGAGCCTAATGGCCCACTCAGTTAGGCGGCTAGAAGTATCTGGCCGCTGTAACACTTTTTTGAGAGGAACACTTGTCCTTACTACAACGGTATGTTCCTGGAAATAGGGCCTGAGCCTCTCAGTCGAGTGAATAAGGGCTAAAGCTAGTTTTTCTATCTTTGGGTATCTTAGTTTCGCGTTTCTTAACACTTTGCTGGTGTAATAGATGGGATATTGTTCTTCTTGATCTTCTTGAATCAGGACGGTTCTTACCACCTCAACTATTGCTGCTAAGTAAAGATAAAGTGTGTCCCCAATATTGGGACGACTCATGAGAGGAGGTTTGGCCAGGAAATTTTTTAGTCTGTCAAAGGCCTCTTGACAATCGTTATCCCATTTGAAATCCCGATCCTTCTTAATGGCTTTATAAAATGGCATGCACCTCTTCACTGAGAAACAGATGAACTGTCCTAAGGCATTGATCCTCCCATTGAGATGCTGCACTTATTCACTGTTCGAGGCGGCTCCATCCAGATGATGGCCTCTATTTTTTTAGGGTTCACCTCGATGCCTCTCTCTGAAATCAAAAAGCCTAAAAATTTTCCGCTCTTTACCCCAAAGACACATTTCTCCGGGTTGAGCTTCAATCGGTAGGCCTGCAATGTTTTGAAAACTTTCTCCAAGTCATCTGCATGTGATTCTTCATTTTTGCTCTTCACTATCATATCATCCACATAGACCTCGACCGTTTCACCAATCATGTCCTAAAACATTTTATTTACCAGCCTTTGGTAAGTTGCTCCAGTGTTTTTTAATCTAAACGGCATGACCGTGTAACATAAGTTTTTTCTTCATCTGCTAGATCCATGGGAATTTGGTGGTACCCGACTTTTGCATCTAAAAATGAGTAGACGGCATAATCGGCTATGGAGTCCACCAACTAGTCAATGCTTGGTAGAGGATAGCTATCTTTTGGAGTTGCCTTGTTTAAGTCTGTGAAATCTACACACATGCGATAGTTTCCGTTTGGTTTCTTAACCAACATGACGTTTGCTAGCCATCTTACTTCTCTTATATGCTTTGCTTTGAGTAACTTGTCTATCTCTTCTTCTATGGCCTTCTATCTTTTGGGGGCGTGTTTTCTTTTCTTCTATACTACTGGGGCCACCTCCGGGTCGAGGTTGAGACTATGTTATATTATTTCAGGCCGAACTCCCAACAAGTCATCATGAATCCATGAGAATGAATGTTGTTGTCCAACCAGGACCGCATTGATGCTAGCCTTTGTGTCTACTTTTAAATCTTTAGCCACCTTCAAAGCTCTACCCAGTCCTACCATCAGTACTTCTTATTCCCCCACCAGCTCGGCTATTGAACTGTTACTGTCTGAGCTAGTAACTTCTCTACTTTCTTCCGATCTTTCATGTTAAGGCGGTTGTTTGCTTCCTTTCAATGAGTCTATATATGTTTCGTGAGCCACCGTAGGGTTTCCTACTGCCACTGTCGTCCCCTTTTTCGGTGGTATTTGTAATACCAAGTAAGCAGGAGATATTGAAGCAAATGATTCGCACAAGAAGGGAGGTCCCAATATGATGTTGAATCCGACTAAAATTTCGGCAATGGTAAAGTCTACCTCCGCACGGTATACATGCCCGTTGTCTCCTATTTCCACATTTAGATTGACTTCTCCTAAGGAAACGAATATGTGTCAACTTAAATCAGACATTGTGGCGTAGCCCGACTGGACCCTACGATTATTTACTTTCAACTGCTCAAATGGTGATCTGGTGATCAGATTCACGAAGCTTCCCGTGTCAACCACTACCAGGTATACTGTGCAATTTTCTACCGTTGCTTCGATGATAAGTGGGTCTGAGTGCGGCTTGGTTACCATGGTTATGTTCCTATAGGATTTATTTGCTTTTGAACTATCGCTTAACGCAAGCGAATTCCTGGAAGAATGTCTTGCTTTCTTGGAAGGCAGTTCTCTGTCTCCGCCTCCGTATATAACCATTACCTTGATTCCTTTGTTATCACCAGCCTTCTTTGCTTCTTTGGGCTTTCCTTTGAATCATCTGAGTCATCACGCCTATCTGCTCTCTTTGTCACCTCTTTAACGAATTAGCTGAACTTTCCTGCCTTGATTAGGGCATGTACTTCCTCTGCTAGGACTCTATAGTCATCTGTATGATGTCCTTTGGCCTTATGAAATTCATAATACTTGCTATAATCTCTCCCTAACGTCTTGCCTTTTGGGACGTTTGGAAAGCGAACTCCTTCTTTCCGGTCCATTCTTGATGGCTACCAAAATTTTGCTCAGCGATGTATTAAGTTTTGGCTTGTCTTCCTCTCAATCATACGCACTGGATCCACGGCCCCCGCCTCGGCTTTGATCCCTCTTTCTCTTCCCCTTCTTATCATCCCGCCTAGAAGGTCAGTGTCATCGGAGTTCCGCTTGTTAGAGCGGCTTACCTCATCCAGTTCTACCAAGTTTTGGGCGATGCCAATCGTTTGGGGGGAAGTGAGTTGGTTTTCTAGTGATAATTTCTTGCTTGAGGCGGTCGTTTCGGGTTCCTTTTATCAAGGCTTCCTTGGCCGTCCCAAAGTCCAAGTCGGCAATGCCTACACAAGCTTTGTTAAACCTTTTTAAATAATCTCGCAAGGATTCATCCGACCTTTGCACTACGCTGTGGAGGTTACGGCTAACATATTTTGGTTGAGCCGATCCCAAGAAGTGCTTTTGGAATTTTGCTCTTAACGTCTCAAAATCTTTGATTGAGTTGAAGGAACCAGTGTTTGGCTGCCCCGGTTAAAGTAGTAGGGAAATATCTGCACTGGAAGGCTTCTGGAACATTTATCAAATCCATCCGGTCAATATAATCTGTCATGTGTAGTTTTGGGTCATCCTTCCCACTTTATTTATCCAAGACAGGTGGGAAGACTTATTCAGGCAGCTTTTGGTTTAGAATATTCTTCTTGAATGGGGAGAGGGTCTTCTTGCTGATTGGTTCTTGGAACAAAATAACATACTTCTTGAGTCGCCTTTTGAACTTGGTATCAAAATCTTCTGAACTTCCCGACTCAGAATGGGAGGAAGGTGAGGAAGATTCAGAAGGAGAGGTAGTGGGGGATCTATGCTTTTTCCCCTTCCCTTTCTTCCCTCTTGATTTACACCGGGACCCGATCTTGTCTGCTCCATCTTGCTCCGTGGTTATAGCCGTTGAGTCGGTAGCTACTCCTTTAAGTTTAGGGGTCCCGTGCTGTAGCGATATTCCAGCTGGGATTTCCCTTCCTTCTTCTGCCATCATAAGAATTCCTCGCAATGTTGCGAGATCTGACTCTGTGAAACCACCTGGAGGCGTCTGTTTCAGAGTCGGTACCCTAGCTGTTGGTACGACCGGCTAGACCGATACCGACTGGGATATCATCATCTGCTTAAATTCTTCTGTTACCTGGGACACGGGTGTGGCGACACTAGTGACCGAGTCAAATTGAGGGAGGAGGTTCCGATTGACAGCTATTTCTGGCGAAACTACCACGTCTTCGTTTAGTTCTCCTCCCAGTCGGCCCATAGACACGAAGTGGTTGTAGGCCGATCGCATCATTAGTTCCTGCTGCTCGTGTGTAAGTGCCACCTGTCGAGCAATCTCTATGAATGAGTCCAGTTCCTTCGAAGGATGGGAGGAGCGTTCCTCTACCTCTTTAGTTCCTGATCTTCCTACTGTTAACGGCGTCTTGACCGTGTGATCTACCGTAATTGGCGCCTTTCCAGTTGAGTTGGCGTTTCTAGCACCACCTTGGGTGTTTTCGACGTCGGAGTTAATGGTGGGATTAGAGTTTTCGAGCGACATAGTCACAACGAGAGCTACTAAAAATCTGAATTGATGTGTTTCGTCCGATGAACAATGATTCCTGTCGGAGCAAGTAAACGAAGTCCACGCTCACCGCACTACTGATAATATCGTACCTGGATCCGATATTTCAGAACTGAATTATCACGAACTTGTCTGAATCTATGAACGAATTCCTGCAAAACAACACACAACTTGGGGGCGATCGGTGTTACCCCGTGGGGGACCATCCATTGCCTAAGTCAGTAAAGAGTTCTGAGGAATCTAATGAAAGTAATATGAGAATGTTGAGATACCTGTTGAACTGACCTAGGGGCCTATTTATAGGCGCTGAAGCTGCCCTATTCTCCGTGGAATAAGGAGTCCGAATCAGGATGAGTTTAGAACTCTTTGTACATATCTGATCCTTACATCCCAAGTAGGTTAGGATAAGGATAGAGGAGAGAATATAGGGACCAGAGTCGGATCTGGACTCTCCTTGTAGGGCACAGAGGTGCCTTCGCGCCGGCCATGAACCACCTCGAGACTAAGACCGTTCAAGGTTCTTCGCGGTCCCCGGCAGTTGCAAGATTCGAGCCGGTCCCATGGTCAGGTTCTCCTTAGCTGGTAGGGCGAGCCGACCGGCTTTTTGTTGACCCGGTCTCTTGGTGAGACGGCCGAGACATATTTAGTAAGTTATCAATATTAATGAAAATTCAACATTTGGTGAAGTAAAATTACTTTGAATACAATATAATCTAGAATTAGCATACCCCTGAACTCAAGCACTTTGAACGCAGTATGCAAAATTTGGCGACTACTAAATAATTTAGTTAACAAAGTAAATAAATGACAACCTTCTGATCACAAATATAAAAAGATTAAAAGAGTATACCAAAACACGGTGATAGCTTTAGCAGTTCCCACAGCTTTTTTTTCTTTTCAAAAAGGACATTAGAGAGGAAATAGGAATAAGCAATAAGTTTTAAGGAAAATATAAATATAATTAATGGCATAAAAAGTAAGATGATTAACTTATAAGTTACTAACACATGTAACTAAAATGGGAATGTTCATAAGCCGTAGTTACCACATTTAACAGCAAAAAATTGACATTAACTTGCCAAATGGGAAATGCTTAGAAGCTTAACATATTGATGTTAAATGCATTAATTTACAAAAAAACATTAAAAAAAGAAGAAAAAGGTGAAATTTTTTCCCACAAATGGAAAATTTCGAGATCCAAAATTAGTTCCAAGTTTGACTACTCTATTAGCCCATTTGTCACCTTGAAATATCATAATTCTGTGAATAGTCAAGCTGATCAATTTCCCAGCTCAATTTTGAAGCTACTCTCTCATGGCAAGGCACATATTCCTGCAATATATTGCAACCGAACGGTACAGAAAAAGTCGATAAGTTTGTGGTTTGACCAAAGATTCAACTGAATTTTTATTTTGTTAGAACAAATTTTATGAAAAATATTTCTTTATTCTGAATTTGATTTCGTACCTCCAATTTTTTCACCAAGTCCTTTGCATTTGGTGCGGAAACAATGATATTTCGAGCACTCGGGCTTATGAATCCTTCTTCAACAGCTTTATCAATGAATGACAACAATGAATTGTAGTACCCATCAACATTCAACAATCCCACCTTCAAAATGTGCAAAAAAAAAACAACAAAATTATTCAACATTCATCGACAAGGTATATCAGGAAACCGAATCAAACACAAGAAATTACGGGTTTGTCATGAATTCCTAGTTGAGCCCAAGTAATAACTTCAAGTAACTCTTCAAGGGTCCCATAACCACCTACATTAAGTCACACAAAAGCATATAACTAATTACAATTTACAATTTGATTAACTTTAAGCACAATTAATACTGATTTAACGATAAAGTTAACATCTTTAATCACTTCCGCATCCAAAATCATTAATCTTTCCCATGCTGAATGGGTCTGGTCAAGCCTCTATTAGAAAAAAAAATGGCCTTTACTCTTTATAACATCTCTGGCAACTCTTTCAGGTCATAATTACACTCTTCTTATCATGTTATGTGAGGATGACTTTTGTTGCTTTATAAAGTTTTAAACTTTGGTTGTGAAAATGACTATTTTGCCCCTGAAATAGTCAATTCTCCAATGCTTTTGATGATCACCCCTGTCGGGTGCAGGTACTAGTTAGCTAGCTAACCATCTTGGTTCAAGTGGTCTCTATGAGTGTCTCTTGCCCTTGTTATGCTAAGGAAATTAATGAGTGCAGTGCCATTTAAAGCTAGAGAAACTCTATCCATTAAAGAAAAAAAGAGTATATAATAACCACAGAAGGAACAGTTGTTATCTGCTCTAATTTTCAGTGTAAGGATGTTGATGTTTCAAAAAATTATAGGGTCTGAATTGTTCTTATACTGTTGACATATTAGTTATTGGGGTTGATGAGATAAGGCTTAAAAGGTTTTTGTCTTAATTAGACTTCACATGTTACCCACATAACCATTTATGTGAACAATAGCTACTATACCTAAATGTGTGACAAATATCATTCTAATATCTTTCTATCCCTTCTTTATTCAACTTCATGATGATGTCACACAGTGGCATACCAACGTGTCAAATGGCGTAAGACAGTCACATTGTCTCATTCTTTTTACTTTTTGTTGCCAAGGTGGGGACACTAGACAAAAAATACAAAAAAAATTTCAATTTTCAGTAGCTGAGGTAGGCCAATGCCCAACATGACCCTTCTCACATTGACTTCCTTTTTTGTCTTCATAATTGTACATAAGTTGGATTAGATAGACAAAGGGTATTACTAAGCGCTGCCTGATTTTGCAAAATTTTACTTCGTGCCGCTCGAACAAAAGACGAAATTGTCCTTAAATATAAATGGGTAATTTTTTTTGACATAGTCGGTCAAGAAAACCGGCCACGCCACTGGAGACCCAGATGCAATTTCCAGCTGTGCAGTGGCGTATATAGGTAAATATTTTAGGCGAAGTAGAGCTCTTTTCCTAGCTGTCAAAATTATGCAAAAAGATCCCAACTTTAACCTCACAACATGAAACTGAACAAGTGAGAGGTCAAATGAAACAAAACATATCAAAGCCCCCATAAATACAAAAACTTGAACTCAACTTGGTAATGGATATAATCTGTATAGTCTATATGATTTCTTGATTCGAAACTTAATCATTTTAGGTAAATAAGAATTTGTTTATATATAAACCTGGTAAGGCAATAAAAGCATCAGAATGCTTTGCCATTTCTGCCTTCCTTTGATGCATATCTGCCACTGCCTTCACCTCCCCCACTGTCTCACCAGTTAACTGCAAAAAAAGGTACCAAAAGCACAAAAAATTAAAAACTTTGAAGGATTCAATTGAATAACAAGAAAAGTTTGGAGGGTTGTGCAGCAAAAGCAATGATGACTGTTAAAGGGATCAGTGGACTAACTTCATCCTCAATTCAGAGTTTCAATTTTAGCAACTTCCTAGCCATTTATTTACTTATCTTATAAAGAAGGAAAATTCCAATTTTGAAAGAAGCCAAGAAAGTAAAACACAAAGAACAAATACAGCTACAGAATTGACCAGTACTGAAGAAAGCAGAAAGTAGAAAAACCCCAAATTTTTATTATGATAGAGGTATGGTGCTAAATGCCAACTATTCTACCCAATGGGTAAGGCTATAAACAATTGGTCACCAACAATAATATCTTACTTAATTGTTAATTAAATTAATTAATTAACTAAATATCCATCTCAAATACAAAGAAATCTTGAGAAACAAACAGAAAATGACAGAAAAGAATCGAGAGAGAGAGAGAGAGAGAGAGAGAGAGAGAGAGAGAGAGAGAGATAAAAGGTTCTAAAAGGAAGCAGCCAATAGCACAGAAATGGATCAATCACAAACCAATTTGATTAAAAAGATTAGTAGAATTAGGTTAGTTAGTTAAAGGCCTAATATGCAAAAAAAAGAAAAGGGGGAAAGAACATTTATGTATAAAAGATAGAAGCCTTTTTTTTTCTGGTTTAAGCAGACATACCTCTCTAGGCATGAGCGTCTTGGGAATAACTCTGCAGGAGACAATAACATGACAAAATGAAAAACCCAAAACCCAAAACCCAATTAACTCATTCATTTTGTTTCTTAATGAAAATTAATCATAATTAATTAGGGGTTATTACCCAATAACATGGCGACCACCATCATGAACAGCTTGAGATACTAAACCCATTAAACCAATGCTTCCTCCTCCATAGACCAAATCAATGTTCCTTGAAACCTGCCAAATTTGGTAACCCATAATTATTTTGCCTTCAGAGCTAAAATGAGCTTTTAATCAAGAAAAGATTGCAGTTTTTTGATGTGGGTATGGGCTAAAGTCTCATAAAAATGTGTTCTTTATGCTACATTGAAACAAAAAATTGAAGAAAGATTTGAATTTTAACTAAGCAAGTTGAAATATGAGCAAAATTCATTTTCCAAATGCAGCATAATAGGTCAAATAAATGCCGCCCAAAACCAAAAACAACCTGCAGAGAACAAGACAATATCCAAAGGATAAAAGACATAAACTTTGGTTGGTCCAAGTGATAAGCGACTCGATATCGCTCAAGCGGTTTCGAGTTCGAATCTTAATGAATGCAGAAAATTCTTATTGAGTGACTCACCCATAACATTAGGTGCGCGATCCGGTCGGATCTGAAGATAATCGGAGCAAAGCTCCCGAGAATTAGATGGACAACCAATAAAAGACAAACTTTAAAACAAAAAAATTAGAACAAAAAAAATACCAATTCTTTTCCAAGCTCAATAGCAGCATCTTGGTAGCTACTCTTCTTGCCTTGACTACTACCACAAAATACACAGATCCTTCTGAACTTTGATATTTGCATCATTTGAGTCCCTACTTCAGCCTCCATTTTTTTACTTACTAAAATGCCTAATTGAGTGGAAATTTACTTCTAATTTGAGCAAGAAGTAGGTTTAAACGAGTGAAAGATGAAAACTTTGAGGTTTTTTTTATAGTTATTGTGTGGCTTAACCACCACTACTTGTGGTCTCTTGATGCGTTTATATAAACCTCAACGCACGTGAGTACCCTCACTAGCACGCTTCTTCCATATCTCACACACATACAGCTAACAATGGCACGCCTGGACCACTTATTTATGCTTTCCCCCTTCTTTCTTTTGACATATATACCCAACGCAATTAATTAAACAATTTAAACTTGATGTTATATTTTCTGTGGAAATATTAGTAATTTAATTATTTTTGTAAATTTATAGTTACATTCTATTATATAGAAATAGTTTATTCTATGAGTTACCAAAGGTGTTGGTCCGTAAGCGACTTGATATCACTTAAGTAAGGTTTTAAGTTTGAATCTTGTGAATGTAGAAAATCCCTGTTGAGAGACTCGCCCACCATAACCAGGTGCGTGATCCGGGTCGGATTTAAATGTAGTTAGAGTAAAGCTCTCATCAAATGGCTAAAAAAAATTGTACTGTTGAGTTAATTTGGTCAGTTAGTTTACTGGGTCCTTTTGGTTAAAAGATAGATTGGGGTATTGATTTGTTCTTTTAACATGAGGTATTATATAACTAAATTCATCTGCATGAATAAGAATTACCTATAGTTGAAAATCAATTTAAGAATACATTTGATAAAATTTTAGCCCTATATTTCATCTTGGACGACTAGTATTTGTTGAATCTCAGCCAATCAATTAATTGGCACGGATTGCCACGTCATCTTTCACTTGGATTGCCACATCAGCTATAGGAATAATAGATTCTGTAACTGATTTTAGCGCCACTTTTACTAGCTACCTTTTGTCATTGTATAAATACTGTACTTGCTATGTACTTTACAACAATGATTCAATAATAAAGAAATTTCTTCTCTGAATTCTTCATGGTATTAGAGCAATGAAAATGGTGAGAAGAAATCGGAGGAGAGCAGAGCAGATCGGAGATCCATTCGAAGCAGAAGTTGAAAGAAACTATGAAGAAGAAGAAGCGATGGATAACAGAAACAATCATTCAAAAAATCCTGGTCCCATACTGATCAACATACCTCTAAATGGAAGTAGCAACTTTCTGGCATGAAAAACCTCCATAACAAGGGCATTGATCGCTAAAGAAAAGTTGTGATTCATTCAAGAAGATGAAGAAATTCCAGCTGAAGGATAAGTGGAGTCCATACAGATGGCAGCAACTATCATAAATGTCTTACCAACAAAGGTGTTAGACTGGAAATGCCTAATGGAAGTTTTCTCTGGAGAAAAACCAGATTACCAAAGGTTTCACACTTTTGGGTCCTTGTGTTTCCATGAGGTACTAACAGAGCAAGACAAATTTGCTCCAAGGGCAAATAAAAGTGTTTTCATTGGCTTTAGTGCAGGGCAAAAAGGATATAAAGTCTATGGCCTAGAAGAAAACAAGGTGGTAACTACCGGGGAGGTTGAATTTTTTGAAACAAGGTTCCCATTTGCAGAGCAAACACGTAGTGAACATGCCAAAGACACTAAGGAAATACCAGTGAGTGAGACCTTGCCACCACAAATGACAAGAAGGGGAATGGCTAAAAGACTATTTGCCAAATGCAGAAACACACAGTGAAGATATGCAGAAACACTATCAACACCATTTACAAGTAGGGTTATATGCATTAAAATACCTTAAGGGTACTGCGCAAGTAGGATTGTTTTACCATTCCCAAAATCACTTACAATTTCATGGCTTTTGTGATTCAGATTGAGCTGCTTGCCTAACATCACAGAGATCCATCTCCGGCCACTGTCTATTCTTGGGCTCAACTCTTGTTTCCTGGAAAAAGAAGAAACAATAAACTGTTAGCAGGTCCTCCGCCGAAGCCGAGTACAGAAGTATGGCGAGTGCTTGTTGCGAACTAAAGTGGATTACTTATCTACTTACCGATTTAAGGATCCCAGTGGCTCAACCAATTACTCTGAAATGCGACAACCAGGCTGCAATCGCAATTGGAAAAAACCCAATTTCGAATGATAGAGTGAAACATGTCGAGATAGATTGCCATCTTGTTAGGGATCTAATCAACGTTGGTTTCATCCAAACTCCATATGTTCACAACAGCGAGCAACTAGCTGATATTTTCACTAAAGCCAAGAGTCTCAAACACATGACGCCCTATCTGAAGAAAATGGGGATGTTGAATTTCACTGAGACCGGTGACAAAGCAGGTGTTTCCACCGTGAGGGGGGATGTTGAATCTCAGCCAATCAATTAATTGGCATGGATCGCCGCGTCACCTTTCACTTGGATAGCCACATCAGCTATAGGAATAACAGGTTCTGTAACTGATTTTAGCGCCACTTTTACTAGCTACCTTTTGTCATTGTATAAATACTGTACTTGCTATGCACTTTACTAGAACGATTCAATAATAAAGAAATTTCTTCTTTGAATTCTTCAGTATTTTTTTCTGCATTTTTTTTCAATGTATATCTTACCTTTTTCACTTTCAATGTTTCTCAATCTAACTTTTCTCTACAGTTCTCTAAAAGTTAATGTAGGTAATTTCTTTCCCGTCAACAAAATGTCTCTATATGATTGGTGGAGTTTTCAAATATGTCAATTTCCATTGTTACTTCCTGTGAATCCCGATAAAAATGACTAAAAATGTCAAAGTGAAGGATTAAATTAACATATAACATATATTTTCTATCCAACAATAAAACCAAGTTAACACTTGAGATAAATACTGAACCTTTATTTATCCATATTATTTAGGAAAAAGGGTAAACTTAAAAACATGCCTTGTGGTTTGATCGTTTTTCAAAAAGGTTCTCGTGAAATTTTTATTTTAAAAGGATGCATGTGGTTTTTAAAGTTTTCAAAAGGGTGCATGTGGTTTGAAAATTAGCTGCTACACCAGTTATTTAAATAAATTCAACGTTTCCATATTTTAACTATATTATTTAAGAATTATATATCAAGATTTGAGTAAGATTCGAAAAATTTTCATTTTGTTATAATTTTTTAAAATTATAATCAATGTTTAATTAAAAAAATATCAATACTTCTCAAAAACTTCTAAAATATATCACTAAGGTGTATTATATTTTCATTAACTAAGCTGTAAAATTTCACTTCTAAATAGACAAGATTATCCTTCAAAATGTGGTTTTAAAATTTTGGAAATTCTCTTTTTATAAATTTTTTAAACCACATTCACCCTTTTGAAAAAAAAAATTCCACAAGGTCCTTTTTGAAAAATGGCCAAACCAACGGACATGTTTTTGAAGTTTACGGTTAGGAAATTTTTTAAAAATATACTAATTAATCTTCGTATTTACATCTTTAACCCCTTATTTATTCTTTGCACTCTCTAACTAATTTTAAGTTTTCATTATCAATGAATACGTTCACTCATTGTTAAAGCTTTTTTTTTCATTTTTCATCTTATTTTGACATTATCTTTCAATCCGTTCATTTTTTTGACATCCCGCTTTAGATTTTTTTGTTCGTCTCATTTTGTCTTCGAAATTTCACCCATTGTGATATACTTTTTCGAAAAAAAATTTCGGCTATTTTTATCTGGTTTAAACCTGGTAGATATCTGGTAAGAATCTTATTTTTATATGTTTGAATTTTTGTTTTTAATACAACAGAATCTGGTAGGTATCTGGTAGGATGATGGTATATATTTATGAAATATAGTAAAACTAGGTACAAACATAAACTTGGTGGATCGAACAAAATTTTAATGAAATATAAGATTCCTACCAGGTTCCTACCAGATATTGAACAACTGAAAAAATGTTTTTGAATGTATCTAGTAGAATGCTAGTAAATATATGAAATATTATAGAAATATGTTGCAAATATAAACTTAATGGATTGAACAAAATTCCAATGAAATATAAAATTTCTACCAGGTTCCTACCAGATATCTACTAGTTACCTACCAAACATCGAACAGTTGAAAAAAGGTTTTCAAAAAAGTATATCACAATGGATGACATTTCGAAGATAAAAATGAGACTAACAAAAACTATAAAGCAGCATATTAAAAAATAAATGATTTGAAAGATAATGAAAAAATA
The DNA here is from genome assembly GCA_947683365.1 of Euphorbia pulcherrima. Lineage (NCBI taxonomy): Eukaryota > Viridiplantae > Streptophyta > Magnoliopsida > Malpighiales > Euphorbiaceae > Euphorbia > Euphorbia pulcherrima. The sequence continues at coordinate 31,868,170 of CANTUS010000001.1, forward strand.
AGGTGAAAAATGAAAAAAAGTGAATAGTGCATGAAAAATACTATGCTTTATCTGATCTTTATCAATCCTTTGGCGGGAAATGTTTTGAATACTGGGGCATATGTAGGTACTGGAGACTGTTGTTCTTCTCCACATGCTCAAATGTGACAGTTTTATCATAAAGGTGTGACGTGGCACCGTTGTACCGCCACCTGTCCTTGGCTCGTGCTAGTAGCTATTAATTATGGCTTTTACTATGATGTGTGTCATATACGCTAATAGTTTGCCAACCGTTTCACATATTTTTTCGACATTTTGATTCTCGTGACCATTTATTGCGAGTTTTGTTTGACTATAAATGTTGAACCAGTCTTCCGATTTTCCTCACACTTTTTGTTCTTCGTAAATATTCTTATTTTTGAAAAAGAATTTTCTTCTTTCCTCTTATTTTTTCTCTAGATGACCCTTGAGACTTTTGCCTTTTCAGATTGCTTGGCTTCGTTGCTCAAACTCTGTGGTCATGGTGGGGCATCCCTTGGGATGTTTTGAAGGGATCTTGGATTTTTCTTTACTTAAGGGTGGATATAATGTAGTAGGCTTTGCCCGAGGGAGGACATAACGAACTCGAGCTTTGAGTAGGCGTCAATGGCGCGCTCTTTTCATCCTTCGTAAAATATTCTTCTTTTTGAAAAAGAATTTTCTTCTTTCCTCTTATTTTTTCTCTAGATGACCCTTGAGACTTTTACCTTGCTTGGCTTCGTTGCTCAAACTTTGTGGTCGTAGGGCAGCATGCCTAGGAATGTTTTGAATGGCTCTTGGGATTTTCTTTGTTTAAGGGTGGACGTAATGTAGTGGGCTTCGCCTGAGGGAGGACATAACGAGCTCCAGCTTCGAGTAGGCATCAATGGCCCGCTCTTATCGTCTGTATCAAACGTAGGATCTTCTTTGTCTGCGAGATGTTCGAGGTGGCCTCTGCATCAGTATTGACCTGATCTGCCATCCTCTCTCGATTTTAATTTCTTGTACCCCTCTTTCTTTGTTCTCCTCTCCGTTCTCTTCATTCTTCCTTTCTTCTCCAATCTCACTCCTTCTCATTCAAACCCTCCCCCATTTTTTTTCCTTTGCTGCTTGTGTTATTGGTATCTCTTATAAAGGTCACGAGCTTGGCCACTTATGTAATCTATGAATAAAGTGTAGATTTTGATTTTTTTATATAGATTCTTTTCTTTTGCATTCAGCTTTGTTGTCGTACTGTATGTATCTTGTTGTTTGCTATAATTAACGAATTGCTTCCATTTAGCCATATTCCGATATCTTCTTTTAAGATGCTTTATGGAAAATAACATCTTACAGTCTTTGACCAATCTTCTGAGTCGGTATTCCTTTTCCTTTTGGCACTGAGTTCGAGCTTAAAGTTGTTAGAGAATGAACTTGGGTCCTGGGGGCCAAAAGAGGGTTGATGTACAAGAATAGAGGCTCTCCTGTCAGCGGCCTACTCAGAAGCGGAGGCGATGATAAGAATTTTTTAAGTCCTTAAACGCTCTGTTACATTCTTCTGTCCACGCAAAGTTCTTTGACTTATAGAATGGTAGGCATCTTTTGGCGCTACATGAAATGAACTGTCCTAATGCATTTATTTTTCCATTTAGCTTTTGCACATCATTCAGAGTTTGAGGTGGAGAAAGATCTAATATGGCCTTGATTTTTTTTGAATTAGCCTCTATTCCTTGATGGGATACTAGGAAACCCAAGAATTTACATTCAGAGATACCGAAGATGCACTTTTCCGGGTTGAGCTTGAGATTAAAACTATTTAGGGTAGAAAGTACCTCAGTGACATCTTTTGGGTGTTCCTCTACCGTTCGGCTTTTGATGATCTTGTTGTCAATATATAATTCTACCTTGTTTCCTATTAGGCCCTCAAAAATCTTGTTGACCAATCTCTGATAAGTTACTCTTGCGTTTGTTAGTCTGAATGGCATTACTTTGTAGCAATCCATCTTAGGTAATGAATGATGTCTTCTCTATGTCCTTTTCTGCCATAGGGATTTGGTTGTGTCATGTCGCTGTGTCTAAGATTGCATACCTAACATAGCCTGAGGTTACATCTACCAGCATATCAATATTTGGCAAAGGATATCTATCCTTTGGGCAAGCCTTGTTGAGGTCAGTGAAGCCGACGCACATTTTTTAATTACCATTTAGTTTTTTTCACCAGAACTACGTTGGCCATCTATTTGGGGTATTGTACCTCTCTAATGTGATCAAAACATATTAATTTTGAAATTTCTTCTGTGATGGCTCGTTGCTTTTCTGGGCTGTGATTCCTTCTTTTTTTCTTTATCAGAGCAAACTCAGGATCTACATTAAGTTCGTGCTCCATTATTGTTAGATTGATACCTGTGATATCTTCTAAGGCCCAGGAAAATGATTTAATTTGTCTAGTAAGGGCCTCCCTGAGACCCTATTTTACGCCTCAGTCGAGGTTTGCGGCTACCTTGACTTCCTTTCCTTGAGTTAATATTAGCGCTTTCCAGTTTTCAGTGGAGTTCTTCCTTCTCTTTTTCAGTTCTCTCTTGCTTATTTGCCATCATTGGATCAGCTCAGAATGATGTCATGTATGTCTCTTATGCTACTTTTTAGTATCCCTTCGCTACTGCAACTCCTTGATGAGTGGGGATTTATAAGCTAGGTGTCTCATTGAGATCACCGATTCAAAATCCGAGATAAGTGGCCTACCGAGTATGATATTGTATGTGAATGACATGTCTATAATCATAAATTCTTCTCGGGGATTTCCATCTCGGAGAATAGTCTCCAAGCATGACAGGTAAGGTTATCGCTCCCAGAACTACAATGACATGGCTGCTTAGGCCAATAACCGGGGTCTGCTTAATACATATTTTACTTGGGTTGACGTTCATGGTTGTAACCATTTCTTGAGTTATCATGTTGATATTAAGACTCTCTTCACAAGGTAATCGTCTATCATCATTTCAGTTACCAAGGCATCTGCGTGTATCATTGGTTTTGTTAAATGTGAGAAGGTGTAATGCACTCCTAAGTATCTATTGGTATTGTTGCTAAATCTAGCCCACTTTCTTGTGTGGGATTTTAGGCCTCTGATAATGACATTGATTACTCCCTTCTGACCTATGGGGGCCTTTTAAGCTTGCTCTGATCGATGGTGTAAAGGTCGCTTTTATTGGTGGTCCTTATTAGGGGTGTTAACGAGTCAAACTAAATAGTGTAGGGCTCGGCTCATGAAAGAAAATAATTGGACTTGGCTCGGCGAGCTTAGAAAATCGGGGCTCGGCTCAAGCTCATGAAAAACTCGGCTCAAGCTCGCGAGTTCGCGAGCCTAAATGAGCCTACAAGATATGCCCTATTACAATGAAAAATAAGAGTGTCGCCTCCTAAGTGTTCCAACTTTGATGATTAAAACTGATTTATAGCAACTATAATTAAAAAGGGTTGCATTAGTAACACTATATTTTGCTGCATTTTTAAAAAAAGTCTCAGAATATATTCCCGAAAAAAGCTGAGAAATAAATAATTTTAAAAATTAAAACTAACATCATAATATTTTTTTGTCTTAATCACTAATCAGTCATTACTCTCATTCCGTCCCATTCTATTATTTTTTCCTATGCATTTCCGTATTTATCATCACCATTACAAAGAAGTAGAAAGTGATATTAACTATTCTACAAATAATTATTATACATGAATAATTATTACTCACCAATCACATACAATTTATTTTTCACTAATTTATTAAGTAGAAAAATTATACGAACATGTTTGTGAGCTTTTGAGCAGAACCTTAGAAGGCTTGGTTTAGCTAGTTAATATTTTGCGCCGATCTCGAACTAGAGTTGAGCTGTGGCTGAGCTTTAACCGAGCCAAATCTTGAACTGTTTGTGCTACTAGGCTTGTTAACACCCTTAGTCCCTATCTTTTCCTTCTTCATGGGGGGCGTGTAGCAAGGACTTATCTAGCTTGCCCTCCACTGCATATTTGTTAAGCTCTATATCTAGGTGAAGACAATCTTCTATTATGTCCTTCTAACTTATATAATTCACAATAAGTACCCAAGTTGCTAATCCTCTTCAGCTTTGGGGGGTATTCAATGTGGTGCTTGTTTTTCTCAATCCAACATAGTGGATCCTTTCGATCTGACCTTAGAGGTATCAAATCCTTTGAGAAATCTTTCCCCCTTGAGTTAAATCACTCTCTAGTGTGACTCAGGTTATTATGTAGCACTAGCTTTATTGCTTGGCCCTCATTGATTATAGTATGCTTCATGTGATTCTCCCAACGGACCCATTCCCACACTATTCTTATAACTGTGGATAGAGCCCTTTGTCTATTGATTAGCAATTCTTTGGAGAGGTCTGCGCAATTACAAGTATTTACCAAAGCATCGATAGCGACCTACACACTACACTCTTTAATCTCCAATGCCACTTTCTGGAATCTTTCGATGTATTCTCCTAGAGTTTCATTATGATATAGTCACAACATTTGAAGGTCCTGCTCAGTCTTATAGGGAAGAACTGAGGTGGTAAAGTATTGTGTGAAATTTTGGGCGAGCTCAAAGAATGACTTTATAAAGCCCAACTTTAGCCCTTCGAACCAAAACATAGCAAACCCTCTGAGAGTTGATGAGATAAGCTTACATTTCATAGAGTCAGTAACGCAGGTTATGTGTAGGCTCTGACGGTATGCCTTTATATGTGAGGTCGGATCTCCTATTCTAATGTACTTTGAAAGATAAGGATGTTGGAAAACAATGATCCAGAAGACAATTCCTAAGAAGCATCCAGATAAGGTTTTGAAGAAAACAAAATCCTAAGTCCTTGAAGAATGCATTCGAATAAGGCTTTGAAGATAACAAAATCCTAAATCCTTGAAGAAGCATCCGGTTAAAGTTTGAAAATCCCCAAGCCCTAGAAGACGACATCCGGAAAAGATCACTATAGAAGAGCATCTGGTTAAAGTTTTGAAGAAAACAAATCCCTAAACCCTAGAAGACGCCATCCAAAAAAGATCACTATAGAAGAGCATCCGGTAAAGTTATAGTCTGAAGACATCCGAAAGACTTAACTCTCAAGACATAGGGAATATTCAAAATATTAATTTTCCCTCTAATAACTTATCTTTTTGCCTTGGAAAATGAAAAAGTGACAGCTTAAATGAATTTAGTAAAGGATAAACAGGCTGACACACAAAGAGAAAAAGGTAACAACCTTTTTAACCTAGACCAATAGCAAGGCGCATGGAGTCTAAATGAAGATAAACTTCGCATGGAATTTTACAGAGCACAAAAGCCAAAGAAACGAATTCTAACAACTTTGTTGCTCTCATCCCAACAAATTTAAATGAGAAATTTATTGGGTCTAACAGAAAGATCAATGGCTCCAATTCTGCCAACACTTATCTGATCAATGGTGAAGATTCAAGATCAAGCAACGGCTACATTTTTAATCCAAGCTTATGAAAGGTTAGCTTCACAAGTTAAGAAGATGCTTGTTGATTTGAGAAAGCTATTACCTTGAGAAATTTGCTATTCAATCAGTGATAAAAAAATTTCTTCAAGAACCAAACACCTAAAAATCTGTTTGTAAGAATTCTCAAGTAAAACTATGAACTTGAAGAATTCAAAACCCAATCTTTGTTAAGATTAAAAGTTGTAATATCTCATACTTGGGGAAGTATTAAGATAGGGGACTTAGCTTGAACTAAGAAAGGTTTGAGTGGTATATACCTAGGAGAAAAGGACTCAGCCAAGCTAGGAGTTAGTTTGGTAGTATATCATACTTCCGAAGAAGAGCGATTCTACGAAGATAACCTGTAAAGGACTCAGCCAAGCTAGGAGTTAGTTTGGTGGTATATCCTACATTCGGAGGAGAAGAAATCTCCGAAGATAGCTGCAAAGGCTTGATTTCTGCTCGTAAATGAAATCTCACTAGTGGATTTAAGCTCGGAGGAGGAAACTCTGAGGACTGGACATAGGCGGGGCTAAACCAATATAAAAATCACTGTATTTGATTTCCTTTACTTTAAGCTTTTACTTTAAGTGCATTTTATTTAATATCTGCATCATCTGGATCCCATAACTCTGGATCATATATCACATGTGACACAAAGACTTTTTGAAAAGTTTATTATTCCGCAAAAAGGATCATTCACCCCCCTCTAACCCTAGTAAACAATCCTAAGGGACTATTAAGTGGTATCAGAGCAAGTGCCCACAACCAGAGATTTAACAATCTCAAGCTAAAGGTCCATCTTTATTTTATAAATCAAAATGAGTTATCAAAATAACTCATAGCTTCTCTTGGATGGTATGTCTATCTCCCGTCCTCCACTCTTCACCGGTGAATACTACACATTCTGGAAAAACTTAATGAAGAATTTCATTCAAGCACAAAGCATGTAAGCATGGATACCTATTAAGGATGGCTCATATGTCCCTACTTATAAGATTGAGGTAATCACTACTAGAAAACCCTCTAATCAATGGGATGATAATGATTATAAAAAGTTGCGTGAAAATGCAAATGCTATTAATATGCTTCATTGTGCTTTGAGTGCAACTGAATTTAACTGGATCTCATATTGCGAAACTACTCAAGAAATCTGGCAAAAGCTTGAGGTTACTTATGAAGGAACCAATAAGGTTCGAGAAGCCAAGATTGATCTTCTCCAATAAAAACTAGAAAATTTCAAGATGGAGCCAAAGGAGTCAATCAACAATATGAACACCAGATATATAAATATGGTAAATGAAGTGAAGAGGCTAGGAAAAGAGATCATTGAGGAGGAGATGGTAAAAAAGATTCCCCGAGTCTTACCAAAAAGTGGGATAACAAGAAGACAGCCATTGAAGAAGCTCATGACCTAAAATTCTATGGCTATGATGAACTTATTGGAAACCCCTAACTCAAGAGCTATCCTTAGAAAGATATAGCCAGTAAGAAAAGAAGCCTGAAGAGAAGAAGAAAGTAATTGCTCTCAAGGTGGACTCCTCTAGATCAGGTTCCTCCGGAACAGAAAAGTAATCCAGGGAATTTCCTTACAAAAAGGAAGAAATGGCCATGCTGACCAGAAAGAAGAAGTTCCAGAAGATTTGACTCTAGTAAAAGGTGAGAAAGCAGCTTTAAAAAGGATAAACACAAAAAAGATTTGGAAGATATGAAGGATCAAGAGAAGGAGATGGCCTGCTTTGAATTGGTAAGGAAGGACATTTCAAAGCAAAATGTCCTAAGCTCAAGAAGGAAAAGAGGCACTAGAAAGGCAATGGTGGACACATGGAGCAATAGTGAGGAAAGCAGTATCTCTTCAACATTAGAAGAAGAAGATACTGCCAACTGTGCATTCATGGTATTGACTGAGCCAGAAGCAGAACATTTCGGAAGAGGAACAACTCAGCAAAACACTGAGGAAGTTTAAGAATTAGAGTCTAAGCCAGCCAGTATAGAGGTAAACTCTCACTTTAACTTCATTTCTAACAATGATCTTGCTAGAGCTTTGGGGATTGTGATCAACAATCTAAAGAAGAACACCAAAGCCATCAAACTTCTTCAAAGAGAAGTAATGAAGCTAACAGAGGATGCTGAGGCAATGGGACAGGATATCAATCTTATAAGGGCTACAAAGCACTGTGAGAGTGTTGAAGAAAACTCCATAAGGTCCCAAATTCAAATACTCAGTGCTAATTTGTTCAGGCTTGAGAGGGAAATAGCCTCGATGAAGGAAGCTGCCGCAAGAAATCCAAAGCAAGCTCCGGGAAGGAAGCCAGAATCTTCAAATCAAAGAGAGAAACCAAAGCCTTCAAATCAGTAAGGGAAGAAGATTAGAAGGCAACCCTAAGCACAAAGGTACATGACTACTCAAAAGGTAAAAGCTATGGTGATCTATGATCAACAACCAGTCAAGCAAAGAAAGAATCACAGAGTAGAGATATCTCTTTGAGCTAACTACCGGATACAAACCGGATAAGGAAACTTGGAATTGTCCAAAGCTGGATATATAAGAGATTATGGAGAGAAAGATCTCCAAAAGATTAAAAAGAAGCTTGAACATAATAAACCAGTCTCCGAGTGCAGGTTTTGTCGTAGAAATAACCATGTAACTAAAATGTGTAGATTTAAAAATGGTTATTATGATGTTAATCCATGGTTGGACATGGTTATTAACCCGAGAGGACCCAAATCTGATTGGATACTAACTTGATTTGTTTTGTAGATATGCTTGAAGTCCATAAAAGATCAATAAACCTAGTACATTGATAGTGAATGTTCAAGGCACATGTCTGGTGATGAAAAAGCCTTCATCACATTAACCCAGAAGAAGAGAGAAAAAGTAAGCTTTAGAGACAATAAATAGGACAGATCATTGGGCAAGGGACCATTGGATCTGAATTAAAAAAAGAAGATGTCTATCTAGTTGATGTACTGAAATTTAACCTACTCAGTGTTGCTCAACTATGTGACAAAGGGAGAAAGGTGATCTTTGACTCGAGAGGGTGCTCAATCATCGATAGTAAGTCCAACCCATTCTTTATGAACCTGGAGTAAATAATGTTTATTCTGTTAAAATTAAAAACAAGAAAAAGAATATATGCTTGGTGTCTAAAGAAGAAGAATCACGGCAATAGCACCGGAGGTTGGGACATGTTAGCATAAACCTCCTATCCAAGCTAGCCAAAAAGGAACTTGTTAAGGGTTTGCCTAAGGTTGCTTTTAATAAGGATCAAATATGCACTACATGTCAACTAGGTAAATATACTAGAAAAAGTTTCTCTTCCATCCCTTACATACCTACCGGAAGAGTTCTTGAACTACTTCATATTGATCTCTTTGGTCCAATCAAACCAATGAGCTTTGGTAGAAGAGAATACACCATGGTTATATTGGATGATTATTCCCACTATACCTGGGTAGCTTTGCTAGCTAGCAAGGATAAGGCCTTTGAACTTTTCTCTAGGATATTCATTAGAATAGAAGTAGAACAAGGCATAAGCATTGCACACATCTGAAGTGATAATGGAAGAGAATTCAAAAATAAGCAATTTGCTGAATTTTGTGAATCCAAAGGCATTAAGCATAACTTCTCTAGTCCTTATACACCTTAACAAAATGGGGTTGTAGAAAGGAAGAATAGAACCATAGTTGAAATGGCTCGTACAATGCTAAGTGAGAACAACCCGCCTAAATACTTTTGGGGAGAAGCTGTAAATACTGCATGTTATATTTTAAATAGGGCTATCATTAGAAAGAACATAGACAAGACCCCATATAAAATTTGGAAGGGAAAGAAACCCAAAATAGGGTATTTTTAGAGCATTTGGATGTAAATGTTTCATCCTAAATGATAGAGAGCAATTAGGAAAATTTGATCCAAAATCTGATGAAGAAATTTCCTTGGCTACTTAATACATAGTAAAGCCTATAAGGTATTTAACAAAAGAACTCAAATCATGGTAGAGGTTATACATGTAGGTTTTGATGAGACTAACCATATAGGAAAGAAAAGTCAAGATCCGGATGATGTAATTTTAGATGAAGCAGAACAAGTGGAGAATCAAGAAATCCTTCAAGTAATAAAATACAAGAGGAAGATGAAGGAATCCATTTCAATGATGATCTGCCACCCGATAATCCCCATAATCCTAAAATCAACTTCAATGATGGACAAGGACATAATAAAGAAGTTAAAGCTGATGTTGGATAGGCTCCACAACAACATGAAGATCTTTAAATGGAAATCCGAACTCACCGGAATCATCTAATAGAAGCCATTTTGGACAGTGTCCAAAATCCAGTCAGAACTAGAGGATAACTCAATATAATGATGAGCCATGCTGTATTTGTCTCACTTATTGAGCTAAAGAAGTTTCAAGATGCTAAAGGAGATGAAAGTTGGATAATGGCCATGCAAGAAGAGCTAGATCAGTTCATAAGGAATGATATTTGGGATCTAGTACCACTTCTAGAGGGGAAGTCAGTCATTGGCACAAAATAGGTATTTCAGAACAAACTGGATAAATCTAGAGTGGTAGTAAGGAGTAAAGCAAGGTTGGTTGTTCAAGGCTACAATCAGCAAGAAGGGATAGACTTTGAAGAAACCTTTGCTCTAGTAGTAAGGCTGGAAGCAATCAGGATCTTATGTGCTTTTGCATCTTACATGGGATTCACCTTGTTCTAAATGGTTGTCAAAAGTGCTTTCTTACATGGACTCATCCAGGAAGAAGTCTATATCAAGCAGCCACCAGGATTTGAAGATTTAAAACATCTAGAGTATGTCTATAATCTAAAGAAGGATCTCTATGGATTAAAGCAAGCTCCAAGAGCTTGGTATGAGAGGCTCATATCATTTCTCATATCCAAGGGATATGTGTAGGGATAGGTAGATACAACACTCTTCATCAAGAAGAAAAAGGATGATGTCATTCTTGTCCAAATCTATATGGATGATATCATCTTTGGAGCAACTGATGAGATGTGTGAAGAATTCAGCACTCAAACGAAGAAGGAATTTGATATGTCAATGTTGGGAGAACTCAACTTCTTCCTTGGTCTTTAAATCAATCAGAGTCCAGATGGGATTTTCATAAACCAATCTAAATACACCAAGGAGATTCTAAAGAAGTTTAAAATGGACAAGAGCAACCACTGTCTACTCCCATGGGATCAGATACAGTTCTTTTAAAGGACTGTGATGGAGAAGAGGTAAACCAGAAGCTATATAGAGGGATGATTAGATCACTTCTATATTTAACTGCAAGTAGATCAGACATACACTATGCTGTGTGCTACTGTTGTGAGCGGATGACATTTTGGACGGCTGTAAAGTGGGCCGGAGGACAAACCTTAAAAAATGTAAGTGTGGAATGTGATGGTAGAAAATGGCTTTGCATATTTTAGGGTTCAAAAGATACAAGATCTAAATACCATATTTAAGACAGAGTCGCCGCCCGGTTCAGCTCAATTGGGAAATTTAGGTACGATTTTCCCACCGGGTGGTAGACAATACCTTAAATAGAGATTTCGAGTTCTGATGATGCTATATATCCTACATTAGCCAAATTAAAAGTATCAATCTTTCTTACTCAGTTTTAATCCACCCTATTTAGTGTTTTTGATTTATATGTTGTGTTCGCGTATTATTTAGCAAGCATTCAAAAGCGATAAATAAATAAATTATTACAGTAATCCCAAATAAAATACAGAAATTAAAAGAATAATTATATGGCTTTCAAATCCTATACATTTGTCTAAATTGGAAAATAAAATACTCGAAGGCCTAACAAGCATCTATCCTAAATCCACATGCACTGAAAGGTTAGCAAAAATGCCGCACGTATAGGAGATACATCACATATAGCATGCATAATTAGTGAACCAAACAAGACTTGAGTTAGATTGTTAGAGTGATTATTGCATGTTTTATGAAGCATGATTGGATGGCTAAAAATGGTTCTTGGACGGCTTTATGCGGAAAATCCCATTTTTATATTTAGACTCGATTATGTTTTAACTGGATTATTAGTGAAAATGCTACATGTTATAGGGTGAAGACTATTTTCGGGGCAATGTGAGTTACCCATCAATGAACTATTCATCCTATCTTCCGAAATTAAACTAGGTCAGAATAAAATGAAAAAAACCTGTTGTCCAGAATGTCATGTAACCGGAGGTATGAGTGAGGTCATTGGATCACTGATGTCGCCGACGGCTTGACTTACACAGGCCCGCAAATTGACATGCTGGGCACCATAAAGATAGGGTACCATAAGAAAAATAAAGCCATTGGTGGCAAGCGAGGCAACTGGCGGTATCATTGATGTTGCTGGCGACATGAATGATACAACCAGCGACTTCGTATGCCATCGAAGGTTTCACTTTCTTTCACCAACAACAGTTAACGGTTGAATAATGACTCAAAACCTGAAATAAGCGCAATACACCAAATAATCACAATAATAGTAAGAATAAAAGCCAAAGAGCTTATAAGACTCTGGATTTTACCTCAAAGCCGTGAATCCACCTTTTCCTGATCCAAGGACACCTTCGGGAAGCTCGAAATGAAGATTTGGGTAGTGAATCAAAGATTTAAGTCTCTAAATCCCATTAGATTAATTTTAAACGTAAGTTCTATGATTTTAAGTTAGATTCTAAGAAAATCAACAAAGAAAAACCAAGAAAAGATGGAGTAATCCCTCTTTCCTTACCTTTTCTCCACTTTTTCTCTCTAAAGTTACTCTATCTCACAAAAATTTTCTCTCTAAATCCAAGTTTTTAGTTTCTAACCCTTATTTCATCTGATAATGGTCTTTTTATAGATGAAAAAGTGAAAGACCTGACTTTTTTTGATTGTCCAACAGGGTATCGAGGGAAGGCAAGGCAAAAAGTCGGTTGCTTGCATAAAGTCAGACCGTCGGCAGCATGAGTGATACCACTAGAAGTATCATGAAGTCGGTGGTGGCTTCACAACCCTTAACAGGTCTGAAAAGTGGGTATGGCCTAGCCTAAAGAGTGGATTAAGGGTCAAATCCACCCTTAAAAGGTTTTAAAGCGGGATTTTTGAAATATTTGAGATATTTAGGATATTTTTATGATATTTAGGACCAATTTTATTTTTGGGTGTAAATCATCGGTTAGAGCTTCTACCGGACACGTAGTCGGACACACTGAACTGAATTTTTTCAGAATAAAAAATTCAATAAGAATTTTCAATGAGGATTAAAATACAAATATACATCATCATTGTCTCGCAAGAGGAACTACAAAATACCATGCTTATAGGCTGCCCCTCAGGGGACCATAGTTGACACAGGTTAGTATGGTCCCACAAAAAGAGCAAAGGTTTAGAAATCCTACCTAATTCCATTGATTACTTCATTCAATATTTGATGGGTTGGCCCCGAAGGATAACAAGATAGTGGCCTTGTCAGTACCTCCATTTGATATTTTGGTGGGTTAGGACCGAAAGGATGGCAAGATGCTGGCTCCGTCAATACCTTCATTTGATATTTTGGTGGGTTAGGACCCCAAGGATGATAAGATGTTGGCTCCGTCAGTACCTCCATTTGATATTTTGGTGGGTTTGGACCCAAAGGATGACAAGATTTTGACTTCGTCAGTACCTCTGTTTGATATTTTGGCAGTTAGGACCCAAAGGATGACAAGATATTGGCTCCGTCAATACCTCCGTTTGATATTTTGGCAGCTTAGGACCCAAAGGACGATAAGATGTTGGCTCTATCAGTACCTCCATTTGATATTTTGGCGGGTTAGGGCCCAAAGGAGGATAAGAGGTTGGCTCCGTTAGTACCTCCGTTTGATATTTTGATTACCCCTTGCGGTTTTTAAGAGGCCGAACCTGCAACGAGCATTGGGTGAAACATGATTAGTCAAACTTTTGAATAGAGTTTTTACTGCTTGATCGATTTTGTGAAAAAAAATATTTTTGCCCCTTTGTTCAAGAGTAAAAATGTAAAAAAAATATGAATACAAGAGCTTTATGAGTCTTGGGCTGTCGGGGATTTTTTGGACTGTAGAGTCGTGAAAAGGCTTCTAAAATAACTCGAAAATTTTTGGTGCCTCCACCGACTTGACTGAAGTCGCTTACGGTATGGGGTGCCACGTGGCACCTTTGGCTAGTCAAGGAAATTCAAAAACTACCCCTGGTGATAGTGAAATCGCCGGCAATTTGGGTGATGCCGTCGGCGGCATGGATGATACCGTCAGCGGTATGGAGTGTTAGTTTCAAATTTAATCAAATTCCTCCATTTTTCGCACAGGTATTTAATACCAATTAAAACACCCATTTCTCCTTATTTCAAATGGCAGTAGCTGAAAAATCATCTTTCTTCCCCAAAGTTCATCTCTTCTCCTCTTTGATTTTCCATGTTGAAGAAACTTCCCAAATGCAAATCGGTTGCCAAGGCTATGAATGAGCTGCCCGATTCCTCTATTCCAGGGCTAAAACTCTGCCAGATCCACGTCGGTTATGGCCTAAGGGATTCTAAGATTATGTTTGGGTATGGGATTACGACTTCTATTGATAACCTAACCCCGAAAGAGGAGCGTCTTTCTCACATCCAGGTGATTTTACAAAACAAATACTTTCCATTTCGTTTCCTAATATTTTGGCCTAAACTCAAAATTTTGCCATAATAATGTATATAAAGAAGAAAATTGATATGTATAAGATCGTAGATTGCATGTTATAGGACCATTTTTCCTTGATATCATGCCTTATACTCGGTTTATTGCGTTTCAGCTAGTTTTGGTCTGATTTCGGGCTTTCTACAATTCTGCCTGTAAGGGATGATGTCGCCTGTAACATGGTGATATTGCTGGCGTTGTCACCTATATCACCAGCAATGTCAGGCCCTTTGAAGGGCCTAGAGAGCCTTACTATAGCACTGGCGATATTAGTGATGTCGCCAGCGGCATCAGTCATATTGCTAACTATATGAATGATATCGCCAGCGATATTGCTACTTTAGTAGTGATATCAGTGAGGTTCTAGTAGGTTCAAATTTCATTATCATCCAAAGTAAATGACTTATCTGATCTATTTTCCAATTTATGCAATTTTTGCATGCTCATTCCATCACTTGCACCGGAGGGATGGGGACGATTGGCAAGTGGTGGAGGCGTATTTATAAGTATGACCCTAAGCTCCGTGCGACTATTGATGCTACTAGCTTTTAGAACTTAGCTTAGATCCTACCCTTGAAGATGCTGAAGCTCTCCCACTCGACACTGACTGCACTGACCGAGAGGTGGTCGGAGACCACCCACACTTTTCACCTCCCTATCAGTGAGTTTACTGCATCTCATTTTGACATTATGGCAGTGAATGGGCTTCCCTGGACTGACAATGTCATCCACTTTGACATTTATGTAGAGAAATACCACACTAGGGGTCCTATGGTGAGGAGAGTGACCGAGCTATTTAGTTTGAAGCGCAAGGCGAGGCGGTTGTCGTATGAAGAGTTATACAAGTATTGGAAGAAGAGGAGGGTGGTTCCCTAGGCATAGAGGGATGCATGTGTTCGGTCTTTTGTCATCTCATTATTCAAGATAAATTTTGGATTAATTTTTCCACTCAAGGATGTGAATAAGATTAAGGAAAAGAACTAGCCAAGGGCTATCCTCGCCCAGATATATTACGGGTTAGACATGGGAGCTAGGAAAAATGATAAGGTTCTCAAGCTGAGTCACTTCATTCTTCAGGTATGGCATTTATAGAGTATTCTATTATTTCCATTTTTATAGTTTTCCATGTTTTCCCCTTTTGAGCTTTCTCTTTTTTTTATCGACTTGGATTGATTAGCTTTTTGATTATGCAAGATTTAGCCTTTGAGCATGAGATTCTTCCTGTAATGGCTTTCCTCACTGAGGTACCGGATGATTTGCATTTTCTTGCTCGCTGGTGTGGGAGTGTTGGGGGATTATGTCAGTGGAGAACTAGTTATATAGGGGCGTTGCGGTGCTTGAAGTCAAGCTCGGTACGAGACTTTAACTTTTATTCCTGTCTAACATTAAATAGAAGCATTAGTTGATATAAGCCTTATGAACTTATATTTGTACTTATATTGGTTGCTTCGATTAATTGGATAAGTTGTGAGGGACCCTTTTGAGAAGGTGTCCAATCGAGCCGATGTACTCACGGTACGGAAGGAAGTGGATAAGCACAGGTTCGTGATGGAGTGCCCCTTGTATTTAGAGTGATACTTAGGGGAGAGAGTGCATAGTTGGAGGGCCCCCATGCCTACTGCTAGACCTGTGCCCCCGACACCTCCCATAGGCTTATGGTGTGGCCTTACTTGACTATTATATATGAGACTGACAAGGCTGACTTTTTGGAGGGTAATGGCCTTGTTTTGGAGAGTGTCCCTATCCCTTATAATGGCCACATGTCATGCTTGCTCACCTTTTTTCCTTGCATCCATTATGACGACACGATCTCCTTTTATAATAAGAAGAAAAAGGAGCTGCATGTCTAGGCCGGAGGTGAGGATGATAATGACGAGGATAATGATAATGAGGAAGACAACTATGACAATGATGATGATGAGGATGGCGACGATCATGGCAGCGATAGGCGTGTGGGCGACAGAGCCCATGAGGAGGTGCCGATGGTTCAGAAGGGTTACTATTCTTCCAAGGTAATACCGTGCTTCTCTTAGACTTCTTTATTTGATTTAGGGTTGATACTTATATTTGCTTTTGCTTTCTATTATGTTTTTTAAGCACCTGCTAGGAAGAGGAACCGGCTAGAGTCGAGTGGAGTGCACGGTCGCGGTAAACCTAAGGATGCAGGTATAGTGAAGGGGCGCCTCCAGATAATCTTGGAGAATTCTTTTCTGCTTAGAGGCGACTTTTGGGTGAGAGACGTAACCCCGAGCTATCATTTCATGGATTTCATACCGCGGAACACTACTCGTGTAAGTCCATTAAAGTTTAAACCTTATCTCATATTCTTGTGGCTTTTCTCAATTTTCTTTGATTGCCTTTGGATTTTTCAGGTTCCTCATGGGGAGGCCGAGTGATTGGCATGCCATTCCTTTTCTCTTAGGGACACTCTTGTCTCCTAGACCTTATTTGCTTAGGTATAACTCTACTTGAAGAATGATGTTTTAACTTAAATAATGCATGCATGAATGTTATGATGTGGATTGTTATTGTCTTTTTTTAGGAATTTATGGCATTGTCACCCTCGGATGCTAACGCAGCTTAGGCAAGATACCAAGAGGTAGTGGCTGTGAATCAAGAACTTCAGCGTTGAGTGGGTGAATTGGAGCAACAACTAGATGCCACCTTGAACGAGAGGAGCAGCGAGCACAACTTGGACCTTACGCCTCCACTTGAGTTAAGTCACAAGGGAGTGAAGATGGTGGCCCATCGGCACCTCGCGAATGAGCCCAATGATTCATGGAGTGTTCTAATTAACAAGGGAAGGGTTGAGGAGGAGGACGTAAACCAATACTTTACGGAGGACATGGAGTTCACCTCTCTCTTGATCGATGACGGCGGGCATCCTTAGATTTATTTATTCATTTTAGATGTTGGCAAATTTTCTTTTGGATTTATAGTTTGCACCCTTGATACATTGGGGTTTGAATTATTTAGGTTGTTTGGATTAGGGTGTTCGGTACATTTGCGCCTTCGGGCTTCTGGCATGGAATGAAATGGATGTTTGATTTGAATTGTGTGTGGGTAGATTACATGATTTTTATAGGTTATAAACAGGATGGAATTGATCAAAACAGGTCTGAAATTTGCAAGAAACACTGTCATACCACCAACGGCTTCACTGATGTCGCCACCTATATGAAAAAATCCAAATTGCTAACTAATTTAGACAACATCGCCTGAGGCCCATACCGCCGGTGGCTTCTCGTTTTAACCACCACTGATTTCACTTATACCGCCGACGACTTCATCCATATCGCCGGCAACTTCACTTCCAGAATCGCAAATTCTTGCCATTTTTCTTGATTTGAATCCTGGAGAGCCACAACTAGCAGCTAAGGAGCTTTTTGGAAACCCTGAGGGAGTTAGATTGGAAGAAGTTATAGAAATTTGGGACTTGGGATTTTCGATATATAGCCTTGTGATGAGTAAACCTGACATTCATATGCAGAGCGCTTGCCTTCTGTGATCGAATGGACTACATATTCAGGTTCTTATCATTCTAGTTGTGTCCATTATTTGAGGAGTTCGATGCCATTCTGGGGATTTCATGCCTTAAATGCGTGCCCCTAGCAATTTCGGAGCTCATATTTAGCGCGGAGGACTGATTGACAGGATTGTGGAGTTTAGCTTCGGTGGACTCCTTTCTTCCTCACATACCCGAACTACCAGGACTTCAACTTAGTGTGGTATTGGATTGGTGTAGGGGTGCCCTTAGGGCTCATGTTGCTTGGCCATACATGGTTGCATTGTTGCTTATATCTGAGTTCATGTGTGGTGTG
Source organism: Euphorbia pulcherrima (assembly GCA_947683365.1). Taxonomy (NCBI): domain Eukaryota; kingdom Viridiplantae; phylum Streptophyta; class Magnoliopsida; order Malpighiales; family Euphorbiaceae; genus Euphorbia; species Euphorbia pulcherrima. Next base: position 31,886,150 of record CANTUS010000001.1, read on the forward strand.
GGCTCGATCACACCATTTTGGCTAGTTTACCTTATCAAGCACATGTCAGTAGGGTCTTCCCCTATAGCTGTAGGGTTGGATGAGACACTATTGAACATAGATGCCGATTCCTTTCATCCCAACCTGGTTGGCGACCACTTCTCTCTGTTACAAGTACCTTCTTTATCAATTCGTGTTTATTGCCAATCCCTACGCTCACACAGAGACATTTCGTAGGTGCGGCTCATGGAGAAATTTAAGTTAAATATAGCATCGTAGGGCATCCTAAAGAAATATTTGCATCTTCACCTTAGCGATAGAGGGCCAATTCTAGGGGATTTTGACCAGACGACTACCGATGGTTGGATATCCATCCTGAAATAGTATGATGACTCATGAGCAGGCTTTAAGCCTTTTCATATGACCACTTTGTAGAGGATTGCGAGGTCCTATAATGATGATGCAGGGAGTTCGGTGTGAGACTTGTACTTATCAGTTTTTATTAGTTCTATCTTTTGCATAGGCTAGTCTTGGTGATGGATCTATCGTACTTATTTTCATTTTTTGTCTTTATTTTTGCCTGGACCTGCCTTTTCGGGTTTTCAATCTAGCAGACTTATTTCTGACCTTTGCATAGACCTTGCTCTTTTCAGTCTATTAGAACTATTTATCTTTTATTATTATTATTATTTTTTTTATTGTGCACTTATTGGAACAACGTGAACCCACATTCTATTTACTTGAGATGTTTTTGGCCTTTTGGAGACGCGCATTCGCATAAACATAGCATCTAGGATTCAGCAAAAAGATACTTTTATTTAGATGAAGTAAATTAAAGTACATGATGTTGGTAACCATTTCCCTTAATTTAACTTCTTGCGCCAACTAGCCTATACCAATTTTCTAGTAGGCACTCTCTCTTTCCTTACAGCCCTAACTTTTTCCTAGACCGCCCTTTTCAGGTTTTCGGTCTAGTGGGCTATTACCAATGATACCTAACTTTTGCCCGGCTAGTTTGTAAAATACCAACCATCGGGTGTCACCCTAATTTTTGTCCAATCGGTAGAGGACCGAAAGGCGGGTGATTTATATATTTTTTTGTTTATGTACCACTTTTCTGATTTATTTCTTTTTGTTTAGATATGGTAATGCTTAAGCCTATCTTGATTCACGAGATTCATAAACTCATTCCCATCCATGTTTATGAGCTTGACTGCCCATTTACTAAGCATTCTTTTGATTACGTATGGTCCTTCCCGATTGGGCCTAAACTTTCCCCTTGCATGAGTGGTGGAAGGTTTCAACTGCTTAAGAACTAAGTCTCCCGCCTTCAACGAGAAGTTCTGGTGTCTAAACCTGCTGTTGTAAGCTCGAGCCATACATTATTAGTACATTTAGAGATTATCTAGGGCCTTTAACCTCTGCTTGTCCATCATGTTCAACTATTCAAATCTTGCCCTAGTCTACTTGTAGTCCTCTAGCTTGGCTTTTAATGCAACCCTTGAGTTTTGATCGATAGAACCGCCTCCATTCCATAGACCAAGGAGAGCAAAGTTTAACTAGTTGGGGTTCGGACACTCGTGTGATAGCCCTAGATGGCAAAAGGTAACTTGTTAGCCCAATCCCTATAGCCGGCTATAATTTTAGAGAGAATCTTCTTTACCAATTTATTTACGGCTTCAATAGCGCCATTGGCTTGCGACCTATATGGAGAAGATCTATGGTATTCAGTTTTGTATTTTTCAATTAGTTTAGCAGTTACCCCTTGGAACTGTTAGTCCCTGTAATGGTCTGAGTTTGGTTAGAGGGGGGTGAATAACCCTTTTTCATGGCATTAATAGACTTTAAAAAGTCTAAGTGTAGCGTGTTTGATTATGATCCGGAGGATGAATCCGGATGAAGCAATTTTGATAATATAATGCAATAAATAAAAAGTTAAAGAATCAAACACAATGATTTATAATGGTTCGGCCCCGCCTACGTCCAGTCCCCAGAGTTTCCTTCCTTCTAGCTTTTCCACTAGTAGATTCCTTTCCAACTGGCAGTAATCAAGCCTTACAGAATGTCCCCGGATGGTAACCCCTTCCGAATGTAGGATATACCACTAGAAGCACCAACTTTTAGCTGAGTCCTTTTGTCTTTAGCAGGATATACCACTTAGACTTCTACCTCGAATCTAAGCTGAGTCCTATAGGGAGATCCTACTTAAATCACCTACTTCAAGCTATATCCCAATCTCACTAGACCTTTTGCACTTTGGTTTTTAACAAAGGTTTTGGTTTTGGACTTTCTTAAATTTATAACTCACTTAGGAATCCTTAAAAATTGATTTTGAATGATTTGGTTCTTGGAGGGATTTATGAATCTGATAGCTTTTTAGCAAGTTCTCTTGTATATGCTTTGGTGAAATCAACCAGCACCTTCTCAACTTGTGAAGCTGCCCTTTTATAGACTTGGATAATAAATGTAGCCATTGTGGGTTGGTGAGCTGTAATTCAATCTTTACTGTTGATTAGGTAGAATGTGGCTCTTTTAGAGTCGTTGATCAACCCATTAGATAGTAATTTGACGCATTTAAATCCTTAGGATTGAGGCTAAAAAGATGCCCGTGATCGTTTTCCTTGTTTTTAGTGTCACAACAACTTTTCTACCAATAGCATTTTGGTGTGAGCTCCACGCGCCTCCTTATTGGTCTAGGTGAAAAAGGTTGTTTCGTTTTTCTGTCTAGTGTCAGTCCTTTTGTCCTTTTTCTGAAGAGTGCAAGCTGTCTCTTTTGTCTTGCTCATGGGGAAAGGATCTTTGACTTTGTAGACCAAAAAGGTGGAGGGAAAAGGTTATAATTGAAACTTTTCCCATTTTCTTGAAGTCTGAGTCTTCCGGATGTCTTCAGACTCAAAATCTCTGAATTTGTCTTCTTCCGAAGCTAGTGCAATCAGTTTTTCCGGATGCTAATCTTGAAGGTTTAAAGTTTGTTTGCTTTCCAAACTTTAGCCTAATGATTCCAACATATGCTTAATGGATGTCCTTGTAGCTGGATCTTGACCGGATGCTTCCATTTAGATTTAGGAGATACTTTATTTAAGTTTTTATTTCTTTCAAACTTGATCCGGATATTTTATTTAATTGAGATTTTGGATCATTGTTTTTCAACAATCTCCTCCATTTGATGGAAACAAAAAAACTAAGTGTATGGTAAAAGGAGTTATGTGAACTAAGTATGACTCTTGATACTTAGTCATTTAATATTTTAGTCCCCCGTGATTCTAGCATCCTAACTCCCCCAATATTTTTGAATTCTAGTTTCTAATTTTTTATAGTACAATTACAGATTATACTTTAGAAGTAATTTTTTAAGGAATTAGATATTCACTATATACTTCTGCTGTTAACAATAGTTAACATTAGTGAAGAGCAAGATTACAAATACATAAATATATAAGTGAATCTAGCAATTACAAAATTTTACATTCAATATACAAGCTAGTCTAATTCCCACCGGATGCTCTAGATGCTCCTCCTTCCTTTTTGTTTTCTTTGCCTTTTGAGCTGCTTTCCCCCTTTAATCATTTCTCTCCCTTTTTGTTTTCATCAGAGGGATTGATCACCATGCAGGTCTTTCCATCCCACTTTTCTTGCCAAGCCTTGGAATAGATAGAGTAGTCCAAGTTGCCTTGCTTTCTATATTCTAGAATATGATCCACTTTGGCTGGAGATAAATGTAGTGGACAGAAGAGGTTTCAGAGCTGTTTGTAGGATCTGATGATGTAGGGCTGGATTTGGAGAACATAATCCCTATCCTTCTCATAAAAATAAGGAAATAAAGCTTTAAGAAGAGTAGTGATGCCCTTGTGTCTGAAGAATCCTGTGTCCCTAATATGCTGGACCAGGTATCAGAAGATGGGGATGAGTTGGCTTTTCGAAATAGATGGAGAGGAGGAGGATCAAGAGATAGATAGATTTGATAGTCCAAACTGCATCTTTTCAATGTCTTTCCCTAGATCACGCTGGATATTGTGGATGCTGGAGTTAACTTAGGAGATATCCTTGTGAAGATCATCTCTTATTTTTTCAATGACAGAGTCTTGTCCATTGAATTGTCCACATACCTCTTACGCAATATTCGCCATTTGTGTTGCAAAGAGCTTTGGGAGATATTCTTCCATGAACTTGGTCAGCTTGTTAAGAATGGTTTGTTGCTATTCATTCAGGCTTGGAAGAGGGGACTTGTCTTCTTTTTTAGCAATGAATTTTGACAAGTTTTCAAACTTGGTATCCACATATTCTTTCAATTTCGTGGATAACTCTAAAGAGGAGGAGGTGATCTTATCCATTACTGTTGCACAATTATTTATAGCCATTATGTTGGCTTGGTCTGCCGATCGACTTGCTGCTGCAACCTTTGCTTTAAGCTCATTGAGGACGAGAGTAACTTTGGCAAGAGAGACTTCTGCTACCAGATCAGCAGTTGGAAAGTCTTCTACCTTTTCTTCTATCTTCTGCAAACTCTCTTTTTGTCCCCAATATCTCCTTTCAAGTTTAGAGAAGCAGATTGACCACTAAGTTGCTTCTCAATGGATTGCAATGTGGTTATCACTTCCTGGAGTGATTTTGATATTTTATCTTCTCTGTGCCCTTCCAGAGTAGCCTCTTTAATGAGCCCTAAGGCCACCCTCAACTTCTTTTGGTTGGTTGAGGATTGAAGATTCTTAGCTTGTTCAAATGTCCAGATGAGGAAGTGGAAGTTTCTTTAGGTCTAGAACTACTTTCAGATGGTTTATCATTATTGCTCTTCTCCTCGCTACTTTCCTCTGAACTTGATTCATCCTTTTCTTCCTTTCTTCCGTCCAACTATTCCCCTAGATTGGCCTCACCCCTTGAGTCCACTCTAGGAGCGTGATCTTGGGAATCCAGACCAAGTCCCTCCTCCAGAATGATGTCTTCCAGGTTTGACTTGTTTTCCTTAGATATACTTTAAGATTGTACATCCAAGTTATCCTTTATTATTTCAACAGCAATAGAGATGTCAACATTAATATCAAATGAAATTGAGTCAGGAATTACCTCAGTGGTTGGCATTTTGTTCAGATCAGTTGCATTTGTACTTCCTTCCTCAATCTCCATGACCCCCGGATGATTGGTAATGTCCTCAGTCATCCCTTCAAATGCCTTTTCAGGACTTTTGATTTCTGCCCCAAGAGCATTGGTATTGTCCTCAATGCCCTCTCCAAATGCCTTTATAAGACTTACATCATTTGGGATTTCAGCTTCTAGATTGAGAAGATTTTCCAAAATTGGTTTGGATCGAGGTACAAAGGCTAAAAGGTCAGCTTTCGGATCCTTTGCTAGAGTGGCCATATCCTCTTGATCAATAAGAATTGCTTGGGCTTCGGATGAACCTCCGGGGCCTTCTGTTTTGAGTTTGTTAATTCTATCATTGTCTTTCATAGCCTCCTGGATTATATCATGCTGAGGGTCTTCCGGGTGAATTTCTTCAGTAGATCCGGGCATATGCTTTCCCTTAGTAATTTTGGCCTTAGCCAATTCCTCTAGTACCACTTTCTTAGCAGCTTCAATGATTATCCCAGCAGGTTTCTTAGCTTTCTTTTTCTGTGCTTTTTAGGCTTTCTTAGCCTTATCAAATGTGCACCCTTTCCTTGTAAATTGTTTCTTGGGTACATAAAGTTCATCCTCTATTTCTTCATTATCTGATTCTTGCTCCTCTATTAGTATGTCTTTTATGTTTCTTTTCTGCCCCTTCTGATATCCTTTCCTAATTGCAGCAGCAACCACTACGATAGTTTCTCTTGCTTTCAGCTCACATACTTATTTCTTTAGCTTATTAGCTGCTTTGATTAGTCTTCCTCGTGGCTTAGGTTTCGCCGGGGATTTGTTCAATAGGTGAGTGAGGGTTTGAGTATCCTCATCAATCTCTACCATTTGAACTAAAGCTAGTTCCTTCTGTGCCTTTAGCTTGGTGGTTCTTGCCTTCTTTAGAACCAGAGCCTCTACCAATCCACCACCTTTCTTGCTCTGCTCTTTTTCTCATCCCGTTGCTTCTTTGCCTTTGCTTTATCCCACTTCTCATTAAAACTAATCTTTTTGAAATTCTTTTCTATCATTTCCTTTCCAGTTACAGATTGGAATCCGATTAAGGCCACTTTATTGGCAAGTATGATCCTAGTGATCAGGCCCTATAAAAGTTCTTATGTTGCTTAAGGTAGTGGATAATTAGCACTAACATGTTGACTACCCTACTCTCCACCTAGTGTTATAGTGCACAGTGTTGAAAGGCTGACACTGTGGTGAGATATCCCTTCCTGATCAGTACTAGCTTTGTGAGTGCATGTTGAAGAAATCTGGGCACTTTTAGGAAATAGGTTGAGAATTTACCTCTAAAGTAGTTAGGATGCAATCACATCTTTGATTCGTACTTGACGTGCTGTTCATCCCCATCACTTCTTAGTTAAACGCCACCATTTTTCATGTTAAGATGTTTCTTAAAGAACTCCGGAGTAATAGTTATGACTTTTCCCTGAACCTTGGTTCTCAAAGCATCAAAGGTGGAGTGGGCCCTGAGATTTTCATAGAATTCCATCACCAGATCTGAATATGTAGGACAAATGATTTTAAGGAAATCTGTCAGATTCTAGTCCTCAATCAATTTAGAGTGTGGGTCTGTCTCAAATAGGAAATTATCGCCTAAGAAATATGTGAGGATAACATAATCACTAGTTTTGAATTTTAGGGGTTTGAAGTCTTCACCTTTCAGACCAAACTTTGTAAAGATATTTTGAGTTGGGAGCATTTTAGGTCCTTTGCTAGTCATGATGGCGGCCATTTAAGAGAAGGTTTGATGAAAGTTTTAGGATTTGGAGTTTAAGTTTTGATTTTTGCAGAGTAACAGTATATGATTATTACTCGCGTGAACAAGACATGGATTTTGGGGGTTTATATAGGATTTTCAAAGTAAGGGCATAATGGTAATCCGGGTGCCATTAATTTGGCTGGATTGATGACATGGCGATCGAGATTTTAGGAGAGAGGTAAATTCCGTCAAACCGGAGAATGGGAACAGTTTATTTTGAAAACCAACTATTGAATTTTATCGTGCGTGTAATAACCAATAAATGTTTGAAATTTGAAAGGGAATAGTTACTTTTCAGTGCCTTTACTGCCACGTGTCCTGTCTTATTTGCTGATGTGGCAATTTTTACTCCAGATTAGTTTTGACTTCAGCTCTTCTTTTCTTCCGGATTCTTTGACCAGTGACAGATCAAATCTACTACAAAATTTCTTCCGGATTTCCTCAAATTGGATTTAACATTCCAATTGATTCCCTCGGCTAGTTAAATTGATCTTTACTCAAACGTTTCGTAAAGATATTTGCTCTTTGCTCATTAGTTAGGATGTACACCAATCCAACATCCTTCTTCATTACATGATCCCGGATGAAATGATGCCTTATGTTGATATACTTCATCCTGCTATGGAGTACTGGATTCTTTTACACATTAATGGACTCTTGCTGTCACACATAACATCCATACATCTGGATTGAACTCCAAAATCTTCTAGTTGTTACTTATTCCAAAGGAGTTGAGCAACATAACTTCCAGTTGCCAAATGTTCTACTTTTGTAGTAGATAAAGCAATTGAATTTTGCTTCTTGTTATGCCATGATACTAAGCAATCTCCAAGGAAATAGCAACCTTCGGATATACTCTTCCTTTCAAGAGTGTCTCTTCTATAATCTGCATCAGTGAAGCCTTGAAGTGTGAAATCTCCATTACTAGGATACCACAATCTAACTTTAGAGGTCCCTAAGAGGAATCTAAGAATTCTCTTAACTGCCTTGAGATGAGAGTCCTTAGGATTGGCTTAATACCTTGCACGTTAACAAACTATATAGTGTATGTCAGGCCTGCTTGCTGTCAAGAACAATAGTGAACCATTCACTCTATATAGCTTCTGATCAACATCTTCCCCATCACAATCCTTGGATAGAACTGTATTTGATCCTATTGGAGTAGACATTGGCTTACTCTTGTTGTGAACGGACGACGTTTTACCCGGCAGCTGCGACGGGCCGGGCCGGTGGGCTGGTCTCTTCCTATGACGGGGATATGTGTGATTGATGTGATCGGAAAATGGATTTGAACATTTTAATGTTCGAAAGATACGAGATCAAAATCCTATACTTAAAATAGAGTCGCCACCCAGTTCAGCTCAACCAGGAAATTTTGGTATGATTTTCCCATCGGGTGGTTGGACCATAACTTAAGTAGAGATTTCGAGTTCGGATGATGTTATCTATTTTTCATTAGGCTAAATTAAGATACTTCATTCTTTTTAATTGGTTTAATCCATCCTATTTATTTGTGTTTTCAGTTATTCTATTTTTTTTCGCGTTTATCAAGCAATTGAAACGATGAATAGAATATTTAAAGCCATTCAAAAATAAGCGCAAAAAATAAAGTTATTACAAAGCTTTCAAATCCTGTACATTTTTCTATACGATAAATAAAATACCTGACCGTCCGATTTACATCTACTTGTAGAGGATGGTTAGCACGGATATGACATATTTTATTTACTATATTATAAAGCCCAATTGGATGCCTAAAATGAGATTCGAACGGTGTTTGTGGGAATTCCATTTTTAACCGAATTTTAAATTTGATCTTTGCTTTAATAGGATTATAAATAAAAAAATGCCACACGCCATGGGGTAGGGTCTATTTTCAGAAGGTTTTGGACCTCCCTTGTTACACTGTACATCCTAACTTTAGACAGTAACTAATCTAGGAACAAATGAAAATAAAACTGCTGCCAAGAAAGTCATGCCGCCGGTGACATAGCGATGCCACCGGCGGTATGGATGATGTTGCTGGGGGCATGAACGATGCCGCCGGCGACATCAATGATGTCGCTGGTGACATCAATATACAGGTAAGTTGTGTGGCTTTATGAGTACTATAAAGAAAGGGTCCCATAAGAAAATGAAGTCTCTGGGGAATGTGATGCCCTCGGCGGTATCAGTGACGTCTCTGGCGGCATGGCTGATACCGCCAGCGACATCACATATCTCCGGCGACTTCAATTTCTTGCAGTAGTAGGGATAATAGTAAAAAATAACTGAAAACCCAAAAATGAATATAAATTAACACAAATCAGTAATATTAATTCCAAAGAGCTATGAGACTCAGGATTTTTACCTCAAGGCCGTGAATCCACCTCTTCATGAACTAAAAAGAAACGCCTCCGGGGAGCTTGTTATGACAATTTAGTAGTAAATTCGAGTGTTTCGGGTTTTTCAATCCAATTAAGTTGATTTTTAACTACAAGATTTACTGATTTTAAGCTCACAATCAGAGAATTCAAAGAAGAAAAACCGGGAAAAATGGATCGGAATCCTTTTTTTCTGCCTTGTGTAATTCTTATCTCACTAAAATCTATTTTCTTATTCTAACATTAAAGTTCTAACATTAGATGGTTCCCTCCTTAAATTGCAGCTCAAGGTGTGCTTTTATAGGTGAAATGGGGTGTTTTTCGAGGCCTTTTTGACCAACTCTGCCGAAAGTGGCTGAAAGGCTGTCTATGCAGGGACCCATCTTGGGTCATGCCACTGAGGATATGGCAATGCTATCGAAGGTATGGATGATTCCGCCGACAACATGGTGATGTCACTAACAGCATGACTGATGTCGCTGGTGGCATCAGCCTCCAGCATACCGACAGGCAGTAGGCCTAGGAGCCTAAAAAGTCACCTAAAGTGGTTTAATAGTAGGTGAAAAGGTATCTATTTGATTTTTAATGATGTTTTAATAGGTATTTTTTTTAATTTGGGTGTAAATCATTGGTTCAAGCTCCCACCGGACACGTTATCGGCCACACCGAACTGGATTCTACCAAGTATAAAATTCGCCAGGAATATTATTTTGGTAATAAAAATTCTAAAGAGAACTTTTATTTTGAGGCATTAAAATAGGGTACACGCCATCATCGTCTCGCGAGAGGGACTACAAAATCCCGTGCTCACAGGCTGCCCCTTGAGGGATCACTGCTGCCACAGGTCATTATGATCGTATGAAAAAGCAAGGGATAGGAATGATACCTGATGGGTGACTGGTTTATCCCTTGGTTGGACTTGTGCTTTATGGATAGTATTGTCTTTTGGTCGGATTTGTACTTTGCAAAAAGGATGCCCCTTGGTCAGACTTGATCCTTTATAGGTTAGTTGCCCGTTGGTCGGGTCTACGCTTTGTGGAAGGTTTGCCCTTTGGTCGAACTCGAGCTTTGCGGAGAGTTTATCCTTTGGTCGGACTTGAGCCTTATGTAGAGATTATCCTTTCGTCAGACTTGATCCTTTGTAGATTGGTTGTCCCTTGGTCGGACTTGAGCTTTGTGGAGAGATTGCCCCTCGGTCGAACTTGTGCTTTGTGGAGAGATTGTCCTTTGGTCAAACTTGTGCTTTGTGGAGAGATTGTCCTTTGGTTGGACTTGTGCTTTGCGAAAAGGATGCCCTTTGGTCAGACTTGATCCTTTGTAGATTGGTTGTCCCTTGGTCGGACTTAAGCTTTGTGGAGAGTTTGTCCTTCGGTCGGGCTTATGCTTTGCGAAGAGATTGTCCTTTGGTCGGACTTGTGCTTTGAGAAAAGGATGCCCTTTAGTCAGACTTGATCCTTTGTAGATTGGTTATCCCTTGGTCAGACTTGAGCTTTGTGGAGAGTTTGTCCTTCTGTCGGCTTGTGCTTTGTGGAGAGATTATCCTTTGGTCGGACTTGTGCTATGTGGAGAGATTGTCCCTTGGTCGGACTTATACTTTGTGGAGAGATTGTCCTTTGGTCGGACTTATGCTTTGTGGAGAGATTGTCCCTTGGTCAGACTTGTGCTTTGAGGAGAGATTGTCCTTTGGTAGGACTTGTGCTTTGTGGAGAGATTGTCCCTTAGTCGGACTTTTATTTTGCAGATTGGTTGCCCCTTGGTCGGGCTTGCGCTTTATGGATAGGCTGTCCTTTGGTCGGACTTATGTTTTATGGATAGGTTATCCTTTGGTCGAACTTGCTTAAAATTTGAATCGGAGGGGGCGATGTGCCGGCGGCATAAGTGATGTCACTGGCGGTATGGAGTGATGCCACCGCCGGCATGAGGGCCATGTGGCAGCTTTGACTGGTCAAGCAATTTCAAAATTTGAATTGAAGGGGGCGATGTTGCCGGTGGCATGGATGATGTCGTTGGCGATATGGCATGATGCGGCCGGCGGTATGAGTGGAGAGTTTCAGATAAATTAAAACTCCTCGAATTTCGTGCGGTAGTTTAAAAGGAAGTAAACTCCTTTCTCTTCCTCACTTACAGAAATCGTACCCCTCCTTCTCCTCTTCTCCAAAATTTCAATTTTTCTTTCCGTCATTCTAATCATAAAGAGAATCGCCAAGGCTTTCAGGGGCAAATCTGCTAAGGCTAGGGAGAATCTGCCTGATTCCTCTATTGAAGGGTTAAAAATTCTCTCCGTTCCTGTTGCTTATGGCTTGAAGGAGATGACCAAGATGTATGGCTATGGGATCAATTCTCCGATCACTAATCTAACCCCAGAGAAGGAAAAGCACCTCTGCTATGTCCAGCTAAACCCGCAAAACCCGAATCTCCTCTTTTTAGGTTGAGTTTCGATTTGGAATCAAATCGTGTCATGATAGGAGTCATAATTGTGAAATAGACTGATTATCTACTGGTATTGCATGCTTGAGGTTTGATTTTTCTACCATTTTCAGGCTTATTATTTGATTGATTGCGATTTTCGTGGTTTTGGCACAATGGGTGCGATTTTAGGGAAAATAGGTTCTGCCCGTAGGTGGTGATGTCGCCGACGACATAAGTGATGTCGCTGGCAGCATCTGGCATCATTAGTCCTTGTAAAAAGGCCTAAGGAAGTCTGATATCGCTTTTGTTGAAAGTGATATCATCGGTGACATCATCCATACCGGTAATGGCGAAAGAAGCACATCCCAATTATTTCATTTATTCTGGTGACCCTAAGGGAATGATGTGCGAAGGCTTTTTCTAGCGCAGATTTGGTATAGGGTTGTTGATGTAGAAGGTTCTCGTTTACCTTGATTCCATGTTACTCAACCACTCCCAAATAGGTGTGATTGTAGGAGTTTACGTATTGGTTAAAATGAGTGATCCACCCACTAGGCATCTTTAATTCCAATAGGGCATGAGTGACACTTCGCAAGCTTCTCGGGTAAAATAGGGCACCTAAAAATTACTGAACTATCTACACGCGTAAGGATAAAACGTTATAACAAAGAATGAAGTTTTAATTTGGCCAATGATTTCAATACATCATCAAAATCTTTTAAACTTTATTCAAAGAAAGTTCAACAGATCGGTCCCCAGCAGAGTCGCCGCTGTGAGCGGACAACGTTTTACACGGCGATTGCGATGGGCCAGGCCGGTGGGCCGGCCTCTTCCTATGATGGGGAGATATGTGATTGATGTGATCAGAAAATGGATTTGCACATTTCAATCTTCAAAAGATATGAGATCGGAATCCCATACTTAAAATAGAGTCGCCACCTGGTTCAGCTCAATCAGGAAATTTTGGTATTATTTTCCCACCGGGTGGTTGGACCATACCTTAAGTAGAGATTTCGAGTTTGGATGATGTTATCTATTTTTCATTAGGCCAAATTAAGATACTTCATTCTTTTTAATTGGTTTAATCCATCCTATTTATTTATGTTTTCAGTTATTCTGTTATTTTCGCATTTATCAAGCAATTGAAATGATGAATAGAATATTTACAGCCATTCTAAAATAAGCGCGGAAAATAAAGTTATTACAAAGCTTTTAAATCCTATACATTTTTCTATACAATAAATAAAATACCTGACCGTTCGATTTACATCTACCTGCAGAGGATGGTTAGCACGGATATGACATATTTTATTTACTATATTATAAAGCCCGATTGGATGGCTAAAATGAGATTTGAATGGTGTTTGTGGGAATTCCGTTTTTAACCAAATTTTAAATTTGATCTATGCTTTAACAGGATTATAAATAAAAAATGCCACACGTCCTGGGGTGGGGTCTGTTTTCAAAAGGTTTTGGACCTCCCTTATTACACTATACATCCTAACTTTGGACAGTAACTAATCTGGGAACAAATGAAACTAAATCTGCTATCCAGAAAGTCATGCCGTCGATGATATGCCGATGCCACCGGCGGTATGGATGATGTCGCCGGCAGCATAGAAGATGCCGCCGGTGATATCATGATGTCGCTGGTGACATCAGTATGCACGCAAGTTGCATGGCTTTCTAGGTACCATAAACACAGGAAAATAAAGTCTCTGGGGAATGTGATGCCACCGGCGGTATCAGCCATGTCTACATTTTTCTATATGATAAATAAAATACCTGACCGTCCGATTTATATCTACCTGCAGAGGATGGTTAGCACGGATATGACATATTTTATTTACTATATTATAGAGCCTAATTGGATGCCTAAAATGAGATTCGAATGGTGTTTGTGGGAATTCCATTTTTAACCGAATTTTAAATTTGATCTTTGCTTTAACAGGATTATAAATAAAAAAATGCCACACGTCATGGGGTAGGGTCTTTTTTCAGAAGGTTTTGGACCTCCCTTGTTACACTGTACATCCTAACTTTAGACAATAACTAATCTAGGAACAAATGAAAATAAAACTGCTGTCAAGAAAGTCATGCCGCCGGTGACATAGCGATGCTGCCGGCGGTATGGATGATGTCGCTGGCGGCATGAATGATACCGCCGGCGACATCAATGATGTCGCTGGTGACATCAATATATAGGCAAGTTGTATGGCTTTATGAGTACTATAAAGAAAGTGTCCCACAAGAAAATGAAGTCTCTGGGGAATGTGATGCCCTCGGCGGTATCAGTGACGTCTCTGGCGACATGGCTGATACCGCCAGCGACATCACATGTCTCCGGCGACTTCAATTTCTTGCAGTAGTAGGGATAATAGTAAAAAATGACTGAAAACCCAAAAATGAATATAAATTAACACAAATCAGTAATATTAATTCCAAAGAGCTATGAGACTCAGGATTTTTACCTCAAAGCCGTGAATCCACCTCTTCATGAACCGAAAAGAAACGCCTCCGGGGAGCTTGTTATGATGATTTAGTAGTAAATTCGAGTGTTTCGGGTTTCTCAATCCAATTAAGTTGATTTTTAACTACAGGATTTACTGATTTTAATCAGAGAATTCAAAGAAGAAAAACTAGGAAAAATGGATCGGAATCCTTTTTTCTGCCTTGTGTAATTCTTATCTCACTAAAATCTATTTTCTTATTCTAACATTAAAATTCTAACATTAGATGGTTCCCTCATTAAATCGCAGCTCAAGGTGTGCTTTTATTGGTGAAATGGGGTGTTTTTCGAGGCCTTTTTGACCAACTCCACCGAAAGTGGCCGAAAGGCTGTCTATACAGGGACCCCGTCTTGGATCATGCCATCGGTGACATGGCGATGCCGCCGGTGGTATGGATGATGCCACTGGTGACATAGTCATGTTGCTGGTGGCATGACTGATGCCGCTGGTGGCATCAGCCTCTAGCATACCGACAGGCAGCGGGCCTAGGAGCCTAAAAAGTCACCTAAAGTGGTTTAATAGTGGGTGAAAAGGTATCCTTTTTATTTTTAATGATATTTTTATGGGTATTTTTTAATTTGAGTTTAAATCATCGGTTCAAGCTCCTACCGGACGCGTTATCGGCCACGTCGAACTGGATTCTACAAGTATAAAGTTTGCGAGGAATATTATTTTTTAATAAAAATTCTAAAGAGAACTTTTATTTTGAGGCATTAAAATTGGGCACACGTCATCATCGTCTCGCGAGAGGGACTGCAAAATCCCGTGCTCACAATTGTCCATGTCAAACTTCTTCAAGATCTTCTTGGTGTACTTGGATTGATTTATGAAGATCCCATCTAGACTTTGCTTGATTTGTAAACCAAGGAAGAAATTGAGTTCTCCCATCATGGACATCTTGATTCCTTCTGCATTTGAGAGCTGAATTCTTCACACATCTTTTCATCATTTGCCCCAAATATGATATCATCCACATAAATTTAGACTAGAATAATATCATTCTTCTTCTTCTTTATGAAAAGAGTGGTTTCTGCTTTGCCCTTGATATATCCCTTGGATATGAGAAATATAGTAAGTCTCTCATACCAGGCTCCTGGTGTTTGCTTTAATCCATAGAGGGCTTTCTTCAGTTTGTAGACATGGTCCGAATGCCTTGAATCTTGAAATCTAGGTGGCTACTTTATATAGACTTCTTCCTAGATAACTTCACTAAGAAATACACTTTTGACATCCATTTGGAACAATGTGAATCCTATGAATGATGCAAAAGCAGATAAAATCCAGATTGCCTCCAGTCTTGCTACAGGGGAAAATGTTTCTTCAAAGTCAATCCCTTCCTGTTGATTATAGCCTTGGGCAACCAATCTTGCCTTATTTCTCACACGACTCCGGATTCATCTAGCTTGTTCTAGAATAACCATTTGGTGCCTATGAATGACTTTTGTTTTTGTGGTGCTACTAGATCCCATACATCATTCCTGGTGAATTGATGTAGCTCTTCTTGCAATGCCATCATCCAGCTTTCATCTCCTTCAGCATCTTAAAATTTCTTTAGCTCAATGAGAGAGATAAAAGCAACATGGCTCATCATCTTGTTGAGTTATCCTTTGGTTCTGATTGAATATTGGACATCATCCAAAATAGCTTTCATCGGATGATTTCTGTGAGTCCGAATTTCCCTTTGTAAGCCTTCATGTTGAACTGGGACTTGCTCCACTTCTGCCTCAGCTTGCTCTCCTTGGTTATCATTGAAGTTTATCTCATATAGATTGAGATCAACTTATTATACCTCTAGATCAAAAGATATTCCTTCATCCTCTTCTTTATACTTCTTGATTTGAAAAGAGTCAGGAACTTGGTTTTCCTTCTTTTCTCTAGAGTTTTCAGCTTCCAAAACTGGATCTTCCAGAGTGGAGCTTGTTTTTATAGATTGGGCAGCCTTCAGAATCATATGTGATTTTTCTTCCTTTATCATAGAGTTAGGCTACACTTAGTAAGATAAACTTTAGTCCATCAACCGGTGAGACATCTTCTATCTTTAATTCAGATCTAATGGTTCCATGTCCAATGATCTGCCCTTTTTTACTGTCTCCAAAGCTACTTTGCCTCCCTTCTTCCGGGTCAATGTGATGAAGGCCTTCTCATCACCTGTCATATGCCTTGAGCATCCACTATCAATGTACCAAGTGTGTTGATCCACTGTGGATGTAAAGCATATCTGTAAAACAGATCAAGTGGGTTTAGGTACCCAATCAGATTTGGATCCTCTCAGGTTAATAACCATCTGAGGCTAAGGATTAACATCATAATAATGATTTTTTAATCTATATAATTTAGTAATATGATTGTTTTTCCCATAAAACTTGCACCCTAAGATGGGTCTGCTCTGCTCCTGCTTTTTTTCAATCTTTTCAAGATCCTCCTTCCCTTAGTTCCTTTTGTATCTAGCTTCTTATACACTTGTAGATGGTTCGGTGTGTATCCGAAAGCTGGCTGGAGGTGTAACTTCTGCTGCATAATTTCTTCTTTATTTGGCAGATTCTAATTGTATACTTCCTTAGCCTTTCCTTTTTGTGCAATAGTATATTTTTAGGCTTGTGATTGCTTGCTAACCTACTTCACTTTTTGATTGGAAGGTTTTCGATTTCCTTTCGCAGCTTGTTACTGATTTCTTTATGTATTCTACCTTGGATTCCTTCTTGGTTGAGGAGGATTTAATCTCCTTCCAGATGCTTCCTTCATTAGGGTTAGCTCCCTATCTAACCCCATCAAGTTAACACTTAATATCAGCACTTGATTTCTCAGGAAGTTTTCTTCAACTTCATCAATGTGCTATATTGTTCTTTCAAGTTGACATCTTGTGCCAGTTCTTCATTATCCTCAGTGATTTCTAATAATTGTCTTCTTAAGGATTTGATCGCTTTGGTGTTCTTCTTCACACTCTTGATCATAATAGCTAAAGCTCTAGCAAGGTCAAAGTTAGAAGCAGAATTAGAACAAGAGTTTACTTTAGTATTTGCTATTTTTGATTCTGATTCTTCAATTTGCATTGTATCTTGCTTAGAGACATTCTTTTCGAATTGCCTTGCTTCCGGATCAGTCAGTGCCATGAATGCACAGTTGGCAGTCTCTTCTTCTTATGTTGAAGATGAGCTGCTACTTTCCTCACTGTTGCTCCAGGTGGCCACCATTGCCTTCTTCTTGTGCTTCTTGGTTCTTTTAAGCTTAAGGCATTTTGTTTTGAAGTGGGCTTTCTCCCCATATTCAAAACATGCAGTTTATTTTTCCGAATCCTTCTTTTCTTCTAGATTCTTTCTAGGCCTGTCTCTTCTGGATGTGCCTTACCCTGGTCTTCGGGATTCATATTTTCTGGACTTCCTCCTTTCTTTCTTTTGAAGGAATCTATTGAGCTATCTAGTTAATAGAGCTAGTTGCTCCTTGGTACTTTAAGATTCTGTGACTTTCTCTTCTTCTCTATATGAAGCTGATCCGGTGGATTCTGCCTTAAGTGCAATAGCTTTCTTCTTCACTTCAGGCTTCTTCTCCTGTTGGATATATCTTTCTAAAGATAGCTCTTGAGTTAAGAGATTGCTAATGAACTCATCATAACTGTAGAAATATAGGTCATGTGCTTACTTAATAGCAGTCTTCTTGTTATCCCACTCCTTGGTGAGACTCTAGAGTACTTTCTTGACCATATCTACTTATAATATCTCCTTTCCCAGCCTCTTCATCTCATTCACTAGATTTGTATATCTAGTGTTCATGTTGGTGATGCACTTCTTAGGCTCCATCTTAAAAGTTTCAAGCTTTTATTGAAGTAGATCTATTTTTGCTTCTTTGACTTTATTTATTCCCTCAAGGTCACTTCCAGTTTCTGCTAAATTTCCTATGCAGTCTCACATCCAGATATTCTATTGAATTTAGCTACACTAAGAGCACAATGAAGCATGTTAATAGCATTTGCATTTTCACGCAATCTTTTATAATCATTCTCATCCCATAAGGTCGAGGGCTTGTGGGTGGTTAAACCATCTACCTCATGCGTAGGCTCATACGGACCATGTTTAATGGCCATCCATGCCATCATGCTTTGAGCCTGAATGAAATTCTTCATTTGGTTTTTCTAGAATATGTAGTGTTCACTGGTGAAGAGTGGAGGACAAGTAATAGACATACCCTCCAAAAGAAGCTATGAGTTTTGGAAACTCATTTTGATTCTTAGATTAAAATATATAGACCTTTAGCTCGAGATGGTTAGATCTCTTATTTGAGTACTTGCTTTGATACCACTTGCTGGTCTCTGTAAGGGTATAAGTTTGGTTAGAGGGGGTGAATAAACCTTTTTTATGGAACTAATGGACTTTAAAAAGTCTAAGTGTAGAGTGTTTGATTATGATCCGGAGGATGGATCCGGATGATGCAAGTACGACAATATAATGCAATAAATAAAAAGTTAAAGATAGTGATTTATACTGGTTCAACCCCGCCTATGTCCAGTCCCCAGAGTTTCCTTCCTCCAAGCTTTTCCACTAGTGGATTCCTTTCCAACTAGTAATAATCAAGCCTTATAGATTGTCTCCAGATGGTAAAACCTTTCGGATGTAGGATATACCACTAAAAGCACCAACTTCAAGCTGAGTCCTTTTGTCTTTAGCAGGATATACCACTGAGACTTCTACCCCGAATCTAAGCTCAGTCCTACAGGGAGATCCCACTCAAAGCACCTACTTCAAGCTATATCCCAATCTTGCTACTCACCCAAGTAGGAGATCTTTTGCACTTTGGTTTTTAAAAAAGTTTTGGTTTTGGACTTCCTTAAGTTTATTACTCACTTAGGAATCCTTACAGACTTATTTTGAATGATTTGGTTCTTGGAGGGATTTGTGATCTGATTCCTTTCTAGTAAGTTCTCTTGTATATACTTTGGTGAAATCAACCAGCACCTTCTTAATTTGTAAAGCCCCCCTTTTATAGGCTTGGATCATAAATGTAGCTGTTGTAGGTTGGTGAGCTGTAATTCAACCTTCATCGTTGTTTAGGTAGAATGTGGCACTTTCGGAGCCATTATTCAATTTGTTAGACAGTAATTTGACCTATTTGAATCCTTAGGATTGAGGCTAAAAAGATGTCAGTGATCATTTTCCTTATTTTTAGTGTCACGCCAACTTTTATACCAGTAGCATTTTGGTGTGAGCTCCACGCGCCTCCTTATTGGTCTAGGTGAAAAAGGTTGTTTCTTCCTTTTTCTGTCCGGTGTCAGTCCTTTTATCCTTTTTCTGAAGAGTGCAAGTTGTCTCTTTTATCTCGCTTATGGGGAAAGGATCTTTGACTTTGTAGTCCAAAAAGATGGAGGGAAAAGGTCATTATAGAAACTTTTCCCATTGTCTTGAAGTCTGAGTCTTCCGGATGTCTTCAGACTCAAAATCTCCGGATCTGTCTACTTTCGGAGCTAGTGCAATCAGTTTTTTTGGATGCTAATCTTGAAGGTTTAAAGTTTGTTTCCTTTCCAAACTTTAGCCTAATGATTCTAGCATATGCTTAATGGATGTTCTTGTAGCTGGATCTTGATCGGATGCTTCCATTTAGATTTAGGAGATACTTTGTTTAAGTTCTTTTTTCTTTCAAACTTGATCCGGATATTTAATTTAATTGAGATTCTGGATCATTGTTTTCCAACAGGAACTGTACCCCATTGTATAAGACTATGTGATGCGGTAATCCATACCTAGCGAATATGTGTTTCTCTATAAATTTGGCCATCTTCTTGGTGGTGATATTGGTGTTGGATTTGGCCTCTACCCATTTAGAGAAATAGTCTACAACCACCACGATGAATTTATGCCTGTTTGTTGACGATGGCCAAATTTCACCGATTATGGGTATCCCCTACCCTAAGAATGGCCAAGGAGTAGATAAGTGATGAAGCTTGGTGGGTGGCAAGTGCTGCAGATCCCCATAAATCCAGCATTGGTTGCATCATTTGACTTGGGTGATGCAATCAACCGTTAAGGTGAACCAAAAATATCCTAACTGTTGTATCTTCTTGGCTAGAGCGAGACCATTCATGTGAGGGCCACAATCACTGGCATGGACTTGATCAATTACCTATTGAGCTTCTATCTCTGTTAAGCAATGAAGTAATAAACTGTTGTTGGTATGCTTAAACAGATCGTTATATACTATCCGAAATTGGACCATGAGTCGTCTTAGAGTGGTACAATCCGAGTCAGAGGAGTCTATAGGATATTGTCCGTGTTGGATAAAAAGGACGATATTAGAGTACCAACAAGGCTCAGTGGAGATGGTGAGGACCTTCTGAGCATGCGGAGCATGGTAGGGGACTTTGGTTGATGGTAGAACTAAAGGAAAAATAGGTTGTTGTTGGGGTCCCTCCCATAATGAAGCCAGGGTAGCTAGAGATTCAGCCATTTGGTTCTCCTCACCATGAAGCTTTTTGGCCATCTTAGCTAGAGATTCAGCCATTTGGGCATCTTAGCTAATGCTTGAACTCGAAAGGATTGAAAGTAGTGGTGAAGCTTCTTGGTGAGCCAAACTATAGAGGTGCAAGGTTTCTCTACAATTGAGTACCGAGTTTCATAATCCAATAACTTCTTACTCAAGTAGTAGATCGCATGTTCCCATTTTTCACCATGTTCGTGGACAAACATTGCCCCTATAGAAGACTCCTCAATAGCCAAGTACAGGATCAAGGGTTTCCTTAGGGTGGGCCCTTTTAGAATGGGTGGGTTAACTAGGTAAGCTTTGATTCTGTCAAATGCCACTTGGCATTGATCATTCCATACAACTGGTTGTTGTTTCCTTAGTAACTTAAAGATAGGTTCATATATAGTAGCGACACAAGCGATGAACTGACTAACATATTGTAGAGAGCCTAGAAATGATCGGGATTCCTTCTCTATTTTTGGCGGAGGCATGTCCCTGATGGCTTTGGATTTATCGGTTCTCTTCTAGCTAACCACATGTCCCTGTAATTTTCCTAAAGTGACCCCAAACACACATTTCTTTGAATTCAGTGGAGATTATACTTCTCAATACGAGTCATGAACCTGTTGAGAATAGCGGAGTGTTCTTCTCGGCTAGCAGACTTCATGATCATATCATCTACATACACCTTTACCTTCTTATGGATCATTTCATATAAGAGAGCTGTCATGACTCATTTGTAAGTAGCCCCGACGTTCTTCAACCCAAATGACATCACCCGATAGTAGTAAACCCCCTATTCGGTGATGAATGCTGTTTTAGCCTTATCGATAATGTCCATCAAGATCTGATTGTACCCCAAGAACCCATCCATAAATGAGTACATGGCTACTCTAGCGGCACTGTCAGTTAGGATATCGATTTGGGGGAGAGAGAAGTAGTCCTTAGGTTAAGCTTTATTGAGATCTCAAAAATCAACGCAAACTCTGACCCTACCATCCTTCTTTGGGACTAGGACGATGTTGGACAACAATGTTGAGTATTCAACCACCTCAACAAATCGAGCCTCGATTAATTTTGATACCTCTACCTTGACTTTTTCTACCCATTCCTCCCTTAGTCGACGAAGCTTCTATTTGACAGGTTTGAACTTAGGATTAGTTAGGATTCTATGTTCGGCAATGTGATGGTCTACCCCTGGCATATCTTTATATGACCAGGCTAAAGCATTAATAATTCTTTTAAGCACTTTTATTATCTCACTTTTTTCCACGGGAGTTAAATCATTGGAGATGGTTACCATTTTAGGGTTTTCATCAGTACTTAAATTTATTTCATGCAAAGAAGTATCATGAATACTAAAAACATTATATGTATGGTTATATGAATGCACGGATCCATCAGGTAGAACATCAAACAAGCAAGCAAAACAAGAGTCATTCATTGAATTTAAAGCCTTATAAGCAACATTGTTTGCATCGAATACATAAAAAATGTTAAAAATTAGATCATCCATTCTTTCATCCTCCACAAGCGGAAGGATTTTAGTGGTGACATCAGTAGTAGGTGGAGCATCCTCTATAGTCTTCATGAAAATGGTGTCCAAGTCATGTTCCAAAGCTTCTTTCTGTTCGACAGTGAGGGGTGATTCCTTCGGCAGACTAGCCTTCTCGATTTTGGCCTTAGCGAGCTTCTTCATGATCTCGGTTATGGGGTCCTCTCCTTCGGTCCTCTCACCCTTCTAGCCTTTTTCCATTAGAAATGCCATAGCCTTAGTTATAGTAGTCACGACGTCTTCAACATCTTGGTCTATGGGCTCTTCGTTACTTCCCCCAACTTCATTCTCAAGGTACTTCTTCCCCTTCCCCTTACCCTTGTCATTGACGGCATTCATAGGTGCAATGGGTGCAGCAATAGGTGTAGCAACAAGTTTGAGTTCAGTAGGATTTTTTAGAGATAACCATATAGTCAGCTTCGAAGTTATAGACATCCTTGAAGATCTGAAAGCCAGGCTACATCTTCCCATTATGCTTGACAAGCTTGGGCTCCCCCTTGTAAGGCCTCTTGCCCTGTATTTTACAGACAGTCATCATACAAACATAGTTGGGGTGGACATGGCTATAGGCCTTCCTAGTTTTGTACCCTAATCCTGTATGGCAGACCAGCACCTTCAATTTTTAAGCCTCAATAATCCCCTGTTCATACATTCCATAACCCTTTCTAGGCTTGAAACCACTTTATTTCATCAATTTCCCTACTGTAGGATAGAGATAGTCATGCCAAGTTGGGGCTGATATGGCCTTACGATTTATAGCAATGTGGAATCCCTCATTTTTATATTAGCTTTAGCTTCCATGACAGCCACTATCAAGGTGGCGTCGGCCTCAATCATAACCAGCCTATTCTTGTGGATGAATTTGACCTTCCGATGGAGGGTGAAGGGTAATGCTCTTAAGGCGTGGAGCCAAGGTCGACCATGCAACAATGAGTAGGTTACCGGAATGTCAAGCACAGTGAACTGTACTTAACTCGTAACCCCTCTGGTAGTAACTTCTGCTTTAAAGACCCCAATTACACTATTCTTCGAGCCATCATAAGCACAGATGACAATATTGGATTTTTCAAGCATTTCCTCTGACACCCCCAAGTGAGAAAGGACCTGTAAAGGGCAGAGATTCAAGGCAGAGCCGTCATCCACCATGACACATGGTATAGTTTTGTCAAGCAGTTGGATTTGAATGAATAGAGCCCTATTATGGTCCCTACCCTCAAGTGGGAGATCAAAATAGTCAAATATAATATTTGGTTCTTTCTTTTAGGGGAATAACTTCCCCAACCATGGCGAACATCTCAACAACTGATGTGGTTAGGGTGGCTTCTAGTTCGAGTAGTCGCTTAATGAGAGCCCTACAATGCCCATCAAAATTGATGACTATTGCTAGATGTTATAGCAGGCTTGAGTGTTCTTGAGTTGGGTGATAAGGGGGTTGACCTTAAGGCTTATCGGAACAAGTGAGGATGGAGATGTAGGTCTTGTAGTGGTTCCTACCCTTTTTGGGATTGGGTCTTTATCTAGACAAAGATAACGTTGTTCGGGTTGATAAACACGGACACTCCTAGTGATATTGGGAACGTTGTTGAGCAGGACACTGTGGTTGGCTCATGTCTAAAAAAGATAGGGAGGCTTATCATACTCTGAAGCCAGGTCCTGTAACTCATACCCATCTACACTAAAAGGCTTATCACAATCAACTTTAAATAGTCCACTTAATTCATTGACAATAGGTGCATCAATGTCAACCTTAAATAGTTTGATGCTAACTGCCTTGGCCTCCTTAACTATTCCCTTATCTTCACCGGAATAACCCCCTAGTGGAATGTAGGTGTCAACACTAAAAAGTGATTCTTTCACAGTTCTTGCTTGCTTGACCACGATAGGATGGGATCGGTGGCTCATTTTCTCATGTTGGACTGAATCCACTTCCATGCCTTAGACTGAGTTAATCCCTGGATTATTCTGGCTAATTAGATCAAAGACTAAGTTGGACAGAAGACCGGAATCAATAACCAAGCCCGAATTATTTCTGCCTTGCCCCCAGGCAATTAGCTTAAAAATCACACCTTCGGGTATACCAGAATCAATCATGCCCACTTTTTTTTTCATAAAATTTTGTAGGCAATTGTTCATAGTGTTAGGTGCCTCATCTGGTTAAACGATCTTCCCATTTTTTGCCAAAAGTTAAATGGCCGAGAGTAGGGTTCTATAGTTATCAGTGTAATGGCTTATCTGAACATGATACATATAAAAGTTATTCTTATCCTCAGGTTTGGGTAGCTTGTGTTCATGGAGGGACTCAATATAGCCTACCTCCCTATCGGTCAAAAATGATTCTGAGCGGTAGTTTGTAAGGGTTTGCCAAATTAAAAGGTGGGCGAGTAGGTTGGAACGTGACAACCGTTAGTGGGGTTGAGTGATTGCCTGAACTAAAGGAGGAGTTTTAGGTTTGGCGGGTGCTGGGGCTACAGCAGGACTTATCATTGGTCTTTCTAAACTAGGGTTTAACCACCTTTTTGGCTCGCTCATGCTTAACCTCATGTCGATCTTTTTAGCATTCTCGTAAATGAACTCATGAGAGAGGAAGGAGTCTATTGCCACCTCCTTTAGAAATATATGAAGTGCCCCTTCTATAAGAGTTTGACAATAATCTCTTCAAGACTAAGCTTAGACTTTATCAGAACTTGCGTTGCCATCCATCGATTGAAATATTGCTTGAAAGTCTTACTAGGTAGCTGGCAAACTCCTTTGAGATGTTGGAGGATCGTTTCCATCATGGTATTAAAACCATAGTGGTCAATTAGGGCTTAAAAATAAGCTTCTAATTAGTGACAATGTGGTAGGGCAAGTTGTGATACCATTCAAGAGCGGGGCCTCGAAGGGAGTAGAGAAACATTTTGGTAAGGACATTGTCGCTCACCTTCTTCACTCGCATCACTTACTCTTACATGATGATGTAAGAGGTTAGGCCAGACTGTCTAAATATAATGTACCATGTCGGGCATGGTGAAATTGTCGGGAACCTAATTCTCATCCCACTTAGGTTCCTTGTCTTGGCTGGAGTTGGCAGTCATCATTTGATGGATATTGGCTTGGATCTCGGGTGCCACACCCGAAGGTTGCATGACCTGGTCATTGATTGGCTGGAAAATGAATGTTTTGGCCTTGGGTTTCATGCCCAGAGATTGCATGACCTGGTCGTTGGTTTGGGAGGCCATCATCTTATGCAGAAAAGCTTCAACTTTAGGTGTTACGCCCTAAGATTGCATGACCTGGTTGTGGTTCGGGATAGGTGGAGATGGTGGAGACATTTCCAAATGAGGATGAGAAATCAGTTGGCTGCTGAAAGGATTCTAGGGGTGGGTTGTACCCCTGGGTGTTACGATAAATTAGGGAAGGCTAAAAGATGGTGATGGAAGGGCTAATCCACTGGAGGGATCTGGATATTGGTGAGAGAATATGAGTGGAACTGAGCTCTGAGCTAAGGGCCTTAGATTTGGAGCCATGTAAGGGAGAATAAATAGGGCTGCTGAAGTTTGCAGAAAAGCAAAAGGCTGCCCAAATTGGAACAGGCTTGACAAAGGCTATATTGATGGACTTGGGTGAAAAATCGGCTGAACCGGCCTTACCCCTATTGGGCCAGGTAAATTTTGAGTTAAACCATTCTGGGTCTGAGCTTGTATATTTGATTTGGAAACTCGGTCTGAGTTCTTATCCTTTGGAGCTTGCCTAACGGCTACTTGGATAGTGGCTTGAATAGAGGCCTGAAGTCGTTCTTGTATGTTATTGAGAAATGCATCAGAGTTTATGAACAATGCCATAGCATTGGTGATTTTGGAGCTGAGGGAAGGGTGAGGTCATGACCCCAAGGTGGGAGTAGGGCCTGACTGCTCTTTGGGTAATGGGATGTTATTCTCATTATTTAGGAAAGATATGGCTTAGTGAGAGGAATTCTAATCTAACTGAACCTACTCTAAATCTAACTCCTCACTAGAATCAGTGTACAAGACTCCTTCAATCTCCATGGTGACTACCGGGGTGAGAGAATGATGGATCAAATGGTGCTAAAGTCCCCTCCAAGTTGGGATTCAACGATAACTTCAACTCCTCCTTACTGAGATCATGAGTGGCGAATCAAACCAATGTGTGGATTGTGTAATGTTGTAGATGTTATGATTTCTTCTTGTTTCAGGAAGCGATTCATGATATGCTCATGAGGATGCTTGCAATACAAAGGGTTGATGTCATGATATGAAGTTTTATTCCTCCAACACACAGAGGACATTTTCACCTTTGATCATATATGGTAATTTGGCGTGACTCAACAGAGACATAATAGATGTCTCACAGATGTTGCTAAGCCTCCTCCAGGAGTGAAGATTGGTAAGGGTAAGTTGATTAATATGGTTGGGCCTTAAGGCCTATGCATGGGTGATGAATGAGCACATAGGAAGTAGCACACAAAATGTCCCTCTTCCAACCTAATGACTCCTATGTAACACCGTTCAAAAATGGATGGAGGTTAACTTCAATGCCAACAAATAGCAAAGAAGTGTGTCCCTTTATTTTATTTACAAGTTTTTGGGTTCCTAACGGAAAAAACTATGATGGCTTTATTAGCGTGGCTTGGTATAGGGTTATTGATGTAGAAGGTTCTTATTACTCAACCACTCCTCAAAAGAGTGTTATCGCAGGAGTTTACATGTTAGTTGAAATGAGTGATCCACCCACTAGGCATCCCTAATTCCTATAGGGCATGAGTGATACTTTCATGAGCTTCACGGGTAAAATGGGGTATGTTGGTCCCTTGTGAATGTTAAATAGGATCAGAGGGGGGTGAATGACCCTTTTTGTGGAATTTTAAGACTTTAAAAAGTCTTTGTGTAGCGTGATATGAATGATCTGGATGCTAAATGATTTAAACTTTGGATAATGTAGATATTTAATATAAATGTCCTTAAATGTAAAGTTTAGATTTAGAGAAATCAAACACAGATATTTTTATACTGGTTCGCCCTGCCTACGTTTAGTTCCTAGAGTTTCCTCCTTCCAGCTTAAACCCACTAGTGATTAGATTTCTATCGTGGGAAGAAATCAAGCCTTTACAATTTGTCTTCGGAGATTTATTCTCCTCCGTATATAGGATATACCACTAAAGACACCAATCTTCAGTTGAGTACTTTGTATGTTGTGTCCGAAAGATGACCTCTCTTCCGGATGTACGATATACAACCAATAGCACCAACTTCTTGCTGAGTCCTCTTTCTTTAGCAGGATATACCACTTAAACTCTACCCAAGTTTAAGCTGAGTCCTACAGGGATATAAACTATCCTAGTTCAAGCTGAGTCCCAATCTCTATACTCACCCAAGTATGAGATTTTTACACTTTGTTTTATCAAAGGGTTGGGGTTTTTAGATTCTTCAAGTTTATAATCTCACTTGAGAATCCTTATAAATAGATTAGAGTGTTTGGTTCTTTGAAGGATTAAGTTCACTGATTGAATAGCATGAATTCTCAATGTAATAGCTTTTGTAAAATCAACCAGCATCTTCTTACTTGGTGAAGCTTCCTTTTTATATGTTTGGATCATAAATGTAGCCATTATGTATCATTGGTATGATCTTGAATCTTCACCGTTGATCAGATATGAAGTGGCGCTTTCGGAGCTGTCAATTAGTCCGTTAGACTCATTGATTGACCTGTTTGAATTGTTGGAATTGGTGACACAAAGGTGTCAATCATCATTTATTTGGCATTTTGTGTACTGCCAAATTTTAGGTAGCTTTATCAGTTGTTTGAGCTCCATGCGCTAAGCCATTGGTCTAGGTTAAAAAGGTTGTTACCTTTTTCTCTTTCCATGTCAGTCCTTTTATCCTTTTCTGAATTACGTGCAAGTTATCACTTTTTCTTTTTCCAAGGCAAAAGGGGTTGTTGACTTCAGACCAACTTTGGAGGGAATTTGAATATCTGAATATTTCTTTTGTCTTGAGAGTTGAGTCTTTCGGATGTCTTCAAACTTAATCTTAGTCTTGATGCTATTCAATAGTGATCTGTTCCGGATGCTATCTTCTAGTGGTTCAAAGTTTTTTTCCTTTCCAAACTTTAACCCGATGCATTCCTCTTGTACTTGGGGATTTGTTGTCTTCAATAGCTTGTTCGGATCCTTTCTTGGACTTAGGAGTTTTTTTTTCTTCAAACATATTATCCGAATGGTTGGTTTGTGTTGTTTTCTTCCGGATCATTGTTTCCCAACAACCTCCCCCATTTGATGGAAATAAAAACCTAAGTACAATGAGCATTTAAATAGGGAATATGAGCTAAGTATGATTTTTGATGTTTAGTCATTTACAAGTTAACTCCCCCATAATCTAGCATCCTAACTACCTAATATTTTTGCATATGTTCTAAGTTTTTTGAAGTACAATTGGTAGTTGTACTAAGAAGCAGAATTTTTAATTCAAATTTTTCACTATATAACTTCTGCTATTAATAATAGTTAACATCAATGAAGCACAAGATTACAGATACAGAAATTATAAGTGAAAAATACATTTTAGCTAGCTATTACATGTGTTTAAAAAATCTATAACTAGCTATTCCTCCATTGCCTCATGCTCCTCTGTAAACTTCTTCTCCCCCTTTTTTTTTACATCCTGCGGAGGGTCATTTACCATATAAGTCCTCTTGTCCCACTTATTCTGCTGAGCCTCTGATAGGATGGTATAGTCTTCATTTCATGCTAGGCACTGCTCAAGGACTTTACCCACTGTAGTAGAAATAAGAGTGAACTGGTTTATGAGCTTCCAGAGTTGGGCATATGATTTGGTCAGATTTGGGTGAAGGGAGAGAGCATATTCTCTGTCTTCCTCTTCCATAAATGGAAACATTCCCTAGAGCAAAGTAAGCATGCATTTATATCCATTGAATCTAGTGTCCCCAATGTTTGGACAAGTTGTTGGAAGAGTAGTGAGATTTAGATTGTTCATACCCAAATTTAACTGCGTGATAGCATCTGTAGTTGCCTTTGTACCATTGTGAATGCTCTCATTTAGGTGCCGGAGCTCAATGTTGAATGTCTCACATAAATTCCCAATATTGGTATCTATATTGGAGAGACTGTTCTTGCAATTGTGCCAAATGTCCTCAGCTTCTTTGGCTAGAAGAGTAGGTAACTCATCCTTTAAGAACTTAGTAAGTTGTTCCTGAAGCGCCCTTTGTTCTTTTATGAGTTTAGAGAGTTCGAAGGTTATAGTGCTTCCTCCGTGATAATAGCAGTAGGGATGGAGTTTGCTAGCTCTTGGAATTTCTGATCCATATACTCTTTCAGCCCTATTCTGAGATCAATGGAAGAAGAAGTGACATGCCCCATAATTGTTGCACAATGGTTATCAGCTTTGATAGCAGCTTGAGTAGCATAACAATTTGCCTCTGTGATATTTGAGATGAGATGCTGCTTAACTAGAGTGATTTTGGACATAGAAGTAGTGGCAACTTAGTCTGCAATAGGGAACTGGCTGACTTTTTCTTCAAGATTACTGATCTTGGTCTTTATGCCCTCAAGTTCAGTCTTCATATTCGGAGACATGAATTGATTTTTGATTAAGTTCTCTACATCAATTAACCTCTCCTAGATTTCCCTCGTTAGGGGTTTAAGATCATCATCCTTCTGTCCTTCCAATGCTGCTTGTTCTAGTAGGCTTAGTGCCATTCTCACATTCTCAGCTCTGGAGGGCTTTGGAGTGGTTATTTTCCTTCTCACTTCACCATCAGTTTTAGATGCTGAGCAGGAGTTACTTCCATATTCACTTCCGGATTCTTCAGAGCTAGAAGATTCCTTTGCCATATCATCCTTCTCCTTTCCTTTCTTTTCTTCCACCCTATCCTCTGGAGTGGCCTCTCTTAGGAACTGACATTCACTTTGAACATGCATAACAGGCACGATGGAAATTCAAATTTTTTTCCCTAGGAACTCCTATTAGTTGTGTATAAATTAATTAAAGCCTTAACCAAATTAATTCTCTACTTAAGTTAGCATGCATATGCCAGGTGTACCATAATTCTAAATTATATCCTAGCATAAATATATTTTATTTTAAAAATGTTATAAATCTAAGTTATAGTCAAGGTATAAAATAAACTAAGCATGCAAAACAACCTAAGCATAATAATTATTAAGTCTTAAAACGCTTACTAAAAGGACTTAGCAACTAAAAGAGAATTAGAGGACTTACCAGTTAAAGCGTGCTTTAGTAGAACCTTCTTACATAAGCCTCCAAGTACAGGATAGCTTCTATGAGTATTTACATGAACCCTACTAACTGAAACCTCCCTTAAGGAAGAACCACAAAGTTTCGAATAGTTGCTAGACCACTCCAAAATTCCCCCAAAATAAAAAGAATTTGCTCTTAAGTTGATTTGAGAGATATCATGTTGGAATCTCATGTCAAGACTCGAATGAGCTTATGGTGCAATTAGAAAGGAGAAATGAGAGCTCTATTTATGGGGGGAGCAAAGCCTCCCCGTATTTAATGCGGGATGGGGAAAACCCCTTCCCGCCCTTGGTCAAACATGCGGATCCTATAGGATTGGCGTACCGCCCACATTATGAGCATGCCTTATCCCACAGGCTGGGCCTAACGCTCTCTCCCATGGGCCCAGCTCACGGGTGGTAAGACCTATATAAGGCAGGTTATTACGAGCGTGCCTTATCTAGCAGGCCGGGCCTCGCGGAACTTCATGCAACCCCAGTTCGCTGGTGGCTTTGGTGCAGGCCAACGCAAACCCAGCTTGCGCTGCCTACACCCTACGAGTGACAATGGCACTCGTGAGGGCTTGCATAGGTCCTGAAAGCCCTTTGGACTTGTGGAGCCTATTCGCGAAGGGTCTAACCCTCAATTTTAGGTAGACAGGTATTTTTTAGCTCTCTCTCTCGCGTTCAAATAAATATTTTATTTTATGCCCCTAATAAATTAGTTACCGGTCAATAAATAAAATTCTTGGTCTAAACAGGTAATGGTCCAACCATTCAATACTTAATATTTTTGTAATAGATCAAGTCTATTGATTCTTTACTCAGTTCGATGAAAGTCCAATGTGTGTGACCTTATAGGATCCCGAAGTATTGAGCTGTTAAGGTTTAACCTATCCTTGTTCTATAGGAACTACCGGCTCGATGTTCTAGACCTTGAAGAGAACTCTATTACTTGAAATGACTGTAGTACACCTCTAGCAAGGATCCACCATTCGTGCTTATGACTTAATCCTGGTTATTGAAATAGTTATCTAGTGCGATGAACTCCTTCCATTCTTTGATATTAGTACCATCTAGCTTATTGGGTTTGATTAAAGTTGTGAGCGGATGACCTTTTTCCCACCTGTAAGGACCGCGTGAGATGTGTAGCACGGGGGGTGGAAAGATAACGAGCGCTACGAAGCGTGACGGGGGATTTGATCCTTTATTCTAGCGTGATAAAAGCACTGATGTTGATGTTGAATTTAAGTCCAATTTGCATATTAAGGGATATGAGACTTGAAATCCCGTATTTTAAAATAGGATTGCCACCCGGTTAAGCTCCACCGGGAATTTGGGTACGATATTCCCACTGGGTGGTTAGATCGTACCTCAAAACAGAGATTCCAAGTTCAGATGATGTTATCTATTTTACAATAGGCCAAGTTAAAAGATTTCACTCTTTCTTAATAGGTTTTAATCCACCCTATTTATTGTGTTTTTGGTTTATATATTGTTTTTGCATTTATCAAGCATTCAAAGCGGTAAATAAATAATTTTTACAGTTATCCAAAAATAAATACGAAACATAAAATAATAATTACATGACTTTCCAAATCCTATACAATTTTCTATACGATAAATAAAATACCCGAAGGCCTAGCATTCATCTATCCTAAATCTACATGCACAAAAAGGTTAGCACAAATACAACACGTTGTACAAGGTATATCACGTAACAAGCATAGTGAGTAAACAAAACAAGACCCGAATTAGCATGAATATGGAATATTTAATTTACAATTTATGGAGCTCGGTTGAATGGCTAAAAATGGGATTTAATCGGCGTTTGAGGGAAAATTCAGTTATATCCATATTTTAGACTAGATTGTTGTTTTAACCAGATTATCAGTGAAAATGCCATATAGTATGGGGTGGGGTCTTTTTTTAGAAGGTTCTTGACCTTCATCGTTGCACCGTACATCCTAACTTCAAAAATTCAAACTAGGTTGGGAAATAAACGAAATAAAACTACTATCTAGAAGGTCATGTTGTCGGCGGTAGGACTGAGGTAGCTGGCAGCATTAACGATGCCGCTGGTTGTATCAGTCACACATGTAGGCTATATGACTTTCTGGATGCCATAAAGAAAGGGTGCTACAAGAAATTGGGGGCCACTGAGGGTAAGTGAGGACACTAGCGGTATCAACAATGCTGCTGGCGGCATGGTTGATACCATCGGGGGCTTCAAATGCCTCTGACGGCTTTAATTTCTTGCAGCAGCTATTTTTGGCCGAAAAGTGACCAAAAACCCGAAACTAAGCACAAACAGCAACCAAAACACAAGTAAAATGGAAGCCAAAGAGCTATGAGACTTAAAATTTTTACCTTGGAGCCTTGAATCCACCTCTTTGTGATTCGTATGACACCTCTGGGGAGCTCAAATGATGATTTTGGGAAGTAAGGGGTGATTAAGTCTCTAAATCCTATTTTGCTGGTTGTAAACCAGAAAATCTACCTAAATATCAGAGAGTTTTGTTAAGAAAAACTAAGAAAAGATGGATTAAATCCTCTTTTCTTACCTTTTCTATACTTTATCCCACTAAATCTAGCTAAATGCTCAAAATCTCTATGAGATTTCAAGTTTCAAGTGTTAAAACTTTCTAATGGCTGAGAAATGGCCTTTATATAGGCTAAAATCCGTTGGAAATTGCCTTTTCTAGGTTATCCATCGAATATTGTGTGAAAAGTGCACACAGCTGTCTATAGAAAAAATGATGCAACAGGCGGCATGGATGATACCACCGGCGGTATCAGTAAGGTCGCTGGCGGTCTTGCTCCTCTGGTAGGTCTGAAAAGTTGCATTATTCGTGCCCGAAATTGGGGAAAAGGAGAGGAGAAATGGAAAAGGTTGATATTGACGAAAAAACTCAGATATTGGGTGTATTTTTTAATTTTTAATGGGTATTTTGGACTAGATTATTTTTTGGGTGTAAATCATTGGTCTGAGCTATCACCGGACGCATTATCGGCCACGCTGAACTGAATATTTTCCAAAATTAAAATTCATAGTGAATTTTGTATCGGTAATAAAAATTCAAAAAAATAATTTTTATTATAATGAGTAAAATTGAGTACACGTCATCATTGTCTCGCGAGAGGGACTACAAAATCCCGTGCTCACAGTCTGCCCCTCGGGGGATCACTGTTGCCACATGTCAGTATAATTGTACGAAAGAGCAAGGGTTTAGGAATGATACTTGATGGATGGCTGGTTTGTCACTTGGTCGGGCTTAAGCTTTGCGGATTAGTTGCCCCTTGGTCGGACTTATGCTTTGTGGATTGGTTGCCCCTTGGTTGGACTTATGCTTTATGGATTGGTTGCCCCTTGGTCGGACTTATGCTTTGTGGATTGGTTGCCCCTTGGTCAGACTTATGCTTTGTGGATTGGTTGCCCCTTGGTCGAACTTATGCTTCGTAGAGAGGACGCCCCTTGGTCGGACTTATTTGTGGGGAGGTTGCCCCTTGGTCGAACTTATGCTTTGTGGATTGGTTTGCCCCTTAGTCGGACTTATGCTTTTCAGGGAGTTTTTCCCCTTGGCCGGACTTATGCTTCGCCGAGAGGTTTGCCCCTTGGTTGGGCTTCTGCTTCGCGGAGAGGTTGCCCCTTGGTCGGACTTATTCTTTATGGAGAGGTTTGCCCCCTGGTCGGGCTTATGCTTCGTGGAGAGGTTGCCCCTTGGTCTGAATTATGCTTTGAAAAAGGTTTGCCCCTTAGTTGGGCTTATGCTTCATGGAGAGGTTGCCCTTTGGTCGGACTTATGCTTTGCGGAGAGGTTTGCCCCTTGGTCGGGCATATTTTTCGCGAAGAGGTTAACCCTTGTTCGGACTAATGTTTTTTGGATTGGTTTTCCCCTTGGTTAGACTTATTCTTTGTGGAAAGGTTGGGCATATTGTTCCTGCAACAAGCGCCAAGTAAAAGACTAGACTAATTCTTAAGTGATGTTTTTACTATTTGATCAATTTCGTGAAACAAAAAATATTTTTTCCCCTTTGATCAACAGTAAAAATGTAATAATTAAAAGTATAAGTGTTTCAGAAGTCCTGGGATGTCAGGGCTGGATCCAAGATTCCATCAGATTTGTCGAAAAATGCAGGGAGAAGTTTTGATGTCGCCGGCGGCGTGGCTGATGCCACTAGCAATTTGGGTCGAAATCACCGGTAGTATGGGTGCCACATGCCATCTTTGACCGGTCAAAATAATTCAAAATTCAAATTGGGCTAGATGAGGCCCCCTACGGCACAGGCGATATTGCTGGCGGTTTAAGATGATGCCGCTGGTGGCATGGTTGGGTAGTTTTAGATTAATTCAAACTCCTCCAATTCCACTCAGGCATTTTAATAGGGATTAAACTATCTTTTCTTCTTATTTCTGCGCTTACAAAAAATTGAAAGCCTTTCTTTTTTCTCTCTACTCTTCTCAAACACAAATCTTCCTTCATTCTTTCAATTCTCGACCATGAAGAAGATTTTTGGGCATGAATCTAGCAGTTCTAAGTCTAAGGAACTGCCCGATTCTTTTATTGAGGGGATGAAACTCTGCCCAGTTCATGTGGGATACGATTTCAAGGAGACTGATGTCATCTTTGGATATGGGATAGCAGCTCCCATTGACAATCTTATTCTGGATAAGGATAATCACATCTCTAATATTAAGGTAAACCTATAAAACTCGAACCTTTATGTTAGATTTTGATTTCGGCCTTAGGCTCAAAATCTTGCCATGATAGGGGTTAAAAATAATTAATACATGTTAAGATGCATGTTATAGGCCTAATTTTATGTGATTTATGCCGTTTTTATGCCTTGAAATTGGTTAATTTTGATTTTGGGTGATTCGTGCTATTTTGGGCAAAAATCTGCATTCTGCCCCAAGAAACCATGCCGCCGGCGGCATCACTGATGTTGCCAGTGGCTTCAAGCCACTAAAAAGAGGAGGAAAATTAGCTATGTCACTGGCAACATCACAGCCCTAACAACGGCATCAACAGTTTTCGAAAAGAAAAATGATATAGAATTTGAATTATTTAACTAATTTGGTCCTTTCTGATTTTGCAGCCACATACCCACACTTGCATCGGGGACATGGGGACTATGGCCCAATGGTAGCAACACACTGCTGAAAAGGATTCAGAGCTGGCTGTGGCGATTGATCATACGGGTTTTGGGGATTTGGCCCAAACTATGGCTTTGTTGATGCCTAAGCTTTCTCATTCAGCTTGACTGCCTTGGTTGAGAAGTTGTCTGAGTCCACACATACTTTTCTATTTTAAATTAGGGAGGTCACCATCACTCCTTCTGATACGGTACTGATGGCTGGCCTACCATGGAAGTAGGAAGTGATCCATTTTGATGTATACATGGAGAAGAACCACGTTAGGGAGCTGTTGGTGAAGAGGGTGACTAAGTTATTCGGGCTAAAGACCAAATCGGGGAGGTTATGCTATGGGGAGCTGCATGTATACTAGAAGGGGGTCGGAGTGGTACCCGAGGATGATCGAGATGCCTGTGTCTAGTCCTTTGTTATCTCTTTCTTGACGTGCTGTTCTTCCCTATTTTGGGCAGTAAGGTCAATTACGGGCAGATTTCTGCAGTTGAGTATGTAAAGACCATCAAAGTCAAGAATTGGCCTAGGGCCATTTTTGGCACAGATGTATTTTGGGCTGGACATAGGTGCCTGAAAGATGGAGAAGGCCCTTCGCTTGAGTGACTTCTTACTACAGGTATGTCCTGCTTGAACAATTGCCTCATTATCATAGTTAGCTGCTTTTCTATTTTTTGAGTGTTATTCTTTTTGGACTGATTGGTTGTCAATTACATAGGTGTGGGTTTTTGAGCACTAGATTCTCCCTCCTATCCAGTTTGGTACTACAGTGGACCCGGGATCTCACTTTCTCACCTAGTGTTGCGGGAGCATTGGGGGACTCGGCAAGTACTCCACTGCTTATAGGGAGGCATTGTGGTGCCTACAGATCAGCTCAGTATTGCCATTTTGACTTTTTGCCCTATTTCACACTTAAACAAAACATTAGTAGACAAAATGGATTTATGAATTCACATCATGCTTACATTGATTTTGTGCTTTTGATTAATTGACCAGGTTGTGCGGGATCCTTTTGAGGAGGTGTCCAATCGAGCTGATGTTCTTACTATCCGGCGAGAGGTGCATGACTGCCGTTTTGTCATGGAGTGCCCCCTAGCCTTGCCCTAGTACCTTGGGGAGAGAGTTCAAGGCTGGGGAGAGTCTATGCCTGCTGCTAGGCCTATTCCTGCGGATCCCGTTACTGGCCTCTGGTGGCCTTATTTGACCATCACTAGGGAGGCCAATGAGGCTGACTACTTGGAGGGGAACGACCAAGTGGTGCGGAGTGTTCCCGGTCTTTATAATGGTCACATATCACGCTTGGTCCCCATGTGCCCCTGCATCCATAGTAATGATACTATATCCTTCCATAGGAATAAAAAGGAGGAGGATCTAAAGAAGTAGAGGCGTAGAATTATTGTTAAGGATGACAATGAGGAAAGGAGTGGTGGCGGTGAGGGCCATCCCGAGGAGCAGAGAGAGATTGGTCAGGATGCACTGTCGGCCCATGAGGGGCATCATTCTTCCGATGTCGGATCGTACCCCTTTTTATGCTTATATACGTTGTATGCTTTGATCAAAACAGTCGTTTATGTTTGCTTTTTAGGTTTTTCAGGTACCATTTAGGAAGAGAGGCTGGGCTAATGGAAGCAGTGGGGGATATTATGGCATACCCGAGGGTCTCAACTTTGTCGAAGGGTGCCTCTCGACCGCCTTAGAGACCCAATTCCAACTTATGACCCCATGGGGCGATTTCCAGCTTAGGGAGATAGGCTCAAGAGGCCATTCATTGAGCTTTATACCAGAGAATACATCTTATGTAAGCCTTGTGCAATCAAATCCATATGACTGACCCCTTATGAATTCCTTTTGATTGCTCTTTATTTTTTTTAGGTTTCTCGTGTCGAAGCTATGCGATTGGTGGGGAATTCTTTCGCTCTTAGGGATACACTAGTTTTCCAAAGTCTGCTTGCTTAGGTATGTTCCCTATGGAAACATGACATTAGAATAATATGCATGAATGGATGATATGAATTATATGGACTATTTACTGTTTCTTCATCTGCAGGATTTTCTGGCCCTCACGCTATCGGATGCCAATGCATTTCTGTGAAGATAACAAGAAGAGACGAGTGCGCTCCGGCATTGAGTGAGCGAGCTGGAGAACTAGTTGGATGCCACATTGTAAGAGAGGAAGAGCAAACACAACATGGATCGTGTTGTCCGGAGCGAGCCGGGCTGAAGGGGGAGAAAAGCGGCAGCCAGGCGTCGCCATGGAGCTGGCCCTACAAGCACTTGGAGCATCTCAGGGACCAGGGAAGATGCTGTCGATACTTACCTTCTCAGCGAGGAGGATGTTTCATCTTATCCACCCGGGGGTGGCAACTAGGCTTAGGCTCACCTGCTGATATGATTTTTCTTTATTTCTGCTTATTTTCGAAATTTGGCTTTGGTTTTGTATGCCTTTGATACAATGGGCTCTTGATTTTGCTTTGGTTGCGGATTTTAGATGATTTCGGTTTATTGTTTGGATATTTGGATGGTTTGTGTCTTCGGGCTTTTGGGTTTTAATAAGATTTGAATTTTGTACTTGCATATCTTCTGGAAACAGATTACAGGTGTGAGCACGGGCTTTTTGATGACCCGCGGAACGATGATGACGTTTTTCTCGAACCTAATATCTGGATTGTTATTTCATTATTTCAGAGTTGAAATACGTTTGGCAAGTATTCTTATGAAGAAGTTAGGATCTTAGTCGATCGGTTTCCTTTAACCGATTTATTTAAACAGGCGTTTTGAAATTTCAAAAAATAAAATATATGAAAAATATAATATAAAAATAATAATAATAATAACAAAAAATTAAAAAAGAAAAAAAATATCCCTGCCCTCACAAGCGCCGCCGTCAACCGCGGCGCCATTGCCGGAGCGCCGACACTCTCCTGCAGGGCGGGAGACGCGGCGGGGGCGTGTGAGAAGCACCCCCTGGCGCATCTCGCACCGCGCTCCAATGTCTCAGCTCGCGTGGCCACGTCTTCAAGACATACTGCCACGCCTAGAGGAGCTGCCCTTGCAGTGTCTCACAGTAGGGCATGGAGTCTCGCCGTGCCAGACGCTGCTACTGCAGCATCTTGGCCCGAGACACAGCGCGGGCTCTGTCTGTCCGTTGCTAGTCCATCTTTCTCTCACTCAATTTGAATTTTCTCAATTTTTTTAGTAATCTTTGCATTTTTAGGGACTAATTGGGTTATTTAGAGTGAGTTAGGCCTACATAAACCCATTAAATCATTAATTTCAGGACTTTTGGCCAAATTAAGAACTGAATTAAGCAGTTAGAAATCCTTAATCCTTAGGCTTTAGAGAGAGAAAGTCATTTAAAACTTGAGAAATCTAGTTAATCCGAGTTCTTAAGGGTTAATTAGCTTGATCTTTTACCTTAATCACTAAAATTAATTAGAAATCTTGAATTAAAACAAGCTTAAATAGGATTTAGAGACTTTTTCCTCAAAAATCACTAAATTCCATCGCTAAGTTTGTCGCTATTCTCGTCACTGATTCGTCGAATTTCTTCACAAATTCCTCACAAAGCTTGCCAAACTACCGATTTGAGTCTCAAAACATGGATTCACGGCCTCTAGGTAACAAAACTGAGTTCCAATATTCTTTTTATTAAATATTGTTCATTTTTTGGCTGTTCTTAGTTGTGTTTCCGGACTTTTTGAAGTTTCCCGAGCCTGATGCTCTGGTGGGTTTTGAGATGCTCCGATGTAGCTTGAGATGCTGCAACTGCAGCATCTCAGGCTACCATTGCAACATCTGGATTGGCAAAAATGCCATAAAGCCCTTATTTTGTGTTTTTGGTCCATTTTCATTGTTTTCTTGCATTTTTGACCCCTTTTTTGCCCAAAAATTTTCTAAAAAATCATATACAATCTGTAATTGATTTTAAATTAATTTTTAATGTATATCATATTTTATTAAATGTTAAATTAGTTAACTCTTCTTTTAATGGCTTAAAATGGTATTTTTAACTAAATAAATTCCAATAAATCTTTATCCAAAAATATTCTGTAAATATAATATCTAATTTTCAGGGTTGTTTGGTATATTTAAGTTGTTTTTAGGTTGTTTAGATGCTTATTTAAATACCCAAAAATTATATTTTAGTCCCGAAAAATTCAAAAGTTTGTTTTCTCCGCATTATGTGTTTTTTTCTGCCATTTATTCATTTATGCTTTATTTATTATCGTTCGCATATCTTTTCCCTCATTTGCAGTCGGGTCTAGATTGATAAGTTCGGTTAAGACCCGATTTTGCCCTTTTATTTATTTATCGCTTTATTTATTTTCTCGCATTAGAAAAATGTATAGGTATTTATAAAGCCCTGTAGTGATTTTGTTTTCTTGCTTTGTTAATTTAACGCTTTTTGTGTGATGTATGGCATATAAACCGAAAACTTGAAACATTAACCAGATTCAAATCGCGTAAGAACTAAAGTCACATTTATTAATATAAATGATTCGATTTAAAAATTGAAAGGTAAGCAACATCATCCGGACTTGGAATCTCTGTTTTAAGGTACGGTCCAACCACCCGATGGGAATATCGTACCCAAATTCCCGGTAGAGCTTAATTGGGTGGATACTCTATCTTAACATACGGGATACACCTAAATTGGACTTAAATTCAACATCAACATCAATTTTTCCATTATCATTTTTATCATGCCTAAAATAAGGATTCTCCCTTAGCACGCTTCACAACGCTCATTATTTTTCCACCCCCTGTGCTACGCATCTCACGCGGTCCTCGCGGGTGGAAAAAGGTTGCTAGCTCATAGTGATGACTCCATTGGGGAGTTCCTTTTAACTTAACACTTTAAAGTCGCTTTCATTTTCAAAACTCGTTAAAGGATTTTGATTATGTGCCTAAATCTTTTTTTAAATCAACGCTTTATTTCTTATGCCTTTTTCATCCACCGATTAGTTAGATTCTAAGTTTTATGGTGCCATTGTTTCACCCTAGTGAAGCTCACTTGTATATCACATGCCCGCCAGGAATTGGGGATATTTATGGGTGGAACACTCATTTCAACCACCGTGTAATTCCCGTGATTGCACTCATTTAAGGAGTGGTTGACTTACACGGAATCAAGGTAAATGAGACCCTTCTATAGTGTCATTCCACGACACCAGTAGTTTGAGACTATGAACCGCGATAAATCTACCTTTAGCAACTTCTCCTTAGGCTGACGAAAAATAATTTAGATTTAGGACACATACTCTCTTGCCATTCCCCGGCACTAGAGTTAACCCCAGAATCCAAATTGGTGTTGTGCGGGAGTCATAAGGTTGGAAGAGGTTTATTCGCTTTTGTGTGCTACTTGTGTTGTGATCTTGCATACGCACTTCATGTATAGGCCACCTATGGCCGACCTTTATTTTCGATTCTCGCTTACCTCTACTCTCCCCTCACTTGAAGGGGGAATTCAACAAAATGCCTGAGATTATTTGAGTCCTGAGGACCCATACCTAGTTCGCTAGACATAGCAAGGAATTCTTACGTCTCACGTATTTTGAGATTAAGCTTCGCATGATAAGCTCTTCTACTCCCTACCTCTCTAAACCACCCCCGTATATATGGCAGTCATCACTTAAATATTTATGTTATCATCCATCTCATTCATAGTTCGATTCGGGCCGATCATCTTCCGTTTTCTCTAGCTAGGTCAAGATGTCCTCATCGCTACAGTCCTCTTTAGTTGCATCTAGATCGCTATTTAATTCACCGACCAGTGAGTTCAGTGTTAGAATCAGTTCTTCCTACCATGTTTGATCCACGTTTGAATGATGCACCTCATGAGAGCACTCCTTCCCTTCTCCCTCCCCACCTCATTAGAGTCAAGGTTAGGGTCAGTCTCAGGAGGGTGTAGAGTTTGCCAATGCTATGGCTCAGTTTCTCCAATATAATGTCTTCAGAAATGCTATCCAAGAGCAAGTTCGATCAGCTCTTAGGGAGGAAAGAGAGATTTTAAGGCCAGTATAGCCTATAATTCAAGCTTAGGGAGAGATATTTTAGAATATATCTAGTCAGTCCCCGCCGGTTCAAAATTAGTTTTCACTCTCGCTGCTTCCCCCTATTTGTCCTATCTAATAGAGCTAGTTTTAGTTTGGTAAGA
This sequence comes from Euphorbia pulcherrima, assembly GCA_947683365.1. Classification (NCBI taxonomy): domain Eukaryota; kingdom Viridiplantae; phylum Streptophyta; class Magnoliopsida; order Malpighiales; family Euphorbiaceae; genus Euphorbia; species Euphorbia pulcherrima. Next base: position 31,927,832 of record CANTUS010000001.1, read on the forward strand.
ACTCCTCTAAGCCACCCTTGTCATTCATTCCACCAATCTTTGGTTTTCCTCCCCCTGTGCCTTCAAGGCCCATAAGCCAAGCTCCTATATTCCCCACTTTCTTAGGGGGTTTTACTTTGTAAATGGTAATTCCCTCCAGCGGTTTTGTCATCTCTCGGACGCCACCAATGCCTTTTGCGCCATCTCCCCCCAATTTTATGGTTACCCCCCATGAAACTACTTACCCCCAGAATCCTTTTACTTGCCCCAAGTTTGAGATTCTGACTCATCCGCCATTTTAGTTCAGATCATCCTCAATGCCAAATGACCAGGTCACACAGCCTCCAAGTGTGACACCATAAGACCAGGTCACGTAGCCTCCAGGCATGACACCTGAAATGGCGGCTTTCTTCAGGCAATTTTTGAATAAGAGAAAAGATAAGGAAGAGGTGAGAGATGATGATAGGGTACCTAAGAATTTTACAATGCCCCGGATGGAAGCTTATTCAAGTGTGGGACCTTCCAAGTCCTACATAGTGATGTATGAGCGGATAATGCGTGTTTAAAAGATAGGGGATAAAGTTCTGGCTAAGTTATTCTCGTGTACCTTATCAGGACCTGCTCTCGAGTGGTACAATACTCTCTCGGAGTCCACAATCCTAGATTAGAAACTCATCTCTGAAGCTCTGATTGCCCACTATGGTTTCAATTTCACAACGGAGACCACCATTCAGCATCTTAAGGCAGTCAAACAAAAGCAAGGTGAATCCTTCAAGTCATATTTCAATAGATGGATGGCCGCTCAAGTTCTCCTAAAGTAAAAGCTCTGCCTAAAAGAAATGATCCATAAGTTGCTTGATGGGGCTCTCCCGATTCTCCGGATAGAAATAGAAATCGACTCTTTCGTGTCCTATCAGAAAGTTTTTGAAAAAGCTGAGAAGATCGAGCTCCGGGAGGAGAAAGAAAAGGCAAACAAGTCAAGTGGGAATCGATCATGGTTTAAGAAGAATGAATCATGTGAAATTGCACCAGCTCCTGCTATAGGTAAATCACCTAAAGTGCAAACCGTGGCTTAAGAGGAAGTATCAGTAGTTCAAGTCTCTCCCCCTTCTCAACAACCATTTGTATCCCTATGGAAGTTTCCCTTCAAAGTCATTTTTGCTAAGATGTATGAAGTAGGCTAGTCGAAACCTCTCTGTGATGTCAGGGCTCCTCGATCGAATGAAAAGGGAAATTTTTGCAAGTTTCATGTGAAAAAGGGGCATCAGACTGATCAATGTAAGGCTCTAGCTTCCACTATCACTCGTATGGTCAAAGAGGGAAAAAAGACTAAACCGGCTAGAAAGTCGAGCACTATGGAAAACCCTTTACCTAATTTTAGGGGCAAGGTCTCTATGATCAATTCTGGCATTCAGGAAGAGTATGTTCTGGAGATGGTATCCAAGGAATTCATAATGGTTATCAGCTCTGGTCTCCCTTTGAGCTTTGTATCCGATATGATCTCACAGTCAAATCTTGTGGTAAGCTCTATGGAGATTGAAGAAATGGGGCAAGAAGAGGAGACCAAAACTGAAGATGTGGAAATGGTTAAAATGGCGCTGTTTGATATTGATGATTATGTTCTGAAGGGAGAGTATTCTGATGAAGAGTTTCAGGCTTTCAATATCGATGAGTATGAGCTTCGGGACTCATCATTTGTATATAAGAAACCATCGTATCCGTTTGAAACCCCGGCCACTAAAAGCGTATTGATTGATGGAATTCTGCATGTCACCCATATCGGTCGGGTATGCCAGCCTATGGACAATCATCTCCATATAGAGAATGATCCAATCCTGACCCCCGCTAAGAGTGTAGCTAAACCATTGGCGTCGTCTCCTCAAGTAGAAGCAAGTCCCGATATTGATCCTCTGATTACTTAGTTGAAGACGACTCAAGCCCATTTCAGCATTTGGCAATTAGTTCTTGGTTCTGATGATTACCGTAGGGCTCTGATTAAGAGGCTTCTAGAGCTTGAAGTGAAGCTTACTACTTCTATTGTTAAGATGTGCAACATGGTAGGGAAAGGAATACCACTCCCAAGAGGGTATGATTCAAGGGGCATTTTCATAACTGAGCCTTGTACATCCATCCCCAGATCCTTGATAGGACTATCCCATGCATTTTGGTTGATGATAGTTCCTCCTTAAATCTGTACCCTCTAAAAGTTCTTCCCCATTTGGGTTTATCACGGGAAATGCTCAAAAAATCTAACACTATTATCCGCGCCTATGATTATTCCAAGAGGGGTGTGATTGTTGTGTTTGAAGCTGAGGTGATCATGGGGGAGATTTCTTCCAAGGTCCGATTCCCCATCATCGATATTCCTGTCACCTATTCTTTACTGCTGGGCTGACCCTGGCTTCTTTCTATGGGATCGGTCTCATCGACACTTCATCAGAAGATTAAGGATGTGGGGAAAGATGGAAAGATTAAGGTTATTAAAGCTGATCACGCCTCAGTTATGGCCATTATAAAAATAGAGGATGAATCTGGATTTCGTATGGCTGTTGCCAATGGTGGGAAGCCTAGAGCCCCTTACTATAAGTGCTACTCATCTATAGCAAGGAAGATGATGAAGAGGCATGGCCACATGGTGGGTCAAGGACTAGGAAAGCGCAAGGCCAAAATGGTTGATCCTATCCCAATCAAAAACCATCCAAAGCTGGCTGGTTCTGGGTACACCCTAAAGGAAAATTATTGGAGCGTCCACCCCGTATACTACAACATGGTGACTATTTGTGAGGTTCAAGGGAAGAGAGTCTACAAAGAAAATCCAAGCCTGTTGAGCATGATGGTGAAGTTTGGCTGGGTTTTGAGATCTTCAAGGATGTGTATGACTTTAAGAAGAACTGCTTTATTGAGAAAGGGGAGAGCCTGGTCAAATCAATATCTGTTGTTGCATCGAATGAGAAAGGCAAAGGGAAGCTGTCTTCTGATTCAGATGAAGAGAAGCATGTGGACCTAGAGATCGAAGATGCTGTGGCTGCTATATCGAGGGCCATGTATGTTCTGCTTAAGAAGAAGTGGAAGAAGGATGACGACGCCAATCCTCTAGCCAAAGCTGTGAAGAAGCTCGCCCGATCTCTTACTACTAAAGGTGGTATGCTATCTATCGATCAAATGAAAGCCCCGGATCATGATCTGGATAACCTACTCATAAAACCTACAGAGGGCGTCAACTCTACTGATGCCCGCAGCTTAAGAGCCTCCGTATGTGGAGGATGACTCTATCTATGATGATTTAACTTTTAATATTTCCAGTGTTTTTGATGAAGAATAATGTAGGCTATAAGGCCTTTAATTCAATGAAAGATTCTGATTCTTATTTGCTTGATGTTTTGCCTGACGGGCCCATGTATTCATTTAATTATAAGCATAACGTGTTCAGTATTCATGACGTTTCTTTAACTAAAATAAACTTGAGTACAAATGATAACCCTAAAATGGCAACCCTTTCTAATGACTTGACCCCTGAAATAAAAAGTGTGATAATTAAAGTGCTAAAAGATTGTGTTAACGCTTTTGCTTGGTCGCATATGGACATGCCTGGTGTAGATCGCCATATCATCAAACATCGCATCCCAACCAATCCTAGATTCCATCCTATCAAGCAGAAATTTTGAAGAATGAGATAGGAGTGGGCCGATAAGGTTAGGGCGGAGGATGCTAACATGATTGAGGCAAAACACATCGAAGTCATTGAATATCTAACCTGGTTATCCAATATTGTCTCAGTTTTGAGGAAGGATGGAAGGGTTAGGGTTTGTGTGGATTACCGAGATCTAAATAAGGCTTTACCAAAAGATGACTTTCCTCTACCTCAAATCAGTGTGCTAAATGACAGTGCTACCAGGGCCGTGATGTACTCTTTCATGGATGGGTTTTCAGGGTACAATCAGATTCTGATGGACATAATCCGTAAGGTCAAGACATCTTTCATCATAGAATGGGGAGTATTCTACTATCGAGTTATGCTGTTTGGTCTGAAGAACACCGGGGTAACCTATCAGCGCCATCACCACTATATTACATGACATGATCTATAAAGAAGTAGAGGTCTATGTGGATGACATATTGGTTAAGTCTGCTACCAAAGAAGACCACCCCGTGGTTTTGGATAAGTTTATAACTCACATCAAGAAATATAGCTTACGCCTTAATCTGAATAAGTGCCTATTTGGGGTTACATCAGGAAAGCTTTTAGGCCACGTGGTTACTCAAAGAGGGATTCAAATGGACCCAGATAAGATTAAAGCGATAAGGGATATGCCCGCTCTGAATACAGAAAAAGAAGTCCAATCTTTCCTTAGTTCTATTAAATATGTCAGTAGGTTCATTTCTCGCCTCACCACCATTTGCAAGCTGATCTTTAAGCTGCCAAGGAAGCATTAGCCGATTGTATGGTATGAGTATTGTTAGATCACATTCGATGAAATCAAGGCTTACCTTCTTCACCCACCCGTCCTTCATCCGCCCACTCCGGGCAAGCCGTTGATCTTGTACTTAGCAATTGATGACTCCCCTATAGGGGCAATGTTGGTTCACGAAGATGATGGTAAGAAGGATCATGCAGTGTACTACTTAAGTAAGAAGCTTTTGGATTATGAAAGTTATTATTTGATTGTCAAAAAGATGTGTGTTGCCATGGTTTGGTTAACTAAGAAGTTGTGCCACTACTTCCAGTCGTACAAGGTGCAAGCCATGGCTAAGGTTGACCCAATAAAATATGTTTGTCAGTCGCCAACCTTCGACAAGTTGTCAAGATGGTTACTGTTGCTTTCCAAATTTGATATTGAGTATGCCATGACAAAGGTAATCTAAGGTAGAGTAATTGTAGAATTTTTGGTAAACCAAGCTCTCGAATTTGATTATGTCGAGAACTTGGACTTTCCCAATGAGCAATTAGCTATGATTGCTAGAGCCAAACCCATGTGGACTATGTATTCTGATGGTGCCATGAATTGATTTAGAAGGGCTTCAGTGTCATCTTATTCACACCTGACAATAAAGTTATCCCTTCGTCTAAGCGGTTGGAGTTTCCGGCTACTAATAATGGAGCCAAATATGAAGCTTGTTTATTTAGTCTTAAAGCCCTGTTGCCTGTAGGCGCAAAGCATGTTTTTGTGATTAGGGATTCAGCCTTAGTCATCTGTCAATTCATGGGAGATTGGGAAACCAAAGAAGAGTCTCTCTGTCCTTATGTCAATGCCATTCGGGATTTATCAGCTAAATTCGAGACTTGGTTCTATCAGCGTGTCCCTCAAGATAAAATTAGATGGCTGATTCATTAGCTACATTAGCTTCGATGTGGGAAGGTCCTCAATGCTAACCCATTTTCCCTCTGATCTTAGTTTCGGCGAAGGTTCCCTACCAATCGCACAACATTGCCCAAGTCTTCAACATATATGATGACCCCTGCTTGTATTCAGATGTTGTGTAACTTCTTTAGCATGGTCAGTATCCCGAGAATGCTCTAGAATCTAATCGAGCTATACTTTAAAAGTTGGCCTTTCAATTCAGGATTATGGATAATGATCTGTTGAAGCGCACTTTCGGTGGTTTGTTACTCCGGTGTTTGACTAAATTAGAAGCCCGTCAAGTCATGGGAGAGGGTCATGCGGGTGATTGTGGATCGCACATGAATGGCCTGGCGTTAGCTAAGAAAATTCAGTGGATGGGGTACTTTTGGATGACTCTGATAGCTGATTGTGTCTCCGAGGTTAAGAGGTGTCACCAATGTCAGATTTATAGCGATATTCAGCATCTTCCACCTACCGAACTTTACAGTTTCTCTACTCCTTGGCCATTCTCGGTGTGGGGGATAGATATCATTAGTGAGATTCAACCATTGTCAACTAATGGGCACCGCCTCATCATTGTGGCAGTGGATTATTTCTCAAAATGGGTGGAAGGCAAATCGTACACCAATATTACCACTAAGAAGATGGCCAAGTTCATTGAGAAGCACACTTTCGCTCGCTATGGTCTACCTCATCACATTGTATCGGATAATGGGTTCAATTCCAAGGGGCAACTACAGAGTTGATTGAGAAATATCGTATCGAGCATCATAGGTATTCACTCTACCATCCTCAGGCCAACAGTGTGGTGGAGGCAGCTAACAAGTCCATTAAGAAAATCCTTTCTAAGACCATCGCTGGTTATGAAGATTGGGCCGATAAGTTGCCATTTGCTCTTTAGGGTACCGAACAAGCATCAGAACTCCCACAAGTCAAACTCCCTTCTACTTGGTTTACTGTATAGGAGTAGTTTTACCTATTGAAATTAAGATGAAGTATCTGTGAGTGGTGCTCAAATCTAAACTCAAAGAGATCGAATGGACTAGAGCAAGGTTTGTACAGCTGAATACCATGGATGAGCAATGCCTAAAAGCCTTGGATAGCGTCCAAATGTATGAACAACGTATGGGAAGAGCCTACAATAGTTGGGTCTAGCACCTCCGATGTCCGTTGAAAGCTGGTGACTTGGTCCTAAAGCAAGTAAAGCCTACCAACACTGACCCAAGGGGGAAGTTTTGACCAAATTAGGAAGGACCTTATGTGATTAAGAAAGTCCTCGGTAAAGGCGGAATGAAAATCATGGATATGGATGGTAATGAGTTCACGAACCCTATCTAAACTAAAAAGAATTAAATCTAGAAAACGACACATAAAAAAAATAAGAAGTATAATAAAAAAATCAAATCACCCGGCGAGTGGTCTTTTACTGCTCGGGCAAAAATTAAGGTGTATCCTGCTGATTGGTATTCTACAAGCCAATTAAGCAAAAGTTCGGGTACAAAAAATAGTTCGCTAGACTGAAAACCCGAAAAGGGCGATCTAGGCAAAAATTAGGGTAAAAGTGAGTCATGAGAGTATGTTCACTAGAAAACCTTCATAGGCTAGTCAACTCTAGAGTGTGAGTCGGTTGAAATGGTTATCATCATTATGTACTCAAGCGTACTTCAATTAATGGAAATGTCACTTTTACTGAGATCTTACGTTTGTGTGCAAATGAATATATTGGGCCCTAAAGGCGAAAAGTTGCAGATAAGTTGAATTCAGGGTGTCACTTAATCCAAATTCCCGTGCACCATTTGAAATAAAAAAATCATAATAAATATAAAAGGCATAAATTTTGATAGGCTGAAAACATGTAGGCCTATACAAAAGCCGGAAAGTCCATTGGATCGAAAACTCAAAAAGGGCAGTCCGGACAAAATTTAGGACATAAAAATAGCAAATAAAAGTCTGATGGGCCTAACACAATGTTTGGGCCTATGTAAGAGTAAATGCAAATAAAAATAAAGATATCATGATCATCATCAATCACCCAGAAGGCCCTGCACCCTCATCATCATCATCATCATAATCAGCATCATCATAGTCAGAGTTGAAAGGTCGAACCAGTTTCTCCTCTGCTAACAAAGGATTGCATCCCACCTGCCTGTCTCTCCACTTGAACCAGGAGCACAGGCGCTTCACCTGATTCCATAATCTCCCAACCTGTCAAAGCCATCCTCGGTAGAATTCACCAATAGTGATAGCATCTAGTTGATTATAGTCTAAGGTCTTATAGCTCACTCAACGAGCCCATACCTCTCTAGCATGGTCAAGAAGATGGGCTAAGAATAGCCTGGCCTTGAAATTATCTAAGTGCAGTGGCACCCTCTATCGTCGCCCCCACTGTCAGCACAAGCAATAAGGCGAGTAATGCTCAAAGTACCATAGCCCTACAAGCTGAACCTTATCACTACCAGTATCAACTAGGACATCAAAAATCTCCTACCAGCAGCAGACCTAGTGAATGTCTGCATCGGATAAGCCCTCCATGATCATCGTCCAATTATTAGTGTGAGCATGTGATTTTACAGTCCCTCTTGCGAGATGATGATGATGTGTACTCAATTTTAATGCCTCGAAATAAAAGTTCTCTTTAGAATTTTTATAACAAAAATAATATTCCTCGCGAATTTTATACTTGGTAGAATCCAGTTCGATGTGGTTGATAACGTGTCCGGTAGGAGCTTGAACCGATGATTTGCACCCAAATAATAAATACCTATTAAAATATTACTAAAAGTAAAAAAGATGCTTTTCCACCCACTATTAAACCACTTTTCATGACTTTTTCGGCTTTTAGGCCCATTATCTATTGGTATGCTGGAGACTGATGCCACCGGCGGCATCATCCATACCCGGTGGCATCACCATACCGCTGGAGACATCAGCAATACCGCTGGCGACATGGCCCAATAAGGGTCCCTCCATAGACAGCCTTTCGGCCACTTTCGGCGGAATTGGTCGAAAAGGCCTCAAAAAGCACCCCATTTCACCTATAAAAGGACACCTTGAGCTGCATTTTGGAAGAGAACAAGAAAGGGAAATGAAATGTTAGGATTTTAATGTGGGAATAGATTTTAGTGAGATAAGAACTAGATAAAACAGAAAAAAGGATTCCGATTCATTTTTCCTAGTTTTTCTTCTTTGAATTCTCTGATTGTGAGTTTGAAATTAGAAAGTCTTTAAGTTAAAATCAACTTAATTGGATTTTGAAACCAAAAGCACCTAAATTTACTGCTAAATCATCGTAAAAAGCTCCTCGGAGGTGGTTCTTTAGGTTCATGAAGAGGAGGATTCACGGCCTCGAGGTAAAAATCCTGAGTCTCATAGCTCTTTGGCATTAATATTACTGATTTGTGTTAATTTTCATCGATTTATATTCATTTTTGGGTTTTCGATCTTTTTTACTGCCACCACTGGTGCCGACAAGCTGATATCACCGGTGATATAACTGATGTCGCCGGCGGCATTAGCCATGTTGCCAGCGACATCAGTCATGTCGCCGGCGGCATCAGTTGTATCATCGGCGATATGACTTTCTGGACAGCAGTTTTACTTTCTTTTATTCCCGGATTAGCTTATTTTCCAAAACTTGAATATACAATGTAATGATGGAAGTTCAAAATCTCTTGCAAATAGACCCCATCCTGTAATGTGTGGGTATTTTCACTCATAATCCGGTTAAAATAACGATTGAGCCTAAAATCCGATTAAAAATGGAATTTCCTTGAAAATGCTGTTTGAATCTCATTTTAGCCATCCAATCCGATTTCATGATACTCTAAATAAAATATGCTATATCCGAGCTAACAATCTTCTGCAGGCAGACATATATTAGACACTCAGGTATTTTATTTATTGCATAGAAAAATGTATAGGACTTGGATGCCTTGTAATAACTTTGTTTTCCGCACTTATTTTTTTTATGGTTGTAAATATTTTATTCACTGCTTCAATTGCGTGATAAGCGCGAAAATAACAAAATGATTAAAAATACAAATAAATAGGATGGATTAAACCGTTTTAAGAAAGAATGAAGTATCTTAACTTGGCCCAATGAAAAATATATAACATCATCCGAACTTAGAATCTTTACTTCAGATATGATCCAACCACTTGATGGGAAAATCGTACCGAAAATTTCCCGATTGAGCTGAACCGAGTGGCGACTCTATTTTAAGTACGGGATTTCGATCTTGTATCTTTTGATTATTAAAATATGCAATCATTTTCCAAACACTTCATGCGTATCTCCCCATCATTCAAAGAGGCCGGCCCAAAGGCCAGGCCCCCCTGCCGCCGTACGAAATATCGTCCGCTCAGAGTGGCGACTCTGCTGGGGATTGCTCTTTAAACTTGAACTTTCTTTCATAAAGTTTAAAAGATTTTGATGATGTATTGAAATCATTGCCCAAATTAAAACTTTATTCTTTTTTTTATAACATTTTGTCCTCACGCGTGTAGATAGTTGGATAATCTTAGGTGCCCCATTTTACCCGGGAAGCTCACGAAGTATCACTCATGCCCTATTGGAATTGATGATGCCTAGTGGGTGGATGACTCATTTTAACCAACACGTAAACTCCTATGATCGCACCCATTTGGGTAGTGGTTGAGTAACGTGGAATCAAGGTAAACGAGAACCTTCTACATCAACAACCCTATACCAAAGCCGAACTAGAAAAAAGCCTTAGCACATTATTCCCCTTAGGATTACCCAAAACAAATAAAATAATTGGGATGCGCTTCTTTTGCCATTACCGGTGAAGAGGCCAAACTCCATCCTTCCAAAGAGGCATTAAACGGGAGTCATAAGGTTGGAAGAGGGACGATTCACGTGCTATGTGCTCTGTGATCATGTACCCCCACACATCGGCTCCGAAAGAGCCCTTTGGCCCCACTTCCAGCACAGGAACAGGATCCCAATCACCACCCAATTTTGACTTCACCAGTGCTATAATATAATTCCTGAACTCGGACGCTTTTTAAGCTTCTATCCAAACTACGGTTCAGGCGACTGTTAAGTGAGCTCTTGAAGATAGGAATTCCGATCGAGTATCGACATCTGATATTTAGGCCCCGAACGGTTTGGCACAGATATTGACCAATCTGGTAGAGGTGAGACCCATTGCACCTATGTTTTAATCAACCCAACCATGACGAGTCCATTCCAGTTTGGGCAGACTTCGTCTTTCTTGACAAATTTGACCATCCCATCAGTTGTGCCTTTCAACCCAAGACCCTTCGTCCAAAGCTCCACTCCTCCGGTATTCACTCACCGAAGCCCAGTTTCTCAGCCTCTACCCTCCTTCACGCCTCTGCAGTTTATTGTGACTCCTAAAGGCACAACCTACCCCTAAAATCCATTTGCCAGCCATCTGAGCATTCGCCCTCCCCTACCTATGACACTCAATGACTAGGTCATGCAACCTCCGGGCGTGACACGTAAGGTAGCCACTTTTGTTTGGCAAATGATAGCTTCTCAAACCATCAACGACCAGGTCATGCATTCTCTAGGTTCGACACCTGAAGCCCTGACTATCTCTCACAAACCTGTCAGCGACCAGGTCATGCAGCCTCTAGGCGTGATGCCCGAGATCCAAGCTTACGACAACTGCCTCATCACGGATAAGAAACCTGAGAGGGATGAAGATTGGGTCCCCGATAATTTTACTATGCCAAACATGGCTCATTATGATGGCTCAGGAGCAACTGCCTCTCACATTATAATGTATGAAAGAGTGATATGCGTGAAGAAGTTGAGTGATAAGGTGCTTGCTAAAATGTTTCCTTGCTCCCTTTAGGGTCCTGCCCTCGAATGGTATCACACTTTACCGTAACATATTGTAGCCGACTGGACTCTCTTATCCGAGGCATTGGAAGTGCATTATGGTTTCAATACTATGATGGAGATGACCCTCCAGCATCTTGAGAGGGTCCATCAAATGCCCAACGAAACCTTCAAGTAATACTTCAATAGGTGGATGTCGACTCAGGTCTTGATGAAGTCGAAGCTCAGCCTTGAGGAAATGATTGTTAAACTCCTCAAAGGGTCTCTCCCCTATTCCGCATGGAAATGGCTACAGATTCCTTTCTTTCTTACAAGGCTGTGTTTGAGAAAGCTGAGAAAATTAAGCATGAGGCAGAGTGTGAGAAGGCTGAGAAAGTGGGGAAACCATGGTTTAGGAAGAATGAAGCTCAACCCTCAGCCCTAGCGCTGGCTGAGCCAAAAATACTGGCTGCAATTCAAGCCATTTCTCATGCCCCCGCTACGCCACTCATAGCTAATCCGGCTCCATCAATGATTAGCACAATCCAACCTCCTCATCCCCCTTTTGTTTTAACCAACCCTTATAAATTACCCCTACGGGTCATCTTCCAGCGCTTGAGGGAAGCAGGTTTCATACAATCCCTTCAGGAATACAAGCTACCTAAACCTGAAGATAAGAATAACTTCTGTAATTATCACATTCAGGTAGGACACCAAACCAATAACTGCAAAGCCCTGCTCTCAGTGATTCAGTGGTTGGTTAGCGAAGCAAAGATTGCTGAACTGGACAAGGCCCCGAGCACTATGAATAATCCTTTACCGAACTTTCATAGTAAGGTCGGCATAATCCAATCTGGTTTATCCAAAGCCAGTCTTCGATATCCTTGCTCGGGGGCCGGATAGTAGTAACTCTATCTTGGTCATAGGTTTGGGTCTACCATCTTGCTCAGTTTTTGACCTTATCAATCAAGCTAACCTAGGATTCTACTCCATTCAGGGAATAGAAATTGATCCAAACCAACCAAAGCAAGAGAGCCGTAGGTCTAAACCATTTGTGGCAAAAAAGAAAGAAAGCTGAGGGGAAGCACTGTTTAACGTGGATTCCTTTGTTTCGAAGGAGAACTATTCTAATGAGGATGGGGAGATGGCTCGAGAGACTAAGGCTATAAGCACTAACTTGTTCAAGGTTGATCACCATGACCTTTTTAGCATGGACAAGTATGAGCTACAGGACCCGAATTCGAACTCCGAAGAGCAACAATATTTATTTGAAATGCGAGCCACCAAGAGCATCTTCCTCGATAATGTCCTCAATATTACTTGGAGTGGTCACGTGTATTAGCTAGAAGATCGATATCTTTGCCTAAATAAAGACTCAATTCCTGGCAGAGTCGGAACTACTGCAAGACCCCCTTCTCTATCTCCGCCTATCCCTACCAGTCTTGAGGTTGACCCCCTTATTACCCAGTTAAAAAACACCCAAGCCCAATACAGCATCTCGCAACTAGTAATTGACTCTGAAAGGCATCGCAAGGGTTTGATCAAATGGGTCCTTGATCTGGAAGCTAATCTTACCACCTCGGTCATTGAGATGTGCTCTATAATAGGAGAAGGCATTCCCCGGATAAAAGGGCCTCAGATTGTGTTTGACAGTTTTGGTCTTACGCTCGAGGGAAGGGATCATAATAGGGCCTTATTCATCCGGATCCAGATTCTTGATAAGGTCATCCCATGCGTCATGATGGATGATGGCTCCTCTCTAAACCTATGCCATCTGAAAATCCTTCCCTATTTAGGGCAGTCCGAAGATATGCTCGAAAGGTCTAGCATGGTTATTAGAGCTTACGATGATTCAAAGCGCAATGTAATTGGGACTTTTGAAACAGAAGTCACTGTCGAAGGTGTGGTGAGTAATGTGCATTTCATTGTACTTGACATTCTTATTACCTATTCTTTGTTGCTTGGCCGACCATGGCTGCAGGCTTTGGGCGCAGTTCCCTCTACATTACACCAAAAAATCAAGCTAATTCATGATGATAAAATGATGACTATAGAGGCCGATCCTGCTTTCGTTATGGTTATTATAGAAGCCGAAGCTAATCTAGAAAAGGGTCTTCAGATTGCCATGATTAGCAAAGCCCAGAAGCCTCCTCCCCTTTGGCACAGCTACCTTCATGCGGGTATGGGCAAATTAATGAAGAAATCTGGTTATGGGCCTAGCAGCGGTGGAGCAATACACGAATAGGGAATTATTGAGGCATTGGAGCCAAAGATCCTTATTCATAGAGCTGGATTGGGATATAAGCCTAGAAAAGCCTATCGCCGCATTCCTTCTTGCTATTGCCGCATGGTCACTATTTATGAGATCCAAGGTAAGAGGCCTTATAAGGGTGAGCCTGAGCTAATCGAGTATGGCGGGAAAATGTGGCCCGACTTTGAGATCTTTAAAGATGTCTATGACTTTGAGACTGGTCACATGATAGTTTTAGCTGAACCCAAGCCTATTGAGCCTGATGCGCCTGTCAATGTTTTTTTCGATAGCCTAAAAGGAAAGGTAAGATTTATCCTAAGGATGAGCCTGAGAGAAGTAATGAAGAGTCTATCGATCCAAAAATTGAGAATGCTGTAGCAACCATGACAAAAGCTATGGCACTACTGATGAGGAAAGGCTGGAAGGGTACCGGGGAAGAAGACACTATGATAGCCATTGTAGAAAAGCTCACCAGGGCTCTCACTGAAAAGGCCAAACTATCTGAAGGGCCATCACTCACCATTGCCCAAAAGACCGCTCTAGAGTATGGCCTAAACGCCTTTCTAACGGACGACACAGAGGATGCTTCTCCCATTGACGTTGCTACTAAAGCCCCTTCGCCTGCGGAGAAGGACATGGATTATGTAATTTTTAATATTTCTAATGTTTTTGATGCAAATAATGCTGCTTATGAGGCTTTTAATGCAATAAATAACTCCCATTTTGCTTACTTGTTTGATGTCTTTCCTAATGGATCCATGCGTTCACATAACAATACATATAATGTTTTTGGCATTAGTGATACATTGTTAAGTGAAATAAACCTGTGTACAGATGACAATCCCAAAATGGTAACCATTTCCAAAGAATTAACTCCCGAGGAAAGAAGTGAGATCATAAAAGTGCTTAAAAATCATGTTAACGCTTTTTCTTGGTCGTACAAAGACATGCCTAGGGTTGACCGACGAATCGCCGAACACAGAATCCTAACCGACCCTAAATTTCAACCTGTCAAGTAGAAACTCCGTCGATTGGGACCTGAATGGGCAGAATAGGTCAAGACAGAGGTTTCAAGGTTGATCAAAGCTCAATTCAGAGAAGTGGTAGAATACCCAACTTGGTTGTCCAACATCATCCCAGTGACGAAGAAGGATGGTGGGGTCCGAGTCTGAGTGGATTTCCGAGACCTCAATAAAGCCTCGCTGAAAGATGACTTCCCTCTGCCACACATCGATGTCCTGATTGATAGTGCCGCTAGGGCGGCTATGTATTCATTCATGGATGGGTACTCGGGGTATAATCAGATTATGGTTAACATTGTCGACAAAGTCAAAATAACATTCATCACTGAATAGGGGGTGTATTACTACAAGGTATTGCTGTTCGGGTTGAAAATTGTCGGGGCCACTTATCAGCGAGCTATAACCGCCCTCCTATATAACATGATCCATAAAAAAGTGGAAGTATATGTGGATGACATGATTGTGCAGTCCGCCAATCGAGAGGAGCACCCTGCTATTCTCCACAAGTTCATGACTTGCATTGAAAAGTATAATCTTTGCCTAAATCCAAAGAAATGCGTATTTGGAGTTACCTCTGGCAAGCTGTTAGGATACGTAGTTAGCCAAAAAGGGATTGAAATGGATCCTGATGAAGCCAAAGCCATCAGGGACATGCCTCCCCCTAAGACAGAAAGGGAGGTTCGATCGTTCTTAGGATCCTTGCAGTATCTTAGTCGGTTCATTGCTCGCCTCACTACTATTTGCGATCCATCTTTAAACTGTTAGAGAAACAGCAACCCGTGGTATAAAATGATCACTGCCAAGTAGCATTTGACAGAATCAAGGCATATCTTATCGATCCACCCATATTGACACCCCCCATCCCTGGGAAACCAGTCATCCTTTATCTAGCCATTGAGGAAACTTCTGTCGGGGCCATGCTTGTCCAGGAACATGATGATAAGCACGAACATGCCATCTACTACTGGAGCAAGAAGTTGTTAGATCATGAAACCCGGTATTCGATTGTAGAGAAGACCTGTACTACCATAGTTTGGCTCACTAAGAAGTTGCAGCATTATTTCCAATCTTATCGCTTCCAAGCTATAGCCAAGATTGATCCAATGAAGTTTCTTTGTCAATCCCCTACTCTGGCCGGCAAAATATCCCGATGGCTGCTTCTCCTGTCTGAGTTTGACATTAAATATGTAACCCTGAAGGTCATTAAGGGGCGGGCCATAGCTAAATTCTTGACTAATTAACCCCTTAGCTTCGACTATAAGGAATATTTGGAGTTTCTTGATGAACAACTCACCTCTGTTACAACCCTTGATGATGATTGGATAATGTAATTTAACGACGCTGTGAACCGCTAGGGAGCAGGTCTCTGGGTCATCATCGTCACACCCGATAATGAGATAATCCCATTATCCAAACGTTTAGAATTCGCTATCACCAACAACGGCACTGAATATGAAGCTTGGGTGTTTGGCCAGAGGCTCTTCTTCAGGTTCAGGCACGCCATGTATCCGTCATCGGAGATTTAGCTCCGGTTGTCTGTCAGGTCATTAGAGATTGGGAAGTTAAAGAAGAATCTCTCCATCCTTATGTTGTGGCTGTCTGCAAATTGCCTGAGAAATTTACCTCGTGCTCGTACCGCCATGTCCCTCGAGATGAGAATCAAATGGCAGATGCTCTAGCCACTCTCGCGTCCATTCGGGAAGGACCCCAACAACAACCTATCCGCCCTTTGGTTTTGATGTCCACCAAGATCCTATATCATGTTCAATCGACTCTTCCAGTTCTCGCTATTTCATCTAAACCTTGTTGGTATTCTAACATCGTCCTATTTCTTCAGATTGGCCAATACCCCACAGATTCTTCTCACTCGGACTGTACCCCCTATGGCAGCTCGCTATCCAATTTTATATTATGGATAATGCTTTATTCAAGTACGCCAGCAATGGCCTACTTCTTCATTGCCTCACTGATTCTGAGGCTCAAATCGTAATGACCCAGGTCCATGCTGGTGACAGTGGTCCTCATATGAACGGTCTTGCTCTCGCAAAGGAAATCCAGCGACTGGGGTATTTTTGGCTCACTCACACAGCCAATTATATCGCCCAAGTCAAATGATGCCATCAATGCCAGGTTTACGGGGATATACAACATCTACCACCCACCGAGCTCCATCCCTTATCCACCCCTTAGCCATTCTCGGCATAGGGAATAGATATAATTAGTGAAATCCGTCCTTCCTCGATAAACAGCCACAAATTCATTGTGGTGGTAGTAGATTACTTTTCAAAATGGGTTGAAGCCGAATCTTTCACCAATGTCACCGCGAATAAGACGGCCAAGTTTATAGAAAAGCACATCTTTGCTCGGTATGGGCTCCCACAGCATATAGTCTCGGACAATGGAGTTCAATTTCAAGGAGCAACTGCTTCTCTAATTGAGAAATATGGGATCGAGCACCATAGATCTTCTCCACACAGACCATAACCCAATGAAGCTGTTGAGGTAGCCAATAAATTGGTAAAGATGATTCTTTCCGAGATGATAGCTGATTACAGAGATTGGGCGAATAAGCTACATTTTGCTACATAGGGATATCGCACCAGTATATGCACCTCAACGGGCCAAAATCTGTTCTCCCTGGTCTATAGGATGGAAGTAGTCTTGCTAGTTAAAACTCGGGTGACCTCATTAAGAGTCACTCTAGAGGGTAAATTAGAAGAATCCGAATGGACTCAGGCGAGATTTGAACAGTTGAACATGATGGATGAGCAGAGGTTGAAGGCCTTCGACAACCTCCTAATGTACCGACAACGTATGGCTCAGGCATATAACAATCGGGTAAGACATCAAAAGTTCCCCCTAAAGGTCGGTGATCTGGTCCTCAAGCAGTTGAAACACTCTACCACTAATGCGAGGGGTAAATTCAGGCCAAACTGGGAAGGACCATATGTAATAAAGAAGCTGCTTAGCATCGTGGCAGCTAAACTAATGGACATGGATGGGAACGAGTTTGTAAATCCTATAAACCAAGATAGGCTTAAGCATTATCATGTTTAATTCAAAAGAAACGAATCAAAAAAGCGGACCAAAAAATATATACGTGATAATTACATGACTTTCAATCTTTTACTGATCGGGCAAAAATTAGGGTAACGCCCGTCTATTGGTATCCTGCAAACTAATCGTGCAAAAATTAGGGGATGAGACAAACTCGCTAGATCGAAAACCCAAAAAGGGCAATCTAGGCAAAAGTTAGGGTATATGAGTAAAGAGCGAGTGCCTTCTAGAAAACTAATCTCGGCTAGTTGGCACCGGGAGTTAAATCAATGGGAATATCAACGAAACATCATGTACTTTATTTTATCTCAATTGATAAAAATTCTCTTTTGTTGAAATCTAAATGCTTATACTTATATGTATCCTGTATTCATAAGATTAAGACAACTTTAGAAAGCCTTGGGCAGAGTCGTTTTACTTTCATTTTGGATACAAAAAAAGGGGTCTGATAGTTCTTACAAAAGTAAGACTCAAATGGAACTTCCCGCATCATCATCACAGTACCTTGAGATCCGCCTTGGTGTGCTAGTAGGAAAGGGGTCCTCTCCCTACTCCGCACGTTCCCCCTCAAAACGGGCCAGTGACCGCTTCTGATAGGTCAGCAAGTTTCTTATCTCAGCAAGCCATCCCCTGTAGTGTGTGTCAGTTTTGATGGTTTCCATGTAATCATAATCCAGAATCTCAAATACAGCCTCCCTGGACCACTTCTCCCGAATATGGTTGACCCACCTAGCTTTGTAAACTTCGATCTAGTTATGGAGCAGTTTGATTGGGACTCTTTGCCTCTTGCCATACTGACGACATAACCGATAAGTGGTATAGAATGAAGACTTCTCCAGACCTACCAGTTGAACACATGCTCCCCAAGATTCTACAACTACATCCTGAATTCTCCACCATGGACTAACCCACTGAACCTGCACGTCAGTATACCCCCTCAAAATAGGGACCCAATCATCATATGTCAACTCATAAAAATCAGCCCGCATATGCCCTCTCTCCCTCAAGTGGATGGGAAGCTACTTTTTCGGGTTTCCTCGTGGCACCTTCCTCAACTTCAGCTTCTCCATCAGCCATACCTATAATTCAAAACTCAAGAAAGGATTGGGGAAGGAAATATGCAGGATCAGAAAGAACAAAAGGTACCTATAATAATATGAGTTGATCTCCGATAAGTGACAAGTCAACAGAAGCAGCGTCCATATTTAGCAAAACATTGGCCAACCCCACAGCCATGGGAGAAGCCCCTGTCGACATAGGCTAATGAGTGAAATCATCCTGAGTGGAGCAATCGCCCTCACTCCATATATAAACTTCGCTATGAGTAGCAATGCTACCATGAATGGCTAAGCAGGATGGGATCGGGGCACTCCACGGCACCACTCTAGAACTACTCTGAGCTGAAACCTAGGTTTATCGGGCAACCGAGATAGAAATAGGTCCACAGAATCCAAGTTCTATAACCCTCGAGGAATTCGATCTATGCCAAGATGAAAATTAGGCAACACCAGAGAAACACGTTTAGGACACGGTGTCCCTAAAATAGCGTAGAATTCTTCGAGCGAGGGGCAAAGCTCGAACGATGAAAATCGGAAAACGTGGTCCATTGGATCCCAAAAAGATGGTGCTGCTCGAACGAATTCGCGGCTTATGGGCCACACCGCGACATATCGAAACCCCCAAAGCCTGAATTTTTCAAGCCTCTTCCAGTCTGCATTCCTCTGACTCTGCAGAAAACCCTATAGCTTTTGATTGTGGGTTGCCATGATAGGAATGGACAGAATAGTTGAAATCAGATTGCTGGAAAATTGATGCCGCCGGTGATATGGGTGATGCCGCCGGTAATTTAACTGATGCCGCCGGTGATGTAAATGATGCCGCCAATATTATGGATTAGACTGGGTGATATTAGATGATGCCGCCGGCGATATGGGATTTTAGAGACCCATGTATATATTATTTTGGCTGGATGAGTTCGGGCGATATGGGTCATGCCGCCGGTGATATGAAGTGAATTTTCCGGCGACATCAGTAACATTTCTTCCATTTCAGACTTGTACAAAACTTATAAACAATCCTATACTACGTTTCTAATACCTTTCCAAACAGCAACCCATTCTTATTCAAAATAAAAGCCCGAAGGCACAAACCATCCAAAAATTCTGAATGTCTAGACCACGAAAAAAACAAAACCCAACGATAAAACCAAATTATGCCAACCCCAATGTATCAAGGGTACAAATAAAGAAATAAAAAAGAAAAATGAAAATGAAAAAAAAATAGGCGTGCCCGCCACTACCGGCTGGGGGGGATGAAATGTCATCAGGGCTTACAAGCCAATCTCCAACATCGTCCTCATCCTCCTCCCTTCCCTCTGTCATGGGCACACTGCTAGACTCCTCGGCAATAGCAGGCAGGCGTCGGCGGCGGCAGAAATGTTGATCCCCCTATGACTGGTACTACCGGGGTGCGCACGGTCTAGGTTTTGCTTGCTTCTTTGTTCCCGAATGGTGGCTGCTAGCTGACCCTCAAGGTCACTCATGCGATGTCGTAAGTCTACTGTCTTCTTCTCATACCGCCGCCGGGCTGCATTGGCATCTAAAAAAGAAAGGGCCAAGAAATCCTACAAACTAGGAAAAATATCAACAATGCATATAATTCATAACATCCATACATGCATCCCATCTTAACATATGATTAAAATACCTGAGCCAGGAGCGACTGCCCGATAAGTGTATCCCGAAGAACAAAATTTTTCTCTACGAGCTGCTCCACCTGGCTCTGTTCCACCTGAAAAATCTAAAAGTCAAATCATTAGACACCCATATCCAAGGCTAAATAAGAAAATATTTATCAGGCCTTACGTAAGTAGTATTTTCGAGCATGAAAATTGGGGCTTGCCAGCTCGAGCCTATATTCCTAGGGAGAAACTCGCCACAGGAATTCATCAGCAGGAATATAGTTTCTAATGGATTGACCAGACACCTCTCCACAAAATTTATACCCTCCGGCATGCTATAGTGCCGTGTCCCACTCTGGTTATCCTGACCTCTCTTCCTCGCGGGTTCCTATAAAACATGAAAACTACACGTCAACAACGTTCCTAAACAATTTTAAAATTATGCATATAAGCACAATCATACCTCAAAAGAACGTTGCTCCCCTTAGGACATGGGCACACTCCACGCCAACCTCATCCTCCCCCTCGGGCTCGATCCCAACATCCCCTTTAAGCGCATCATCTTCATCATCTTCTTCCTCCTTGATGTCCACAATGCCTTTGAGGCACCTTTTTCATCCTCCAACTATTGTTCGTTATCATACTCAATCGTATCATTTCTGTGGATGCGAGGACATATAGGGAGTAGATGTTGCTGAAGCTGCTTGTTGGGGCTAGGGACGCTAGTGGTCACTCGGTCGTTCCCCTTAATGCAATCAGCCTTGTCAGCCTCGGAGGTGATCACCAGATGGGGCCGCCATAAGCCCCTGGGAGGATCAGCAGGCACCGGTCTATCAGCCACCGAGATGAAACTCCAATCCTAGACGCGCTCACCCAGGTACCACTACTCGGACAGAGGGCACTCAATCATGAACCGATGATCATCTACCTCTCTCCTAACCCTTGCAACCTCTTTTAGATTCTCCACCCGATTGTATGGATCCAGGACAAGCTACACCGAAACAACCAATATAAGTCCATAAATGATTTTTGTTTTGTCTAAGTGTAAAAATAAAGACTAAATCAAGAATTGCATACCGAGCTCAACCGCACGCTCCTTAGGACCTCCCTATATTTTGTAGGGTACTTAGCCTTCCCACTGATGCCCCCATACCAGCGAGCGAGGAAGTGAGAGCCCGGCGGCACAATCTTCTTAAACTCCACCGGTGGGAGGATCTGATGCTCAAAGGCCCAAGCCTGCACAAATAACGACCAATCAATTCAAGAAGTGTCATACAATAAATGAGAATGTGTACTATCAAGTAAAATACTTCCAAAGAGATGTACTTGGAGCAGCAGGTGGCAAAGGCGAAGGGCTTTCTCCTTCTTCCGGGCTCCCACGTGCAGCCTATAGTATAGCTGAGCCAAGATGGCCCTCGGCCAATTCTTCCTCCTATTGCCCGACACGTCTTCCACAGTAGTTATAAGCACATAATTAATCTTGCTCCCCGAGATTGGGAAGAACGGCACGGTAAGCAAAGAAATCATGAAGGACTGGACACAAGCCTCCCTCTCATCCTCGGGCACTACATCTACCCGGGTCCAGTGATGGTACAACTCACCATAAGACAATCGCCCAGAAATGGGCTTCAGACCAAACAGCTCCTTCACCCGCCTCACCATGGGCCTCACAACATGGTACTTGTCCATATAAGCATCAAAGTGTATGACCTAGTCCGTCCAAGGGAGGCCGGTCATGACTATGATATCAGAAGGTATAATCATAGCTTCCTTGAAAGAGAAATGGAAAGTATGGGTGGTCTCAGACCACCTCTCAGTTAGGGCCGTCACTGCTGAATGAGAAAGCTTAGGCATCAGCATTGGCATTATCCGGGCCAAGTCCCCGAATCCTGCCTCATTGATGGCAAGCGCAAGCTCGGGGTCATTCTCTAAAATATGGTGCCACCATTCATCGATGGTGCCCATTCCCCCTATATAGGTCAGTTCATACGACTATAAAATTAGAAACAAAATGGACCAGTCCTACTTATTTTTCATCAGAAGAGCTGCTGATGTCACTTCTGCTAAAAGCCATGTCACAGGCGGCATCACTCTATACCGCCAGCGGCATGGATAATACCTCCGATGACATCACTTTAAACAGAAGTGACATCAGACTCCTGTAGGCCCTTTCGAAAGGAGTGATGCCACCAGCGGCATCACTCATGTCGCCGGTGACATCACTATGTGCGAGCAGAACCTGTTTTTTCCCTAAAATTGCACCCATCATGCCAAAACCACAAAAATCGCAATCAATCAAATAATAAGCCCAAAAAGGGTAAGAATCGATCCTAAAGCATGCAATATAGTCAATCTATTTCACACTTAAACTCCTATTATGGCACGATTTCAAACCTAAAGCCAAATCAAACCGAACCTAAAAAAGAAGAGATTCGGTTTGTAGGATTACCTGAACATAACGAAGGTGCTTCTCCTTCTCTGAGGTCAGATTGGTGATGGGAGAATTGATCCCATAGCCATACATCTTGGTCATCTCCTTCAGGCCATAAGTAGTGGGAAACAGAGAGAATTTTTAATCCCTTGACAGAAGAATCGGGCAAGTTCTCCCTAGCCTTGGCAAATTTGCCCCTGAGAGCCTTGCTGATTCTCTTCATGATTTGAAAGACGAAAGAAGAAATCGTAGGATTTAGAGAAAGAGATGTGAAACAATAGAGACGATTTTCTGAATAAATAAGGAAGAAGGGAGTTTCAATTCCTTTTAAACTGCCGCACGGAATTTGAGGAGTTTTAATTTATCTAAAACTATCCGTTCATGCCGCCGGTGACATCAGTCCATATCGCCAGTGACATCACTCATGTCACTGGCGACATCGCCCCTTTCAGTTCAAATTTTGAAATTACTTGACCTGTCAAGGCTGCCATGTGGCACTCGTATTGTCTGCGGCATCAATCCATACCGCCAGTGATATAATTTATACTGTCGGCGACATTACTTCTCCAATTCAGATTTTGCATAAGTTCGACCAAAGGATAACCAATCTACGAAACACAAAACTTGACCAAGGGATAATTTCTCCGCAAAACATAAGTCCGACAAAGGGCAACTAATCTACAAAACATAAAACATGACCAAGGGATAATTTCTCCACGAAGCATAAGTCCGACCAAAGGGCAACCAATCTATAAAACATAAAACCCGACCAAGGGACAATTTCTCCGTAAAGCATAAGTCCAACCAAAGTGCAACTAATCTATAAAACACAAAACTCGACCAAGGGACAATTTCTCCGTGAAGCATAAGTCCGACCAAAGGGCAAGCAATCTATAAAACACAAAACCCGACTAAGGGATAATTTCTCCACAAAGGATAAGTCCGACCAAAGGGCGTCCTATACGCAAACCTCAAGCCCGTCTAAGGGGCCATTTCTCCATAAAGCATAAGCCCGACCAGGGGACAACCTCTCTACAAAGCACAAGGTCCGACCAAAGGCCAAACCGTCACCTGTAAGGTACCGTTCCTATCCCTTGCTCTATCGTGTGATCATATTGACCCATGGAAGCAGTGATCCCCCGAGGGGCAGCCTGTAAGCATGGGATTTTGCAGTCCCTCTTGCGAGACGATGATGATGTGTACTCGATTTTAATGCCTCAAAATAAAAGTTCTCTTTATAATTTTTATTACCAAAATAATATTCCTTGCAAATTTTATACTTGGTAAAATCCAGTTCGGTGTGGCCGCTAACACGTCCGGTAGGAGCTTGAACCGATGATTTGCACCCAAACAATGAATACCCATTAAAATAATATTAAAAGTCTGAAAATATGCCTTTCCAGCCACTATTAAACCACTTTTCATGACTTTTTTGGCTTTTGGGCCCGTTAGCTCTCGGTATGCTAGTGACTGACGCCACCGGCGGCATCATCCATGCCGCCGCCGGCATCATCCATGCCACCGCCGGCATCACCATATCGCTGATGACATCAGCCATACCGCGTGCGGCATCACCATATCGCCGGCGGCATGGCCT
Organism: Euphorbia pulcherrima; assembly: GCA_947683365.1. NCBI lineage: Eukaryota > Viridiplantae > Streptophyta > Magnoliopsida > Malpighiales > Euphorbiaceae > Euphorbia > Euphorbia pulcherrima. The sequence continues at coordinate 31,952,003 of CANTUS010000001.1, forward strand.
GAAAAGGGTCCCTCCACAGATAGCCTTTTGGCCACTTTCGGCACAATTGGTCAAAAAGGCCTAAAAAAGAACCCCATTTCACCTATAAAAGGACACCTTGCACTGCATTTTGGAAGAGAACAAGAAAGGGAAATGGAATGTTAGGATTTTAATGTGGGAATAGATTTTAGTGAGATAAGAACTAGATAAAACAAAAAAAAGGACTCCGATCCATTTTTCCTGATTTTTCTTCTTCGAATTCTCTGATTGTGAGTTTGAAATTAGTAAGTCTTTAAGTTAAAATCAACTTAATTGGATTTAGAAACCAAAAGCACCTAAATTTACTACTAAATCATCATAACAAGCTCCTCGGAGGTGTTTCTTTCGGTTCACGAAGAGGTGGATTCACGGCCTCAAGGTAAAAATCCTGAGTCTCATAGCTGTTTGGCATTAATGTTACTGATTTGTGTTAATTTTTGTCGATTTATATTCATTTTTGGGTTTTCGGTCTTTTTTACTGCCACCATTGCTACTGACAAGCTGATATCACCGATGACATAACTGATGTCACTGACGGCATTGGTCATGTCGCCAGCGACATCAGTTATGTCGCCGATGGCATCAGTTGTATCGTCGGTGATATGACGTTCTGAACCGCAGTTTTACTTTTGTTTGTTCCCGAATTAGCTTATTTTCCAAAACTTGAATATATAATGTAATGATGGAAGTTTAGAATCTCTTGCAAACAGACCCCATCCTATAATGTATGGGTATTTTCAGTCATAATCCCATTAAAATAACGATTGACCCTAAAATCCGATTAAAAATGGAATTTCCTCGAAAATGCTATTTGAATCTCATTTTAGCCGTCCAATCCGATTTCATGATACTATAAATAAAATACGCTATACCCGAGCTAACGATCTTCTGCAGGCAGACGTATATCAGACAGTCAAGTATTTTATTTATTGCATAGAAAAAAAATTATAGGACTGGGAAGCCTTATAATTACTTTGTTTTCCGCACTTATTTTTTTTATGGTTGTAAATATTTTATTCACTGCTTCAATTACTTGATAAACGCGAAAACAACAAAATGATTAAAAACACAAATAAATAGGATGGATTAAACCATTTTAAGAAAGATTGAAGTATCTTAACTTGGCCCAATGAAAAATAGATAACATCATCCGAACTCGAAATCTTTACTTAAGGTACGATCCAACCACCCGATGGGAAAATCGTACCGAAAATTTCCCGGTTGAGCTGAACTGGGTGGCGACTCTATTTTAAGTACGGGATTTCGATCTCGTATCTTTTGAGCATTAAAAAATGCAAAATCATTTTCTAAACACTTCACACGCATCTCCCCATCATTCAAAGAGGCCGGCCCAAAGGCCAGGCCCCGCTGCCAACGCACGAAATGTCATCCGCTCACAGTCAGCTGTCAGGGAATCATGGCTAATAGTGATACAAGCCCTACCATGATAATTCCTAGGTCCATATCGTCTGGGATCACCCTGAGGATCTTGGAGCAAAGCTAGCTTCTCTAAGAGCCAAACCTGCAGCATTAGATTCAGATTCAGATTTAGTCTCAGGTTTAGTCTCAAGTTTAGTCTCAGGTTTAGATTCAATTTTAAATTCAGATTTAGTTTTAGTTTCAACATCAAATTCAGATTTAGATTAAGTTTCAGTTTTAGATCTATATTGAAATTCAGTTTTGGGTTTTAGTTTTAGTTTCAACCTTAGTTTGTATTTCAGATTCAGTATTAGTTCCGGGTTTAGAGTCGGTTAGAGGAACACCTATAATACAGAGAAGTGGTCCCCGATCCGGTCAGGATCACCGATATCCCTGTCTAGATGAAATAGGGTCTCAGCTAACCCTAGAAATAATAGAGATATGCCCCCCGAAGCCTGTCGAATAATCAAAACTAGCCGGAATGGGGCAACTGTACCAACTCCGTAGATAAACTCAGGTATAAGCAATAGAGCCACCATAAAAGGATAAGAAATATTTGACCTAGGGGTGGCCATGCACCAGTCAAGTACTCTACTGAGATAGAATCCCGGTGATCCAGGAATATGGGAAAGAAAAATAATAGGGCTATACCATAACCCGGTCAGCCAATCCTCGGCCTACGAGTGTAGATTACCCTAAGAATAACGTGGTACTCCTCCACCATCAGGGCATAGCTCAAAGCCCAAGAAGTAGAATACATGATCCATCGGGTCCCAGTAAAGGAATACTGCATAGAGGAAGGCCACGTTTATCGGCCTGCTAGCGATATATCGAAGCCCCGTTAATCTGAAAACCATCAGCCTCTCCCAATCAGAGCTCACTAAAGTGCGTAAAAACTGCCTCAGCCTAGCATTGTATACTTCCATCAGTGATCTCTGCCTGCTAATTGCCTATCAAATAGGGTCACTATTGTTAGTTCAGATGATTGTAAGCATTAATTAAGTTTGCTCCTAGTCCAGCATCTATCGCGCCTTGCATCTATCTAGCGAATAAGCAAAGCAACCAAAGTAATGAAAACAATCAAAGCAGTCACATCAGATAAGCAGCCGAAGTATCAAATCATAACATCATCAAAGTTAGCAAATTAAAGCAGGTGAGTAAAATAAGGCAAGATGAAATAGTGATCATGAGGTATGGTCTCCGATCTTGGTATTGAAGTAATGGCTGATATCATCCTCTGCCTCCTCGCCGGGTGGAGGAGTGGGCATCCACATATGTCCTAGCATTAGTAGGAAAATCGACCCCGTGAGTTGCTCCATAGAATCAGCCAGCATGGCGGCTGTAGGTTTGAAGGGCTCGGTGACTCCTATATCAGCTATGTCATGCTATGGTGTACCTCTGCCCCCCGCTAGGTTATTGGCCCGGAGCTGGGCCTGAAATCCATCCCTCTGGCTCTCTGCAATATAAAGGCAATCGCGCAAGCTATCTATGTCTCAGGTCAGGGTGGTGAGTCAAGCCTCATCCTAGGCTCTCTGGCTTTGGTAACCAGCTATCTGGCTTTAGTAATCTGCTAGCTTGTGCTCTACCCTCACCCGCTCCTCATGCTCAGCCTAATATCTGTCCTGCTCCATCATTATAAAAGCTTGCAAAAAGTGGATAGTCAAAAGGAGAATCAACCCGATAAGTCATGCATTCATTCATACATGCATATTTCTAACAAATAGCTTGTATATCTTTCTCTATTTTATTGCAGGGGGAAAAGAAAGTCATTACCTGGTTCATAGAATCCTATGCAAGAAGCAAGTCCCTTGTGTCATAATACCCTTGAGCCATACGATCAATCTTGGAGATGGTACCTGTATAAGCCAATGTAAGGACGGAACCAGCCGATCAGCCTAATCAGACATCAACAAGCAAGGTCTAATAAAGTGTATAAGTTGGCATTCTTACATGTGTGGCATCCTACAGGATGTAGTACAGGGGTAACCTAAACTCCCTGATAGGCATTTCCTCGTGGACCCCTAGCCGATACGTCAGTAGGAATGAGGTCTCCAGCTAATTCATTATAATCCCATCAACTCTACCTAGTGAAGGAGCTACTTGGGTAGGTGGGACTTGCTCCATAGAGATAGTCTCAGGGTTAGTGGTGCATCGCTAGGAAGGCTCTCCAGGTCCCTCTGTGCTAGCAGCGGGACCTCTCCTCCTCTTCTTACGGGCTCCCTGAAATTATAAATAAAAGAAGTATGATATCAGTTAAGCAAGATAAGGCAAAAATTGGAAAGATGCTTACTGTATTTATGGGGTTTTTAAGGGATTACCCTACTCCCCTGCCCCTCATAAAGGACATTTAGATCGAAACCTGAATCAACAACTCCTACATCATCATGTCTTGCAGCATCTCCTCCCCTATCATCCTCTGAGGGAAGCCCATCGTCATCATCATCACTGCTATCGAATCCCTCACTACCCTCAATCACGACATCATTATCCTCAAATTTGAATTCCTAAGAAATGTCAGTTCTGGACTTCCTCGGGCATTCTGGAATGTGGTGTCTCTGAAAAGTAGTACAATCCTAGCTAACTGAAGGTACCCTATAGTTGTTGCTGTCTAAAAACTAGGCCCATATACTAACGGGCATGAGATGGGGCCAGAAGACTCCAATTGGCATATCAGCAGGAGCCCTCCTACGATCTATAGTGCTCGTCCTCCATCGTTGGACTCGCTCTCTAAAATACCACTCTTAGGAGGAGGCACACTCTAAGACAAATCGACATACATCCATAGTGCGCCCGGTGTTCTTGATGTCTCGATAGTAAGACAATCTCTTCCATGGTTCGGCAACAAGCTGCAAAATAGCATCACAATAAATCACTGTAAGTGTCCTATCACTTATCCGTACAGTTTCGCACTAATGGGTGAAAATGTACAGGAAACAAAATTACCCTAATGGCGTTTGAGTTACTGTAAGATCTCCCAATACCATGCACATGCATCTACTAGCTCCACATTAAACCACCCGTACATCCAGCGAGTGATAGCGTGTGACCCCGTGGGCGGTCGTGACTCGAGTGCAGGGGGAGGGACTATCTTATGCTTAAATGCCCACATCTATAAAGACATGAAAATGAAAGCATCAGTAAATCAATAACCAATGTGTCTAATACTGAAAGATAAAGCCACTTACTAGAACCCACAGCTACGGGGCCTTGAATGCATCAGACCCCCTCAGGCTAAGTAGTAAAGCGCATATATATCTGCCCAAGGATGGCGTTTGGCCAGTTCCATATACTGAAATCAGTCGGTCTCTCCAATGCACATATCAATCCGAGAGTGAATCGACTTGAGCCAAAAGAAAAGAAGTGGCATGTTTGAAATGTCACAAGGAATGACCAAAAATACTGATCAAAATAGTCCCCACTATTATCAGTCGCCTTAATCCAATGGTCATGCAGCTAACTGTACCTCACCACTCCATCCGTCGCCACGAGGACCCCAAGCAAGCTCGATATGCGAGTAAGGGAAGCTGGCTCCGTGTAGAACTGCTCTAAATAGACATTAAAGTGTATGACTCAGCCTTTCCATGGTAGCCCGATCATGGCAACTATATACGATGAAGTGATAGTCAGCTCGCCCACTTTCAAGTGAAAAGTATATATGGTCTCGCTCTAGTGCTGAACCAAGTTAGCTAAGATAGTGGGGCTAATTGGCCGGTTATTAGTTGGCAGTGCACCCAACAGTCGGTCTAAGCCCAGATACTGAATGCCCCAAGCAATTGAATCATCACTCAATGCCGTGGCTTGGGTCTTAATATCCTGCCACCAATCTGCGCACTGTTGGAGTGACCTCCATGGCTTAACCTGGGCAGGCTGTAAAATAAATCCCAGAAAAAATTAATTTCTACCAGTTAAAGTTTGCAAAGTCATAAAAAGTTCAAATTTCAGCATGCAGACAGTCTCGGATGTAATTTTTGATCACAAATTCAGAATTAATGCAAAAATTGAGGTGGGAAATCGCTCCCCATTTTTTTCCAAGGGCCTCCCAAACATTTGGCGCCGCCGGAGGTGAGACGCCCCGATGGCAGGCGAGACGCTACAGCGGCAGCGTCTGAGATGCCACTATAATGTCTCGCCAGCCACCGTGGCATCTTGCCACTCCGGCCGCTGTCGGTGGCCGGACTTTCTCCCCATAATTCAGAAAATCTTGAAAAATGCATTTTTGCACCCCTTTCGCTTCAAATTGGACCCAAAATCCAATAATTCAGTTCTTGAACACCAATTAACTTGTTCTACTCATATTCATGCACCCGATTTCACCAAATATTCGAGCCTAAAAAATCCAAAATTCAAGTTCAGGTTTTATGGCATAATAATAGTCTTCTTTCAAGAAAAATGAAGCAATGATTAGGTTGTGTTAGTTTACCTGGCACACGTAAGCGTGTTTTCCTCGTTGTGTTAATATCTAGATTGGGGGGGGTCAGTGTATAACCCATGTACCCATTGGTGTCTCTGAGGTCATATGCCCAAGGAATCGGGCACGCTCGTAATCCATGTCGACCATTCGATAATGAATCATGGGCGACCACAGAAGGCTTTTGGTCTCCTCTCTTGGCATACATTTCTTTCCTTTGGTGAAGTATGGAATGGATGAGAAGAAAATGAAAGAAAGAGGAATATATATATAGAAAGTAAAAGAATATATTCTTTTGCTTTGGCATATTCTCTAGAATATTCTTTTCAGCAAGGGGCAAAGCCCTCCGATCGGTTATTTCTTTCCGGCTCCCAGATACCCCTAAATATAAGTTATTTTATTATTTCACCCTTTTTATTGTCAATTGAAGGGGCGAAGATTCTTGTTTCCAAAAAATCAATTAAGCAATAAAAAGGGTGAACATATTCAACAGATACTAACTTTTCAATTTTTATTCTTGATAGGTCTGTCGATGGCAAATCTAGAAAACAACCGATTCAGAATTTCAGAGCCTAGAAAAATTCTGTTTTGATAAGTCTGTCGATGGTGCGTTCCTAAACCGCCAGTAAATAACCAAATCAAGATTTTCGACTTTGAGATGTCCGTTGGTGATGTGTCCCTGTATCATCCATAGACAACTGACTCAAAGAATTTTTGATCCTCGACCGGTCCGTTGTTGATGCGTACCTGTACCGTCCGTAGACAACCATGCCGAGAATGCCCATTATCCCTGTTTTAGTCCTTCTAAAAAGATCTGTTGATGGCAATCCCATTAGACAATTGGCTCAGGAATTCACACCTCAGGTATAACCTCCTATCCCTCGCTCTTTCATGAGATCACACTTGGCTCGCTAAGTGGCAATCTCCCAAAGGGCAGCCTGTCAGCATGGGCTTTTTGGTGACCCGTGGAATGATGATGATGTTTTGCTCGGACCTAATATCTGGCCTATTATTCTAGTATTTTGGAGTCAGATTGCGTTTGGCAAGTATTCTCATGACGAAGTTGGGATCTTAGTCGATCGGTTCCCTTTAACCGATGTATTTAAATAGGCGCTTTGAAATTTCAAAAAATAAAATATATAAAAAATGTAATATAAAAAAATAATTATCATAACAAAAAACAAAATAAGAAAAAAAAATCCCTGCCCTCGCCGGCTTTGCCGTCCGTAGCAACGCCACCGCCAGAGCACCAAGAGAGTCTGGCATGGTGAGACACCGTGCCCCCGCATCTTGGCACGTGTGGCCACAGAGTGGCCATGTCATCGAGACTTGCCGCCGTACCTTGAGACACTGCACTTGCAGTGCCTCACGGCGTGGCGCAGTGTCTCGTCGTGCCAAACGCTGCCGTTGTAGCGTCTCGGCCCCAGACGCTGTGCGGGCCCTTTCTGTCCATCGCCAGTCCATCTTTCTCTCTCTGAATTCAAATTTTCTCAATTTTTCCAGGAATCTTTGCATTTTCAGGAACTAAATGGGTTATTTAGAGTGTGTTAGGTCTATATAAACCTACTAAATCATTAATTTCAGGACTTTTGGCCAAATTAAGAATTGAATTAAACATTTAGAAATCCTTAAGCTTTAGAGAGAGAGAGAGAGAGAGAGAGCCATTTAAAACTTTAGAAATATGGTTAATTCGAGTTCTTAAGGGTTAATTAGCTTGATCTTTTAGCTTAATCACTAAAATTAATTAGAAATCTTAAGTTAAAACAAGCTTAGATAGGATTTAGAGACTTTTTCCTCAAAAATCACTAAATTGAGTCCCTAAGTTTGTCGCTATTTTCGTCACTATTTCGTCAGATTTCGTCACAAATTCATCACAAAGCTTGCCAAACAACCGGTTTAAGTCTCAAAATGTGGATTCACGGCTTCTAGGTAGCAAAAATGAGCTCCAGACTTCTTTTTATTTAATATTGTTCATTATTTGGCTGTTCTTAATTGTGTTTTCGGACTTTTTGATGTTTTCTGAGCCAGATGCTCCGGTGGGTTTTGAGATGCTCCGACGTAGCTTGAGATGCTACATTTGCAGCATCTCAGGCTACTATTGCAGCATCTCAAGTCCCACCATAGCATCTGGATTGGCAAAAATGCTAAAAAGCCCATGTTTTATATTTTTGGTCCTTTTTCATTATTTTCTTGCGTTTTTTACCCCATTTTTTGCCCGAATTTTTTTTGAAAAATCATATGTAATCTGTAATTGATTTTAAATTAATTTTTAACTTGTTTCAGATTTTGTTAAATATTAATTGGTTAAATCTTCTTTTGATGGCTTAAAAATGGTATTTTAACAAAATAAATCCTAATAAATCTTTTTGCCATAACATAAAAATCCAAAAATATTCTGTAAATATAATATCTAATTTTTAGGGTTGTTTGGTTTATTTAAGTATTTTTTAGGTTGTTTAGATGCTTTTTTAATTTCCCAAAAACTATGTTTTAGTCCCAAGAAATCCAGAAGTTTATTTTCTCCGCATTATGTGTTTATTTTCTGCTATTTATTCATTTATGCTTTATTTATTATAGTTCGCGTATCTTTTTCCTCGTTTGGAGCCGGGCCCGGATTGGTAAGTTTGGTTATAACCCGATTTCGCCCGTTTATTTATTTATCGCTTTATTTATTTTCTCGCATTAGAAAAATGTATAGGTATTTGTAAAGCCCTGTAATGATTTTATTTTCTTGCTTTGTTTGTTTACCGCTTTTCGTGTGATGTATGACATATAAACTGAAAACTTCAAACATTAACCTGATTCAAATCGCATAAGAACTAAAGTCGCGTTTATTAATATAAATGATTCGATTTAAAAATAGAAAAGTAAGCAACATCATTCGAACTTGGAATCTCTGTTTTAAGGTATGGTCTAACCACCTAATGAAAATATCGCACCCAAATTCCCGGTAGAGCTTAATCGGGTGATGACTCTATATTAAAATACAGGATTTCAAATCTCATATGCATTAACACCTAAATTGGACTTAAATTCAACATCAACATCAATTTTCCATTATCATTTTCATCACGCCTAAAATAAGGATTCTCCCTTAGCACGCTTCGCAGAGCTCGTTATTTTTCCACCCCTAGTGCTATGTAACTCACGCGGTCCTCGCGAGTGGAAAAAGATCGCTAGCTCACGACATGGTTTTTATAGGTTGTTTACAATTTTAGTTTGGATGGAAATGGGTCTTAAATTTACAGGGGAAGTGCCATATAGCCGGCGACTTGGATTATGTCGTCGGCAATTTCATTTGACGCTGGCGGCATCGCTCTATTTTTGGTGGTATCTGCTCCAGGATTTACAAATTTAGACTTTTCTTTTTATTTTCTTCTATTTTTATTATTTTTTTTTTGTCTTTTTTTACTCTAACTTTTGTATAGACTGCCCCTAGGGGTTTTCAATCTATTGAGTCTTGTCTTAATTTTTTGCCCGGACCGCCCTTTTAGGGTTTTCAGTCCAGCAGACTTATTTAACTTTTGCATTGACCTTGCTCTTTTCAGTCTATCCGGATTTATTACCTTTTAGAATCGCTAATGAGCTCGGAGCATCTATAATTAAGCTTACTTGTGATGTTTGCTTCCTTTGGTCACCAGGCATTCATACAATCACAAGCATAGAGGTTTTAGCACAAAAAAAACTTTTACTGAATGAATTTTATTTGAGTACAAGATGTTGGTAATCATTTATATTAATCAAACTCATGGTGATGACCAGTCTTTACAGATTTTCAAGTTAACATCTCACTATTTTTCTCTCATGCCCTAATTTTTACCTGAACCACCCTCTTTGGGTTTCCGTCCATCGGGCGATTTTGACTCATCCCCTAATTTTTGCACCCCCATTTGCAGAGTACTGACCGTCGGGTGTCACCATAATTTTTGTCCGATTAGTAAAAGACATAAAGGCGGGTGATTATTACATTTATTTTTTTATTGTGCTACTTTTCTGATTTATTTATTTTGTTGAGATAAGATAACGCTTAAGCCTGTCCTGGTCGATCGGGTCAGTGAACTTGCTCTCACCCATGCTCATAACCTTGATCGCCGCGTTCATTTGGTACCATCTTTGGCCACACAACAGCCTTCTTAACTTGATCTAAAATTCTCCTTGATGCCAGTGTTGGAAGATTCCTCTTTGCCTCAATGCTGGGTCTGTGACTCTTGGCAAGGGTATTAGGTATCTGACTTGCTATTATGCGCTCGGCCGTGCCTTTGCAGATTATCCAAGGCTCTTAGTGTCTGTTTGGCTATCATACTGGATTACTCGGTTCATTCTGACCTCTAAAATTACGTTGGGTAACCCTACTTTGATTTTGTTAGAATGAGCTTGGTTTATGGGAGATTTGGTGTTTGAAAAGCATTGCCTCGATTGGTTCGATTGCTGCTTTGATTGCTCCTTTAGACTATGGTTTGTATGGTCCTCCTTGGCAAGGCCTGACTTTGCCCCTTGTCTTAGTGGTAGAGGGTTTCAGTTATATCTTATTTCCATAAGCCAAATGATGTTTGGTTTGGAGACTTTTGCTTGGTGCCTTCAAAAGGTACGAATGGTAGCTCATTTAGCTAGTTTGCTTGAGGTGCTTGTGGCGAGTTGATTCATACTGGGTGAAGATGTGTCTCTCTGTGAGTTTGGGCATTTTCTTAGCGGTAAGATTTGGCTTTCCCTGAAGCTGTGGCGATGTAGCTGTGTTTGTTTTGGCGATAAGATTTGGCTATCCTTGAAGTTTGCCAATCGTATTTGCCCCTACACTAGGAATGCCTAAAGAGCAGGAAAGTTTTGGGCAAAGCATGAGAGAAGGGTCACGGGTTGTGAATCGGTGGGCTAAAAATATACACCTTGATTTTTCATTCCATGAAACAAGCTGAACTTCTTTAACAGGTTTGCGCAAAATTTGTAAGATTTTTGAGTTAATTCCAAGGGAGATCAAACTCCTTTCTTGATGCTTGTCGATCTTGGTCATGACTAGGCAAAAGCGTTATCATAACCTTTAACCACTTTTATTATCTCACATGTGTTTGACAGGAGTTAAATTATTAGAAATGATTATCACTTGAGAACTTTCATTTGTACTTGAATTAATTTCATGGAGTAAAATATCTCAAATACTAAAAGCATCATGCGTATGTTCATTTCAATATGTGGATCAAATGGTTCAAAATGCGACGCAATTAAATTAAACAGAAGTTGCACAAGGAGTTGAAAGTTTGGTACATGAAATTGTTCAACAAAAGAAAGCAAACAAATCTAAAGATTACATATTAAAGATCATCATCCTCCACAGGCGGAGGGTCTTGTAAGATCATGCCATTGGGCGGGGATCGATCATCCCTACTTATCGCTGAAATTTAGTAGAGGGGTTGAAAGTGTTGTAGCCCTTCTTCAGTTCAACAATTTTCCCCTCCCTCACTAGAAGCTGTATGGAATTGAGTAGGTTTCTACAGTTATCAGTGCGATGGCCTACCTGAACATGATACGCACAAAAGTTATTCTCGTTCTCTGGTGTAGGTGGCTTATGCTCATGGAGGGACTTGAGAAAACCTGCCTCCCTTAACTTAGCAAAGATTTTTTTTGAGCGGTGGCTTATTGGGGTTCTCCGAGATGAAAGGAGGGCAGCTAGACTGGACTGCAGCAATTATTGAAAAAGCTTGGGTGGCCGTCAATGGGGCTGTAGCAAGAGCTTGAGCTATAGCTGGGGTATCATTATTTTTTCTAAGCCATACATTTCCTATCTTCTTAGCTCACTTGAACTCGATCTTATCAGCTCTATCATCAAGGTACATTTTCCTCTTTCCTTCGGCCTTGTCCTTAGAACCGATAACCTTAATGAGTTCCTATAGGCCACTTGATTATTTAGGTAAATCAAAAACGGTCATACTTTTATGGTTGATAAAATTTGTAATGCCAAGAATTCTATCTGGCTTGGCTATCTTTTCTTCCTTCACCAGACGATGTATGGCTCAGGCCAAGGTTCGGCACCCATTAGTATGATGTCCTGGCTAGACACGATATCCGTAAAAGTTTTCCTTCTTATCTTCGGTTGGATTCCTATACTCGCGAAGGGATTCAAGGAGACTGACCTTTCTCAATCTGGTTAAGATCACACTGAGGGGTAAAATCCAAGGGTTTATAATGACAGTTAGGATGAATTCTTGAGAGGCGTTTCGGCTTTCCTCCGCTCCAGATGGCAATGTTCCCGGTTTATTACAGCCTTCGGTCCAATGTATACTATAACCCTTAGAAGCTTGACTAATATTTCCTTGAGGTTCCCTTTCTTTCTAATCTGATGTCACCAGTTAGCACAAAAAAAGTTCCACCTCATGTGGAATGCCTAGAGGTTGTACGACCTGGTTGTCAATAGATTGATGCATGGCTTTGGGTGTCATGCCCAAAGATTGCGTGACCTGGTCGGGGATTCTAAACTGGCTATAGGGATAAGGAGTTGGTAAATCAAGTTGAGGACCAGGCATTAGTTCATCGTTAAAAAGGTTTTGATGGTAGGTCATCCCTTGAGGTGCCGTGATAAACTGAAGAGAACTCAGAGTAAAAAGCGGTAGAGGCACTATTGGTCGGTCTGATCCCCTAGGAAGAGCTGAGAATTATTGGGAAAAATCATTAGGAAATGTAGGAAGGATTGAGCTTTGGGCCATAGGTTTTGGCCTTTGAGGTAAGAGCGAGAAAGCTGATTGGGTCACGGAGGACTGACCGAGTTGGAATAGACTAGGCTGAGGCTGGGTCAGAACTGAATGGATGGGAAGCTGAGTAAATCAAACTTGTTGTGCCTCTATTGGACTGAATAGAACCTGCTCTGAACCATTTTGAACTAATCTATTCTGATATTAAGTCTGATAGTCTGATTCTGAAGTCTAATCGGCATTTTTACTTGCTAGGGCTGGCCCACAGATAACTGCACTTTTGCCTGGACTTATTCCCAAATAGGGTTATGGAAGAGATCCGAATAGATAAATTGGGTTATGGTGGTGGTGATTTATGTGCTAAGAGATGGCGGAGGAACTGTTCCCATGGAATGGGTGGAACTAGCTTGGTCCTTGATTAGGGCAAGGTCATCATCATGAGGGAGAGCCATGGTTGGTTGTGAAGACTAGCTTGGAAGGAAGACTGATTGGAATCATGAATTGAAGGGTTTAAACATGCATGAATCGTAAATAGTATGGATGGTATGCATGCTTTTTGTTTTTGGGAAGCAATGCATGATATGTATGGCTACACATAGACATAGTTAGCGATGATGCAATGGCTTATCCCTCCAACATACGTGGGTCGTTTGTACTCCTCACCACATATAGTGGTATGTCGTGACTCAATGGGGGTACAAAAGATGTCCTACAGATGTTGCTAAACTTCTTCCATGAATGGAGGTCGGTAAGGGTGAGTTGAATTTAGGCTCTTGAAGCTGATGCATGGGTGATGTATGAGCAAGTAGAAGATAGCACACAAAGCATCCCTCTTCCGACCTTATAACTCCTGCGTAATGCCCCTTTGGAAGGTTGTAGTTTTGCCTCTTTGCTCGTAATGGCGAAAGAAGTTTATCCCAATTTATTTTCATTATTTTGGTAGCCTTAAAGGATTGAAGTGCTAAGGCTTTTCTAGCGTGGCTTTAGTATGGTTGTTGATGTAGAAGGTTCTCGTTTACCTTGTTTCCATGTTACTCAACCACTCCCAAAATAGGTGCGATCACATGAGTTTACGTGTTGGTTAAAATGAGTGATCCACCCGCTAGGCATCCTTAATTACAAATAGGGCATGAGTGATGCTTTTGCGAGCTTCTCGGGTGTAAATGGGGCAATTAAAAATTACCAAACTATCTACACGGAAGGATAAAACGTCATGAAAAAGAATAAAGTTTTAATTTGGTCAATGATTTCAACACATCATCAAATTCCTTTAAACTTACTAAAAATTTTAAGTTTCAAGTTTAAAGAGATAGCTTCCCTAGCATAGTCGCCCCTATGAGCGAACGTCCTTTTTCCCACCTGCAAGGACCTTGTAAGATACGTAGCATGGGGGGTCGAAAGATAACAAGCACTATGAAGCATGCCGTGGGATTTGATCCTTTATTTTAGCGTGATAAAAGCACTAATGTTGATGTTGAATTTAAGTCCAATTTGCATGTTAAGGGATACGAGACTTGAAATCCTGTATTTTAAAATAGTGTCGCCACCCAGTTAAGCTTCACCGAGAATTTGGGTATGATATTCCCACCTGGTGGTTAGACTATACCTCAAAACAGAGATTCCAAGTTCATTTGATGTTGTCTATTTTACATTAGGCCAAGTTAAAAGATTTTATTCTTTCTTAATCGGTTTTAATCAACCCTATTTATTGTGTTTTCGGTTTATATGTTATTTTCGCGTTTATTAAGCATTCAAAGCAATAAATAAATAATTATTATAGTTATCCAAAAATAAATGCGGAATATAAAATAATAATTACACGACTTTTCAAATCCTATACATTTTTCTATACGATAGATAAAATACCCGAAGCCCTGACATTCATCTATCCTAAATCTACTTGCATAAAATGGTTAGCACAAATACGATACATTGCGCGAGGTATATCATGCAACATGCATAGTTAGTAAACAAAACAAGACCCAAATTAGCATAAACATGGCATATTTCATTTACAATTTATGGAGCCCAGTTGAATGGCTAAAATGGGATTTAATCGGCGTTTACGGGAAAATTTAGTTATATCCATAATTTAAACTAGATTGTTGTTTTAACTAGATTGTTAGTGAAGATGCCACATGGTATAGGGTGGGGTCTTTTTTTAGAAGGTTTTGGACCTTCATCGTTGCATTGTACATCCTAGCTTTGGAAATTTAAACTAGGTAGGGAAATAAATGAAATAAAACTGTTGTCCAGAAGGTCATGCCGCCGACAGTATGACTGATGATGCCGCTGGCAGTATCAGTCACATAGGCAAGCTGTATAACTTTTTGGATACTATAAGAAAAGGGTCCTATAAGAAAATAGGGGCCACTGGGGGCAAGTGAGGCCACTGGCGGTATCATCGATGCCGCTGGCAGCATGATTAATACCGTCAGCGACTTTAAATGCCATCGGCAGCTTCAGTTTCTTATAGCAGCTGTTTTTGGCCGAAAAGTGACCAAAAACCCAAAACTAAGCACAAACAGTAACCAAAACACAACAAATAAGTAAAATGGAAGCCAAAGAGCTATAAGACTCAAAATGTTTGCCTTGGGGCCATGAATCCACCTCTTTGTGATCCGTATGACACCTCAAGGGAGCTCAAATGATGATTTTAGGAAGTAAGGGGTGATTTGAGTCTCTAAATCCTATTTTGGTGGTTCTAAACCTTAAAATCTACCTAAATATCAGAGAGTTTAGTTAAGAAAAACCAAGAAAAGTTGGGTTAAATCCTCTTTTCTTACCTTTTCTCCACTTTATCATACTAAATCTAGCTAAATGCTCAAAATCTCTATAAGATTTCAAGTTTCAAGTGTTGAACCTTTCAAATGGCTGAGAAATGGCCTTTATATAGGTTAAAATCAATTGGAAATTTCCTCTGGTCAGTTATCTGGCGCCTTGCTCCTCTGGAAGGTCTGAAAAGTTGCACCATTCATGCCCATAATCGGGGAAAAGGAGAGGAAATTAGAAAAAGGTTGTTATTGACTAAAAAAACTCAAATATTGGGTGTATTTTTTGATTTTTAATGGGTATTTTGGTCTAGATTATTTTTTAGGTGTAAATCATCGGTCTGAGCTGCCGCCGGACGCGTTACCGGACACACCGAACTGAATTTTTTCCGAAAATAAAATTCATAGATAATTTTATATAAGAATTTTTATTATGAGGAATAAAATCGGGTACACATCATCATCGTCTCGCGAGAGGGACTGCAAAATCCCGTGCTCACAAAAGTGTTAACCCACCTATAGCGAGGTTGCTCTAAGCTATCCCAATTATTTGCTGGTTACCGAAGTATATTACTTTTTACCATAATGTGTTTGACTAGAAACTATTTCTATCAATCACATACTCTGATCAGAGGTTTATGGTAATCATCACTTCAATAAGCGGCCAAGTACAAACATCTTAATATATCCAGAGTGATGGATCTTTCCGACTATATAGCTTACCAACGTGCTATCATCACTATACCCGTAATCACCTATGGCACCCTAAATTAATGAGTGAATAGGTATGACCCAAAGTATGGAAATAGTACCACACAAGGTAGGACCCATTCTAAGAGAGTTGACCACATGCTAGTCTTATTGTTCCATTAATATCCTTTCTTAATGAAACTATGACTAGGGATAGTTTAGACATAATCATGATTTCACATGAAGCATGTCTCACCAAACATAGTCCCGCCATAATAACTTTCACTTCATGCTATGTATTATGTCAAGGACCTTTGTACAAAGATATCAATGAATATATTTTAACCAGTCACAATATATATAAATACATCGATATGAATAAAAGATTAAATTTCTTTTATTAATTAAACAAAAAATTCGTACTAATACGTAATTAAGATATATCGCCCTAATTAACTTAAGGGCATACATTATATCTAACAACCTCGCCCTGTGAGTCCACTATATTAGCATTCTCATTGGGTCTCAGACCATCTCCCTCCTCTGGTGCATTTAGCATCGAGCTAGGCTCAACTTCCTTAGATGCATTTTAAGATTTGCATCTAAGTTCCCTTGTTTTTTCGCTATCGCAGCACTTTCAGTTTCTGCAGCTGTATTAGAATCAGTGTTAAGGCCAAGTTGTATCTCTATGTTTAGCTAGTCTTGTTGGAATACTTCTTCATAGGTTGCCTTTTCCTGGTGGATCTCAGGAAGATTGGTAGTGTCCTCAATCTCCTATACAAGGCCTTTTTAGGACTTTTCTCCCCCTTTTCAGCTACCTTTTTAGGACTTTCAAGTTATATAACTTTAACGTCAGCAACTTCCAGATTAAAAAGGGATTCTGGAAGAGGTTCTATACATGGTTAGAGGTTCAGCTCATTTAAAATCTCTACCCCATATCCCTCCCTTACATACTATATCGCTATGGCAGGATCAAGATCGGTGGAGTAAGTGCTACCAGAGGAGCTTGACTGGATGCTTTGGCTGAGCCTCCGTGTCCTTCAATGGATAGGTAGAGTTGTTGATCTTTTGATTTTTAGCGATTACAGCCATTATGTAATCATATTCCAGATCCTCTAGACTCATGGTTTTGGTAGTGAGCTCTACATTCTTCCCCTTACTCAGTTTTTCCTTAGCCATTATTTCTGCTTGAGTGGCTTTAGGATCAGGTTTGATTGTTATACCTACAGCAGGCTTCTTTGGAGTGATCTTAGCTCTTTTTTACTATAAGGCCTATGTAAAAGTTGGTCTCTTCCTTACCAGCTTTATCTTTGGGATAAGCTCTTCTTCTTCCGTACCACTGCTCACAATGGCAGCATCTTCCTCAAGAATTTCTTCTAGGGTTTGATCTGCACCCCTCTTCCTCCTAACTCCAATTATAGCAGTAGCAACTGCTATTCTTTTAGTTACTTCTATATCTTCCGATTTTCCTTTCTTAGCTGCTGGATTTACCAGCCTCCTTCTTGTCGTAGCCTGCTCTAGAGTTTGTTTTAGGATATCAGCAAGAGTCAATTGGTCCTCATTTGCTTCCTCAACCTCTACCATAGGCTCCAGATTGTTTTAGGACTGTATTTCACTGCCTATTCATCTCCATCAGTTCTCATTATAACTCCATCATTTTTCATATTGAAGTGAGTTATGAAGAACTCAAGAGTGAGAGTAATCACCTTCCCATGCGCTTTCGTTCGGAGAGCGTCGAAGTAGAAGTGGTGTTGGAGGTTGTCATCGAATTCTTTAACTAAAAGATGATATATGGGGTTGTTCATCCTGAGTAAGACCTCAATATGCTAGTCTTTTTGAAGTTGATAATAGAGTTCAATGGTGAATAGGAATTCATCACCTGGGTGATCAGAGGGGATGATGGTCTCTAAACTCTTGAGTTTAGAGGAATAAAATCTATATCTTTGAGGTTTTCTACCTTGAAGGTGTTCCTTGGAGGAGGGGTTGTTTGATTATGGTTTTTGGCCATTTTTAGAGATTTTTGAGATAGGATTTTGAGGATTTTAGGGTTCTAGGGATTTTTCAGCAGAGTACAATAGATTGCTTACTTGCGTGAAGGGGTAGAGGGATTTAGAGGCTTTTTATAAAGTTTCCAAGGTGAGAATAGTTTGATAATCCAGAAGTAGTTAAAATTAACTGGATTGATGACTTTGTAGTTGAAAAATGAGGAGAGAGTTTAATGGCGTGATCACCAGAGAATGGGAATGGTTTGTCCCATTTGTAACTATTGTAAGTTATCGTGCATGTATTGTCTAATAAATGTTTGAAATTTAAAATATGTACAGTTACCTTTTCATGCTTTTACTGCCATTTTTAATTTCTTGTCTGTTGAGCTAGCAATATTTCCTTTTGGATCCAAAATTGATACACTTCATTTTTCTCAACCCCCTTCAAATTGGATTTGACATTCTAATTGCTTCCCTAAGCTTGTTGAATTGATCTTTACTTAGAGGTTTAGTAAAGATATCTGCGCTTTGCTCATTTGTTGGAATGTAGGCCAAAACCACAACCTTTTTCATCACATGATCCCGGATGAAATGATGCATGTTGTTGACATGCTTTATCCGGCTATGTGGCATTGGATTCTTTAAAATATCTATTGCACTTTTATTGTCACAAATTACATCAGCACATCTTGCTTGAACTCCATAATCTTCTAACTGTTGCTTGATCCATAGGAGTTGAGAAATACGGCTTTCGGCAGCCATGTATTCTTCTTCAGTAGTTGATAATGCCACTGAAGTTTGCTTCTTGCTATACCAGGACACAATGTAATCTCCTAGAAAGTGACAGCCACCAGATGTGCTTTTTCTTTCAAGTTTATCTCCCCCATAATCAGCATCAGTGTACCCGTGCAAAGTGAAATTGCCATTGTTAGGATACCATAATCCAACTTCTATTGATCCCAGCAAGTATCTTAGCACCCTCTTGACTGCTTTGAGATGTGATTCCTTGGGATTGGCTTGATATCTTGCACAGTAGCACACATCATAATTTATGTCTGGTCTGCTTGTAGTTAGATATAAGAGTGAGCCAAAAATTTCTCTATATAGCTTTTGGTCTACTTCTTGTCTGTCACAATCCTTTGAAAGGATATATCTGATCCTATGGGAGTGGACATTGGCTTGCTTTTATCCATACGAAACTTCTTTAGAATCTCCATGGTGTACTTTCATTAGTTGATGAAGATCCCATTTAGTCTCTACTTAATTCGAAGGCTAAGGAAGAAATTGAGTTCTCCCATCATTGACATCTGAAACTCCTTCTTCATCTAATTGTTGAACTCTTCACACATCTTTTCATCAGTAGCTTAAAAAAAGATATCATCCATATAGATTTGGATAAGAATGATGTCACTCTTTTACATCTTGAAAAATAGTGTTGTATCAGCTTTTCCCTGGATGTATCTCTTGGATATGAGAAATGAGGTGAGTGTGAACTCCTATGGTAAAAAATATGTGGATTTCCCTTAGCGCCTTGCGGCGGGGATCACTGGGGGTGGTTGATTTAGGCGTGACGGAACCATTTAGTTCAAGTTTGCACATTTTGATCAATTTTATGAGTAAAAGAATCGAGACCCCAATCTTGATACAAATGATAGAGTCTCCACCCAAGTTGTCTACTTGAGAAAGGGTTTTAGTACGGTTTCCATTGGCGGGAGACTCATACCATTTGGATAAAAGATTTGGGTGTCAGATGAGTCACTTATTTCTCAATTAGTTAATTCAAAATTACATTCGCCGCATAAAACCTTTTTCTTTTCATCATTTAGGGAATTATTATAGAAATCCTATTTTTCTACACTCTTTCACACTCGTTACATGCGTACAATAGTTTATAATAAAGCACAAATAATAAAAAGGGAATAAAAATTACAAATGAGAAAATGGGGGAATTACAAGGGAACCCATACATTTGTTCTAATCTATAAAAAAATAATAAATTCGCCTGCACCTACAAAGATTAGCATAGTTTATGATACATCATAAGTAAGCATTTTGTTAGGAGAAATGTGATTATGTCAGCGTGGCAGTTTTGCGATCAATAGTGCCCGAGCGGCTTCTGGGATCGAAAGGAAATACCAAGTCTTCAATGTATTTTATTATAAAACACATTTTAAGTTTTCGTGGGTTGATTTACCATATTACTAGTGAAATTGATCGCTTGACAAGTGGTGATGTTAGGTTAATTTTATAGATGAAAAAGGGAACTTTGTGTTTTGCCTGGGGGCTAGTACCTATACAGGTGGGTGGGACCCGTACAGGTGCTGGTGGCGACCCTTACGGGTGTGGGGAGACCCGTATGGGTCCTGTCTGGTCCCGGACAAAACCTTAATTCAACAAACATAGAAAATTTATAGAGAAGGAGTAGAATATGGGAAATGACAATAAAATAAAGGAGATGTGAGTCTCTTTGAAACTCAGGAGCGTACCTTTACGTCGAGAATCCACTTTGAGACGTTCCCAATGCCGAGAGAGAGCCTAGCCAATGTAGATGGTTTTGAGATCTGATTTATTGTGGAAAATGGGCAAAACCCCAAAATCTTGATAAACGAAGTTAGGAATGAATAAAATGTGGACAAAACCTCAAGGAATGGGTTTTTCCCCTATTTTATACCTTCTATACCTCAACTATACCTTGATACTACTTGAAATATTGCAAGAATTAACAAACTATATGATCTAATTTATTTTCTAATTCACTCATGTTTAAAATGAGGCAGGAAGCCCCTATTTGTAGGAGGAAATCGGGGTCTAAACGCAATATATTGCATTCATGACTGATTTCTTGTGAATTAGGTATGATTTACCTTCCATTCTACCTATTTGGGCAAGAATGGCACCCGTACTAGTGAGAAGGACCTGTAATAGTCCTAGTGGGACCTATACAGGTCCCTCCCACCCGTATGGGGCTATAGGGCCATACAGGTAAATCCATGGACCCGTACCCCAGGTGTGACCCATAAAGGTCCCTAAAGGCAGTCTAGGCCTCCAAAACTTGGCCCAACTCAACTCTACAGTAGTGGGAACACCTCTAGTGGATAACACCTATAAAAGATTGCATTATCTAGCTCTCATCATCATTTAATGAGAAGGACCAGAAAAATCCAATGCTTACAGACTACCCCTCAAAGGATCACCACAGATATAGATCTGTATGATCTCACGATATGAGCGAGGGTTTAGAAATTGTACTTGAGGAGATGACATGGATGGGTTCCTCTCTTGGGGTGAACTCCTTTCCTGGGTGTCCTTTTCTTGAGGCGGACAACTTTCATTTGCTAATGCGTATCCCTTTGTTGAGGCAGATGACTTTCCTTTGCTAATGCGTATCCCTTTCTTGAGGTGGATGACTTTCCTTTGCCAATGCATTTCTCTGGTGACTTCACTGGGGAAGATGAGTGTATCCCTTTCTTAAGGCAGATCAAATTTCTTGACTAATGATGGTGTATCCCTTTCCTAAGGCGAATGACTCTCCTCGTATCCCTTTCTTAAGGAAGATGTCTTTCCTCACTGATGATGGTGTATCCCTTTCCTAAGGTAGATGACTCTCCTTGTATCCCTTTATTAAGGTGAATCGACTTTCCTGACTGATGAGTATCCCTTTCCTAAGGAGGATGGCTTTCCTGCTGGGGACTTTGAATAACCTATTTAAGAGACAATAAAAACACTGAGTTAGTTACTGCCTGAGATGACACGTCTTGATTCTTGATTGACTTTGTGGTGAACAAATATTTTTTCCCCTTCAACAAAGAATAAAGAAGTGTGGATGGGGGTTAGCCCTTGAATAAACTGTAAACTGAGTGTGAGAAATGGTGGGTTTGGCCCAAATACTTAGGGATGGAATGCCTCTTAATTGGTTCAACTGCTGGGGGCGGCCCTAGGGTGAGTGTCCCTATGGTGTTTGATGATAGGGGATGCCTCTTGACTGATTCTATTGCTGGAGAATGGGAGGATGCCCCTTGATTGACTTACTTGCTGGGGAGGTGTCTTCCTAGATGATTTGTCTACTGGGTACTTCTTCTAGGTTAATGCTTCCTTGGTCTCGGGATTGCTGCCCCTTAATGTTTTGATCGCTTGGGGATCCTTCCATTGAATGAACCTACACATGAAAAATTGTTTATCTTAGTAATGGACCTTAAATAGCCTACCTTGTTCCTTGATTCACTTTATGGTGATTAAAATTTTTTGCCCCTATGATCGAGGATTAAGGTAAGGTAGGGGTTTTTCCCCTGAATTAATTAAAATATAGGGTTTGAGAGAAGCGGGGTTAGCCCCAAGTTTTAATTTGATGTATCCCTGCTGCTGGGGGAACTAATTCTTTGAAAAGCTAGTTTGTCCTTGAAAGTTGGGACCTGTATGGGTAGGGAGGACCGGTATGGGTGTGGTGTTAGGCCTGGGGAACCCGTACGAGTGTCTAGGACTTATAGTGGCCAGGACCCGTACAAGTGCATTGGGGGAGTTTTAAAAAGACGAACAATCCCTCACTCCCCCCTTTAACCAAAACTTCTAAATTCTCTTACTTCCGGCATATTTCCTCCAAAAATTAACCAAACATGTATAAAAATATCCCCGATGCAGGCCGCTTTAACCTAAAGTGAGAGGGGTTGTCTCGATTTGGTAATTCAGAGCTCAAGCGATTCTCAGTGGCCGTGGGATACACATTTCGTGAAGTGGATGATTTCTTGGGTCTCACAGTTGCTTCTGAATTCCCATTGGTGACTTCTCCCACTTTTCATCCCTCCAAACTCCAAGTAAATGGATTCAAATTCTTAAATTCCGACTTTTTCCCATTTTTGAATTTCTTTGATTTAGCATGATTTTAGGGTGTTTTTGGGATCAAAGTAGAACCTAATACATGTACCTTTAGTGTGGGGAACTTTTGGAATTGGTTAGATTAGGATTTGATTAAACTTGGATGAAAATGTCTTGTTTGGGAAATTTCCCATTGAGGGACAGTTTGCAGGGGACTCATACAGGTGGGAAGGACCCGTACGAGTCCCACTTTTCAAATGAGTCCTAGGGTGGCACCCATGCGGGTACTAATTTCTGGGATAGAATGCCTAAAATACCACCTCTTGCAACTTTTTTTCCGATTTTTAACTTGTTCATGGCATTCTAACCCTATTTTACTACTGTTCTATCTTTGCAGTTCCCTTTTAAGACCATCAGAGCTCTAAGCTTTTGTCGGAAGTTGTCCGAGGAGATATGTTATGCGGGGGATACTGAGATGTTGGCCTACATTGATGCTTGGGGCTCCGTTGATATTGTTTAGGCCATTATCATGGGCCCAAAGACACCTGCCCCAGTTACTATATCTACTCTGATCGAGTGATGGTCGGAGAGTACGCATACATGCTACTTTGCCATCAGGGAGATTACCGTCACCCCCTTGGATGTGTGCATGCTAACGGGGATAGCTTGGGATGGAGAGATTATCCACTTTGACATGTATGCCGACCGTTGGCATTCATGGGTTGAGGTGAAGGACAATATAGAGTGACTCCTTAGGCTTTATCTTACGAGAAGGACAAGCTTAAGTACAGGGATCTACACGCTTATTGACAGGCACAGTCGAGCCCAATTGCTGCCAGTAAGAGAGATCAGTATGCCAGGTCCTTCTTCCTGACCTTACTATCAACCATCTTCTTCTTAACCTATCCGAACATCGTTAACTGTATGCTGCTATCTACTGTGGAGGATCTTGCCAGTGTGCTTGGCAAGAACTGGTGTCGGGGCTATTCTAGCCCAGTTGTATAATGGCCTGGGCATTAGCATTCGGGGTCAGAAATCTGCGCTAAAGATCAGCTATTTTCTCCTTTTGGTAAACTCCGAACCTATCCCTATGGTTTCTATCTTGACTTTAACTATTCGGTCACTGACTTTTGGTTTCCTTTTATAGATGTGGGCTTTTAAGCACCGCTGGGCAGCTTGAGATGCCTTATATCATCTCGAGGTGGATGGATCTATGATAGCAGAAGGCTAGGACCATATCTGATTACTGGAAGTATATCCACTAGCTGTGCTCTAACAGGGTAATCATTTCGAACCTGAACCTGTAATTTTAATTTAACAATCTGTTAGTAGAAAATCTTATTTATACAATTAGGGTTCTTATAGTGCACTTTTGCTATATATAGGTTGTTCGTGATCCCAGGACTTATTTGGTCATTCACGATGAGATTGAGGGGATGCAACGGGGCGTGGATGACCGTCGATTTGTGCTGGAGTCACCACTTTTACTTGAGTGGTATTTTCGCGAGCGGGTTCGTGATTGGCGGACTAGCTCAGTAGTGGAGAGGCCCATCCCTCCACATATGCTAGAGGGGCTATTCTGGCCTCATTTGATGCTCAACACAGATTAGGGACTGTATCGCCTAGGTGAGGGGGCCTGCATGCTATTAGTAGAGGGCTCATATCCAGATTTCATCTAGTACTTGATCATTCAGCTGTGCCCGAGGATTCACCCTGAATGATCGAGTTCTTGAGTTCCATTATGGAGAGGATGATGATGATGATAGTGATGATGATGTGGATGGCAACAGACTTAGGGGTGATCTCAGGGGCCCTTCATTCGCCAGACCGAGTGTCTTCCCAGACCTATTACTTCTTCCACCTAGGTACATCTATCAATTACGATGCAGTCTTCTGCCTCCAAGTGAAAGAAGATCACTGCTACTGCCACTTCTGCTGCACTAGCTGCCCCCACTCCTGCTGAGCCAACTGATCCTGAGGGGCCAATCAAGTAGGCTAGGGTTACCTAGGGTTTCAATGAGGGTGTCCTCTAGACTAATGCAGACTCCACTTTCTCCCCCTTGACCATACGGGGAAGAGTGATGCATGAGGGCTTGATCAGTCAGTACATACTATCCGCTTTAATCCTCCTAGCATGACCCATGTAAGTCTTCTTACACTTGACTTTCAACTTATAGCTTTTTTAGACACATGAGTTACATTCTAAATTGACTTGATTGGTTCTTTATAGGTGTCTATGGCTAAGGCAGAGTGGATTGCTCAGAGATGCCTCTCGACCCGAGATGTGATGTTCGCATAAGATGCCCTTGCTATGGTAAGCTTCATTTTCCTGCAAAGATTTAATAAACTATGCATGCATGCTATGATATTTACATATGTGTACTTATCTCCTGGTTTTCCTATAGACTTTACTGGCTATGGATTGTGACAGGTCTGCCTGATACCTAGATACTATGAGGATCGGGCTAGCTTTATGGAGAAGCAGTTGTGGGCGACCACTGTAGAGCTAGATAGGATTACATAAGTAGAGCCAGACCTGATGAGGGCTAGAGCGAAGACAGCTTAGGCCAGAGTAGAGGTAGAGACATTAAGATTACTAGTGGCCAGGATTACTGAGGGTAGGCAGACATTTAAGCCATCTAACTCATCTTCATAGGACGATCGCTCTGCATACTGGGTGGCATTGGTAGTGACCCAGGGAGGTGGAGCAGCCAGTTGAGGTGACTAGTACTGTGGCTGGAGATGGTATGGGGGACCATCTGATGATCGACATGGCAATCCTGCTGCCTGACAAGACCCCGGATGTACCACAAGGATAGGTTCCCCCTGTAGCTTAGATTAGGATCTCTTTTTATTTTATTTGGATGCTTGATGTTTTCAGCCTTGGGTGGCTTGTTTTGATGCAAACTTTGATGTTATTTGTACTGCTACTTTTGCTCTTTAACTTTATTCATGCTAAACTTTTCCTTCTTTCTGAACTGAATCCATTGAATATTGTTGTCCCTAAACCCATACTGCCCCTTGACATTACTAACAATGAATCCCATTTAGAGTGTACCACGAGCAAGTGAGTTAACCGTCGAACACTCGAAGTTCTTGATCATGACGAACGGACCCAATCTAGACTGACAAGTATTACCAAGGCTGCTTCATATTAGAACTTCTAGGGATACATGCTATCGTGTGATTTTATAATAAGAGAATTGAGTTCAAAGGATCCCAGCTGTGAGACATTGTAACTACAAATGATGTTCTAACCCATAAAAGCAAGTGCAATAAAAAAACTGGCACTGTTGAATTGAGTTCTAATTTTTGCATACACCACTCGGTGTGAGATAACCTATCGAACATTTATCTTTGCTTATTTCTTTGGTCCTAATTTATGCTTGACGTATCCTTGGCGGCTTAACTCAACAGACTTCTTCATTCTTTTCTTTTGCCTTAACTTTTTCCTGGATTGCCCTTTCAGGTTTTCAATCCAGCATGCTTTTTCTGACTTTTGCATAGGCCATATTTCTTTTATGGCCTATTGGTATTTTTGTCTTTAGTTGAATAATACATACGCACAATTAGTAAAGATAACAACAAAGATGCACAAAATGTGGAAAAATTGATGTTCACATACTTGCGATTATTTCACCTAAAGACATGCATGCATTCAAAAGACCATAATTCTTAGCAAAATCATAACATGTTCATTGATGAGATTAATTTTAAGTACATAGGCAATGGTAAAAATTTTAAATAGTTAACTCCTACTACCTACTGGTCCTTTTACATATTTTCCAGAAAGCAACTGACATTTTTCTGTCAGTGCCCTAACTTTTGCCTATGCCACCCTTTTTGGGTTTTCAACTTAGCGCACTTTATTCATTGCATTGGGGTACCCTAACTTTTTCTTGACCCATTTATGGAATGCTGATCATCAGGTTGCACCCTAATTTTTGCCTGAGTAGTGGAAGTCCACTCAATGGTTGATTTATTTTTCATTTCTTTTATTTATTATGCTGCTTTTCTGCGATTTAGTTCTTTTGGACTAGACATGATAACGCTTAAACCTGTGTTGGTTCACCAGATTCATGAACTCATTTTCACCCATATCCATGAGTTTGATTCCTCCCTTGCTAAGGACTTTCTTAACAATAAATAGTCCTTCCCAATTAGGCCTAAACTTTCCCCTAGCATCAGTTTTTACTTGGCGTAGCTGTTTGAGGACCAGATCACCAACCATGAGGGGTTTCATTGGTTATCTGACTCTGTTGTTGTATACTCAAGCCATGCGCTATTGGTACATTTATAGGTGGTGAAGTGCTTTAAGTTGCTTCTCATCTATCGTGTTCAACTTTTCATACCTAGCCCTTGCCCAATCTGACTCTTTCAACTGAGCTTCAAGTGCGACTCGCAGAGATCTTACTTTGGTCTCAAAATGCAACACGACTTCTCCATATATTAAGGAGAAAGGTGTCTGATCAGTGGGTATCCTCATGCTGGTTCGATACCCCCAAACTATGAATGGAAGTTTATCGGCCCAATCCCTGTAGGTAGCCACTGTCTCGTACAAAATCCTCTTGATCAACTTATTAGCAGCCTCAACTGCCCCATTAGCTTGTGGTCTAGACGCAGAAGATCTATGATGCCCAATGTTGAACTTCTCAAATAATTTTGTTGTGGCCGCTTGAAACTAAACCACATTATCGGAGGCCACATGGTGTAAAATCCTATATTGAGCAAAAATATGCCTCTCTATGAACTTGGCCATTTTCTTGGCGGTGATACTGGTGTTGGATTCATCCTCTACCCATTTTGAAAAATAATCAACTGCGATTATGATGAATAGATGTCCGTTGGTTAGTGATGGCCAAATTTCAAAAATTATAGCTATCCCCCATGCTCAAAAGGCCAGGGGGTGGACAAATTGTGTAGTTCGGATGAAGGTAAATGCTGTATATCCCCATGAATCTGGCATTCATGACATTTTCTAACTTTATCAGCACAGTTAGCCTTCGTTATGGTCCAAAAGTATCCCATTCTCTGAATTTTTCTAGCCAAAGCCATCCCATTCATATGCGGGCTGCAATCCCTTGAGTGCCCCTGGGTTATTACCTTCCCCACTTTTCTTCTGTCAAACATCACAATAATAAACCTTTAGTTGTCCTTTTGAAGAGATCATCATCTACTAGTCTAAACTATATCGTCAATCTCTTGAGAGTCATGCGATATGAACTTGATAAACCTCCGGGACATTCTCCTTCTTTTAGAAACCTCTTAATGTTGCCGTACCAACGAGCCTTTTGCTCCTCTATAGTCATAACTCGAACCTTCTCATGAAATTGGGAATGAGACGTTTTTATTACCAATGGACGAATGGGGTGAGTCTCTTCTCTATCCCACATTGAGGCGAAGGTGGCCCAAGAGTCGGCCATCTGATTCTTATCCCTAGGTATATATGTTGAAAGAAGCACTGACTAAACTGCATTGACAAATCCCAAACTTCTTCCACGTATGGCCTAAGTGCCTCTTCTTTGATTTTCCACTCCCCTACAATAAGCTTTATCACTAGTACGAAATCTTGCATTACCCTCGGTTCCTTTGCTCTTAATTTCAATAGGGCATCAAGACCGAAGAGACAAGCTTTATACTGGACTCCATTATTGGTGACTGCGAATTCCAATCATTTGCTCAATGGGATAACCTCACCTTGAGGCGTAATGTTGATCACCCCAAGACCAGCACCATTTCGATTCATTGCCCCATTGAAGTAAATGATCCATTCGGCCCTCTTTGCTTCCACTGTTGCTAACTGCTCATCGGGAAAATCTAGGTTATCAACATAATCAGACTCTATGTGTTGGCTTACTGAAAATTCAGCCACTACTCTCCCTTTGATGACCTTCTTTATGACATACTCAATATCAAATTCGGACAATAAAAGAAGCAAATGAGAGAGCTTTACTGCTAATGTGGGGGATTGACAAAGATACTTTATGGGGTCTACCTTGGAAACTGCTTGAATTTTGTCAGATTAGAAGTAATGCCTCAACTTCTTGGTCAACCATACCATCGCAGTGTACGTCTTTTCCACAACCACGTATCTCATCTCATATTCCAACAACTTTTTACTCAAGTAGTAGACGGTGTGCTCGCTCTTGTCCTCTTATTCTTGGACTAACATTGCACCCATGGGTGACTCTTCTATGGCAAAATAGAGAATCAATGACTTGTCAGGCATGAGAGGTCCCAGAATTGGGGGACTCATGAGGTAGGCTTTTATCTTATCAAAGGCTATCTGGCGTTGCTCGTTCCACTCTATCGGCTGCATCTTTCTTAATAACTTAAAGATTGGTTCGCAAACTATTGTTACCTTGGCAATAAAATGACTCACGTACTGAAGTGATCCAAGAAATGACTGGACTTCCCTTTTAGTTCGAGGAATAGGCATTTCTTCGATGGCTTTAACCTTGTTGGGATCCACTTCAATCCCTCTCTGGCTAATGATGTGGCCCAAGAGTTTTCCTAATATCACTCCAAACACAAATTTCTTTGGATTCAAATGCAGGTTGTACTTTTCAATTCTTATCAAGAATCTGTCTAGAGTCTTAGGATGCCCTTCTCTTAGCATGTCATCCATATAAACCTGAACTTCTATACGGATCATGTCATGCAATAATGTAGTCACGTCTCTTTGATAGGTCGCCCTCGCATTCTTCAATCTAAAAGGCATTACTTTGTAACAGTATACTCCCCACTCTGTATTGAAAGGTGTCTTCACTTTGTCAATGATATCCATTAAGATCTGACTGTACCCAGAGAAACCACCTAAAAATGAATATATTGCAGCTCTACCGGCACTATCTTTTAGTACATCGATATACGGTAGTGGGAAATCGCCTTTTGGAGATGCTTTATTCAAGTCACGGAAGTCAACGCACATTCTGATTTTTCCATCCTTTTTTAGAATAGGAACCACATTCGCTAACCATGTCGGATACTTAATCACCTCAACGAACTTAGCCTCAAGTAATCTAGCAACTACGACTTTGATTTGGTCGGCTCATTCTAGACGTCACCTCCTCAACTTCTGTTTGACTGGTTTGAACTTGGGATTGATTGGGATACGATGCTCAACTATTTAGTGATCTACCCTAAGTATGTCTTTGTAAGACCAAGTGAAAGCATTAACATGTTTTCTAAGCACTTTTATCATCTCTCTTATTTCGATATGGGTTAAGTCATAGGATATTGTTACCATTTTTTGATTATACTTAGTACCCAAATTAATTTCATACAATGCAACATCATGGATGATAAAAATGTTATACGTGTGATCTGATGAATGCATGGTGTCGTCAGGCAAAACATCAAACAAGTAAACTAAATTATTATTATTATTATTATTATCATCATTATCATTAGGATGCTCGAAAGCTACATCATTTTCATTACACATAATTGCATTATCATCCACCACAAGCGGAGGGTCTTCTTGGTCACTAATCAAGAGGTGAGTCAGGTCGCAATCCAGGTCTTACAACTGTTCTTTGGTCAATGCATTGTCCATGGTTTCTCTTGTGACTTGGGCCATGTTTCTTAAGGCTTATTGAGTAGGTGTCTTCTTCTTATCGCCCAAGAATAGGTGAAGTAGTAAGGGTATCGATGGCCTCGTCTACTTATATCTTTGAAGGCTCACTGGCTTCCATTTTCCTGGAACACTTTTTTGCTTCTGTGGCTGCTTCATAACACTTAGGAATGGTCTTGTATGTTTTCACAAATGCTATCTTGTGGAGGTGAGGACATAACCCAAAGATGAATCAATCAGTTAATTCCTTCTCATGAGGCTTCCTTTTAAGAGCTACCAAGACAGTTAACCACCTCTTGAAGTAATCATGGACGGGCTCCCCACTCCACTGTTTGATAGCTATTAGATCGAATATGGATAGTTCTTCCCTTACATTCTTGATCTTCTAACCCTGAGTTGATCATGGCTACTTCCTCCCCTCTCGTTCGGAGTTTACAAATCTTCCTTTCATCGATTAGTATGGTGATAGCTTTGAGGAGATCTTCGCATACCTTCGTCGGGTGACCGGAGATGTTATGGTACACATAGAAGTTACCCCTTTCTTCATGCTTTGGTTGAACATATGGCTGGAGGTGATCAATTAACCCATACTTCTTTTTCTTTTAGAAGAGCTTCAAAAGAGGAGTTTCCTAAGGTAAGATATCATCGAGAGTCATAGGATGAACCTTTTGGTCGTGAGTCATACCATAGGGTAAAACCCATGAAATAAGGAAGTGCCATCCCCTTTGGCATAACCACAAAATTGGGAAATTGACTCGTATCCTTGCTACAGCAAACTTGTTAAATGGCCTCTTGATGAAGCAGGTGAGACCCACTCCTAGTTGTGAGGAGCGTTGGGTTCGCTGGTAGGATTGACTGACCGAATTGAGCTATAGGGTAGACTAGGATGAGGACTGGATGACATTATCGATTCTTTCCTTGAACTAAGGTAGTGACCAAAAGAGCAGTACATGCATGGGATGTGGTATGCATGCGCTAATTATAACAATGCATGTTGGGTAAATTACAAGGGAATATACAAGACAACACATGCAAAGCGTGTCCTCCAACCTGATTCCTCCTGCCAATTCTGAAGGTATTTTCCTTTGATTACCACGAGGATAACAAAGGGCAACCTAGTCTAATCTCACTAGAAAAAAGGTACTTAAAGGGTAAAAACTCTATGGCTTTCGATAAGAATGGTGTAGGGACATAACAGAAGTTGATGCAGTAGGTTTCCATTGCACTAAGCCTCTTTTGGAGGGAGATGATAATGAGTGCTCCACCCACTAGAGTGTCCCCAATTCCTAGCTGGAATGAGTGACACTTTCGTAAGTTTTGCAGAAAAATAGGGCACCTTAACCTAGCGCTAGAAGAAGAGCGCATCTAGCTAAAGAGAATGAGATGAGAAGATAGAGTGTAATAATTTTTCCAAATGATGAAAAAGAAAGTGGGTTGAATTAAGTAAATGATTTTTGGTGCTCATCTTAATCTTTTAAGCTTTTCAAAAATAAACAAAAAGTTTGCAAGTTAAAAGATTATATCCCCAGCAGAGTTGCCATTGTGAACTCCCGTGGTCAAAAGTATGTGGATTTCCCTTGGCGCCTTGCGGTGGGGTCCACTAGGGGTGGTTGATTTAGGCGTGATGGAACCATTTAGTTCAAGTTTGCACATTTTAACCAATTTTATAATTAAAAGAATCGAGACCCAAATCTTGACATAAATGATAGAGTCGCCACCCAAGTTGTCTACTTGGGAAAGAGTTTTGGTATGGTTCCCATTGGGCGAGAGACTCATACCTTTTAGATTAGAGATTCGAGTATCGGATGAGTCACTTACTTCTCATTTAGCTAATTCAAAATAACATTGACTATGTAAAATCATTTTCTTTTCATTGTTTAAGGAATTATTATGAAAATCCTATTTTTCGACACTCTTTCACACTTGTTACATGCGTACAACAGTTTATAATAAAGTGCAAATAATAAAAGGGGAATAAAATTACAACTGGGGAAAAATTGGAGAATTTCAGGGGAACCTATACATTTGTTCTAAGTTATAAAACAAAATAAATAAATTCACCTGCATCCGTAAAGATTAGCAAAGTTTATGACACATTATAAGTCAATATTTTGTTAGGAAAAATTTGATTATGTCTGCGTGGCATTTTGCGATCGATAGTGTCCGGGAGGCTTCTGGGATCGAAAGGACATAATGGGTCTTCAACGTATTTTATTATGAAAACACATTTTAACTTTTCATGGGTTGATTTACCGGATTATTTGTGAAACTTATCGCATGGCAAATGGTGATGTTATGTTGGTTTTACAGATGAAAAATGGAACTTTGGGTTCTACCTGGGGGCCAATAATCCTATGGGAGGGTGGGACCTATACAGGTGCTGATAGCGACCTGTATGGGTGTGGGGAGACCTGTACGGGTCCTATCTGGTCCCAGACAGAACCTCATTTCAACAAACACAGCAAATTTATAGAGAAGGAATATAATATGGGAAATCACAATAAAATAAAGGAGATGTGATTCTCTTTGAAACTCAGGAGCGTACCTTTATGCCGTGAATCCACTTTGAGACGTCCCCAATGCTGAGAGAGAGCCTAGCCAAAGTAGATGGTTTTGAGATCGGATTTATGTTGGAAAATGGGCAGAACCTTCCCCCCAAATCTTAATAATCAAAGTTAGGAATGAATAAAATTTGGACAAAGCCTCAAGGAATGGGTTTTCCCCCTATTTTACACCTCCTATACCACAACTATACCATTGCTACTACTTGAAATATTGCTAGAATTCACAAACTATATCATCTATATTCTTTTCTAATTCACTCCTCTTTGAAATGAGGCACAAAGCCCCTATTTATAGGAGGAAATCGGGTCTGTACTCAATAAATTGCGTTCATGACTAATTTCTCCTGAATAAGGTATGATTTAACTGCCATTCTACCTGTTTAGACAAGAATGGCACCCGTACGGGTCCTAGCAAGACCCATACTGTGGGGCTGTATGGGTCAACCCATGGACATGTACCCCCAAGGTGTGACCCATATAGGTGTCTAAAGGCAGTCTAGGTCTCCAAAACTTAGCCAAACTCAACTCTGTAGCAGTGGGAAAATCTCTAATGGATAACACTTGTAAAATATTGCATTATCTAGCTCTCATCATCATTTTGTGAGAGGGACCATTAAAATGCAATGGTTAGAGTGAGCCTCTCATACCAAGCTCTTGGTGCTTGCTTTAACCCATAGAGGGCTTTCTTTAGCTTATAAACATGCTCCAGATGTTTTGAATCTTCAGATCCTAATGTCTGCTTTACATAGACTTCTTCTTGAATAACTCCATTTAAGAAGGCACTTTTAACATCCATTTAGAATAGGGCGAAACCTATATTAGATGCAAAAGCACACAGGATTCTAATTTCCTCTAGCCTTGCAACTGGAGCAAAAGTTTCTTCAATGTCTATGGCTTCTTGTTGATTATGCCCATGGGCAACCAACCTAGATTTGTTTCTTACTATCACTCTAAATTCATCTAGCTTGTTCCGAAACACCCATTTTGTTCAAACGATTGACTTTCCTTTAGGAGGTGGTACTAGATCCCAGACACCATCCTTGTGAATGGATCTAACTCTTCTTGCATAGCCATCATCTAGCTTTCATCTCCTTCTGCATCATGGAACTTCTTTGAATCAATAAGTGAGATAAAAGCAGCATGGCTCATCATCCTATTGAGTTATCCTCTAATTTGACTGGATTTTGGACATCGTCTATAATAGCTTCAATTGGATGGTTCCTATGAGTCCAAATCTGTCTCTAAAGTTTTACATGTTGTTGTGGAACCTACTCTTCATTAAAATCAACTTCTACCTCTAGTTCTTGTTCATCATTGAAGTTAATTTCACCAATATGAAGATTTTTTTGTGGTGGGTCATTGTTGAAGTTGATTTGATCATCCTCTTCTTTATGCTCCTTTATTTGAAAAGGATCTTGAGCCTTTGCTGGTTCTACTTCATCCGGAACTATATTATCCGGATCTTGGCTTTTCTTTCCTATATGGTTAGTCTCATCGAAATCTACATGTGTTAACTCTACCACTTTTTGAGTTATTTTGTTATGTACTTTGTTAGCTTTGCTATGTACTGAGTAGCCAAGGAAAATTGTCTCATCAAATTTATGATCAAATTTTCCTAGTTGCTCTCTATCATTCAGGATGTAGCATTTACATCCAAAGGCTTTGAAGTACCCAATTTTGGGTTTCCTTACCTTCCAAATTTCATATGGGGTTTTGTCTATGGGCTTTCAAATGAGAGCTCTATTTAAAATATAACATGTAGTGTTTACGGCCTCTCCCCAAAAATACTTAGGCAATCTATTCTCATTTAGCACTGTTCAAGCCATTTCAATTAGTTCAGTTTTTCCTTTCTACAACCCTATTTTGTTGAAGTGTATGAGGAACAAAGAAGTTGTGCTCAATGCTTTTGGATTCACAAAATTCAGCAAAGTGGTTTTTTTTAATTCTCTTCCATTATCAATTCGGATGCATGCTATGAGCACTGGATTTAAACAGTCTCTGAGGTGTCGATGACGTATGGGTCTCCCTTGGCGCCTGTGTGATAGGCGGGGCCCACTAAGGGTTTGGTTGGCTTTAGGCGTGACAAAACATTTTTAGTTAAAGTTTGCACAGTAAGCCAATTTTCAAGAATAAAAGAATCGAGACCCAAATCCCGACATAAAAGATAGAGTCGCCACCCAAGTTGTCTACTTGGGAAAGAGTTTTGGTATGGTTTCCTCTGGGCAGGAGACTCATACCTATTGGATTAGAGATTCGGGTATCGGATGAGTCACTTATTTCTCATTTAATTGATTCAAAATAACATTCACCGTGTAAAACCATTTTTGTTTTCATCATTTGGGGAATTATAACAGAAATCCTATTTCTACACTCTTTCACACTCATTACATGCATTTACATATTACAACAAAGCACAAGTAATAAAGGGGGAATAAAAATTACAACCGGGGGAAAAATCCTATTTATATTTATACCTCCTATACCCCCACTATACCTTTTCTGTACCTATAGAAATTACTAGAATTTTAGTATATTTTTCATATGAGATGTGTGTGTTGAAATGAGGGGAAAAGGCCATATTTATAGGGTGACAGTCAGGTCTGAATGCAATAAATTGCATTCAAGACCTGTCTTTTCCCAAAAATGGTAAGCGATAGCTTTTGAAAGAGGCCGATTAGGCAATCAGAGGACACATACTAGTGGGCCCTCACCCGTACGGGTACTAAGGGACTCGTACGGGTCCCCTCCGCATGTACAGAAGGCAATCATTCATACGAGTGTGAGCGGATGGCCTTTTTCCTACAAGGACCACTTGAGATGTGTAGCACGAGGGGAAATAACGAGAGCTGTGAAACGAACCGAGGGATTGATCCCTTTTTTAAGCGTGATAAAGATATGGATTGATAAAATTGATGTTGCTATTAAATTTAAGTCCAATTTGCATGTTAAGGGATACGAGACTTGAAATCCCATATTTTAAAATAGAGTCTCCACCCGGTTAAGCTCCACTGGGAATTTGGGTACGATATTCCCACCGGGTGGTTAGACCATACCTTAAAATAGAGATTCCAAGTTTGGATGATGTTATCTATTTTAAATTAGGCCAAGTTAAAAGATTTCATTCTTTCTCAATCGGTTTTAATCCACCCTATTTATTTTATTTTCGGTTTATATGTTGTTTTCGCATTTATCAAGCATCCAAAGTGGTAAATAAATAAATTATTACAGTCATCCCAAATAAAATACAGAAAATAAAATAATAATTACATGGCTTTCTAAATCCTATACATTTTTCTATACAATAAGTAAAGTACCTAAAGGCCTAGCATTTATCTAACCTAATCTACCTGCAGAAAATGGTTACCGAAAATACGGCACGCTGTACAAGGTATATCACATAACATGCAAAGTTAGTGAACAAAATAAGACCCGAGTTAGCGTGAGCATGACATATTTTATTTACAATTTATGGAGCCCGATTGGATGGCTAAAATGAGATTTAAATGGCATTTGCGGGAAAATTCCATTATATCCATATTTTAGACTCGATTGTTATTTTAACTGAATTATTAGTGAAAATGCCACATGGTATGGGGTAGGGGCTATTTTCAGAAGGTTCTGGACCTTCATCGTTGCACTGTACATCCTAGCTTTAAAAATTTAAACTAGGTCGGAAAATAAATAAAATGAAACTACTATTAAGAAGGCCATGCCGCCGGCAGCATGACTGAGGTTGCCGGCGGCATCAATGATGTTGTTGTCAGTATTGCTTATACAGGCAGGCTACATGACTTTCTGGATACAATAAAGAAAGGCTCCTACAAGAAAATGGGGCCACTGAGGGCAAATGAGGCCACTAACGGTATCAACGATGCCGCTAGCGGCATGGTTGATACTCGCGGCGGCTTCTAATGCCTCTGGCGGCTTTAGTTTCTTGCATCAGTTGTTTTTAGCTAAAAAGTGACAAAAAAACCCAAAACTAAGGACAAACAGCAACTAAAACACAAGAAATAAGTAAAAGGAAGGCTAAAGACCTATGAGACTCAAACTTTTTACCTTGAGGCCGTGAATCCAACTCTTCGTGATCTGTATGACACCTTTGGGGAGTTCAAATGATAATTTTGGGAAGTAAGGGGTGATTTAAGGCTCTAAATCCTATTTGAGTGATTTCTAAACTTAGAATGCACCTAAATAACAGAGAGTTTAGTAGAGAAAAACAAAGAAAAGATGAATTGAATCCTCTTTTCTTACTTTTTCTAAACTTTATCCCACTAAAACTAGTGAAGATACTCAAAATTTTCTTGATACTTTGGGTTGAGGGAGAGTTGTACCCTTAAAATGGCTGAGAAATGGCCTTTATATAGGCTAAAATATGTTGGAAATTGCCTTTGGTCTATTTATCAGGTGGATATCAACAAAAAAGGTAGATAGCTATTCTGTAGTTGAAAGCCATGCCACTGGCGGCATAAATCATACCACTGGAGGTATTGGTGAGCCTGTCGACAGCCTCGCTCCTTTGGCAGGTCTGAAAAGTTGCACGATTCATGCCCGAAATCGGTAAAGGAAGAGGAAATCTGGCAAAAGGTGATTTTGATGGAAAAATTGATATATTGTGGTGTATTTTTTACTTTTAAAGGGTATTTTGGACTAAATTATTTTTGGGTGTAAATCATCGATCTGAGCTACCGCCGGATGCATTACCGGACATGTCGAACTGAATTTTTCTAAAAATAAAATTCATAGAGAATTTTATATCGGTTAAAATTTTTTTTATTATGAGGAATAAAATCGGGCATACGTCGTCATCATCTCGTGAGAGGGACTATAAAATCCTGTGCTCATAGGCTGCCCCACGGGGGATCACTACTGCCATATATCAGTATGATCGTACGAAAGAGCAAGGGTTAGGAATGATACCTGATGGATGGCTGGTTTGCCCTTTGGTCGGGCTTGAGCTTTGAGATTAGTTGCCCCTTGGTCAGGCTTGAGCTTTGAGGATTGGTTGCCCCTTGGTCAGGCTTGAGCTTTAAGGATTGGTTACCCCTTGGTCAGCCTTGAGCTTTATGGATTGGTTGCCCCTTGGTCGAGCTTGAGCTTTGAGGATTGGTTGCCCCTTGGTCGGTGTTAAGCTTTGTGGATTGGTTGCCCCTTGTTTGGGCTTGAGCTTTGTGGATTGGTTGGCCCTTCGTCGGGTATGAGCTTTGTGGATTTGTTGCCTCTTGGTCGTGCTTGAGCTTTGTGATTTGCCAAGCAAACTTGGGCCTTGAGATTGATTTTAGGCAGGGTCTGTCGTTCCTATAACAAGTGAAAAGCAAGATTAGATTTATTTTAGATAACGTTTTTACTGCTTGATCAATTTTGTGAAACAAAAATATTTTTGCCCCTTCGATCAATAGTAAAAACATAATAATTAAAAGCATAAAAGTATTGGGATGTCGGAGATGGAGCTAGCATTCCATCGGATTTGCTGAAAAAAGCAGGGGGAAGTCTTGATGTTGCCCGTGGCTTCGCTGGTACCACTGGTGATCTAGACCAATACCGCCGGTGATATGGGTACCACATGGGATCGTTGACTTGTCAAAATAATTCAAAATTCAAATTAGGAGAGCTGAGGCCACAGATGACTTGGGCGATGTGTCTGGCTGTTTGAACTGATGCCGCCAGCGGTATGGACAGGCAGTTTCAGATTTATTTGAACTCCTCAAATTCTGCGCAGGTGTTCAATATGGGATTGAACTCTATTTCACCTATTTCAAAAGTTGAAGCCCTATTTTTCTCTATTCTTCTTCAAACAAACTCAAGCCTTTCTCTTTCCTTTTGATTTTCTACCATGAAGAAGAATTTTGGCCGAAAGTTTAGCAGCAGTAAGTCTCAGGAATTGCCAGATTCTTCCATTGAGGGGCTGAAACTCTACCCAGTTCTTGTGGGATACAGCTTTAAAGAATCTGACATTGTTTTTAGGTACGGGATAGCGGCCCCAATTTACAATCTCATCTCGGATAAGAATAATCACATCTCTAACAAATAAGTAATCCTACAAAACTTAAACCCTTTTTGTTTTGATTTGAAGACTTCGGTTCTTAGACTCAAAAACTTACCATAGTAGGGGTTATAAATATGAAATCAATTGTTTAGAAACTGATATTGCATGCTATAGGTTTTATTTTTACTATTTTTATGCTTTGCGTTTGATTAATTGCAACTTTTGGTGATTTGGTACGATTTTAGGCAAAACTGAGTTCTGCCCGCAGGAACGATGCCGCCGACGACATCACTATTGTCTCCCACGGCTTTAGGTCTTAAAAGAAGGCAGGAAAAATGCAAAGTCATCGCTGATTTCAATGATATCGCCGATGACATCATCCATATACCGCTGGCAACATGGCTGATGTCGTTGGTAGCATCACTGCCTCCAGCGGTGGCATTAGCAAGTTTCCAAAAGCAAAAAGACAAGGAATTTGAAATACTTAGCTAATTCGCTCTTTTCTGACTTTACAGCCATAAATCCACACTAGTGCCGGAGGTATGAAAACCATCAGAGAGTGGTGGAAACACATTGATGAGACAGACCCGGAGCTTGCGGCTGCAATTAAAGATATGGGCTTCGGGAATTTAGCTCGAACTATGCCTTTACTGATGCCCAAGCTATCTCGCTCGGCCCTGACTGCCTTGGTTGAGAAGTGGTTGGAGACCACTCCTACCTTCCATTTCCAAATTAGGGAGGTGACCATTACCCCATCTGACATGGTAGCGATGATAGGGCTGCCATGGATAAAGAACGTGATCCACTTTGATGTGTACATAGAAAAGAACCACCTCAGGGGGTAGTGGTGAAGCGAGTGACTGAGCTATTTTAGTTAAAGTCTAAGGTAGGGAGATTTTGTTATGGGGAGTTGTATAAGTATTGGAAGGGGGTCGGAGTGGTTCCTGAGACCAAGAGGGATGCTTGTGTCCGCTCCTTCATTATTTCTTTGTTAACTGTGATGTTCTTTCCGGTCTCGGGCAGCAAAGTCAACTATGGGTTGATTTCAGCGGTTGAGGATGTCAAAACCATCAAGGAAAAGAATTGGCCTAGGGCCATTTTAGCATAGAGGTACTATTAGCTGGATATGGGAGCCCGAAAGAAGGAGCAGGTCCTTTGATCAAATCACTTCCTACTACAAGTATGCCCTTTTGAACAACACTTTATTATCATGGTTAGCTGCTTTACTGGTGTGTCAATGTTTTAGACTAATTGGCTGTCAATTATATAGGTGTAGGCTTTCAAACACCAAATCCTTCCACCTATCCAATTCGATACCATGGTACCACCAGGTTCTCATTTCTTCTCTCGGTGGTGCGGAAGCATTGGGGGGGCTTGACAAGTACCCTACCACATATGGGGAGCCACTGCGATGCCTGATGATCAGCTCGGTATACTACTTTGACTTTTTCCCCTGTCTTTCATTCAACATACTTTTAGACAACAAAAAACTATTTAAGGATTTGAAT
Organism: Euphorbia pulcherrima; assembly: GCA_947683365.1. NCBI lineage: Eukaryota > Viridiplantae > Streptophyta > Magnoliopsida > Malpighiales > Euphorbiaceae > Euphorbia > Euphorbia pulcherrima. Next base: position 31,992,411 of record CANTUS010000001.1, read on the forward strand.
TGCTTACATTGATTTATGATTGATTGATTAGCCAGGTTGTGCGGGACCCCTTTGAGGAGGTGTCCAATCGAGCTGATGTTCTAACTATCCGACGGGAGTTAGATGACCGTTGATTAGTCATGGAGTGCCCCCTACCCTTACCCTGGTACCTGGGGGAGAGAGTTTATGCCTACTGACAGGCCGGTACCTATAGATCCTCCTACAGGCCTTTGGTGGCCTTACTTGACCATCACCGTGGAGGCTAATAAGGCTGATTATTTGAAGGGGAATGGCCGAGTGGTGCGGAGTCTCCTTGGCCCTTACAATGGCCACATGTCTTGCTTACTCCCTATGTGCCCCCGCATTCACGATAGTAACACCATTTCCTACCATAGGAAGAAAAAGGAGGAGGATTTGAAAAAGCATAGGCACAAAATTATCGTTGAGGATGATAATGATAAAGGGAGCGGCGGCTGTGAGGGCCATCTAGAGGAGCAGGGAGAGGTTGGTTAGGACGAACTGATGGCTTACAAGGGGCATCATTCTTCTGATGTGAGATCACACCATTTCTTTTTATGATTATATTTTTGCCATTTGCTTGAGTCCTAATAGTTGCTTATATTTGCTTTTTGGATTTTTCAGGTTCCCTTCAGAAAGAGAGGCAGGCCTAATAATAGTGGGGGACCATATTATGGCATCCTTGAGGGTGTTGACTTTGTTAAGGGGCACCTCTCAATTGCCTTAGAGATCCAGTTCTTACTGATGAATTTGAGGGGCGACTTTCGGACTAGGGAGATATCCTCCAGTAGCCACTCGCTGAACTTCATGCCAGAAAACACCACTTATGTAAGCCTTGTGCAAACAAATCCATGTGACTGACCCCTTATGAATTCCATTTGATCACTCTTCAGATTTTTTCAGGTTTCTCATGTCGAGGTGAAGTGATAGGCGGGAAATGCTTCGGTTCTTAAGGACGCACTAGTTTCCCAGACTCTGCTTGCTCAGGTATATTCCCTATAGAAATATGACATTAGAATAAAATGCATGAATGGATGATATGAATGATATGGATTGTTTGTTACTGTTTCTTTGCCTGTAGGATTTTCTAGCCCTCATGCTATAGGATGCCAATGAGACTCAGCAGAAATATCAGGTAGAGATAAGTGTGCTCCAATACCAAGTGAATGAGCAGGAGAACCAGTTGGATACCACATTACATGAGAGGCAGAGTAAACACAATATAGATCGTGGCACCGTGAGTGAGCTGGGCTGATAGGGAAGGAAGATGATAGCATGGCGCCATCATGTAGGCGCTCCTCCGAGCTCTTAGAGCATCCCAGAGACTGAAAAAGATGTCGTCGGCACTTATCTTCTCAGCGAGGAGGATGTTTCTTCTCACCCGCCCGGCGGTGGCAACTAGTCTTAGGCTCTTATGCCGATCTGATTTCTTTTGCTTTTATCTTTTTTTTAATGATTTTGGACATGGGTTTTGATTTGTATGTCTTTTGTACAGTGGGCTTGAATGTTTGGTTTTGGATTTCGGATGATTTTGGCTTTGTTTAGGTTTAGGGTTTGGATATTTGGATGGTTGTGTCTTTGGGCTTTTGATTTGAATAAGATTTGAATTTTATGCTTGCATATCTTCTTAAAACAAATCATAGGTTTTCACAGGTTGTTTATACGTTTGAACTGATTAAAATAGATCTAAAATTTGTAGAAAATATGGTCATATCGATGGCGGTATGGCTGATATCGCCCTCTGCATGAAATTCTGACTTGCTAAATAATATAAACAAAATTACCCCAAACCCATGCTGCCGACGACCTGGTCCATACCGCCGGCGACCTGACTCATACCACCGGCAGCATTACTTTGCCAGAAATCCAAATTCAGGCACTTTCTCCAGTTCAACTATGGAAAACCACAACTAGTAGCTACGGGGCCTTCTGTAAAGTCTGGGAAATGCAGACTAGAAGAAGCTAGAAAACATTGAACTATGGGGCTTTTGATATATCGCGGTGTGGCTCATTAGTCCTGAATTTCTCCACGCGACATTATATTTTTAGGATCGGATGGACCGTGTATTCTGATTTCCCTTATTCGAGCTATGCCCCTGGCTTGAAGAGTTTCATGCTATATTAGGGGTTCCATGCCCCAAGCGCGTGCCCCTAGCATTCAAGGAGTTTCATATTGGCACGAATGGCGTGCCCCGAGTGTTATAGAACTTGGATTCTATAGACCCGTTTCTATCCCAACTGCCTAACAAACCTAGATTTCAGCTTAGTGCAATTTTGGAGTGGTGCCGCAGGGCGCCTAGATCTCATCTTGCTTGGCCGCCCATGGTGGCACTATTACTTATGGCGGAGTTCTTGTGCGGAGTGGGCCTAATCGCCTCGTTCAGGCTGATTTCACTTATCGGCCCTATGTCGATAGGGGCTTCTCCATATCTGTGGGACTAGTTGAGATGCTGCTGAATATAGACGCGGCTTCCACCGACCCGACCCTTATCAGTGATCATCTTCAACTACTGCAGGTATTCATTTTCCCATTATACAAATCATTTGCCTCTTTCTGACCTTACTTGAAATTGGCTTGCAGGTATGGCTGATGGAGAAACTGAAGCTGATGGAGGCACTATGGGGGAACCCAAAGAAGTGTCTACCCATTCATCTGAGTGAGAGGGGGCTCATGTGAGCTGATTTTGATCAGTTGACATTCGACAGCCAAATGCATATTCTGAGAGGATATACAAACACACAGATTCAATGGGTTAGCCCATGATGGACCCATGATGGAGGATCTGAGATATGTTCATGGAGTCCTGGGGATTATGTGTTCAGCTGGTAGGTATGGAGAGGTCCTCATTCTATAGCCCTTACTAATATACCGTCAGTAAGGGAAGTGACAAAGGGTTCTGATCAAGCTACCCGAGAATATAATCGGAGTCTATAAAGCTAGATTAGTGAACTATATTCGATAGAAGTTGGCCAGGGAGGCCATATTTGAGATTCTGGACTACGACCACGTGGAGACCATTGAGACTAATATAAACTACAGAGGATGGCATGATGAGATTAGATGCATGATGACTCGATCTGAGCAATCATGGACCCGCTTTGAGCAAGAACGAGTAGAGTAGGGACACGAGCCCTTTACCACTACCACCTTACAGAGGATTTCTCGATATTATGACAAAGATGTGAGGAGTTCAGCTTGAGATGTGCTTTCTTTTAGTTCTATCTTTTGCATAGGCTAGTCAGGGCGAGAGACCTATCAAACTTTATTTATTATATGTCTTTTATTTGGTTCTAATTTTTGCATAGACTGCCCCTTGGGATTTTCAATCTATCAAACCTTGTCTTAACTTTTGCCTGGACTGCCCTTTTCGAGATTTTAATCCAGCAGACTTATTCTAACTTTTGGATAGACCTTGCTCTTTTTTGTCTATCCGAATGATTTTTATTTATCGCACATTTAATTTAGAATAATATGAACTCTGTATTAGGCTTACTTGATTTGTTTTGACCGTATGGATATAAAATTCACATAAATATAAGCATTCAGAATTTAACAAAAGAGATACTTTCATTAATTTAAATAAAACAAAGTACATGATGTTTGATTAACATTCCCATTGATTTAACTCCCGGTGCCAACTAGCCTAGATCAGTTTTCTAGAAGGCACTCTGTCTTTACTTACTTACCCTAAGTTTTGCCTAGATCGCCCTTTTTGGGTTTTCGATCTAGCCGGTTTGACTCATCCGCTAATTTTTGGACGGCCAGTTTGCAGAATATCGACCATCGAGTGTCACCCTAATTTTTGCCCGATTGGTAAAAGACCAAAAGGCGAGTGATTTATTTCATCTATTTTTTGTGTGCTACTTAATCTGATTTATTTCTTTTGAATTAGATGTGAAAACGCTTAAGCCTGTCCTAGTTTACGGGGTTTAGAAACTCATTCCCGTCCATATCCATAAGCTTAGCTGCCCCTTTACTAAGCATCTTCTTTATCATATACGGTCCTTCCCAGTTTGACGTGAATTTGCTCCTTGCATCGGTAGTGAAAGGTTTTAGCTGCTTAAGGACTAAATCACCAGCTTTTAGAGGGAACTTCTGGGGCCTTACCCGACTGTTATAGGCTCGGGCCATGCACTGCTGGTACATCTGAAGATTATCTAAGGCCTTTAATCTCTGCTCATCCATCATATTTAGCTGTTCAAACCTCACCTGAGTCCATTCAGATTCTTTTAACTTGGCATCTAAAGCAACTCTTAGTGAGGTTACCTAAGTTTTAACTAGCAAAATTGCTTCCATTCTATGGACCAGGAAGAATGAAGTTTGATCGGCCGGGGTACGGATGATTGTGCGATATCCCTAAATAGCAAAGGGTAGCATATCTGCCCAATCCTTATAACCGGCTATCATCTTAGAAATGATCTTCTTTACCAATTTATTAGCTACCTCAACAGCACCATTCGATTGCAGTCTATATGGAGAAGATCTATGGTGCTCAATCCCGTATTTCTCAATCAGATTGGTGGTTGCTGCATGAAAATATACCCCGTTATCTGAGACTATGTGATATGGAAGTCCATACCGAGTAAAATGTGCTTTTTTATGAACTTGGCCATCTTCTTGTTGGTGTCATTGGTGTAACATTTAGCCTCTACCCATTTCGAGAAATAATCCACTAATACCACAATGAATCTGTGCTCGTTTGTTGATGAGGGACAAATTTCGCCAATTATATCTATCCCCCACTCCAAGAATGGCCAAGGAATAGATAAATGATAGAGCTCGATGGGTGGTAGATGCTGCATATCCCCATAGACCTGGCATTGGTGGCATCTTTTGACTTGGATGATGTAATCGGCCGTTAGGGTAAACCAAAAATATCCCAACCGCTGAATTTTCTTTGCAAGAGCGAGACCATTCATAAGAGGGCCACAATCACCGGCATGGACCTGATCAATGACTGTCTAAGCTTCAAATTTAGTTAAGAAATAAAGTAATAAACCATCATTGGTGCGCTTGAACAGATCATTATCAATAATCCAGAACTAGACAGCGAGCTGCCTTAGGGTGGTGCGGTCCGATAGAGAGGAATCCATTGGATATTGGTCGATTTGGAGGAACTAAATAATGTTTGAATATCAACAGGGTTTGGTTGAGATGGCGAGGACCTATTAAACCAGCTAAGCATGGTAGGGGAGCTTAGTTGACAACAGAACTAGAGGGTGGATATGCTGCTATTAGGGTCCTTCCCATAAGGAGGCCAGGGTGGTGAGAGAGTTAGCCATTTGATTTTCATCCCGGGGGACGTGGCGATATAAGCATGAGGTGAACTTTTCAGATAACCCTCGGACAGCTTTGATATAGGGGTGAAGAGATACTTCTTTGATTTCCCAATCCCCAACAACCTGATGGATGACCAGAGCTGAATCCCCGATTACAAATACCATGCGGGCTCCGACCTGGGGGAGTGGTTCAAGGCCAAATAGACATGCTTATACTCAGCACCATTGTTAGCGACAGTGAACTCTAAGCGTTTGGACAATGGGATGATTTCATTATCTAGTGTGACTATAATAACTCCGAGGCCTGCTCCCCATCGGTTCACAGCACCATCAAAGTACATAGTCTATACATGCTCAAGGATTCTGACAGAGGCAAGCTGCTCATCAGGAAATTCCAAGTTTTTAACATAATCAATGTCAAGATGTTGGTTAGCTAGGAATTATGCCACTACCCGACCCTTAATAACTTTCTTTATTATATACTTAATATCGAACTCGGATAGGAGAAGCATCTATCCGGATAGTTTACCGGCTAGAGTGGGGGACTGATAAAAGTACCTTATAGGGTCAATCTGAGCCACGACTTGGACTCGGTAAGATTAGAAATATTGGAGCAAATTCTTAGTGAGCCAAACCATGGTGGTGCAAGTTTTCTCGACAATCGAATTCCAGGTTTCATAGTCTAATAACTTGTTACTCAAGTAGTAGATCACGTGCTCCCACTTATCATCATGTTCTTAGATAAGCATTGCCTCAATGGAAGATTCTTCGATAGCTAGATAAAAGATCAAAGGTTTCCCGAGGATGAGGGACTTAAGAATGGGTGGGTCAAGAAGATAAACCTTGATTCTGCCAAACACCACTTGGCACTGATTATTCCATACCACTGGTTGTTGCTTTCTCAAAAGTTTAAAGATGGGTTCATACATGGTAGTGAGGCAGGCAATGAACCGATTGACGTACTGTAAGGACCCCAGGAATGACCGAACTTCTTTCTCTCTTTTGGACGGAGGCGCATCCCTGATGGCTTTGGCTTTATTAGGATCTATCACAATTCCTTTCTGACTAACCACATGTCCCACTAACTTGCCAAAAGTAACCCCAAACGCGCACTTCTTCAGATTCAGGTGGATATTATACTTCTCGATGTGAGTCATAAATCTGTAAAGAATGGCAGCTCTTCTCGGGTGGTAGACTTTGTAATCATATCATCCATATATACCTCCACTTCTTTATAGATCATGTTATGCAAGAGAGCCATTACAGTACGCTGATAAGTGGCCCTGACATTCTTTACCCTAAATGGCATTACTTTGTAGCAATAAACCCCCCATTAGGTAATGAATGTTATTTTAACCCTGTCATTGTAATCCATTAAAATCTAATTATAACCTGAGAATCCATCCATAAATGAGTGCGTAGCGGCCCTAGCGGCACTGTTAATCAGAACATCTATGTAAAGGAGCAAAAAATTATCCTTAGGTGAAGCCTCATTAAGATCACGGAAGTAAACGCAAACTCGAACCGTACCATCCTTCTTCGAAACCAGAACCATGTTGGACAACCAAGTCAGGTATTCCATGACTTCGATGAATCGAGCTTCAATTAACCTCAAAACCTCTGGCTCAACTTGATCTGCCCATTCTGGTTTGAGCCGACGGAGCTTCTGCTTGATAAGTCTAAACTTAGGATCGGTTGGAATTCTGTGCTCGGCAATTTAACGATCAACCCTAGGCATATCTTCGTACGACCAGGAAAAAGCTTTAACATGATTATGAGTGGACGAACCTTTTTCCACCCACAAGGACCGTGTGAGATGCATAGCACGAGGGGTGGAAAGATAACGAGTGTTGTGAAGTGAGCCAAGGACTTGGTCCTTTATTTTTAAGTGATAAAAGAATTGATGTTGATCTTGAATTTTAGTCCAATTTGCATGTTGAGGGATACGAGACTTGGAATCCCGTATTTTAAAATAGAGTTGCCACCTAGTTAATCTCCACCAGGAAATGTTTGGTAAGATATTCCCACCGGGTAGTTAGACCGTACCTTAAAATAAAGATTCCAAGTTCCGATGATGTTATCTATTTTACATTAGGCCAAGTTAAAAGATTTCATTCTTTCTTAATCAGTTTTAATCCACCCTGTTATTGTGTTTTCAGTTTATATATTGTTTTCACGTTTATCAACCATTTAAAGCGGTAAATAAATAATTATTACAGGTATCCAAAATAAATACAGAAAATAAAATAATAATTACATGGCTTTTCAAATCCTATACATTTTTCTATACGATAAGTGAAATACCCGAAGGCCTAACATTCATCTAACCTAATCTATCTACACAAAATGGTTAGCACAAATAAGGCACGTTGTACGAGATATATCATGCAGCATGCGTAGTTGGTGAACAAAACAAGACTCGGGTTAGCGTGAACATGGCATATTAATTAAAAATTTAATGAGCTCGGTTGGGTGGCTAAAAATGTGATTTGAACGGCATTTGTGGGAAAATTCTATTATATTCATATTTTAGATTCATTTGTTGTTTTAACCAAATTATTATTGAAAATGCCACATGGTATAGGTGTAGTCTATTTTCAGAAGGTTCTAGACCTTCATCATTGCACTGTACCTCCTAGCTTCAGAAATTTAAACTAGGTAGGAGAATAAATAAAAATGGGACTGCTGTCCAAAGGGCCATGCCACCGACAGCATCAATGATGCCGCTGGCGGAATCAGTTACATAGGTAGACTGCATGACTTTCTGGATACCATAAAGAGAGGGTCTCTCAAGAAAATAGAGCTATGGGGGATAAATAAAGCCCATTGCGGTATCATTGATGTTGCTGGGCACATGAGTGATACCGCCTGCAGCTTTAATTGCCTCCAGCAGCTTTAATTTCTTGCAGCAGCAGCAGTTAATTGTCAAAAAATGACTAAAAATCCAAAACTAGGCACAAAATAGCAAACAACATCATAAACAAGTAAAAAAGGATGCCAAAGAGCTATAAGACTCAAAAGTTTTACCTCGGGGCCATGAATCCACCTCTTCGTGATCCAAATGACACCTCCGGGGAGCTCAAAATGAAGATTTAGGTAGTAAAGTTAAAGATTTGCATCTCTAACTTCCTATTAAGTTGATTTTAACCTAAAGTCTACTGATTTTAAGCTTTAACTAAGAGCATCAAAGAAGAAAAACCAAGAAAAGTGGATTGGAATCCCTTTTCTTACCTTTTCTACTCTTTATCTCACTAGAATAGATTTTCTCATTGTAAAACCTCTCCAATTCAAATTTCAGCTATTGTCCCCTTCTGAGAAACCCTAATAAATGTTTTTATAGGGAAAATGGGTGGTCTTCAATGTCTTTTAGCCAGTTTCACCGTAATGGCAAAAAAGAGCTAGTTAAAGGAAGAAGAAGAAGCTATCTGCGTAGAAGCCCATATTAGGCCATGCTGTCGGCGGCATGAATGATGTTTTTAGGGGTATGCGTGATGCCGCCGACGGCATCAGCTTCTCTAAAGCTGACTGTCAGCGGGCCCACAAGCCTAAAAGTTGCTAAAAGGGTTCAAAAGCGGGTCAAAAGGTATCTTTTTAAATTTTAAAGATATTTTAATGGGTATTTAGGACTAAATTATTTTTGGGTGCAAATCATCCATCTAAGCTACCACCGGACACATCGAACTGAATTTCTCCAAAAATAAAATTCATAGAAGATTTTACATCGATAATAAAAATTCTAAAAAGAATTTTTATTCTAAGGAATCAAATTGGGTATACGTCATCATCATCTTGCGAGAGGGACTGTAAAATGCCATGCTCACAGGCTACCCCTCGGGGGACCACTACTGCCACATGTTAGTATGATCGCACAAAAGAGCAAGTGTTAGGAATGATACCTGATGGATGGCTGGTTTGCCTCTTAGTCAGGCTTGAGCTTTGGAGACTTAGTTGCCCCTTGGTCAGGCTTGAACTTTACGAATTGGGTGCCCCTTGGTTGGGCTTGAGCTTTATGGATTGGGTGCCCCTTGGTCGGGCTTGAGCCTTGGGGATTGGGTGCCCTTTGGTCAGGCTTGGGCTTTGTAGATTTGGTTGCCCCTTGGTTGGGTTTGGGCTTCGTGGAGAGGTTTGCCCCTTGGTCGAGCTTATGCTTTATAGATTTGCCCCTTGTTCGGGCTTGAGCTTCATTGAGAGGTTTACCCCTTGGTCGGGCTTATGCTTTGTAAATTTGGTTGCCCCTTGGTCGGGCTTGAGCTTTGCTGAGAGGTTTGCCCCTTTATCGGGCTTATGCTTTAAAGATTTGCCAAGCGAACTGGGCTTTGAGATCGCGAAGTGTTATCCCTCCGACAAGCGACAAGTAGAAGATTAGACTGACTCTTAAATGACGTTTTTACTGCTTGATCAATTTTATGAAACAAAAATATTTTTCCCCTTCGATCAATAGTAAAAATATAATAATTAAAAGTATAAGGGTTTCAGAAGTCATGGGATGTCGGGGTTGGAGCTGGGATTTTATCGGATTTGCTGAAAAGTTAAGGGGAAATTTTGATGTCGCCGAGCCGCCGGTGATCTAGAGTGATACCGCCGGTGTATGGGTGCCACGTGGCATCTTTGACAGATCAAAATAATTTAAATTTCAAATTTGGCAAGTTGAGGCCACCGGCGACTTGGACGAAGTCACTGGTAGGTTGAATTGATGCTGCCGACATCATGGACGGGCAATTTTAGGTTTATTCAAAATCCTCAAATTTCGCGTGAGTTTTTAATTCGGGATTAAACTCCCATTTTATCCTATTTCAGCATATAGAAAGCTAAAAACCTCTTCTATCCTCTTCTCCCATTCAAACAAGCTCAAATCCTTCTCTTTCTTTTCAATTTTCACTACGAAGAAGATTTTTAGATGCAAATCTTGCAGTTCTAAGTCCAAAGAACTGCCCAATTCTTCCATAAAGGGGTTGAAACTCTGGCCGATTCATGCTGGATATGGATTAAAGGAGTCTGATATCTTTTTTGGGTATGGGATAACGGGTCCAATTGATGATCCCATCCCGGATAAGAAGAATCACATCTCGAATTTCTAGGTAATCCTTCGAAACTCAACCTTTTTCATTTCAATTTCAAGATTTTGGTTCTAGACTTAAAAATTTGTATATTAAGGATTAAAAATAATTGATACGAGTTAGGATGCATGTTATGGGCTTAATTTATATTGTTTTTAAGCCTTGAAATTGATCGATTTTGATTTTAGGTGATTCGTGCGATTTTGGGCAAAATCTACATTTTGCCCGCAGAAGCGATGTTGCTGGCGACATCACTGATGTCGCCAGCGGCTTCAAACCATAAAAGAGGGGAAAATAAGCCATGTCGCTACTGGATTGAGCGATGTCACTGGCGATATCGTCCATACCACAGATAGTATGGGTGATGTCGTCGGAGGCGTCACTACCCTAGTAGGGGCATTAGCAGCTTTCCAGATAGAAAAATGAAAAACTTAACTAACTTCTTCCTTATTGATTTTACAGCCGCATACTCATACGTGCATCGGGGGCATGGGGACTATAGGCCAGTGGTGGCAACATATAGCAGAGAAAGACTCGGCGCTTGCGACTGTGATCAATGATCCGGGGTTTAGGGATCTAGCCCAAACCATGCCCCTCTTGATGATAAAGCTTTCTCATTCAGCCTTAACCACCTTGGTCGAGAAATGGTCCGAGACCACACGCACTTTTCACTTTCAGATTGGAGAGGTCACCATTACTCTTTCTGATATGGTAGCGATGACCAAGCTACCATAGAAGAAGGAAGTGATCCATTTTACTGTGTACATAGAGAAGAACCACCTAAGGGGGCCAGTGGTGAAGAGAATGACTGAGTTGTTTGGGCTAATGGCTAAATTAGGGAGGGTGTGCGATGGGGTGCTGCACGAAAACTGGAGTGGTCCCTGAGACTTATCGATACGCCTGTATCCGGTCCTTTGTTATTTCTTTATTGACCGTGTTGTTCTTCCCGATTTCTGGCAGCAAGGTTAATTATGGCTTGATTTCGGCAGTTGAGGATGTCAAGACCATTAAAGACAAGAATTAGCCTAGGGCCATTTTAGCACAGATGTATTATGGACTGGACGTAGGCGCCCGAAAGTCAGAGAAGGCCCTTCGCCTGAGTCACTTCCTACTACAGGTATGCCCGTTTTGAATAGCACTTCATTATCATGATTAGCTGATTTTCTATTTTTTTGTGTTGTTCTTTTTGGACTGATTGGTCGTTAATCATGTAGGTGTGGGCTTTTGAACACCAGATTCTCCCTCCTATTCAGTTTGGTACTATAGTGGAGCCGGGATCTCATCCTTGCCCAGTGGTACGAGAGCGTTGGGGGACTCAGTAAGTACTCCGCTGCTTAAAGGGAGGCTTTACGGGGCCTACAGATTAGCTCGGTATGCTATTTTGACTTTTACCATGCCTTACATTCAACAAACCATTAGTCAACAAAACATATTTATGAATTTAAATTTCTTACATTTATTTTGTGCTTGATTGGTTGCCAGGTTGTGCGACCCTTTCAAGGAGGTGTCCAACCAAGCTGATGTTCACCGAGCGAATGTTCTTATTATCCAGTGGGAGATGGATGATTAGTGATTTATCATGGAGTGCCCCCTAGCCTTGCCCTGGTATCTGGGATAGAGAGCTCAAGGCTAGAGAGAGCTTATGCCGGCTGCCAGGATCGTACTTGCGGATCCCCCTACTGGCCTCTAATGACCTTATTTGACCATCACTAGGGCGGCCGATAAGGCTGACTACTAGGAGGGGAACGACTGAGTGGTGTAGAGTATTCCCGATCCTTATAACGGTCCCATGTCATGCTTGCTCACCACGTGCCCCTACATTCACAAGAATGATACTATATCTTTTTATAGGAAGAAAAAGCAGGAGGAGCTGAAAAGGCAAAGGCATGGTATTATGGTTGAGGATGATAATAAGGAAGGGAGCGGTGGTAGTGACGGCCAACTCGAGGAGCAGGGAGAGATTGGTTAGGAAGCATTGATGGCCCATGAGGGGCATCATTCTTCCGATGTGTGATCGGAATCCTTCTTTTCATGATTATATATACATTGTATGCTTTGATCAAAATAGCTCCTTATTCTTGCTTTTTAGATTTTTCAAGTTACCTTTAAGAAGAGAGTTTGGGCTGTTGCAAGCGGTGGGGGATATTATGGCATACCTGAGGGTGTCAAATTTGTGAAAGGGCACCTCTCAACTGCCTTAGAGACCCGATTCTAACTTATGAACTCGAGTGGCGATATCTAGCTTAGGGAGATAGGCTCGAGCAGTCATTCATTGAGCTTTATACTAGAGAATACCACTTATGTAAGTCTTTGTGTAAATGTGAACAAATCATGTGATAAGCCTTCCATGAATGCCTTTCCATTGTCCTTTTGATTTTAAGGTTCCTTGTGCTGAGGCAGAGCGATTGGCGGGCAATGCCTTTGCCCTCAGGGACAATCTTGTTGGCCATTCTTTACTTGTTTAGGTATACTTCCTATAATAATATGACATAGTAAAAATGAAATGCATGTATGGATGTTATGAATGATGTAGCTTATTGTTGTCTCCTTTGACTACAAGATTTATTGCCCCTTTCACTGTCGGATGTCGATACAGCCCAGCAGAGGTACGAGGCGGAGAATACGACACTTTAACACTGTATTAGCGAGCTAGAGAACCAAGTGGATGCTACCTTATATGAGCGGAGAGCAAGCATAATATGGACAGTGCGACCCCGGGTGAGCAGAGTCAAAAGGGGAAGAAGGTCGCAGCCGAGTATCACCATCGAGTTGCCCCTGTGACCTCTTGAATCATCCTAGGGACTGAGGAAGATGTCGTCAATGCCTATCTTCTCAACGAGGAGGATGTCTCATCTCACCCGCCTGCCGGTGGCAATCATCCCTAGATCCATTTGTACGATCTGATTTCTTTTTGCTTTGAAATTTTATTTATGATGACTTTGAACATGGGTTTTGATTTGTGTACCTTTGATACATTGGGCTTTGATGATTGATTTTGGATTTCGGACTGTTTTGTTGTTATTTAGGGTTAGTGTTTGGATATTTAGATGGTTTGTGCCTTTGGGCCTTTGATTTGAATAAGATTTGAATTTTATGCTCTCATGTCTTCTGGAAATAGATTATAGGGTTTTTACAGGTTATTTATAGGCTAAAACTGGTTAAAACAGTTCTGAAATTCGCAGAAAATAGGGCCATGCTGCCATCGTCATCATTGATATCGCCCTTTGCATGAAATCTTTACTTGCTAACTAATATAGACTACACTGCTCATGAAGTCATACCACAGGCGACCTGGTCTATACCACCGATGACATCACTCATACCGCCGAAGACTTCTCTTTGCCAGAAATCCAAAATTTGGCCATTCTCTAATTTAGCTATAGCAAACCACAACCAACAGCTATGGGGCTTTCTATAAAGCCTGAGAAATGCAGATTGGAAAAAGCTAGAAAAATTTGGGCTATGGGGCTTTCAATATGTCGCTGCATAGCCCGTTAGTCCTGAATTCCTTCGCACGACATTTACTTTTTAGGATCGGATGGACCATGTATTCCAATTTTCTTCATTCAAGCTATGCCCCTTGCTTAAAGAGTTTTATGCCCTATTTGGGGTTCCATGCCACAAGCGTATGCCCCTGGCACTCTTGGAGTTTCATTTTGGTACTGATGGCATTCCCGAAGGGCTGTGGAACTTGGATTCTGTGGACATATTTTGGTCCCGACTGCCTGATAAACCTACATTTCAACTTAGTGCAGTTTTAGAGTGATGCCGTGGAGCGCCTAGATCTCATCTTGCATGGTCGTCCTTGGTGGCCCTATTACTTATGGCAGAGTTTATGTGAGCAGTAGGCCTAGTTACTCTGTTCAGGCTGATTTCACTTATTGGTCCTATGTTGATAGGGGCTTCTCCCATATCTAAAGGACTGGCTGAGGTTCTGCTTAATACAGATGCTGCTTCTACCGACCCGACTGTTATTGTTGACCATCTTATACTGCTATAGGAATCTACTTTCCCATTTCACAAATTACTTGTATCATTCTACCCTTATCTAAAATTAACCCACAGGTATGACTGATGGAGAAACTGAAGCTAAAAGAGGCCCCACAGGGGAACCCGAAGAAGTACCTACCCGTTCATTTGACAGAGTGGGGGCTTAAGCGAGCTAATTTTGACCAGGTGACTTTTGACAGCTGGATGCCTAATCTGAGAGGGTATACAAATTCATAGATTCAGTGGGTTAGCCCATGGTGGAGGATCCGAGATATGGTTGTAGAGTCCTGGGGTTCCTGTGTTCAGCTGATAGGCCTAGAGAGATCTTCGTTCTACACTCCCTACCGGTTGTGCCATCAGTATGGCAAGCGACAGAGAGTCGTTACCAAGCTACCTCATAACCAAATTAGAGTCTACAAAACCAGATGGGTGAACCATATCCTGGAAAAGTGGGCTAGGGAGGCCCTATTTGAGACTCTGGACTACAACCACATAGAGACCATTGAGATCAATATCCACGACAGAGGGTGGCTTGACAAGATTAGACATATGGCGACCCAGTCTGAGCGATCATAGGCCCTCTTTACGGGAGAGTGACTAGAGCAGGGACATGAGTCCTTTTCTACTACCACCTTGCGAAGGATTTCTTGATATTATGACAAGGATGTGAGGAGTTCGGCTTGAGACGCACTCTTTTTTAGTTCTATCTTTTGCATAGGCTAGTTAGGGTGACAGATCTATCGAACTTTATTTATTATATGTCTTTTATTTGGTTCTAATTTTTGCATAGACTGCTCCTTGAGGTTTTCAATATATCGAACCTTGTCTTATTTTTTGCCTGGACCGCCCATTTCGGGTTTTCAATCTAGCAGACTTATTCTGACTTTTGCATAGACCTTGCTCTTTTCAGTCTATTAGAATGATTTTTATTTATTGCATATTTTATTTAGAATAATGTGAACTCTGCATTAGGCTTACTTGAGCTGTTTTGTCCGTATGGATAAAAAATACACATAAACATAAGCATTCAGAATTCGACAAAAGAGATACTTTCATTAATTGAAGTAAAACAAAGTACATGATATTTGGTTAACATTTCTATTGATTTAACTCCCAGTGCCAACTAGCCTAGATCGGTTTTCTAGCAGGCACCCTCTCTTGCTTACTTACCCTAACTTTGGCCTAGATCGCTCATTTTGGGTTTTCAATCTGGCGGGTTTGACTCATCTACTGATTTTTGCACTGCCAGTTTGTAGAATACCGACCGTCGGGTGTCAACCCTAATTTTTGCCCAATCAGTAAATCGAAAGGCGGGTGGTTATTTTATCTATTTTTATGTACTGCTTTTTTGATTTATTTCTTTTGCTTTAGATGTGGTAACCCTTAAGCCTGTCCTGATTTACGGGGTTTGTAAACTCATTCACATCCATATCCATAAGCTTAATAGCTCCTTTCCTAAGCATCTTCTTTATGAAGCACGATCCTTCCCAGTTTGGCCTGAACTTGCCCCTCACATCAGTGGTGGAAGGTTTTAGCTACTTAAGGACTAGATCTCCAGCTTTCAGTGAAAACTTCTTATGTCTTACCCGACTGTTGTATGCCCCAAGTCATGCATTGCTAGTACATCTGGAGATTATCCAAGGCCCTTATTCTCCGCTCATCCATCACATTTAGCTGCTCAAACCTCGCATGAGTCCATTCAGATTCTTTCAGCTTGGCTTCTAAAGGGACTCTCAGTGAGGTTACCTGAGTTTTAACTAACAAAACTGCTTCCATTTTATAGACTAGAGAGAACGGTGTTTGATCGGTTGGGGTACGGTTGCTTGTGCAATATCCCTAAAAAGCGAAAGGAAGCTTGTCCGCCCAATCGCTGTAGCCGGTTATCATTTTGGATAGAATCTTCTTTACCAACTTATTAGATGCCTCAACAGCACCATTGGCTTGTGGTCTGTATGAAGAAGATCTATGGTGCTTAATCTCATATTTCTCAATCAGATTGGTGGTTGCTCCTTCAAACTATACCCTGTTATCTGAGACTATATGATGCTTAAGTCCATACCGAGCGAAGATATGCTTTTCTATGAACTTAGCCATCTTCTTGGTAGTGATATTGGTGTATTTCGAGAAATAATCCACTACTACCACAATGATTTTGTGTCCATTTCATGATGAAGGATGAATTTCACTAATTATGTCTATCCCCCACATCGAGAATGGCTAAGGAGCAGATAAATGATGGAGCTTGGTGGGTGGCAAATGCTGCATATGCCCATAAACTTGGCATGAGTGAGACCGTTTTACTTGGGTGATGCAATCGGCCGTTAGGGTGAGCTAAAAGTATCCCAACCACTGAATTTTCTTTACGAGAGCAAGCCCATTCGTGTGAGGGCCACAATCACCGGTATGGACCTGAACAATGACCTTTTGAGCCTCTGATTCAGTTAAGTAATGAAGCAGCAAATTGTCACTAGTATGCTTGAATAGATCATTATTGATAATTCAGAACTAGATAGCGAGCCGCCTTAGGGTGGTGTGGTCTGAGTCAGAGGAATCTGAGGGATATTGGCCGGCTTGGAGAAATGACAATGTCAGAATACCAATAGGGCTTAGTTGAGATGGCTAGGACCTATTAAAATGGTTGAGCGGGGTAAGGGATCTTAGCGGATAACAGAATCAAGGAATGGATGGACTGCTGTTGGAGTCCTTCCTATAAGGAGGCCAGGGTGGCCAAGGAATAAGCCATTTGATTCTCATCCCGGGGGATATGGCTATATAAGCAAGAGGAGAACTTCTCAGATAAGCCTCAAATAGCTTCAACATAAGGACAGAGAGATTTTTCTTCTTTTCCCAATCTCTGACAACCTGACGAATTACAAGAACCAAATCCCCGATTATAGATACCATGCAGGCCTCAACTTAGAGAAGGGCCTCGAGGTGGAACATACAAGCTTCGTATTCAGCTCCATTATTTGTGACTGTGAATTCTAAGCATTTTGGACAATGAGATGATTTCGATATCCGGTGCGACTATAATAACCCTGAGGCGTGCTCCCCATCGGTTCACAGCAGCGTCAAAGTATATAGTCCACACATGCTCGAGGATTGCAATGGAGGTAAGCTGCTGATTAGGAAACTCCAGGTTTTTAACATAATCAGAGTCAAGGGGTTATTTAGCTAGGAATTTAGCTACTGCCCGCCCCTTGATAACCTTCCGTGTCACATATTCAATAACAAACTCATATAGAAGTAGCAACCATTGAGACAGTTTACCGGCTAGAGTGGGGGACTAACAAAGATACTTCATTGGGTCAATCTTAGCCATGGCTTGGACTTGGTATGATTGGAAATAATGGCGTAACTTCTTAGATAGCCAAACCATGATGGTGCAAATCTTCTCCATAATCGAATACTGGGTTTCGTAATCTAACAACTTTTTACTCAAGTAGTAGATCACATGCTCCTGTTTGTCATCATGCTCCTAGACGAGCATGGCCCTTATGGAAGACTCCTCAATAGCCAAGCAAAGGACCAGCGGTTTCCCAAGGATGGGGAGTTTTAGAATGGGTGGGTCAACAAGATAAGCCTTGATTCTATCAAACACCACTTGGCACTAATCATTCCTACCACTGGCTATTATTTTATCAATAGTTTTAAGATGGGTTCGCACACGGTAGTGAGGTAGGCAATAAACTGACTGATATACTGCAAGGAGCCCAGAAATTATCAGACTTCTTTCTCTGTCTTAGGCGGTGGCATATCCCTGATGGCTTTGGCCTTGTCAGGATCCATCTCAATTCCTTTCTGGTTAACCACATATCCCAACAACTTGCCTGAAGTGACCTCGGACACACACTTCTTCGGATTCAAGCAGAGATTGTACTTTTTAATATGAGTCATGAATCAGTTGAGAATAACAGGGTGCTCCTCTCGGGTAGCAGACTTCACAATCTTATCATCCACATACACCTCCACTTCTTTATGGATCATGTCATGCAGGAGGGCGGTTACAGCTCTTTGATAAGTACCCCAAGCATTATTTAACCCAAACAACATTACCTTGTGGCATTAGACCCCCCATTCAGTGATAAATGCTATTTTAACCTTGTTAATGATGTCTACCAGAATTTGATTATAACCTGAGAAAACGTCCATGAACGAGTACATAGCTGCCCTGGGTGATACTTTCAATCAGGACATCAATGTGAGGAAGCGGGAAATCATCCCTACGCTAATCCTAGTTGAGATCTTAGAAGTCAATACAAACTTGGACCCTACCATCTTTCATCGGAATCGGGACTATTTTGGACAACCAAGTTAGATATTCCATGAATTTGACAAATCGAGCTTAAATTAACCTCGAAACCTCTGCCTTAACCTGATCAGCCCATTATGGTCATAACCGACGGAGCTTTTACTTGACATGCCTAAACTTAGGATAGGTTGGAATTCTGTGCTTGGCGATTTGAATATCAACCCCAGGCATATCTTCGTGTGACCAGGCAAAAGTGTTAACATGATCTTTAACCACTTTTATAATCTCAGTTTTTTCCTCGGAAGTTAAATCGTTGGAAATGGTTACCATTTTAGGATTATCATCTGTACTTAGGTTTATTTCACTTGAAGATGTATCTGTAATACCAAAAATGTTATACATATTGTTATATGATGCGTGGATCCATCAGGAAAAACATCAAAGAAGTAAGCAAAATGAGAGTCATTCATTGCATTAAAACCTTGTAGGCAACAATGTTCGGATCAAAAACTTCAGAAATATTGAAAATTGCATCATCCACATCATCCTCCTCAACAGGTAGAGGTGCTTTTATAGCGGTAGTGGCAACGGGAGGAGCATCCTCTACAGTCTCTGTCAGAATGGTATCCAGGTCATGTTCTAGAGCAGCTTTTCGAGCAGCAGTGAGTGATGGTTCCTTAGACAGGTTGGCTTTCTCGACTAGGGCCCTTGGGAGCTTCCTTACAATCTCTGTTATGGCATCCTCTTCCCCGTTTCTCTCACCCTTCCAACCTTTCTTCAACAGAAATTCTATAGTACTGGTCACGGTTGACACAGTATCTTCAATCTCAGGATCAACGGGCTCTTCATTGCTTCCCCTAGACTCATTCTCAGGATACATCTTAGCCTTCCCTTTAGCCTTATCGGAAATAATGTTGACAAGTGCAATAGGCTTGGCGTTTTTGGGTTCTATGGAGACAACCATACAGCCAGCTTCGAAGTCGTAGACATCCTTAAAGATCTTAAACTTAGGACATAATTTTCCATCATGCTCGACCGGTTCGGGTTCTCTCTTATAAGGCCTCTTGCCTTAGATTTTACATACAGTGACCATACGATAGTAGGAGGATAGAATATGATACTAAGCTTTCCTGGGCTTATACCCCAATCTGGCATGACGGACCAGCACTTCGTGCTCTAAAGCCTCAATAATCTCTTGCTCAAACATTTCACAGCCTTTGCCAGGCTTATACCAAGATTTCTTCATCAGTTTTCCCATACCGGCGTGGAGATAACTGTGCCAAATGGGAGGTGGCTTTTCGGTGTTATTAATCACACCAATACAAAGACATTCTTCCAATTTAGCCTTGGCTTCTAAAATTACCACAGCGGAAGTGGGGTCAGCCTTAATAGTTACCAGTTTGTCCTCGCGAATGAGCTTGATTTTCTAGTGGAGAGTGGAGGGAACTGGGTCCATAGCATGGAGCCATGATCAGCCGAGCAACAGAGAGTAAGTATCAAGGATGTCAAGCACGTGAAGTGCATGTTTCTTGTGACACCTTCTATAGTGACTTCCGCCTTAAAGGCCCTAATTACACTGCATTTCCAATCGTCATAAGCTCTAATAACAGTACTAGATTTCTCTAGCATTTCCTCTGAGAGTCCTAGGTGAGGAAGAACTTTTAAAGGGCACAGATTAAAAGCGGAGCCATTATCCACCATGACACGGGGGATTACCTTATCGAGGATCTAAATGCAGATGAACAAGGCCCAATTGTGATCCTTTCGGTCAACTGGGAGATCAAAATGGTAAAACACAATCTAGGGTCCTTTCCTTAGGGGAATGCCTTCTTTGACCATGGCACACATTTCAATGACCCAAGTGGTCAGATTAGCTTCTAAATTGAGGAGTCGCTTAATTAATCCCCTGTGATGCCCGTCAGAGTTAATTTCCAGCTGCCAGATACTATAACATGCTTGTGTGCTTTTTAGCTGAGTAATGAGAGGATCAACCTCGAGACTGGTTGGAATGGCCGAAGGTGGAGAAGGGGGCCTTGTAGTAGGTCCTACCCTGTTAGGGATAGGGTCCTTATTCAAGTGGAGATATCGGTCTTCAAGCTGATACATAAGGCCACTCCGAGTAATGTTGAGAACATTATCGAGTAAGACACTCTTAGTGGCTCGTGTTTCAAATAGATACTACTATTCCTCAGAGTCTGAATCTGGTTCTTGCAACTCATATGCATCTACATTGAAAGGCTCATTCTGATCAACCTTGAATAATCCGTTCGGCTTCTCATTAACAGGTGAATCAACCCTGAATAGTTTAGTACTTACATCCTTGGCTACCTCGACTACTCCCTTATCTTCATCGAAATAGTTATCCTTTGAAACAAAAGAATCCACCTGAATAGCGGCTTTTCCCCAACTTTCATTCTCTTTGCCATAAATGGATGAGCCCTGCAATTTTGTTATTTAGGAGAGTACGAGTCGACATCCATACCCTGAACTGAATTGACCCTCGGATTAGCTTGACTGATAAGATCAAAAACTGAGTTGGATGGGAGACCAGAACCGATGACCATAACAGAGTTACTATTACCCGGACCTTGGGTAATTAGTTTAAAGATTGTGGCTTCAGATAATCTGAATAGGATCATTCCTACATTGTTCCCAAAATTAGGCAAAGGGTTATTCATGGTGCTTGGAATTTTATCGGGTTCAGCAATCTTTCCTTCACTAACCAGGTGTTGAATAGTCGAGAGCACGGCTTTGCAATTGTTGGTTTGGTATTCCACCTGAATGTGGTAATTACAGAAATTGTTTTTATCTTTAGGTTTAGGCAATTTGTGCTCTTGAAGGGACCCGATGAAACCTACTTCCTTTAAACGCTTAAAAATGACCCGAAGAGGCAACTTGTATGGATTAGCTAAAATGAATGGAGGACGAGAAGGCTGAACTGCGGCAACTGCCGGTAAAGCTAGAGTGATTGCCAAGGGTGCAATAGGGGCTCGAGAAACGGCCTGGACTACAGCCGAGGCTTTGGGCTTACCAGGTGCCGGAGCTGAAGGCTAAGCATCATTATTCTTTTTGAACCAGGGTTTCCCTACTTTTTCTGCCTTTTGAGCTCCACCTCATGCTCAATTTTATCAGATTTTTCAAATATAGCCTTATAGGAGAGGAATGAATCAGTAGCCATGTTTTTATGAAATAGAGAGAGAGAGAGAGAGAGAGAGAGAGAGAGAGAGAGAGAGAGAGAGAGAGAGAGAGAGAGCCTTCCAGGAGCTTAACAATCATCTCCTCAAGGCTTAGCTTAGATTTCATCAGAACCTGGGTTGACATCCACCGATTAAAGTACCGTTTAAAGGTTTTGTTGGGCATTTGGCAAACTCCCTCAAGGTGTTAGAGGGTTGTTTCCATCATAGTATTGAAACCATAATGCACTTTTAGAGCCTCAGAAAGAAGTTTCTAGTCCGTGACAGTATGTTACGGTAAAGTATGATACCATTCAAGAGGAGGGCCCTGAAGGGAATAAGGAAACATTTTAGCAAGCACTTTATCACTTAATTTCTTTACATGCATAACTCTTTCATACATTATAATGTCGGAAGCAGGTGCACCAGAACCATTATAATGAGCCATATTTGGCATAGTAAAATTATCAGGGACCCAATCTTTATTCCTCTTGGGTTCCTTGGCAGCTACAAGACGGTTGATGTAGGCTTGAATTCCTAGTGTCACACTCGAAGGCTGCATGACCTAGTTGTTGATCAGCTGAGAGAGAGCTGTTGCTACAGGTGTTGCACTCAGAGATTGCTAGACCTGGTCATTGAGCTGAGAGGCCAGCATTTGGCGAACAAAAGTAGCTACTTCAAGTGTCACACGCAAAGACTGTGTAACCTGGTCATTGACCGGAGAAGATGGTGGAGGATGAGGGACCATCTGGCTACTGAAGGGATTCTGAGGGTAGGTTATACCCTTGGGAGTTACAATGAACTGAGGAGGAGTAAAGGAGGGCAGCTAGATTAACCCGCTAGAAGAAGCTGACAACTGATGAGTGAACATTGGAGGAACCGAGCTTTGAGCAAAAGGTCTCAGGTTAAAAAGAACAAACGATGGAGCAACAGAGGTTTGCCCGAACTGAAATGGGGTTACTATAGGCTGAGTTAGGGGAACGGGTTGAAAAACTGGCATAATGGGTCTCGTCCGTATCGGATCGGACAATATTTGTGCTGAATCATTCTGGGTTTGCATATCGAACTCCAAAACCCGATAGAAATTTCTATCCTCGAGGGCTTTCTTAACAGCTGCTTGTGCAGTGTTTTGGATAGAAGCTTGGAATGCATCTGAATTTAGAAACTACTTATAGCACTGGCGAAATCAAAACTAGGAGGGGGCTGAGACATTGCTCTCGAGGTAGGAGTAGGGTTGACTCGCTCCTTAGGTGGAGGAAGGTTTCCATCATTTCTTGAAAAAGACATAGCTGACTAAAAGAAATCCTAACCCAACTGAACCTGATCTGAATCTGACTCCCCACTAGAATTGGTATACGGAACCCTCTCGACTTTTGTAGTGATAACATTGGGGGAGAGAACGATAAATTAGACAGTGATCTGGCCTTTTCCAAACAGGGGTACGACAATAATTCCGCCTATTCCTAGCTAAAATGGTAGGTAGTGGATTAGATCATGCATGGACAGAGTGATGCCATGGATGGGATGAATGGTCTTCATTTAATAACTAATGTGTGGTATGTATGGCTACACGTAGATGTGGCTAGCGATGATGTGGCGGCTTATCCCTCCAACATCCGTGGGACATTCATACCCAATGCTACGCATAGTAACATGTCACATAGACAGAGTAATGCCATGGATGGGATAAAGGGTAAGTTGAATTATGGCTCTTAAAACCAATGCATGGGTGATGCAAGAGCACGTAGCACATAGCACATAAAGCGTCCCTCTTTCGACCTAATGAATCCAGTGTAACGCCTCTTTGGAAGGTTGGAGTTTCGCCTCTACACCGGTAATGGTGAAAGAAGTGCATCTTAATTATTTTTTATTGTTTTGGTAATCCTAAGGAGATGAAGTGCTAAGGCTTTTTCTAGCACGGCTTTGGTATAGGGTTTCTGATGTAGAAGGTTCTTGTTTATCTTGATTCCACGTTACTTAACCACTTCCTAAATAGGTGCGATCACAGGAGTTCACGTGTTGGTTGAAATGAGTGATCCACCCACTAGGTATCCTCAATTCCAAATAGGGCATGAGTGATACTTTTGCGACCTTCACGGGAAAAATGGGGCACCTAAAAATTTCAAAACTATCTATACATGTAAGAATAAAACGTTATAAAAAAAGTATGAAGTTTTAATTTGGCCAATGATTTCAATACATCATCAAAATCCTTAATAGTTATAAAAAAAAGTTAAGTTCAAGTTTAAAGAGATCAATCATAAGAAGAGTCGCCACTGTGAGCGGACGACCTTTTTCCCACCCACAAGATGAGGACTTGATCCTTTATTTTAGAGTGATAAAAGAATTGACGTTGATGTTGAATTTAAGTACAATTTGCATGTTAAGGGATACGAGACTTGAAATCCCGTATTTTAAAATAAAGTCGCTACCCGGTTAAGCTCCACCAGGAAAATTTTGGTACGATATTCCCACCGGATGGTTAGATCGCACCTTAAAACAAAGATTCTAAGTTTGGATGATTTTATCTATTTTACATTAGGCCAAGTTAAAAGATTTCAATCTTTCTTAATCGGTTTTAATCCACCCTGTTATTGTATTTTCGGTTTATATGTTGGTTTTGCGTTTATCAAGCATTCAAAGCGGTAAATAAATAATTATTACAGTTACCTAAAATAAATGTGGAAAATAAAATAATAATTACATGGCTTTCCAAATCCTATACATTTTTCTATACGATAAATGAAACACCCGAAGGCCTAACATTCATCTAACCTAATCTACCTGCACAAAACAGTTAGCTTAAATACGGCACATTGGACGAGATATATCACACAACATGCATAGTTAGTGAACAAAATAAGACTTGGGTTAGCGTGAACATGGCATATTTATTTAAAATTAACGGAGCCCGGTTGGGTGGCTAAAAATGAGATTAAACGTCGTTTGTGGGAAAATTCCATTATGTTCATATTTTAGACTCGTTTGTTATTTTAACCGGATTATTAATGAAAATGCCACATGGTATGGGGTACGGTCTGTTTTTAGAAGGTTCTAGACCTTTGTCGTTGCACTATACCGCCTAGCTTGAGAAATTTAAACTAGGTCGGAGAATAAATGAAAACGGGGACTGCTGTCCAAAGGGCCATTCCGTCGGCAGCATGACTGAGGTTGCCGACGACATCAATGATGTCGCTGGCGGTATCAGTTACACAGGCAGACTGCATGACATTTTGGATATCAGAAAGAGAGGGTCCCACAAGAAAATAGAGCCATTTGGGATAAATGAAGCCTCTAGCGTATCACTAATGTTGCTAGCGACAAGAGTGATACTGCCGACGGCTTCCATTGCCTCTTGCAGCTTCACTTTCTTGCAGCAGCAGTAGTTAACGGTCAAAAAATAATCGAAAACCTGAAACCATGCACAAAACAGCAAATAACAGCACAAACAAGTAAAAAAGGACGCCAAATAGCTATGAGACTCAAATTTTTTAACTCAGGGCCGTAAACCCACCTCTTCGTGATCCAAATGACACCTCCGAGGAGCTCAAAATGATGATTTGGGTAGTAAATTTAAAGATTTGCCTCTCTAAATTCCTATTAAGTTAATTTTAACCTAAAGTATACTTATTTTAAGCTTTATCTAAGAGCATCAAATAAGAAAAAACAAGAAAAGTGGATTGGAATCCCTTTTCTTACCTTTTCTACTCGTTATCTCACTAGAATAAATTTTCTCACTCTAAAACCTCTCCAATTAAAATTTTAGCTATTGTCCCCTTCTACGAAACCAAAATGCATGTTTTGATAGGTAAAAACGGGTGGTCTTCAATGTCTTTTAGCCAATTTCACCGAAATGGCAAAAAAGAGCTAGTCAAAGGAAGAAGAAGAAGCTGTCTACGCAGAAGCCCATTTTAGGCCATGCCGCTGCCAGCGGGCCCACAAGCCCAAAAAGCTGCCAAAGGGGTCAAAAGCGGGTCAAAAGGTATCATTTTTTAATTTTAAAGATATTTTAATGGGTATTTCAGACTAAATTATTTTTGCGTACAAATCATCCATCTAAGGTAACACTAGACGCATTACCGGACACGTCGAACTGAATTTCTCTAAAAATAAAATTCATACAGAATTTTACATCGGTAAAAGAATTTTTATTGTGAGGAATAAAATCGGGTATACATCATCATTATCACACGAGAGGGACTATAAAATCCCATGCTCACATTGACCTTTAAGCAATTTTATTATCTCACTTTTTTCCTCGGTAGTTAAATCGTTGGAAATGGTTACCATTTTAGGATTATCATCAGTACTTAGGTTCATTTTACTTAAAGATGTATCGCTAATGGCAAAAATGTTATGCATATTTTTATGTGAATGCATAGATCCATCAGGAAAACATTAAACAAGTAAGTAAAACGAGAGTCATTCATTGCATTAAAAGCCTTGTAGGAAACATTGTTCGCATAAAAAACATCAAAAATGTTAAAAATTAGATCATCCATTTCCTCCTCCACAGGGGGAGGGGCTTTGGTAGCGATAGCAGTAATAGGAGGAGCATCCGCTATAGTCTCTATCAGAATGGTGTCCATATCATGTTCTAGAGCAGCTTTCTAGGCAGCGATGAGGGATGGTTCTCCAAACAGGTTTGCTTTCTCTGCTAGGGCCCTAGCGAGCTTCCTTACAATCTTTGTCATGGCATCCTCTTCCCCAGTTCACTCACCCTTCGAACCTTTCTTCATTAGCAGTGCCATAGCTTTGGTCATGGTAGCCACAACATCTTTAATCTCTGGATCAACAGACTCTTCATTACTTCCCCCAGACTCATTCTCAGGATACATCTTAGTCTTTGCCTTAGCCTTACCAGAAACAACGTTGATAGGTGCAACAGGCTTAGCTGGTTCAAGTTCAGCGAAGACAACTATTCAGTCAGCTTCAAAGTCATAGACATCAGATCTCAAAACTAGGCCACATTTCTCCATCGTGCTCAATAGGTTCAGGCTTTTCCTTATAAGGCCTTTTGCCCTGAATCTCACAAATAGTCACCATGTGACAATAACAGGAAGGAATATAGTGATATGCTTTTTTAGGCTTATACCCCAACCAAACCTTGTGAACTAGCACCTTTAGCTCTAAGGCCTTAATAATATCCTGCTCGTACATCATGCCGCCTCTACCAAGCTTACACCTAGATTTCTTCATTAGTTTTCCCATACCGGAGTTAAGATAACTAAGCTAAATGGGAGGCAGCTTTTTAGTCTTACTAATCATAGCAACACAAAGATCTTCTTCTAATTTGGCTTTCGTAATAGCCACAATAGAAGCGGGGTGAATGAGCTTGATTTTTCAATGGAGAGTGGAGCGTAGAGCCATGGTTAGTCGAGCAATAGAGAATAAGTAACAGGAATGTTAAGTACAATGAAGTGCACATTGCTCGTAACACCTTCCGCAATGACTTCTACCTCAAAGGCCCCAATTACACTATGTTTTGAGTCATTATAAGCTCTGATATTAGTACTGGATTTCTTAAGCATTTCCTTCAATAGTCCTAGGTGAGGAAGGACTTTCAGAGGGCACAGATTCAAAGTGGAGCCATCGTCCACCATGACACAGGGGATAACCTTATCGAGGATCTGAATATGAATGAACAAGGCCCTATTGTGATCCCTACCCTCAAGTAGAAGATTAAAGTGGTCAAATACAATTTGAGTTCCCTTCCTTAGGGGAATTCCTTCTCCAACACTGGCACACATCTCAATAATTAAAGTGGTCAGAGTAGCTTCTAAATCGAGCAATCGCTTAATAAATCCCCTACAATGCCTATCAGAATCAATTACCATCTGCCATATAATGTAATGGGCCTAAGTGTTTTTTAAATGAGTAATGAGAGGGTTAACCTCGAGATTGGTACAAATAGGCGGAGGTAGAGAAGGAGGCCTTGCAGTGGTGCCTATCCTCTTAGGAATTAGGTCCTTCTTAAGGTGGAGATGACGATCCTCGGGTTGGTATACACGGCTGCTCTGAGTAATGTTGAGAACATTATCGATCAGGACACTATGAGTGGCTTACATTTTGAATAGATACGGTGGTTCGTCAAAGTCTGAATCCCTGTCTTTCAACTTATACTCATCCACATTGAAAGGCTCATTCTAATCAACCCTGAATAATCCATTTGACTTTTCATTAGCAGGTGAATGAACCCTGAATAGCTCGATTATTACGGCATTGGCCTCTTCGACTACCCCCTCTTCTTCATCAGAATAGTCATCCTTCAAAATAAAGGAATCTATGCTAAATAGCAGCTTTTTCTCAATTTTCATCCTCTTAGCCACAAATGGTTGAGTCCTGCAGCTCTCTTTCTTAGGCGGATTTGGGTCAACATCCATTCGTTGGAATGAATTACTCCTGGATTGGCTTGATTGATCAGATCAAAACTGAGTTAGAAGGGAGACTAGAACCGATAACCAGAATAGAATTACTACTTCTCAGCTCTCGAGTAAGGAGATCAAAGATTGCGGCTTCAAGCAAACTTGACTAGGTCATTTTTACCTTGCTCCTAAAGTTTGGCAGAGGGTTGTTAATGGTGCTTAGGGTTTTATTAGGTTCAGCAATCTTTCCTTCACTAATCAGATGCTAAATAGCCCAGAGTAGGGCATCGCAATTGTTGGTTTGGTGACCCACCAGGACGTGGTACTCTTGAAGGGATTGGATGAAACATGCTTCGCTCAAATGCTTAAAAATGACCCGAAGAGGCAACTTGTATGGATTAGCTAAAATGAAAGGAGGATAAGGTGGTTGGACTACGGCAACTACCTACGGAACTTGTGTGATGGCCGAGGGTGTAGCAGGGGTTTGAGAAACTGTCTGAACTATATTCAAGGCTTTGAGCGTAGTAGGTGTCGGGGGTGAGGGCTGAGAATCATTATTCTTTTTGAACCAGGGTTTCCCCACCTTTTCTTCCTTTTTGCGGTCTGCCTCGTACTCAATTTTCTTGGCTTTTTCAAATACAGTCTTATAAGAAAGGAATGAATTAGTAACCATTTTTTATGGAATAGGGGAAGAGATCCCTCTAGGAGTTTCACAATCATCTCCTTGAGACTTAGCATAGATTTCATCTGAACCTGGGTCGACATCCACTGGTTAAAATAATGCTTAAAGGTTTTGTTGGGCTTTTGGCAAACTCCCCCAAGGTGTTAGAGGGTTGTTCCCATCATAGTATTAAAACCATAATGCACTTTCAGAGCCTCAGAAAGAAGATTCCAATCACGACAATGTGTTGGGGCAAAGTATGATACCATTCAAGAGCAGGGCCTCAAAGGGAACACGGAAACATTTTAGCAAGCACTTTATAACTTAATTTCTTTACACGCACAACTCTTTTATGTATAATTATATGGAAAAAGCAGGTGCACCAATACCATCATAATTCGCCATATCCAGTATAGTAAAATTATCAGGGACCCAATCTTCATTCCTCTCGGATTCCTTGGCAGCTATAAGATGATTGATGTAGGCTTAAATTTCTAGTGTCACGCTCGGAGGCTGCGTGACCTGATCATTGATCGGCTGAGAGAGAGTTGCAGTCTTGGGTGTCACGCCCAGAGAATGCATAACTTGGTCATTGACTCTTAAAGATGGTGGAGGACGAGGGACCACCTAGTTGTTGAAAGGGTTCTGGGGGTAGGCAGTACCCTTGGGAGTTACCACGAACTATGGAGTAAAAGATGGCAAAGGTTGGATTAGCCCGCTAGAAGAAGCTAAAAGTTGAGGAGTGAATACTAGAGGAACCGAGCTCTGAGAAAAGGGTCTTGGATTGAAAGGAACAATTGACGGAATTATTGAGGTTGGTAGGAAACCAGAAGTTTGCCCGAACTGAAATGGGCTTGCCATGGGCTGAGTCGATGGAGGTGGTTGAAAAATTGGTGCAATTGGTCTTAAACCTACCGGACCGACCAACATCTGTACTGAACCATTCTGAGCTTGTATATCAGACTCGGATACCCAATTGGAATTTCTATCCTTGAGATCTTACTTAACAGCTGCATGGATAGTGGATTGGATTGAGGCTTGGAATGCATCTGAATTCAGGAATTGAGCTATAGCACTAGCAAAATTGAAACCGGGAGGGGGCTGAGACACTGCTCCTGAGGTAGGAGTAGGCCCGACCTGCTCCTCTAGCGGAGGATGATTTCCATCATTGCTTGAAAAAGACATAGCTAACTGAAAGAAATCCTGACCCAATTGAACTTGATCTAAATCTAACTCCCCACTGGAATCGGTATACAGAACCCCCTCGACATCCGTGGTGATAACCGGGTGAGAGAACGATGAATCAGATGGTGATAGAGCCTTTTCCAAACTAGGGTATGATAATAATTTTGCCTCCTCCTAGCTAAAACGGTAGGTAGCTGGTTAGATCATGCATGGATTATGTGATGCCATGAATGGGGCGAATGGCCTTTAATTAATAACCAATGTGTGGTATGTATGGCTACACGTAGATGTGGTTAGCAATGATGCGGCCGGTTATCCCTCCAACATCCATAGGATGTAATATCCCTCGTCATGAATAGTGATATATTCTGACTTGACAGGTACAAAAGAAGTCCTATGGATGTTGCTAAACCTCTACCATGAATGGAGATCAGTAAGGGTAAGTTAATTTTGGCTCTTGAAGCCGATGCATGGGGGATGCATGATCACATAGCACAAAGCACACAAAGTGCCCCTCTTCCAATCTTATGCTTCCCGCATGACGCCTCTTTGGAAGGATGGAGTTTGGCCTCTTCACCGGTGAGGTCACAAGAAGTGCTACCCTATTATTTTCATTGTTTTGGTGATCCTAAAGGGTTGAAGTACTAAGGCTTTTTCTAGCACGGCTTTGGTATAGGGTTGTTGATGTAGACGATTCTCGTTTACCTTAATTCCACGTTACTCAACCACTCCCCAAATATGTGCGATTGCAGGAGTTCACGTATTGGTCAAAATGTGTGATCCACTCGCCAGCCATCCTCAATTCCAAACAGGGCATGAGTAATACTTTCGTGAGCTTCTCGGGTAAAATGGGGCACCTAAAACTTATCGAACTATCTACAGGCATAAGCATAAAATGTCATGAAAAAGAATGAAGTTTTAACTTGGCCAATGATTTCAATACATCATCAAAATCCTTTAAACTTTTTGAAAATTTTTAAGTTCAAGTTTAAAGAGATAGATCCCCAGTGGAGTCGCCACTGTGAGCGGACGACCTTTTTCTCGCAAGGACAGCGTGAGATGCATAGCACGAGGGGAAATAACGAGCGCTATGAAGCGAACCAAGGGATTGATCCCTTTTTTAAGCATAATGAAGAGATGGATTGATAAAATTGATATTGATGTTAAATTTAAGTCCAATTTGTATGTTAAGGGATACGAGAGTTGAAATCCCGTATTTTAAAATAGAGTCACCACTCGATTAAGCTCCACTGAGAATTTGGGTATGATATTCCCACCAAGTGATTAGACCGTACCTTAAAATAGAGATTCCACGTTCGGATGATGTTATCTGTTTTACATTAGGCCAAGTTAAAATATTTCATTCTTTCTTAATCGGTTTTAATCCGCTCTATTTATTGTGTTTTCGATTTATATGTTGTTTTCGTGTTTATCAAGCATCTAAAGCATTCATCCCAAATAAAATGCAGAAAATAAAATAATAATTACATGGCTTTCCAAATCCTATACATTTTTCTATACAATAAGTAAAATACCCGAAGGCCTAGCATTCATCTAACCTAATCTACCTGTAAAAAACGGTTAGCATAAATACGGCACATTATACGAGGTATATCACATAGCATGCAAAGTTAGTGAACAAAACAAGACCCGAGTTAGCATGAACATGGCATATTTTATTTACAATTTATAGAGCCCGGTTGGATGGCTAAAAATGAGATTTAAATGGCGTTTGTGGGAAAATTCCGTTGTATCCATATTTTAGACTCGATTGTTATTTTAATCATATTATTAGTGAAAATGCCACATGGTATGGGGAGGGGTCTATTTTCAGAAGGTTCTAGACCTCCGTCGTTTACTATACATCCTAACTTCAAAAATTTAAACTAGGTCAGAAAATAAACAAAATTAAACTGCTATCCAGAAGGCCATGCCACTGGTGGCATGACTGAGGCTGTCGGCAGCATCAATGATGCCATTGGTGGTATCAGTTATACAAGCAGGCTACATGACTTTTTAGATACCATAGAGAAAGGGTCCTACGAGAAAATGGGACCACTAGGTGCAAATAAGACCACTGGTGGTATAATTGATGCCCTTGGCAGCATGGTTGATACCGCCGTTGGCTTAAGTTTCTTGCAACAGTTGTTTTTGCCCGGAAAACGACAAAAAACCAAAAACTAAGCACAAACAGCAACTAAAACATAACAAATAAGTAAAATGAAGGCCAAAGAGCTATGAGACTCAGAATTTTTACCTCGGGGCCGTGAATCCACCTCTTTGTGATCCATATAACACCTCCGAAAATGATGATTTGGGGAAGTAAGGGGTGATTTTAGGCTCTAAATCCTAATTTAGTGATTCCTAAACTTAGAATGCACCTAAATATCAGAGAGTTCAGTTGAGAAAAACCAAGAAAAGATGAATTGAATCCTTTTTTCTTACTTTTTCTAAACTTTATCGCACTAAAACTAGCTAAGATGCTCAAAATTTGTTTGAAACTTTAAGTTGAAAGACATTGCATCATATTGCTCTCATCATAGTTTTGTAAGAAGGATCGTTAAAATCTAGTTCTCACAGACTGCCCCTGGTAGGATCATCACAGATACAGATCTGTATGCTCTCACGATGTGAGCGAGGGTTTAGAAATTATACCTAAAGTGATGATATATGGTGAGTTCCTTTCTTGATGCAAACTTCTTTCCTTTGCGGATGCGTATCCCTTGTAACTCTACTCAGGGAATGAGTATCCTTTTCCTAAGGTAGATGACGTTCCTTGCTAATGCATATCCCTTGTAACTCTACTAGGGGAATGTGTATTCTTTTCTTGAGGTGGATGACTTTCCATGCTAATGCGTATCCCGTTCTTGAGGCGGATGACTTTCCTTGCTAATGTGTATCCATTTCCTGAGGCGAATGACTTTCCTTGCTAATGTAGTGCACATCCATTGTAACTCAATTGGGGAGGGTGTGTGTATCCCTTTCCTAAGGCGAATCGACTTTCCTGACCAGTGATAGTGTATCCCTTTCTTAAGGCGGATTGACTCTCCTGACTGGTGATATATCCCTTTCCTAAGGCAAATCGACTTCTCTTGACTGATGATATATCCCTTTCCTAAGGCGGATCAACTTCTCCTAACTGATGATATATCCTTTTCCTAAGGCGGACTTCTCCTTGTATCCCTTTCTTAAGGTGAATCGACTTTTCTGACTGGTGGTGTATCCCTTTCCTAAAGTATATCGAATTTCTTGACTGATGATGTATCCCTTTCCTAAGGTGGATCAATTTTCCTGACTGGTGTATCCCTTTCCTAAGGTGGATGACTCTCCTGCTGATGGTGTATCCCTTTCCTGAGGTGGATCGAATTTCCTGAGTGGTGTATCCCTTTCTTAAGGATGATAACTCTCCTATTGGAGAATTTTAAATAACCTGAAAAGAGTCAATAATCAAACACTGAGTCAGTCGTTGTCTAAGCAGACACCTCTTTATTCTTAGTTGACTTTTGTGAAAACAAAAAATATTTTTGCCCCTTCAATTAAGAATAAATATGTGTGGATGAGATAAACTGAAAATCATGTTCGAGAAATGTTGGGTTTGGCCCGATCGCTCTAAAAAGAAGTGCCCCTTAGAGGGGTGCCTCTCAAAGAATGCCCTTAGAAAGGCTGGTCAATGGAGGGATGCCCCTAGATTTCCTGATTTTGCTTTTGAGGGAAAAGGGGATGCCCCTAGATTGACTGATTCTTCTGCTGGGAAATGGGGGATGCCCTTGGGATCTAATGATTCTACTATTAGGAAATAGGGGGATGCCCCTGGATTGGTGGGGGAATCCCCTTGGGACCTGATTCCTCTACTGAGGAATGACCCTGGAGTGGGGTGCCCCTAGGGTTCTTGATGTTGGGGGGATGTCCCTTTAGTGATTCCTCGGCTGGGGAGTGAAGTAATATCCTTTGAGTAGAGTTTCTTCTGCTGGGGAAGCCTTTCCTAATAAGATTCGATTGCTGGGGAAGGACTCTTGTTCTAGGATGTACCTGTACAAAAAATTTCCTTGTTTGCGTTTAAATCGAGAATGGCTTACCTTGATTCTTGATTGACTTTTAAGAAAACAAAAATATTTTTCCCCTCCGATCAAGAATCAAGGTGAGCCTAGGGACTTGCCCTAAATATAATTGAAATATAAGGCTGAGGAGAGCGGGGTTGGCCCCAAACTTCGACTGGATGAATATTTTGTCCTTTTTAAAACACTAGTTCAAAAAATCTGCCCCTAGATGGCAAGAGAGGACCCATATGAGTGGGCTAGGACCCGTATGGATCCCCGACGGGGTTTTCAAAAGGTAGATCAGCACTCCTCATATCCCGCCCCTTACCAAAACTTCCCATTTTGCAGCTCCGATAATTTTCTTCCAAAAATCAACCAAACATGTACAAGAAGATCCCAAAGACCAGCTATTTCTCACTTAGACTCAAGGACTTACCCCTGGTTGGCGATTTGAGGCTTCAAGAATGCCCGATTTCCATCGAGTATGCATTTCGCGGAGGAGATTCAGTTTCGGGGCTCACTCCTATCTCTGAAGTGCCAATAATCCCATCTCCTGAGACCCATGCTTCAAAACTCCAGGTAATTTTGGTTGATTCTCCATTTTCCATTTTCAAACCTTTAGCAATTTCTCAAATTTTGGCATGAATTAGGAGGTTTTAGACCTTGGAATAGAGCTTGATGCATGTAACTTTAGCCTAGGATGCTTTTAGGATAGTTTTGGATGAGCTTTGGATGAATTTGGATGGTTTTGGATTTTTAGGAGATTTTTCATAGAGGGACTGCCTATAGGGGACCCATACGGGTGAGTATGGACCCATACGAGTCCTATTTTTGGTATGGGTATTCCTTGTGGACCCGTACGGGTGGAGCTTACCCATACGGGGTCCTATCCTAAGGGACAGAATGTTGGCTGCATTGATTTCTACAATCCTTTTCTGATTTCTAACTTTTCTGCTGTATTTTAACCCTAATAAACTATAATTCTATTTTTACAGTTCCAATACAAGACTGTGGGGGCCCTGAACTTCTACAGCAAATGGTACGAGGAGATTCGTGTCGTAAGGGATACGGAGTTGCTGACCCGTATCGATTCTTTCGACTTCAGCAACATTATCAGGGCCATCCCTCAGGCCCCTAAGACGTTGGTCCCTGATGCCATTTCAGCTCTAATGAAGAGATGGTCGGAGATGACCCATACTTTCCACTTGCCTATTAGGGAGGTTACTATCACTCCCTTGGATGTGTAAACCACGACGGCCTAGAGTGGAGCGTGGATGTGGTCTACTTTGATGTTTCTACCGATCGATGGCATTCCCGGCCTGAGGTGAAGGCTACATTGCTAGATTACTTGGACTTCATCTGGGTAGGATGAACAAACTCAAGTATGGGGACCCGTGTAGGGATCAGTACATTCAATCCTTCTTGTTGATGTTTCTTACCACTGTCTTCTTCCTAATGTATTCGAGCAAACTTAACTATGGCTTGCTCTTTATCGTGGAGGATCTTGCAGATGTGCCCTACAAGAACTAATACGAAGCTATTCTGGCATAGCTATACTACAGGTTGGATGTCGGAGTCTGGGGTGAGGAGTCTGAGCCCAACATCTTGTTGGATATGATGTATGCCCTTAAGGCAATTAGGGCGATATATCTTAATTATGTAATAGTATGAATAATTTGTTAAATCAATAAAGGCATTTAATCTTTTGTTTATATCAATATGCTTGTCTCTGTGTGTGTGTGTGTGTGTGTGTGTGTGTGTTTATATATATATATATATATATATATATATATATATATATATATATATATATGTTAAAGCTGGTTAAATATATATTCATTGATGTATGCAAAAGTCCTTGACATATCATAGCACAAAGCTAGAGAAATTATAGTTGGACTATATTTGGTGGAACCTGATTCATCTGCAATTATGATTATGTCTAAATTATCCCTAGTTATAGCTTCATCAAGAAAGGATATTGATGAAACGGAAAGACTAGCATGTGGTCAACTTTCTTGGAAAGGGTCCAAGCAGTTAATCTCCTAAAAACTGAAGGTGGTGCCTTAAGTTTGACACATGGATATATCTGGGAGATATAGTGGAGACCGCAGTAAGATAAACCCTTGGTATATATATCAATGTGTTAGTGTTTATCTTCATCCAATAAGCTTTGTGAATGTCCTCATACTTGAGATGATAGCTACCTTTTGAGGTACTATTGCTATACTTTGGGTCATTACTATGCACTCATTAATTTAGGGTGCTACAGGTGATTACGGGTATAGTAATGACATCACGTTGGTAGGCTGAGTAGTCGGAAAGAATCCATCGCTCTAGATATATTAAGGAGTTGTACCTGGCCACTTGTTGAAGTGATGATTGCCATTAACCTCTGATCAGAGTATATGTTTGATAGAAATGGTTTCTAGTCAAACACACTATGGTAAAAGGCAATATACTTCAGTAATAAGTAAATAATTAGGATAGCTTGGAGCAACCTCGCTATTAGTGGGTTAACACTTTAACAGAACCCAATAAACCAGATGGTACTAATATTAAAGAATGGAAGGAATTTATCGCACTGGATAAATATTGCATTAACCGGAATTAAGTCATAAGCATAAATGACGTTCTGAGTAATGGGGATGGTAGACCCTTGCTAGAGGTGTACTAGAGTCGTTTAAGGTAATTGAGTTCTATTTACGGTCTAGAACATTAAGCCAATGGTTCCATTAGAACAAGGGTTGGTTAAGCCTTAACAGCTCAATACTTCGGGATCCTATAAGGTCACACACATTGGACCTTCATCGGACTAAGTAAAGAAGTAATAGATTTATTCTATTGCGAAAATATAACATAAATAAGAATTGGATTATTATTTGATTGGTTAAAATTGATTAGATCAATTTTGGATAGACCAAGGAATTTATTTTGATCGGTAACTAATTAATTAGAGTCATAAATAAATTATAATTGATTAGATCAATTTTGGTTGGACTAAGAAATTTATTTTGACTGGTGACTAATTTATTAGGGTCAGAAAATAAATATTTGAAAAAGGATTAAAAAGGTGAATTTTGCATTGGCAAGTTTAATTGGACCGAGAGTACAAAAGTATTTTGTACAGGCTCGAGTGCACGGGAGTACACTGAAAATGTGCGAGCAATATTGGGCATTGCTTGCAGCAGCCCATAAAAATGTGCTGCACATGCGCAACCCACAAGCAAGGCAAAGCCCACAAGGCCTTTGCCTTGCATGTGCACACAGCGTGTGTGTGCACATGGGATGGGAGTAACTATTCCCATCCCACATCGCTCAGAGGGGGAGCAAAATGCTCCCCCAAGCCTATATATAGGTTGTCCCCCTTCCTTTCAAATTGCAACAAGCTGAAAGCATAAATCGTAAGCGAGATAATTAATCTCTCGGGTAATTGAGCAAGTTATTTTATGGAGCCTGAATTTATTCGGGCACCGCTAGTTTATATTTTTGGGTGAGGCTTCTGTAGTGGTCTCGCAACTACACGAAGCTTCTTAGTTCTTCCTCCTGGGGAGGTTTTGGTTGGTGGGGTTCATATGGATACTGATAGAGGCTATCCTATGATTGGAGGCTTATGCAAGAAGGTTCTGCAAAAGCACGCTTCAAGTAGTAAGTTCTTTTTCTTTCTCTTTTAATTATTAAGTCTTTTTCTTTAAGTGTTTTTAGACTTAATAATTATGCTTAGGTTATTTTTGGATGCTTAGTTTATTTTATGCTTAGGTTATAACTTAAAGTTATAACATGCTTAGTATAAAATAAATATACTAGGATATAATTTGGAATTACGATATGCCCAGTCCTTTAGCATGCTAACCTAGGTAGAGAATTATTTAGTTAAGTCTTTATTTAATTTATATGCAACTAATAAGAGTTCCTGGGGACAGGGACAAAATTTTGAATTTCCGCCATGACTCTTATGCATGTTCAATTTGAATGTCAGTTCCCAACAGTGGTATCAGAGCCTGCCTATTTAGTGCATAATTAAGTTAGAAGCAAACTAAATATTATTTTTTAAATGAAATGATTTATTTATTTAATTGTTTGGAACAATATATATAAACTTATGCCTTTCATTTCAAGGTTAGAAAATGGTTATGAATAATTTTGAATAAGTTTGCTCAACTTACTCAAATTATACAAGTGTCAATAATTTATTTAAATTACATGGGTTATAGATGCTCCCAATTTACATGAATTGGAAGAACGAAATTTATTAGTTCAAGAGAATCCATTGGTCTTCAAGTTTGTGCCCGTATTTGCTCTGGCTAAGATTTGGACTTGGCGTCTACTCCTCATAGGGCACCTCTCCTACCTGGGAACCTATATCGGTGCAATTTGAGTTGACCAATCGGGGGATTAATATGAACTAATTTATTTCTAGTATATAAGATGGTGCTTATATATGTTTATATAACAGAGTAGAAAAAATTAAATTTATTGAATAAAAGCTTAAAGGAAATGCAATGTTAATATAACAAATAAAGGTGTTATTGATTTTGCATATAATCTAGGTTGATGGAATAATTATAATAAAGAGCTGAACCCACATAAGGTTAGACCTTATAAATTAATTCTAAAATTTCCTAAATTAATACAAGTTATTATAATTTTGTCCATCTGATAAAATCCTAGATTGGGTGAGACGTTTAACACCAATAAAATTCCAAAGTAAATATATTAAGGCAAGTTGTAGTCTTCCTTACTCAAATTTATAATACGATCTCTTTGGGCTATCAAAGTGCTACACAAAGCGTTCCTTCTAGTCCACATTGATTGGTTGTAAAGTTTGGGATAGGGTCTGCCTTAACAGAGCTGGGGTAGTCCCCCAGATCTGAGACATATTCAAGGAGATGCTAATATAAGAGCACACGTCCTTTGGGATTAGGGAACTTGAATGAATTAGCAATTGCATGTGATGCAAATGGAATGGGATTCCAACTATGACTTACTATTA
Organism: Euphorbia pulcherrima; assembly: GCA_947683365.1. Lineage (NCBI taxonomy): Eukaryota > Viridiplantae > Streptophyta > Magnoliopsida > Malpighiales > Euphorbiaceae > Euphorbia > Euphorbia pulcherrima. Next base: position 32,031,401 of record CANTUS010000001.1, read on the forward strand.
TGACTTGACTCATAAAATTGGGGGTTGTAATAGACTAGCTATAGATACTACCTACTGGGAAATTTAGCTCGGCTAAAATTCACGAATTCAATAGAATGTGCTATTGTAAATTTCGGAGAAAATAGGAGGAAAATGCATTTAACTAAAAGTCCTCATATTAAATACATGTACTTAAAATAATATCTAAACACTTTTCTTTTCTTATATCTTAGGTTGAAATGGCTTCCAATTTTAATCTCCGTATGTTACTTAACACCAAATTAAATGGCTCAAACATTTCTGATTGGTTCCGAGCTGTGAGAATAGTTCTCAGATCTGAGGGAATTGCCTATGTCCTAAGTAAAATTTTTCCTATAGAACTGGATGTTGAGGATCATGTGGAACATGATGCCTGGTTGAAGCATAGGAAAGATCGTGAGACTACCATGTGCATTATGTTGGGGCCTATGAATCCTGAGCTTCAGAAACAATATGAGAACATGCCCTTGGACGATATAGTTCTCCATCTTGAAGAACTTCTTTCAGAGAGGGAGAGGACAGAGAGGTATGAGACCTCCAAGCTCCTTTTCGGGCCTAAGATGTAGGCTAGCACCTCTGCCTCTCAGTATGTACTGAATCTCTTGGGATACCTTGAGAAGCTGAATTGATTAGAATTTGAGATGAATCATGACTTGAGCATTGACCTTGTGCTGATGTCCTTGACAGATAGTTACTCAGGCTTCATGACTAAATATTACATGAACATGATTAATTCAACTATCCCTGAATTAATCAACATGCTGAAAATAGTAGAAACTCAGATCAAGAAGGATTAGAAACCTTTACTGTTGGTTGAAAAAGGCAAGGCTTCTAAGAAGAAGAAGCAGGCACTGGGTGCCAAGAAAAGAAACAGTAAGAAGAAGAATGAAAAGAAGGAATCTAAGTATGTCTGCTTCTAATGTGGGAAACCAGGACGTCGGAAGAGGGATTGCAAAGCTCTTGCTTCTGAGCATTTAAAGAAGAAGCCTACAGAGGCATCTACTTCAGGTATGTTTGTAATTGAAAACTTTGCTACTTTTTCGCGAGAATCCACTTAGGTATTGGATACTGGTTGTGGTTCTCATATCTGTACTTTTGTGCAGGGACTAAGGAACTGTAGAAAACTTGCAAAAGGGGAGATGGACCTATGCATGGGAAATGGAGCCAGAGTTGCTGCATTAGCCGTAGAGAGCTTTAGTCTTGTTTTGCCAAGTGGACTTGTTTTAGTTTTGAATAATTATTACTACATTCCAAGTGTTACTAAGAATATTGTATCTGTTGCGTGTTTAGCAGCAGAGGGATTTGAAATTTTATTTTCGAATTTCGAATAATAATTGTCAGATTCGTTTGAATACTATTCTTTATGGTTATGGAATGTTGAAAGGTGGCATTTATATTCTTGATACTGAAACAGAAGTTTTCAATATAAACAATGTGAAGAAAGTTAAATTAGATAATAAGAATTCCTTCTACTTATGGCATTGCCGTTTAGGCTATATAAACAAAGATCGCTTAACCAAGTTGCAAAAGCATGGAGACTTGGGCCCAATGGACTTAGAGTCTTATGGTGATTGCGAACCTTGTTTAAAAGGAAAAATGACAAAGTTACCCTTTAAAGGAAAGCGTGAACGAGCCACGAGTACATTGGAACTTATACACACTTATGTGTGTGGTCCAATGAGTGATCAGGCACTAGGAGGATACTCCTACTTCATAACCTTTATTAATGATTACTCATGATACGGTTATTTATACTTAATGAAGCATAAGTCTGAAAGTTTAGAAAAATTTAAAGTATTTAGAGCCAAAGTAGAGAAACAGCTTGAGAAAAGTATTAAAACACTTCAATCGGATCGAGATAGAGAATACTTAAGTCAGGAGTTTCAGGATTATCTAAAGGAAAATGGGATAGTTCCCTAGTGGACCCCTTCTTATACACCCTAACACAATGGAGTGTCAGAAAGGAGGAATATGACTTTTATTAGATATGGACAGGTCCATGATGAGCCATGCAGTTCTTAGTAAATTCTTTTGGGGGTATGCACTGGAGAGCATGGTTTATGTCTTAAATAGTGTGCCCTCTAAATCAGTTGATTTTACACCATGGAAGATGGTGTAACAAAAAGCTATCTCTAAGTCACTTAAGAGTGTGGGGCTGTCTTGCCATGGTAAAGAGGATAGCGTCAGATAAGCTAAATGCTAAGGATGACAAATGTTTGTTCATTAGATATCCAAAGGAAACAATTGGATATCTGTTTTACTAACCCAAAGCACAAAAGGTATTTGTGTCTCGGAATGCTCACTTTTTGGAAAAGGAACACTTACTTGTAAAAGTCAGTGGGAGCAGTATTGAACTAGAAGTTTAAGAGAAAGAAACAGATAATCAACTGATTGACCCACCCGTTCTAGATACAAAAGAGAGTGTGATCCAAGAATAACCTGTCGAAACACAATCATTACGAAGATTGGGTCGTGTTCATTAGGGTCCCGATAGATATGGGTTTATCATCATGTATGATAAGGAACTATATCTTATGGAGGGTGAGGAACTAAAGACATATGATGAGGCAATGAAAAGCTCAGATTTTGATAAATGGGAAAAGGCCATGAAATAAGAAATGGATTCCATGTACTAGAACTAAGTTTGGAATTTGGTTGATGCACTGCAAGAGGTTAGACCAATTAGGTACAAATGGGTCTTGAAGAAGAAGACAGACATGGACGGTAATATAATTACCCATAAAGCAAGGTTGGTTGTGAAAGGTTATAGTCAACGGGAAGGTATTGACTATGATGAAACCTTCTCACCAGTAGCCATGCTCAAATCCATAAGGATACTCCTCGCCATTGCTGCTCATTACGATTATGAGATCTGGCAGATGGATGTTAAAACAGCATTCCTGAATGGGGATTTAGACTAGGATGTGTATATGACACAACCTGAGGGTTTTATATCTCAGAATGGCTCGAAGGTATGCAAGCTATAAAGATCCATTTATGGACTTAAGCAGGCATCCAAGAATTGGAATATAAGGTTTGATCAGACAATTCGGGAACTGGATTTCTGCCCAAATGCAAATGAACCTTGTGTTTACAAAAAGGTTAGTGGGAGTGCAGTCGTTTTTCTAGTATTATATGTTGATGACATTCTACTAATAGGAAACGACATTTCTCTTCTTCAAAACGTTAAAGTATGGTTGTCAAGAAAGTTCTCCATGAAAGATCTTGGTGAAGCAGCATTTATACTAGGTATAACGATCTACAAAGATAGATCTAAGAGGTTGTTAGGTCTTTCTTAAAGTATATATACAGACAAGGTGTTAAATAGGTTCAACCTTGAGCATTCTAAGAAAGGTTATCTCCCGATGACAAAGAGGATTAACCTATCTAAGGCTGAGTGTCCGAAGACAGCTCAGGAGAGAATGTGCATGAAGGGTATACCCTATGCATCCACGATAGGATCCATCATATATGCTATGATATGTACTAGGTCGGATGTCTCTCATGCTTTGAGCATTACGAGCAGATATCACTCAGATCTAAGTGCAAAGCACTGGATGGCCGTCAAGGCAATCCTTAAGTACTTGAGAAGGACTAAGGATGAGTTCTTGATTTATGGAGAAGGTTACCTCACTATCAATGCTTACACTGACGCGAGCATTTAATCTGACAAGGATGACTTTAAGCCTCAGTCAGGTTTTATGTATGTGTTAAATGGAGGGGCAGTATGCTGGTAGAGTTCCAAGCAAGAAACTACTCCTGATTCAACCACAGAATATGAATACATTGCTGCATACGAAGCAGCAAAAGAAGCTGTCTGGTTAAAGGGATTTAATAGTGATCTCGATGTGGTGCCTGAGGCTATTGTGATAGCAATGGTGCCATAGCTCAGGCAAAGGAACCACGGTCTCAACAGAAAATAGACATGTATCCAGAAAGTATCATATAATCAGGGAGATTATTGATGCTAAGATAATAAGATTAGAATATGTACCCACTGATCAGAACCTCGCGAATGGTCTAACAAAGCCATTGACTCAAGTCAAACATGACCAGCATGTTAAAGCATATAGATTAAAACATATGGCTAATTGGCCTTAGTGCAAGTGGACATTTGTTGGATATGATGTATGTCCTTAAGCAATTAGGGCGATATATCTTAATTATGTAATAGTATAAATAATTTGTTTAATCAATAAAGGCATTTAATCTTTTATTTATATCAATATGCTCGTATATATATATATATATATATATATATATATATATATATATATATATTAAAGCTGGTTAAATATATATTCATTGATGTATGCAAAAGTCCTTGACATATCATAGCATGAAGTAAGAGAAATTATAGTTGGACTATATTTGGTGGAACCTGCTTCATGTACAATTATGATTATGTCTAAACTATCCCTAGTCATATTTTCATCAAGAAAGGATATTGGTGAAACGGAAAGACTAGCATGTGGTCAACTTTCTTGGAAAGAGTCCAAGCAGTTAATCTCCTAAAAATGAAAGGTTGTGCCTTAAGTTTGACACATGGATATATCTGGGAGATATATTAGAGACCGCAGCAAGATAAACACTTGGTATATATATCAATGTGTTAGTGTTTATCTTCATACAATAACCTTTACGAATGTACTCATACTTGAGATGCTAGCTACCTTGTGTGGTACTATTATTATACTTCGGGTCATTACTATGCACTCATTAATTTAGGGTGCTACGGGTGATTACGGGAATAGTGATGACATCACGTTGGTAGGCTGAGTAGTCGGAAAGAATCCATCGCTCCGAATATATTAAGGAGTTGTACCTGGCCACTTGTTGAAGTGATGATTGCCATAAACCTTTGATCAGAGTATGTGTTAGATAGAAATGGTTTCTAGTCAAACACACTACAGTAAAAGGCAATATACTTCGGTAACAAGTAAATAACTAGGATAGCTTGGAGCAACCTCGCTATTAGTGGGTTAACACTTTAACCGAACCCAATAAACCAGATGGTACTAATATTAAAAAATGGAAGGAATTTATCGCACTTGATAACTATTGCATTAACCGAGATTAAGTCATAAGCATAAATGACGTTCCGAGTAATTGGGGATGGTAGACCCTTGCTAGAGGCGTACTACAGTCGTTTAAGGTAATCGAGTTCTATTCACGGTCCAGAACATCGAGCCAATGGTTCCATTAGAACAAGGGTTGGTTAAGCCTTAATAGCTCAATACTTTGGGATCCTATAAGGTCACACACATTGGACCTTCATCGGACTAAGTAATTCACGGTATAGATTTATTCTATTACGAAAATATAACATGAACAATAATTGGATTATTATTTGATTGGTTAAAACTGATTAGATCAACTGGATAGACCAAGGAATTTATTTTGACCGGTAACTAATTAGTTAGAGTCATAAATAAATTATAATTGATTAGATCAATTTTGGTTGGACCAAGAAATTTATTTTGACTGGTGACTAATTTATTAGGGTTAGAAAATAAATATTTGAAAAAGGATTAAAAAGGGGAATTTTGCATTGGCGAGTTTAATTGGACTGAGAGTACAAAAGTATTTTGTACATGCTCGAGTGCGTGGGAGTACACTAAAAAATGTGCGATCAATGTTGGGCATTGCTCGCGGCAGCCCATAAAAATGGGCTGCACATACGCAGCCCACAAGCAAGGGCTTTGCCTTGCATATTCACACAGCGTATGTGTGCACATGGGATTGGAGTAATCACTCCCATCCCACATTGCTCAGAGGGGGAGCAAAATGCTCCCCCAAGCCTTTATATAGGTTGTCCCCCTTCCTTTCAATTGCACCAAGCTTAAAGTATAAATCCTAAGCAAGATAATTAATCTCTCGGGGTAATTGAGCAAGTTATTTTTGTGGAGCCTGAATTTATTCGGGCACCGCTAGTTTACATTTTTGGGTGAGGCTTCTAGAGTGGTCTAGCAACTACTCGAGGCTTCTTAGTTCTTCCTCCTGGGGTGGTTTTGGTTGGTGGGGTTCGTGTGGATACTGATAGCGGCTATCCAACGATTGGAGGCTAGTGCAAGAAGGTTCTGCAAAAGCACGCTTCAACTGGTAAGTTCTTTTTCTCTCTCTTTTAATTATTTAGTCTTTTTCTTTAAGTGTTTTTAGACTTAATAATTATGCCTAGGTTACTTTTGCATGCTTAGTTTATTTTATGCTTAGGTCATAACTTAGAGTTATAACATGCTTAATATAAAATAATAATGCTAGGATATAATTTGGAATTATGGTATGCCCAGTCCTTTAGCATGCTAACCTATGTAGAGAATTATTTAGTTAAGGCTTTATTTAATTTATATGCAACTAAAAATTTTGAATTTCCGCCATGCCTCTTATGCATGTTCAATTTGAATGTCAGTCCCAACACATCTGCCATCTAATACTATTGGTAAGTCCTGAACTGATCTCTTGCGCTTCAACCCTTTTTATCGAAGTGGTGCTAAAACTAATCTTCACTTTATCTTGCAAATTTGGGCCTTCGAGCACCGGTTGATTCCCAGGCCAGGCTTGCCCATATAGCCCAAGACACTGCATATCATATCTAGATGGATGGTAAACCTGCATTTTACATTTCAATAAACCATTTGTAGAAGCTGTATTCACTAGGTTGTGATACTTATAGTGCATTTATTTTGTACAGGTTATTCGAGATCCGTAGGAGAGATTAGCCACGTATGGGGCTATCGAGTGGATGCGGGCTGGTGTAGATGATCACGCTTTGTCTTGGAGTCACCACTCTCCTATGAGTTGTATTTTGGTGATCGGGTCTGAGGGTTGGGGACCAGTGCTGTGCTGGAGAGACTGATTCCTCCTCCAATCTCAGCGGGCATCTTTTGGTCTCAACTCATGCCGGGGACCAATCAAGAGCTGTATATATTAGGAGAGGGAGCTCGCGTGCTGTCTGTGGAGGGCTCATATGCTGAGTTTGTCAATTCCTCTCTTCTTCCACCTTGCTAGGGGATCATCATGAGGATAAGCCTCTGGAGTTTCACTTGAGTGATAGTGAGGATGATGAGGAGGAGAAGGAGGAGGAGGGTGGACCGAGGGACAACTGCGGGGGGCCATCCATAGCTTAGGGTACTGGGGATTCAGCCAGGTCGGCTACCCCTTCTTCTCAGGTATGCTTCTAACTTAGCCTTTGTGAGTACCTTACTGCTTTCTGAAATTGACTGTGATCTTGAATCTGATTTTTTATCGCTATAGCCTTCCACTTCTACGCCGAAGAGATTTGCTGCCGCTACTGCTCTTACCCGTGAGCCGCAGGTGAAGCGGTCTCGAGCTTCTAGATCTATAAGGGAGGGTGTACTTCGAGCTAAGCTAGATACCTTCTTCTAACTCCTCGACCATTCGGGGAAGTGAGCTAACAAGGAGCTTAAGGAGTCGGTCCAGCCTATCGATTTCACTCCTTTCGGGTTTACTCATGTAAGGAACCCATTATCTTAGCATTCATCCATTACCGCTGAGATTGTTTAGAATATCCTATCCTAATGTGATATTTTCCTTTTAGGTAACCATTTTTTAGGCCAAGAGGATTGCTAGAGGCTATTTCTCTATGCAGGATCTGCTACTAGCCTAGGATACACTAGTTGCGATAACATTCTTTTCCCAGCAATATTTAATAAACTATGCATGATGCATGTTATGACATTTATATATATGCACCAATCTCATAATTTCTATTACAGACTTTGTTGGCCATGGAGCGTAGCAGGTCCACCCAGGATTTGGACGCTTCTGAGGAGAGAGCTAGATTTTTAGAGGAGCAATTACAGGCAGCCAATGTTGAGGCTGACCAGGCGAGGATCAAGACTGCTAGGGCACATGCTGAGATTGATATGTAGAGGGGTCAGCTGGCGAGGATGACTGAGGATAGGTAGACACTGGCTCCTTTTGATGATGAGTCCGAGGATGATCTTTCTGCATATTGAGTGACTCAGAGGCATGGAGATCAGCATGTTGAGGGAGTTGATGCTGCTAGGACTTCAACGGGGACTTCAGAGGTTACAGATTCCACTTAGCCAGCTACTGGTATTGATAAGACCGATGACCATATGACCATGGATATGCATTATCTGCTGGCAGATACTCAAGATCAGACTTAGGAGGGTTGCCAGGGATAGGATCCCCCAGCAACTTAAATTATGATTACTTTCTAAACCATTGGTACTTTTTAGGCCCTGCGTGGCTTGTTTTCTTTGTAAACTTTAGATTGGTACTCTTGACATTAAAGTTTTATGCTCGTTGACTTTTCTCAAACTAAGACCATTGAGTATTGCTGCCTTGTGAACCCGTATCTTATCTAGAGATTTCATAGTGAGGGGACTGAATTAGGTTCTAACTTTTGCATAGGCCACCCAATGTGAGATGACCTATCGAACCTTTTATTTTTCTTTCTATTTGTCATAACTTTTTCTTGAACTGTCCTTGACAGCTTAGTCTAGCGAACTTTCTTTTTAGCTATAACTTTTGCCTAGGCGCCCTTTCAGGTTTTCAACCTAGCAAGCTTTTTCTTTATTTTTTTGCCTTAGTTTTTGCCGGGACCGCCCAAACTTTTATTTTTCTTTTTGTTTGTTTTGTCTTAACTTTTTCATGGACTGCCCTTTTGGGTTTTCAATCCAGCATACTATCTTAATTTTTGCTTGAATTATCCTTCAAGGCTCAATCCAGCAGACTTTTTCTTTTTGCCTTACCTTTTTCTTGGATCGCCCTTTTGGGTTTTCAATCCAACAGGCTTTTCTGAATATTGCAAATGTGTGGTGAAGATGAATACAATGATGCCTAACACGTAGAGAAAAATTGTTCATATACCAGTTATTATTTAACCTAAAGATTTGCATGCATTCATAAGACCCAGATTCTTTGCAAAATCATATCATGTTCATTGATGAGATTAATTTGGGTACATAGGCAATGGTTAACCCCTACTGCCTACTGGTCTTTTACAGATTTTCTAGAAAGGAATTGACATTTTTCTCTCGAGTCCCTAACTTTTTCCTAAGCCGCCCTTTTTGGGTTTTCAACTTAGCAGGCTTTATTGCATTGCAGTGCCCTAATTTTTTCCTAATCGGTTTGCGGAATACCGATCAGTGGGCTGCACCATAATTTTTTCCTGAGCAGTATAGGACTGCTCACCGAGTGATTTATTCTTTATTTCTTTTATTCTTTATGCTGCTTTTTTATGATTGAATTCTTTTGACCTAGACATGATAACTTTTAAGCCTATCTTGATTTACTGGATTCACGAACTCATTTCTATCCATATCCATAAGCTTGATTCCTCCTTTACAAAGAACTTTCTTCACAACAAATGGTCCTTCCCAATTAGGCCTAAACTTGCCCCTAGTGTTAGTGTTGACCTGGTGTAGCTGCTTGAGAACTAGATCACCCATTTTGAGAGGTTGTTTCGAGTATCTAACTCTGTTATTGTAAGCTCGAGCCATGCACAGTTGGTACATCTGTAAATGGTCAAGTGCCTTGAGCTGCTTTTCATCTATTGCATTTAACTGTTCATACCTAGCTCTTGTCCAATCTAACTCTTTTAACTGAGCTTCGAGTGCCACTCTTAGAGATCTTACTTCTATTTCAACAGGTAAAACGGCTTCCATTCTATATACCAAGGAGAAAGGTGTTTGATCGAAGCGATTCCTTATGCTGGTTCTATAACCCCAAACTATAAATGAAAGTTTATCAGGCCAGACTCTATAACACGAGGTCTTTTTGATTGATTACTGATTATCTTCCCTTTAGAGCTCCTTAAGAAAGCACTTCATGACCCAAGATGCTCTTTCCATTTTCCATGACCAGAGTCAGCCTACTGTTGGTGCTTTTATGAGTCTGCTTGGTCTTCTTTCTTGATTATGTATGCTATCATACCCTTTTCCCCCTCATGAAGAAAGAAGGACCTAGGCTAATTGTCATCATGTTTGCTAAGCACTTTTCATTATCTCTCTTTTGATGATAGGTTTTAACCATTGGATGTTTATACCGTGCGTTATGCTCAAAGTCAACTTCATTAATGAATATGATGATATTTTAAGAATGTTATTGTTATGAGGGCATGATGTCATTAGAATGAAATACTTGAGCAAAATGTGAATGATAGGTTCATCAATTTATTCATGACATGTTAAAAATAAAGATAATGATGTTATAACTTATTCATAATATGCCTAATAAGAGGCATTGTTTGTATAAAAAATGTTTGCAACATTAAAAATTACATCATTTGAATCATCCTCCATAGGTGGAGGGCCTTGTTAATGAACAGCTAAATTGGTAGCCATGGAGTGCAAGTTTGCCTGAGTTTCTTCGGCCACTACTGTTGCTAAGTTTCTGATAGCCTTACTGATGGTATTTCTCTTCTAAGTTTTTTCCAATTCTTTCTCATAAGTACCGCTAGTGCTTTGGTGATAGACTCGATTGCCTCATTCATTTCATCTTCTTCAGCATTCCCACATACTTCTACAGAAACTAGGGTTTCAATTAGGCAGCCCTTCTTGAAATAATATACATCATTGAAGATCTCAAAACTAGGGACCTCCTTGCTACCTACTTCGATAGGTTCTTCTTCACCCGTGAATACCCTTTTTTTGACTTTATCCCCTATCATAAGGCTGGACTAAAGCTTAGACTTTTTAGCACCTGAGCAATTCCCTAAACCAAGTCTGAATGGCCATGGAAGAGGTAAGATGGGTTCCACATTCCCTGTAGATTCTTTCCAAGTCCTTTATCCTTCACGTAACCCTGCTTTATGATAATCTTCTTAATTTGAAGTGATACATACCCCTTAACTAAAAACTTTATACCTTGTTGAGCTACTACCACCCTAGATTCCTTTTCCTTGGCTTCCATAGCCGCTATGATAGATGGTTCATCAACATCAATGGTCATTCGCTTGCCACTGTAGATGAGCTTAACTTTCTGATGGAATGTGGAATAGAGGCTCCTAATGCATGGAGCCAAGGTTGACCCAACAGTAATGAGTAGGTGATGAGAATATTGAGGAGAATGAATAAGACCTTGAACTTCACTCCCTCAACTATAACTTTAGCTTCAAAGATCCCAATGACACTTCTCTTTGTATCATCATATGCCCTTATAACAGTATTGGACTTTTCTAACATGGATTCATCCAGCGCTAAGTGAGGAAGGATCTTGGCAGGAGAGAGATTAAGAGCGGAACCATCATCCACTATAAATCATGGGATTGAATGATCAAAGATTTGCACCCTAATAAAGAGTGCCTTGTTATGCTTATTCCCTTCAGCTGGTAGGTCTCACGGATAAAACTTAATAGGTTTAGCCTGATCAAGAGAAGATCTCCCAATTATTGAAAACACTTCAACCAAAGTAGTAGATGGCGAAGCTTCCATGCTTAAAAACTTTTCTATCAAACCCTTGCGATGGTCTTCGGAGTAAATGAGGAGTTTCCAAATGCGATACTTAGCAGGGGTAACTGGCAACTGCTGGATGAGAGGGGGGACTTTTTATTCTTTCTTTTCATTGCCAGCTGAGTCTTGAGTTTCAACAGCAGGTATGAAGATTGGACCCTGGTTGATACTTAGAATGACCTGAAAATCTACATCTTTGCCCCTTCTTCCCTTTGGGAGAGGATTCAGAGGAATCCTTCCACTTTGGGTAACATGCGATACCCTATTTTCATATAACTTCTCCCTTTGGAAGTTTCCACTAGCAAGGCTGGACCTTTGAGCTCATCATTCTCCAATATATAAGCATCGATATCAATTGGTCCTAGTTGAACCAACATAGCTTCCTCATCATGAATTCCTTCTAACTCAAATGCATCGATGTTAATAGGGACCGGTTCATCAAGTAAACCCACTATCGAGTGAATCATAGGATTAGCTTGCGAGATCATATTAAAGACATAATAAGAGGGTAAGCTTGATTCGACAGCTGTAACCTATTTCTCAAAATTGGGCAGGGGGTTATTCATGCTGCTGGGCTTAATCTTGGGTTCCTAAATTTTCTTTCCTCTAATAAAGCCACGAATGGCCTCAAGTAGATCCCTACAGGCACTGCCCCTTACTAATGTGGTAAGCACAAAACTTATCCCTGTCTTTAGGTTTAGGTGGGACATAAGGCTTGATACTCTGAAGAAGGCTGAGTGCCCTCAACTTAGTGAAAATGGCAAGCAGAGATGCTTTCTAAGGGGAAATGTCATCTTTGATAGTATGAGCTGCAGCCACTTCTTCTTGCACTACCGCTACTTTAGGATTGGAGCCAGACTTTGACTTAGAAGCCTGGGCTGGGGCTGAAGGGTCATTCTTTTTGAACCAAGGTTTGGCCAGTGCACTTGCCTTCTCTAATTCCTTGATCCTTTCCCACTTCTCAGCTTTTTTAAAGACCTTAATGTAGCTAGAGAATTTATCCATACGGAGAACCTTACGATAAGTAGGCAGGGCACCATCTATTAACTTTACAATCATCTCCGAGAGACTTAGTCTATGTTTTAATAAAACTTAAGCGGACATCCATCTTTCGACGTAGGGCTTGAACTTCTCATTAGGAGACTGCTTGATAGCCTCTAAATTCTGTATGGTAGTTTTATTGGTGGCGTTCAAACCATACTACTCAATAAAAGCCTCCGATAAAGCTTTTTAGTTTTTGGTCACCTCATCTGATAGAGTGTTGTACCATTCGATAGTAGGACCTCCAGGGTGCAAGGGAAAATTTTGGCTAGGACCTTATCACTTAACTTTCTAATTCTCATGACCCTCTGATAGGTGGTGATGTGAGATTGAGGCAAGCAAGTTCCCTTATACTTCACTATGCTAGGCATGCTAAAGTTTTTAGGGACCCAATCCTCCTCTCTAGCTGTTTAGATGGATAGTGATGATGGCTGGGAGCCAGGATTGGTAGCAAGCAATCTCTAAAGTAGATCATGCAATCCCAAGGATGAAGACGGTCCTTCTAATTGAGTAATCACACCCAAGGGTAAGCCTGTTGATTGAGGGAAGGTTGTCCCCTTGGGTGTGACCACGAAATTATAAGTTGGGACTGTTGCCCCAAACTTAAATGAAGGTGCTATAAATCCCTAACTAGGTTGAGCAAACTGACTGATGGCTGGAGGAACCATGGTACCCAATGAATGAAATGGAAAGCTAGCTGAACCAAATGGACCCACAGACAACTGACCAAATTGACTGAAAGAATCCTGGCGAGTTTAAACCAGTGGTAACTGAAATCGCGTGAATGGATTGTGAGTGACCCCTGATACTTGCTCACTAATCACTGCATTCACTACTGGAGCGCTGACAGGTTCACTATAAGGAGCATTGGCCATTAGTTATTTAGCCAAGATTGCCTTGATGGAAGCTAACATCTTATCATTCATTCGGTCCAAGAACTAATCAATTCCCAAGTACTCTGAGACGACATTTGCGATCTCCGACCTAACCTCAGTCCTTGATGCATTTACCTCCTTACCAGTAGCAACATTCTCAACCTCAACATTAATCTGACCCTTTGAAGTCAGGATGTGAGACATTTCCTCAGGATAGTAGGTAGAAAGATCAACCAGACTAAACTCACTGTTGGATGAAGTACCCATAGACAGAGACGGAGTAACCCTTGACTGAACTGGAGGAAGAGATGATCATGGAGGAGCTGAAATGCAAGTCAAATGGATCTGAGAACATAGGCAAGCTCTTTCTCTTTGAGGTTTGGTTTTGGCTGAGGTCGTAGCTAAGAGATCGGTACATGCATGGGATGCGGTATGTATGCATAAATTACAATAATGCATGGTAGGGTTAATCACAAGGGTATGTAACACAACACATGCGAAGCGATTGATTCCATCCTTAATCCTTCCATCGAGTCTGAGGGTATTCTTCCTCAGTCTAATCTCACACAAAAATCAGGGTACTTAGAAGGTAAAATTCTAAGGCTTTTGATAAGAATGGTGTAGGTACATATCAGAAGTTGATGTAGAAGGTTCCCATCATATCAAGCCTCTTCGGAGGGAGATGAAAATCAGTGCTCCACCCACTAAGGTGTCCTTAATATTCCCTGTGGGCATGGGTAATACCTTCGCAAGTGTTGCAGAAATAATAGGGCATCCTATCCTAGCGCTAGAAGAAGAGTGCATCTAACTAAAGAGAGAAGGAGGTGAGAATATAGAGAGTGATAATTTTCCCAAGTGATGAAAACAAAAGCGAGTTGAATTAAGCAAATAATTTTTGGTTCTCATCTTAATCTTTTAAGCTTTTAAAACAAACAAAAATTTTGCAAGTTAAAAGATTATATCCCCAGCAGAGTCGCCACTATGAGGTGTAGATGATGTGTGGGTCTCCCTTGGCGCCTATGTGAGAGGCGGGACTCACTGGGGGTTTGGTTGGATTTAGGCGTGACAAAACATTTTTAGTTAAAGTTTACACAATAAGAAAATTTTAATGAATAAAAGAATCGAGACCTAAATCCCGATACAAAAGATAGAGTCACCACCCAAGTTGTCTACTTGGCAAAGAGTTTTGGGGAATTAATATAGAAATCATAATTCTACACTCTTTCACACTCGTTACATGCATTTACATATTACAATAAAGCACAAGCAATAAATGGGGAATAAAAATTACAACCGGGGGGGAAAATGGAGGAAATTGTAAGAGAACCTATACATTTGTTCTAAATTGTTAAACAAAATGAAAATAAATTCCCCCGCATCCACAGACGTTAGCGCAGTTTATAATACATCATAAGTCAGTATTTTATTGAGAAAAATGTGATTACATTAGCGTGGCTGTTTTACGATCGATAGTGCCCAGGAGGCTTCTAGGATCGAAGAGAAATGACAAGTCTTCAACGTATTTTGTTGTGAAAATACATTTTAACTCTTGTGGGTTGATTTACCGGATTATTAGTGAAAATGATTGCATGGTATATAGTGAGTTAAATTGATTTTTAACTAGTTAAAAATGAATTCTGGATTCTACCTGGGGCTTGTATGGCTACTAGGGAGGACCAGTATGGGTATGGCGTACCTATACGGGGTCTTGTTGGTCCAGACAGAAGCTTAGTTTAGCTTATTTTAAAGATTAACAGATTAACGGCAAAAAGAAATCAAATAAAAAGGAATTTCTCTCCGTATGAGTATGGCGCACCGATTTAGTATCCTAGAGGATATATAGTGACAACAAGGCTCAAAAGGGTTAGACCAGACCCAAAAGAAGAACAAGAATTGATATAACAACAAAGGCAGAAAATAATAATAGAATGACTGAGATGTGAGTCTCTTTGAAACTCAGGAGCGTTACCTTTATGGCGTGAATCCACTTTGAGATGATCCCTTTACTGTTGAGTGAGTCCAGCCAAAGTAGATGGTGAAATAGGCCTATTTAGGTGAGTATTTGTGTGGCCAGAACCTCCCCTAAATCCTAATTAACGAAGATATAAATGAATAAAATGTGGACAAAACCTCAAAGAAAGGGTTTTCTCCCTATTTTATACCTCCTATACCCCCACTATACCTTTTCTATACCCCCACTATACCTTTTCTATACCTATATAAATTACTAGAATTTTAGTATATTTTTCATATGAGATGTGTGTGTTAAAATGAGGGGAAAAGGCCCTATTTATAGGGTGAGGGTCAGGTATGAATGCAATAAACTGCATTCAAGACCTGTCTTTTTCCCAAAAATGGTAAGGAATAGCTTCCAAAAGAGGCTGATTAGGCAATCTGAGGACCCGTACGGGTGGACGCGTACGGAAGGCAATCTCCCATATGGATCAGCCATTGGCTCCGTACCACTAGATAGAACCCGTGTACCTAAGGGCAAAGTAGGTCTCTAAACTTCGGCCAAACTCAAATCTGCAATAGTAGGAACACCTCTGATGGACAACACCCGAAAGACATTACATTATATAGCTCTCAGCATAGTTTAATAAGAAGGATCGTTAAAATCCAGTGCTCACACAGTCCTTCTCACGAAACAATGGTGTGAGCTATATAATGCATTCTTCTACTGGTGTTGTCTACTTAGAATGGTTTCCATGTTGGTTGGTCTAGCTTTGTCAAACCTAAACCTCAGAAAACTAGTGCCTAAAAGGTCAATTCTGGTCAGTTTTAGTCAAAACCAGTCAATTACGGGCATTTTCGATCAAAACTGGTCAAATCGGTCCATACGGATCTGTACGGGTCAACCCGTTGTGGGTCCAACCAGTCTGTACCAGTCTAATATGACCTAAAATGGCCCATACATGTCCTACCGGTACCCGTACGGGTCTAGGCCACCCGTACGGGACCTCCCGACGCCCAAACAGTCTGTATAGGTGCATAAAATCAGCCATAAATGCATGAGATCAATAATAAATGTCAATTAATGCATTCACACATGATTTTTACCTATATGAAGGGGCATTTTGCTTCATTTTAGGTAGAGAAAAATATAAGAGGACATATAATACAGGAAAATCATCTTCAACAAGTTTTTGAGGTTATAGTGAAGGTATAGAAGAGATATGAAAGTTATAAAATAGGGGGAAAACCATTCTACATTAGTTTTGCCCACATTTTATTCCTTTCTGGCTTCATATTTAGGATTGGGGGAGGTTCCATCCACACAAACACTCATCTAAACAGTCCTAAATCCATCATTTCACAATCTACTTTAACAAAGTTTCCCTTCGGCTTTGGAATCGCTCTAAAGTGGATTCACTGCATAAAGTTATACTCCCGAGTTTTAAAGAGACTCACATCTCATTTATTTTATTGTCATTCTCCATCTATTCAATTCGATCCATTCTTTTATTCCTATTTTAGGTCTGGTCCCGACCCACATGGGCCTTATTTGTACCTTTATGTCCTTAGGGATATTAAACTGGTGCACCATGCCCATATGGAAGGAAATCACATTTTATTATGTTTCTTCTCTATAAATATTATCTTGCTAACTCAAATGAGGTTTTATTTGGGTCCAAACAGGACCCATACGGGTCCCTCCAGCATCCGTATGGGTCCCACCCCATCCATACAGGTACTAGCCCCTAAGCAGAACCAAGTTTCTCAATTAATCTATAAATAAATCCAACATCACCATTTGTCATGCGATCAATTTCACTAATAATCCGGTAAATCAACTCACAAAAAGTTAAAATGTGTTTTCACAACAAAATATGTTGAAGACCCTTTATTCATTCCGATCATAGAAGGCGCCCGGTCACTATCGATAGCAAAACTGCCAGGCTAACATAATCGCATATTTCCAAAATAAATGTTGACTTATGATGTGCTATAAATTATGCTAATCTTTGTGGATATAGGATAATTTATTTATTTTGATTATAACTTAGAACAAATGTATAGATTCATTCGCAATCCCCCATTTTTCCCCCGGTTGTAATTTTATTTCCCTTTTTATTGCATGTATTTTATTATAAACTGTTGAACACATGTATCATGTATGAAAGGGTGTAGAAAATAGGCTTTCTGTAATAATTCCCCAAATGATGAAAAGAAAACAGTTTTACGTGAAAAATGTAATTTTGAATTAACTAAATGAGAAATAAGTGACTCATCCGATACCCGAATCTCTGATCCAAAAGGTATGAGTCTCCCACCCAATGGGAACCGTACCAAAACTCTTTCCCAAGTAGACAACTTAGGTGGCGACTCTATCATTTGAATAGAGATTTTGGTCTTGATTCTTTTATTCATAAAGATGGTTAAATGTGCAAACTTGAACTAATTAATTTTAATCATGCTTAAGCAAGAAACAACCCCGAGTGGACCTCGCCATAAGGCGCGGGAATTTTCATCCATTCACAGTGGCGACTATTCTGGGGAAAATAATCTTTTAACTTGCAAAATTTTGGCTTGTTTTGAATAGCTTAAAAGATTAAGATGAGCACTGAAAATCATGTAGTTAATTCAACCCGCTTTCTTTTTCATCATTTGGGAAAATTGTTGCAGTCTATCTTTTCATCTCCTTCTCTTAAGCTAGATGCGCTCTTCTTCGCATGTGTTGCATTATATTTCCTTATTGTAATTAACCTCATCATACATTGTTGTAAATTGCTCAAGCATCAACAAACCCACGCATGTACTGATCATTTGGTTTCCTTCTGAGCAAGAGTTAGAGCTTAGCAACGATCTCAAGTTTGATTGGTCTGCGTTCTATTTTCTACTCCACCAACTTCAGTTCAATTAAGGTTAGAATCTTCGTCCCCGTCTAGAGGTGGTTTAGCTAACAGTCAGTTTGGTCCATTTGATCCCAATACTACTCATTAGTTTAAGAAGAAGTCTCATATTTTGACCCATGATGGCCGGGTGGATGCTGAGAATGAGGATATTAGTCTTGATGAGGAGGCAAATGTGTCAAGGATCGGTATTAGGTTGAAGATTACCAATGTCGTCTTGCAATATTTGGGAAAGAATTGAGGAGTTGGAAGACCTTGATGAACCACAAAGAGGACTAGTTCCGAGACAAGTAGAAACTCAAGATTGGGAGACTACTGATTCATCGATGGATCCTACTGAGATTGAAGATGAAAACCCTCTATATATGGAGGATGATTTCGAGGATAAGGTAACCTTTTAACGTTGCTGGTGTTTTGATGCAAATAAATCCACTTATAAAGCATATCACGAATAAATTTTGCATTCACACATGTTTGAGTATTTCATTCTTAAAGATATCATGCACTCATAAAATCAACATTCTTAAAAAATTTCAAAATGTTTATTAAAGAAATTGAATTTGAGTAGATTGCGATGGTATAAGGTTCCAATGATTAAAACTTACCACAAAAAAAGAGAGATGAAAAGTGCTTAGAAAACATGATAGCTTTAGGTCATTGCTCTTCTTTTTCCATGAGGGGGGAGGAATATACACATCACTAAGAAAGAAAACCAAGAGCCTAAGAGGAAAACAAGGAAGACATACTCCACATCAAAAGCACTATTGACGGAAAAGATCTTACAACATAAATCCAAAATCAATGCGAGCGAAAATCCAATGCTCTTCCAAAACCTTCAAAAGGATAAACCATCACATCCAACAAATGGGCATTTATTATCAATGTAGGTACCACCCTTGGACCTATATTCCCATCAAAATATCCCTCCGAAATTTCTTTCTCTATTTGTTCAAAAGAAAGAAGACCCCTCACCTTACATAATGATCCCAAGCCTTCATAATATCATGATCTTCTTCTTTCATAAGAAGGAGAACATTTCCCACAATAACATGACCTCCTTCTTTCACAAAAGAGAAGAACATGTTCATTCCAATGCTATATGGCCCAAGCTTACCCAAAGCAACCCCTCAAGGTGGGTGATCTGGTTCTCAAATAGCTACGCCAAGTTAACACTGATACTAGGGGCAAGTTCAGGCCTAATGGTTAAGAAAGTCCTTGGTGAGGGAGGAATTAAGCTCATGGACATGGATGGAAATGAGTTCATGAATCTAGTGAATCAAGACAGGCTTAAGCACTATCATGTCTAGGTTAAAAGAAATAAATCACAAGAAAGCAACATGTGACAAAAAAATAAATAAAAATAAAAAACAAAATACCCGTTGGTTGGCGATCCCTATGTCAGCCGGGCAAATATAAGGGTACCCCAGCACAAAAATAAAGCCCGCTAAGTTGAAAAACCGAAAAGGGTGGCTTAGGCAAAATTAGGGCATCGAGAGAAAAATGCCAGTTGCTTTTTGGAAAATCTGTAAAAGGACCAGAAACCAAATAAGGGTTAACCATTGGAAATTATTACCATTGCCTATGCACTCAAATTTAATTTCATCGATGAACATGTTATGATTTGCTAATAATCCTGATCTCATGAATGCATGCGTGTCTTTAGATGAAATGATCACGAGTATGTGAACATCAGTTTTTTCTACATTTTGTACTCTTTACTATGCATATATTATTCAATAAAAAACAAAAGAACCGACAAGCTACAAAAGAAATAAGGTTTATGCAAAAGTCAGAAAAAGTCCGCTAGATTGAAAACCCAAAAGGGCAATTCAGGCAAATATTAGGATAAAAAGAAAAAGAAAAGAAAAGAAAGGAAGTCTACTAAACTGAGCCACCAAGGACAGTTTAGGCAAAAGTTAAGACAAAAAAAGGAAAAACAAAGAAAAAGAAAAAAGAAAGAAAATACAAAAATCAGTTCGATAGATCGCGTCACATCAAGCGGTCTATGCAAAAGTTAGAATTCAATTCAAAAATGCAGTATTTTGCACTTGCTTTTGTTCTTCAAGCATCATTTGTAATTGCAATGTTTCACAGTTAGGATCCCTCAAGTTTAGTTTTCCACGGTGAAGCTAACTCAATAGCAAACATCATCCGAAGTACCTATTGCTTCAACTAGCATGATACAGCTTGCACCAGGTTATAGTTTGGACACCTCAAAGACACACTCCCCTAATGTACAAAGTGTGATTCTCAGCTAACAAATCTAGGCAGTACTCGTTGGTCTGAGTCGGGCTAGTGTTTCACTAATCTAGAGCTTCAAAAGTTTGGTTACTAGTCAATTTTCCAGTGACTTAAGTCTTTATCCCAACCAAAGAAGGACAAGACGGTAATGCAATATCCTTGGGTCAAAGGGTACCAAGTATACCATGGAATTCTTTCTTATGGGGCATAAACAAAGAAGAGACGTACAAGTCTAAGGAGACACTACGGATTTAGAAAATCAAAACAGATGACGCTTCGTAATATAGGAGGCCTTCTAGGAGTCATGTAGTTATAAGAGAGGTCAAGGTGTTGGCCATATTCGAGAACAGGAAACATCTCAAAGAAATGGACTTGCTTCTTCAGGAATGCGTCTGAATCACAGTCCGATCGCTTCCACTCCATGGTGAACAGATTCCAAAAATTGGACCAAACATCAGTACACACACTAAATGTTCATACATCATGCATCATGTATAATTTAAGCTTTAAATTTTGCAGGTTTGAACTTACCGTGAGAGTACCCTGCACCAACATCAGATCCAACATAAAAAAGAAGCATAGGCCTCATTTGGGCATACATTGTGCCTCCATACTTGTACAAGTCCACGAAAGGTGTGCATGTCCTCTTTTTCAGATCTAAGACAAGGTTCTCACAAAGGTGAAGCACAACAACATTATAAAGATCGTTATGAGGGCACACTAATCAATCTTGGTTTCCACTTAAACCTATCCTTAGACGTACGAGTCCTCCCCCCCATTTGAAGGTAGTTTTCCAAGCATAACCAGAACTCCTCAGCAGTAGGGGCATATCTTGGGGCAAACCCCACTTCTTAAACTCCACTCTTTCAGCCAATTAGGGGCTACAACCCTAGCTCACCTTGATCCTTGATTGAAGGGGCAAAAATTTCTGTTTACACAAAGTCAATCAAGAATCAAGGTAAGCCATGTCAAAACAACTACTAATGTAAATAATTTTCATGTGTAGGTTCATTCAAGGGGAGGATCCCCAAGCGGTTGAAAACATCAAGGGGCAACAATCCCCATAAGATAAGAGATTCTTGCCCAAACCAAGGAATGTTATCCTCGAAGAAATCCCCAGCAATAAAATCATCTAGGAAGACACCTCCCTAATAAAGAAGTCAATCAAAGGGCATCCCTCCATTCCCCAGCAGTGGAACCAGTCATGGGGCACCCCCCATCATCAAACACCCTAAGAACACCCACCCTGGGGGCACTCCCCAAAGTGGCACCACTGAGGGGCATCCCCTCATCATGAAACACCCTAGG
Organism: Euphorbia pulcherrima; assembly: GCA_947683365.1. Lineage (NCBI taxonomy): Eukaryota > Viridiplantae > Streptophyta > Magnoliopsida > Malpighiales > Euphorbiaceae > Euphorbia > Euphorbia pulcherrima. The sequence goes on from CANTUS010000001.1 coordinate 32,053,178, forward strand.
AGAACCCACCCTAGGGGCACTCCCCAAATTAGCACCATTGAGGGGCATCCCCTATCATCAAACACCATAGGGGCACCCACCCTAGAAGCACTTCCCAAAGTGATACCATCAAGGGGCATCCCCCCATCATCAAACACCCTAGGGGCACCCACCCCAGGGGCACTCCCCAGCAGTGCCAGCCAGTAGAAGGGGTATACTAGAAGCACCTCGATTTAAGTTAGAACTAACCTAACATCACTAAACTCAGTCTTTTCTTTTAATCGGGGTAAGTCCCAAACTGCATATCTCAAAGTTTTACTGACCAGTTTCTTTATCATGTGCAGGAACCCAAGGAGAGGTATTCATAGGAAAAAAATGGATTCCTCCAACCACACTACCTCCCGAGGGGCATCATTCAAAGGATATACCCAACAAAGGTGCCATCTGAGGTGCACCAGTCGATGGGCATCTTCCCAAGAATCATTCCGAGTAACTAGTCTATTAGAGGGATCATTTTCCCAGCAATCGAACCATCTGAGGGGCATCGCCCCAATCGGTCAAGCCACTAAAGGTAATTTCCAAGGGTACCCCCCCCCCCCGGTAGCTAAGTTTCTCTTTTTAAGGGGAACCCCCTAGCAACCCAAGTCAATTAGTAAACTTGCTCCCAAGCAGTTAAGCCACTCATAGGATATTTTCCCCCACTAGTCAGGCCACTCTAGGGGCATACCAAAATAAGATTCGGACCAACCCAACATCTCTTCACTCAATCTTTATACTTAATTAGGGGCAGAAACTCGGTACATCTTAATACTTGATTGAAGGGGCAAAAAAAATTTCTTCATCACAAAGTCAATCAAGAATTAACATATACCATTTCAGGTTATATTCTGATAAAACTTATTTTTCCCTTGCAGGTCAGACAAGACGAAACCTGAATGCCAACTAAAGGGGCACCTTTTCTCTAGCAGAGCATCCACATCTGGATAATTTGTTCCCCAATAGACAGAACATTCAAGGTGCATTCCCCCTATCCTCATAAGAAGCCAATCTCTATCCTCGATGACCAGATGGTTAAAGGAACCATTCCCCCAGTCAGAGTAGTATCCAAGGGGCACCCCCCAACTAGTCCAGCTTTCTCGAGATGGTTTCCAAGGATACTCCCCAGTAGCTAGGATGTCCCAGGAACACCTTCCTCAAAATAATTGAAATTTCCCCCGAGTAGTTTCTCCCCAGCAATCCAAATGGACTAGCCATTCAAAGGCTATCTCCTCAGTAATTAGCTCCCTCGGGGCACCCCATAAAGAGCATTCGAGCTCAAAACAGTTTGGCAAACCCAACATATCTAAACTCAATTTGTATTTCATCAGGGGCCAATCTCGATCCACACATCTTCATTCTTGATTGAAAGGGACAAAATTTTTATTCACCACAAAGTCAATCAAGAATCAAGACGTGTCATCTTAGGTAGTAACTAAATCAACATTTTTATTGTCTCTTAATAGATTATTCAAATTCCCCAGCAGGAGAGTCATCTACCTTAGGATAGGGATACGAGGAAAGTCATCAGCCTTAGGAAAGGGATACACCAGCAGGAGAGTCATCCGCCTTGAGAAAGGGATACACCATCATATGAGGAAAGTCATCCACCTTAGGAAAGGGATACATTAGTCAGGAAAGTTGATCCACCTTAAGAAAGGGATTTGAGGAGAAGCCATCTACCTTAGGAAAGGGATACACCAGCATCAATCAAAGGAAAGTCGATCTGCCTTAAGAAAGGGATATGCAAAGCAGAGGAAAGGGATCGCCTGGACAAAGGAACAAAAAGGAAAGTTGTCTGCCTTAAGAAAGGGCTGCGCATAATAAAGGAAAGCAGTTCGCCTGGATAAAGGAATTCAAAGGAAGGATGCTCACCTTAAGAAAAGAGCACAAATAAAAGTCATCCACCTCGAGGAAAGAACACCAACATCAGATACAGATTGGGGAAAACCCGCATTTCTTAAACCTCATTCTTTCAGCTAATTAAGGGTTAGATCCCTAGCACACCTTGATCCTTGATTGAAGGGGAAAATTTTTTTTTTGTTTTCACAAAATCAATTAAGAATCAAGATAAGCCATTTCAAAATAGTTACTAACATGGATAATTTTTGTGTACATGAAATTTCTCAGCAAAATAGGTCATCAAAAATGAGCATTTTTCGATAAAGGAATCTGGCTAGGGGCATCCAACCTAGAGGCATTCCCTAGCAGTGGAATTTGTTAAGGGGCATCCCCTCATTATCAAGCACCCTTGGGGCACCCACCCTAGGGGCATCCCGAGCCGTAGAACTAATCAAGGGGCATTCCCCCAAGAAACATCCTCCATGGGACATTCCATCCCAAAATAGTTGGGCCAAACCCAACATCTCTCAAACTTAGTTTATAGTATATTCAGGGATCGATTCCGATCCACACAACTTCATTCTTGATTGAAGGGGAAAAAAATTTTTGTCTACCACAAAGTCAATCAAGAATCAAGACATGTCATTTAAGACAATAACTAACATAGTGTTTTTATTATCTTTTGACAGGTAACTTAATAATTCCCAGCAGGAGATTCCTCCGCCTTAGGAAAGGGGTACACCCTCAGCATGAAAGTCATCCACCTTAGGAAAGGGATACATCATTAGCAAGAAGGTCATTTGCCATTAGAAAGGGATACATGATCAGCAGAAAGATCATCCACCTTAGGAAAGGTACACCATCAACCAGGAAAGTCAATCCACCTTAAGAAGGGATACGCATAGCAAAGGAAGGATGTCCGCCTTAAAAAAGGGACACCAAGGAAAGAAGCTCGTCGTAAGAAAAGAACTCACCCATATCATCACCTCAGGTATGGTTCCTAAACCCACTCTCATATCATGAGACCATACAGATCCGTATCTGTAGTGTTCGCATGAGGGGCAGTTTATAAGCATTGGATTTTAAGGGTCCTTCTCATGAAATGATGATGATAGTTATATAATGCATTCTTTTATAGGTGTTGTCTACTTGGAATGGTTTCAATGTTGGTTGGTCAAGCTTTGTCAAACCTAAACCTCAGGAAACTACTTCATAAGTCCCTAAAAGCTCAATTCTGGTCAGTTTTAGTCAAAATCCGTCGAAACTGGTCAATTTCGGATATATCCGAGCTTTTTGGTCAAAACCAGTTAGATATATACGGATCGACCTGGATCCATACGGGTCTGTACGGATCCATACGTATTGACCCAGTATCAGACCCATACGGGTCCACCTGACTCGTATGGGTCCAACCGATTTGTACCAGTCCGGTATGACCTAAAATGGCTTATACCAATCCTATCGGACCCGTACGGGTCCTCCCGACGTCCAAATAGTCAGTTTAGGTGCAAAAAATCAACCTTAAATGCATAAAATCAGCCATAAATCATGAAATCAATAATAAATGTCATTTCATGCATTCACACACGATTTTTACCAATATAAATGGGCATTTTGCTTCATTTAAAGTAGAGAAAAATATAGGATAAAAATATTAGAATCAAATATAATAAAGGAAAATCATCTTCAACAAGTTTTTGAGGTTATAGTGAGGGTATAGAAGAGGTATAGAAGTTATAAAATTGGGGGAAAACCATTCCACATTGGTTTTGCACACATTTTATTCCTTTTTAGGCTTCATATTTAGGATTGGGGGAGGTTCTATCCGTACAAACACTCACCTAAACAATCCTAAATCCATCATTTCACGATCTACTTTGACAATGTTTCCAATCGGCATTGGAATCGCTCTAAAGTGGATTCACCGCGTAAAGGTACACTCCAAAGTTTCAAAGAGATTCACATCTCATTTATTTAATTATCATTCTCCCTCTATTAAATTTCATCTATTCTTTTATTCCTATTTTGGGTCTTGTCCTGAGGGCCTTGTTGGTACCTTTATATCCTAAGGGATACTAAACTAGCACGCTATACCATGTGGAAGGAAATCCCATTTTATTATGTTTCTTCTCCATAAATTTGCTCTTGTTAATTGAAATGAGGTTCCGTTTAGGTCCAAATATGATCCGTATGGGTCCCCCATGCCCATACAGGTCCCACTAGTAGCCGTACGGGTCTCACCCCAACCGTACATGTACTAGTCCTTAGGTAGAACCAACTTTCTCAATTAATCTGTAAAATAAATCCAACATCACCATTTTCCATGCAATCAGCTTCACTAATAATCTGGTAAATCAACTCATGAAAAGTTAAAATGTGTTTTTCACAACAAAATACGTTGAAGACCCTTGATTGAATTTCGATTTTAGAAGCCGTCCGGGCACTATTGATTGCAAAACCACCATGCTAACATAATCACATTTTTTCTAATAAAATGTTGACTTATGATGTGCTATAAACTGTGCTAATCTTTATAGATGTGGGCGAATTTATTTATTTTGTTTATAACCTAGAAAAAATGTACAGGTACACTCGTAATCCCCCATTTTCCCCCAGTTGTAATTTTATTTTCCTTTTTATTGCTTGTGTTTTATTATAAATTGTTGAACACATGTGCCATGTATGAAAGGGTGTAGAAAATAGGTTTTCTATAATAATTCCCCAAATGATGAAAGGAAAATGGTCTTATGCGGCGAATGTAATTTTAAATTAACTAAATGAGAAATAAGTCACTCCTCCGATACCCGAATCTCTAATCGAAAAGGTATGAGTCTCCCACCCAATGGGAACTATACCAAAACTCTTTCCCAAGTAGACAACTTGGGTGGCGACTCTATCATTTGTATCGAGATTTAGGTCTTAATTCTTTTATTAATAAAATGGTTAAATGTGCAAACTTAAACTAATTAATTTTTATCATGCTTAAACAAGAAACAACCTAGAGTGGACCCTGCCGCAAGGCGCGAGAATTTTAGTCCGTTCATACGTGCAATGATTATGCCTTGTTCTACTTCTATCCTAATGAATATCTTAGAGAAATGATCAAAGGCTTCATCTTTTCTAGCTTGCAAGTATAGCGAGAATAATCATCCACTATAACTATAGTGTATTCTCTTCTACCGAAAGTCATTGGCTTATTTTGTCTAAAGAGATCAATATGCAAGAGTTTAAGAACTCTCTTGGAAAGTATATGGGAGATGGAAGGGAAACTTTTTCTAGTTTGTTTACCTAGTTGGCATGCAGTACAAATATGATCCTTATCAAAAGCAATTTTAGGCAAACCCACAACCAAGTCCTGTTTGGCTAGTTTGGATAGGAGGTTCATGCTAACATGTCCTAACCTCCAGTGCCACAGCCATGATTCTTCTTCTTTAGACACCAAGCATATATTCTTCTTCTCATTTTCAATGTTAACTAAATAGACGTTATTTACTCTAGGTGCATAAAGAATGAGTTGATTGGACTTACTATCAATGATTGAGCAACCTCCGGAGTCAAACATGACTTTTCTTTCTTTGTCATGGAGTTGAGCAACACTTAGTAGGTTGAACTTCAGTCCTTCAACTAGAGACACATCTTCTATCTTTAACTCAGATCCAACAGTCCTATGTCCAATGATCTGTCCCTTTTGATTATCTCCAAAGCTTACTTTTCCACCTTTCTTCTGGGTTAAAGTAATGAAGGCTTTGTCATCATCGATCATAACCCTTGAGCATTTACTATCAATATACCATATTTGTTGATCTTTAGTGGATCTAAGGCATAACTCAGTGTTGGCTGACTCTAACTTTGATTCATTAATTTGCTCAGTGATCTGCTTAGTTGTTCCTCTTTCGGATGGTTCTGCCTCTGGCTTTGTTAGTCCCACAAATGCACAGTTAGCAGTTTCTTCTTCTTCTGAAGATGATGAACTACTACTCTCTTTGCTATTGCTCATATGGCCACCATTGCCTTCTTCTTATGTTTCCTCTCTTTTTTTAGCTTAAGATATTTTACTTTAAAATGTCCTTTTTCACCACACTCGAAAAAGCCAATCTTTTTTCCTGGATCTTTCTTTTCTTCCAGACCCTTGTTGTACTTGTCCCTTTTTGAGTTACTTTCTCTCCATTTTCTGGAGTCAGGCTTTCTAAACTTTCTTCTTTACCTTCTTTCTTCCTTGTTAAGGAATTTGTCTAATCTTCCGGCTAGCATGCCCATGTCATTAATTTTACCAGAAGATGTTCTTGATTGCTTTATTGATACAAAGGATTTTGTCCCAGATGTATCTACCCTTAGAGCAATTGCTTTGTTCATCTCCACAGGCCTCTTCTCTTGCAGGCTGTATCTCTCCAAGGATAAATCTTGAGTCCGGAGATTTCTAATGAGTTCATCATAACTATAAAATTTTAAGTCATGAGCTTCCTCAATGGCTGTCTTCTTGTTATGCAACTCCTTGGTGAGACTCCGGAGGATCTTCTTCACCATTTCTTCTTTAGTGATCTCCTTTCCCACCGTTTGCAACTCATTAACCAGATTGGTGTATCTGGTATTCATGCTGTTGATTGACTCATTTGGTTCCATCTTAAAGGTTTCAAGTTTCTATTATAGGAGATCAATCTTGGCTTCCTTGATCTTATTAGTTCCTTCATAGGTCACTTCAAGCTTCTGCCATATCTCTTGTGCGATTTCACATCCTGATATCCTATTAAATTCTGCTACACTAAGAGCACAATGAAGCATGTTAATAGCATTTGCATTTTCATGCAATTTTTTATAATCGTTCTCATCCCATTGATTGGAGGGCTTCCTAGTGGTAATGCCCTCAACTTTAAAGGTAGGAATACATGGGCCATCTTTAATGCCCATCCATGCTACGCTTTAGGCCTGAATGAAGTTCTTCATCCAATTTTTCCAGAACGTGTGGTGCTCACCGGTGAAGAGTGAAGGATGGGTAATGGACATACCCTCTAGTAGAAGTTGTGAGTTATTATAATCATTTTTATTATTGAATAAAAAATGGACCTTTAGCTCGAGATTGTTAGATCTCTACTTATGACACTTGCTCTACTACTTATTGGTCCCTTGTGAATGTTAACTAGGTGGGTCAGAGGGGGGTGAATGACCCTTTTTTAGAATTTTTAGACTTTCAAAAGTCTTTGTGTAGCGTGATATGAATGATCTGGATGCTAAATGATTTAAGCTTTGGATAATGTAGATATTTAACATAAATGTTATTGAATGTAAGTTTAGAGTTAGAGATATCAAACACAGATATTTTTAAACTGGTTCAGCCCTATCTACCTCTAGTTCCTAGAGTTTTCTCCTCTGAGATTAACTCCACTAGTGATTAGATTTCTTTTGCGGGAAGAAATCAAGGCTTTACAAATTGTCTCTGGAGATTTACTCTCCTTCGGATGTAGGATATACCACTAAAGATACCAATCTTCAGCTGAGACCTTTTCACATTGTCTCCAAAAGATGACCTCTCTTCCGAATGTAGGATATACCACGAAAAGCACCAACTTCTAGTTGAGTCCTATTTCTTTAGCAGGATATACAACTTAAACTCTACCCAAGTCTAAGTTAAGTCCCATGGGGATATACCACTTAAACCTACAGGATATACCACTTAAACTATCCTAGTTCAAGCTGAGTCCCAATCTCTATACTCACCCAAGTATGAGATTTTTACACTTTATTTTATCAAAGGGTTGGGGTTTTTGGATTCTTCAAGTTTATAATCTCACTTGAGAATACTTACAAGCTGATTTTAGTGTTTGGTTCTTGAAGGGATTAAGTTCACTAATTGAATAGCTTGAACTCTCAATGTAATAGCTTTTGTAAAATCAACCAGCATCTTCTCACTTAGTAAGCTTCCTTCTATAGGCTTGGATCATAAATATAGTCGTTGTGTACAATTGGAATGATCTTGATTCTTCACCATTGATCAGATATGAAGTGGCACTTTTGGAGCCATTGATTAGTCCGTTAGACTCATTGATTGATCCATTTGAATTGTTAGGATTAGTGAGACAAAGGTGTCAGTCGGCATTTTTTTGGCATTTTGTGTACTGCCAAATTTTAGGTAGGTTGTCAGTTGTTTGAGCTCCACGATCCAAGCCATTGGTCTAGGTTAAAAACATTGTTACCTTTTTCTCTTTCCATGTCAGTCCTTTTGTCCTTTTCTGAATTGCATGCAAGCTGTCACTTTTTCTTTTTCCAAGTCAAAAAGGGTTGTTGACTTTAGACCAACTTTGGAGGGAATTTTAATAGTTAAACATTCCCTTTATCTTGAGATTTGAGTCTTCTGGATGTCTTCAGACTCAATCTTAGTGTGGATGCTATTCAATAGTGATCTATACCGAATGTTATCTTCGAGGAGTTGGAAATTTGTTTCCTTTCTAAACTTTAACCAGATGTATTCTTCTTGTACTTGTGGATTTTTTATCTTCAATATCTTGTCCAGATCCTTTCTAGGACTTAGGAGTTTTATTTTCTTCAAACATATTATCCGGATGGTTGGTTTGAGTTGTTTTCTTCTGGATCATTGTTTCCCAATAGGGTACTTTAACCTAATAATATAATCTACACGCATAGGATAAAACGTCATATTAAAGAATGAAGTTTTAATTTGGCCAATGATTTCAATACATCATCTAAATATTTTAAACTTATTAAAAATTTTAAGTTTCAAGTTTGAAGAGATTGATCTCCAGCAGAGTCGCAATTGTGAGCGAAGGACATTTCAGACGGCTATGAAGCGAGCCGGAGGACCAACCTCGAAAAATGTAAGTGTGGAATGCGAAGGACATTTCAAATGGCTTTGCATATTACAATGTTCAAAAGATACATGATCGAAATCTCATATTTAAGATAGAGTCGCCACCCGGTTCAGCTCAACTAGGAAATTTAGGTACATTTTTCCCACCGGGTGGTACACCATAACTTAAATAGAGATTCCGAGTTTGGATGATGCTTTCTATTCTACATTAGCTAAAATAGAAGTATCAATCTTTCTTATTCAGTTTTAATCCGCCCTAATTAGTGTTTTCAATTTATATGTTGTGTTCGCGCGTTAGTTAGCAAGCATTCAAAAGCGGTAAATAAATAAATTATTACAGTCATCCTAAATGAAATACGAAAATTAAAAGAATAATTATATGGCTTTTAAATGCTATACATTTGTCTAAAATGGAAAATAAAATACTCGAATGCCTAACAAGCATCTATCCTAAATTTACTTGCACTGAAAGGTTAGCACAAATACGGCACTTATATGAGATATATCACATATAGCACCCATAATTAGTGAACCAAACAAGACTCGAGTTAGATTATTAGCGTGTGTATTGCATAATTTATGAAGCCCTATTAGATGGCTAAACATGGTTCTTGGACTGCTTTATGCGGAAAATCCCATTTTTATGTTTAGACACGATTGTTGTTTTAACCGGGTTGTTAGTGAAAATGCCACATGTTATATGGTGAGGACTATTTTTTGGGCAATCTGAGTTACCCGCCGTTGAACTGTTTATCCTAGCTTTGGAAATTAAACTAGGTCGAAATAAAATGTAAATAAACATGCTATCTAGAATGTCATGTCGTCGATGGTATGAGTGAGGTCGTTGGTGATATCACTGATGTCGCTGCCGGCTTCACTTACACATGCCAGCAAACTGACATTCTGGGTACCATAAAGAAAGGGTCCTATAAGAAAAATAAAGTTGTTGTGGCAAGCGAGGCCACTGGTGGTATCATTGATGTCACTAGCAACATGAACGATACCGTCGGCGGCTTCGTATGTCACTGGCCATTTCAATTTCTTGCAGTAGCAGCAATAGTTAATGATTGAACAATGACTGAAAACCAGAAACTAAGTGCAATACACCAAATAATCACAATAAACAACAAGAATTAAAGCAAAAGAGCTTATGAGACTCAGGATTTTACCCCGGGGCCATGAATCCTCCTCTTCGTGATCCAATGACACCTCTGGGGAGGTTAAAATGACGATTTGGGTAGTGAACTAAAGATTTAAGACTCTGAATCCTATTAGATTGATTTTAAACCTAAGTTCCACTGATTTTAAGTTAAATTCTAAGAGGATCGACAAAGAAAAACCAAGAAAAGATGGAGTAATCCCTCTTTTCTTACCTTTTCTCAACTTTATCTCACTAAACTTACTCTATCTCGCTAGAATTTCCTCTCTAAATCCAAGTTTTTAGTTGCTAACCCTTATTTCATCTAATAATGGCCTTTTTATAGACGAAAAAGTGAAAGAGATGACTTTTTCTGATTTCCCAACAGGTATCGAGCGAAGGCATGGCAAAAAGCTGGCTGCCTGCACAAAGTCAAACCGCTGGCGGCATGAGTGATACCGTTAGTGGTATCATAAAGTCGGTGGTGGCTTCACAACCCTGAACAGATCTTAAAAGTGGGTATGGCCTAGCCTAAAAAGTGTATTAAGGGTCAAATCCACCCTAAAAAGGTTTAAAGCGGGATTTTTAAAATATTTGAGATATTTAGGACCAATTTTATTTTTGGGTGTAAATAATTGATTCGAGCTTCTACAGGACGTGCAGTCGGACACGCTAAACTGAATAGTTCCAAAAATAAAAAGTTAAAAAGAATTTTTAATGAGGATTAAAATACAAATCCACGTCATCATCGTCTTGCAAGAGGGACTGCAAAATCCCCGTGCTCACAACTGTGGAAGATATCAAGCCAGTCCTAAGGAATCACATCTAAAAGATGTCAAGAGGATACTCAGACATTTGCTAGGAACTACTGAAGTTGGATTATGGTATCCTACCAATGGGAATTTCACTGTGCAAGGGTACACTGATGCTGATTATAGTATAGATATGCTTGAAATAAAAAGCACATTCGGAGGCTGTCATTTTCTTAGAGATTGGTTAAGGTTATGGTATAGCATGAAGCAAGAATCAGTGGCATTGTCAACTATAGAAGCTGAATACATGGCTGCCAAAAGCTATGTTGCTCAACTCCTATGGATCAAACAACAGTTAGAAGATTATGGAGTTCAAGTAGGATGTGTTGATGTAATGTGTGATAATAAGAGTGCAATTGATGTGTAAAAGAATCCAGTGCTACATAGCAAGATAAAGCATGTCAACATTAGGCATCATTTCATCAAAGATCATGTGATGAAAAAGGATGTGGTTCTAGTCTACATTCCAAAAAATGAGCAAATGGCTGATATCTTTACTAAACCACTAAGTAAAGATCAATTCAACAAGCTATGGGAGGCAATTGGAATGTCTAATCCAATCTAAGTTGCAAAGGAAACAAGGAAGAAAATTAAGTTGGATTAATTCAAGTTCCAAAAGAGAATATTGCAAGCTAAGTAGACAAAGATGACAAATAGCAATAGAAGCGCCAAAGAGTATATATATGAGTATTGAATTTCAAACGTTTATAGTACAGCTCACACGCAGTAAATCATAATAGTTATTAATGGAATAAACTGTTCCCATTCCTTGGTTTTCAATCCATTTACTTCTCTCTTCAAAGTTAACGGACACCTCATCAATCTAGTTAAAATTAACCACTTCCGGATTACCAAATTACCCTTACCTCCAAAACTCTATAAAAAGCCCCCAAATTCCCTTGTCTTCCTCATACGACCAACTCATTACTGTTACTCTGCAAAAATACCTTCAGAACCCTAAAATCCTTTAAACTCTTCTCTCAAAAACTCAGAAATGGTAAGAACCAAAAATCAAGCAGTACTTCCCCCAAAGAATCTAGTACCAGAAGCAAACCTCATGGATGAAGACTTTATCCCTATGAAGTTCAAAAATGTGGAAACCATCGTTCCCTCTGATTTTCTAGGCGATGAGTACTTGTTCACAATAAAGCTTAATGTACAACCACTTCTAAAAGACCAACATCTGAAATTGTTCCTTCAGATGAAGAACCCAACTTATCCTCTACTTGTGAAGGAGTTCTATGAAAATTTGAGGATCCATAACTATGATGATACTCTTTGGACCACTGTCTAAGGGAAAGTGATTACAATAACACCTCAATTCTTTGTGACTCATTTTAATATGAAGAATAGTGGGATCATCATGAGGAATGATGGGGATGAACAAACTATTAAGTACGACTAAAAAAAGTCGCTGCCAGAGAGATACTTTGGTGGTAAACTCTCAACCTACTGGCCAGAGACACTCAAAATACTTCAATTCATGTTGGCCAAGCTAGTTCTAATCTGGAAGGGACCTCTCATCACTGCTTCCTCATTCCAGCACTATGTGCTCCAACACTAGTTTGAGAGGAAGGAACTCAACACAACAGTCTTACTCATTCACTATATAAAACAACAAAAATACTCCCATGGAGCCCTGATCACAAAAGTCCTCATAGTAAATGAAGTAGATCTGATCGAAGCAGATTAGGTTGAAGGGAAAGCCATCCTAACCAAAAGTTTCCAAAAGCTCACTTTTGATGAAGTTTGGGATGAAGTAAAGGCCCTGGAGCAGAAGAGAATGAAGCAGGAGAAGAGTAAGGCAAGAAAAGCTAAAGGAATAGTTGAGAAGGCTCCAGTGGTGAAAAGGGCTAGAACCACAGGGCCAAAAGCTCAGAAAAGGATTGATCTAGAGCCTATAGAGGAAGAAGTAGAGGAAGTAAATGCGGACTCTCTCACTCTCATAGAGATCTTCAAGCAAACACCTGTAAAGCTTAGGAGAAGCTTAATAAAAGATGTTGCCAAGGGAAGGAAGAAAGCTGATGTTTCAGATGAAATCACTGAATTAATTATAGTTGTAGGGCCAGAAGAAAGAGGGGAGCTGAAAAAACCCTTGATGAGATTATAGAAGGGCTCTCTACTTCAGAATGTAGTGATGATGAGGAAGAAACTACTCCACAATAAAAGAAGAAGTTGGTCATTAAAGGTCCAACCCTTACTTGAGCCTTAAGTGTAAAGAAGGCTAAAACTACAGCACAACCTATGAGCAAAATCACCATTAAAGTAATTGCTCCAAAACCCTCCAAAGTAGAAGTAATAGCTTAGGCCCGGAGAGATAAGGGGAAGAATGTCGAGATAAATACAACAACTTTACATCTGGAGGATTCGTAGTATGAAGATATAATGGCTGCAATAGAGGAAAATCACAAGAGGAACATGCCTGGTATCACCATAGATGGTCTTGGAGGCTCTTCTGGAACTAGTTAAGTAGCTCCTCTGATCACACCTACTCCACCTATTTTTATGCCTGCAATTGACATATATCATGTAGCAAAGGAATATGGCGAGGAGGAAGTTAATAGGCTAAATCTCTAGCCACCTAAAACCCCCATTCCAGAATCACTTTTAATAATGGAGACAACTAGAGCAACCAAGGAGAATGCAATTAAGAAAATAAAAGCTAAAAATCCTAGAAAGGCAGAAGGAGTGGAATTTGAGAACTCTGAAAAAGTAGCAAATGAAGTGGAAGCAGAACATTCTAAATAAGAAAATGCAGAGGTATTACTTGATCTTAACACTAAAAATACTACAATTAAGGAAAACTAAGGCAACTTGAATGCAACCAGATCTCCAGTTGCAGCTAAGGTAGATGAGCCTAACCTAGTGCCAAGAACACCAAAGGAGGGAGTGCATCTGGGTTCCAATGAGGATGCTACTCTGGCAAACTCAAAGGGCGAGGTCACTCCGGAGAATCTGGAGGAATAGAAGGATGTTCAAGTGGAAGAAAAAGAAGAAGAAAAGAGGGATGCTAATGATGATATTGATGATGATGATGGTGATGATGATGAGGATTCTAATGATGATTAGGCAGGGGATGATGATGAGAGTACATTAAGTCCAAACTATTCCCCTATAAACTGATTTGAGCTGAAAGCTAGATCTAGATCTGAAACCAAACCCTCTACCAAGGAGGAGAAAATGAAATTGGCCTGAAAGCTATTAGAGGAAGCTGCTATAGAGCACACATAAGCAATAATTCTGACCTTGAGCCCATTCTTGGCGAAATATATGCCAGATTAGGAGAAATTGAATCCTCCACTCAAAATCTATCAATCCCCTAAGAGGTGAAAACAGAGTTAGAGGAGATCTGGAACAGATTAACTACTCTTGAACTACAAATCCACAATTTACCCAACAAAGAGCAACTTGAAGAAGTTGATGTGTCAAAGATCAATCCTATCCTACATTAGATATCCAATGAAGTTACTGAAGCAAAAATAGCTGCTACTAGAGCTGCAACTGGAGTTGATACCTATAATACAACAGTGCTTAGGCACATTACTACTGCTACACCTGAATTGAAAACAAAGCTTAAGAATTTCATGGAGCAAAAATTTGAAGATTTGCTAAAATCCTTTCCCACTGCTATTACTCAAGGCTCAAGTGCCATATCCTCCAGAATCAATACTCTAACCACTAAGCAACAAGTCACTAAGGAGCAGCTAACCAAATTCCTCAAGGATAACCTGCCTAAGTTGCTGTCCAAGACAATAGAGGACATGATTAGGGATTTTCAAATCGATCTCCATGCTCTGGATAAACTGTTAATAACAGGTAGGAAATGTTCAAGATTGAGCTTTGGTACATAAATGAGAGCATCCACAACAACACCAAATCTATCTCAGAAGAAATTCACCAGCTGGCTCCTCTATATCAAATCTGAGCCTAACTGCTCCTTCAACTTTAACTCCAAACCGTTCTATCCCTGAAAGCTTGCTTCTTCCTTACATTCAACAGCTTGTCCAACACATTGGGGACACCAGATTTTGTGGATTCAAGTGCTTACTTACACTAATCTGGGGCATGTTCCCTTATTTTAAGCAAGAGGACTAGGATTATGCTTTAACCATGCACCCTAATCTCACCAAATCTTATTCTTAGCTTAAAAAGTTACTTAAGCCAATCCATCTTATACCTGCTACAGCAGATAGAATCATTGACCGACGGATCACAGAAAAAGAAGATCACACAATCCTGTCCGAAGCCTAGGAGAAGGACTGGAATCAGCAAAGGTACATAAAAATAGACCCTCCATCTGCTGAAAACAATAAGGGGGAGAAGAAGGATAAGGGGAAGGCCAAAGAGAAGAAGTATAAGGGTAGCATAGCTAGCATTTCTTTGTAATCATTTGTAATAGATAGTTATGTAATAATTGTTCTTATTTTTGTTTCACTTTATCTTCTCTACTATGTAATCAAACTTCATTGATGTTAACATATTGTTAACAATAGAAGATATATATAGTGAAAACAAAACTGTTTCTAAGTACAACCATCAATTGTACTAAAACAACTTAGAAGCTCATATGCAAAAAACCTTGGGGGAGCTAGGATGTTAGAATTATAGGGGAGAAATATTGTAAATGACTAAGTATCAAAAATCATACTTAGCTCATATTTTCAAAAAGCTTCTGTCCTTAGGTTTTTGTTTCCATCAAAATGGGGGAGATTATTGGAAAAGAATGATCCAAAAGACAATTCCTAAGAAAGCATCCGAATAAGATTTTGAAGAAAATAAAATCCTAAGTCCTTGAAGAATGCATCCAGATAAGGCTTTAGAGATAACAAAATCCTAAATCCTTGAAGAAGTAGCCAGTTAAAGTTTGGAAGAAAACAAATTCCTAAGCCCTAGAAGATGACATCCGAAAAAGTTGACTATAGAAGAGCATCCGGTAAAGTTACAGTCTAAAGACACCCGGAAGACTTAACTCTCAAGACATAGGGAATATTTAAAATATTAATTTTCCCTCCAATTGGTTTGAAGTCAAACTTATCTTTTTGCCCTGGAGAATGAAAAAGTGATAGCTTGCACGAATTCAGTAAACGACAAAAAGGCTGACACAAAAAGAGAAAAAGGTAACATCCTCTTTAACCTAGACCAAATGAAGACAAACTTCGCATGGAATTTTGCAGAGCACAAAAAGCCAAAGAAATGACATCTGACAACTTTTATGCTCCAATCTCAACAAATTCAAACAGGACATTTATTAGGTCTAACGGAAAGATCAATGGCTCCGATTGCGCCAACACTTATCTACTCAACGATGAAGATTCAATATCAAGCAAAGGTTTAATTTATTATCCAAGCCTATAAAAGGGAAGCTTCACAAGTTAAGAAGATGCTGGTTGATTTGAGAAGGGTATTACCTTGAGAAATTTGCTATTCAATCAGTGATAAAAATCCATCCAAGAACTAAACACCTAAAAATTTGTTTGTAAGAATTATCAAGTAAAACTATAAACTTGAAGAATTCAAAACCCAATCTTTATTAAGATTAAGAGTTGTAATATCTCATAGTTGGGTGAGTATTGAGATAGGGGACTTAGCTTGAACTAAGAAAGGTTTGAGTGGTATATCCCTAAGAGAAAAGAACTCAGCCAAGCTAGGAGTTAATTTAGTGGTATATTCTACTTCTGGAAGAAGAGCGATTCAATGGAGACAACCTATAAAGGACTCAGCCAAGCTAGGAGTTAGTTTGGTGGTATGTCCTGCATCCGGAGGAGAAGAAATCTCCGGAGACAACTGTAAAGGCTTGATTTCTGCCTGAGAAAGAAATCTCACTAGTTGATTTAAGCTCAGAGGAGGAAACTCCGAGGACTAGACGTAGGTGGGGCCGAACCAGTATAAAAATTAGTGGGTTTGATTTCCTTTACTTTAAGCTTTTACATTAAGTTTGATTTCCTTTACTTTAAGCTTTTACATTAAGTGTATTTTATTTAATATCTGCATCATCCAGATCCCATAACTCTAGATCATATATTAGACGCTACATAAAAAGTTTTTGAAAAGTCCATTATTTGGCAAAAAAGGGTCATTCATCCCTCTCAGACCCTAGTAAACACACCTAAGGGACCAACAAAGGATACCTAAATTTTTTGTCAAACGGCTCCTGCAGAATTTCCTAAATGAATGGTAATTCTAGATCTTCCACTTCCGGCATGATTGGATCTATGCATGCTTTTGCTAGATATCCTTTCATCTCATTCATCCACTCCCTCTTGACTATTAGTAGTTCTTGCTTTGACATTTCTTTGAATACCTTCTTCGAGATTTGTTCTTATTTCGTATGTACTATTATAGTACCCGTTGGTTGTTAGGCTCGTGATGCCTGAGCTGTTATTGTCAGAGGTTGGGTTGGTTGCTTTCCTGAGGGCAACCATAATGCCAAATGGGCTTGTTGAGTATGGGTTGGTGGTGGTGGTGGATGTGTTGTCCCTACACTTTCTAAGGAGTGATGGTTACTCCGTTATTATCTTTCATATTGGTATTGCCTCTAGCACCTCTCATGATTGTCGTAATTCAAGTTTTCTTCATTGAGCATGTTCTCCTAAGTTATCCTTTGGTACTGAGGTGGGATCAAGGGTTTCACTCGTATGCCTCCCAGCCTCTCTTAGACACACTCTCTTTGAGGCTGGCAGATGCGTTCGGGGCTTGGGGATCTCTCCTTTCGCGTCTCAAAACACTCTCTAGTTCTTTCTTCCTAACTCTGTTCCTGATTATTAGGGCTTGGGATTTGTTCCCCTTGCCTCTCCCTGTTAGGTGTTTTAAGTTCTCTTTCTATCCTTTAGGGTTGAATCGGGGTAAGAGATCTTCCTCTTTACCTCTCAGGCCCTCTAAAGGTTGGAGTATCAGCATCTTGCATTCCGCTAGGGGTTATATCTCCTAATTGGTCCCTTCTATATATAAATATTTGACGGTTTGTACTTGTATTTAATGAGCTCGGATGATAAGATGGGGTTGGGTATACACAGATCCTGTTATCTAAGGAACCCTCCCTTGATTGACCAGCTTCTTATTAACCCCAGAACGGAATCTTGAATTGCTGCTATGTTGTAGATAAGCTACCAAGTGAATTTTGCCAAAGTTCTTTCTCCTGGAGTTGCGTTAGGATCCATAAACTGTCTCAGCACCTCATCCAACGCAAGTAAATGGCCTGAAAGTTTAATAGGTTTTTGGAAGCATCTAGTGGTGGATGTGGCCTTAAAGATCATGCAGGTTGAACCACCATCGCCGGTGTAACCTGATTTGGAGTGATTGTATGTGGATTTGGGTTTACGGGTTGAGATGTATTTGGATTCATCGTTCTTTCTGAGAAAATCTAAAATTCTCTCTCAGAACTGTGCTCACCGCACCAATTGATGTCACGGATTCCAAGCGATGGGTACCTATAAGACAGATTACGGACCCCAACCAAGCCTCTTCAATGCCTAAGTCAGAAATCCGTTGAAGAATGAGATAATGATAATAATGATGGTGAAGGTGAGAATTGGTTATCGTATTCCTTTGGGTGTGTGTAATAGGCAGCATCTAGGGGCCATTCCAAACGGTTTCTACCGTGTGTCCCTAACATGTTGGGTGTTGAATGACTATTTCGCCCTTGGTTGTAACCGCCTCTCTTTAGTGGGCTGAATGAGCTTCTTTTATAATATCCCATTTCATGCATTATATTTGCATTTGTCCACATCTGTTATATGTCATTATATTTAAATTTTACATGATATATTTATTAAAATTGGTTAGTGAAAATAATAGTTATTTTAACCATACAAAATACGATAGTTAATATCTAGGTATCGAATTATATGGCTATAGAATTTTAAGGAATAAGTGGAGTATAGTTATGTTATAGATATAAAATGATTATTAGAACATATAAAGTTGAATAAAATTGTGATATATCATAAGGATTTAAGTATAAGAATTAGTATTAGAATTAGTACTAGTATGGTATAGATATACGTATATGTATTTAGTATAGTTAGTATTTGTAATAAATAAAGAATTTGAGGGCAAATTGGTCTTTTGCCCCTTAGATTTTTTTATGAACTGATAAGAATTAGATCAGTTCTTCATCTCCTAAAACACAAAGCAAAGAACAAAGAAAAAGGAAGAAGAGAAGAAGAGATCTAGAAGGAAGGAATCAGGTATTTTAGTAACTTTGTAGTACGATTTTCGTTACGTTAAACTTAGAATTAGCAGTTTTAGTAAGAAGATGAATTGTTCTTATTTATGTCAAGGTTCATCCTGCAAAATTTGAGAATTTTTAGATGAGTAGATCAATAGTTATGATTTTTATAAGATGAAGTGTGCAGAATTGGATGATCAAAGAGATAGGGTGAGTTTCAAAATTGATCTGGGATTGTTATACTGCTTAGAAAATTCTGATTTTTTGATATGTTATTCCCTTATGTGTATAGTTTAAGTAGGAAAAAGAATCAGGTCGATTCATGTTGTGTAGAGAGAGTTATACCCGTTTTATTACGTTGCTGTCCAGGTAAAGCGGGACTGAAACAAGTT
The DNA here is from genome assembly GCA_947683365.1 of Euphorbia pulcherrima. Lineage (NCBI taxonomy): Eukaryota > Viridiplantae > Streptophyta > Magnoliopsida > Malpighiales > Euphorbiaceae > Euphorbia > Euphorbia pulcherrima. The sequence continues at coordinate 32,072,364 of CANTUS010000001.1, forward strand.
TTGATGGGAAATTCCCTATAAATCGTATAAGACTCTAAAATTTTTGAGGTTTTAGTAAGTTATAGCCTTGTGTATTAGGGATAGAATAAAAAAAGAATCAGATCATTTGGAGAAGTGAATTGAAAGTTATGAATTTTTAAGTAGAGCAAGGTCATATGAACAAATATACAAGTAACAATGGTTTAAGTCATGAAAACTTTATAAATAGAAAACAACACAAGGTGAAATGTATTGATGTGAATTTATGCTTATAGGAACACGAGGTCGTGAAAGTGTTCAAGAGGAGGAAACAAGTCGATTTCGTGGAAATTAGCATTTCATCTGTGAGTATAAACATGATATGAATAGGTGAAATGTTTTGATATGTGATATTTGAATGTTTGGTGAATTGTTGTGAATTGAATGATTATATGTTATTTGGGGAATTTGAATTATATGAACATATGTTTATTTGGTGAAACTTGAGATAATTGAATTATTCATGATATACGCAATTATACAGGAACAAATGAAATAAAGAGAGACGTTGTGACATAGCCGATCAAACATTGCAATACATGTTTTGTTATCTGGACCTATATGGTCAACCAATTGCAATATTTGACAAATGGACCGAAAGGTCAACCAATTGTTATCTGGACCGAAAGGTCAACTAATTGTTATATAGCTGGCCAGCAAATCAATTGTTATCTATTACAAATGTTACATGTATCCTGGGGCAATAGTTTGGTAGGAAATGTCACAACAATTAAATAAATGAATCATCCAATAGTATATAAGAATGATTGTATGTTTAATTGGAAGGTGTAACTGTATGTGATTGTTAAATTCATTGATTGTTTATATTCACTGAGTGGCGACTCATATAAATCGCTATATTTTTCAGTTGTTGAAGTTGTAGATAAAGTATTGTACTAGAAGGTTCTTACCTGTAGCTGTCATGGAAGAAAGGTCTGTCGGCTGTGTCCATCTCGCTCTCTCTCCTCATATGACAAGCATATAGAATAGAAAGTGGTTGGGTTTTGATTTTTCAAATCAAACATAATTATGGTTTGTAATAAATGAACGATATTAGAGTTTATGTGAAATATTATGGTTGTGTTAATATATGAATATTTTTGAAAAAAAAATAAAAATTTCTATAGTATTTTTCTATAGTTATTATATGATAGGGGTGTTTCAGTTGGTATCAGAGCGGGGATATGGTCATAGGGACATACAAATGCATACATAATATAAGATTAGTATATGTTATCTTATAACATGTTATCATATTCATATAGGGCTGATGAGAACCAAAATGTTAACCCGAGGAGAGAGGGACCAGCCGTAAATCAACCTGTAGAAATCCAACCTATTATATCTGCATCACCTATGCATTCTCATGCATCAAATTTACAGCATCATCAGGAAATACCTGTGGTGCAAGCACCTGTAACATTTGTCCAAAGAGAAAGAAGGTTCGATAAATTGAAGAAACAAGGTGCAGAAGAATTCAAGGGAACTACAGATCCTACAATAGCGGAAAGATGGTTAAAAAGGTTGGAAAGAGTTTTTAATATGATGCATTGTACTCCTGATGAGAATTTTAATTATGCGGTATTTTTACTTCAAGATGATGCTTATGACTGGTGGGAGACTATCTCGGGGAGCACTGTTCAGCCTCCTATCTTGACTTGGGATGATTTTGTGCGGGAATTCAAAAGTAATTATATGCCTGATGTGTACATTGATGATAAAAAGAAAACAATTTTTGAACTTAAGACAAGGGAGGATGTCAGTGGCCGAGTATGAAGTTAAGTTCAATCAGCTATCCAGTTATGTACCAACATTAGTGGCGACTGAAAAGGATAGATGCAGGAAATTTGAGGATGGGCTTAGATATGAAATTCGAACCAAAATATCATCATTTGAACTTGAAAGTTACCTAAAGTTGAAAAATGTTGCAGTTAGGGCTGAAAGACTAGAAAAAGAGAAAGCAGATTATAAAGCTAGAAGAGGTTACGGTGATTTTAGTGGTGACCAAAGTAAAAAGTCTGCTAAGCATCAAACAAATTCTTCTCCATCACAGTTTATAGCTAGAGGAGGATATTCTGGGAATAGAGGAGGAAGAACAAATGTGCAAACTCATTCGAGACAAAGTCAGGGACAAAGCTCGGGACAAAAACCTCAGCGTATGCTATGTGGTAAATTGCATGAAGGCGAATGTAGGAAACTGACTGGAGCATGTTACTTATGTGGCTCTTTTGAACATTTAATACGTGATTGTCCAAAACGAATAGAAGCAACTGAAAGAGCTCAATCAGAGGCTACAGTTCAGAATACCAGAGGCAGGGGAGCTGGTGTAGTAACAGGTAGAGGTAGGGGTAGAGGAATAACAACAAGCAATATTGGTAGATCTGAGGCTCAGAGTTCTAGGCCTCCAACACAGGCTCGCGTTTTTGCCATGACTCGACAAGAAGCTATTGACGCACAAGAAGTTGTTACCGGTAAGATTTCTATTTGCAACATGGATGTTTGTGCATTAATTGATCCTGGATCAACTCATTCATTTATATCATCAAACTTGGCATCACAATTGCATATGGCTTATGAACCTTTGAGATTTGATCTATATGTGGGAACTCCTTTGGGTGAATTGGTGATTGTAAATCAAGTGTACAGAAATTGTTTGATTCAAATTGACAAGGTTATATTAAGTGCGGACTTGATTAGATTGACTATTAGAGAGTTTGATGTGATTTTGGGTATGGATTGGTTGGAAAAACATCATGCAGTAGTAAATTGTTTCACCAAGGAAGTTATTTTAGAGACATCAAATAAGCTAAAAGTCATTTTTCAGGGTGAACGTCAGATAGTACCGACTTGTTTAATTTCTGCAATTAATACTTTTCGGTTAATCAAGGGTGGATGTGAGGCATATTTAGCACATGTTATTGACCCCAAAGTATCAGATGTATCACTTGATGATATTCCTATTGTTAAAGAATTTCCCGATGTATTTCCTGCGGACCTACCAGGATTGCCACCTGATAGAGAAGCAGAATTTACCATTGATTTAGTTCCAGGAACTGCACCGATTTCTATTTCTCCATATAGAATGGCTCCAGTGGAATTAAAAGAGCTGAAAAAGCAATTACAAGAGTTACTTGATAAGGGATTTATTAGACCTAGTGTGTCTCCTTAGGGTGCTCCGGTATTGTTTGTTAAGAAAAAGGATGGCACTATGCGACTTTGCATTGATTACAGACAGTTGAATCGAGTAACTATGAAGAATAAATATCCTTTACCTCGTATTGATGATTTATTCGATCAATTGCAAGGAGCATGTGTATTTTCTAAAATTGATTTGTGGTCAGGGTATTATCAACTCGGAATTTCAACGCAAGATGTTCCAAAAACAGCTTTCAGAACTCGATATGGACATTATGAATTTCTGGTGATGCCATTTGGTTTGACGAATGCACCTGCAGCTTTCATGGCTTTGATGAACAAGGTATTTCAACAGTATCTTGACAAGTTTGTCATTGTTTTCATTGATGACATACTTGTGTACTCGAAAAGTAATGAAGAACACGAGCAACATTTGAGAATTGTGCTTCAAATTTTGAGAGAAAAACAGCTATATGCAAAGTTTAGCAAATGTGAATTCTGCTTGAATCATGTTTTATTTTTGGGACATGTGGTTTCTGGTCAAGGCATTCAGGTTGATCCTAAAAAGATCGAAGCTGTGGTTCAATGGGAAGCTCCGAAAAATGTAGCAGAAGTAAGAAGTTTTTTGGGATTAGCAGGGTATTATCGACGATTTGTTGATGGGTTTTCTCTTATTGCTGCTCCAATGACAAAATTACTACGAAAGAATGTACAGTTCCAGTGGATAGATGATTGCCAGAAAAGTTTTGATGAATTAAAGAAACGATTGACTACAGCTCCGATTTTGACAATTCCGACTGGCACTGGTGGATTTGTTATTTACAGTGATGCTTCTCACCAAGGTTTGGGTTGTGTTCTAATGCAACATGGGAAGGTAATTGCGTATGCATCTAGACAATTAAAACCATATGAATTATCTTATCCAGTGCATGATTTAGAACTGGCTGCTATTGTGTTTGCTTTGAAAATTTGGAGGCATTATTTGTACGGAGAAACTTTTCAGATTTTCACTGATCATAAGAGTTTGAAATATTTGTTGAGTCAGAAAGAATTGAATATGAGGTAGAGGAGATGGCTAGAATTGTTAAAAGATTATGATTTCACGATAGAATATCATCCGGGAAAAGCGAATGTTGTAGCTGATGCCTTAAGTAGAAAATCCAGTAGTGTAATGGCTAATGTTCAAGTTTCTAAACTCCCATACTTAGTTCAATTGCGAGCAATGGATGTTGACTTAAAATTGGGCCAAAATGGTGCATTATTAGCTAACTTCAAGGTAAGACCAATGTTACATGACAGAATTAAGGAAGCTCAGGTTCGAAATCCTCAATTAAAAGAGATTATTGAAAATGTCAAGCAAGGAAAGAGCACTGATTTTACAGTAGAAAATGATACTTTGATGTTGGGACAAAGAATTTGTGTGCCTGATGTTGATAATTTGAAGAAGGAAATTTTAGAAGAAGCTCATACTACTCCATATGCTATGCATCCGGGAATGACAAAAATGTATCATACCTTACGATCTCATTTTTGGTGGTCTGGAATGAAGAAGGATATTGCTGAATACATTTCAAAGTGTTTGATATGTCAACAAGTAAAGATTGAACATCAAGGTCCAGCAGGGAAATTACGACCATTACCTATACCAGTTTGGAAATGGGAGATGGTTACTATGGATTTTGTGTACGGGTTTCCAAAAACTCCAAGAAAGAATGATGCTATTTGGGTTATTGTTGATAGATTGACAAAATCAGCCCACTTTTTACCCATACAATGGGTTCATTGGAGAATTTGGCGAAGAAGTATGTCAATGAAATTGTCAGATTACATGGAATACCTGTGTCTATTGTATTAGATAGAGATCCTCGATTTACATCTCGATTTTGGAGAAGTTTACAGCAGGCATTGGGCACAAAATTAAACTTTAGCACTGCTTTTCATCCTCAAACAGATGGTCAATCAGAAAGAACAATTCAGACTTTGGAAGAAATGCTTCGAGCTTGTGCTATAGAATTCAAAGGTGCGTGGGATGAATATGTTACTCTAATGGAATTCGCTTATAATAATCACTATCATAGTAGTATTAGAATGGCACCGTATGAGGCTCTTTATGAAAGAAAATGCAGAAGTCCTATTTGTTGGGATGAAGAAGGGATGAGAGTTTTGGAGGGTCCAGAAATAGTACAAGACACAGTTGAAAAGGTGAAGATAGTAAGAGAAAGAATCAAGGCAGCATAAGATAGACAGAAAAGTTATGTTGGTCAACATAGAAGGGAAAAGGAATATGAAGTAGGGGACAAAGTTTTTCTTCGCGTATCACCTTGGAAAGGCGTACTAAGGTTTAAGAAGAAAGCGAAGCTTAGTCCGCGGTACATAGGGCCTTATGACATTCTTGAAAGAATTGGTTTGCTTGCTTATAAATTGGCATTACCACCAGAGTTAGCTCAAATTCACAATGTCTTTCATGTAAGCATGCTAAGGAATTATCGGTCAGACCCTACTCATGTATTGAAGGACCAAGAGATAGAGATTGCTGATAATTTGAGTTATGTAGAAGAGCCAGTAGCAATTATCGGGTATAAGACCAAACAATTGCGAAACAAAGAAATACCATTGGTAAAAGTACTTTGGAAAAGTCATTCAGTAGAAGAAGCCACTTGGGAAACAGAAGATTGAATGAGAAAGGACTATCCTTATTTGTTTTCTGATTCAGGTATTTAATTTCGAGGACGAAATTCTTTAAGGGGGGGAGAATTATAATATCCCATTTCATGCATTATATTTGCATTTGTCCACATCTGTTATATGTCATTATATTTAAATTTTACATGATATATTTATTAAAATTGGTTAGTGAAAATAATAGTTATTTTAACCATACAAAATACGATAGTTAATATCTAGGTATCGAATTATATGGCTATAGAATTTTAAGGAATAAGTGGAGTATAGTTATGTTATAGATATAAAATGATTATTAAAACATATAAAGTTGAATAAAATTGTGATATATCATAAGGATTTAAGTATAAGAATTAGTATTAGAATTAGTATTAGTATGGTATAGATATACGTATATGTATTTAGTATAGTTAGTATTTGTAATAAATAAAGAATTTGAGGGCAAATTGGTCTTTTGCCCCTTAGATTTTTTTATGAACTGATAAGAATTAGATCAGTTCTTCATCTCCTAAAACACAAAGCAAAGAACAAAGAAAAAGGAAGAAGAGAAGAAGAGATCTAGAAGGAAGGAATCATGTATTTTAGTAACTTTGTAGTACGATTTTCGTTACGTTAAACTTAGAATTAGCAGTTTTAGTAAGAAGATGAATTGTTCTTATTTATGTCAAGGTTCATCCTGCAAAATTTGAGAATTTTTAGATGAGTAGATCAATAGTTATGATTTTTATAAGATGAAGTGTGCAGAATTGGATGATCAAAGAGATAGGGTGAGTTTCAAAATTGATCTGGGATTGTTATACTGCTTCGAAAATTCTGATTTTTTGATATGTTATTCCCTTATGTGTATAGTTTTAGTAGGAAAAAGAATCAGGTCGATTCATGTTGTGTAGAGAGAGTTATACCCGTTTTATTACGTTGCTGTCCAGGTAAAGCGGGACTGAAACAAGTTTTGATGGGAAATTCCCTATAAATCGTATAAGACTCTAAAATTTTTGAGGTTTTAGTATGTTATAGCCTTGTGTATTAGGGATAGAATAAAAAAAGAATCAGATAATTTGGAGAAGTGAATTGAAAGTTATGAATTTTTAAGTAGAGCAAGGTCATATGAACAAGTATACAAGTAACAATGGTTTAAGTCATGAAAACTTTATAAATAGAAAACAACACAAGGTGAAATGTATTGATGTGAATTTATGCTTATAGGAACACGAGGTCGTGAAAGTGTTCAAGAGGAGGAAACAAGTCGATTTCGTGGAAATTAGCATTTCATCTGTGAGTATAAACATGATATGAATAGGTGAAATGTTTTGATATGTGATATTTGAATGTTTGGTGAATTGTTGTGAATTGAATGATTATATGTTATTTGAGGAATTTGAATTATATGAACATATGTTTATTTGGTGAAACTTGAGATAATTGAATTATTCATGATATACGCAATTATACAGGAACAAATGAAATAAAGAGAGACGTTGTGACATAGCCGATCAAACACTGCAATACATGTTTTGTTATCTGGACCTATATGGTCAACCAATTGCAATATTTGACAAATGGATCGAAAGGTCAACCAATTGTTATCTGGACCGAAAGGTCAACCAATTGTTATATAGCTGGCCAGCAAATCAATTGTTATCTGTTACAAATGTTACATGTATCCCGGGGCAATAGTTTGGTAGGAAATGTCACAACAATTAAATAAATGAATCATCCAATAGTATATAAGAATGACTGTATGTTTAATTGGAAGGTGTAACTGTATGTGATTGTTAAATTCATTGATTGTTTGTATTCACTGAGTGACGACTCATATAAATCGCTATATTTTTCAGTTGTTGAAGTTGTAGATAAAGTATTGTACTAGAAGGTTCTTACCTGTAGCTGTCATGGAAGAAAGGTCTGTCGGCTGTGTCCATCTTGCTCTCTCTCCTCATATGACAAGCATATAGAATAGAAAGTGGTTGGGTTTTGATTTTTCAAATCAAACATAATTATGGTTTGTAATAAATGAACGATATTAGAGTTGATGTGAAATATTATGGTTGTGTTAATATATGAATATTTTTAAAAAATAAAAATAAAAATTTCTATAGTATTTTTCTATAGTTATTATATGACAGGGGTGTTTCATCTTTAACCATGTAGACCTTATGAATTTCGGCTATTATGCCTTACATGATATCATAACCGAACCAACTCTAGATTTATAGAACCTGTCAATTCATTATTCTCCAACTAAAAATTCCACTCTATATACAAACTCAAAATAACTAACTCTCTCAATAATCTCCTTTCCTATTCATCTTTTACAAGGCTCGGCCCTGAGGAGTGGTGGGAGAGTGCAATAGCTTAGGGCCTATAGTCGGATGGGGGTAAAAAATATATTTTCATTTAAAGTTTTAGTTGTTAAAAAGATAAATGTAAACATTGAAAAATGATAAATCAATTGGTAAAACACTTGTTAAATTTATGAGATGTAATATTTTTTCTTATTACGACCTCATTTTATTACTTTTAATATTACTTTGCATATGGTCCCTAAATTGTCAGGATCAGGCATGCTTCTACCTGTATGACTTTAGCATTTGAGTGGTATCGATGTTTCGCTTTAGTCTTTAGGAAATGGACTGTTCAACCGGCAAGACCTTCTGCTCCTGTTGGTTTCCTACCTATTGTTCGGATAGCATTGTTTAAATATAGTACTTCATCCGGTTTCTAAAACTAGTTGCATTTGGACCTGTCTTCAAAATCAATAAATATTTAATACTCCACTAAAATGACTAATATATCCTTGATGAAATTCTTTTTCTTCTTAATTATCACTTTAAAATTTCATCAAACGTATACTCTTTGCTAATTAATACAGGGGTAAATTAGAGAAAAAAATTTTAAAAGTTGCATTGATATTTTAAAACGACAAGTAAAAGGAATTACGATAAAATTTCTAAAACGACTAATTTTTTGAATCGAATGGGGTAATAATTATCAATTAGTAGTAAGATATATGCTTTTTTTTTAGCAATTTTAAGTTTTGGGTTTACAAGAGAAGAAAGTAAATATCCTATTTTCCGAAGTATGATTCTAGAATTTATATGGTAGATTAATCGTTCATTGTGACTTCAAAGCTATTATTTTTTTGGCATTCATTTCTATGGAATAGTTTTGTTAATCTAATTCTTTAACGTTGACCTTCAATTTAGTCTGATTATTATAATCCATGAACATACCTTTAATTAATTATAATATATAATACTTTATGAGATTTTCATTTTACTAATATGTTATACAGAATCCTTCTAAAAAGAAAATGACCTTTATGAATGCTGAATAATTAAAAGGAAGCATATACATATGAAAAAAATTTCCCATATCCTAAAACTTTGGACTTGGGAATATATTAAATTGCTTCCAACTTAAAAAGATGAAAGACTTTTAAAGCTGAACGAATATACAGGAGGAAGATAGATAATAATATATGTACTAAGGACATTATGATATGGGTTTGATCAATAAATTTATGGCTCAAAATAAATCTTTTATTATGCATATAATTTCACAATTCACATGCACAAAAACATTCCAATGTATATATATTTTTTATTTCAGAAACGAAAAGTATGGTAAAATCAGAATTTTTCATATTAGAATTAAATCGTTAATAAACTATACTTGTAGTTATTTATTGATGATCGAAAACTACTTTAAAACACGATCTAATTCACATGTATTTTAGATGGAGATAATTTTCTCACATATATAAGCCTTGACCAATATGAGACGCCTAGCACATCATCTGCGTTCCTAGCTTATTGGGGTCTATGGATGAGATAAAAAATTAAGGCCCTTTTTATAAGGAGGTCTGGTCTTAACATTTTATGGCACTAGACAAATAAATTGGAAGGTACTAAAAATTTTCAAGGTTATAACAAAATATTAATATTTTGAAGACATTTTAATTGAACTTACAACATTTAATCAAATTTTATTGGAGAAATATCATATGATCTATATTCAATTATTGTTTACCTTTCAAATTAAAAATTAAGAAGCTAATAAGTTTTATTTGCGTCCCTTTCTACTCGGGGCCTTGGGCGGTCGCGCCCTATTGACCTTGCCAAGGAACGGCCTTGCATCTACCCAAATTCATTTAGAATATTGAATAAATATCAATAAATGACCCGACATCATTATTGAACTCCGATATTATATGAAACAAAGTCTAAACTTCTGAACTTGTCCCTAATCTCCCCCACCCCTTGAACTTTCAAAAGTTCCTCTCGCCACCTGAACATTTCTATAGTTCCTCTCACCCCCCTGAATTTGTCCAAAGTGTACCTCATGACTACTTTCAGTTGACGTAGCATGTCATTTGGCAATGCGATTGCTTGAAAAATCAATGACACGTCAGCCGAAAAAGGTCATACAGTGCAATTTAGATAAGTTCAAGGGGACGAGAGCAACTTTTGAAAGTTCAGAAGGTAAGAGATAATTAAGGATAAATTCATAGAGCTGATGTATTCGGTGTTTTCAAAAAATATTTAAATGGGGAAGATTGACCCACATATATAAAAAAAAAAACTGCAAAGCTATAGGCCTTAAAACATCTAACAAATATAAGTGGTGGCATGTCAACTTGTAGCATAATCCACCCAACCCTGATATACACACTTGCTGTATTGTTAGGAAACTTTTTTGTATATTTATTTATAATTAACACATATTTCCAGTAATTCTTTTCTTAAAATCCTTTCCCCGTGAGCATTTCCATCGCCAAGCATGCTCCTACTGCATTCGCCACTATATGCATTTTTTTTTGTAACATATCTTCTTTTTAATTGCTTGTCATCCATCCGCTGCGTAGTTTTTGTCGGAAGGAGTGGACTGCAAACCACCTAAGTTTCATAGTTAAAAGAGGTCTAAAATATTTTCTATTTAAAATTTTCAGTTGTTGTTGTTGGAAATGTAAATATTAACTGATGTTAAATTAATTGGTAGGTTTTTCATTAAAGATGTGAGAGATCTATTATTAATTCATAGTTTTCTTTCCCAGATTATGTTTTTTCTATGGTTCTGAGTGCTCATTCTATTAATTTATATATTATTATGCTTAGGATGCCAAAATTGTCCAGAACAGATTTGCACCTGTACCGGTATAGATGTCAAATTGTCCTTACAAGAGTTTCATTTCACAACTTAACAAGCCTATTGGAACGTACTAATATAAAGTCAAAAACTCACTTGTTAAAAATTTTATGAGATATTGATTCTTTTAAAAGTAGCTTAAAACATTAATTTTTCTAACAAAATCTATAGTTATCATAAATTTATGTTGAAATAAAAAGCATTACTATCTTACTTGCATTTTAAATTACATTTTTTTACCATCCAAAAATACATGTTTGATGTTTTATTTTAGTTTCAAATTGAAATGACTATATTAATAGTATACGAACTCAAGGCAAGCGTGAACAATCCAAATCCCAATTAATTTTTATATACATATAACCATGAGATTAGTAGCTTAAATGGTAGCCAGGATTACAACAACTGAAGTCATGCTATTAAACTAATGTGTACAAATTTAAATAAGTATTAGTTAGCTTCTCTAATCCCGAAAATTGGCCTTTATGCACTACCACTCTTTTTTTTGCCAAATTAATATAATAGTTTTAATAACACGTTATTTTCTTCAATTGAATGTTTTGTCTACTTCCAGCCCATCCCTAAATATAGATATTATAAATTCATAATTACTATTCTTGGTTAAATGGAGTATTCTGCAATACTTATTATTTAAATATTTTTTTTGGTAAATAAATATTATTTAAATATTTTTGTACCTTCTTGCATGCTGCATCCTTGCATGCGTATTTGACTCTGTCTACTTAATTTCTTAATACATATTTTCTTTTATCTAATTACAGTTACATGTCATTTTAGAAAAAAAAAAGAAGAAAAAAACAAATTTGACATTTCTTTATATTTCATATAAATACTTTTATCACAAATATAAAGACTTTTGACTATCACGTAAAAGTCACAAAAATTTTCAGATGTGACAGTAAAAAAAGTTTATCGAAGAAATTATTATTATTTATTTAAAACTCATTTAATAGTTACAATATAATTTTTGTATAAATACATAGTCACGCTTTTATAGCACCGACCTATAATAGTTTTTCTTGTTGGTAACAACTTTGTTACTTTTATTGTTGCTTAACGACCTATTATCTTTACATGTATTTATTGTTCACCCACTTCTACAGTTTTATTGATTATCTTTTTAATATAAACAATATTTTTATGATTCTTGCAGCAAAATATATTTGTTGCCAAATTCTAATCTTCTTATTGTGAATGCTATAAATTATAGGATAAATGATATCCATATTTCGAAAATTTTAATTGTAGTTTAATAGTATCAAGTGGAATCCTAGTTCATTTCATTATTATATCAATAAAATCTCTTTCGTCGATTTCTTTTATATTAATGAAAACACAATTTTCGTACTTGATTATAAGAAATAGTCATGAAGAAGCAGGTCCGGCGTTACAAATCACACAATATTTAAGTACATTTAGGGGAACACATGCCATGTATATACTAGTAATTAATAACAAGTACAATGACAATATGCAGTGAATATGCTTTTACACGTATGAAATTGGCCAATGTTTTAAAAAGTGCTAGGCACTAGTCGGATGGTCAGGACTTTTTAGCCATGGTCGATCATAAGAGGGTGCAAGTGGAGTGATCGCTCAGAGTTCCAAATTTTTAGGGGCCTTAAATTTATTCGGGTATAGTATATGTATAAGTATAATATATATTAAGTAAGATACGGATCTAATCTATAATAATGCACTGATGTAGTGGTAGAGAGAAGGAAATCCATCCGAGTGTGCATGGGTTTGATTCTCCGCGGCCTCAATTTCAATTCCTTTTTTTTTATCATTCTTTTAAAGTCTTTAATACAAAATTGAAAAATAAGTATTAACAATATCTTTAAGTACTTTTTTTTTGCTAAATAAACTATTCTTTTTCTAAAAATCAATCAATTATGATTTTTAAATTTTGTTTCACTTTTTTATTGATAATTTATAATGCAAAAGTTAGTACAATATATCATGTATAAGAATTTGATATACAGTTTTACGGTGCTTTCTATGCTTACTTTAACAAAGTTAATATTAATATGTTCCTTATAACCATTGGATCAATTATCCCACACTCATCCAATGGTGATAAAGACAAATAAAGGGTTACTCAAAAGTAACCATAAAATTTGCCTAGTTTTTCATTTTAAAAAATATTAATTTAATTATTTCAAGCTATATTTTTGAAATTTGTATACCATATTTTTATGAAATTTATTGTATTATTATATCTTTTAAAAATATCACTAAATAATAAAATTGAGAATGTAAAAGTCAATTAAAATTTACTTCAAATATTTGGATAGCTAGGATTTCAAATGATAATTTCATATTCTAAAAAATATATGTATGGACTCAAGTTTAATCATTTTTTAATGTTTATTAGTGAGTCATAAAGCCTGACGCGGAAATTTTTTTAACATACTTTTATTCTATAGGAGCCCCTATTTCATTTTTTACTCAGGGCCCCAAAAATTTCTGAGACGGCCCTGGTCCGGGGGCGGCACCCCCGGGTGCGTGGTCCAGGTTCTGTTACTTTGATGATATGGTTTTGTCTAACGGTTTTCATATCAACCAAGCGGACAAATGTGTATATAGCAAGTTTGATATTTCTGGTGAAGGAGTCATAATTTGCTTATATGTGGATGACATGTTGATTTTTGACACTAACTAAAATCAAGTTGATAAAATGAAGAAATTCTTGTCATCTAGTTTAAAAATGAAGAATTTGGAGGAGACTCAGGTGATTCTTGGTAAAGAATTAAGTGGAAGAACACTACAAGAAAATTCACGTTTTGCAACAGAAAGCTTGCAAGGAAAAATTGTCCGTTGCAAATTCCTTAGATTGCAACGGAATTTGCAAGGGAAAATATATTCCCTTGCAGATATATTATAAATAAAATACTAAATATATTTGGAATCAAAATTGCTAGTGTAATGAAGTTCCGTTGCAAAAAAGTGAGCGACAAAAGATTCAGGGAAAATATGCAACGGCATATGGTCTTTCATTCTTCTTTTTATCTCTTCAACTCTAGCCACCAGCCCCTCTCCCCTACTCTCTTCTTTTTCCCCAACCCATTTCATATGTTTGCTGTCGCCAAGCTACGTCTCCTCTTTTTGCGCCATCGACGAGCTCCCTCTTCTTCTTCTTCCTCTTCCTATTTCCAGTTTTTTCTTTTCAGTACTCTCCGTCAAGACCCTGCTCTCTGTCGTTACCTATTTTCCCCAAATTGCCCCCATTTTGAGCTCGTTTTCTTTGTCTCGGTTACCTCTTAGGTGTGTTTTCGTTTGTTTCTTTTTTTCCAATCATTCTGTAACCTAGTTTTGATTCTGATATGTTTTTCAACTTTTTGTTCTTTTCGGTAGCAACATTGGGCACTTGGAAGCTATAATTATCATCCTTGAGCAGCCATTTGGTACAAGAGTTTCACGGGTATGAAGCAGATTCCCTTATCGTAGTCAATTAAGGTTCTTAGGAAAATTGTTTTAAATTGAAAGTTGAAAGTGTTTGTTCGGATATACATAGAGAATTCATTCCGTCTTCTATTTGGTATATATCACATATTTTGTGCTACTGTACCTCAATTTTTGGTTGTTTTGCTTTTAATTTGGTTTTTTTTCAATTTCGTGCAAATGTCTAAGCTTTTTGTTCCTATTATCATCTAATTTTTCATTATTGTATTATCTATCAGAAGCTTTAATGTTCAATCTTTCTTTAATCATTTTTATTGTGACATTTGATCTTTACTCCTTAGATTTAAAATTTTGGTGTTGAATCTCATCTTTATATTTGGGGTTAAGGATACTCAAGTTCAATCTAAATAGAGCATGCTCTAGTTGTTTTCTAGGTTCTATAGGAATATGCATATCTCTACGACCATGAACATTATTATTAACATCGGCATATCTATTTCTTATATTTTAAAATGTCCAACCATTCTAATGAGGTTTCATACTTGTGTACAGCCTAAAGTTATTAATATTGTATATGTTTTTGCTTTAAGAAATATTTCACCCAAATTCATTATCACAATTTTGAAAACTTAGAGGCATTTGTAGTTTGATTTTGTTGACATGTCGTTTGAGTTGAAGTGGATGTATTAGTTTGTTTCAATGTTAATGTTATATTTTGAATGTTCTATGCTAGTGGGAAGGAGGCAGAGATGAGCCAACATGATATTTGTATTTTATCTAATCCATTTTATTTGGTAGTTTCTTTAGACTCAGCTTCTGCATGATATGTTACAGCCTTTTTTAATCTAATGTTGCTTCTCTTCTCATTCATTTTTTGTAATTTCTAGTAGCTTGCTCATACTTAGTCAATTCTCTTTTGCATGTAGCAATACTATGTCTAACTAATATGATTCTGTGTAATAATATTCTTGTTTTAGTTAAACTCTGTTTATTTCTTTGTGTTCTGTTGTCATTTTCTTGAATCCTTTAAACTAGTCTTCTACATGATAACTCTTCCTTATTTGGATTTTGAAATTATGTGTCTCTTATGTTACAGCTTGGAAATATGTCTCTTCTGTTGTAGGATATGTCTATGAAATCAACTTAGTAATGTAATCTTTTATGTTGCAACTAAATCATAATTTTAATTTGAGTCAGTGATTGTTCTCTTCCAAATATTATCATGGTATCCTGTTGATTCTTTCTCTTGCTTATCCATTTTTTACTTTCCCTTCTTTGCATACATTTTAAATTTCAATATAAACTTTAATTTTGCATGAAAACTCAACACAATGTCAAATTGAAGTAATCTTCCCCAACCATGCAAGATGCTTATTATATAAAATGCGTGTGACTTTTATGTACTCTTTTATTTTTCTTTATTTGCTTGTTTTAATAGATTTTTTCATTACATGTCTTTGGGTACATTTTAGGTGTTTAAATGACAGTGTAGCAAGTTTTTATGTAGAAGAGTAATCAATAATTCTAAGGGCTTGTGTAGTTACATTTACATAAGATAGTTTCTCTTCCTTTTAATTTTGTGGTTACATTATTACATAGATAGTTTCTTTTCCTTTTGATTTTGAGTTCATTATAATGCATTGCCATCTCTTTATTTTATAATTTGTGATAGTATAACTATTGTGTTGGTCCCTATGAGGGTCTTTATAAGGTCAGATGGGGTGAATGACCCTTTTTTGTGGAATATAAAGACTTTAAAAAGTCTTAGTGTAGCATGTTTGATTATGAACCGGATGATGGATCCGGATGATGCAGTTATGACAATATAATGCAAAAGTAAAAGTTAGAGAAATCAAACACAGAAGGTTTTTATCCTGGTTCGGCACCGCCTACTCCAGTCCCTGGAGTTTCCTTCCTCCGAGCTTTTCCACTAGTGGATTCCTTTCCAACTGGTAGGAATCAGGCCTTATAATTTGTCTCCGGATCGTAAACCCTTTCGGATGTAGGATATACCACTAGAAGCACCAACTCCTAGCTGAGTCCTTTAGTCTTTAGTAGGATATACCACTTAGACTTCTTCCCCTAATCTAAGCTGAGTCCTACAGGGAGTTCCCATTTAAAGCACCAACTTTAAGTTATATCTCAATCTCCCAACTCACCCAAGTTGGAGATCCTTACACTTGTTTTCACAAAGGTTTTGGTTTTTGGATTTCCTTAAGTTTATAGTTCACTTAGGAATCCTTACAACAGATTTGGATTTAATTGATTCTTGGAGGGATTGTAAGCTGATTGAATGCTTGTGTATTTGTTACTTGTTTTTGTCAATCAAACAACCAACCTTCGCATCTGGTGAAGCTTCCCTTTTATAGGCTTCCATCATAAATGTAGCCGTTGTGGGTTATTGAACTTGTAATAAATCTTCACCCTTGATCAGGTTATAGGTGGTGCTTCCGGAACCATTGATCAATCCATTAGACTGTAATTTGACCCGTTTGAATCCTAGGGATTGATGCTGAAAAGTGGTTGTTAGTCCCTGTAAGAGTATTTGTAAGGGCAGAAGGGGGGGTGAATGGCCCTTTTTCACGGAATTTATAGACTTCGAAAAAGTCTTAGTGTAGCGTGTTTGATTATGATCTGGAAGATGGGTCCGGATGATGAATATGATCCGGAGGACGGATCCGAATGATGCGAATAAGTGAAATAAAGTAAAATCAACAGAAAATCAAACATGAGTATTTTATACTGGTTCGGCCCTGCCTACGTCCAGTCCCCGGAGTTTCCTTCTTCCGAGCTTATCCACTAATGGATTCATTTTCAACTGGTAGGAATCAAGCCTTACAGATTTATCTCCGGATGGTGACCCCTTCCGGAAGTAGGATATACCACTAGAAGCACCAACTCCTAGCTGAGTCCTCTTATCTTTAGTAGAATATACCACTTAGCCTTCTGCCTTGAATCTAAGCTGAGTCCTACGAGGAGATCTCACTCAAAGTACCTACTTCAAGCTATATCCTAATCTCCTAACTCATCCAAGTTGGAGTTTCTTACTCTTTTGTTTTATAACAAAGGGTTGGTTTTCGGAGTTCCTCAAGTTTATAGTTTCACTTGGGAATCCTAACCAATAGTTTTTGAATTTAGAGTTCTTGGAGAAATTATCTCAACTGATTGAATGAGTGTTACTTTGTTACTTGCTTTTGTAAACCTTCTCATTTGGTGAAGAGCTCCTTTTATAGGCTTTGATCATAAATGTAGCCATTTATGGTTGGTAAGCTCACATTTAATCTTCACCCTTGATCAGGTTGTGATGTGGAGCTTCCGGATCCGATGATCAGTCCGTTAGACTATATTTTAATTCATTTGAATTCTTAGGATTGATGCTAGAAAGTTGTCAGTGGTGGTTTTGCTTGTCATTTTATGATACACCAACTTTCACACCAATTGTCGTGTGATGTGAGCTCCATGCGCGCCTTTATTGGTCTAGGAGGAAAAGTAGTTAGTTTTTCTCTGTCCAGTGTCAGACCCTTTTGACTTTTCTCTGAACCCTGCAAGCTGTCTTTTTGTATTTGACTTTGGAAAAGGGATCTTTAACATTTGTAGACTAAGGAGGCAAAAGGAAAGGTATGTTTCAGACTTTCCTCAGTTTTCAGATGTAGGTCTTTCGGATGTCCTTTGGACCTATATGCTCCGGATCTTTCTTCCGGAGATTGCTTCAATCATTTCTTCTGGATGCAAGTCTTGG
This sequence comes from Euphorbia pulcherrima, assembly GCA_947683365.1. Classification (NCBI taxonomy): domain Eukaryota; kingdom Viridiplantae; phylum Streptophyta; class Magnoliopsida; order Malpighiales; family Euphorbiaceae; genus Euphorbia; species Euphorbia pulcherrima. The sequence continues at coordinate 32,090,509 of CANTUS010000001.1, forward strand.
GGGATAGGAGTTTGTTTTCTTTCCAAACTTTGTCCGAATGATTTCCTCCATTGCTTAGGTTCTAGATTTGCCCAATGAATGGTTTGATTTATGTGCTTTGGATATTTCCATTTGGATTTGAGAGAACTACTTACATTGTTTTTGTTTCTTTCAAACTTGATCTGGATTGTTTTTTGATTATATTATCTGGATCATTGTTTTCCAACAATCTCCCCCATTTGATGGAAACAAAAACTTAAGTCATCTAAGCAAGGGGTAAGTACTGAGTGCAACTTTTTATTGCTTAGACTTTTATAACACTCCCCCATAGTTTTAGCCTCCAAGCTCTCCTATAATTTTATGACTCCTGCTTCTAAGTTTGTTTTAGTACAGTTACATATTGTACTTTAGAAGCATTTGTTTTGATAGTTAAGAATTTTTCACTTTATATATACTTCTACTGTTAATAATTGTTAACATCATGAAGTTCAGTGTTACAAGTTACAGAAATACATATAAAGTGAATCTAGCTATTACAAGTTTATCTAGCTAGCTTAACTATCTCTCCGGATGGACCACTCTTCCGGGCTTGCAGCGTCTTTCCTTTCCCGCTTCCTTCTCCTTGATGACTCTGATCTTCCTCCCCCTTTTTGCTTCCATCAAGGGGATCAATAACCATATAGGTCTGGTTGTCCCATGATTGCTGCTAGGTAGAGGAGTAGATCGAGTTGTCTTTGTTGCCTTTTGCACACTCATCAATAATACGATTCACTATAGGCGGAGTCAAATAATAAGGGCGAAGGGACCTCTGGAGTTGATCATAGGATTGAGAGACTTGAGGATGAATGCACAAAATATAATCCTGGTCCTTGGGATCAAAATAGGGAAACATGGCCTTGATGAAAGTGGTCAAGCCTTTTTGGCTCATAAACCCTGAGTCCCCCATAGCTTGAACAAGATTGTGCAGGATGGGAATGAGCTGGCATTCTAGAGTAGCTAGAGAAGAGGAGGGTCCGAAGATAGATAACTTATTTATTCTTGTTTGAAGAAGGGTGATTTCATCACTAAGGCCTTTCTGGATGTTGTGGATAGACTCCATATGATCTTTAATTTCTTTTGAGACTATTTTCTTCCATTCAGTTATTGCTTGCTCTATACCGGAATTTCTAGCTTGCATCTCATCACCCATATCATCTAGGGATTTTTCTGTGAGCTTAGGGATGGTCTTGTCGATGAAGTTGGCAAGTGTTTCCTGAGTGACTTGCTGATCGGTGTCTAGACTCAGCAGAGTGGGTTTTAGATCCCTATCCTCCATTAATTTTGACCAGTTTTCAAACTTGATATCAATATATTCCTTGAGTTCTATTGATAAGTCAGTGGCGGAGGAGCACATTCTTGCGAGCACTATTGCACAGTTATCAGAGGCTAAGGTATTAGCTTGACTGGGGTTGCGATTTGATTAAGAGGTGCTTTCTTTTAGTTTATTTAAGAGAGGCTTAATCTCAAAAAGGGAAGCTTCCGCCAGAGGTCCGGGTATGGGGAAGTTCATGACCTGTTGCTCAATTTTGGGGAGGCATTGCAACCTTTCTTTAATCTCACCTAAATCTTTTCGGACTTCTTTATTCGACTTTTGCCTGATCAACTCCTTCTCCACAGCTTTTAGATAGGTGCATATGGTCAGGAGGCTCTTCTTGATAAAACCCTCTTCATGCTGCTTAAGAGTTGCCTCCTAAAGGAGTTTAAGAGTCGCACTGACTTTGGATTCTTTGGAGTTTTCATCAGGGAGAGTCACTGATTTTGTGCGAGGAGGGAAGTATTAGGAGGGTCCGGATGAGCTGGATTCATCTCCGGAGCTTGAACTACTTTCGGAGGGGCTATCATCTTCCAAATGGGAGCCTTCAAATTCTCCTTTCTCTTCTCCACCCTTGCTTATTTCCCTTTCCTCTGGATTAGCCTCGCCCACATGATCCACTTTAGAAGTTTGCTCTTTGGAACTCAGACTGTTTCCCTCCTCTAGAGTTGCTGCATCCGGGTTAGGCACTATATCCTTAGCTATATTTGGAGAGATTGTAGCTGAGTTGTGCTCTTTAAGATTAGAATGAAGAAGATCGGGGGTTACCTCAGGGGTTAGTAGTGTCTGATCCTTATCCTTCTTTTCCTCTTCCAACATTGCCTCCGGATGGTTGGAACTGTCCTCAACCACCCCTATAGTTGCCTTTTCAGGACTTTCTTTTGCTCCTTCACGTATGTTGGTGTTTTCCTCAACAGCCTTCTCCAAAGCCTTCTCAGGACTTTCAAGATTAATGACTTTATTACTGGATCTAAGTAGATTTTCTGGAAGTGGTCCTGTTCTACCAGCAAATATGAATTCATCTACTTCCAAAATCTGTGACAAGGTGTCTATGTCCTATGGATGTATAAGAATCAGGGGACTTTTAGATGATTCGCTAGGTCCTTGAGTTTTTTTCCCTTGATTTACTTCATAGTTTTCTTTGATAGCGGCCTGAATTTTGGCGTACTGCTTATCATCTTGTCTTACAAATTCTATTGCGCCGGGAACATTTTTCCCTTTGCTGGACTGTGCTTTCTCTAAAGCGGCTCTCTCCCTATACTACCTTGCTTCTTCATTTAGGATAATTCCAGCTAGCCTCCTGCCATCATTAGCTTTTTTTTCTCGAGCAGCAAGGGCTTCTTCAAAGGTTAGCCCTTTTCTCTGGAGCTGCTTTTGAGGAGGAGCCTCATCCTCTGTCTCCTCATCATCAGCCACTTCTTCCATTTCAGCCAAAGTTCTTTTGGCCTTCCTTCTTCCGGCCTTAATTGCTTTCGTAGCAATTTTAGGTAGGCCTTCGGCAAGCCCAATCTGTCCCTTCTTGGCTGTAGCTTTAATTAGTCTGCCCCTGGGTCTTGGCTGTACGGAGCTTAAGATTTAAGTGAGGGGCAGAGTGTCCTCATCAATCCCTTCCAGAACCATTTCCACTTCCCTTTTTGCCTTGGCTTTGGTGGTTCTGGGCCTTTTGGGAACATGAGCCTTTGCTTCCGGATCAACTATCTTTCGGGATTTAATTTTGTGCTCTTACCTTTTCAATTTTGCCTTTTCTTCATCCCATTCTTCATCAAAGCGGAGATTAAAGAAATTCTTTTCTAAGATGGGCTTTCCATAAACCCCTTCAAATCCAGCAAGATCCACTTCTGCCGCTTGGAGAATTCTTGTGATCAACGCACCATGTGAGTTTACATGGGTCTTGAGATAATGAATGATCAAGACTGGCCAGTTTACTTCCACATAGCCAACCCAGTGCTACAGGATACAGTGCTGAAAGGAAGAAATTGTAGTCAATGACCCCTTCCTTATTAGGATGAGCTTGGCCAGAGCATGCTGCAAGAATCTGGGAGTTCTTGGGAAGTACATTGAGAACTTGTCACCAAAGTAGTTCCTATATAGCCATAGCTTGGAATTGTACACAACTTCAGCTTTATCTCCATCCTTTTGCCACATTATTCCGAAGTTTTTCATGTGTAGAATCTTCTCAAAGAATTTCGGGGTGAGAATTATCACCTTTCCCTGGACCTCAGTGCGTAGGGCATCAAAATAATTGTGAGCACTGAGATTTGAGAAGAATTCTTTTACCAGCTTCGGGTAGGTAGGGTAGTTTATCTTTAGAAGATCACTCAGACTTTGATCTTCAATTAGAGTGAAGAAAGGTGGAGTTCTAAATAGGTAATCATCCTCTAGATGATCAGTAGGGATGAAGAAATCAGAAGTTTTGAGATTTAAAGGCTCAAAATATGCATTCTTCAGGTCAGATACTTGAAAGAGATTTTTGCTTGGTAGGATTTCGAGGGTGTTGGAGGTGTTTTTGGCTGCCATTATAGAGAGATTTTGAGAGATGAGATTTTAGGTTGAAATTTTGGCACAGTAATAGTAAGGTTGTTGCTCGTGTGAAGAAGAGAAGGGATTTTGAGGGGGTTTATATAGAATTTTTAAATTGAGGGTATATTGGTAATCCGAACTCTAGCTGTTTTGACAGGATTGATGACATGGCAGTCAGATCTTTTAGGAGAGACGTGAAATCAATTTAACCGGAGAATGGGAACGGTTTATTTTTGAATTGACTGTTGTATTTATCGCGCATCTAAAAGCCAATGGACTTTTGAGATTCAAAAATTAATAGTTACCTTTATGAGCATTTACTGCCATACGTCATTGCTGTCGGCTGATGTGAAAATCTTCCTGAATAGACCTTTCGAACTCTTCTTTTCTTCTGGAGTGAGTTTTTATCTCAGGATCTGGCTTAGATTTAGAAACTATCTTCCGAAGTTTTTCTAAATTGGATTTGACATCCCAATTGATTCTGAGTTTCCCAAATTGATCTTTACTTAATGGTTCAGTAAAGATATCAGCTCTTTGTTCATTGGTTGGGACATATACCAATGCAACATCCTTTTTCATCATATGATCTCGGATGAAGTGATTCCTTATGTTGACATGCTTCATCCTGCTATGGAGCACCGAATTCTTTAACACATCAATAGCACTTTTGTTGTCATACAGTACATCCACACATATGGATTGCACTCCATAATCATCAAGTTGTTGTTTGATCCATAGGAGTTGAGCAACATAGCTTCCAGCTGTCATATATTCTGCTTTTATGGTGGATAAGGTAACTAAAGTTTGTTTCTTGCTATACCATGAGACTAAGCAGTCCCCAAGGAAATGACATCCTCCAGATGTACTCTTTCTCTCAAGAGTATCTCTACCATAGTCTGCATCTATACATCCCTAGAGTGTGAAGTCTCCATTACTAGGATACAATAACCCCACTTTAGTGGTTCATAGGAGATATCTACGTATCCTTTTGACAGCCTTGAGATGAGAATCTTTGGGATTGGCTTGATACCTTGCACAGTAGCATACTGCATAGTGTATGTCAGGTTTGCTAGCTGTTAAGTATAGGAGTGAGGCAATCATTCCCCTATATAGCTTTTGATCAACATCTTCTCCTTCATAGTCCCTAGATAAGACTATGTCTGAACTCATTAGAGTAGACATTGGTTTGCTGCTCTCCATTTCAAACTTTTTCAGAATCTCCTTGGTGTATTTTGATTGATTAATGAAGATCCCATCTAGACTTTATTTGATTTGTAGACTGAGGAAGAAGTTGAGCTCTCCCATCATGGATATTTCAAATTCCTTCTGCATTTGAAAGCTGAATTCTTTGCACATCTTTTCATCAGTGGCTCCAAAAATGATATCATCCATATAGATCTGGACTAGAATAATATCATTTTTCTTCTTCTTGATGAAGAGTATGGTATCTACCCTGCCTCTAGTATATTCCTTAGATATAAGGAATGAGGTTAATCTTTCATACCAGGCTTTTGGTGCCGGCTTTAATCCATAGAGAGCTTTCTTTAGTCTGTAGACATGATTCGGAAGCTTTGGATCTTTAAATCCGGGTGGTTGCTTGACATATACTTCTTCTTCAATGACACCATTTAGAAATGCATTTTTTACATCCATTTGGTATAATGTGAACCCTATGAATGATGCAAAAGTATATAGGATCCGGATTGCTTCCAGTCTTGCTATAGGAGCGATTGTTTCTTCGAAATCAATTCCTTCTTGCTGGTTATAGCCTTGAGCGACTAGTCGTGCCTTGTTTCTTACCACTACTCTGAATTCATCAAGTTTATTCTGGAACACCCATTTAGTGCCTATGATTGATTTTCCTTTAGGATAGGGCACAAGATCCTATACATCATGCCTGGTGAATTGATCTAGCTCTTCCTACATTGCCATCATCCAACTTTCATCCCCTTCAGCATCTTGAAATTTCTTTGGCTAAACGAGTGAGACAAAAGCAGCATTGCTTATCATCTAGTTAAGCTGTCCTCTGGTTCTAACTGGATTCTGAACATCGTCTAGAATATTTCAGATGGAATGATCTCTATGTGTTCGGATCTCTCTTTCCATGCCATCATGTTAAGCTGGGACTTGCTCCTCTTTAGTTCACCTATTTCTTCATTAAAGTCAATCCCCTATGGATTGTGATTGACTTGATATATCTCTGGATCAAAGGATGTTCCTTCATCTTCCTCTTTGTACTTCTTTATTTTAAATGAATCAGGAATTCCTATTTCCTTCTTTTCTTCAGATTTTTCAGCTTCAGGAACTTGATCTTTCGGAGTGTAACTTTTCTTTACTGCAATGTTAGTCTCATCGAACTCTACATGTATAGACTCTACTCCTGATTGGGTTTGTTTATTGAAGACTCTGTAAGCCTTACTATGTGTTGAGTAGCCGAGGAAAACTGCTTCATCAGATTTAGGATCAAATTTTCCTAATTGCTCTCTATCATTAAGGATGTAGCATTTACATCTAAATGCTTTGAAGTATCCAATTTTTGGTTTTCTTCCCTTCCATATTTCATATGAGGTTTTTTTCTATAGTCTTTCTAATGAGAGCTCTATTTAAGATGTAGCATATTGTGTTTACGGCCTCACCCAAAAATATTTTGGCAAACAATTTTCACTTAGCATCATTCTAGCCATTTCTACTATGGTCCTGTTCTTTCTCTCAACCACTCCATTCTGTTGAGGAGTGTGGGCGGCAGAGAAGTTGTGTTCAATGCCCTTGGAGTGGCAAAAATTAGCAAAATGCTTATTTTTGAATTCTCCACCATTATCGCTCCGGATGCGTGCAATGTGTATGCCATATTCTACTTCTATTCGGATGAATGTTTTGGAAAATTGATCAAATGCTTCGTCCTTGCTCATTAGCAGGAGAATCCAAGTATATCGAGAATAGATGACCATGGTGTATTCTCTTCTACCTAAACTTAGTTGCTTAATTGGACCAAAAAGATCAATATGTAAGAGCTCAAGTACTCTCATGGAAGGAATGTATGATATGAAAGGGAAAATTTTCTTATGTTGTTTACCTAATTGACATGCGGTGTATAGATGATCTTCATTAAAAGCAACCTTAGGTAAACCCTCAACTAATTCCTTTTTGGCTAATTTGGACAGGAGGTTCATGCTTACATGTCCCAACCTCCGGTGCCATAGCCATGATTCTTCTTCTTTAGACACCAGACATATATTCTTCTTATCATTTTTAATGTTTACAGAATAGACATTATTTACTCTATGTGCATAAAGAATAAGTTGATTGGACTTACTGTCATAAATTGAGCAGCCTCCAGAGTCAAATGTGACTTTTCTTCCTTTATCACATAATTGAGCCACACTTAGTAGGTTGAATTGCAATCCATCAACTAGTGAGAAATCTTCAATTTTTAATCCATATCTAATGGCTCCATGACTAATGATCTATCCCTTTTGATTATCTCCAAAGCTTACTTTGCCTCCCTTCTTCCGGGTTAATATAATGAAGGCCCTCTCATCACCTGTCATGTGCCTTGAACATCCACTGTAAATATACCAAGTGTATTGATCTATTATGGATCTAAGGCATACCTACAAAATAAATTAAGTGGGTTTGGGTACCCAATCAGATTTGGGTCCTTTCGGGTTAATAACCATCTCAGGCCAAGGATAATCATCATAATAGCCATTTTTTAATCTACATGATTTAGTGATATGATTATTTTTTCCACAAAACCTGCACCCTGAAATAGGTATGTTTTGCTTTTGCTTCCTGCTAATCTTATCCTAATCTTCCCTTCCATAGTTGCCTTTATATGCAACTTCTTGTATGCTGATAGATGGTCCAGTGTAAATCCGAAAGTTGGTTAGAGGTGCAACTTCAGCTTCATGATTTCTTCTTTGTTTGATAGGTGGTTGGTTGTAAGCTACCTTAGCTTTTCCTTTCTGAGCAGTAGTATACCTTTGAGCTTGTACTTATCTGCTAACTTCATTTATCTTTTGATTTGGATTCCTTTGAATCCTGTTCTTAGGAGGAGGAGGAGGATTATCTCTTCTTGAATACTTTGTTTCAGGTTTCTTTCTAGATACTTCCGTTAATAGATTGACTTCTCTTTCTAGTCCCACTACATTTGCGTTCAGAATCTGGACTTGATTTCTCAGGAAGTTTTCTTCTACTACATCAATATGTTTGGTTGCTCTAACCAGATTAATGTCTTGTACCATTACCTCAGCGTCTTCAGCTAATTCTAGTATTGCTCTTTTCAGAGATTTGATGGATTTTGCATTCTTCTTTACTCCCTTGATAACGATAGAAAGAGCTTTTGCAAGATAAAAGTTAGAGGTAGAATTAGAGCAAGAGTTTACCTCAGTGTTTGCTGAATTTGATTCTAATTCTACAGTTTGCACTGTTTCTTGCCTCAAGGCGTTCCTTCTGGATTGCTCTACTTCTAGTTCAGTTAGAGCCATGAATGCACAGTTAGCAGTTTCCTCTTCTTCTATTGAAGATGAGCTGCTTGTCACGGGCCGAGAGTCTGGCACAGCACGCAACAATGGTGGATAAACTTTGGTGCGTGACATGCTGCTTTCTTCACTATTACTCCAGGTAGCAACCATTGCCTTCTTTTTGAATTTCTTAGCTCTCTTGAGCTTGGGGCATTTTGTTCTACAGTGGCTTTTTTCGCCACATTCAAAATAGGCGGCTTCTTTCTCTGAATCTTTCTTTTCTTCCGGATTCCTTCTATGCTTGCCTCTTCCGGAGGTGCCTTCTCTTGGTCTCCGAGATTCATACCTTTTTGATTTCCTTCTATCCTTCTTTTGTATGAATCAATTTAGCCTTTTGGTCAATAAAGCGAGTTGATCTTTAGTGCTCATTGACTCATCTATTTGCTTTTCTCCGGATGAGCCCGATCCGGTGGATTCTGCCTTATGAGCAATGGCCTTCTTTCACTCCTCAGGTTTCTTTTCTTGTTGGCTGTATCTCTCTAAGGACAATTCTTGAGTTAGAAGATTACTAATGAGTTTATCATAACTGTAAAAATTTAAGTCATAAGCTTCCTCAATGGCAGTCTTTTTATTGTCCCATTGCTTGGTGAGACTCCGGAGCACTTTCTTTTCCATTTCTACTTCTGGAATCTCCTTCCCTAGCCTCTTCATTTCATTCACTAGATTTGTGTATCTAGTGTTCATGCTGCTGATTGATTCTTTAGGCTCTATTTCAAAAGATTCAAACTTTTGTTGGAGTAGATCAAGCTTGGCCTCTCTTACTATGGTAGTTCCTTTATAGGTTACTTCCAACTTCTCCCATATATCTCTTTTGCAGTCTCACATCCGAATATCCTGTTAAATTCCGCTGCACTAAGAGCATAATGAAGCATGTTAATAGCGTTTGCATTTTCACACAATTTTTTAAAGTGATTATCATCCCACATGCTTGATGGCTTTCGGGTAGTCATACCCTCTACTTCATAAGTAGGTTGATATGGGCCATCTTTTATAACTAACCATGCTTGGATACTTTGTGACTGGATGAAGTTCTTCATCCGATTTTTCTAGAACATGTAGTGTTCACCGGTGAAGAGTGGAGGACGAATAACAGACATACCCTCAGGAAGGAGTTGCGAGTTATGGAAACTCATTTTGATTTATTAATCAAAATATATGGACCTTTAGCTCGAGATTGTTAGATCTCTAGTTTGAGCACTTACTTTGATACACTATTAGTCCCTGTGAGAGTATTTATAAGGCAGGGGGGGTGAATAACCCTTTTTCACGGAATTTATAGACTTAGAAAAAGTCTTAGTGTAGTGTTTGATTATGATCCTGAGGATAGGTTCGGATGATGAATATGATCCAGAGGATGGATCCAGATGATGCAAATAAGTGAAATAAAGTAAAAGCAAGAGAAAATCAAACACGAATATTTTATACTAGTTCAACCCCGCCCACGTCTAGCCCCCACATTTTCCTTCTTTCGAGCTTATTCACTAATGGATTCCTTTTTAACTGGCAGGAATCAAGCCTTACAAATTTGTCTCCGGATGGTGACGCCTTCTAGAAGTAGGATATACCACTAGAAGCACCAACTTCTAGCTGAGTCCTCTTATCTTTAGTAGAATATACCACTTAGCCTTCTGCCTTGAATCTAAGCTGAGTCCTATGGGAAAATCTCACTCAAAGTACCTACTTCAAGCTATATCCCAATCTCCCAACTCACCCAAGTTGGAGATTCTTACTCTTTTGTTTTATAACAAAGGGTTGGTTTTTGGAGTTCCTCAAGTTTATAGTTTCACTTGGGAATCCTAACAAACAGATTTTGAATTAAGAGTTCTTGGAGAAATTATATCAACTGATTGAATGAGTTTTACTTTATTACTTGCTTTTGTAAGTCAATCAGTTAACCTTCTCATTTAGTGAAGAGCTCCTTTTATAGGCTTTAATTATAAATGTAGCAGTTTGTGGTAAGTAAGCTCACATTTAATCTTCACCCTTGATCAGGTTGTGATGATCCATTGATCAGTCCGTTAGACTATATTTTGATCCATTTAAATTCTTAGGATTGATGCTAGAAAGTTGTCATTGATCGTTTTGCTTGTCATTTTGTGATACACCAACTTTCATACCAATGGCCGTAAGATGTGACCTCCACGCGCGCCTTTATTGGTCTAGGAGGAAAAGTAGTTAGTTTTTCTCTATCCGGTGTCAGACCCTTTTGACTTTTCTCTGAACCGTGCAAGCTGTCTTTATGTATTTATCTTTGGAAAAGGGATCTTTAACTTTTGTAGACTAAGGAGGCAAAAGGAGCGGTATGTTTCAGACTTTCCTTAGTTTTCAGATATAGGTCTTCCGAATGTCCTTTGGACCTATATGCTCCGGATCTTTCTTTCGGAGATTGCTTTAATCAATTCTTCCGGATGCAAGTCTTGGGGGACAGGAGTTTGTTTCCATTCCAAACTTTGTCTGGATGATTTCCTCTATTGCTTAGGTTCTAGATTTGCTCAATGAATGGTTTATGTTCTATGCTATGGATATTTCCATTTGGATTTGAGAGAACTACTTACATTGTTTTTGTTTCTTTCAAACTTGATCCGGATTGTTTTTTGATTCTATTATCCGGATCATTGTTTTCCAATAGTGGTCAGTGATCGTTTTACTTGGCATTTTGTGATGCACCAACTTTTACACCATTAGCTTTTTGGTGTGAGCTCCATGCACCTCCTTATTGGTCTAGGTGAAAAACGTTTTCAGCTTTTTTAGTCCAGTGTCAGTCCTTTTGTCCCTTCTCTGAAAAATGCAAGCTATCATTTTGTCTTTGTCTTGGGGAAAGGAACTTTGACTTCATAGACCAAAAGGTGAAGGGAAAAGCTATCTTTGAAACTATTTCCATTGACTTTAAGCATGAGTCTTCCGGATGTCTTTGGACTCATATTCTTCGAATTTGCCTTCTTTCGGAGATAAGGCATTCAGTCTTTCCGAATGTTGTTCTTGAGGGATTAAAGCTTGTTTCCTTTCCAAGCTTCATTATAATGATTCCATGTGCTTAGTTATTTAATGTCTTCAATGGACAATCTTGTAGCTAGATCTTTGTCCAGATGTTTCCATTTGGATTTAGGATTTACATAGTTTAAGTTTTTATTTCTTTCAAACCGGATCCGGATAATTTAGTTTAATTAGTGGTCTGGATCATAGTTTTCCAACAATCTCCCCCATTTGATGGAAACAAAAACTAAGCATAAGGGAATGGAGTATATATGAACTAAGTGTGATTCTTGATACTTAGACATTTATAGATTTTACTCCCCCGTAATTCTAACATCCTAACTCCGCCAATATTTTTCAATTCTAGCTTCTAAGTTTATTTTAGTACAATTGCAGATTGTACTTTTAGAAGCAATATTTTAAGAATTAGATATTTTTACTATATATACTTCTGTTGTTAATAATAGTTAACATTAATGGAGTTTAGATTACAAATTACAGAAATATATAATAGTGAATCTAGCTATTACAAAATCTATTACAAAATTTTACAAGTACAGATAACAGCTAGTCTAATTTTGATCCCCTCCGGATGCTTCCTCTTTCTCCTTTCCCTTTCCAGATCCATGTTCTTGTATACTCTTCTCCCCCTTTTTGTTTCCAGCTTAGGGTCTATGACTATATAAGTCTAGTTATCCCAAGCTGTTTTCTATGCATTTGAATACATCGTGTAGTCCGTGCTGCCTTTGGATCTTTCCTCTATAATCTTGTCAACTATTAAAGGACTGAGATAGAAGGGCCGGATGGTCTTCTTTAGATTGTCATAGGACTGCTTGATAGATGGATGAATGCACAATACAAGCTCTTGCTCCTTTGGGTCATCGTAAGGAAAGAGGACCTTGAGGAGAGTTATCATTCCTTTCTATCCAAAGAAGCCGAAATCTCCAATGGCCTGTATGAGGTTGTGGAAGACTGGAAGAAGCTAGCTTTCCAGAATGGCAAGGGAGGAAGAAGATCCGAATATAGAGATATTATTGATTCTGGTCCAAAGGAGGGTGATTTCTTCGCTAAGTCCTTTTCAGATATTGTGTAAGGATTCAGATTGATGAGAGAGTTCTTTTGAGATGGATGCCTTCCAATCATTTATTTGCTTTTCTAATCTAGTTATATGGCTTTGCAATTCATCACCCATATCATCCAAAATTTTCTCCTTGAATTTGGGAAGAATTTTCTCTATGAAGTGCACCAACATTTCTTGGGTGACTTGCTGGTCTATTCCCAAATCTTTTATGGCAGGAGAGGGGTCTTTTTCAGCCATGAATTTTGATAAGTTTTCAAACTTGGAGTCCAGATAAGCCTTAATTTCTTCTGTTAGCTCGAAGGAGGATGATATGATCTTATCAAGCACAGTTCCACAGTTATTTGAAGCCAATGTGTTGGCTTGATCAGCAGTCCAGTTGGCTATGGAACCATTCAAGGTTAGCTTGATCAATGAGAGAGATGCTTCTGGAATTGCGCTCGGAGTGGGGAATCCAAGACTTTGTCTTCTATTTTCTTTACTTATAATTTGATCTCTCCCAACTCCTTTTTGACATCCTTATCAGCAACTTGTCTTAGCAGTTCTTTTTCAACTCCTCTAAGATGTGTTAATATGGTACGAAGGCTCTGTTTAACATACCCTTCCTCATTTTCTTCTTGGGCAGCTTCTTTTAGAAGATGAAGTGTTGATGAAACTTTTGGTTTAACTATGTCATTTACAGGCACTCTTATTGGGCTTACTTTAGGAGGAAATTCCTCTTCAGAGGAGCTGGAGGATTCATCTCCAGAGCTAGAGCTGCTTCTTGAGGGTTCATTATCTATTTGCTTTTCATACTCCTCTGGATCTTATTCTTCTTTCCTTTCTTCCAACCTATCCTCTGGACTTGCCTCACCGGATGAGTCAACTCTAGGAGTGTTCTCATTGGATCTCAGACAATGTCCCTCCTCCGGAGTAAGATTATCTGGGTTGGGATCATTTTCCTTGGATACATTTGGGAGATATGTATCAAGTTGTCCCTTGTTTCAGCTGTTGTGACATCATCAACAGTATCATCAGCATTAATATTAAGAGTAGCTGTGATAGGAAGTACCTCATTTAATGGAGATGGAATTTGGATGCTTGAGGCTTCCTTTTCTTCAATTCTTCAAACCTCAACTCTCGGATGACTGGAACTATCCTCAATTAATGCCTTTTCAGGACTTTGATGCTTAACAACCGTATTGGAATTATCCTCAATGCCCTCTCCTACTGCCTTTACATGACTTATTTCTGCGGGATTTCTAGCTTCCAGACTTAGCAGGTTTTTTGGAAGAGGTTCTATAAATGGAATGAAATTGAAGGTTCCAGATTCTAGAATTTTGGAAAGCTCAACCATGGCATTTGAGTCAATTAGAATTGGCTGAGTAGAAGATCCCTCGGGTCCTTCAATGGCTAGATTGTTCAACTAGTAGTTTTTTACCAAGGAGGCCATCATTTCTTCATATTGAGGATCCTCCGGAAGGATGTCCTCATTGGATCCGGGCACATTCTTGCGCTTTGAGCTTTTGGCCTTAGCCAACTCCTCCATAACTACCCTCTTTGCTGCCTCTTCATTAATGATGATAGCAGTTGTCCTTTTGGCAGTTTTCTTCTGGTGCTTCTGAGATTCTACAGCCTCATTAAATGTACAACCCTTCCTGGTAAATTACTTCTTTGGTAGAGGCATTTCATCTTCAGTTTCCTCTTCATCAAAACCATCTCCCCCTTTCAGCAATTCAGATGCTTTCCTCTTCTGGCCCTTTTGATAACCTTTTCTTATTACATCAACAGCTATTGAGATGGTTTCCTGTGCCTTCTAGATACATACTAGTCACTATAATAGATCAGCCATCTTAATTAGCCTTCCCCTTGGTTTTGGCTTTTTTGAGGAGTTTTTGAGCACTTGGGAGATTGTTCGTTGATCTTCATCCTCCATTTCATACGGAACCACAACCATTTTCTTTTGAGCGTTGGTCCTAGGCTTTTTGGGAGCAGGGGCTATAGCATCCAGATTGACAGCTTTCCTTATTCTGTTCTTCTTTTCATCACATTACCTTATGGCCTTGGCTTCATCCCATGTTTCATTGAACCTTAAGTTCGGAAAATTCTTCTGGAGGATAGCCTTTCCATTAACACACTGGAACCTGGTGAGGTTGACTTCAAAGGCCTAGAGGATCTGAGTGATCAAAGCACCATATGAGTTCCTATAATGCTTTAGGAAGTGGATTATTAGGACTAAGAAATTCACTTCACTGCATTCTGCCCAATGCTGCAGCACGCAATGTTGGAAAGTCGACACTGTGGTCAAAGATCCTTTCCGGATGAGGATTAGCTTGGCCAAGACATGCTACAAGATCCGAGGTGCCTGAGGATAGTAAGTGGAGAATTTATCCCCAAAATATCTCTCCTGAAGCCACATCTCTGGATCATACTTCACATTTGCTTCATCTCCATCCACCCTCATTTGCACTCCACTATTCTTCATAAGAAGGTAGTGTTCAAAGAAGTCCGGAGTTATCATAATTTCTTTGCCTTAAACGTTTGTGCGTAGAGCATCCAGTTTCTCGTGAGCATGATGGTTTTCATAGAATTATCTAACCAACTTAGGATAAGTTGGACAATTGATCTGGAGAAACTCTTTGAGATTTTGATCCTCAATTAACTTGGAATAGGGGTCCATTTTAAATAGGAATCTATCCCCTAGATAGTCTGTAGGTACGACAGAGTCACTTTCTTTGAGGGTAACGGGTGTGAAGTCTTCATCTTTAAGATCAAAGATTGTAAAGATGTTAGGGAGCTTTACAGGGCCTTCGCTAGTCATTATTGCAGCCATTTTCGAGAAAGGATTTAAAGGAATTAGGTTTTAGGTTTTGATTTTTGCAGAGTATTAGTAGATTAGTTACTCGTGTGAGGAAGAAGAGTGAATTTGAGGGGTTTATATAGATTTTTCAAAGTGAGGGTGTTTTGGTAATCCAGATGCCGGTTATTTTGGCTGGATGGATGATATGGCGGTCAGATTTTTAGGAGAGGTAAACTCAGTTTAACTAGAGAATAAGAAAGATTTAATTCTAAAATGACTGTCAAATTTACCGCGCATGTAACAACCAATGGACTTTTAAAATTCAAAAAGTAACTGTTACCTTTATAAGGTTTTACTACCATTTATCATTCTTGTCTGCTGACGTGGCATGCTTTTAGAATAGATTTCCCTCTAATTCTTCTTCTTTTCTGGATTGAGTTTTCAGCCTTGGATCTGGATTGATTTCAAGCTGTCTTCCAGATCAATCCTAGATTAGATTGGACATTTCAATAGACTCCCTCAGCTTCCCAAATTGATCTTTACTTAAAGGCTTAGTAAATATATCTGCTCTTTGCTCATCGGTTGGAATATATACCAATGCAACATCCTTCCTTATCACATGATCCCTGATGAAATGATGTCTTATATTGACATGCTTCATCCGGCTATAGAGTACTGGATTCTTTGACACATCAATAGCACTTTTGTTGTCACACATAACATCCACACATCCGAACTGATATCATAATCTTCAAGTTGTTGTTTGATCCATAGGAGTTGAGTTACACAACTTTCAGCTGCCATATATTCAACTTCTATGGTAGACAAGGCAACTGAAGTTTGCTTCTTACTGTACCAAGAGACTAAGAAATCTCTAAGTGGTAACCTCCGGATGTACTCTTTCTCTCAAGAGTGTCTCTACCATAGTCTATATCAGTAAACCCTTGGAGTGTGAAATCTCCATTACTATGATACTATAACCCAACTTCAGTGATTCCTAGGAGGTATCTAAGGATTCTTTTTACTGCCTTAAGATGAGAATCCTTAGGATTGGCTTGATACCTTGCACAGTAGCAAACTGCATAGTGTATATCTAGTCTGCTAGCTATTAGGTATAGAAGTGAACCAATTATCCCTTTAAAAAGCTTCTGATTAACATCTTCTCCTTCACAATCCTTGGATAGGACTGTATCTGATCCCATTGGAGTGGACATAGGCTTGTTCTTGTCCATTTCAAACTTTTTGAAGATTTCCTTGGTGTACTTTGATTGATTAATAAAACTCCCATCCGGACTTTGCTTGATTTGTAGACCAAGGAAGAAGTTGAGTTCTTCCATCATGGATATCTCGAATTCCTTCTACATTTGAGAGCTAAATTCTTCACACATCCTTTCATCGGTAGCACCAAATATGATATCATCCACATAAATTTAAACTAGAATGATATCATTTTTCTTCTTTTTGATGAATAAGGTAGTGTCTGCTTTGCCTCTAATATAACCCTTAGATATAAGGAATGAGGTTAACCTCTCATACCAGGCTCTAGGTGCCTGCTTTAATCTATAGAGAGGATTCTTCAGCTTGTAGACATGATCTGGATGTTTTGGATCTTCAAATCTGGGTGGTTGCTTAACATAAACTTCTTCTTGGATAACACCATTTAGAAATGCACTTTTGACATCCATTTGTCATAATGTGAACCCCATGAATGATGCAAAAGTATATAGAATCTGGATTGCTTCCAGCCTTGCTACCGGAGTAAAGGTTTCTTCAAAATCGATTCCTTCATGCTAGTTGTAGCCTTGGGCAACTTATCTTGCCTTGTTTATTACCACCACTCTAGATTCGTCAAGATTGTTCTGAAAAATCCACTTGGTTTTAGGAGGTGGTACTAGATCCCAGACATCACTTCTAGTGAATTGATCTAGCTCTTCCTGCATTGCCATCATCCAACTTACATCTCCTTTCGCATCATAAAATTTATTTGGCTCTATGAGAGAGACAAAAGA
Source organism: Euphorbia pulcherrima (assembly GCA_947683365.1). Lineage (NCBI taxonomy): Eukaryota > Viridiplantae > Streptophyta > Magnoliopsida > Malpighiales > Euphorbiaceae > Euphorbia > Euphorbia pulcherrima. The sequence continues at coordinate 32,107,721 of CANTUS010000001.1, forward strand.
GGCATGACTCATCATCTTGTTGAGCTAACCTCTGGTTCTTACTAGATCTGAACATCATCCACGATATTCTCAATGGAATGATCTTTGTGTGTCCGGATCTCCCTTTGTAGGCCTTCATGTTGAACTAGGACTTACTCCACTTCAGCTTTAACCACTTCTTCTTTGCCCTCATTAAAGTCAATCTCCTGTGGGTTGAGATTAACTTGTTGTACTTTTGGATCAAAGGATATTCCTTCATCTTCTTCTTTATACTTCTTGATTTGAAATGCATCAGGAATTCCTGCTTCCTTCTTTTCTCCAGATTTTTCAACTTCCAAAACTGGATCTTCCGGAGTGTAGCTTTTCTTTCCTACAGTGTTAGTCTCATCAAAATCTACACGTATTAACTTTATTATAGTTTGGGTTCGTTTATCGAAGACTCTATAAGCCTTACTATATGTTGAGTAGCCAAGGAAAATTACTTCATCAGATTTATGATCAAATTTTCCTAGTTGCTCTCTATCATTAAGGATGTTGCATTTACATCCGAATGCTTTGAAATACCTAATTTTGGGTTTTCTTCCCTTCCAGATTTTATATGGGGTCTTTTCTATGGTTTTTCTAATGAGAGCTCTATTTAGAATATAACATGCTGTATTCACGGCTTCTCCCCAGAAGTATTTTGGCTCAACTATGGTCCTGTTCTTTCTCTCAATAACTCCCTTCTATTGAGGAGTGTGAGGGGCAGAGAAGTTATGTTCAATGCCATTGGAGTCACAAAAATCAGCAAAATGCTTATTTTTGAATTCTCCACCACTATCGCTCCAGATGCGTGCAATGCTTATGCCCTTTTCTACTTCTGTCCGGATGAATATTTTGGAGAATTGGTTAAAGGCTTAATCCTTGCTTGCTAGCAAGAGAACCTAGGTATATCGAGAATAATCATCCACATTGACCATGGTGTATTCTCTTCTACCTAAACTCAGTGGTTTGATTAGGCCAAAGAGATCAATATGCAAGAGCTCAAGTACTCTTTTAGAAGGAATGTATGAGATGGAAGAGAAACTTTTCTTATTCTGTTTCCTTAATTGACATGTAGTGCATAGATGATCCTTATCAAAAGCGACCTTAAGCTAACCCACTACTAATTCCTTTTTGGCTAGTTTGGACAGGAGGTTCACGCTGACAGGTCCTAACGTCCGGTGCCATAGCCATGATTCTTCTTCTTTAAAAACCAAGCAAATATTCTTTTTATAATTTTTAATGTTTACAGAATAGATATTATTTACTCTCGGTGCATAGAGAATGAGTTGATTGGACATACTATCATAGATTGAGCAGCCTCTGAAATAATGTAACTTTTCTTCCTTTATCACAGAGTTGGGCCACACTTAGCAAGTTGAATTTCAGTCCATCAACCAATGAGACATCTTCTATCTTTAATTTAGATCCAATGGTTCCATGGCCAATGATCTATCCCTTTTGATTGTTTCCAAAGCTTACTTTTCCTTCCTTCTTCTTGGTTAATGTGATGAAGGCCTTCTCATCACCTGTCATGTGCCTTGATCGTCCACTATCAATATACCAAGTGTGTTAATCTACTGTGGATCTAAGGCATACCTGCAAAATAGATCAAGTGGGTTTGGGTACCCAATCAGATTTAGGTCCTCTCAGGTTAATAACCATCACAAGCCAAGGGTAAACATCATAATAACCATTTGTTAATCTACATGATTTAGTAATATGATTATTTTTCCCAGTAAACCTACACCCTAAAATAGGTATGTTTTGCTTTTGGTTCTTGTTGATCTTCTCTAGATCCTTCTTCCCATAGTTGCCTTTATACCCAGCTGTTTGCACACTGGTGGATAGTCCGATATTAATCTGGAAGCTAGTTGGAGGTGCAACTTTAGCTCCACAATTTCTTTTTGTTTGATAGGCTGTTGGTTGTAGGCCACCTTAGCCTTTCCCTTTTGAGTAGCAATATATCTTTGGGCTTGTGGTTGCATGTTAACTTCCTTCATCCTTTGATTAGGGGTCTTTTGGAACCTATTCTGAGGAGCAGGATGATTATCTCTTATTGGAGCTTTTGTCTCTGGCCTCTTCCTGGATACTTCCTTTAATAGATTGATTTCTCTATCTAGTCTTATTACATTTGCATTTAGGATCTGGACTTTATTCCTCAAGAAGTTTTCCTCTACAACATCAATATGCTTGGTTGCTTTAACTAGATTGATGTCTTGTGCCATTACTTCAGCATCTTCTGCCTACTCCATTACTGCTATTTTAAGGGACTTGATTGCTTTTGCATTCTTCTTTACACCTTTGATAACAATAGATAGAAGGTCAAGATTAGAAGCATAATTAGAACAAGAATTAACCTCAGTGTTTGTTGTATCTGATTATGATTCTTTAATTTGCACTATTTCCTGCTTGGAGGCATTCCTTCCGGATTGCTCTGCTTCTGGATCAGTTAGAGCGATGAATGCATAATTGGTAGTCTCCTTTTCTTCTGTTGAAGATGAGGTACTACTTTCTTCACTATTGCTCCAAGTAGCTACCATTGCCTTCTTTTTGAAATTCTTGGTTCTCTTAAGCTTGGGACATTTTGTTCTGAAATGGCCTTTCTCACCACATTCAAAACATGTAGCTTCTTTCTCCGGATCCTTCTTTTCTTTCAAATTTCTTCTAGGCCTGTCTCTTCTAGAAGTGCCTTCACTTGGTTTTCGAGATTCATACTTTCTTGATTTCCTTTTATCTTTCTTTTATATGAATCAGTTGAGCCTTCTGGTTAGTAGAGCAAGTTGATCTTTGGTGCTTATAGATTTATTGATTTGCTCTTCTTCTCCGGATGAAGTTGATTCGGTGGATTCTGCCTTAAGTGGAATGGCTTTCTTCTTCTCCTCAGGCTTCTTTTCTTGTTGGCTATATCTCTCTAAGGACAATTCTTAGTTTAGAAGATTACCAATGAGTTCATCATAATTGTAAAAGTTTAAGTCATGAGCTTTCTTAATGGCAGTCTTTTTGTTGTCACATTCCTTGGTGAGACTCCAGAGCACTTTCTTAACCATTTCTACTTCTGGGATCTCCTTTTCTAGCCTATTCGTCTCATTCACTAGATTGGTGTATCTAGTGTTCATGCTACTGATTGATTCTTTAGGCTCCATCTTGAAGGATTCAAACTTTTGCTGGAGTAGATCTAGCTTAGCTTCTCTTACTTTGGTGGTTCCGTCATAGGTTACCTCCAACTTTTTCCATATCTCTTTTACATTCTCGCATCTGGATATCCTATTAAATTGAGCTGCACTAAGAGCACAATAAAGAATTTTAATAGCATTTGCATTTTCATGCAACTTTCTAAAGTCATTCTCAACCTACATACTTGATGGCTTTCGGGTAGTCATACCCTCTACTTCATAAGTAGGCTCATATGGACCATCTTTTATAACTAACCATGCTTGCATACTTTGTGTCTGGATGAAGTTCTTCATCCAATTTTTCTAGAATGTGTAGTGTTCATCCGTGAAGAGTGGAGGATGGGTAACTGTGAGCGGACGACATTTCATGCGGCGACAGCGAGGCCTGGTCTTTGGGCCGGCCTCTTTAAATGATGGGGAGATGCACGTGAAGTGTCTGGAAAATGATTTTGCGTATTTTAATGCTCAAAAGATACGAGATCAAAATCCCATACTTAAAATAGAGTCGCCACCCGGTTCAGCTCAACTGGGAAATTTTCGGTACGATTTTCCCAGCGGGTGGTTAGATCATACCTTAAGTAAAGATTTCAAGTTCGGATGATGTTATCTATTTTTTATTGGGCCAAGTTAAGATACTTCATTCTTTCTTAAAACGGTTTAATCCATTCTATTTATTTATATTTTTAATCATTTTGTTGTTTTCGCGTTTTTCAAGCAATTGAAGTAGTGAATAAAATATTTACAACCATAAAAAAATAAGTGCGGAAAACAAAGTTATTACAAGGCTTCCAAGTCCTATACATTTTTCTATGCAATAAATAAAATACTTGAGTGTCTGATATACGTCTGCCTGCAGAAGATTGTTAGCTCAGGTATAGCATATTTTATTTACAAGATCATGAAACTGGATTGGGCGGCTAAAATGAGATTCAAATAGCATTTTCGAGGAAATTCCATTTTTAATCGGATTTTAGGCTCAATCATTATTTTGACCGGATTATGAGTGAAAATACCCACACATTACAGGATGGGGTCTGTTTGCAAGAGATTTTGAACTTCCATCATTACATTATATATTCAAGTTTTGGAAAATAAGCTAATCAGGGAACAAACGAAAGTAAAATTGTTGTCCAGAAAGTCATATCGTTGACGATACAACTGATGCCGCCGGCGACATGACTAATGTCGCTGGCGACATGGCTAATTTTGCCGGTGATATCAGTTATGTCACCAGCGATATCAGGTTGTTGGCAGCAGTGGTGGCAGTAAAAAAGACCGAAAACCCAAAAATGAATATAAATCGACGAAAATTAACACAAATCAGTAATATTAATGCCAAAGAGCTATGAGACTCAGGATTTTTACCTCGAGGCCGTGAATCCACCTCTTCGTGAACCGAAAGAAACACCTTCGGGGAGCTTGTTACGATGATTTAGTAGTAAATTTAGGTGCTTTTTGTTTCTAAATCCAATTAAGTTGATTTTAACTTAAAGACTTACTAATTTCAAACTCACAATCAGAGAATTCAAAGAAGAAAAACCAAGAAAAATGGATCGGAATCCTTTTTCCTGTTTTATCTAGTTCTTATCTCACAAAAATCTATTCCCACATTAAAATCCTAACATTCCATTTCCCTTTCTTGTTCGTCCCAAAAATGCAGCTCATGGTGTCCTTTTATAGGTGAAATGGGGTCTTTTTGAGGCCTTTTTGACCAATTGCGCCGAAAGTGGCCGAAAGGCTGTCTGTCGAGGGACCCTTTTCAGGCCATACCGCTAGCAGTATGGTGATGCTGCTGGTGGCATGGATGATGCCGTCGGTGGCATTAGTCTCCAGCAAACCAACAGCTAACGGGCCCAAAAGCCAAAAAAAGTGAAAAGTGGTTTAATAGTGGGTGGAAAGGCATCTTTTTGACTTTTAATAATATTTTAATGGGTATTTATTATTTGGGTGTAGAAGTTCAAGCTCCTACCGGACGCGTTATCAGCCACACCGAACTGGATTTTACCAAGTATAAAATTCGCGAGGAATATTATTTTGGTAATAAAAATTCTAAAGAGAACTTTTATTTCAAGGCATTAAAATTGGGTACACGTCATGATCGTCTCGCGAGAGGGACTGTAAAATCGCATACTCATAGGCTGCCCCTCAAGGGATCACTGCTGCCACAGGTCAGTGTGATCACACGATAGAGCAAGGGATAGGAACGATACCTGACGGGTGACCGGTTTAGCCTTTGGTCGGACCTTGTGCTTTATAGAGAGGTTGTCCCTTGGTCAAGCTTATGCTTTATGGAGAAATTGTCCTTTGGTCGGGCCTGAGCTTTGTGTATAGGACGCCCTTTGGTCGGACTTATGCTTTGTGAAGAAATTGTCCCTTGGTCGGCTTTTGTATTTTATAGATTGGTTGCCCTTTGGTTGGACTTATGCTTCGCGGAGACATTATCCCTTGGTCGGGTTTTGTGTTTTGTAGGTTGGTTGCACTTTGGTCAGACTTATACTTCGCAGAGAAATTATCCTTTGGTCGAGTTTTGTGTTTTAGAGATTGGTTGCCCTTTGGTTGGACTTATGCTTCGCGGAGAAATTGTCCCTTGGTCGGGTTTTGTGCTTTATAGATTGGTTGCCCTTTGGTCGGACTTATGCTTCACGGAGAAATTGTCCCTTGGTCGGGTTTTGTGTTTTATAGATTGGTTGCCCTTTGGTCGGACTTATGCTTCACGGAGAAATTGTCCCTTGGTCGGGTTTTGTGTTTTGTACATTGGTTGCCCTTTGGTTGGACTTATGCTTCGCGGAGAAATTATCCCTTGGTCGGGTTTTGTGTTTTGTAGATTGGTTGTCCTTTGGTCGGACTTTTGCAAAATCTGAATTGGAGAAGTGATGTCGCCGGCGGTATGAATTATATCACTGGCGGTATGGATTGATGCCGCCGATGACATGAGTGCCACGTGGCAGCTTTGACAGGTCAACTAATTTCAAAATTTGAACTAAAAGGGGCGATGTCGCCGGCTACATGAGTGATGTCGCTGGCAGCATGGACTGATGTCGCCAGCGGCATGAACGGACAATTTCAGATAAATTAAAACTCATCAAATTCCATGCGGCAGTTTAAAAGGAAGTGAAACTCCATTCTTCCTTATTTATTCAGAAGATCATCTCTATTGTTTAACATCTATTTCTCCAAATCCTACGATTTCTTGTTTCATCTTTCAAATCATGAAGGGAATCAGCAAGGCTCTCAGGGGCAAATCTGCCAAGGCTAGGGAGAACTTGCCCGGTTCTTCTATCGAGGGATTAAAAGTTCTCTCAGTTCCCATTGCTTATGGCCTGAAGGAGACGGCCAAGATGTATGGCTATAGGATCAATTCTCCCATCACCAATCTGACCCTAAAGAAGGAGAAGCACCTTTGCTACGTTTAGGTAATCCCACAAAACTCGAATCTCTTCTTTTTGGGTTCGATTTGATTTGGCTTTAGGTTTGAAATTGTGCCATGATAGGAGTTTAAGTTTGAAATACATTGACTATATTGCATGCTTTAGGATCAATTCTTACCATTTTCGGGCTTATTGTTTGATTGATTGCGATTTTGATGGGTGCGATTTTAGGGAAAAATAGGTTCTGCCCGCACATAGTGATGTCGCCGGCAACATGAGTGATGTCACTAGCGGCATCAGTCCTTTCCAAAGAGCCTATAGGAATCTAATGTCGCTTCTGTTTAAAGTGATGTCGCCGGCGGTATCATCCATGCCGCTGGCGATATGGAGTGATGCCGCCGGCGACATCACTTTTAGCAGAAGCGACATCAGCAACTCTTCTGATGAAAAATAAGCAGGACTGATCCATTTTGTTTCTAATTTTACAGCCATATGAACTGACCTATACAGAGGAATGGGCACCATCGGTGAATGGTGGCACCATATTTCGGAGAACGACCCCGAGCTCGCGCTTGCCATCAATGAGATAGGATTTGGGGACTTGGCCCAGATAATGCCAATGCTGATGCCTAAGCTTTCTCATTCACCAGTGACAGCCCTAACCAAGAGGTGGTCTGAGACCACCCATACTTTCCATTTCTCTTTCAGGGAAGCTATGATTATACCCTCTGACATTGTAGCCATGATCGGAGTCCCTTGGATGGACAAGGTCATACACTTTGATGCTTATATGGACAAGTACCATGTTAAGAGGCCCGTGGTGAGGCGGGTGAAGGAGCTGTTTGGTCTGAAGCCTATTTCTTGGCGGCTATCTTATGGTGAGTTATACCATCACTAGACCCGGGTGGATATAGTGCCCGAGGATGAGAGGGAGGCTTGTGTCCGATCCTTTGTGATTTCTTTACTTATCGTGTTGTTCTTCCAAATCTTGGGGAGCAAGATCAATTATGTGCTTATAACTGCTATGGAAGACGTATCGGGCATTAGGAGGAAGAATTGGCCGAGGGCCATCTTGGCTCAGCTGTACCATGGGCTGGACGTGGGAGCCCGGAAGAAGGAGAAAGCCCTTCACCTTTATCACCTGCTACTCCAGGTACATCTCTTTAGAAGTATTTTACTTGATAGTATACATTCTCATTTATTATATGATGCTTTTTGAATTGATTGGTCGTTATTTGTTCAGGCTTGGGCCTTTGAGCATCAGTTCCTCCCACCAGTGGAGTTTAAGAAGATTGTGTCGCCGGGCTGTCACTTCCTTGCTCGCTGGTGCGGGGGCATCGGTGGGAAGGCCAAGTACCCTACGAAATATAGGGAGGTCCTGAGGAGCGTGCGGTTGAGCTAGGTATGCAATTCTTGATTTAGTGTTTGTTTTTACACTTAGACAAAAAAAATTGCTTATGGACTTATATTGGTTGTTTTGGTGTAGCTTGTCCTGGATCCATTCGATGGGGTGGAGAATCTAGCAAAGGTCGCAAGGGTTAGGAGGGAGGTAGATGGTCACCAGTGTGTGATTGAGTGCCTTCTGTCCCAGCAGTGGTACCTGGGTGAGTGCATCCGAGGCTGGAGGTCCATCCCGGTGGCTAATAGACCGGTGCCTGTTGATCCTCCCAGGGGCTTATGGTGGCCCCATCTGGTGATCAACTCCGAGGCTAACAAGGCTGATTATAGGGGAACGGCCGAGTGATCCTTAGAGTCCTTGGCCCCTATGAGCAGCTTCAGCAGCCTCTGCTCCCTGTGTGTCCCCGGATCCACAGAAATTATACGATTGAGTATCATAACGAACAACAGTTGAAGGATGAAAAAAGGCACCTCAAAGGCATTGTAGACATCAAGGAGGAAGAAGATGATGAAGATGAGGCGCTTGAAGGGGATGTTGGGATTTAGCCCGAGGGGGACGATTAGGTGGGCGTGGACGTAGCCGACGGGAGTGTGCCCATGTCCTAAGGGGAGCAACGTTCTTTTGAGGTATGATTGTGCTTATCTGCATGATTTTGAAATTATTTAGGAACGTTGTTGACATGTGGTTTTCATGTTTTTCAGGAACCCACGAGGAAGAGCGGCCAGGATAACCAGAGTGGGACACGGTACTATAGCGTGCCGGAGGGTATAAACTTTATGGAGGGGTGTCTGGTCAATCCGTTGGAAACCACATTCGTGCTGATGAATTCCCGTGGTGAGTTCCTCCCTAGGAATATAGGCTCGATCTGGCAATTCATGCCTGAAAATACTACTTACGTAAGGCCCGATAATTATTTTCTTATTTAGCCTTAGATACGGGTGTCTAATCATTTGCCTTTTAGATTTTTCGAGTAGCGTGGAGCCATGTGGAGTAGCTCACAGAGAACAATTTTGTTATCCGGGATACACTTATCGGGCAGTCGCTCCTTGCTCAGGTATTCTATGCATATGTTAAGATGGATGCATGTATGGATGTTATGAATGATATGCATTGTTGATATTTTTCCTAGTTTGCTGGATTTCTTGGCCTTTTCCTTATTAGATGCTAATACAGCCCGGCGGCGGTACGAGGAGGAGACTGCAGACTTACAACATCACGTGAGTGACCTTGAGGGTCAACTGGCAGCCACCGTTCGGGAACAGAGAAGCAAGCAAAACTTGAACCGTGCGCACCCCGGTAGTACCAGTCATAGGGGGATCAAGATGTCTGCCGGCCGACGCCTGCCTGCCATGGCCGAGGAGTCTAGCAGTGTGCCCATGACAGAGGGAAGGGAGGAGGATGAGGACGATGTTAGAGATTGGCTTATAAGCCCCGATGACATTTCATCCCGCCCAGCCGGTAGTGGCAGGCATGCCTAGTTTTTTTCATTTTCATTTTGCTTTTTCATTTCCTTATTTGTACCCTTGATACATTGGGGTTGGCATAATTTGGTTTTATCGTTGGGTTTTGTTTTTTTTTTTGTGGTCAAGAAATTCAGAATTTTTGGATTGCTTATGCCTTCGGGCTTTTTATTTTGAATAAGAATGGGTTGCTGTTTGGAAAGGCATTGGAAATGTTGTATAGGATTATTTACAGGTTTTGTACAGGTCTGAAATGGAAGAAATATTTCTGATGTCGCAGGAAAATTCACTTCATGTCGCCGGCGGCATGACCCATATCGCCCAAACTCATCCAGCCAAAATAATATATACAGGGGTGTCTGAAAGTCCATATCACCGGTGGCATCATCTGATATCGCCCAATCTAATCCATATCACCGGCGGCATCATTCACATCACCGGCGACATCAGTTGAATCGCCGGCGGCATCACCTATATTATCGGCGGCATCAATTTTCCAGCAATCTGATTTTGACTATTCTGTCCATTCCTGTCATGGCAACCCGCAATCAAAAGCTACGGGGTTTTCTGTAGAGTCTGGGGAATGCAGACTGGAAGAGGCTCAAAAAATTTAGGTTTTGGGGGTTTCAATATGTCGTGGTGTGGCCTGTAAGCCACGAATTCCTTCAAGCGGCACTATCTTTTTGGGATCCAATGGACCACGTTTTCCAATTTTCATCGTTCAAGCTTTGTCCCTTGCTCGAAGAATTCCACGCTATTTTAGGGACACCGTGTCCTAAACGTGCTTCTCTGGCATTGCCAGATTTTCATTTTGGCATAGATGGAATTCCTCGAGGGTTATGGTACCTAGATTTTATGGACCCATTTCTGTCTTGGTTGCCCGATAAACCTGAGTTTCAGCTCAGAGCAGTTCTAGAGTGGTGCCGTGGAGTGCCCCGATCCCATCCTGCTTGTCCATTCATGGTGGCATTGCTACTCATGGTAGAGTTTATGTGTGGAGTGAACCCGATTGCTCCGCTTAGGATGATTTCACTTATTAGCCCTATGTTGATAGGGGCTTCTCCCGTGGCTGTGGGGTTGGCCGATGTTTTACTGAACATGGACGCTGCTTCTGTTGACTCATCACTTATCGAAGATCAACTCATATTATTACAGGTACCTTTTATTCTTTTTGATCCCGCATATTTCGTTCCTCAATCATTTCCTGAGTTTTGAATTATAGGTATGGCTGATGGAGAATCTGAAGTTGAGGGAGGCGCCCCGAGGAAACTCAAAAAAGTATCTTCCCGTCCACTTGAGGGAGAGAGGGCTTATGCGGGCTGATTTTGATGAGTTGACATATGATGATTGGGTGCCCATTTTGAGGGGGTTTACTAACATGCAGGTTTAGTAGGTTAGTCCATGATGGAGAATTCAGGATGTGGTTGTAGAATCTTGGGGAGCATGTTCAACTGGTAGGTCTGGAGAAGTCTTCATTCTATACCCCTTATCGGCTGTATTGTCAGTATGGCAAGAGGTAAAGAGTCGCAATCAAACTGCCCCACAACCAGATCGAAGTTTATAGAGCTAGGTGGGTCAACCATATTTAGGAGAAGTGGTCTAGGGAGGCTGTATTTGAGATTCTGGATTATGATCACATGGAAACCATCGAAACTGACACACACTATAGGGGATGGCTTGCTGAGATAAGAGACTTGCTGACCCGTTTGAAGGGGTCATGGGCCTGTTTTGAGGGGGAATGTGTGGAGCGGGGAGAGGACCCCTTTCCTTTTGAGTCTTACTGAGGCGGATCTCAAGGTACTGTGATGATGATGCGGGAAGTTCGATTTGAGTCTTACTTTTGTCAGAACTATCAGACCCCCTTTTTTTGGTATCCAAAATGAAAGTAAAACAAACTCTGTCCAAGGCTTTCTAAAGTTGTCTTAATCTTATGAATACACGATTCACATAAGTATAAGCATTTATATTTCAACAAAAGAGAATTTTTATTAATTGAGATAAAATAAAGTACATGATGTTTGGTTGACATTCCCATTGATTTAACTCCAAGTGCCAACTAGCCGAGATTGTTTTTCTAGAAGGCACTTGCTCTTTGCTTACATACCCTTACTTTTGCCTAGATTGCCATTTTCAGGTTTTTGATCTAGTGGGTTTATCTCATCCCCTAATTTTTGCATGATTGGTTTGCAGGATACCAATTGTCGGGCGTTACCCTAATTTTTGCCCGATCAGTAAAAGACTGAAAGGTGGGCAATTATCACGTATATATTTTTTGGTGTGCCGCTTTTCTGATTCGTTTCTTTTAAATTAAACATGATAACGCTTAAGCTTGTCTTGGTTTACGTGATTTACGAACTCGTTCCCATCCATGTCTATTAGTTTAGTTGCCCCTTTGCTAAGAAGCTTCTTTATTACATATGGTCCTTCCCAGTTTGGCCTGAATTTACCCCTCGCATCAGTGGTAGAGTGTTTCAACTACTTGAGGACCAGATCACCAGTGTTTATAGGAAACTTTTGATGTCTTACCCGACTATTATATGCCCGAGCCATACGTTGTTGGTAAATCTGGAGGTTATGAGGGCCTTCAACCTCTACTCATCCATCATGTTCAACTGTTCAAATCTTGCCCGAGTCCATTCAGATTCTTCTAATTTAGCCTCTAGAGCGACTCTTAATGAGGCCACCTGAGTTTCAATTGGCAAGACTGATTCCATCCCGTGGACCAGGGAGAACGAAGTTTGGCCCATCGGGGTGCGTATGCTGGTGCGATATCCCCAGATAGCAAAATGTAGCTTATCCACCCAATCCCTGTAACCAGCTATCATCTTGGAAATAATCGTCTTTATTGATTTATTGGCTGCCTCAACAGCGCCATTGGCTTGTGGTCTGTATGGAGAAGATCTATGGTGCTCGATCCCTTATTTCTCAATTAGAGAAGCAGTTGCTCTTTGAAATTGAAATCCATTGTCCGAGACTATGTGGTGTGGGAGCCCATACCGAGCAAAGATGTGCATTTCTATAAACTTGGTCATCTGCTTGATGGTGACGAAACCAAATCTTTCACCAATTATATCTATTCTCCATACCGAGAATGGCCAAGGGATGGATAAGTGATGGAGCTCGGTGGGTGGTAGATGCTGCATATCCCCATAAACCTGGCATTGGTGGCATCGTTTGACTTAGGCGATACAATCGGCTATGAAAGTGAGCCAAAAATACCCCAGTCTCTGGATTTTCTTTGCGAGAGCAAGACCGTTCATATGAGGACCACAGTCACCGGAATGGACCTGAGTCATTACGTTCTAAGCCTCGAAATCAGTGAGGCAATGGAGAAGTAAGCCATCGCTGGTGCACTTGAATAGATAATTATCCATAATACGAAACTGGATAGCGAGCCGCCATAGGGTGGTACGGTCCAAGTTAGAAGAATCTATGGGGTATTGGCCTGTCTGAAGAAATAAGACGATGTCAGAATACCAACAAGGTTCAGATGAAATAGCGAGAACTAGAAGAGTGGATTGAACATGATATGGGATCTCGGTGGACATCAAAACTAAAGGGTGGATAGGTTGCTATTGGGATCCTTCCCACATGGATGCGAGAGTGGCGAGAGCATCTGCCATTTGATTCTCATCTTGAGGGACATGACGGTACAAGCATAAGGTAAATTTCTCAGACAATATGCGGACAGCCTCAACATAAGGATGGAGAGATTCTTCTTTAACTTTGCAATCTTTAATGACCTGACGGATAACCAGAGCTGAATCTCCGATGATGGATACATGGCGTGCCTGAACCTGAAGAAGAGCCTCAAGGCCGAACAGGCAAGCTTCGTATTTAGCACCGTTGTTGGTGATAGCGAATTCCAAATGTTTGGATAATGGGATTATCTCATTATTGGGTGTGGCGATGATGACCCCGAGACCTGCTCCCCGGTGGTTCACAACACCGTCAAAGTACATTGTCCAATCGTCATCAAGGGTTGTAACAGAGGCGAGCTATTCATCAGAAAACTCCAAATTTTCCTTATAGTCGGAGCTAAGGGGTTGATTAGCCAAGAATTTGGCTACGGCCCGCCTCTTAATGTCCTTTCAGGTTATATATTCAATGTCAAACTCAGACAGGAGAAGCAGCCATCGGGATAATTTGCCGGCCAGAGTAGGGGATTGATAAAGAAACTTCATTGGATCAATCTTAGCTACAGCTTAGACACGATAAGATTGGAAATAATGCCGTAACTTCTTAGTGAGCCAAACCATAGTAGAACAGGTCTTCTCTACAATCGAATACCGGGTTTCATAATCTAATAGCTTCTTGCTCAAGTAGTAGATGGCATGTTTGCTCTTATCATCATGTTCCTGGACAAGCATGGCCTCGACGGAAGTTTCCTCAATGGCCAGATAAAGGATGAGTGGTTTCCCTAGGATGGAGGGTGTCAAGACGGGTGGATCGCTAAGATATGCCTTGATTCTGTCAAACGCTACTTGGCAGTGATAGTTCCATACCATGGGTTGCTGTTTCTTTAATAGTTTAAATATGGGTTTGCAAACAGTAGTGAGGCGAGCAATGAACCGACTAATATACTGCAAGGATCCTAAGAACGATCGAACCTCCTTTTCTGTCTTAGGGGGAGGCATGTCCCTGATGGCTTTGGCTTTGTCAGGATCCATTTCAATCCCTTTTTGGCTAACCATGTGTCCCAACAGCTTGCCGGAGGTAAGTCCAAATATGCATTTCTTTGGATTTAGGCGAAGATTATACTTTTCAATGCGAGTCATAAACTTGTCGAGAACAGCAGGGTGGTCCTCTCGATTAGCGGACTTCACAATCATGTCTTCCACATATACTTCCACTTCTGTATGGATCATGTCATGTAGGAGGGCGGTTACAACTCGTTGATAAGTGACCCTAGCATTTTTCAACCCGAACGGCATTACTTTGCAGGCATACACCCCCTATTCAGTGATGAATACTATTTTGAATTTGTCGACAATGTTAACCAGAATCTAATTTTACCCCGAGAACCCATCTATGAATGAATACATAGCCGCCCTGGTGGCGCTGTCAATCAGGACATCGATGTGTGGAAGAGGGAAGTCGACTTTTAGTGAGGCTTTATTGAGGTCTCAGAAATCCACACAGACTCGGACCCTACCATCCTTCTTTGGCACTGGGACGATGTTGGACAACTAAGTCGGGTATTCTACCAGTTCTATAAATCGAGCTTCGATCAACCTCGAAACCTCTGTCTTGACCTGTTCTGCCCATTTAGGTCTCAATCATTGGAGTTTCTACTTGACATGTCGAAATTTAGGTTCTGCTGGGATTCTGTGTTCGGTGATTCGTTAGTCAACCCCAGGCATCTCTTCGTATGACTAGGCAAAAGTGTTAACATGATTTTTAAGCACTTTTATGATCTCACTTCTTTCCTCGGAAGTTAAATCTTTGGAAATGGTTACCATTTTGGGATTGTCATCTGTACTCAGGTTTATTTCACTTAATAATGTATCACTAACGCCAAAAACATTATGCGTATTATTATGTGATTGCATGGATCCATCAGGAAAGATATCAAACAATTAAGCAGAACGGGAGTTATTTATTGCATTAAAAGCCTCATAAGCGGCATGTTTGCATTAAAAACATCAGAAATATTAAAATTACATCATCCATGTCCTCCTCTATAGGCGGAGGGGCTTCAATAGCAACGTCGATGGGAGAAGCGTCCTTTGTATCGTCTGTCAGAATGGCATTTAGGTCATGCTCTAGAGCGGTCTTTTAGGGGATGGTGAGTGATGGCCCTTCAGACAGGTCGGCCTTTTCGGTGAGAGCCCTGGCGAGCTTTTCTACTATGGCTGCTATAGTGTCTTCTTCCCCGATACCCTTCCACCCGTTCCTTATCAATAGTGCCAAAGCTTTTGTCACGGTTGCCATAGCATTCTCAATTTCTAGATTGATAGACTCTTCATTACTTCTCTCAGGCTTATCTTTAGGATACATCTTACCTTTCCCTTTAGCCTTATCAAAAACAATATTGACAGGCGCATCAGGCTCAGTAGGCTCGGGTTCAGCTGAAACTATCATGTGACTAGTCTCAAAGTCATAGACATCTTTAATGATCTCAAAGCCGGGCTACATTTTCCTGCCATACTCGATTGGCTCAGGCTTACCCTTATAAGGCCTCTTGCTTTGGATCTCATAAATAGTGACCATGCGGCAATAGCAAGGAGGGACGCAACGATAGGCTTTTCTAGGCTTATATCCCAATCCAGCTCCATGAATAAGGATCTTCGACTCCAATGCCTCAATAATTCCCTATTCATGTATTCATCCACCTCTGCTAGGCCTGTAACTAGATTTCTTCATTAATTTGCCCATACCCGCGTGAAGGTAGCTGTGCCAAAGGGGAGAAGGCTTCTGGGCTTTACTAATCATTACAATCTGAAGACCCTTATCTAGATTAGCTTTGGCTTCCATAACAGCCATAACGAAAGTAGTATCAACCTCTATAGTCACCATTCTATCATCATGAATTAGCTTGATTTTTTGGTGTAATGTGGAGGGAACTGCGCCCAAAGCATGGAGCCATGGTCGGCTAAGCAACAAAGAATAGGTAACAGGAATGTCAAGTACGGTGAAATGCACATTGATTGCCACACCTTTGACAGTGACTTTTGCCTCGAAAGTCCCAATTATATTACGCTTTAAATCGTTGTAAGCTCTAATAGCCGTGCTAGACCTTTCGAGCATGTCTTCAGACAATCCCATATGAAGTAGGATTTTCAGAGGGCATAGGTTTAGAGCAGAGCCATCATCCACCATGACGCACGGGATGATCTTATCGAGAATTTGGATCCGGATGAATAAGGCCCTATTGTGATCCCTTTCGTCGAGCGTAAGATCAAAACTATCAAACACAATCTAAGGCCCTTTTCTCGGGGGAATGCCTTCTCCTATTATGGCATACATCTCAATGACCGAGGTGGTCGGATTAGCTTCTAGATCAAGGAATCGTTTGATCAAACCCTTGCGATGCCTTTTAGAGTCAATTATCAGTTGCTAGATGCTGTATCGGGCTTGGGTGTTTTTCAGCTGGGTAATAAGGGGGTCAACCTCAAGACTGGTAGGGACAGACAGAGGTGGAGAAAAAGGTCTCGCAGTAGTTCCGACTCTACTAGGAATCGAGTCTTTGTTTAGGTGAATATATCGGTCTTCTGGCTGATATACGTGACCACTCTGGGTAATATTGAGGACATTATCGAGCAAGACGCTCTTGGTGGCTAGCATTTCAAACAAGTATTGTTGCTCTTCGGAGTCCAAATCTAGGCCTTGTAGCTACTTGTCCAGGCTAAGAAGGTCATGGTGATCAACCTTGAACAAGTTGGTGCTTGTGGCCTTGGTCTCTCGAGCCATCTCCCCATCCTCATCAGAATAGTTCTCCTTTAAAACAAAGGAATCCATGTTGAACAGTGCTTTCCCCTCAGCTTTCTTTCTTTTTGCCATAAATGGTTTAGACCTGCGGCTCTCTTACTTTGGTTAGTTTGGATCAATTTCCATTCCTTGAATGGAGTTGACTCCCGGGTTGGCTTGATTGATAAGGTCAAAAACCGAGCAAGATGGTAGACCCGAACCGATGACTAGGATAGAGTTACTACTATCCGGCCCCCGAGCAAGGAGATCAAAGACTGTGGCTTCGGATAAACTAGATTGGATCATGTCGACCTTACTTCTAAAGTTCGGTAAAGGATTATTCACAGTGCTCGGGGCCTTGTCCGGTTTAGCAATCTTTGCTTTGCTAACCAACCGCTAAATCGCTAAGAGCAGGGCTTTGAAGTTGTTGGTTTGGTGTCCCACCTGAACGTGATAATTATAGAAGTTATTTTATCTTTAGGTCTCGGTGGCTGGTATTCCTGTAGGGACTGTATGAAACCTGCTTCCCTCAAGCGCTGGAAGATGACCCGCAGGGGCAATTTATAAGGGTTGGTTAAAACAAAAGGGGGACGAGGAGGATGGATTATGGTAATCGTTGATGGAGCCAGATTGGCTGTGAGTGGCATAGCGGGGGCATGAGAAATGGCTTGAATTGCAGCTGGTATTTTTGGCTTAGCCGGCGGCAGGGCTGAGGGTTGAGCTGCATTCTTCCTAAACCATGGTTTCCCCGCTTTCTCGGCCTTCTCACGCTCCGCCTCACACTCAATTTTCTTAGCTTTCTCAAACACAGCCTTGTAAGAAAGAAAGGAATCTACAGCCATTTCCTTGCGGAACAGGGGGAGAGACCCTTCGAGGAGTTTGACAATCATTTCCTCAAGGCTGAGCTTAGACTTCATCAAGACTTGAGTCGATATCCACCTATTGAAGTATTGCTTAAAGGTTTCATTGGGCATTTGACGGACCCTCTCAAGATGCTGGAGGGTCATCTCCATTATAGTATTGAAACCATAATGCACTTTTAATGCCTCGGATAAGAGAGTCCAGTCGGCTACAATATATTGTGGCAAAGTGTGATACCATTCGAGGGTAGGACCCCGAAGGGAGCAGGGAAACATTTCAGCAAGCACCTTATCACTCAACTTCTTCATACGCATCACTCTTTCATACATTATAATGTGAGAGGCAGGTGCTCCTGAGCCATCATAATGAGCCATTTTGGCATAGTAAAATTGTCGTGGACCCAATCTTCGTCCCTCTTAGGTTTCTTATCAGTGATGAGGCAGTTGATATAAGCTTGGATCTCGGGCATCACACGTAAAGGCTGCATGACCTGGTCGCTGACAGGTTTGTTAGAGACAGTCGGGGCTTCAGGTGTCGCGCCCAGAGAATGCGCGACCTGGTTGTTGATGGTTTGAAAAGCTATCATTTGCCAAACAAAAGCGACTACCTCAAGTGTCATGCCCGAAGGTTGCGTGACCTGGTCATTGAGTGTCGGAGGTAGCGGAGGGCGAATGGTCATATGGCTGGAAAATGGATTTTGGGGGTAGGTGGTGCCTTTAGGAGTCACAATGAATTGTAGAGGTGTGAAGGAGGGTAGTGGCCGAGAAACTGGGCTTTGGTGAGTGAATACCGAAGGAGTGGAGCTTTAGGCAAAGGGTCTTGGGTTGAAAGGAACAACTGATGGGATGGTCGAAGTTGTCAAGAAAGCCAAAGTCTGGCCAAACTAGAATGGACTCGCCATGGGTTGGGTTGATTGAAACATAGGTGCAATGGGTCTTGCCTCTACCAGACTGGTCAATATCTATACCAAACCGTTTGGCGCCTGAATATCAGATGCCGATACTCGATCGGAATTCCTGTCTTTAAGAGCTCAGTTAACGGCCGCCTGAATAGTAGTTTGGATGGAAGCTTGGAAAGCATCCGAGTTCAGGAATTGCATCATAGCACTAGTGAAGTCAAAATCGGGTGGTGGTTGGGATCCTGTTCCTGAGCTGGAAGTGGGGCTAAAGGGCTCTTCTGGAGGAAGGGTCCCTTCATTTCTTGGGAAAGACATGGCTGGTCGAGAGGGACTTTGGCTCAACTAAACTTGTTCTGAATCTGACTCCCCGCTGGAATCGGTGTAGGGAATTCCTTCGACTTCCGTAGTGATAATCAGGATCAGAGGATGACGTATCAGGCGATGCTCTATCCTTTTCCAAGCTGAGGTGCAACGATCAGTGCGCCTCCTCCTAGCTGAAATGATAGGCAGTGGATCAGACCATGAATGGATTGGTGAATGGTATGCATGGTATGCATGCCTTTTGTTCCTTGGGTATGATGTATGATGCGCATGGCTGCACATAGATGTGGTTAGAGATGACTTGATGGCTTATCCCTCCAACATACGTGGGACGTTTGTACCTCACGTCCTATATAGCGATATGTGGTGATGCAACGGAGGTACAAGAGAAGTCCTACATGTGTTACTAAACCTCTTCCACGGGTGGAAGGGGTAAGGGTAAGTTGATTCATTTTTGGCTCTTAAAGCTGATGCATAGGGGTGCATGATCACATAGCACATAGCACACGAATCGTCCCTCTTCCAACCTTATGACTCCCGCATAATGCCTCTTTGGAAGGATGGAGTTTGGCCTCTTCGCCGGTAGTGGTGAAAGATGCGCGTCCCAATTATTTTATTTATTTTGGGTAATCCTAAGGGGAATAATGTGCTAGGGCTTTTTTCTAGCGCGGCTTTAGTATAGGGTTGTTGATGTAGAAGGTTCTCGTTTACCTTGATTCCACGTTTCTCAACCACTACCCAAATGGGTGCAATCGTAGGAGTTTACGTGTTGGTTAAAATGAGTGATCCACCCACTAGGCATCCTCAATTCCAACAGGGCATGAGTGATACTTCGTGAGCTTCTCGGGTAAAATGGGGCACCTAAAATTATCGAACTATCTACACGCGTGAGGATAAAACGTTATAAAAAAAGAATGAAGTTTTAATTTGGCCAATGATTTCCATACATCATCAAAATCTTTTAAACTTTATGAAAGAAAGTTGAATTTTAAATAGCAATCCCCAGCAGAGTCGCCACAGTGAGTGGACGATGTTTCATGCGGCGACAGCGGGGCCTGGCCTTTGGGCCGGCCTCTTTGAATGACGGGGATATGCGCATGAAGTGTTTGGAAAATGATTTTGCATATTTTAATGCTTAAGAGATATGAGATCAAAATCCCATACTTAAAATAGAGTCGCCACCCGGTTCAGCCCAACAAAAAAATTTTCGGTGCAATTTTCCCACCGAGTGGTTGGATCATACCTTAAGTAAAGATTCCGAGTTTGGATGATGTTATCTATTTTTCATTGGGCCAAGTTAAGATACTTCATTCTTTCTTAAAATGGTTTAATCCATCCTATTTATTTATATTTTTAATCATTTTGGTGTTTTTGCGTTTACCAAGCAATTGAAGTAGTGAATAAAATATTTACAACCATAAAAAAAATAAGTGCGGAAAATAAAGTTTTTACAAGGCTTCCAAGTCCTATACATTTTCCTATGCAATAAATAAAATACCTGAGTGTGTGATATACGTCTGCCTGTAGAAGATTGTTAGCTCGGGTATAACATATTTAGTTTACAGTATCATTAAACCGGATTGGACGGCTCAAATGAGATTCAAACAGCATTTTTGAGGAAATTCCATTTTTAATCGGATTTTAGGCTCAATCGTTATTTTAACCAGATTATGAGTGAAAATACCCACACATTACAGGATGGGGTCTGTTTGCAAGAGATTTTGAACTTCCATTATTACATTATATATTCAAGTTTTGGAAAATAAGCTAATCCGGGAACAAACGAAAGTAAAACTGCTGTCCAGAAAGTCATATCGCTGACGATACAACTGATGCCGCCGGCGACATGGCTAATGACGCCGGCGACATCAGTTATGTCACCGGCGATATCAGGTTGTCGGCAGCAGTGGTGGCAGTAAAAAAGACCGAAAACCCAAAAATGAATATAAATCGAAGAAAATTAACACAAATCAGTAATATTAATGCCAAAGAGCTATGAGATTCAGGATTTTTACCTCGAGACCGTGAAGCCACCTCTTCATGAATCGAAAGAAACACCTTCAAGGAGCTTGTTACGACGATTTAGCAGTAAATTTAGGTGCTTTTGGTTTCTAAATCCAATTAAGTTGATTTTAACTTAAAGACTTTCTAATTTCAAACTCACAATCAGAGAATTCAAAGAAGAAAAACCAGGAAAAATGGATCGGAATGCTTTTTTCTGTTTTATCTAGTTCTTATCTCACTAAAATCTATTCCCACATTATAATCCAAACATTCCATTTCCCTTTCTTGTTCCTCCCTAAAATGTAGCTCAAGGTGTCCTTTTATAGGTGAATGGGGTGCTTTTTGAGGCCTTTTTGGCCATTTCCGCCGAAAGTGGCCGAAAGGCTGTCTGTAGAGGGACCCTTTTCAGGCCATGCCATCGATAGTATGGCTGATGATGCCGACGGCGGCATGGATGATGTCGCCGGTGGCATCAGTCTCCAGCATACCGACAGCTAACGGGTCCAAAAGCCAATAAAGTCGTGAAATGTGGTTTAATAGTCGGTGGAAAGGCATCTTTTTGACTTTTAATAATATTTTAATGGGTATTTATTATTTAGGTGCAAATCATTGGTTTAAGCTCCTACCGGACGCGTTATCGGCCACACCATACTGGATTCTACCAAGTATAAAATTCGCGAGGAATATTTTTTTAGTAATAAAAATGCTAAAGAGAACTTTTATTTCGAGGCATTAAAATCGGGTACACGTCATCATAGTCTCGCGAGAGGGACTGTAAAATCCCATGCTCACAGTAATAGACATACCCTAGGGAAGGAGTTGTGAGTTTTGGAAACTCATTTTGATATGTGAATCAAAATATATGGACCTTTAGCTCAAGATTGTTAGATCTCTAGTTTGAGCACTTGCTCTAATACCACTTGTTGGTCCTTGCGAGGGTCTTTATAAGGTCAGAGAGGGGTGGATGACCCTTTTTCGTGGAATATAAAGACTTTAAAAAGTCTTAGTGTAGCGTGTTTGATTATGAATCGGATGATGCAGTTATGACAATATAGTGCAAAAGTAAAAGTTAGAGAAATGAAACACAAAAGGTTTTTATCCTGGTTTGGCCCCGCCTAGTCCAGTCCCCGGAGTTTCCTTCCTCCGAGCTTTTCCACTAGTGGATTCCTTTTCAACTGGCAGGAATCAAGCCTTACAATTTGTTTCCAGATGGTAACCCCTTCTGGATGTAGGATATACCACTAGAAGCACCAACTCCTACCTGAGTCCTTTTGTCTTTAGTAGGATATACCACTTAGACTTCTTCCTTGAATCTAAGCTGAGTCCTACAGGGAGTTCCCACTCAAAGCACCAACTTTAAGTTGTATCCCAATCTCCCAACTCGCCGAAGTTTGAGATCCTTACACTCTTGTTTTCACAAAGGTTTTAGTTTTTGGATTTCCTTAAGTTTATAGTTCACTTAGGAATCCTTACAATAGATTTGGATTTAATTGATTCTTAGAGGGATTGTAAGCTGGTTGAATGCTTGTGTTTTTGTTACTTGTTTTTGTCAATCAAATAGCCAACCTTCTCATTTGGTGAAGCTTCCCTTTTTTAGGCTTCCATCATAAATGTAACCATTGCGGGTTGTTAAACTCATAATAAATCTTCACCCTTGATCAGGTTGTAGGTCGGGCTTCCGGAACCATTGATCAATCCATTAGACTGTAATTTGACCCGTTTCAATCCTAGGGAATGATGCTGAAAAGTGGTCGGTGATCATTTTACTTGGCATTTTTTGATGCACCAACTTTTACACCATTAGCTTTTTGGTGTGACCTCCGCGCCTCCTTATTGGTCTAGGTGAAAAAGGTTTTCAGCTTTTTCAGTCCAGTGTCAGTCCTTTTGTCCTTTCTCTGAAAAATGAAAGCTGTCATTTTGTCTTTGTCTTGGGAAAAGGAACTTTGACTTCATAGACCAAAAGGTGGAGGGAAAAGCTATCTTTGAAACTTTTCCCATTGACTTCAACCATGAGTCTTTCGGATGTCTTTGGACTCATATTCTTCGGATCTGCCTTCTTTCGGGGATAAGGTATTCAGTCCTTCCGGATGCTGTTCTTGAGGGATTAAAGCTTGTTTCCTTTCCAAGCTTTGTTCTGATGATTCCATGTGCTTAGGTATTTGATGTCTTCAATGGACAACCTTGTAGCTAGATCTTTGTCCAGATGTTTCGATTTGGATTTGAGATTTACATGGTTTAAGTTTTTGTTTCTTTCGAATCTGATCCAGATAATTTAGTTTAATTAGTGGTCCGAATCATAGTTTCCCAACATATTGAAATTTCCTTTTTGACAAATACTATACCACTAGTTCTGTGCACTTGTTTTTATACATTGAAAAAAGGTCTCCAAAAGTTTTTAATAATTCAAATATTCATTTCTATTTGTATTTTAAGGACTACAAAAGAAGATCCCTTGTTTCATCTGTTCTTTACCGGTCTTTCTAATTGATTTTTTATTTATAAACTCGTCAATCTTATTTAGGTGTTAAGCCCGTTAGACCATCTATTTTATGTTCATGTGTTTAGATTTATGATGAATGACTTTAGTTACTAGAATCTTTCACTTCACGATAACTTTATTTTGGGGAAATTCATGGATACTTGTAGTAGTTGGACATTCCTTTTTAGTTTGTCATATCATTAAATAATTACGAATAATTGAAATTAAGTTACGAGTAGAAGAAATTTAAGTAGTCATATACAAATTTATTTACATGCCCATTAGAATTTTTTAATCAATTCATCTTTGATTTTCAACTTTCCATAGTCAACTTGCTCTACTAGAGGATACACTAAAGTAGTATAACTGTGACCTATTAGAATTCTATGCTATTTTGATTTGTTGGTAAAGTACTTGTGTAGTTTGTCTTTGACTAAGTGATTATATAAATCATCATTGAATCTTATTTTACATATAGCTCCAATTAAACTTGATTTATCCTTTTGTATTATACTTTATAACAAGGGTGAAATAGTAAAAGCTTGTAGTTGTGACTATTTGGTTGTTAAAACTACAATTATGTTAGTGTTTTTCTAATATTGCAAACTAGAAAGATCAATTAAACTAATTCAATGTATTTATATTGTATCTCTGCAGACTGAATGACTTTAAAGATTGCATTTTATTAAGTAAGATCTATATAAAATGTAAGTTCTCATATCTGGCTACAATGTGAAAAATCTTATAAACATTTCAGTGTTTATGGAATATTGGATTAGTTTACTACTAAGATTTCTCAAAATGATTATATTTGTTAACTCATTAATGTATGTGCTTATGTTATTGAGATAGTACTAAAAAGATATGACTTGAGTGCGCTATTCTCAATAAACAATAGAGACAGTCCAACTAAGTAATTTGCTTTGATTGAAATTTTAATTCGTGCTAGCTTATTAAGTTGCATATGTCATGTAACTAAATTATATAATTCTATCTATTTGGTTCGAGTCTTCTTAGTTATGACTATAAAAAGAAGTATGATACAAACTCAACTTTATGTCTTCCATTCAGTGATTATGAAATAGCCATAAGGTATGTGGATTTTCATTCATTATTTTAATTTACACTTTGCCTTTTATTTCCTAATTTTCAATTAAACTTGTATTTGGAGAAATAATATTAAATCTTAGTTATGAGAAATTAGCGACAATGAATATTTATTTATTTTAAACTAATGTAATTTATAGTAGCTACTTTCAATCCAAAAAATATATTTGTTCACAATTTTTATTTATTTATTTTTCAATTAAATAAAATTTGCAATGGATTTTGCAACGGATTAAACACTTGCAAATCTGCAAGAACCTATTTTGCAAGGGAAAGTGTACTTGCCAATCTGCAACGGAAAATGGCAAGTGAATTTCACTTGCAAATTAGCAACATAATTTGCGACGGAAATAATTTTCGTTGCAGGTCAGCAATGGAAATGTAGAGAGTTGCAAAAGTGATCTGTAAGCGCGTATATTGCAATGTAAATGATACCATTGCAAATCCGTTGCAAAATAACATCTGTAACGGAAATTCGGTTGTAATTTGTATTGCAGATCACTGATTTTCTTGTAGTGAACAATGTTATTTTAATTTCTCAATCTCATTATATTGAGAAGATTTTGAATAAATTCAACTTTAAGGATTTTTCTCCAGTTAGCACTCCTATAGATCCTTGTCTGAAGCTTCTACCTAATAAAGGTGTTGTAGTATCTCAACTTGAATACTCGAGAGCCATTTGCAGTCTTATGTATGCCATGATTAGCACTAGGCCCGATATAGCATTTGCTGTTGGAAAACTTAGTAGGTATACTAGTAATCATAGTTCACATCATTGGCAAGCTTTAAGCCGAGTATTCAAGTACTTAAAAGGAACCAAGGATTATGGGTTGACTTATACCGGATTTTCTTCAATTTTTGAGGGTTATTCAGATGTGAGTTATATTTCTTGTGAGGAAGATAGTTCTTCCACAAGTGGATGGGTATTCCATCTTGGGGGAGGCGCTATCTCTTGGGCGTCAAAGAAATAAACTTGTATCGCTGATTTAATAATGGAATCTGAGTTTGTAGCATTAGTAGCAGCTGGTAAAGAAGCTGAATGGCTGAGAGATCTCGTTTATGATATTCCATTGTGGCCTAAACCAGTATCACCTATATCTATTAGGTGTGATAGTGAAGCTGCCTTGGCCAATGCTTATAGACAAGTGTACAAGGGCAGATCCAGACATTTCAGTGTTAGACATAGCATGATTCGGGAATGCATCATGCCAGGTGTCATATAACTAGAGTTTGTAAAAACTGAGTATAATTTAGCCGATCATTTAACTAAAGGGTTAAAAAGAGATCTTATGCGCAAATTAGCTATAGGGATGGGATTAAAGTCCATCTAAAATCTCTTATGTTGAGATACCCAAATCGTTATATGATATAACATTAAATGTAGAGATCAATGAGGAAAGCTTAACATCTGGAGATTGGAACACATTAGTAACATCATCCCAAGGTATGTGTTCAGATATGCAAGATTATAATGGAGGTTGAAGTTTAACTTCTTAATAGCTCTTTTAAAAAATTGCATATACAAGTGCAAGAGTAAAAGGGCTACCTATATGAGCATGAAGTTTAGCCGCTTCAAGAAGTTTGAACTTGACTTTGATATACTTATGAAGGATAAGGACACAAGGCTAGTAAAAGATAGTGTCAAGTTAGAACTTTTAAAATTTTAACTTATGTGTATATTATCTTCATGTATTCATGATGAATAACTAAGGTTCAATCCATAGTGACACCTTGATATTCGAATATTTGGAATGTATAATGTACTAAGATGAAATTCAATCGTTACGATATTTCATTTATGCATGAGTTTGTTTTTTGTTGTGATTTTTTTTGGTTAATCAAGGATTGAACTAAAATAGGGGAGGATTGTTAGTATTTTAGTGTAATTAGATCGACTAGTTGACCAATGCAATCATGACATTTCATCAAACAAGTCAGGACAGTGCGGAGTGCATGCTTTATTTAGGTTCTATTATAGTTTGGGGGGTCTGGGGGAAGTGTCCCTGCATGTGAGGTCCAAGGGGCGGTAACTCCTAGCGGGGTCAAGGGGCAGCACCCCTTGGTAGGGTTTGAGGGTCGACGGCCCCTGGCGAGGTCCTAAGGCAGCGGTCTAGGCTGGGGTCGAGCTGAATAAACGCATCCTTTGGAAAATTCATCCAAGAATGGATTTTTGGACTCGAAACAACTTATTTTTGGACAGCTATGAAACCCAAAAACTCATGTCTTTTAGACATGCCTGCTACCCGAAATAACATATCTCTTGGACATGTTTGTTGATGTTTTTTAGCTATTTATATCACCAAAAACCAATTGGCAACATACAGTAAATTTTGGTTGATATTTTTCACAGTAAATGTAATTCTCGTTCTTGATTCAATTTCTGATTTTATCCGATTGAAAGTTTGGTGAACCGACTAAATAAATTTCAATCTGAAAGCGTATTCGCGACTTTAGAAACATCCAAGTAATCCCCATTTTCCAACATATCAGTCATTCAGGTGAGAATCCATCTCTTGTCCTGGTAACGCCTGTGTTAGATAAGAACAATTATCACTCTTGGGCTAGATCGACGAAGATGGCTTTGATTTCCAAGAATAAGTTTAAATATGTTGATGGAACTTTTAGTAAACCTAATTCTACTAATGCGATGTTTAGTGACTAGAGGAGATGTAACAATTTAGTGTTGTCTTGGATCATTAAGTCTTTATCACCATCTATTGCTCAAAGTGTTATGAACCATCAAACTGCTAATCTTTGGTGGAAAAGCTTGAAAGAAAGGTTCTGTTAGTTTCATGTATATATGTTAGCTGATCTACATGGAGAAATTTTAAATGCAATGTAGGGTGCTAGGTCTGTTATTGAGTATTTTTCAAATTTACAAGGTCTTTGGGATGAATACACTGAACTGAATCCATTATCGGCGTGTACTTGTGATGGCTGCACCTGTAATCTTACTGTAACAGGAAGGAAAAGTCATGAATATAACTAAGTGATTTGTTTTTTAGGGGTTGAACAAATCCTTTAGTACAGTTAAGTCTCAAATCATGGTTATAGAATCGATTCCTTCGATGAATAAAGTCTTTTCCTTAGTTTTAAAACTAGAAAATCAATTTATTACTGATGAGAAAGAGCTGGAAGTGAATCAAGAGGTAGTGCCTTTGTACAGAGGAATTCTAGTGTTGATAACAGAAATAGGAATCTTGTAGGAAATTGGAATAAGAGTTCTGGAAATAATTAATATAACAACTACACTAAGGGTGGATTTAATCAACAAGCTGGTAGAGGATACATGGGAAAAGGAAAATGTGAGTTTTGCAATGGTAATCAACTTATCAACACTTATTGGAAGAAGTTTCTTCCTCTTAGGCCTAAATTTAGCAAAGCTAACATGGTAATGGAGGGAGAATCTTTAGCTGGAAATAATATTTCAGACCAGAATAACACAAATGCTTTTGATGGAAGTACAAGGAATAACATTGAAAGCAATAGTGCCTTTACACCTGCTCAGTTGAATCGGTTAGCTCAAATTTTACAGATGCAGAATTAGGTCAATGGAGAAGCCAAGACTGCTTATGCTGCCACTACTAGGTTGCTCCTAATGGATAGTGACTCTATTGCTCATGTGAATGCTTCAACTACAGATATCACTTTTAATAACTTGCATAGTACCTAGATTATTGACACTGGAGCGACATGTCACATTTCGAGTACTATGAATCATTTCAAAAATATAAAAGCCACAATAGATTGCAATGTTTTACTTCCAAAAAACATGCAATTAAGAGCTACTCACATGGGTGTTGTTCATTTAAATGAGAAACTTAAATCGCATAATGTTCTATTTGTACCTTCATTTAAATATAATTTGATTTTTGTAACTAAACTTGCTGCTACTCTTGGCTGTGAATTACTTTTCTCTGCTAAAACTTGTTTCATACAGGATGTTATGACAAAGAAGAGGATTGGTTTAGCTGAAGCTTCCAATGGTCTGTATCAACTTGATATTATGAAATGTAGTTTTTCCTTTTTTAATAAAAATTTAGGATTTGTTACTAAATGTAGTAAAGAGGATTTATGGCATTACAGATTAGGGCATTTATCCAAAACTGTTATGAACATTTTGAATAAGAAATTTCCTGATATTATTGTATCTTCAAATCTTATTTGTTATAGATGCCATCAAGCTAGGTTTAAAAGGAAGCCTTTTCCCATTTCAAGTTCTATTTCTTCTACTTTATTTGACTTAATATGTATTGACATTTGGGGCCCCACTAATGCTTCTTTGGATGGCCACAAGTATTTTGTCACTATTGTTGATGACTTCTCTAGGTACACCTGGGCTATTGTGATCAAACAAAAGGGTGATGCTTCTCCAATTGTTAAGAATTTTTACAAGATGGTTCAGGTACAGTTTGGTAAGAACATCAAAATTCTTAGCCCTGATAATGGTGTTCAATTCAATCTAGGAATTTTTTGTGGCCAAAATGGCATTATCCATCAAAGGTCTTGTGTTGAAACACTTGAACAAAATGGATTAGTAGAAAGGAAATATCAAAATATCCTTAATGTAGCAAGGTCTCTAAAAATTCAAAGTAAGTTACCTAAAATCTTTTGGAATCATTTTGTAGGCCATGCTGTTCACCTTATAAACAATTTACCTAATCCCTTACTTAAAGGCAAAAGTCCTTATGAAATTTTATATGGGAAGATTCTTGATTATGAAAACCTTAGACCCTTTCGTTGCCTGTGCTATTTTACCACTTTAACTAGAAAGAGGGCCAAGTTAGAGCCTAGAGGAAGTAAAGGCATTTTTATAGGCTATGCTAAAGGACAAAAAGGTTATAGAGTTTTTGATTTGGAAACTCTACCCTTTACAGTAAATAGAAATGTTGATTTTATGAATGCTTGTTTCCCTATGTTGACAATAGTGAAGAGCAGGTAGATGACACACCATCATTTATGGAAGAAACTGTTTCTACTCAGTTAGCAGTCAAAAGGAAGCATAACCAATCTAAATATTTGCAGAATAATCATTGTTATCTAACAAATCATAGCAGTGCTGACATATATGAAAGTAACAAGTGGCATCCCCTTTCATCTGTTATTTCATATGATAATCTAAGTAAATCACAAAAAGCATACTCTATTTCTATATTTGGTGATTGTGAACCTAAAAGTTATAAAATTGCAAAAAATGATGTTAATTGGCAAGATGCCATGAAGATAGAAATAAAGGCTTTAAATAAAAACCAAACCTGGAAGATTATATCTTTACCACAAGGAAAAGTTCCAATAGGTTGTAAATGGGTGTTTAAGATAAAGAGAAGAAGTGATGGAAGTATAGAAAGGTACAAAGCTAGACTGGTTGCTAAAGGTTATACCCAATAACCAGGAATTGATTACTTGGAAACTTTTAGCCCTGCGACAAAGATTACAACTGTGAGAGTTATTATAGCTTTAGCAGCTAAGAATAACTAGTTTTTAGAGCAATTAGACATTAATAATGCCTTATTGTATGGAAACCTAGATGAAGAGATTTACGTGGAACTATCTCAACGAATTACAACTGATATCCCTAATGTTGTTTGTAGCGTGACTAAATCTTTATATGACTTGAAACAACCTAGTAGGCAATGGAACTCTACTTTAACATCTTCCCTAATAAAGAAAGGTTTCATTCAATCACATGCTAATCCTTCTTTGTTTATCAGGCAAGATAAAATAGAGTTCATTGCTCTTGTAGTTTATATTGATGTGATTTTGGCAAGCAATAGCCAAAACGCTCTTGATGACACAAAATCAATGCATAACTGTTTTAGTATAAAAGATTTAGGAAATTTGAAATACATTCTAGGGATTGAGGTTATGAGATCCAAAAAGGGCATTCTCATGTATCAAAGAAAATATGTATTAGATTTATTGGCTGAATTTGGTTTTTTGGACTGCAAACCTTGCTCTATTCCTATGATTATGGATTTTGTAGATCATAATAGGTTTCCTGTGTTGAAAGATACTACACATTATAGGAAACTTATTGGCAAACTCTGGTATCTTACAAATACAAGGCTTGATATTGCCTTTGCAGTTCTACAGCTGTCTCAAAATCTTGAGACACCCCATGAAAGCTATTTACTTGCTGCTAACAGGATTCTACGATATCTAAAAGGGAAACCAGCACAAGGTCTATTCTATTCTTCTAATGCAGGAATAGAGATACAGGCCTACATTGATACAGACTGGGGAAATTGTAAGTAGTCTAGAAAATCCATTACTGGGTTTTGTGTGTTTCTTAGAAATTCTCTAGTTAGCTGGAAGTTAAAAAAGCAAAGCACTATAAGCAGAAGTTCCACAAAAGATGAATACAGGGTTATGTCAACAACAAAAGTAGAGATACAATGGATCTTATACTTACTAAGAGACTTGGCAATAAAAAATGAGAAGCCAGCCATCATGCATTGTCACAATATCTCAGCAATGTACATTGCTAAGATTGCAGTATTACATGAATGCATAAAGCACTTGGAAATTGATTGTCACTATGTAAGATCCAAAGTTCATGACCAAATCATTCACCTAATGCCTATAAGATCAAAGGAGCAGCTTGCAGACTCTTTCACCAAGGCAATGCATTCTACAGCACACAAGGAACAAATCAAAAGGCTTGGATTGCTTGATGTTCATAATGTTGGTCTTGCGGGGGGTAATAAGATATATAAAATATCTTTAGTTACCGTTAGATTAGGCAAAGGGTATTTTAGTAATTTACCATTTCTTGTAGTATAAAAACTGTTAGCAGCCGTTGTTAGTTAGTTAATTAGGTTTTCTCTTTTCTTCCTCTCTGCGATAAACAACCGAGCTAATCTATGTAGAATTTCGATTCATGATCAATGAAATCTTGTTTCTGTTCTTCATTCTGTGATCGATTCATGTTATTAACAATAATCTAAAGTAACATATAAAAAGAGAATTATTAAAAGGTCTAAAACAACGTATATAACTAGATGAAGGGAGCATAAACTATAATTTGTGAATAATTGTATATGTAGTATATACATATGAAAAATAGTGAACAACTATTAACAAACTAGGTTAGCATTGGGTAGGCTTTGGTAGTACGAGCGCTAAGGAGCCACATCGGAAAGAAGGCCATTCTTTAAGGAAAATTATAGGCCTAATGCATCAACATCATCCTTAGCTTGTCTCCAAAATTCCTTTGCCTTCTTGAATTTCAAAAGTGTCCCCGCAGCTATCTCAACTTTCAAAAATTGCACCACTTTGCTCTCTAAATGTCACATGTCAGCTTTTGATTGGAGAGGGAAAATCTTAAAAAATGATATCTTTGAAAAATCAAACCAACCAGAAGCTGACACATGGCATTCAAGGAACAAAGCGATGCACAAGTTAAGGATGTTGTTGATGGATTAAGGTTGGTCCAAGTGGTAAGCGACTTGGTATCGCTTAAGGAAGGTCTTCAGTTCGAGTCCTAGTGAATGCAGAAAATCCTTATTGGGAGATTCATCCACCACAGCTAGGTGCGCGACCAGGGTCGGATCTAGACGTAGTCGGAGTAAAGCTCCGGTGAACCAGATGGGCAACCAAAAAAAATCAAGCTAAAATTATATCATTCAAAGTGAAAGCAAGTTTTTTTTCAATGCGAGATAGCCACCTTATTCTTTTACATTCATTCCGGTAAGAATTTAATCATCCACCAATTAGATGAATCAATGTAATCCTGTTTTTTTTTTTTTTTTTATAGGTAGAATTTTATTTTTTTTAAACGAAGAAAACAACGACCCTTGAAAAATTGGATTGATTAACTCCTACAAAATTTGGAGTTACAAACAACGTAAAGATTTTTAGACAAATGCATGAGGTTGTGTTTTGAGTTTCCCTCCATTTTTCTCCTATTTCTCCATTCTTTTGTTTGCATACTACAATTCAATGTTTTTTTTAATTTTTTCATCTCAAATTAATATAGAGCTTTTTGTTTGATTTTTTATCTTTAAAATAAGATTTATAGTGATTATTTTTTAAAATATTTTTTTTGCACGTTTATACCTCACTACACTGCAAGTATAATAGCTATATAGTACCTGTGAGCAATGCGAAGACTTGTGCTATATACTGCTTTTATACCATGTTATGTCAGGAATAATATAAAAGCTAAGATTGGATCTTATTTATCAGCTTAAGCTTTTGAGTCAAAATTTTATGACATAGTATAAGAGCCTCTTATACCTAGAGGTCAAAAGGTTAGAATCCTCTCAACTACATTTGTTGAATGAATTTCAACACATAAGAGATTTTGGAATCCCAAAATTGTTTGGCTATGTGTGAACAAGAAATGCTCCTTAGATTGATGAAGCAACCCTAATCCAAATGGATACCTTTTGGGGTTACATTTAGATGCTGATAATAGAGTGGACATGTGTTGCACTCCTATTCAAGCCTAGAAGTAGGGCCGACCCTAAGGGGTGTGCACGGTGTGCGACCGCCTAAGGCTCATAGCATTAAGGGGCCCAAATTATAATTTTTAAAAAAAATTATATATAAAAACAAATAAATTAATGTTATTTTATTTTTCAATATAATACTCTAATATCTTTTCTAATGGACAATAATACAATAACATACATTAAGGTCATATTTGATAAAACAATTATTATTTGTAGTTGATGTTGTCGTTGCTTATTGTTACAGTTTACAATTATTAATTTGTTGTTATGATTTATTGTTTATTACTAATTGATTCTTACTAAGTGTTCAATAGTGACAGTTGGAGACGTAAAATAACTAAAATTAATATATTTTAAATGTTAGTGGTGAGAGATCTTAGTTTCAATACCTAACCTCTTTAAAATTTTAAAAAAAAATAATTATAAAAATATGATTAGGGTAAAATAAATTAATCCATTAAATGCTCTCATAAAGTACCAATTTATTGGATTTTAAAAAAGCATGTAAGCACCTATAAATAGCAATCTCTAAAAATTTATCATAGGTGACCAAATACCTTTATTTCCTATTATCTCATTTTTGGTACAAACAATAAAAAGATTTATTTTATTAAGCAACCAAAAATATGTTATAATTTTGTAATTACTCTTTTAATTTTTTAGTTTTATTTTTCTAAAAAAAAAAATTGGGTATAGTTAATTATAATTTAATCGATTAATTAATTATATTAATTATATAATTTAAATAATAATTTTTTTATTTAGCTAAAAGGTATGATTGAGTCTTATCAATCAACTTAAACTTTTGAATCAAACAATTCCATGATAATATAAAGCGTGCACAACAGTTGCAAATAAGACAAAAGATATATAAAGCGTGTGATATGCACTATTATACCATACTTATATGAAGTATTAAGTATCCGTACAGAGAATCCTCACAATAGAAGGTGTACAAAGGTATAAAACGTACACAACAGTTGCAAAAACAATTGTTAATATGTATATTTGTGACCGAAGTAAGATTCTAATGGAAGATTATAAGCTTGGGGATTTAATGTTTCATGTGCCAAAGCACAAAATTTAGAATTTAAAGATAATTTACCAACGCAAATTGTTAAAAATATATTAATTAAATTTCATATTTATATTCTGAATTTCTTATTTATTCTTTTGAACTTTCTTAACTAATTTCAAATTTTCATTGTCAATGAATACTTACCATTGTTCACGAGCTGTTCATGCAATGTTTATGTTTTTTTAATTTCTCATCTTATTTTGTCATTATCTCTCAAATAATTCATTTTTTTACATGCCGCTTTAGAGTTTTTTGTTAGTCTCATTTTTATCTTCGAAACGATTGTGATATACTTTTTCAATAACTCTTTTTTAGTTTTTTGATATTTGGTAGGAACCTGGTAAGCACATGGTAGGAACCTTACATTATATGTTTGAATTTTTGTTTTAATTCAACAGTATCTGGTAGGTATCTAGTAGGATGCTGGTATATTAATGAAATGTAGTAAAAAGCAAGAACAAATATAAACTTGGTGGATGGGAAAAACTTCCAATGAAATATAAGATTCCTACCAGAATCCTACTCGATATTGCATAGTTGGAAAAAAAGTTTTGAAGGAATGTGGTAGAATGCTAATATATTTATGATATATAGTAGAAAACTGTTACAAACATAAACTTGGTGGGTTGAACAAACTTTTTTCCAACTATTCAATACCCGGTAGGAACCTTATATTACATGTTTGAATTTCTGTTTTGATGTAACAAAATCTGGTAGGTATCTAGTAGGATGTTGGTATTTTTATTAAATGCAATAAAAACCAGGTACAGACATAAACTTGGGGGATTCGACAAACTTCCAATGAAATATAAGATTTCTACCAGATTTCTACTGGTTCCTACCAAATATTGAACAATTGGAAAAAAAAGTTTTTGAAGGTATCTTGTAGAATGCTAGTATATTTATGCAATATAGTAGAAACCTGGTATAAACATAAAATTGGTGGATTGAATAAACTTTCAAAGAAATATAAGATTCCTACCACGTGCCTATCAGGTTTCTACCAGATATTGAATAGTTGAAAAAAAAGTTTCAAAAAATTCTATAACAATTGATGACGTTTTGAAGATAAAAATGAGATGAACAAAAAAATTCAGAAACGACATGTCAATAAAATTAACATTTTAAAAGATAATGTCAAAATAAGATGAAAAGATGATTAAAAAAGGTGAAGAGTGCGTGAATAGTGCTTGAACAGTGGAGAGTACAGGAGGTGAATGGTTTTAGAACGAATCTGTTTTAGATTTTGAAACTTATTAAGTTAGAAAAGTTAGGATACAAATGTTGGGCTAATAGAAAACTTAATTTTTAGTAGATTTTATAAAAACCCCATTTGACAAACCGTGCACTTTGTAATTCAACGTGTTTTTGTTTGTAAGTAATTCTATGTGTGATTGTGTTTCTCTATCATGTTACTAGAATTTTATAGCATATGAGCTAAATATATATATGTTGAACTCGTATAAGATAAAATTATTGAGGCCAGAACTCATATTCATACAAATTTACAGAATATAAATTACGAAAAATTAGATCAAATACAATCTCTGTGAAGATATGTACGTCAATGCACGGGTGAGAGGAGAGTTGCTTTATTAAGATGGCTCTAAAGACCAGACAAAGAAAGTATAGAGATACAAGCCTAAAGGAACTTCAATGTTAAAAGAAAAGCATGCAAAGAACTCTGAAAGAAAATTGCAAGAAATCTCAAAAGCATACAGAAGAAAAATACAACTCAAAGACCTTATTAGGCAAAACCAATTACAGATGAACCTTATACAGTAGAGAAAGGAATCTTCAAGTAAGCATTAGAAATTGTTGTATTTTTCATATGGAAAGAACGTAAGCAATCGAGATTACGAGAGACATTGGAACACATATGCATATGGCATTTATGAGTACATTTTTATTATGAATAAGACTGCCTATTTATAGGCTTACAAGGATAAGAGATGATATAAATTCAAAACCTAAGAGCTATAATTTAAATTGAAAATCTATCAACTTAAATCTAATATAATCTAATCATAACAAATAATTATTTTCTAAAATATTTCATATTATCTAAAACTAACTGTAGCTTTAAAGTCAATTTCCAACACCCTCCTTGGCTTGAAGCTGTAGAATTTTATTCAAAATTATAGGCATATTAAAGGATAAAGATATGACATGGATCATGCGCATTGGTCATAGGTATTGGTCATTGGTCATGGGCATTAGTTATAGGCGTTGGTCATGGGTAATTAGTCATTGGTCATGCGGCCTGAGCTTTGAATGTAAAACTCATTCTTTGTTGTATCTTCATACTCTTGTTGCATCATCATGGCGCTCTTCCGTTGGTCTTGCAAAATCTTCGGTTGAAGCATATACGTCCCATAAGAAGATAGCTCTGATAGCACTATTGTAGAATATGAATATAGGTTATGGTAAAGTAGTATTGCAGAGCAGATACCTAGCACACACAAGCATATGGCACTTATGAGCACATTTTTATCATTGATTTGATGGCCTATTTATAGGCTTACAAGGATAAGAGATGACATAAATTCAAAACCTAACAGCTATAATTTAAATATAAAATCTATCAACTTAAATCTAATATAATGTAATCATAACAAATAATTATTTTCTAAAATATTTTCATATTATCTAAAACTAAGTGCAGCTTCAAAGTCAATTTCCGACAAAAATAATTGCTCAACTAGAAATCACTGCGAGCACTGGATTTTAACGATCCTTCTCACGAAACGATGATGAGAGCTAGATGATGAAATCTTTCACAGGTGTTATCCATCAGAGGTTTTCCTACTGCAGTAGAATTGCGTTTAGCCAAGTTTGTAGACCTAGTTTGCCCTTAGGGACCCGTACGGGTGTTGCCTAGTGGTACAGATCCACCGGTGGACCCGTATGGGTCATTTTCCCCATACACCTTGAGGGGACTCGCACAGGTCCCCCCGGACCTGTATGGGTCCCATACTTGCTTGTTCAAGCTTTATAGAAGCCAAACCATACCAATTTCGGGAGAAGTCAAGTCATGAATGCAATTCATTGCGTTCAGACCTAATTTCCCCTATAAATATAGGCCTTTTCACCTTTTTTCAACACACACAATATAGAAAAGACATTATATACAAATTCTAGTAGTTTTTATAGGTATAAAAAGGTTATAGTTGAGGCGTAGGAGGTATAAAATAGGAGAAAACCCATCCCTTAAGGTTTTATCCACATTTTATTCATTCCTAGCTTCATTTATTAGGATTTAAGGGAGGTTCTATCCACACAAACACTCACCTAAATAGTCCTATAATCTCCATTTCAACTTATACTTTGGCTAGACTCTCTCTCAGCAAAGGGATCACCTCAAAGTGGATTCACATTGTAAATGTACGCTCTTGAGTTACAAAGAGACTCACTTCTTATTTATAATATTGGTATGTCTCTATATTCTGCCCCATCTATATAAAATCTGTTAAATCTATCGAACCAAGGTTCTGTCCGGACCAGACGAGACCCGTACGAGTCCCCCATACTTGTATGGGTCCCCATGAGCACCCGTACGGGTCCCATCCATCCGTACGGGTACTGGCCCCCAAAACAAAACCCAAAGTTCTCTTTTAACTAGTAAAAATCAATCAAAACACACCATTTTCCATGCAACCATTTTCACTACTAATCCAGTAAATCAACCTGTAAAAGTTAAAATGTGTTTTTTTAATAAAGTATGTTGAAGACTGGTTATTTCTCTTCGATCCTAGAAGCCGTCCGAACACTATCGATCTCAAAACCCCCACGCTAACATAATCACATTTTTCTTAATAAAATGCTGACTTATGATATGCTATAAACTGTGCTAATCTTTGTGGATGCAGGGGAATTTATTTCATTTTGTTTTATAACTTAGAATAAATGTATAGGTTCTTTTGTAATTCCTCCATTTTACCCCAATTGTAATTTTTATTCCCCCATTTACTGCTTGTGCTTTACTGTAAAATGTAAACGCATGTTACGAGTGTGAAG
The DNA here is from genome assembly GCA_947683365.1 of Euphorbia pulcherrima. NCBI lineage: Eukaryota > Viridiplantae > Streptophyta > Magnoliopsida > Malpighiales > Euphorbiaceae > Euphorbia > Euphorbia pulcherrima. Next base: position 32,145,755 of record CANTUS010000001.1, read on the forward strand.
AGTGTAGAAAAATAGGATTTATGTGATAATTCCCCAAATGATGAAAACAAAACGGTTTTACGCGGTGATGTAATTTTGAATTAACTAAATGGGAAATAAATGACTCATCCGATACTCGAATCTTTGATCCAAAAGGTATGAGTCTTCCGCCCAATGGAAACCATACCAAAACTCTTTCCCAAGTAGACAACTTGGGTGGCAACTCTCTCATTTTGTATCGAGATTTGGGTCTCGATTCTTTTATTCATTAAAATTGGCTAAAATGTGCAAACTTGAACTAAATGGTTTCATCACGCCTAAACCCCCAGTGGGCCCTGCCTCTCACCAAGGCGCCAAGGGAGACCCACACGTCATCAACACCTCACAGTGGCGACTCTATTGGGGACTGTAATCTTTTAACTTTCAAAATTTTGGTTTGTTTTAAATTCTTAAAAGATTAAGATGAGCACCAAAAATCATTTACTTAATTCAACTCATTTTCATTTTTTCATCATTTGGGAAATTATCACACTCTATCTTCTCATCTACTTCTCTCTAGCTAGATGCGCTCTTCTTCTAGCGCTAGGTTAAGGTACCCAATTAGTGCATGAAACTCATAAAGGTGTCATTAATACCTAGAGTATGGGTACACCCAGGGGGTGGAGCACTCATTGTCATCTCCCTCTTTGAGGCTTGATGTGATGGGAACCTTCTACATCAACTTCTGATATGTCCCTACACCATTCTTATTAAAAGCCTTAAAATTTTATCTCCTAGGTACCCATTTCTGTGTGAGATTAGACTAAGGAAGAATACCCTTGGAACTGGCGGGAGAAATAAGGACAGAATTGATCGCTTTGCATGTGTTATGTTACATACCCTTATAATTAACCCAACCATGCATTATTGTAATTTGTGCATGCATACCCTATTCCATGCATGTACTGATCTTTTGGTTAATGCCTTAGCCAAAGCTCAAAGAGTTGAAAGTTAGCGACGTTCCCAAGACCGTTTGACTCGAATTTCGGCTCCACCTCCTCCTCCTCCTCTAATTTAGTTAAGGATTCCTCCACCTCTGTCTGTGGGTATTTCATCTAGCAGTTAGTTTTATCTGTTTGATCCCGGTACTGCTTATCAGCTCAAAGAAATGTCGCGCATTCTGACTCTAGAGGGCCAGCTTAATGTTGAGTTTGAGGATGTTGCTACTAGTGAGGAAGCAAATCCATCAAGGGCCAATGTTAGGTTAGAGATTGCAAATTCTATCTTACAGTACCTGGGAAGTGGTTAGTTCCTCGACTATAGGAATGATAAGGTTCTAACTTCCATCAGGACAATCTTGGCTGAGGAGAGAATGGTTAATACTTCTCATAGCGCACCTATAAGTTCTCCAGTAGTGAACACAATGGTCAGTGAGCAGCTGCCTCTTTCAAAAGTTACTCACAATCCATTCACTCAGTTTCAATTGCCACCTGTTCGAATTCGCGGAGAATCCTCCAGTGAGTTTGGTTAGTTAGGTTCAGTGGGTCCATTTGGTTTAGTTAGCCAGCCATTATAGTCCATGAGTACAGTGGTTCCATTGGCCATCAGTCAGTTTGCTCAGCCTAGTCAAAGGGTTTATACCGCCAGCATTTCAGTTTAGGGCGTCTGGCCTAACCCCTAATTTTGTAGTCACACCTAAAGGGACAGCCTTTCTTCAATCATCAGGTTTCTTATCGGGTGTGATTACTCAGTCGGATGGATCATCTCTATCTATGGAATTGTATGATCTACTACAGAGTTTCTTTCCACCAATTCCAGTGCCCAGCGCACAGCCACTAGCACTGTTAGTTCAAGCCACTAGGGAGGAAGATTGGGTCCCCAAAATCTTTAGTATCCCTAGCATAGCGAAGTATAAAGGAACTGGTCCAACTCAATCTCACATTACTACCTATCAAAGGAATGAGGATAAGGAAGCTGAGTGATAAGGTCCTTACTGATATGTTTCCTTACACTTTGAAGGGTCCTACTATTGAATGGTACAACACTTTATCCGATGAAGTAACTAGAGACTGGAAGACCTTATATGAGGCTTTCATTCAGCAGCATGACTTCAACACCACCAACAAAACTACCATACAGAATTTGGAGGCTATGAAATAGGCCCCTAATGATAAATTCAAGCCCTAGTTCAGAAGGTGGATGGCCACCCAAGTTTTGTTGAAGGATCACCTTAGTCTCCTCGAGATGATTGTGATGTTAATGGATAGTGCCTTACCCATTTACTGTAAGGTTCTTGGTATGGATAACTTTTCTAGCTATGTGGAGGTCTTTGAGAAGGCCAAAAAATAGGAAAGGATTGGTGAATTAGAAAAGGCGAGTGTGCCAACCAAACCTTGGTTCAAGAAGAATGATCCGTCAGCCCCAGCCCAAGCCCCTAAGCCAAGGTCTAGTTCTAATCCTAAAGCTACAGCAGTGCAAGAAAAAGTTGCCGCAGTCCGTACCATTGAACACGATATTTCCCTTGAAAGGTATCCCTGTCTGCCATCTTCACTAAATTGAGGGCACTTAGCCTTCTCCAAAGTGTCAAAACCCATTTCCGTGTAAGCCTAAAGATAAGGATCAGTTTTATGCTTATCATGTTAGTAAGGTTCATTGCACCGGCGCCTATAGGGATATACTCGAGGCCATTCATGGCTTGATTAGAGAAAAGAAGATCCAAGAACCCAAACTTAAGCCAAGCACCATGAATAACCCCCTGCCAAATTTTGAGAAACATGTTACGGTTGTTGAGTTAGGACTGCCCTCCCATCATGTCTTTGATATGATCGTACAAGCCATCCCTGTGATTCACTCAGTAGTGGCTTTACCTGATGGACCCGTCCCTATTGATATTGATGCATATGAGTTAGAGGACACTTATAATAAGGAAACTACACTAGTCCAACCAAAACTGATTGACATTGATGCTTATGTATTAGAGTATGATGACCTTGAAGAGCTGACTTTGTTGGTAGAAACCCTTGAGAGGAGAAGCTATATGAAGAATGGGGTGTTACATGTTACCCAAAGTAGAAGGGTTCCTCCTAATGCCCTCCCATAGAAAAGAAGAGGTAGAGATGTTAACATCTAAGTCATCCCGAGTGTTAGTTAGGGACCAACCTTTACCCCCGCTATCGAGACTCAAACTCTGATTGGTACTAGAAATAAAGATTTAAAAGTCACCCCTCTTATCCACTAGTTGCAAGTCACCCCTGCCAAGTACAACATTTGGCAGCTTCTCATTTACTCTGAAGATCATTGCAGAGGTTGATAGAAAAGTTATTAAGCATAGAGGCTATACCTTCCACTACCTTAGTTGAGTGTTTTCAGTTATTAGCAGGTCTTCTCCTAGTCAGGTTGAACCCATTATGTTTTATCCGTTAGATCTCCCAGTTGAAAGAAATAAGCATAATAAAGCACTCTTCATCAAGGTATAGATCTTTGATCGTTCTATCCCATGTGTTATGGTGGATGATGGTTCCTCCCTCAATCTCTGCCCTGGCAAAATCCTTCCTCATTTGGGGCTAGATGAGTCCATGTTGGAAAAATCCAATACTTTTATAAGGGCATATGATGATATGAAGAGGAGTGTCATTAGGGTCTTTAAAGCTGAGGTTGTAGTTGGGGGAGTGAAGTCTAAAGTCTTGTTCACTGTCCTTGACATCCCCGTCACTTACTCATTATTATTGGATCATTCTTGGCTCCATGTACTAGGTGCCATCCCTTCTACAGTCCATTAAAAAGTTAAACTCATCCACAATGGCAAGCTAGTGACTATTAAAGCTGATGAACCATCTATTATTGCGGCTATGGAAGCCAGGAAAAGGAATCTAGGGTGGTTGTTGCTCACCAGGGTATAAAGTTTTCAGTTAGGGGATACATCTCTCTTAAAATAAAAAGATTATGATGAAGCAAGGTTATGTGAAAGGAAAGAGGCTAGGGAAGAATCTTCAGGGCATGCTGGAACACATTTTGCCTCTTCCGTAGCCATTCAGACTTGGTTTAGGGAATCGCCTAGGTGCTAAGAAGTCCAAGACCCAGTCTTGACTTATAATAAGGGCTGAGGTTAAGAAGAAGGCTTTCACGGTTGAGGAAGAACCTATTGAGGTGAAGGGCAAAAAGGTCCCTAGTTTTAAGATCTTCAATGATGTGTATGATGTCAAGAATGGATGCATGATTGAGACCTCAATTTCTGTAGAAGCATGTGGGAATGCTGAAGAAGATGAAATGAAGGAAGCAGTTGAGTCCATCACTAAGGCCTTAGCGGTACTTATGCGGAAGAATTGGGAGGGAAGTGAGAAAGGAAATCCCATCAGCATGGTCATCAAGAACTTAGCAAGATCTTTGGTCAAAGAAATGCATGGGGACCTGTGCACCAAAACTACCAGTTCAACTATTCGTATTGCCCAGGGAGATCAACAAGGCCCTCCGCCTGTGGAGGATGATTTAAATTATGTAATTTTTAATGTTGCAAACAATGCCGCTTATGAGGCATATCATGGATAAGTGGTAGCATTAGTACCCTTTATTTAAAACATGTCATGAATAAATTGATGCATCTCTCATTTCACATTTAACTCGGGTACTTCATTCTAATGACATCATGCACTCACAACAACAACATTCTTAAAATATCATCATATTAACTAAGGAAGTTAACTTAGAGTATATCGCAATGGTATAAATATCCAATGGTCAAAACTTATCACCAAATAAAAGAGAGATAATAAAAGTGCTTAGGAAACATGATAAGTCTTAGTTCATCTTTCTGCACGAAGGGGGAAAAGGGTATGAGGGTACATGTTGTCAAGAAAGAAGACCAAAAGGTTTCATACGAGCATCAAGAACAGATTAACTCTGATTATGAAAGTACACCTTGGGTTACAAGACAATACTCAAATTCCTCAGGAGCTCTAAAGGGAAGCTAGTCATTCATGCCAATAAGTCGATCAAGAGGATTTTATCCAAGATAGTGGCTACCTTCAGGGATTGGGCTGATAAACTTCCATTTGCAATTTAGGGGTATAGAACCAGTGTAAGAACTCCCACTGATCAGACACCTTTCTCCTTGGTAATGGAAGCCGTGTTACCGATTGAAACAAAAGTGAGATCTTTAGGAGTGGCACTTGAAGCTTGGTTAATAGAGTCAAATTGGGCAAGGGCTAGGTACAAATAGTCGAACGTAATAGATGAAAAGTGGTTGAAGGACCTGGACCACCTATAGATGTACCAACAACGTATGGCTTGAGCTTACAATAATAGAGTCAGATACCTGAAACAACCTCTCAAGGTGGATGATCTGGTTCACACCAAGTCCATATTAACGCTAGGGGCAAATTCAAGCCTAATTGGGAAGTATCTTTTATAGTTAAGAAATTCCTTAGTAAAGGAGGAATCAAGCTTATGAATATGGATGGAAATGAGTTCGTGAATATAGAGAATTTGGGCAGACTTGAGCGTTATCATGTCTAGGTCAAAATAATTAAATCATAAAAAAGAAGCACAAAGAATAAAAGAAATAAAGAATAAATCACCCGATAAGTGGTCCTCTGCTGCTCGAGCAAAAATTAGGGTGCAACCCACTGATCGATACTCCATAAACCGATTAGGCAAAAATTAGGGTAATCCAACGTAAATAAAGCCTGCTAAGTTGAAAACTCGAAATGGGCGGCTTAGGGAAAAGTTAGGGTATCGAGAGAAAAATGCCAGTTGCTTCCTAGAAAATCTGTTAAAGACCCGTAGGTAGTAGGGGTTAACCATTGGAAATTATTACCATTGCCTATGTACTCAAATTAATCTCATCAATCAAAATGTTATGATTTTGCTAATAATTTTGGTCTTATGAATGCATGCATGTCTTTAGGTGAAATAATTGTAGGTGTGTGAACATCAATTTTTCTCTACGTGTTATGCATATTTGTTATTATCTTCACTGCACATATGTTGTCCAACAAAAGATAAAAATACCGATAAGTCATAAAAGAAATTAGACCTATGCAAAATTCGAAAATCGTCCACTGGATTGAAAACCCAAAAGGGTGGTCTAGGCAAAAGTTAACACGAAGAAAGAAAAAGTCTGCTGGATTGAGCAGCAAAGGACAATTCAGGCAAAAATTAAGACAATCTACTAGATTGAAAACTAGAAAAGGTGGTCCAGGCAAAAGTTAAGTCAAAGAAAGAAAAAGTCTGCTGGATTGAGCCGCCAAGGATAATTCGGGAAAAAATTAAGACAGTATGCTGTATTGAAAACCAAAAACGGCGGCCAGGAAAAAATTACGACAAAAAATGCTTGCTAGATTAAAAGCCCGAAAGGGCGGTCCAGGCAAAAGTTCAAGCAAAGAAAAGAACAAAAGAAAAGTCCACTGAACTAAGCTGTCAAGGACAGTTGAGGCAAAAATTAAGACAAAAAGAAATGAGGATAAATGTTCGATAGGTCATCTCACATCGAATGGCCTATGCAAAAGTTAGAACATCACTTATGATTATCGTGTCTCACAGCTGAGATCCCTTAGACTTGGTCCCCCCACTATGAAATCACTTGATAGCACGTATCCCCAGAAGTGCTAATTTTAAACCAGCTAGACTTAGTCTCATTGTTAGCTATAATAAGAAGTAATACGGGTCTACAAGCGGTAATATTCAACAGGTCCCGATTTAGAGAAATAAGAATTCAGTATGCATAAAAGTAAGATGGTAAAAGTATCAATTCAAGTTTACTCCAAAGTAAGCCACAAAGGGCCCAAAAGTGTCAAACGATTAAAAATTAAAACTCATCACAATCTAAGCTATTGGGGGATCCTGCCCCTGGTGATCCTCTAGAGTCTGGTCTTGCATATTCACCAGCAGATCATCCATATCTATCATCATGTGGTCCTCAGCTCCATCAGCACCTACAGCTTGTAGGTTAGGGGCCCTAGTCTCTGAAGTCCCTGCAACATCCATATCAGCATTGGCTCCCCAGCATACTGATCCACCTCCTGTTTCCACCCCTCGAAGTCACTATTGTTGCCATTTGATAGGCAAAAAGGTCATCCTCGGACATAGGATTAGAAGGCTCCAATGTCTTTCTATCCTACGGTCATCTGCACTAGCTGGCCCTGTAACATCTTGATCTCAGCCCTCGCCCGAGTGGTCTCAGATCTAGCCTGATCAGCCTTAGCAGTGGCTACTCACAGCTGCTCCTCCTTGAACCTAGCTCTCTCCTCAGAAGCATCCACATCGACTTACCGTGCTCCATGGCCAACAGAGTCTACAATGGCAGTCATAAGATCGTTACACATATATAAATATCATGGCACGCATCATGCATACTTTGTTAAAAATTTACAGGTAAAAGAAACTTACCAAAGCTAGTGCATACTAAGCTAATAGTAGATCCTGAATAGAGAAATAACCCCTAGCAAACCTCACAGCCTCAGAAATGGTCACCTAAAAAGGAAAGTCACGTCAGAATGGGATATTCTAAGCAATTTTGACAAGGATAAGATTAAAAGCACGGGATCCTTCACACGAGTAGAGTTGAAAGGCATAAAGCCAATGGGATGGACCGACTTCTTAAGCTCCTTGATAGCGCGCTTCCCCGAATGATCAAGGAGCCAGAAGAAAGTATTTAACTCCGCCCGGAGAACCCCCTCTCTCACACTCCCTGAAGTACAAGACCACTTCATAAGCATCTCGAGAATGGCAGGTGCAGTAGTAGCAGGCCTCTTCTACATAGTGCCAGGAGGCTACAGTAATAAACGTTCACATTCAAGGTTACAGCGAATTTCAAGAAATAATGAGGTATTCACAAACGCTGAGTTAGGAAGATACCTGAGAAGATGGAGTAGCGGACCTAGCTGAGCTCTTAGTTCTTTAAACCATAGATAGACCACCGCGATCGCCCCTTGGTCCACCCTCATCATCATTGTCATCGCCATCACTATTGCTCTAGTGGAACTCAAGGGGGAAGGAGTGAGGAATCAATGAAATCAGTATAAAAACCTCCCACGGATATCACCCGGGCCCCCTCGCCCAATAAATACAACCCTTAATCCATCCTAGGCATCAGGTGTGGCCGTAAGACTCCCTCTATGATAGGGGGAGAGATCGGTCTCTCAACAACAATGCTAGTCCTCCACCCTCGGACCCTATCGCCAAAATACCACTCAAAGGAGAGTGGCGACTCTAAGACAAAGCGACAGTCATCCACTCCTACCCAAATCCTCTTGATGTCTCCATATATGACCATCTGCTCCCTCAGGTCTCGAACAACCTACACAAAGTAAATGCACTATAAGTATTATAACCTTGTAAATAAAGTTTCTACTAATGGTTTGTTGAAATGTAAGGTACAGGTTCAACATAAAAGAAATTTACCTGATCAGAGCGCAGCTGGCTGAGGAACTCCCTATACTCTGCTATGGTAAGAGCCTGATGCTTCCAAGGCCCAATCCATCTGGAAATGATATGAGGCATCTCAGGCTGCCCGGGTAAACCTAGCCTAAGGATGGGATGATGCTCAAAGGTTTAAATTTGTAAAACAAGATAGAGTTAGTTGTAAAGCAATTCCAATGAGACGTTAAAGTGAAAAAGATTGAGTTCATGAATTACTAAGATGATCAAATGGTAGATCTTGAGCTCAGATTGCTGGCCATAAACCCTAACATCCAGCTCATAATATAACTGTACCAGGATGGCCCCGACACTAGTTCTTACCCGGCATGGCCACAAGATCCTTAATAGTAGAGAGCAAACCGTAGTTGAGGTTGCTTGAGTAGACCGAGAAGAAGACACTAGTAGGGAAGGCCAATAAGAAAGATCGGGCATACTTGTCCCTCCTCCCTGCAGTAACAGGGCTTAGCTACCCAATCTAATAACTATAAAGATCACTATACTAGAGCTTGTCCGTCCCTCCAGGCGAAGCCCAAGTAATCTCTCTTCATAGGCCTTCACCTCAAGCTAAGAGTGCCATCGATTGACATAGATGTCAAAATGGATGACATCCCCACTCCAATCTAATCCAGTCAACGCACACGTATCAGAGGGAGTCATGGTAACCTCCTAGATCAATAGATGGAAGGTATGGGTCATCTTACACCATCTCTCAGCAAGTGCCGAAATGGCACTAGGGGCAATCATCTTCAACCCCTATGGAATAGCCCGGATAATGTCAGAAAACCCGAGTGAATCAATGTGGGTCAGCAGCTCGGTATCTCCCGCAGTATGGATCTCCTCATACCACTTCTTGTAGAAGCTCAGGGCCTCCATAGTCTTCCACTAGAACTGTAAGGACAAAACATAGTTTAATAGGATTAGAATACAGTGAAGCAGTCAAAAAGTAGAAGAAAACTAGCAAAAACAGAGAATTGAACATTCTATCCCCAGAGATAGGACTCATACGGGTCCTCCCCACTCATATGGGTTTGAGTACACCTCTTCTACCAAAAACGAGACCCTGGATGAATTTTGGATTTTTAGAAAATTTTGCGTGATGTCGGTGTTTATAGGGGACCCATACGGGTCCCACCCCACCCGTACAGGTCCCCTGCAAACACCGACATCGCGCAAAATTTTCCAAAAATCCAAAATTCATCTAAATTCAACCAAAGCTCATTCAAATCAGTCCCTAAAGCATCCTAAACTAAAGTTACATGCATCAAGCTCTATTTCAAGGTCTAAAATGCCCTAAATCATGCCAAAAATCTTAAAATTCTAAAAAAAAATTCTGAAATTAAAAAATGGAGGGTCAAGCAAAATAGTTAGAGTTTAGAGGCATGAATGTCAAGAGAAGGGATCAGAGGCACTTTAGAAGTGGGAGTGAGCCCTAAAAAGGAGTCCACCTAGCAAAAATCAAACCCGACCGAGACCGGGCATTCCCGAAACTCAGAATTGCATGCATGGGGAAATGACCAATATTTGGGATCTTTTTGTACATTTTGGTCAATTTTTAGAGAAAATAGCTAGAGATTGCAATATGGTAAAGTTCTGTGTAAGGCGGGATATGAGGGGTCTGACTAGTTTTTAAACCCCCCCAACGAGGACCCGTACGGGTCCCATTTCTCAAACTCCCTACCTGTACGGGTCCTGGCCCACCCGTATAGGTCCCCTTTCACCATCAAAGTGTAGTTTTCGAGTCAAAACTCCATGGAAGAACCTGGGGCACATTTAGTCCAAACCAGGGGACAACCCCTCTTCTCTTAAACCTTGTATTTCGGTTAAATGTGGGGCAAAATCCTTAGCTCACCTTGATCCTTGACTGAAGTAGCAAAAATTTTTACTTTCACAAAATCCCCCCAATAAACAAATCTTGCAAGGAGAGACTTTCGTAGTAGAAAAGGGCCTGCCTGAGGATATTACTCCCCTCCCAATAGTGAAATTAGCCAAGGGGCATCACCCCGTTGTTGAACACCTTGGGGGAACCTACTCTAGGGGCATTCCCCAGTGAAGATGATCAAAGAGTGTCACCCCAAGGGACATAACTCAAAGAACATTCCATTTAAAAGCAACTGGGCCGAACCTGATATCTCTTAACTCAATAGTTACAATTATTTAGGGATAGAATCCCTATATCTCTTAGATGGTATTCTGATAAAACTTGTCTTTTTCCCCAATAAAGTTGCTAAAAGGGGCACTTTTCCTCCAATAGAGCATCCATATCAGGATAGTTCATTCCCTAGTAGGCGAAACATTCAAGGGCATCCCCTTTATCCTCGCAAAGAGCCAATCTCCGCCTCGATGATAGGATGGTTAAAGGAACCATTAACCCCGTAAGAGGAATATCCAAGGGACACCCCCCAACCGGTCAAACTTTCTTGAGATGGTTTCTAAAGGTGCTCCCCAGCAGCTAGGATGTCCCAGGAACACCTTCCTCCAAACAATTGAAGTTATCCTCAAGCAATTTCTCTTCAGCAGCCCAAATAAACTAACCGGTCAAAGGTTAGGTCCTCAGTATTTAGCTCCCCCAAGGGGCATTCCAACTCAAAGCAATTGGGCCAAACCCAGCATATCTTAACTTAGTTTATAGTTCATTTAGGGACCAATCCCTACCCACACATCTTCATTCTTGATTGAAGGGGCAAAAAGTTTTGTTCATCACAAAGTCAATCAAGAATTAAGACATGTCATCTCAAGCAGCAACTAACTCATTTTTTTATTGTCTCTTAACAGGTCAATCAAATCCCCAATAGGAGAGTCATCCGCCTAAGTAAAGGGATACATCGCTGGTTAGAAAAGTCAATCTGCCTTAAGGAAAGGGATACATCACCACCAGGAGAGTCATCCGCCTTAGGAAATGGATACATCACCACTAGGAGAGTCATCCGCCTTAGGAAAGGAATACATCACCACTAGGAGAGTCATCCACCTCAGAAAAGGGATAAATCACCACCAGGAAAGTCTATCCTCCTTAAGAAAGGGATGCAAGGAGAAGTCGATCCACCTTAGGAAAGGGATACACCATCATCAGTCAAGAAAGTCGATCTACCTCAAGAAAGGGATACACACCTTCCCCAGTAGAGTAATAAGGGATATGCATTAGCAAAGGAAAGTCATTTGCCGTAGGAAAGGGATACATATCAGTAAAGGAAAGTCATTCGCCTCAAGAAAGGGATTCGCATCGGCAAAGGAAAGCGGTCTGCCTCAAGAAAGGGACACTAAGGAAAGCCGTTCACCTTAAGAAAGGAACCCATCCATATCATCACCTTAAATATGATTCCTAAATCTTTGCTCATACCGTGAGATCAGACAGATCCATATCTGTAGTGATCCCTAAGGGGTAGTCTATGAGCCCTAGATTTTAACGATCCTTCTCACAAAATGATTTTGAGAGCTAGATAATGCAATCTTTTATAGGTGTTATCCATTAGAGGTGATCCTACTACAGTATAATTGAGTTTACCTAAGTTTGGAGACCTAGTCTGCCCTTAGAGACCCGTACGGGTGCTGCTTGGTGGTACAGATCCACTGGTAGACTCATACAAGTCATTTCCCCAAACTCCTTGAGGGGACTCATATAGGTCCCACATGTAAGCGGGCGGACGTTTAGGCGGGTTCATGCATATAGAGTAAGGCACGTGGGGCGAGCTTCTGAATTTTATTGGGGTTTGAGAAATCCACAGTGTTTGGTCTGGTTTGAGAAAATCCAATTTTCTTAAATGTGGTGGCTTGGTAGGCAAAAAAATTTGATTATATTTGAGAAAAAGATATTTTTAAAATAAAGCATTTTTACTTTATTTAAAAATAAAATAGAGTCGCCACCCGATTCAGCTCTACCGAGAATTGTGGTACACTATCCCGAAATGGGATTTTTATACCAAAGAGAAAATGAGATTCTGATTTTGGACATAATAGTTACTCATATTATTCAAATTGTTTGGATTAATTTTGGAATTTTGGAATTTTGGAATTTGTGGTGATTTCCGCATTACGATGGCTTTATTTAAGAATTAAGTTCAAGATATAAAACGGGCATCATCACGGCTTAATAAATAGATATTTTCTACCAAATTTTTGGCAGAGTAATGCCAGCATTTAGGTCTGGGCCCGTAAACTTGGTTAGAGTTTCCTTTCATTCTGGATAGTTGTCCGTACCTGCGAGGTTATTTACACATATTGTAATTTAAGTGGCATCAGTGGCTCACTTAACCAGAGAAATAGAATGCAATGTGTAATAATAAAGCAATAAAAATGTGTTTTAATGAATTTGAAAGTTGGGCTTAGAGCCAATTACCCTTAGTTCACCTTTTGGTCTGTCCAGGATGACTTGAGAGCCGGTGTAGGAGCGAAGTTGTCAAAGGTTGTGATTTCATTGGAAAAATAGATTTAACTCGAGTTATGACTCTAATCTTGTGTTATTTCTAGAGGAAAATGGGAGATTTGGTCGTTTTTAGACCGAATATCACTGTGGGGTCTTAATCTAAAAAGACAGTAAAGTGAGTCTATACTGAATGCTAGTGATGGACCTCGGATCTGGGATTATTTTGATAGAGTTTCAGGGCTTTTAGGATTACCAGAACTGAATAAGGACATGAAGGTAATTTTGAAAATTTGAGAATTTTCCCGTTCCTTCTGAAATGAAGAGGGTGCACCCCTTTATTTAGAGGGTTGGTAATTAGCCGGCGGGGTAATTACATAAGTAAATAGCTGGCAGCCTACTTACCACTCTGAGAGGAATTTACATCAGATCCCGTAAATCCTGGCCAGATCTCGGTAAGATTTGATTTTTTTTACTGTAGATCGATAAATAGCCGGCGGGCTGATTACCTATATTTGAACGAACTTTGACTTTTTGATTTTTCAATAGAAAATGCTAAATCGAAGCTTCATGGGAATGTGGATTTTGAATTTTGGATTTTGGATGACAATTCGGTCTGTTTTGGCTTATTTGTCTGATCGCTAGATGAAATAAGCATTATTCCTCATCGGGCTGGAACAGACCTGTGCTAACAGTTTGACCCTCGCATACATAAATTTTGTGCTAGAAATTTTGTCGTATGCGAAATAAACAAAATAGTGTGTGTAGGGTGCAATGAGTTAAAAATATTTTTAGTTGACAAATTTTAAAACAAAATATATTTTGCCCCTTCGATTAAAAAAATTTTAATGAGTTGCGTGAGGTTAAGGAATTGACCAGGGGTCGAAATAAATATTTTTGGATGCTTGATGCATGTGTGACTGTGTAGAAACAGCTTTTAGGTCCACTCGTTTTGAAAACGATGCAGAAAATGGATGAAAAAAATGCAAAATTACGAAAATTTTGAAAATACACATAATTAGCCGATGGGCTAATTACCTACGTAACGGTAACTTTTATAGCCATTACGCGTAAATGTGTAGGACGCGTAAATGCATGACAACTGGATAGGTAATTAGCCGGCAGGCTAATTACCAGCGGTCTATGAAAACAGCAGCTTGGCTCCCATTTTCTTCACACCAACAATTATCTCTTCTTCCTCTTGCATTTTCTGCTCCCGAATTTTGAAATTTTTTACCTCTGAGCTATTTTTGACGTTGATTTCTTTCATTTTCTTCCCTATTTTGCCCCTACTTTTTAGATTCGGCGGGGTCTCGATGTGATTCAAGCTTTACAACTTCCACTGGGATCTGCTAGCCATTCAAGTGACTACTCGAAACGTGCTTATTGATGGCAAACAAGCAAAACTTTTTGAGGTTCCGGCCGATGCTTTATACGGGCTACCGCTAAATTAGATGTATCACAGGATTGCTCTGGGGGATTTTATTCCACCTGCCTTGAAGCCTTCCGAACATCTCTCTCGGATTTTGGTAAGCCTTACTGCTATTTTTATTTCGCGTAAAGACCTATCCATTTTATTGTTTATTTATTTATTTTTATGCAATGATTTATTATTGGGTGATGATTTATTATTTTTGGTAATCATGTGATTTATCAAAAACTGGTGTGTGATACATGTGTACGCATTATTTAGGTTACCAAGCATGATGGCGCTAGCATTACCCACTTTCATAAGTGGTATAAGGTGCTATCCCCCGGTGCCAAGGCCATTATTGACCGGACGTCCTTGGGGAGGATGGTCAGGAATTGCAAGTATGTTAGACACCACAAGTATCCATACATCTCAGCCGGTACATCTACCTACATCTTGAGCAGGTGGTCTGATACTACATACACTTTCCAATTCCGTTATGGGGAGTATACCATCACTCGGCTAGATTACTACACTATCACAGGTCTACCCTTCCATGGTAATGTGATCCATTTCAATGCTTGCTTCACTTATGATAGCTTCAATGCAGAGATCATTGAAGCTGTGATTGGATACTCTGGAGGCAAGCCAAGGCGAGTTTCTTACGATAAACTCATGACTTTTTAGAACTCCAGGGAAAGAGGGTATCTAGCTGCTACCGGCGAGGCTAGAGCTTTCATGGCCGCTACCTTGTCGTGGATGTGTTTTCCTACTGGGGGTTCAATTATGAACCTCTATATTCTATCGGCTTTGATAGATCCATCTCGCTTTGACGAGTATATATGGGGCCGAGCCACATTGGGTCACCTGTACTGGGCCTTAGACTAGTGCATGAGGAATAGGGTTGACAAGTTCGACGAGTATGTATGGGGCTGAGCCACATTGGGTCACCTGTACCGGGCCCTAGACTATTGCATCAGGAATAGGGTTGACAAGTTCAAGTCTTGTCTTCAGATTGTTTATATAAGGACTCAATCCTCATCTCTTTTTTTATGAGTATTTTATCCATTTTCGATGTTCTGATCTTTTTCTTGTCTCCTTATAGATCTAGTTCTTTGAGATGGGGTTCCTTCCGAGGACTAAGCTCGTGCCCAATAGTGGTTTCTAGTTCTGCCCTCGACTGCCACACTATTTCTGCAATTGGGAAATGGAGTTCGGTTCTGCTATTCTGCCCATCTTCGTGCCCTTTCTTCGGAGTAGGTATGCCTCATAATTTTCTTAGTTTGCTTTAATTGCTATATCTACTACAATTATTGTACCTATGTCTGGCTTTCCCTTTTTTAGATTAGGATGCAGCCTTGGAGGCATTCTCTTCACTGGCCAGAGGTCATGAGATAAGCCGGGGAGTTTGTGTACACCCGACTGATCATAGAGACCCTCTTCTCTTTGGAGTGGTGTTTGGGTGATCGCATTCAGGGTTGGCATCTTCCTCCCAGGTCGCGTGCTATTCCTCCTGAGGTGCCTCGGTAGGTCTTTTAGCCTCATCGCATATTTGACTTTGCACAATTGGCCTCCGAGGGTATCTCTAGTACTTTCTCATAGCGGGTTAGCCGATATTAGGAGCTTTGCCGTTTGCAGCTGCTTGGATGGCCGAATACAGATCCTTCCTATTGCGCCTCAGCGGGATACCCACAACCCTCCTGAGGATGATGATCCTTCAGCTTCTATTGTCGAGGCCTCTGCCACTTTGACTTATGCCCCTAGTGGCCAACCTAGATCAGCTTCGCTTGAGGCTGCCCGGATGACGGTACTTCCCCTTTCACTAGCTTGAGTTCCTGTTTCTTTTATGGTTGTCATTGTTTTGATTGTAGCACTTTAGTTAGGCTGACGCGACCTCACTCTATTGTTTTTACAGGAACATCAGGGTAGGAAGAGACCTGCGACTACTTCTACTTATATGGGTAGTTCTTCGGCATCATCTGTCCCACCTCAGGGCCCGATAATGGTGGATGGGCATCGTGGGTTCGAGTATCAACCCCCTATATTCATGATGTACTGCTTAGACCTGAGCACTTATACTTTAGTCATCCCACCTTATCTAGATCTTGAGCGTCTGGTGACTTTCCATCCTGCTGGCGCCACTCATGTTAGTCTCCTCTATCTTTTCACCTTTTGCCTTTCGATTTTGGATTGTGGCAGCTCTGACTTGCTTTTTTCTATCATCCTTGCAGGTGCCTATTACTGATACTATCTCCGACTGGGGGTATATTCAAGGGCACCAATGCTTCAAGATGACCCAAAACTTGGATATGGCAGTATGTTTATTGTTTTATTATGTTAATGATGTTGCACGGCATGTCATAAAATGCATATGAATGATTCCTGTTGAAATGTTGTAGCTGGAGATTTGACGGCTCTGAGCTCAGTTGAGGTTGCTTCAGGTGGATGACCCACAGCAGCAGCCGTAGCAGGGATAAGGCAATCCTCCCGGATTCTTCTCGTACAGCGATTAGATAGGCTTTTTCTTTTCTTTTCATTTTCTATTTTGCTTTGCTTTCTTTTGGGCCGTTTACGGTGCCTCCTTTGGTATGAACACACTTTCGTATAAATAAAATTTTCTTTATTCCCTCTCCTTGTGTTTTCTTTTCATTGTTGGTTGATTTTATCGAGGTAATCTGCCAGATATTGGCAGATTGCCCCATAAACTACATATAGTGAATTGTTACCCTTGTGAAATTTTTCCATGGAGGCCTTAATCCTTTTTCGTGTTGATCTAAATGTTTATCTGAAGAACTCCGATAGTTGGGATCATCTCGGGGTTTGTGGTTTGGTGCACATGAATGAGTACTGCCATATCTTTGTCAAGGACAACGTGATCCAAGCTGCTGTCAGGTTTTGAGATCCTGTTGACATTGTGTTTCGGTTCGAGGATCATGAGCTATGCCCCTTATATGAGGAGTTCTGTGGGCTTCTCCGGTCCTCTGCCGATATGCCTCCGGCTATCTCGGCGCAAGGCCCTAAATTTTTTGATTTATTGTTGAATCATTTTTAGTTACAGTGATTCGACAGTCATCGATTGATTTGTGATGATGGCTTGAGGTTGGATGTGGCTTTTGACACAGTTAGGGGACTTTCCCCTAATGACGCGAGTTGGCTTCTACTCATTCGTCTACTTTTGTTAGGGGTCTTCCTTTGCGATGTTCCCACTATGGTTTGCAATTTTTCCCTCCTGACTATTGTTGATCAGATGCTTGAGGGGAAATCTCCTATTACGGTTAGTTTGGCTGAGATGTTGATCTTCGTGCACGCTTCTTGGAATGGAACTGAAGCTATAACCAATGGTAGTAGGCTTCTTCTTCAGGTAAATTTTTTTTATTTGAGCATTTCTTTTTGCATGAACCGCCCTTTTAGGTTTTTGATCCATCAGGTTTGCCTTAATTTTTACCTGGACTATCTTTTCATGTTTTTAATCCAGCAGACTATCTTTTCTTTTCTTTCTGTCTTCTTTACTTTTTTACTTTTTATCTCTTTTTTTCTTTTTTTTTTCTTTTTTTTTTGTCATTTGTTACTTTTATAGCTTTGGCTCTGGGACAAGCTTTCAATGTTGTCTGTTCCCACAAGCATGGATTATCATCCGAGGGCCTACTAGGCACAAGGCTTCATAGTTTGTATTGGCAATCGCCCATACGGAGATTTCATTATCGATGAGTGGGTTGATTTTATGGGTAGCCAAGCTGCTGAGCATATTCGTTGGGTCTGCCCTTAGTGGGGTATCTCGCATGTGAATACTGATGTTGCTAGAGGCGGCATGGTCCTTATTGGCCCTTCCGAGGTCATCACCTACTCTCATGGTCACTTGTGCAGGCAATAGGACCATTCTCAGAGGTTTCCTGCATCCTTATGCACCCTGATTGGCCTGAAGTTATCTTGTACTTGGGTCTATCGTCACGACGTAAGGTGGACAAGTCACACTCAGGTGGAGATGAATTACTCCATCCCTTTTGATATTCACCCTTCTGAGGCTTATCGCATCTGGGTTATAAGTACTAGTGGTTTCCTACCCTTGGAGAGAGGCTCATTGAGACGTAGAGACTCCGTAGCTTTCTTGAGGGTATTTGAGCTTGCCATTATATGTCTTCTTATTCCCATGGGAGAATAAAGGCATTAGGCCTCATTGTTTGTCTTTGTCATTTCCATTCTGTGTTTGTAATGCACCTTTTTGTGTAATAAGGATGAAAAGATGTTTATTTGAATACGTGTTTCATTAAACAATTTGTAGTTTCCATTTAATGCACTCATTCAGTGTTTTTAACATGAACATGTTACTATAAAATACATTATTTATCATAGAGGACAACTGGTATTTATTTCCAAGAAATTCCCACCGATGCCTAAGGCTCCGAACGGATTTTACCCCAGGCTCCACTCTTTTATTTTGGAGTCTTTATTTTTGCTCAAGAGATCTTACCAGCTCTTGATAGAATTTATTATTATTATTATCATTTTTTTACTCGAGATAGCGCTTCAGCTTGTCGTGATTGACCGGATTCACGAATTTGTTGCCGTCCAGATCAGAGATCTTTACTGCCCCTTTACTGAGAGTCTTCTTTACCACATACGGTCCTTCCTAGTTTGGCTAGAATTTCCCTTGAGCATCCATGTGTGTTTTACAAGATTGCTTCAAGACTAAATCGCCTATCTTCAAAGTTTGGCTCTCGCCTTTGACTTTGCGGTTGTAAGCTCTGGCCATGTGGTGTTGGTATAACTGTAGATTTTCCAATGCGGCTAATCGCTTTTCATCGATCAAGGCTAGTTCTCTGTGCCTTGCTTTTGCCCATTTATCTTTGGGAATTCTGACTTCAAGGGGTATGCGCAAAGACTTGATTTCTATTTCAACGGGAAATACTGCCTCCATCCCATAGATAAGGGAAAAAGGAGTTTGATACATAGGAGTCTTGACACTGGTTCTATATCCCCATAAGGCATAGGGCAAATGATCGGCCTAATCTCGGTAGTTGGAAGTCATCTTGGAGAGGATTTTATTGATTGCCCTATTAGCCGCTTCTACAGCTCCATTGGCTTGAGGGCGATAAGGTGAAGGCGATGATGCTCAATCCCGTGCTTTTCAATAAGATCAGTTGTTACTCCTTAGAACTGCACACCATTATCACTCACCACATGATGAGGAATCCCGTACCTGGCAAAGATGTGTCACTGAATAAACAAGCCATTTTCTTGGCCGTGATGCTTGTATATGATTCCGCTTTAACCCACTTGGAAAAGTAATCAACCGCTACTATAATAAAGCGATGACCATTGGTTGAAGAAGGTCTTATTTCACCAATGATGTTGATGCCCCAGGCCGAGAATGGCCAATGCATTGTTAAGCTTTGCAATGTTGTCAGATGTAAATGGCTCACATCTCTGTATATCTGACAAGCATGGCAAGCCCTTACTTCTTGGACACAATTAGCTAGCATGGTCAGCCAAAAGTACCCCATCCTCTGGATTTTCTTTGCTGTCATGATGTTGTTCATGCGTGGACCGCAGTTTCCTAAATATACTTCCTTCGTCACCTTTTTAACTTCTTACCGTGTCCGGCATTTTAGTAGTAGGCCATCAGATGCCCTTTTGGATAGATCTCCTTTGATCAGGAAGAATCACACAACGAGTTTTTTTAGCGTATTTCTGTCAGAATCTGTAGCCTCAGCCGGGAATTCTTCATTTTTAAGGAACATGATGATGTTGGAATACCAAGGGGTTTCTTCTTCCACGGTGTCTTTTATTGCACAGACATAGTAAGGAGAGTGGGCTGTTTCCATTACAAGAGGTCAGATTAGTTGCGTTTGGGGCCCTTCCCACTTGGAGGCTAAAGTGGCCAATGCATCTGCCATCTGATTTACCTCATGGGGCATGTGACTAAATTCACACTCGCTGAACATTGTGGCTTTTCTGCATACAACTTCTAAGTAAGGCCTGATGGATTCCTCCTTTAGTTCCTAGTCCCCTGTGACATGCTTGATGACCAAAACTAAATCATCGATAACTTTGACTTTGTCTTCTCTGAGAGTGATTAGGGCAGACATTTTGAATAAACAAGCTTCATACTCTGCCCCATTATTCATGGTGAGAAATTCTAAGCCTTTTGACAGAGGTATAAGTGCTTCATCGAGTGTAAAGATGATAACTCCTAAACTAACTCCTCACTTATTGATGGCACTGTCAAAGAACATGGTCCATCTTCCGGGTTTCCATATGGTGGCTACGAGACATTCATTAGGAAATTCTAGGTTTTCCTATTCTCCTTCCTTGAGTGGTTGATTTGCTAGGAATTCAGCCACTCCTCTACCCTTGATGGTCTTCTTTGTTATGTACTCAATATTGAATTCTAATAACAACAAGAGCCACATTGCCATTTTTTTGATTAGTGAGGGAGTCTAACATAAGTACTTCATTGGATCCACTTTCATGACTCCTTGGATTGTGTATGATTAGAAGTAATGCCTGAGATTTTTGGTGAGCCAGACCATGGCGGAACAAGTCTTTTCCACGATGGTGTATCGAGTCTCATACTCTAGCAATTTCTAACTGAGGTAATAAACTGTGTGTTCTCTCTTGTCTTTATGTTCTTCAACTAACATGGCCCCCACAGACGTTTCTTCTACGGCCAAGTAGAGAATGAGTGGCCTTCCTAGAATTGGCAGTTTCAGTGCTGGAGGATTCATCAGGTAAGCTTTAATTATATCAAAGGCTTCCTGGCAATGGCCATTCCACTCTATTGGCTATTGTTTCCTTAAGAGTTTGAAGATAGGCTCATATGTGGTGGTCAACCACGCAATAAAGCGACTGATATACTGCATGGATTCCAAGAAACTTCTTACCTCTTTCTCGGTTTTTATCACGGGTATTTCCCAAATAGCATTTGCCTTATCGGGGTCCATTTCTATACATCTTTGGCTAATCATGTGCCCTAGTAATTTGCCTGATGTGAAGCCGAATATGCACTTTTTTAGGAATCGGGTGTTCTTCCGGTGTAAGGATTTCACAAGCATGTCATCCACATAGACCTTGACTTATTTATGGATCAAGTCATGTAGTAAGGCCGTGACTGCTTGTTGGTAGGTTGCCCCTATGTTCTTGAGTCCAAAAGGCATTACTCTGAATTAATAAGTTCCCCGCTCTGAGATGAAAGCAGTTTTGAAATTGTCTATTACATTCATAAGGATCTGGTGGTATCCCAAGAATCCATCCATAAAGAAATACATGGCTACTCTCATATCACTGTCTACCAGAACATCAATGAGTGGTAGCTAGAAATCATCCTTAAACTACATTAGATAGCCAAGTGGGATACTCGATGACTTTGACGAAATTTGCCTTGATCTGTCTTGCCACCACTACTTTGACCTTTTCGGCCCACTCTGGATGCAATCTTCTCATCTTTTGCTTTATCGTCCAAATTTTTGGGTCCATGGGGATGTTGTGCTCGGTGATGTGCCAATCGAGTCCAGGCATATTCTTGTGAGACCAAGCGAAGGCTAAAACGCGATTTTTTAATACCTTTATCAATTCTCTCTCTTGTTCAATGGGCAATTGATTGGAAATGTATACCATTTTCGGATCATCTTCCATGTTTAAATTAATTTCTTTTTATATATCATGATCGATGTTAAAAATGCTAGATGAATGCTGGAATGGATGCATGGAATCATAATCAGAAACACAATACAAATAAGTAAAGTTTTTCATCTTATTATCATCATAAAGTGCATTATTCATTTCAAACATGCTAGAAATGGAAATAAAAGACTCATCCTGATCAATAGGGTCTGGCTCAATTGCGGATGATTCTCCTATGGCAACTAGCTTTAGCAGGATATCCTCATCATCTTCCTCCTGTACCTTTACCTAGCCTTTCATAATCGCAACCATGTCTGTGACGGCTTAGTTCAAGCTACCTCCCTTGCTCCTTGCTTCCTTTACTATCTTGAGTTATGCTTGAAGGTGCTTGGTTAGGGTGTCAAGGATTTTTTCCTCTCTACTCAGCTTCTTGACCTTCTTTGTTCGTCATTCTTGGTCTGACTTGGGATTGCCCCTACATCTTGCTGGTGACTAGCCTTCTTTGCACAGGTTATGAAACTTTTCCCATTTTTGTCATAGTTGACTATGTTTGAGAATATCTCAAATCCTAGAATGGTCTTCCCCTGATGAGTAATAGGATCGGGGGTTCCTTCATAGGGCCGTTTTAGCTTCTTCTGAAAGGTCGTCTTGTGGACAACTCTTTGATAGCCTGTGTAATCGAGCCCCGGGAGCTTCCATGCTCTTGCCCCTATATTGAATGTCAGCATTCCCTGTTCATGGGAGCCTAGTCCTTTTCCAAGAGTGTGGTGCTTCTGCATGTATCCCTGAATCCATGGACCCCAGAACACCTCTAATTGCTTGTTCACTTCCTGGCCAATTATGGCTGTAGTAAACCCTTTCATGTTGCTTTCTTCCATATTTAGTGCTGCTACTACTGAGGCTTCGCAGGCTTCTAAGGTAATAATCTTTCCACGGAATGGGATTTTGATCTTCTGGTGCAAGGTGGATGGGACTCCTCCCAAAGCATGGAACCATGGTCTCCCAAGTAGCATAGAGAAAGTTACCGGGATATCTATGACCTTAAAGAGTACTATGGATGAGATTTCCCTAATAGTGACTTTAGCTTTGAATGTGCCGATGACGGTCCTTTTGGAATTGTCGTAAGCTATGATGACTATGGTGGATTTTTTCAAGTCCCTCTTGGACAGTCCTAGGATTGGCAAGATATCCTTAGGACAAACATTCAGTGATGAGCCATCATCGACCATTATACAAGGCATGATGCACCTGAAAACACTAGCCTTTAAGTAGAGAGCCTTATTATGGTGAATGCCTTCCTCGGGTAAATCCAAGCTCGAGTAGACAATGTCGGGGATAACAGTGCTAGTCTTGTTATTGAGTAACGCACAGACCTGTCCTGGGGATGCCAGAGGAGATATTTCAATTTCCATTAGCTTTTTAACAATAGCAAGCATGTGATCTCGAGAACCCAGGAGTAGGTCCCAGTTGCTTCAATTAGTTGTAGTGGCCTTCAATTGATCAACAATCAGGCTTTCTATCTGTTTTTAGGAGTTGACAAAAGTAGGAGGTATTGGGGGGCTCAGTCCTTGGTACAGCTGGGGCTACTGATCCAATGACTTTTCCTCCTCTAGTGATAGGACTGACCCCCTAAATTGGCAGGTTTGTTGCTTCAAAGAATTCAAACTCATCAAAATCCTCATCGAGAAGTATCTCTCCCAAGTCGATTGGTTTGTTTACAGAAACCGGTGCCTTGGTGGAGAAGGGACACTGCATGAAGGGAAACTTTTTAGGATGCTTTTTAGAATGACAGGGTTCTCTTGTAGTATTTGACATAGGACATGATTGGATTCATGCCTGATTGTTGGATATGATGTATGCCCTTAAGACAATTAGGGCAATATATCTTAATTATGTAATAGTACGAATAATTTATTTAATCAATAAAGGCATTTGTTCTTTTATTTATATCAACGTGTTTTTATACATATATATTATAGCTGGTTAAAATATATTCATTGATGTATGTATACAAAAGTCCTTGACATATCAAAGCATGAAGTCAGAGAAATTATAGTTGGACTATATTTGGTGGAACCTGCTTCATGTGCAATTATGATTATGTCTAAACTATCCCTAGTCACAGTTTCATCAAGAAAGGATATTGATGAAATGGAAAGACTAGCATGTGGTCAACTTTCTTGGAAAGGGTCCAAGCAGTTAATCTCTTAAAGACTGAATGTAGTGCCTTAAGTTTGACACATGGGTATATCTAGGAGATATATTGGAGACCGCAGCAAGATAAACACTTGGTATATATATCAATGTGTTAGTGTTTATCTTCATGCAATAAGCTTTGCGAATGTCCTCATACTTGAGATGCTTGCTACCTTGTGTGGTACTATTGCTATACTTTGGGTCATTACTATGCATTCATAAATTTAGGGTGCTACGGGTGATTACGGGTATAGTGATGACATCGCATTGGTAGGCTGAGTAGTCGGAAAGAATCTATCGCTCCGGATATATTAAGGAGTTATACCTGGCCACTTGTTGAAGTGATGATGGCCATAAACCTCTGATTAGAGTATGTGTTTGATAGAAATAGTTTCTAATCAAACACACTATGGTAAAAGGCCATATACTTCGGTAATGAGTAAATAACTGGGATAGCTTGGAGCAACCTCGCTATTAGTGGGTTAACACTTTAACCGAACCCAATAAACCAGATGGTACTAATATTAAAGTAATGGAAGGAATTTATCGCACTGGATAACTATTGCATTAACCGGGATTAAGTCATAAGCATAAATGACGATCCGAGTAATGGGGGATGGTAGGCCATTGCTAGAGGCGTACTACAGTCGTTTAAGGTAATCGAGTTCTATTCACGGTCTAGAGCATCGAGCCAATGGTTCCATTAGAACAAGGATTGGTTAAGCCTTAACAGCTCAATACTTCGGGATCCTATAAGGTCACACACATTGGACCTTTATCGGACTAAGTAAAGAACTAATAGATTTATTCTATTACGAAAATATAACATAAATAATAATTGGATTATTATTTGATTGGTTAAAATTGATTGCATCAATTTTGGATAGACCAAGGAATTTATTTTGACCGGTAACTGATTAATTAGAGTCATAAATAAATTATAATTGATTAGATCAATTTTGGTTGGACCAAAATTATTTATTTTGACTGGTAGCTAATTTATTAGAGTCAAAAATAAATATTTATTTGAAAGGATTTAAAAGGGATTTTGCATTGGCAAGTTAAAACCGAAAAGTATGAAATATTTTGTGCAATGTTCGGTTACGTGAAATACACCGAAAGATGCGGCAGCCCTTGTTCATGGGCTGCACAAAGGCGGACCATGAAAAGGGAGGCCGTAACACATGCAGCGTGAATAGCACGCTGCATGTGTAAATATGTATATATATATATATATATATATATGTATATATACATATATTAATGGACATCGGTGAAAGGGGGAGCATTTTTGCTCCCCAAGCCTATATATAGGCTATTCCCTTTCCTTTCAAATTGTACCAAGCTCAAAGCATAAATTCTAAGCGAGATAATTAATCTCTCGGGTACTTGAGCAAGTTATTTTTGTGGAGCCTGAATTTATTCGGGCACCACTAGTTTATATTTTTGGGTGAGGCTTCTAGAGTGGTCTAGCAACTACTCGAGGCTTCTTAGTTCTTCCTCCTATGGAGGTTTGGTTGGTGGGGTTCGTGTGGATACTGATAGAGGCTATCCTGCGATTGGAGGCTTGTGCAAGAAGGTCCTGCAAAAGCACGCTTCAACTGGTAAGTTCTTTTTCTTTCTCTTCTAATTATTAAGTCTCTTTCTTTAAGTGTTTTTAGACTTAATAATTATGCTTAGGTTATTTTTGCATGCTTAGTTTATTTTATGCTTAGGTTATAACTTAGAGTTATAACATGCTTAGTATAAAATAAATATTTTAGGATATAATTTAGAATTATGGTATGCCTAGTCCTTCAGCATGCTAACCTAGGTAGAGAATTATTTAGTTAAGGCTTTTATTTAATTTATATGCAACTAATAGGAGTTCCTGGGACAGGGACAAAATTTTGAATTTCTGCCATGCCTTTTATGCATGTTCAATCCGACTGTCAGTTCCCAACAGTGGTATCAGAGCCTGCCAATTTAGTGCATAATTAAGTTAGAAGCAAACTAAATAATATTTTCTAAATGAAATGATTTATTTATTTAATTATTTAGAACAATATATATAAACTTCTGCCTTTCATTTCAAGGTTAGAAAATGGTTATGAATAATTTTGAATAAGCCTGCTCAACTTACTCAAATTATACAAGTGTCAATAATTTATTTAAATTACATGGGTTATAGATGCTCCCAATTTACATGAATTGGAAGAACGAAATTTATTAGTTCAAGAGAATCCGTTGGTCTTCAAGTTTGTGCCCGTATTTGTTCTGGCTAAGGATTGGACTTGGTGTCTACTCCTCATAGGACACCTCGCCTACCTGGGAACCTATATTGGTGCAATTTGAATTGACCAATCGGGGGATTAATATGAACTAATTTATTTCTAGTATATAAGATGGTGCTTATATATGTTTCTATAACAAAGTAAAAAATTAAAATTATTGAATAAAAGCTTAAATGAAATGCAATATAAATATAACAAATAAAAGTGTTAATTATTTTGCATATAATCTAGGTTGATGGAATAATTACAATAAAGAGCTGTACCCACCTAAGGTTAGACCTTATAAATTAATTCTAAAATTCCCTTAATTAATACAAGTCATTATAATTTTGTCCATCTGATAAAATCCTAGATTGGGTGAGACATTTAACACCAATAAAATCCCAAAGTAAATATATTAAGGCAAGTTATAGTCTTCCTTACTCAAATTTATAGTACGATCTTTTTGGGCTATCAAAGTGCTACCCAAAGCTTTCCTTCTAGTCCATATTGATTGGTTGTAAAGTTTGAGATAGGGTCTGCCTTAACAGAGCTAGGGTAGTCCACCATAAAATTGGGGGCTAGGCCCAGATCTGAGACATATGAAGGACATGCTAATATAAGAGCACACGTCCCTTGGGATTAGGGAACTTGAAGGAATTAGCAATTGTATGCGATGCAAATGGAATGGGATTCCAACTATGACTTACTATTATGACTTCACTCATAAAATTGGGGGTTGTAATAGACTAGTTATAGATGCTACCTACTAGAAAATTTAGCTGGGCTAAAATTCACGAATTCAATAGAATGGGCTATTGTAAATTTTGAAGAAAATAGTAGGAAAATGTATTTAATTAAAAGTCCTCTTATTAAATACATGTACTTAAACTAATAGCTAAACACTTTTCTTTTCTCATGTCTTAGGTTGAAAAGGGCTTCCAATTTTAATCTCCGTATGTTACTTGACACTAAATTGAATGGCTCAAACTTTTCTGATTGGTTCAAAGCAGTGAGAATAGTTCTTAGATCTGAGGGAATTGCCTGTCCTAAGTGAAATTTTCCCTATAGAACCTAATGTTGAGGATTATGTGGAACATGATGACTGGTTAAAGCACAGGAAAGATCGTGAGACTGCCATGTGTATTATGTTGGGGTCCATGAATCCTGACCTTCAGAAACAACATGAGAACATGCCCTTGGAGGTTATGGTTCTCCATCTTGAAGAACTATTTTTAGAGAGGGAGAGGACAGAGAGGTATGAGACCCCCAAGCTCCTTTTTCGGACCAAGATGCAGGCTAGCACCTCTGCCTCTCAGCATGTACTGAAACTCTTGGGATACCTTAAGAAGCTGAATCGATTGGGATTTGAGATGAATCATGACTTGAGCATTGACCTTGTGTTGATATCCTTGACAGATAGTTACTCAGGCTTCGTGACTAACTATTACATGAACAAGATTAATTCAACTATCCCTGAATTAATTAACATGCTGAAAATAGTAGAACCTCAGATCAAGAAAGATCAGAAACCTCTACTGTTGGTTAAAAAAGGCAAGGCTTCTAAGAAGAAGAAGCAGGCACTGGGTGCCAAGAAAATATTCAGTAAGAAGAAGAATGAAAAGAAGGCATCTAAGTATGTCTGCTTCCAATGTAGGAAACCGGGACATTGGAAGAGGGTTTGCAAAGCTCCTGCTTCTGAGCATTTGAAGAAGAAGCCTACAGAGGCATCTACTTCAGGTATATTTGTAATTGAAAACTTTGCTACTTTTCTGCAAGAATCCACTTAGGTATTAGATACTGGTTGTGGTTCTTATATTTGTACTTCTATGCAGGGACTAAAGAACTATAGGAAACTTGCAAAAGGGGAAACGGACCTACGTGTGGGAAATAGAGCCAGAGTTGCTGCATTAGCCGTAGGGAGGTTTAGTCTTGTTTTGCCAAGTGGACTTGTTTTAGTTTTGAATAATTGTTATTACATTCCAAGTGTTACTAAGAATATTGTATCTGTTGCGTGTTTAGCAGCAGAGGGATTTGAAATTTTGTTTTTGAATAATAATTTTCAGATTTTTTTGAATAATATTATTTATGGTTATGGAATGTTGAAAGGTGGCATTTATATTCTTGATACTCAAACAGAAGTTTTCAATATAAATAATGTGAAGAAAGTTAAATTAGATAATGAGAATTCCTTCTACTTAAGGCATTGCCGTTTAGGCCACATAAACAAAGATCGCTTAACCAAATTGCATAAGGGTGGAGACTTGGGCACAATAGACTTGGAGTCTTATGGTGATTGTGAACCTTGTTTAAAAGGAAAAATGACAAAGTTACCCTTTAAAGGAAAGGGAGAATGAGCCACGAGTACATTGGAACTTATACACACTGATGTGTATGGTCCAATGAGTGTTCAGGCACTAAGAGGATACTCCTACTTCATAACCTTTATTGGTAATTACTCACGATACGGTTATTTGTACTTGATGAAGCACAAATGTGAAAGTTTTGAAAAATTCAAACTATTCAGAGCTGAAGTAGACAAACAGCTTGAGAAAAGTATTAAAACACTTTGATCGGATCGAGGTGGAGAATACTTAAGTCAGGAGTTTCAGGATTATCTAAAGGAAAGCAGGATAGTTCCCTAGTGGACCCCTCCTTATACACCCCAACACAATAGAGTGTTAGAAAGGAAGAATCAGACTTTATTAGATATGGTCAGGTCCTTAATGTGCCATGCAGTTCTTAGTAAATCCTTTTGGGGATATGCACTTGAGAGTGCGGTTTATATCTTAAATAGAGTGCCCTCTTAATTAGTTGATATTACACCTTATGAAACATGGTGTAATAAAAAGCCATCTCAAAGTCACTTAAGAGTATGGGGTTGTCCTGCTATGGTAAAGAGGATAGCGTCAGATAAGCTAAATGCCAAGGTTGACAAATGTCTGTTCATTGGATATCCAAAGGAAATAATTGGATATCTGTTTTACCAACCCGAAGCATAAAAGGTATTTGTGTCTCGGAATGCTCGCTTTTTAGAAAAGAAACACTTACTTGAAAAGGTCAGTGGGAGCATTATTGAACTAGAAGTTCAAGAGCAAGAAATAGACGATCAACTGATTGACCCCGTTCTAGATACAGAAGAGAGTGCAATCTAAGAACAACCTGTCCAAACACAATCATTACAAAGATCAGGTCATGTTCATAAGGGTCTCGATAGATATGGGTTTATCATCACTAATGGTAAGGAACTATATCTTGTGGAGGATGATGAACCGAGGACATATGATGAGGCAATGAAAAGATTAGATTCTGATAAATGGCAAAAGGCCATGAAATCAGAATTGGATTCCATGTACGAGATCCAAGTTTGGAATTTGGTTGATGCAGCGCAAGAGGTTAGACCAATTGGGTGCAAATGGGTCTTCAAGAAGAAGACAGACATGGACGGTAATGTAATTACCTATAAAGCAAGGTTGGTTGTAAAAGGCTATAGTCAACGGGAAGGTATTGACTATGATGAAACCTTCTCACCGGTAGCCATGCTCAAATCCATAAGGATAATCCTCACCATTACTGCTCATTATGATTATGAGATCTGGCAGATGGATGTAAAAACAGCATTCCTGAATGAGGATTTAGACCGGGATGTGTATTTAACACAACCTGAGGGTTTTACATCTCAGAATGGCTCAAAGGTATGCAAGCTACAAAGATCCATTTATGGACTTAAGCAAGCATCCAGGAGTTGGAATATAGGGTTTAATCAGACAATCCAGGAACTAGATTTCTGCGTAAATGCAAATGAGCCTTGTGTTTACAAGAAGGTTAGTGGGAGTGCAGTCTTTTTTCTAGTATTGTATGTTGATGACATTCTGGTAATAGGAAATGACATTTCTCTTCTTTAAAATGTTAAAGTATGGTTGTCAAGAAAGTTCTCCATGAAAGACCTTGGTGAAGCGGCATTTATACTAGGTATAGAAATCTACACGGATAGATCTAAGAGTCTGTTAGACAAGGTGTTGAATAGGTTCAACCTTGAGCATTCTAAGAAAGGTTATCTCCCGATGACAAAGGGGATTAACCTATCTAAGGCTGAGTGTCCGAAGACAGCTCAAGAGAGAATGCGCATGAAGGATATACCCTATACATCCGCGATAGGATCCATCATGTATGCTATAATATGTACTAGGCCTGATGTCTCTCAGGCTTTGAGCTTTACGAGCAGATATCAGTCAGATCCAGGTGAAAAGCACTGGATGGCCGTCAAGGCAATCCTTAAGTACTTGAGAAGGACTAAGGATGAGTTCCTGATTTATGGAGAAGGTGATCTCACTATCAAGGGTTACACTGACGCGAGCTTTTAATTTGACAAGGATGACTTTAATTCTCAGTCAGGTTTTGTGTATGTATTAAATGGAAGGGCAGTATGCTGGAAGAGTTCCAAGCAAGAAACTACTGCTGATTTAACCATGGAATCTGAATACATTGCTGTATGTAAAGCAGCAAAAGAAGATGTCTGGTTAAAGGGATTTATTGGTGATCTCGGGGTGGTGCCTGAGGCTATTGATCCAATTACTTTATATTGCGATAACAATGGTGCCATAGCTCAAGTAAAGGGACCACGGTCTCATCAAAAAAATAGACATGTATCCAGAAAGTATCATATAATCAGGGAGATTGTTGATGCTAAGATAATAAGATTAGAATATGTACCCACTGATCAGAACCTCGCATAAGGTCTGACAAAGCCATTGACTCAAGTCAAACATGGCCAGCATGTTAAACCATATGGATTAAAACATATGGCTAATTGGCCTTAGTGCAAGTGGGAGTTTGTTGGATATGATGTATGCCCTTAAGGCAATTAGGGCATTATATCTTAATTATGTAACAGTACGAATAATTTATTTAATCAATAAAGGCATTTGTTCTTTTATTTATATCAATGAGTTTTTATACATATATATTATAGCTGGTTAAAATATATCCATTGATGTATGTATACAAAAGTCCTTGACAAATCATAGCATGAAGTCAGAGAAATTATAGTTGGACTATATTTGGTGGAACCTGCTTCATGTGCAATTATGATTATGTCTAAACTATCCCTAGTCACATTTTTATCATGAAAGGATATTGATGAAACGGAAAGACTAGCATGTGGTCAACTTTCTAGGAAAGGGTCCAAGCAGTTAATCTCCTAAAGACTGAAGGTGGTGCCTTAAGTTTGACATATGGATATATCTGGGAGATATATTAGAGACCGTACCAAGATAAACACTTGGTATATATATGAATGTGTTAGTGTTTATCTTCATGCAATAAGCTTTGCGAATGCCCTCATACTTGAGATGCTAGCTACCTTGTGTGGTACTATTGCTATACTTTGGGTCATTGCTATGCACTCGTTAATTTAGGGTGCTACGGGTGATTACGGATATAGTGATGACAACACGTTGGTAGGCTGAGTAGTCGAAAAGAATCCATCGCTTCGGATATATTAAGGAGTTGTACCTGGCCACTTGTTGAAGTGATGATTGCCATAAACCTCTGATCAGAGTATGTGTTTGATAGAAATAGTTTCTAGTCAAACACACTATGGTAAAAGGCAATATACTTCGGTAATGAGTAAATAACTGGGATAGCTTGGAGCAACCTCGCTAATAGTGGGTTAACACTTTAACCGAACCCAATAAATCGGATGGTACTAATATTAAAGCAATGGAACGCATTTATTGCACTAGATAACTATTGCATTAACCGGGATTAAGTCATAAGCATAAATGTCATTCCGAGTAATGGGGGATGGTAGGCCATTGCTAGAGGCGTACTACAGTCGTTTAAGGTAATCGAGTTCTATTCACGGTCTAGAGCATCGAGCCAACGGTTCCATTAGAACAAGGGTTGGTTAAGCCTTAACAACTCAATACTTCAGGATCCTATAAGGTCACACACATTGGGCCTTCATCGGACTAAAGTAAAGAACTAATAGATTTATTCTATTATGAAAAATAACATAAATAATAATTGGATTATTATTTGATTGGTTAAAATTGATTACATCAATTTTAGATAGACTAAGGAATTTATTTTGATCGGTAACTGATTAATTAGAGTCATAAATAAATTATAATTGATTAGATCAATTTTGGTTAGACCAAAATTATTTATTTTGACTGGTAACTAATTTATTAGAGTCAAAAATGGATATTTATTTGAAAGGATTTAAAAGGGATTTTGCATTGGCAAGTTAAAACCGAAAAGTATGAAATATTTTGTACAAATTTTGGTTGTGTGAAATACACCGAAAGATGCAGCAGCCCTTGTTCATGGGCTGCACAAAGGCATCCCATAAAAAGGGCGGCCATAACACATGTAACGTGCATAGCACGCTGCATGTGTGTGTGTGTGTGTGTATTAATGGGATGGGAGTAATTACTCCCATCCCACATCGATGAAAGGAGGAGCATTTTTGCTTCCCCAAGCCTATATATAGGCTATTCCCTTTCCTTTCAAATTGTACCAAGCTCAAAGCATAAATCCGAAGTGAGATAATTAATCTCTCGGGTACTTGAGCAAGTTATTTTTGTGGAGCCTGAATTTATTTTTGCACCGCTAGTTTATATTTTTGGGTGAGGGTTCTAGAGTGGTCTAGGAAATACTTGAGGCTTCTTAGTTCTTCCTCCTGGGGAGGTTTTGGTTGGTGGGGTTCATGTGGATACTGATAGAGGCTATCCTACGATTGGAGGCTTGTGCAAGAAGGTCCTGCAAAAGCACGCTTCAACTGGTAAGTTTTTTTCTTTCTCTTTTAATTATTAAGTCTTTTTCTTTAAGTGTTTTTAGACTTAATAATTATGCTTGGGTTATTTTTGCATGCTTAGTTTATTTTATGCTTAGGTTATAACTTAGAGTTATAATATGCTTAGTATAAAATAAATATGCTAGGATATAATTTGGAATTATGGTATGCCTAGTCCTTTAGCATGCTAACCTAGTAAGAGAATCATTTAGTTAAGACTTTATTTAATTTATATGCAACTAATAGGAGTTTCTGGGACATGGACAAAATTTTGAATTTCCGCCATGCCTTTTATGCATGTTCAATCTGACTGTCAGTTCCCAACACTGATCATATAGACGGATGAGGAGGCTTTATCAGTTGGTTCCCTTCTACAGAATAGATCCAGCATGTCATCGTAATGGACTGGTGCGTCATGGTATTTGTTTGTATACAAGGGGTATTCCTTGGTCGATTCCATTGATGTTGAACATACGATGTTGGTGGATTCTCATTCCCAGTACATTAAGGGGTTCCCATGCCTCTCTAGTTTGGGGGTTGTGTATTCTTGTGGGTCGACCCATATGAAGTAGTCGATGAATTGCTTAGCCAGAATACTCCAGAATGACTTCTAATAAATTGTCAGCCCTTCATACCAAATGACTGCCTTTTCTTAGAGGGTCTAGCAGAACCTTTCAGGCTAATGTGCATAGTTAATGTACCCATCGCTCATCATTTGCACGAATTCACGGATGTGAGGGCGTTGCCTTGTATTTCCATTGTAGAATATGGGGTAAACTTCCCTCAAGTCTGGGCTCTAGATTTGAAAACTATTTTGAGCTAGTTCATTCTCTGCACGAATTCTCTCTGTAATGTATTCATGAAAGGGTTCTTGCCCCTAATCCCAAATCATGTTAACAACATGTTCGCTGTCCGAGTCAAACTCCATAAAGTCTCCGAAATTGTCACTTGCTATAGACCATAAGGTGCCCAAGGAGTCATGCTTTGGAGAAGAGGCGTAGCTCTCAGCACTGTCATAATCAACCATCATGCCATTGGGGAAGGGAGCCTCGTACCCAAAATAGCCCGGTAAGTGGTTTAGCTCATCATTCGAGAAAGTCTCTGATTCGTACCCTAAGTTATCCGCTTCACTTTCATTTTTGTGATCTGATTCACTGGAGTCCATAAATTCTTTCACCTCTTCATCTGAATCTTTAAAAGGTTATGGCTCAAAGATCCAGTTTGGCGCATCTGGAGCTGGGATATCATTATCATAATTTTCTTCCGTATCCTATTCGGGGTATTCCTTAGGATCTTCCTTGGGATCTTCCTTGGGATCTTCTTTTGGGTTTTCTTCTGCCACATTTAGCTCGGCTTTGACTCCTTCTATGGCTATAGGGAACTCAGATACCATGGTTTTATACTGGCGAATGTTTCCTCCATATGGGCACCATATACTATATTATCAGTACGGATCTCCAAATGGGTCTCGTGCACCTCCATCTAGATTCAGGCCAAGATACCTCTGTTGGTCCCCTTGGTTACTCCATGCCTGTTCAGGATCATATAGTTCTTGGATTTCTAGATATGCTATCCTAAAAGGGCACCCAAATTTGAATAGACTTGTTCCGACGTAATTGAGAATTATGTACTCCAGATGAATGTATATAGGAGTCTGTGGAGGTGAGATATCTTGCTAGCCAATATTCTGCCAGTCTACCTGTGGTGCCAACCACCAGTAAAGCTCATCCGGGTATGGCTGATATGCCCTAAAGTAGTGGAGGAAAGATCTCTCCATAAAGTACTAGTTCCAACATTCTTCCAATGGCATTACGTCATACCAGTCTATGGCCGGGCCTTCTATGAATCTGGGGAATTAAGGCACAAAACCCATCATAGATATTCCCTATTCATGCATAAACCGGAGAAATTCCTCCAGATGCTCATTCAAATCTGAATCTCTATAGTATACGAGATGTGGTAGTACAAGATATTGGTCCAACCCTTCTCTCCTCATCCTCAGGACGTACTGATTGACCATATAGACAATATCCATGTTGTCAAAGATCATATTGTCTCCCCACCTTGGGTCATGTCTGAAGTTATCTATTATGTTGATACCGTATTCGTCATCTTCTACATGAATCCCAATGGCTTTCACCATAGCTTGGAAGTTTGGCAGCGGATTAGTCTGAGTGCTTGGCTTCTTCTCAAGCCCTTTCATTCTCCCATCAACTATCATCTAATATAGATCTTTTAGTAGCCGAGCACATTTGTTAGTGCGGTGCCCCTTAGTCACATGATAAGCACATAAATTATCTCTATCTACCGCGGTAGGCGAAGTAAATGGCTTGATGCTCTGGGATAGTGATTCCACCCATGGAGAGATGGACTGGTGAGTCTGTACTTGGGTAACTGCTACCACTTTAGGAGCAAATTTTGAGGATTCGGAGGTGCCTTGTTTGGAAGAACTTCCTTTCTCCCAATATTGAGGTTTAGTGTAAGCTAGATGTTCTTGCTTCTTTGCTCGATCTTCTTCTTCATATTTTTCAAGCCTCTTAGGATAGTCTACAACTTCCTTGAAGGTGTCGAATCTTTTCATGTTCATTTTGTCTCGATATTTTAGACTAAAGCCTTTGATAAGCTTTACTATCAGACCGTCTTGGTCAGGTGCCCCGATTACAAGCACATGAACAACCATCCACCTTAGATAAAACTCTTTGAAGGACTCATTCGGCCGATGCTTTATCCTTTCTAGATCCTATAGAGTGGTCTTAACTTTTAGATTGGAGGCATAGTTTTCAAGGAATGCCGAGCACAGCTTCCTCCAATCAGACTTTACATCGGTTGGCATTCTCATACACCACTCAGAGGCAAGTCCATGAAGAGTTTCCTGAAATAGATTGACTATATGAACCTTAGGGATGTTCATGCTAGTCATAATTTGAAGATAACTTTCCACATATGCTTGAGGAGGGCCAGTACCAGTATATGGGGCCATGTAGGGCATCACAAAGTTAGCCATAAGGGCTTCTGACTCTTTAGATAGAAATCGATCAATATCTACATATTTCTCTACAGAGGGAGCAATAGATTTATCCTTTACCAGAGATAGCTTCTCCATGTTCGCCATCTTTGCTTTGAGTGCGGCTATTTTAGTCTCTTATTCTTGGGTTTTCTAAGCATTAGCAGCTTTCAGCCTTTCCCAAATATCATAAAATTCTGGGGAATCAAGAATTCTCCTAAGGGACCGACCAACTACATCATCATTTGCCATTGTGGTTTTGGGTTCTAGATTAGAGAAAAATCTAGCTAGAGATTCGATAGGTGGTGGGGGTGTGACTTTTGGACTACCGGTAATGTGCCTCAACTTTCTCTCTCGCTTCCAAACTAAACGGACAAGAGATCAAGTGCTAGTAAGTGCATCAGGCATGACTCTAGGCCTTTCTTACCCTATTTATGGGCGGATGAATGAATGTATGAGAGATCAAATGCATGGATGAATGATGGAGATGTACTATCAAATTAAAAAAAGGTTTGGGAATATGCCAATCGCTCGAGGAGCAATTAGCAATTTGTGATATTCATGGAATATTGCAAACACGGTTCTAAGACCAAGGGCTTAAGTTGGATCAGAATTGAAAGCCTGAGGGTGAGTTGACTCGCTAGTCAAAGGTGGGTCGACTCATTGGTCTAAAGGGTGAGATGACACTAGGGTTACTCAAGGGGTTTTAACTCATTGGTCTAAGGATTGAGGAGACACTAGGGTCACTCACAGGATTTTGACTTATTAGTCTAAGGATAAGATGACACCAGGGTCACCCAAAGGGTTTTAACTCATTGGTCCAAGGGTGAGATGACACTAGGGCCACTCAAAGGGCTTTAACTCATTGGTCCAAGGGTTGAGCTGACGCTAGGGACACTCAAAGGGTTTTGACTTATTGGTCTAATGGTTGAGCTGCCACTGGGGTCAGTCAAAGAGATTTGACTCATTAGTCTAAGGTTTGAGCTGACACTGGGGTCACTCCTAGGGGCTTGACTCATTGGTCCAAGGCCTAAGCTAACACTAGGGTCACTCAGAGGGATTTGACTCATTGGTCTTAGGTTTGACCTGACACTGGGGTCACTCAAAGGGATTTGACTCATCGGTCCATGGGGAAAGCTGACACAAGGGCCACTCAAAGGGTTTTGACTCATTGGTCCAAGGGGTGAGCTGACCCTAGGGTCACTCAAAGGGTTTTGAGTCATTGGTCCAAGGGGTGATCTGATATTAGGGTCACTCATAGGGTTTTGAGTCATTGAACCAAGGATTATGCTGACACTAGGGTCACTCAAATAGTTTTAAGTCATTGGTCCAAGGGTTTAGCTGACATTGGGGTCACTCAAAGGGATTTAACTTATTGGTTCAAGGAGGTGAGCTAACACTAGGGTCACTCAAAGGGTTTTGACTCATTGGTCCAAGGATTAAGCTAACACTAGGGTCACTCAAAGGGATTTGACTCATTGGTCTAAGGGTTAAGCTGACAATAGGGTCACTCAAAGGGATTTGACTCATTTAACCAAGGGTTGAGCTGGCACTAAAGTCACTTAGTCATTCACCCGCCCTCTAACTCATTGTGTGTATGCATAGGGACCAACAAACTTCTTTAAAGCTTATAAATTGGCAGAGGTTTGCTTCTTTGAAATTCAGGTGTAATCACCAAGTTCTAACGCTTGCCTTCTTGCTCCTTTTATAGATGAAAACAAGAATGTAGCCACTGAATTTGCCTTGGCATCTTCTGCCAATTGCCAGCTCAGGTATCCACCTGTTGCTTCTTCAAATCATTCCGTTAAGAGATAGAATGACACCGTTGTGAGATAGAGATCAATCCGTTAGATTTAAATCCGAGCTTCAACTTGAATTCTTTGTCATTTGATGCCAGTCTTTTGTTAGAGAGATCTTGCGCTGACTTGATATGTGTCATCTTCCTATACCTTCTGGTAATCTGACAGTTTGCAGAGCGGGTGATACTATGTTGTTGATCTATAAATTTCCCAATTTGGCAATTGACCTTTTACAGCTTAATTCTGGAAGACTTTGTCTTTTTCTTCATAAATTGGAGTCTTGTCAAAGCATTAATTCTTTTTGTCTTTCTCATTAATGTTATGCAAAAAGCAACACTAGAAGCAAAGATCACATTTTTCCTTAAATGGAAAAATTAGTGTCATTGACTAAAATAGAGTAACTCAGCGAGAGAAAGAAAATTATGCATAGTTGAAAATAATCTAAACATCAAATGCCGAGTGA
The DNA here is from genome assembly GCA_947683365.1 of Euphorbia pulcherrima. Classification (NCBI taxonomy): domain Eukaryota; kingdom Viridiplantae; phylum Streptophyta; class Magnoliopsida; order Malpighiales; family Euphorbiaceae; genus Euphorbia; species Euphorbia pulcherrima. The sequence goes on from CANTUS010000001.1 coordinate 32,184,029, forward strand.
ACGGTTACTAGTCAGCGACTAAGTAAACAGCTCTACTAAAAAAATAAGCCAGAGTTAAAACTAAATAACTAGGTCAGTGGAGAATTGATTTTCTACATTCGAATTCAATAACTTGCATATAACCATAGATTATTTATTTTAACCTCATTACTCATTTAATTAATTTTAACTTAACTTAATTCTTATGAATAAAACTTAAGCACTACTGAGTCATCCACTGAGTCAGTCTTCCTTTGTGCTGGGATCAACAATCTCCCCCATTAATTGAGTAAATTGAGTAAGAAATTAAATCAATAAGATATTTAGGTAAGAGTTACCTCAATAGAATGCTTGATATATCTTTATTCAGCATCTTTAATTCTCTCGGAGGGAATGCTAATTCCTCCATAGTACTTGATTCCTTTTAGGTTTGCATTCCTCAACAATTCTCATATATTTCTACAAGATTAGCAACATATGTATACAACAAAAAAAATATAAGAAGTTAAGCAGATCTTAACCTAGAACAGAACAAGTAATCTTTATATATTCATAACTGAGTACAGATCAACTAAAAGTTAACCTATACTAAGTTTACATTAAGCACTAAAGATTACAAGAAATTCTATTCTATTTTCGCATAGGTGGTCCTCCGAGATTCACTCTTCTATCTTCAAATGCTTGGTGATCCCACCTATACTTCTTCTCTCTATGAGATGCAATCTCCTTTCCTTTCCTCTTACAAGCCTCAACGTATTGCCTTTCAATACACTCCAGATCCTTAGACAGTTCATACGTAAACTCAGCTACACTTTGATCTCTCTCTTTCTTCTTTTGCTCACGCTTCTCGCGATCTTTCTCCCCCATTGCCATTGAATCCAAAATGGCCTAAGCTTAATGATCAAACAAGCTCAAAGAGGCCTCACAATTATTGAGTTCACCATAAATGGCAGAAGAAAAAATTTTAACTAATAACTCATAGATTTCATGGGAAATGAAGTCTTGCTCCCTGAGAAATGAGAAGAGTGCTACAATGGCATGAGATTCAGACTGATTGACCCGGTACTAAACACTCAGCCCTTCCTTGGAAATCTGGGTGAGACTGGTCAAAGCCTTGGCTTGATTGTTCTCTCTTAAGATCTGATCTAACATAGGAGTGCCTCTCATGTGCGAGGACACTTGCTTACGAATCTGATCAATTGCTTGACCATCGTTAATGACATCAGCATGAATAGACTTGATTTGTTCACGAATGTTACCAAGCTTATGGTGAAGAGATGGTTCTTGTTCAGCCTATGACATAATAATGTCGCTACTCAGAGCGTCAGATATATTCAATCTCTTCAAGGCCTTCAATACTTCTCCCTTTGAGGCCTTAACTCCCTCCAAGACTTGTTCCTTCAAATTCTTCAGCTCATTAGAGTTACCTTGATTCATCTTAAAAGCTATTATCAGTGCATTTACGGCATCTATTACTACATCCAGCTTGGATGAGTATACATCATTCTCCTTACTTAGGATGCTATATCCATTCATCATTGCTTGTATACTTTGGATGATTGGATTAAACCTATCAATTAGAGAGTTCAAGAACTCTCTTTCTTCATTCAAAACTCTGTTGTTAGATTCATAGATCTGCTCCATCCTTTTCTTTAACTCAAAAATCCCTATATTCAAGTAGTCAGCTTTCCTACCTGCAGTATTTAAAATGGGTGAAGTATATGAAACTATTGCCTTAGTAAGAATACAGTAGGGACAGACTTGAAATGGGCCTTCATCTCCTCAATAGCTACCATAAAGCCTTACACTGGCTCAAGAGTGTGAGCATGAGATTTTATAGTCCCTCTCATATGACGATGATGACGTGTACCCGATTTTATTCCTCATAATAAAAATTCTTTTTTTGGAATTTTTATTACCGATATAGAATTCTATGCGAATCAGAAAAATTTAGTTCGGCGTGTCTGATAACGCGTCCGGTGGTAGCTCAAACCGATGATTTACCCAAAAAATAATTTAGTCCAAAATACCCATTAAAAATTAAAAAATGAGCCTAATATCTGAGTTTTCCATCAAAATCACATTTTGCAGGATTTCCTCTCCTTTTCCCCAATTTCGGGCACGAATCATGCATCTTTTCAGACCTGCCAAAGGAGCGAGGCCACTTGCGGCCTTGGTGATATGACCGGCGGTATCATCCATGCCGCCGCCAGTATCATTTCTTCTGCAGACAACTGTGAGCACTTTTCGCTCGATATCTGATGGATAATTGTTCAAAGGCAATTTCCAACAGATTTTAGCCTATTTAAACAAATTTCTCTAGCCATTTCAAGGGTTCAACTTCCACCACTTAAGATTTTAAGAAAATCTTAAGCATTCTAGTTAGCATTAGTAGGATAAAGTTTAGAAAAGGCAAGAAAAGAGGATTCAATTCATCTTTTCTTGGTTTTTCTCTACTGAACTCTCTAACATTTAGGTGTGTTTTAGGTTTAGAAATCACTAAAAGAGGATTTAGAGACTAAATCACCTCTTACTTCCCAAAATCATCATTCAAGCTCCCTGGATGTGTCATACGGATCAAGAAGATGTGGATTCATGGCACCGAGGTAAAAATTCTGAGTCTCATAGCTCTTTGGCTTTCATTTTACTCATTTGTTGTTTTTTAGTTACTATTTGTGCTTAGTTTTTGGTTTTTGGTCACTTTTCAGCCAAAAATAGCTGCTGTAAGCAACATCGTTGATACAACCAGTGGCCTCATTTGGCCCTAATGGCCACCATTTTCTTATGGTACCCTTTCTTTATAGTATCTAGAAAGTCATATAGCCTACCTGTATGACTGATATCGCCAGCAACATCATTGATGCCACCGGCGGCCTCAGTCATGCCACTGGCGGCATGGCCTTCTGGACAGCAGTTTTATTTCATTTATTTTCTGACCTAGTTTAAATTTCCAAAGCTAGGATGTATAGTGCAACGATGAAGGTCCAGAACCTTCTAAAGACAGACCCCACCCCATACTATATGGCATTTTCGCTAATAATCTGGTCAAAATAACAATCGAGTCTAAAATATGGACATAATAGAATTTTCCTGCAAACATCGACTAAATCCCATTTTTAGCCATGCAACCGGGCTCCATAAATTGTAAATAAAATATACGGTGTCCATATTAACTTGAGTCTTGTTTTGTTCACTAACTATGCATGTTATGTGATATACCCCGTACAATGTGCTATATTTATGCTATTCATTTTATGCAGGTAAATTTAGGATATATGAATGCTAGGCCTTCGGGTATTTTATTATCGCATAGAAAAATGTATAGGATTTGCAAAGCCATGTAATTATTATTTTATTTTTCCGCATTTATTTTTGGATAGCTGTAATAATTATTTATTTACCGCTATGAATGCTTGATAAATAAGAAAACACCATGTAAACCGAAAACACAATAAATAGAGAGGATTAAAACTCATTAAGAAAGAATGAAATATTTTAACTTGGCCTAATGTAAAATAGATAACATCATCCAAACGTGGAATCTCTATTTTAAGGTGCGGTCTAACCACCTAGTGGGAATATTGTACCAAAAATTTCCTGATGGAGCTTAACCGGGTGATGACTCTATTTTAAAATACGGGATTTCAAGTCTCGTATCCTTTAACATGCAAATTGGACTTAAATTCAACATCAACATCAATTCTTCTATCACCCTAAAATAAGGATCAAATCCCCCGGAATGCTTCACAACAATCGTTATCTTTCCACATCTCACGCGGTCCTCACGGGTGGGAAAAATGTCATTCGCTCACAGTGTTAACTCTATCGGGGAACTGTCTCCTTAAACTTGAACTTAAAATTTTCAAAAAGTGTAAAGGATTTTTGATGATGTGTTGAAATCATTGGCCATATTAAATTCTTTTTTATAATATTTTATCCTTATATGTGTAGATAGTTTGGTAATCTTTAGGTGCCCCATTTTACCCGAGAAGCTCACAAAAGTATCACTCATGCCCTATTTGGAATTGAGGGTACCTAGCTAGTGGATTACTCATTTTAACCAACAAGTAAACTCCTGCGATGACACCTATTTGGGGAGTGGTTGAGTAACGTGGAATCAAGGAAACAAGAACCTTCTACATCAACAACCATACCAAAACCATGCTAGAAAAAGCTTTAGTACTTCATCCCCTTAGGATTACTAAAACAATGAAAATAATTGGGTCGAACTTCTTTCGTCATTCCCGGTGAAGAGGCTAAACCTCCATCCTTCCAAAAAGGTGTTACACGAGAGTCATAAGGTTGGAAGAGGGCCTTTTTGTGTACTATATGCTACATGATCATACATCACCCATGCATCGGCTTCAAAAGCCAAAATTCAACTTACCCTTACTGATCTCCCTTCATGGAAGAGGTTTAGCAACATCCGTAGGACTTGTTTTGTACCCCATTGAAGTCACGACATATCACTATGCATGATAATGGGTAACAACATCCCACAGATGTTGAAGGGATAAGCAGCCGCATCATCTCTAACCACATCTTTATGTAGCCATACACACCACGCATCAGTTATTAAATAAAGACCATTCATCCCATCCATGGCATCACTCTATCCATGCATGATCTGATCTGCTACCTACCTTTTTAGCTAGGAGGAGGTGGAATTATCATCGCACCCCGGTTTGGAAAAGGCCAGAAAACTATTTGATTCATCATTCTCTAACCTCGGTTCTTACCACAGAAGCTAAGGGAGTTCCGCATACTGATTCTAGTGGGGAGTTAGATTCAGATCAGTTTCGGTTGGGTCATGATTTCTTCTAGTCAGCTATATCTTTTCTGAGCAATGATGGAAACCTTCCTCCGCCCGAGGAACAAGTTGGCCCTACTCCTACCTTGGGAGCAGAATCTCAACCCCCTCCTGGGTTTGATTTTGCCAGTGCTATGGCTCAGTTCCTGAATTTAGACGCATTCCAAGCCTCCATCCAAACCACTATCCAAGCAGTTGGGAAGCAAGCCCTCGAGGACAGAAATTTCGACTGGGTCTCAGAGTCCAATATGCAAGCCCATAATGGTTTCGAGCAGATGCCGGCTAGTTCGGTAGGGATAAGACCCATTGCACCTATTTTCAGCCCAGTCCCCTTGAGTCAGCCTATAGTAAGCCTATTTTAGTTTGGGCAAGCTCCTGCTTTTCTGTCAACCTCGACTACTCCATCGATTGTTCCTTTCAATTTGAGACCTTTTGCTCAAAGCTCAGTTTCTCCATCATTCACTCACTAGTTGTCAGCTTCTTCTAGCCGATTAATACAACCGCCATCCTTTACTCCTCCTCAGTTCATTGTAACTCCCAAGGGTACCACCTACCCTTAAAACTCCTTCAGTAGCCAGATGGTCCCTCATCCTCTGCCATCTCCTCTAGTCAACAACTAGGTCACGCAGCCTCTAGGTGGGACACCTGAAATAACTGCTTTTTTTTGCTAAATGATGGCCTCTTAGCTTAACAACCAGGTCACACATTCTCTGGGGGCGACACCCGAGGCCTCAGCTCTCTCTCAACCGATTAACGACTAAGTCACGCAGCCTTTGGGTGTGACACTAGAAATTCAAGCCTACATCAACCGTCTTATGGCTACTAAAGAACTCAAGAGGAATAAAGACTGGGTCCCTAATAACTTCACCATGCCGAATATGGCTCACTATGATGGTTTTGGTGCACCTACTTCCCATATTATAATGTATGAAAGAATTATGTGAGTGGTATCATACCTTACCTTGGCATATTGTCATGGACTGGAAACTTCTTTTTGAAGCTCTGAAAGTACATTACGGTTTCAATACTATGATAGAGACTACCATCAAACATCCTGAGGGAGTATGCTAAATGCCCAATGAAACCTTTAAGTAGTATTTTAACCGGTGGATATCGAACCAGATTCTGATGAAATCCAAGCTAAGCCTCGAGGAGATGATTGTGAAACTCTTAGAGGGATCTTTTCCCCTGTTCCATAAAGAGATGGCTACTAATTCATTCCTCTCCTACAAGGCTGTGTTTGAAAAAGTTGAGAAAATTGAGAGCAAGGCAGAGTGCAAAAAAGCAAAAAAAAGGCAGGAAAGCCATGGTTTAGAAAGAATAATGATGCTTAGCCCTCGGCTCCGGCTCCGGCACCGGCTATACCTAAAGCCCCAGCAGCAGTTTAGGCAATCTCTTAAACCCCTACTACACCCCTGGCAATCGCTCTAGCTCCACTAGTACTTGTCGCAGTTTAGCCTGCTCGCCCTCCTTTAGTTTTGGCTAATCCATACAAGTTGCCTCTTCGGGTTAGCTTTCAGCATTTAAGGGAAGCAGGTTTCATCCAATCCCTTCAAGAGTACAAACCACCCAAACTCGAAGATAAGAAGAATTTTTGCAATTACCACGTTCAGGTAGGACACCAAACCAATAATTATAAAGCCTTGCTTTCAGCTATTCAGCCTCTTGCTAGCGAAAGAAAGATTGATGAACCTGATAAGGTCCCAAGCACCATGAATAACCCCTTCCCTAATTTCGGGAACAAGGTAGGAATGATCCAGTCTAGCTTGTCTGAAGCCGCAATCTTAGAACTAATCACCCAAGGTTCGGGCAGCTGTAATTTTATTCTAGTTATTGGGTCCAGTCTCCCGTCCAACACTATTTTAGATTTGATTAATCAAGCCAACTCGAGAGTTAATTCAGTTCAGGGTAAGGATGTTGACCCTAGGAAAGAAAGCCGCAGAACTCATCCATTTATGGCCAAAAGGATGAAAGTTGTGAAAAAGCAGCTAGTCAGCTTAGATTGCCATGTTTCAAAGGAAGACTATTCCGATAAAGATGAAGGGGTAGCCGAAGAAGCCAAGGCCATAAGCACCAAATTATTTAGGGTTAATTCGATCGCTGATGATAAATCGAAGGAACTATTCAGGGTTAATCAGAGCAAACTTTTTAGCTTGGATGGGTATGGGTTGCAGGTCCCAGATTCAGACTTTGAGGAATAACAGTATCTATTTGAAACACGAGCCACTAAGAGTGTCTTGCTTGATAATGCTCTCAACACTACTCAGAGTGGTCATGTATGTCAGCCTGAAGACCGATATCTCTATTTAAATAAGGACCTAGCCCCTAACTGAGTAGGGAGTATGGCAAGAGCCCCTTCTCCACCTCTTTCTGTTCTAACTAGTCTTGAGGTTGAACCTCTCATTACTCAGCTGAAAATCATGCAAGCTTGATATGTATCTGGCAGCTGATAATAGACTCTAATGGGCATTGCAGGGGATTGATTAAGCATATCCTCAATTTAGAAACTAATCAGACTACTTTGGTCATTGAGATGTGCTCCATGGTTGGAGAAGGCATTCCCAGGAGGAAGGGGCCTTAAATTGTGTTTGACCGTTTTGATCTCCCGCTTGAAGGTAAGGATCACAATAGGGCCTTGTACGTCTGTATCCAGATCCTCTATATGGTTATTCCCTATGTCATGGTGGACAATGGCTCCATCCTAAATCTGTGCCCTTTGAAAGTCCTTCCTCACCTGGGACTGTCAGAGGAAATGCCTAAGAAATCTAGTATAGTTATCAGAGCTTATAATGATTCAAAATGTAGCATAATTGGGGCCTTTAAGGCAAAAGTCACTGTGGAAGGTGTTACGAGCAATGTACGCTTCACTATAATTGACATTCCTATTACTTACTCTACGTTGCTTGGTTGGCCATAGCTCCATGCCTTCGGTGCAGTTTTGTCCATGCTCCACCAGAAAATCAAGCTCATTAATGGGCATAAATTGGAAACTATCGAGGCTAACCCCGCTTCCGTTATAGATGTTATGGAAGCCAAGCCTAAATTAGAAGGAGGTCTTCAGATTACTATGCTTAGTAAGGCTAAGAAATCTCCTTCCCTTTGGCACAGTTATCTCCACACCGGTATGGCAAAGCTGATGAAGAAATTTGGGTATAAGCCTGGCACAGGCGGCAGGATGTATGAACAGGGAATTATTGAAGCCTTAGAGCCAAAAGTTCTGGTCCATTAGGTTGGGTTAGGGTACAAGCCTAGAAAAGCCTATTGTTGTGTTCATTCCTATTACTGTTGCACGGTCTCCATTTATGAAATCCAAGGCAAGAGGCCTTACAAGGGGGAGCCCGATCCCGTCGAGCATAATGGAAAAATATGGCCTGGCTTTGAGATCTTTAAGGATGTCTATGATTTTGAGGCCGACTGCATGGCTGTCTCTATTGAAATTGAACCCGCTGAGCCTATTACACCTGTCAACATTATTTCTGATAAGGCTAAAGGGAAGGCTAAGATGTATCCTGAGAATAAGCCTGGGGGAAGCTATAAAGAGACTGTTGATCCAGAGATTGAAGATGATGCGGCATACATGGCTAGGGCCATGGAATTTCTAATGAAGAAAGGTTGGAGGGGTGAGAGAATCGGGGAAGAGGATGCCATGATAGAGATTGTGAGGAAGCTCACCAGGGCCCTCTCCAAGAAAGCCTACCTATCCGGGGAACCATCACTCACCACTACCAAGAAAGCTATTCTGGACCATGACCTGGACACTATTCTCATAGAGACTACAGAGGATGCTCCACCTATTACTGCTACCGCTGCTAAAGCCCCTCCGTCTATGGAGGAGGATGATGTAACTTTCAATATTACTAATGTTTTTTGTACGAATAATGTTGCCTACAAGGCTTTTAACGTAATGAATGACTCTCATTTTGCTTACCACTTTGATGTTTTTCCTGATGGATCCATGCATTCACATAACAATACGCATAACTTTTTTTGCATTAGCGATACATCTTTAAGTGAAATAAACCTAAGTACAGATGATAATCCTAAAATGGTAACCATTTCCAATGATATAACTCCCATGGAAAAAAGTAAGATAATAAAAGTGCTTAAAGATCATGTTAACTCTTTTTCCTAGCCATACAAAGAGATGCTCGGGGTTGATCGTCAAATCGGCGATGATAGAATTCTAACCGATCCTAAGTTCAGGCTTGTTAACTAGAAGCTCTGCTGGTTAAGACTAAAACGGCTGATCAGGTTAAGGCAGAAGTTTTGAGGTTGATTGAAGCTCGATTTGTGAAAGTTGTGGAATATTTAACTTGGTTGTCCAACATAGTCCTGGTTCTAAAGAAGGATGGTAGGGTTTGAGTTTATGTTGACTTTCGAGATAACAATAAGGCTTTGCCTAAGGATGATTTTCAGCTCCCTCACATCGACGTTTTTCTTGACAGTGTTGCCAGGGCTGCTATGTACTCATTCATAGACAGTTTCTCGATTTATAATCAGATTTTGGTGGATATCATTGACAAGGTCAAAATGGCGTTCATCACCGAATGGAGGGTTTATTGTAACAAAGTAATGCCATTTGGGTTAAAGAATGCTGGGGCCATTTGTCAGTATGCTATAACTGCTCTCCTACATGATATGATCCATAAGGAAGTGGAGGTGTATGTGGACAACATGATTGTGAAGTCTGCTACCCGAGAATAGCACCCTGCTATTCTCGACAGGTTCATGACTCGTATTGAAAAGTATAATCTCCGGCTGAATCCAAAGAAGTGCGTGTTTGCGATTACTTCAGGCAAGTTACTGGGACATATGGTTAGTTAGAAAGGAATTGAGATGGATCCCAAAAAAGCCAAAGCTATTAGGGATATTCCTCTGCCAAAGTTGGGGAAAGATGTCTGATCATTTCTGGGGTCCTTATAGTATGTTAGTCAATTTATTGCCCGCCTCACTATCGTGTCCGAAGCTATCTTCTAGCTATTGAGAAAGCAACAACCAGTGGTATGGAATGATCAGTGCCGAGTGGCATTTGACAGAATCAAGGCATATCTTGTTGACCCACCAATTCTGAAACCCCATTGAGGAATCTTTCGTAGGGGCCATGCTTATCTAGGAGCATGGGAACACATGATCTACTACTTGAGTGAAACGTTGTTGGATTACGAAACTCGGTATTCCATTGTAGAGAAGACTTGCACCGCCATGGTTTGGCTCACTAAGAAGGGTCGCCATTATTTCCAATCCTATCACGTCAAGCCGTGGCTAAGATTGACCCAATGAAGTATCTTTGTCAATCCCCCACTCTATCTGGTAAATTATCCCGATGGTTATTTCTGCTATCCGAGTTTGACATTGAGTATGTGACAAAGAAGGTTATTAAGGGTCGGGCAGTGGCAAAATTCCTAGCTAACCAACCCGTTGACTCTTATTATGTTGAAAACCTGGAGTTTCCTGATGAGCAGCTTACCTTTGTTAAAATCCTCGAGCATGTATGGACTATGTACTTCGACGGTACTATGAACTGATGAGGAGCGGGCCTTAGAGTTATGATAGTCACACCTTATAACAAAATCATTCCGTTGTCCAAACACTTGGAATCTGTGGTCATAAATAGTGGAACTAAATACAAAGCTTTTCTCTTCAGTCTCGAGGCTCTTCTCTAGGTCGGCGCTTGCATGGTATTGGTATTGAGGATTCAACTCTTATGATCTGCCAGGTTGTCGAGGATTGGGAAATCAAAGAGGAATCTCTTCGACACTACATCAAAGTGGTCTGAGGCTTACTAGGGAAGTTCACCTCTTGCTTATATCATCACATCCACCAGGATGAGAATTAAATGGTTGACTCTCTAGCCACCCTGGCATCCCCGTGGGAAGGACCCTGACAGCAGCCTATCCATCCTCTAGTTCTATTGTCAACTAAGACCCCCTACCATGCTCACCCGGTTCAATAGGTCCTTGCCATTTCAACCAAGTACTATTGGTATTCTGACGTTGTCTTGTTTCTCAAAACTGACTAATATCCCCCGAATTCCTCTGACTCGGACTGCACTACCCTAAGACAACTCGATGTCCAGTTCCGGAATATCGATAATGATCTATTCAAGTAGACTAGTGATGGTTTATTGCTTTATTGCTTAACCAAATTCAAGGCTCGGAAGGTCATTGATCAGGTCCATGTCGGTGATTGTCTCCCTCATATGAACGGTCTTGCTCTCATAAAGAAAATTCAGCAGTTAGGATATTTTTGGCTTACCCTAAAGGCCGATTGCATCGCCTAAGTCAAACGGTGCCACCAATGCTAAATTTGTAGGGATATGCAACACCTACCACCTACTGAGCTCCATCATTTATCTACTCCTTAGCCATTCTCGGTGTGGGGGATAGACATTATTTGTGCAATTCGTCCTTCATCCACAAACAGGCATAGATTCATCGTGGTAGCAGTGGATTATTTCTTGAAACGGGTAGAGGTCGAATCCTACACTAATGTTACCACCAAGAAGATGGCCAAGTTCATATAAAAGCATATCTTTGCTTGGTATGGACTTTTGCATCACATAGTCTCAGACAAAGGTGTACAATTTCAAGGAGCAACCGCCGATTTGATTGAGAAATACGGAATTGAGCACCATAGATCTTCTCCATACAGACCGCAGGCTAATGGTGCTATCGAGGCAGCTAATAAGTTAATAAAGAAGATTCTTTCCAAAATGATAGCCGGTTACAAGGATTGGGCGGACAAGCTACCTTTCGCTATTTGGGGATATCGTATAAGCATCTATACCCCATTCGGTTAAACTCCGATCTCTCTGGTCTACTGAATGGAAGCAGTTTTACCGATTGAAACTCAAGTAACCTCACTGAGAGTCGCTTTAGAGGCTAAGCTGAAAGATTCTAAATGGACGCTAGCGAGGTTTGAACAGCTGAACATGATGGATGACCGGAGATTAAAAGCCTTGGATAACCTCCAAATGTACTAGTAATGCATGGCTCGGGCACACAACAGTCAGATAAGACATCAGAAGTTTCCCTTGAAAGCTGGCGATCTAGTCCTCAAATAGCTGAAGCCCTCCACCACCGACGCTAGGGGCAAATTCAGGCCGAACTAGGAACGGCCGTATGTGATAAAGAAGATGCTTAGCGAGGGAGCAGTTAAGCTTATGGTTATGGATGAGAATGAGTTTGTGAACCCCGTAAATCAGGAGAGGCTTAAGCATTACCACATCTAAATCAAAAGAAATAAATCAGAAAAATAGCAAGTAAAAAAATAGATAAAATAATCCCATGCCTTTCGGTCTTTTACGAATTGGGAAAAAATTAGGTTGACACCCGACGGCCGGTATTCTACACACTGGCCATGCAAAAATTAAGGGATGAGTCAAACCCGCTACATCAAAAACCCAAAAAGGGTGATCTAGGCAAAAATTAAGGTAGGTGAGCAAAGAGGCAGTGCCTTCTAGAAAACCAATCTAGGCTAGCTGGCACTAGGAGTTAAATCACTAGGAATGTTAACCAAACATCATGTACTTTGTTTTATTTCAATTAATGAAAGCATCTCTTTTGTCAAATTCTGAATGCTTATGTTTATGTGAATTTTGTATCCATGTGGACAAAACAGCTCAAATAAGCCTAATGTTGAGTTCACGTTATTCCAAATCAAATGCACAATAAATGAAAAATAATTTTGATAGACTGAAAAGAGCAAGGTCTATGCAAAAGTTAGAATAAGTATGCTAGATTGAAGACCCGAATAGGGCAGTCCATGTAAAAATTAAGACAAGGTTCGATAGATTGAAAACTGCAAGGGGCAGTCTATGCAAAAACTAGATCCAAAGAAAAGACATATAATAAAATAAAGTTTGATAGGTCTGTCACCCTGACTGGCCTATGCAAAAGATAGAACTAATAAAAGAGCATCATCAAGCTGAACTCCCCACAGTACCATCATAATATCGAGAACTCCTAGTCAAGGTCGTAGTGGAAAAGGGCTCGTGCCCCTGCTCTACTCGCTCTCCCTCGAAGCGGGCCCATGATTGCTCGGATCGAGTCTCTATATGTCTAATCTCAGCAAGCCACCCTCTGTAGTTCAATAGTCTCCACGTGGTCATAGTCCAGAGTCTGGAATATGGCCTCCCTAGACCACTCCTCCCAGATATAGTTCACCCATCTGGCTTTGTAGACTCCGATTTGGTTATAAGGTAGCTTGATCGGGACTCTCTATCGCTTGTCGTACTGACGGCGCAATCGATAAGGGGTTTAATGAAGATCTCTCTAGACCTATCAGCTGAACACAGGATCCCGAGGACTCCACAACCACATCCCGAATCCTCTACCATGGACTAACCTACTAAATCTGTGAATCTGTATACCCCCCAAAATAGGCATCCAACTGTCGAATGTCAACTGGTCAAAATCAGCTCGCATAAGCCCCCTCTCTCTCAGATGAATGGGTAGGTACTTCTTCGAGTTCCCCCGTGGTGCCTCTTTCAGTTTCAGTTTTAATTTATCCATCAGCTATACCTATAAGTCAATTTCAGATAAGGGCAAAAAGAGGCAAATAATTTGTGAAACGGGAATTAGATACCTGCAGCAGTATGAGATGGTCACCGATAAGAGTCTGGTCGGTGGAAGCAACATCTGTATTGAGCCAGACCTCGGCTAAACCTACAGATATAGGAGAAAACCCTATAGACATTAGACCAATAAGTGAATCAGCCTGAATGGGGCAACCGAGCCCACTCCGCACATAAACTCTGCCATAAGTAATAGAGCCACCATGGACGGCCAAGCAAGATGAGATCTAGGTGCTTCGCGACACCATTCCAAAACTGCACTAAGTTGGAATCTGGGTTTGTTAGGTAATCGGGATAGAAATGGGTCTATAGAATCCAAATTCCACAGCCCTCGGAGGATGCCATCTATACCAAAATAGAACTCCAGGAGTGCCAGGGGGCACACGCTTGGGGCATGGGACCCCCTAATTTGGCATGAAACTCTTCAAGCAAAGGGCATAGCTCAAAAGAAGAAAATCAGAATATGTGGTCCATTTGATCCCAAAAAGCCAATGTCGTGCAAAGAAATTCGGGACTTATGGGCCACGCATTGACATATCGAAAGCCACATAGTACAAATTTTTCTAGCTCCTTCCAGTCTCCATTTCCTAGGCTTTGCAGAAAGCCCCGTAGCTGCTAGTTTTGGTTAACTGTGGGTAAATTGGAGAAAAATGCCGAATTTAGCTTTCTCGCAAAGTGAGGCCACCAGCAGTATGAGTGATATCACCGGCGGTATGGACCAGATCGCCGGCAGTATAGCTTTACGGGCGGTGTTGTGTATATTAGTTAGCAAATCAAAATTTCATGTAGAGGGCGATAGCAGTCATGCCGCTAGTGGCACGGGCATATGTTCTACGAATTTCAGTTTTGTTTCAACCAGTTTCAGCCTGTAAAAACCCTATAATTTGTTTCTAGAAGACATTCAAGCACGAAATACATATCTTATTCAAACCAAAAGCCCGAAGGCGCAACCATCCAAATATTCAATTGCTAAGCCTAAATAAAAGCAAAATCATCCAAAATCCATAATCAAAGCAAAATTAAGAGCCCATTGTATCAAAGGCTTACAAAACCAAAGCCAAATTCCAAAAATAAGCAGAAATAAAGAAAAATCAGAGTAGTAAGTGAGCCTAAGCCTGGTTGCCACCACCGGCAGGCGGGTGAGATATAACATCCTCCTCACTGAGAAGGTAAGTATTGACAGAATCTTCCTCAGTCCCTATGATCCTCCAAGTGCTAGTAGGGGGAGCTCCATGGTGGTGCCTTGCTGCCACCTTCCTCCCCCTTCGGCTCAGCTCACTCGAGGCAACACAATCCATATTATGTTTGCTCCATCTCTGTTACAATGTGGCATCCAACTGGTTCTCCAGCTTGCTCACTAGGTGCCAGAGCGCACTCATATCTTCTTGATATCTCTATTGAGCCTCATTGGCATCTGACAGCGTGAGGGCCAAAAAATGCTACAGATAAAGAAATAATAAATAGTCCATATCATTCATATCATCCATTCATGCATTTTATTCTAATACCAATGTTCAACAAAGAATATACATAAGCAAGCAGACTTTGGGAAACTAGTGTATCCCTAAGAGCAAAAGCATTCCCCGCCAATCACTCTACCTCATCACGATAAACCTGAAAAATCCAAAGTGCAATGAAGAAAAATTCATAAGGGGTCAGTCATGTGGATTTAATTACACAAGGCTTATATGGGTGGTATTTTTTGGCATGAAGCTCGATGAATAGCTGCTCAAATCTCTCTCAGCTTGAAATTGCCCCTCTAGTTAATAAGTTAAAATGAGGTCTCTAAGGCGGTCTAGAGGTGCCCCTTGACAAAGTCAACACCTTCGGGTATGCCATAGTATCCCCCACCACTTCCATCAGCACTGCCTCTCTTCCTAAGGGGTACCTGAAAAATCCAAAAAGCAAGGATAAATGACCATTTTGATCAAAGCATATAATGTATATAAGCATAAAAAAGGGGTGCGATCTCACATCAGAAGAATGATGCTCCTCGTGAGCAATCGGTACGTCCTATCCAATCTCTCCCTGCTTCTCGGGATGGCCCTTGCCATCGCCACTCCTTTCCTCATTGTCATCTTCAATGATAATTTCGTGCCTCTACTTCTTTAACTCCTCCTCCTTTTTCTTCCTATGTAAAGATATAGTATCATTTCTATGCATGCGGGGGCACATGGGGAGCAAGCGTGATATGTGGCCGTTATAGGGATCGGGAATAGTCCGCACCACTCAATCATTCCCCTCCCAGTATTTAGCCTTATCGGCCTCCCTAATGATGGTTAAATAAGGCCATCAGAGGCCAATAGGGGGATCCATAGGAATAGGCCTGGCGGCAGGCATGGACTCTCTCTAGCCTCAAACTCTCTCCCTCAGGTACTAGGGCAAGGCTAGGGGGCACTCCATGATGAAATGGCAGTCATCCACCTCTCGCTAGGTAGTAAGAACATTAGCTCGGTTGGACACCTCCTCAATAGGGTCCTGCACAACCTGGATAGCCAATCAAGCATAAAATCAATGTAAGCATGATATGAATTGATAAATGCATTTTGTCTACTAATATTTTGTTTAAATGTGAAATGGGGCAAAAAGTCAAAATGGTAATACCAAGCTAATCTGTAGGCATCACAATGCCTCCCTATAAGCGATGGAGTACTTACTGAGTCCCCCAACGCTATCGCACCACCGAACGAGAAAGTGAGATCTCGACTCCACCGTAGTATTAAACTGAACCGGATGAAGAATCTGGTGCTCAAAAGCCCACACCTGTACAATTAACAACTAATCAGTCCAAAAACATCAACATCTCAAAAAAATAGAAAAGCAGCTAACCATGATAATGCAGTGCCATTAAAAAAGGCATACATGTAATAGGAAGTGGCTCAAGCGAAGGGCCTTCTTCATCTTTTGGGCTTCTACGTCCAGCCCATAATACATCTGTGCTAAATGCCCCTAGGCCAATTCTTGGATTTGATGGTCTTGACATCCTCAACCGCCGAAATCAAGCCATAATTCACCTTACTGCCCGAAATAGGGAAGAACAGTACGATCAACAAAGAGATAACAAAGGACCAGACACAGGCATCCGATCATCCTCAAGGACCACTCCGACCTCCTTCCAGTATTTGTGTAGCTCCCTATAGCACAACCTCCCCGATTTAGGCTTTATCATGAATAACTCAGTGACCCTCTTCACCACTGGCCCCCTGAGGTGGTTCTTCTCCATGTATACATCAAAATGGATCACTTCCTTCTTCCATGGCAGCCGGGTCATAGCTACCATGTCAGAAGGAGTGATGGTGACCTCCCCAATCTAAAAGTAAAAAGTATACGTGGTCTCGGACCACTTCTCAACCGAGGTGGTCAGGGCTGAATGAGAAAGCTTGGGCATCAGCAAAGGCATGGTTCGGCCCAAATCCCCAACCCCGTATTATTAATTGCCACAACTAGCTCTGGATCCTTTTCAGCAATGTGTTGCCACCACTAGCCCATGGTCCCCATGCCCCCGGTGCAAGTATGGGTATGTGGCTGCAAAATCAGAAAGGGATGAATCAGTTAAGTAATACAAAGTCTATTTTGTATTTCTTTTCAAAAGTTGTTGATGCCGCCGATGACATCACCCATACCGCCAATGATATGGATGATGTCGCCAGCGACATTGCTTAATCCAGCAGTGGCATGGCTTTTTCCTCCTCTTTTTAGCGGCTAGAGCCTCTGGTGACATCAGTGATGCCATTGGTGGCATCGTTTCTACGGGCAGAATGCAGATTTCTGCCTAAAATCGCACGAATCACCCAATATCAAAATTAACCAATTTCAAGGCATAAAAACGGTATGAATCACGTAAAATCAAGCCTATACCATGCATCCTAACATGTATTCCTTATTTTTAACCCCTATCACGGGAAAATTTTGAGCCTCATGCCGAAATCAAAACTTAACATAAAGGTTCGAGTTATATAGGTTTACCTCAATATAAGAGATGTGATTATCCTTATCCGAAACAAGATTGTCAATGGGAGCCGCTATCCCATATCCAAAGGTGACTTTAATCTCCTTATGAACCGGGAAGAGTTTCAGCCCCTCAATAGAAGAATCGGGCAATTCCTCAGACTTGGAACTACTAGATTCGCATCCAAAGATCTTCTTTATAGTGAGGGAAGTAGAGAGAAAAAATAGCGAGGGCTTTCAGTTTCTTTAACGTAGAAATAAGAATAAAAGAGAGTTTAATCCCTATTAAAATGCCTACACGAAATTCGAGGAGTCTGAATTAATCTAAAATGGACCATCCATGCCGCTAGCGACATCACTTCAAACCGCCAGCGATATCACCCATACCACGGGTGCCCTCAGCTCTCCTAATTTGAATTTTGAATCATTTTGATCCATCAAACATGCCACATGGCACCCATATCGCCGGCGGCATCGCTCTAGATCGCCGGCGACATCAGCCAGCCCACCCGTAACATTAAGATTTCTCCCTACATTTTTCAGCAAATTCAATAGAATCCCGGCTCTAGCCCTGACATCCTAGGATTTCTGAAACCCTTATACTTTTAATTATTACGTTTTTGCTGTTGATCAAAGGGGGAAAAATATTTTTGTTTCATAAAATCTATCAAGCAGTAAAAACATCATTTAAAAATTAGGCTAATCTTTTACTTGCCGCTTGTTGCAGGAACAACACGCCCTACCTCAAATCAATCTTTGCGAAGCATAAGTCCAACCAAGGGGCAACCAACCCACAAAGCATAAGTCCGACCAAGGGGCAACCTCTCTGCAAAGCATAAGTCTAACTAAGGGGCAACCTCTCTGCAAAGTATAAGTCCAACTAAGGGGCAACCAATCCACAAGGCATAAGTCCGACCAAGGGGCAACCAATCCACAAAAGGTCGACCAAGGGGCAAACCTCTCTGAAAAGCATATGCTCGACCAAGGGGCAAACCAGCCATCCATCAGGTATCATTCCTAACCCTTGCTCTTTCATGTGACCATACTGACATGTAGCAGCAGTAATCCCCCGAGGGGTAGCCTATGAGCATAGGATTTTGTAAGCTCTCTCGCGAGACGATGATGATGTGTACCCGATTTTATTCCTCATAATAAAAATTCTTTTTTGGAATTTTTATTACTGATATAAAATTCTGTGAATTTTATTTTCAAAAAAATTTAGTTCGATGTGTCCGATAAAGTGTTCGGTGGTAGCTCAGACGGATGATTTACACCTAAAAAATAATTTAGTCCACAATACCCATTAAAAATAAAAAAAACTAAATAAAAAATAATTTAGTCCACAATACCCATTAAAAATAAAAAAAAAACTAAGCCTAATATCTTAGTTTTTCGTCAAAATCACCTTCTGCTGGATTTCCTCTCCTTTTCCCCGATTTTGGGCACAAATCATGCATCTTTTTAGACCTGCCAGAGGAGCAAGGCTGCCGGGGGCCTCATTGATACCACCGGTGGTATCATCCTTGCCGCCGGCGGCATCATTTCTTCTACAGACAAATGTGTGCACTTTACGCTCGATATCCGATGGATAATTGATCAAAGGCAATTTCCAACGGATTTTAGCCTATATAAACAAATTTCTCTAGCCATTTCAAGGGTTCCAACTTCCACCACTTAAGATTTCAAGAAAATCTTGAGCATTCTAATTAGCTTTAGTGGGATGAAGTTTATGAAAGGTAAGAAAAGAGGATTCAATTCATCTTTTCTTGTTTTTTCTTTACTGAACTCTTTAACATTTAGGTGTGTTTTAAGTTTAAAAATCACTCAAACTAGGATTTAGAGACTAAATCACCCCTTACTTCCCAAAATCATCATTCGAGCTCCCTAGAGGTGTCATATAGATCACGAAGAGGTGGATTCACGGCCCGAGGTAAAAGTTCTGAGTCTCATAGCTCGTTGGCTTTCATTTTACTCATTTATTGTGTTTTAGTTACTATTTGTGCTTAGTATTTGGTTTTTGGTCATTTTTTGGCAAAAAATAGCTACTGTAAGTAACTGAAGCCGTTGGAGGCATTTGAAGCTGCCGGCGGTATCAATCATGCCGCCAGTGGCATCGTTGATACCGCCAGTGGCCTCATTTTCACCCAATGGCCTCATTTTCTTGTAGGACCCTTTCTTTATGGTATCCAGAAAGTTATACAGCCTGCCTGTGTGACTGATACCACCTGCAGCCTCAGTCATGCCTCCGGCAGTATGACCTTCTAGACAGCATTTTTATTTCATTCATTTTCCAACCTAGTTTAAATTTCAAAAGCTAGGATGTACAGTACAACGACAAAGGTCCAAAACATTCTGAAAATAGATCCCACCCCACACCATGTGGCATTTTCACTAATAATTCGGTTAAAATAACGATCAAGTCTAAAATATGGACATAACAGAATTTTCCTGCAAACGTTGACTAAATCCCATTTTTAACTATCCAATCAGGCTCCATAAATTGTAAATAAAATACGCCATGTTCACACTAACTCGAGTCTTGTTTTGTTCACTAACTATGCATGTTATGTGATATACCCCGTATAACGTGCCGGATTTATGCTAACCATTTTGTGCAGGTAGATTTAGGATAGATGAATGCTAGGCCTTCGGGTATTTTATTTATCGCATAGAAAAATGTATATGATTAGGAAACCCATGTAATTATTATTTTGTTTTCGGCATTTGTTTTTGGATAACTGCAATAATTATTTATTTATCACTTTGAATGATTGATAAATATGAAAACAAAATATAAACCGAAAACACAATGAATAGAGATGATTAAAACCGATTAAGAAAGAATGAAATATTTTAACTTGGCCTAATGTAGAATAGATAACATCATCCGAACTTGGAATCTTTGTTTTAAGGTGCGGTCTAACCATCCGGTGGGAATATCATACCAAAAATTTCACGATGGAGCTTAAACGGGTGGCGACTCTATTTTAAAATACGGGGATTTCAAGTCTCATATCCTTTAACATACAAATTGGACTTAAATACAACATCAACATTAATTCTTCTACCACGCTAAAACAAGGATCAAATCCCCCAACACACTTCACAGTGCTCGTTATCTTTCCTCCCTCCGTGCTATGCATCTCACGTGGTCATCATGGGTGGGAAAAATGTCATCCGCTCATAAAGAGCCTTTGTAATTCTCTTTAAAACTTCCTCAGACAATAATGATCTAGCAATTTCAACATCAATCTCCTCATCTGTCCTCAGTCGTGGATATCTTTCTCTTCTAAACCTCCTTATATCTCCCAAAAGAGTACTTGGGGGTTAAATTGGGGTTAAGGTCGTGGTTGTTGTAGTGGGTGCTGATCATTTGGAATCTCTTCAAAAGTAGGAGGACCTCTTATAACATGTCCTTCTATCATTAACGGTTCATGAGCTAGAGATCAAACAGGTGAAAGCTTTGGGATTATGGATGTTTTAGGTGTTTGGTCAGAGGTTGAGGTGTTTGGTTGGTCAGAGTTGGATGTGGATGTGGATGGTATTTGGTATTCGGGTAAGGGTTGCATGGAATTAGGTGTAGTTGAAAGGGGTGTTTTAGTGGATAGGTTGGGAAATAGAAATGGGTCCTCTTGGTTGACTTTAGCCTTCTCCTTCTCAACACCCTCAATAACTTACTCACTGACATGAGCTAAACGCAATTGCTCAGTCAACTAAGCTTGTTGCTCAACTACAGCTTCCTCCTTATCCTCCAGATCTCCTTCATCCCCGTCAAAGACAACCTTCATCTTCTTAATAATCTTCCTCTTCTTCTCTCTTCTCTCTTCCTTAGCCTTCTCAGCAGTCACATCAATAATCTGCTGGTCTTCTTTTTCCACTACTTCAAATTCTACAGTATTCACATCATCATCTTCCTGCTCCTCCTAACTTTCAATCCCATCCAGAGCTTTTATCATCTCCTCTACTACTTCTGGAACAGACTTCTCACTCAGACTAGCACTAGCCTTCTCGTAGGTTTTCTCAACTTCTGCCTTAGTCTGAGAAGCTGTCTCCTTTGGTCTTCTCCTGATTTCCTCTTTCAAGTCTTCTTGCTTCTTCTAGATTCCTTCAGCCTTAACTAATTTTATCTTCTCAGCTTTCTCAACATTCTGGACTATGTCAGTTAGCTTTTTCACTATCAACTTTTTCTTTGGTTGACCTACTTGAGGCACAGGAACTAATGTAGCTTCCTATTGTATAGCCTTCTCACCATCAAGCTGAGCATCTTCACTTTTCCTCATTTTTAACCTTTTCAGAGGCATCTGCACTCTCAATTCTTCCTCAGCCTTCTTCTCTTCTTCTTTTTCTTTGTTAGTTTGCTCTCTAGGCTTATCCTTCTTGGCTTCCTTAGAAAATCTAGACTTTTAGGGACAGGGGCAACCAATTCATTTTAGCTCGCTGAGCTTGCCTTCTTTACTTCCTTCTTAGAGTCTCTCTTAACCTCCTTCTTTCTTTCATTCTTCTCAGCATTCTCACCTCCTTTCTCATATCCCAGCTTATGAGTCATATATACCTTCTTCCCCATCATTATGGTGACAAACATGTCCTTGAATCCTTCAACCATGTAGATGTCATGGAAGAATCTGTTTACAATATGCTCATAGCAGCCACTGGGTATCTCAAAGAACGCTCTTAGATGGTGTTGGCGCATCCACTTCCCAAAGTGCTCATCACTTGAAAAATTGAGCATATCAACAGTTACAAGCTCCTGTACTTCTGCTCCTTCCTTCATACACAACTAAGTAGGTGCGTACTTCATTCCTGTGGGAATGAATAGATATTCCTTTTTACTAACTCCCACTGCTACTTGTACCAAATGATCAGCGGTAGTAACCCAATATGAATCATCTTCACTCCTCACAAAAACAGGTTCTCTCTCTGATGATCTGGGTGATGGATTTGAAGAACCTGCCATGGAAATTACTTTAGAGATTTTGGGGATTTAAGAAGAAGAATGCGGAAAAGAGATTTGGTAAAGTAACCTTTCCTTCTTCTATATCTCTCTTTAAATATCCAAAGACCCTTCACGTAAACCTACAGAGCTTACACGTATGACTAACAATCCATGGTCATATTTCAACTGTGAGATTTATCAGTGGTTACCATGAGATTAAAGATTGCAAAATTTATAGAATTAAAGCAGTTAAATATGGATTGTTTTAAAACTTGCTACCATTTCTATCAGGTTTACATTTGAAAAGAAACCAGTGACAATTTTAATGACGTGTCTAAAATTCAAGCGAGAAGAAGAAATACTTAACCTAATTCACAGAAGCTTAGAGTGGAAGATACGTCAGCTCTTGAATAGGTCAAAGAGGAAACTATTTCTTCAAATTAGATTAGATATTCCGATTAATTCTCTCCAGATATTGAATTGGTCCTTTCCAATAGGCTTTGTAAATATGTTAGCTCACTGTTCTTCAGTAGGAATGTATGTGAGCTTGACTTCAACTTTTAGCACGTGATCCCTTATGAAGTGATGTCTAATATTGTCATGCTTTATCCTGCTATGTCAAATTGGATTCTTGGATAGGTCAATTGCACTCTTATTGTCATACATGACTTCAAGGTACTTAAACTTTATACCATAATCCTCCAATTGTTGCTTAATCCATAGCAGTTGTGCTACACAGCTTCTTGTAGCCATATACTCAGTCTCAGTTATACTCAGTGCCATAGAAGTCTGTTTCTTACTATACCATGTAACTAGACAATCACCAAGGAAATGACATCCTCCAGTGGTGCTTTTTCTTTCAAGTTTATCTCTTCTATAGTCAGCATCAGTGTATCCCCTCAGAGTGAAATCTGCATTACCTAGACACCATAAACCTACATCAATAGATCATAGCAAATACCTGAGAATTCCTTTAATAGCAATAAAGTGAGATTCTCTGGGGTTAGCATGATATCTAGCACAATAACATACAATTTATTGAATGTTAGGCCAAGCAGTTAAGTAAAGTAAAGAACCAATAGTACCTCTTCAGAGCTTACTCTCTACAGGTTTACCTTTCTCATCTTTACTCTGAATTATATTAGTGGCTATGGGTGTTAATATTGTCTTAGCTTTGTCCATGTCAAACTTCTTGAGTACTTCCTTGGCATACTTAGCTTAGCTGAGGAAGATTGCATCATCACCTTGCTTAATTTGCAAACCAAGAAAGAAATTAAGCTCTCCCATTATTGACATTTCAAAATCTTCATTCATCTATTCGGTGAACTCTTTGCAAAGCTTCTCATTAGTTACTCCAAAAATAATGTCCTCTACATAGATTTAGACTAGCAACTCATCTTCATGCTTCCTCTTGATGAAAAGGGTTGTATCTGCCTTTCCTCTGACATAACCTTTGCTGAGAGAAAAGTTAGTTATTCTTTCATACCAAGCTCTTTGAGCTTGCTTCAATCCATAATGAGCCTTCTTCAACTTGAAGACATGATACAGATACTTTAGATCTTCAAAGCCTGGGGGCTATCTGATATAAACTTCCTCTTCAATATAACCATTAAGAAATGCACTCTTAACATCCATTTGAAACAACTTAAAGTTCATATGAGATAGAAAAGCACAAAGAATTCTTATGGCTTCAAGTCTTGCTACTGATGCAAAGGTTTCTCCATAGTCAATGCCTTCTTATTGATTGTATCCTTGAGCAACTAGTCTAGCTTTGTTTCTGACAACATTACCAGCTTCATCTAGCTTATTCTTGAAAACCCATTTGGTGCCAATGATTGACTTGCCTCTGGGCTTCTCCACCAAATCCCAAACTTCATTTCTTCTGAATTGGTCTAGCTCCTCTTACATTGCAATCATCCAGTTGTCAATGAACTCAACATCTTCAAACTTCTTAAGTTCAATCAATGAGACAAATTCTGAATGACTCATCATTCTATTCAGCTGACCTCTAGTCAGCCCTGGATCTTGCACACTATCAAGGATCTTCTCAACTAGGTGATCTCTCCTTGCTCTGACTTATTTTGGTAAATCAAGATTATCTCGCTAAGCTATCGTCATTGGTTGAGCATCATTATCATCACCAAAGTTGATGGACTGGTCCAAGTCAACTTCATAAACTTCTCTTTATGGAATTGGATCAGGAATAATAATGGGCTAACTGACTAATTTGCTGACTTGTTCCTTTTCCTTTTCATCATCACTGGCTTCTTTACCTATATTGTTACTTTCATTGAAATCTACATACATGGAATCCTCAAAGTGCTAGTTCTCTTGACATACACTCTATATGCCCTACTGTGTGTTGAGTAACCCAGAAAGATTCCTTCATTAGCCTTGGGATCAAATTTAGCCAATTGGTCTTTAGTGTTTAATATGAAGCATTTACAACTAAAGGCCTTGAGATGACCAACCTTGTGCTTGCACCCCTTCCATAGTTCATAAGGAGTTTTATTCAAAATTGGGCGAATTAAAAGCATGTTTCGAATATACCAAGCCATGTTAACAGCTTCTCCTAGAAATACTTTGCTAGATTGTTATCACTCAGTATAGAACGACCCATCTTTGCAGTAGTATGATTCTTTCACTCAACAACCCCATTCTATTGAGGTGTATGAGGGGCAGAAAAATTGTGGTCAGTACCATGCTTAGAATAGAATTCCTCATATTTCCTATTTTTGAATTCTCTTACATGGTCACTACGGATTCTATTAATTTTAAGGTCTTTTTCATTCATGATCCGGGGAGGCAACCTAGAGAATAATTCAAATATCTCATCTTTGCTTGCAAGCAAGACAATCTAGATTAACCTGGTCAGATCATCTACAACCAAAGGGTGTACCTCATTCCACAGAGACCTGTTGCTAATACTGGCCCAAACAAATCCATGTGTAGAAGATCATATATCAGCTAAGGATTTAAAAGGTCTTTTTAAATTGTTTCCCAAGTTTTCAAGTTGAGCAGGGTCTATCTTTTTTAAAGGCTGGAATGGGTAAAACCTCAACAAGTTCATTTTTGGCTAATTTGGACAGATTGGTCATATTGATATGTCTTAACCTTCTATGCCATATCCATGAGTTTTCCTCCTTAGAGACTAAGCATATAACATTGGAGCTAGGGGATAAATCAATCATATAAACATTATTAATTCTAGGAACATAAAGATTAGTTTGGTCAGAATTACCATTAATGACTGAGCAGATCGCTGAGTCAAATATCATTTTCCTGCCTTTGTCACATAGTTGAGCAACGCTTATCAAGTTGAACTTCAGGCCTTAATAAGAGACACATTTTCAATTGAAGGCTTGACTCCCACTGTGCCACTGCCAACAATCTTTCCCTTTTAGTTGTCTCTAAAATTGACACTTCCATTCCTCTTTCGCTCCAATGTGATTAACTGCTTTTCATCACCTATCATATGCCTCGATCACTCACTATCCAAATACCACATTCTTCTATCATTTGTGGAACTCGAGCTCACCTTTAAAATAGTTAAGTTTTATTAGGTACCCATGCCTTTTTCAGGCTGGGTCCTCCCCTGTTAGTGGTGGTATTCATTGACCAGTCATACTCAGTATAGTAACCATTTTTGTGTCTACACATGACTATAGCATGTCCTAACTTTCCATAAAAATTACATGTAGCCTTATGATTGGGCCTACTCACTTTACTCTTTTGAGAAACCTTCTTAGAGTGGCAAGTGCGGTTACTCTGAGTATTCCTGCTAGGTTGAGGAGGGACCCACACCGTTTTCAAAGCTGTTAATTCAGCAGCTAGCTCATCCAATTTCTTAATGAGCTTACTATTATATCCATTTTGGTACTCAAATTTTTCCATAAGGTATAAGATGTCAAGTGAGGTAAAATAATTAACATCTTCTAGATCATCACATCTCCTCTGGAGTACTTGGATGTATTTAGTTGACTTCTTAGTGACATTGATAACATCATTCAGTACTACAGCAAGTTCATCTGAAGACAAAGGGGGTTCAAAATTTATGTCAGTTCTTTTTCCTTTATCTCTGCTTTGGTCAGCTAATTGATTAGCAGAGGAAGTAGATGGTTGGTTAGCTAACACTGAGTTGGGTTGACCATCCTTTACCGTGAGACACACATTTGTAGAATCTTGTGCCTCTTCATCTGAGGATGATTGCAAAGTCACTCCATATACCAACGAGAGCCTTCTTATCCTTTCTCTTCTTGAACCTATCCTTCTTAGCTTTGGGACAGCTGTACTGGATATGGTCTTTCTCACAACATTCAAAGCTTTTGATATCTTTATTATGCTCTTTGTTGAATTCCTTAGATGATCTATCATCTGCTCCCTTCCTACACTTGCTGGACTTTCTAAATTTATGAAAGTTCTTGTCTTTCATCAAGAATCTTCGAAAGTTCTTGGTCATCAGTGCTATCTCTTCCTTTCTGTCCTTTGGATATTCTTCCTCAGAGGAATCATCATCCTCATCATCAACTTTAAGGACAACAGCTCTGCTAAAGCTTTCTCTCTCATTGTGCTTCTGCTTCTTAAATTCATCTTCATATTGCTTCAAAGACATCTCATGAGTCAGCAATGCTCCCATCAGCTTATCAAACTTCTAGGTCTTTAAATCATTAGCTTCTTTTGCATCTCATTCCTGTGTCAAGCTTTTAAGAATCTTCTTGACAGTCTCTTCCTCATTTGAACTCTTACCAAGTCTTTTCAACTCATTGACAATATGCATGAATCTAGTGTTCATATTACGAATGTCTTCCTTGGGTTACATTTGAAACTTCTCATAATTCTTCATGAGAACGTCGATCTTGAACTCTTTGCCCTTGTCAGTTCCTTCATAAGTTACTTCCAACTTCTTCTATATGTTTGAAGCAGTTTAATAACCTAAAATACAGTTGAACTTAGTTGCATCAAGAGCATAATGGAGATAGTTGATAGCAGTTGCATTTTCCTTTAATCTAGCCAAGTCCTGATTGTCCCACTCATTAGAGTACTTATCAACCCGCACTTCATTCTTTACTATAGTAAGAATAAATGGCCCTTCAACAATAGCCATCCAAGCATGCATACTCTGAGACTAGATGAAATTCTTCATCCTATTCTTCTAGTAAGTATAATGCTCACCATTAAACATGGGAGGCCTGGTAACTAACATGCCTTCTAGTATAATGTAGGCTTGGGCTCTTCCACTAGATTCTCCTCCTTTGTATGTCATGGTCTTTTTCTCAAGATTATGAAATCTTTAGAATGAGAACTTGCTCTGATACCACTTATTGGTCCCTATGCGTACACTCAATGATTCAAAGGGGGGTAGATGACTCGCTCAAATTACTTAGTTTAATTTCTCATGATATAATGAACTGAGTTGAGTAGGTTAGCGCACTAAGAGAAATCTGGAAAAACTTCAAACTAAAGAATACAGAGATTTTATACTGGTCCGGAAACCTGTGTTTACATCCTATCCCAAGTGAGTGTCTTGGCTTTAATCCAATAATCTTAACTCCTTTACCCTAGGTGGAGAAGCCTTTCATAAAATTCCAAATTACAGAAAGTACCCTCTAAACTGTAATCACTCTCCCGCTGAGCAGAATATCATCTTCTACCAGTAACTCAACTAATTCTAAACCAGAGCTAGATTTAAATTATGGAAACATTGATCTAGTTACAGACAATCAGATATTACAATTTAAATGATTTATTCCAATCTCTCTTATTCAAAGCAGATTCTCATTGAATAGTCGCTTTCTCGATTGAACTTCTTTAAAGCTTGTAAATTGGCAGAGGTTTGCTTCTTAGAAATTCAGGTGTAATCACCAAGTCCTAACGCTTGCCTTCTTGCTCCTTCTATAGATGAAAATAAGAATGTAGCCGTTGAACTTGCCTTGGCATCTTCTGCCAATTTCCAGCTTAACTATCTACCCATTGCTTCTTTAAATTGATCCTTTAAGAGATACAATCACACCATGGTGAGATAGAATCAATTCGTTAGATTGAAATCCGAGCTACAATTTGAATTCTTTGTCGTTTGATTCCACTATTGCATTAGAGAGATCTTGCGCTGACTTACTACGTGTCATCTTCCCACACCTTCTGGTAATCTAACAGTTTGCAGAGCACGTGACACTATGTTGTTGATCCGTAAAATTTCACAATTTGGCAAATGACTTTTTACTGCTTGATTCAGGAAGACTTTTTCTTTTTCTTTATAAACCGAAGTCTTGTCAAGGCATTAATTCTTTTAGTCTTTATCTCACTAATGTTCTTCAAAAAGCAACACTAAAAGTAAATATCCTATTTTTCCTTAAATGGAAAAATCAATGCCATTGACTAAAATAAAGTAACACATCGAGAGATAGAAAATTATGCACAGCTAAAAATAATCTAAACATCAAGTGCTGAGTGACAGTTACTAGTCAGCGACTAAGTAAACAGCTCTACTAAAAAACAACTCAGAGTTAAAACTAAATAACTAGGTCAGCGGAGAACTGACATTTACCCTTGAATTCAATAACTCACATATAACCATAGATTATTTATTTTAACCTCTTTATTGATTTAATTAATTCTAACTTAACTTTATTATTATGATCAAACTTAAGCTCTACTGAGTCATCCACTGAGTCAGTCTTCCTTTATATTGGGTTCAATAGAGATAACAGAGGGGCTTATTAAGTCAAGAAGAAGTAGTGAAGAAGAAGAAACTATCCCTAAACCAAAGAAGAAACTGGTCAAGAAGGAGCTAACTCTTACTCAAGCCTTAAAGGCTAAGAAGGCAAAAACTACAGCAGAGGTGGTAATTCCTGCAAAACAACTCGAGGCTGGGGTAAAAATAAAGGATCCAACTCCTAAACCTTCAAGAGAAAAAGTAATTTTTAAAGCCCGAAAGGATAAGGGGAAGAAAGTGGAATGGTAAAACTCATGGAAAGTAAATAGAGTAAGCCGGCTCCATCCGTTGAAGGACCCAAAAGCTCTTCCAAAGCAAGTGAACTTGTTGCTCCTCCGGTAGTTACTTCTCAACCTATTCTCATACCTCTAATAGATGTAGAAATAGTCAGAGAATTATATGGTGAGGAAGAATTCATTAAGTTGAATCTTAAGCTAATCAATGTCGCAATTCCAGAATTAGTTCCAGCTCCGGACAAGGCTAATAAAACAAATGAGCAAGTGGAAGTAGAAAATTTAGAGAAGGCAAATGAAGTGCTAAATATAGAGGTACAAATTGATAATGATGCTAATAAATGTGCAGTTTCAACTAATGAAGAGGCATTTATGGATGAAAATCAAGCCAAATTGGGTACAACCGGATCTTCAGTTGCATCTACGGTAGTTGAGACGGATAAGGTGGAAAACATCAAAATAAGTTCTTTGTTCTGGTGGAGTAAAAGCACCAGATGAGGGAGTGGATTTGTGATCCAATGCACATGCTACTATAGTAGACTCTAAGGATGAGATCACATCGGATGAAAAGGAAGAAAATAATGAAGGAGACCCAATGCTAGCTACTTTCCCTGATGGTGATTTGAAATCCTCTTTGGATACTGATCAGTTTGCAAACAATAAAGAGAGTGCTTCCAGTCCTAACTACTCTCCGATAAGCTCTAGCAAAATGAACAAAAAAGCCAGCACTCCAATCGAACCCTCCACCAAGGCTGAAAAGCTTAAGATGGCATGGAAGTTGTTAGAAGAGGCTGTTGCAGAAGAAAAGACGAGCAATGACTCTAATCTTGAGGCAATACTCATGGAAATTTGTGCTAGATTGGAGGAAATGGAATCCTCAACTCGAAATCTATCAATTACACATCATATGAAGATAGTTGGATGAAATTCGAGCTAGGTTGACTGCACTTGAGTAAAAAGTAAATAATTTCCCTAGCGGAGACCAAGTTGTAGCAACTGCTTTATCAAAAATCACTCCGGTCTTGGAGTAACTCACTCAAGAAGTAACAAAAGCTAAATGCTTTACTATCCAAGCCGTATGCGGGGTTGACTCCAGCAGTGCCACACTTCTTAGGCATGTCACTTATGCTACAACATACATGAAAATAGAGTTAAAGGACTTCATGGAGCAGAAATTTGAAGAAATGTTGGAGTCCATTCCTACTACAGTTGAACAATGTACAAATGCTGTAAACTCCATATTCAACTTTCTCTCTACTGAGCAGCAAGTAGTAAAGGAGAAAATAACAAACTTTCTCAAAGATGACCAGCCAAATTTCTTCTCTAAGAAAACTGAGGAAATGGTTGATGACTTCAAAACAAATATGGGGTGGAGAAGACGATCAACAACTGGCAGGAGATGTTTAAGATTGAGCTCGAGGACATGAATGAAACTATGCATAGCAACACCTGTACAATCAAAAAGGGAATTTAGAAGCTCAACTCTGGTATGTCCAAACTCAGTTTAAATGCTCCTTCAACCTTAACCTCTCTACTATCTATCCATAACAGCATGATTCGCCCCTATCTCCAGCAACTCACACATCACATTGGTGACACCAGCTTTGGTGGATACAAATGCTTGCTCACTCTCCTCCATAAAATCTTTCCATATTTTAAGCCAGAAGATCAAGAATATGCCTTGGTCAGGCATCCCAGCCTTTCCAAATCATATTCTCAGCTCAAGAAGATGCTCAAACCATTCCCTCTCATGCCCCCTACAATAGATTAGAAAATTGAGCAACATATGGTAAGTAATGAAAATTATACTATTTTATTCGGAGCTTGGGAAAATTACTGGCAACAAGGAAAGCAGAATGTTATAGATCATTACTCCACTATCGCTGAAAAGAAGAAGGAAGTAGAAGCTCAAAAGGGCAAACAGTAGTAGCATAGCTATCTTTTCTATTTTTGCCATATGTAATAGTTTTCACTTTTATCTTTTGTAAAACTTTGTAATCGAAACTTCATTGATTTTAACACATGTTAAAAGCAGAAGATATATAGTGAAAATAAAATCATTCATGATTACTTCTAAGCCACCCATTGTACTAAATATGTCATTGTAACTTAGAAGCTTATTTGCAAAAGTCTTGGGGGAGCTATGATGCTAAGTTTGTGGGGGAGAACATATGTAATTGACTAGGTATCAAAAATCATACTTAGTTCATCTTTCCAAATATAGATGCTTTTGTCCTTAGGTTTTCATTTCCATCAAAATAGGGGAGATTGTTGGAAAACAATATTCTAGAAGAAAATTCAATACAAGCATTCGAACAAGGTTTTAAAGAAAAAAAACTCCCAAGTCCAAGAAGACAGCATCCGAAAAAGATTACATCTAGAAGAGGTTCCAGTAAATCTAAAACTTGAAATCAGCTGGAAGTAAAAGTGCGAATCATAAGGCAAAGATAAGAAAAAATGAAAAATGAAAAATTAATTTTCCCTCCAAAGTTGTCTGAAGTCAAACACACCTTTTGCCTTGGAAAAAGTAAAAAGTTGCAGTTTGCATGATTTTAAAAAAGATAAAAAGGGACTGACACAGAGAGAGAAAAAGGCAACTACCTTTTTAAGCTAGACCAATAGCAAGGTGCGTGGATCTCAAAAAGAGACAAACTTCGCATTAAAGTTTGTAAAGTGCAAAAATCCAAAGAAATGATGTCTGACATCTTTGGTGCACCAATCCCCAAAAAAGCCAATGGGATATTTATTGAGTGTAACGGAAAGATCAAAGGCTCCGGTTGTACCAACACATATCTGATCAATGGTAAAGATTCAAATCCACTCAATGACTACATTTATGATCGAAACCTTTAAAAGGGAAGATTCACCTCTTAAGAAGATGCTGGTTGATTTGGAAAAGCTACTACATAATGAAATTTGCTCTGCGATCTGTAATCAAAATCCCTCCAAGAACTAAATCCTTAAAATCTATTTTGCAAGAATTCTCAAGTCAAGTTGATAACTTGAAGAATTCAAAAACCAACCTTTGTAAAGGCAAACATTGTAAAACATCTCATACTTGGGTGAGTATTGAGATTGAGGACTTAGCTTGAACTAGGTAGAGTTTAAGTGGTATATCCCTGAGTATAAAGGACTTAGCCAAGCTAACGGTTAGTTATGGTGGCATATCTACATCCGGAAGAGAAGGATTTTCTGGAGACAATTTGTAAAGCCTTGATTTCTGCATGTGAAAGAAATCACCCAAACTAGTGGATTTTAGCTCAGAGGAGGAAACTCAGGGGACTAGATGTAGGCAGGTCGAACTAGTATAAAACGACTGTGTTTGATTTTCTTTCCTTCAATCTTTATTTTAAATGCATTTTGATTAAAATTTGCATTATTTGGATGTGAGCAGGCGACCTTTTTTCGCAGACCCGCATGAGAGGCGGGTACGGAAAAGTAAGCACGGCGAAGCAAGCTGGAAGGATCGGTCCCTTAATTTAGAGGCATGATAAAAAGAGTTGATTAAAGTGATGTTGATGTTGAATTTAGGTCCAATTTAATGTTAAAAGAGGCGAGATCAGAATCTCGTTTTTAAGATAGAGTCACGACCCAGTTCAGCTCAACTAAAAATTTTGGGTACGGTTTTTCAACTAGGTGGTAGACCACACCTCAATTAGAGATTCTGAGCTCGGATGATGTTGTCTACTCTTCATTTAATAAATCAAATCGTTTATTTTCCAATAAAAGTTCTTTTATTTCTTATGCGATTTAAATCTTCTTAGTCAGAGTTTTTGGTTTATACATCCATATATCACACAAAAACTAATAAATAAAGCAAATAAATTAATTATTATATGGCTTTACAAATACCTATGCATTTTTTCTAATGCGAGGGAAGTGAGACGAATAAATAATAAGAGACCGAAATTAGACCTCAATCGAACTCACTAATACCAAAATGACCCGAAATATGACGAATCAATCATAAATAATCACAAATAATACATGAATAATATCCGGGCAAATATTATATTTTTATTTGGGAGAAAAAGATTTATTATGAATTTCTAGGTGACAAAAACCCATTTTAAAGCATTTAAAGGCTATTTAATCAATTAAATAATAAATAAATAATTTAAATAGATTAAAAAATATATTTTAATTTATTTCAGAATATTTGTGATTTTTATTAAATTTTTCAGGTGTAGTGTTGAGAAAAACGCGAAAAAAAGTACGAAAAACGACTAAAAAAAGAACCGAAAAGGAGTTAAAACCAAACTCAGACAGGCAATGTTATAGCGACAGCCTCCACCACAATCGCTATAGCCGCCACCGCCATGGGGACAACGGTCAAGGCTATAGCAACGGTGGTCAAGGTTGTAACTATAGCCTTACTGTCAAAATTTGCTTT
Organism: Euphorbia pulcherrima; assembly: GCA_947683365.1. NCBI lineage: Eukaryota > Viridiplantae > Streptophyta > Magnoliopsida > Malpighiales > Euphorbiaceae > Euphorbia > Euphorbia pulcherrima. Next base: position 32,217,612 of record CANTUS010000001.1, read on the forward strand.
TAAGGGGGAAATCGGGTGTTTTTACATCCATAAACGCAAAAACATCGAGGTTTTAAGTCGTAATCAACCATTATTTCAATAGATCTAGACTTAAAACATATAAATAAAGTTGACTCTATGGATTTGGGGTAAGAAATACCCAAAACCACAACAATTAGAGGGACCTCTATAGGGATTGGGTTCACCGCTATAGGAATGGCGGTCAAGGCTATAGGGATAGTGGTGAAGGCTGACCCTAAAGAGGTCTGGTCATTTTTTAGGACTTTGCAAGAACACCAAAGAAACAAGGGGGAACGAAACCCCGAAAGCACCAAATCAGCAGTAGATAACTAATGAAAATAAGTAAAAAGGTAATGGAACTCATTTTGTTACCTCTAGGCCATGAATCTATTGTTATAGACTTAAGTCAACCCTTGGCAAGCTTGTTTTCTATAATTCTCAGATGAAATACTGACAGAAGTTACGACGGAATCAATGACAGATCAGTGACAAATTTTAGGTAGTATTTGAGAAAAGTCTTTAAAAACCTATTTAATTCATTTTAACCTATGATTTCTAATCGATTTTAGTGTTTAAGATATAAGATCAATCCTAAGAACAACTAAGAATCGAGATTAGAAGAGATTAAACCCGGATTCTATGCTTTTCTTAAGCTTTCTCTCTCTAGTTCATCACTTTCTCTCTCTTCTTCTTCCTTTCTCTCTTAAAATTATTTCTAATTCAAAATGTGTGAGAAAAAAGTCTAGATTATCTCTCCAAACTAGGCTTGAATACTTCCTCACTGAAAAATACTCCAACTCTAGTGAATTTTTGGGGGAAATTGTGTGGCCCAATCGCGAGGAGAGAGAGCAAAAAAGGTGACACGGACTAAAATAGTCCGTTCTAAGATGACCGCTACCCTTGTAGCGGTCATCACCACCGCCACCATCGGCGAGGGGGGAGACAAAGAAAACTGCACTTTGGATATTAGGGATTTTAAACTTAAAGAAATCATAACTTTTACTATAGTTATCCAATTTGAACGATTCTTAACGTTCTTAACAATGTCTTGCTTAGATGGTTTTCTCCTGGATTGTTTTGCTTTCGGATCAGTCAGTGCCATGAATGCACAGTTAGTAGTCTCTTCTTCTTTTATTGAAGATGAGCAGCTGCTCTCTTCACAATTGCTCCAAGTGGCCACCACTGCCTTCTTCATGTGTTTCTTATCTCTTTTAAGCTTGAGGCATTTGGTTATGAAATAGCCTTTTGTCCACATTTGAAATAGGCAGCTTCTTTTTCCAAATCCTTCTTCTCTTTTGGAGCCTTTCTTGGTATGTCTCTTCTAGAGGTGCCTTCCTTTGGTCACTTGGACTCATATCTTCTAGAGTTCCTCCTATCTTTCTTGTTCAGGAATCCATTGAAGTGTTTGGCTAGCATAGCCATATCCTCTTTGTTGTAATGAGATTCCATTGACTGTTTGTCTGATCTAGAGGAGATTGATCTGGCGGAGTCTACCTTAAGTGCAATGGCTTTCTTCTTTTCTTCAGGCTTTTCATCCTGTGACTGTATCTCTCCAAGGATAACTCTTGAGTTACGAGATTACCAATGAGCTCATCATAGCTTTAGAATTTTAAGTCATGAGCTTCCTTAATGGCAGTCTTTTTGTTGTCCCATTCCTTGGTGAGACTCCGGAGCACCTTTTTCACCAACTCTACTTTAGAGATTTCCTTTCCTAGCCTTTTCATGTCATTCATGTATACCTAGTGTTCATGCTGCTGATTGATTCTTTAGGCTCCATCTTGAAGGTTTCCAGCTTTTGTTGGAGTAGATCGATCTTGGCTTCTTTCGACTTGTTAGTTCCTTCGTAGGTCACTTCTAATTTTTGCCAAATATCTTGTGCAGTCTCACATCCGGATATCCTATTAAATACTACGGTACTAAGAGCCATTTGCATTTTCACGCAATCTTTTGTAATCATTCTCATCCCATAGACTTGAGGGCTTGCGAGTAGTTAAACCATCTACTTCATAAATAGGTTCATATGGGACATCTTTAATGGGCATCCATGCCATCATGCTTTGTGCCTGAATGAAGTTCTTCATCTGGTTCTTCTAGATCATGTAGTGTTCATCGGTGAAGAGTGGAGGACGGGTAATAGACATACCCTCCGGAAGGAGTTATGAGTTTTGGAAACTCATTTTGATTCTTGGATCAAAATATAGACCTTTAGATCGAGATTGTTAGATCTCTAGTTGTGTGCACTTGCTCTTATACCACTTGTTGGTCCCTGTGGGGGTCTAAATAAGGTTAGAGGGGGTGATTGATGGTTTTTTATGGAATTAACAGACTTTAAAAAGTCTTAGTGTAGCGTGTTTGATTATGTTCCAAACAATGCGAATCCGGATGATGTAAATATTAAATTATGTGCAATAATGTAAAGAGTTAGAAAATCAAATACAGTAGTTTTATCTTGGTTCGGCCCCGCCTACTCCAGTCCCCGGAGTTTCATTTCTTCAAGCTTTTCCACTAGTGGATTCCTTTCCAACTGGCAGGAATCAAGCATTACAATTTATCTTCGGATGGTCACCCTTTCGGATGTAGGATATACCACTAGAAGCACTAGCTCCTAGCTGAGTCCTTTTGTCTTTAGCAAGATATATCACTTAGATTTCTACCACAAATCTAAGTTAAGTCCTATAGGGAGATCCCACTCAAAGAACCAACTTTAAGCTATATCCCAATCTCACTACTCACCCAAGTATGAGATCTTTACACTTTGGTTTTCTTCAAAGGTTTTAGTTTTGGACTTCCTCAAGTTTATAACTCACTTGGGATTCCTTACCAATAGATTTGGAATGGTTTGATTCTTGGAGAGATGTATTACGGATTGCAATAGCGAATTCTCTTGTGTATGCTTTCTCAAAACAACCAGCAGCTTATCAACTTGTGAAGCTTCCCTTTTATAGGCTTGCATCATAAATGTAACCGTTAGGGGTTGTTGAAGTTGAATTAAATCTTTATAGTTGAATAGGTAAAATGTGGCACTTTCGGAGCCATTGGACAATCCATTAGACTATGCAAATGTCCTGTTCGAATCCTTGGGATTAAGGCTGAAAAGTTGTCAGTGATCGATTTCCTTGTATTTTAGTGATTCATCAACTTTTATGCCAGTAGTCCGGTGTGTGAGCTACACGCTCCTTTCTTATTGGTCTAGGTATTAAAGGTTGTTACCTTTTCACTTTCCTGTGTTAGTCCTTCATCCTTTTTTTGAAAAGCTTGCTAGCTATCATTTTTGTCTTTCTTACAGGGAAAGGATCTTTGACTTGGAGACCAAAAGAATGGAGGGAATGTAATTTTTGAATTATTCCCTTTGTCTAGATATTTAAGTCTTCCAGATGTCTTCAGACTTAATATCTTCGGATCATTCTTCTTCCAAATGCTAATACAATCAGTTCTTTTGGATGCTGATTTTGAGCGGTTTAAAGTTTGTTTTGTTTCCAAAAATTAACCGGATGCTTCCATTTGTGCTTAGGTACTTATGATCTTCAATGGATATCCTTATGGCTGGATTTAGACCGGATGCTTCCATTTAGATTTAGGAGATTACATGTTACAAATTTTTGACCTAATTCGGATAGTTACTTGACTGTTCTTCTGGATCATTGTTTCCCAACACCATTTGCTTTCACATTTTATCATGTTTGACTTGCATCAAGGGCTTTATCAGAGCATCCGTGAGGTTCTGATCAGTGGGGACATATTCTATTCTTATTATCTTAGCATCAACAATCTCCCTGATTATATGATACTTTCTAAGTACATGTCTATTTTTTTAGTGAGACCATGGTTCCTTTTCCTGAGCTATAGCACTATAGTTGTCACAATAAAAAGTAACTAGATTAACAATCTCAGGCGCCACACTAAGATCACCAATAAATCCCTTTAACCAGACAGCTCTTTTGCTTCTTCACAGGCAACAATGTACTCAAATTCCGTGGTTGAATCAGTAGTAGTTTCCTACTTGGAACTTTTCCAGCATACTACCCCTCCATTAAATACATAAATAAAACATGATTGAGACTTGAAGTCATCCTTGTCAGATTGAAAATTCACATCAGTAACCTCTAATTATGAGGTCACCATCTCCATATATCAAGAACTCATCTTTAGCCCTTCTCAAGTACTTAAGAATTGCCTTGACGGCCATCCAGTGCTTTTTACCTAGATCCGATTGATATCTACTTGTAAAGCTCAAGTCTTGAGAGACATCTGGCATAGTACATATCATAGCATACATGATGGGTCATATCTCAAATGCATAGGGTATATCGTTCATGCATATTCTTTCATGAGCTATCTTCGGACACTCAGTCTTAGATAGGGTTACTCCCTTTGTCATCGGGAGATAACCTTTCCTTGAATCCTCAAGGTTGAACCTATTCAATACCTTGTCTATATATGTACTTTGAGAAAGATCTAATAGCCTCTTGGATCTATCTCCATAGATTTTTATACCTAGTATAAATGCTGCTTCTCCAAGGTCTTTCATGGAGATCTTTCTTGACAACCATATTTTAATACTTTAAAGAAGAGAAATGTTGTTTCCTATTAACAGAATGTCATCAACATAAAATACTAACATAATAACCTTCTTGTAAACACAAGGCTCATTAATGTTTGGACAGAAATCTAGTTCATAGAATGTTTAATCAAACCTAATATTCCAACTCCTGGATGCATGCTTTAGTCCATAAATGGACCTTTGCAGTTTGCATACCATCGAGCCATTCTAAGATATAAAACCCTCAGGCTATGTCATATACACATCCCGGTCCAAATCTCCATTCGGGAATGTTATTTTAACATCCATCTGCCGGATCTCATAATCATAATGAGTAGCAATGGCAAGGAGTATTCTGATGGATTTAAGTATGGCTACCGGTGAGAAAGTTTCATCATAGTCAAGACCTTCACATTGACTCTAACCTTTCGCAACCAACCTTTGTCTTATTGGTAATTACATTACCATCCATGTCAGTCTTCTTCTTGAAGACCCATTTGCACCCGATAGGTCTAGCCTCTTCTGGTGCATCGACCAATTTCCAAACTTGGTTTTCCTACATGGAATCCATTGTTGCACCCAATAGGTCTAACCTTTTCACTGCTTCATCAAGGTCCTTGGTTCATCATCCTCCATGAGATATAGTTCCCTATCATCCATGATGATAAAACCATATCTTTCAGGATCTTTATAAACATAACCTGATCTTTGCAATGATTGTGTTTCAACAAGAAGTTCTTGGATTATACCTTCTTGTGTATCTAGAACGGGGTCAATCAGCTGATTGTCCGTTTCTTCCTCTTAAACCTCCAATTCAATACTGCTCCCACCGACTTTTGCAAGTAAGTGTTCCTTTTCCAAAAAGTGTGCACTCCCAGACACAAGTACTTTATGTTCTTCAGGTTATTAAAATAAATATCCAATAGTTTCCTTTGGATATCTAATGAATAGACACTTGTCAGACTTAGTATCTAGCTTAATAGATGCTATCCTCTTTACCATAGCAGGACAGCCCCATACTCTTAGGTGACTCAGAGATGGTCTTTTATTACACCATCTTTCATAAGGTGTAAAGTCCACTAATTTAGAGGGCACTCTGTTTAATACATAAACTACGCTCTCTAGTGCATCCCCAAAAGGATTTACTAAGATCCGCTTGGCTCACCATGGACCGAACCATATCTAATAAGGTCTTATTCCTCCTTTCAAACACTCCATTGTGTTGGGATGTATAAGGAGGGGTCCACTGGGGAACTATCCCTTATTCTTTTAGATAATCCCAAAACTCTTGTCTTAAGTATTCTCCACCTCGATCAGATCGAAGTGCTTTAATACTTTCTCAAGCTATTTCTCTACTTCATTTCTAAATATTTTGAACTTATCAAAACTTTTAGACTTGTGCTTTATTAAGTACCGATAGCTATATCATGAATAATCATCAATAAAGGTTATGAAGTAGGAGTATCCTCCTAGTTCCTTAACACTCATTGGACCACACACATCTATATGTATAATTTCCAATGTACTAGTGTCTCATTCACCCTTTCCCATAAAGGGCACCTTTCTCATTTTTCCTTTCAAACAAGGTTCGCAATCACCATAAGACTCCACATCTATTGGGCCTAAGTCTCCATGCTTGTATACCTTAGTTAAGTGACATTTATTTATATGGCCTAAATGACAATGCCATAAGTAGAAAGATTTCTCATTATCTAATTTTCTCTTAGTATCATTTATATTGAGAATATGATTTTGTAATTAGGAAATATCATTTGTCATATTACAATAAAATATCATTCATAACTTTGATAATACCTTTTATCAAATTGGAATAAATTTCTATCTACTGTGAGGTAGGAAATAATATTTTATAATAACAATTGAATATCATTTCGTTAGATTACAAATTTAGTCAAAGGAGATTTTAAGTTTCTGTATCAATAGCAGCCAACAAGTTTTAATGATTTTCCATAAGTACAACTCTCCTTTTGCCAAACCTCAACTTCTTATTAATATCTATACGTTGTATGGATATCTGATTCTCATTAGGTATTCCATACCAATTTAGAATTTCCTTGAGATGTAGCATTTCTCAATATCAAACATCTTGAAGTGGAAACTTCAGGCCTCCTCTTCATGCTATGAGACTTTATCCATTTTGATCTTATTTCCAATATCCCATATTTAAATGAAGATCTTGTTTCCAATATTTAATGCCAAAACAATCATTTTATCTCCAAGACAAAATTCTCAGTATTCTTTAACTTTTCTCTTTACTCTACTCTATCCTGCTTCAATACTAGACACAATGTGTCCCTTTACTTCTTTGGGATATGAACCTTTAAAATTTCTGACTAACTAGTCCACCAATTTTCCATCAAAAATATTTTGGTTCAAATTTTTCACCATAGGAAATCTTTTCTCAAAGATGTAAAGATACAGACTTTCAAAATATTTTGGTTCAAATTATTCAAGTTCCCTAATTCCTAAGGACGTGTGCTCTTATATTAGCATCTCCTTGAACGTGCCTCAGTCCTGCGGCTAGCCCCCAATTTTATGGTAGACTACCCATTCCTATTAAGGCATACCCTATCTCAATTTTTATAATCGGGTGATATAGACGAAAGGGACGCTTTGTGCAACACTTTATAGCCGAAAAAGATTGTATCATAAATTTGAGTAAGGAAGACTTATAACTTGCCTTAATATATTTACTTTGGGATTTTATTGGTGTTAAACGTCTCATCTAATCTAGGATTTATTAGATGGACATACTTATAATAATAATAATTTATATTAATTCATGGAAATTTAGAATTAATTTATAAGGTCTAACCTTAGGTGGGTTCAAGCTCTTTATTATAATTATTCCATTAACCTAGATTATATGAAAAATAATTAATATTTTTATTTGTTATATTTATATTGCACTTCCTTTAAGCTTTTATTCAATAATTTAATATTTACTTTGTTATAAAAACATATATAAGAACCATCTTATATTCTAGAAATAAATTAGTCCATATTTAATCCCCTCTTTGTTAACTCAAGCTACACCAATATATATTCCCATGTAGGAGAGGTGTCCTATGAGGAGTAGACACCTTGTTATGGCGGACGAAGCAAAAAAGAACACGTTTCTATTCTAATATTGTGAGAAACGAATTTCGAAAAGAAAATTGGTGAATTTGAGATAAATGAATGTTTTTAGATCACATACAAAACCCCTTAAGTGTTTTTGGAAAAAATCAAAACCCTTTAATTTTTGGAAACTAATAAAATCCAATTAGTTTTTTGAAACTAAGAAATCCGAATGTGTTTAACACAAATATTTTACTCAATTTGATAATCTGATTATTACATATTGTTTCTTTCCTTAAATAAGGAAAAAGAAAGAGTTACAAGCCATAATGAAGATAAATTAAATCTCATAACCATAATTTGGTTACAAACTATTAATCACACATAAAGAGTAATTAATTTAAAACATTATGAAATATAAAGTAAAGAATAAAATAAAAAAACACCACCACTAATAATATGGAATATTTTTCGTTCTTCCAAGCTTTAAGACCATCTTTTTATTCAAATGAGCTTCAATGTTGGTCTAATGAGATTGAAACGTGCAATGACTTTGAATTTGCAAATTATTTTCCATAAATCTTATTTTGAAAGCATTTGAATATTTTGTCCAATTACCAATTTTATTTTCCACCAACAAATAACGATCATAGAATCTCATTCATCTTCATTCTCCATTTCTTCAAAAAGATTCGTCCTCGAATCTTTTAATTCCAGATCATAAGGATAATCATATATTTGAAAATTACCACAAACAAATTCTTTCTCACAAAAGTTCTTCTGATTAATTGCAAAATCTACACCCTTTCCAATTTGAAGATTTTGATGTGTTTCAACATACTTCATCTTCATATCACTTTCTCCATATTTATCAATATTTTCCTTTTTGAAACTGATTCTGCATCATTTTCAAAAAGCAAATCATTCTCAAGATCTTCAATCTCTTGAATAGACATAACTTTTACTATAGGAAAATTAGATTGCAAATGACCATTCCCTTGACATTTCAAACTTTTCCCAATATCTTTTGACTCACTTTCAATGGAGCATATAAATTGGTCCTTTTCATATGTATTTGCATTTTTTTGTACTGATAGAGTCGCTGGGAAAAAAATTTGTGAGACATTTGATATAGATTTTGGTGGGGATAGGAATATTCATTTATTTGGCAAAGAAATCAGCAGCTTAGATGATGCACTATGATTTTCAAGATTAGAAATATTTTGAAGACAAAACTTGAATTTAGGGCTGATTCCTAACCTTTTGTGCACACGTGTTTCCTATGCATTGTTCTTGGCCTTCAGAACATCTAGTTGTGACCTCAACTTCTCGAATTCAGCAATGAGATTTTGATCTACAAACATGCTTTGTATTCATTCTCCAACTGTGACACAAAAATTACAATAGAAAAAGAAAATTACGATGATGAATCTTTAGCTCTGATACCAACTGATGACAAGCGAAAGTGAAAATAGAATAGAATGGATTAATTTGTGATAGATGAATGTTTTTGGATCACATACAAAACTCGTTTAGTGTTTTTGGAAACAATCTAAACCCTTTAGTTTTTTGAAACTAATAAAACCCAATTAATTTTTGGAAACTACAGAACCCAAATGTGTTATAACACAAATATTTTCTCAATTTGATAATCTGATTATTACATATTGTTTCTTTCCTTAAATAAGGAAAAAGAAAGAGTTACAAGCCATAATGAAATTGAATTAAATTCATAACCACAAGTTGTTACAAAATATTAACCACACATAAAGAGTAATTAATTTAAACCATTATGAAACATAAAGTAAAGAATAAAATAAAAAACACCAGCACTAATAATATGAAATATTTTTTGTTCTTCCAAGCTTTAAGACCATCTTTCTATTCAAATGTGCTTCAATGTTGGTCTAATGAGCTTAAAAGGTGCCAATGACTTTGAATTTGCAACGTATTTTCCGTAAATATTCGTTTGAAAGCATTTGAATATTTTGTCCAATTACCAATTTTATTTTCCGCAAACAAATAATGATCATAGAATCTCGTTCATCATCAACTTGTCCAATCTTTGCCAGAACATATACAGGCATAAAGCTTGAAAAACATGGATTCTCTTGGACTAATAAATTTCGTTCTTTTAATTCATGTAAATTGAAACCTTCTATAACCCATGTAATTTATATAATTTATTGAGTCTTTGATAAGTTTGAGTAAGGTGAGCAGGCTTATTCAAAATTATCTATATCCAATTTCTAACGTTTGAAATAAAAGTCTAAGTTCATCTATTGTTTCAAACAATTTGATAAACTTTAAATTATTGCATGTAGAAATTAAAATTTAGTTTGCTTTTAACTTAATTATGCACTAAATAGGCAGGCTCTGATACCACTGTTGGGAACTGACAGTCAATTTGAACATGCATAATAGGCATGGCAGAAATTCAAAATTTTGTCTCTTGTCACTAAGAACTCCTATTAGTAGCATATAAATTAATTAAAGCCTTAACTAAATTAATTCTCTACTTAAGTTAGCATGCATAGGCTAGGCATACCATAATTCTAAATTATATCCTAGCATAAAATATTTTATTCTAAACATGTTATAACTCTAAGTTATAATCAAGGTATAAAATATACTAAGCATGCAAAATAACCTAAGCATAATAATTATTAAGTCTTAAAACGCTTAATAAAAGGACTTGATAATTAAAAGAGAATTAGAGGACTTACCAACTGAAGCGTGCTTTAGCAGAAACTTCTTACATAAGCCTCCAAGTATAGGATAGCCTCTATGAGTATCCACACAAACCCCACCAACCAAAACTTTCCAATGAGGAAGAACCGCAGAGCATTGAGTAGCTGCTAGACCACTCCAGAACCCACTAGTAATAAAAAGGATTTGCTCTTCAGTTGACTTGAGAGATATCGCTTTGGAATCTCAAATCAAGACTCGAATGAGCTTTGTGGTGCATTTGAGAAAGGGGAATAGGAGCTCTTTATAAAGGGGGAGCAAAGGCTGCCAGAATTAATGCGGATTTAATGCAGATTTAATGCGGGCTTAAATGTGGATTTAATGCGAGATTAAATGCGGATTAAATGTGAATTTAATATGAGAATAAATTTAATCCTCCTTTCTTTTAATTTATTTTATGATCCAAATAAAATTCGTTACCGGTCAAAATAAATTCTTGGATGAACCATAAAATGATTTAATTATTTTAATCAATAGTTTAATTTATTCATGACCCTAATAAAATTAGTTACTGGTCAAAATAAATTCCTAACTTAACCATAAAATGATCTAATCATTTTAATCAATACTTTCATTTATTTATGACCCTAATAAAATTAGTTACTGGTCAAAATAAATTTCTGCCTTAACCATAAAATAATCTAATCATTCTAATCTACCACTTTAATTTATTTATGATTCTAATAAATTTAGTTACTAGTCAATGAATAAAATCTTTGGTCTAACCAGGTAATTATCAACCATCCATTTAATAATTTTATAATAGATCAAGTCTATTAATTCTTTACTCAGCCCGATGAATGTCCAATGTGTGTGACCTTATAGGATCCCGAAGTATTGAGCTGTTAAGGTTTGACCAATCCTTGTTCTAATTAAACTATTGGCTCGAGGTTTTAGACAGTGAATAGTACTGAATTACCTTAAATGACTGTAGTACACCTCTAGCAAGGGTCCACATCCCCTATCACTCGGAATGGCATTTGTGCTTATGACTTAATCTAAGTTTATGCAATAGTTGTCCAATGCGATGAACTCCTTCCATTCTTCAATCTTAGTACCATCTGGTTTGTTGGGCTTGATTAAAGTGTTAACCCACAAATAGCGAGGTTACTCCAAGCTGTCCTAGTTATTTGCTTGTTACCGAAGTATGTTACTTTTTTATCATATTGTGTTTGACTAGAAACTATTTCTATCAATCACATACTCACATCAGAGGTTTATAGTAATTATCACTTCAACAAGCGGCCAGTTAAAAACTCTTTAACATATCTGGAGCGATGAATTATTTCCGACTACGTAGCTTACCAACGTGTTGTCATCACTATACCCATAATTACTCGTGGCACCCTAAATTAATAAGTGAATAGGTATGACCCAAAGTATAGCAACAGTACCATATAAGGTAACTAATATCTCAATTATAAGGATATTCGTAAAGCTACTGCATGAAGATAAACACTAACACATTGATATATATACCAAGCATTTATCTTACTGCAGTCTCCAATATATCTTTCAGATATATCCATAAGTCAAACTCAAGGAACCATCTTCAGTCTTAGGAGGTTAACTACGTGGACCCTTTCCAAGAGAGTTGACCACATCCTAGTCTTACTGCTCCATCAATATCCTTTCTTGATAAAACTATGACTAGGGATAGTTTAGACATAATCATAATTGCACATGAAGTAGGTCTCACTACATGTAGTCCCACTATGATATCTCTCACTTCATGCTATGTATTGTGTCAAGGACCTTTGTACAAAGATATCAATGAATATATTTTAACCAGTCCCAACATATATGAACACATCAATATAAATAAAAGATTAAATGTCTTTATTAATTAAAAAAATCATTCATACCAATATAAAATTAAGAAATATCGCCCTAATTGCGTTAAGGGCGTACATAATATCTAACAAACTCCCATTTGCACTATGTCCAATTATCCATATGTTTTACTCCATATGTTAGTCCCTGTGGGGGTCTAAATAAGGCTAGAGGGGGTGAATGACCCTTTTTCATGGAATTAACAGACTTTAAAAAGTCTTAGTGTAGCGTATTTGATTATGTTCTAGATATTGTGGATTCAGATGATGCAAATATGAAATGATGTGCAATAATGTAAAGAGTTAGAAAATCAAACACAGTAGTTTTTATCCTGGTTCGGTCCCGCCTACTCTAGTGCTCGGAGTTTCCTTTCTCTGAGCTTTTCCACTAGTGGATTCCTTTCCAACTATAAGCCTTAGAATTTATCTCTGAATGGTAACCCTTTTTGGATGTAGGATACACACTAGAAGCACCAACTCCTAGCTGAGTCCTATTGTCTTTTGAAGGATATATCACTTAGATTTCTACCCCAAATCTAAACTAAGTCCTATAGGGAGATCCCACTCAAAGCACCAACTTTAAGCTATATCCCAATCTCACTACTTACCCAAGTATGAGATCTTTACACTTTGGTTTTCTTTAAAGGTTTTGGTTTTGGACTTCCTTAATTTTATAACTCACTTGGGAATCCTCACAAAGAGATTTGGAGTGGTTTAACTCTTGGAGGGATGTACTACTGATTGCAATAGTGAATTCTCTTATGCATGCTTTCTCAAAACAACCAACACCTTCTTAACTTGTAAAGCTTCCCTTTTATAGGCTTGCATCATAAATGTAGCCATTGTGGGTTGTTGAAGTTGAATTAAATCTTCACCGTTGATAAGGTAAAATATGGCATTTTCGTAGCTATTGATCAATCTGTTAGACTATGTAAATGTCCCGTTTGAATCCTTAGGATTGAGGCTGAAAAGTTATCAGTGATCATTTTCCTTGTATTTTGGTGATTCATCAACTTTTACGCCAGTATTCCTATGTGTGAGCTCCACGCGCCTTTCTTATTGGTCGATGTTCAAAAGGTTGTTACATTTCTCTTTCATGTGTCAGTCATTCGTCCTTTTTCTAAAAAGCTTGCTTGCTGTCATTTTTGTTTTTCTTATGGGGAAAGGATCTTTGACTTGGAGACTAAAAGAATAGAGGGAATGTAATTTTTGAATTATTCCCTCTGTCTATATATTTAAGTCTTCTGGATGTCTTCGGACTTAATATCTCCGAATCAGTCTTCTTCTGGATGCTAATACAATCAATTTTTCTGGATGCTGATTTTGAGAGATTCAAAAATTGTTTCCTTTCTAAACTTTAACCGGATGCTTCCATTTTGTACTTAGGTACTTATGATCTTCAATGGATATCCTTATGGCTTAATTTGGACCGGATGGTTCCATTTCTTCAAACCTGATCTGAATAGTTACTTGACTATTCTTCTGGATCATTGTTTCCCAACAATCTCCCCCATTTGATGGAAATAAAAACTAAGCATAATTAAGCATAAGAGGATATGATCTAAGTATGATTTTTGATACTTAGTCATTTACAAGATTTACTCCCCCATAATTTAAGTATCCTAACTCCCCCAATATTTTTGCATCTTTGGCTTCTAGTTTTTGAAGTACAATTATAGATTGTACTTTTAAGAAATTTTGTGTGAATGTTTTTTACTATATGTACTTCTGTTGTTAATAATGGTTAACATCAATGAAGTTTCAGATTACATACATATAGAGTACACTTAAGTGAAAATTTCAAAGCTAGCTATTACAAGATTTTACAACATGACAATAGCTAACTAAACATTTACTCATCTACTTCCATATCTCCTTCTCTCTTATTGGTTGTGCTCTTCTCCCCCTTATTATTCTCATCTGATTGGGGGTCAATAACCATGTATCTGCACTTGTCCTAGCTTTTCTGCTATGCCTCTGAGTAAACAAAATAGTCTACATTTCCTTGGGAGCGCTTTTCAAAAATTGTCTCAATTATGGCAGGAAGGAGTTGGATAGGTCTGACTAGGTTCTGAAGCTCTTTAAAGGTTCTGTTCATTTTCAAAATCATTCTTAGTGCATGATCTTGGTCTTCTTTGTCAAAATACGGGAAGAGATATTTGAGAAGGGTTACTCCGCATTTATACCCAAAGAAGCCAATGTCTCCCATATGCTTGACTAGATCTTGGAAGATGGGGATTAGAAGACTTTTTGGAACAAAAGAAGATGAAGATCCAGAAGTAGAGATTGAAAGATTAGCCATACCTAACTTTATAAGTTCTATATCCTGGCAGATATCTCTGCGGACGTTATGGATACTAGTGTTGAGTATACTAATATCCTTGTGAAAAGTCTCTTGAAGATTTTTTATCAAATCATTAGTTTCGGATACATGGCTGCCACAGTCATCACTGAATACATCCAATTGCTTCTTTAATAGTTTGGGGAGGCCTTCATCAAGGAGGTTCATGAGCATTTCTTATGCAGCTTTATGTTATTCATTAAGCAAAGTGAATCCGGAGGTAATTCCTCTTCCTCCCTCTATGATTGCTCCTAAAATGAATTTTTCTAGATTTTCAATCTTCTAGTCCATATACTCTTTGAGATCAGTGGTGATTTCGGTAGAGGAAGAGGTGATTTTATCCATTAAAATGGCACAGTTATTATTGGCTTCGGTGTTAGCCTTATCCGTAGAGCAATTTCCTCCTACTATACTTGTATTAATCTGTTCTAGTACTGGAGCAATCTCTCACAAAGAAGCTTCTGCAATTTGTTTAGCTGAGGGATACCCTTGAGTTTGTCTTTCAATGCTTTGGAAAATCCCCTTGATTTCTCCTAATTCAAACTTCAAATCCGGAGCTAGTGATTTGTCAGACGTGATGCTCTCCACGGATTTAAGCTGAGAGCAGATGCTTTGAAGGGTCCTTTTAACATGGCTCTCCTCATGCCTCTCAACTACCACCTCTTGAATCATTTAAAGTGCAGTGCTCACCCTATTAACTCTTACAGGATTATGCTTGGGAGTTAGTTTTTTAGGTGGTTTTCAGTGGAGGAGGTTTTCTCTAACCCAGAGCTGCTTTCGGACTATTTAGAGCTAGATGATTCCTTAGCTTTTTCTTGATTACTCTCCTCAGTAGATTCATTCTTCTTTTTCTCTTCCTCCTTGTCCTCTTCCAACCTTTCCTCCGGACTAGCCTCGCCCTTAGAGTCCACTTTAGAAGTGTGCTCTTTAGAACCCAAACCAGTTCCCTCCTTCGGAACATTGTGTTTCAGGATAGACTATTTATCGCAAGATGCAGTTTAGGTGTCTGCACCCAAGTTGTCCTGTATCTCAAGGGCATCACTAGCCAGTGTTTCATCATCAGCAGAGGTATTTAGAAGAATGATTACTTGATCAACTTATTGAGGCTTTGCATGGTCTTCTTCACTCTGTTCTACTGACCCAACATCCGGAAGACTCGAACTGTCCTCAGTCTCCCCTTCGATTGCCTGTATAGGACTTGCCATCACCATTATTTCACTTCCTAAAATAGTGGAATTGTCCTCACTATTCCCTCCTTTTCCCCTTTCAAGGCTGTCTACCTCCACCACTTCTGGTTCAACATTTAGCAGGTTATCTAGAAGAGGTCCTAATCTTGATTGAAAATTAAATAAATCCTCATCCACATACTTAGCTTCTTTGAGGAGTACGAGATCCTTTAGGGCTATGAGAATAGGTGGGCTATCTGATGGTGCTACTACGAATGAGCCTCCGGGTCCCTCCTTAGACAGGTTATTGATGTTTTAGTTGTCCCGAATAGCTAACATCATATCCTCATATTGATGATCCTCCAGAAATATGTTATCTTAAAGAGCTGGCTTTTTAATGAACACCACTAGTTCCTTCCCTTGCATGAATCAACTAGTGTTGCTACTTTAGGAGTTGGTTCATGGATTGTTATTTCGGCAGCGAGCTTTTTAATGGGTAGCTTCTCTATTCATGCTTTTAAAGCCTCACAGAAGGTCAATCCTCTCTTCTAGAGCTGCCTTTTCTTAGGTGCAGGTTCCCCATCTCCGATTTCCTTGCTGTCAGACCCATTTTCCCTTATTAGGATATCTTCAATGCTACGTTTTTCCCCTTCTTATATCCCTTCCTAATTGCAGCAGCAGCTACTGTAATGTTTTATCTTACTTCTAGTTCACAAACTATTTTCTTTGGTTTATCAGGTGCTTTAATGAGCCTTCCCCTAGACTTTTTTATTAGAGATTTATCCATCAACTGGGTCAAGGATAGAGTGTCCTCATCCTGCTCCTCAACCATTGGCTTAATGTTAAGTTTCCTTTGAGCTTTTGGCTTAGCTGTTCTGGATTTCTTAGCTTTTGGTTCGATCTCCACTATGGCCTTCCTAGCCTTATACTTTTTCTTCTTCTCATCCCTCTGTCTAATGGCCTTTTCTCCATCCCAAGTTTCTCTGAAAGATAGATTCTCGAAGTTTTTCTTCAGAATGGCCTTCCCATCCATAAATTCTTCCTTGGTAACATCAGTTCCGTTTTCCACCAAGATTTGGTGATGAGGCCTCCATGACTGTGTATGTGCTGCCTAATGAAAGGGATCAAAAGTACTGGCATATTGACTGTTATACTATCTGTCTAGTGCTGGATAACACAATGTTGGAATGAGGAGGCTGTAGTGAGGGAGCCCTTTCGGATGACCATAAATTTTGCCAACATAAATTATAAAAATTTAGGTACCTCTAGCTAGTAAGTGGAGCATTTATCTTCGAAGTACCTCTGTGGGAGCCACTTTAAGGATTCATACTTCACTTTCTATTCATCTGCATCTGATCTTAAAATTACTCCATCATTCTTCATGTTGAGATGAGTAACAAAGAATTTTGGAGTCAAGGTAATCACCTTGCAATCTACAGTGGTTCAAAGAGCGTCATAGTAGTTATGAGCCTTGAGATTATCATAGAATTTCTTCCCAAATACTGAATAGGTTAGGTTATGCATGGTAAGGAAGGTTTCTAATCCCTGATCTCAGAGAAGTTAGTTAAATGGGTCAGTTGAGAATAAATAGTTATCTCCTAGGTAACCTGAAAGAACAATGGTGTTGAAGGCAATCCTCTTGACAAGAATGAAATCAAAGTCATCAATGTCTTACCCTTTGAATATATTCTTTAAGGGAAGGATGATTCTGGTTTGAGAGTTTGTAGGTGCCATTTGAGAGATTGAAAGAGGTTTAGGAATTTTAGGGTTTCGAGATTTGAATTTTGTAGAGTAGCAGTATAGAATTACTTGTAAGAGGAAGGAGAAGGATTTTTGGGGGTTTTTATAGAATTCCTAAAGTGAGTGCATAATCATAATCTGAACACCGTTCACTTTGGCTGGATTAATGACGTGGCAGGTTAAACTTTAGGAGAGATGTAATGGTGTTTAATCGGAGAATAGGAACAGTTTATTTCAAATCAAGTTGTTGATTTTATAGTGCGTGTAATACCTAATAATCGTTTGAAATTCAAAAAGTGGATGGTAACCTTTACGCGCTTTTACTACCATATGTCATTCTTGTTTGCTGAGATGGCAATATTCTTTCCAAATCCAGAGTTAAAATAACTTCTTCATTTCTTCTTGGCTACTTGACTTGCAAAAATCCAAATTAACCCCAGATTGAATTCTGGATTTTCCTTCAAATTGGATTGGCCATTCCAATTGACTTCCTTAGCTTGTTGAATTGATCTTTACTTAATGGTTCAGTAAAAATGTCTGCTCTTTGCTCATTGGTTGGAATGTAAACTAATGCAACATCCTTCTTCATGACATGATCTCGCATGAAGTGATGCCTGATGTTGACATGTTTCATCCTGCTATAGAGAACTAGATTTTTTGACACATTAATGGCACTTTTGCTGTCACACATTACATCCACACATCTAGATTGGAGTCCATAATCTTCTAGCTGTTACTTGATCTATAGGAATTGAGCTAAACAACTTCTAGCTGCCATAGTGGATAAGGCAATTGAAGTTTGCTTCTTGCTATAACAGGATACCAAAAAGTGACAGCCTTCAGACGTACTCTTTCTCTCAAGAGTGTCTCTTCCATAATCTGCATCAATGAAGCCTTGGAGTGTAAAAACTCCATTACTAGGATACCATATCCCAACTTTAATGGTTCCTAGGAGATAACTAAGGATTCTCTTTACTACTTTAAGGTGTGAATCCTTTGGATCGGATTGATATCTTACACGGTAGCAAACTCTATAATGTCTGTCAGGTCTGCTAGCTGTTAAGTATAATTGTGATCCAATCATTCCTCTGTAGAGCTTTTGATCTACTTCTTCTCCTTCACAATCCTTTCATAGGACTGTATCTGATCCCATAGGAGTGGACATTGGCTTGCTTTTGTCCATTTCAAACTTCTTTAGAATCTCCTTAGTGTACTTGGATTGATTGATGAAAGTCCCATCTGAACTCTGCTTGATTTGCAAACCAAGGAAGAAATTGAGTTCTCTTATCATCGACATCTCTAACCCCTTTTGCATTTGAGTGCTAAATTCTTCACACATCTTTTCATCTGTTGCTCTAAAAATGATGTCATCTACATAGATTTGGACTAGAATAACATCATCCTTCTTCTTTTTGATGAAAAGAGTTGTATCTACCTTTCCCCGGATGTATCCCTTGGATATGAGAAATGTAGTGAGTCTCTCATACCAAGCTCTTAGTGCTTGCTTCAATCCATAAAGGGCTTTCTTCAGCTTGTATACATGATCCAGATGCTTTGAGTCTTCAAATCCAGGTGGTTGCTTGACATAGACTTCTTCCTGGATAACACCATTGAGAAATGCACTTTTGGCATCCATTTAGAATAGTGTGAACCCCATGAATGATGTAAAAGCATATAGAATCTACATTGCCTCTAATCTTACTATAGGGGCAAATGTTTCTTCAAAGTCAATGCCTTCCTACTAATTGTATCCTTGGGCAACCAATCTTACCTTATTTCTTGCTATAACTCTAGTTTCATCAAGCTTGTTCAGGAATACCCATTTGTTGTCAATGATTGACTTCCTCTTTAATGGTGACACTAGATCCCAAACATCATTTCTAGTGAAATGATCTAGTTCTTCTTGCATTGCCAATATCCAGCTTTTATCTCCTTTAGCATCTTCAAATTTCTTTGGCTCAATGAGAGAGACAAAAGCAGTATGGCTCATCATCCTTTTGAGCTGTCCTCTTGTTCTGATTCAATTTTAGACATTATCCTAAATGGCTTCTAGAGGATGATTTCTGGATTTCTCTTTGAAGATCTGCATGCTGGTCTGGAGCTTGTTCCTGAACTTCTTTAACTTCTTCTTAATTATCCAGAAAGTTTATCCCATGGTGATTAGGATAACCTTGTTAAACTTCTGAGTTGAGAGTATTTGCTTCATCTTCTTCCTTGTACTTCTTGATCTAGAAGGAGTCTAGAATCGGCACTTGTTCTTTTTCTCCATTGTTCTTAGGTTCCAGAGTTAAATCTTCCGGATTTGAATTTCTTCTTCCTGCATGGTTAGTCTCATCAAAATCTACATGTATAGACTCTACCACAGTTTGGGTTCATTTGTTATAGAATCTATAAGCTTTTCTATGTGTTGAATAGCCAAGGAAAATTGCTTCATCAGATTTAGAATCAAATTTTCCTAATTGCTCTCTATCATTCACAATATAGCATTTACATCTAAAGGCTTTGAAGTACCAAATTTTAGGTTTCCTTCCCTTCCAGATTTCATATGGGGTCTTTTCCAAGGTCTTTCTAAATGAGAGCTATATTCAAATGTAGCATGCGTGTTTACTGCCTCACCCTAGAAATATCTAGGCAAACTATTCTCAATGAGCGTAGTTCTAGCCATCTCAACTATTGTTCTATTTTTTCTTTCAACTACTGCATTTTGTTAAGGTGTATGAGGGGAAGAGAAATTATGTTCAATGCCCTTAGATTCGAAGAATTCAGCACAGTGCCTATTTTTGAATTCTCCTTCATTATCACTCTGGATGCATGCAATACATATTCCCTGTTCTACTTCTACCCGGATTAACATTTTGGAGAATTGGTCAAGGGCTTCATCTTGGCTAGCTAGCAAAGCAGCCCAGTTATAACGAGAATAATCATCCATAATGACCATCATGTATTCTCTTCTACCTAAACTCAATGGTTTGATTGGACTAACGAGATCAATATGCAAGAGTTCAAGAACTCTTTTGGAAGGTATGTATGAGATGGAAGGGAAGCTTTTTCTATATTGTTTACCTAATTGAGATGCAGTGCATATGTGATCCTTATCAAAAGCAACCTTGGCTAGTTTGGACAGGAGGTTCATGATTATATGTCCCAACCTCTGGTGCCATAACCATGATTCTTCTTCTTTAGACACCAAGCATCAATTCTTTTTCTAATTTTTAATGTTAACAGAATAAACATTATTTACTCTAACTACATAAAGAATGAGTTGATTTGACTTACTATTAATGATTGAGCAACCTCTGGAGTCAAAGGTGACTTTTCTTCCTTTGTCATAGAGTTGAGCAATACTTAGCAGGTTGAACTTCAGTCCATCAGCTAATGAGACATCTTTTATTTCCAATTTAGATCCAATGGTTCCATGTCCAATGATCTATCCCTTTTGATTGTCTACAAAGCTTACTTTTTGACCTTTCTTCCGAATTAAAGTGATGAAGGCTTTCTCATCATCAATCATGTATCTTGAGCATCCACTATCAATGTACCATGTGTGTTGATCTACAGTGGATCTAAGGAATACTCTACAAAATAGATCAATTGGGTTTGGGTACCCAATCAGATTTGGGTCCTCTCGGGTTATTGACCATTTCAGGCCAAGGATAAATATTATAATAACCATTTTCTAATCTACATAATTTAGTAAGATGATTGTTTTTCCCACAAAACCTGCACCTTTAGATAGGTTTGTTCTGCTCTTGCTTCTTCTGAATCATTTTAAGATCCTACTTTCCATAAGTTCCCATGTATCCAGCTTCTTGAATGCTTGTTTCTATAATATGTACCTGAAAGCTGGTAGGAGGTGCAATCTCTGCTGTATAGTTTCTTCTTTGCTTGGCAGGTTGTATGGACTACTTTGGCTTTTCCTTTTTGAGCAACTGTGTATCTCTGTGCTTGAGGTTGCCTCTGCAATTTCTTCTACTTTTAATTTGAGGGCCCTAGATTCTTTTTAGCAGCAGATGTTTGATTTCTTTGTGTTCCCTACCTTGGATTCCTTCTTTATTGTGAAGGACCTAGTTTCCTTCCAGATGCTTCCTTCATCAGAGTTAGCTCCCTATCTAACCCCGTTAAGTTCGCACTAAAGATTTGCACTTGATTTCTCAGGAAGTTTTCTTAAACCACATCAATGTGATTAGTGGCTCTTATCAAATGGACATCTTATGCCAATGCTTCACCATCTTTAGCAAGCTCCATCACTTATCTTTATAGGGATTTAATAGCTTTTATGTTCTTACTCACATTCTTGATCACAATCCCTAAAGCTCTAGCAAGTTCAAAGTTAGAAACAAAGTTAGAGTGAGAGTTTACCTCAGTACTAACTGTCTCTGACTCTAATTCTTCAATTTGCACAGTTTCTTACTTAGATGGTTTTCTTCCGAATTATTTTGCTTTCAGATCAGTTAGTGCCACAAATGCACAGTTAGTAGTCTCTTCTTCTTTTGTTGAAGATGAGCAGCTGCTTTCATCACTATTGCTCTAAGTGGCCCCCATTGCCTGCTTCTTGTGTTTCTTATCTCTTTTAAGCTTGAGGCATTTGGTTATGAAATAGCCTTTTCTCCACATTCAAAACAGGCAGCTTCTTTTTTCGGATCCTTCTTCTCTTCTAGAGCCTTTCTTGGCATGTCTCTTCTAGAGGTGCCTTCCTTTGATCTCTTGGACTCATATCTTCTAGAGTTGCTCCTATCTATCTTATTCAAGAATCTATTGAAGTATTTGGCTAGCAAAGCCATATCCTCTTTGTTGTAATGAGATTCCTTTGACTATTTGTCTGATCTGGAGGAGCTTGATCCGGTTGAGTCTGCCTTAAGTGCAATGGCTTTCTCTTTTTCTTCAGGCTTTTTATCCTGTTGACTGTATCTCTCCAAGGATAACTCTTGAGTTACGAGATTACCAATGAGCTTATCATAGCTGTAGAAGTTTAAGTCATGAGCTTTCTTAATGGCAGTCTTTTTGTTCTCCTATTCCGTGGTGAGACTCCGGAGCACCTTCTTCACTATCTCTACTTTAGAGATTTCCTTTCCTAGCCTTTTCATGTCATTCACGTGTACCTAGTGTTCATGCTGCTGATTGATTCTTTAGGCTCCATCTTGAAGGTTTCCAGCTTTTATTGGAGTAGATCAATCTTGGCTTCTTTGAACTTATTTGTTCCTTCATAGGTCACTTCCAATTTTTGCCAAATATCTAGTGCAGTCTCACATCCGGATATCCTGTTAAATTCTACTACACTAAGAGCCATTTGCGTTTTCACACAATCTTTTGTAATCATTCTCATCCCATAGACTTGAGGGCTTGCCAGTAGTTAAACCATCTACTTCATGAATAGGTTCATATAGGCCATCTTTAATGGCCATCCATGCCATCATGCTTTATGACTGAAAGAAGTTCTTAAACTGATTCTTCTAGAATATATAGTGTTCACTGGTGAAGAGTGGAGGATGGGTAATAGACATAACCTCCGGAAGGAGTTGTGAGTTTTGGAAACTCATTTTGATTCTTGGATCAAAATATGGACCTTTAGCTCGAGATTGTTAGATCTCTGGTTATGTGCACTTTCTCTCATAACACTTGTTGGTCCCTGTGGGGGTCTAAATAAGGTTAGAGGGGGGTGAATGATCATTTTTCGTGGAATTAACAGACTTTAAAAAGTCTTAGTGTAGCGTGTTTGATGATGTTCTAAATAATGTGGATCCGGATGATGTAAATATTAAATTATGTGCAATAATGTAAAGAGTTAGAAAATTAAAAATAGTAGTTTTATCTTGGTTCGGCCATGCCTACTCTAGTCCCCAGAGTTTCATTTCTTTGAGCTTTTCCACTAGTGGATTCCTTTCCAATTAGCAGGAATCAAGCCTTACAATTTATCTCCAGATGGTAACCCCTTCCGGATATAGGATATACCACTAGAAGCACCAGCTCTGAGCTGAGTCCTTTTATCTTCAGCAGGATATATCACTTAGATTTCTACCTCAAATCAAAGCTGAGTCCTACAGGTAGATTCCATGCAAATCACCAACATTAAGCTATATCCCAATCTCACTACTCACTCAAGTATGAGATCTTTACACTTTGGTTTTCTTTAAAGGTTTTAGTTTTGGACTTCCTCAAGTTTATAACTCACTTGGGATTCTTACAAATAGATTTGAAATGGCTTGATTCTTGAAGGGATGTATTACTGATTGCAATAGCGAATTCTCTTATGTATGATTTCTCAAGACAACCAGCACCTTGTCAACTTCCCTTTTAGAGGCTTGCATCATAAATGTAGCCATTAGGGGTTTTTTAAGTTGAATTAAATCTTCACCATTGAATAGGTAAAATGTGGCATTTTCATAGCCATTGGTCAATCCATTAGATTATGTAAATGTCCCATTTAAATCCTTGGAATTGAGGCTGAAAAGTTGTCAGTAATTGATTTCCTTGTATTTTAGTGATTCTTAAACTTTTACACCAGTAGTCCGGTGTGTGAGCTCCACGCGCCTTTCTTATTGGTCTAGGTATTAAAGGTTGTTACATTTTCTCTTTCTTGTGTTAGTCCTTCAACCTTTTTTGGAAAAGCTTGCTAGCTATCATTTTTGTCTTTCTTACGGTGAAAGGATCTTTGACTTGGAGACCAAAAGAATGGAGGGAATGTAATTTTTGAATTATTCCCTTTGTCTAGATATTTAAGTCTTCCGAATGTCTTCAGACTTAATATCTCCGGATCAGTCTTCTTCCGGATGCTAATACAACTAGTTCTTTCGGATGCTGATTTTGAGCGGTTTAAAGTATGTTTCGTTTCCAAAATTTAACCAGATGCTTCCATTTGTGCTTAGGTACTTATGATCTTCAATGGATGTCCTTATGGCTTTATTTAGACCGGATACTTCCATTTGATTTATGAGATTACATGTTACAATTTTTTGTTTTCTTCAAACCTAATCCGGATAGTTACTTGACTGTCCTTCTGGATCATTATTTCCCAACACCTTTGCTTTCACGTGTTGGTCATGTTTGACTTACGTCAATGGCTTTATCAAACCATCCGCGAGGTTCTGATCAGTGGGGACATATTCTATTCCTATTATCTTAGCATCAACAATATCCCTAATTATATGATACTTTCTAAGTACATGTCTATTTTTCTGGTAAGATTGTGGTTCCTTTTCCTAAGCTGTAGCACCATTGTTATGACAATAAAAAGTAATTGGAGGGCACTCTGTTTAATATATAAACTACGCTCTCTAGTGCATATCCCCAAAAGGATTTACTAAGATCTTCTTGGCTCATCATGGACCGAACCATATCTAATAAGGTCTGATCCCTCATTTTAGAAACTCCATTGTGTTAGGGTGTATACGGAGGGGTCCACTGGGGAACTATCCGTGTTCTTTTAGATAATCCTGAAACTCTTGACTTAAGTATTCTCCACCACGATTAGATCAAAGTGCTTTAATACTTTTCTCAAGCTGTTTCTTTACTTCATTTCTAAATATTTTGAACTTCTCAAAACTTTAAGACTTGGGCTTCATTAAGTACCGATAGCCATATCGTGAATAATCATCAATAAAGGTTATAAAGTAGGAGTATCCTCCCAGTGCCTTAACACTCATTGGACCACACACATCTATATGTATAATTTCCAATGTACCAGTGTCTCGATCAGCCTTTCCCATAAAGGGTAACTTTGTCATTTTTCCTTTTAAACAAGGTTCGCAATCACCGTAAGACTCCCCGTCTATTAGGCCTAAGTCTCCATGCTTATATAACTTAGTTAAGCGATATTTGTTTATATGGCCGAAACGACAATGCCATAAGTAGAAAGATTTCTCATTATCTAATTTTCTCTTAGTATCATTTATATTGAGAATATGATTTTGTAATTACGAAATATCATTTCCCATATTACAATAATATATCATTCATAACTTTGATAATACCTTTTATCAAATTGGAATAAATTTCTATCTACTGTGAAGTAGGAAATAATATTTTATAATGACAATTGAATATCATTTCGTTAGATTACAAATTTAGTCAAAGGAGATTTTAAGTTCATGTATCAATAGCAGCCAACAAGTTTCAATGATTTTCCGTAGGTACAACTCTCGTTTTGCCAAACCTCAACTTCTCATTAATATCTATACTTCATATGGATATGTGATTCTCATTAGGTATTCCATACCAATTTAGAATTTATTTGAGACATAGAATTTCTCAATATCAAACATCTTGAAGTGGAAACTTCATGCCTCCTCTTCTCATGCTAAGAGACTTTATCCATTTTGATCTTTTTTCCAATATCCCATATTTAAATGACGATCTAGTTTCCAATATTTCATGTCGAAAACAATCATTTTGTCTCCTAGAAAAAATTCTCAGTATTCTTTTACTTTTCTCTTTACTCTACTCTATCCTGCTTCAATACTAGACAAAATGTGTCCCTTTACTTCTTTGAGATATGAACCTTTTAAATTTCTGACTAACTGGTCCATAAATTTTCCATCGAAAATATTTTGGTTAAAATTTTTCACCACAGGAAATCTTTTCTCAAAGATGTAAAGACATAGACTTTCAAGTCCATTATTTTATGGTGCCCTTGTAGCTAAAGTTTGACTCCTGTCAGCTACTTACTTAAGGTAACAAGGATGTTAACAACCTCCCAGGTGTTGTGTCCCAGTTTCCTTTATGTATTTCCTACATATCTGTTTTTAAGCAGAATTGCTTGCATCATGTTGTTTAGATTCGGGCTTAAACAATATTCATCCCAAGCTAAAGGCGTTGAGGATTGTCCTCACATTTCTAAACAAACCCTTGACGCTAGAGCCAATCAAAATTATTCATCAATAAAAACGTTTGTATTTGAATAAAAATTTCAACCAAGATGCAAGAAAAGAAAAAAAAAATGTTTAGACTTTAGTATATGGTATATGTATTTAATATAAGGACCTTTAACTAAATAATTTTATCCTACCACTTTTTGAAATTTACAATAGCCCATTCTATTGAATTCGGGAAGTTTAGCCTAGCTAAATTTCCAATTAGGTAGCATCTATAACTAGCCTACTACGACCCCCAATTTTATGAGTCAAGCCATATTAGTAAGTTGTAGTTGGAATTCCATTCCATTTGCATCGTATGCAATTGCTAATTTATTCAAGTTCCCTAATTCCTAAGGACATGTGTTCCTATATTAGCATCTCCTTGAATGTGCCTCAGTCCTATGGCTAGCCCCCAATTTTATGGTAGACCACCCATTCCTATTAAGGTATACCCTATCTCAAGTTTTATAATCGGGCGATATAGACGAAAGGAACGCTTTACGCAACACTTTATAGCCGAAAAAGACCGTATCATAAATTTGAGTAAGGAAGACCTATAACTTGCCTTAATATATTTACTTTGGGATTTTATTGGTGTTAAATGTCTCATCCAATATAGGATTTATTAGATGGACTTACTTATGATAATAATAATTTATATTAATTCAGGGAATTTTAGAATTAATTTATAGGGTCTAACCTTAGGTGGACTCAAGCTCTTTATTATAATTATTTCATTAACCTAGATTATATGCAAAATAATTAATATTTTTATTTTATATATTTATATTGCATTTCCTTTAAGCCTTTATTCAATAATTTAATATTTACTTTATTATAAAAACATATATAAGAACCATCTTATATTCTGGAAATAAATTAGTCCATATTTAATCCCCTCTTTGTTAACTCAAGGTACACCGATATATATTCCCATGTAGGAGAGGTGCCCTATAAGGAGTAGACACCTTGTGATGGCGTGTGGTAGCGAAAAAGAACACGTTTCTATTCTAATATTGTGAGAAACGAATGTCGAAAAGAAAATTGATGAATTTTAGATAGATGAATGTTTTTGGATCACATACAAAACCCGTTGATTGTTTTTGGAAAAAATCAAAACCCTTTAGTTTTGGAAAAACAATAAAATCCAATTAGTTTTTTGAAACTAAGAAAATTCAAATGTGTTATAACACAAATATTTTCTCAATTTGATAATCTGATTATTACATATTGTTTCTTTCCTTAAACAAGGAAAAAGAAAGAGTTACAATCCATAATGAAAATAAATTAAATCTCATAACCACAATTTGGTTACAAAATATTAACCGCACATAAAGAGTAATTAATTTAAAACATTATGAAACATAAAGTAACAAATAAAATAAAAAAAACCAGCACTAATAATATGGAATATTTTTCGTTCTTCCAAGCTTTAAGACCATCTTTTTATTTAAATGAGCTTCAATGTTGGTCTAATGAGCTTGAAAGGTGCAATGACTTTGAATTTGCAACTTATTTTCCATAAATCTACGTTTGAAAGCATTTGAATATTTTTTCCAATCACCAATTTTATTTTCCACCAACAAATAATGATCATAGAATCTCGCTCGTCTTCATTCTCCCATTCTTCAAAAAGATTCGTCCTCGAATCTTATAATTCCAGAACATAAGGATAATCATATATTTGAAAATTACCACAAACAAATTCTTTCTCACAAAAGTTCTTCTGATTAATTGCAAAATCTACACCCTTTTTAATTTGAAGATTTTGATGTGTTTCAACATATTTCATCTTCATATCACTTTCTCCATAATTATCAATATTTTCATTTTGAAATCTGATTCTGCTTCATTTTCAAAAAGCGAATCATTCTCAAGATCTTCAATCTCTAGAATAGACATAACTTTTATTATAGGAAAATCAGATTGCAAATGACCATTCCCTTGACATTTCAAACTTTTCCCAATATCTTTTGACTCACTTCCAATGGAGCATACAAATTGGTCCTTTTCATATGTATTTGCAGTTTTTAGACTGATTGAGTCGCTGGAAAAAATTTTTTGTCAGACATTTGATATAGATTTTGGTGGGGATAGGAATATTCGTTTATTTTGGCAAAGAAATCAGCAGATTAGAAGGTGCACTATAATTTTTAAGATTAGAAATATTTTGAAGACAAAACTTGAATTTGTGGCTGATTCCTAACCTTTTATGCACATGTGTTTCCAAGGCATTGTTCTTGGCCTTCAGAGCATCTAATTCTGACCTCAATTTCTCGAATTTAGCAATGAGATTTTGATGTACAAACATGCTTTATATTCGTTCTTCAAGGGTGACATAAAAATTACAATGGCAAAAGAAAATTATGATAACGAATCTTTGGCTCTGATACCAACTGATGACAGGTGGAAACGAAAATAGAATAGAATTGATTAATTTGTGATAGATGAATATTTTTGGATCACATACAAAACCCGTTGAGTGTTTTTGGAAACAATCAAAACCCTTTAGTTTTTGGAAACTAATAAAACCCAATTACATTTTGGAAACTACAAAACCCAAATGTGTTATAACACAAATATTTTCTCAATTTGATAATCTGATTATTTCATATTGTTTCTTTCCTTAAATAAGGAAAAAGAAAGAGTTACAAGCCATAATGAAATTGAATTAAATTCATAACCACAAGTTGGTTACAAAATATTAACCACACATAAAGAGTAATTAATTTAAAACATTATGAAACATAAAGTAAAGAATAAAGTAAAAAACACGAGCACTAATAATATGAAATATTTTTTGTTCTTCCAAGCTTTAAGACCATCTTCTTATTCAAATGAGCTTCAATGTTGGTCTAATGAGCTTGAAAGGTGCCAATGACTTTGAATTTGCAACGTATTTTCCATAAATCTTCGTTTGAAAGCATTTTGAATATTTTGTCCAATTATGAATTTTATTTTCCACCAACAAATAATGATCATAGAATCTCGCTCGTCATCACCTTGTCCAATCATTGTCATAACATATACGGCCACAAAGCTTGAAAAACATGGATTCTCTTGGACTAATAAATTTCGTTCTTTTAATTCATGTGAATTGAAGTCTATAACCCATGTAATTTATATAATTTATTAAGTCTTTGATAAGTTTAAGTAAGTTGAGCAGGCTTATTCAAAATTATCTATATCCATTTTCTAACCTTTGAAATAAAAGTCTAAGTTCATCTATTGTTTCAAACAATTTGATAAACTTTAAATTATTTCATGTAGAAATTAAAATTCAGTTTGCTTTTAACTTAATTATGCACTAAATAGGCAGGCACCGATTCCACTGTTGGGAACTGATAGTCAATTTGAACATGCATAGCAAAAATTCAAAATTTTGTCTCTTGTCCCTATGAACTCCTATTAGTAGCATATAAATTAATTAAAGTCTTAACTAATTTAATTCTCTACTTAAGTTAGCATGCATAGGCTAGGCATACCATAATTCTAAATTATTTACTAGAATAAAATATTTCATTTTAAACATGTTATAACTCTAAGTTATAGTCAAGGTATAAAATAAACTAAGCATGAAAAATAACCTAAGCGTAATAATTATTAAGTCTTAAAACACTTAATAAAAGGACTTAATAATTAAAATACAATTAGAGAACTTACCAGTTGAAGCGTGCTTTAGCGAAGCCTTCTTACACAGGCCTCCAAGTATAGAATAGCTTCTATGAGTATCCATACGAATCCTACCAACCGAAACCTCCAAATGATGAAGAACCGCAGAGCATTGAGTAGCTGCTAAACCACTACAAAACTCACCCGATATAAAAAGGATTTCCTCTTGAGTTGACTTGATAGATATCGATTGGAATCTCAAATCAAGACTCGAATGAGCTTATAGTGCATTTGAGAAAGGGGAATGGGAGCTCTTTATATAAGGGGAGCAAAGGCTCCCCGGATTAAATGCGGATTTAATGCGGGATTAAATAGAGATTAAATATGAATTTAATATGAGTTTAAATTTAATCCTCCTTTCTTTTAATTTATTTTATGACCCGAATTAAATTAATTACCGGTCAAAATAAATTCTTGGTTTAACCATAAAATGATTTAATCATTTTAATCAATACTTTAATTTATTTATGATCCTAATAAAATTAGTTACTGGCCAAAATAAATTCCTGGCTTAACCATAAAATGATCTAATCATTTTAATCAACACTTTAATTTATTTATGACCCTAATAAAATTAGTTACTGATCAAAATAAATTCCTGGCTTAAGCATAGAATGATCTGATCATTTTAATGAACACTTAATTTATTTATTACCCTAACAAAATTAGTTACTGGTCAATAAATAAAATCTCTGATCTAACCAGGTAATAGTTCAACCATCCCTTTAATATTTTTGTAATAGTTCAAGTCTTTTAATTCTTTACTCAATCTGATGAAAGTCCAATGTGAGTGACCTTATAGGATTTCGAAGTATTGAGTTGTTAAGGTTTGACCAATCCTTGTTCTATTGGAACTATTGGCTCGAGGTTCTAGACCATGAATAGAACTCGATTACCTTAAATGGTTATAGTATGCCACTAGGAAGGGTCCACCATCCCCCATTACTCAGAACCTCATTTATGCTCATGACTTAATCCCGGTTTATGCAATAGTTGTCCAATGCAATGAACCCCTTCCATTCTTTAATCTTAGTACCATCTAGTTTATTAGGCTTGATTAAAGTGTTAACCCACCAACAGAAAGGTTGCACCAAGCTATCCAAGTTATTTGCTTATTACCAAAGTATATTACTTTTTACCATAATTTGTTTGACTAGAAACTATTTCTATCAATCACATATTCTAATCAGAGGTTTATAGTAATCATCACTTCAACAAGCGGCCAGGTAAAAACTCATTAATATATCTGGAGCAACGGATTCTTTCCGACTATGTAGCTTACCAACATGTTGTCATCACTATACCCGTAACCACCCGTGGCACCCTAAATTAATAAGTGAATAGGTATGACCCAAAGCAGAGGAACAATACCACTCAAGGTAACTAATATCTCAAGTATGTGGATATTCGCAAAGCTACTACATGAAGATAAACACTAACACACTGATATATATACCAAATGTTTATCTTACTACGGTCTCCAATATATCTTCCTGATATATCCATGTGTCAAACTCAAGGCACCACCATCAATCTTAGGAGGTTAACTTCTTGGACCCTTTCCAAGAGAGTTGACCATATGAGAGGCGGGTACGGAAAAGTAAGTGCGGTGAAGCGAGCTGGAAGGATTGGTCCCTTATTTTAGTGGCGTGATAAAAAAAGAGTTGATTAAAGTGATGTTGATGTTGATGTTGAATTTAGGTCTAATTTAATGTGTTAAAAGAAGTGAGATCAGAATCTCGTCTTTGAGATAGAGTCGCCTCCCAGTTCAGCTCAACTGCGAATTTTGGGTAAGATTTTCCCACTGGATGGTAGACTGCACCTTAATTAAGGATTCTGAGCTTGGATGATTTTGTCTACTCTTCATTTAATAAATCAAATCATTTATTTTCCAATAAAAGTTCTTTCGTTTCTTATGCGATTCAAATCCTCTTAGTTAGAGTTTTCGGTTTATATATCCATACATCACACAAAAAGCGATAAATAAAGCAAATAAATTAATTATTACATGGCTTTACAAATACCTATAAATTTTTTCTATTGCGAGAAAAGTAAGACGAATAAATAGTAAGAGACCGAAATTACGCCTCAACCGAACTTACCAATATCGAAATGGCTTGAATACAATGAATCAATCATAAAAATCATAAATAATTCATGAATAATATCCGGGCAAATATTAGATTTTTATTTGGGAGAAAAAGATCTATTATGAATTTTTAGGTGACAAAAACCCATTTTATAGTATTTAAAGGCTATTTAATCAATTAAATAATAAATAAATAATTTAAACATATTAAAAAATATATTTTAATTTATTTCAGAATATTTATGATTTTTAGGAAATTTTTCGGGTGTGGATCGGTGAGAAAAAAGAGAAAAAGCACAAAAAATGACTGAAAAAAGAACCGAAATGGAGTTAAAACCAAACTCAGACAGGCAATGTTGTAGCGATAGCCTTCACCATCGTCGCTATAGCCGCCACTGCCATAGAGACAGCGGTCAAGGCTATAACTTCAGCCTTGCCATCAAAATTCGCTTTTAAGGGGGGAATCGGGTGTTTTTACGTCTACAAACTCAAAATTATTGAGGTTTTAAGTCATAATCAATCATTATTTCAATAGATCTGGACTTAAAACACACAAATAATGTTTATTCTATGGATTTGGGTAGAAAATACCGAAAACCACAAAAAGTAGTGGGACCTCTATAGGGATAAGGTTCACCGCTATAGCTCTAGCCTTTACCACCATAGGAATGGCGGTCAAGGCTATAGGGATAGCGGTGAAGGCTATCCCTATAGAGGTTTGGCCATTTTTTGGGATTTCACAAGAACGCCAAAGAAATAAGGGGGAGCAAAACTCGAAAGCACCAAATCAGCAGCAGATAACCAATGAAAATAAGTAGAAAGGTAATGGAACTCAGTTTGTTACCTCTAGGCCATGAATCCGTTCTTGTAGACTTGAATCAGCCCTTGGCAAGCTTGTTTTTTATGATTTTTAGACGAAATAGTGACAGAAGTTGTGATGGAATCGGCGACAGATCTATGACGAATTTTAGGTAGTTTTTGAGAAAAGTCTCTTAGAACTTATTTAACTCGTTCTAACCTATGATTTCTAATCGATTTTAGTGTTTAAGCTACAAGATCAAGCCTAAGAACAACTATTAATCAAGATTAGAAGAGATTAAACCCGGATTCTATACTTTTCTTAAGCTTTCTCTCTCTAGTTCATCACTTTCTCTCTCTTGTTCTTCCTTTCTCTCTTAAAATTATTTCTATTCAAAATGTGTGAGAAAAAAAAGTCTAGATTCTCTCTCCAAGCCAGGCTTAAATACTTCCTCATTCAAAAATACACCGACTCTAGTGATTTTTTGGGGGAAATTTTGTAGCCCAATCGCAAGGAGAGAGAGCAGAAAAAGTGACACAGACTTAAATAGTCTATTCCAAGATGACCGCTACCCTTGTAGCGGTCATCGGCACCACCGCCGCCACCGAGGGGGGAGACAAAGAAAACTGCACTTTGGATATTAGGGATTTTAAACTTTAAGAAATCATAACTTTTACTACAGTTATCCGATTTTAAATGATCCTTAATGTTCCGGAAACCTCAGAGAGTCTAAAATCTAGGAAAAATAAAGCGACTTCCAGAAAAATATCGAGTTTAAGCAAAAATTGTGAAACAGTTTACTGCACAAGAGAGAAACATAGCGATTAATTTTTAAATGCATTTTAATGAATTTTAAGCACGGTCAAAGGTCCAAAATTATCAAAAAGCTACTTGCCAAACATGATTCAACCCTAAAAGGATAGAATAACTGGTCCATAAAAGGTTAGAGCAAAAAGTAATCATCATTCCAAGGCGACTGAAAAGCTCATGCTCATAGGCTGCCCCTCGGGAGATTATCACTAGGCGGGCCAAGTGTGATCTCATGAAAGAGAAAGGGTTAGAAAGTTTATACCTTGGTTGTGGATTCTTGATGGTTGTCTACTGGGGCTTCCATCAATAAACCTATCAAGAAAGAAATTCTGACTTGAAAATTTTGAATCGGTATCACCTATGACTTCCCCACGGATTTGAGGTAGATTGTTGGTTTCCTTAAATACAGACACTCTAATATAAACTGCTGGTTGCATTTCGTCACCATACTATAACTGAGGATTGAACGCCTAGTCGAATGGCATTATGTCGCTCCATTATAGACACGCCAATATGAACTGTTGGTCGCCTTACATCACCAAAACATAACTAAGGATTAAATGCCTAGTTGAATGGTATTGGGCTGCTCTATTACAAAAACTCCAATATGAATTGTTAGTTGCCTTATGTCACCATAACATAATTGAGGATTGAATGCTTAGTCGAATGGAATTACACCGCTCCATTATGGAAACTCCAATATGAACTACTGGTTGCCTTACGTTACCATAATATAACTGAGGATTAAACGCCCAGTCGAATGGCATTTTGCCACTCTATTACAGAAACTCTAATATGAACTGTTGGTTGCCTTACGTCAGCATAACATAATTGAGGATTGAACGCCTAGTCAGTTGGCATTGCGCCGCTCCATTACAGGAACTCTAATATAAACTATTGGTTGCCTTACGTCACTATAACAAAACTGAGGATTGAATGCTCAGTCAAATGGCATTGTGCCACTCTATTATAGAAATTCCAATATGAACTGCATTCTTAACTTGGCGCATTTTAGGCTAGTTGTCAACTGGTGGTTCGTGGATGCACCATCAACAGACCTATCATGAATAAAATTTGAGAAGTTAGTAGTTATTGCAAATTGTGTTTTTATTCCTTAATTGATTTTGTGGAAACAAAAAGTTTTGCCCTTCAATTAAGTGATAAAAAACAGAAGTAGGAAATATAGATTGAGTTAGGAACTTTTGGATATTCGGAGGAGTTTGTTGTGATGTCCATCGATCCTAGATGGTATGCCCCTTGCACACAGCTTAGAATATATGTTGGGATGTCCTTGATGATTGTATCGAGGCATCCCTGGATAGTTGCATCAAAGTGCCCCTAGGAGAGATTTCTAAGCTTTAAATTTTGGGTCCTTGAGTCAGTTGTCCATTGGGTTTGCCGTGTGGTATACCTATCAAGGAAATTTTGAGGTATTAGTAAGTGACATGAGTTGCATATTTGTTGTTTAATTGATTTTGTGGAAACAAAAAAAATTTTCCCCTTCAATTAAGCAATAAAAACGAATGTATGAAATATAAATTGAGTTAGGATTTTCGGAAGTTTGGAGAAACTGTCGAGGTGTCCGTCAAGTCTAGCTAGTGTGCCCCTTAAGTGTTCTATCCTTGAATGTGGGTTAGAAAGTAATGCTGAGATGCCCTTTAATAAGGGTGTTTTCTTAGAGGTTGAGCGTGTAGCTCGAGGATACTTTTTTGTGCTTTATTTCCTATAGAATTTAGTATAGAATCATATATAGTATATTTATTAATAATATGCATGTATGAACGAATGCATGAGTTGCTGAGCTAATTAGGATGGTTGGATTGCTTGCTTCACTGATTTGCTTGATTTAACTTCTTACTGGGAGAGAGACTATATAGAACTGCATTGCCATACAGACCAGGTGGATATGCCCCTGGTATGGAGTTAGAGATGGTGTAGTTTACCCGTGAGGTTCATGTGTCAAGACATTGAGGTTGAGGATTATCACTTTCTACACACCCTATAACTTGCTGCTTTTGAATGAGGTGACTCAGCTGTATAGCGTTTGCCGAATTGAGTATATCAAAGATGAGTGAGAGCATGAAACGAAGTTTGATATTCTGGATTACCAACGGCTAGATGCTATCACTATCGATGAATTCTAGCAAGGATGGCATCGGAAGATTCCAACCTTGTGGATATTCAGGTCACGGTCAAAAAATTTGAGTAGACAAGTGTAGAGGACGGATTTGAGCCTATTTGAGTCCACTAGGCTACAGAGGATATTTAGGTACTATGATTTTAGATGACAATGATGCAGGTAACCCGATGTGATCGATGGAAGTCATTTACCTTCGTTTGCATTTGTCTTAATTTTGCATAGACCCAAACATTGTGATGGGCCTATCGGACTCTTTTTATTACTTTGTCTTTATTTTTTATTGGACCGCCCTTTTCGGGTTTTCAATCCGATAGACTTATTCCCGACTTTTGCATAGACATCGCTATTTTCAGCCCATTAGGATTTTTCGTCTCATACTTTTGCTTTTCTTTCCTTTGAGGAATAGGGTTGACTGCATGGGACCCCACATTCGACTCATCTGTCGCATTTCACCTTTTGGGCCCAATATATTCATGTAAGCACAAACATAAAGGATTCAGTAAAATGACATTTTTCATTAAATGAAGTAAGTTTGAGTACATGATGATGACAACCATTTTTATTGACCTAAACTCTAGTGTTAACTAGCCTATGTAGGTTTTCTAGCCAACACACTCTTTTTCCTCACTTTACCCTAAATTTTGCCTAGATCACCCTTTTCGGGTTTTTAGTCTAGCGGACGATTTTGTACCCTAACTTTTGCCTGACCAGTTTGTAGAATACCAATTAGTGGGTTACACCCTGATTTTTGCCCGAGCAGGAGAGGACCACTCAACGGGTGATTAATTTGTTCATTTTTATTTATATGCAGCTTTTTCGATTTGGTTCTTTTGTTCAGATATGATAACGCTTCAACCGATCCTAATTGATAGGGTTTATGAACTCGTTACCATCTATAATCGTAATCTTCATGCCCCTTGTATCAAGTACCTTTTTTATCACAAAGGTCCTTCCTAATTAAGTTTGAACTTCCCCCTTGGATCGACTTTATAGGCTTCACTTGTTTTAGAACTAAGCCATCAATTTTCGATGGATACTTCTATTGTTAGATACGGTTGACATACACCTTCACCATGTGTTGCTGGTGTAGCTGAAGGTTGTTTAAGCTATCCAAACAATGCTTTAGTCCACGAGGGTCCCTTAATCTTGGATTTAGCATGACTCTCAAGGACTTCATCTCTATTTCAACTGGGATCACGGTTTCTATACCATAAACCAAAGAGAAAGGCATCGGATTTGTAGGACTTCTGACACTTGTTTGGTACCCTCAAAGGATGAATGGTAGCTTGTCAGCCCAATCTCTATATTTTATGATGGGCTTGGAGAGAAACTTCTTGATAAGCTAGTTTGCAGATTCGGTTACCCTATTAGCTTGTGGTTTATACGGTGAAGATCTGTGGTGATCAATCCTATATTCCTCGATCAATTTGGTTATCCCTTGGAATTGAACCCTATTAAATGAGATGATGTGATAAGGTAGGCCATACGTTTCTCGACAAGTTTGATCGTCTTACTGGTGGTAATGTTGGCATAAGACTCGGCTTCCCCCATTTTAAAAAGTAACATGCCCCTACGTTGATGAAGCGGTGTCCATTAGCTAATAAAGGCTGATATTTTTCAATCATATTTATCCCCCATGCTGAGATGGCCAATGAGGAGAGAAATTGGAAGGTGTTGGTAATTGGAGGATATTGGGTATTGTTTGAGGAGTAATGGGTTATCAGGGTGGGAATTTTGAGAATGGATGGGTGAAACAAGGTAGGCCTTAATTTTGTCGAAGGTGATCTAGCAATGTTCTTTCTACACAATAGGCTGATGCTTCTTTTGGTTAGCTTAAAAATTGGTTTGCGCACAATTTTAAAGATCGTGATGAACCGACTGACATATCGAATCTATCTAAGGAAGAACTAAGCCCCTTTTTGTTTTAGTGGGGGCATGTCTCTGATTGCTTTAATCTTGTCTGGATCCATCTTGGTACCTCTTTGGCTAACAACGTGACCCAAGAGTTTTCCTAATGTTACCCCAAAAATGCACCTCTTTGGATTAAGGCATAAGTTGTATTCCTTAATGCGAGTCATAAACCTATTCCAACCCGCGGGGTGCTCTTCCCTGGTAGCAGACTTAATCAACAAGTTGTCCGCATAGACTTCTACTTCTTTGTGGATCATATCACGTAAGAGAGTGATGATGGCTCTCGAATAGGTTGCTCCGGCATTCTCAGACCGAATGGCATAACTCAATAATGGAAGAGCCCCCATTCTGTGATGAAAGCTTTCTTGACCTTGTCTATTATATCCAATAGAATCTGATTATACCCTAAGAAACCATCCATAAAAGGGTACATGGCGGGCCTGGCGGCATTGTCAATTAGTACATCGATGTGAGGTGAAGGAAAGTTATCTTTCGGTGAAGCCTTGTTAAGATCTCTATAATCCATATAAACACTTACCCCTCTGTCTTTCTTTGCGACTGGGACGATATTAGACAACCAGGTTGGATACTCAACAACTTCGACACGTTTGGCTTCAATCATGCTCTCAATTTCTACCCTAACTTTGTCAGCCCATTCGTTTCAATTTCCACGAGCAAGATGGCTTCTATGTCGTAGACTAGATAAAACAGTGTTTGGTTTGTAGGATTTTTTATGCTTGTTCGGTACTCTTAGAGAGCAAATGGAAGCTTATCAACCCAATCTCGATATCCAGTGACAGTCTTAGAGATAATCTTCTTAATATATTTATTTATGGCTTTGATTGCACAGTTAGCCTAAGGACGATAAGGTGAGGATTTGTGGTTTTTGATTCCATACTTCCTAATCAAATCAGCCATACCGAGCAAAGATGTGTTTTTTGATGAATTTGGCCATTTTCTTGGCAATGATATTGGTGCACGATTCAGCTTCCACCCATTTTGAGAAATAATCCACCGCTACTATGATGAAACGGTGACCATTGGTTGAGGACGACTAAATTTCACCAATTGTATCTATCCCCCCATGCCGAGAATGGCCAAGGAGTAGACAAACTATGAAGCTCGGTGGGTGGAAGATACTGGATGTTGCCATATATCTGACATTGATGGAATTTCTTAACCTGGGAAACACAATCAGCAATGAGAGTTAACCAAAAGTATCTCATTCTTTGAAATTTTCTTCACTAAAGCCATTCCATTCATGTGCAGTCCATAATCGCCTGTGTGAACCTGACTCACCACCCGATGTGCCTCAGCTTTGTTAAGCAGCAGAGTAACAAAACCATCGAAAGTTCTCTTGAAGAGGTCATTATTTTAGGTGCGGGATACGACTCTCGGCACTCTGATGACTGACCCTAGGCATGTCTAGGCATGACCATGTGAAAGCATTATCATGATCCTCAAGCACTTTTATTATCTCTCTTTTTCTCGCAGAGGTTAGGTCATCAAAGATGGTTACCATTTTAGGTTATCATCTGTACTCAAATTTATTTCATTTAGGAAAACATCATGAATACCGAGCACATTATGATTATAATTGAATGAATGCATGGACCCACTAGGCGAAATTTTTAGAAAATAGGTAAAATGAGAGTCCTTAATTGAATTAAAATGCCTTAAAGGCCGAATGTTCACATCTAAATACTAGAAAAGAAAATTACATCATAGATAGTCATCCTCCATAGATGGAGGGTCTTAATTAGTGGCGTTGGTAGATTAGGCATCCTCGGTAGCTTTCACTGGTGTGTCGTCCAGGTCGAGACCCCGAAATTACCCTCGTTCGGCTGATTACTTATCTCCTTCATTCACTAGAGACCTTACGAGTTCCTTATTAGCTTTGGTGATTGAGTCAGTCTCATCATTGATTGAGTAGCACTTCTCCAATCTATGAATATCTATGAAGGTTTGAAAACCAGGCGATATCTACCCTTCAAACACAACAGGATCGAGTTCTCCAATGAGAAGGTAACCATTCTTAGGATGGAACTTCTTCAAAATTTCATCGTTCATTGTACTCTTGGTCACTGGTGTCTCAGAATGATAAGTGGACTCATCACAAGCCCAAAAAGTGTCCTTAAGCTCATAATTATATACATTGAAGGATTCGTATTAATCATTATAGTACTCCCCTTTGAGCTCATAGTTGTCAACATTAAAAGGAGCCTTCTTGACTAGATCGACCTCTTCAACTTTGGAGTAGATGCTCTTAATGAGTTCCTATAGACTATTGACTCCCTTAGTTAGGTCAAGATTAGTCATTCCTACCTAGTTAACGATCTTCGGCGGGGGATTTTCCCTTATATAATGCTTTAAATCTGGTTCTTCCATCCTTCCCTCTCATACCACGTGAGAGATAGCAGTGGTTAAGGCATTGCATTGATCAGTCTTATGGCCTGGTCAAACAAGATATTTACAGAAACACGTCTTCTCTTTGGGAGTAGGAAGCCTATATTCTTGGAGAGGATTAAGTTTTCCAACTTCACTCAACTTGGCAAATATAACACTCAGGGGTAATCTCCAAAGCAAAACGAAGGGATTTTGGTAGGGTGCCTTGTAAGGAGTTGTCAGGACAGGTTAAGTATTTTCTGAAGTAATGACTTGAACTGCTGGGGTCTTACCCTTAGGGCAAGGTATCTTTTCGGGCTCAGCAATCTTTCCTTCTCTTATCAAACGGTGAATGGCTCAAACTAAAGCCTTACATTTGATAGTGTGGTGACCCGGCTGGATATGATATTTACAAAAGTAATTTTTTCTTCGATCGTGGGCAGTCTCCATGGGAGCAAAGGTTCAATTAATCCATCCTCTCTTAACTTTGCATATATGAGGCCCAATGGTTGCTTCCATGGAGATATGACTTGCCTTTTATCGACTGCCGCTTGCACAACTGCTTGCTCCTCCTCATTGGGATTGGCAGCCTCTAATTGGTGAAAGAGGGTTTCAAAATCAGGTGACACACTCAAAGATTGCATGACTTGGTCAATAGTTTAAGGCAATATCAATTGATACCAAAGAACCTCAACTTTAGGTGTCATGCCCGAAGATTATGTGAACTGGCCGAAGGATAGGGGAGCTGTTAATTGATGTAGGAAAGCCTCAATTTTGGGTGTCATGCCCGGAGATCGCATAACCTGGTCTTTGGATGATGTGGTTGTGAATTAATGCAAGAGAGCTTCAATTTGAGGTGTCATGCCCAGAGGTTTTATGACCTGGTCATTGGAAGGGGAAGCAATACCAAACTGGAAAGGTGAAGGAGGCAATGAGGTCTCAAAGCGAGGGTAAATTTGTAGACTAGGATCAAAGGGATTCTGCAGGTACGCTGTTCCTCTTGGGGTGACAAACTGAGGAGTAACGGGAGTAAATGAGGACACTAGGGGTGACATAAATCCACTAGAAGGTATAGACATTAGAGATGTAAAAAGCCTCAGAAGGGAGGAAAATACAGACCCTAAATAGTTGGCCTTGTACCTTTATTTGGTAAAGTAAAACTCAGAGGAGCGAACGATGCTCTTGTCTAAGCTAGATGTTGACCAAAATGAAATGGACTAGATTAAAACTAAACAGGCTTTATTGACTGAGCCGAATGAAACTAATCTGGGGTTACTTAAGTCAATAGAAGTCGACTCATGCTAGTGAGAAAATCAGGCTTGGCCATGTGGTTTGGAGTCTTGGTTGGATAAGTGAACATGGGCAGCTGAGGCTGCGGCGGTTGTGTAGGATGAATCGGTTGAAATGTTGACTGGGTCACAGGAATCTTACGTACTAATGATTGAACATTTTGAGCTACCCCTAGCTGTTCCTGGGCTTGAATATCAATTCTTGGAATCTTTTGAAAATCCATAACTTCCCCTAAAATTGGGTGGATCGAGTCTTAGACTTGTCCTTGAATTGCATCCCGAAATTGATTCGATCAGAGAAACACTATCATAGCATTGGCAATCTCAGAACTCAATGAAGACTGATAATGAATAGGAAAAGAAGGAGACGTATAATGAGGTGGACCCTCACTCGAAGTATCATCTGAAGAAAACCCTGACATGATTGGCTTATCGGATTTGGAAACTAATCTTATACCTAAAGAATGGTCAACCAAATAGTGACCAAATGAAACTAGACTAAGATGGTAGTGGTGCCTTGTCCTAACTTAGAAGTCAGAAGCTAATCAGCCCAAATCAAACCAGGAATGAAATGAAAGGTTTGTACATTTATTTGAAATGATGAATGTTTATAAATAGGGTGGTTTAGAGGGGGAGAGAGAAGAAAGGCTTATGATGTGAAGCTTATCCCCAATATACATGAGATGCGTGAATCCCTCGCTATTCCTGGCAAACTCGGTACGTTCCTCAAGATGCAAACGATTATAGGCATATTATTAAATCCCCCCTCAAGTGAAGGGAGAGTAGAGGTAAGCGAAAGAAGAAAAATAAAGAGTGACCACAGGCGGCCTATGCATGGTTTTTGCATGAATAAGAACAACACAAGTAGCACACAATAAGCGAAGCCTCTTCCAACCTTATGACTCCTGCACGAAGCCGTTCAAAAATCTGGGGCTAATTCTAGCGCCAACGAACGGCAAGAGAATATACAACCTAATTCTAAAACAAGCTTGTTTTGGTAATTCCTAAGCAGAAGTTGTTATGGCTTATCTAGTGTGGTTCATAGTATCTGTTGGGAACTGACAGTCAATTTGAACATGCATAACAGGCACAACGGAAATTCAAAATTTGTTCCCTTGTCCCTAGGAACTCCTATTAGTAGCATATAAATTAATTAAAGCCTTAACTAAATTAATTCGCTACTTAAGTTATCATGCATAGGCTAGGCGTACCATAATTCTAAGTTATATCCTAGCATAAAATTATTTTATTTTAAAAAGGTTATAACTCTAAGTTATAGTCAAGGTATAAAATAAACTAAGCATGCAAAATAACCTAAGCATAATAATTATTAAGTCTTAAAACGCTTAACAAAAGGACTTAATAATTAAAAGAGAATTAGAGGACTTACCAACTGAAGCGTGCTTTAGCAGAAACTTCTTACATAAGCCTCCAAGTATAGGATAGCCTTTATGAGTATCCATACGAACCCCACCAACCAAAACCTCCTAATGAGGAAGAACCACAGAGCATTGAGTAGCTGCTAGACCACTCTAAAACCCACCAGAAATAAAAAGGATTTGCTCTTGAGTTGACTTGAGAGATATCGATTTGGAATCTCAAATCAAGACTCAAATGAGCTTTGTGGTGCATTTGAGAAAGGGGAATGGGAGCTCTTTATATTGGGGGAGCAAAGGCTCCCAGAACTTAATGCGGATTTAATGCGGGAATAAATGCGGATTTAATGCGAGATTAAATGCGGATTAAATACGAATTTAATATGAGATTAAATTTAATCCTCCTTTCTTTTAATTTATTTTATGACCCAAATAAAATTAGTTACTGGTCAAAATAAATTCTTGGATTAACCATAAAATGATATAATTATTTTAATCAACACTTTAATTTATTTATGACCCTAATAAAATTAGTTACTGGTCAAAATAAATTCCTGATTTAACCATAAAATGATCGAATCATTTTAATCAACACTTTCATTTATTTATAACCCTAATAAAATTAGTTACTGGTTAAAATAAATTTCTGGCTTAACCAATCCTTGTTCTAATTGAACTATTGGCTCGAGGATCTAGATAGTGAATAGAACTCAATTACCTTAAATGATTATAGTACGCCTCTAGCAAGGGAACACCATCCCCCATTACTCGGAATGTCATTCGTGCTTATGACTTAATCCAAGTTTATGCAATAGTTGTCCAATGCGATGAACATCTTCCATTCTTTAATCTTAGTACCATCTGGTTTGTTGGGCTTGATTAAAGTGTTAACCCACAAATAGCGAGGTTGCTCCAAGCTATCCCAGTTATTTGCTTGTTATCGAAGTATGTTACTTTTTATCATAATATGTTTCACTAGAAACTATTTCTATCAATCACATACTCTGATCAGAGGTTTATAGTAATCATCACTTCAACAAGTGGCTAGTTAAAAACTCCTTAATATATCTAGAGCGATGGTTTCTTTTCGACTACATAGCTTACCAACATGTTGTCATCACTATACCCATAATCACCCGTGGCACCCTAAATTAATAAGTGGATAGGTATGACCCAAAGTATAGCAATAGTACCATACAAGGTAACTAATATCTCAATTATGAGGATATTTGCAAAGCTACTGCATGAAGATAAACACTAACACATTGATATATGTACCATGCATTTATCTTACAGCGGTCTCCAATATATCTTCAAGATATATCCATGAGCCAAACTCAAGGCACCACCTTCAGTCTTAGGAGGTTAACTGATTGGACCCTTTCCAAGAGAGTTGACCACATGCTAGTCTTACTGCTCCATCATAATCATAATTGCACATGAAGCAAGTCTCACTATACATAGTCCCACTATGATATCTCTCACTTCATACTATGTATTATTTCAAGGATCTTTGTACAAAGATATCAATGAATATATTTTAAC
The DNA here is from genome assembly GCA_947683365.1 of Euphorbia pulcherrima. Taxonomy (NCBI): domain Eukaryota; kingdom Viridiplantae; phylum Streptophyta; class Magnoliopsida; order Malpighiales; family Euphorbiaceae; genus Euphorbia; species Euphorbia pulcherrima. The sequence goes on from CANTUS010000001.1 coordinate 32,261,925, forward strand.
TAGTCCCAACATATATGAACACATCAATATAAACAAAAGATTAAATGTCTTTATTAATTAAATAAATCATTCATACCAATATAGAATTAAGAAATATCGCCCTAATTCCCTTAGGGCATACATAATATCTACCAAACTCCCACTTGCACTAAGTCTAATTAGCCATATGTCTTACTCCATATGTTGGTCCCTGTAGGGGTCTAAATAAGGTCAAAGGGGGGTGAATGACCCTTTTTCATGGAATTAACAGACTTTAAAAAGTCTTAGTGTAGCATGTTTGATTATTTTCTAGATATTGTGGATCTGGATGATGCAAATATAAAATGATGTGCAATAATGTAAAGAGTCAAAAAATCAAACATAGTAGTTTTATCTTGGTTCGGTCCTGCCTACTCCAGTGCGCACAATTTCCTTTCTCTGAGCTTTTCCACTAGTGGATTCCTTTCCAAATGGCAGGAATCAAGCCTTACAATTTGTCTCCGGATGGTAACCCTTTCCAGATGTAGGATATACCACTAGAAGCACCAACTCCTAGCTGAGTCCTATTGTCTTTAGAAGGATATACCACATAGATTTCTACCCTAAATCTAAACTAAGTCCTACAGGGAGATCCCACTCAAAGCACTAACTTTAAGCTATATCCCAATCTCACTACTCACCCAAGTATGAGATCTTTACACTTTGGCTTTCTTCAAAGGTTTTGGTTTTGGACTTCCTTAAGTTTATAACTCACTTGGGCTTACAAATAGATTTAGAGTGGTTTGATTCTTGGAGGGATGTAGTACTGATTGCAATAGCGAATTCTCTTGCGCATGCTTTCTTAAAACAACCAGCACCTTCTCAACTTGTGAAGCTTCCCTTTTATAGGCTTGCATCGTAAATGTAGCCATTGTGGGTTGTTGAAGTTGAATTAAATCTTCACCGTTGATAAGGTAAAATGGGGCACTTCTAGAGCTGTTGATCAATCCGTTAGACTATGTAAATGTCCATTTGAATCCTTGGGATCGAGGCTGAAAAGTTGTTAGTGAATTTTTCCTTGTATTTTAGTGATTCATTAACTTTTACGCCCGTAGTTCGGTGTGTGAGCTCCATGCACCTTTCTTATTGGTCGAGGTACAAAAGGTTGTTACATTTCTCTTTCCAGTGTCAGTCTTTCATCCTTTTTCTAAAAAGCTTGCTAGCCGTCATTTTTGTTTTTCTTATGGGGAAAGGATCTTTGACTTGGAGACTAAAAGAATGGAGGGAATGTAATTTTTGAATTATTCCCTTTGTCTAGATATTTAAGTCTTTCGGATGTCTTTGGACTTAATATCTCTGGATCAGTCTCCTTCTGGATGCTAATACAATTAGCTCTTCTGGATGTTGATTTTGAGCGATTCAAAGTTTGTTTCCTTTCCAAACTTTAACCGGATGCTTCCATTTTGTGCTTAGGTACTTATGATCTTCACTAGATGTCCTTATGGCTTAATTTGGACTGGATGCTTCCATTTGGATTTAGGAGATTACATGTTACAAGTTTTTTGTTTTCTTCAAACCTGATCCAAATAGTTACTTGACTGTTCTTCTAGATCATTGTTTCCCAACAATCTCCCCCATTTGATGGAAACAAAACTAAGCACAATTAAGCATAAGGGGATATGATCTAAGTATGATTCTTGATACTTAGTCATTTACAATATTTACTCCCCCATAATTTAAGCATCCTAACTACCCCAATATTTTTGCATCTTTGGCTTCTAATTTTTGAAGTACAATTATAGATTGTACTTAGAAGCAATTTTGTGTAAATGTTTTTCACTATATATACTTCTACTATTAACAATGGTTAACATTAATGAAGTTCTAGATTACAGATATACAGAGTACACATAAGTGAAAATTTTTAAAGCTAGCTATTACAAGATTTTACAAGATGACAATAACTAACTAAACATTTACTCATCTACTTCCATATCTCCTTCTCTCCTATTAATTGTGCTATTCTCCCACTTATTATTTTCATCTGACTAGGGGTCAATAACCATGTATGTGCACTTGTCCTAGCTTTTCTGTGATGCCTCTAAGTAAATAGAATAGTCTACATTTCCTTGGGAGCGCTTTTCAAAAATTGCCTCAACTGTGGAAGGAAGGGGTTAGAGAGGTCTGACTAGGTTCTGAAGCTCTTTATAGGATCTGTTCATTTTCAAAATCATTCTTAGTGCACGAGCTTGGTCTTCCTTGTCAAAATATGGGAAGAGAGATTCGAGAAGGGTTACTCTGCTTTTGTACCCAAAGAAGCCAGTGTCTCCCATATGCTTGACTAGATCTTGGAAGATGGGGATTAGGAGACTTTTTAGAACAAAAGAAGAAGAAGATCCAGAAGTAGAGATTGAAAGATTAGCCATACCGAACTTTATAAGTTCTATATCCTGGCAGATATCTCTACTGGCGTTATGGATACCAGTGTTGAGTATAGTGAGATCCTTGTGAAAAGCCTCTTCAAGATTTTTTATAAAATCGTCAGTTCTAAGTACATGGCTGCCACAGTCATCACTGAATTCATCCAATTGCTTCTTTAATGGTTTGGGGAGGCCTTCATCAAGAAAATTCATGAGCATTTCTTGTGCAGCTTGATGTTCCTCATCAAGCAAAGTGAATCCGGAGGTAATTCCTTTTGCTCCCTCTATGATTGCTCCCAAAATGAATTTTTCCAGATTTTCAATCTTCCGATCCATATACTCTTTGAGCTCAGTGGTGATTTCAGTAGAGGAAGAGGTGATTTTATCCATCAAAGTGGCACAGTTATTATTGGCTTCGGTGTTAGCCTTATCCGTAGAGCAATTTGCTCCTGCTTTACTTGTATTAATATATTCCAGCACCAGAGCAATCTTTGATAAAGAAGCTTCTCCAATTTGTTCAGCTAAGGGATACCCTTGAGTTTGTTTTTCAATGCTTCGAAAAATCCCCTTGATTTCTCCCAATTCAAACTTTAAATTCAAAGCAAGTGGTTTGTCAGAAATGATGCTCTCCATGGATTTAAGCTGAGAGCAGATGCTTTATAGGGTCCTCTTAACATGGCTCTCCTAATGCCTCTCAACTACCACCTCTTGAATCATTTGAAGTGCAGTGCTCAGCCTATCAGATCTTACAGGATTATGGTTGGGAGTTAGTTATTTATGTGGTTCTTCATAGGAGGAGGTTTCCTCTAACCCAAAGCTACTTTCAGACTATTTAGAGCTAGATGATTCCTTAGCTTTTTCCTGACTACTCTCCTCAGTAGATTCATTCTTCTTTTCCTCTTCCTCCTTGTCCTCTTCTAGCCTTTCCTTCGGACTAGCCTCGCCCTTAAAGTCCACTTTAGAAGTGTGCTCTTTAGAACCCAAACCAGTTCCCTCCTCTGGAACATTGTGTTCCGGGATAGACTGATTATCGCCAGATGTAGTTTGGGTGTCTACACCCAAGTTGTCCTGTATCTCAAGGGCATCACCAGCCAGAGTTTCATCATCAATAGAGATATTTGGAAGAATGATAACTTGATCAACTTGTTGAGGCTTTACATGGTCTTCTTTACTCTATTCTACTGACCCAACATCCAGAAGACTGGAACTGTCCTCAGTCTCCCCTTCGATTGCCTGTATAGGACTTGCCATCACCACTACTTCACTTTCTAGAATAGTGGAATTATCCTCACCGTTCCCTCCTTTTCCCCTTTCAAGGCTATCTATCTCCACCACTTCTGGTTCAACATTCAACAGGTTATCCGGAAGAGGTCCCGATCTTGCTTGAAAATTAAATAAATCCTCATCCAGATACTTAGCTTCTTTGAAAAGTACAAGATCCTTTAGAGCTATGAGAACAGGTGGGCTATCTGATGGTGTTACTCCGGATGAGCCTTCGGGTCCCTCCTTAGTCAGGTTATTGATGTTTTAGCTGTCCCAAATAGCTAAAATTATATCCTCATATTGAGGATCCTCCGAAAATATGTTATCTAGAAGAGCTGGCTTTTTAGTGAACACCACTAGTTCCGTCCCTTGCTTAAATTAACTAGTGTTTCTGCTTTGGGAGTTGGTTTATGGATAGTTATTCCGGCAATGGGCTTTTTAATGGGAAGCTTCTTTATTCATGCCATTAAAGCCTCACAAAAGGTCAATCCTCTCTTCTAGAGCTGCCTTTTCTTAGGTGCGGGTTCCCCATCTCCGGTTTCCTCGCTGTCAAACCCATTTTCCCTTATTAGGATATCTTTAATGTTATGTTTTCCCCCTTCTTATATCCCTCCCTAATTGCAGCAGCACCTACTACAATGTTTTATCTTACTTCCAGTTCACAAACTAGTTTCTTTAGTTTATCAACAGCTTTAATGAGCCTTCCCCTTGACTATTTGACTAGAGATTTATCCATTAACTGGGTCAAGGACATAGTGTCCTCATCCTACTCCTCAACCGCTAGCTTAATGTTAATTTTCTTTTGAACTTTTGGCTTAGTGGTTCTGGATTTCTTAGCTTTTGGTTCGATCTCTGCTGTGTCCTTCCTAGCCTTATTCTTTTGCTTCTTCTCATCCCAATCTCTAATGGCCTTTTCTCCATCCCAAGTTTCTCTAAAAGATAGATTCTTGAAGTTTTTCTTCAGAATGCCCTTACCATTTATAGATTCTTCCATGGTAACATCAATTCTATTTTCCACTAAGATTTTGGTGATAAGGCCTCCAAGACTGCATATGTGATGCCTAATGAAATGGATTGAAAGTACTGGCATGTTGACTGTTATGCTATTTATCTAGTGCTGGATAACATAATGTTAGAATGAGGAGGCTGTAGTGAGGGATCCCTTCTGGATGAGCACAAATTTTGCCACCACATATTGCAAAAATTTAGGCACTTCTAGCTAGTAAGTGGAGCACTCACCTCCGAAATACCTCTGTAGGAGCCACTTTAAGGATTCATACTTCACTTTCTATTCATCTCCATCTGATCTCAAAATTACTCCATCATTCTTTATGTTGAGATGAGTAACGAAGAGTTCTGGAGTAAAGGTAATCAACTTGCGATCTACGGTGGTTCAGAGAGAGTCATAGTAGTTATGAGCCTTAAGATTCTTATAGAATTGCTTCACAAATATCGAATAGGTTAGGTTATACATGGTAAGGACGCTTTCTAATCCTTGATCTCAGAGAAGTTGGTTGAATGGGTCAGCTGAGTATAAATAGTTATCTTTTAGGTAATCTGAAGTAACAACGGTGTCGGAGGAAATCTTCTTGACCTGAATAAAATCATAGTCATCAATGTCTTCCACTTTGAATATATTCTTTGAGGGAAGGATCATTTTGGTTTAAGAGTTTGTAGGCGCCATTTGAGAGATTGAAAGAGGTTTAGGAATTTTAGGGTTTTGAGATTTGAATTTTGCAGAGCAGCAGTATAGAACTACTTGTAAGACGAAGGAGAAGGATTTTTGGGGGGTTTTTAAAGAATTCCAAAAGTAAGGGCATAATTGTAATTCGGACACCATTGACTTTGGCTGGATTGATGACGTGGCAGGTTAAACTTTAGGAGAGATGTAATGGCATTTAATCGGAGTATAGGAATGGTTTATTTCAAATCCAGCGGTTGAGTTTATCGCGCATGTAACACCTAATAATCGTTTAAAATTCAAAAAGTGGACAGTTACCTTTATGCGCTTTTACTGCCGTATGTCATTCTTATCTGCTAAGCTGGCAATATTCTTTCTGGATCCAGAGTCAAATTAACTTCTTCATTTCTTCTTGACTACTTAACTTGCGAAAATCTAAATTAACCCGAGATTGTCTTCTGGATTTTCCTTCAAATTAGATTGGCCATTCCAATGGACTCCCTTAGCTTATTGAACTGATCTTTACTTAATGGTTTAGTAAAAATGTTTGCTCTTTGCTCATTGGTTGGAATGTAAACAAATGTAACATCCTTCTTCAGGACACGACCCCGGATGAAGTGATGCCTGATGTTGACATGTTTCATCCTGCTATAGAGAACTGGAATCTTTGACACATCAATGGCACTTATATTGCCACACATTACATCCACACATCCGGATTAGACTCCATAATCTTCTAGCTGTTGCTTATTCCATAGGAGTTGAGCCACACAACTTCCAGCTGCCATATATTCTGCTTTTGTAGTGGATAAGGCAACTGAAGTTTGGTTCTTACTATACTAGGATACCAAGCAATCTCCCAAAAAGTGGCCTTCGGATGTACTCTTTCTCTCAAGAGTGTCTCTTCCATAATCTGCATCAATGAAGCCTTGTAGTGTAAAATCTCCATTGCTAGGATACCATAACCTAACTTTAATGGTTCCTAGGAGATATCTAAGGATTCTCGTTACTCCTTTGAGAAGTGAATCCTTAGGATTGGACTGATATCTTGCATGGTAGAAAACTTTATAATGTATGTTAGGCCTGCTAGCTGTTAAGTACAATAGTGATCCAATCATTCCGCTGTAGAGCTTCTGATCTACTTCTTCTCCTTCATAATCCTTTGATAGGACTGTATCTGATCCTATGGGAGTGGACATTGGCTTGCTTTTGTCCATTTTAAACTTCTTAGAATCTCCTTGGTGTAATTGGATTGATTGATGAAAGTCCTATCCGAACTCTGCTTGATTAGCAAACCAAGGAAGAAATTGAGTTCTCTCATCATTGACATCTTAAACTCCTTTTGCATTTGAGTACTAAATTCTTCATACATCTTTTCATCTGTTGCTCTAAAAATGATGTCATCTACGTAGATCTGGACTAGAATAACATTATCCTTCTTCTTTTTTATAAAAAGAGTTGTAGCTATCTTTCCCCGGATGTATCCCTTGGATATGAGAAATGTAGTGTATCACATTCCAAGCTCTTGGTGCTTGCTTCAATCCATAGAGGGCTTTCTTCAGCTTGTATACATGATCCGGATGGTTTGAGTCTTCAAATCCAGGTGGTTTACATAGACTTCTTCCTTGATAATACCATTGAGAAATGCACTTTTAACATCCTTTTAGAATAGTATGAACCCTATGAATGATGCGAAATCACATAGAATCCACATTGCCTCTAATCTTGCTACAGGGGTAAATGTTTTTCAAAGTCAATGCCTTCCTGGTGATTGTAGCCTTGGGCAACCAATCTTGCCTTGTTTCTCACTAAAACTCTGAATTAATCAAGCTTGTTCTAGAATACCCATTTGGGGTCAATGATTGACTACCCCTTTAGTGGTGACACTAGATCCCAAACATCATTTCTAATGAACTGATCTAGTTCTTCTTACATTGCCAACATCCAGCTTTAATCTCCTTTAGCATATTGAAATTTCTTTGGCTCAATGAGAGAGACAAAAGCAGCATGGCTCATCATCCTATTGAGTTATCCTCTGGTTTTGATTGGATTTTGGACATTATCCTAAATGGCTTCTAGAGGATGATTTCTGGATTTCTCTATGAAGATCTGCATGCTGGTCTGGAGCTTGTTCCTCAACTGCTTTAACTTCTTCTTGATTATCCAAAAAGTTTACCCCATAGTGATTAGGATAACCTTATTAAACTACTAAGTTGAGAGTAATTCCTTCATCTTCTTCCTTGTACTTCTTGATCTGAAAGGAGTTTGGAATCTGCACTTGTTCTTTTTCTCCATTATTTTTAGCTTCTGGAGTTAAATCTTCCGGATTTGAATTTCTTCTTCCTGCACGGCTACATTGAAATCTACATGTATAAACTCTACCATAGTTTGGGTTCATTTGTTTTCAAAACTGTAAGCTTTGCTACTTGTTGAGTAGCCAAGGAAAATTGCTTCATTAGATTTAGGATCAAATTTTCCTAATTGCTCTCTATCATTCACGATGTAGGATTTACATCCAAAGGCTTTGAAGTACCAAATTTTGGGTTACCTTCCCTTCTAGATTTTATATGGGGTCTTTTCCAAGGTCTTTCTAATGGAGAGCTATATTCAAAATGTAGCATGTTGTGTTTACTGTCTCACCCCAGAAATATCTAGGCAAACTATTCTCACTAAGCATAGTTCTAGCCATCTCAACTATTGTTTTGTTTTTTCTTACAACTACTCCATTTTGTTGTGTGTATGAGGGGTAGAGAAATTATGTTCAATGCCCTTGGGTTCAAAGAATTCAGCAAAGTACCTATTTTTGAATTCTCCTCCATTATCACTCCAGATGCGTGCAATGCGTATGCCCTATTCTACTTCTATCTGGATTAATATTTTTGAGAATTGGTCAAAGGCTTCATCTTTGCTAGCTACCAAATAAAGCTAGGTATCTCGAGAATAATCATCCACAATGACCATGGTGTATTCTCTTCTACCTAAACTCAATGGTTTGATTGGACCAATGAGATCAATATGCAAGAGCTCAAGAACTCTTTTGGAAGGTATGTATGAGATGAAAGGGAAGCTTTTTCTATGTTGTTTACCTAATTGACATGCAGTGCATATGTGATCCTTATCAAAAGCAACCTTTCCTAATTTGGACAGGAGGTTTGTGATTAGATGTCCCAACCTCCGGTGCCATAGCCATGATTCTTCTTCTTTAGACATCAAGCATATATTCTTTTTCTCATTTTTAATGTTAACAGAATAAACACTATTTACTCTAAGTGCATAAAGAATGAGTTGATTTGACTTACTATCAATGATTGAGCAACCTCCGAAGTCAAAGGTGACTTTTCTTCCTTTGTTATAGAGTTAAGCAACACTTAGCAGGTTGAACTTCAGTCCATTAACTAATGAGTCTTCTTCTATTTTCAATTCAAATCAAATTGTTTCGTGTCCAATGATCTGTCCTTTTTGATTGTCTCCAAAGCTTACTTTTCGACCTTTCTTCCAAATTAAAGTGATGAAGGCTTTCTCATCGCCAGTCATGTGCCTTGCGCATCAACTATCAATGTACTATGTATGTTGATCTACAGTGGATCTAAGGAATACCTACAAAACAGATCAATTAGGTTTGGGTACCCAATCAGATTTGGGTCCTCTCGGGTTATCAACCACTTCAAGCCAAGGATAAATATCATAATAACCATTTTTTAATCTATATAATTTAGTATGATGATTCTTTTTCCCATAAAACCTGCACCTTGAGACAGGTCTGTTCTGCTCTTACTTCTTCTGAATCATTTTAAGATCCTTCTTTCCATAAGTTCCCTTGTATCCAGCTTCTTGAATGCTTGTTTCTCTGGTATGTACCTGAAAGCTAGCAAGAGGTGCAATCTCTGCTGTATAGTTTCTTCTTTGCTTGGCAGGTTGTATGGACTACTTTGGCTTTTCCTTTTTGAGCAATTATGTATCTCTGTGCTTGAGGTTGCCTCTGCGGTTTCTTCTCTTTTTGATTTGAGGGCCCTGGATTCTTTTTAGCAGCAGAGGTTTGATTTCTTTGTGATCCCTACCTTGGATTCCTTCTTTGTTGTGAAGGACCTGGTTTCCTTCCAGATGCTTCCTTCATCAGAGTTAGCTCCCTATCTAACCCATTAAGTTCGCACTCAAGATTTGCACTTGATTTCTCAGGAAGTTTTCTTAAACCACATCAATGTGATTAGCGGCTCTTATCAAATTGACATCTTATGCCAATTCTTCACCGTCTTTAGCAAGCTCTATCACTTGTCTTTATAGGGATTTGATAGCTTTTGTGTTCTTTCTTACATTCTTGATCACAATCCCTAAAGCTCTACCAAGTTTAGAGTTAGAAACAGAGTTAGAGTGAGAGTTTACCTTAGTACTAACTATCTCTGATTCTAATTCTTCAATTTGCATAGTGTCTTGCTTAGATGGTTTTCTTCTGGATTATTCTGCTTCTAGATCAGTCAGTGCCATGAATGCACAGTTAGCAGTCTCTTTTTCTTTTATTGAAGATGAGTAGCTGCTTTCTTCACTATTGCTCTAAGTGGCCACCATTGCCTTCTTCTTATGTTTCTTATGTCTTTTAAGCTTGAGGCATTTGGTTATGAAATGGCCTTTTCTCCACATTCAAAATAGGTAGCTTCTTTTTTCGGATCCTTCTTCTCTTTCGGAGCCTTTCTTGGCATGTCTCTTCTAGAGGTGCCATCCTTTGATCTCTTGGACTCATATCTTCTAGAGTTCCTCCTATCTTTCCTGTTCAGGAATCTATTGAAGTGTTTGCCTAGCATAGCCATATCCTCTTTATTGTAATGAGATTCCTTTGACTGTTTGTCTGATTTAGGGGAGGTTGATCTGGTGGAGTCTGCCTTAAGTGTAATGGCTTTCTTCTTTTCTGCAGGCTTTTTATCCTATTGACTGTATCTCTCCAAGGATAACTCTGGAGTTAAGAGATTACCAATGAGCTCATCATAGCTATAGAAGTTTAAGTCATGAGCATCCTCAATGGTAGTCTTTTTGTTGTCCTATTCCTTGGTGAGACTATGGAGCACCTTCTTGACCATCTCTACTTTAGAGATTTCCTTTCCTAGCCTTTTCATCTCATTCACTAGATTTGTATACCTAGTGTTCATGCCGCTGATTGATTCTTTAGGCTCCATCTTAAAGGTTTCTAGCTTTTGTTAGAGTAGATCAATCTTGGCTTCTTTGAACTTGTTTGTTCCTTCGTAGGTCACTTCCAATTTTTCCCAAATATCTTGTGCAGTCTCACATCTGGAGTTTCATTTCTTCAAGCTTTTTGACTAGTGGATTCCTTTCCCAATAACAGGAATCAAGCCTTGCAATTTATCTCCGAATGCTAACCCCTTCCGTATGTAGGATATACCACTAGAAGCACTAGCTCCTAGCTGAGTCCTTATGTCTTTAGCAGGATATATCACTTAGATTTCTACCTCAAATCTAAGCTGAGTCCTACAGGGAGATCCCACTTAAAGCACCAGCTTTAAGCTATATCCCAATCTCACTACTCACCCAAGTATGAGATCTTTTCACTTTGGTTTTCTGCAAAGTTTTTAGGTTTGGACTTCCTTAAGTTTACAACTCACTTGGGATTCCTTACATACAGATTTGGAATGGTTTGATTCTTGGAGGGATGTATTATTGATTGCAATTGCGAATTCTCTTGTGTATGCTTTCTCAAAACAACCAACTCCTTTTCAACTTGTGAAGCTTCCCTTTTATAGGCTTGCATCATAAATGTAGCCGTTAGGGGTTCTTGAAGTTGAATTAAATCTTCACCGTTGAATAGGTAAAATATGGCACTTCCGGAGTTGTTAGTCAATCTATTAGACTATGTAAATGCCCCGTTTGAATCCTTGGGATTGAGGCTAAAAAGTTGTCAGTGATCAATTTCTTCGTATTTTTGTGATTCATTAACTTTTACGCCAGTAGTCCGGTGTGTGAGCTCCACGCGCCTTTCTTATTGGTCTAGGTGTTAAAGGTTGTTACCTTTTCTCTTTCTTGTGTTAGTCCTTTATCTTTTTTTGAAAAGCTTGCTAGCTATCATTTTTGTCTTTCTTATGGGGAAAGGATCTTTGACTTGGAGAACAAAATAATGGAGGGAATGTAATTTTTGAATTATTCCCTTTGTCTAGATATTTAAGTCTTCCAGATGTCTTTAAACTTAATATCTCCAGATCAGTCTTCTTCCGGATGCTAATACAATTAGTTCTTCTGGATGCTGATTTTGAGTGGTTTAAAGTTTGTTTCGTTTCCAAAATTTAACTGGATGCTTCTATTTGTGCTTAGGTACTTATGATCTTCAATGGATGTCCTTATGGCTTGATTTGGACTGGATGCTTTGATTTGGATTTAGGAGATTACATGTTACAAGTTTTTGTTTTCTTCAAACCTGGTCCAGATAGTTACTTGACTGTTCTTCCGGATCATTATTTCCCAACACCATTTGCTTTCACATGTTTGTCATGTTTGACTTGCGTCAATGGCTTTGTCAGACCATCCACGAGGTTCTGATCAGTGGGGACGTATTCTATTCTTATTATTTTAGCATCAACAATCTCCCTGATTATATGGTCCTTTCTATGTACATGTCTATTTTTCTAGTGAGACCGTGGTTCATTTTCCTGAGCTATAGCACCATTGTTATCATAATAAAAAGTAATTGGATCAATAATCTCAGGCACCAAACTAAGATCACAAATAAATCCCTTTCACCAGATAGCTTCTTTTGCTTCTTCACAGGCAACAATGTACTCAGACTCCTTGGTTGAATCAGCAGTAGTTTCCTACTTTAAACTTTTCCAGCACACTACCCCTCCATTAACACATATATAAAACCTGACTGAGACTTAAAGTCATCCTTGTCATATTGAAAATTCACATCAGTGTAGCCTCTAATTGTAAGGTCACCATCTCCATATATCAAGAACTCATCTTCAGTCCTTCTCAAGTACTTAAGAATTGCCTTGACGGCCATCCTGTGCTTTTCACCCGGATCTGACTGATATCGACTCGTAAAGCTCAAGGCTTGAGAGACATCTGGCCCAGTATATATTATAGCATACACGATGGATCGTATCATGAATGTATAGGGTATATCCTTCATGCACATTCTTTCATGAGCTGTCTTCGGACACTCAGTCTGAGATAGGTTTACTCCCTTTGTCATCGGGAGATAACATTTCTTTGAATGCTCAAGGTTGAACCTATTCAATACCTTGTCTATATATGTACTTTGAGAAAGACCTAACAGGCTCTTGGATCTATCTCTATAGATTTTTATACCTAGTATAAATGCTACTTCTCCAAGGTCTTTCATGGAGAACTTTATTGACAACTATATTTTAATACTTTGAAGAAGACAAATGTCGTTTCCTATTAGCAGAATGTCATCAACATAAAATACTAACAAAATAACTGCACTCCTACTAATCTTTTTGTAAACACAAGGCTCATTAATGTTTAGACAGAAATCCAATTCACAGATTATTTAATCAAACCTAATATTCGAACTCCTAGATGCTTGATTAAGTCCATAAATGGACCTTTGCAGTTGCATACCTTCAAGCCATTCTAAGATATAAAACCCTCAGGCTATGTCATATATACATCCCGGTCCAAATCCCCATTCAGGATATTATTTTAACATCCATCTGCTAGATCTCATAATCATGATGAGTAGTAATGGCGAGTAGTATTCTGATGGATTTAACTATGGCTACCAGTGAGAAAGTTTCATCACAGTCAATACCTTTACATTGACTATAACCTTTCCTAACCAACCTTTGCCTTATAGGTAATTACATTACCATCCATGTTAGTCTTCTTCTTGAAGACCCATTTGCACCCCATAGGTCTAACCTCTTCTAGTGCAGCGACCAATATCCAAACTTGGTTTTCATACATGGAATCCAATCCTGCACCCGATAGGTCTAACCTTTTTATTGCTTCATCAAAGGTTCTTGGTTCATCATCCTTCCTGAGATATAGTTCCCTATCATCTATGATGACTAAACCATATCTTTCAGGATCTTTATGAACATGACCTGATCTTTGCAATGATTGTGTTTCAACAAGCAGTTCTTGGATCATACCTTCTTGTGTATCAAGAATGGGGGGGTCGCTCATATGATTGTCTGTTTCTTCCTCTTGACCCTCCAGTTCAATACTGCTCCCACTGACTTTTGCAAGTAAGTGTTCCTTTTCTAAAAAGTGTGCACTCCAAGAAATAAATACCTTATGTTCTTCAGTTGGTAAAATAAATATCCAATAGTTTCCTTTGGATATCCAATGAACACACACATGTCAGATTTAGTATCCAGCTTAATAGATGCTATCCTCTTTACCATAGCAGGACATCTTCATACTCTTAGGTGACTTAGAGATGGCCTTTTATTACACCATCTTTCATAAGGTGTAAAGTCAACTGATTTAGAGGGCACTCTATTTAATACATAAACTACGCTCTCTAGTGCATATCCCCAAAAGGATTTACTAAGATCTGCTTGGCTCATCATGGACCGAACTATATCTAATAAGGTCTGATTCCTACTTTTAGACACTCCATTGTGTTGGGGTGTATAAGGAGGGGTCCACTAGGGAACTAACCCGTATTCTTTTAGATAATCCTGAAACTCTTGACTTAAGTATTCTCCATCTCGATCAGATTGAAGTGCTTTAATAGTTTTCTCAAGTTGTTTCTCTACTTCATTTCTAAATATTTTAAACTTCTCAAAACTTTTAGACCTGTGCTTCATTAAGTACTGATAGCCATATTGTGAATAATCATCAATAAAGGTTATGAAGGAGGAGTATCCTCCCAGTGCCTTAACACTCATTGGACCACACACATCTATATGTATAATTTCCAATGTACTAGTGTCTCATTCACCCTTTCCCATAAAGGTTAACTTTGTAATTTTTCCTTTTAAACAAGGTTCACAATCACCATAAGACTCCATGTCTATTAGGCCTAAGACTCCACGTCTATTAGGCCTAAGTCTCCACGCTTGTAGAACTTAGTTAAGCGATATTTTTTTATATGGCCTAAACGACAATGCCATAAGTAGAAAGATTTCTTATTATCTAATTTTCTCTTAGTATCATTTATATTGAGAATATGATTTTGTAATTACGAAATATCAATTGTCATATTACAATAAAATATCATTCATAACTTTGATAATACCTTTTATCAAATCGGAATAAATTTCTATCTACTATGAAGTAGAAAATAATATTTTATAATGACAATTGAATATCATTTCGTTAGATTACAAATTTAGTCAAAGGAGATTTTAAGTTCTTGTATCAATAGCAGCCAACAAGTTTTAATGATTTTCCATACGTACAACTCTCCTTTTGCCAAACCTCAACTTCTCATTAATATCTATGCTTCATACGGATATGCAATTCTCATTAGGTATTCCATACCAATTTAGAATTTCCTTGAGACATAGAATTTCTCAATATCAAACATCTTGAAGTGGAAACTTCAGGCCTCCTCTTCTCATGCTATGAGACTTTATCCATTTTGATCTTATTTCCAATGTCCCATATACAAATGAAGATCTTGTTTCTAATATTTCATGCTGGAAACAATCATTTTGTCTCCTAGACAAAATTCTTAGTATTCTTTTACTTTTCTCTTTACTCTGCTCTATCCTGCTTCAATACTAGACAAAATGTATCCCTTTACTTCTTTGAGATATGAACGTTTTAAATTTCTGACTAACTGGTCCACCAATATTCCATTAAAAATATTTTGGTTCAAATTTTTCACCATAGGAAATCTTTTCTCAAAGATGTAAAGACATAGACTTTCAAGTCCACGATTTTATGCTGCCCTTGTAGCTAAAGTAACATGGATCCTAACATCTGACTTGATGTTTATCCTTGTCTCCTGTCAGCTACTTACTTAAGGTAACAAGGATGTTAACAACCTCCAAGGTGTTGTATCTTAGTTTCCTTTATGTATTTCCTGCATATCTGTTTTAAGCAGAATTGCTTGCATCATGTTGTTTAGATTCGGGCTTAAACAATATTCATGCAAAGCCAAAGGCGTTCAGGATTGTCCTCGCATTTCTAAACAACCCCTTGAACCTAGAGCCAATCAAAATTATTCATCAATTCGAACGTTTGTATTTAAATAAAAATTTCAACCAAGATATAAGAAAAGAAAAAAAATTATTTAGACTTTAGTATATAGTACATGTTTTTAATATAAGGACTTTTAATTAAATACTTTTATCCTACCATTTTTTGAAATTTACAATAGCCCATTCTATTGAATTCGGGAAGTTTAGCCTAGCTAAATTTCCAAGTAGGTAGCATCTATAACTAGCCTACTACGACCCCCAATTTTATGAGTCAAGTCATATCAGTAAGTTGTAGTTGGAATTCCATTCCATTTGCATAATTTGCAATTGCTAATTTAATCAAGTTTCCTAATTCCTAAGGACATGTGCTCTTATATTAGCATCTCCTTAAACGTGCCTCAGTCCTACGGCTAGCCCCTAATTTTATGGTAGACTACCCATTCCTATTAAGGCAGTCCCTATCTCAATTTTTATAATCGGGCAATATAGACGAAAGGAACGCTTTGCGCAACACTTTATAGCCGAAAAAGATCGTATCATAAATTTGAGTAAGGAAGACTTATAACTTGCCTTAATATATTTACTTTGGGATTTTATTGGTGTTAAATGTCTCAACCAATCTAGGATTTATTAGATGGACATACTTATAATAATAAAAATTTATATTAATTCAGGGAATTTTAGAATTAATTTATATGGTCTAACCTTAGGTGGGTTCAAGCTTCTATTATAATTATTTCATTAACCTAGATTATATGCAAAATAATTAACAATTTTAATTGTTATATTTATATTGTATTTCCGTTAAGCTTTTATTCAATAATTTAATATTTACTTTGTTATAGAAACATATATAAAAACCATCTTATATTCTGGAAATAAATTAGTCCATATTTAATCCTCTCGTTGTTAACTCAAGCTACACCAATATATATTCTCATGAAGGAGAGGTGCCCTATGAGGAGTAGACACCTTGTGATGGCGTGCAGAAGCGAGAAAGGACACGTTTCCATTCTAATATTGTGAGAAACGAATTTCAAAAAGAAAATTGATGAATTTGAGATAGATGAATGTTTTTGGATCACTTACAAAACCCGTTGAGTGTTTTTGGAAAAAATCAAAACCCTTTAGTTTTTGGAAACTAATAAAATCCAATTAGTTTTTTGAAACTAAGAAAATCAAAATGTGTTATAACACAAATATTTTCTCAATTTGATAATCTGATTGTTACATATTGTTTCTTTGCTTAAATAAGGAAAAAGAAAGAGTTACAAGCCATAATGAAAATAAATTAAATCTCATAACCACAACTTGGTTACAAAATATTAACCACACATAAAGAGTAACTAATTTAAAACATTATGAAACATAAAGTAAAGAATAAAATAAAAAAACACCAGCACTAATAATATGGATATTTTTCGTTCTTGCAAGCTTTAAGACCATCTTTTTATTTAAATAAGCTTCAATGTTGGTCTAATGAGCTTGAAAGGTGCAATGACTTTGAATTTGCAACTTATTTTCCATAAATCTTTATTTAAAAGCATTTGAATATTTTGTCCAATTACCAATTTTATTTTCCACCAACAAATAATGATCATAGAATCTCGCTCGTCTTCATTCTCCAATTCTTCAAAAAGATTCGTCCTCGAATCTTATAATTCCAGAACATAAGGATAATCATATATTCAAAAATTTCGACAAACAAATTCTTTCTCACAAAAGTTCTTCTGATTAATTGCAAAATCTACACTCTTCTCGATTTGAAGATTTTGATGTGTTTCAACATATTTCGTCTTCATATCACTTTCTCCATAATTATCGATATTTTCATTTTTGAAATCTGATTCTGCTTCATTTTCAAAAAGCAAATTATTCTCAAGATCTTCAATCTCTTGAATAGACATCACTTTTATTATAGGAAAATCAGATTGCAAATGGCCATTCCGTTGACATTTCAAACTTTTCCCAATATCTTTTGACTCACTTTCAATGGAGCATGTAAATTGGTCCTTTTCATATGTATTTGTAGTTTTTGGACTGATTGAGTCACTGGAAAAAAATTTGTGAGACATTTGATATAGATTTTGGTGGGGATAGGAATATTCGTTTATTTAGCAAAGAAATCAGCAGACTAGAGGGTGCACTGTGATTTTGAAGATTAGAAATATTTTGAAGACAAAACTTGAATTTATGGTTGATTCCTAACCTTTTGTGCACATGCGTTTCTGAGGCATTATTCTTGGCCTTCAAAGCATCTAGTTTTGACCTCAAATTCTCGAATTCAGCACTGAGATTTTTAACTACAAATATGCTTTGTATTCGTTCTTCAAGGGTGACACAAAAATTACAATAAAAAAAGAAAATTATGATGACGAATCTTTGGCTCTGATACCAACTGATGACAGGTGAAAGCAAAAATAGAATAGAATGGATTAATTTATGATAGATGAATATTTTTAGATCACAAACAAAACCCCTTAAGTGTTTTTGGAAAAAATCAAAACCCTTTAATTTTTGGAAACTAATAAAATCCAATTAGTTTTTTGAAACTAAGAAATCTGAATGTGTTTAACACAAGTATTTTACTCCATTTGATAATCTGATTATTACATATTGTTTCTTTCCTTAAATAAAGAAAAAGAAAGAGTTATAAGCCATAATGAAATTGAATTAAATTCATAACCATAAGTTGGTTACAAAATATTAACCACACATAAAGAGTAATTAATTTAAAACATTATGAAACATAAAGTAAAGAATAAAAAAAAAAAACCAGCACTAATAATATGAAATATTTTTTGTTCTTCCAAGCTTTAAGACCATCTTTTTACTCAAATGAACTTCAATTTGGTCTAATGAGCTTGAAAGGTGCCAATGACTTCTAATTTGCAACATATTTTCCATAAATCTTCATTTGAAAGCATTTGAATATTTTGTCCAATTACTTTCCACCAACAAATAATGATCATAGAATCTCGCTCGTCATCACCTTGTCCAATCATTGGCAGAACGTATAGGGGCACAAAGCTTGAAAAACTTGGATTCTCTTGGACTAATAAATTTCATTCTTATAATTCATGTAAATTGGAATCGTCTATAATCCATGTAATTTATATAATTTATTGAGTCTTTGATAAGTTTGAGTAAGTTGAGCGAAATTATCTATATCCATTTTCTAACCTTTGAAATAAAAGTCTAAGTTCATCTATTGTTTCAAACAATTTGATAAACTTTAAATTATTTCGTGTAGAAATTAAAATTCAGTTTGGTTTTAACTTAATTATGCACTAAATAGGCAGGCTTTGATACCACTATTGGGAACTGACAGTCAATTTGAACATGCATAATAGGCACGGCGAAAATTCAAAATTTTGTCTCTTGTCCCTAAGAACTCCTATTAGTAGCATATAAATTAATTAAAGCCTTAACGAAATTAATTCTCTACTTGAATTAGCATGCATAGGCTAGGCATACCATAATTCTAAATTATATCCTACCATAAAATATTTTATTTTAAACATGTTATAACTCGAAGTTATAGTCAAGGTATAAAATAAACTAAGCATGCAAAATAACCTAAGTTTAATAATTATTAAGTCTTAAAACGCTTAATAAAAGCACTTAATA
Source organism: Euphorbia pulcherrima (assembly GCA_947683365.1). Lineage (NCBI taxonomy): Eukaryota > Viridiplantae > Streptophyta > Magnoliopsida > Malpighiales > Euphorbiaceae > Euphorbia > Euphorbia pulcherrima. Next base: position 32,280,998 of record CANTUS010000001.1, read on the forward strand.
ATTAAAAGATAATTAGAGAACTTACCAGATTAAGCGCGCTTTAGCAGAACCTTCTTACACAAGCCTCTAAGTATAAGATAGCCTCTATGAGTATCCACATGAATCCCACCAACCGAAACCTCCAAATGATGAAGAACCACAGAGCATTGAGTCGTTGCTAGACCACTCCAAAACCCACCCGAAATAAAAAGGATTTGCTCTTGAGTTGACTTGATAGATAACGCGTTGGAATCTCAAATCAAGACTCGAATGAGCTACTGTTGCATTTGAGAAAGGGGAATGGGAGATCTTTATATAGGGGGAGCATAGGCTCCCCGGATTAAATGCGGATTTAATGCTAGATTAAATACAGATTAAATGTGAATTTAATATGAGATTAAATTTAATCCTCCTTTCTTTTAATTTATTTTATGACCATAATAAATTAATTACCGGTCAAAATAAATTCTTGGCTTAACCATAAAATGATTTAATCATTTTAATCAACACGTTAATTTATTCATGACCCTAATAAAATTAGTTACTGGTCAAAATAAATTCCTGACTTAACCATAAAATGATCTAATCGTTTTATTCAACACTTTAATTTATTTATAACCCTAATAAAATTAGTTACTTGTCAAAATAAATTCCTGACTTAATCATAGAATGATCTAATCATTTTAATGAACACTTTAATTTATTTATTACCCTAACAAAATTAGTTACTGGTCAATAAATAAATCTCTGGTCTAACTAGGTAATAGTTCAACCATCCTTTTAATATTTTTGTAATACATCAAGTCTATTAATTCTTTACTCAGTCCGATGAAAGTCCAATGTGTGTGACCTTATAGGATCCCGAAGTATTGAGTTATTAAGGTTTGACCAATCCTTGTTCTATTGGAACTATTGGCTCGAGGTTCTAGATCGTGAATAGAACTCGATTACCTTAAATGGTTGTAGTATGCCTCTAGGAAGGGTCCACCATCCCGCATTACTCGGAACATCATTCATGCTCATGACTTAATCCCTGTTTATGCAATAGTTATCCAATGCGATGAACTCCTTCCATTCTTTAATCTTAGTACCATCAGGTTTATTAGGCTTGATTAAAGTGTTAACCCACCAATAGTGAGGTTGCACCAAGCTATCCCAGTTATTTGCTTGTTACCAAAGTATATTACTTTTTACCATAATTTGTTTGACAAGAAGCTATTTCTATCAATCACATATTCTAATCAGAGGTTTATAGTAATCATCACTTCAGCAAGCGGCTAGGTAAAAACTCCTTAATATATCCGGAGCGATGGATTCTTTCTGACTACATAGCTTTCCAACATGTTGTCATCACTATACCCGTAATCACCTGTGGCACCCTAAATTAATAAGTGAATAGGTATGACCCAAAGCATAGGAACAATACCACACAAGGTAACTAATATCTCAAGTATGAGGATATTCGCAAAGCTACTGCATGAAGATAAACACTAACACACTGATATATATACCATTATCTTACTGCGGTATCCAATATATCTTCCTGATATATCCATGTGTCAAACTCAAGGCACCACCTTCAGTCTTAGAAGGTTAACTTCTTGGACCCTTTCCAAGAGAGTTGACCATATGCTAGTCTTACTGCTCTATAAATATCCTTTCTTGATGAAACTATGACTAGGGATAGTTTAGACATAATCACAATTTCACATGAAGTAGGTCTCACTACACATAGTCCCACTGTAATATCTCTCACTTCATGCTATATATTATATCAAGGGCCTTTGCACAAAGATATCAATGAATATATGTTAACCAGTCACAATATATATGAATATATCGATATAAACAAAAGATTAAATGCTTTTATTAATTAAACAAATCATTCATACCCATACATAATTAAGATATATCGCCCTAATTGCCTTAAGGGCATACATTATATCTAATAGTCTCAATGATGATGTAGAAGGCTCTCTTTAACCTTGATTCCACATAACTCAACCATTCCTCAAATGAGTGCTATCACGGTGAATTAACGAGTTGGTTGAAATGAGTGATCCACCCATAAAGTATCCCCAATTCCTAGCAGGCATGAGGTATACAAGTGAGCTTCAATGGGTGAATAATGGGCACCTTAACCTAACCTAGTATTCTAGCTAAGCGATGGATAAAAAAAGGCATTAGAAATAAAGAAGCTTTGATTTAAAAATGATTTTGACACATCATCAAATCCTTTTAACAAATTTTGAAAAGAAAAGAGTCTTCAAATTTTAAGTTAAAAGGATGATCCCCACCTGAGTCGCCACTGTGAGAGGGCGACCTTTTTATGGGGACCCACATGAGAGGCGGGTACAGAAGAGTAAGTGGGCGAAGCGAGCTGGAAGGATCGGTCCCTCATTTTAGAGGCGTGATAAAAAAAGAGTTGATTAAAGTGATGTTGATGTTGACTTTAGGTCTAATTTAATGTGTTAAAAGATAGGAGATCAGAATCTCGTCTTTGAGACAGAGTCGCCACCCAGTTCAGCTCAACTGAAAATTTTGGGTACGATTTTCCCACTGGGTGGTAGACCACACCTTAATTAAGGATTCTGAGCTTGGATGATTTTGTCTACTCTTCATTTAATAAATCAAATCGTTTATTTTTCAATAAAAGTTCTTTTGTTTCTTATGCGATTCAAATCCTCTTAGTTAGAGTTTTTGGTTTATATATCCATACATCACACAAAAAGCGATAAATAAAGCAAATAAATTAATTATTACATGGCTTTACAAATACCTATAAATTTTTTCTATTGCGAGGAAAGTAAGACGAATAAATAGTAAGAGACCGAAATTACGCCTCAACCGAACTTACCAATACCAAAATGGCTTGAAATACAATGAATCAATCATAAAAATCACAAATAATGCATGAATAATATTCGGGCAATATTAGATTTTTATTTGGGAGAAAAAGATCTATTACGAATTTTTAGGTGACAAAAACCCATTTTAAAGTATTTAAAGGCTATTTAATCAATTAAATAATAAATAAATAATTTAAACAGATTAAAAATATATTTTAATTTATTTCAGAATATTTATGATTTTTAGGAAATTTTTCGGGTGTGGATCAGTGAGAAAAATGCAAAAAAGCAAGAAAAATGACTGAAAAAAGAACCGAAATGGAGTTAAAACTAAACGCAGACAGGCAATGTTGTAGTGATAGCCTTCACCACCATCGCTATAGCTGCCACTACCATAGGGATAGCGGTCAAGGCTATAGCGATGGCGGTCAGCACTATAACTTCAGCCTTGCCATCAAAATTCGCTTTTAAAGGGGAAATTGGGTGTTTTTATGTCCATAAACTCAAAATTATTGAGGTTTTAAGTCATAATCAATCATTATTTCATTAGATCTGGACTTAAAACACACAAATAATGTTCATTCTATGCATTTAGGGTAGAAAATACCCAAAACCACAAAAAGTAGCGGGACCTCTGTAGGGATAAGGTTCACCGCTATAGCTCTAGCCTTTACCACCATAGGAATGGCGGTCAAGGCTATAGGGCTAGCGGTAAAGGCAGTCCCTATAGAGGTCTTGCCATTTTTTGGGATTTCGCAAGAATGCCAAAGAAATAAGGGGGAACAAAACCCAAAAGCACTAAATCAGCAGCAGATAACCAATGAAATTAAGTAAAAAGGTAATGGAACTTAGTTTTGTTACCTCTAGGCCATGAATCCATTTTTGTAGACTCAAATCAACCCTTGGCAAGCTCTTTTTATGATTTTCAGATGAAATAATGACAGAAGTTGTGACAGAATTAGCGACAGATCCGTGACGAATTTTAGGTAGTTTTTGAGAAAAGTCTCCAAGAACTTATTTAACTCATTTAACCTATGATTTCTAATCAATTTTAGTGTTTAAGCTACAAGATCAAGCCTAAGAACAACTAAGAATCAAGATTAGAAAACCCAGATTCTATGCTTTTCTTTCGCTTTCTCTCTCTAGTTCATCGCTTTCTCTCTCTAGTTCATCGCTTTCTCTCTCTTGTTCTTCCTTCCTCTCTTAAAATTATTTCTATTCAAAATGTATGAGAAAAAAAGTCTAGATTCTCTCTCCAAACCAGGCTTAAATACTTCCTCATTCAAAAATACACCGACTCTAGTGAATTTTCGAGGAAATTTTGTGGCCTAATCGCGAGGAGAGAGAGTAGAAAATGTGACATAGACTAAAACAGTCTGAGCCATGGTAATATCCATAGTGGAGTTTTCTTTGTCTCCCCCCTAGCCGGCTGGAGTGGCACCACTCTTGCGGCGGTGACCACTATGGCGGTAGCGGTCACTGCCACCGCCATAGCGGTCATTGCCACCGCCATAGCGGTCACCACCGCAAGATTGGTGCCACTCCAGCCGGCTAGGGGGGAGACAAAGAAAACTCCACTCTGGATATTAGGGATTTTAAACTTTAAAAAATCATAACTTTTACTATGGTTATCCGATTTAAGAGATTCTTAACATTCTGGAAACCTTAAAGAGTCTACAATCTATGAAAAACAACGAAACTTCTAGAAAAAGATCAAGTTTAATTGCAAAATAGTTTAATATATCCGAGAGAAAGATAGCGATTAACTTTTAAATGCATTTTAATGATTTTTAAGCACGATCAAAGGTCCAAAATCTTCAAAAAGGTACTTGCCAAACGTGATTCAACCCTAAAAGGATATCATAACTAGTCTATAAAAGGTTAGAGCAAAAAGTCATCATCATTCCAAGGTGACCGAAAAGCCCGTGCTCACACCGGATCTTACCTCAATAAGATTTTGGTTCATCTCTTGCATGCTACACTTAGACTTTTGAAAGTCAAAAATTCCATGACATTGGTCATTCACCCCCCTTTAACCCCAGTTAATACTTACATAGGGACCAACATCAATACCTTCAACAAGGAAAAACCTTTAGCAACTAACCTTGATTTATATCTTTCACTTTCAACTCCAGGGATAGCAGTCCTTATATGACATGTCCATGGCGCTTCCACGAGCCGCTACGATTGGTATTAGAGCCATGCTCTGATGTTAGGCATGTGGATGGATCCCTGGAGAATCGAACAAAAAGTGGAAGCTGTGAGCACTGGATTTTAACAATCCTTCTCACGAAACTATGATGAGAGCTATATGATACAATGTCTTTCAGGTGTTGTCCATCAGAGGCATTCCTACTACTGCAGAGTTGTGTTTGCCCAAAGTTTGGAGACCTAGTCTACCCTTAGGGACCCGTACAGGTGCTGCTTGGTGGTACGGATCCACAAGCGGACCCATACAGGTCATTCCTTCCATACGCCTGGGGGGGTCTTGTAAGGGTCGTTTTATTACCTAAACGGGCTCTTTTGGAAGGGAATACTTTCCTATTTCAGAAAAGGGAAGGTCATGAACGTGATTTATTGTATTCAGACCCCCTTTCCCCTATAAATAAGGCCTTTCTCTTCACATTTTACACAGACACATCTCATATGAAAAATATACTAAAACTCTAGCAATTTCTATGGGTATAGAAAAGGTACAGTGGCGGTACAGGTAGTATAAAATAGGGAGAAAACCCTTCCTTCGAGGTTTTGTCCACATTTTATTCATTCCTAGCTTCTTTTATTAGGATTTAAGGGAGGATTTGTCTTCACAAACACTCACCTAAATAATCCTATTTCACCATCTACTTTGGCCAGGCTCTCTCAACAGTAAGGGGATCATCTTAAAGTGGATTCACGCCGCAAAGGTAACGCTCCTGAGTTTCAAAGAGACTCACATCTCAGTTATATCATTATTATTATTATTTGTTCCATTTGTTGTATCTGTTACTTTCATTTCTTATTTCGGGTCTGGTCCTAACCCGTATGAGCCTTGTTGGCACCATATATCCCCACATATATTAATTCGATGTGCCATACTCATACTAAAGGAAATCCCTTTTTATTTTATTTTCCTACCACCAATCAGTTAATCTGTAAATCGAACTGAACAAAGTTTCTACCTGGACCAGACAAAACCCATACGAGTACACCTTACCCGTATCAGTCCTCCCTGGTAGCCATACAGGCCCCCACCCACCCGTACGGGTACCAGCCCCAGGCAGATTCCAAAACTCGTTTTAATTGGTTAAAAATCGATCCAACTCACCATTTGCCATGCCATCATTTTCACTAATAATATGGTAAATAACACCCTCAAAAGTTAAAATATGTTTTCACAACAAAATACACTGAAATACTAATTTATGATGTGCTATAAACTATGCTAACATCTGTGGATGCAAGGGAATTTATTTTCATTTTGTTTTATAACTTAGAACAAATGTATAGGTTCTCTTTGCAATTTCCCCATTTTTCCCCCGGTTATAATTTTTATTCCCCCATTTATTACTTGTGCTTTTATTGTAATATGTAAACACATGTAACGAGTGTGCAAGGTGTAGAAATAGGATTTCTGTGATAATTCCCCAAATGATGAAAACTAAAACAGTTTTACGCGGTGAATGTAATTTTGAATCAACTATATGAGAAATAAGCGACTCATCCGATACCCGAATCTCTGATCTAATAGGTATGAGTCTCCCACCTAGAGGGAACCGTACCAAAACTCTTTCCCAAGTAGACAACTTGGGTGCCGACTCTATCTATTATATCGAGATTTGGGTCTTGATTCTTTTATTCATTAAAATTGGCTTAATGTGCGATCTTTAACTAAAAATGTTTTGTCACGCCTAAATCCAACCAAACCCCCAGTGGGCCCCGCCTCTCACATAGGCGCCAAGGGAGACCCACACGTCATCGACACCTCACAGTGGCAACTCTACTGGGGAATAATATTTTAACTTGCAAAATGTTAGTTTGTTTTAAAAGCTTGAAAGATTAAGATGAGCACCAAAAATCATTTACTTGATCCAACCCACTTTTGTTTTCATCATTTGGGAAAATTATCACACTTTATCTTCTCATCTCCTTCTCTCTTTAGTTAGATGCGCTCTTCTTCTATCTCTAGGTTAGGGTCCCTATTATTTTTGTGACACCCTCAACAGTGATCCCCATGACTGCCAGGGATATTAGGGACACCTTAGTGAGTGGAGCACTCATTACCATCTCCCTCCAAAAGAGGCTCGATGTGATGGGAAACTTCTACATCATTTTTCGATATGTCCCTACACCATTCTTATCGAAATCCATAGAATTTTACCTTTTAGAGCCACGATAAATCTACCAATAGCAACTCCTACTTAGGCTCACCAAAACAATTTAGATTTAGGTCGCATACTCTCTTGCCATTCCCTGGCGCTAGAGTTAACCCCAGACTCTAAATTGGCATTGCGCGGGAGTCATAAGGTTAGAAGTTGTTTATTTGCCTTCGTGTGCTACTTGTGTTGTGCTTATGCATCCACACTTCTCGCATAGGCCGCCTGTGGCCGACCTTTATTTTTTATTCTCGCTTACCTCCACTCTCCCCTTGCTTGAAGGGGGAATTTAGCAAAATGCCTGAGATCATTTGAGTCCCGATGACCCATACCTAGTTCGCTAGGCATAGCAAGGAATTCGTATGTCTCACATATTTTGAGGTTAAGCTTTGCAACATAAGCTCTTCTTCTCCCTACCTCTCTAAACCACTCCCATATGTATGGCATTCAACACTCAAATATTTATGTTATCCTCCATCTCATTCATGGTTCGATTCGGGCTGATCATCTTCTAGTTTCTCTAGCTAGGTCGAGACATCCTCATCGCTACAGTCCTCTTTAATTGTGTCTTCATCACTGTTTGGTTTGATGACCAGTGAGTTCAGTGTCAAAATCGGTTCTTTCCACCATGTTTAATCCTCATTTGAATGATGCGCCTCATGAGAGCACTCCTTCCCCTTCTCCCTCCCCACCTCATCAGAGTTAAGATCGGGGCCAGTCTCAGATGGGTGTAGAGTTAGGGAATGCTATGGCTCAATTTCTTCAATCTGATCTCTTCAGAAATGCCATCCAAGATCAGGTTTGATCGGCTCTTAGAGAAGATAGGAGTGTTCAGGGACCATCTGGGTCATTTTCTCAAGCTCAAGGACAATCTAGGATTGTTTAGAATGGGGTAGTTCAAGATGGTTCAAGTCAGAATAGTCTAGGTTAGATTTTGTCAATTCAAGCTCTGCATATCTTTCACCCGGTACCACCTGTCTGGCCTATCCAATAAAGCCAGTTTCAGTTCGGTCAGAGTTCCTCTCAGCTACCCTCACCCTTTGTTCTACCAACCTTTGGATTTCCTCCTTCCAACCTGAGGCCTTCCCCTCTAGCTCATGTTTTCCCACTTTCTCTAGGGGTTTGGCTCCATAGATGACTGTACCTTCAAGTGGTTTTACCCTTCCTCCGACACCCCCAATGTCGTTTATGCCCTCTCCTCCTAGCTTCACGATCTCCCCAAGGGGGACTATTTATCCCCCAAATCCTTTCGCTCCTAACTAACAAACTAACCCCCAAATTAAGATTCTAACTCCTCCTCTACAATTTCAATTCGGGGCCTCTTCTATCCACAACAACCGGGTCACATAGCCTCCAGGTGTGACACTATACAAATAGGTCACGCAACCTCTAAGCATGACACCTGAAATGACAGCATTCCTTAAGCAGCTATTGGCTGAGAATGAAGAGCAGGAAGAAGAGAGGGATGAAGATTAGGTTCCCAATAATTTCTCGATGCCTTTTATGGAAGCCTACTCCGGTGAGGGACCTCCCAAATCCCACATCGTGATGTACGAATGGATTATGCATGATTAGAAAATTGGGGACAAAGTTCTTGCTAAGTTGTTTCCAAGTACTCTATCAAGGCCAGCCCTCGAATGTTGCATTACACTCTCAGAGTCAACAATCCTAGATTGGAAACTCCTGTCTGAAGCCTTGATTGCCCACTATAGTTTCAATTCCACAATGGAAACCACTGTCCAACATCTTTAAGCCGTGAAGCAAAAACAAGGTGAGGCTTTTAAGTCCTACTTTAATAGGTGGATGGCCACTCATTTTCTATTGAAACAGAAGCTTAGTTTAAAGGAGATGATCCCAAATCTGCTCGATGGGGCTCCCCCAATTCTCTGAAAAGCAATGAAAACTGACTCTTCCGAATCTTATCAAAAGGTTTTTGAGAAGGTCTTGAAGAGAAAGAGAAAGCTAACAAGCCAAGTGGTAGAAAACCCTAGTTTAACAAGAACAACAATTCTAATGCTTCCGAAGTTACTCTAGTTCTATCCGAAGAGGAAACACCCGCAGTTCAAGTGGTGGCGCAAGAAGAGGTTTCGGCTGTCCAAGGAAATTCTTACCAATCACCCAATTGAAATCCCTTCATTTCCTCTTGGAAGTTACCATTGAGTGTGAGATTTGCCAAACTGCGTGAAGCCGGCAAGCTTAATCATCTCCAAGAGTATAGGCCCCCGACCCCCGAAGAAAAGATGAACTTTTGTAAGTACCATATGCAGCAAGAGCATCAAACCAACCAATATAGATCTTTGGCTGCTGCTATCTCCCATTCGATAAGGGAAAGGAAGATCGATGAGCGAGCTAGGAAGACTATTACTGAAGAGAAACCATCACCGAGATCTGAAGGTGAGGTAAGTGTGATCAATTCAGGTCTCCCCGAAGAATTTGTATTAGCCATAGTCTTCTCCAGTTCAGCCGACGCCACTATATAAGCCAATTCTACCGCTAACTCTGACAAGAATCTTGCATGGTCTCTAGCAAATGAAGGAGACAAGTCATCACCCGAGCAAGGGAAAGTTCTGGATCTCGTCCTGGATGAGGCTCCAATGAAAGCTATCAAGGATGTCTAATCTACCAGTTCTACCAATCAAGACCCTTCGCCTATAGAGGATGACTATCTATTTATGTAATTTTATTTTTTCTAGTATTCAAATGTGAACAAATCTACTTTTAAGGCATTTTAATTCTATCAAAGGATCTTGTTTTATTTACTCGTTTGATGTTTCGCCCGATGGGTCCATGCATTCATTTTATCATAAGCATATTACGTTCAGTATTCATGATGTTTCTTTAACTGAAATAAATTTGAGTACATGCGATAACCTAAAATGGTAACCATTTTCTAATGACCTAACCTCTGAAACAAAAAGAGAGATAACAAGTGCTAAAAGATCATGATAACGCTTTCGCCTAGTCATACCTTGGCATACCCCGGGTTCATTGTCAGATTGCCAAGCATTACATCTTTACGTCTAAAATAGAAAAAGAAGCTCAGCACTTTCTTGGATGGATTCAAAATGTCAATCGGTTCATCACTGACAAGCATATTTTCAAACCACGAAGAAGCATCAACTGATTATGGAGAAATAGCATCGTATGATCATCTTCAACAGAATTAAGGCTTACCTTTTCTTTGACCACCCATTCTCCAATTCCCACCCGCAATACATCATTCCCTTTCCCTAATCTCCCATACCTTCCAAACCCCCAAACCTTCCCTATTTCTCTCCTTATTGGCCATTCTCGGTGAGGGGGGCACATATGATCAGTAAGATTAGACCCTCATTAATAGATGAACACCGCTTTGTCATCAAGGGGCAGGTTACTTCTCAGAATAGAAAGAAGCTGACTCTTTTGCCAACATCACCGCCAAGAAGATGGCTAAGTTCATCAAGGAACACGTTTAGCTCGGTGCAGCCTACTTCATCACATCATTTCAAATAATGGATTTTAATCCCAAGGGGCAACCGCCAAATTGATCAAGAGATTTGGGTTTGAACACCGTAAATCTTTACCATGAAAGCCATAAGCTTATGGGGCAATCAAAGCCGCAAGCAAGTCAATTAAGAAAATCCTTTCTAAGACCATCGCTGGATGTTGTGATTAAGCTGATAAGCCACTGTTCACCCTTCAAAGACGTCAAGCAAATGTCAAAATTCTTGTAAGTCGAACACCTTCATCCTTTATCTGTGAAATGGAAACCGTGCTACCAACCAAAAATGCGACGCGGTCCGTAAGCGTCGCAGTCAAAGGGACCCCTATGGACTAAAGCACAGCTTAGACAGATTAAATAGTCTTTAGATATATCAACAGCACAAAAGCATACAATGACTGAGCCAAGCATCATGAGTATTTGTCAAGGGCCGGTGATCTGATTTCGAAGAAAATGAAGCCCACCGACACTGATCCAAGGGGGAAGTTCTAACCAGGTTGGGAAAGACTTTCCGTATTCAGAAAGATGCTCGATGCAAGGGGCATTAAGTTTTTGGACGGTAGCGAGTTTGTAAACCCTATCAATTAAAGCAGGTAGAAGCGTTATCGTATCTGACAAAAAAGAGTTAAATCCAGAAAAGTAGCACATAAAAATATTTAACAAAATTAATCACCTGATGAGTGGTCTTCTATTGCTCTAGCAAAAATTAGGGTGTATCCTGCTGATCGGTATCCTAAAAATCGTTAGGCAAAATTTAGGGTGCAAAAATAGCCTACTAGATAGAAAACCCAAAAAGGGCGGTCTAGACAAAAGTTAGGGCAAAGTGAGCAACGAGAGTGTGTTGGCTAGAAAACCTACATAGGCTAGTTAACTCCAGAGTTTGGGTCAATAGAAATGGTTATCATCATCATATACTCAAACTTACTTTATTTAATTGAAATGACATTTTACTGAATCCTTTATGTTTGTCCTTGAATGAATATATTGGGCCCAAAAGGCAAAATGTTGCAAGTAAGTCGAATGTGGGGTTCCATGCAGTCAGCCCAATTCCTTAAAAGATAACAAAAGGCAAAAATCCTAATAGACTAAAAAGAAGCAAGGTTTATGCAAAACTTGAGATAGTCCCTTGGATTGAAAACCCAAAAAGGGTGGTCCAGGCAAAAATTAGGACATAAAAGAAAAATGATCAAAGTCTGATAGGCCCATCTCAATGTTCGAATCTATGCAAAAATTAGAACAATCAAAACAAAGATAAATGACTACCATCGATCATATTGAGATATCTAGATTATCGTCATCGTCACCAGAGTGCCTAATACGTTCTCCGATCTTGTGGATTCAAAGGGCTCAAATCCGTCCTCTACACGTGTCCGCTCCAATCTCAACCGCTACAAAGTATCTCAAGTTTGTAATCTCCTCAAACCATCCTTTGTTGAATTCATTGGTAGTGATAGCACCGAGTCGTTCATTATCCAGAATCTCAAACATTGCTTTAGCTCCCCATTGTCTCCGATAAGCTCCATCCAGCAATCAATTTACGGCTGACTTACTGCAGCTTCCCTAATTCTCTTCCAGGGGCATTTCCCACCTGATCTGCACAACATCCCTAATTCTCCATCAAGGGCATCTGAATCTAATATGTACAGCAATGTAATTCCGTATGTTCTCTCTTCAAGTAAGTCAATCTCTCTCCGATCAAAGTCAATCAAGCAAGTCAATCAGTCATCTTAAAGATGGTTAGCCCGGGCATCTCATGCATTCATACATTCATGCATAATGTTCATAAATGTCATGTCTATTATTCTATGCTGATTCTACAGGAAATAAAGCACAGAAAAGTATCCCTAAGCCATACGCTCGACCTCCAAGAAAGAGCATGTATTAAGGGGCATCTAGGAATTGTTTCCATTCTATATTCTAGGTCGTGCCCAAGGGGCATGTCAACTAATGTCTTGGAGCTATTCGCTCAACCTCAGCTGCTTCTTTGAATTCCCGAAAATCTCAACTCTCATTTCATTCTTTCATTTTTATTGCTTAATTGAAGGGGAAAAATATTTTTGTTCCACAAAATTAATTAAGCAATAAAAAATGCAATTCATATTATTTACTAATGCTTCAAAACTTCCTTGATAGGTACACCATATGCCAATCCCATTGGACAATCGACCCGAGGATCCAAAATTCAAAACTAGGAAATCATCTAGGGGCACCGCTATGTAGCTTTCAATCATTCAGGGCCAATCCTTTTGGTGCACTGCTATGCAGCTTTCAACCATTCAGGGGCACCTCAATGCAACTTGCAACCCATTTAGGGGCACCTCAATGCAGCTTCAATCCTTTCAGGGCACCGCTATGCAACTTACAACCATTCAGGGGCACCTCGATGCAGCTTCAATCCTTTCAGGGCACCGCTATGCAGCTTTCAATCCTTTTGGGGCACCACAATGCAACTTTCAATCTTTTTAGGGCACTGCTATACAGCTTTCTATCTTTTCAGGGGCATCTTGATGCAGTTCTCAATCCTATCAGGGCACCGTGATGTAGCTTTCAATCCTTCAGGGGCACCTCATTGAAGCCTTCAATCCTTTAGGGGCACCGCAATGCAATTTCAAAAGACCAACTAAGCAGCAAGCTACTTCGCTTACCCGAGAATTTCCAACTCCATTTATATTTCTTACTTCTGTTTCTATTGCCTAATTGAAGGGGCAAAAATTTTATTTCAATAAAATCAATTAAGCAACAGAAACATAACTTACAATGACTGCTAATTTTTCAAAATTTTCTTGATAGGTCCATTGATGATGCGTCCCTTAACCATTCGTAGACAACCGATTCAAGGATTCCCTTCCCCTCTTTTTCCTGAAACAACTAGCAATCCATCCTAAAGCTGTTTGGGGGGAATCGAAGGTGATACTGAATCAAAATATCCAAGTCAAAATTTTGTTCTTGATAATTCAGTTGATGGCAACCCCAGTAGACAACCAGTTCATGAATCTGCACCTTAGGTATAATCTTCTATCCCTAGTTCTTTCGTGAGATCACACTTGGCCAGCCAAGCGATAATCTCGCGAGGGCCAGCCAGTGAGCATGGGCTATTTGGTAACCCTTGGAACGATGATGACTTATTGCTTTGACCTCTTATGGTGTAGTTGTTTTATTCTTTGAAGGTCAAATCATGTTTAGCAAGTACCTTTTTCATGATTTTGGACCTTTGGCGGCACTTAAATATCATCCATATGCATTTTTGAATTAGTTGCTTTCTTTTACTCACATGCAGTAATTTGTTTCGCAATTTTCTATAAGATTTGATTATTTTCAGCAAGTCTCATTTATATCATTGGGTTTTAAACTCTCCGAGCTTTTTGGAATGTCAAGAATCGCCTTAATTGGATACCCCTAGTGAAAGTTATAACCGTCAACCTAATAAACCTAAACCCTCAAAAACCCTAACCCTAATTATCAAACCCTAAGCTAGATCCTTAACCCTAGGCCCCCTTTGCTGCTGCTATCTCCAATGGCAGCGGTGGCGGTGACTTGCCCTCCTGCGGCTGTTGCCGTCACTAGTGCAGCAGCCACCGCCGCTGTGGTGGCGGTCCTCACCACCCTTTATGGCGGTGAACGCCACCGGGGTGGCCACCCCCGTTATGGCCACCACCACCTCAATGGTGGCTTCACCACCACCATGGCAGCGGCCACCACTACCCTTATGGCGGTGGCTGCTATTGTCATGACGGTGGCACCGCCCCTATGGCGGTCACCTCCGTGATGGCGCGGTGGAATTGGCATGACCTTTTTTTGGCAATTCCACTTTGCTTTCTCTCTCTCCTTGCGATTTTGCCACGGGTTTTTCCCAAAAATTTGCCTAAGTTGGTGGATTTTTATATGTAAGAGTATTTAAGCCAATCCAAGAGAGAGATTAATGGGGTTTTTTTCGACAATTTAGGATTTAGAAATCATTTTTCAGAGAATGAAGAATAAGAGAGAGAAAGGGAAGAACTAGAGAGAGAAAGCTTAAGAAAAGCATAGAATCCGGGTTTAATCCTTCCTAATCTCGATTCTTAGTTGTTCTTAGGCTTAATCTCGTAGCTTAATCACTAAAATCAATTAGAAATCCTAGGTTAAAACGGATTAAATAGGGTTTCAGAGACTTTTCCTCAAATACGACCCTAATAATCTATCACTATTTTTGTCGCTAATTCAGTCGCCATTTCTTCTGAAAATCATCAAAAGCTTGCCAAGCGTCCGGTTTGAGTCTCCCAAGTTAGATTCACGGCCTAGAGGTAACAAAACTGAGTTCACTTAATCTTTTACTTTATTTTATTGTTTATTGTTGCTGTTCTTGCTGCTTTTTGTGTTGTCTCTTGGTTTTTCCTTAGTGTTCTTAGAAAACCACTGGAAAATAATCCGACCTCTATAGGGATAGCCTTCACCTCTATCCCTATAGCCTTGGCCGCTACTATTATAGTGGTGAAGGCTATAGCTATGGAGGTGAACTCCACCCCTATAGAGGTCCCGTTATTTCTTACCATTTTTGGGTATTTTCTTACCCAAATCCATAAAATCAACATTATTTGAGTATTTTAAGTCTAGATCTGTTAAATATAGTTGATTACGACTTAAAACTTCAATGGTTTTGAGTTTATGGATGCAAAAACACCGATTTCCCCCTTAAATGGCGGCCAAGGCTGTAGTGACAGCCTGGAATGCAGCCATTGTAGCCTCCACCGCTGCCACTATAGCAGTCAAGGCTATAGTGACGGCGATCAAAGCGGTCACCATTGCTTTGGTCGCGCGAAATTTGATTTTAAGTCCCTTTTACCATTTTCTTGCGTTTTTGTCCCCAATTTTGGCCCAAAATATTTTCTAAAAACCTAAAAGTTCTAGAATAAATCAAAATTATATTCAATATATTTTATTTAATTAATTAATTATTTAATTGATTAAATAGCTAAAAATGCCTAAAAATGCCTTTTTAACTCTAAAAATTCCCAAAAAATGTTTTTCTCCATATTAAATTTTTATTTTCTACCTTTAATTATTTTTGCATTATTTGTAATTATTGGTGATTTATTTATCATGTTTTGAGCTATATCGGTGTTGGTAAGTTTGATTGAGGCCCGATTTCGGTCTCTCTTTATTCGTGTTATTTACCCTCTTTCTTTTACTTTTCTACATTAGAAAAATGTATAGGTATTTGTAAAGCCTTGTAATAATTTATTTACTTACTTTATTTACCGCTTTTGTGTGATGTATGGCATATAAACTGAAAACTCCAAACAATAACCGGATTTAAATCGCATAAGAACTAAAGTTGCGTTTATTAAAATGTAAACGGTTTGATTTAAAAATTGATAAGTAAGAAACATCATCCGGACTCGGAATCTTTATTTTAAGGTACGGTCCAACCACCCGGTGGGAATATCGTGCCCAAATTCCCGGTAGAGCTTAACCGAGTGGGGACACTATCTTAAAATACGGGATTTTAAGTCTCGTATCCCTTAACACCTAAATTGGACTAAACCTCAACTTCAACATCACTGTCATTATTATTTTCGTCACGTATAAAATAAGGACAATACCTTAGCATGCTTCACAGCCCTCATTATCTTTTCGCCCCCCATGCTATGCATTTCACGTTGTCCTCGCAGTTGGGATAGAGGTTGCTAGCTCACAGTACCCTGATTTCTGTATGAGATTATATTATGGAAGAATAGCCTCAGACTCGATGGAAGAAATAAGGACGAAATCGATCGCTTTGCATGTGTTGTGTTACATACCCTTATGATTAACCCCACCATGCATCGTTGTAGTTTATACATGTATACCACATCCCATGCATGTAATGATCTCTTGGTTATCACCTCAGCCAAAACTAAACCTCAAAGGGAAAATGCGTGGTGACGATCTCATGTCCGTTTGACTCGCATTCTGGCTCCTTCAATTCCATTAAGGGTTACTCCATCTCTATCTATATGTATTTCACCCAGCAGTCAGTTTAGTTTGGTTGATCTTTCTGTCTATCATCCTAAGGAGATGTCTCGTATCCTAACTTCAGATGTCCATATTGATGTTGAGGTTGAGAATATAGCTACTAGTGAGGAGGCAAATGCATCAAGGGCCGAGGTTAGGTCAGAGATTACAAATGTCGTCTCATAGTACTTGGGAAGCGATCAGTTCTTAGATCGAATGAATGATAAGATGTTGGCTTCTATTAGGGCAATCATGGTAGAGGAGAGAATGGCCAATGCTCCTTACAACACACATGTCAATGCTCCAGCTGTACAGTAATTAGTGAGCAAGTATTAGGAGTTACTCATAATCCGTTCACTTAATTTTAATTATCGCTAGTGCAGACTTATGGGGATTTTTCTAGCCAGTTTGGTCAGTTGGGTTCTATGAGTCCACTCAGTTTAGCTAGCTTGCAATTTCAATCAGTGGCTACAGTGGCTCCTCTAATCGTTAGTCAGTTTGCTCAGTCTAGTCAGGGGTCTATGCTACTCCTATTTTAGTTTAGGGCAATCGGTCAAGCAAAAATTAGGGCAATCCAACGTAAATAAAGCCCACTAGGCTGAAAACCCAAAAAGGGCATCTTAGGCAAAAATTAGGACATCGAGAGAAAAATGTCAGTTGCTTTCTAGAAAATCTGTAAAAGACCAGTAGGCATAGGGTTTAACCATTAGAAATTGTTACCATTGCCTATGTACTCAAATTAATCTCATCAATGAACATGTTATGAATTTGCTAAGAATCTTGGTCTTATGAATGCATGCATGTCTTTAAGTGAAATAATCGCTGGTATGTGAACATCAATGTTTCTCTACGTGTTATGCATCATTCATCTTTACGACACATATGCAATATTCAAAAAAGCCTACTGGATTGAAAACCTGACAGGGCGGTCCAAGCAAAAGTTAAGGCAAAAAGAAAAGTCTGCTGGATTGAGTTGTCAAGGACAATTCAGGCAAAAATTAAGACAGTCCGCTTGATTGAAAACCTAAAAGGGCAGTCCAGGCAAAACTTAGGACAAAAAGAAAAAGCTTGCTAGGTTGAAAACCAAAAACGGCGGTCTAGGCAAAAGTTAAAGCTAAAATAAAAAAGCCCACTGGACTGAGCCGTCATGGACAATTTAGGCAAAAATTAGGATAAAAAGAAAGAAAAATAAATGTCTGATAGGTCATCTCACATTGGGTGGCCTATGCAAAAGTTAGAACTTAATTTAGTCTCCTCGCTACAAAATCACTGGGTACGGGTTCACAAGGCAACAATACTCAACAATCTCAGTTCAAGAAAAATTCATAAGCATAAAAGAAATATCAAAAGTACCAATTTGAAAGTTCACAATCAAAACAAGCCATGCAGGGCCCAAAAGTATTAAATAGTTCAAAAAGTAATCATAACCAAAGCTGTCGGGGTATCCTATCCCTGGTGACCCTCCTGTGTCTGATCCTGAGTATCCACCATAACCCATGTCTATGGTTATATAATCCTTAGCATCACCAGCACTGGTAGCTGGCTGGGTGGGGTCCCTAATCTCTGAAGTCCCGACGACAGTCCTAACAGCATCAGCTCCCTCAGCGCATTGATCTACGCCTCGCTGAGTCACTTGATATGCAAAAAGATCGTCCTCGGACTCATCATCAGAAGGAATCGGCGTCTGCCTATCCTCAGTCACCCTCGCTAGCTAACCCCTTAGCGTCTTTATCTCGGCCCTTGCTCGAGATGTCTTGGCCTTAGCTTGATTAGCCTTAGCTGTGGCTGCCAGTAGCTGCTCCTCTAAAAACCAGGCTCTCTCCTCAGAAGCATCCAAATCTTGGTTGGACCTGCTCCTCTCTATGGCCAGCAAAGTCTGCAATGGAAACCATAAGATCAGTAGCATACATCATGCATAGTTTGTTAAAATTTTACAGAAACTTATTAAAGCTAGTGCTTCTTAGGCCAACAGTAGATCACGGATAGAAAAATAACCCCTAATTGTCCTCTCAGCCTCAGAAAGGGTCACCTGAAAGGAAAGGGTCACATCAGGATAAGACATCCTTAGCAACTACAATAATGGACAAAGTTAAAGGTAAAGGATTCCTTACATGAGTAGAGGTAGAAGGGGTAAAACCGATAGGCTAGACCGACTCTTCAAGCTCCTTGATGACTCGCTTCCTTGAATGATAGAGGAGCCAAAAGAAGGTGTAAAGCTTAGCCTAGAGGACCCCCTCTCTTATGGATCCAGTAGCGTGAGACCGCTTCATCGACGGCTCATGGACCGCTTAGCCATAGCAGACTTCTTCCGCTTGGTAGCGGAAGGCTATAAATGAATCAAACTCGAGATCACAATCAATTTCAAGAAATATTAAAGTATTCACAAAGTTAAGATGAAAGCATACTTGAGAAGAAGGGTAGCAGACCTGGTCGAGTCCTCAATACCCCGGACTATAGATGGACCTCCACGGTCGCCCCTTGGTCTACCCTCCTCCTCCTCCTCATCATCATCATCATCATCAATATCCTCACTGTCACTCCAGTGAAACTCCAGAGGCTTATCTTCATGATGAATCCTCTCATAAGGTGGAAGAATCGAGGAATCAATAAACTCCGCATAAGGGCCCTCTACAGACAGCACACGAGCTCCCTTGCCCAACAAGTATAGCCCCTGATCGGTCCCCAGTGTAAGATGAGGCCAAAAAATGCTTGCGAGATTAGGGGAGGAATCGGTCTCTCCACCATGGCACTAGCCTCCACCGCCAGACCTACTCACCGAAATACCACTCATAAGAGAGTGGTGACTCCAGGATAAAGCGACAGTCATCCACGCTGACCCGCATCTGCTCTATAGCTCCATATGTGAGCAATCCCTCCCACGAGTCTTGAATAACCTGTACGAACAAATGCATTATGAGTATCACAACCTAGTGAATATAGTTTTTACTAATGGTTTGTCAAATTGAAAAATGCAGGTTTAGCAGGGAAGAAGTTTACCCGATCTGAGCGCAGCTGGCATAAGAACTTTCAATACTGCGCTATGGTCAAGGGATAATTCTGCCAAAGCCTCATCCATCTAGATATGATATGCAGCATCTCAGGCTGCGTGGGCAAGCCTGGCCTAGGAATCAACCGATGCTCGAAAGCCTAAATCTAGAGGACAAAGTAAGGATTTGTTGCAGCATAATTTAGATAAGAGGTTAAGGCACAAGAAATTAGTTCAGGATTTACTAGTAGTATCAGATCGCAGATATTGAGCTCTGACTACTCACCCCGGACCCTGACATCTAGTCCATAGTATAGCTATGCCAGAATAGCCCTACATCAGTTCTTGCATGGCACAGCTGCAAGATCCTTTACAACAGTGAGCAAACCATAGTTGAGATTGCTCGAGTAGACGGGAAAGAAGACAGTGGTAAGGAACATCAACAGGAAGGATTAAGCATATTGGTCCCTCCTATCAGCCGTAATAGGACTCGATTGCACAATCCAGTAAGCATACAGGTCTCCGTACTTGAGCTTATTTGTACCGCCTGGATAAAGCCCAGGTAATCTAGCAAAATATGCCTACACCTCAGGTCGAGAATGCCACCGATCGCCATAAACATTAAAGTGGACCGCATCCCCACTACACTCTAGGCCCGTCATGGCGCACACATCTAAGGGAGTGATTATGACCTCCCCTATAGGTAAATAAAAATATGGGTCATCTCCGACCATCTCTCCGTTAGAGCTAAAAGGGCACCAGGGGCCAACGTCTTAGGGGCCTGAGGGATGGCCCTGATAATGTCACTGAAGCTGAAGGAATCGATACGTGCCAGCAGCTTTGTATCCCCTGCAGCATAAATCTCCTCGTACCATTCCCTTCAAAAGCTCAAGGCCTCCACAGTCTTGTATTAGAACTACAAAGATAGAATTACATTTTAACAGGTTTAGAATATAGTAGACAAGTTAAAAATCATAGATTGTAGAATGCAAAGTAGCCAACATTTTATCCCTGAGGACATGACCCATAGAGGTAGGCTCCATCCATACGGGTCTCAGTATAGTACCCATACTAAAAATGGGACCTGTACGGGTCCCCTCTCACCCATACGGGTCCTCTGCAAGCAGTCCCCTATTGAAATATCTCCCCAAAAATCCAAAATCATCCAATCTCAACCAAAGTTCATCCAAAACTAGCCTAAAAGCTTCTTAGGCTAAAGTTACATACATCAGGCTCTATTCCAAGGTCTAAAACACCTTAATTCATGCCAAAATTCAAGAAATTGCCAAAGGTTTAAAATTTGAAAATCGAGAATCAAGTGAAATTACCTAGAGTTTTGAAGCGTGGGTCCCAAGAGAAGGCGAGTGGCACTTCAGAGACAGGAGCAAGCCCTAAGGATAAGTCTCCTCGGTGAAATGCATACCCGATGAAAACCGTCCATTCTCAAAGCCCCGAATCACCCACTGGGGGTAAGTCCTCGAATCTATGAGACAAATGACCAATCTTTGGTGTGCATGTTTGGTTGATTTTAGGAAAAAAATCGTCGAAAAATATAAAATGGGAAGTTTTAGTGTGAGGCAGGATACGAGGGGGCTCATCTGCCTTTTAAAACCCCCGTCACCCATATGGGTCCCCACTATCAAGAACCTTACCCGTACAGGTTTAGCCCACCAATAGGGACCATCTCTTGAAATCCAGGGGCAGATTTTTGCATGAATGTTTCAGCAAGCACCAGAAATTCATCTAGTCCAAGTTTGGGGCCAACCCCGCTCCCTCTTAACTTTACATTTCCGTTGTATTTGGGACAAGTCCCTTTGCTCAACATGATCCTTGATTGAAGGAGCAAAAATATTTTTTGTCTTCACAAATGTCATTCAAGAATCAAGGTAAGTCATTTTTCAAGTTAATCACTAACCACGAAATTTCGTGTACAGGTCCATCCTTACACAGGAGTTCTTCCCTAGCAAACAATTTTTACAAAGATAGGGTTTCCCCAGCAGAAGAGGCTTTTCCCAGAGGATGTCACTACCCTCCCCAGCCATGGAATCACTCAAGGGGTGCACCCCCATTGTCAGGAACCCTAGGGGCACCTTACCCTAGGGTCATTCCCCAGTAGAGGAATCAGGTCCCAAGGGCATCCCCCCACTTCCCAGTAGTGGAATCAGATCCAAGGGCATCTCCCCAATTCCCAGTAGTAGAACCAGATCCAGGGGCATCCCCTCACGTCCCAGTAACAGAGTTGTCAGACCCTAGGGCACCCACCCTAAGGGCATTCCCCGTAGCAACATAAGCAGCAATCAGACCAAACCTGACATTTCCTGCACATAAGCAACACTTCTTTATTCTTAATTCAAGGGGAAAAATATTTTTTTTCATAAAAGTCAATTAAGAATAAAGAGGTGCCTGCTTGGACAATGACTAACTCGGTGTTTGATTGTTGTCTCTTTTCAGGTTATTCAAAATTCCCCAGCAGGAAAGTCATCTGCCTTAGGAAAGGGATACACCATCATCAATCAGGAAAGTCATCCACCTTAGAAAAGGGATACACCACCAGTCATGAGAGTCATCTGCCTTAGGAAAAAGATACACCACCAGTCAGGAAAGTCATCCGCCTCAAGAAAGGGATATGCATGGTAGTAACAGTATAGTCATCCGCCTTAGGAAAGGGATACACCACCATCTAGGAAAGTCAATCCGCCTTAAGAAAGGGATACGCACATCTTCCCCAGAGAAGTCATTAGCAAAAGGAGGATCATCTGCCTTAGGAAAGGGATACGCATGGGCAAGGAAAGTCATCCTCCTTAGGAAAGGGATATGCACGGTAGCCAAAGGAAAGTCATCCGCCTCAGGAAAGGGATATCCACAATAGCAAAAGGAAGGTCATCCGCCTCAGGAAAGGGATATGCACAGTTGTAAAAGGAAAGTCATCCGCCTCAGGAAAGGGATATACATCCCCCAGTGGAGTTACAAGGGGTATGCATCACCAAAGGAAAGAAGTTCACCTCAAGAAAGGAACTAACCCATATCATCACCCCAGGTATAACCTCTAAACCCTCGCTCACATCATGAGATTATATAGATCCATATCTGCAATGATCCCATGAGGGGCAGTCTATGAGCATGGATTTTGATGATCCTTCTCACAAAACTATGATGAGAACTATATGATGCAATATCTTTCAGGTGTTGTCAATCAGAGGTGTTCCTACTTCTTTATAGTTGAGTTTGGCCAAAGTTTGGAGACCTAGTCTACCCTTAGGGACCCGTACGAGTGCTACCTGGTGGTACGGATCCACTAACGGACCCGTACGGGTCATTCCTTCCATACGCCTGGGGGAGACCCATACGGGTCCCCTGAGAACCATACGGGTGGGGCTCTACCTGTACAGGTCCTCTTGTTACCTAAACATGGTCTTTTGGAAGGGAATCCTTTCCTATTTTGGGAAAAGGCAGGTCATCAATGCAATTTATTGCGTTCAGACCCCCTTTCCCCTACAAATTGGGCCCTTCTCTTCACATTTTACACAGACACATCTCATATGAAAAATATACTAAAACTCTAGCAATTTCTACAGGTATATAAAAGGTATAGTGGGGGTATAGGAAGTATAAAATAGGGAGAAAACCCTTCCTTTGAGGTTTTGTGCACATTTTATTCATTCCTAGCTTCTTTTATTCGGATTTAGGGGAGGTTCTGTGTACACAAATACTTACCTAAATGATCCTATTTCACCATCTACTTTGGTCAGGCTCTCTCAACATTAAAGGGATCATCTCAAAGTGGATTCACACAGCAAAGGTAACGCTCCTGAGTTTCAAAGAGAGTCACATCTCAGTTATTTCATTATTATTATTTTCTATTCCTTCTATTGTATCTATTACTTTCATTTCTTCTTTCGGGTCTGGTTCTAACCCCGTATGAGCCTTGTTGGCACCATAAATCCCCAATGATATCAATTTGGTGCGCCATACTCATATGGAAGGAAATCCCTTTTTATTTTATTTTCCTGCCACCAATCTATTAATCTGTAAACTAAACTAAACAGAGTTTCTGCTTAGACTAGAAAGGACCCATATAGGTAAACAATACCCATAATGGTCCTCCCTGGAAGTCTTATGGGTCCCACCCACCCGTAGGGGTACCAGCCCCAGGCAGATTCTAGAACTCATTTTAACTGGTTAAAAATCAATCCAACTCACCATTTGCCATGCGATCATTTTCACTAATAATCTAGTAAATCAACCCATAAAAGTTAAAATGTGTTTTCACAACAAAATAAGCTGAAATGCTGATTTATGATGTGTTATAAACTGTGCTAACATCTGTGCATGTAGGGGAATTTATTTTCATTTTGTTTTATAACTGAGAACAAATGTATAGGTTCTCTTTGAAATTTCCCAATTTTTCCCCCGGTTGTAATTTTTATTCCCCCATTTATTGCTTATGCTTTATTGTAATATATAAACGCCTGCCGTAGCCTCAATCACCATAATAGATGCTGCCATAATCACATCAGTTACCACTGCCTCAATCTCAACTCTATCAACATTTGCAATCAGGGCAGGCTTAGATGGCATAGGTTTATCCACTCGCCTAGGAGCAACCTAAACTTGCTTGCCACTCGAGTTTCCTTCTTGCGGCTTAGCCATCGTGCCATCCATCTTCTTGTCATCCTTCTTATTATGCCTACAATCACGCCAAACATGCCCAGTAGTAGAGCAAATTTTGCCGAATTTTGGAATATTCTCATACTCCACATCAATCCAAATCTGCTTTCCCTCTCTTTCAACACCCACACTAAGAGGTTAAGTGTGCAATAAGTCTACATCAATAATAATACGAGCATAATCCCAAAATCACCTTCAATGGTAGTATGATCTACCCTAGTAAAAGTTCCAATGCCTCTGGCAATACAAGCCAACATAGATGGATCCTACTATTCCTATGGCAATCCATGCAGCTTTACCCATACAAGTGCCTTAGTTGTTTTCCATTCAACAGGATTGAAGTCCGGTTGCCAAGGTTGAACCTGAAAAACTCCCAGTTTGAGACCAAGAATTCCTCTATTGAAAACTTTTTTCTTCATGGCTTGTGATTCAAGAAGTATATGATAATACCCTTCTCCGAGGGAGATTAGGCGCTGTTAGCACAGGTCCATTCTGGCCCGATGAGGAATAATGCCTATTTCGTTCAGTGATCAGACAAAAGAGCCTAAAAGGACCGAATTCTCATCCAAAATCTCAAATTCAAAAATTGACATTCGAGGGAAGCCCCGATTTAGCATTTTCTACTAAAAAATTAAAAAGTCAAAATTAGGTCAAACATAGGTATTCCTACCGCCGGGTAATTATCTATCTAAAATAAAAAAAAATTAAAACTTACCGAGATCTGGCAAGATTTTACGGGATCTGATGTAAAATCTTATCAGATAGGTAATTAGCCCACCAGCTAATTACCTATATAATTAGTCCGTCGGCTAATTACATCTCTATTATAAATACGGGGTCACCCCCCTCCCCATTTCAAAAGGGACGCAAATTTTTAGAATTTCTAAAATTACCTTTGTGTCCTTTTTTAGTTCTGGGAGTCCTAAAAGCCCCGAAACTCTACCAAAACACTTCTAAATTCGAGCTTTATCACCTACACTAGGTATAAACTCGATTTACAATCTTTTTAGATCTATAGTGATCTTCGGTCTAAAAACGACTCAATTCATCTCAAAATCTCGCATTTTCTTTAGGAATAATCCAAGATTATAGCCATAACTTGGGTTAAACCTATTTTCCAACTAAATCACAATCCTTGACAACTTTGGTCCCCCACCGGCTCTCAAGTCATCCTAGACAGACGAAAAGGTAAACTGAGGGTAATTGGCTCTAAGCCCAGCTTTCAAATTCATTAAAATTCATTTTCACTATTCTATTATTGCACATTGCATTGTCTTTTATCTAGTAAAGTGAGCCACTGGAGCCACTTAAACTATAATATGTGTAAGTAACCTCGCAGGTATGGATGAAACATCTAGAACGAGAGGAAACTCTATCCGAGTTTCTGGGCAAAAGCTCAAGTGTTGCCGTTATTCTGCCAAAATTTTAGTAGAAAATGATTATTTATTATGCCATTATAACGCCCGTTTTATTTCTTGAATTTAATTCTTAAATAAAGCCGGTGTAATGTAGAAATTACCACAAATTCTATAATCCCAAAATTAACCCAAAAAATTTGAACAATATGAGTACATATCATGTTCGAACTCAGAATCTCGCTTTCTTTTCGGTATAAAAATCCCATCTTGAATCAGTATACCACAATTCCTAGTGGAGCTGAGCCGGGTGGTGACTCTCTTTTATTTTTAAATAAAGTAAAAATGCAATATTTTAAAAATATCTTTTCTCAATAAAATGTGCAAATATATTTCTCAATATAATCATATTTTTTGGCCTACCAAGCCACACGTATATTAAATGCATCACCGCGGTTTTATCAAATTGCACCAAATCCAAATCACGCCCCACGTGCTCCAATCCAAACCCCTCGGCCGCTCACAGTGGCAACTTTATTGGGGAGAATTATTTTTATAAAAATCCGATTTTTATAAAAATTCTTTTTTTGGCATGATAATTAAAATATTGTTCAAATTAAATTTTGGAATTACGGAATATGTGGTAATTTCAACATTACATAATTTCTAGCGTCGCATAGCATCTACATTCTTCACCCCTAAACCAATTTAGGTGTCTTTTGGTGAAATATCTCCAAGTTCACTCAGGGCTTGAGGGGTATGGATCTAATCACACCCATGGCGTAACGTATGAGGACCTCACTTGCTCAAGGGCAAGACTACCTGCATATATTATATGTGAAAAAGTTTCCTTTGGTTTGCTTAGGGCCACTGGGACTCGGAACACAAAGGCACAGGGTACCCCAATCGCACCCGATCCTAAGACCAAAACCCGCATGTAGATGAACCATATACACTTCCCTATAGGTTTACCCCAAAAACCATGGGTGCATGCTAGCAGACTCTGCTCAGTCCCCCATTAACTTTAAAGCGAAGTAACCGAATGGAGTTAAACGGGCGGTAGGCGCGATCTAACCATTTGCTACCTGTGCAGGTTTATTAAATATAAATAAACTAAAACGGACATCATAAACATCAGGATTGTGTGAAAACTAATCATGTCTTTATGCAGCCATGATATTGATGTGTGCCATACCATTCTATTTCCTTAGTTATAGGAACCTAAAATCGACTGAGACCAATCACTCCACCTAGGCTCAACCCTTGAGCCAAAATTAACCGAGACTAGTGAGTCCACCTAGGCTCAGCCCATGAGCCAAAATTAACCGAGACCAATGAGTCCACATAGGCTCAGCCCATGAGATAGAATACATCAACCCCTTTTCAAAATCTTTCGAGTGACCACAGAGTTGGCTCACCCTTGGACCAATGAGTCAAAACCCTTTAAGTGACCAGAGAGTAAGCTCACCCCTTAGACCAATGAGTCAAAACCTTTTGAGTGATAAGAGAGTCAGCTCACCCCTTGGACCAATGAGTCAAAAACCTTTCGAGTAACCAGAGAGTCAGCTCACCCTTGGACCAATGAGTCAAAACCTTTTGAGTGACCAGAGAGTCAGCTCACCACTTAGACCAATGAGTCTAAACCTTTTGAGTGACCAGAGAGTCAGCTCACCCCTTGGATAAATGTGTCAAAACCTTTTGAGTGACCAGAGAGTCAGCTCACCCCTTGGACCAATGAGTCAAAACCCTTTATGTGACTAGAGAGTTAGCTCACCCCTTGGACCAATGAGTCAAAACCTTTCGAGTGACTAGAGAGTCAGCTCATCCCATGGACTAATGAGTCAAAATCCTTTGAGTGACCCAAAAAAGTCAGCTCACCCCTTAGACTAATAAGTTAAAACCTTTCGAGTGACCAGAGAGTCAGCTTACCCCTTGGACTAATGAGTCAAAACCCTTTGAGTGACCAGAGAGTCAGCTCACCCCTTGGACCAATGAGTCAAAACCTTTCAAGTGACCAGATAGTCAGCTCACCCCTTGGACCAATGAGTCAAAAGCCTTCGAGTGACCAGAGAGTCAGCTCATCCCTTGGACCAATGATTCAAAACCCTTCAAGTGTCCAGAGAGTCAGCTCACCCCTTAGACCAATGAGTCAAAACCTTTCGAGTGACTAGAGAGTCAGCTCACCCCTTGGACTAATGAGTCAAAACCTTTTGAGCGACCAGAGAGTCAGCTCACCTTTGGACCAATGAGTCAACCCACCTATGACCAGTATGTCAACTCACCCTCAGGCTATCAAGTCTAATCTGACTCAAGCCCTTGGTATTTAAACTGCGCGTGTGTGATGTTCTATGAATATCGCAGACTTCCCTCATCGATTGCTCCTCGAATAATCAGCATATACCTAAATCCCTTATTATTTGTACGTGTCCACTCATTCATTCATTCATGTATGCATCCTGATAGGCCGAGGTAAATAAAGCTTGGAGCCACCTCTAGCGCACTTACTAACACTTGATCACTTGTATTTTTAGGTTGGAAGTGAGAGAGAAGGAGGCTAAGACGTATTATGAGAAGTCCAAAAGTCACACCCCCACCACCAATTGAATCTCTGGCCGGATTTTTCTCTGATCTAGAATCTGAAACCACAATGGTAGATGACAATGTTGTTGGATAGTCCCTCAAAAGGATTCTTGATGCTTTGGATTTTTATGATGTCTGGGAAAGGCTGAGCACTGCTAATACTCAGAAATCCTAAGAGCAAGAGGCCGAGATAGAGGCACTAAAGGCAAAGATGGCAGACATGGAGAAGCTGTCCCCAGCTAAAGACAAATTTGGTGCTCCCTCCATCGAGTAGTACGTAGATACTGGCTGGTTCTTGCCAAAGGAGTCAGAAGCCCTTCCGACTAACTTTGTGATGCCTTGCATAGCCCTATATACTAGCACTAGACCTCCTCATGCACATGTGGAGTGTTACCTTTGGATCATGACTAGCATGAAAATCCCTAAAGTTTATATAGTCAATATGTTCCAAGCTACTCTATATGGACCCGCCTCTGAGTGGTACATGAGAATGCCAACGGATGTAAAATCCGATTGGAGGAAGCTACGTTCGGCATTCCGAGAGAATATACCTTCAATTGGAAGGTTAAGACTACTTTGTAAGGCCTTGAACGAATCAAACAACGACCAGATGAGTCCTTTGAAGAATTCTACCAGAGGTGGATGGCTGCTCATATACTTATAACCGGGGCACCTCACAAAGATGCCCTGATAGTGAAGCTTGTTAAAGGCTCTAGCCCGAAATACCAGTACAAAATGAAAATGAAAAGATTTAACATCTTTAACGATGTGGTAGACTATGCCAAGAGACTTGAAAAGTGTGAGGAAGAAGATCGAGCAAAGAAGGAAGAGCAGCAAGCTTATACTAAACCTCGATACTAGGAAAAGGGCGAATCCTCCAAGCAAGGCAATTCTGAGTCCCCAAAGGCCCTAGGCAAAGTCGTAGCAGCCACTCAGGTGCAGGCTCACCAATCTATCTCCCCATGGGTAGAATCACTATAACAGATATTCACTAAACTGAGAAATTCTGACGAACTCCAGAGTATAAAGCCGTTCGCTCTGCCTACTATAGCGGACCGAGATAACTTTTATGCTTATCACGTGATAAAAGGGCATCACACCAATGAATGTGATTGGCTTCTAAAAGATCAACAGCAAATAATAGCCGACGGGAGAATGAAAGAGCCTGAAAAGAAACCAATCACACAAACTAATCCTCTACCAAACTTTCAAGCTACGGTGAGTGCCATCGGTATTCATGTGGAGGCCGACTAATATGGTATCGATGTAATAGACAACTTTTGATATGACCCAGGATGAGGGGATAATATGATCTTGGATAATATGGATATCATCTACATGGTTGACCAGTACATCCTCAGAATGAGGAGAGAAGGGCTGGATCAATACCAAGTGCCAACACACCTCATATACTAAGGAGACTCCAATATGAATGAACATGTAGAGGAATTCCTTCAGTTTATGCACGTACAAGGAATAGCTATGATGGGTTTTGTACCTCAATTCCCCAGATTCTTAGAAGGTCCAGCCATGGATTGGTATAACACGATGCCACTCAAAGGATGTTGGAACAAGTACTTTATGGAGCGATCTTTCCTCCACCACTTCAGGGCATCTCAGCCGTACCTAGATGAACTCTGCTGGTGATTGGTACCATAGGTAGACTAATATAATATCAACTGGCAGGATATCCCTCCTCCATAACTTCCTATGTACACTCCCCCAGATTACATGAGTCTAAGCTATGTCGGAACAAGTTTGTTTAAATTTGGATGCTCCTCTGGAGCAGCATGCTCAGAAACCCAAGAATTATATGATCCTTAGCAGGTGTGGGATAGCCACAAAGACCCACAAAGGTATCTCAGCCTGAATCTAAATAGGGGTACATGACACCCATTTAAAGGAATTCATGCTGACAATATAGCGTATGGTACCCTTATGGAGGAAACATTCACCAGAATACAAACCATGGTGTCCGAATTTTATGTAGCCATCACAAGAGTGGAGGCTAAAATAAATGCCAAGGAGGATCCTAAGGAAGATCCTAAGAAAGATCCCGAGGAGGATCTAGGGGAAGATCCTGAGGAAAATCTAGAAGAAGACCCCAAGGAGGATCGAAAAGAAGATTCTAATGATGATATCCCAGCTCAGCACACACTAAATTGGGTCTTTGAACTGTGGAATGGGTAGCAACCTTTCAAGGATTCGGATGGGGAAGTAGAGGAACTTGTAGACTCTAGCGAATCGGATCACAAAGATGAAAGTGAAGTAGATAACTTAGGATATGAATCAGAGACCTTTTCAAGTGACGAGCTAAACCACTTATCGAGAGATTTTGAATATGAGGCTCCCTTCCCCAATGGTATGACGGTCGATTACGATGGTACTAAGAGCTATGCCTTGTCTTTAGAGCATGACTCGACGGGCGCCTTATGGTCTGTAGCGAGTGACAATTCTAGAGACTTTACGGACTTCTACTCATCATTAATATGATTCAAGACGAGGGGCAAGAACCCCCTCAGGAATACATTATGGTGAGGATCTGCGCTGAAAATAAGTTAGCTTGAGCCAGTCGTCAGATCTGGAGTCTAGACTTGAGGGAAGTTTACCCCATATTCTATGACAGAAGTACAAGGCCATGCCTTCCCATTCATGAATTTGTGCAAATGATGAACAACGGGTACATTCACTATGCCCATTGGCCCGAAAGGTTCCGCTGGACTATTCTAGAAAAGGCAATCATTTGGTATGAAGGGCTGACATTTTACCAGAAATCATTCTAGAATATTTTGGCTAAACAATTCATCGACTACTTTACATGGGTAAACCCGCCAGAAAACTCAACCCCTAAGTTAGACAAGCACGGGAAACCCTTACAGTACTGGGAGTGGGAGGAAACCAATGATATCTATCCGATGTCAGTGGAATCAGCCAGAGAATACCCATGGTATATGAATAAATATAACAACAAGCAAATCGCCTAGGCGCCAGATATGCTTGATGAAGGAAATTAATCAATGAAGCCTCCTCATCCATCCATATGATCAGACAGGAATCCAATCCTGACCTATGCTAAATCCTATTAGAGAACCCTATTATTCTAGAAAAATAGCCTAAAAAGGTTCCCTTCATGAAATGGCCCTTTGTCACCAAAGCACAGCCCCCGTAAACAAACCGATTGACTTAGGAGAGATACCAGTCGGTGAAGATTTTGATGAGTTTGAGGTCTTTAAAACAATAAACTCACTAACCCGGGTTGTCAGTCCTATCACTAGAGGAGGGAAAGTCACCGGGTCAGTAGCCCTAGCTGCACCAAGAGCTAAGCCCCCGGCACCCCCTACTTTTGTTAAGTCCTCAGAACATATAGAAAGACCGATTGTGGTTCAATTAAAAGCCACTATAACTAAGATGAGTATCTGGGACCTACTCCTTGGTTCTTAAGGTCACAAGCTTGCTATCATTAAAAAGTTGATGGAAATAAAAACATCCTCCCTAGCATCACTAAAATAGGTATGCACACTACTTAACAATGAGACTAGCATTATTATCCCCGATATCTTATTCTTAAGCTTGGATTTACCCGATGAAGGCATTCGTCATAATAAGGCTCTCTACTTGAAAGCTAGTGTCCTCGGGCGCAACATGCCCTATATAATGGTCGATGATGGTTCATCACTAAATGTTTGTCCGAAGGATATTCTACCAATCCTAGGACAAACTAAAAGGGACTTGAAGAGATCCACCACAGTCATCAAGGCCTACGATAACTCTAAGATGACTGTCATTGGCACGTTTGAAGCCGAAGTTACCATTAGTGAAATCTCATCTATAGTACTTTTCACGGTCATAGATATCTTGGTAACCTTCTCTGTGTTCCTCAGATGGCCATGCTTCCATGCTTTGGGAGGAGTTTCATCCACTCTTCACAAGAAGATCAAGATCCCATTCCGCAAAAAGATCATCACTCTAGAGGCTGATGAGGCATCAGTGGTAGTAGCGCTAAAAATGGAAGAAAGCCATATGAAAGGATTCACCATAGCCACAACTGGCTAAGAATCGAATAAGCAATCAGAAGTGTACTAGAGCCCATGGATTCAGGAACACATGCAAAAACACCACACTCCTAGCAAGGGACTAGATGCCTATGAATAGGGATTATCGACCTTCACTATAGGGGCAGGATAGTGGAAGCCTGTAGGACTCGGTTACCAAGCCCTAGAAGAACTACCCATAAGACAGTATTTCAAAGAAAGTCGTAACAGCCCTATAATTGGGTACCCAAGCCTATTACTCAATAAGGAAAGATGGTTCCTGGATTCGATATTTTCTCAGACATAGTCAACTACGGCAAGCATGGAGGAAGCTCTATAACCTGTGTATTGAAAGGAGCGAGTCATCAGCCATATGCAGGGGCAATCCCAGATTAGATCAAGTTTGATAAACAGGTACACCCGAAGAAGGTCAAAAAGTTGAGTAAAGAGGAGGAGATACTCGACACCCTAGCCAAACACCTTTAAGCGCAACTCAAGATAGTGGAGGAAGCAAAATACAAGGGAGGTGACTTGAATCAAACCATCATGGACATGGTCATAGCCATGAAAAGCAAGGCAAAGGTAAAAGAGGAAGAGGACGAGGACATCCTATTAAAGCCGGCTGCCATAGGAGAATCATCCGCTGCGGAGCCAGACCCTATCAATCAGGATGAGTCTTTTATTTCTGTTTCCAGTTTGTTTGAAATGAATAATGTACTTTATGATGATAATAAGATGAAGAACTTTGCTTATTTGGATTATGTTTCTGATTACAATTCCATGCATCCATTCGAGCATTCATCTAGCATATTTAACATTAATAACGATATTATAAAAGAAATTAACTTAAATACAGAAGATGATCCAAGAATGGTATACATTTCCAATCAATTTCCCATTGAATAAGAGAGAGAGTTTGTAAAAGTATTGAAAAATCACGTTTTAGCCTTTGCTTGGTCTCATAAAGATATGCCAGGACTTGATCGGCACATCACCGAGCATAAGATCCCCATGGACTCAAAAATTCATCTAGTGAAGCAAAAGATGATGAGAATGCGCCTAGAATAGGCCGAAAAGGTCAAAGTAGAAGTGGCCAAACAGATGAAGGCTAATTTCATTGAGGTTGTCAAATACCCCACTTGGCTATCCAATGTAATTCCTGTACCCAAGAAGAATGGTAACGTCCGAGTTTGCATTGATTTCAGGACTTGAATAAGGCTACCCCTAAAGATGATTTCCCACTACTATACATTGATGTTCTGGTAGACAGCGCAGCAAGAGTCGCCATGTATTCCTTTATGGATGGATTCTCGGGATATCACCAGATCCTCATAAACATAATAGATAAGTTCAAAACCATATTTATCTCAGAATGGGGACCTACTGTTTTAGGGTGTTACCTTTCAGAGTTGAAAACACAGAGGTAACCTACCAACGAGCAGTTATAACATTGCTCCATGAGCTGATCCACAAAGATGTCGAAGTCTACATAAATGACATGCTTGTAAAATCCGCCATGCCAGAAGTGCGTCCAACAGTGTTAGAGCAATTCCTCATAAAGATAGAGAAATACAAACTTCGTCTCAACTCGAAGAAATGTATATTAGGCGTCACGTTAGGCAAGTTACTAGGGTACGTGGTTAGCAAGAGAGGCATAGAGATGGATCCCGATAAAGCTAATGCCATCAAGGAAATGCCCGTACCAAAAACCGAGAAAGAAGTGAGAAGTTTCTTGGGGTATATAGTATGTAAGTCACTTTATAGCATGGTTGACCACCACATGCGAGCCTATCTTTAAGTTCTTGAGGAAGCAGCAACCAATAGAATAGAATGACCAGAGTCAGGAAGCCTTTGACAGAATTAAAGCTTACCTAATGAACCCTTAGGTGTTGAAGCCACCAATTCTTGGAAAGCCACTCATTCTCTACTCAGCGATAGAAGAGACATATATGGGGGCAATGTTGGTTCAGGTGTGAGCACGGGCTTTTCGGTGACCCTTGGAACGATGATAACTTTTTGATCTGACCTCATATGGTCTAGTTGTTCTTTTATTTGAAGGTTAAATCATGTTTGGCAAGCACCTTTTTGATGATTTTGGACCTTTGGTGGCGCTTAAATACCATTCGCATGCATTTAGAATTAGCCATTTCCTTTTGCTCTTGTGTAGTAACTTGTTTCACAATTTTCTACAAGATTTGAACATTTCCCGCAAGACTTGTTTATATCTTTGGATTCTTGACTCTTCAAGCTTTTTAGAATGTCAAGAATCACCTTAATCGAATAACCGTAGTGAAAGATATAGGCGTTGGAAGTAGAAACCCTAACCTAAACCTGAAAATTCACCTAAGTCGGTGGATTTTTGTGTGTGGGAGTGTATTTAGGCTAATCCGAGAGAGAGAGAGAGAGTGAGAGGGACTTTTTTCTCCAAATTTAGAATTTAGAAATCACTTTTTGAGAGAAAATCAAGAATAAGAGAAAGAAAGAGAAGAACTAGAGAGAGAAAGCTTAAGAAAAGTATCGAATCTAGGTTTAATCCTTTCTAATCTCAATTGTTAGTTGTTCTTAGGCTTGATCTCATAGCTTAAACACTAAAATCAATTAGAAATCATAGGTTAAAACGGATTAAATAGGGTTTTAGAGACTTTTCCTCAAATACCACCCAGATAATCTGTCACTATTTTTGCCACTGTTTTCGTTGCCATTCCATCAGAAAATCATCAAAAGCTTGCCAAACGTCCGATTCGAGTCTCCCGAGTTAGATTCAAGCCCTAGAGGTAACAAAACTGATTTCCCTTACTCTTTTACTTCATTTTATTGTTTATTGTTGTTGTTCTTGCTGCTTTTGGTTTTGCTTATTGGTTTTTCCCTGGTGTTCTTGGAAAACCGTCGGAGAATAATCCGAACTCTACAGGGATAGCCTTCACCTCCATCCCTATAGCCTTGGCCGCTCCTGTTATAGCGGTGAAGGCTATAACCATGGAGGTGAACTCCACCCTTATAGAGGTCCCGTTATTTCTTATGATTTTTGGGTATTTTCTTACCCAAATCCATAAAATCAACATTATTTGAGTGTTTTAAGTCTAAATCTGTTGAAATATAGTTGATTACGACTAAAAACTTCAATGGTTTTGGGTTTATGGACGCAAAAACACCAATTTCCCCCTTAAAAAAATCTCAATGGCCAAGGCTATAGCAACAGCCTTGACCGTCGCCACTATAGCCTCCACCGCCGCCACTATAGCGGTCAAGCCGATAGTGACGGCGGTCAAAGCTGTCACCATAGCTTTGACCGCCAAAATTTGGTTTTAAGTCCTTTTTGTCCGTTTTCTTGCATTTGTTACCCCAATTTTTGCCCAAAGTATTTTCTAAAAATTCTGGAATATATATTTAATTTAATTTTAATCTAATTTACTATTTATTTTGTCATTTAAATTGATTAAATAACCATTAAATGCATAAAAAATGCCTTTTTAACCCTAAAAACTCCTAATAAATCTTTTTGCCATCATATAAAATTCCAAAAAAATTCCGGAAATATTAAATCTGATTTTGGGATGTCTAGTTGATTTATTTCACATTTTTAGGTTGTTAGATTATCAATTTATGCCCGAAAATTGTGTTTTTATCCCGAAAAATCTAAAAATATGATATTTTCCTGTGTTTATTTATATTTACCGTTATTATTTATTATTGTGTCATTTATGATTATTCGCATGTATCGTTTGCCTCGTTTGGAGCCGGATCCAAGTCGGTAAGCTCCGTTAAAACCCGGTTTCGCCTGTTTATTTATTTATCGCTTTATTTATTTTCTTGCATTAGAAAAATGTATAGGTATTTGTAAAGCCTTGTAATAATTATTTTATTTACTTTATTTACTGCCTTTTGTGTGATGTATGGCATATAAATTGAAAACTCCAAAGTATAATCGGATTTAAATCACATAAAAACCGAAGTCGCATTTATTAAAATAAATGGCTTGATTTAAAAATTGAAAAGTAAGCAACATCATCCGGACTTGGAATCTCTGTTTTAAGGTACGGTCCAACCATCTGGTAGAAATATCGTACCCAAATTCCCAGTGGAGCTTAATCGGGTGGCGACTCTATCTTAAATACGGGACTTTAAGTCTCGTATCCCTTAACACTTAAATTGGATTAAATTTCAACTTCAACATTGCTTTCATTATTCATTTTCATCACACTAAAATATGGATTATCCCTTAGCATGCTTCACAGCGCTCGTTGTTTCTCCACGCTACACCGAAGAGCATTAAAGCTTACCATGCGGGCGGGGGATTCGGTCGTCAGCTCACAGTGGCGACTTTGCTGGGGTATTCCTTTTTAAATTAAAATAGAAAATCGCTCTCATTTTTAACTTTGGTTAACGGATTTTGATGATGTGCCTAAATCATTTTTAAATCAACGCTTTATTTCTTATGCCTTTTTCATCCACCGCTTACTTAGATTCTAAGTTTTAAGGTCCCGTTTTTATCACCTCCATGAAGCTCACTTGTATACCTCATGCCCGCCAGGAAGTGGGGATATTTGTGGGTGGAACACTCATTTCAACCAACATGTAATTCCCGCGATTGCACTCATTTAAGGAGTGGTTGAGTTATATAGAATCAAGTTAAACATGACCCTTCTACAGTATCTTTCCACGATACCAGCAGTTTGAGACTATGAACCACAATAAATCTAGCCATAGTAACTTCCCCGTAGGTTCACCAAAATAATTTAGATTTAGATCGCATACTCTCTTGTCGTTCCCAAGCGCTAGAGTTAACCCTAGAATCCAAATTGGCGTTGTGTGGGAGTCATAAGGTTGGAAGAGGTTTATTTGCTTTCGTGTACTATTTGTGTTGTTCTCATGCATACACACTCCATGTATAGGCCATCTGTGGCCGACCTTTATTTTCAGTTCTCACTTACCTCTATTCTCCCCTCACTAGAATGGGGAATTTAACAAAATGCCTGAGATTGTTTGAATCCTGATGACCCATACCTAGTTCACTAGGCGTAGCGAGGAATTCATACATCTTACGTATTTTGGGGTTAAGCTTTGCATCACTCTCTACCTCTCTAAGCCACCCTCGTATATATGGCATTCATCATTTAGCTTATTATGTAATCATCCATTTCATTCATGGTTCGATTCAGGCTGATCATCTTCCAATTTCTTAGTTAGACTAAGGCACCACTACCGTCAGACTCGATCATCTTCTAGTTCACTATTCTGTGGGTCCAAATTCAGTTTCAAGCTTAGTTTTAGAATTTGTTTCTTTCTGCGATGCTAGTGGATAGGGTTCCATCCGAGGGCTCTTCTGCTCCTCCTTTCCTCCCGCCTGATCAGGGTCGGTCTCTATTGAGTTCCAAAATTGCCAATGCTTTGTTAGTGTTTCTTCGATCCAATCAGTTCTGAGATGTAATTCAGGGGCATATCCAAGATTCAATTTATGCAGTTTTGGAAGAGAAAAGTGTCCAAAGGATTCTGATGATTGGTATTCAAGCTCAGGGACAACCAGAGATTGTTCAGAATGGGTCAAGTCAGGTTTAGGCTCAGTCTTTTATTCAGCTAATTCAACCGGTTTAGTGTGTGCAACAACCCATTCAGTCTCTGCCTATCCCATTTCAGTTTGGTCAGGATATCAGGCAATCTCAGTCGCTTGTATTCGCTTATCCAACCCGGGCTCCAACCCATACCTTTAAGCCTAGTTTTTGCACCAGTATGAGCCAACTTCCGTTAACCCCAATAACCCTAGACTAGTTTTAGCATGCTCGGTCAATTTGTCTCGTCTAGTCCCGATCTGGTCTATTCCAACTGGAGTAGAGTTTAGTTCAACCTTAAATGGCTCTAAAGTCCTTTTCTCCTGCTCTTACTCAGTTTATTGTTGCTCCAAGAGAGGCTGCTTACCCGCAGAACCCCTTCAATACCAATCTGCGAGTTGCTCTCAAGTCGAGCCCCCATTGCTTGCTTCACCATTCTAGTTTGGATCCTCCCATATCTCTAGCAACCAGGTCATGCAAGCTCCAGGTATGACACCTAAAATTGAACCTCTCGCATATCAGTTAGCGCCTCATTCACCCAGTGACCAGGTCATGCAATTTTCGAGCATGACACCCGAGATGGAGGCTCTACTGCATAAGTTCCTACTCATTAGCTCTAAAAAGGGTCGAGAAGTAAA
Source organism: Euphorbia pulcherrima (assembly GCA_947683365.1). Classification (NCBI taxonomy): domain Eukaryota; kingdom Viridiplantae; phylum Streptophyta; class Magnoliopsida; order Malpighiales; family Euphorbiaceae; genus Euphorbia; species Euphorbia pulcherrima. Next base: position 32,319,436 of record CANTUS010000001.1, read on the forward strand.
GCTTAAAGAGTATGAAGGTCCTCGTACTGTCCATCACAGGATGAGGTGAAGGAGAAGCTTTTATAAGCCAATAAGTTGAATCACGGGTTGTCCCCTCAGGATCGGGCGATTACTCAAGCACCAATTATAATAGTTCCCAAAGATAACCCAGAGAATGTTACGAGTCCATGGAAATTACCCCTCAGTGTAATATTATCTGCCTTAAGGAAGAGGAGAAGCATAACTTTTACGCGTATCATGTCAAAAGAGGCCACCGCACTGATGAATGTTAGAAATTGATTCAAGACATCCGCCATTTAGTGAGGGAAGGAAAGATAGTTGAGCCTAAAAAACATTTAAATATTCGGATTCACCCCCTCATTCTGGCTCACCAAAAGGAGTTAGTGGTCCGCAAGATCTCATTAGAGCCATCTTTTCCAAAGGCAAGAATCTCACGAGGTCTCTAGCGGATGAAGGAGACAACTCATCAGCTGAGTGCATCAAAGTTTCGGACCTCGACCTAGATGACACGCTAATGAAACCTACTGAGGATGCTTAATCTACTAGCGCCGTAACTCAAGACCCTCCGTCTATGGTGGATGACTATCTTTATGTAATTTTCATTTCCTAGTAGCTAGATGTGAACAATTATGCCTTTAAGGCACTTTAATTTAATGAAACACTCTCTCTTTTTGCTTATCTATTTGATGTTTCGCCCGATGGGTCCATGCATTCATTTCATCATAAGCATAATGTGTTCAGTATTCATGACATTTCTTTAACTAAAATAAAATTTGAGTACAGATGATAACATAAAATGGTAACCATTTTCTAATGACCTAACCTTTGAAAAAAAATGAGAGATAACGAGTGCTTAAAGATCATGATAACGCCTTTGCATGGTCATACTTAGGCACCCAGGGTTCGTCATCGGTTTCCTAAGCATCTCATCTCCTTACATGAAATAGCAAAAGAAGCACAATCCTTCCTTGGATAGATCCAATATGTCAAGCGGTCCATCACCGGCCCCATGACTATATTTAAACCGATTTTTAAGCTACCAAAGAAGCGTCAGCCGATTATGGAGAAAGAGCATCGCCGGATCATCTTCGACAGAGTTGTGGCTTATCTATTCTTCGCCCACCCATTCTCAAATTCCCCACTCGCGTACAACATTGCCTTTTCCTAATATCCTATATCTTCGATATCTCCAAACCTTCCATGGTTCTCTCCTCACTAGCCATTCTCGACGAGGGGGACACATATGATTAGCATGATTTGACCCTCATCAGCATAGGGGGTAGCCGATCCTTTTCAATGACATTACCATCAAGAAGATGGTCAAGTTCCTCGAGAAACGCATCCTTGCTCAGTGTAGCCTACCCTATCATATCAGCCTAGTTATTGCGGTTTCAATCCTAAGGGGCACCCCTTGATCGATCGAGAAATTTAGGTCTGAGCCCCACAGATCTTTACCGCATCGACCACGAACTAGTGGGATAACTAAATTCGAGACTCAATTTGAACCCAGCATCAAAGAGGCCCCCATGGGCTAAGGCGCAGCCTGAGTAGCTTAAACGGTCTTCAGATATATCAAAAGTGCATAGTAAGGCTGAACAACAACCATGCCAAGCATCAAGAGTATCCATCAAAGGCTAATAATCTGATTCTAAAGCAAGCAAAGCCTGCCAATATCGACCCAAAAGGGGAAATCCTGTCTAGATTGGATAAGGCTTCACATATTCAGAAAAGCACTCGATCCAAGAGGCATGATTATCGATGATAATGAGTTCGAAAACCCTATCAATTAAAATAGGTTGAAGCGTTATCATATCTAACTAAAAGAATCAAATCCAGAAAAGAGGCACATAAAAAAATAAATGAAATCAATCACCCAATGAGTGGTCCTCTACTACTCGAGCAAAAATTAGGGTGTATCCCGCTGATCGGTATTCTACAAATCGGTCAGGAAAAAGTTAGGGTATAAAATAGCCCGCTAGACTGAAAACCCGAGAAGGGTGGTCTAGGCAAAAGTCAGGGTAAAGTGAGCCATGAGAGTATGTTGACTAGAAAACCTTCATAGGCTAGTGAACTTCAGGGTTTGAGTCGATAGAAATGGTTATCATCATCATGTACCCAAACTTACTTCATTTAATGGAAATGTCATTTTACTGAATCCTTTACGTTTGTACTTAAATGAATACATTGGGCCCTAAGGGAGAAATGTTGCAAGTAATTCGAACGAAGGGTCCGTACAGTCAACCCGTTTCCTCAAAAGCAAAGATAAAAGGCAAAAATCTTGATAGACTAAAAAGAATCGAGGTCTATGTAAAAGCTGAGATGTTCCGCTAGATTGAAAACCCGGAAAGGCGGTCCAGGCAAAAATTAGGACATAAAAGCAAAACGAAAAAGTCTGGTGGGCCCGACACAATGTTTGGGTCCATGCAAAAATTAAGACAATTAGAACAAAGATTATTGACTGCCATCGATCACATCGAGATATCTGCATCATTGCCATCAGCATCAGAATGCATGAATATATTTGCCAGTCTAATAAATTTGAAGGACTCAAATTCATCCTCTGCCCGTATCCGCTCTAGTCTTAACCGCAACCGAGCATCTTGATTCCACAGCATCCTAATCTTCTGAAACCATCCTTGGTGTAATTCATTGGTAGTGATAGCGTCCAACCGTTTGTCATCTGGAACCTTAAAATTTGCTTCATGCTCCTATCTGTCTCCGATTTGCTCGATTCGATAATCATTTATACAAGCAACAGAGTGTGTAAAAAAATGATAATCCTCCGCCAGGGGCATTCTTATTTCGCCCATACCGCAAGGCACTTCTGTACATTCTTTTCCCTAGTCAAATATCTATCATGCCTAGCATCCATCTAGCAAATAAGCAAAGCAACCAAAGTAATCAACGCAAGCAAGCAATCACATCAGTAAAACCAAATAAAGCAACCAAAGTATCAAATCACCAATTTATCAGGTGAATGCCAAAATACAATAAGAAAAGAAAAGATAGTCATCAAGGTATTTGAAGGGTAACGAGAGAGTGTAGAAGTTTATCAATCTAGCATCTGTCAATCCTCCCCATCATAATCGAATTAGATGTATCCTATCCTATCGATATCCTCACTCTGCTCACCCTCCTTGATGTCCCCTATAAGAGTGCAAGATGATACGAGCTCAGATGAAAGCTCAGGGTGAGCTGCAGACCGCATCAAAGATATCTTTCTTATCCCTGTAGCATCTTGAGTAAGTCTCGAGGATTCGAATTGCCTCACATCAACTACAAAGCCTCGACCATCACCTCTCGTATTTAAGCCTGAGCCTCGGCCTTGCCCCATGAGCTGGGCCTCGAGATTGTCCCTCTAAATTTGTAGCCTTCGAGCCTAGTCATTGTGCTGTGCTACCTCCCAAGCATATGAGGCCCTCTCCTCCACATTCTGAGCTCTCTCAAATGCCCTCTGGCCCTGATATTTCTCTAGCTCCTGCTCAACATGCACTCAACCCTCCTCGCTAGTCCAAACCCGGTCTTGCTCTATAGTAATGAAAACCTGCACACATCAGCAACCATGAAAATGATCAGCTCTAATAAATCATGCATCATGCATGCATTCATAATATTCATATATGTTATCGTATTTATTTCTTGCAGGAAATGATGAAAGAAATCAACTACCCTAAAAATGGAATCCTGGGCTAAGACCATGTCTCTCACTAAAAAATATCCTTAAGATATGCGCTCGGCCTCAGAGGTAAGCACCTGCAGGTTAGAACCAAAATCAAATCGATCACCACAGCCAATCAGTAGTCTATCATAATCAAAAAAAGTGCTTACATGTGTAGTATTAGGAGGAGTGAAGAAAATGGGCATGGTAGTCTCCTCAATGCGCTTAACCTCACACACCCCTAGCTAGATCAGAACTTGTAGCTCTCGCTCTGTGGCATTCCCCACGACCCCTTGGAAAAATTTGTGGGGTGGCATCCCCCTAGCGCGAGGAATCTCTGTGGAAGCCATCTCAGGTTGGAGCTGTGGCCCCTATGAAGTGTCTCATAGGCTGCTACAGCCGACGCCGCTAGTCCCTATCCTCTTCTTGTAGGAAGCCTAAAAAAGAGCAAGTCAAATGTCAGTCAAGCAGTGAGATAATAGAAATTCAAAGTGCATCCTCAATAGTCAAGTTGTAACTTTTTCTGTCAGGGTAAGAAAACTCTAGGACTAGCGAGATCCTCCGCATCAAAAGGCACACCATCCTAATCCATGGCTGTGCCACCACCCTCACCATCCGAGGGGGGCTCATCATCATCATCATCATCATCATCCCCACCATACCTATCGTTACCCTCATTCACCATGCCATCATCTCCAAAATCCTCATGCTTATCAGCTGGGGTCAATCTCTAGCAGGCAGGAATAAGCCGATCGAGGTGAGCAGCATAATCTCATCCGAGTGATGACACTCTCTCCTGATCACCATCCATATACCTCGCCTGATCTCTCATGGGCATAAAGTGGGGCCAGAATGTACCCACTAGCAGATCGGGCAGGACTCTTTGAAGGTAATGCTAGTCCTCTGCCTCTAGATACACTCCCTACCACTCCTGACTCTGAGGGCACTCTAGTATGAATCGGCAGCCATCAACCCCTCGTCAGCCATCAACCCCTCGTCAGCCATCAACTTCTCCCCGGATCTCTCTAATATGATCATAATACGGCAGTCCTTTCCATGGCACCTTGATGAACTAAAAAATAAAAACAAATCACTGTAAGTATCTCTCCTTTTATCCATATAGTTTTGGACAAAATGCTTAAAATAAATGTGCAAGAATAGATTTTATTACCCAATGACAGTGAAGCTACCTCAGATAATCCCTATACCAAGCATGCCCGTGGGTGTCCTTATCCTTCCACCCTACCATCCATCGAGCTATGTAATGAGAACAGTCTGGGGGCTAGCCGTCTAACCCAGGCGACGGGATAACTCTATACGCGTACGCCCATTCCTATAAAAAGTATGATAAAGTCAATGCATGATCAGCATAATTATTTCAGATTTTTCGATGGGTGGAATCCCTAACCTAAATCTAGAAGGCCTCGGCCTTAAACTCGCCGATGTCCCTACGGGTCGAGCAATCAAGGCCAAATTACATTTATCCAAGTATATCCCGAGGCCAATTTCACTCCCAAAAAACAGTTATATCCTCAAGAGCGCTAAGTAACCCCATGGTAACCACGCTCGAGGAAGTGGGAAAGAATAGGGTGGTAAGCAATATGATGACTAAAGATCACAAATACTGAGTCAACCGGTCGTCACTAATGTTAGTCTCTTGGGTCTAATATATCTCAAGAGTGCCATACTTGAGCCTCTCTTTCCTTGGGGGAGAGACCCCGAGGAGTGCCTCTACTCGAGCATGAGAAGTCGGTCGGTTGTAGAAATAGTTGAGATATAAATCAAAATGGATCACTCGCCCATCACTACCACATTGAAAGGGGTAATAGTTAGCTCCTCGATCAGTAAATGAAATGTATGGGTGGTCTCACTCTACCTCTCTACCAAGCATGCCATAACGGTCTTGCCCCTAGGCTTATGCCTCGTCGGTAAATCCTCAAGCAATGGCACCAAGCCCATGTCTATAATCGCCTTCACCAATGAGAAATCTCGGGTTGCCCGCACCCTAGCTTTTATCTTTATCCATCACTTGGCACAACAGCTCATGGACCCCATGGTCTTACAATGATGAGTCTGTAAAATTTTAAATGTCAAGAATTAGTACCGAAAAAAGCAAAGTGGAAGTTAATTATGCAAATTAAACAAAGAAAGCCAATTTTCAGCACCTAGATCACCTCAGAATTGAATTTCAACATCAAAATCAAATTTAGGATAAAAAAATCGGCCTGGGTAGCACCCCCGAGATTTTTTTTGGCGACAACGGCTTCACCGCCACCGCCACCATCACGACGACGTCCACCGCCCCCGTGATGGCATCCACCACTATAGCGGCCATGGTGATTGCTGCCCCTGTACTGGTGGCGGTAGCGTCAGCCCCAAGCCATCTCCCGGCATCCCCTCTTCCCTAAAATCCAAATTTTAGCCTAAATCCTGGTCCAAATCCACCCAAATCAGTTCCTAAACAATCCTAAAGCGGTTTTAAACCCTATTTATCAATAATTTCACCAAAAATCCAAGCCTAAATGCCTAAGAATTCAAAATTAGACCACGAGCATAAAGTGCAAAATTCAAAATTTTAATTGGTTTTTAGTATATTACCTGAAGAGACGAGGCATGCCCACTCAAATTCGTATACATTCGGGGTTGCGAGTAAGGAGTATACCCTAAATACTTGTCTTCTTGGCAAAGTCCATACGCTTGGATGATCGAGAGAGCACGTAAACTATGGCTAGTCACGCGCAAGGAACTATGGTCTATCCCATCAGATCCCTTCTTGATCATTTTGGAACAACTCAAAGTAAACCGAACCCGTTTATGGTTGTATGAAATGAGAATGGAAGAAGGGAGGACGAAAGAAAAGAAAGAATGAAAATAGAAAGAAAAGAAAGAATGGAATGAAAATAGAATAAAAAGTTGCAGAATGTGAAAGGAAAAGAAAGAAGGAAAGAGAATTAAAAAAAGGAATATATTCCATTTTATCATTTAGTGCATAGTATATTCTCTGGAATATTCCTTTCAGTAAGGGGCAAAATTCTCTGATCGATTATTTCTTTCCTAGCCTCGGATATCCCTAAACTCATTTTATATTTCATTCTTCCATTTTGATTGCTTAATTGAAGGGGAAAATATTTTTGTTCTAAAAAATCAACTAAGCAATAAAAACACAATTTATCTAGCTTACTAATGCTTCAACACTACCTTGACAGGTACATTGTACGGCGATTCTAATAGACAATCGGTCCAAAGATCAAGAATCCAAAATTTAGAAAATCCTTTCGAGGCACCTCACCGTAACCTCCCGAATCTCTAGGGGCACCTCGATGCAACCTACTAATCTAAGAATTCAAACCCTCAAAAGCCCAAGCCCGTGCTTGGCAAACCTCAAAAGCCCAATCCTATGCTTGGCAGAACCTCAAAAGCCCAAGCCCATGCTTGGCAAACCTCAAAAGGTCAAGCCCATGTTTGGGAAAACCTCAAAAGCCCGAGCCCATGCTTGGCAAACCTCAAAAGCCCAAGCCCATGCTTGGCAAAACCTCAAAAGCCAAAGCCCATGCTTGGGAAAACATTAAAAGCCCAAGCCCATGCTTGGAAAAACCTCAAAAGCCCAAGCCCACGCTTGGCGACCCTTAAAAGCCTAAGCTCATGCTTGGTAAACCTTAAGTCTCTCTTAACATGTATACCAAATTAAAACATCCAAGTCAGGATTTCATTCTTAATAAGTCTGCTGATGGCAACCCCAGTAGATAACTGGTTTAAGAACCGCACCTCGGGTATAACCCTCTATCCCTTACTTTTTCGTGATATCACACTTGGCTCGCCAAATGGTAATCTCCCGAGGGGCAGCCTGTGAGCACGGGCTTTTCGGTGACCCTTAGAACGATGATGACTTATTGCTTTGACCTCGTATAGTCTAGTTGTTCTATTCTTTAAAGGTTAAATCGCATTTGGTAAGTACCTTTTTGATTTTTTTGACCTTTGGCGGCGCTTAAATACCATTCACATGCATTTAGAATTAGTCGTTTCCTCTCGCTCATATATAGTAATTTGTTTCACATTTTTCTACAAGATCTAAACATTTTCAGTGAGTCTTGTTTATATTGTTGGATTCTTGACTCTCTGAGCTTTCCAGAATGTTGAGAATTGCCTTAATCGGATAACCGTAGTGAAAGATATGAGTGTTGGAAGTAGAAACCCTAACCTAAACCCTAATCACCTAAACCGTAATTAATTAACCTAAACCCTAATTAATTACCTAAACCTTAATAACCTAAACCCTAACCCTAATTTATCAAAACCCTAGCATCCAGGCTCCCTAACCCCCCTTTTACTACCACCAGCGGCAGCAACGATGGCGGTTTGCCCTTCGGCGACGGTGACCGCCACTGATGTGGAGGCCACCGTCATAGTGGTGGCATTCACCACCACCCTTTATGGCGGTGAACACCACCAGGGTGGCCACCCCCACCACTATGGTAGCAACCACCACCACCATAGTGGCTACGGATGCTATTGTCATGGCAGTGGCCGTCGCCCCTAAGGCAGCCACCACCCTGATGGCGCTGTTGGGTGTGGCATAGCCTATTACAGGCCATGCTAATTCATTCTCTCTCTCTCTCCTCTTGCAATTTCGCCACATCTTTTTCCCGAAAATTTGCCTAAGTCAGTGGATTTTTATGTGTGAGAGTATTTCGGCTAATCCAAGAGAGAGAGATAGGGACTTTTTTTCCCCAGATTTAGAATTTAGAAATCACTTTTTGAGAGAAAATCAAGAATAAGAGAGAGAAAGGGAAGAACTAGAGAGAGAAAGCTTAAGAAAAGCATAGAATCCGGGTTTCATCTTTTCTAATCTCGATTCTTAGTTGTTCTTAGGCTTGATCTCATAGCTTAAACACTAAAATCAATTAGAAATCATAGGTTAAAACGGATTAAATAGGGTTTTAGAGACTTTTCCTCAAATACCACCCAAATAATATGTCACTATTTTCGTCACTATTTCCATCGCCATTCCATTGGAAAATCATCAAAAGCTTGCCAAACGTCTGATTCGAGTCTCCCGAGTTAGATTCACGGCCTGGAGGTAGCAAAACTGAGTTCCCTTAATCTTTTACTTCATTTTATTGTTTATTGTTGCTGTTCTTGCTGCTTTTGGTTTTGCTTATTGGTTTTTCCCTGGTGTTCTTGGAAAACCGTCGGAGAATAATCCGACCTCTACAGGTATAGCCTTCACCTGTATCCTTATAGCCTTGGCCGCTGCTGTTATATCGGTGAAGGCTATAGCCATGGAGGTGAACTCCACCCTTATAGAGGTCCCGTTATTTCTCACAATTTTTTGGTATTTTCTTACCCAAATCCATGAAATCAACATTATTTGAGTATTTTAAGTGTAGATCTGTTGAAATATAGTTGATTACGACTTAAAACTTCAATAGTTTTGAGTTTACGGATGCAAAAACACTAATTTTCCCCTTAAAAACAAATCTCGACAGCCAAGGCTATGGCGACAGCCTTGATCGCCACCACTATAGCATCCATCGCCGCCACTATAACGTTCAAGGCTATAGTGACGGCAGTCAAAGCTGCCGCCATGGCTTTGACCGCCGAAATTTGGTTTTAAGTCCTTTTTGTCCGCTTTCGTGCATTTTTTACCTCGATTTTTATCCAAAATATTTTTTAAAAATCTAAAAATTCTGGAATATATATTAATTTAATTTTAATCTTATTTACTATTTATTTTGCCATTTAAATTGATTAAATGACCATTAAATGCCTAAAAATATCTTTTTTACCCTAAAAACTCCCAATAAATCTTTTTGCCATCATATAAAATTCTAAAAATATTTTGGAAATATTAAATCTAATTTTGGGATGTTTAGTTGATTTATTTCACATTTTTAGGTTATTATTGTGTCATTTATGATTATTCGTATATATATTTTGCCTCGTTTGGAGCCAAGTCCGAGTCGGTAAGCTCAATTAAAACCCGGTTTCACTCGTTTATTTAATTATCGCTTTATTTATTTTCTTGCATTAGAAAAATGTATAGGTATTTATAAAGCCTTGTAATAATTATTTTATTTGCTTTATTTACCGCCTTTCATGTGATGTATGGCATATAAATCGAAAACTCCAAACTATAATTGGATTTAAATCGCATAAGAACCGAAGTCGCATTTATTAAAATAAATGGCTCGATTTAAAAATTGAAAAGTAAGCAACATCATCCGGACTTGGAATCACTATTTTAAGGTACAGTCCAACCATCCGGTGGGAATATCAAACCCAAATTCCTGGTGGAGCTTAATAGGGTAGCGACTCTATCTTAAAATACAAGATTTTAAGTCTCGTATCCCTTAACACTTAAATCGGACTAAATTTCAACTTCAACATTGCTTTCATTATCCATTTTCATCAAGCTAAAATAAGGATTATCACTTAGCAAAATTCACAGCCCTCGTTGTTTCCTCGCCCCACGCTAAAGAGCATTAAAGCTTATCGTGCAGGCGGGGGATTTGGTCGTCAGCTCACATCAGGAACATAAAGATAAGAAGGAACATGCAGTTTATTACCTTAGCAAGAAATTACTGGAATATGAAACCCGATACACCATCATGGAGAAAACTTGTTCCACCATGGTATGGCTCACCAAGAAGCTCAGGCATTACATCTAATCATACAGAATCCAAGCAGTCACGAAAGTGGATCCAACGAAGTTTTATGCCCAGCTTCCTCGTTAACTGGAAAACTGGCTAGGTGGCTCTTATTATTATCAGAATATGATATCAAGTACGTGATAAAAAGACCATCAAGGGTAGGGCAGTGGCCGAATTCCTAGCAAATTAGCCACTCAAGGAAGGAGAACAGGAAAACTGAGAATTTTATGACGAATGTTTTGCAACCAATATGGAGAATCCTTGAAAATGGACCATGTTCTTTGATGGCGCCGTTAATAAGTGAGGGGCTGGTTTAGGGGTCATCATCATAATGTCGAATGGAGCGCTCATACCTCTGTCAAAGGGATTGGAGTTTCTCACCACAAATAATGGGGCAGAGTATGAAGCCCATTTATTTAGAATGTCTGCCCTAATCACTCTCAGAGTGGACAAGGTAAAAATCATCGGTGATTTAGCTTTGGTCATCAAGCATGTCAAAGACAATTGGGAATTAAAGGAGGAATCCCTCAGACCTTACTTGGAAGCTTTATGGAGAAAATCCACAATGTTCAATGAATGCGAATTTCATCACATGCCCCGCGAGGAGAATCAAATTGCTGATGCATTAGCCACTTTAGCCTCCATGTAGGAAGGGCCCCAAAAGTAGCCAATCAAGCCTCTTATTATCGAGACAACCCAATCTCCGTGTCACGTCCACACAATAAATGATGCCATAAGTATGGAAGAACCTTGGTACTCTAACATTATCAAGTTCCTCAAAAATGGTGAATTTCTTATTGGGGCTACGAATTCCGACAGAAGTACGCTGAGGAAGCTTACTGTACCATTCTACCTGGTTAAAGGAGATCTATTCAAGAGGTCCTCTGATGGCTTATTATTAAAGTGTAGGGTAATGAAAGAGGTGCATTTAGGAGGCTGCAGTCCATACATGAACGGTGTCATGATAGCAAAAAAGATCCAAAGGATGGGATAGTTTTGGTTAACCATGCTGGTTGATTGTATCCAAGAAGCCAAGACTTGGCATGCTTGTCAGATATACGGGGATGTAAGCCACTTACTCCTGACAACATTGCAAAGCTTGAAAACACCTTGGCCATTCCCAGCCTAGGGCATTGATATCATTGGTGAGATAAGACCATCTTCGACTAATGGCCACCACTTCATCATAGTGGCCATTGATTACTTCTCCAAATGGGTTAAAGCGGAATCATACACAAGCATCATGGCCAAGAAGATGGCCTAGTTTATTCAGTGACATATCTTTACCAGATACGGCATTCCTCATCATATAGTGAGTGAAAATGGTGTTCAATTCTAGAAGAAATAGCCGACCTTATCAAAAAGCACGGGATTGAACACCATCATTCTTCACCCTATCGCCCTCAATCTAAGAGAGCTGTAGAAGAGGCTAATAAGGCAATCAAGAAAATCCTTTCCAAGATGATCTCCAACTATCGGGATTGGGCTGATCATTTGCCATACACCTTATGGGGCAATAGAACTAGTGTCAAAACTCCTAAATGTCAAACTCCTTTTTCTCTCACCTATGGGATAAAGGCAGTATTGCCCGTTGAAATGCAAATCAAATCTTTACGCATAGCTCTCGAAGCCAGACTTCCTGAAGATTAATGGGCAAGAGCAAGGCATGAAGAACTGGCTCTGATCGATTGTGAGCCGATGACCCCCGATCCCCCCCTCCCGCACGGTAAGCTTTAATGCTCTTTGGTGTGGGGCGAAGAAACAACGAGCGTTGTGAAGCGAGCTAAGGGATGATCCTCATTTTAGCGTGACGAAAATGGATAATGAAAGCGATGTTGAAGTTAAAATTTAGTCCGATTAATGGGTTAAGGGATACGAGACTTAGAATCCCGTATTTTAAGATAGAGTTGCCACCCGATTAAGCTCCATCGGGAAATTAGGTACAATATTCCCACCGGGTGGTTGGACCGTACCTTAAAACAGAGATTCTAGGTTCGGATGATGTTGCTTACTTTTCAATTTTTAAATCAAGCCGATTATATTTTAATAAACGTGACCTTAGCTCTTATGCAATTTAATCCGATTATTGTTTGGTGTTTTCGGTTTATATGCCATACATCATACGGAAAGCGATAAATAAACAAAGCAAGGAAATAAAATTATTACAAGGCTTTACGAATACCTATACATTTTTCTAATGCGAGAAAATAAAGAGATAAATAAATAAACGGGCGAAACCGGTTTAACCGAGCTTACTGACTCGGACCTGGCTCCAAATGAGGCAAGAAATACGGGAGTAATCATAAATAAAGCAAGAAAAATAAATGCGGAAAATAAACACATAGCACGAAGAAAAACATATTTTTGGATTTTTTAGGACAAAAACGTAAATTTTTCGGTGTTAATTAATTATCTAACAACCTAAAAAGGGTGAAATAAATTAACTAAATATCCTAAAATCAGATTTAGCATATTTAGAATATTTTTGGGATTTTTAGTTGGTGGAAAATGATTTATTTAGATTTATTTAGTTAAAAATGCAATTTTTAAAATATTAAAATGCATATTAAATCAAATAAAATAAAAAATAAAATTTAAAAACAGAATAAAATAATATATAACAGTTTCAAATTATTCATAATTTTTTTTGGAAAATTTTCGGGTTAAAATCGGGGTAAAAAACGTAAGAAAATGGCGAAAAAGGGCTAAAAACAGCTTTTGGCGGCAAAAGGCTTTGGTGACAACCTTAACCGCCACTACTATAGCCTTGGTCGCTACAGTGGCAGCGGTGAACGCTATAGCGGCAGCGCTCAAGGCTATCACTATAGCCTTTACCGCGCCAAACCTTTTTTAAGGGGGAAACCGTTGTTTTTACATCCATAAACTCGAAATCATTGAAGTTTTAAGTCGTAATCAACTATATTTCAATAGATCTAAACTTAAAACACTTAAATAATGTTGATTTTATGGATTTGGGTAAGCAAATACCTAAAAATCGCAAGAAATAACGGGACCTCTAGAGGGGTGGAGTTCACCTCCATAGCTATAGCCTTCACCGCTATAACAGTAGCGGCCAAGGCTAAAGGGGTAGAGGTGAAGGCTAACCCTATAGAGGTCGGATTATTTTCCGACGATTTTACAAGAGCACCAAGGAAAAAACCAATAAACAACACCAAAGGCAGCAAATACAGCAATAAAATACAATAAATGAAATAAAAGATCAAGGGAGCTCAGTTTTGTTACCTATAAGCCGTGAATCTAACTCGGGAGACTCGAACTAGACATTTTGCAAGCTTTTAATGATTTTCCGATGGAAACAGCGACGAAAATAACAACAGAAATAGTGATAGATTATTTGGGTGGTATTTGGGGAAAAGTCTCTAAAACCCTATTTAATCTGTTTTAACGTGTGATTTCTAACTAAATTTAGTGTTTAAGCTACGCGATCAAGCCTAAGAATAACTAAGAATCAAGATTAGAAAGGATTAAACCCGGATTCTAGCTTTTCTTAAGCTTTCTCTCTCTAGTTCTTCCTTTTCTCTCTCTTATTCTTCATTTTTCTCTCTAAAATGATTTCTAAATCCTAAAATCTGGAGAAAAAGTCCTTCTCACTCTCTCTTAGATTGGTTTAAAAACCCTCACACACAAAAATCCACCGACTTAGGTGAATTTTTAGGAAAAATACGTGGCTAAATTACAAGTAGAGAGAGAAATGAAGTGGCACGGCCTGAAACAGGCCATGCCAAGCCCCCCACTGCCGTCACGGCGGTGACCGCTATAGGGGCGGCGGTCACCGCCGTGACAGCTGCATCCACCTCCGCAACGATGGCGGTGGCTGCTGCCATAAGAGGCAGGGTGGCCACAACGGGGGTGCCCACCCTGATGGCGTTCACCGGCGGTGATCGCCATACTGGTGGCGACCACCATCGCCGGAGGGCAGGCTGCCACCGCCACCGCCATCGGAGGTGGTGGTAGTAGAAGGGGGTCTAAAGGGGTTGCTAGGGTTTAGACAAACTAGGGTTAGGGTTTTGTTTAGGTTAACTATGGTTTAGGTAGGGTTTTGGGTAATTAGGGTTTAGGTAGGGTTTCATTAGGGCAGATTTAGGGTTTTGGCTTCTAACAGCTATGTCTTTCACTACGGCTATCCGATTAAGGCGATTCTTGACATTTTGGAAAGTTCAAAGAGTCAAGAATCCAATGGTATGAACGAGACTTGCTGGAAATGTTTGGATCTTATAGAAAATTGTAAAACAAATTACTGCATGCGAGCAAAAGGAAACGGCTAGTCCTAAATGCATGCGAATGATATTTAAGCACTGCCAAAGGTCTGAAATCATCAAAAATGTACTTGCCAAATGCGATTCAACCCTCAAAGAATAGAACAGTTAGACTATATATGGTTAGAGCAATAAGTCATCACCATTCCAAGGGTCACCGAAAAGCCCATGCTCACAGGCTGCCCCTGAGGAGATTACCACTTGGCGAGCCAAGTGTGATCTCATGAAAGAGCAAGGGATAGAGGGTTATACCTGAGGTGAAAATTCTTAAACTAGTTGTCTACTGGGGTTTCCATCAATAGACTTATCAAGACCGAGATTCTGACTTGGATGATTTGATTCAGTATACTTGTTAAGAGAGACTTGAGGTTTGCTAAGCGCGGGCATGGGCTTTTGACGGATTTCCAAGCACAGGTTTGGGCTTTGCCAAGTATGGGCTTGGGCTTTTGATGGATTGCCAAGCATGGGCTTGGGCTTTTGATGGATTGCCAAGCACAGGCTTGGGCTTCTGAGGCTTTGCCAAGCTTCAGCTTTTGAGGTTTGTCAAGTATGAGCTTGGGCTTTTAGGGTTTGCCAAGCACGGGCATGGGCTTTTGACGCTTGCCAAGAATGGGCTTGGGCTTTTTAGGGTTTTTCCAAGCACGAGCTTAGGCTTTTTAGGGCTTTGCCAAGCATGGGCTTGGGCTTTTAAGGTTTTGCCAAGCATGAGCTTGGGCTTTTAAGGTTTTGCCAAGTATTGGCTTGGGCTTTTGAGGGTTTTGCCAAGCATGGGCTTGGGCTTTTGAGGGTTTTACCAAGAATGAGCTTAGGCTTTTTAGGGATTGCCAAGCACGGGCTTGGGCTTTTGAGGCTTTGCCCAGCCTAGGCTTGGGCTTTTGAGGTTTTGCCAAGCATGGGCTTGGGCTATTGAGGGTTTTGCCAAGCAGGGGCTTAGGCTTTTGAGGGTTTTGCCAAGAACAGGCTTGGGCTTTTTAGGGATTCCCAAGCATGGGCTTGGGTTTTTTAGGCTTTGCTAAGCATAGGCTTAGGCTTTTGAGGTTTTGCTAAGCATGGGCTTGAGCTTTTGATGGTTTTGCCAAGAATAGGATTGGGCTTTTTAGGGATTGCCAAGCACGAGCTTGGGATTTTGAGGCTTTACCAAGCATGGGCTTGGGATTTTGAGGGTTTTATCAAGCATGGGCTTGGGCTTTTGATGGATTGCCAAGCACGGGCTTAGGCTTTTAGGGCTTTGCCAAGCATGGGCTAGGGCTTTTGAGGCTTTGCCAAGCATGGGCTTGGGCTCTTTGGGGTTTTGCCAAGCACGGGCTTGGGCTTTTAAGGTTTTGCCAAACTTGGGCTTGAGCTTTTGAAGGCTTTGCCAAGCATGGGCTTGGGCTTTTGAGGTTTTGCCAAGCATGAGCCTGGGCTTTTCGGCTTTTGAGGGTTTTGCCAAGCACGAGCTTGGGCTTTTGAGGCTTTGCCAAGCTTGGGCTTGGGCTTTTGAGGCTTTGTCAAGCATGGGCTTTGGCTTTTGAGGGTTTTGCCAAGCATGGGCTTGGGCTTTTGAGGGTTTTGCCAAGAACGGGGCTTGGGCTTTTTAGGGATTGCCAAGCACGGGTTTGGGCTTTTGAGGCTTTGCCAAGCATAGGCTTGGGCTTTTGAGGGTTTTGCCAAGCATGGGCTTGGGCTTTTGACGGATTGCCAAGCACAGGCTTGGGCTTTTGAAGGATTGGATTCTCGGATCATTAGGCTGCATCGAGGTGCCCCTAGAGATTCGGGAGGTTACAATGAGATGCCCCGAAAGGATCATCGTACAGCGTACCTGTTAAGGTTGAATTGAAGCATTAGTAAGCCATATAAATTGCATTTTTATTGCTTAATTGATTTTATGGAACAAAAATTTTTGCCCCTTCAATTAAGCAATAAAAAATGGAATATGAAATATAAATTGAGTTTAGGGATTTTCGGGGTTCGGAAATAAATAACCGATCAGAGAACTTTGCCCCTTGCGAAAAGAAATGTTCTAGAGAATATTCTATGCAATAAAAGACAAAAAGGAATATATTCCTTTTCCTTTCTTTCTTTTACTTCTTTCTTTTCTTTCCTTTTTCTTTTCATTCCATATCCAAATCCTGCTCTTCTTCCATTTTTGTTTTCATTCTTTCCCTTTGCATTCTTTTCTTTCCCTTTCTGTACAACCCGAACGGACTCAGTTTTTTTGAGTTGTCGAGTCAAAATGATTAAGAAGGGATCTGATGGAATTGACCATAGCTCCTTGCACGTGACAAGCCACGGTTTGCGCGCTCTTTCAGTTGCCCAAGCGTATGGACTTTGCCGAGAAGACAAGTATTTAGGGTATACTCCTTACTTGCAACCCCAGATGTACACGGATTTAAGTGGGCATGCCTCGACTCTTCAGGTAATACTCTAAAACCTGATCAAATTTTTAGATCTTGCACTTTGAATTCTTAGGCATTTGGGCTTGGATTTTTGCCAAATTTATTGATGAATAGGATTTAGAACTGCTTTAGGATTGTTTAGGGACTGATTTGGCTTGATTTGGACCGAGATTTGGGTTAAATTTTGGATTTTAGGGAGAAGGGACGCTGGGGCGGCTTAAGGCCGACACCACCGCCACCGCTATAGGGGTAGTGGTCACCACTGTCGCTATAGTGGTGGACACTATTACAGCAGTGGTGAACGCTGCCGCGATAGCAGCGGCTGTAGCAGCAGCGGCAGTGGAGCCATCACTGGCAAGCCCGGAAAAAAAAAGAAGGGGGGCTACCCATGCTGATTTTTTGCCCTGAATCTAATTTTGATGTTGAAATTCAGTCCTGAGGTGATCTAGAGGCTAAAATTTGGTTTTCTTTGCTTAATTTGCATAATTAACTTCCATTTTACCTTTTTTGGTGCTAATTCTTGACATTTAAAATTTTGCAGACCCATCACTGCAAGACGATGGGGTCTACGAGCTAGTGCGCCAAGTGGTGGGTTAAGATAAAAGCTAAGGTGCAAGCTACCCAAGACTTTTTGTTGGTCGAGGCTATTACAGATACGGGGCTTGGTGCCATTACTTGAGGCTTTGCCAACGGGGCATAAGCCTATGAGCCAGACCGTCATGGCATGCTTGGTTGAGAGGTGGAGCAAGACCACCCATACATTTTATTTACCAATCGGGGAGCTGACCATCACCTCTTCTGATATAGCAGCAATGATGGGGTTTCGATGGGGAGGGCAAGTTATTCATTTTGACTTGTATCTCGACCGCTTCAACGATTGGCCAGCTTCTTGGGCTCGAGAAGAGGCGCTCCTCGGGGTCTCTCCTCTAAGGAAAGAGAGGCTCAAGTATGCCACAATTGAGGCGTATTAGACCCAGGAGACCGATATTACTGGCGATCGGCTGATTTAGTATTTGCAATCCTTTGTCATCACCTTGCTCACCACCCTATTCTTTCCCACTTCTTCAAGCGTGGTTACCATGGGCTTACTTAGCACTCTTGAGGACATGACCACTTTTCAGGAGCAGAATTTGCCTCGGGCCATACTTGGGCAGATGTATTTCGCCCTTGACTGCCCAGCTCGCAGGGACATTAGTGAGTTCAAAGTCAGGGCCTTTTGGATTCAGGTTAGGAATTCCACCCACCGGAAAATCTAAAATATTTATGCTGGCTGTGCACTGACTTTATCATTCTTCTTGCAGGTATGGGCGTATGCCTATAGAGTTGTCCCACAGCTTGGGTTGGATGGTCAGCCCCCAGACGGTTCCCACTACATAGCTAGATGGATGGTAGGGTGGAAGGATAAGGACACCCACGGGCATGCCTTGTACAGGGATTATCTGAGGTAGCTTCACCGATACTAGGTAATAAGATCTATTCCTGCACATTTAATCTAAGCATTTAGTCCAAAACTGTATGGATAAAAGGAGAGTTACTTATAGTGTTTTATTGTTATTTTTCAGCTCATTGCGGAGCCATAGAGGAGCCTGCCATACTACGACCATATTAGAGAGATCCGGGGAGGAGCAGGTGGCCAACGTAGGGTAGATGGTTGCCGCTTTATACTAGAGTGCCCCCGGAGTCTGGAGTGGTACTTTGGGGAGCGTATACAGAGGTGGAGGACTAGCGTTTCCCTAAGGAGGAGAGTCTCGCCCGATGTGCCAGTGGGTATATTCTGGCCCCACCTTATGCCTATGAGAGATCAGGCGAGATACATGGACGACGACCAGGAGAGAGTGTCCTCACTTGGATGAGACTATGCTGCTCACCTCGATCGGCTTATTCCTGCCTGTCGGAGATTGACCCCAGCTGACAAGCATGAGGATTTTGGAGACGTCGACATGGTGACCGAGGGTAGCGACGGGTATGGCGGGGAGGATCATGATGACAAGCCCTCCTTGGATAGCGAGGGTGGTAGCATAGACATGGATCAGGATGCCGTGCCTTTTGATGTTGAGGATCTCACCAGTCTTAGACTTTTCTTACCCTGACAGAAGAAGGTACAACTTGACTACCGAGGATGCACTTCGACTTTCTATTATCTCACTGCTTGACTAACATTTTACTTACTCCTTTTCAGGCTTCCCGCAAGAAGAGGAGAGGGACCAGCGGCGCTGGCTACAGTGGCCTGAGAGACACTACACAGGGGTCACAGCTCCAGCCCGAGATGGCTTCCATGGAGATACCTTACGCTAGGGGGATTCCACCTCACGGATTTGTCCAGGGGGTCCTGGGGATTGCCATAGAGCGAGAGCTATGGGTTTTGAGCCTGCTAGGGGTGCGCAAGGTCAAGCGCATCGAGGAGACTACCATACCCATTTTCTTCACTCCTCCTGATACCACATATGTAAGCACTTTTCTAATTATTATATACTGTCGTTTGGCTGTGGTGATCGGTCTGATTTTATTTCTGAGTTGCAGGTGCTTGCCTCTAAGGCCGAGCGCGTAGCCCGAGGATATTTTTCAGTGAGGTATATGGTCTTAGCCTAGGATTCCATTTTCGGGGTAATTGATTTCTTTCATCATTTCCTGTAAGAAACAAATACGATAACATATATAAATATTATGAATGTATGCCTGATGCATGATTTATCAGAGCTGATCATTTTTACGGTTGCTGATGCGCAGGCTTTTATTGCTATGGAGCAAGACCGCGTTTGGGCTAGCGATGAGGGATGAGTGTGCACTGAGCGAGAGGTAGTGGAGTATCAGGGCCAGATGGCCAAATATCAGGGCCAGATGGCGTTCAAGAATGCTCAGTATGCGGAGGAAGGGCCTTGCATGGTTGGGATATGGCGCGGATCAACCACTAGGTTCGGAGGCTACAAATTCAGAGGGACGATCTCGAGGCCCAACTCAGGGGGCAAGGCTGAGGTGTAGGAGCGGATATAGGAGGAGATGGCCTAGGTTTCATGGCTAATGCGAGGTGATCTGGATCCTCAGGAGATACTTACGGTGCTACAAGGATGGGAAGATATCTTTCACGAGATCTGTAGCTTGCCCTGAGTTTCTATCTGAGCCCTCATCATCTCGCACTCTTGCAAGGGACACTACAGAGGGTGAGTGGAGTAAGGATGATGATGGGACATGATACATCTGATCCAATTATAACAGGGAGGATTGACATATGCTAGATTGATACACTTCTGCACTCACTCGCTACCCTTCAGATACCCTATCTTTTCTTTTCTCGTTGTATTTTGGCATTCACCTAAGACATTGGGAATTTAATACTTTGGTTGCTTTATTTAGTTTGACCGATGTGATTGCTTGCTTGCATTGATTCCTTTGGTTGCTTTGCTTATTCGCTAGATGGATGCTAGGCGCGATAGATATTTGGCTGGGGAAAAGAATGCATGAAAGTGCCTTGCGGTATAGGCGAAACAAGAATGCCCCTGGCGGAGGGTTATCATTTTTCTACACACCCTCTTGCTTGCATAAATGATTATTGAATTGAGTGAATTGAAGATAGGTGGGGGCACAAAATGAATTTCAAGGTTTTGGATGACAAACTGTTGGACGCTATCACTACCATTGAATTCTACCAAGGATGGTTTCAAAAGATTAGGATACTATTGAATCAAGATGCTCGATTGAGGTCGAGACTTGAGCGGACATGGGCGGAGGACAAATTTGAGTCCGACGAATCTAGTAGACCGACAAACATATCCATGCATTTTGAAACCAATGGCGATGATGCAGATATCTCGATATGATCGATGGCAGTCGGCAATCTTTGTTCTAATTGTCTTAATTTTTGCATAGACCCAGACATTATGTCGGGCCCATCAGACTTGCTTATTTTTGCTCTTATATCCTAACTTTTTCCTGGACCGCCCTTTTCGGGTTTCAATCTAGAAAACTATCCTGGCTTTTGTATAGACCTCGATTCTTTTCAGTTTATTAGGATTTTTGCCTTTTATCTTTGTTTTTCATTTCTTTTGTTTTGGGGTATTATTTTAACTGCACAGAACCCTATGTTCGACTTACTTCCAACATTTCTCCTTTAGGGCCCAACATATTCATTCGAGCACAAATATAAAGAATTGAAATTTCCATTAAATGAAGTAAGTTTGAGTACACGATGATGATAACCATTTCTATCGACTCAAACTCTGAAGTTAACTAGCCTATGAAGGTTTTCTAGTCAACATACTCTCATGGCTCACTTTACCCTGACTTTTGCCTAGGCCGCCCTTTTCGGATTTTAAGTCTAGCGGGTTATTCTTGCACCCTAACTTTTTCCTGAATGGTTTGTAGTATACCAATCAGCGGGATACACCCAAATTTTTGCCCAAGCAATAGAGGACCACTCGTCGGTTGATTGATTTATATATGTTTTTTATATGCCTCTTTTCCGGATTTGATTCTTTTGGTTAGCTACGATAACACTTCGACCTGATTTAATTGATAGGGTTTACGAACTCATTATGATTGATAATCATGCCCCCTTAGATCGAGCATATTTCTGAATACACAAAGTCCTACTCGATCTGGTTGGAACTTCCCTCTTGGGTCGGTGTTGGTGGGCATTACTTGCTTTGGAATCAAATTGTTGATCTTTGATGGATACTTTTGACGCTTGATGCGGTTTTTCTTCCTCCTTGCTATGTACTTTTGATATATTTGAAAACTATTTAAGCTACTTAGGCTGCGCCTTAGTCCATAGGGGTCTCTTTGACGCTGGGTTTAACACGACTCTCGGTTTCAATTTTCCCACTAGCTCGTGGGTAGTGCGGTGAATATCTGTGGGGCTCGGACCTAAATTTTTGATCGATTAGGGAGCACCCCTCGGGACTAAAACTCCAATAACAGGATAATGCGATCGGGTAGGCTACACAGAGCAAGTACTCATTTCTCAAAGAACTTGACCATCTTCTCGACGGTAATGTTGAAGAAAAGGGTTAGCTTCCCCCTATACTGATGAGGGTCAAATCTTGCCGATCATATATGTCCCCCTAGCCGAGAATGTCCAAGGAGGAGAGAAACAGGGAAGGTTTGGAGAGGTGGAAGAGATAGTGTATTAGGAACAGGCAATGTTGCATGGGGGTGGGAAATTTGAGAATGGGTGGGCGAAGAAAAGATAAGCCACAACTCTGTCGAAGATGATCCGGCAATGTTCTTTCTCCATCATAGGCTGACATTTCTTTGCTAGCTTGAAATTGGTTTGCACATAGTCACAAGGCCGGCAATGGACCAATTGACATATTGGATCAATCCACGGAGGGACTGAGCATCTTTTGATTTTTCAGGCATGGAGATGAGATGCTCGGGAATCCGATGATGAACCCTGGGTGTCTAGGCATGACTACGCAAAAGCATTATCATGATCTTTAAGCACTCGTTATCTCTCAATTTCTTCCAAAGGTTAGGTCATTAGAAAATGGTTACCATTTTAGATTATCATATATACTCAAACTTATTTCAGTTAAAGAAACGTCATGAATACTGAACACATTATGCTTATGATGAAATGAATACACGGACCCATCGGGCGAAACATCAAATAGATAAGCAAAAAGAGAGTCTTTCATTAAATTAAAGTGCCATAAAGGCATGATTGTTCACATCTAGATGCTAGAAAAAAGAAAATTACATAACAGATAGATTGGCATCCTCCACAAGCGGAGGGTCTTGAGTTGCGGTGCTAGTAGATTAAGCACCTTCGGTAGGTTTCATTAGCGCGTCATCCAAGTTAAAATCCGTAACTTTCATGTGTTCAGATGATGACTTGTCTCCTTCGTCCACTGGAGACCTCGCGGGATTCTTGCCTTTGGAAAAGATGGCTCTAATGATATCTTGCGGACCCCTAACTCCCTTTGGTGAGCCAAAAAATGGAGGTGAATCCTGACGGCTAAATGCTTTTTTGAGCTTAACTATCTTTCCTTCCCTCACTAAACGGTAGACATCTTGAACTAACCTCTAACATTCATCAGTGCGGTGGCCTTTTTGACATGATACGCACAAAAGTTATGCTTTTCCTCCTCCTTAAGGGGCCTATGCTTGCGAAGGGCTCTGAGGAGGTCGCGCTCCCTTAAGGTGGCTAAGATTACACTGAGGGGTAATTTCCATGGACTTGTAACATTCTCTGGGTTATCTTTGGGGGCTACTACAACTGGTGCTTGAGCAATCATCTAATCCTAAGGGCACGGCTCGAGGTTTGACTTATTGGCTCGTGAAAGCTTGTCCTTCACCTTGTCCCACGATGGGAAAACAAGAGGTCCTTCACACTCTTTGAGCTTTGCTTTTTGACTCTCTTCAAAACTAAAGAGTAAGAACTTAGGCAGTAGAGCCTCCATTTTGGGCGTCATGCCCGGGGATTGAATGACCTGGTCATTGGATGAGTGGGGTGCTAACCGATGCGTGAGAGATTTAATTTTAGGTGTCATGCCCGGTGGTTGCATGACCTGGTTGCTAGAGGGATGGGGCGCACCAAACTAGAATGGTAAAGTAAACGATGAGGGCTCAAATAGAGAGTTAACTCACAGATTGGTATTGAAGGGGTTTTGCGGGTAGGTAGCCCCTCTCGGAGTAATAATAAACTGAGAAGGAGAGGAAGAAAGGACTTTGGAGGCATTTTAGGTTGAGATAGATTCTCATCTAGTTGGAATAAACCAGATCAGGACTGGATAGGAGAAATTGACCGAGCGGGCTGAAACTAATTCGGGGTTATTGGGGTCAGTGGAAGCTGGCTTATACTGATGCGAAAACTAGGCTTGAAGGTATGGTCTAGAGCTTGGGTTGGATAAGCAAATACGAATGATTGAGATTGCATGATATCTTGACCAAACTAAAATGGGATAGGCAGAGGTTAAGTAGGCTGCTGCACACACGGATCAGTTGAATTGGTTGAACAAAAGACTGAGCTTGAAATGGCGAAACCTGAACTAACCCACTTTGAGCGATCTTTGGTTGTCCCCAAGCTTGAATACCAATCATCAGAATCCTTTGGAAACTTCTTTTCTCTTCCAAAACTGCGCTGACTGAATGTTGAATCTGCCCCTGAATTGCATCTCAGAATTGATCAAATTAGAGAAATGCTGACAGAGCATTGGCAATCTTGGAACTCAAAAGAGACTGACCGTGATCAGGCGGGAGGAAAGGAGGAGAATAAGAACCTCAAATGGAACCCTATCCACTGACGGTAAATCATACATAGCAGAAAGAAATAGATTTTGGAACTGAGCTTGATACTGAATTCAGGCCCACAGAACAGCAAACTAGATAATGATCGAATTTGACGGCAGTGGTGCCTTGGCCTAACTAAGAAGCTGAAAAAAGATCAGCCCGAAACAAACCATGAATGAGATGGATGATTACATAATAAGTTAAGTGATGAATGCTATACATATGGATGGTTTAGAGAGGTAGAGAGTAGAAGAGCTTATGATGCGAAGCTTAACCCCAAAATACCTAGGATATATAAATTCCTCGCTATGCCTAGCGAATTAGGTACAGGTCATCGGGACTCGATTGATCTCAGGCATTTTTTGAAATTCCCCCCTTCAAGCGAGGGGAGAGTAGAGGTAAGTGAAAACCAAAAATATAGATCGGCCATAGGCGGCCTATGCATGAAGTGCATATGCATGAGCACAACACAAGTAGCACACTAAAGAAAATAAACTGCTTCCAACTTTATGACTCCCTCGTAACGCCAATTTGTAGTCTGGGGGTAACTCTAGCGCTAGGAAACGGCAAGAGAGTATGCGACCTAAAACTAGAATTATTTTGGTGAACCTACGGGGAAGTTTCTATGGCTAGATTTATTATGGTTCATAGTCTCAAACTGCTGGTGTCATGAAACGACACTGTAGAAGGGTCTTGTTTACCTTGATTCCGTGTAACTCAACCACTCCTCAAATGAGTGCGACCGCGGGAATTACACGCTGGTTGAAATGAGTGTTCCACCCACAAATATCCTCAATTCCTAGCGGGCATCAGGTATATAAGTGAGCTTCACAGGGGTGATAAAGATGGCACCGTAAAAACTTGGAATCTAACTAAGCGGGGGATCAAAAGGCATAAGAAAAAAAGCGTTGATTTAAAAATGATTTAGGCACATCCTTAAAATCCTTTAACCAAGGTTTGAAAATGAGAGGGATTTTCAAGTTTTAAGTTGAAGGAAAATCCCCAGCAGAGTCGCCACTGTGATCCGACGACCCCCGATCCCCCCGCCCGCACGGTAAGCTTTAATGCTCTTCGACGTAGGGCAGAGAAACAATGAGAGCTATGAAGCGAGCTAAGGGATAATCCTTATTTTAGCATGATGAAAATGGATAATGGAAGCGATGTTGAAGTTGAAATTTAGTCTAATTAATGGGTTAAGGGATACGAGAGTAGAATCTCGTACGTTAAGATAGAGTCGCCACCCGGTTAAGCTCCATCGGGAAATTGGGTACGATATTTCCACCGGGTGGTTGGACCGTACCTTAAAATAGAGATTCTAGGTTCGGATGATGTTACTTACTTTTCAATTTTTAAATCAAGCCGATTACATTTTAATAAACGTGACCTTAGCTCTTATGCGATTTAATCCGATTATTGTTTGGTGTTTTCGGTTTATATACCATACATCATATGGAAAGCGATAAATAAACAAAGCAAGGAAATAAAATTATTACAAGGCTTCACAAATACCTATACATTTTTCTAATGCGAGAAAATAAAGCGATAAATAAATAAACGGGCAAAATCGGGTTTAACCGAGCTTACCGACTCGGACCTGGCTCCAAACAAGGCAAGAAATACTGGAGTAATCACAAATAAAGCAAGAATAAGTAAATGCAGAAAATAAACACATAGCATGAAGAAAAACATATTTTTGGATTTTTCGGGATAAAAACATAATTTTTTGGTGTTAATTAATTATGTAACAACCTAAAAAGGGTGTAATAAATTAACTAAACATCCTAAAATCAGATTTAGCATATTCAAAATATTTTTGGAATTTTTAGTTGGTGGAAAACGATTTATTTAGATTTATTTAGTTAAAACGCTATTTTTAAGCTATTAAAATGCATATTAAATCAAATAAAATCTAAAAATAGAATAAAATAATATAAAACAGTTTTAAATTATTCATCACTTTTTTTACAAATTTTTTGGATTGAAATTGGGGTCAAAATGCAAGAAAAGGGCTAAAAAGGGCTAAAAACAGCTTTTGGCGGTAAAAGGCTTTGGTGACATCCTTAACCGCCACTGCTATAGCCTTGGCCGCTATAGTGGCAGCGGTGAAGGCTATAGCAGCGGCAGTTAAGGCTGTCACTATAGCCTTTGCCGCGCCAAACCATTTTTAGGGGGGAAACCGGTGTTTTTGCATCTATAAACTCGAAATCATTGAACTTTTAAGTCGTAATCAACTATATTTCAACAGATCTAAACTTAAAACACTCAAATAATGTTGATTTTATAGATTTGGAGAAGCAAATACCCAAAAATTGCAAGAAATAACGGGACCTCTGTAGGGGTGGAGTTCACCTCCATAGCTATAGCCTTCACCGCTATAACAGTAGCGGCCAAGGCTATAGGGGTAGACGTGAAGGCTATCCCTATAGAGGATGGATTATTTTCCAACGGTTTTCCAAGAACACCAAGGAAAAAACCAATAAACAACACCAAAGGCAGCAAGAACACCAATAAAATATAATAAATGAAATAAAAGACTAAGGGAACTGAGTTTTTTTACTTATAGGCCGTGAATCTAACTCGGGAGACTCGAACCGGACGTTTGGCAAGCTTTTAATGATTTTCCAATGGAAACAGCAACAAAAATACCAACAGAAATAGTGACAGATTATTTGGGTGGTATTTGGGGAAAAGTCTCTAAAACCTTATTTAATCCGTTTTAACCTATGATTTCTAACTGACTTTAGTGTATAAGCTACGAGATCAAGCCTAAGAACAACTAAGAATCAAGATTAGAAAGGATTAAACCTGGATTCTAGCTTTTCTTATGCTTTCTCTCTATAGTTCTTCCTTTTCTCTCTCTTGTTCTTCATTTTTCTCTCTAAAATGATTTCTAAATCCCAAAATCTGGAGAAAAAAGTCCTTCTCTCTCTCTTATAGATTGGTTTAAATACTCTCACACACAAAAATCGGCCGACTTAGGTGAATTTTTGAGAAAAATACGTGGCCAAATTGCAAGCGGAGAGAGAAATGAAGTGACACAGCCTGAAACAGGCCGTGCCAAGCCCACAGCCGCAATCATGGCGGTGACCGCTAAAGGGATGGCAGTCACCACCGTCACGGCAGCATCCACTGCCACAATGGTGGCGGTGGCTGCTGCCACAAGAGGCTAGGAGGCCACAACGGGAGTGGCCACCTCGGTGACGGTGACCGCCCGGGGTGGCGGCCACCATCGCCGAAGGGCAGGCTACCACCGCCACCGCCGCTGGTTTGGGTAATTAGGGTTTAGGTAGGGTTTCATTAGGGCAATTAGGGCAGATTTAGTGTTTTAGCTTCCAACACCTATATCTTTCATTACGGTTATCCGATTAAGGCGATTCTTGACATTTCAAAAAGCTCGGAGAGTCAAGAATCCAAGGTATAGACGAGACTTGCTGGAAATGTTTGAATCTTATAGAAAATTGTGAAACAAATCACTGCATGAGAGCAAAAGGAAACGGCTAATCATAAATGCATGCGAATGACATTTAAGCGCCGCCGAAGGTCCAAAATCATCAAAAATGTACTTGCCAAACACGATTCAACCTTCAAATAATAGAATAACTAGACCATATAAGGTCAGAGCAACCAGTCGTCATTGTTCCAAGGGTCACCGAAAAGCCCGTGCTCACATCGATGAAAAATGATTAACTTGGAAAATCTACAGTTGTACCAACAGCGCATGGCCAGGGCTTACAACCATAAAGTCAAGGGGCAAGATCGACCTCTGAGAATGGATGATCTAGTCTTAAAGAAGTCTCATAAAATGCACACGGATGCTGGAGGTAAGTTCTAGCCGAACTGGGAAAGTCCGTACGTGGTAAGAAAGACTCTCAGTAAAGGGGCAGTGAAAATATCAGACCTGGATGGCAATGAGTTCATAAATCTAGTAAATTGGGACAACCTAAAGCGCTATCTCGTGTTAAAAAATATAATAAAAAATATTAATGTAAAGGTCTGTCAAGAGCTAATGAGGGCTCTTGGGCAAAAATAAAGACTACAAAATAAAAGAGCGAAGCCTTCGATAAAATCCATTCGGAACCTTAGGCAATGATGGGCATTTCTTGGGAATAAATACCATTTGCCATTCCTATTTAAATAATATCTTTAGTAGTAACATGTTCATATTAAAAATACTAAATGATTGCATCAAATGGAAACTGCGAATTATTTAATGAAACACGCATTTAAATAACATCATTTCATCTTCATTACACATAAAAATACATCACAAACAGGAAATGGAAACAAGAAAGGAAAACAGCAAGGCCTAAAGCCTTTATTTCTCACAAAAGCAGAAGATACATAAGCTCAAGGACCCCCGAAGAAACTGCGGAGCCTCTACATCTCGATAAGCCTCTCTCCAAGGGTAGGAAGCCCGCAAGTACTCACAACCTAGATGCGATAAGCCTCAAAAGGATGCACGTCAAAGGGGATGGAGTAGTTCATCTCCACCTAAGTGCGACTAATCCACCTCACATCATAACGATAGACTCGAGTATAGGAAAGCTCTGGGTCAATTGGGGTACACAAGGATACAGGGAACCCCTGAGAATGGCCATACTGCTTGCATAAGCAACTAGAGGAGTGGGTAATAATCTCAGAAAGGCCGATGAGGACCACGCTTCCACTAGTAATGTCGGTAGTCATATGCGTGATACCCCACCTAGGGCAAACCCAATGAATATCCTCAGCAGCTCGACTACCCATAAAATCAACCCACTCCTCAGTAGTGAAATCTCTATGAGGACAATTGCCGATGCGAACCATGGATCCCCATGCCCAATAGGCCTTCGGATGATAATCCATGCTTGTGGGAACAAACAATACAGAAAGCTTATCCCAAAGCCAAAGCTACTAGGGAAAACACAAAAATGAAAAATGAAAAAAAAGAAGAAAAAGAAAAATATAACTTGCTAGATTGAAAACCTGAAAAGGTGGTCCATGCAAAAATTAAGTCAAGCCTGATGAATCGAAAACCTAAAAGGGTGATTCACACAAAAAGAAAGGCTCAAATAAAATTTACTTAAAGGAGAAGCCTGCTGCCCCTAGTAGTAGCTTCAGTTCCATTTCAGGAGGAGTGCACAGAAATTAGTATCTCAGCCAAACTTACCACAACAAGAGATTTCCCCTCTAGCATCTTATCAACGATAGTCAGGAAGGCAAAGCTACAAACCATAGTGGGAACCTCGCAAAGGAAGACCCCTAACTAGAGTAAACAAATGAGCGGAAGCGAACTTGTGTCATTAGGAGAAAGGCCCCTGACAATGTCAAAAGCTACATCGAACTATAAGCAGACGACATTTTATGCGGTGGCTGTGAAGCCGGGTCAATCTGAAAATAATTGGGGTGAGTGATGTGATTGAAAAATGGTTTTGCATATTTTAATGCTCAAAAGATACGAGATTGAAATCTCGTACTTAAAATAGAGTCGCCACCCGGTTCAGCTCAACCGAGAAATTTTGGTACGATTTTCCCACCAGGTGGTTGGACCATACCTTAAGTAGGGATTCCGAGTTCGGATGATGTTATCTATTTTTCATTAGGCCAAGTTAAGATATTTCATTATTTCTTAATCGGTTTAATCCATCCTATTTATTTGTGTTTTTGGTTATTATGTTGTTTTTACGTTTCTCAAGCAATTGAAGCACTGAATAAATTATTACAGTCGTCCAAAAATAAGTGCGGAAAGTAAAATTATTACAAGGCTTTCCAATCCTATACATTTTTCTATATGATAAATAAAATACCCGAAGGCCTAATATACATCTACCTACAGAAGATGGTTAACATAGATACGGCACGTCGTTCAAGATATCTTATGAATCATGTATAGTTAGCGAACCAAACAAGGCCCGAGTTAGCGTGAATATGGCACATTTTATTTACAGTATTATAAAACCCGATTGGATGGCTAAAATGAGATTTGAATAGCATTTTCGGGAAATTTCCATTTTTAACCAAATTTTAGACTTGATCGTTGTTTTAATTGGATTATTAGTGAAAATGCCAAATGTTATGGGATGTGGTCTTTTTTAGGAGGTTTTGGACCTCCATCGTTGCACTGTATATCCTAGCTTTGAAAAAATAATTAGGTCAGAAATGAACAAAATAAAATAGTTGTCCAGAAAGTTCATGCCACTAGCGATATGACTGATGCTGCCGGTGACATGACTGATGTGGCTAGAGGCATCAGTCAGTAGGCAGATTGCATGACTTTTTGAACACCATAAAAAAAGGGTCCTATAAGAAAGTAAGGTCTCTGGGGAATGTGATGTCACTAGTGGTATCAGCGATGTCTCTGGCGATATGGGTGATACCGTCGGTGACATCACATGTCTCCGGTGACTTCAATTTCTTACAACAGCAGTAGGCAACAGTAAAAAACAACTGAAAACCTGAAAACAAACATAAATCAACAAGAATCAGCACAAACCAGCAATATTAATGCCAAAGAGCTATGAGACTCAGAATTTTTACCTCAGGGTCGTGAACCCACGTCTTTGTGAGCCAAGAAACACCTCCGGGGAGCTTGTAACAATGATTTAGTAGTAAATTTAAGAGTTTTAAGCCTCTAAATCTTATTAAGTTGATTTTAACTTAAAGAACTACTGATTTTAAGCTCATAATCAGAGAGTTCAAAGAAGAAAAACCAAGAAAAATGGATCAAAATCCTTTTTCCTACCTTCTCTAATTCTTATCTCACTAAAATCTATTTTCACATTCTAAAGTCAAGTTTCTCTCCATAATTCTTTCTCCAATTTCAGATCCCTTTCTTCCCAAGGCCTAAGGTGTGTTTTTATAGGCAAAATGGGGTGGTCTTCGAGACCTTTTTGACCAATTCCACCGAAAGTGGCAAAAAAGCTGTCTGTGTAGGGGCCCATTTTGGTCCATGCCGCCGACGACATGGTGATACCGCCAGCGGTATGGCTGATGTCGTCGGTGATATGATGATACCACTGGTGGCATCACCTTCTAACAAGTTGACAGCCAACGAGCCTATGAGCCTAAAAAGTTGCCAAAAGTGGTTAAAAGTGGGTCAAAAGGTATCTTTTTAAATTTTAATGATATTTTAATGGGTATTTAGAGATTTATTTTAATTTAGGGGTAAATCATTAGTTCAAGCTCCTACTGGACGCTTTATCAGCCATGCCGAACTAGATTCTACCAAGTATAAAATTTGCAAGAAATATTATATTGGTAATAAAAATTCTAAAGAGAACTTTTATTATGAGGAATTAAAATCCAGGACACGTCATCATTGTCTCGCAAGAGGGACTGCAAAATCCCATGCTCACAGGCTGCCCCTCGGGGGATCACTGCTGCCACATTTCAGTATGATCGCATGAAAGAGCAAGGGATAGGAATGATAACTGATGGATAGCTTTTTTGCCCCTTAGTTGGACTTATGCCTTGTGGAGTGGTTGTGCCTTGGTCAGACTTAAGCTTTGCGGAGTGGTTGTCCCTTGGTCAGACTTTTGATTTACGGAGAGATTGTCCCTTGGTCGGACTTATGCTTTATAGGGTGGTTATCCCTTGGTCAGACTTGAGCTTTATGGAGAGATTGTCCCTTGGTCGGACTTTTGCTTTGCGGAGAGATTGTCCCCTGGTCGGACTTGTGCTTTGTGGATTAGCTATCCTTTGGTCGGACTTCAGTTTCGTGGATAGAGTGTCCCTTGGTCAGACTTTTACTTTGCAGAGAGATTGCCCCTTGGTCGGACTTATTCTTTATGGATTAGTTATCCTTTGGTCGAACTTATGCTTTTTAGTGTGGTTATCCCTAGGTCGGACTTGTACTTCATGGAGAGATTGCCCCTCGGTAGGACTTGTGCTTTATGGAGTGGTTTTCCCTTGATCGAACTTGAGCTTCGTGGAGAGATTGTCCCTTGGTCAAACTTTTGCTTTGCAGAGAGATTGCCCCTTGGTCGAACTTTTGCTTTATGGATAGACTGCCTCTTGGTCGGACTTGAACTTTGTGGAGAGATTGTCCCTTGGTCGAACTTTTACTTTGCGAAGAGATTGTCCCTTGGTCGGACTTGAGCTTTGCGGAGAGATTGCCCCTTGGTCGGACTTGAGCTTCATGGAGAGATTTCCCCTTGGTCGGACTTACGTATTATGGATTGGTAGAGTGTAGTTCTGAAAGTGGCATAGGGGGTCATGCTGCGATCTTAGAGGGGTGAACCCAAAAGGCGACATATACGAGATTATGCCGGGACTTTCAGTTGGCATTCTGAGGGTGAACCCAAAGGGTGATACGTATAGAGACTGTATCAGGGACCTTCAGTTGGCGTTCTAGGGGTGAACCTAAAGGGTGATACATACAGAGACTGTATCAAGGACCTTCAGTTAGCATTCTGGGGGTGAACCCAAAGGGTGATACGTATAGAGACTGTATCAGGGACCTTTAGTTTGCATTCTAAGGGTGAACCCAAAGGGTAATACGTATAAAGACTGTATTAGGGACCTTTAGTTGGCGTTCTAGGGGTGAACCCAAAGGGTGATACATACAGAGACTATATCAGGCACCTTTAGTTGGCATTCTAGGGGTGAACCCAAAGGGTGATACATATAGAGACTGTATCAAGGACCTTTAGTTGGCATTCTAGGGGTGAACCCAAAAGATTGACATGTAGCGGGTCATACCGTAATCTCTGGGTAGCGTGCAGAATAAGCATATCGAGTTTGCGGTCGCGGCTTTTGTGCCTATGAAAAGTAGGATGGGAACAAGATTAGACAGATTTATGAAGTTTTTACCGTTTGATCGATTTCGTGAAACAAAAATATTTTTGTCTCTTTGATCAACAGTAAAAACGTAATAAAAAGTAAAAGGGTTTAGAAGTTCGGGGATGCCAGAGCTAGAGCCAGGATTTCACCAAGGATGGCTGAAAAAAGTAGGGGGAGGAGATGATATTGTCGGCGATATGGATGATGTCGCTGGTTGTATGGAATGATGTCGTCGATAATGTAAGTGCCATGTGACACCTTTGACTGGTCAAACAAATTCAAAATTCAAATTGAAGAGGCGATGTCACTGGTAGCATTACTGATGTCGCTGGCAGTATGAAATGATACAGCCGGCGGTATGAGTGCCACATGGTAGCTTTGACTAGTTAAATAAATTCAAAATTCAAATTGAAGAAGGTGATGTCGCCGGCGGCATGACTGATATTGCTGGCGGTATGGACTGATACCGCTGGCGGTATGAGTGCCATATGGCAGCTTTAACTGGTTAAACAAATTCAAAATTCAAATTGAAGAAGGTGATGTCGCCGGTGGCATGACTGATATCGCTGGTGGTATGAACTGATGCCACCGGCAATATAGATCAGGCAGTTCTAGATAAATTAAAACTCCTCGAATTCCGCGCGGCTATTTAAAAGGAAGTAAAACTCCTTTCTTTCTTCCCCATTCTACAGAAATCGTATCCTTTTTGCTCCATTCTTCTCCAAATCTTTCGCTTTCTTCCCTATCCCAATCATGAAGAGAATTAAGGGCAAATCTGCTAAGGCTAAGGAGAGCCTACCTGATTCCTCCATTAAGGGGCTGAAACCTCTCTCCGTTCTTATTGCTTACGGCTTGAAGGAGACGGCCAAGATGTATGGGTACAGGATCAATTCCCCCATCACCAACCTGACCCCGGAGAAGGAGAAACATCTTTCCTACGTATAAGTAATCCTGCAAAACTCAAAATTCTTCTTTTTTTTGGTTAAGTTTCGATTCGGCCTTAGGCTCAAAATGGTGCCATAATAGGAGTTATAAGCATGAAATAGACTGATTATAAACTAATATTGCATGTTTTATGTTTGATTTTTATGGTTTTCATGCTTATGGTTTGATCAATTGTATTTTTGTGGTTTTGGTGCGATGGGTGTGATTTTTGGGGCAAAATTGGGTTCTGCCCGCAGGTTGTGATGTCGCTAGTGGTATGAGCGATGTCGCCAGTGGCATCAGGTCTTGCAAAAAGGCCTAGGAAGGTGTGATGCAGTTTCTGCTTAAGGTGATGCCGCTGGCGGCATCGCTTCTAGCAGAAGCGACATCAGTAGCCTTCCAACAGGTATTAGCAATAAGCAAATAAATAGGGACTTATCTATTTTGCTTCTGATCTTTACAGCTACACGAACTGACCTATACTGGAGGTATGGGCACCACTGGCGAGTGATGGCACCATATTTCTAAGAAGGATCCTGAACTTGCGCTAGCGATCAACGAGATGGGCTTCGGGACTTGGCCCGAATCATGCTGGTGTTAATGCCAAAGCTCTCCCATGCGGCCATGATGGCTCTTATAGAGAGGTGGTCTAAAACCACCCACACCTTTCATTTCTCATTCGGGGAGGTGACAATCACTCCCTCTAATGTTGTAGCTATGACTGGGCTCCCCTAGACGGACGAGGTCGTCCATTTTGACACCTTTATAGATAAATATCACACCAAGAGGCTCGTGGTGAGGTAAGTAAAGGAGTTATTTGGTTTAAAGCCCGTCTTAGGGTGGCTATCTTATGGTGAGCTGCACCAACATTGGACTAAGGAGGATATGGTCCCGAACGATTATAGGGATGCTTGTGTCCGCTCCTTCATGATTTCCTTGCTCACAGTACTATTCTTTCTGATTTTAGGGAGCAAAATCAATTATGGGCTGATATCCGCCATGGAGGATGTGGCAGACATCAAGAAAAAGAACTGGTTGAGGGCCATCCTAGCGCAGATGAATCACGGGTTAGATGTGGGTGCTCGGAAGAAGGTGAAGGCTCTCCATCTCTGCCATCTGCTACTTCAGGTATACCTTCCTTAGAAGCATTCTACTTGATTGCGCATATCTCATTTACTGTGGATGTTTTTTTCCGAACTGATTAATTGTTACTTATGCAGGCCTGGGCTTTTGAGCACCAGATTCTCCCGCCGATTGAGTTCAAGAAGACCGTGCCGCCGGGCTCCCATTTTCTCGCCCACTGGTACGGGGGTATTGGCAGGAAGGCCAAGTATCCCACCAAGTACAGGGAGGTCCTGAGGAATTTGCGACTAAGATCGGTATGTGATCTTTTGATTTAGTCCTTGTTTCACACTTATAACAAAACATTAGTAAACAAAACGTGTTTATGAATTTACATTATACTTACATCGATTGTTTTGGTTGGTTATTGGTGCAGCTTGTCTTGGACCTATTTGATAGGGTGAAGAACCTGCTGGAAGTCACGAGGGTCAAGAGGGAGGTGGATGACCGTAGGTTTGTCGTAGAGTGCCCTTTGTCCTAGCAGTGGTGCTTGGAGGAGCGCATCCGAGGCTGGAGGTTTGCCCCTATCGCCGATAGACCGGTGCCTGCCGATCCTTCTAGGGGCTTATGGTGGCCCCATTATATGATTACATCCATGGCTGACCAAGCTAAATATGTCGAGGGCGACGACCGGGTCATTCCAAGCATTTCGGGCGCCTACGAGCGGCATTAGCAACGTCTATTCCCCCTATGCCCTCACATCCATAGGAATGATACGATTGAGTACCATAACGAGCAAAGGCTGGAGGAGGAGAAGAGCCGGCTCAAAGGTGTTATAGATGTCAAGGAGGAGGAGAAGAAGAGGAAGAGGAGGAAGAGATGGAGGTCAAGGATAATGTTGGGATCGAGCCTGAAGGGGAGGATGAGGTAGGCGTGGATGTAGCTGGTGGGAGTGTGCCGATGTCCCGGGGGCACCACTCTTTTGAGGTAAGATTACGTTTATATGCATGATTTGTAATTGTTTGGGTTTAGGAATGTTGCTTATGTGTGTTTTTCATGCTTTTTAGGAACCTGCAAGGAAGAGAGGTTGGGACAACCAGAGTGAGATGTAGTACTATGGTACACCGGAGGGTATAAATTTTGTGGAGGGGTGTTTGGTCAACCCGATGGAAACCCAGTTCCTGTTGATGAATTCCCGGGGCGAGTTCCACCCTAGGAACATAGGCTCGAGCTGGTATGCTCTGATCTTTATGCCAGATAGCACTACTTATGTTAGGCTTGAGAATATGATAGTTGCCTCCTTGCTCAACTTTGGATGCGGGTGCTTATTAATTTGCCTTTTGGATTTTTCAAGTTGCACAGAGCCATGTAGAGCCACTGGCGGAGAATAACTTCGCTCTCCAGACACGCTTATTGGGAAATCACTGCTTGTTCAGGTACATTCCCTATTATGACATATTGAAATAAGATTTATGCATGTATGGATGCTATGAATGAAGTGCATTATTGATATTTTCCCTAGTTTATAGGATTTCTTAGCCCTTTCACTATCAGATGCCGATGCAGCCCGGTGTAGATATAAGGAGAAGACTGCAGAACTCCGGCGTCATGTGAGCAACCTTGAGGGTCAGCTGGAGGCTACTGTTCAGGAGCGGAGGAGCAAGTAAAACTTGGATCGTACGCACCCCAGTAGCACCAGTTGTAGGGGAGTGAAGATGTCCCCCGGCTGACCCACGTTTGCCATGGTTAAGGAGTCTAGCAGAGTCTTGATGACTGAGGGAAGAGAGGAGGACAAAGTTGATAATTGGCTAGTGAGCCCTGAGGATGTTTCATCTCGCCCGGTTGGTAGTAGCAGGCATGCCTAGATTGATACTTTCATTTTGCTTTTTTTATTTCGGATTTCGGCTGGTACCCTCGATACATTGGGGTTTGAATAATGTAGATTTGTTATTTGGTTTTGGTTTGGAAGGCTAGATGTCCAGAATATTTGAATGGTTTACGCCCTCGGGTTTTTATTGGATAAAATTGATTGGCATTCGCACCAGATTTTAAAAATGTATTACAGGCCTGTTTTATAGGTTTTATATGGGTCTGAAATGTAGAAATTGCTTCTGATGCCGCCGGGAAAAATCAACTCCATGCCATTGACGGCATGATTCATGTCGCCGAGTGGATCACCACAAAACCGCCCATAGCCATGCCGCCGCTGGCATCAACTGATACCGCCAAAAAAACCTATGTGGGCGGCATTGCCCATATCGCAAGTGGCATCAGCTTCTTAAAAACACAGATTCAGCCATTTCTTCAAATTCTCTTACGGCAAGCCACACTTAATAGCTATGGGGCTTCCTGCGGAGCCTGGAGAATGCAGATTGGAGGGAACTGGAGAAATTCGGGGTTCATCATGACTCTAACATTTGCATAAACTGCCCTTTTGGGTTTTCAATGTAGCAGACTTATTCTGACTTTTGCATACACCTAGATGTTTTCATTCTATCCAGATTTTTTTTAGAAACACTGATGGGCTCGAAGCAACTTCGATTAAGCTTACTTACGATGTGTCCATCACTCGGTCGCCAGACATTCATACAATCACAAATACAGAGGTTCTAGTACAAAAGACACTTTTATCGAGTTAATCTAATTTGAGTACAAGATGTTGGTAATCATTTCCATTAATTGAGCCCCTGGTGTTAAGCAGCCTTTACAAATTTTCAAGTTAACATCTCACTATTTTTCTCCCGTGCCCTAATTTTTGTTTAAACCACCCTTTTAGGGTTTTCAGTTCAGCGGGCGATATTGACTTATCCCTTAATTTTTGTACGGCCAATTTACAGGATACCGACTGTCGGGTGTCACCCTAATTTTTGCCCAATCAGTAAAAGACCAAAAGGCGGGTGATTATCATATTTATTTTTTTGGTGTGCTTCTTTTCTGATTTATTTCTTTTGTTTAGACCTGATAATGCTTAAGCCTGTCCTGGTTGACTAGGTCGATGAACTCGCTCTTGTCCTGGTTATGACTTTGATAGCCCTGCTCATCTTTGGCCATACGACAACCTTCTTAATTTGATCTGGACTTTTTATTAACGTCGGTGTAGGAAGGTTCCAGATGCTTCAATGTCAGGTCTATGCATATTGGCGAGGGTATTAGGATCTTGCTGTTGTGTGCTCGATTGTGCCCTTGCAGATTCTCCAAGGTTTTTAGTGTCCGTTCGTTTTCCCCTGGATCACCCGATTCATTCTGACCTTCAAAGTTACATTGGGCAACCTTGTTTTGATCCTAATTACCACATTGTAAGGAGCTTATCTTGTGGGAGTTTTGGCGCTTACACGGAGCCTTCTTAGTTGGTTCGATTACCGTTCTGATTGTTATTTCGATTGTTCCTTCAGTCTGCGGTTTGTACACCCCTTCCTGGTTAGGCCTGAATTTTCCCTTTGTACTAGTGGTGGAGGGTTTTGACCAAATGACATCTGGTTTAAGGGGCTTTTTACTTGGTGCCTTTGTTTTGCTGTTTTACTTGGCAAGCTGATCGCGACTTCAGTTGTGCGCTTATCTTTGTGGCTTGTGGGGAAAAGGTGCTTGCTCTCATACTTTATGCTCTTGGCGGTGGTTGCCCCCTGATCTTTGTTGGTCGAGGGGTTTGATGCGGGTTAATTTGTGCTGGGTGAAGATGTGTTTCTCTACGAGTTTGGTCATTTCCTTGGCGGTGACATTAGTGTAAGATTCGGCTATAGTGTTTATTTGATGGAGATTGAGTTCCATCAGTCGTTGGTGGGTGTACACCCCAATTTTCCATTTCATGGGACCAGTTGATACTTCTTTGGTAGCTTGAAGGTGTACCACTGCGGGGTTGCTGAGTTAATTCTGGAAGAGACCCGTGGTGTTCAACAATCTGACTATTGATCTAGGGACCAAGCAAAAGCATTATCGCGGTTTTCAAGCACTTTATTATCTCACATGTGTTTGACAGGAGTTAAATTATTGTGTTTGATTACCACGTAAGAGCCTTCATTTGTACTTAAATTGATTTCATATAGTAAAATATCTTAAATACTGGAAGCATCATGCGTATGTTCATATAAATGCGTGGATCAAATGGTAGAATCATGACATAAGTAAGAAAAATAGAAGTTGCTCGCGGAGCTCAAAGTTTGGTAGCAAACAGATCTAATGAAAAATCATCAACCTCTACAGGCAGAGGGCTTTGCGAGATCATGCTTTTGTTCAAGAATTGATCGGGAGTGAAGTGTTGGGGGCCTTTTCTATGGCAAAAGGAGGGCGGTTAGACTGGACTACAGCCATTGTTGAAAAAGCTTGGGTGGCTGTTGCCTGGACATCATCATTTTTTCTAAGCCAAACATTTTCCATTCTCCCAGCTCGTTTAAATCTAGCTCTCTTAGCCTCATTGTCAAGGTACATTTTCCTCTTTCTATTGGCCTTATGCTTGGAACCGACAACCCTAGTGAGCATATATGGCCCATTTACTCGCTTAGGTGTACAAAAAATGGGCATACTTGTATGGTCGACAAGTCTTGTGACCCCAAGCATTCTATCCGGCTTGGCTATCTTTCCTTCTTTCACCAGACGGTTTATAGCTCGGGCCAGGGTTCGGCATTCATTCGTGCGATGTCCCTACTGGATATGATACCCACAAAAGTTTCCCTTATCATCTCTCATTGGGTTTTTATACTCACGAAGGGGTTCAATGAGACCATCTCTTCTTAATCTAGTAAAAATCATATTGAAGGGGTAAAGCCCATGGGTTTACAATGTCAGCTGGATAGGTTCTCGAGAGGCTTTTTGGCTCCTCTCGACCTGAGATGGTAACACTCCTAGCCCATTATAGTCTTCTGCCAAGCGTATATTAGAACCCTTGGAGACTCAGCCGCTATTTCCTTGGGGTTCCTTTTCCTTTTGACATACCGACACTAGTTGGTGCAAGAAAGCTTCCACCTCATGTGTCATGTCCCGAGGTTATACAAGTTGGCCGTTGGCTGTCTGATGCATGGCTTCGGGTATTACGCTCGGAGATCGCCTGACCTGGTCGTAGCTTCCGAACTGGCCGTAGGGATAAGGAGTCGGTTGATCAAGTCGAGGACCAGTCCTCAGATCATAGCCAAGAAGGTTTTGAGGTGCCGAGTCAAAAGAAGGTGGCGGCATTGCTGGTTGGGTTGGTCCTTTAGGAAGAGCTGAGATTTACTGGGTGAGCTCATAGGGAATGGTAGGAGGATTGAGTTTTAGGCCATATGCCTTGGGCTTGGAGGTAATAAAAAGAAAGTTGGCTGAGTCATGGAAATCTGGTTGCGTTGGAATAGACTAGGTTGGGGCTGAGTCTAAACTGACTGGACAGGAAGCTAAGTAAACTGCATTGGTTGCGCTCTTATTGGATAGAACAGAACGTGATATGAACCATTTTGAATAAATTCATTCTGATACTGGGGCTGACAGTCTGATCCTGAAATCCAATCGGCGTTTTCACTTGCTAGGGCTTGCCTGACAAACAACTGCACTATTGCCTGGATTTATCCCGAATAGTGTTATGGAAGAGATCTGATAGATAAATTAGGTCATGGTGGCAGCGATTTCTAACCTAATAGATGGAAGGTGAGCTGCTGCTTTTGAGGTAGGGGGAAGACTAGTCTGTTCTCTAGACGAGGCAGAGTTTTCATTGCGAGGAAGAGACATGGCTAGTTGCGAAGGTCTGGATTTAGGAGGAAGACTATTTAGGATCATAAACCGTGGGTCAGGCCATGAATGGGTTATAAGTGGTATGGATGGTATGCATGCTTTTTTTTAGAAGCGGTGCGTGATACGTATGGCTATATGTAGATGTGGTTAGAGATTATGCGATGGCTTATCCCTCCAATATACATGGGACGTTTGTATCTCACGTCATACATAGTGATATGTGATGACACAATGGAGGCACAAGAGAAGTCATACGTATGTTGCTAAACTCCTTCCACGGGCGGAAGTAGTAAGGGTAAGTTGATTCATTTTTAGCTCT
Organism: Euphorbia pulcherrima; assembly: GCA_947683365.1. Taxonomy (NCBI): domain Eukaryota; kingdom Viridiplantae; phylum Streptophyta; class Magnoliopsida; order Malpighiales; family Euphorbiaceae; genus Euphorbia; species Euphorbia pulcherrima. Next base: position 32,360,382 of record CANTUS010000001.1, read on the forward strand.
TGAAGCTGATGCATGGGGATGCATGATCACGGAGTACATAGCACGCAAATCGTCCCTCTTCCAACCTTATGACTCCCGCGTAACGCCTTTTTAAAAGGATGGAGTTTGGCTTCTTCGTCGGTAATTGTGAAAGAAGCGCATCCCAAATGTTTTATTTGTTCTAGTGATCCTATAGGAATGATGTGCTAAGGCTTTTTATAGCGCGACTTTGGTATAGGGTTGTTGATGTAGAAGGTTCTCGTTTACCTTGATTCCATGTTACTCAACCACTCCCCAAATAGGTGTGATCGCAGGAGTTTATGTGTTGGTTAAAATGAGTGATCCACCCACTAGGCATCCTCAATTCTGACAGGCATGAGTGACACTTTTGTCAGCTTCTCGGGTAAAATGGGGCACCTAAAAATTACCAAACTATCTATACGCGTAAGGATAAAACGTTATAAAAAAGAATGAAGTTTTGATTTGGCTAATGATTTCAATACATCAGCAAAAATCCTTTAAACTTTATGAAAAGATAAGTTCAAGTTTAAAGAGTTCGATCCCCAGCAGAGTCGCCACTGTGAGCGGACGACGTTTTACGCTGCGGCTATGAAGCCGGGCCAATCTGAAAATAATTGGGGTGGGTGATGTGATTGAAAAATGGTTTTGCATATTTTAATGCTCATAAGATACGAGATCGGAATCCCGTACTTAAAACAGGGTCGCCACCCAGTTCAGCTCAACCGGGAAATTTTGGTACGATTTTCCCACCGGATGGTTGGACCATACCTTAAGTAGGGATTCCGAGTTCGGATGATGTTATCTACATTTCATTAGGCCAAGTTAAGATATTTCATTATTTCTTAATCGGTTTAATCCATCATATTTATTTGTGTTTTCGGTTATTATGTTGTTTTCGCGTTTATCAAGCAATTGAAGCAATGAATAAATTATTACAGTCGTCCAAAAATAAGTGCGAAAAGTAAAATTATTACAAGGCTTTCCAATCCTATACATTTTTCCATACGATAAATAAAATACCCGAAGGCCTAATATACATCTACCTATAGAAGATGGTTAACACAGATACGGCACGTCATTCGAGATATCTTACGAATCATGTATAGTTAGCGAACCAAACAAGACCCGAGTTGGCGTGGCTATGGCACATTTTATTTACAATATTATAAAACCTGATTGGATGGCTAAAATGAGATTTGAACGGCGTTTGCGGGAAAATTCTATTTTTAACCAAATTTTAGACTTGATCGTTGTTCTAACCGGATTATTAGTGAAAATGCCACATGTTATGGGATGGGGTCTATTTTCAGAAGGTTTTGGACCTCCATCGTTGCACTGTGTATCCTAGCTTCGGAAAAATAAATAGGTCAGAAATGAACGAAATAAAACAACTGTCTAGAAAGTTCATGCCGCCGGCGACATGATTGATGCCACTGGTGATATGACTGATGCCACCGGTGATATGACTGATGCCGCCGGTGATATGACTGATGTCGCTAGAGGCATCAGTCTGTAGGCAGATTGCACCACTTTCTGAATACCATAAAAAAAGGGTCCTACAAGAAAGTAAAGTCTCTGGGGAATGTGATGTCACTAGCGGTATCAGCGATATCTCTGGCGATATGGGCGATACCGCTGGCGACATCACATGTCTCCAGTGACTTCAATTTCTTGCAACTGCAGCAGGCAATAGTAAAAAATGGCCGAAAACCCGAAAACGAAAATAAATCAGCGAGAATCAGCACAAACCAGCAAAATTAATGCCAAAGAGCTATGAGACTCAGAATTTTTACCTCGGGGTCGTGAATCCACCTCTTCGTGAACCAAGAAACACCTCCGGGGAGCTTATAATAATGATTTAGTAGTAAATTTAAGAGTTTTAAGCCTATAAATCCTACCTTCTCTAATTCTTATCTCACTAAAATCTATTTTCTCATTCTAAAATCAAGTTTCTCTCCATTGTTCTTTCTCCAATTTCATATTCCTTTCTTCCCAAGGCCTAAGGTGTATTTTTATAGGCAAAATGGGGTGGTCTTCGAGACCTTTTTGACTAATTCCATTGAAAGTGGCAAAAAAGCTGTCTGTGTAGGGGCCCGTTTTGGGCCATGCCGCTTGTGGTATGGCTGAAGCCGCCAACGATATGGCTGATACCACCGGTGGCATCACCTTTCGACAAGTTGACAGCCAGTGGGCCCATGAGCCTAAAAAGTCGCCAAAAGTGGTTAAAAGTGGGTCAAAAGGCATCTTTTTAAATTTTAATGATATTTTAATGGGTATTTAGAGATTTATTTTAATTCGGGGGTAAATCATCGGTTCAAGCTCCTACCGGACACGTTAGTGGCCACGTCGAACTAGATTCTACCAAGTATAAAATTCACAAGGAATATTATATTGGTAATAAAAATTCTAAAGAGAACTTTTATTATGAGGCATTAAAATCGGGGACACATCATCATTGTCTCGCGAGAGGGACTGCAAAATCTGTGCTCACACCAACCTCAAGCCCTCATCACAAATCAATTGATGCATGTCAAATTGTTGTAGCTAAAAATGATTCATTAGTGGATCAGAGAACTCAGGACGATGTGTCAGAATGGCTAGGGGCATGACAGCTGAAGATCTAAGAAGCCCATAAAATTCCTCATACATGGGGCATAACTCATGCTCTCCAAAATGGAACACATTATCAACGGGATCCTAGAATCTGATATTAGCCTGGATCATGTTATCCTTGATAAAGATACGATAATATTCCTTCATATGCGACAGACCACAAACCCCGAGACACTCCCAACCATTGGAATTCTTCAGATAAACATTCAAATCTGCACGAAAACGGATATAGCCCTTCATGGTAAAATTTCACAAGAGTAGCAGTTTGCTATACGTAGTTTATGGGGTAATCTACCAATAAGGAAAAACTCTTATATAAATATAAATATGTGTGTGTGTGCGTGTGCGTGTGTGTGTGTGTTCATACAAGAAAAGGCACTGCAAATGGCCCAAAAAGAAAAAAAAAAGGCAACAAATAGAATGCCTATCTACTACTGAGGAAAGAATTTGAGAGGATCGCCTTGTCCCTGCCATGGCTGCTGCTGCGGGTCATCCACCTAGAGCATCCCCAATAGACCTCAAAGCCGTCGGATCTCCAGCTATAGCATTTTAACATAGATTATCCATATGCATTTCATGACATACCATGCATAATGATTAAAATAATAAAAAAAATGAACATACCACCATATCAGAGTTTTGGTTCATCATGAACTGCTGCTGCCCTTGAATATATCCCCAATCGGAGATGCTGTCAGCAATGGGCACCTACAAAGATAAAAGATTAGAACAAGTTAGAACCTTCACAATCGAGATTCTAAGGGAAAATAGGAGGACAGGTAAAAGAAGTTCACATGAGTGGTATCGGCCGGATGGAAGGCCATCAGATGCTCGGGATCCAAATAAGGCGGAATCACCAGAGTATGGGTACTCAGGTCGGGATGGTACATCAGAGACATGGGTGGCTGATACTAAAACTGATGTCCCTCTACCATCACTAGACCCTGAGGAGGGACAAAAGACGCCAAAGAGCTACCTACGTGAGTGGAAGTAGTCACAGGTCTCTTTCTACCTTGGTGATCCTACAAAGATGACAAAGCTAAATCAGCACAACAATAAAAAAAACAAGGAAGAAATCAAGCTGATGAAAAGGAGGTACCATCATCCGAATAGTCTCAAGAGATCCCGCCTAGCCGCTAGGGGCAGAAGTCGAAGGGCCATCACCCTCAAAAGGGTTATGAATGTTTGGCTCAGGCTCGACAAGAATGGGATCTATCTTCTGCCATCCAAGCAGCTGTAAATGGTAAAACTCCTCATGCCCCCTAACCCGCTCCAGGAAAGCACTGGGTAAACCGCCGGAGGCCAATCGTGCAAAGTCTGGCAAGCTATGAGGCCAGAAAATCGATCCACCTCAGGAGGGATGGGAATGCGACCTGGGAGAAAGATGCCAACCCTGAATGCGCTCTCCCAAGTACCACTCCAGAGAGAAAGGAGTCTCTATAATCAGACGGGTGTTCACAAACTTCCCGACTAACCTCATGACCTCTGGCCAGTGAAGAGCATGACCCCAAGGCTACGTCTTGATCTGCAAGAAAGAAAAAAACCAGATAATGATACACTGATTGTAGCAAATATAGCAATTAAAGTAAATCAAGGAATCATTTAGTATACCCTCTCTGAAGACAGATTGTGGAGGTGAGCGAAAAGCACAGATCGAGACTCCATCTCCTAACCACGCTAGTAATACGGCAGCCAAGGATAAAATGGGTAGCTACCGTCTTGCACAAGCTTGGTTCCTTGGAGGATCCCCATCTCAGAAAACTAGATCTGCGAGAAGATAAAAGAGGTCAGAGCGCCAAAAGACAAACCAAGAATGCTCAAAAAGAAGAAAAAGAGCTAAGTCCTTACATAGACAATCTGGAGGCAAGATTTGAACTTGCCAATCTTGTTCCTCGCACACTGGTCAAGGGCCCAATAGAGATGACCCAATGCGGCTTGGTCCTAGGCGTACTCATCAAAATGAGATGGATCAATTAAAGTCGGCAGGATATGGAGGTTCACGATCAAACCCCCAATAAGAAAACACAGCCACGACAAAGTAGCAGCCATAAAAGCTCTAGCCTCGTAGGCGGAAGTCAAATGCCTCCTGTCCCTGGTAGTCTAGAAGGTCATGAGTTTCTCATAAGAAATTCGCTGGGACTTATCCCCAGAATAGCCAATCAAAGCCTTGATGGTCCCCACATTGAATTTGTGGTAAGTAAAGCAAGCATTGAAATGGATCACATTACCGTGGAAAGGAAGGCCTGTGATGGTGCAGTAATCCAGCGGAGTGATGATATACTCCCCACAACGGAAGTGGAAAGTATGGATAGTGTCAGACCAACTGCTCAAGATGTGGGTAGAAGTGCCGGCTGGGATGTATGGATACTTGTGAGATCTCCAGTACCTGCAATTCCTCATCATCCTCCCCAAAGAGGTCTCATCGACAATGGCCTTGGCACCAGGAGATAGCACCTTATACCACTTATAAAAGTGGGTAGTTCTAGCACCCTCATGCTTGGTTACCTGATTCAATGCATACACACGTATCACACACCAGTTCTCAATAAATCACACGATTATCAAAACATCATTGCATTAAATAAATCATTGCATAAAATAAGTAATAAAATGGATAAGTCATTGCGCAAAATAAAAGCAGCGGTAAGGCTTACCAGAATCCAAGAAAGATGGTCGGAAGGCTTCAAGGCAGGCGGAATAAAATTTCCCCAACTAATCCCGTGGTACATCCAATTCGGTAGGAGCCTGTATAAAGCATCGGTGGGAACCTTGGACAATTCCACTTGCTGACCGTAAATAAGCATGTTCCGAGTAGTCAATTGAACGGTTGGTAGATCCAAGCGAATATTATAAAGCTTGAACCACATGGAAACCCCGCAAAATCTGAAAAGAAGGGGCAGAAAAGGGAAAAAGATGAAAGAAATCATTTTCGAAAATGGCTCGGAGGCAGGAATTTTTGAAGAAGAAGAGCAGAAAACGCAAAGACAGAAGAGAATTTTTGGTGTGGTGAAAATGGGAGCCAAGTTGCTGCTTTTATAGATCGCATGTAATTAGCCCGCCAGCTAATTACATATGTAATTAGCCCGTTGGCTAATTACCTATCGAGTAGTCACGCGTTTGTGTGTCGCACGTGTTTACGCGTAATGGCTATAAAAGTTACTGTTACATAGGTAATCAGTCCATCGGCTAATTGCGCATATTTTGAAAATTTTTGCAATTTTGTATTTTTCATCCATTTTCTGCATTGTTTATAAAACGAGCGGACCTAAAAGCTATTTTTACACAGTCACTCATGCATTAAGCATCTCAAAAATAATTTCGACCCCCAATCAATTTTAACCTCATGCAACTCATTAATAAATTTTTAATCGAATGGCAAAATATATTTTGTTTCAAAATTTATCGATTAAAAATATTTTAACTCATTGCATTTCACAGACACTGTTTTGTTTGTTTCGCATACGACAAAATTTCTAACATGAAATTTATGTATGTGAGGGGCAAACTGTTAGCACAGGTCCGTTCCGGCTGATGAGGAATAATGCCTATTTCGTTCAGTGATCAGACAAAAGAGCCAAAAGGACCGAATTATCATCCAAAATCCGAAATTCAAAAATCCACATTCTAGGGAAGCCCCGATTTAGCATTTTCTATTGAAAAATCAAAAAGTTAAAATTTGGTCAAACATAGGTAATCCTTCCACTAGGTAATTACCTATCTATAGTAAAAAAAAAATCAAATCTTACCGAGATCTGGCAAGATTTTACGGGATCTGATGTAAAATCTTGTCAGATAGGTAATTAGCCCACCGGCTAATTACCTCCCTATTATAAATACAGGGTCACCCTCCCCCCTTTCATTTCAATAGAGACGCAAATTTCAGAATTTCTAAAATTACCTTTGTGTCCTTTTTCAGTTCCAGGAGTCCTAAAAGCCCCGAAACTATACCAAAACACTTTCAAATCTGAGCTTTATCACCTACACTAGTTATAAACTCGATTTACTGTCTTGTTAGACAAGATCTCACAGTGATCTTCGGTCTAAAAATGACTCAATTCCTCTCAAAATCCCACATTTTCTTTAGGAATAATTCAAGATTATAGCCATAACTTGGGTTAAACCTATTTTCCAACCAAATCACAATCCTTGACAACTTCGGTCCCGCACCGGCTCTCAAGTCATCCTAGACAGACGAAAAGGTAAACTGAGGGTAATTGGCTCTAAGCCCAACTTTCAAATTCATTAAAATTCATTTTCACTATTCTATTATTGTACATTGCATTTTCATTTCTCCGGTTAAGTGAGTCTCTGGAGCCACTTAAACTATAATATGTGTAAGTAAGCTCGCAGGTACGAATGAAACATCTAAAACGAGAGGAAATTCTATCCGAGTTTCCGGGCCAAAGCTCAAGTGCTGTCGTTACTCTGCCGAAATTTGGGTAGAAAATATCAATTTATTGTGCCATTATGATTCCCGTTTTATTTCTTGAATTTAATTCTAAAATAAAGCCGTTGTAATGCATAAATTACCACAAATTCCAAAATTCTTAAATTAACCCAAACAATTTGAATAATATGAGTTCCTATCATGTCCGAACTCAGAATCTCACTTTCTTTTCGGTATAAAAATCTCATTTTGGATCAGTATACCACAATTACCGATGGAGCTGAATCGGGTGGCGACTTTATTTTATTTTTAAATAAAGTAAAAATGCTTTATTTTAAAAATATTTTTTCTCCATAAAATGTGCAAATATACTTCTCAACATAATCACATTTTTTGGCTACCAAGCCACACGCATATTAAATGCAGCACCGTGGTTTTCTCAAACTGCAGCGAATCGGAATCATGCCCCGCGCGCCGCGCGCCGCGTGGTCCAATCCAAACCCCTCGTCCGCTAACAGGCGCCATAATTCTGAAATCCCCCAAATCTTGGTTAGGGCATCCTTTCTTATTTTTGGACTATTATTCAGAATTGTTAAAACTTCAGCTGCTTATTATTAGAATTATAGCTGCAGATAAATTGGTGGACATGTTAATTTAGGTTCTCTTCAAATAGTGGAGAATGGTTAATATATTCCATCCAGATTATTTAACCCATCTACGTTATTAATTAAAATTTTAGTTTTCCTTGTTCTTAAAATCTTCCTATTATCAGATTCATATCAATAATTCCGTATTGTTATTAGCCACATGGTGTAACTTATATAGTTAGCTGTGGATGTTGAGTTTGAGAGAAGAGACCTAGTTTGAGCTCTCACTAAATATATATACGGGAAGGGGTGTTAAGTTTTAATGAAAATACGTACTTTTACCTAAACAAATTCATATTATTATTTTTCAAATAATTATATACCTAGGCGATGACTACAATATTTACAAGACTCAAAATAAGTTTTTTTTTATTTTGCGGTAGCTTAGGAATTTGAGTCAAACTATATATGTCAAAGAAAAGCTAATGTTGTTGAATAAAATTGTCATATTCATGTAGAGGAAATTAAAGACACGCAACAAAGCCTAATTTTAAGGGGTTTGACCATTTGTAAAAGAAGACAATTTTTTTTTCTTTCTATTAATTTATGTTTAAAATTTGAAATCTTACCCTTTTCCTTAAAAGTTTTTTGAAATTCTTCTCTTTCTGCTATAAAAATTCCAGTCAAAGCGGTTTTTTAATCCATCACAGTAAATAAAGTAAGCCATTAGCGATCACATGGCATAAACCTTACTTCATTAAAAAGTTATTGTTTGTTTAAATGCAAATTAAAGCTTTTTTATACTCATATTCAAGTAAACCGAAAGCTTATTAACCTTCTTGATTCTCAATCATTATATCCACTCTAAAGCTCATTTCCCAATTTCCATTGTCTAATTTATATGAAAAGTATTTAAAAATTTATTTGCTTTAATATGTTATTTTGACTTAATGCATGTTATGTTGTCCATGGACGTAAAATAAGCATGCAGATATGGTTTCTGTTTTCTACTTGTATGTTCTTTTAAAATAATCCTGCTGATTTCTTTTGATTTTATTTTATTCTGATGATGCAAATTCATCTTATCAATTAGTCCAGTAAATCAATGCTGTTTTTTATGAATCAAAACAAGTATTCTTAACTGAAAAATAAGTAAGTAAACTTGCATATATTTGAACTATAATTCAATATTTTTAATGAGATAATTTAATTAACAAAGCTAAATTGACATGCAAGGTTGAGAAGTATTCCCTTAACTAATTAATTAAGGATATGAAAATATCAATTTGTCCTTATAGTTTAATTAATAATTAAATTTTTAACTAAATGTAATTAATAGTACAAGGGTAAAGTTAAAAGAATAATAGAAAAAATATCTAGACTAGTATAAAGGATAAATATTTTAACAAATCAATTTTAAGCTAAAATATCTATTTTAAAAAGATGGAGGAAATATTATATTACATGTACCACCTCAAACAATTTCAACTAATTAAATCAAAACTAATAATTACATGTAACATATACTATTTAAAAATTTTAAATAAAAAATAATAATTGAGATTTTTTTTTTAATATGGGGTGCATATAAGATGCATGTATAAGTTGAAACATCAATCTTAATCATGTGAACCAGGCCTATAACCTAGTTGCATTGACACGTGTTTATTGTATTCTTTCCTTTCGGTGCAAAACAGAAAATTACAAAAGAAGAAGAAATAAATCGATTATATTCATTTCTAATATTAGTTTACTAATATCAATATTATTACGATTGAAATCTCACATCACTTTTCGTGTATTTATTAAATTTATATATAATATGGCTCTGAAGATCTTAACTTGAACGACGCATTTTAAAACCGTGAGGTTGGCCCTGAAGGCGTCAAAGCAGACAGTATCGTTCAAGCTGTTTACAACACGTTATCAGCACGAGCTTGCTCTATCGATCAAGGATATCACCAAATAAATCTAAAGTAAGGCATAATTATTTTATTTTCTATAAATATATATTATACCTATAATTCTTAATATGTCTAATATCAAAAGTTTGGACTTTACCCTTCTTGATGTATCGGGAAAAAATTATCTTATTTAGGTACTGGATGCAGAAATGCATCTAGAATCAATGGGTCTTAATAATTCTATTATTGAAAATAATAATATTACACCTCAGTATAAGGCAATAGCTATAATTTTTCTTCGTTGTCATCTTGATGAAGCACTTCAATCAGAATATTTGACTATCAAAGATCCTGCAGATCTTTGGAGACAATTAAAGGAGAGGACCTTAAGAAAATATCTCTACCAAATGCCCAGTGTGAATGGATAAACTTAAGGCTTCAAGATTTTGAATCTGTTAGTACATACAATTCTAAACTTTTTCAAATTACATCCACATTAAGATTATGTGGAAAGGAAATAACTAATGAGGATTTACTAGAAAAGACATATTCTACTTTTTATTTGAATAATATGGTATTACAGGAACAATATAGAGAAAAAGATTATAAGAAATATAGTGAACTAATTACTGCTCTTCTCCCAGCAGAACAGAGAAATCAACTCATGTTAAAAAATCATGAATTACGACCTACCGGAATAAATCCATTCCCTGAAGCGAATGCGATAATTCATAATAATTTTAATGGACGCGGCCGCAGAAATGGTCGTGGTCGTAGTCGAGGTAGAGGTCGTGGTAATGGGCGTGGTAGAGGATATAATAATAACAATGTCCACCAAAAGTAGAAACATGTTAACAATAATAATAACAATAATATTCACCCGAAGTGGAAAAATACAAATAACCACCAGAAGTGGAATAATCAAATTGAAAGATTTGATAAAAGAAATAATAGTCAAGATGATGAAAATAAATGCCATAGATGTGGTATGACTGGTCATTGGTCAAGAACTTGTAGAACCGCTAAACATTTGGTAAACTTATACCAACCATCCCTCAAGAAATGTGCGGAACCGGAAACCAATTTTATATTGGATGATAATACCCCAACTAATGACCCTATTGATATCCCTAATATGGAGATGGATGATTTTCTATTACCCAGCACCAGTGGAAAGGAAAAATTTGAATAATTAGTTCATATATTTTACTTAATTAATATATTATAATTTTTATGTTATTATTGGTTTGCTTTTGTTATTGTTGTTTAATGTACTTTTTATGCAATGTTTATTTATGAATAAATAATAATGCATCTTTCGTTTCTTCAATGAAGAAAATGAATTCTTTTCCGGTATTATATGACTTCAAGGAAAATGAAGTAAATTTATGTATTGTAGATAGTGCCACCACCCATACTATTCTCAAAGAGGCAAGATATTTTAATACTCTTAAAAGGGGTGAAACTGTTGTTACTACAATATCGGGGCAAACAAAAATGGTTGAAGGCTCCGGAAGAGCTAGTATTATATTACAAAGGGGAATAAAACTTATTATAAATAATGCATTATTTTCCCTAAATTCTCACAGTAATTTATTAAGTTTTAAAGATATTCGTAGAAATGGATATCATATTAAAACTGTGAGCGAAGACAATAAAGAATGTCTTTATGTTACAAAAATAATTTCAAGTAAGAAATGTATAGTTGAAAAATTTTATACTCTTTCATGTGGCTCATACTACACATATATTAATATGATTGAAGTCAATTTAACTATAAACAAGAAGTTTACAGATTCAGATACTTATAAAATTTGGCATGATCGACCGGGTCATCCTGGTTCGATAATGATAAAAAAAATTATTGAAAATTCACATGGGCATCCATTGAAGAACCATAAGTTTCTTCAAAATAACGAATTATTTTGTGCTGCTTGTCGCAAGGAAAATTAATAATAAAGCCTTCCAGAAGTAAGGTTGGAATAGAATCGCCAGCATTTTTAGAGCGCACACAATGTGATATATATGTAGACCAATTCATCCACCATGTCGACTATTTAGATATTTTATGGTTCTAATTGACACTTCAACTAGGTGGTCACATGTATGCTTATTATCTTCACAAAATATGGCATTTGCAAGGTTACTTGCTCAAATTATAAGATTACGGGCACAGTTTCCCGAAATTAAATCAATTCATCTTGATAATGCTGGAGAATTCACATCCAAAACATTTAATGATTATTGTATGTCGATTGGAATAAAATTTGAACATCCTGTAGCATATGTTCATACATAAAATGGTCTAGCAGAATTATTTATTAAACGTCTGCAATTAATTGCACGACCGATAATTTTGTGAACAAATCTCCCGACTACAGTTTAGGGTTATGCAATATTACATGCAGCATCTCTTATACGTTTAAGACCAGTAAGTTATCATCATTATTCTCCATTACAATTAGCTTCTGGCCATAAGCCTAGTATTTCTCATCTTAGAGTTTTTGGTTGCGCGGTATATGTGCATATTGCTCCACCACAAAGGACTAAAATGGGTCCTCAAAGGTGATTAGGAATTTACGTTGGCTATGAATCCCCTTCAATAATTAAATATCTTGAGTCATTAACTGGCAATATGTTTACTACACGATTTGCAGATTGTCATTTTGATGAAAGCACTTTTCCAAAATTAGGGGAAGAGAATAAGAGCCCAATTTTGGAAAACAAAATAATATGGAATACTTCATCACTTTAACATATGGATCCTAAATCAAATGATTCTGAACTAAAAGTTCAGAGAATAACCAATCTTCAACATTTAGCAAATCGATTGCCTGATGCACTCGCTAATCCTAAAAGAGTAACAAAATCGTATATGCCAGCAGTAAATACGCCAATTCGTATTAAGATTCCTAAAGAACAACCTATGGATAATACTCTAACACGCCAGAAGCGTGGACGTCCTATTGGTTCAAAGAATAAAAATTCTAAAAGGAGGAGAGTTATTGATGATGAAGATATTACCATTGAGGATATGAATATAAATACACTTTTGAAACAAGTGCAAGCACCTGAAGTGCAAATACCTGAAGCTATTGAAAATGAAGAAATTCAAATAAATTATATCAATACTGAAAGAAGATAGAATCGCAATAAAATAGTTATAGACCATATTTTTTCATATAATGTTGCGATTAATATTGAAAATGAAAATATAGATCATGAGCCAACATCTATTGAAGAATGCCAAAGTAGAAATGATTGGCAAAAATGGAAAGAAGCAATTCAAGCAGAGCTGAATTCTCTTGAAAAACGCAAAGTATTCGAACCAGTAGTTCGAACATCACAAGACGTAAAACCTGTTGGTAGTAAATGGGTTTTTATTAGAAAGAGAAATGAGAAAAATGAAATAATAAGATATAAACCCAGATTAGTTGCACAAGGTTTTTCCCAAAGACCTGGGATAGACTATGAGGAGACATATTCTCCGGTGGTGGATACAATAATATTTAGATATGTTATTAGTTTTACAGTGCAAGAAAATTTATAAATGCACTTGATGGATGTTGTCACAGTATGGTACGCTTGATAATGATATTTATATGAAAAGCTGCCAGAAAAATATGGTAACCTAGAACTTTACTCGATAAAGTTACAAAGATCCTTATATGGATTAAAACAATCTGGGCGCATGTGGTATAACCGTCTCAGTGAATGTTTATTGAAAGAAGGATATAAAAATGATCCAATTTGTCTGTGTTTTTATAAGAAAATTAGGATCTAATTTTATTATCATCTCAATTTATGTTGATGATTTGAATATTATTGGAACTCCAGAAGAGATTCCAAAAGCAGTTGATTCTTTAAAGAAAGAATTTGAGATGAAAGATCTTAGAAAGACAAAATTGTGTCTTGGTTTACAAATTGAGCACCTTGAAAAAGGAATTTTAGTGCATCAATCAAACTACACAAAAAAGATTCTGAAATGATTTAATATGGGCAAAGCACATCCATTGAGTAACCCAATGGTTGTACGATCACTCGATGTGAAAAACAATGTTTTTCGTCCTAGAGAAAATAATGAAAAAGTTTTCGGTCCTGAAGTACCATATCTAAGTGCAATAGGTGCTTTGGTGTATCTTGCTAATAACACAAGACCAGACATTGCATCCTCTGTTAATTTATTATCAAGATACAGCGTTGCACCTACAAGACGACATTGGAATGGAATTAAACATATAATGCGCTACCTTCGAGGAACTACTGATTTAGGCTTATTTTATTCATATGAATCTAAGCTTAAATTAGCTGGATATGCGGATACGGGTTATTTATCTAGCCCACACAAAGCTCAATCTCAGACGGGCTATTTATTCACATATGGAGGAACAGCTATATCTTGGCGATCGACAAAACAAACAATTATAGCTACTTCCTCAAATCATGCGGAGTTAATAGCAATTCACGAGGCAAGTCGTGAATGTGTGTGGTTGAGATCATTAACCAAACATATCCAAGAAGCATGTGCAAAAGTTACGGTCAAGGAAGGTCCGACAACAATATATAAAGATAATGCTGCTTGTATTGCTCAATTGAAGGAAGGCTATATTAAAGGAGACAGAACAAAATATATTTCACAAAAAAAAAAATTTCACTCATGATCTAGAAAAGAATGGTGAAATCAGTATTCAACAAATCCGTTCTTGTAACAATTTAGCAGATTTGTCTACCAAGGCTTTACCATCCTCAACTTTTAAGAAATTGATTTACAACATTGGAATGCGTCGTCTTAAGGATCTCCAGTTAACTCGCGAATAGGGGGAGTAAACACTGTACTCTTTTTTTCCTTTAACTGAGGTTTTTATCCCACAGGGTTTTTCCTTAGTAAGGTTTTTAACGAGGCAGTGTCTCATTCGCCGCAAATGATATATCAAAGGAGGAGTGTTAAATTATTGATGTATCATAACCCTATTACTATGCAGGCGGCTGATATATGATTGATGTGGGCTCCACGTCATTAATATTTGATGTAATATATTTCTTATTATTTACCATTTTTACCGTTGGATTTCTCTATAAATAGGAATTCAATTTCTTCATTTGAAATATACCTCAGATATAAGAAATAAAAGTTTCTCTCAAATTCTCTATCTGCCTTCTTTATTATTGTTATAATCTCGTTGCATATATAGTCAATTTCCAACATGTTATAAATAGCTCGAACGATACTGTCCGCTTTGGCGCCTTCAGGACAAACCTCACGGCTTTAAAACCCGTCGTTCGAGTTAAGGCCTTTAGGGCCCTGTTTATATACAAGCTCAGTGGATACACGGAGAGCGATGTGAGATTTCAATCCTAAGTATATAAATAGGGCCCTGAAGGCCTTAACTTGAACGATGCGTTTTAAAGCCGTGAGGTTGGCCCTGAAGGCGCCAAAGCGGACAGTATCATTCGAGCTGTTTATAACACGTTATCAGCACGATCGCGATGAGGGGGTGTGTTAGGATTGAAATCCCACATCGCTCTTCGTGTATCCACTGAACTTGTATATAAATAGGGCCCTAAAGGCCTTAACTTGAACGACGTATTTTAAAGCCGTGAGGTTAGCCCTGAAGGCACTAAAGCCAACAGTATCGTTCAAGCTATTTATAACAAATATATATTTATGAACAATAGTTAAATTACATAAGTGTATGCTCATTTTAGAATTTGAAACTGATAAATGAAGTTGTAGTGTGCGCCATGGGGAATTTATACTTTGAGCACGGTTAATTGCACCCTCTCTCATCCAATGATTGAATATTTATTAATATTTAATTAAATATCTTAATTAAATAATCCCTCATAAATACTCAACCGTTGAATTAGAGAAGAGCACAAAATATCTGGCTGACAATGGAAATTCTCCTGTTAGTGTGTGTAAATTCAATTATAATTAATTTACGAGATCATATATTAATATGTAAATTAAATTTTCCTACTTTACCATTATTAAAATTGGATTAAATTTCACTTTAATAATTTAATGACAATAAATGACAAAATATCTTTTACTTAAAAAAAATAAAGTCACTTACCATTCACCATAATTTAAATATCAATATTTCAAATTCTGATTATTAATAAAAGTGTATCATAAAATGGAGTTTGTGCATACTGTATTATGGTTTGAGTAGACTACTTTATTTTATTGAATAGAAGTTTTTTCTAGGTAATAGATTTAATATTAAATTATTATTTATATGTTTAACTTTTGGTTTATATGGTTCTGGTATTTTTTTGAATCTATTATTGTAATATGTATATCGTTGTTTTTTGCCTAAGGACCGTGACTACCTAAGATATCTCAGAGGCAGCCTTTTACGTGTGCCTCTCGATAACACAACCCAATTCGGGCCCTAGCCGTTGGGGTTTCCTGGAGGTAAGAGCCTGTGTTTCGTCACTGTGTCACACAGTGAGAACCCTCCATGGATTGATACCTGTCTTATAGGGCGACAGGACTTTACTCTCTGACTGCTCTGATACCTGTGACTTGATTCAGCTTCTTCTTGTTTAATAGGTTTTGTCTCGAAATCACTTTCTTCACCAGATTCTTTAAAAATAATTTCATTTGTTTCATCATCTTTTTCTATTTTAAAGTTTTCATGTATATTTAAATTAGATAATAAATTTTTTAATTCTTCTATCTACTCATTCATTTTAGCTTTTTCCATTCTGATTTATATCAAAAAGATGTATGTTCTTCTAATTTTTTAAATTGAAAACCGTACTTATAATTAAATCCTATTTCAGGTATTTTCTTTTTAGATTTTAATTCTTCTGTAAATATTTTACTAGGGGATTCTAATTTTTCATTTAATTTTTCATCTAATTTTTCATCTGGTTTTTCTTGAGCTATACCTTTTCCTTTGTCTACTAACATATTTAATCTTTCTAATATTATTTTAAAAGTTGATATTTCTAAAATATTCCATTGGCTTGTTATTTCTTGTTTAATTATTTGTTGTATATGAAATGGGTTTTCTTTTAAACTTTCTTGTATGTCTGTTAATAGTTTTATTATGGTTTTTAATTGTTCTTTTACTATAACTTCATTCCAGATTTCGTCTAATTTTTTGTCATTATTCATGAATATATTCTCTTTTTATCCATCCTTGTTCATAATGGATCCATTTTTTCTGGGGGTTTTATCCATCCTTGTTGACAATGGATCCATTTTTTCTGTATTGGCATGCAAATTCGCTGAATTCACATATATTGCAAATACAGAAAATATTATAATAAACTCGAATTAATAGAAAGAAACCCATTTTTAGAAATTTTTATTAACAAATTACCTTGCCCAATAAATGAAGAAGTAAACAAAAGATATAAAAACTAAGTGAATATTACAATCCCATAAACGTTAGGATCTATAATAAAAATAACTAAAGAATATATAATGGAAAAATGCACTGAATCAGAAAAAAATAAATTACTAGAAAACAAAATAAGGATTAATTTCTGTAACAATTTTGCAGAAGTATCACAAAAGTGTCGGTGTTCTAACCTCTCTAGGGGGGGAAGATCTAAACATTATAAACGAAAATATCAATCATACAAATATTATAAACCTTATAAATATAAACAAAAGAAATACAAACCAATCCCAAAAAGAAATTTTGATCCAAAAAATAGAAGAAGATATTTCAAAAGAAGAAATCATACTAAAAAACAAAAATATTGTCCTGAAAAGAAAAAGAATTATAAATGTTGGTTATGCCAAGAAGAGGGACATTATGCAAATGAATGTCCTC
The DNA here is from genome assembly GCA_947683365.1 of Euphorbia pulcherrima. Lineage (NCBI taxonomy): Eukaryota > Viridiplantae > Streptophyta > Magnoliopsida > Malpighiales > Euphorbiaceae > Euphorbia > Euphorbia pulcherrima. The sequence continues at coordinate 32,377,669 of CANTUS010000001.1, forward strand.
AAATGAATAAAAAGAAAGAAAAAATTAAATTATTAAACTGGATAGAAGAAATAAATTTAGAACCAATTGAGTCAGAAGTTGATAATAATGATGAATTATATTATTTAGAATCTACTGATGAATCAGGAGAATCAGAATTATTCAGTGATCCATATGAATCCGAATAGTACCTATATCAGAATAATAATAAGAAATAAACCAGTATTAGCATACATAGATACGGGAGCATCTCTATGCATAGCATCAAGAAACTTTGTACCCAAAACTCTTTGGAAAAAAGCTTCTAAACCAATAAAAGTTAGAAAAGCAGATCAAACCTTATTAGAATTAAAAGAACTAGTAGAAGAACTCACTATCCTTATATTTGGAAAGAAATTTATTATACCAATCTTATACCATTTAGAATCAGGAGTTCCTATAATTCTAGGTAATAATTTTTTAAGATTATATCATCCATTTCGCCAATATTTATTTCATATAGAATTAACCTTTCCTAAACTAAAAGATCAAGATAAATAAATAGTAAAAATACCCATAGAAAAAACGAAGTTAGAAAATATAAAACAAAAGTTAAAATTAATAATTTATAAACTAGAAGAAGACTTAGAAAAAGAATTAGAAGATGAAATAAATAAAAAATTAGAAGAAAGATTTACTGATGATCTATTAGGAGTAAAAAATACCAATGATGCTTTAATTGAAATGAAATTAAAGGATCCTACAGTAGAAATAAAATGTCTTAATAACATACCATACACAAAAAGAGACGTAGAAGAATTTGAAAAGGATATGGATGAGTTAATAAGAAAAGGAGTAAATAGACCTAGCAATAGCCCTCATAGTGCCCCAGCATTTTATGTAAAAAACCATGCCGAAGAAAAAAGAGGAAAAAGAAGAATAGTTATTAATTATAAAAAAAATGAATGAAGCAACCATAGGAACACCAAAGGGTTTACCAAGAAAAGATTATATTATGAATAGATTACAAGAAAAAAATTGGTTCTCAACATTAGATGTAAAATCAGCCTATTAGCAATTACGATTACATGAAAATACTAAACCCTTAACAGCTTTCACCTTTCCACCCAACAATCATTACGAATATAATAGTCTACCTCTAGGGTTATAACAAGCTCCGAGAATATTTCAAGAGTTTATGACTCGACAACTAAAAGGATTAGAAAATATCTGTTCCATATATATTGATGACATTATAATATTCACAACTGGATCAAAGAAGGATCATTTAATAGCGGTTATCAAAATAATAGATAGATGTAAAGAAAAAAGAATAATTCTATCTAGACCAAAGGCTATAATAGGAAAAAAGGAAATAGATTTTTTAGGTTTAACTATTTCTAATGGAGAATTAAAATTACAACCACATATAGTAGAAAAGCTAAATCAATTTCCATATCAACTAACAGATAAAAAATAATTACAAAGGTTTTTAGGAAATCTTAATTATATTAGGGATCAGGGTTTTCTAAAGAATCTAGCACAACTAAGACGAAACTTATAAAAGAAATTGTCAGAAAAAATTAAATGGTCGTGGTCAATAAAAGACACTGAAAATATAATTGCATTAAAAAAGAGTTGTCAAAATTTACCATCCCTATATAACCCCACAGAAAAAAATTTATTAATTATCTCTACTGACGCTAGTGGAGAATATTGGGCAGCAATAATGACAGCTTTACCATTTGAATTATTACAACTTTACAAACAAGAAAAAGGAAAAAAATTAATGGAAGAAACTCTTTCTATTCTCACCGCATTATTTAAAACTAAACAATTTATTTCTTTAGAAAGAGTAGGTAAATATATTTTGGGAACATTTACAGATACCCAAAAAAGATATACTACCCATGAAAGAGAAACATTAGCCTTATTAAATACCGTAAGAAAATGGAAAATAGAATTATTATCAAAACCCTTTATTGTTAAAACAGATAGCAAATATGTCACTACTTTTATTCGAAATAAAATAAATACTCATTATAATCAAGGAAGATTAATCCGTTGGCAACTAGAATTATCTTATTATGAATTTTAGGTAGTATTAATAAAGTCCGAAGAAAACTACGGAGCAGAGACCTTGACCCGAGAATGGAGTCAGCAATAGCAGTCATTACCAACCAATTGAAACAGAAGAATAATCAATTGAGCAGGCATTATCAAATGTAGAAAAAATAAAAGCAGAAATAACACAGCTAGAAAATACTCTTGCACTGATAAAAGGATTATCCGGAGCCGATACAGTAAGCACCCCAATAAATAACCATTCAATATTAGTCAGCTTGCCTACAGATAAGAAATTATCTTGGGCAGAAGAAAGCGAAGCATCAGAAAAACAAGAAGCATCTGTTTCTACTAGTAATATATAGCCTGAATCTAGTAAAGATAAAGGCAAATCAGTATTAATCACTCATGCTGATATAACTGCAGGATTACCGCAGTTAGTTAAACAGCCCAGTAAGACTTATTATGTAATACATAATGGGCCAAATCGAGGCCTGTTTGACGAATGGGCTAAGGCCCGCAATATTCATTCAAGGATAACCCGGTATTATCCATCAAAAATATCCATCTTTCGAATTGGCAAAAAGAGCCTTGGAAGAAACCAGTAGCATGTATGGTACTTATAAAGAAAAAATACTATCTAACAAAGTACCAGAAACAAAAACTATTTTAGGCAGGATTCCCACCATTGCCCAAATAAAAACCGCATCAGAAATAAACGAGATGAAGGAAACATCCTTTAATAAATATATCAAATGGTCCCAAATAATCCAAAATTATAAGGACGAAGATCGAAGCAGAAATATGTATCCTACAACTAAGGACCAAATGAAAACAAAAATGGTGATATTACTAGAAGCCAATCCCATAGAAGCATACGAATTATCAGTACATGGATTAATAGATACTATCTATTTAAAAAATTAGAAATTCTAAAGTATTGTCCAGAAAAATTCAAAAGAACTATCACTTTATATTTCAAAAATTACGCAAAATGAAGAATGATTTTTCTAAGATTCTTCAGCAGCATTCCTATTTTTTCAGAAGAAGGCAAAGAGCTAACACCTTCCTTTGCATATATTTTAATGGGAATATCCAATGGACAATATCCAGATATTGAAGCAGCCAAAATCCCTATTACTCATGAAGAAAGAGTATTATGGAATCAAACCCTTTTTTCCATAATAATCAGGCAATTAACAAATATAGAAGGAGCATATAGAATTAATTATAAATCCGATTATTGGTTATTAGCAACTCATTCCGAAAAGAAAATACCCATGGATGATTCAATGCAAGCAATATTTTATGAGTTTGAGAAAAAATTCCTTGAATTAAAGATTCCTAATCTGGACCAGTAATCAAAATTATTTTTATGTTAAAAAAATCAGAATTATCTAGGGCATTCATGTGAAGTATGCGGATTAATGGAAGAAGAATCTAACCACAGTGAAGCAGATGAAACCCCACTAGTTGAATAAAACAAAGAGGATGTAGACACCTGTGATAATCTGTCTAAGATAAGGATACCTATCTTATCCTATCTTTATACTTCTCTTTTATTTTTGTCGTAATGTAAAATTGTTAAATTAGAATAACTGGCATTTGCCGATATATTTTCTTTTTTACCAATTCTATATGTAATTTTGTTATGTATATAAGGGAGCTGAGACCCTTGTTCTCGGCAGAGCTTTTTCAGATAAATAAACTTTAGTTTATTTAACCTTTGAGTGAAAACTCTAGAGAGGTTAGCTCCGGGAAATACTGTTGAGAATATTTTAAAATCAAACAGGAGATTTATAAAATATCGGTGTTATCAAGCAATACTTAAGAAAGCAATCTCTACATTTCACAAGCCATCAGGTATATTTTTATTTCATAAATATGTTTAAATTTCAATTATTTAGAATTTTTAAATATGTTTAAATTTTTAAGCAATAAAATATCAGTAACAGCAGCAGGAAAACAGTGGTATCAGAGCCATTTAGAAGAAGTATTATGAATTTTAGCAAATATCTAAGATTAAAAATATTAAAAATGATTATTGAAGAATTTATAATAGAAATTGGTTCAGGGTTATATAGTATAACAGACTTAAGACATTTATTAATAATAATAATAAATAACAACGAAACTCAAGTTAGAATGTTCAAAATAGACTATTTGATGTATAAAATAAATAAGTATAAAAAATCATTAAAACCCCTTCAAAAATGAATACAGATATAGAAAAATTTGCTTATTATCTATGTCAAATAGATTATACCTCAGAAAAATACAAGTTAAGTCTAAACCCCATGATTCAAGAAATTAATAGCCAACTAGAGTTTATTCATAAAGAAGAAATACCTACAGTAATAGAAATAACAAGGATAGATCAAGGATTCCAAGTAATTTCAGAACAAATAAGTAATAAAATAAAAATATTAGAAACAATAAAACAAGCCTTAATAAATTTAATAAGAGAAGAATAAATTATGGATAAATTATTAGAAGATATTAAATCCATAGCTCAAACCCCATTAATATAGAATCAAGACATTAACCACTATATTATAAGTTGCAGAAATGCTATAACTCTCATAGAATTCAAAGATAGTCAAAATGAAAAGGTTTATAAGTTTGCAAAATCTAGAGAAAAAATAAAAAAGAACTATTAGAAAATCAAATAAGAATATTAAATAATAATAATAATAAAGCAGCACAAGAAAAGGTAATACTAGAATGTCATAAAATTATAAATGAATTAATAAGTAATGGAAGAAAGTAAATAAGTACAAAATACTGACATTTATTACCAAATGGATACCTACGAAGGAGGTACCACTCAAACTTTAAGCTTTAAACCTGAAACATATTATAAAATACAAGAAGAAAAAGAGGAATTATCTATAAATAAAATTTTTAAAACTAGGTGGTTTGATAGAAATAAGAAAATAAAATATGTAGTTCAGAAACATGAAAATACTATAGATATAACTACAATAAATGGAAAAGCAAGAATTAATTTAATATCAGATGAAGTAGTAAAAAGAGAATTAACTAAATTATCTAACAAAGAATCTAAAAGATATAAGAACATATACTTTGGTGGAATTGAATTCACAATAAAAGCATATTTTCAGAAAAATATAAATACTCCTATACAAATCTATATACTAGATGATAGAATACCAAATAATCTATAAGACGCATTGATTTCAGTAATAAGAGGAAATTTAATTTATCAAAAATTAAAATTTACTATTCAACCAGAATTTAATATTTCTTTACAAGATAAAAATAAAGACTTAGCCCTGACTCTATATTATAAATTAGAAGGAATAAATATGCCACCAGGAAGTAAAGTAATAAGTGTAGAAACAAAAATGACATATGCATTAACTGAAAATCACCACATAAGAAAACACTATGAAAGAGATATACTAGTACCTAAATTATATCAAGAAATATTAGAACCCCTGGAACACAAAGATTACTCTCAAATAACAATACCCGAAGAAATATGTATGGATTTTATGAACAGACAGAGTAAACCTATTCAAAAATTAATACCCATAATAGAAAATGCAAGATTAAGTTTTGGAAAAGAAATAATAGATTCTCCAAGAAAAATGAATCTTATAAATATTTATAAATTTAGGATAAAGGTTGTGTTATTTACAGGAATATTAGCAAATAACTGCATAGCAGAAATAAATAAAGAAGCAAAAAGTTGCATAAATATAGATACGGTAAATAAAAATAATTGTGAAATGATAGAACCACGAACATATATTTACCCTAATAACTCTAGAAAATTTATTATACCTCAAGTAACTAATATAAGATTTAAAATTCAAGATTTAGAATATGATATAACCATTGGAGTAGCAGCAAATATTAGTAATAATTGTGACCTAATATTAGGACATGATTTTTTAGAAAAAAATAGAATATGAAATTCACCATACCAGAATAATCATAAAAGACCAAGGAAAAATAAGAGTTATAAATAAAATATGAATAAACAACATATAATTAAAAATAAAGAGAAAGAATTGGAAATCATTAAAGATTTTCTAAATACAACAATAATTGAATCACAGATAAAATATTTACAACTTAAAGAAGAACAAGAAAATTTAGAAAATGAAATAAAAACCCTAGAAAAAATGGATCCGTTGTGAACAAGGATGGATAAAAAGAGAATATATTCATGAATAATGATAAAAAATTATACGAAATCTGGAATGAAGTTATAGTAAAAGAATAATTAAAAACCATCATAAAACTATTAACAGGCATACAAGAAAGTTTAAAAGAAAACTCATTTCATATATAATAAATAATTAAACAAAAAAAACAAGCCAATGGAATATTTTAGAAATATCAACTTTCAAAATAATATTAGAAAGATTAAATATGTTAGTAGACAAAGGAAAAGGTATAGCTCAAGAAAAATCAGATGAAAAGTTAGATGAAAAATTAAATGAAAAATTAGAATCCCCTAATAAAATATTTACAGAAGAATTAAAATCTAAAAAAAAACTGAAATAGGATTTAATTATAAGTACGGTTTTCAATTTAAAAAATCAGAAGAACATACATCTTTTTAGCATAAATCAGAATGAAAAAAGCTGAAATAAATGAGCAGATAGAAGAATTAAAAAATTTATTATCTAATTTAAATATACATGAAAACTTTAAAATAGAAAAAGATGATGAAACAAATGAAATTATTTTTGAAGAATCTGGTGAAGAAAGTGATTTCGAGATAAAACCTATTAAACAAGAAGAAGCTGAACCAAGTCACAGGTATCAGAGCAATCAGAGAGTAAAGTCCTGTCGCCCTGTAAGACAGGTATCAATCCATGGAGGGTTCTCACTGTGTGACACAGTGACAAAACATAGGCTCTTACCTCCAGGAAACCCCAACGGCTAGGGCCCGAATTAGGTTGTGTTGTCGAGAGGCACACGTAAAAGGCTGCCTCTGAGATATCTTATGTTGTCATGGTCCTTGGACTATATGAACTCTTATAGTGCCCCAGCATTTTATGTAGAAAATCATGTCGAAGAAAAAAAGGAAAAAGAAGAATAGTTATTAATTATAAAAAAATAAATGAAGAAATCATAGGAACATCAAAGAATTTAAAAAAAAAATTATATTATAAATAAATTAAAAAAAATTAATTCTCAATACTAAATATAAAATCAGGACTATTATTAAGTTTAATTATTTTTTTTATTAATTCATACATATAAATTTTTTCGAATAATACTTTAAAATTTTTAATTTGTTTAAATAGAAGTAAGTAACTAGTTAGTTGGAAAAGTAATAAAGATGACGAACACAATCATACCAATTTATTAGTCCAACTTGACAACTGTTTCTGAATAGTATCTGACCGTTAATACGGTTTTTTCCAATCTATTTTTATTTAACTAACTACGAATTATTGGTTGATTAAAAAATTTTGCGAACACCAATTATACATTAATCTTAATTAAACAATTTGGCTCCTTCGTGGAGGACTAAAGCTATTTATTATCTCCACACAATTAAAATATAAAAAAGAAATATACAAACGAAATTGACAAAAAAAATGGAAAAAACCAAGTTGAGGTGCCTTTATTTTTTTTTATTTAAACTAGTGTAGTACCCGTGTGATGTACGGATAGGTAGTTTGTAACAAGTATATCAATGATAAATTTATTTTGCGTGTGTGTATATATATATATGAGAAAATGACGAAAGTTATCTTTTTCTTTTTTCTTCAAGGAATAATGAGCAGTTTAAAGAGATAGGGAGATAGATAAGACGAAGAATAAGAAATTCTTCTTGAGGTATAGGCATTTCTCATGCTTATATTTAGAGTAAATAATCGCTAGGATGATATCTTTACATAAGAAACTAAATTAAATTTGAAATTTTTTTACTTAAATAGGATTATAATCAACATAACAAAAGTAAATAAAATCAGTAACAATTTAAATTTTAAGAAAATAGATATAAAAGATATATTAGTTGATAGATATACTTAAATAATAATTATAAAATTTAAATTCACTTGATCAAATAAAAAAATTACACTATCTTTCATAATAAGGAGTTACTATTATAAAATTATCTATAAGAAGGAGTATGTACTATTATAAAATTCAAATCTTTTTTTAAATAGGATTATAATTTATATTCTTTTGCCACTATTTGATGTGGAAAAAAGAGGCACACTAATTCTAAAATAAGGAGTAAGTACTATTACGATATTTAAATTTTTTCTTAAATAGGGTTGTAACCAACAGAATAAAATAAAATCAAGAACAACAAATTAAATTTTAAATAAATAGATTTAGGAGATATATTAGTTGACCAAATAATTTAAAATATTACATTATAGGAGTAAGTATAATTATAAAATTTAATTTTTTTTTGTTAAATATGATTATAATTTAAAAATTTTTGCAGTTATCTTGTGATTCGAGGTCAAATATTAGATGAGAAAAAATAGTCACATTAATTCCTAAATCTATTTCTATAAATTTAATTTGTTGTGATTTATTAAATATTTATTATGATAATAATACAATATTTTTAATTATTTCACTTGATCAAATAATTAAAAATATTTCATTATTATCTATAAGGAGTACGTACTATTATAAAATTCAATTTTTGTTCCATGTCAAATATTTGATGAGGAAAAAGAGTCACATTAATTCTTAAATAGGATTATAATCAATAGAATAAAATTAAATAAAATCAACAACAATAAATTAAATTTTTAAAACATATTTAGAAGATATATTAGTTGATCAAATAAATAAAAATATGTCATTATTACCCATAAGGAGTAAAGACTATTATTATAAATTTCAAACTTTTTTTAAATAGGATTATAATTTAAAATTTTCTTCAGTTATTTCTATGTCAAATATTAGATGAGAAAAAAGAGTCGCATTAATTCCTAAATCTATTTTTAAAATTACATTGTTGCGATTTTATTAAATATTTATTGTGATAATAATGAAATATTTCTATTGTTTCACTTGATCAAATAATTGTAAATATTCTATTATTATCCATAGGGAGTAAATACTATTATAAAATTCAAATTTTTTTCTTAAATAGCCTTATAATCAATCAATCAACAATGTTTTTTTCCACTTTGAAGAAAATAATATAAAAATTATAAAATTTACCCAAAAAATTGAAAAGGTACAATTAGTAAGAAATAATAGTTCTGCCAAGTTTGACAATATCTCAATAAATACTAATCTTTCTGTAAAAAGAGATGCGTATCAGTTATTCTTCTCCTTCTTAATCCTCATCCGTTTTGCTCGATTGTACGAAAGTTGTGCATTATCTTCATCTATCAATATTGATGGTGTCAGAGTTTTATTTCTTCTATCCACATGTGTGACAAGAGAATTGATCTAATTTTTTTATATCGAATCCTACCAAACAAAAATAAATAAATAAAAGATCTAATTCAAATCATAGTAGATAATGACTCATTTGTACTTATAATATAAATGTTAGAGGTACCTTGAAATTTTCATTTGCATCTGGAAATTGATCAACCACAAAATCTGGATCTTATTGTAATTAAAGTTAAACATATATATGAACTAAAATGCAAATAATACAACGTGCTAATTTGAAGTTACATATAAAATAGAATTAAGCTTACAGTCAATGAATTTATACACTTCATCATGTGCAATAATATTGTTGCTCTTAACTAAAAGTTTGAACATAATTTCTTTTGATATAATGTTCTCCAATTCCATTAGTATAGGTGTTTCACTAAGTGCATCTGTCATCTAATATAATTTCAAAAGACAAAAGACAATAAAAGATGTTTAAAACATTATTAATGGAGAAAAAACTAAAATTAATTGGAATTCATATAAGATATATAATTGATATGGGAAAACAATGTACCTAAATTACAGTATCTCTCAATTCATTTGCAGTTTTTTCAATCAGTTGTTGTGCTTTTCGGTCCCAAATTAGTAAAGAAATAAACCATGTGTCATCCATTATATGAACTTCAAGCTTATATCTGTGAAACCAATTTGAATGTTTAATTCGTTACAATTTTAATATCGAAAATTGAAAGCCAAATTTTAGATGCACAATGTTTACCTATGGAAAGCCGAGTAATGAAAACGATTACACTTTTGGCAAAAGAACATGTTCCCATTTACTTCTACCTTTTTGAAACATTTGCTATTTCTACACGTACCCTGAATATGACCAACCATTTTGGCACTCTAAAACAATAATTTTTACCACAATCCATAAAACTCCTACTCGGATAATATAAAAAACCATCATAAAAATAATTGTGAAGCATGATTTATCTATACATGATTTGAAGAAAAAAAGGAAAAATTGTTTACCACGTTTTAATTGAGAATATTTAATTAATTAGAACAAATTTGTTTGCCAAAATATTGTACTTACTTGTTTACATTCTACCAATTATGTGATAGTCTTTACTCCTATTGATCCACTTGCTATCTCTTCAGACACAGAGTATGCATTTTGAGATGATATTTGAGTTATTCTTTCAGAGACCGGTTGACTAACAGAGAGCAATCTACACTCAAACCATATGAAATTGTTATAAGGGAAAATATAAAGTACAACATTTTTATGCTGGCTATATTACAATATTTAAATTAAATTAATAGCAAAAAAACAACTGTAATATTTACCTTATTTGAATTCCGATAACTCGGAAAGGTCCGGATTAATCCACAGTTTGGATGCATGCAAGTATTAGCCACCCCATACTTACCTACATTGTTTAAACAATATAAAATTGAAATTTACAAATTTTTTTGTGAAATTTTTTTAATTAAATTGGAATATTGTAATTTTATTCAAAAATAATTTAAAAATTATAGTTAGACTCTATTGCATGAGAACCAAAAAAAATAAAAAATCAGTACCTCTACATTCTCGAGCACGTATCAACTGCATAACAACGATAATTCGTTCATCATTAGATGAATTGAAATGAGATAATATTTGTTCTACAAATTCACCCCAGTTCGTTGTTGGTATTCTATTCTGCATGCATTTTGATTTCGTAATAAAATTTTAATTAATAAGGAACAATATATGTAAATAATATGAAAAATTGTAGATAAATACTCATGGTCTTGAAGTTCCAAGTTCAAAAAATACTGTTAGTTCCATTCATGAAATGACTTTGCACATCACCAAGACTGACAATTTCAACAACTATATCTGTCAAAAATTCCATGTATATAATTAATTGCTAATTATAGTTTAAAATATAGAATTCAAAATAAAATAATAATAAAAAAATGAATACATACCAAATAGAACATATTCATTGACTTTGTTCGGATCAAGCAATTCTGTATAAGGGACTAATTCGAATAAATTCAAACTAAACTTTTGATCATTGACCTCCCGAACAATCATCCTAGACGTAAATGTTAACATCCATTCATTTTTTTTGGCTTAGGTGTTTTGATATTATTCTGGTTGATAATGAATTTCCACATATGGTACACCTTGAGTTCTTGAAAATTAGCAACAAACTTGGAAATATTTATTTTTTGTTACCAACGCTTGAATACGATCTCCCTATTGCAATATTAAAAAATATAAAAAAAAAGTGCAATTTTTTTGTTAGTTTTGTGCTTTTAGTAAACATTTATTGTGATAAATTTTTTAATACTCAATGACAAATAATTTATTAACATACCTTTTGGAGTAAGTACCGTCATAAAATTCAAATTTTTTCTTAAACATGTTTATAATTTATATTATTTTGCCGTTATATTAGGATTCACTGTTAAATATTTGATGAGTAAAAAAAATTCATATTAACTCTTAAATAGGATTATAATCAACAAATTTTAATTACTTAGTATTTATAGTAAAAGTGAAATGTTAAATATTTTAATGAATTTTCCTTTTATATGTCCGTTTGGTTAATATTTTAAAAGTCAAATAATCATTAATTACTATAACAGTTTTACAATATAATTCGGATTCAAACTTACTGTCCCCAAATCGGTATCCCCTTCCATGTCCCCATTTAAATATTGACACATGTCTGTTTTTATTATTATCCTTTTTCAGTTTATCTCTCCTATAAATATAACACATGTCAAATGATGAATGAGGGACATGAAAGGGGACACCAACTTAGGGACAGCAAATTAATCCATATAATTCTTATCAGCAATTATAATTATTTTACTGTGTAATTATTACTTTAATTGGTTGTACGTTTACTTTGATTTGTTTCTATAATAATGATATTTAAAATTGGTTAATATTCATAACAATACTAAAATATAATTTTGTTGATTATAATCCTATTTAAGTAGAAATTCCATATTTTAAATATTAATTTACAATTAATTAAATACATAGATTTTTTGACAGATATAATTTATAATTTATTCTTAAACAGTTTTATAATTTATAATTAACATGACTCTATAAAAATTAATGTCACTCCTTTTCCTCATCAAATATTTATTATTATTGTTATTACTATTATTATTATTATTACTATTATTATTATTAATATTATTATTACTATTATTATTATTATTACTATTATTATTATTGTTGTTGTTATTATTGTTGTTGTTATTTTAATTTTATAATCAACATAATTATATTTTGATAGTGTTATGATTAGCATGAATATTAACCAATTTTAATTACCATTATTATAGTAATATAAATTGAAATAATATGGTAATAAAATAAAATAAATTTAATAATAAAATTGTTACATATTTTGGTTTTGTTATAATTAGTATGAATATTAACCACTTTTAAATACTCATCAAATATTTTGTTATCGTTATTGTTGTTGTTATTATTATTTCATTTATATATTTTGGTATGAATATATAAATTATATTTTACTATCGCTACTGTTGTTGTTATTATTATTTCATTTAGTATGACTAGTACTTTTGTAAGGTATAGTGGTTAATATTCATACCAATCATAACAATACTAAAATATATAACTGTTGATTATAAAATTAAATATATATATATATATATATTATATTTTGGTATTGTTATGATTAGTATGAATATTAATCACTTTTAAATTCATCAAATATTTTATTATCGCTTTTGTTCTTGTTATTATTGTTTTATTCTATATTTTGATATTTTTATGATTAGTATGAATACTAACTAATTTTAAATATCATTATTATAGTAATATAAATTGGAATAATATGGTAATAAAATAAAATAAATTTAATAATAAAATATTAATAGTTCTTTTGAAAGGTATAAATGTAAAGAAGTAATTTATAACTTCTTTGCTTTTATATAAATAGATTTGAACTGTTTGAAATTCAATTTTTATGTTCTAAATAACTGTATTGGCACTTGTAGTTTTTTTTTACAATGTATCATTACTTTGTCACTTATAATCATTTAAACCAAGTATCACTCATTAAATTGGATAAAGGACAAAGTAATTATTATTTTGTGGAGAACCCGCAAAAATCACATTTTAAATTGTAGAAAATAGTTTCGAAACCAAAATAAAAAGGATCATACTTATATTAAAATATTTTAATTGTTACAATTATTTGTTTTTGTTAATCAGATATTTAATACGTAATTATAGTTAATGTGTGAAATGCGTAACACTAAAAGATCACAATAAAAAATTTAATTAATTTAGGATCCTTAGGATGTTGTTGAAAAAAAAAAGACTTCTGCATATGGAAAACATAAAATGAGTGCTAAATTTCATATTACATAGGTATTACTAAGCTGGGTCCAAATTCATAGTTGGGCCTATAGAAATAATGGTTTTACTTGTCCCAAAAGGTATATTAAACGATAAAGGTTGACTCACATACATAAGGAGCAATAATGTTCAAGCCTCTATCTATGTGGGATACCCAACTCACCCTCCTCACGCCTAAATTTATTTAGAGTGTGGAGCTATCAACGTGTAACCCAACTTCATAATCGGACTCTGATACTATGTGAAACAATGACCTTACTCAACTCAAAAGGTACCTCAAAGGATGACGATTGTCTCACACATATAAGGAGCAACAATGTTCAAGCCTCTACTAATGTGGGATATCAACAGCGCCGCACAAAAAAATTTATAAATTCCTTTAGCTAAAAAAACCCACTCTTCTACAAAATACAAAATTGTTCATTTTTTATTCATCCAAGCGCAATGGACGAACATTGAGGCTGAGGATCGATCCTTACATGTTTTTTTTAACAAATCGTGTCATTCTTTGAATGAAACAATTGAAAAAGAAAAACAAAAGAACAAATGTGACACAAGTTGTTCAAATTTCTGTTGTGCAATGGTACAAGTAGAATTTACGTACGCTCCGCTCGCGCCACTGCACAAGCGTAATTTGTGGCAGTTCACGCCATTGGATGACCGGATTTTTTACCACTCAACTAGTTGTGTGTCAATATACTTTACCTTCCGAAACAAAAAAAATATTTTACCTCCTGTTTTTTATGGCACTTTTGTACATTTCAAGAGCGGCGCGCAATGAAATTGGGCTGCATGTAGCAATTCGGTATTATATTTGTTTATTTCATGAATTTACAAGGACAGCAGTATAATATATATATATATATATATATATATATATATATATATATATATATATATATATATATATATAATGGAAAAATGCCAACTAAATTGGTAGCGGGAGGAACAAAACGTAGGGGGAGAAAAAAAGACACAAAGATGTGGCGTGGCATATAAAAAGACATGGAAGGGCTACCTATTAGGACACATTCATAACTCCATGGGACTACTCTCCATTATGTTTGTTGGAAATAAGAAATGCAAGTGCTTATTTTCTATAGAAGTACTTGGATAAGAATTTAAATGCAAGTACTTATTTTCTATAGAAGTACTTATTTAATTGCAAACACTTGATATTTTACCTTTTTTTTGTTGATGGAATTAATCAAAGTTTCGGTTTGATTAATTTTCATTAGACCTGTCTATCGGATGGGTTGGATTTTAGCTAAACATACCAACACAAGCCCGATTTAGGCCACACTTTAATACTTTTGATTAGGGCTGGGTTGGTCTCAGACCGGGTCTAAAAGGTCATTTACAAACCCAGCTCAAAGTCTATAAATAGTTTTTCTTTGAAACTTTTGGATAAATTAAAAAGAGTACAAATAATAAGTTTTATAGGAGTATGTCTAAATCATATATATAATTACATGTTTTATTTGAATAATCTAATAGACAGTAAAAAATATTTTAAAAATTTAATAGATTAAAATATAAAAATTCAAAATAACTATTATATAACCGAATTTGAGTATTTATTTGGTCATAAAACTTTAAGTTTTAATGAAATCTAGCTTAAATCAGGTTTTGGAAAAAAAAAAAAAGTATCTAAGCTCCATAATTTTAGTGAGCCCAGGTCTGACAGAGCGGGTACTTCAGCCCATGGATTGGTATTTTGTTTTTGAAAACCAATCCATCAATCAAAAATTTCCATCAATCAAAATTTTGAAAGTGAATTTGTGGAAAGGATAATATTTATCCCAAGTGTGTTGCATGTATAGTGCATATCTACTGTACATTTATTTGTAAAAATCATTATCACAGTTTTTGGTTAGCAATTATCATGCATGTGGTGTATAAAAGTGCATCATTATAACCTTCCACTAGAGCAAGGTGCCTGAGATTTTATATGGATGATGTCTATTTCATTTAGCTTTTCAGACTTAAGTACATTTTGAGTACTGTTCAATAACACTATAATATATTTTTGGTGTATGGGCTACATAACGAAATTACTTATTTGGTGTATGACTATTTCAATTTTTACGTATTTGGTATTTGATTTGTTCAATTTTAGTAAACAACTTAACAAATCATAGAAAATTGATTTGTCCATACCCGATCAACAAAATATGTTTATGTTCTAAATTATGGCTGTGATATGTCACGTTTTTTTTTGTGGTAGATGGACCTTTAATGTACATAAATTGGATAGGTCATCTAACAAATTTTTAAAAAATTGATATGTGAGACACAAAATAAGTGAAAATTGAACACGGCATATATTAAATTGCAAATTCAATAAATTAGACACAAAAAGAGCATTTGAGAACATAGAAATACCCAAAAAAGTATTTCTTTTGTTCATTTTTATTTGTCTCTTTAGTATTTTCACCAAAACCAATACAAAATTTATGTTATTCAAAATGACTAGTTCAATCTTTATATTTTTATGCTAAAATTCTATTTCTTTTTAATTACCAACTTAAAATTTTATCAATACATAATTCTCTACTAATTTTTTTGATAAATTAATTTCTCTACTAACTAATACGAGGGTAAACAGTAAAAATGAAAATAATCTAAATTTATAAATAAAAAGGAACAAAATAAAAAAATAAAAAGATATAATTGTTTTGACAAAATTAAAAAGCTAAAAGACAATTAATCTAAAGTGGTCTTTCTAGCTAGAAACTGTTACATCAATATGTAAATCTATTTGCCAATTAACTTGCTGATAAAAAGTTCGCTTTCAATTCCTCTATATTTTTATACCAAAAGTCTCTCTCTTCGTGATTACTTACAATCTTAAATTTAGTGAATTGAATACATAAGCTCTCTATAAATTAATATAAGAGTAAATTAGAAAAAAAATAGTGTAAATATATTAATATTATAATTTATAAATAAAAATAAAAAAATTAAAAGCTAAAAAGACTACTATCGTTATTTTTTTTATTTATCATTTTAAAATATTTACAAAAATAAATAAAATATCTATTATATTGTTTAAATAAATAATTTATTCTTTATATTTTTATATTAAATTTTTTTTTAATTATTAATTTTAATTTTATCAATTAATAATCTCTTTTTATTAATATAAGAATAAATTATAAAAGAAATAATAAAATATTTAATGATAATTAAAAGTGATAATTAGAAAAGATAAAATAAAAAAGCTAAAAATGTAAATAAAAAAAGGAGGGAGTATTATTTAGGAATGAACTGAGAATTTAAGTCCCATTTATTATGAACTTTTTAGAACTGTTACACCAATATGTCTATCTATTTACCAACTGAGGAGAGATTAAAAGTTCACTTTCAATTGATTTGAGGATCCACTCTTGCACTCGTAAGTTTGTTTTTTCGGGGGAAGAAAAAGTTTAATTAGGTTTTTTATCTCTTATATCCTTTGTTTATCTTTCTTTTTTTTAGGTTTAATTTTAGAGTCTTTTATGAGAATAATTTGTATCAACTACTTTCTTATCATCCATTATACGATTGTCTTCTTCAAACACGGATTTACTGCTGCATATCTCAATCTTGATAGTTTTACAACTGGATTGGACTTCATCCGCTTTTAGACAAGATACTTGTTGATCTTTTATAGAAGACACTCAGATCTATCTCCATACAACAAGATCGTTTCAGATATGGACTGGTTGATGTTATGGCATAAACAATTTATGGTTGTGGATGAAGCCATTAGTTGGGGGTTAAGGAAATATAGGTTGCATCGTTTTAGGTTTTTTTATTTTCAGATTAGGTATTGCCTAAAGGCATATTTGTCTTGCGGTAATAGCAAGTTTAGTTTATTTGTGTTATGTTTATGTGTTCTGTCCTGTGTTTAACTCCGATAAACTGTTTTTAGTATTTTTAGGTTTGTATATGCTTATCGGTCTGTGAATCATTCTGCACAATTGTTAGCATGAACAATTGATTCTTCAACATATAGATCAATTTGGCTTTATATTTATCTATTTTTTATTAGAACTGTAATTAATTCTAATTTCATTTAATAAATAATATTATTCGGTGTAAAAATTCAATAAAGTTCACTTTCAATATTTTTTCGATTATTTATTAAAAAGAGAAGAGGGTTTGGTTTCTTCTCTAATAGTAGTACTCCCTCTATCTAGAAATTATTATTTTTTTAGTCATTTTATTAGTTCTCTTTTTAGTTGTCAATTTTAGATTATTAATGCATTTTGTATAATTTTTTCTCTAATTTATCCTTGTATTAACTATGAGAGAGGTTATGTATTGTTAAAATTATAAGTGAGTAATTAAGAAAGAAAGAGAATTTAATAAATGATAAATTAGTCATTTTAATTGTATAATAAATTTTTTATTAATTTTAATGATTTGGTTAAATGGATAATATTTTATAGATAGAGGGAGTAATAATTTTTTACTTTTTCTTTATAGAAAAACTTTTGGTAGTCAAGAACAACATTACAATGTTGTTGGAATTAAATGGCTTTTTTCGTTGTAGCATTTATTTTTACCAAAATCAATTACCTTATCCAATGAGTGATGGCTTCCCACTCCAACTCCTCAAAAACATCCCAACACAGAGTTAAGAGTTTATTTTTATGTTGTCCTTTTGTGGGACCTTTTTGTTTTGGCTGGCCACTCATTTCTTTCAATAGTTTTTAAAACTAATTTTATTATTTTTGACCAATCATTTTGAGTTGTTATTATTGTTGCTGAGTTGTTTTTTTAAAAAATATAATCTATTATATAAAATTAGAAATAATTTTAACTTTAATTTAAAAATAGATAAATATAAAGTAAAATTTTTTATATGTCGAAGAATTAATTGCTCGATTTAATAATCGTGCAGTGTGATTTATAGACTGATAAATACAGACTAGTCTAAAAATAGGAAAAATAGTTAATCGGAATTAGAACACCGAATAAAACACAACTAAACACAAATAAACTAAACTTGCTATTATCGCAAGATAAACATGCCCTTAGGTAAGACTTAAGTTAAAAACAAAAGATAAAACACTGCAACTAAAATTTTTAATCCCCAACTAACGATCTCGAATATCCACAACCATAAAAATATCTGCTTACGCCATAACATCAACCAATAGTGCAGATCTGAAACTATTGTTGTACATAGATAGATCTGGGTGTCTACTGTGAAAAATTAATAAATAGCTTGTCTAAAGACTGATGAAGTCCAACCCAGTTATAAAACTATCAAGATTGAGATATGTAATAAAAGATCCATATTTAAAAAAGATAATTGTGTGAATGATAAAAAAATAATTGATGCAAATTATTCTAGAAAAACTAAAATTAAAAATAAAGAAAAAGGAAGAAAAAAAATAAAAGATAAGAGGGAGAAAAAATCAAACTTACAAATAATGAGAGTTATCAACCGCAGCTAACATTTTTTTTCTATCTAATTTAATAAATTATATAAAAATATTTATAATTTTAACGTTGTATGATCATTTTATCAAAATCTAAACTAGAAATGTGCTCAACTTCAATATCCAGATTTGGAAGAAAAAATTGACCTATCTAAGTAAAAAAAACATAGGTATATTTACATCCCCAAATATATTGCCGTCTATCTCAGTTTATCACATTTTTCTACTACTATATGAACTTTAATTTGTTCTTACTTACCCCTCAATTTGATAAAAGTGCATTACTTTACACTCTAAACACCACGTATCAGCTTCTGACTAGAGAGAGAAAAATCAGGAAAATTACATCTTTGAAAAGTTAAATTAATCAAAAGATGACATGTGGCATTCAGAAATAAATTAGTGCACTTTTTGAAAGTTAAAAAGGCTATCGATACTTTTAAAGTTTAGGCCGCAACAGGTTCTATATGTGATAAATTGAGGGAGCTGCTAATGTATTTTACCTAAAATTATTGAAAGATTTGAATATCAAAGTTTAAAATTCTTATCAATTAATGGTTCTTTTGTAAACAACATTTTGACTTAGGAGAAGCATTCACGGTGAAAGAGGCAATGCCTTAGCTCTGCACTTTCAGTCGCTCCTATATTGACACTTAGCTAAATAAGAGCATTATTTATAGGACAAAGTTAAAAATTACTATACGTGGTTTTCCTCATTTATAAAATAGGATTTGAAATTTTTTTTAAAAATGAGGTTTTTGATTTAAAAAAATGGCAAAAAGATGATAAAATATATATATATATATTTTAAAATAGTGGTGTTACAAAATATAATTAATCAAATCAACATTTTTATAATTTACCTTTACTATTTAAAAACTATACGTCACGATTTGAGTAAGTTTCGGAGATTTTTCCATTTTTTAAAGTTTATAATCATATTTTAATTAAAAAAATATTTACACTATTTAAAAAATTTTCAAAAATTTTCAATGATGTGTGTGTTGTATTTTTAATAAGTAATCCACAAAATTTTGGATAAAAACAAACAAGATTACCCATTGTCGTGACATAATCTAATATTGAGAATCCTATTTTGCCAAATTTTTTAAATTACGACCCCATTTTACAAAAATAATTTCTCAGACCCCATTTTGTAAAAGAATGAAACCACAAGGTACTTTTTTTAGTCTAACCTTATTAATAATGCTCTTGCCTCTAATAGTTTCTTGGAATTCATTTCTTATTTTGGAACAATTTTTGGGTATTGTAAAATTTTAGTTTTAAGTTCGAGGATTGTCGTTTTAGGTTAGTAAGCAGGCATATATTTAAAATTCCTGTTCTCATTGTTTGGTCTGGTTTCGTTCATTCTTCCTCCTCTTTCATATATAATATTGTAATTTTCTTTCTTTCTTTCTCACTCAAATCATATTAGAGAATTATTATTAAGATTTATCATATCAAATGATATCTCATATCTTAACTAATAATTTTAGTATTTAAGAATTTATTATTTGGACTGAGGAAAGAGTTTGAAAAGCTTCAGGAGATTCGGATTTATTAACATGCATGAACTTAATTAATAATTGATAATTAAGCATATGTTCTTTACCTTTTAATTTTTATATCAAGATATCATGGCGGGTTATTAATAGGAATAGGGTGAATCACCGCTCAGATCCCAAATTTTAGGGGTTCTTGAAAATTTTAAATTTATACTAATATATATAAGTAAATAAAGATGCGTATATAATTTATAAGAACGAGATTAAAATATGTGAAATGTAGTCGATTGGTGGCAAGAGCGCGCACATCCCCCGTCCCTATGGTCCCATGCTCGACCGACTTGCGGGCTCATTTTTTTTTAAGTTCCTTTCTACTTTTTTTACGTCATATTATTATTATTATTATTATTATTATTATTATTATTATTATCTTTTATTCAAAATAATTAATAAGAGCTACATTTTTAATATATCATTTTTTCTATTTTTTATATATTATTTACTATTTAAAAATAATCATTCAATACATTTTATATTTACTGTTTTGTATTGTTCACATAAAAATTAGACGATATAATATCTATTATTTTTTATTTACTAAATTTATTATAATATCTATTATTTTTTATTTGTTAAATTTATTATTCTATATTTTTAATTAAATGTTATTAAAGCTTAACTAATGGATATAGTACTTTTAAAAAAACATTAAAAATATATAATTGTTTCGTAGATCATTATTTATGTATTTCAAAAAAAAAATTTGAAATACATATTATCTCTTATTTAAATTAATTAATAAGGTCCCATTGTTTATGTATTCTTTTTTTCTATCTTTTTACATATTATCTATTATTTAATGATAACTATTCAATATATTTTATATTTACTGTTTTACATTTATATTTGTTTACATAAAAATTAGACGGTATAGTATCTAGATATTATTTTTTCTTTCTTATTTACTAAATTTATTTTTCTATATTTTCAAATAGATGTTATTAAAGTTCAACTAATGGATATAGCACTTTTAAAAAAACATACAAAAAAATACATAATAGTTTCATAGATAATTATTTATGTATTTTAAAAAAAATTACTTGAATCTTTCAATATAATTTCAAATGAAAAATATATATAATTATTTTGAAAATGTTATGAACTCCAATTTTGAAGCAATGGGCCGGTTATTTTGTTCTCGTATTTTCTACATAGAGTTTCAACTTGATATACATGCTTAAGAGTGTATAATATCAATTTTAAATAGCATATAATTAAGTATGTGATATCCGTTATTTAACTACATTGGTTAATGAAAAATGTCTTATTCTAGTGGTTGAGACTCTTCCTGTGACTATGGGATGTCATGAATTTGAGACGCATGAGGGATGTGGTAAGATTTTCTTTTCAATTTAATGTAAGCGCAATTGCGCAATTTTTGGAAAAAAATATTTTAAAAGTGTTGAACATAATTTTATTTACATAGGCTCATATTTTATTTTTCGCTCAGGGCCCCAAAAATTTCCGAGATGGCCCTGTCAGATATTATAAGCATAAGCACTAGCAGCTGAGAGAGAAGTGTAAGTTTCCAGCTAGGTTGACATCGTTTTCAAAACTCTTGAAGCTAAAAGATCCAAGAAAATACATTAATAAAAAGCCCTCAAAGTAAGGATTCAAACGATATAAAGGAAAAAGGATGCTTCCTAATTCCTAAAAAACAAAGGTATATAGAATACTAGTAGCCTGTTGCAACGCTTCCAACCCTTAAAAGCTAGCATCATCTAATAACTTGTAGAACAAAATACAGTATTGTGAAATAAACGTTCCACTGCATAGTATAAAAATATTTGCATATAAAACGTATTTGAAAACTTTATCCTTTCAGTTCAATCCAAAATGGATAAAATGAACATGTAATGATTCAAAGATAGTTAAAGGAGAATAAGAAAAACACTTTAATCAACTATAATATATTTATTATATACAGGTGCCAACAAGAAGAGTCAGTGAAGAGTCAAGACACAGGAAGCAGTATATATCATATTCATAATTAATATAAGCTAATTATTATCGGCAGTTATATTTTATTTTAGTTATTTAGTTTATACTATTATATTGTATTATATGATAATATAATATAAAAATTGTTAAAAATATATTATTTCAGTTTTACATCCTTAGCCTTTTGTTTATTCCGTATACTCTCTAACTAAATTTAAGTTTAATTTTTATGGCATGCAATTCTAATACATACTCAAAATCTCCTCAATCTTTCCAATTTTTCTCTCTAATGTTTCTCCAATATAATATTACTTGTTTTTTGCTTCAAGTCAAAGGTTATTTACTTTGAAAGTTCGGTGGAAATCATTGAGACTAATTTTCTTTTAATTTCAAAAACTGTGGTTCATAGTGGAGAAATCACGGGTTATTTAGATATCAAGCAATGATAACCCACCCAACCTTGAAAATAAGCTTGAAAGCTTTATTATTATTTTTAGACTGAAGAATAACAAGATGAATTATCAAGTTACAACGTTGAGCTACTCTGCTATTTATACTAGTTCTAGTGACTAGAACACATTTGATGAATAAAAATGAATTACACCTAAGAACGTAATATAATATAAAATACATAGTTAAAAAAATTAAAAATTGTCCAGAGTGCTATTTTACCATTAGTGTTTTTATTTGGCGTTTATTGAATAACGTGATCCCGGTCCGTTCTAATCTTGTTTTGCGGCATGCTGTAGATTTTGATCTTTGCCCATCTTGTTTTTGAAGTGCTGAAAGTATTACTCACGTGTTCCTCGAGTGTTCTTATGCCAAGAGTGTATGGAAAAACTTTGATGCAGGGCTCACAGTACCTGCAAATGTCATTCTAATTGATCTATTATGCAACTGGTTTCATAATAACGAACTTCTTACACAAATGCCCATAAAAACTAAAATAATTTGGGTACCCCATAAACTATTTACAAATTAATAAAAACAGCAGAAAATAATTACAAAAATATCGTGTCGTATTTATCTGGTATATATCTAGTAATCGTCTAGTAGTTATCTAGTAAACATCTAGTAGATCGATATTAATTATGTAGTAGATGTCTAGTAAACATCAGGTAGAAATCTAGCAAACATCTAGTAGATCAGTATTATTCTGGTAGATCGATTACTAGATATTTACCATATAACTACTACATAATATTTATGTAATTATTTTCTCATATTTTTATTAATTTGTTAATTGTTTATATTTTTTTATATATATAATTAGTTTAACTTAATAGAGAATTTTGTAAATATTTTAGTGAGACATGTATATTTTTAATAATTTCCCATAATAAAGCTACACTATTTATTCATCAGGTGTGTTGTTTATTTTAGGCCATTTGGTGCGCATAAAACAGAAGGCTATGATGGAACATCTACACTAGGGATAACAATGAAAATCTTGAATCCAAATCCATATTTTAAAATCTAAATCCTTTTATTTTTAAATCTATAGAATTTAGACTGAATATGAATTCAAAATAAACGGATATGGATGTAGTATAAGATTATCTTTATGAATATAGGTCATATATGTAAACTCTAATTACTTTATCTCTGCCACCCCCAATTCGCAAATCCAAAACCCTAAACCAATCGTACTCTCAAAGAATTCTTAATGAACTCTCAAAGAAAAAATTGAAAACAACATATTGAAAATCAATCGTACTCCTCGGATTTTCAAGAACTCTTCAAGCTATTTTCTGCCAACAAATTCGGCCCTTAATGAAATCTCAAAGCTCAAAAAAGATTCGGTCCTTGTGAACTCTCCAAGCTCTTTTCCGCCGACAAATTCTCTCTGAAATCCAACCAACTTCTTGCTCGCGCTACTCTTATTCAGCAGCAAATTCTCTCGGGTACCTTTTCTCTCGGTAGTGTGTTTTTGCAGCTGTCTGAATTCATAAGTGAAGTACTGGATTCAATTGTGTTAATAATACTATGTATTAATTTGGGATTTTTGTACTTCTGTGATTGCTTTTTAGCTACTGATTGATTTTTCTAGTTTATTACTTCCTCCATTCCAAAATAAAAAAATTATACTCCCTCGATATTTTTTTACTTACCTTCCTACAAGTTTCACACTTTTTAATAAATTCATTTATTAATGATATGAAAATACTAGTTTACCCTTGTATCTCCAATTAATGCCTTAATTTTTCAACACAAGTGCAATTAATGCTAAGGATATAGTTGGAAAAATAATAAAAAAAACACCTAGAAAAGAATAAATGACAAGTATTTTGGTAATCCAATTTTGGGCTAGAATGCCTATTTTGAAAAGATGAAGGGAGTATTATTTTGTGGTTGAATATATAAATGAGTGGACAGCATTAAGAGTCTTTCAATTATAAATTATTTTAGGCATATTTATTATTGAATATAATAGAGATATTTAAACGCATTGGGTTTGGACAACATAGCTTATTTACATCATTTAGGCTAAAAATTTAAAATTCAATAATCCATATCTTAAGATACGGATAAGGATTTAAAAATTTAAAATCTATCGGATATGGATAAATCCATAATAGATAAATCCATTTGGGACTTTGGTATATTTGTACATTTCAGTCAATCTCAACCATCTATTCAGTTTTAATGGTTGAGATTTAATTCCACCGTGGGCCCCACAGACAACTAAAATTCAATCTCAACCACTAAAACGGGATGGATGATTGAGATTAACTGAAATGTACAAATGTACCAATTTTCAAATTTAAAGAATTTTTATCCTATCCAATCCATTGCGATCCCTAATCTACACTCCGCCGAAGTCCATAGTTCGGTTTGCTTTGGCATTGGTAGACTCGTTGAAATCACCCATGAACAGTACCCAAACCAGCAGCTCCTATGCTCGGCAGAGTCATGGTGGTGTTGGTGGGATATTGAACGTCGAATTGCAGGAATCATTACCGTTGAATGAAGATCAGACAACAACCCAACCTCAAGTTCTACATGTGCGTGCATCAGCAGGTTGAGAGGCCCCAGATACGCCATTCCTGAAATGTAATTGCGATGCAGCAATCTTCAATGATGGTGAGTCTACAGTAATACCTCTGTAAATTAATAATGTCGGGACCGAGATATTTTATTAATTTAGCGAGATATTATTATATCGATAAATTAATAATTTATTAATTTAAAGAGGTTTTATGTATAACCTTTAAATTTCCAAGTCCAATGTATATTCACAAATTAATTGAATTTGTCAAGTTCATTATTTTTTAATAAGTAAAAAGGTTAGTTCATGGTACCAAAAACTAAATTACATAAATAAGTTTCAAGGCACATTTCTTGAACACATTTCTTAAGTGATTTTAAATGATGTAAATTCTGGAGAAGACATTCGTGAGCTTGAGAATTTGATTACGGGTATGCATACAAAATAGATGTGAATCACTTGCTAGATTATCCTGGCGAAAATAATGAATATTACGAGGTTCAAAGCATTGAAGAAATTGTGGCGGATACTATTCAAAATCCGGTCAATGACGACGTTGAGGATGATTCAATAGCTTTGGAACCGGTCACTCGGAAAGAAGCATTGCAAGCGGCAACAACTCTTCACAACTTTTTGTTGCAGTACGAGAAGACAATGCCCCAACTCTTAAGTGCAATGAGGAGATTTAAAGATGAACTTAATATAAATTTGAAGTTCAATAAAAAAATAAGTGGCTATAGATTTTTTTTACTAGACAATCTTAGAATTTAGATCTTTTAGTAATTATTATTTTATAGTTTCGTTGGGATCAATATATATATACACTGGAATTTTAAAAAAGTTATTTTCTTATTATTTTATCGATTAAGGTCCAATTTTGTACTGATCCCAAGTTAGGACTAGATAAATTATTAATTTTATCAAAATTATTAATTTATTGAGTATTAATTTATAGATGTTTTACTCTATTTCATATCACTAGTGGAAAACAACGCTATGACATCGGTTCTTAAGCTGCAATTGGCATCGTTTTGAACTAATGCCGAAGCTACCGATGCCAAAGCTTGGCGCTCCTGGCATTGGTTCCTATTAACCAATGCCATTATGTGTTCATGCAATCGGTTCTTAATTACAACCGATGCCAACTGTTCAATAGTAGGCCATCAATTTTCAAAAGACACCGATCTTGCAGCTCATATTTATATTCGCTTCTAGCCCAAAATTGAAGCCCAAATCATTATAAAAAAGCAAAAAAAATTGGATTGAAGAGAGCCCTTTTAACTTAAATGATTCTAAATAGAATATAAAAAACATAACAAAAAGAATATTATAACAAACACATTCAAATATCGCTAGATAAGCCATATTAAAATTAAGAGTCATATAACAATCACACCAATACAAGAATTAAGCGGGTGGATAATAAGCAAACATGTTATGTGATTCCACTGTTAACAATAAATACTTATTTATTCTAAACAAAAGTGAAGGAAGAAGAGGAAATGTTAGAATCCTAAGAACTAAAAGAATTGAACATATATAGCCACCTTAGACTTGCGAGAAAGACAACCAGTTTGGCCATGTATAGCCTCCGGACTTTTGGATGGAAGGCCCCTCAAAAAGAATGATTTCCAATTGTAGGGGGCAAAATTTCTCGGAAACCCCAGCTGCCTGTATCAATAGAAATAATGAAGTTAAGACTTTAGACTACAGCTAATCACATGCTTAGCTTAAGACTACAGAAATTTAATTGACTTGAGACTTAAGAAATTTAATTTACTTCCTTTAAAAGGATAAAAGACATGCTTGGCTTTATAATTCAGCAATCCGAGTTCGCAGACCTTAGATGATTTGAGATCCACACCAAGAGAAAATGAAGCAGCCCAAATTATGCATGAAATTTCAACATTCTAAAACAAAATAAGAAATACTAAAGCCAACTGGAAGAAATTGAATACAAGTTTTCTACACATAAATATTTCATCAGCAAATTAGTGAAGCCATTTCAAAGTAGAATAGACAAATCTTACTCTGCTTGAAGACAATTGCATCGACCCTGCCTTACCAGATTGGTGCGAACTTTAATAGCTAATTATGTATTTATGTGGAAAGGATGGCTCTTTTGCTTTTTGCAAGTCAAGAAAACATATTATAACCTTACTTGAATTAATCACCATTTCCTTTTAAAAACTATCCACGCGAGAAAAGGCTTTTAAACTATAAGAAGAATATAGAATCAGAAGCTCACTTAAGCTTAAAAACTGTTAGATAGATTTCAATTCAGACTAAATTTTATCCAATGCAATGATTAATAGTTAGCAAGAGAGAAACAAATCATCATGAAAATAAACCTAACTCAAATGAGTGAATTCATAGAGAAAGAGAAAGACTTACTGCTGGAGAGTATTCTGCATCCGAGACGGAAAATATATGGGAGAAGTGGCCAAATAGAACTGCAATAAAAGCTAAGAAGATGGATGCAGAAAAGAAGAGCAAAGTGGTGAAAACTAGGGCTAAGATCAATCGAAACGTTACGTACACACAACTCTTCTTCCTCTCCACTGGGGTTTCTTTTTCTTCTTCAGAATTCATTTCTAACTACAGATCACAACTCCAAAAGCTACGCCGACTGGCCGACCACCGGAACCAAGCTAAGAGGCAATTAAATTTCTGATCCAAAGTGTGACATGCATATAATCTGAAAAAACATGGCATAAAACTAGAATTGTACAAGATACCCACCTCTAGGAAAGATGGATGTACTTCAATTAACTAAACAAAAGCCGCACATACCTATTTAAGAAGACAAAATGAGTAAGTCAAGCTATGGACTAGTTACCAAGCTACACAATTCTGAATCTTTTTAAAAAGCAATAGAAGACTCGGTCCTTTTAAGAAATTGCAGTTACTAAGCTAAAAATGAACAAAATACAGTAGACAAATCACATTTAAGAAAATACGAAAAATTAGTTGAATCAAATTTGAACCAAACCAGTAACTTAGCATGTGTATGCGTGTATACCTTGAGTATTCCCCTGCAGAGATGGCAACTGAATCAGAACTTCTGAGAAGTTTGATTATCAGCAGTTAACTCGTGCACGAGATAAGCAATCTTGTCGCAGCCCATACATTATTGGGTTTTTCCTACAACCACCATCTCCAATGAAGAAATATTAGTAGAGAGAGTAATGGATATTAAGATTGAACCTACAGAGCTCATTGTTCCTACAGCAAGAAATATTTAAAATATTAGTACTTTCAATAATGGATATCATTATGGGTGTTGATAAGTTGATTAACAATGGATATTAGTACTTTCTGTTAGTTGTTTGTTCAATGATAAGTTGATTGTGAACTGAAATTCTGCTTACAAAATCCTAATCGATCAGCCCAATGAGCTCTGTAGGTTCCGTTTATATGCAACACTAGAGTGACTATATTTGATGCCTGAGATCAAGCCGAAACTTGAAAAACCTTAGTGATGAAAGAAAGTAAAGATCCCAATAATTCAACTGCACACAGACACTAAAAGCTTACAAATACTTTAATGGGAGAAACAGGACCGTCCCAGCCACGTAATCCAGCTCCCCATATCTTCAAAATACATAAAAGACAAATTATCAGCAGCAAACAAATTATGTTCCAATTATCCAAAGCATATATCTCACTCGAAGTTTCTGTCCCACAAACAGTTTTCCAGCAGCAAGTTGCTTTGACAGAGGTACATCTAAGATAGCATCTAAAGAATATGTTAGCAACCGAAGAGAATGAAAAACACTTAAAAGACAAAGGAAAATAGAAACTGAAGCTTTAATAGAAAATAGGAATCTGCTGGGGCTTTGTTTGATTGGAAAAACAAAGGTAACAATACAATAAAGAAGAACAGAATTGATAATAGAAACTGAATTGAAAAGCACACTCTTCAATCCCCCTCTCTTCCGAAAGGAAAGAGCCAAAATAACTATCTCAAAGTCTGCCTAAAACAATACTAACTCACAGCTTAAATAATGATAAAACACAATAATACTGACAAATTTTAGATCCCATGCTGCTGCAATACCCATACAGCTGCAATATTAGATCCCATACTCAATGATCCCTTAATAATTTTTGGATCCCATGCTTCATGATTTTTTCCCATACCAGTATTATTTTCTCTGGCTCCTATGGAATGAACTTGCCAAATTTGTTGGCCTTTGCTGGTGAAATCTAAAATCTTACCTTGTTCTCAATCATTACCACCCGTTTGAACAACAATCTTGTCCTCAAGATTGAGGGAATTCACTGCGAATGGTGAAAGAGTCCTCCCAAGTAGTTTCTTCAGGGCCATGAGAAGTCTACTGACAAAACCATTCTTCTTGGTTAGGTTTGTCAATGGTTTGGCTATCTTGTTATAATCTTGAATGGAACGGCAATAGTAGCTGGTTAACCCCAAACAACCACGAACACTTTTGACATCTTGAGGGATTGGCCAATCTTGAACTGCTGAAATTTTCTTAGGATCCATGGAAACGGCGGAAAAATCAGCTGGGTATCCTGTAGGAAAAACGGTGTTCAGCAGGAAATTATTTTGCAAACTCCCCACTGTTTTCATCAGTTGAAATTTCCCACCCAACCACTGCTGCAATGACTCATTAGCCTGCTTGTCTTGTGTTACGCCTTGAAGTTCAAAAAGAACCCCATTATGCCGAAATCTCATCCGTTTGGCTGCCCAGTTATGAACAACTTCGCCCAAGGTTTGAAGCCAAGCCATTCCCAAGATCAAATCTACACTTTCAACGTCAAAAACTAAAGCGTCGAGAGAACAAGAGTATTGGCCTATTCGAAGTTCAGAAACCGCACATTTCCCCGGCACCCATACTTTGGATTCATCTCCCAGGCGTATATTGACAAGAGGAATTGAATTTACTTTGAATCCCATGGCTGCCACCAGCTTGCGAGAGATGAAGTTATGGGTAGCACCACAATCTAAAAAAATCAAAATTGGAATACTGTCGATTGTACCATTAAGACGCATCATTTCAAATTCAGAATTGGGAGCTGCAGTGGAGAAAAATTCCAGCAGCTTACATTGGCCCTCATCGGCTCTTTGATCTTCAATTTCTTCAGAGTAAGTATCTGCATCGACATCTACTTCATCACTATCATTTTCCCCCAATACAATTAATCTCAAGCTTCCTTCCGGACACCTATGTTGGGGACTATACTTCTACCCACAACGGAAACAAAGACCTTTTCGGCGATGATCATCTAGTTCAGCGGAAGAGAGTTTCTTGAAGGTTGAGCGATGATTTGAGGATGAAGAACCTTGTCTTTTGCCTGATAAGGCAGAATGTGTCCTGTTTGGTGCTTCCAAAGTTGAATAAGAACGTTGAAATTGATTTGAGCCATCAATTCTCTCAATTTGGCTCGCTGGTCCCAAACTTAATTGAGTAGACTTCATGGTATTACTTGTAATGTGACTCCCATGATTGTTTCCGACCATTCTGTTTGTCACTAATCTTTCCTTAAACATTGGATTCCTATTATGCAATGCCATCTCAATAGTTCGAGCGAGGCGGAGAGCATGGATGCGATTAGTCGGGTTCATAACACGAACCCAATCCTTAATTTCTTCCTTCAGTCCATTGATAAAAAGACCAACATATTGTTCGTCGGGTTGTTTAGGAACCTGTGCAGCAATTAACTTAAATTCTTCAATGTAGGAAGGGACAGAACCGTGTTGTCGCAAGGCTGCTAACTCTTCATAGGCATTCTGCAACCCAACACCACCAAAACGGGCTGATAATTCTTCTTTGAACTGTGCCCAAGTGATTTCAGGGAACAAATCTGTGAGAATTGTGAATCAATTGATCGCAGCCCCTTCCATACACATTTGTGCTATTGACAATTGCATATGTGCAGGGGTTTGATTAGCCCTGAAAAATAGCTCAGCCTTAGTAAGCCAACCACGAGGATTTTGACCGGAGAAACCTGGAAGTTTAATCTTTTGAACTGAGAAAAGCGCATCAGAATGATCAGTTGGGGCACAATGACCCGAAGAAGGATGAATAGGAGGACTCGGTGGAACCCGTGAATGAGTAATAGATGTATCTCCATTCAAATCTCCTTCATAAACTGGGCGTTTCCCCTGCTGCTTGATCCAGTCAGTAACTGCCCTTTGAAACTCGCTGTTTGCTTGCTTTTGTGAAACTAATCCCGCCTTAATTTCTGCGACAGAAAGAGTGAGGTCCTAGACTTGTTGAGTTACTTCTTCAAGCTTGGCATCAGTGGCTTCTTGCCGAGCATGAAAGGATTGGAATCTAGTCTCGGTTGCCATCTATGGGGGGGAATCTGATCCGGCAGGTCGGACCAAATGTTAGCAACCGAAGATAATGAAAAACACTTAAAAGACAAATGAAAATAGAAACTGAAGCTTTAATAGAAAATAGGAATCTGTTGGGCCTTTATTTGATTGGAAAAATAAAGGTAACAATACAATAAAGCAGAACAGAATTGATAATAGAAACTGAATTGAAAAGCACACTCTTCAATCCCCCTCTCTTCCAAAAGGAAAGAGCCAAAATAACTATCTCAAAGTCTGCCTAAAACAATACTAACTCACAGCTTAAATAATGATAAAACACAATAATACTGACAAATTTTAGATCCCATGCTGCTGCAATACCCATACAGCTGCAATATTAGATCCCATACTCAATGATCCCTTAATAATTTCTAGATCTCATGCTTCATGATTTTTTCCCATACCAGTATTATTTTCTCTGTCTCCTATGGAATGAACTTGCCAAATTTGTTGGCCTTTGCTGGTGAAATCTAAAATCTTACCTTGTTCTCTATCAGAATACCTGTAAACATGCATTTTCAGACATAATCAGAACATAAAACACAAGTATCACTACTAGATTTAACATAAAGCAGCAAGTTGCTTTGACAGAGGTACATCTAACTAGCATAAAAGTGTAGGCAACTTTAAAACATATTAACAGAGGTCACAACAAACTGTAAAGTTATACATCTCAGAAGTAAACTAATGAAATACAGAAAAAAACATATGAAACCAAAATAGCAGTATTCAAGTATGCATACCATGCCTCTGTCTAAAGAAGGCACTCCTATATGGAGTTAGTGACCCCATTTGTATTTCCTGTAGTACGTTTTTCACTTGTCAAACAACTTTTTTTTATCAAGTCACAACTTGAAACTATATAAAGCAACAAATAGTTCAAATGTTTGCACTATAAAGTGATTGATGTATTAAATTTAAGAATACAAAACTAAGCACTAGGATAAAAAAACATGAGAAGAAGACAGAAGAGAACTGACAGAAAATAGAACAAACATATTTCTAATATTTTCAGTATTTTATTGCAGAGAAGATATCAATATTTCTGCTACTTGCAAACAACCCCAGCTCTATCAATTGAAATCTAGAAATTCTCAGGGAAAAGATAGCATCTGCTGCACTTCTAGATAAGAAATACAAAGGTAACGGAAACATAATTTCAAACTCAAAATTCCAATTTCAAATTTAGCTCTTTAGAGGATTGAGTATGACTTGATTGCAATTATGAAACTACACCTACAGACTCATTACTTTTCAAATCAAATGCGTGAAATTGTGAAATTAAGCAAACAAGAGAGAGAACCACGCACCTGAGCAGATAGCATCTTCATCATTATCCCGAAGAACAGAAAAAGCTCTAGCATTTGAAGATTGTTTCAAAGCAACTGAGTTCCCTAGTCCCATCCGGAACATTAGAGTTCTCCCAACATCTCCATTGATGTTCTCTTTGAGCTTCGAACAACCTATAATACAAATTGGTCAGTAAAGAGGTGTATATCATTCAATGACCGGTATATATGGTGAGCGAAAGAGAGACCTTGAAGTAAGAGATCCGCCATGGAACAGAGTGGGGTTCCGGGGCTAAGAGCTTGATTGGCGGCAGCATTTGGTGCATCTTCACATTTGCCATGAAGTGTTCGGCCAGCGACTTCCCACCGGAAGTTGGTGCCGACATCGGAGAATAGTTGCCAAGTTGCCAATAGTCATTTTGCAAACCTATCATTCAACAATCAACTTATCATTGAACCTACAGAGCTCATAGTTCCTACAGCAAGAAATATTTAAAAGATTTAAGATTGATAAATGTAAATTGGCAAATGTAGACACAAACAACTGACAGTTGAAGGAAAAATTTATCTACGGTTATCAAGACATTTGGAAAGATTATTTAAACATATACTAATGGTTAGTATGCATTGTACAGTCCTGCAACTTATAAACATCGACAAGTGTAGAACTAGAAATATATTGAGAAGTTAGGTTAAATAACAATTTCCACAGAACCATGTCCATTTTTTTTTCATTTCTTTCAACAAGGAAGAACGGAGAAGGGCTCAACTTGCATGTACAAAGTATTCAAAACAATAGGTCACATTCATTCAACTTAATTCTTATTCACATCATTTCTAATACAAAAGTAACAAGCCAGTTATAGAACACAATACTAAGTCCTTAACCATGAAAGCTCATTATATGATGAATTACACCTTTCCTATGCTAGCATATATCAAATAGCCTTCTCATTCATGTTCATAACAAGGAGAAATTTGGCTTCCTTTTTCTTTAGTTATGTATGATCAATATGGCCTATACTAAATTAAATAACATAAAAAATGCTTCTAGAGCCACACAAATTAGATAGTAGAGTCTAAGAGATGCAGTATTTTGCAGATATCACGTTAGGATTAGTAGTTTCTCAATATAAATTCTACAAGTGTCTCAAAGGAAACACTTAATCATCTCTATGAGTCTTACATATTTGGCACACAATAGGAAGAAGAAAAGGAAGCTCTAACTTACTAAGACTCGAAAATATTCAAGTAGAAACATGAATTCTGCATTTCCATTATATTATGCTTGAAACATCTTGTATTGAAAGAACTTAATTAACAAACATTCTAAAAACTTAAGCACTAGTGACTTCAGGGGAAGGGAAGCAGACTCTTAATAAAAAAAATAATTTATGGGTATTCGTGGTCTACAGACCTTCAAGTACTCAACATATCCTCATTATCAACTCCTAAGAACCTTTTAGATATGAACTTGAACAAAACTTTACCGGTTAGACTGCACACTTGTTACACAATTCATAATAAGGGTAAACCATCAACCAGTTGCCCGCAACTAACCAGATCATTTTGTGAAACTATGATCTCTCACTCTGGAGATATAGTAGTAAAAAAAATTGGATCAATTTTGGGAAAAACTAATCTAGAATAATAGCACAGAAATTGAGCGTCTTAAATTGGCCTTAATCAAGTAACGAAAAGAAAAATAAAAAAACACGGGTAAATAAAAGAGATTACGTATTGGTTTAGGTTAGGATCTTCATCTTCATCGTCGGTAGGTACAACAACCTGGTAAAGGCCGCGAAAACCCTTAACTATCATTTATCATTGATTAAACAAGAAAATGTACGCACAGATCTAAATAATGGATCAAGACATGAACAGTAAGCATATCGCGATTAAGAAAGGGATAGATTTACATCTTTGTGGCTGCGTAAGCGTTTTCACCGAAATTTAGTGAAGAGTAACAGATTAGAGGTAGAGAGAGAAGGGCCGATCGAGAGAGAGAAGGGCAGATCGAGAGAGATAACATGCAGAGATGATTTAGGGTTTCAAACTGGGAAAACAAATCGAAAGAAGATAGGAAAAGGACTAGATGGAAGTGAGAGCGAAAGAGGAAGACAACAAAGAGAGAAAAAGGAAATAAAAAATAAGAAAGAGGAATTGGCGTGTTACTGACGCTTAAGCCTTGTGTCATCGGTTCTAGTATAAACCGACGCTATAGCCTTTATTGGATCGGCTATGAATGTAAAACGATTTCCAATGTTCTTAAAAAATGCAATTCCGCTTTTTTTCAGGGATTTAGACTCGGTTTTTTCGATAACCGATGCAAAATGGGCGATGCTATAGCCCTTTTCCCCACTAGTTATGGAGCAATTATCTGAAACTTGGAAGAACCTTCATTGCGGCGAGAGCGGACCTTCTTCCTGCCCATATTATTATTCTCGAGGCAGAGGCACTTTCAGTTAGAGAGGCTTTGTCTTGGATGAAGACTATGGGCTACAGCTATATTATTATTAAAACGGACAACAAACTTCTATTTGAGCTTTTAGTTAGCACCGATTTTGGTCAATCTTATATTACTTGTATTGTTGAGGATTGTAAAATTATGGCTAGAGGCTTTGTTTCATATCTTTTTAGTTGGGTAAGTGATGGGTTGTATTTTCAGCATGTATTTGCGCCCATTTTCATATCATTGAGACCATATTTTTAGTCTTTATGGCCGCTATTACTTCCTCTTCCGTCTCTTTCAGGTTTTGAAGGCAATTCGGAGAAAACATGCGATATTTGGAGAAAAAGAGCCTTTTACCGATACCTGAAGCAGACAGCATGCGTGATAGCTGATCCCGATGACTCCAGAATATTTCAGAACGACCAAGATGATATCAATACCAGCGCACAAAGTTACCCAATTCGGGCTAATCCTATTCAGGAAGAGCCATCTATAAAGGAAGCTCGAACTCTTTCCTAATCTCATAAAAGGAAGGAATTTTACTACCATTTGAAGACCAAGACTAAAAGAAAATGAATCCATCAAAATAAATGCCAAGAGTCCTATTTT
Source organism: Euphorbia pulcherrima (assembly GCA_947683365.1). Lineage (NCBI taxonomy): Eukaryota > Viridiplantae > Streptophyta > Magnoliopsida > Malpighiales > Euphorbiaceae > Euphorbia > Euphorbia pulcherrima. Next base: position 32,414,084 of record CANTUS010000001.1, read on the forward strand.
GTCACTAAAGAAGAAGCATTAGGAGGCGCACTTAGCTATAAATGTCAAGGCCACCATTTCGAACGGGGACACACAGAGATATACAAGACAATACACACAGAGATTCATTTTTACATTCAATCTTTTAGTTTAGATTTAGTCTTTGCGTTCTTTAGTTTTTGAATATTTTGATTTACAGTTTTGAACTCTTTGAGTTTAATTGCAAGTTCATTTTCAGTTTCATTGCTCTCATTTTGTTTCAGTCTTTATATTTTCAACATGCTTTATCTACAGACTCTTTATGTTTATGCACATTTAAATTCAGCCATGTTTAGCTAGAACTCTCATGGCTGGACCAATTAATGGTCAAGACTGAGTTTAGATGGTGTGATGACCGCAATTGAATACAGAAATTCGCAAGGCAACCTATTTACCAATCTCAGTACCTAAAGGGTTTTATGGCAAGAATATCACTTGGTCTCGCTATTTAGACTGATCACCTATTTGGTAAGTCTTTGTGATTATTGTTAATCTCATTTCTTGCATCCGTAATTGTGCCTGAAGAGGGATGAAGTAACAACAGTCTCCACCGAGACTGGAGAAAGGTAATCTTATGCCAATTGGGAGTGCTTCACTACCTGTCGGTAAGGATTTAGGCTTTTCTTATTTCTATTGCTATTTACTGGCGAGCTCTCGGCGCGAAGTCGAGAGACATAGTGAGTAAGAGTGAGGTCGCGACGCGAAGTCCGGTCTCCATACACAGTAAGGAAAAGTTGCTAGTACTGTATAGTGCATGAGTGCTAGTATAACTAAATCTAGGTCTCATTGCAATTGATTTCTCATTCCATGATCACCATGACATTCAGTCTTGTCCTATATTGGTTGAGCCATCATTTCCTATTGTTTCATTACTTGCTTTATTTAGTTTTAGTTCACAAATTCCCATTGAGAGTACTTCTAGGTCACGCTGAGTGTCGTCTTCTTACAATAACGTCGTCAAATACCGTTCCTTGTGGATTCGACTCCCTCTCGCTGCTAACTACAAATTTGTTTTGCACAGAAATTTATTTTTGATGGTCTCGACACTCATCCAAAAGCCGTGATCATAACATAGCTGCCCATTCTTTTGCGAGAGCCGTCTTTTTGAATGAGGTAACGGGGACTTAAATATCTTCCCCTCCTAATTATATTACCCATCTATTATGATTCAATACATTCCTTTCCCATAAAAAAATAGAAGTGTTCAAAAATCAAAACTTCCATCATGCACAATTAATAAAATAACAGAATATTTATCTATTGTCGATCATAATTGTAGCACTTCAACAATAGAAAAAATATTTAGAGGTGGAATTTTCATTTACTGTCCTTCGTATACCTTATAAATCTAAGGGTGTATTTCACATACATGTTTTGTGGTTTATTTATTTTTTAAAATAAGGTATGTGGAATATTTTTTTATAAAATGGGTTATGTGGTTTTAAAAAATTAGTAAAAAAATGATTAAAATATTTTCTTTTTAAGAACAGTGTAATCAATTCAACATTATCATAATTTAACCTTATTATTAAAAAAAATTTTATTATTTAAAAATTATTAGTCACGATTTGAATAAGTTTTAGAAAATTTTTCTTATTTTCTTATTATTTATTAAAGTTTATTATCATAATTTAATTTTAAAAAATATTTTCACTTTCTCAAACAATTTTCAAATTTATCACTAAAGTGTGTCGAATTTTTATTAACCAATATGTAAAATTTTAGATAAAAATAAATAAAATTACCTATTATTATAATATAATTTAATATTAAAAATCATTTATTTATTAATTTTCTAAAACCCCGTACTATTTGAAAATAAAAAAATTCATAAATCTCCTTCTAAAAAATAATAAAACTACGGGACATATCTTTAAAGCCCGTCCAAAAATTTAAGTAGGGAAATGCGTACTAATAAGAAACTCAATATTCAATTTGTTGGCACAGGCAAGTGGGAATACAAAGCCCACTCGCAACCCAAATTCTGAAGTCTAATTATCAACCCATCACATACGTATATAAATAAGGGGAATTGTTGGATTTTACTGATTTGAGAAAAAATTCGGCGGAAATTTAGCTTAATTATTTAAAGTTTCTGATCTATTTTTTGAATAATTTTTATAAGCCCTTTATATCTTTCACATGTTCTTTATATTATCTTATATTCTTGTAAAATTTTAGATTTGTATTAAATTTCTAATAGATATATAACAGCTTTATAAAACACATATAACATATAGTTCAAATAACAAATGAAACTCCTCTCTAATGATGAAAATGGATTAGATATACATTTATGAGATTTCAAATATTCTAATTGGTTATATAGTGCTTATATTCATGTGTACATATTTTTTTTACCTTTAGTTCAAAAAAAGAAGTCATATATCAAATATATACTAGTGTTGTAATAGGTATATAGTAGACCTGTAACATATAAAGGACATAAAGACTTTGTCAACCACTTCATTAATAATTCTATCTAGTACAATAATGTTACATGTTTGTTATATATTCATCGCACATTTTGCATTATACATTTATTAGACTCGTAGCAATTTTATAACAGATATGTGACATGTATGTCGTAGGTCTTTATTAGATGTATAACAAATATGTAACAGATATGCACTAGATGTGTAATAGATACAAAGGAACACTTCAACAACATTCTTATTTGATACAATGTTGTTGCAAGTGTGTTATATACTCATCAAACACTCTTATTAAACTTTTAGCAAGTATATAACAGATATATAACATGTATGTAGCAGGTATGGACTATATATGTAACAAGTGCGTAAGAACTTACATATCAGATCAATTTGTGATCATCTATATAACGTAAAATATGAGTTGTGTCCACCTTTAAATTGTTGGAAATTCTATTAAATTTTATTTCAAAAAGAAAATATATTGTTTGTGTTACAAAATTATTCATTATTGACTAATATTATTATAATGGCTGTAGGGGATATATTTGTCTTAATGGGATAATTTATTATTAGAATTATGAAAGGTTTTAATAAGTTTTAACTATATAAACGTTTTTAATACTATAACAGCTAATACACTTTTATTGTCCTTCCTATATAAAGGACGTTGTATCCCAGTTAAAAGATGAACCATATTTTTTTCTTCTTCTATCTTTTGATTTTGTAAAGGGATGCCCATTTTGTGATTGAAACAATAACTATTTTTCATAACAAGTTTTCCTCCCTTCTTTCTTTTATTTTGGATATATAATATTGTATTTCTGTTCCTGATCCAACCAACTGATTGAAGAAGCTGTTTAATCCTGAGAGGAACTACAAGTATCCTTTAAGGACAATGTCGTTCGACATGACTTACCAAATCAGTATTTACGTTTCTTTAACTTGTTTATAAATTTCTACAATATTGTTTCTACATTATATCTATTGATTATTTTTATTTGTTTGGTTGAAGGTAGGGACGGAACCCTATAAGGCGACCATATCGACAAAGTAGAGGTGGAATAACTCTATAAGACGGACACTTCCAACGAGCTTGGCACTCCCATATTGGAAAGAGGAAAACCGAGATCGAAGATACATTTGTATATTTATTTTTGTAATAGTTTTCTAACAATCTTAAAGGATATTTCGTATTCTTCCGTTGACGTTTTCCAATTTTCAAAAGTTGGTATTTGTGTTAAATCAAAAATATTTGGATACAATATGATTTTTGAAAGAGTTATTTCCAAACTCCAAAAGTTTTGAAAGCGTGGGGGTGTTTTGGTGAAGTTATTATTTCCGGTTTTTAGAAGGGAAAAATATGGAGATATTTTTTTAGATGAGAAAATGCATAAAGTTTTTTAAGGGTGTTGATAAAGTTCTTCTTCTTAGTTTTGAGAAAAAGAAAAATGTGATTTATTATTTTTAGAGAAATCAATTTTATTGTTACAAGTGTATTATATTGTTTAAATTTTTGTAACAATTTTTCTTTTGGTGTTATGATGGAAGTGATGAAAAAGAAATGTGGAAAGATATATATTTTTTTTGAGATAGAGAAAATATAAAGTTTTGTATACAAAGATGATAATAGAGAAAAATATATAATTTTGGGTATGAGAATCATAAGGATGAATGAGAGTGTCTTGTTAATACAAGAACACTATATGCTGAGAAACTTCTTAAGAAGTTTGAGTTTATGAAATTAATCATATGAGTATCCCTTATAGATTCAAATATTCAATTAAAGAGAAATATGATCATGAGTTGTTATTATCATACTTGTGAAATTCTTAAGAACTACCATGAATTATGGTATTATATACTGTAGATATCCGTTGTACTAAAAGAGTGTAATGATGTTAATTGGATGTTAGATTCAAATGAAAAGAAATGTAATATTTGCTTGGATAAAAATTCTCGAGACACTATATGAGTTATGAGTTATGGAAATATTATTTTCATAATTCTTGAAAGTGTGGGGGCGGCATTCGATTTTGAGAAGTAGGGAAATTTCCTACTATTTGTGTTCATAATTTTTTAAACCTTATCATAAGGTTTTAGTATACTATATTGAGAAATTTTTAAGTTTATGTGTACCCCTTATAATTTCAAATATTCAATTTAATAAATTATGTTAAAAGTACCATATCTATGGTATTTAATTTCATGGGTATCCATTATACAAAAAAAGGTACAATAATAATAACTTTATATAAGATAAATTTCACACTTAATGATGAAATAATATAAATGCCAATTAAATAAAATTTATTACTTAAGAATTGACATATATTTAAAGCTAAGATTTTAAAGAAATTTCTTTAACTTATATTCCTTTAAAAATAATGAGTTCAAATCTACTGCCTTCACTAATACGTCCCTTTCATGTCCCCACCTAATTTTTTTTTGACATGCGCCAAATTCTGGTCACCTAACCTCTAATATAACGTTAACGTTAACTGTTTGAATGTCAGTCACCTCTCTCATCTAGAGTTCTAATTCTAATCAGGAACTGACTGATCTCCGCCGATTCTAATTTTCAGTTTCGTTATTTTTTAATCAAATCTGATTTTGTTCCAAATTTTTGTCGATTCTACTCCAAAATCTCCGATTTTTTCCATTTTCAGTGCTCAATCCTTCTATTCCGATTCTGTTCTGACTATCACTGATCGTCCACATATTCAATTCTGAATTTTTTTTCCAGTTACAGTACGATCATCCAATTTTGTTTCAATTTTCAGTGATTACAATAAATTTTTAATTCCACTTAACGATATCTGTATTCTTTCAAATTTCTTTTCCAATTGCCTGTTCATTCCAATGGAAGAAGAAATTCATATATCGAGTTCAAACAACGAGCCATCATCCACAGAGGTAAAGGTTTTTTTTCATATGTTATTTTTCATTATATATTGTCTTATTATAAAGGAATCAACGATCAGTAGATTATGATATGTCACAGTAATTATATTCAAACGTTGGATTCATATAAAGTACATACTGTTGGTTTCGTAAATTTGATATTTATGCAATTGTCAAGATTTGATTATCGGGCAAGAATGAAGATTAAGTATGATTTACTTTGTCAAAAATATATTGTTTCAGAATTTGTTGCTAATCATAACCATTTGACTTCAACTCTTAGTAAGACACATCGATTTCGGTCATATAGAAAAATGTCTTTATCACATACTGTTATAGCTGACATGAAGGAATAGATCCATAACAATCTATAGAGTTATTGAGTAGACAAGCTGGTGGACGTGAGAATCTAGGATTCATTGCAGAAGATTATAGAAACTATTTACGTTCGAAGAGAACAAGAGAGATGCAGTTAGGAGATACAAATAGTGTGTTAGAATATCTTCAAACAATGCAATCAAAGGATCCTAGTTTTACTTATGCTATACAAGTTGATGTAGATGATTTGATAACTAATATTTTATGGGTTGATGCAAAGATTAAAGTAGACTATGATTACTTTGGTGATGTTGTATGTTTTGACTCTACATACAGGAAAAATAAAGAAGGAAGACCATTTGCAATGTTTGTTGGTGTTAATAATCACAAACAAACAATTATTTTTGGAGCTGCATTGTTATATGATGAGACAGCTGAAACATTAATGTGGTTGTTTGACACTTTTGTGAGTACAATGTCGGGGAAGAAACCAAAAAGCATATTTACCGACCAAGGTCCTGTAATGGCCAAAGCTTTAGCTACTCAATGGTCAGAAACACATCATCGGTTATGCATTTGGCATATATATCAGAATGCTGCTAAAAATCTTAAAGGAGTCTTTGAGGAGTTTAAGGATTTTGCTAAAGAACTTAGCAGTATAATATATGACTATGAAGATGTTGAAGAATTCACAATAGCTTGGCAAAAGATGCTTGAAAAGTACGAAGTTGAAGATAACACTTGGTTGAGGCAATTATATGATTTGAAGGAGAAATGAGCTTTAGACTACGGGCGCGCAACGTTCAGTGCAGATATTACTACTACTCAACGAAGTGAAAGTATGAATAGTTCCATCAAGAGGTATGTGAGCTACAAGAATGATTTATTGAGGTTTTTTCGTAACTTTCAGAGGTTGGTCGATGGAGAAAAGATATTAGATATCAAGCAACAAAGGTGCCTTCTCCTAATGCATACGATAATGATGATCTAAAGGGAAAAGTAATAAAACGTTCGAGAAACTTGACTCGATTACACGTTGAATTGGTAACAATTGCCCTTGAATCTGATGAGGCTTATGAAATTGCTTCAAATGGCATTCAAAAGACATTAGATGATATAAAGTCTTCTTTAAAGACTCGTCAGAAACCTCCTAAAGACACATCAATTATAAATAATTCGACACATGAGGTTTTCGCTGATGAGTTTGGTGAGCATATAATGAAAGGAATCAAGTTCAAAGAGAAAATGATTCTATCAGACCGAAGAATGCATTGGAGAAACTTGTTGGGAGCAAAAGATCTAAGAAAGCTGCAAAAAGCTCACCAATAAACCAAATGGAACCACAAATAGGTTGTTTTGATTCGTCATCCCAATGTTTCAATTCAATAAGGTCTTCTGCTTCACAAAATCAAATTATTAAACAGGTAAACATATACAACATACATAATGTACTTAATTAGTTGTATTTTGCTTGCTTAATATTGTTTTTTTAACTCATGCCACATTGTAACTTGTAGAATGAACTTCAAATGCCAAACTTTTTACCTTTAATCAACAATTTAGTTATGTGCCTTTTTCATCAAGAATGCAATTCACATCACCTATCATGCATCAAAGCCCTCAGTTCGTGTTGCCCTATCGCCATGTTCAGGTTATTTCAAGTGTTTGTTATTTGATAAGTTTCATAGTTCCTATTAATGCTTGATTTTTAGTTATTGTCATAATTATTTTTTGTATGGGTGATGCTATATAGTTTTTTGGACTCTCGAATGTTGGGGTGCCATATCAGCAACCCCTGACGGGAAATTGGAATGAAAATACATCTACAGGTATGCCTTGTTTATTGTATTTTTAGTATAATTATTTATATAATGTTGAAAATATTATGAATTCAATACAATGTTATAACAATATAACTTAGTGGGTGCAGCCACAGTTTCTGCAGATGAACAAGATGTTATGAAGAAAGCTAAAGAAACAGAATGAATTCGCAAGCTAAAGAACATTCTCATTAGAGTTACATTGAAGCTGTCTATATTTCAGGCGGACAACCCCGATAATGCGTGTTTACGTAGCCTCAGTTTTGAACAGAATTACTCTAAGTTGTTGTGTAATTTTTGAATTGTTTCGATGAGAATATTAAGAGTTATGTCTCTATTGATGCTTTTAGGCTTATATCTTTTACAGATTAGTTGTGATAGACAATGTGTCATGGAAACAACTAACTATAAGCAGTTAGCATATTAAATATTAATATAGTTTGTGCTGACAGCTTCTCTTGTTCTAACAATGAAATATGTGATATTCGTTAGTTAATAAAAAAACTAACTCCCAGTCAGCACATTCATATCCATTATGGGGAAATTTTTAAAAGGTATTTGAAATCTATATCTTTATTGGTTAGTATTATGTAAATTCATTATTTTATGCCTCCCATACTAGTACTGGGGTTCCTGAAGCCTAGGCACAAGGTGTAATCGCAAGGCGCACTCTAGGCACAACAGTACTTTTTTATAAAATATGCTATGTGCGCCGACAATGGAACCTAGTGCATCAAGAGCGCACGCTCGTGACAACACGGGCAGTGCTAACTGGAGATTGGCCAAAAAAATTATAGTTTTAATATCTTAAAGAACTCTGTATCAGTGTTGCATTGGTTTGAATTCCTTATTTGTCAAATCTTATAGCAATTATTCATTACCATATAAACCTGTTTAGTTATGCACATCTTGTATGCTCCAAGGAAATCCATATCAATTACAACTCAAAGAGAAAGCCCAAAGAGGCATCAATTACAACTCAAAGAGAAAGCCCAAAGAGGCAGGACAATCTCAATGTTTTCAAATAATGCATGAATCATAAATTGCAATATATTTGAATTGTCAAATTACATCATGAGGCTATTACAATGGATGTCCTGTAACCATGGTATTCGAGCTATATAGCCAATTATTTTGATGTCAATGGCACTCTAATTCAAAGATCAGCATGTCTGATTCTCTAGCAGAGACACCAGCCTGCCATAGAGAAGTTCTATTCTACACAGAGGACATTTATATCTCGAGCCTTAACATCACTTGCAATCTTAGCCATGGACACAACAACTGCGAGAAAAAATAAATAAAATAAAATTCTCATAAACTTATCATAAACATCCGTATAAACGAACAAATAGATAAAAAAAATTAATCATGGGAACTCAATCACAATACAACTAGAGCTCAGATATGCCAATTTGACTACACTTAACACCACTATAACTAAAGAGCAAATTGTGATTTCCTTTTGACACTACAAATAAGACTCAAATAGCTTCATTAAGAAATATGACTTCAATATCATTGTTAAATTCACTAGAGCTATATAGAGCACATATATATTCAGAAGTAGAATTGAATTTCTAGCTTTGAGAAATGAAAAATATATTCAGTGCTTTTTCCCCAATTTTCACTACTGTTTATCCATGTCCATCTAACAGGCATGTTTCCTTCTATCATTCATTTTCTCGTTCAAATCATTTCACAATTAAACATCAGAAAGTACTATAATGAGGGAAAATGAAAAATTTCACAAATCCAATCAATTATAAAAATCACATAGGCTTGCTATCTCCAACAACAGGTTCACATCAGATTCAAAATTTCAAATAGAAGTAAATAATCGTGCAGCACCTGAACATCGGGCATCACAATCAGTTGTTTCTTGCTTGTCTCTGGTGATACTGGACTTTTTTTGATTATTTTTCCGGGATGACCTTCTGACTCAACAAAATTGGATGATGGTACTGTAACTGGAAAAAAAATCAGAATTGAATATGTGGACGATCAGTGATAGTCAGAACAGAATCGGAATAGAAGGATTGAGCACTGAAAATGGAAAAAATTGGAGATTTTGGAGTAGAATCGACAAAAATTTAGAACAAAATCAGAATTGATTAAAAAAAAAAGAAACCGGAAATTAGAATCGGCGGAGATCAGTCAATTCCTGATTAGAATTAGAACTCTAGATGAGAGAGGCGACTGACATTCAAACAGTTAACTTTAACGTTATATTAGAGGTTAGGTGACTAGTACAGAATTTGCCGTCAAAAATTATGTGGGGATATAGAAGGGACATATTATTAGGGATAATAAATTTAAACTCGGAAAGGATATCATCATTTTTTATGAAAAGGTTTCTGATTGTCTAACGGCAGTGTTTATCTTCGAAATAAGATAAGATATTTTTTTAATAATATATTATGGTATAATTAATTAATTAAAGATAGAATTTTATCCATGAATTTTTATAATTAAAAGTAATTTTGGTCAAATTATCTGACTAAATTTTTGAGATATATCGGAAATATTAGAGAGGATGAGACTTAAGCCATTTGAAATTAGCAAAGGTGAGAATCCAACCTACATGAGTAGAGATCCCACGGAATAGGTTCGTATGGATAATAACAAGCCTTTTTTAGCATTAAAAATATGGTCTCAATCCTAGATGGGAGTGTTATGTTGCATATTTTGAGAAGTTGAGTTATAAGAACTCTTAATGAATTTCATAGCTCTTATGAGTGGTGTATAAAGTGCAATATACATTTGATAAAATTACCTACGTAAGTGTGAAGTGGGGCCGCTTCTATGAGATATTGGCACTATCTCTAGAGCACTTATGAGAGACCAGACACCTGCATGGCCTATTGTGGCACACCATGGCGTTGTTCAGAAATTTACTTGGTATAATGCGATATGTAAAATCCTTATTTTACAGTAGCGCTTATTTGGTTCATAGAAACTATAAGTTTCACAAAATATTTTGTAAGTTAAATTTTACTTATCAAATATTGATTTATAGTTCAAAAGACATCAATACTATATATTATATGTCAAACTTAATATATTCAGAATATTTTTTATTTTTAAAATTTTATTTAAAATAAGTGGAAGATTTTTGAAAATTTTATTAAATTTTATTTAAAAAAATATATTATTTGATTATAAAATTATTCTTTATTGACTAATATTATTGTAATGGCTGTACTGGCTATATTTGTCTTAATGGGATAATTTATTATTAGAATTATGAAAGGTTTTAATAAGTTTTAATTATATAAACGTTTTTATACTATAACAACTAATACACTTTTATTGTCTTTCCTATATAAGGGACGTTGTAGTTTAAAAGATGAACCATATTTTTTTCTTATTCTATCTTTTGATTTTGTAAAGGGATGCCCATTTTGTGATTGAAACAATAACTATTTTTCATAACAAGTTTTCCTCCATTCTTTCTTTTATTTTGGATATATAATATTGTATTTCTGTTCCTGATCCAACCAACTGATTGAAGAAGCTGTTTAATCCTGAGAGGAACTACAAGTATCCTTTAAGGACAATGTCGTTCGACATGACTTACCAAATCAGTATTTACGTTTCTTTAACTTGTTTATAAATTTCTACAATATTATATAACTACATTATATCTATTGATTATATTTATTTGTTTGGTTGAAGGTAGGGACGGAACTCTGTAAGGCGATCATATCGATAAAGTGGAGGTGAAATAACTCTATAAGACGGACACTTCCAACGAGTTTGGCACTCCCATATTGGAAAGAGAAAAATTGAGATCGAAAATACATTTGTATATTTATTTTTGTAATAGTTTTCCAATATGAATTTCATAATTTGATTCAAAATCTGAATCGCAGTAAAGCGAAAAAATTAGACTGAAGAACAGATTTGAATCCTTTATTTGAATTAGGAAGAAATTGATATCGAAGAACACAGATGATATCGAAAAACAAAATAAAATCGGGACTGAAACTTTAAATCGATGCTGAGAGAGGATTGAGAAGAAATGAAAATTAAATTTCTTAAATAATGCGATCTCTTATTAATATTTACATTTATATACGGCGTATAAATATTAGCAGATGGTTAATAAATTCTATATTATTAGACTCACTTTTAAAAAAAAAATAATTATTTTATAAATCTTGTCCAACCAAATGCTTTACCCTATAAATAACCACACATCCCATACTATACCTAAGAGACATTCACATACACTAAAATCTCCTCTCTCTCTATTTCACAAAAAATTACCTGACACCGTTTGCTTAAAAGAATTACCTCACAATATAATAATCTAGTTAATTATTTGTTGAATTGGAATTAACTCCTCAGTGCAGACCAGCCAAATACATGCCATTAGATCTCTTTCTTCACCGATCTTTCAACAAAGAACGCACATATAATAGAAGTATTATTATTAAGGGCAAGTGGTTTATCTGTTTTATAAAATAGTGTATGTAAATTTTTTTTAAAAATAAAATATATGATTTTAAAAGTTAACAAATAAATGATAAAAAAATTTTATAATTTGAAATTATATCATGACAAAGGTGAATTTTGTCCATTTTGAGCTAAAATTTTGTAGGTTGGATCATAAAAATACAATGTTCATCGGTAATAAATTTTGGAATTTTTTTGATAAGTGTAAATATTTAATCTAGTTAAAAATTGATGATTATTTTAAAAAATCATAATAAAATAAAATTTTTTTCTGAAACTTACTCAAATCTTTATATATGATTCTTATATAATATAGTTATTTATTAAATAATTGGTGTAACATTAACTAAAAAACTAATAAAATGTGAACTATATGTACCTTTATATCAAATTTTAAAGTGTATATATCATGTTATTGAATACACTGTTCACGTAGCTTTGATAATTTTAAGCCCATTTTGTTATAACAACTATATTATTTGTTACAACCAATAACTTAGGAAAATATATATCAATATGTCAAAAAAAATTAACTTGTGAAATAAATGTGAAATATAATTAAATTTGTTGGGAACAAGAGGAAAAAAGGAAAAGCATACCACATATTAAATAAAAACAAAATGTAAAAAAAAATTGTTCAATGTGAATACTAAATAGGATTGAATAATGTTGGTCCACGTAGGGGGTGCTATAGGGGTTGGGTGGGGGGATTGAGAATATGGATGTGAAATAATAAATTTTTTGTTCAATATATATAATTTAGAGTGTTGACACAAGTTTATTGATGAATTATGATGTTTGATGTTAATTATTTACTTGTAGTAGGATATAATCAATGTAAATAGGTCAAAGTAAATAAGTGCTAGGTAAAGAAGATCAAACACAAGATTTTTATACTAGTTCGGCCTTCCTACATCTAGTCCTCGGCGTTTCCTCCTCCGAGATTTAATTCACTATATCAACTCCCTTTTGAGGCGGAGAAGCCTTTACAATTCTAGAATTCTACACACACAAAGTACACCACTCTTTCTAATTCTGACTCCTTAATCTAAGAGTGCCCTCCTCTTAGATTCTTCTACCTCACCAACTTCGCCAAGTTGTGAGCAGAGTTGAAGACCTCAGCACTTTCGCCTAGTCTGTTATGACTCAGAAGCCTCGCCAAGTACCCCTTGCCTAGCTTTTGATCACCTTCTTCTTCAGTGGATTAAATGATGACTTCATGCTCTTGTACTTTGTTATCAAGTAGCACTTACAGCAGATTTGAAATGAGTTGTTCTAATCGAGCTTTAGAATTACAAATAGATATGATAATGAATTTGTTTGCTTTTGAGATTTTGCACAGTTATGTTATGATGTGTGCACTTGTGATGTTCCTCGACACTTTGATAGTTGCAGATAGATGTGTATTTATACTCTTTTTGCTATAGTTGACCGTTGATGCGGGCCTTGATGAGAGAGACTGTTTTAGACCGTTATAATAAGATAAATGTATTCCTCAAAACGGTTATCTTTTGAGAAGCCTTCGAGTTGTTGCCTCTAAATGAATTCTTCCCTTGTGACCGTTGGATTTGAAGTTGGACTAAGATCAATCCTTCCGTTACATAAGTCCAAACTTGGTCAACTCTATCCGTACTCTGACTTCTGCCCATTATACCGTTTTAGTGCTTCTAGCTTTCCATGTGTCAGAAATTAGGTGGCAGAAAGTAGCTTTTTTCTCTTGCTAGTCAACTCACTTTGCAGGAGAAAGCCAAGTAGCTAGTATTTAGGATTTGATGAGAGTAAGGCTACTATTCTTGAAAAGGTGGCTTCACGTGAGTTGCCTAGGGATTATCAATTTCTCAGATATATCGATTGGTTCTGATAACATTGATGGTACCGATATCATCTGAGCATGTTTTTCTCTTAGTTGATGAGAACAACTTCTGATGTGGTAGCTTGCGCTTCTGATGTATGTGATCTAAGGAATCCTTGGTGTTTTTCAGAATCACTTTTCTAGTCCTCTTCTTCTGGCATGATCTTTCCTTCTGACAGATTTTCTTCTTAATTTATGTTTGTCCTTGGATTGATGCTCTAGAGGTTAAGATATGATTTCCTTAACTCTGAGCTTGCTTTATATCTTGTAAACTCTTCCCTAGAATATATCCTTCTAGTAAATCTGAGTTCTGATGGCTTTATATAGTGGATTAGCCTTCTAAAGCTTCTGGTTCTAATGCATTCTTGTCTTGGCATGTGAGCACTTTATCTTTTGTCTTGTGAGCCACTATATGTTCTGATGCGTTTTTCTTTTGATGATTTCTTTGTGGAGTTTGCTTGACTAGAGGGCTTGTGATCTTGGAAGATATTCTTCTTTGATTGTGATATGTGTAAGGATATGTCATCAACTTGTGTTGACTGAGATTCATAGTTTTTTAGTATCCCTTTGAGCTTGGTTCTCTTGTGAGCGCAATCTTCTTTTTCTTTTATCTTTAAGCACAACTTGTATCTGTTCTTGGTTTTGCTTAACTCTGAGTTGTTCTTCTTCTAAGCTTAATGGCTTTGTTATCTAAATCCACTCTTCGTTTATCTTTTGTTATCTTGGATCTTCTTAGTTCTTAGTTAAAACTACGTTTTCTGGGCTGTGAGGAGTTCTTGGTTCTGAGCCAGAACCAACAAATAATGTTATTGTTTTTTACAAGTTCTTTTATCTTTTTGTTTTGGTGGTGCCAAGTGACAACTTAATTAGAGTAATCGGTCTTTAAGTTAAGTAAAAGCAAAATAGTAAAAAGAAATTTCCGTGCGCAATAAAAATAAGTGGATGTTTAACAATTTCACGTGATCTTTTTACTCTGGTGATTCCAACTTCCAAGTGCCTTTTTAATTAGAATGACTGACAATCTCTAAAATTAGAAAAAACAAATGACAAATATTATTATTTAACTTGGTGACTTTACAATCATTAGAAAAAAAGTAAATTTTAAAAATATTTTTTGTCATTTCGGCCATTTTTAAAAAGAAGATAATAAAATTTTTATTTTTAAAACGATAACTTTAGTTTCAAAAGTTAATAAATAAAGGAAAAAATTTATAAAATATCTATTTTCTAATGTTACAAATGATATTTTAAATTAATTTAATATTCCTGTAATTTAACCATATTATTTATGAATTATATATTAAAAATTTGAATAAGTTTCAAAGAATTTTCATTTTGTTATGATTTTTTAAAATTATTATCATATTTTAATTAAAAAAATACTTAAACTTGTCAAAAAATTTGAACATTTATCACTGAGGTCTATTATATTTTTATTAACCAACCTGTAAAATTTTATTTTAAAATGGACAAGATTACCCTTTTTCGTGACATATTTTTAAATTGAGGATTTTTTTTATTATTTATTTACTAACTTTTGAAACCACAGTCCTCGTTTTGTAAAAAAAATTTTATAATCCTTTTTTTGAAATAGCTGAAATCATATGATATATTTTTTTTTAAAATTTACCCTAAAAAAAGGAAAATTAACTTGACGACTTTACAACCATCTTTTACTATCTTAATGAATCTTTTACTATCTTAATGAAAAACCATCAAAGTACATATATAAAGTATATATTGCTATTGAAAAAAATGTATTCAATGTTATAACAATTCAAGTAACAATTAATTTAATTATGAAATATTCCATCTCTTGTAGCATTATCTTCATATGGATTTTGAAAATCCTAAATATAAACAAAAAAAAATATTAATTAATATTATAATAAAAAATTTGACTATTATCTTTCCATACACAACAGAAGAACTATTTCAGACCACTTTTCCAGCACGAACTATTTACATCCTAAATATGTTGATCTCTGTGAGAGTTTGAGTTTAGTCAGAGGGTGTGAATGACCTTTTTTTTATTGAATTAATAGACTTTAAAAAATCTAAGTACAACGTATTTGATTATGATCCGAGGGATGGATCCGGATGATGCAGATATGACAATTTAATACAATAAATAAAAAGTTAGAAAATCAAACACAAGGATTTATACTAGTTCGACCCCGCTTACTTCCAGTTCCCAGAGTTTCCTTCCTCCGAGCTTTTTCACCTTTCCCACTAGTGAATTCCTTTCCAACTGGCAGGAATCAAGCCTTACAGATTGTCTCCGGATGGTAACCCCTTCCGGATGTAGGATATACCACTAGAAGCACCAACTCCTAGCTGAGTTCTCTCATCTTTAGCAGGATATACCACTTAGATTCCTACCCAAACCTAAGCTGAGTCCTACAGGGAGATCCCACTCAAAGCACCTACTTTAAGCTGTATCCCAATCTCACAACTCACCCAAGTTGGAGATCTTTACACTTTAGTTTTCTCAAGGTTTTGATTTTCGACTTCCTCAAGTTTATAACTCACTTGGGAATCCTTACAACTTATTTGGAAATGTTTGATTCTTGGAGGGATGAGTTTCTGATTATTTTAGCGAATTCTCTTATTAATTGCTTTTCACAAATCAACCAGCAACTTCTCAACATGTGAAACTTCACTTATTAGGCTTTGATCATAAATGTAGCCGTTGTGGGTTGGTGAGCTGTAATGAAATCTTCTCCATTGATCAGGTATGATGTGGAGCTTCTGGAGCCGTTGATCAATCCGTTAGACAGATATTTTGACCCATTTGAATCCTTGGGATTGAGGCTGAAAAGTTGTCAGTGATCGTTTTCCTTTTATTTTAGTGTCTTGTCAACTTTTATACCGGTAGCTTTTTTGTGTGAGCTCCACGCTCCTTCTTATTGGTCTAGGTGAAAAAGGTTGTTACCTTTTTCTCTGTCCGGTGTCAGTCCTTTGTCCTTTTTCTGACAAGTGCTATCTATCATTTTTGTCTTGCTTTAGGGAAAAGGATCTTTGACTTGGAGACCAAAAGAATGGAGGGAATGGAATTTTGAATTATTCCCTTTGTCTTGGATATAAAGTCTTCCGGATGTCTTCAGACTTAGTATCTCCGGATCTGTCTTCTTCCAGATGCTTCTGCAATCAATTCTTCCGAATGCTGTTTTGGGCAGTTCAAAGTTTGTTTCCTCTCCAAACTTTAACCGGATGCTTCCATATGTGCTTAGGTATTTGTCTTCACTTGTCTTGGACTTTGGATGTTTTGGATATGTGTCCAGATAAGTGACTTAGGTCTTTTTATACTTAGGTGTTTAGTTTACTTCAAACCTGATTCGGATTGTTTGTGTTCCGGATCCTTGTTTCCCAACAATCTTCCCTATTTGATGGAAACAAAGACCTAAGATATCTAAGCATAAGGAAATGAGTTCTTATGAACTAAGTTATATTCTTGATACTTAGTCATTTATAATTTTTTTACTCCCCATAATGCTAGCATCCCTTAACTCCCTCAATAGTTTTCAATTCCACTTCTAATATTTTTGTAGTACAATAGTAGATTGCACTTTCGAAGCAATTTTTTAAGAGAACCAAATTTTCACTATATATACTTCTGCTGTTAACAATAGTTAACATCAATGAAGCTTTTGGATTACAAAATACAGAAATATATAAGTGAGTCTAGCTATTACAAAATTTTTACAAGATATAGCTAGTCTAATTCCTTCCGAATGCTCCTCCTTCCTTTTCTTTGCCTTTCTCCTTCTTTACATCTTTCTCCCCCTTTTTGTTTCCTTCAGGGGGATTGATCACCATATATGTCTTTTCGTCCCATTTTTTCTACCAGGCTTTAGAATAGATGGAGTAGTCCAAGTTTCCTTTCCTTTTCTGCTTTAATATGTGGTCTACAGTTGACAGAGATAGATGCAGAGGGTGGAATAGGTTTCGGAGCTGGGAGTAAGATCATGTGGTGTAGGGATGCATCTTCAACACATAATCCCTATCCTTCTCATCAAAATATGGAAAGAGAGCCTTAGGAAGAGTAGTGATGCCTTTGTGTCCAAATAATCCTATGTCCCCAATGTGCTGGACTAGGTATTGGAAGATTAGAATTAGTTAGCTTTCCGGAACAAATGGGGAGGAGGAGGAGGATTTGGAGATGGATAGGTTTGACAGCCCGGACTACATTTTTTCAATGTCTTTGCCCAAATCCCGATGGATGTTGTGAATGTTGGAGTTAACTGTTATTAGATCCTTGCGAAGATCATCCCATATTCGTTCAATAACTGAATCTTTCCCATTAAATTGTCCAGCAAGCTCTTGTGCAATATTTGCAATTTGTGCGGCAAAGAGCTTGGCAAATCTTCTTCCATAAACTTTGTCAATTTATTCAAGATAGTCTGTTATTGTTCGTTGAGCTTGGGGAGAGCATCTTTTTCTTCTTTTTCTGAGATGAATTTTGTCAAGCTTTTAAACTTGGTGTCAATGTACTCCTTAAGCTCTGTGGATAGATCTATGGAAGAGGAAGTGATCTTGTCTATAACTGTAGCCCATTTATTTATGGCTACTATATTAGCCTGATCTGCTGATCTGTTAGCTCCGGCAATGCTGGTGTTTCTTTATTCTAGGATTGGTTTTACCTTGTCAAGGGAGACTTCTGCAACCAGGTCTGCAGTGGGAAAGTCCTCCACTTTTTCTTCTATTTTCTTGACACTCCCTTTTAGCTCCCTGATTTCATCTTTTAAGTTCAAAGGAGAGAATTGTTCAAGTAGCACTTTCTCCACGGATTTTAGATGTTTGCATATATTTCGGAGGCTCTATTTAATGTATCTCTCCTCATGTTCCTCATGAGTAGCTTCTTGAAGGATTTTGAGTGTAGTGGAGATCTTCTTAGCTCTGGTTGTATTGATGTTAGAGGATGGTATTCTGACTGGGCTCACAAGAGTAGTTTCTGATGTGGAGCTACTTCTAGTCTCATCAGATCTGGATGACTCTACTTCAACGGATTCCTCTTCTTCTTCTCTCTTCTCTTCTTCCAACCATTCTCCCGGATTAGCCTCGCCCCTTGAGTCCACTATAGGAGTGTGCCCTTGGGAACCCAAACTTTATCCCTCCTCCAGAATGGTGTCTTTCAGGTTGGACTCCTATTCCTTAGATACACTTGGAGTTTGTGTATCTAAGTTATCCTCAGCTTTATCTGCTGTTTTAATAGTGGTAGTGAAAGAATTAACGTTAACATTAAATGAAACTGTGTCAAGGATTACCTCAGTGATTGGTGTTTGATCCTGAGCATCAGCCTCCTCTCTTCTTTCATCATTAACCTCCACAACACCAGGATGACTGGAAATGTCCTTAGTCACCCCTTCATTTCCCTTTTTAGGACTTTTAATGTCTTCCCTAGGCGCATTGGTATTGTCCTCAATGCCCTCTCCATATACCTTTATACAGGACTTTTATCAATGGCAATTTCGGCTTCCATATTTAGCAAATTTTCTAGCAGAGGTCCAGTTCTTGGCTTAAAGTATGATAGGTCTACTTTCGGATCTCAGATTAGAGTATCCAAATCCGTTGGAGCGATGAGTATTGTTTGAGCTTCGAAAGAACCTCCGGGACCTTCAGTTGTTTGTCTATTTATTCTATCATTATCCTATATTTCCTCTCTGATAGTTTCATATTGAAGATGATCCGGATGAACTTCTTCAGTAGATCTGGGCACATGCTTGCCCTTAGTTATTCTGGCCTTAACCAATTCAGCTATCACATCTTTCTTTACTACTTCTTCTTTAATTATAATTCCAGCAGGTTTTTTGGCTTTCTTTTTTTGTGCTTTTTGGGCTTTAATTGCCTCATCAAAGGTGCACCCCTTCCGGGGGAATTGCTTCTTGGGTACCGAGGCTTCATCCCCTGTTTCTTTATCCTTAGCCATAACCGTTGTTTCATTAAATTTCCTCATTTGTCTACAACTTTTATCAATCTCCCCCCTGCCTTAGGTTTCTCTGAGCTCTTTCTCAGTAATTGAGTGAGGGTTTGGGTATCCTTATCAATTTCCTCCCTCAGAGCCAAAACTTGCTGCTATTATGCTTTAGATTTGGTGGTTCTGGCCTTTTTAGGAACCGGGGCATCCTCAGCCGGATCCACAGCCTTCCGGGCCTTACTTTTTTTCTCATCTCTCAATTTTTTGGCTTTTTCTTCATTCTATTTCTTGCCAAAGGTCAGCTTTTTGAAATTCTTTTCCAAAATTTCCTTTCCATTCACAACCTGGAATCCGGTCAAGTTCACTTCATTGGCAATTAGGATCTGGGTGATAAGGGCACTGTGAGAATTTCTGTGCTGCCTTAGTTAGTGGATGATCAGCATCGACATGTTCACTACCCTGCTCTCTACCTAGTGCTGTAGTACATAATGCTGGAAGGATGATACTATGGTGAGAGAGCCCTTCCTGATTAGAACTAGCTTTACGAGGGCATGCTGGAGAAATCTTGGTACCTCCGGGAAGTATGTTGAGAATTTGTTCCTAAAGTAGTTTGGATGTAGCCATATCTTTGGTTCATACTTAACATCTCCATCGATTCTCAATTGGACCCCATCATTCTTTATATTCAGGAATTTTTCAAAAAATTTCGGTGTGATTGTGATCTCTTTCCCTTGAACCTTAGTTCTAAGAGCATCAAAGTGGGAGTGAGCTCTCAGATTGTTGTAGAATTCTCGCACAAGTTTCGGATAGGTTAGGCATTTGATTTTGAGGAAATTAGTCAGGTGTTGATCCTCAATTAGTTTAGAGTAGGGGTCTATCTCAAACAAAAAATTATCGCCCAAGAAGTCTATGGGGATAACAGAATCGTTTGTTTTAAGTTTGAGGGGTTTGAAATTTGCATCTTTAAGATCGAACACAGTAAAGATGCTTTTGGTGGGAAGCATTTAGATTTGGTTATTTATCATGATGGCTGCCATTTGAGAATTTTAGAAGAGTTTAGGGTTTGAGTTTTGAAAATTGCCGGGTAACAGTAGAGAATGTTGCTCGCGTGAAGATGACAGAGATTTAGGGGTTTTTATAGGATTTCCAAAGTGAGGGTATTTTGGTAATCTGGATGCCATTAATTTTACTGGATTGATGACATGGCAGATGAGTTTTTAAGAGAGAGGTAAATTCTGTTACACTAGACAATAGGAAGAGTTTATTTTGAATTCCAGTTGTTGAATTTACCGCGCGTGTAACTCCCAATAGACTTTTGAAATTCAAAAAATGGAACAGTTACTTTTCAGCGCCTTTACTGCCATATGTCCTTTCTGTCTGCTGATGTGGCAATATTCCTTCCGAAGTTGAGCTTTCTTTAATTATTTTTCTCTTCCAGATTCCTTGTCTTGTCGAGGATCCAAATTAACTTTGGACTGTCTTTCGGATTTTCTTCAAATCGGATTAGACATCCCAATTGACTCCCTTAGGTTGCCAAATTGATCTTTACTTAATGGCTTAGTAAAGATATATGCTCTTTACTCGTTGGTAGGAATGTATACCAGTGCAACATCCTTCTTCATCACATGATCCCGGATGAAATGATGCCTTATATTGACATGTTTCATCCTGCTGTGGAGCACTAGATTCTTTGACACATCAATGGCACTTTTACTGTCACACATAACATCCACACATCAGGATTGAACTCCATAATCTTCTAGTTGTTGCTTGATCCAAAGGAGTTGAGTTACACAACTTCCAGCTGCCATACATTCTGCTTCTATGGTTGATAAAGCAACTGAAGTTTGCTTTTTGCTGTACTATGATACTAAGGAATCTCCAAGGAAATGGAAACCTCCAGATGTAATCTTTCTTTCCAGAGTGTCTCTGCCATAGTCTGCATCAGTTAATCCTTGAAGTGTGAAATCTCCATTACTAGGATACCATAACCTAACTTCAGTGGTTCTTAGGAGATATCTAAGAATCCTCTTAACTGCCTTGAGATGAGTGTCTTTAGGATTGGATTGATATCTTGCACGGTAGTAGACTGTATAGTGTATGTCAAGCCTGCTATCAGTCAAGTATAGAAGTGATCCAATCATTCCTCTATATAGCTTCTGATCAACATCTTCCCCTTCACAATCCTTGGATAGGATTGTATCTGATCCCATTAGAGTAGACATTGGCTTGATCTTGTCCATTTCAAACTTCTTCAAGATCACCTTTATATACTTGGATTGATTAATAAAAATCCTATCCAGACTTTGCTTGATTTTTAATCCAAGGAAGAAATTTAGTTCTCCCATCATGGACATCTCAAATTCCTTCTGCATCTGAGAGCTAAATTCCTCACACATCTTCTCATCTGTTGCCCCAAATATGATATCGCCCACATATATTTGGACTAGAATGATATCATCCTTCTTTTTCTTGATAAAAAGAGTTGTATTTGCTTTGCCCTTCATATATCCCTTGGATATGAGAAATGTAGTGAGTCTCTCATACCAAGCTCTAGGTGCTTGCTTTAATCTGTAGAGGGCCTTCTTCAGCTTGTACATATAATCCAGATGCTTTGAGTCTTCAAATCTAGGTGGTTGCTTCACATAGACTTCTTCCTGGATAACTCCATTGAGAAATGCACTTTTGACTTCCATTTGGAACAATGTAAATCCCATGAATGATGCAAAAGCACATAGAATCTAGATTACCTCTAATCTTGCTACAGGGGCAAATGTTTCTTCAAAGTCAATCCCTTTTTGTTGATTGTAGCCTTGGGCAACCAATCTTGCCTTATTTCTCACCACTACTCCAGATTCATCTAGCTTGTTTTAGAGTACCCATTTGGTGCCAATGATTGACTTTCCCTTTGGAGGTGCCACTAGATCCCACACATCATTCCTGGTGAATTGATCTAGTTCTTCTTGCATTGCCATCATCTAGCTTTCATCTCTTTCAACATCTTAAAATTTCTTTGGCTCAATGAGAGAGAAAAAAGCAGCATGGCTCATCATCCGGTTAAGTTAACCTCTGGTTCTTACTGGATTTTAGACATTGTCCAAAATGGCTGTAACTGGATGATCTCTTCGAGTCCTAACTTCCCTTAGTAGATCTTCATGTTGGACTAGAGCTTGTTCCACTTCTGCCTCAACTTCCTTTTCTTGACCTTCATTGAAGTTTATCTCATATGGATTGAATTAACTTGTTGTACTTCTGGATCAAAAGATGTTCCTTCATCCTCTTCTTTGTACTTCTTGATTTGGAAGGAATCAGGAACTTGGACTTCCTTCTTTTCTCTAGGGTTGTCAGCTTCCAGAATTAGATCTTCGGGAGTGGAACTTCTTTTGACTACATGGTTAGTCTCATCGAAATCTACATGTATAGACTCTACCACAGTTTGGGTTCATTTGTTGAAGACTCTGTAAGCATTACTATGTATTGAGTAGCCAAAATAAATTGCATCATCAGACTTAGGATCAAATTTTCCTAATTGCTCTCTATCATTTAGGATGTAGCACTTACATCAGAATGCCTTAAAATATAACATGATGTGTTTACGGCCTCATCCTAGAAATATTTTGGCAAACAATTCTCATTTAGCATTGTTCCAACCATCTCAAATATGGTCCTATTTTTTCTCTCAACTACTCCATTCTGTTGAGGAGTATGAGGGGCTAAGAAGTTATGTTTAATCCCATTGGAGTCACAAAATTCAACAAAGTGCTTATTTTTGAACACACCACCATTATCACTCCGGATGCGTGCAATGCTTATGCCCTGTTCTACTTCTATCCAGATGAATGTTTTTGAGAATTGGTCAAAGGCTTCATCTTTGCGTGCTAGCAATAGAACACATGGTTATCAAGAATAATCATCCACAATCACCATGGTGTATTCTCTTCTACCTAAACTCAATGGTTTAATTGGACCAAAGAGATCAATATGCAAGAGCTCAAGTACTCTTTTGGAAGGAATGTAGGAGATGGAAGGGAAATTTTTCTTATGCTGTTTACCTAATTGACATGCAGTACATAGATGATCCTTATCAAAGGCAACCTTAGGCAAACCCACTACCAATTACTTTTTGGCTAGTTTGGACAGGAGGTTCATGCTAACATGTCCCAACCTCCTGTGCCATAGCCATGATTCTTCTTCTTTAGACACCAAGCAGATATTCTTTTTCTCATTTTTAATATTAACAAAATAGACATTGTTTACTCTAGGTGCATAAAGAATGAGTTGATTAGACTTACTATCATAGATTGAGCAGCCTCCAGAATCAAAGGTGACTTTTCTTCCTTTATCGCAGAGTTGGGCTACACTTAGTAAGTTGAACTTCAGTCCATCAACCAGTGAGACATCTTCTATCTTTAATTCAGATCCAATGGTTCTGTGTCCAATGATCTGTCCTTTTGATTGTCTTCAAATCTTACTTTGCCTCCCTTCTTCCGGGTTAATGTGATAAAGGCCTTCTCATCACCTGTCATGTGCCTTGAGCATCCACTACTAATGTACCAAGTGTGTTGATCTACTATGGATTTAAGGCATACCTCTAAAATAAATCAACTGGGTCTGGGTACCCAATCAGATTTGGGTCCTCTCGGGTTAACAACCATTTCTGGCCAAGGATTAACATCATAATAACCATTTTTTAATCTACATAATTTAGTAATATGATTGTTTCTCCCATAAAACCTGCACCCTGAGATGGGCTAGTTCTGCTCCTGCTTCTTTTTGATCTTTTTAAGATCCTCGTTCCCATAGTTCCCTCTATATCCAGCTTCTTGCACACTTGTAGATGGTCCAGTGTGTATTTGGAAGTTGGTTGGGGGTGCAACTTCTGCTACGTAAGTCCTTCTTTGTTTGGCAGGTTACTGATTGTATATAGCCTTAGCCTTTCCTTTTTGTGTAGCACTATATCTTTAGGCTTGTGGTTGCCTACTAACCTCCTTCACTTTTTGGTTGGAAGGCTTTGGATTTCCTTTGGTAGCTTGATGTTGATTTCTTTATGTATTCTGCCTTGGATTCCTTCTTGGTTGTAAAGGACCTAATCTTCTTTCAGAAGCTTCCTTCATTAGAGTTAGCTCCCTATCTAACCCTATCAAGTTAGCACTTAATATCTGCACTTGATTTCTTAGGAATTTCTCTTCAACCACATCAATATGCTTGGTGGTTCTTATCAAATTGACATCTTATGCCAATACTTCACCATCTTCAGTAAGCTCAATTAATTGTCTTCTTAGGGATTTAATGGCTTTTGTGTTCTTCCTCACATTCTTGATCACAATAGCTAAAGTTCTAGCAAGTTCAAGGTTAGAAACAGAATTAGAGTGAGAGTTTACCTTAGTACTAGCTGCATCTGATTCTGATTCCTCTATTTGCACTGTATCTTGCTTAGAAGCATTTCTTCCAAATTTCTCTGCTTCTAGATCAGTTAGTGCAATAAATGCATAGTTAATAGTCTCCTCTTTGTGAGCACAGGGTTTTGCAGTTCCTATCGCGAGACGATGATGACGTATCCCCGATTTTATACCTCATAATAAAAATTCTTTAGAGTTTTTATTACCGATATAAAATTCCCTGCGAATTTTATTTCTCGTAAGAATTCAGTTCGGCGTGTCCGATAATACGTCCGGTAGGAGCTTGAACCAATGATTTGCACCCAAAATTAAATTAATCTCTAAATATCCATTAAAATATCATTAAAATTCAAAAAGATGCCTTTTGACCCACTTTTGGACCCCTTTGGCAGCTTTTTAGGCTTATGGTCCCGCTGGCAGTCAGCTTGTAGGAAGGTGATACCACCGGCGGTATCGCTCATGCCGCCGGTGATATCACCATGTTGCCAGTGACATGGCTAAATCAAGCTTCTACAGAATGCTTTCTTCCTCTTCCTTGGGCAGACTCTTTTTTGCCATTTCGGTGAAAATGGCTGAAAGGTCTCGAAGACCACCCATATTTGCTATAAAAACACACCTTAGGGTTTCAACAAGCAAACAACAACACATCTGAATTTTACTTAAGAGTTTTAGAGTGAGAAAATCGATTTTAGTGAGATAAGAAGTAGAAAAGGTAAGAAAAGGGATTCTAATCCATTTTTCTTGGTTTTTCTTCTTTGAGTTCTCTCAGTTAATGCTTAAAATCAGTAGACTTTAGGTTAAAATCAATTTAATATGAATTTAGAGACATAAATCCTTAAATCTACTACCCAAATCATCTTTGCAACCTCCTCGGAGGTATTCCTTGGATGATAAAGAGGTGGATTCACGGCCCCGAGGTAAAATTCTGAGTCTCATAGCTCTTTGGCTTCATTCTTATTTGTTTATGCTGTTTTGTGCTTGTTTTTGGGTTTTCGGTCATTTTTGACCATTACCTGCTGCTGCTGCAAGAAGCTGAAGCCACCGAAGGAAAGTAAAGCCGCCGGCAGTATCAACCATGCCGCTAGCAGCATCGTCGATACTGCTAGCCACATCACTTGCCTCCAGAGGCCTCATCTTCTTGTAGGACCCTTTCTTTATAGTATCCAGAATATCATGTAGCCTACCTGCGTGACTGATACCGCTAGCGACATCACTGATGTTACCGGCGATATCAACCATGCCGCCGATGTCATGACCTTCTAGACAGCTATTTTATTCCATTTATTTCTGACCTAGTTATATTCCCGAAGCTAGGGTGTACAGTGCAATGAAGAAGGTCCAAAAATTTTTGAAAATAGACCCCACCTCATGCCATGTGGCATTTTCACTAATGATCTGATTAAAACAACGATCGAGTCTAAAATTTGGTCAAAACAAAATTTTCCCGTAAACGCCGTTCAGATCTCATTTTTAGCTATCCAACCGGGCTTTATAACACAACAAATGAATATGCCATATTCACGCTAACTCAAGTCCTGTTTATTCCACTAACTATGCATGCTAAGTGATACACCTCGTACAACGTGCCATATTTGTGCCAACCGTCGTCTGCAGGTAGATTTAGGTTAGATGTATGTTAGGCCTTCGGGTATTTTATTTATCGCATAGAAAATGTATAGGATTTGAAAGCCTTGTAATAATTTCAATTTCTACATTTATTTCTGGATGATTGTAATAACTTATTTATCGCTTCGATTGCTTGACAAACGCGAAACCAACATATAAACCGAAAACACAATAAATAGGGTGGATTAAAACTGATTAAGAAAGAATGAAATAGTTTAACTTGGCCTAATGAAGAATAGAAAACATCATCCGAACTCGGAATCTCTACTTAAGGTATGGTCTACCACCTGGTGGGAAAATCGTACCAAAATTTCCCGATTGAGCTGAACTAGGGTGGCGACTCTATTTTAAGTATGGGATTTTGATCTTGTATCCCTTAACATGCAAATTAGACTTAAATTCAACATCAACATCAGATCATCTTTTCATCATGCTAAAATGACGATCAATCCCTCGGCACGCTTGACAACACTTGTTATTTTTCCGCCCCCTGTGCTACGCATCTCACGCGGTCCTTGCGGGCGGGAAAAAGGTCGTCCGCTTACAGTGGCGACTCTGCTGGTGATGTATCTTTAAACTTGAACTTAATTTTCAATAAGTTTAAAGGATTTTGATGATGTATTGAAATCATTGGCCAAATTAAAACTTCATTCTTTTTCATGACGTTTTATCCTTAAGCGTGTAGCTAGTTCGTTAATTTTTTAGGTGCCCCATTTTACCCAAGAAACTCGCGAAAGTATCACTCATGCCCTGTTTGGAATTGAGGATGCCTAGCTAGTGGATCACTCATTTTAACCAATACGTAAACTCCTGTGATCGCACCTATTTGGGTAGTGGTTGAGTAACGTGGAATCAAGGTAAACTAGAACCTTCTACATCAACAACCATGCCAAAATTGCACTAGAATAAACCTTAGCACTTCACTCCTTTAGGGCTACCAGAACAATCAAAATAAATTGGGTCGCACTCCTTTTGCCATTAACAGTGAAAGACTCAAAACTCCATCCTTTCCAAAAAGGCATGACGTGGGAGTCATAAGGTTGGAAGTGGGACAATTTGTGTGCTATGTGCTCCGTGATCATGCATCCCCCATACATCAGCTCTAAGAGCCAAAATCAACTTACTCTTACCGGTCTCCATTTATGGAAAAGGTTTAGCAACATCCGTAGGACTTCCTTTCGTACCCCTGTTAAGTCACAAAATATCACTATGTGTGGCAACGGGGAATGAACTTCTCACTGATGTTGGAGGGATAAGCCGCCGCATCATCTCTAACCACATCTATGTGCAGCCATACATATCATGCATCGCTTCCCAAGAATAAAAGCATGCATACCATCCATAACCATTTATAACCCATTCATGGTCTAACCCATGGTTCACGATCCTAAGCAGTCTTCCTCCCAAATCCGGAGCTTCATCGCCAGCCATGTCTCACAATGACAACATCGCCCTACCCAAGGAACAAACCGGCCCTACTCCTACCTCGACAATAGCTCACCCTCCATCTCCTGGGTCAGAAATCACTGCCACCATCATCAAGTTTCTGAGCTCAGATCAATTCCAAAACATTATTCAGGAACTGATTCAGACAGCTGTGCACGCATCCATTAAGTAAGCCTTAGTAAACCAGAACTCCGACTAGGTCACGCAATCTCCGGGCATGACACCCCCAGCTGTGGCTATCCTGCAACAGTCATCCATCCTCCGAACTAGCGGCCAAGTCATGGAATCTTCAGGCATGACACCCAATGGGGAAACACTCTTGTCAACACCGCCATACGCTTACCCCATGCAAAGGGAAGGAGCCCAGAGTCCAGCTCCTCCATCATTCTCTGGCATCTCACCTCCGACGTTGGTCACTCTGTCGTAATTTATGCTACCCGCAACCTCAAAACCCCCTTAGTACAACTAGGTCATGCAGTCTCTGGGCATGACACCCGAGGTTGAGACCTTCTTACATTAGTTGATAGCAGCTAGTTATAGTCAGAAAGAGCAGGTTTCCAAGAACTCCGGCATGCGCTCATTGACTGGCGGTGATAAAACAAGCGCATCCTCTTCCTGAGTCAGGATGAGTAAAGTTCTCTCAAAAGCCAACTTTAACTTCCGCTACCCAATCGAATAGCAGTCTTACAGGTAGCATAGACCCATGGATTTTACCTCTCAATGCGATATTTGCCGGGCTAAGAAAGGACAGGCTTCTCGAGTCTGTCCGTGAATACAAACCCCCCATGAGAGATGAAAGGAAAATTTTTTATGGATATTATATCTTGCCAGGTCACCACACCAATAAATGTAAGGCCCTACTCAATGCCATACAACATTTGATAAGGGATAAGAAGTTCGTGGAACCCAAAAGGGAGCCTAGCAATGCGAATTACCCCCTGCCAAAGTTTGACGACCAAACTGGGGTGATTAATCCTAGGTTACCTAAACAAGGCAGTGGGCCACAGGAACTCATCAAGGCCATCTGTTCTAAGGGAAAAGAAAAATCATGCTTTGACGATGAGGACGAGGAGTCAATCAATGAAGAGGCCAAGGAGGTTATGGCCACCATGATCAAAGACATGACAGTTTTAGCAAAGAGGCATAGTCAAAGTGAAGCAAAGAACCCGATGATCAAGGCCATGCAATAGTTCACCGAGGTCCTCACCGGGGAGTCGAGTCAGGTGAGAGACACCTCACCCAGTACCAAGTAGAATGAGACTCAGCTCGCCACCGACATCAACACCGAAGACCCTCCGCCTATGGAGGATGAAAAGCCTTGATTTGTAATCTTTAGATTTCTTTATGCTTTTAGTTTGAACAATTTTATGTTTGTAACTTTAAGCTCCATGAGCAACTTCTATTTTGTTACTTATGTCATATTTTTACCATTTGGTCCATGCATTCATATGAACATACGCTTGATGCTTCTAGTATGTAGGATATTTTACTGTATGAAATTAATTCGAGTACAAATGAAGGCTCTCAAGTGGTAATCATTTCCAATAATTTAACTCCTATCAAACACATGTAAGATAATAAAGTGCTTAAAAACCGTGATAACGCTTAGCTTGGTCAGATTGTTGAACACCATAGGTCCCTTGCAGAATTAACTCAGCAACCTCGCAATGGTACACCTTCGAGCTACCAAAGTAGTGTTAACTGGTTCCCTAAAATGAAAAAATCATGGCATAAATTTTCACCCACCCACCCCTTTCCCTTCTCAAACCTTGTCCAAAACTTCTCTGCTCCTTGGCCATCCTTGGCGTGGGGGCATAAACGATTGGTTAACCCTGACCTCCATCACCATAGCCGAATCTCACCAATGTCACCGCCAAGGAAATGACCAAACTCATAGGGAAACACATCTTCAGCTAACACAAATTAACCCGCATCAAACCCCTTGAGCAACAAAGATCAGTCCCAAGGGGGCAACCACCGTCAAGACCATAAAGTATGAGAGCAAGTATCTTTACCCCATAAGTCACAAGTGAATTGCACAACCAAAAAGTAGCATGTCAAGTAAACCAGCTAAACAAGCTACCATTCACCCTTTCAAAGGCACCAAGTAAAAAGCCCCCGAACCAAATATCACTTAGTTTATGTAAACAAGAAAATACGAAACTAATGAGGAAGGGCTGTACAAACCGCAGACTGAAGGAGCAATCAGAATAGCAATCAGAACAGCAATTGAACCAATCAAGAAGGCATGTTGCGAGCACCAAAACTCCCACAAACTAAACTCCTTGCAATGTGGCAAGGTTACTCAATGTATCTTTGAAGGTCAGAATGAATCGGATGATCCAGTGTGATAACCGAACGAACACTAAAAACCTTGGGGAATCTGCAGAAGCATGACTAAGCGCACAATAGCAAGTCAGATACCTAATACCCTCACCAAAAGTCATAGACCCAACATTGAGGCATCTAGAACCTTCCAACACCGGTATTAAGAAGGAGTTCAGATCAAATTGAGAAGGTTGCTGTGTGGCTAAAGGCGGTATCGAATAAGCAGGGCAATCAAAGTCATGAGCACGAATGAGAGCGGATCTACCTGGTCAACCAGGACAGGCTTAAGTGTTATCACACCTAATCAAAAGAAATAAATCAGAAAAAATAGCACAATAAAAAAATAAATATGATAATCACCCGCCTTTTGGTCTTTTAACGATCGGGCAAAAATTAGTGTGACACCTGACGGTCGGTATTCTGCAAACCGGCCGTGCAAAAATTAGGGGATGAGTCAATATCGCCCGCTGAACTGAAAACCCGAAAAGGGCAATTTATCCAAAAATTAGGGCACGAGAGAAGAACAGTGAGATGTTAACCTGAAAATCTTTGAAGGCTGGTTAACACCAGGAGTTTGATTAATGGACATGATTCCCAACATCTTGCACTTAAATTAAATTCATTCGATAAAAGTGTCTTTTATACTGAAACCTCTGTGCTTGTGATTGTATGAATGCCTGGCGACCAAGGGAAGGATACATCTCAATTAAGCTTAATTGAAGATGCTCCGAGCTTATCAGTATTTCATTTTAAAAATTCGGATAGACTGAAAACATCTAGGTCTATACAAAAGTCGAAATAAGTCTACTGGATTGAAAACCCAAAAAGGGCGATCTAGGCAAAAATTAAGACAAGACTTGATAGATTGAAAACCCCTTGGGGCAGTCTACGCAAAAGTTAGATACAAAAAAGACAAGAAAAAATAATAAAAATAAAAGGAATAAAGATAGCAAAAAGAGAAGCCCGAATTTCTCCAGTTTCTTCCAGTCCGCATTTCCCAGGCTTTGCAGAAAGCCCCATAGCTATTGGTTATAGCTTGCCATGGCTGAATTCGGCAAAATGTCTGAAATTGGATTTCTGGGCAAGTGATGTCGTCGGTGATGTTGATGATGCCGCCGATGATATGGAATAGGGATGGGGCGATATCACTTGATGTCGTCGGCGGTATGGAGTGTGGGCAGCTTTGTCTATATTATTTAATAGGGTGATGTCTGTAGCGACATCAATAATGCCGCCGGTGACATAGGAGAATTTCCCAATGACATCAGAACCATCTTCACCAATTCCAACCAATGCAAAAACCTGTAAACAGCCATGTAACCCATTTCCAAAACTTGATCAAACGCAAATCCATTTTATTCAAAATAAAAGCCTAAAGGCGCAAGTCATCCAGACATCCCAAACACCTAGCCTAATAAAACCAAAATCAAGCGACAATCCAATTTATTCAAACCCATTATATCAAGGGCATGCAAACCAAAGCGAAAAGAAAAAGAACTAAATAGCTATCTAAACCATCCCATCGCCACCGGATGGATGAGAGGAGACATCCGGGTCATCCATGAGCCACCGGTTAGCCATATCTTCATCCTCATCCCTATCCTCCATCATTAGAATGCTACTGGACTCCTTAGGCATAGTAGGCGGGTGCAGGCCGACCGACATCTTCACTCATCTGCGGCTAGTACTATCGGTGTGCTCGAGATCTAAATTTTGCTTGCTCCTCCTCTCATGGACAGTAGCCTCCAATTGACCTCAAGCTCACCCACACGATGTCGGAGTGCTGCAGTCTCCTCCTCATATCTCTGTTGGGCCACATCGGCATCCGATAGTGAAAGGGCTAAGAAATCCTGGAGATAAGGAAAACAACAAATATGCATATCATTCATAACATCCATGCATGCATCTTATCTTATTTTAGCATGTCATAACAGGGAATATACCTTAACGAGTAAGGATTGACCAATGAGAGTGTCCTTAAGAGCACATGCATTCCCAGCCAACCGCTCTGCGTCACTCTAAGCAACCTAAAGAATCTAAAAGGGCAATCAGAAGAACTCCATAAAAGGTTTATTGCAGGAATATGTTCAGAATTATGTAGAGCTTACATAGGTGGTATTTTCAAGCATGAAGATCAGTGCATGTCGGCTCGAGCCTATATCTCTAGGCCAAAACTCGCCCCTTGAATTCATTAGTATGAACTGGGTCTCTAGAGGATTGGACAGGTGCCCCTCTATGAAATCAACACCCTCGGGTACGCCATAGTGCCGTGTCCCACTGTAATCATCTCAGCCTCTCTTCCTTGGGGGTTCCTTAAAAGCATAAAAGGAAAGTATAAACAACCTTTTTAAACCTAAACAATTACCAATACATGTACATAAACATAACTATATCCCAAAAGAATGGCGGTCCTCATAAGACGTCGGTACATTCCCGACAGCCACGTCTCACCTACCTCGCCCTCTCCCTCGGGTTCATCCTCAGCTTCTTCTTCTCCTTCCTCCTCCTCTTCTTCTTCCTCCTCAACATCATCCACTATTGCCTTGAGCTGTCTTTTCTCCTCCTCCATCTTTTACTTATTGTGATACTCGATCGTGTCATTCTTGTTGATGCAAGGGCAAATGGGGAGTAAGTGCTGCTGATGCTGCTTATAGGAGCCTAGAATGCTTGGGATGATCTGACCATTCCCCTCAATGTAATCGACTTTATCAGCCGCATATGTGATCACTAGGTGAGGCCACCATAAGCCTTTAGGAGGATCGATAGGCACTAGTCTAGCAATAGTAGCGACGAACCTCCAGCTTCGAACATGCTCCCCCTTGTACCACTACAGTGACAAGGGGCACTCCATCACAAATCAAAGATCATCTACCTCTTTTTGGACCCTGGCCATCTCTATCAAGTTCTCCACCCCATCGAAGGAATCTAGAATAACCTGACCCAACAACCAAGCAAGCAACCAATGTAAGCATAATGTAAATTCATAAACGCTTTTGGTCTACTAATGTTTTGTTTTAAGTATGAAATAGGGACTAAGTCAAAAGATCGCTTACCGATCTCAATAGTACAGTCCTCAAAGACTCCTGGTAGCTCTTAGAATACTTGGCTTTCCCGCCAATACCACCACACCACCGGGCAAGAAAGTGAGAACTTGGTGGCACGGTAGCCTTGAACTTAATCGGTGGGAGGATCTGATGCTCAAAGTCCCAAGCCTGCACAAGTAAACAATTAGTCAGTGCAAAACATCCGCAGTAAATGAAGCACGCACATCAAACCAAGAAAATCAAGCAAAATGCTTTCGAGGAAGGTATACTTGTAATAGTAAGTGGCTGAGGCGGAGGGCCTTCCCCATCTTCTAAGAACCCGTATCCAGTCTATGGTACATCTATGCCAGGATGGCCCTCAGCCAATTCTTCTTACTGATGCTCGCTACATCCTCAACGGCGGATATCGGCCCATAGTTGATCTTACTCCCTGAGACCGGGAAGAACAACATGGTGAGTAAGGAAATCATGAAAGATCGGACACAAGGGTCTCTATCATCCTCGGGCACCACATTCACTCTAGTCCAGTATTGGTATAGCTTGCCATAGGATAGCCGCCCTGAGACAGGCTTCAAGCCAAATAGCTACTTCACTCACCTCACCACAGGCTTCTCGGTATAATACTTATCCATATATGAGTCAAAATGAATGACCTAATCCATCCATGGGAGCCTGGTCATAGTCACAACATCAGAAGGCATAATAGTCACCTCCCCAAACAAAAAGTAATAGGTATGGGTGGTTTCAGACCACTTCTTTGTAAGAGCTATCACGGCCAGGTGGGAAAGCTTCGGTATTAGCATGGGCATGGTTTGAGCTAAGTCTCCAGAACCCATCTCGTTAATGGCCAGCGTAAGTTCGAGATCCTTCTCTACTATGTGCTACCACCACTTGCCGATTATACCCATACCCCTGGTGTATGTCAATCCATATGGCTGTAAAAATCAGAAGTGATCAGATCGCATCTTTGTCATCTGCCGGAAGGCTGCTGATGTCGCTTCTACTAGAACGAATGTCGCCTGCGACATCATCCATACCGCTATCGGTATGGATGATATCACTGGCGACATCAGTATAAGTAGAAATGACATCATATATTCCTAGGCATTTTTGCAAGGCCTGATGCCACTAGCGGCATCACTCATATCGCTGACGACATCATAACCTTCGGGCAGAACTCAGTTTTGCCCTAAAAACGAACCCATCGCGCTAAAACCACAAAAATCATAATTAATCAAACCCTAAGCCTAAAAATAGTAAAAATCAAACCTAAAACATGCAATATCAGTTTATAATCAATCTATTTCATACTTATAACTCATATCATGGCACAATTTCAAGCCTAAGCCTGGAATTGAAGCTTAACCTAAAAAAGGAATTTTGAGTTTTGTAGGATTACCTGGACGTAGCAAATTTCTCCTTATAAGGGGTTAGGTCCGTGATAGGGGAATTGATCCTGTAGCCATACATCTTGGCCGTCTCCTTCAAACCATAAGCAATGGGAACCGAGAGAAGTTTTAACTCGTTGATGGTAGAGTTGGGAAAGTTATCCCTTGCCTTGGCAGCCAACTTCCCTTTGATAGCCTTAGCAATTCTCTTCATGATTGGTGTCGAAAGAGAATAAGAGATTTGATTTTCAAAGAGAAAAGAATGAGAGGAGAAGATGGAGAGGGTTGGCAGTTCTGTCTGCAGAATGGGGAAAGAAAAAGAGTTTTACTCTTTTAAAAACCCCGCATGGATTTTGAGGAGTTTTAATTTATTTAAAACTACCCGTCTATGTCGCCAGTGGTATCAGCTCAAACCGCCAACGACATTACTCATACCACCCGGGACATCACCTCTACCAATTTGAATTTCGAATTTATTCGACCAGTCAAAGCTGCCACGTGGCACTCATATCGCTGGTGGCATCAAGTCAAATTGCCAGCGACATCACCCATGTTTCCGATGATATCAACTCCTCTCCTTGCACTTTTCAGCCTTTTTGGTACAACCACAGCCGCAAACCCAATATACTCGTTCACTATACCAACCAGATATTACGGCATGACCTTGTACATACTGATCTCTGGATTCATCCCCTCAAACACCATTAGAGATTACAGAATGATCCTGTACATTCTAATCTTTGGATTCACCCCCTAGAATGCCAACTGAGGGTCCTTGATAAAGTCTCTATACATGTCACCCTTTAGGTTCACCCCCTGGAAATCTAATTAAAGGTCCCTAATACAGTCTCTGTACGTATCACCCTTTGGGTTCACACCTGGAATGCTAACTAAAGGTCCCTGATACAGTTTATGTATATATCACCCTGTGGGCTCACCCCTAGAATGCCAACTGATAGTCCTTGATATAGTCTCTGTACGTGTCACCCTTTGGGTTCACCCTTTGGAATGCCAACTGAAGGTCCCTGATATAGTCTCTATATGTGTCACCCTTTGGGTTCACCCCTTGGAACGCCAACTAAAGGTCCCTGATACAGTCCCCATACGTATCACCCTTTGGCTTCACCCCCGGAATGCCAACTGAAGGTCCCTAATATAGTATCTATATGTATCACCCTTTAGGTTCACCCCTGGAATGCCAACTAAAGGTCCCTGGTACAGTCTTCATTACGTGTCACCCTTTGGGTTCACCCCCTAGAACACCAACTGAAGTCCCTGATACAGTCTCTATACATGTCACCCTTTGGGTTCACCCCTGGAATGCTAATCGAAGGTCCCTAATACAATCTTTATATGTATCACCCTTTAGGTTCACCCCTAGAACGCCAACTGAAGGTCCTTGATAGAGTCTCTATACGTGTCACCCTTTGGGTTCACCCCTAGAATGACAATTGAAGGTCCCGGAATGTCGCCCTTGGGTTCACCCCTCCAAGATCGTAGTGTGACCCTGTACACATCGCTTTCAACTGCCATCCTATCATACCCAAGACTTCTGAAACCCTTGTACTTCTTTTACACTTTTACTATTGATCGAAGGGGCAAAAATATTTTTGTTTCATAAAATCGATCAAGCTGTAAAAACATCATTTAAAATCTGTCTAATCTTTTACTTGTCGCTTGTTATAGGGACTAAACTCTACCAACCCGCAAAGTATAAGTTTGAACAAGGGACAACCTATCCACAAAGCACAAGTCCGACCAAGGGGTAACCAATTCATAAAGCATAAGTTCGACCAAGGGGCAATCTCTCCGCAAAGCTTAAGCCCAACCAAGGGGCAACCAATCCACAAAGCATAAGTCCAACCAAGGGGCAACCAATACACATCGCATAAGTCCAACCAAGGGGCAACCAATCTGCAAAGCACAAGTCCAACCAAGGGGCAACTAATCCACAAAGCTCAAGTCCGACCAAGGGGCAAACCAGTCATCCATCAGGTATCATTCCTATCCCTTGCCCTTTTGGGTGATCATACTGATATGTGGTAGTAGTGGTCCCCCAAGGGGCAGCGAGACAATGATGACGTATCCCCGATTTTATTCCTCATAATAAAAATTCTTTAGAGTTTTTATTATCGATATATAATTCCCTGTGAATTTTATTTCTCATAAGAATTCAGTTCAACATTTCCGATAACGCTTCTGGTAGGAGCTTGAACCGATGATTTACACCTAAAATTAAATTAATCTCTAAATATCCATTAAAATATCATTAAAATTAAAAAAGATGCCTTTTGACCCACTTTTGACCCTTTTGTCAGCTTTTTAGGCTTGTGGGCCCGCTGGCAGTCAGCCTGTAGGAAGCTGATGTTGTCAGCAATATCGCTCATGCCGCCGGCAATATCACCATATTGCTAGTGACATGGCTAAATCGGTCTTCTGTAGAATGCTTTCTTCTTCTTCCTTGGGCAGACTCTTTTTTGCCATTTCGATGAAAATGGCTGAAAGGTCTCGAAGACCACCCATATTTGCCTATAAAAACACACCTTAGGGTTTCAACAAGAAAACAATAACACATTTGAATTTTACTTGAGAGCTTTAGAGTGAGAAAATCGATTTTAGTGAGATAAGAAGTAGAAAAGGTAAGAAAAGGGATTCTAATCCATTTTTCTTGGTTTTTCTTCTTTGAGTCCTCTTAGTTAATGCTTAAAATCAGTAGACTTTAGGTTAAAATCAATTTAATAGGAATTTAGAGACATAAATCCTTAAATCTACTACCCAAATCATCTTTGCAAGCTCCCTGGAGGTTTTCCTTGGATCACGAAGAGGTGGATCACGACCCCAAGGTAAAATTCTGAGTCTCATAGCTCTTTGGCTTCATTCTTACTTGTTTGTGCTATTTTGTGCTTGTTTTCAGGTTTTCAGTCAGTTTTGACCGTTACCTGCTGTTGCTGCAAGAAGCTGAAGCCGCCGAAGGAAAGTAAAATTGCCGACGGTACCAACCATGCCGCCAACGGCATCATCGATACCGCCAGTGACATCATTTGCCTCTAGAGGGCTCATCTTCTTGTAGGACCCTTTGTTTATGGTATCCAAAAAGTCATGTAGCCTTCTTCCGTGACTGATACTGCTAGCGACATCACTGATGTCGCTGATATCAACCATGCTGCAGGCGACATAACCTTCTAGACAGCTGTTTTATTCCATTTATTTTCGACCTAGTTATATTCCTAAAGCTAGGGTGTACAGTGCAATGATGAAGGTCCAAAACCTTCTAAAAATAGACCCCACCTCATACCATGTAGCATTTTCACTAATAATCCAATTAAAACAACGATCGAGTCTAAAGTTTGGTCAAAATGGAATTTTCTCGCAAATGCCGTTTAGATCTCATTTTTAGCCATCCAACCGGGCTTTATAACACAATAAATGAATATGCCAAGTTCACGCTAACTCGATTCCTATTTTGTCCACTAACTATGCATGCTAAGTGATGCACCTCGTACGACGTGTCGTATCTATGCTAACCATCGTCTGTAGGTAGATTTAGGTTAGATGTATGTTAGGCCTTCGAGTATTTTATTTATCGTATAGAAAATGTATAGGATTTGAAAGCCTTGCAATAATTTCGATTTCTACATTTATTTCTGGATGAGTGTAATAATTTGTTTATCGCTTCGATTGCTTGACAAACGCAAAAACAACATATAAATCGAAAAAATAATAAATAGGGTGGATTAAAACTGATTAAGAAAGAATGAAATATTTGAACTTGGCCTAATGAAGAATAGATAACATCATCTGAACTCAGAATCTCTACTTAAGGTATGGTCTACCACTTGGTGGGAAAATCGTACTAAAATTTCCCAATTGAGCTGAACCGAGTGGCGACTCTATTTTAAGTACGGGATTTCGATTTTGTATCCCTAAACATGCAAATTGGACTTAAATTCAACATCAACATCAGATAATCTTTTCATCACGCTAAAATAAGGATCGATCCCTCGGCACGCTTCATAGCGCTTGTTATTTTCCGCCCCCCATGCTATGTATCTCACGCGGTCCTCGAGGGCGGGAAAAAGGTCGTCCGCTCACACTCTTCTTCTGTTAAAGATGAGTTACTACTTTCCTCTCTATTGCTCTAAGTTACCACCATTGCCTTCTTCTTGTGCTTCTTGATTCTTTTAAGCTTAGGGCATTTAGTTCTGAAGTGACCTTTATCCCCGCATTTAAAATAGGCAGCTTCTTTTTCTGGATCCCTCTTTTCTTCCGGATTCTTTCTTGACTTGTCTCTTCTAGATGTGCCTTCCCTTGATCTTCAAGATTCATACTTTCTGGACTTTCTCCTTTCTTTCTTTTGTAGGAACCTATTGAGCTGTCTGGCTAGCATAGCCATTTGTTCTTTGCTACTTTGAGGTTCCTTAAGTTGTTCTTCCTCTCCGGATGAAGCTAATCCGTTGGACTCTGCCTTGAGTGCAATAGCGTTCTTCTTTTCTTTGGGCTTTTTCTCCTGCTGGCTATATCTCTTTAGGGATAGCTCTTGAGTTAAGAGATTTCCAATGAGCTTATCATAACTGTAAAAATTCAAGTCATGAGCCTCCTTGATGGCTGTATTCTTGTTATCCTACTCCTTGGTATGACTCAGAGTATTTTCTTCACCATCTCTACTTCAGAAATTTATTTTTTGAGCCTCTTCATTTCATTCACTAGATTTGTGTATCTAGTGTTCATACTACTAATTGATTCTTTTGGCTCTATCTTGAAGGTCTCAAGTTTCTACTGGAGCAGAGCAAGTTTGGCTTCTCTTATGTTGTTGGTTCCTTCATAGGTAACTTCCAACTTCTGCCAGATCTCTTGTGTAATCTCACATCCAGATATCTTGCTAAATTCTGTTGCACTAAGAGCACAATGAATCATGTTAATAGCATTTGCATTTTCACACAATCTCTTATAATCATTCTCATCCTATAAGCTCGAGGGCTTGTGGGTGGTTAAACCATCTACCTCATGAGTAGGCTCATATGGACCATCTTTAATGGCCATCCATGCTATCATGCTTTAAGCCTGAATAAAATTCTTCATTCGATTTTTCCAGAATGTATAGTGTTCACTGATGAAGAGTGGGGGATGCGTAATAGACAAACCCTCTAAAAGGAGCTGTAAGTTTTAGAAACTCATTTTGATTCTTGAATTAAAATATATGGACCTTTAGCTAGAGATTGTTAGATCTCTAGTTTGAGCACTTGCTCTGATACCACTTATTATTTCCTGTAAGGGTCTGAGTTTGGTCAGAGAGGGGGGGTTAAGGACCCTTTTTTGCGGAATTAATAGACTTTAAAAAGTCCAAGTGTAGCGTGTTTGATTATGATCCGGGGGATGGATCTAGATGATGCAGATATGATAATTTAATGTAATAAATGAAAAGTTAGAAAATCAAACACAAGGATTTCTACTAGTTCGGCCCCGCCTATGTCCAATTGCTAGAGTTTCCTTCCTCCGAGCTTTTCCACTAGTGGATTCCTATCCAACTGGTAGGAATCAAGCCTTATAGATTGTCTTCGGATGGTAACCCCTTCCGGATGTAAGATATACCATTAGAAGCACCAATTCCTAGTTGAGTCCTCTCGTCTTTTGCAGGACATACCACATAGATTTCTACCTAAACCTAAGCTGAGTCCGACAGGGAGATCCCACTCAAAGTACCTACTTTAAGCTATATCCCAATCTTATAACTCACCCAAGTTCGAGATCTTTACACTTTGGTTTTCTCATAGGTTTTGATTTATGACTTCCTCAAGTTTATAACTCACTTGGGAATCCTTACAACTGATTTGTAAATGTTTGATTCTTGGAGGGATGAGTTTCTGATTATTTTAGCAAATTCTCTTATTAATTGCTTTTCACAAATCAACCAGCACCTTCTCAACATGTGAAGCTTCCCTTTTATAGGCTTTGATCATAAATGTAGCCTTTATGGGTTGGTGAGCTATAATTAAATCTTCACCATTGATCAGGTAAGATGTGGAGCTTTCAGAGCTGTTGATCAATTCGTTAGACAGATATTTTCAACCATTTGAATCCTTGGGATTGAGGCTGAAAAGTTATCAGTGATCATTTTCCTTGTATTTTAGTGTCTTGTTAACTTTATACCGGTAGCTTTTTAGTGTTAGCTCTACATGCCTTCTTATTGGTCAAGGTGAAAAAGGTTGTTACCTTTTTCTCTGTACGGTGTCAGTCCTTTGTCCTTTTTCTGAAAAATGCTAGCTATCATTTTTGTCTTGCTTTAGGGAAAAGGATCTTTGACTTGGAGACCAAAAGAATGGAGGGAATGGAATTTTGAATCATTCCCTTTTGTCTTGGATATTAAAGTCTTCCGGATGTCTTCAGACTTAATATCTCTAGATCTGTCATCTTCCGGATGCTTTTGCTATCAGTTTTTCCGGATGCTGTTTTGGGCGGTTCAAAGTTTGTTTCCTTTCCAAACTTGAACCAGATGCTTCCATATATGCTTACGTATTTGTCTTCAC
The DNA here is from genome assembly GCA_947683365.1 of Euphorbia pulcherrima. Lineage (NCBI taxonomy): Eukaryota > Viridiplantae > Streptophyta > Magnoliopsida > Malpighiales > Euphorbiaceae > Euphorbia > Euphorbia pulcherrima. Next base: position 32,455,561 of record CANTUS010000001.1, read on the forward strand.
TTGTCTTGGACTTTGGATGTTTTGGATATGTGTCTGGATAAGTGACTTAGGTCATTTTATACTTAGGTGTTTTGATTACTTCAAACTTGATCTGGATTATTTATGTTTCGGGTCCTTGTTTCCCAACAATATATCCATTCATAAGCATCCAATACACCATATTTTAACCAAAAAAAGTTTAAAGATAATAAGTTATATCTAATTATAATATCATTATTATCTGAAAGTTCTACCTGGAGAGTGATACTCACACGCCTTGAACTTCAAAATATGATTTGAACAAAGGTTGTGTGTAAACCTGCAAAATAAGCAAGATTAAAGGATCGAGGTTTATCCCCAAGGGAACCTCCGTTGCTAAAATTAGTGATTTGAATAGGAATGTATAGAGAAAATGGCAGTGTAGGGGGAAAAGTAGAAGAATAGAATTGCCTCTTTTCTATCAATTATCCTCTTTTCTGCCAATTATCCTCTTATTTATTTGTGTAAATTCCCCTACCATATCGTGGATATGGTAGTTTTTTGAGTAAGGGAGGAGATCCCTATTTCGTAGGGAGAATCTGTCAATGATTCTTTAGTTCCTATTTCTTAGGAACAATAAATGCTACTAGTAGGAATTAGTTGGTATGCTTTCCAAATTAATGGTGATTCTTCCCACTATCTCGCTCTCAGGGAGGCGAGCCGTTTACCTAAGCAACCTGATTGAGCCGGAATGATGGTTACTCAAGTAACTCGATTAAGACGGCGGGACGGTTACTCGATCGAGATAGGGGATGGTTACTCATGTAACATGTGTGATGGAGTGCTAGCATGATTTAGGCGATGTTGAGGATAGTGCACGCTTGAAATGGTGATGAGCACACGCCTCAATCATATGCTCAGTTATAAGAAGTCCCTCCACAAGTGTTTAGAACACCTGTTAGGCTTCCCTTGGCTCACGACGTACTTTGCTTGGCATTTGTAATTCTTATTACAGCTATTTAACCATCTCGTGTAGCATGCCGGGCAATTATAGGGTGCCACATGTCCTTCTGGATCCTTCCTCAAGATAATGTCTGTTCACTTTCAAAATTTTTCTATAAAAGCGGCCTATTTTCAACAATACCCATTTTTTGCTTTTCTTCTTCTGCGACACTAGCATTTTCTAGCGAGGAGTATATAGGCTAATTTTTCGACACTCATTCCATCTTCCTTCACAATGGCAAGAGCTTTCCCCTTCGATCCCAACTACAAGTGAGTGTTTTATGGCATCCTCTTTTATTTTCTTTTTACTAATTTTTGGTTTGCGATTTGCTGATTGTGTTAATTCCTACTTGAAGTTCCGTTGTGGTAGATTTTTCTTCTTTTCCTTTATTTTTTTATTACTGAACTAATGAATGCAATGATTTTTGAATTTGCCTTTTTCATGATTCGTATCCCCCTAAGTGTGTTCTAGCGCCTTTATCGCTCTTTTTTTAAGAAATACACAGAGAGATCAGGTTGTTTTAAATTTTTGTATCCTTATGCATTATTTTATAGTGGACCTTAGGCCTCAGGAACTGACTTAATATATATCGTCAACTAAGGCAACATCTTTGGGGGTGCCTTTGAGGTGTAGATGATGTGTGGGTCTCCCTTCGCGTCTTTGTGGAAGACGAGGCCCACTGGGGGTTCCATTTATTTATGTGTGATGAAACCTTTTTAGTTTAAGTTTGCACAATTAACCAATTTTAATGAATAAAAGAATCGAGACCCAAATCTTGATACAAATGATAGAGTCGCCACCCAAGTTGTCTACTTGGGAAAGAGTTTTGGTATGGTTCCCACTGGGCGGGAGACTCATACCTTTTGGATCAAAGATTCGGGTAGTGGATGAGTCACTTATTTCTCATTTGGTTAATTCAAAATTACATTCACCACATAAAACCATTTGTTTATTCATCATTTAGGGAATTATAAAAAAAAAGTCTGTTTTCCACAGTCTTTCACATATGATATATGTGTTCAATAGTTTATAATAAAGCACAAATAATAAATGGGGGAACAAAAATTACAACCAGGAGAAAATGGGGGAATCGCAAGTGAACCTATACATTTGTTCTAAATTATAAAATAAAATAAATAAATTTGCTTGCATGGAAACATTAGCACAATTTATGCAACATCCTAAGTCAGCATTTTCTTAGAAAATGTGATTATGTTAGCGTGGCGGTTTTTCGATCGATAGTGCCTGGGCGGCATCTAGGATCGAAATGAAATATCAGATCTTCAACGTATTTTGTTATAAAACACATTTTAACTTTTCGTGGGTTTATTTACTAGATTATTAGTGAAACTTATCATATGGCAAATGGTGAGTTGATTGATTTTAACCAATTAAAAATAAATTTTGGATTCTGCCTTGGGGCTGGTACTCGTACGGGTGGATGGGACTTGTACGGCTACCGAGGAGGACCGATACGGGTATGGGGGAGCCGTACTGGTCTCGAATAGAAACTAGGTTTGATTTAATAAGCAGATTAGTGGAGGAAAAATGAAAAATAAATGGGATTTCCATCCATATGAGTACGATGCACCAGTTTAATATCCCTAAGGATATAGGTTGCCAACAAGGCTCATATGGGTTAGGACCAGACCCAAAACAGGAATAATAGAATAGATGGAAATGAATAAATGGAGATTGATAATAAAATAAATGAGATGTGAATCTCTTTGAAACTCAGGAGCATACCTTTACGCGGTGAATCCACTTTAGAGCGATTCCAATGCCGAATGGAAACTTTGTCAAACTATAACCTCAAAACTTGTTGAATATGATTTTCCTATATGTTATTTCTTTCTAATATTTTTCTCTTATGTTTTCTCAATTGTTGTTCAACTGTTCACCTCAATTGTTCACCTTTTGAAATGAAGCAGAAATGCTCCTTTATATAGGGGGAAATTAGGCCTGAACGCAATAAATGGCTGATTTTTTGCATTTTTGGGTGATATTATACTTTTATGGCTGATTTTAACCATTTATGGTAGATTTTATTCGTTTATGGCTGATTTTATATGCTTATAGCTAATTTGGGGCATTAAAATTGACTGTTTGGGTGTCTGGCGGATCGATACAGGAGGGCTGGACTCGTATGGGTCCCATTAAGACTAAATTGGGCACTTTTGGAAGTTTTCAGACCGGTACGGATTAGTTGGACCCGTACGGCTCTGTGGGACCCAGACGAGTCAAATCGGTCGACCCATATGAATTTGTACGGACCAATATGGGTTTGGGTTGACCCATATGGATTTGTATGAACCGGTAGGGACAGATTCGATTGGTTTTGCCCAAAACTTCCCAAAATTACCCAAAACTGTTCGAAATTGACCGATTTTGACTAGTTTTGACCGGTTTTAACCATTTTAGACCTTTTAGGGATTTAGGCACTAGTTTTTTGAGATTTAGGTTTGACAAAGCTTGACAAATCAACACTGAAATAACTCCAAGTAGACAACACCTATAGAAGAATGCATTATCTAGCTCTCATCATTATTTCGTGAGAAGGACCGTTAAAATACAGTGCTCACAGACTGCCCCTTATAGGATCATTGTAGATATGGATTTGTATAATCTCACGATGTGAGCGAGGGTTTAGAAATTATACCTGAGGTGATGACATGGGTGAGTTCCTTCCTCTAGGCGAATTCCTACCCTTGGTGTCCCTTTCTTGAGGTGGATTGCTTTCCTTTGTCGATGCATATCCCTTTCTTGAGGCGGATGACTTTCCTTGGTGTTCCTTTCTTGAGGTGGACTACTTTCCTTTACTGATGCGTATCGCTTTCTTGAGGTGGATGACTTTCCTTGGTGCCCCTTTCTTGAGGCGGACTACTTTCCTTTGCTGATGCATATCCCTTTCTTAAGGTGGATGACTTTCCTTGGTTGATGGTATATCCTGGATGACTCTGTTAGGGAAAGTGTGTCTTTATCCATGTGCATCCCTTTCTTAAGGTGGATAGCTTTTCCTCGTATCCCTTTCCTAAGGTGGATGACTTTCCTGCAGATGGTTTATCCCTTTCCTAAGGCCGATGAATCTCCTGCTGAGGATTTTTGAGTTACATGTCAAAACACAATAAAAACACTATGTTAGTTACTGCCTTAAACAACGCGTCTTAATTCTTGATTGACTTTGTGGTAGTGTTGCCCGCCCTAGGTGAGCGCTCTAGTAAGTGTACAAGGTCGTGTTAGTAGTATAGGGCAAGACCAAGTGTCATTCCCACAGGGAGTAAGGAAAGTAGCTAAACCTTGAAGTAAATCAGTAGTTAGAGATAGAAAATATAAAGAAGATGAGAAAATAATAAGTAAATACTAAAAAGTAAATGATTGCTAAAAAAAATTTGGTTGCTTTGATTTGGTTGTTGTGAACAATATTATACTGGAGCAAGCAAGACTAGCAGTCAGAGAGACACAGTTTTAACTTCTCTCTTTCATTTCTTATCTCTTTAAGCCGCAAAGATCTAGATTCACTTACTGAAGGTTTTCTAGACCCAACCATCACTTTTTGCCTATACTTCTTTGAAGTTTAACTTTTGGAACCTCCACTTGCAAGTTATTCCTCAAGCATTAAGAACAAAGTAAGCTTCCTATTATAGTTTAATAGGAATTTCCTAGCATTTCTAGTCAACAATAGTTTTTTCCAGAAATGTGTTATATGTTTAGTTTCCATGTTACAATCGCTAGTTTACACTAAGTATAATTTTGGCCGAACTTAATATGATTTAGCACAACACATAACAATCTTTCATAACGTATTTAGAGATAAAAGAGAGAGTTTAGCTGTGTTTAACCTGTCTTCCTTGCTAGCTTTGCGCACCAAAGGTTTAGTTAGCTATAAAATAAAACATAGAAGATAATATTATATTAAATAAAGTAAACAAGAGATTAGAGTGAGACAATGGAGGCGTGTAAGCCAACCAAAGCTAATTACAAAATGAGGAGAGCTTTCCTACTTATAATGGTAAGGGGAAGAGTCTAGATCTTGCCACTATCGCAATTTAATATTCAAAAGTAATAAAATTATATCAGATAAAAATAATAGTCTTCTAGAAGATCAAGAGTGGTCCAATGAGAATTCACCAAGTGGCTTATTAAATTATTACAACTTGTCCACTAACTCCACTTGTAAAAAATTCTCCAACAAGCTTCAAAAAGTATTCTAGAAGCAAACTAATGGGTCTTTTTCTGGTATATTATTCTACCACATCATCATGGCCACCTCCTTTTTATGTCGGCTCATTCTGCCTGCTTTGACTGTCTTTCTATTTGCTCTGCTAACCTTTTTGCCTGCTCTGCTTGTTTTCTTGACTGCTTGCTTTTATTTTCTCTACTTTCTCTACATATTCCACTGTTTTGAAGAGAAACCTAAAATATTATAAAAATGCACTAATAAATTTCTCAATTTTACTCCAAATGGGTTGATTCTAAAGCTAAATTACTAATATTTTCATGGTATAAATTGTACTTATCAAATACCCCCACAGTTAAGCATTGAGAACATAGAACAATAGAACAATAAAAAAGAGAACAAAAGAGAATAAAACAAGAGTGGTAATCAACATTTTTTGAGAAAGCAAAATAGTCTACTTAAAATACAAGAATTGAAGGTAAGAGATGCACACCCTAACACTTAACAAAAAATTGGTTCTCAAAAAAATGCCCAAACTATAAATTAAAGCTGTTTTATTCAATAAACTTTCCTATAATGAACCAACTTTCTCACCAATGGGTTTCACTCAATTCGCTCAATTTTTCAAGGGTGAGATTGTGAAATCACTCGACGGCTTATACACAACATTCAAAAGGCCATAGGCTTGATTATCGGTCTCATCTCCATCACTTGAACTATTAATCACAAACACAATCAAAAGGACTTTTATTTGGGTTATAATGTCGGCTAAGGGTTGGATGTGTCAAGTGAAAAAGTCTTTTTTGTGTGTGAAGTGATTTTACCGAAGAAATCATTAGTGATTGTGTAGCAAGTTGTGTGGTTACTAGCCTTATGCATCAAAATGGATTTTTCAGAGTCAAGGATAACCAATGGAAGGAGAGAGCAGTCAAAATTTCTGAATAGGGCAATCTTTCCAGCAAGAAGATTTCATGAAGGTAAACATAGCAAGCTTTCAAAATTTGATCAAGATGGCTTGGCTTGCTTTTTCAGCAATGAAGAAACTTTTTTTTACATATATACATCTTTTTTTCTTCTTTTTCCTTTGTTTTTCTTTTTTTTTCTTTCTTTATACGAATAAAGAACATAGGCTGGAATGAGTTTGAAGATAGCTCAATGAATTCCTTAAAAAGATTTGTGTTGAAAGCAATAAAAAATGTTGTAAAAACTTGCTGTTTTGTGAAAATTTCCTTGGTAAAATCAAAGATGGAAAAGAAAGGTAAAATGATATAAAAAGGGTTATGGGTTCTAGTTGCTGTGTGTATAAAGAAAAGGTTAAAAGGCTCAAAGGGGCTCACTAGGGGATATATTGTATAAAGGATGGCTTTTTGGTTGAAAAAGTGTGTAAGCCTAGTGCCTTTATCATGTTATGTAAGTGATCAATGATTTGTCTCGACAAGTACTCTATCCAATTTCTCCCAAATCAAGTTCTAGCTTAAGTATGCATGTGTAAGCCATCTCAAAAAGAATTAAAACAATGGTTTTATTAAGAGAGAAATGATTACAAAATTTTAATGATTTATTAAGGAAAAGTTTGGAAAATAAACCACGGTTGTGACAAAAGATGTTTGAAAGATTAAGAGCATAAAGAAGAACTGATTTAGTGATTAAATTAGAAAACGTTTAAAATTTTTGGCTCAAATCCTCACTAAATATGGGTTAACTTTCAGTTGGTTCTTTCTAGTTGAGTTCATTGAAAAATAGTTCACCTTTGTAGTTTTTACTTGCTTAATTGATCAATTTTACTTGCTAATTGTAAGTTTATTATCACTAACCTAACTCAAGCATTTTATACAGACTACTTACTTTCAAAAGATCCAAATTTAATGCTAATCACCAAAAAATACTTAAAATAAAAAATTTTTGACAAATTTTACAAAAACAGAACAAATGTTTCACAAAAACATATTCAAAAACTCTAAAACATAGAATACTCAAGTCCAAACAAAATTCTCAATTTGGGGCAATAATAAGCAGCAATTATACTAGTTAAACACTAGCAATTAGAAAGAATCACCTCTAAATCATAAACCATCCCCCCCACACTTACATATTGCTTTGTCCTCAAAGCAGTGAACAAAAAGTAATCAGCAGCAACCAAAAATCATTAAGGGTAAGTGGAAACTACCTTATCGTGGCATTGTTTGAATCAAAATGTTGCAGAGATAAAGTGGAAGTGAGTTACCATATTGTGGGAGAGGTAAGAATTAGTAAGTTACTCTAATCTTGTATGGAGGATTACTTGGAGCAGCTTATTTGACAGCTACTTAAATTTGATAGAGCAACCAAAATTCAGAATTTCCCATACTTGATTTGTTGACCATCTGCCAAAAAAAGCAAAAGAACAAGATTAAAAATATACTTAAACAAGGAAAAACGAAATAAATGTATACAAAGTCAGAAAAATGAGCATGGGCTTATCAAAATGCTTCAATTGGTGTTTGAAGCGGACACCAATTTATACAAGTTGCTTAAGGAGGTTCATAATTGAAGGTTGAAAAAGGTGGATTGATGTATGGAGTCTTTTATTGTAGCATGTCTACATCTCTCCATGATTCTTCCTTAAATTGATTTTTAACAACAGATTGCCCCATCAAATTGTTGTGAGGTTTGTAAGTAGATTGTTCATCTTTAAGGATTATAAAGCAATCTGGTTTCCTTTTGAAATCCTCCTCAATAAGTTTCTCTTTATCTTTTAAGATATCTTGATCATGCGCCTGCAAGTTCTTGCTAAGCTTCTCATGTATAAGATGTTGCTTCACTCTTTCAGGAAATGGTATCCTCGGTTGGTAGATTCAGAATGGTTGTTCCATTAGAACCACTTTCTCTTGAGTAAGCATCTTTGCCTTTAGAACTAGAGTAGTCTTATACTGAACTTCATATTGCTCTCTTTTGTCCACAAGTTGCTCATGGTGATATTCTGGTTGCTCCAGATAATAATCTGTTTGCTCGTGGTTATATTCTGGTTGCTCTAGATTATAATCTGATTGCTTTGTCTCCTCCTCTGCTTGCTCCCCTGCATTGTAAACATCATCAACAACAAATATGTTAGAATCATCAACAACCTTACCATACTCAATCGTGCTTGCTCTATTTTCTTCAATGTTGCTTGGAATGACCAGTTCATCATTTAAAATAACCATATTTCCTAGTTGCTAAAATTGGGTCTCCAAGTTCTTGATTGATTCTTGAGTTTGATCCATAAACTCCCTCATCATCACTTCTAAATTAGGTTTCTCAGGCTCAAATGATGGTAAAACTTGCTGGAAGTAATGTGAAGGTAGTTGAAATGGTTGGTGAGGTTGTTGGAACAAAAATTGTGGTTGCCGATGGATGGCACTTTGAGGTTAGGGGAAGAAAAGTTGAGGTTGTTCTAAGGAGGCTTTGGTTGCTGGAATGGCATTTGAGGTTGCTGGGTTGGAATCTTTGGTTCCTGGAAAAATTACTTTAGCTGCTTTGAGAGTCTGTTTACTTACTCAACTATTTCCTCAACTTTTTTTGAAAGTTTTTGGACAACCTTAGATTCTAGAAATTTTAAGTTCTTCTGCCATTTGCAACTTGTGTTCACCACTTTCTCAATGAGGGCAAAGATTACTTCAGGCTCCATTTCTTCTAGGTCACCATTTGCAAGGGTTTCTAGTTGAACTTTGTGCTCATCGGTTGTCCCATTGTAAAAGATTTGCATTTGCATCCACATAGGTAAACCGTGGTTTGGTACCCTTCTTAGTAGATCCTTGAATCTCTCCCATGCTTCTTAGAGTGATTCATCTTTAGATTGAGTGAACCTAGAGATTTTATTTCTCATCCTAGCAACCTTGGAAGGTGGAAAATACTTTGTCAAGAATGCTTCAGCCATCTCCTCCTAAGATGTGATTGAACCCAGTTGCAAAGATCTAAACCATGATTTTGCCTTTTCCTACAATGAGAAAGCAACCAACTTTAACTGGAGAATATCATTGGAAATACCATGACTAACTTTAAAAAGATTACATATTTCAAGAAAGTCATGAAGATGGTCATTTAGGTCTTCATTTGGCAATCCGTTAAATTGAGCATGTGATAGAACAAGTTCAATCATGGCGGGCTTTATTTGAACAAAATTTTCTCCTTCATCCGGTATCACTATGCATGACGTGTGTCCTGATGAAGAAGGTTTGGAAAACTCCATGAGTTTTGGAAGGGGCAGCCAAGTTCTGTCTGCCATCTTGCTTACTCCACTTGTCTTCTGCTTGCTCCAAAAGCTTGCTAAAAAAATTTCCAGCCTTCTCCCTTTTGCAAGTAAACTACACAAACTGAACAAATAAGGTTAAAAACTACTAATTTACTAAAAAATTTAAAAACTTACGCGTTGCTCTCCGGCAACAGTGCCAAAAACTTATTGCCCGCCCTAGGTGAGCGCTCTAGCAAGTGTACTAGGTCGTGTTATTAGTATAGGGCAAGACCAAGTGTCATTCCCATATGGAGCAAAGAAAGTAGCTAAACCTTAAAGTAAATCACTAGTTCGAGATCAAAAATATAAAGAAGATGAGAAAATAATAAGTAAATGCTGAAAAGTAAATGATTGCTAAAAAAACAAAATATTTGATTGCTGTGAACAATATTATACTGGACCAGGCAATACTAGCAGTTAGACAGACACAGTTTTAACTTCTCTCTTTTATTTCTTATTTTTTTAAGCCTCAAGGATCTAGATTCACTTAAGGTTTTCTGGACCCAACCACCGCTTTTTGCCTATACTTCTTTGAAGTTTACCTCCTGGAACCTCCACTTGTAAGTTATTCCTCAAGCATTAGGAGCAGAGTAAGCTTCCTATTATATTTTAACAGGAATTTCCTAGCATTTCTAATCAACAACCGTTTTTTTCATAAATGTGTTATATGTTTAGTTTTCGTGTTACAATCTCTTGTTTACACTAAGAATAAGTTTGGCCGAACTTAATAGGATTTAGGCACAACATATAACAATCTTTCATAATGTATTTAGAGATAAAAGAGAGAGAGAGAGAGTTTAGCTGTGTTTAACCTGTCTTCCTTGCTAGCCTTGCACACCAAAGGTTTAGTTAGCTATAAAATAAAATATAGAAGATAATATTATATTAAATAAAGTAAAAATACATAACAAGAGATTAGAGTGAGACAATGGAGGCGTGTAAGCCAACCAAAGCTAATTACAAAATGAGGAGAACTTTCCTGCTTATAGTGGTAAGGGGAAAAGTCTAGATTTTGCCACTTGACCAATTGAATATTCAAAAGTAATAAAATTATACCAGATAAAAATAATAGTCTTCTAGAAGATCAAGAGTGGTCCAATGAGAATTCACCAAGTGGCTAATTAAATTATTACAACTTGTCCACTAACTCCACTTGCAAAAACGTCTCCAACAAGCTTCAAAAAGTGTTCTAGAAGCAAAATAATGGGTCTTTTTCTGGTATATTATTCTACCACGTCATCATGCCCACCTCCTTTTTACGTTTGCTCATTCTGCTTGCTTTGATTGTCTTTCTGCTTGCTCTGCTCACCTTTCTACCTTCTCTGCTTGTTTTCTTGACTACTTGCTTCTATTTTCTCTACTTTCTCTATATATTCCATTGTTTTGAAGAGAAACCTGAAATATTATCAAAAAGTGCTAATAAATTTCTCATTTTTACTCAAAATGGGTTGATTCTAAAGCTAAAGTACTAATATTTTCATGGTATAAATTATACTTGTCAAATACCCCCACACTTAAGCATTTGCTTGTCCTCAAGCAAAGATAAAACACATAATAGTGAAAAAGAGAATAAAAGAGAATAAAACAAGAGTGGTAATCAACATTCTTTGAGAAAGCAAAATAGTCTACTTAAAATACAAGAATTAAAGGTAAGCGATGAACACACTCACACATAACAAGAAATTTGTTCTAAAAAACATGCCCAAACTACAAATTAAAGCTGTTTTAATCAATAAACTTTCCTATAATGAACCAAATTCCTCACCAATGGGTTTCACTCAATTCGCTCAATTTTTCAAGGGTGAGTTTTGAGAAATCACTCGACAGCTTATACATAACATTCAAAAGGCCATAGGCTTGATTATCGGTCTCATCTCCACCACTTAAAATATTGATCACAAACACAATCAAAAGAACTTTTATTTGGGTTGTAATGTTGGCTAAGGGTTATGTGTGTCAAGTGAAAAAGGCTTTTTTGTGTGTGAAGTGATTTTACTGAAGTAAGTATTAGTGATTGTGCAGCAAGTTATGTGGTTACTAGCCTTATGCATCAAAACAGATTTTCAGACTCAAGGATAACCAATGGAAGGAGAGAGCAGTCAAAATTTCTGAATAGGGCAATCATTCTAGCAAGAAGATTTCATGAAGGTAAACATAGCAAGCTTCTAAAATTCGATCAAGAAGGCTTGGCTTGCTTTTTTAGCAATGATGAAACTTTTTTTTACATATGTACATCTTTTTTTTCTTCTTTTTTTCTTTTTCCTGTTTATTTATTTATACTAATAAAGAACTTAGGATGGAATGAGTTTGAAGAACGCTCAATGAGTTTTCCTTGAAAAGATTAATGTTGAAAGCAGTAAAAAATGTTGAAAAAACTTGCTGTTTTGTGAAAATTTGCTCGGTAAAATCAAAGATGAAAAAGAAAGGTAAAATGATATAAAAAGGGTTATGGGTTTTAGTTGCTGTGTGTATGAAAGAAAAGGTTAAAAGGCTCAAAGGGGCTCACTAGGGGATATATTGTATAAAGGGTGGCTTTTTGGTTAAAAAAGTGTGTAATCCTAGTGCCTTTATCATGTTATGTAAGTGATCAATAATTTGTCTCGACAAGTACTATAACCAATTTCTCCCAAATCAAGTTCTAGCTTAAGTATGCATGTGTAAGCCCTCTCAAAAAGAATTAAAACAATGATTTTATTAAGAGAGAAATGATCTCCGAATTTTAATGATTTATGAAGGAAAAGTTTGGAAAATTAAGCACGGTTTTGATAAAAGATGTTTGAAAGATTAAGAGCATAAAGAAGAACTGATTTAGTGATTAAATTGGAAAATTTTTAAAATTTTTGGCTCAAATCCTCACTAAATATGGGTTAACTTTCAGTTGGTTCATTCCAGTTGAGTTCATTAAAAAACAGTTCACCTTTGTAGTTTTAACTTGCTTAATTGATCAACTTTACTTGCTAATTGTAAGTTTATCCTCTCTAACCTAACTCAAGCATTTTATACAGACTACTTACTTTCAAAAGATCCAAATTTCATGCTAATCACCAAAAAATAGTTAAAATAAAATTTTTTTGACAAATTTTACGAAACAGAACAAATGTTTCACAAAAACATTTTTAAAAACTTTAAAAGATGGAATACTCAAGTTCAAACAAAATTCTCAAGTTGGGCAATCATAAGCAGCAATTATACCAATGGAGCACTAGCAATTAGCAAGAATCACCTACAAATCATAAACCATTCCCCTCACACTTACATATTGCTTTGTCCTCAAAGCAATGAACAAAAATTAATCAGCAGTAACCAAAAAGCATTGAGGGTAAGTGGAAACTACCTTATTGTGGCATTTTTTCAATCGAAATGTTGCGGAGATAAAGTGGAAGTGAGTTACCATATTGTGGGATAGGTAAGAATTGGTAAGTTACTTTGATGTTGTAGGGAGGATTGCTTGGAGCAGATTGTTTGATTGCTGCTCAGATTTGTCAGAGCAACCAAAATCCAGAATTTCCCATACTTGATTTGTTGACCATCTGCAAAAGAAAGCAAAAGAATAAGATTAAAAATATACTTAAACATGGTAAAAGGAAATAAATAAATACAAAGTCAGAAAAATGAGCTTGGGCTCATCAAAATGATTCAATTGGTATTTGAAGCAGACACCAAAATATACAAGTTGTTCAAGGAGGTTCATAAATGAAGGTTGAAAAAGGTGGACTGATGTATGGAGTCTTTTGTTGAAGCATGTCCACATCTCTCCATGATTCTTCCTTAAATTGATTTTTAACAAAAGATTGCAAGTTGTTTCCGTCAGCACAATTTGTAGCACATCATAAGTCTGCATTTTATTGGGAAAAATGTGATTATGTTAGCGTGGCGATTTTGCGATCGATAGTGCCTGGCGGCTTCTAGGATCGAAATGAAATGACAGATCTTCAACGTATTTTGTTGTGAAAACACATTTTAACTTTTCATGGGTTCATTTACCAGATTATTAGTGAAAATGATTGCATGACAAATGGTGAGTTGATTGATTTTAACCAGTTAAAAATAAATTTTAGATTCTGCCTGGGGGCCGGTACCCGTATGTATGGATGGGACCCATACGGCTACTGGGGAGGATGAATACGGGTATGGGGACCCGTACGTGTCCTATCTTGTCCCGGACAAAAACTTAGTTTGATTTAATAAGTAGATTAATGGAGGAGAAATGAAATCAAAATCGGATTTCCTTCCGTACGAGTATGGCGCACCAGTTTAATATCCGTAAGGACATTGGGTGCCAACAAGGCTCATATGGGTTCATATGGGTTAGGACTAGACTCAAAACAGGAATAAAAGAACATATGGAATTGAATAAATTGAGACTGACAATAAAATAAATGAGATGTGAGTCTCTTTGAAACTCAGGAGCATACCTTTACGCGGTGAATCTAGTTTAGAGCGATTCCAATGCCGAATGGAAACTTTGTCAAACTATAACCTCAAAAACTTGTTGAATATGATTTTCCTATATGATATTTCTTTCTAATATTTTTCTCTTATTTTTTCTCAATTGTTGTTCAATTGTTCACCTTTTGCAATGGAGCAGAAATGCTCCTTTATATAGGGGAAATTTGGTCTGAAAGCATGAAATGGCTGATTTGATGCGTTTATGGCTGATTTTATATGCTTATGGCTGATTTGGGGCATTAAAATTGACTATTTGGGTGTCTGGGGGATCAGTACGGGTGGCCTGGACCCGTACGGGTCCCATTAGGACCAAATTAGGCACTTTTGGAACTTTTCGGACAGATATGGATTAGTTGGACCTATACGGGTTAACCTACGGGTTTGATTGGTCGACTCGTACGGGCCAGTATGGACCAGTCCAACCGGTTTTGCCTAAAACTTCCCAATATTGCCCAAAATTGTTCTAAATCGACCAGTTTTGATTGGTTTTGACCATTTTAGACCTTTTAGGGCTTTAGGCACTAGTTTTCTAAGATTTACGTTTGACAAAGCTTGACCAATCAACATTGAAACCACTCCAAGTAGACAAAACCTGTAGAAGAATGCATTATCTAGCTCTTATCATCATTTCGTGAAAAGGACCGTTAAAATCCAGTGCTCACAGTGCCTTTGATAAAAACTGGTGTGAGGCAGTGTTGTTTAAACCTAGCCTATGGTGTGACTTATTGCTTATATTCTTAGGATGAGTTCATGTAGTAGTACAAGTAGTGATACCTTATTCATCACAACATTGGCTGGTCTCATGAAGCTTAATCGGGGACTTAGACCGTCTTTTAGCCCGGTCGATAACCATTGATAGAACTAACCAACGTCCTTTTGTTAAGGTTAAACGAAGGGCTCATAGGATAATGACTAACCGAGCGAAATCCACTTCTTAGCCCTAGACCCCCATTAATTCAGACAACATGGAGATCCGGGCTGTGGACGAGTTTGAGGGGGTAAATGGCCTTGGAAATTATAGTGAAAGCAATTCTAGTAAAGAATGAGGAGAGGGTACGTCATCTCTGCAGCCGTTTCCTAGACACAGGAGGGGTAAGGTGATGACCGGCCTAAAGCGGGTTAAAAAGAGTCGTGTGCAGGGTTCCATACCTCAAATTGAAAGTATGATCTTTATTTTCGATTGGACTGACATCTATTTTAAGGCACAAGCATCGGTGGTCAATTAGGAAGCCATGTTTACTTCCTTCTCGAGACCAATGAGAGTATACTCCTCCAGAGGGTTATTTCAGCATATACATGGAGCAAGTCTGGGCCGGTTTTTCATAACCCTTGCCTGAGCCTATTGCAAGACTCTTATGTGATTGGAACATTTTTCCGGCCCAAATAAACCCAAATTATTGGTCGAATATTGTTGACCATTGCCACCTGTGTCTAGGCCTAGAATTTTCTTTTGATTCTAAGTTTTTCTGCTACCTCGCCTCTTTCAGACGGAAGGTGTATGAGGATCACCTGAACTCCAACCATAGGGATGGTTTTTATTACTTTTCAGATAGGCCCCAGTCCCTCCGTGATTTTAAACAATTTTACTTTTATATCAAGGTTGACCCGTCATATCCCATGTTCTCTACTCAATAGAGGGTGGATATCCCTGAGGCTTTACCTACAAGGGGACTTGAGCCGGATGCTCGTATTGATGTCTTTAATTGATTGGTGCAACAGCAGTGGTCGCTTGAGACCATCGCTTGGACGTATTTAAATAATACTAAGGTCATCAATTAGGATGGTCTGGACGTTGTTTATTTTGATGGTGAAGTAAATATTCCTGGTAAGTTTACTAGTTTTACTATATACACTTTTTTTTGTATTTGCAATAGGATATCTTCCCGACTTAATGCTTTAGTCACTAAACATTTAGCGAAAGGATGAAGGACTTGAGCAGGGAAAACATCTAAAAGGTAGATGAGGTCCTTGATTTGACTGGTGATACAGTCCCTCAGGCACGAATCAGCACTTCCAGAAAGAACATTGGGTCGGGCAGGAAGAGGTTAAAAGAGGAGGTTCTTGATGTGTAGAAGGTCATCTCACTTGCTAAAAAGGGGTGAGAGGTATTTAACTTTTTCCTTTGTGTTGTGTAGATGTTTTCTCCTAGGGTACTGACTTGTTGCATGTTTTGGTGTATATTTTTTGTAGTGCCAAGGTCAATATGGCTCAAGCCTTCCCTAAGAGCTGGCCATCGCCCCAAATGTTACGCCAGCCATCACTAGTGTTGCTATGCCTTTGACAAGATTTAAAGAGAGCCTCATGGAATTGGTTGGTTCTCAAGGGGAATAACAAGTCCCCAGCTCTAGTTGGTGATCCGGAGCGCGTTACCTCTCCCTCGGGAGAGGGAAGAGTACGAGGAGGAGACTAGTGTGGTGGCAATTGGGATTATGGTTGTTTGAGGTGTGTATAAACATTTTTACTTCTTGATTATGGCTAAGAAGGCCTAACTGTAGCTATTTTGTTTACAGCTATTGTCTCGGTGCATTGAGATGCATCGTCAGAGTAGCGATAGACTGAGGCAGCTCTAACCGAATCGAGGCAAGAGCTTGAGAACCTGCATGAGGCTCACTCCCATACCCTGGCTGATGACACTAGCCTGAAAAAAGATCTTGTACTAGCTAAAGCGAAAGTGGTCAAGCTTGAGATGGAGGTGGCGGAGTGGGATGCGGAGCTGGATGGCCTAGTTGGAAAGATGGTGAAAATGGGCCATATGTTTGGGTAATGACTCCCTGAAGTGGTACGACAACATTGGCCGGAGCTGTCTGAGGATATGATCTAGAACATGGCTTTTCCTTGTTTTGAGGACGTTCCTGAAAGCCCAGTCGAGGAGTATGCAGATGCTTCTCTCGTGGCTGACAACATTGCTGTCGGGGCGGTGGAGAACAAAGATCCGCCGACTTTAGAATAGATTTTTTTTTATTTGTCACCATCTTTGTATCTATATTAACAATTTATATAAGTATTTTTGGTTCTTCATTTTGTCTTGTTTGTGCCACTCATTGTATTTTCCATGTATGCTATAGTGATGTATGCATTTTATTTTGATGCATGCTTGAGATGCAATTTTCCCGTTAATGGGAGGTTAATATTACTTAGATTTTATCTAAATGTAATTATTTCATCTAAGTCTTGTTAGCTTAGGAAACGTGGTAACCATCTAAGGTTACGCTTTTGCTGGTTTGAGACATGAATTAGATTAGCCCAAGTCTCATTAGCTCAGGAATGGGGAGAGTTATGATCAGAATATAGCTGTTTTGAGTCAACTAACTTTTACAAATTAAAGAAAAAATAGTAAACATACAAAGGGAATTGACAACATGTTTCCTTTATTACTGAAAGTAAAGTACAAAGATGAGTACAAGTTTGGTACTTTTGTTAGCCGAAACAAAGCTTAGGGGACACCGCCTCGTTAAAAACCTTTCCTAGGAAAAAACCCAGCGAGAAAAAATCCAAGGAAAGGAAAAGAGTGCGGTCATCTCAGTCCCTAACTAGTAGTGGTTTTGTATTATGGCCTAAGGTTGGAGATGTTCCATGTTCTAGGCGACTCCTTATCCTTAAGGTCACTGAGCCGGTAGGTCGTTGGTCCCAGAACTTCAAGTATCTTGTATGGACCTTCCCAATTTTCCTTGAGCTTGCCATGGCCTTCACGTGCTTGTGAGGTGGTGGTGTCTTTGAGGACTAGGTTGCCAACTTTGAGGTGTAGGCTTTTGACCTTCCGGTTGTGATATTTGGCAATTTTTGCTTGATAAGCCACCATCCAGATGCAGGGTCGCTTCCTTCTTTCTTCAAGGTTGTCCAAATGGTGTTTCAAATTTATATAATTTTGTTCTTTGGAGTAGTATACAACTCTATCATATGGGGCGACAATTTCTATAGGGATCATGGCTTCCACCCCATGCACCAATGAATAGGATGTCTCACCGATTGGCCAATAGGGGGTAGTCCGATAGGACCATAGTATGCTTATAGGTTCATCTGGACAAGTCCCTTTTCTGCCTTTTTTTGAGCCACTTCTTCAAGCCTTCCCGAAGTGTTCTGTTGGTGACCTCTGTCTGGCCATTTGTCTGCGGGTGAGCTACCGAGGGAAAATGGTTCTTTATTTTTAATCCTTGGCAAAATTCTAAGAACTTCTTGAACCTGAATTAAGTGCCATTGTCTGCCACTATCTTTCTTAGGATCCCAAATCTGGTGAAAATGTTCTTCTAGACAAAATCAATAACTTTCTCGGGGGTGATGGTGTTTACGGCCACTACCTCGACCCACTTGGTGAAGTGATCGATAGAGACAATAAAAAATTTCCTCTGTCCACTAGCTTTGGGTAAAGGTTCGGCTATGTCTATACCCCATATGGAGAAAGGCTGGGTGGTGACAAGGGGCCGTTGATTTTCTTGGGGAATATGTGTCTTTCTGGCGTGCACTTGGCAAGTATAGCACCTTTGGATATACTCTGTGGCGTTGGCCTCCATAGTTTCCCAGAAATATCTAACAAGACTTACCCTTTTAAGTATAGTGGACTCGGCCTAATGGGATCCATAAATTCCTTCGTGCATCTCCTCGAGGATGTTTTTGCCTTGAGACTGTGTCACACACGTTTTCTAGGCATCCGCATAAGACTTTCTGTATAGATTGTCTCCTCGAAGAGAGTACCTCATGGATTTCCGCACGATCTTAGAGGCATCCTCTTCATTGTTGGGGAGCTTATTTTCCTTGAGGTAGTCAACTATTGGTTATCTCCAATCGTCACTTCCTTGACTAACACCGAGTACTTCTTCTTCACAACTTGGGATGGCTAGTACTTCATATAGGCAGCTTAACTTTTTATAGTCATCTGGGCTGGCCGCCACTTTTGCTAGTTCGTCAGCCATCTCGTTTTGCGTTCTTGGGATGTGCTTGACTTTCTAATCTGTCCCTTTTTTCTCCAGATTTTTGACTAGGGTCTGTACCTTGCACAAGTATTGGACCATGCTTCCTTCCATAGTCTCAAATTTCCTGTTGATTTAATTGCATACTAGTCGGGAGTCGCTTTAGATGATTACTCTATCGAGGGCAATTTCAGTTATTAGTTCTATCCCCTTTATCATAGCCTCATACTCAGCGGCATTATTGGTCGCTGGAAAAGCAAGTTTTACAGCGTAACTCAAGCGAACGTAGTCTGGACCTTTCATAAATACTCCGACATCGGCTCCTTCATTTGATGAGGCTCTATCAACATAGAAACCTATGGTTCTGCCTTGACCACCTCTGTTGGCTCGTGGCCTGCAAATTCCACCATAAAGTCGGCTAGGACTTGTGCTTTTAGAGTTGTTCTTCCTTTGAATATGATATTAAATCCCCTAACCCTTATTACCCATTCTGCCATTGGCCTAATATCTCGGGTTATGTTGGTCCCTGTGAGGGTCTAATAAAGGTCAGAGGGGGATGAATGACCCTTGAATGACCCTTTTTTATGGAATTAATAGACTTATAAAAATATTAGTCTAGTGTGTTTGATTATATTCCGGATGACGGATCCGGATGATGCAAATATGAAATATAATGTAAAATTAAAGAGTTAGAAAATCAAACACAAGGATTTTATCCTGGTTTGGCATCGCCTACTCCAGTCCTCGGAGTTTCTTTTCTCCGAGTTTTTCCACTAGTGGATTCATTTCCAACTGGCAGGAATCAAGCCTTACAACTTGTCTCCGGATGGTAACCTCTTCTAGATGTAGGATATACCACTAGAAGCACCAAATCCTAGCTGAGTCCTTTTGTCTTTAGCAGGATATACCACTTAGATTTCTACCCAAACCTAAGCTGAGTCCTACTGGGAGATCCCACTCAAAGCACCTACTTTAAGCTATATCCGAATCTCACTACTCACCCAAGTAGGAGATCTTTACACTTTGTTTTCTCAAAGGTTTTGGTTTTGGACTTCCTCAAGTCTATAAATTCACTTGGGAATCCTTACAAATAGATTTGGAGTATTGACTGATTCTCGGAGGGATGTGTTTACTGATAGCTTTAGCGAATTCACTTGTTAATGCTTTTTTTAAAATCAACCAGCACCTTCCTGCTGCACAACTTCCTGCTACCATATATTTAGCTTCTGTGGTTAATGAAGCAACTGATGTTTGCTTTTTGCTATACCATGATACCAAGCAATCTCCAAGAAAGTGACAACCTCCGGATGTACTCTTTCTCTCAGAGTGTCTCTACCATAATCTGCATCACTGAAGCCTTAAAGTGTGAATTCTCCATTACTAGGATACCATAACCCAACTTCAATGGTTCCTAGGAGTTATCTAAGGATTCTTTTTACTGCCTTTATATGTGAATCCTTAGGATTGGCCTGATATCTTGCACAGTAGCAAACTACATAGTGTATGTCAGGCATCCTAGCTGTCAAGTGTAGTAGTGAGCCAATCATTCCTGTATATAGCCTCTGATCAACTTCTTCTCCTTCACAATCCTTGGATAGGACTGTATTTGAACCCATTGGAGTGGACATAGGTTTGCTTTTGTCCATGTCAAACTTCTTCAAGATTTCCTTGGTGTACTTGGATTGGTTTATGATAATCCCATCCGGACACAGATTGATTTGTAAACTAAGGAAGAAATTAAGTTCTCCCATCATTGATATCTCAAATTCCTTCTGCATTTGAGTGCTCAATTCTTCACACATCTTTTCATCTGTTGTTCCAAAGATGATGTCATCAATATAAATTTGGACTAATATGATATTATCATTCTTCTTTTTGATGAAAAGAGTTGTATCTGCCTTGCCTCAGATATACCCCTTAGATATGAGAAATGTAGTGAGTCTCTCATGCCTAGCTCTTGGTGCTTGCTTCAATCCATAGATGGCTTTCTTCAGTTTGTAAACATGATTCGAATGCTTTGAGTCTTCAAATCCAGGAGGTTGCTTGACATAGACTTCTTCCTAGATAACTCCATTTAAGAATGCACTTTTGATATCCATTAATGTGAATCCCATGAATGATGCAAAAGCACATAGAATCCAGATTACGTCCATTCTTGCTATAGGGGAAAATGTTTCTTCAAAGTCAACCACTACAAGAAAATCAGCAGTCTGCAACGGAATCTACAACGGAATTTCCGTTGCAAAAGCTGTTTTGCAACGGATTTGTAACGGTTATGATTCCATTACAATATGCGCGCTTACAGATTAGATTGCAAGGGTTTATCAGTCTGTTGCAAATTTGTAACGAAAATAATTTCCGTTGTAGAATCCGTTGCAAAATTGCAGGTATATGCCTGTTGCAATTTCCCCTCGCAAATTTGCAAGTATAAACATCCGTTGTAAAATGCTTTCTTGCAAATCTGCAAGTGCATAATCCTTTGCAATTTTGCAAATGCATGTCTTTTAAAAATAAATTAGAATAATTTGGATTGAAGAGAGCTATTGTGATAAATTATATTCCAATTTAAAGTACATAAAAATTGATATGAATAATAATTAGAGACTAAACCTACCGAAAAAAGAAATAAAAACAATTCATATCTTGCAATAATGAAAAAATTATTCAATCGGCTAAGTATTTGGATATGCAACAATAAAAAAGAATTGAAGTACTTGTAATCTATATTTCCTCAACTACAGTTAATAGATAAAAAAAATTTATTGATTGATTAGTAATCCTAGAATCTCAATAGTGTAATTTTGGCTATCTGTGCTTCCCAAAAACTATGTAGGTACAAGCCAACCAATAAAGTCAAAAGAACATAACCATGTTAACTATACATGCTTAAGAAAACCAAAGCTTACCATTTCCATTTAGAAGTGAATCGCTCAACGACGAAATGGTTCCAAGGAATGGGCTTTATATGCATTTTTCTATACAAAATACTGAACTTTTTAGAAGCTTACCATTTCCATTTAGAATACCACAGTACACATTCCTATTCCTTTAAACATGATTTGTCACAACCCTCGCACCATGCAGCAAGACACAATATTTGACCTGCATGAAACAACACAAAATATGGGCACAAGTAAATATACAAACAAGCGTACTGAAAACCAACAACTCTAAACAAACAAAATAGAATCAAAGAAAAATAAATGGAAAGAAACTACTCTCCACAGCAACCATGTTGCAGTATAGAAATATAATTCAGTTTAAAGACAAGTATAAAGCTCCAGGTTTTAGTTTTAATTCTGTAACCATTATCTTTTTTTTCCTATTCTACAATTTAGCTTAAAATCTTTCTAATATGATATTTGTATTTAATAAATACATAAATATGAAATGCCTAAGATGTTAAAACCTAACTCACAAATAGAAATAAGCTGCAATAGGAGCCTAAAGAAACATTCAAACAAAATTCCCATGACAATAGACGACAACTTAAAACATTTACATCTAAAGTCCTATAAGCAAGAAGTTAATAAGAGATCATGATACAAATTCAGAAACTCATTGAATAAGTTTTCAATTCGAAAAGAAAAAGTGAAGCATCTAATTTCGTGAGCAAAACAAAAAAACAGAACCCCAAGACATGAAAAAATTTAAAAGAGACTAAAAACACCATCAGTATATCAAATTAATCAATTCAGAATCCACATACGAAAAAATAACAAATAAATAATTTGATTTCATCTTCTTTGTTCATTAGGATCCATGTCCATAAACCCCCATATGTCCCTTAGTGTGCACTCCAAGACCCTAAAGCTAGAAGTCAAAGCAGAAAAGATAAATTATACAACACAAACTAGATAAGTTTGCTAAATCACATCCCTTTCTTCATACATTATCTTAATTTCACAAAACTATATGATGCATTCTCAACCATTTGACATATTTCAATTCCTTTGTTCCCCTTAGTTTTTCTACAATCTCATTGCAGACAACAAAAAGCATTAGTACAAGTTTTTTTTTCTTTTTTACAATAAATAAAGACTAGAGA
Source organism: Euphorbia pulcherrima (assembly GCA_947683365.1). Classification (NCBI taxonomy): domain Eukaryota; kingdom Viridiplantae; phylum Streptophyta; class Magnoliopsida; order Malpighiales; family Euphorbiaceae; genus Euphorbia; species Euphorbia pulcherrima. The sequence goes on from CANTUS010000001.1 coordinate 32,478,349, forward strand.
CTACAAAGGAACACATTCACCTTATAATGGACTAGGAGGTTCCCAGCACAAGCTTCCTCAAATTGATAGTGGGAATGAGATCTAATATACCTTTGTCTACCTTACTTTAAACCATTATATATAATAGTTTTCTTCAGTATCAATCTATAAAAGTCAAATCAATAACTATAAACTAGTTTATTTATGTACCTTGGATGTAGAACGAATATTGAGAAGCTTTTTGAAGGAGCTGTCTTGTTTGGCCTCTTCGTTGTGGCATTATGCCACAGAAACCTGGACAAATATGGATCTGTTTAGGGTTAAATGCAAAGCTTAAATAGGCAAGTTAAGTCAAATAGCCAAGTGAAGTGTAATAAATAGACAAGTTTAAAACACTGAACAAGGGTCAAATGAAAAGATTAAATCTTTCGCAATATAAGGCTGGCTAAAAAGTTTTGGTCTAACACTCAAGTTGTATGCATTTGAGGGAGTAAATATTTTGAAGTTTTTATTTATTTTTTATTATCTTTGGAGTCTAGCTAGTGATTTAACTGGACAACATATAATTTTATGTTACATTTTCATGTTGATCAATATTTGACCTTTGGACATAGTGGACTGCTATAGATATTCATATTATTTATTTCATACATTATATATTGAAAACTAAATCCGGATAATACAATCTGCTTCACTATAATACATCATACTCTGTTCATAACTAGAGTAATTTAATTTTAGTTGATCAAATTAACGTATATGTGTGTGTATATATATAACACAAAAAAGGTTGAAAAATGAACTTAAACGCATGGAATTTAGAAATGAGATTATTACAAGGATTCGGACGCAGACTACTTTCGGTTCGCGAAACTCATAGATTTCAATTATAGCTAACCCAAAAAAGCAATTCAAGTTGCAACTTCAATCATTAAACAAATATAATTTTTATGGATAAAGAGAAGAACTTTGAAAGAGAATTAGGTTCAACTATGGATTGGTCTTGCTATAATTAAATAATATAAATTCCATGCCTTTTCTTTTGATTCCTTATTGTAAACAGCCTTAAATATAAAACTAATTATTGTAAACAGCCCTAAATATAAAACTAACAAATATAAACAAATAAAACAAATGTTTTGGCATGATCAAGCCGACTAAACAAACAAACAGAGACAATGTCCTTCCTATGGATACCACATCAAACAAAAATGCAACATTAAAATTGGTCATTATCAGTAGAGAAAGAAAAGTAAGGCAACAGAAATTCTCATCCATAAGCATACCTGGTTATATTACGATTGAGGCACAGAAAACCACACTCACACAATAAACCTCCCCAAACAGAATTCTTTCTAGCAGTCTAAATAACAAACATGTGTAATTTTCTTTTCCAAATTAAGAGAAGAAGTAAAGAATTTATAACCAAAACAACAAAAAAAAAAATGAAAAACAAGTATTTATTTCACTAATTATAAATTAATACAAGATTAAAAAGTATTGGCAAGCTAACTCAAAATGAAAATCTAGTGATAAAAAATCCAAAAATTAAGGACAAACTAATTCTCAGATCTTAGAATCGCCTTACTCACACAAAATACCCCAATCTTCCAACTATTTGAATGGGTAAGGAAAGAACAAAGTCACAGAAATAAAAATTCAAGCTCCAATCGTTAAATCTCTGCCTCCATAAACATATGCAGAAAGAAAAGGTTGAAGTAACTTGAAACAAAATAGAACATTTACCTTTGATAAAAGCTGAAAGCTTCAACCTTCCTTCTTCAATCCGTACGATCTAGGGTTTTCAATTTTCTACTGTTTAGGAAAATTGTTTTAGGAGAAGGAAGGGTCGGCGAGAGGCAAAGGAAAAGGAGAAGAGGTGGTCGGCAAAAAGTGGCATAAAATTGGAGAATTAGCAGCCGCTGAGATGAGGTGGGAATCAAGAGAGGAAAATCATCGATGCATTTTTGTGAATGTGAAGGGAATGAACACGTAATGGGTTTATTAGCCTCATATATTTTTCTTTTTCTTTTTCATTTATTTTTATTTTTATTGATTTTTATGGAGGAAAAAAAATAAGTTTTTCTTTTTATTTTTTACCTACAACACATTTTTTAATTAATATAATTTGCAATGGGGCATGTAAATACTTGCAAATTTTGCTGCAAGATTTTCCGCCAAAATGTCCTGCCAATTTTTGGCAACAGAAATTTTAAACCCTTGCAAATTCAGTTTCAATTATATTTATATCTTTATTTTTTAGGATTCTGCAAGGGAATTTCACTTCTGTTGAAGAATCCATTGCAATATCTAAAATCTGCAACAGATTTTTTTCCCTTGCAAGCATTCCCTTGCAGATTGCAAAATTTCTTGTAGTGAACCCCTTCCTATTGATTTTAGCCTTGGGCAACTAATCTTGCATTATTTCTGACCACTACTCTGGATTCATCTAGCTTGTTTCAGAATACCCATTTGGTGCCAATGATTGACTTTCCCTTTGGTGGTGAAACTAGATCCCAAACATCATTCCTAGTGAATTGATCTAGTTCTTCTTGGATGGCCATCATCCAACTTTCATCTCCTTCAACATCTTGAAATTTTGTTGGCTCAATAAGAGAGACAAAGGCAGCATGGTTCATCTTCCTATTGAGTTATCCTCTGGTTCTAATTAGATTTTGGACATTATCAAAAATGGCTGCAATCAGATGATCCCTATGAGTCCGAACTTCTCTTGGTAGGTCTTCATGCTGAATTGGGGCTTGTTCCACTTCTGCCTCAACTTACTCTCCTTAGTCATCATTGAAGTTTGTCTCATGTGGGTTTAGATCAACTTGTGGTACTTATGGATTAAAAGATATTCCTTCATCTTCTTTCTTGTACTTCTTGATTTGGAAGGAATCTGGAATCTGGACTTCATTCTTTTCTCCAGAGTTTTTAGCTTCCAAAATTAGATCTTTCAGAGTGGACCTTCTTTTGCCTGCATGGTTAGTGCCATCAAAATCTACATGTATTGGCTCTACCATAGTTTGAGTTCGTTTGTTATAGACTCTGTAAGCTTTGCTATGTGTTGAGTAGCCAAGGAAAATCGCTTCATCAAATTTGGGATCAAATTTCCTAATTGCTCTCTATCATTCAAGATGTAGCATTTATAACTAAAGGCTTTGAAATAATCAATTTTGGGTTTTCTTCCCTTCTAGATTTCATAGGGGGTATTTTCTAAGGTCTTTCTAATGAGAGCTCTAATCAAAATGTAGCATGTTGTGTTTACGGTCTCATCCTAGAAATATTTTGGCAAACTATTCTCACTTAGCAATGTTGTAGCCATCTTAACTATGGTCCTATTTTTCCTCTCAACAACTCCATTTTGTTGAGGAGTTTGATGGGTAGAGAAGTTATGTTCAATGCCCTTGAATTTGCAGAATTCAGCAAAGTGCCTGTTTTGAATTCTCCTCCATTATCACTCCGAATGCGTGCAATGCTTATGCCATATTCTACTTCTCTCTGAATGAATATTTTTGAGAATTGGTCAAAGGCTTCATCTTTGCTAGCTAGTAAAGTAACCCAGGTATAGCGAGAACAATCATCCACAATGACCATGGTGTATCCTCTTATACCTAGACTCAATGGTTTGATTAGACCTAAGAGATCAATATATAAGAGTTCAAGAACTCTCTTGGAAGGTATGTATGAGATGGAAGGGAAGCTTTTTCTATGCTGTTTACCCAAATGACATGCAATGCATATGTGATCCTTATCAAAAGCAACCTTAGGCAAACCCACAACCAATTAACTTTTTGGCTAATTTGGACAGGAGGTTCATGCTAACATGTCCCAACCTCCAGTTCTATAGCCATGATTCTTATTCTTTAGACACCAAGCATATATTCTTTTTCTCATTTTTTATGTTAACTAATAAACATTTTTACTCTAGGTGGATAAAGAATAAGTTGATATGACTTACTATCAATGATTGAGCAACCTCCTGAGTCAAAGGTGACTTCTCTTCCTTTGTCACAGAGTTGAGCAACCCTTAGTTGGTTGAACTTTAGTCCATCAACCAATGAGACATCTTCTATCTTTAATTCAGATCCAATGGTTCCATGCCCAATGATCTATCCTTTTTGATTGCTCCAAAGCTTACTTTGCCTCCTTTCTTTTAGATTAAAGTGATGAAGGCCTTCTCATCACCTGTTATGTGCCTTGAGCATCCACTATTAATGTACCAAGTGTGTTGAGATACTGTGGATCTAAGGTATACCTGCAAAATATATCAAGTGGGTTTGGGTACCCAATCAAATTTAGGTCCTCTCGGGTTATCAACCATTTCAGGCCAAGGATTAACATCATAATAACCAATTTTAAATCTATATAATTTAGTAATATGATTGTTTGTCCCACAAAACCTGCACCCTAAGATTGGTATGTTCTGTTCTTGCTTCTTTTTGATCTTCTCAAGATCTTCCTTCCTATAGTTGCCATTATATCCAGCTTCTTGTATGCTTATTATTGGTATGGTGTGTATTTGAAAGCTGGTTAGGGTGGCAACTTCTACTTTATAATTTTTCTTTTGTTTGGTAGATTGCTTATTATGGGATACTTTAGCTTTTCCTTTCGGGGTAACTGTGTATCTTTGTGCTTGAGGTTGCCTCTGAGATTTCTTCTCATTATGACTTGAGGGTCCTGCATTCCTTTTGGCACTAGTGTTTTGATTTCCTTGTGTTCCTTGCCTTGGATTCCTTCTTGGTTATGAAGGACCTGATCTCCTTTTGGATGCTTCATTAGAGTTAGCTCCCTATCTAACCCCATCAAGTTAGAACTTAAGATCTGCACTTGATTTCTTAGGAAGTTTTCTTCAACCACATCAATGTGCTTCGTTGCTCTTATCTAACTGACATCTTATGCCAATGCTTTACCATCTTCAACAAGCTCCAGCACTTATCTTCTTAGGGATATGATTGCCTTTATGTTCTTCCTCACATTCTTGATCACAATCCCTAGAGCTTTAGCAAGTTCAAAGTTAGAAATAGAATTACAGTGAGAGTTTACCACAGTACTGGCTATTTCTATTTCTGATTCTTTGATTTGCACTATGTCTTGCTTAGAGACATTTCCTCCAGATTACTCTCTTCCAGATAAGTTAGTGCCATGAATGCAAAGTTAGCAGTCTCTTCTTCTTCTGTTGAAGATGAGCTACTGATTTCCTTACTGTTGCTCTAGGTGGCCACCATTGCCTTCTTCTTGTGTTTCTTACTTCTTTTAAGCTTGGGGCACTTGGTTTTGAAGTAGCCTTTCTCTCCACATTCAAAACATGGAGCTTCTTTTTCCGGATCCTTCTTTTCTTTCGGATTCTTTCTGGTCCTGTCTCTTCTAGAGCTGCCTTCCATTGATCTTTTAGATTCATACTTTTTGGAATTCCTCCTTTCTTTATTTTGTAGGAATCTATTGAATTGTCTAGCTAGCATAGCCATTTGTTCCTTGTTACTTTGAGATTCCTTGAGTTGCTCTCCTTCTCCGGCTGAGACTGATCCGGTGGATTCTGCCTTGAGTGCAATGACTTTCTTTCTTTCTTCACGCTCCTTCACTTGTTGGCTATATCTCTCCAGAGATAGCTCTTAGGTCAAGAGATTACCAATGAGCTCATCATAGCTGTAGAAATTTAAGTCATTAGCTTCCTCAATGGCGGTCTTTTTGTTATCCCACTCCTTGGTGAGACTCCGGAGCACCTTCTTGACTATATGTACTTCTTAGATCTGCTTCCCTAGCCTCTTCATCTCATTTACTTGATTAGTGTATCTAGTGTTCTTGCTACTGATGGATTCTTTAGGCTCCATTTTAAAGGATTCAAGCTTTTACTGAAGTAGTTCTATTTTAGATTCCTTGACGTTGTTTGTTCCTTCATAGGTCACTTCCAGTTTCTACCAAATCTCTTGTTCAGTCTCACATCCTAAGATTCTATTAAATTCAGCTGCACTAAGAGTACAATAGAGCATGTTAATAGCATTTGCATTTTCATGCAATTTCATATAATCATTCTCATCCCAAAGATTAGATGGCTTTTGAGGTTGTAAAACCCTCTACTTCGTGAGTAGGTAACCATGCCATCATGCTTTGTGCCTGAAAGAAATTCTTCATTCGATTTTTCCAAAATGTGTAGTGTTCACTGGTGAAGAGTGGAGGACGGGTAATAGACATACCCTCTGGAAGGAGTTGTGAGTTTTAGAAACTCATTTTGATTATTGGATCAAAATATGGACCTTTAGCTTGAGATTGTTAAGTCTCTAGTTGTGAGCACTTGCTCTGATACCACTTATTAGTCCCTATACGGGTCTAATAAAGGTCAGAGGGGGGTGAATGATCCTTTTTCGAGGAATTAACAGACTTTTAAAAAATCTTAGTGTAGCGTGTTTGATTATGTTCTAGATGATGGATCCGGATGATGCAAATATGAAATATAATGCAAAAGTAAAGAGTTAGAAAATCAAACACAAGGATTTTATCCTAGTTTGGCCCCGCCTACTCTAGTCCCTGGAGTTTCCTTTCTTTGAGTTTTTCCACTAGTGGATTCCTTTCCAACTAGCAGGAATCAAGCCTTACAACTTGTCTCCGGATGGTAACCCCTTCCGGATGTAGGATATACAACTAGAAGCACCAACTCCTTGCTGAGTCTTTTTGTCTTTAGTAGGATATACTACTTAAATTTCTACCCAAACATAAACTGAGTCCTACAAGGAGATCCCACTCAAAGCACCAACTTCAAGCTATATCCTAATCTCACTACTCACCCAAGTAGGAGATCTTTACACTTTGTTTTCTCAAAGGTTTTGGTTTTGGACTTCCTCAAGTTTATAAATTCACTTAGGAATCCTTACATACAGATTTGGAGTTTTGATTGATGCTTGGAGGGATGTGTTTACTGATTGCTTTAGCGAATTCTCTTGTTAATGCTTTTTTTAAAATCAACCAGCACCTTCTCAACTTGTGAAGCTTCTCTTTTATAGGTTTCCATCATAAATGTAGCCGTTCTGGGTTGTTGAGCTTGAATTAATCTTCACCATTGAAAAGGTAATATGTAGCTCTTGGGATTGAGGCTAAAAAGTTGTCAGTGATGGTTTTTTTGTATTTTAGTGTTTCACCAACTTTTATGCCAGTACCTTTTTAGTGTGAGCTCCACACGCCTTCTAATTAGTCTAGGTTAAAAAGGTTGTTACCTTTTTCTCTTTTTGATGTCAGTCCTTCTGTCCTTTTTTGAAAAGTGTGCAAGCTATCTTTTATCTTGCATATGGGGAAGGGATCTTTGACTTTTAGACCAAAAGAATGGAGGGAATAAAATTTTTGAATTATTCCCTTTGTCTAGATACTTAAGTCTTCTAGATCTCTTCAGACTTAATATCTTCGGATCTATCTTCTTTCGGATGCTAGTGCAATCTATTCTATGAGATGCTGATTTTGAGTGGTTCAAAGTTTTTTCCTTTCCAAACTTTAACCGGATGCTTCCATTATATGCTTAGGTACTTGTGATCTTCAATAGATGTCCTTATAGCTGGCTATGGTCCGAATGCTTCCACTTGGATTTATGAGACAATAATTTCTTACAAGTTTTTGTTTTCTATTTGACTTATAAGTTTTTGTTTTCTTCAAACTTGATCCGAATAGTTAACTGATCTTCCAGATTATAGTTTCCCAACAATCTCCCCCATTTGATGGAAATAAAAACTACGCATGTGGAAAAGGGGTTTTATGATCTAAGTATGATTCTTGATACTTATTCATTTACAATTTTTACTCCCCCATGACCTAAGCATCCTAGCTCCCCCAATATTTTTGAATTTTAGCTTCTAGGATTTTGTAATATAATTTTAGATTTTACTTAGAAGCAATTTTGAGTATAGTCTTTTCATTATATATACTTATGTTGTTAACAATAGTTTACCTCATAAAGTTTCAGAATTACAATTATAGAAATATATAAGGGAAAAAGATAAAACTAGCTATTACAAATTTTACATTGGAATAAATAGCTAATTCTATCACAACTTATTGCTTCCCGGATGCTTCACCTTTCTTCTCCTTGCCTTTACTCCACTCCCCCTTATCAGTCTTAGTTTTATTCTCCCCCTTTTTGTTTGCATCAGCTTGGGGGTCTATAACCATATAGGTTTTACCATCCCAGCTCTCCTGCCAAGCCTTGGAATAGATGGAATAATCCAAGCTTCCTCCTTTTCTACGCTCGATTATCGTGTTAACTATGGCTGGAGTTAGATGCTAGGGCCGGAAGACCTTTCGGAGTTGAGTATAGTACTTTGTGAGGTAAAGATGCATAGATAGAATGTGTTTGCAATCCTTTTCATCAAAGTAAGGGAAGAGTGCCTTTAAGAGTGTAGTAATACCTTTATGTCCAAAGAAGCCTGTGTCCCTAATATGTTGGACAAGATCCTAAATTACAGGTAGTAAGTGGCTTTCCAGAATTAATATAGAGGAGGATGATCTGGATAAGGATAAGTTTGACAGACTGGTTTGCACTTTCTCAAATTGAAGTCCTAATTCTTGGAGATAGTTGTGAATGCTAGTATTGACAGTCAGAAGGTCAGTGTGAAGTGCCTCCTTGACATTATTGAGGATTGTGTCCTGTCCATTCATTTCTTTTGCAAACTCACTTACAATATCCTCCAGTTGTTTATCAAGGAGTTTGGGCATCCCTTCATCAATGAACTTTGTTAGCTTGTCCATTGTGGCCTATTGCTTTTCATTGAGGCTAGTGATGTTGGAGTTGACATTCTGCTCAGCCATGAATTTTGACAAGTTTTCAAACTTGGAATCTACATACTCCTTCCGTTCTATGGAAAGATCAGTGGAGGAGGAGGTGATTTTTTCTATAAGGGTAGTGCAATTATTTGTGGCTGCTGTATTTGCCTAATCTACAGAACTATTAGCTCCTGCAATGCTAGTGTTGATCTGTTCCAGTATTGGAGTCACTTTGGCAAGGGAAACCTCTACCACTAACTCAACAGCGGGAAAATCCTCCACTTTCTTCTCAATATTCTTCACACTCCCCTTTATTTCCCCTAGTTTTGCTTTCAAGTCCGGAGTTGAGGATTTTTGATTCAGCAATTTCTCCACAAATTTGAGCTGCTTACAGATATTTTAGAGACACTGCTTGATATAACTTTCCTCACATTCTTCATGTGTAGCATCCTGTAGCATTTTCAGCACTACCATAATCTTTTTAACTCTGCATTGATTTAGACTAGAAATTGGCTTTTTTATTAGACTATTAAAAGAGGAGGTTTCAGATCCTGAGCTACTTCCAGTTTCCTTCGGATGAGTCTTCTTCACTTGTATCTTCTTCAGAGGACTCCTTCTCTTCTTATTCTTTCCCTTCTTCCAACCTTTCCTTCAGAATGGCCTCGCCCTTAGAGTCCACTTTAAAAGTGTTCTCGTTGGGTCTTCGACCATGTCCCTCCTCAGGAATAATTTGTTCCTAGTTGGACTGGTTGTCCTTATATACACTTTGGGTGTGTGTATCTAAGTTATCCTAACTTTTATCTGCTATTTCAAGAATAGCAGAAGTATCAGCATTTACTTTAAAAGAAATTAAGTAAGGGATTACCTCATTTATTGGCATTTAATTCTGAGTGTCTGCTTCTTCTCTTCCTTCTTCTACGTCTACTACCCCTAGAAGACTGGCAATGTCCTCAGTCTCCCCTCCATATGCCTTTATAGGACTTTTAACCACTTCCTCATGCATGTTGGCAGTGTCCTCAACATCCTCTCCATATGCCTTTTTAGGTCTTACTTTAGTAATGATCTTAACTTCTGGATTAAGTAGATTCTCCGAAAGTGGTCCAGTTCAGAGTTAGAAAATAGATAGATCTACTTCCGAAATTAGGACAATGGTTTCCAGGTCAGTAGGAGCGATGAGGATATTATGTGTACTAAAAGATCCTTTGGGTCATTCTATTGTAAGCTTGTTTATCCGGTCATTATCTTTCATTGCCTCCTTTAAGACCTCATACTGAGGGTCATCCGAATTGACTTCTTCAGTAGATCCAGGAACATGTTTTGCCTTTGTTTTTCTGGCCTTAGCCAATTCAGCCCTTTTAGCCCTCTTTGCATCTCCTTCATCAATAACAATTCCTACATGCTTCTTTACTTGGATTTTCTTGGCTTCCACAACCTCATCAAAAGTGAAGCCCTTTCTGGTAAACTGCCTTCTCTTTAGTTTCGAAGCTTCATCCCCCATTTCCTCATCATCTTCTTTATCACCCAGGATTTCATCCAGGGTTTTTCCTAACTTTCTTCTTCCGGCCAAGATAGCCTCAGCCATAGCCTGAGCCTGATCTTCCACCATAACTTCTGGGGTTTCCATATTTTTCCCTTTCTTGGCTGCTATTTTTATCAATCTCCCCCTTCTCTTAGGCTTCTCAGGACTCTTGTTCATAAGTTGAGTGAGGGTTTGAGTACCCTCATCAACCTCTTCCACCGGAACCAAAGCTAGTTGCTATTGTGCTTTGGGTTTGGTGGTTCTAGCCTTCTTAGGGACATGAGCATTTCCAATCGAATCCACTGCCTTCCTGACCCTGCTTTTCTCGTTCTTTTCCTTCTTCTACTTCTTAGCTTTCTCCTCATTCCATGTTTTACCAAAAACTAGGTTCTTGAAGTTCTTCTCAAGAATCTCTTTTCCTTGAATAGCTTGAAATCCGGATAGATTAATTTCATTAGCTACGAGGGTTCTAGTGATGAGGGTACCATGGGAGTTTCTATTCTGCCTTAGATCATGGATAGTTAATACTGGCATGTTCACCACTCTTCTCTCTACCCAGTGTTGTAATACACAGTGTTGGAAGGAGGATACGGTGGTTGGAGATCCCTTTCAGATCAAGATCAATTTGGCAAGAGCATATTGGAGATATCTTAGTGTTTTCGGAAAATATGCTAAGAATTTATGTCTAAAGTAATTGGGATGAAGCCACATCTTAGAGTGATACTTCACAAGCAGTTCATCCCCATCGTTTCTTAGTTAAACTCTATCATTCTTCATGTTGAGGTATTTCACAAAGAATTCTGGAGTGATAGTGATTTCCTTCCCTTGAACTGTGGTTCTAAGAGCATCATGGTAGAAGTGTACTTTCAGATTTGAGTAGAATTCCTATACCAAATCCGGATATGTTGGGCAATTTATCTTAAGGAAATCACCCAGATGTTGATCCTTAATCCGTTTGGATTAAGGTTCTATTTTAAAGAGAAAATTATCTCCAAAGTAGTCAGTGGGACCTACAGAGTCATTGGTTTTGAGCTTGAGGCGTGTGAAGTCTTCATCTTTGAGATCGAATTCTACAAAGATGTTTCTTGGAGGAAGCATCTGGATTTTATTGTTTAACATTATGGCTGCCATTTGAGTGTTTTGAAGAAATTAGGGTTTGGAAATTGATTTTTGCAGAGTAACAATAGTGAGTTGCTCACGTGAGGAAGAAGAATAAATTTGGGTGGTTTATATAGAATTTCAAAAGCGAGGGTACAATGGTAATCCAGACACTGTTAACTTTGGCTGGATTGATAACATGGCAAATGGAATTTATGAGAGAGGTAAATGGTGTTAAAGCCGGAGAATGGGAATTATTTATTCTTAAACCAGCCATTTAGTTTTATTGTGCGTGTAACACCCAATGGACGTTTGAAATTCAAAACATTTACGGTTACTTTTCAACACTTTTCCTGCCATTTATCCTTTATGTATGCTAATTTGGCAGTCTTTGCTCTGGATCTAGAGTCAACATAATTTCTTCTTCTTTTTCGGATTCCTTGACTCATGCCAAATTGTTTTATGGATTTTCTCTTACATTAGACTAGACATTCCAATTGACTCCCTTAGCTTGTTAAATTGATCGTTACACAGTGGCTTGGTAAAGATATCTACTCTTTGCTCATTGGTTGGAATTTATACCATTGCAACATCCTTCTTCATCACATGATCCCGGATAAAATGATGCCTGATGTTTACATGCTTTATCCTTCTATGGAGTACTGAATCACTTTTGTTGTCACACATCACTTTAACACATCCAGATTGAACTTCATAATCTTCCAATTATTGCTTGATCCATAGGAGTTGAGCTACACAACTTCCTGCTGCCATATATTCAGCTTCTGTGGTTGATAAAGCAACTGATATTTGCTTTTTCCTATACCATGATACCAAGCAATCTCTAAAAAAGTGATAGCCTCTGGATGTACTCTTTCTCTCAAGGGTGTCTCTACCATAATCTACATTAGTGAAGCCTTGGAGTGTGAATTCTCCATTACTAAGATACCATAACCAAACTTCAGTGGATCCTAGGAGGTATCTATGGATCCTTTTTACTGCCTTTAGATGTGAATCCTTAGGATTTTCCTAATATCTTGCATAGTAGCATACTACATAGTTTATGTTAGGCATGCTAGCTGTCAGGTATAGAAGTGATCCAATCATTCCTCTATATAGCTTATAATTAACTTCTTCTCCTTCACAATCCTTGGATAGGACTGTATCTGAACCCATTGGAGTGGATATAGGTTTTCTTTTATCCATTTCAAACTTCTTCAAGATTTCCTTGGTGTACTTGGATTGGTTTATGAAAATACCATCCAGACTCAGCTTGATTTCTAAACCAAGGAAGAAATTAAGTTCTCCTATCATTGACATCTCAAATTCCTTTTAGATTTGAGTGCTTAATTCTTCACAAATCTTTTCATTTGTTGCTCCAGAGACAATGTCATCAACATAAATTTAGACTAGTATGATATTATCATTCTTCTTTTTGATGAAAAGAGTTGTATCTGCCTTGCCTCGGATATACCCCTTAGATATGAGAAATGGAGTGAGTCTCTCACACCTAGCTCTTGGTGCTTGCTTCAATCCATAGATGGCTTTCTTCAGTTTGTAAACATGATCCGAATGCTTTGAGTCTTCAAATCCAGGAGGTTGCTTGACATAGACTTCTTCCTAGATAACTCCATTTAAGAATGCACTTTTGATATAAATTTGGAACAATATGAATCCCATGAATGATGCAAAAGCACATTGAATCCAGATTACCTCCATTCATGCTATAAGAGAAAATGTTTCTTCAAAGTCAATCCCTTCCTGTTGATTTTAGCCTTGGGCAACAAATCTTGCATTGTTTCTCACCACTACTCTGGATTCATCTAGCTTGTTCCGAAATACCCATTTGGTGCCAATGACTGACTTTCCTTTTGGTGGCGAAACTAGATCCTAAACAACATTTTTAGTCAATTGATCTAGTTCTTCTTATATGGCCATCATCCAACTTTTATCTCCTTCAACATCTTGAAATTTCTTTGGCTTAATAAGAGAGATAAAGGTAGCATGGCTCATCATCTTGTTGAGTTGTCCTCGGGTTCTGACTGGATTTTGGACATTATCCAAAATGGCTGCAGCTGGATGATCCCTGCAAGTCCGGACTTCTCTTGGTAGGTCTTCATGATGAGTTGGGGCTTGTTCCACTTCTGCCTCTACTTCCTCTCCTAGGTCATCATTGAAGTTTATCTCATGTGGGTTTAGATCAACTTGTGGTACTTATGGATTAAAAGATATTCCTTCATCTTCTTCTTTGTACTTCTTGATTTCAAAGGAATATAGAATCTGGACTTCCTTCTTTTCCCTAGAGTTTTCAGCTTCTGGAATTGGATCTTTCAAAGTGGAACTTCTTTTGCCTGCATGGTTAGTCTCATCGAAATCTACATGTATTGACTCTACCACAGTTTGAGTTCATTTATTATAGACTCTGTAAGCTTTGTTATGTGTTGAGTAGCTAAGGAAAATCGCTTCATCAGATTTGGGATCAAATTTTCCCAATTTCTTTCTATCATTCAGGATGTAGCATTTACATCCAAAGGCTTTGAAATACCCAATTTTGGGTTTTCTTCCCTTCCAGATTTCATAGGGGGTCTTTTCTAAGGTCTTTCTATTGAGAGCTCTATTCAAAATGTAGCATGCTGTGTTTATAGCCTCACCCTAGAAATATTTTGGCAAACAATTCTCACTTAGCATTGCTCTAACCATCTTAACTATGGTCCTATTTTTCCTCTCAATAACTCCATTTTATTGAGGAGTATGAGGAGCAAAGAAGTTATGTTTAATGCCCTTGGATTCGCAGAATTCAGCAAAATGCTTGTTTTTTAATTCTCCTCCATTATCACTCCGGATGCGTGCAATGCTTATGCCCTGTTCTACTTCTATCCGGATGAATATTTTTGAGAATTGGTCAAAGGCTTCATCTTTGCTAGCTAGCAAAGTGACCCAGGTATAGCGAGAATAATCATCCACAATGGCCATGGTGTATTCTCTTCTACCTAGACTCAATGGTTTGATTAGACTAAAGAGATCAATATGTAAGAGTTCAAGAACTCTCTTGGAAGGTATGTATGAGGTGGAAGGGAAGCATTTTCTACGCTATTTACCCAATTGACATGTAGTGCATATGTGATCCTTATCAAAAGCAACCTTAGGCAAACCCATAACCAATTCCTTTTTGGCTAATTTGGACAGGAGGTTCATGCTAACATGTCCCAACCTCCGGTGCCATAGCCATGATTCTTATTCTTTAGACACCAAGCATATATTCTTTTTCTCATTTTTAATGTTAACTGAATAAACATCAGGGTCAACTTCAAAAAAGTACCATGTGGTTTCACTTATTTGTAAAATGGGGTCTAAGGAATTTTTTTTTGCAAAACAAGGTTTATGGTTTCAAAAAATTGCAAATAAAGGATTCTTAATATTAAATTATGTCATGAAAATAGGTAATCTTGTTCTTTTTTATTTGAATTTTTGCAGGAAGGTTATTAAAAATACAATACACATCGGTGAATTTTTTGAAATTTTTTAAATAGTGCAAATATTTGTTTTATTAAATTATGATAAAAAACTTTAAAAAATCATAAAAAATAAAAAAAAACCTCCAAAAATTACTCAAATATGACGTATAATTTTTAAATAATAAGGTTAAATTATTAAAACGTTGAATTGTAAAAAATATTCGATGTAACACCACTATTTTGAATTTGTAGGCCCTATTTTGCAAATTTTTTGAAACTACAAAGCCTGTTTTACGAAAACAAATTCCTCAGACCCCATTTAGCAAATGAGTGAAACCACAAGGTACTTTTTTAAAGTTTACCCTAAACATTATTCAGTCTAGGTGCATAATGAATAAGTTGATTAGACTTACTATTAATGATTGAGCAACCTCTGGAGTCAAAGGTGACTTTTCTTCCTTTGTCGTAGAGTTGAGCAACACTTAGCAGGTTGAACTTTAGTCCATCAACTGATGAGACATCTTCTATCTTTTATTCAGATCCAATGGTTCCATGCCCAATGATCTGCCCTTTTTTATTATCTCCAAAGCATACTTTGCCTCCTTTCTTTTGGATTAAAGTGATGAAGGCCTTCTCAACACCTATCATGTGCCTTGAGCATCCACTACCAATGTACTAAGTGTGTTGATCTACTGTGGATCTAAGGCATACCTGCAAAATAGATCAAGTGGGTTTGGGTACCAAATCAGATTTAGGTCCTCTCGGGTTATCATCCATTTTAGGCCGAAGATTAACATCATAATAACCATTTTTAAATCTACATAATTTAGTAATATGATTGTTTCTCCAACGAAACTTGCACCCTGAGATGGATCTGTTCTATTCTTCCTTATTTTTGATCTTCTCAAGATCTTCCTTCCCATAGTTGCCATTATATCCAACTTCTTGTATGCTTGTTGTTGGTCTAGTGTGTATCCGAAAGCTGGTTGGGGATGTAACTTCTACTCCATAATTTTTCTTTTGTTTGGCAGATTGCTTTTTATGGGCTACTTTAGCTTTTCCTTTTTGGGCAGCTGTGTATCTTTATCCTTGAGGTTGCCTCTGAAATTTCTTCTCATTCTGACTTGAGGGTCCTGCATTCCTTTTGGCAATAGTGTTTTGATTTCCTTATGTTCCTTGCCTTAGATTCCTTCTTGGTTGTGAAGGACCTGATCTCCTTCCAGATGCTTCCTTCATTAGAGTGAGCTCCCTATCTAACCCCTACAAGTTAGCACTTAAGATCTGCACTTGATTTCTTAGGAAGTTTTCTTCGACCACATCAATATGCTTCGTGGATCTTATCAAATTGACATCTTGTGCCAATGCTTCACCATCTTCAGTAAGCTCCAGCACATGTCTTCTTAGGGATTTGATTGCCTTTGTATTCTTCTTCACATTCTTGATCATAATCCCTAGAGCTCTAGTAAGTTCAAAGTTGGAAACAGAGGTATAGTGAGAGTTTACCTCATTACTGGCTGTTTCTATTTCTAATTCTTTAATTTCCACTGTGTCTTGCTTAGAGACATTTCTTCTGAATTGCTCTACTTCCAGATCAGTTAGTGTCATGAATGCAATGTTCGTAGTCTCTTCTTCTTCTGTTGAAGATGAGGTGCTGCTTTCCTCACTGTTGCTCCAGGTGGCCACCATTGCTTTCTTCTTGTGTTTCTTACTTCTTTTAAGCTTGGGGCACTTGGTTTTGAAGTGGCCTTTCTCTTCACATTCGAAACATACAACTTATTTTTCTAGATCCAACTTTTCTTCCGAATTCTTTCTAGTCCCGTCTCTTCTAGAGGTCCCTTCCCTTGATCTTTTGGATTTATACTTTCTGGAATTTCTCCTTTCTTTCTTTTACAGGAATCTATTGAATTGTTTAGCTAGCATAGCCATTTGTTCCTTGTTACTTAGAGATTCCTTGAGTTGCTCTCCTTCTCCGAATGAGGTTGATCCGGTGGATTCTGCCTTAAGTGCAATGGCTTTCTTTCTTTCTTTAGGCTTCTTCTTTTGTTGGCTATATCTCTCCAGAGATAGCTCTTGGTTCAAGAGATAACCAATGAGCTCATCATAGCTGTACAAATTTAAGTCATGAACTTCCTCAGTGGAGGTGTTTTTGTTATCCCACTCCTTGGTGAGACTCCAGAGCACCTTCTTGACCATATCTACTTATTAGATCTCCTTTCCTAGCCTCTTCATCTCATTTACTAGATTGGTGTATCTAGTGTTCATGTTACTGATGGATTCTTTAGGCTCCATCTTGAAGGATTCAAGCTTTTATTGAAGTAGATATATTTTGGCTTCCTTGACCTTATTTGTGTTAGGAACTGACAGTCAATTTGAACATGCATAACAGGCACGACGAAAATTCAAAATTTTGTCCGTCCCTAGGAACTCCTATTAGATGCATATAAATTACATAAAGCCTTAACTAAATAAATTCTCAACTTAGATTAAAATGTTTAGGCTAGGCGTACCATAATTTTAAATTATATCTGAGCATAAATATTTTATATTAAACATGTTATAACTCCAAGTTATAATTTAAATATAAAATAAATTAAGCATGTAAAATAATCTAAGCATAATAATTATTAAGTCTAAAAACACTTAAAGAAAAAGACTTAATAATTAAAAGAGAAAATAAAAACATACCAGTTGAAGCGTGCTTTAGCAGAACCTCTTTACACAAGCTTCTAAGTGTAGGATAGCCTCTATGAGTATCCACACGAACCCCACCAACCGAAACCTCTCAAGAGGAAGAACCAAGGAGTCTTGAGTAGTTGCTAGACTACTAAAAAAGTCACACCCAAAAATATAAACTAAAGTATTCAAATTCCACTTGAATTGATACAATTTAGAAAGGAGAAATGAAGCTCTATTTATAGGGGAAGTAAAGGCTCACTGGATTTAATGCGGAATTAAAGCTTATTTAATGCGAGATTAAATGCGTGATTTAATCTTTAATTTAAACACAAGTTGTAATTGCTGAATTAAATTAAATTTAAATATATGTATTAAATTCAATTTAAATACATAATTTAATTGCATTATATCCAATTTCAATATATGTATTAAGTCCAATTTGAATATATAATTTAACTGCTGCATTATATCCAATTTAAATATACGTAGTAAATCTAATTTAAATACATAATTTAACTGCTGCATTATATCCAATTTAAATATATGTATTAAATCTAATTTAAATACATTATTTAATTACTACATTACATCAAATTTAAATATATGTATTAAATTCAATTTAAATACATAAATTAATTGATTCTTCTCTCTTTTATTTTACGACCCTAATAAAATTAGTTACCGGTCAAAATAAATTTCTGGCTTAGCCAAAAATGATCTAATCATTTTAATCAACATTTTAATTTATTTGTCACCCTAATAAAATTAGTTACTAGCCAAAATGAATCCCTAACTTAACAAAAAATGATCTAATCATTTTAATCAACACTTTAATTTATTTGTGACCCTAATAAAATTATTTACTGGTAAAAATAAATTGTTGTTCTAGCCAAATAATAATCCAATCATTATTATGTCATATTTTCGTAATAGAATAAATATATTAATTCTTTACTCAGTCCGATGAAGGCCCAATGTGTGTGACCTTATAGGATTCCGAAGTATTGAGTTGTCAAGGCTTAACCAACCCTTGTTCTATTGGAACCATTGGCTCGAGGTTCTAGACCGTGAATTGAACTCGATTACCTTAAACGACTGTAGTACGCCTCTAGCAAGGGTGTACAATCCCCCATCACTCGGAACATCATTTGTGCTTATGACTTGATCCCGGTTATTGCAATAGTTATCGAGTGAGATGAACTCCTTCCATTGTTTAATATTAGTACCATTTGGTTTATAGGGTTCGGTTAAAGTATTAAACCACTAATAGCAAGGTAGCTCCAAACTATCCAAGTTATTAACTTGTTACCGAAGTATATTGCCTTTTACCATAGTGTGTTTGACCAGAAACCATTTCTATCAAATACATACTCTAATCAGAGGTTTATAGCAATCATCACTTCAACAATCGGCTAGGTATAACTCCTTAATATATCTGGAGCGATGGATTCTTTCCAACTACTCAGCTTACCAATGTGCTATCATCACTATACCCATAATCACCCGTGACACCCTAAATTAATGAGTGTATAGAAATGACCCAAAGTATAGCAATGGTACAACACAAGGTAACTAGTATCTCAAGTATGAGGATATTCGCAAAGATTATTGCATGAAGATAAACACTAACACATTGATATATACACCAAGTGTTTATCTTACTGCAATCTCTAATTTATCTTCCAGATATATCCATGTGTCAAACTTAAGGCACCACCTTCAGTCCTTAGGAGATTGACTGCTTGAACCCTTTCCAAGAAAGTTGACCACATGCTAGTCTTTCCGCTTCATCAATATCCTTTCTTGATGAAACTATGACTAGGGATAGTTTAGACATAATCATAATTGCACATGAAGCAGGTCTCACTAAATATAGTCCAACTATTATTTCTCTGACTTCATGCTATGATACATCAAGGACTTTTGTATAGATACATCAATGAATATATTTTAACCAGTTATAATATATTTATAAGCACATCGATATAAACAAAGGATTAAATGCCTTTATTCATTAAACAAAATATTTGTACTATTATACAATTAAGATATATCACCCTAATTGCCTTAAGGGCATACACCATATCCAACAAACTCCCATTTGCACTAAGGCCAATTAGCCATATGTCTTAATCCATATGCTTTAACATGTTGGTCATGTTTGACTTGAGTTAATGGCTTCATCAAATCATCCACGAGGTTCTGATTAGTGGGTACATATTCTAGTCTTATTATCTTAGCATCAACAATCTCCCTGATTATTTGATACTTTATGGATACATGTCTGTTTTTCTGATGAGAGCATGGTTCCTTTGCCTGAGCAATAGCACCATTGTTATCACAATACAAAGTAATTGGATCAATAGTCTCAGGCACCACACCAAGATCACCAATAATTCCCTTTAACCAGATAGCTTCTTTTACTGCTTCACATGCAGCAATGTATTCAGATTCCGTGATTAAATCAACAGTAGTTTCTTGCTTGGAACTCTGCTAGCATACCGCCCCTCCATTTAACATATACAAAAAATCCAATTGAGACTTGAAGTCATCCTTGTTGGATTGAAAACTCGAGTCAGTGTAACCTCTAATTGTGAGGTCACCTTCTCCATATATCAAGAACTCATCCTTAGTCCTTCTTAAGTACTTAAGAATTCCCTTGACTGCCATCTAGTGCTTTTCACCTGGATCTGATTGATATCTGCTTGTGAAGCTCAAAGCTTGAGAGACATCTAGCCTAGTATATATCATAGCATACATGATGGATCCTATCGCAGATGTATAGGGTATATCCTTCATGCGCATTCTCTCCTGAGCTGTCTTCAGACACTCAGCCCTAGATAGGTTAATTCCCTTTATCATCGTTTCTTTGAATGCTCAAGGTTGAACCTATTTAATACCTTGTCTATATATGTACTTTGAGAAAGACCTAACACCCTCTTGGATCTATCCCTATAGATCTTTATACCTAGTGTAAATGCTGTTTCACCAGGTTCTTTTATGGAGAATTTTTCTTGACAACCATACTTTAACATTTTGAAGAAGATAAATATCGTTTCCTATTAATAGAATGTCATCAACATACAATACTAAGAAAATGATTGTACTCCCACTAACCTTCTTATAAACACAAGGCTCACTATCGTTTGGACAGAAATCCAGTTCACGGATTGTCTGATCAAACCTTATATTCTAACTCCAGGGTGCCTGCTTAAGTCTATAAAAGTCTTCTTCTTAAAGACCCATTTGCACCTGATTGGTCTAACCTCTTGCGGTGCATCAACCAAATTCTAAACTTGGTTCTCATACATGGAATCCATTTTTGATTTCATGGCTTTTAGCCATTTCTCAGAATCTGAGCTCTTCATTGCCTCATTATATGTCTTTGGTTCATCATCCTTTAAAAGATACATTTCCTTATCATCAGTGATGACAAAACCATATCTATCGGGACCATTATAAACACGGCCTGATCTTCGGAATGTTTGTGTTTCAACATGTTGTTCTTGGATCTCACTTTCTTGTGTATCTAGAATGGGGTCAATCAACTGATTGTCTGTTTCCTCCCCTTAAACCTAAGTTCAATATTGCTCCCACTGACTTTTGCAAGTAAGTGTTCCTTTTCTAAAAAGTGAGCATTCCGTAATACAAATACCTTTTATGCTTCGGGTTCGCAAAATAGATATCCTACAGTCTCCTTTGGATATCCAATGAACATAAATTTGTCAGATTTGGCATTTAGCTTATCTGACGCTATCCTCTTTACCATAGCAGGACAGCCCCATACTCTTAACTAACTTAGAGATGGCTTTTTATTACACCATCTTTTGTAAGGAGTGAAATCAACTGATTTAGAGGGCACTCTATTTAATACATAAACTGCGCTCTCTAGTTCATATCCCAAAAGGATTTACTGAGATCTGCATGGCTCATCATGGACCGAACCATATCTAATAAAGTCCAATTCCTCTATTCTGGCACTCCATTGTGTTGGGGCATATAAGGAGGGGTCCACTAGGGAACTATCCCATTTCCATTTAGATAGTCCTAAAACTCCTGACTTAAGTATTCTCCACCTCGATCTGATCGAAGTGTTTTAATACTTTTCTTAAGCTGTTTCTCTCCTTTAAACTTTTTAAAACTTTCAGACTTGTGCTTCATTAAGTACAAATAACCGTATCGTGAATAATCATCAATAAAGGTTATGAAGTAGGAGTATCCTCCTAGTGCCTAAACACTCATTGGACCATATACATAAGTATGTATAAGTTCCAATGTACTCGTGGCTCGTTCACCCTTTCCTCTATAGGGTAACTTTGTCATTTTTCCTTTTAAGCAAGGTTCACAATCACCATAAGACTCCAAGTCTATTGGGCCTAAGTCACCATGCTTATACAGCTTGGTTAAGCGATCTTTATTTGTATGGCCTAAACGACAATGCCATAAGTAGAAAGATTTCTCATTATCTAAATTTCTCTCTTAGCAATGTTTATATTTGAGAATATGTTTTGTAATTTCGAAATATCAATTGTCATATTACAATAAAATATCATTCGTAGCTTTTACAACACCTTTTATTAAATTGGAATAAAATTCCATCTGCTGTGAAGCAGGAAACAATATTTTATAATAACAATTGAATTTCGTCCTTTTACAAATGTTAGCAAAATGGAAATTCCAAGTTCCTACATCAATAACAGCCATCAAGCTCTAATGATATTCCGTAGGTACAACTCTCCTTTTTGCCGAAACTCTACTTCTCAACAATATCTATACTATCGTATGGATATATGATTCTAATTAGGTATTCCATACCAGTTTAGAATTTCTTTGAGATGTAGAAATTCTCAATATTAAACATCTTGAAGTGGAAGCTCTAAGTCCCCTCTTCTCATGCTATGAGACTTTAGCCATTTTGATCTTATTTCCAATATCCTATATTGAAGTGAAGATCTTGTTTCCAATATTTAATATTGAAAACAATCATTTTGTCTCCCAAACAAAAATCTCAGTATTCCTTTTACTTTTCTCTTCACTCTACTCTATCCTGCTTTATGTGTGTCCCTGTACTTTTTTGAGATATGAACCATTTAAATTTCGAGCAAATTGGTCCCACCAATTTCTATCAAAATATTTTGGTTCAAATTTTCCACCATGGAAAATCCTTTCACTAAGATGTAAAGACATAGACTTTCAAGTCCATAATTTTATGATGCCCTTGTAGCTAAGGTAACATGGATCCTAACATCTAAATTGATGTTTAACCTTGTCCCCTAACATCTACTTACAAAAGGTAGCAGGGATGTTAACAACCTCCAAGGTGTTGTATCCTAGTTTCCTTCATCTATTTCATGTATATCTATTTCAAGCAGACTTGCTTGCATCATGTTGTTTAGATTCGGGCTTATACAATGTACACACCAAGCCCAAGGCTTTGAGGACTATCCTCGCATTTCTAAACCGACCCTTTGAAGCTAGAGCCAATCAAAATTAGTTATCAATGCAAACGTTTGTATTAAAATAAAGATTTTAACCAGGATGTAAGAAAAGAATTATTGTTCACATATTAGTTTTAGTACATGCATTTAATATAAGGTCTTTTAATTAAATACATTTATCCTACTATTTTCTTCAAAATTTACAATAGCCCATTCTATTGAATTTGGGAATTTAAGCCCAGCTAAATTTCCTAGTACATAACATCTATAACTAGTCTATTATAACCCTCAATTTTATGAGTCAAGTCGTATTAGCAAGTTATAGTTGGAATCCTATTCCATTTGCATCCCATGCAATTGCTAATACATTCAAGTTCCCTAATCCCAAGGGATGTGTGCTCTTATATTAGCATCTCTTTGAATATGTCTTAGATCTGGGCCTAGCCCCCAATTTTATGGTGGACTACCCCAGTTCCATTAAGGCAGACCCTATCCAAACTTTACAACCAATCAATGTGGACTAAAAGGAATGCTTTGCATAGTACTTTGATAGCCCAAAGAGACCGTATTATAAATTTGAGTTAGGCAGACTACGACTTGCCTTAATATATTTACTTTAGGATTTTATTGGTGTCAAATGTCTCACCCAATCTAGGATTTTATCAGATGGACATATTTATAATAACTTATATTAATTCAGGGAATTTTAGAATTAATTTATAAGGTCTAACCTTAGGTGGGTTCAAGCTCTTTATTATAATTATTCCATCAACCTAGATTATATGCAAAATAATTAACACTTTTTATTTGTTATATTTATATTGCATTTCCTTTAAGCTTTTATTCAATAAGTTTAAATTTACTTTGTTATAGAAACATATATAAGCACAATCTTATATACTCGAAATAAATTAATCCATATTGAATCCCCCGGTTGGTCAATTCAAGCTGCACCGATATAGGTTCCCAGGTAGGAGAGGTGCCCTTGAATTGAGTAGACACCAAGTCCAAACCTTAGCCAGAACAAATACAAGCACAAACTCAAAGACCAATGGATTCTCTTGAACTAATAAATTTTGTTTTTTCAATTCATGTAAATTGAAAAGCATCTATAACCCATGTAATTTAAATAAATTATTGAAACTTGTATAATTTGTGTAAGTTGAGCATACTTATTCAAAATTATTCAAAATAATTCACAAACATTTTTCTAACCTTGAAATGAAAAGCACAAGTTCATGTACATTGTTCCAAATAATTAAATAAACAATAATCATTTCATATAGAAAATAATATTCAGTTCAATTCTAACTTAATTATGCACTAAATAGGCAGGCTCTGATACCACTGTTGGGAACTGACTATCAATTTGAACATGCATAACAGGCACGGCGGAAATTCAAAATTTTGTCCATGTCCCAAGAACTCCTATTAGATGCATATAAATTAAATAAAGCCTTAACTAAATAAATTCTCAACTTAGATTAACATGCATAGGCTAGGCGTAGCATAATTCTAAATTATATCCTAACATAAATATTTTATATTAAACATTTTATAACTCCAAGGTATAATTTAAATATAAAATAAATTAAGCATGTAATATAATCTAAGTATAATAATTATTAAGTCTAAAAACGCTTAAAGAAAAGACTTAATAATTAAAAGAGAAAATAAAAACATACCAGTTGAAACGTGCTTTAGCAGAACCTCTTTACACAAGCTTCCAAGTGTAGGATAGCCTCTATGAATATCTACACGAACCCCACCAATCGAGACCTCCTGAGAGGAAGAGCCATGGAGTCTTGTGTAGTTGCTAGACCACTCCAAAATTCTCACCTGAAAGGATAAACTAAAATATTCAAGTTCCACTTGAATTGGTGCAATTTAGAAATGAGAAATGAAGCTCTATTTTTAGGGGAAGCAAAGGCTCCCCTAATTTAATGCAGAATTAATGCTGATTTAATGCGGGATTAAATGTGTGATTTAATTGCCATCTAAGCGCAAGTTTTAATTGCTTAGTTAAATTAAATTTAAATATATGTATTAAATCCAATTGAAATACGGTATTTAACTGCTGCATTATATCTAATTTAAATATATATGTTAAATTCAATTTGAATAATTGATTTAACTACTGCAATATATCCAATTTAAATATATGTATTATATCCAATTTGAATAAATAATTTAATTGTTGCATTCTATCCAATTAAAATATGTGTATTAGATCCAATTTAAATACATAATTTAATTGTTACATTATATCCAATTTAAATATATGTATTAAATCCAATTTAAATACATAATTTAATTGATTCCCTTCTCTTTTATTTTATGACCCTAATAAAATTAATTATCGGTCAAAATAAATTCTTGGCTTAGCAAAAAATGATGTAATCATTTTAATAAATACTTTAATTTATTTGTGAGCCTAATAAAATTAGTTACTGGTCAAAATAAATTCTTGGCTTAACAAAAAATGTTCTAATTATTTTAACCAACACTTTAATTTATTTGTGACCCTAATAAAATTAGTTAGTGGTCAAAATAAATTATTTTTCTAGCCAAATAATAATCCAATTATTATTATGTCATATTTTCGTAATAGAATAAATATATTTATTCTTTACTCAGTTCGATGAAGGCCCATTGTGTGTGACCTTATAGGATCCCAAAGTATTGAGCTGTTAAGGCTTAACCAACCCTTGTTCTATTGGAACCATTGGCTTGAGGTTCTAGACCGTGAATAGAACTCGATTACCCTAAATGACTGTAGTACACCTCTAGCAAGGGTCTACTATCCCCCATTACCCAGAACATCATTTGTGCTTATGACTTAATCCCAGTTAAAGCAATAGTTATCCAGTTCAATGAACTCCTTCCATTCTTTAATATTAGTACCATCCGGTTTATAGGGTTCAGTTATAGTGTTAACCCACTAATAGCAAGGTTGCCCTAAGCTATCCCAGTATATTGCCTTTTACCATAGTGTGTTTGACTAGAAACCATTTCTATCAAACACATACTCTGATCAGAGGTTCATAGCAATTATCACTTCAACAAGCAGTCAGGTACAACTCCTTAATATATCTGGAGCGATCGATTCTTTCCAACTACTCAGCTTACCAATGTGCTGTCATCACTATACCCATAATCACTCGTGACACCTTAAATTAATGAGTGTATAGAAATGACCCAAAGTATAGCAACAGTACCATACAGGGTAACTAGTATCTCAAGTATGAGGATATTCGCAAAGCTTATTGCATGAAGATAAACACTAACACATTGATATATACGCCAAGTGTTTATCTTACTGCGGTCTACACTATATCTCCCAGATATATCCATGTGTCAAACTTAAGGCACTACCTTTAGTCCTTAAGAGATTAACTGCTTGGACCATTTCCAAGAAAGTTGAACACATGCTAGTGCTTCCACTTCATCAATATTATTTCTGGCTAAAACTATGACTAGAGATAGTTTAGACGTAATCATAATTGCACATGAAGCAGGTCTCACTAAATATAGTCCAACTATTATTTCTCTGACTTCATGCTATGATACGTCAAGGACTTTTGTATACATACATTAATGAATATATTTTAACCAGTTATAATGTTTTTATGAGCACATCGATATAAACAAAAGATTAAATGCCTTTATTAATTAAACAAAATATTCGGACTATTACACAATTAAGATATAACGCCCTAATTGCCTTAAGGGCAAACATCATATCCAACAGTTTGTTCCTTCGCAGGTCACTTCCAGGTTTTACCAAATCTCTTGTGCAGTCTCACATCTTGAGATCCTGTGAAATTCAGCTGCACTAAGAGCGCAATGAAGCATATTAATAGCATTTGCATTTTCATGCAATTTCTTGTAATCATTCTCATCGCATAGATTGTATGGCTTCTGGGTTGTAAAACCCTATACTTCATGAGCAGGGTCATATGGGCCATTTTCAATGGCTAACCATGCCAACACGCTTTGTGCCTGAATGAAAATCTTCATCTGGTTTTTCCAAAATGTGTAGTGTTCACCGATGAAGAGTGACGGACGGGTAATAGATATACCCTTTAGAAGGAGTTGTGAGTTTTGGAAACTCATTTTGATTCTTGGATCAAAGTATGGACTTTTAGCTCGAGATTGTTAAGTCTCTAGTTGTAAGCACTTGCTCTGATACCACTTGTTGATCCCTATAAGGGTCTAATAAAGGTCCGAGGGGGTGAATGACCTTTTTTGAGGGATTAACAAACTTTCACAAAATCTTAGTGTAGCGTGTTTGATTATGTTCTGAATGATGGATCCGGATGATGCAAATATAAAATGTAATGCAAAAGTAAAGAGTTAGAAAATCAAACATAAGGATTTTATCCTTGTTTGGCCCCGCCTACTCCAGTCCCCGGAGTTTCCTTTCTCCGATCTTTTCCACTAGTGGATTCCTTTCCAACTGGTAGGAATCAAGCCTTACAACTTGTCTCTAGATGGTAACCCCTTTTGGATGTAGGATAGACCACTAGAAGCACCAACTCCTAGTTGAGTTCTTTTGTCTTTAGCAGGATATACCACTTAGAGTTCTACCCAAACCTAAGCTGAGTCCTACAGAGAGATCCCACTCAAAACACCTACTGCAAGATATATCCTAATCTCACTACCCACCCAAGTAGGAGATCTTTACACTTTGTTTTCTCAAAGGTTTTGGTTTTGGACTTCCTCAAGTTTATAAATTCACTTAGGAATCCTTACAAATAGATTTAGAGTTTTGATTGATTCTTGGAGGGATATGTTTACTAATTGCTTTAGTGAATTCTCTTGTTAATGCTTTTTTAAAAATCAATCAGCACCTTATCAACTTGTGAAGCTTCCCTTTTATAGGCTTCCATCATAAATGTAGCCGTTGTAGGTTGCTGAGCTTGGATTAATCTTCACCGTTGAAAATGTAATATGTAGCTCTTCCAGAGCCATTGATCAATCCGTTAGACAGAGATTTTCACTACAAGAAAATTCGCAATCTGCAACGGAATGCTTGTAAGGGAAAATTTTCCATTGCAGATTTACTAAGTTGCAATGGATTTTACAACGAAAAATAAATTCCCTTGCAAAATCGTAAAAAATGAAATACTAACTAGAATACATGGGAAATTGCAAGGGGTTAAAATTTCGCTTGCAAATCATTAGCGGGAAATTTTAGAAGAAAATGCTGCAACGGTGTTTGCAACAATTTGCTTTTTCCGTTGCAAGTTATCATAATATGAAAAAAAACATAAATAATAAATAAAACAATCTCACTTTTACGATTTCTATCAAAAATTGAACTTCCCATTTTTTTTTAAAAAAAATGATGTTTTAACCTAATCTGTGGCTTCTCTTTATCTGCGACCTTAACGCCTCTCATAGTTTCTCGATCTCTCATCTCCTCTGCCTCCTTCGTGTTTTGGCCAACGTCAACTCTTCATTTTTGTGTTTCTTCCATCGCTTCCTCTCCATTATCATAGTCAAGGTATGAGACCTTTCTTTCTCCAAAAGTTCACTAACTTACCGCCGACCCTACAGCTCACTCCCTCTCCTTTCCTACTCAACTCGGCCTGACCATCCACATTGTTGTTGCTCGTGGCATCTTCAACACCAATTTCAGGCAAGTCTTTATATATGAGATGGAGATTTTTGATTTTGAGTTTGAATATGAATTTTCTATTCTACTTTATAGTTATAAATTGAATAAATTAGGTCTCTCTTATGTCTAATTCCTCATCGTTTTGGAAGTGGCTTGAGACTAATTGATGGCGACTTATCTGTAAGATGAGTAATTGTAAGTTCTTCTTTTAACTTGTAGAGATTGGTAATAAGATTATGCCTAATTTCTTAGATGTGAATTACTAACCCTAAATGATAATCTTTCACATTAGGTGGTCTTAACAAGGTTAAGAACGAATTTTGGGTATTATTTGGTTGTGATTACTTATTTTTGAATTAATTTAATACTTGAAAAGAGATTACCTTTATCAAGGAAAGTGTTATGGTCTAAGGAAAGTTTCTAATTTGGGAATGGAGGCTGATTTGGATCAATTTAGGAATGTGACAGCTGATTTGCTCTTTCTGCATCATTTCTAATTCTCAGCTCAATTTGTGTTTATTCTCATTTTTTACAAAGCCTTCATCCCATATTTTTTGTTGCTCTGTTTTACCCTGCTCTAGAATAGAAACATGGCATGTTCGTATTGAAGTTCTTGGGCAAAACACAATAAACTATAGTGTGAATTACCATATGTTTCGTAAATTTTATTGAAAAAAATGGTTTACATTAACCTTCCTGTGTTTCAAAATGGCAGAATTGGATCCTTCTCCAACGAAGGCATTTCACAAAGTGAAGGAGGAGATATTCAAAATGCTACTACACTTTTTTTTGGTATTAGCTGTGGGCATGGAACGATTGCAAAAGGGTTTTTTCACTGAGGCATGGGGAAGTCCTGTTGTTTAATAGAAGCATTTATAACTGTATGTTCGATAAAGACCCTATCAAATCGCACGCATAATTCACTATGTTAGTTTTGTCTAGCTAATGTTTTCTTCATTGTTTTATTTTACCTTTATATTAATGATAATCTCCACTCTATCTGCATAATACACCATATTTTTATTGGGGATGTTATTGTTGCTATGGTCTAAGGAAAGTGTCTAATTTACTTCTAGACATAAGTGATGTAATCAAAGTTGTAACTTGTGCAAAAAAAATGTGTACTTGGCTGAAATATCTCAACCTAGCCTACATTATTTTGTGTGTGTATATAATGCATATATAGTGTATGCTTTATCATTATCTTTGTCTTTCTACTTTCACATCTATTCTAGGAATTATTTCATATATATTTACTCATATTAGAAGAATTAGTTTAAGGACATTTCGGGTTCATTTCAATTTGAAGCCTTTTGAGGTTATTGCTCATGTTATTTATATTGGTTTGAGGACCTTCAATTTGGTCAATTGATGTTATTTGATTGAACAGAGGAAGTAATCCGGATTAATGCCCTATTCTTTTCAACTTTTCAAAGCTGAACTGAATTTAGCTGAACTGAACTGAACTGAACTGAACTTATTTCAGTGTAAATTTATAACTACGCATAGCTAAACTGAACTGAAGTAAGCTAAACTGAACTGAAGTAAGCTAAACTGAACTGAAGTAGTCTGAACTAAACTGATCTACATTGAATTGTAGTCCAAGAGAACAAGGCCTAAGATTTATATTTTCGTTTATTTCCCTTCAAGATTTCCAATGATTAAGTAAAATGAATTTGTGTTCTTTCTATGGCTTTTGTGTTTTAAATGCTTCCCTACATTTATTTTTTGACATTTCATTTAGCAGGTCTTATTGATCTGTCTTTTTTGTAGCATTTCAGATTTCATGTTCTCCCTAACCTCTATTGTAGCAGAAACTACCAGGCTCATTTTTTTCCGTATAGGTATATTACTTACAAAATATTACGCTTCCAGTACTTTTTTATGGCAATTTAGTGAATCCAGTTTGCATAGAAGTTGTTAATTCAATGAGTGTATCATTCAAAGTGCGACTATTTATGGAAATAGTCATCCATTTGAGGTTGTTTATTAGGTTTTAACTTATTTTTATACTGTGTGAATTATTATATTGAGACTCGCTTCTTTTCATGTAGTTTCTTAGTTAAATGGATTTTTACCCATGCCATCTTCATAGTTATTTACAATCATATTTGTTGTTATAAAATTGTCCTGTAATAGCATATATCAAAAAAATAGAAATAAATTAAAGAGTAAATGTATGAGGGAAACAATGTTCAAACCGTTCTTATCTTATTTACTTGGATTTTGTGTGCAGTTACGAAGCTATAAATCTAGCATGGGGAAAGTAGATATCTTGCTCAACAGTCTCAAAGATGATGTCAATTATATCATCCCCGTGAAGTCCAACATATTTGCAAAAGGTACAAAAACATTAAAATCATAAGACTATTTTATTTAAATTACGTGCAAGCTCTGTTGATTATGGTATAGGTGAAACTGTAAATGCCCGGTATACATCTATCGTGTGCCCAAAATCATAGTTAACAAGGGAGGGTCAGGTGTGCCTCAAGGTGATGCGCAAAAAAGGCATGCGCCTAAGGTATGCCAGGCGCACAAAATTTGCAAAAAAAAAAAATTTCTTGAAAAGTGAAGTTAAATGTAATAACAATACCAGAAAAAGAACTAACAGAATTGTTAAATGTACATATGTTTGTAAAACTTGCATATTGCATTAAAAATATCTAGCCTTGAGTTAATCTAGTCTTAATAGAAATTGAATTAGGAATCTCCAGCTTTAAATTATTGTTAAAACTCTTAAAAATAGATGGACAATACATATCAATGTAAGCTAAAACCTTGAAAAATAAAAAAAGTACTTGAGGGGCGCCTGAGGCGCACTGAGGCACACACTAAAAGGCGCATGCCCAAGGTACACTACCCCGCCTGAGGTATGGCGAGGTGCAGGACCATGCCCCCTGCGTGAGGCGCGCCTTTGACAACTATGCCCAAAATTGTGGTGGAGTCTTATAGTGTACATGATTGTTATTTACTAGATAGAGTTCTTATTTTGGTTTATCGCACAAAGATTATGCCCTATAGAATGTGTTACTAAATTAGTTGATTGCTATTGGCCTAATTTTGGCATTCCTTTTTTTGAGTAAAATTATTCAAGGAATAAATAAGATCATAGAAGATACTCATATAAGTTGTCCTTTCCTGTCTGGAATAGTATTTACTAACCATTTAAAAGTGATTTTTGGGCTAGTCCTTTGCATGAGATAGACTATAATAACATTTTCGCTGTCACCAAATACGTTGAGGAAATGTAGATTACAAGTATCTTGATTCTTTTTTTTATTGATGAAGATTAAGTACTTAGTTGATTAGTTAAAGAATTGATTCTTAGATATAGAATATTTTTTCTTTGATTTCCTTTTCAGTAAATTTAGCCTAAAATGTTTAATTTTAAATATACATGAAAGTGAAATATAATTTATTGTAATAGCTCTCTTCAATCCAAATTATTCGAATTAATTTTTAAAATATTTGTATTAGCAAAATTGCAAGGGTTATGTACTTGAAAATCTGCAAGGGAGAATTGCAAGGGATTCTACACTTGCAGATCTGCAAGAAACCATTCTGCAACAGATGTTGTACTTGCAAATTTGCAAGCGAAAATGCAACGGTAATTACTTGCAATTTGGCAACGGTATCTACAATGGAATACTTTCCGTTGCAAATTTGCAACGGAGTTAAAAGCCTTTGCAATCTAATCTGTAGGCGCGCATATTACAATGGAATAATTCCCATTGCAAATCCGTTGCAAAACAGTATCTGCAATGGAAATTTTATTGCAATTTCTGTTGCAGATCACTGATCAGTGATCGTTTTTCTTATATTTTAGTGTTTCACCAACTTTTATGCCTGTACCTTTTTGGTGTGAGCTCCATGCGCCTTCAAATTGGTCTAGGTGGAAAAGTTTGTTACCTTTTTCTCTTTCCACTGTCAGTCCTTCTGTCCATTTTTGAAAAGTGTGCAAGCCATCTTTTGTCTTGCATATAGGGAAGGGATCTTTAACTTGTAGACCAAAAGAATAGAGGGAATGGAATTTTTGAATTATTCCCTTTGTCTACTTAAGTCTTCTCGATGTCTTCAGACTTAATATCTCCGGATCTGTCTTCTTCCGAATGCTAGTGTAATCAGTTCTTCTGGATGCTGATTTTGAGCATTTCAAAGTTTGTTTCCTTTCCAAACTTTAACCATATGTTTCCATTATATGCCTAGGTACTTGCGATCTTCAATAGATGTCCTTATAGCTGGATATGGTCCGGATGCTTCCATTTGGATTTAGGAGATAATAATTTCTTACAAGTTTTAATTTTCTATTTTACTTATAAGTTTTTGTTTTCTTCAAACTTGATTCGAATAGTTAACTGATCTTCCGGATTATAGTTTCCACACAGGCCGTTGGAGCACCTTCTTTAAGGGGAAGCTAGTTTTACAATTATGGTATGCACCTAGAAGTAAGGTCTCAATCTCACGGATGAGGACATTAAGCCCAAAGCTAGCTTCTCGATCTTAGGATATCTCAGTTCGGTGTTCTTGAGCACCTTGCTGGTGTAGTAAATGGGGTGATGCTCTTTATCCTTTTCTTTTACCAAGACTGCCCCAACCGCTTCGTCAGTCGCCGCTAAATAGACACATAGCGGCTCACCGTTCTCAGGACAACTGAGCAATGGTTGAGAGGCCAAATATTCTTTTAGGATTTCAAAGGCCTATTCACAGCATTTGTCCCATTTAAAGGCTTTATCCTGCTTGATCGCCTTATAAAAGGGAAGGCACCTTTTTGCAGAGAAGGATATAAATCGTCCCAAGGCGTTGATCCAATCTTTGAGACGTTGTACTTTGTTAAGATTGTGAGGCCGCTGCATGTTGATTATGGCTTTTATCTTTTCTAGATTGGCCTCAATGCCCATCTCAGAGATCAAGAAACCTAAAAACTTGCTGCTTTTAACTCTGAAGGTGCATTTTTTTGGGTTCAGCTTTAGCCGGTATTTTTGTAATATCTTAAAGGCTTTCTTAATATCGGTTACGTGGTTGGCCTCATCTTTGCTTTTGATGACTATATCGTCCATGTATACTTCTATGTTCTCTCCTATTTGTCCTTTGAACATCTCATTTGTGAGCCGCAGGTAAGTGACGCCTGCATTCTTAAGGCCAAATGGCATCACTTTATAGCAGCAGTATGTCCCTTCATGCATAATAAAGGAAGTTTTTTCTTTATCTTGGGGTTTCATTGTGATATGATGGTACCCTACCTTAGCATATAGTAGGGAGTAGATGGCAAATCCAGCCACCGAGTCTACAAGTTGATCTATGCTTAATAACGGGTAGCTGTCTTTGGGGCATACCTTGTTTAGATCTGTGAAGTCTACACACATTCGCCATGAGCTGTTAGGATTTTTTAACAGTACTACGTTTGCCAACCATTCTAGATAATGTACTCTTCGGATGTGACAGGCCTCCAGCAGTTTCTTGATTTCTGCCTCGATTGCCTTTTATCTTTTGGGGCGTGCTTCTGCTTCTTTTATTTTACCAGGGGAGCTGAAGGATCTACGTTTAACCTGTGGGTCATAACCTCCCGGAGGACTCCTTCGATGTCGTCCGGAGACCATGAGAAGGTGTGTTGCTATTGTTTCAACACATTTATTATAGCCATTTTTGCCTCTGCTCCTAGATCTTTTGCTATCTTAACTATTTTATTCAGCCCCACAGTAAGTACTTCTAGGTCTCCAACCGGTTTAGCTCTTTCTCACTCTTCCACCTCAATCGAGACATTTTTGGTCTATGCGGATGCTAGGTATGCTTCTTGGGCCTCATGCGAGTTACCCACCGCCACTACAGTTCCCTTCTTAGTTGGGATATGGAGCGTTAGATATTTCATGGAGATGATGGCTTCCGACTCAACTAGGAAGGGTCACCCTAAAATGATGTTATAGCCAACTAAATTATCTGCTGCCATGAACTCTACTTCTCCCCTCCAGGTTAGGTCCTTATCTCTAATTTCCATCTCAAGGGTGGCTTGTCTTATTGATGGGACAGTTTGCCTGCCAAGCCCCACCAATGGGTTGTAGCCTGGCTGAGTTCTACTCTAGTGGATGTCTAATTTCTACAATGCTGACTTGGCTATCAAATTTACTGAGCTTCCTGTGTCTATCAGAACTCTTCGAATGATGTACCCTACGGTTAAGGTCTCAATTACCAAGGGGTTGGCGTGGTCTTTCTTCACTAATGAGTGTCTTTGGCAAGCTCTGTAGACCTCTGCATCTCAGCCCATGAAATCAACAAACTTAGGTTTCTTGTGGGGAGACTCGGATCCTGGTCCTCGTACAATTACAATCACTACCCTTTTTTCCCTCTAGGATCTCCCTTATCCAGTTTTGGAGTCCTCTGGGGGGGGGCTTTCTTTTCTTCCCATGTGACTCCTTTTATGAATTGACTAAACTTTCCTGCCCGAATTAGAGTGTGGACCTCTTTTGCTAACACTCAACATTCATCTATATGATAGCACTTTGTCCTATGGAATTCGCAATATTTTTCTGAATCTCGGCCCACTATTTAACCTTTGGCTATTTTTGGGAACAATAAATTTCTTCTTTCATTGGTCTTCTTAATTACAACAATTATCTGGCTGAGAGGGGAATTTAAAGCCGGTCTAATGGTGTCAGCTAGTCTAGCGCCTCTACGTCTGATGCTGTCGTTATGTTTTCTTGGCCGACGGTTGTCTCTTCGGTCACCTGGCCTATCATCCTTTCTTTTTTTGGATCTATTCATTTCATCCATTTTTATCATACTTTTGGCCATTGTGATCATTTGAGTTGTTTCCTTGGGCCTCCTAGTTATAATCTCAGTGTGGAGTTAGTCATTCCTTGTGCCTCTAATGAGGCCCTCCTTTGCGATGCTGAAATCCAAATCATCCGTGCTGATGCACACTTCATTGCAGTGATGGATGTAGGACCTGAGGGATTCGTCTAGTTCCTAAACTATTTCATACAGCTACCGGCTCACGTATGAGGCTGGGGTAGAGCCTAAGAAGTGCTTACAAAACATTTCGCTCAACTGGTCTAATAAGCTGGTTGAGTCGGGGTTTTAGCTTATGAAACCAGTATGCGGCCAACCCCGTAGGTGTTTGCTCGAAGTAGCGGCATATGTAAGCTTCAGATACATATACCATCTCCATCCTGTTGACATAATGCCATATATTAACCACGGTTCATCTCTGCCATCATACAGCTTGGAGAATTTGGGGCTATAAAATATGGATTCAGCTAGACATTTAGGATCTTTTTAGTGAACGGGGAGTGTCGTTTCTCTACTAGTGATTCTTGGTATGGCACCCTTAGTTCTTTAAGGAGCTTTTTGAGATGCCGCCTCAATTTGGGGTCATTCTCATAATTATTGTCCTCCTTCTCAGCCTTGTCTACCTGCTGTACTTCTGTCTGCTCCTGTGCTGAGGATCCACCTGGAGCTTGAGAGAATGGGTTCATCCAGGTAATTGGTGTGGCTTCGTACGTATAAGGCATCTATATTCCCGTATGCGGACCTATCATGACGGCTAGAAAGTAGGGGTTATCGCCTAGTGAATTGAATGCCTGAAACATTGCCATCATCTATGCCTGCATCGCCGGGTTGGAAGCAATACTTGTGAGTTGTAGTGTCACCTTCCACTGGGGATCTGTCGCTGTCGGTGCAACTAGGTCTATTAGGGGCATCTCTGTAGTGGTTGTCACTCACGTGTTTTTGTCTGAGGGGAACAGCTCTCGAGCTAGGCCATGTCGGTTAGATCCTTCATCTAGGATTCCCTGGAGAGTGGCCCCAATCACCTTGTATTGCTCGATAAACCATGTTCTAATGATATGCTGTTGTTCTAGAGGGATATTGTATTCCTTAAAAATTTTCAGCATGTGTTCTATGGCACTTTTGTGTGAAGGTTGTTTGATATGATGTATGCCCTTAAGGCAATTAGGGCGATATATCTTAATTATGTAATAGTACAAATATTTTGTTTAATTAATAAAGGCATTTGACCTTTTGTTTATATCGATGTGCTTATAAATATATTATAGCTAGTTAAAATATATTCATTGATGTATGTATGCAAAAGTCCATGACATGTCATAGCATGAAGTCAGAGAGATTGTAGTTAGACTATATTTGGTGGAACCTGGTTCATGTGCAACTATGATTATGTCTAAACTATCCATAGTCATAGTTTTATCAAGAAAGGATATTGATGAAGCAGAAAGACTAGCATGTGGTCAACTTTCTTGGAAAGATTCCAAGCAGCCATTCTCCTAAGGACTGAAGGTGGTGCCTTAAGTCTGACATGGATATATCCGGGAGATATATTGGAGACCGCAGTAAGATAGACACTTGGTAAATATATCAATGTGTTAGTGTTTATCTTCATGCAATAAACTTTGCGAATATCCTTATACTTGAGATGCTAGTTACCTTGTGTGATACTTTTGCTATACTTTGGGTCATTTCTATACACTCATTAATTTAGGGTGTCACGGGTGATTATGGGTATAGTGATGACAACACATTGGTAAGCTCAGTAGTCGGAAAGAATCCATCGCTTTGAATATATTAAAGAGTTGTACTTGGCCGCTTGTTGAAGTGATGATTGCCATAAACCTCTGATCAGAGTATGTGTTTGATAGAAATAGTTTCTAGTCAAACACACTATGGTAAAAGGCAATATACTTCGGGAACAAGTAAATAACTAGGATAGCTTGGAACAACCTTGCTATTAGTGGGTTAACACTTTAACCGAACCCTATAAACCAGATGGTACTAATATTAAAGAATGGAAGGAGTTCATTGCATTGGATAGCTATTGCATTAACCTGGATGAAGTCATAAGTATAAATGACGATCCGAGTAATGGGGGATGGTAGACCCTTACTAGAGACGTACTACAGTGGTTTAAGGTAATCGAGTTCTATTCACGATCTAGAACCTCGAGCTAATGGTTCCATTAGAACAAGGGTTGGTTAAGCATTAACAGCTCAATACTTCAGGATCCTATAAGGTCACACACATTGGACCTTCATCGGACTAAGTAAAGAACTAATAGATTTATTCTATTACGAGAATATAATCTAAATAATAATTAGATTATTATTTAATTGGTTGAAATTGATTGGATCAATTTTGGATAGACCAAGGAATTTATTTTGACCTGTAACTAATTAATTAAAGTCATAAATAAATTATGGAATTGGTTAAAATTGATTAGATCAATTTTGGTTGGACCAAGAAATTTATTTTAATTGGTAACTAATTTATTAAGGTCGAAAATAAATATTTATTTGAAATGATTAAAAGGGGAATTTCGCATTGGCAAGTTAAACCAAAAAGTATAAAATATTTCGTACAAAGTTTGGTTGCAAGGAGTACATCGAATGGTGCGCGAACAATACTAGGTAGTGTTCACGGTAGCCCATGTTCATAGGCTGCACAAAGGTGCCCCATGAAGGGCACTGCGAGCTGGGATCGCGGCATCGGCCGGGAGGCCTAGCTCGCGTGCAAGGTAAGCCCTCAAGGGGTTGCCTTGCAGCTGCCAGATGTAGCGTGCTATGCACGATGCATGGCAGGCGGGTAGAACCCATGGATCCATGTGGATCCACGGGTCATGCCCACGTGGGATGTGCCAGTGTGTACATCCCACATTGCTTTTTGGGGAGCAAATTTTTGCTCCCCAAGCCTATATATAGGCTTTCCCCCCACCTATTCATATTGCACCAAGCTCAAAGCATAAATCCTAAGCAAGATATTTTTCTCTCGGGTAATTGAGCACAATTATTTTTAAGGAGCTTGAATTTATTCGAGCACCTCGAGTATATATTTTCGGGTGAGGCTTCTAGAGTGGTCTAGCAACTACTCGAGGCTTCTTAGTTCTACCTCTTAGTGAGGTTTTGGTTGGTGGGGTTTATGTGGATACTCATAAAGGTTATCCTACCCTTGGAGGCATGTGCAAGGAGATTCTGCTAAAGCACGCTTCAACTGGTAAGTTCCGTTCCTTTCTCTTTTAATTATTAGGTTTTTTTCTTTAAGCTTTTTTAGACTTAATAATTATGCTTAGGTGGTTTTGAATGCTTAGTTTATTTTATGCTTAGGTTATAGCTTAGAGTTATAACATGCTTAGGTTATAGCTTAGAGTTATAACATACTTAGTATAAAATATATGTACTAGGATATAATTTGGAATTATGGTATGCCTAGTCCTTTTTCATGTTAACCTAAGTAAAGAATTATTTAGTTAAGGCTTTATTTAATTTATATGCAACTATTAGGAGTTCATAGGGACAACGAAAAAATTTTAAATTTCCGCCATGTCTGTTATTCATGTTCAATCTGACTATCAGTTCCGAACAGAGATGCTGCAAAAGATCCTCCTGGACCGTTCGTGTCCACGGGGGTGGTTTGGAGAGCACCAGTTTTGGAAGGGTGGTCATCATCGATCTCCACCGTGCTTATGTTCGTTGGTAGACCAAAATTCTCAATCAGAACAAGTAAATTTGGTCCACGCTCACCGCACCACTAAAAGTTCTACTTAGAGAGTTATACTCACGTGCCTTGAACTTTAGAATATGATTTAAGCAAAGGTTGAGTTTAAACCTGCAAAACAAGCAAGATTAAAGGATCAGGCTTTGTCCCCTGGGGAACCTCCGATGCTAAAGTCAGTGATTTGAATAGGAATGTATAGAGAAAATGGCAGAGTGTAGGAGGAAGAGTAGAAGAATAGAATTACCTCTTTTCTGCTAATTATCCTCTTATTTATAGGTGTAAATTCCCCTACCAGATCATAGATATGGTAGTTTTTTGAATAAGGGAGGAGATCTATATTTTGTAGGGAGAATCAGTCAATGATTCTCTTTTACCCATTAGTTTCTATCTCTTAGGAACAATAAATGCTGCTAGTAGGAATTAGTGGGTATGTTTTCCACATTAGTGGTGATTCTTCCCATTATCTCGCTCTCGGAGAGGCAAGCCGATTACCTAAGCAACCTAATTGAGCCGGAATAATGGTTACTCAAGTAACTCGATCAAGACAGTGGGACGGTTACTCTAGTAACACATTCAAGGAGATGGACGATTACTCCTATAACATGCGCGATGGAGTGCTAGCATGATTGAGGCATTGTTGAGGAGGGTGCACGCTCGAAACAGTGATGAGCACACACCTCAATCATATGCTCAGTTATCATTATCTTTCTAACGGTTCAGATTCTCTTATGGCCATGGTGTTTAAAGCTAAGTATTTCCATTCAAAATCTTTTTTTGATGTCAATCTATCATCGAATGATAGTTTTATGTGGAGAGGTTTTTTTAGTGGCTAGAGTTGTCATTCGAAAAGGTTTGGTATGGCGTGTCGATGATGGTACTAAGATCAATATATAGCGTGATCCTTCGCTACCAGATTTATGCAATCTAAGACCGAGCATAGTGGCAGTAACAGGTTCAAAAGATAGTTGAGTGGAGTTGCTTATTACGTCAGATAATCAGTGGGATTTCAAGTTGATTAATGATATATTTAATGCTAGAGATCAAGCTTTAATCTCTAAAATCCCAATCAACCTTTTTCTGGAGAAGGACCATGTGTTTTGGTAAGATATGCATATTACTTGTTAGCTGAGGATGCTTCAAGTGCTATTCCCTCTTATTTCTCAAATGGAACGCATTTGGGAGTCAAGTATACTAAATAGAATCAAGAATTTCTTATGGAAATAAAGGTCCAAAATTTTGCCAACAAAAGATAGTTTGATTGGTAGACATGTGTGATGACTTATGCGATTTATGTAGAGGAGAACGTGAAAATAATTTTCAAGCCATTGTAGGACGTCATCTAGCTCGAGATGTTTGGGAGCTCAATTTGGCAGAAGGATGGGCAGTTGCTCTTGTTGATCTAGACCATTGGTAGGCTTGTGCGTGCTTACAACTTGAGGAAAAGCAACAACAGATTAGTGCCATTACATGGGCATACTTTGTTGGTTTTGCAAGGTTAACTACAGCCTGTTCTTCATACATAAAACAAAGGTGTTGGCTTTTTAAGAGAATGGAAATCAGCATAAATGAAGCATGGTAATGGCATGGAGCAGCAAGGTGCTTGCCGTGCAAGTCATGGGCATAACATAGCAAGCGGTGGCTTTATTTGTAGTGTTGATGCAAGCCTATTTGAGAATGGTAAGAGACTTGGGCATGTTTGCGTTGCTACGAAAAAATTTGACCTTATTGTGGCTGCTAGATGTATCTTATTACAAGAAGTGGAGACCCGACGATAAGTGGTATTTGTACCATGTAAACACTAGTCAATTAACCCTAAAATCTCTATAATTGTGGTGAATTTGTATGATTTATTGTTGTTTTTGATGAAATTTCAGATCACTATAGGATGCAGCAATGGTCACTACCAAAGAGCTAGAAAGTGGACAGAGTGAGTAGAAGACTGGATCGCATGAAGACAAAGACACTCAAACCCAGCAAGAGGAGGAAAAATGACTAGAAAACGATCCTTCTAGAGGACTTTTGCTTGAGTCAGTAGAGAAGTGCGAGTAAATGACCGTGAGGAGCATCTTTGGGCAGTGGAGTAGTGACACACGCAACACCTAGCCCCTCAAGTTGCAATTTACTTAATTAACTGAACTCTTATCTTCTAGAAGCTCTTTTGTGTTTGGTTGAATTATTATTTTAACTTATTTTTGAAGTGCAAGGTGGCACATCTAGATCCTTGCACGTTACACTATATTTTTGGACACAAGTCTCACTTTTGGGACACCAACTTTGGTCAAGCCTTTCTCATTGGCTAACTTTTCTGTAAAAAAACTTTATTAGTATATTATATATGCATTATGTTCATCTTCCCCGGATTTCTTTTGGGCTTTATCTCCATTTTCATGTGTAACTAAGTTCTTAGCAAGCTAAGCCAGTAAGGTAAGCAGATTTCATGGAATGATCTTCCCAACTCCTTTATTTTAGCATCATTTATTGCGATTGTTTAGTGTTGAGCTCAAATCCCATAAGAATGGCCTAACTTATGTTGAGTGTGTCAAGAGGAACTGAGAAGTGAATTGTAACACTGACTATAACACTAAACACACATCTAAAAAATCTAAGAAGTGATTAGGTGTGCTAGGGGTTTCTAAATTATTATAATGCTTGCATAGATCTTAATGCTTAAAGTGTAACTACAATGGGTATGTACGTAGTGAAGCTTTAAAGGAACTAGACAATGGGT
Organism: Euphorbia pulcherrima; assembly: GCA_947683365.1. Taxonomy (NCBI): domain Eukaryota; kingdom Viridiplantae; phylum Streptophyta; class Magnoliopsida; order Malpighiales; family Euphorbiaceae; genus Euphorbia; species Euphorbia pulcherrima. The sequence continues at coordinate 32,520,104 of CANTUS010000001.1, forward strand.
ATATACCACTAGTAACTATAGATGCAAGAAACCTAGATCCTTAGGTGCTAATATGTTAAAATAAAGCAAGGGTGATCATTCATGTATTTGTGTGCTTACTAGTTATGCTTACCTTGTTATATATCTTTTGGTAGTAATCATTCATAGTGACATTTTTACTTTCCTGCTTTTATTTTACTCTGTAGCTTTTCCATTAAAATCAACGCTTTTAACATTGAATTCACTTACCGATTTACATTTTGTTTAAAGTATTTCCCTTGCTCCCTATGGAATACGACCTTGTATTTGGCATTTACTACCGATCACGACCTAGTGGACTTCTAGATCACTCATATTTGGTAGACGATAAGTTTTTGGCGTTGTTGCCGGGGAGCAACGTGTGAAGTATTTTAATTTTTTCTTATAAATTGGTGCGTTTAATCTGTTTGTTGTCATTTATGAAGGAATTTTGTATTAGTAGCAATCATTGTTGTATGAGTAGAGCTGGTCGACCCCTAATCCCAATAGATCCTGAAATAGAAAGGACTTGTCAGAGATTAAGCGGAGCAGCTAGAAGAAGACGTAGGCAACAAAGGATGGCTGATGCAACCAATCCACCAAATGGTAATGGACCCCTAGAAGGAGAAGGCGAGGTTAACTTGCCCCCACTAAGGAAAACACTCAAAGAGTATAGTAGAACATCAATTGAGGGATACACTTCTTGCATTATGATACCCAATAAAGGGAACAACCTCTTTGAGATCAAAGCCTTTATGATCCAAATGCTGCATGCAGCTGTTCAATTTGGAGGCTTGCCAGGAGAAGATCCTAATTCTCACATCCAAGAATTTATGACTGTGTGATACTTTCGTATAAATAGAGCTATCTCAGATGATATGATCAGACTCAAGCTTTTCCCTTTCTCTTTAAGGGACAAGGCTAAAAATTTGCTGAATAATCTTCAGCTTATATCCATAAGAACATGGGATCAGTTGGCACAAGCATTTCTTACTAAGTACTTCCCACCAAGGCAAGCAATCAAACATAGAAATAAGGTGACTCGTTTCTCGCAGCAACCAGATGAATCTTTGTCCGAGGCACGGGAAAGATACAAGGAGATACTCGGAAGAGTGCTAAATCATCAAATCCCACTCTAGATGCAAATGCAAAATTTCTACAATGGATTGCATGATCAACACAAGATCCAAATTGAATCCGCATCAAATGGTGGTCCTGAAGAGCTTGCCCCAAAAGAGCTTTATGAGCTCATTGAAAGGTTGGTTAACACCAGCTATAAATGGTATGCAGTTTGGGAAGAAAGAAGTAAGAGTAAGGAGTCAGAATCTGTTACAAAGCTCTTCGAGAAGATGGACGTGATCTTGAAGCAACTTGCCAAGCAAAATGTTTCGGCAACCTCAAATACACAAGCTGTTTGTGATTTTTTTGGTGGTAACCACAGAAATATTGATTGCGATACTCCTCTTGACTAAGAACAGTGTGATACATTGGGAACAACCCCAGGAACAATCCATTTTTAAACACATACAATCCTAGCTTGCGCAACCATCCCAACTTTTTATGGAGTAACCAAAATAAGCAAATTCCTTACCAGCAACCATAAAACAAATTTTCACAGCAGCAACCAAATCCATCTCAACAATCAAAAAAATTTGAGATTGAGGAGATGAAGGACATGATGATTAAATTCATGAAGCAAACACAGGCTTCTGTGAAGAATCTGGAGACACAATTCCAGCAACTTACCACCATTGTCACTCCCAAAAACAAAGGAGTAATGCCAAGCAATATAGAACCTAATCCAAGGGTGGGGTGCAAAGCTATCACCTTGAAAAGTGGTAAGAATTATGAAATTACTAAACCTATGGTTGTTGTAAATAAACGTGTAGGTACGAAGAATGAACTGGCCAAAACCACTAAAGATCAAGTTTAAGGCAATGACCAAATTGAAATTGAAGAGTAAGCATAACCTGCCTCCAACTAGCAGCAATCACAGCCAATACCTAACCCAAAGCAACCAAAAGAAAGTGAGCCTGTGATCACCACTAAGGAACAACCAATGATCACCACTAAGGAGTCCATTCCTAAGAAACAACCAATTCCAGCTTATTTACTAAGGATTCCCTATCCTCAAAGAGCCAAGCAACATGAAATGGCTTAGCAATTTGATAAATTTTTAGAAGTCTTTAAGAAACTTCACATTAACATTCCTTTTGTAGAAGCACTTGAATAGATGCCCATGTATGTGAAATTCTTGAAGGACTTGCTGGCAAACAAGAAGAAATTGGAAAATGTGGCCATGGTTCAATTGAATAGAGATTTCTCCTCCATTCTCCAAAGTAGGCGACCCTTGCCTAAGAAACTAAAAGATCTAGGGAGTTTCTCTATTCCTTGCTCTATTAGTAACTTAAATATTGACAATGCACTTTGTGACTTAGGAGCAAGCATAAATCTGATGCCATATTATATTTATAATCAACTAGGCTTAGGAGAACCACAACCAACTAAAGTGTCTATACAACTTGCTAATAGAATGGTTAGGTATCCTAGAAGCATTGTAGAAGATGTTTTAGTTAAGGTTGGAAAATTTATTTTGCCTGTTGACTTTATTATCATGGATATGGATGAAGATTTTCATGTTCCTATCATATTAGGTAGACCATTCCTTGTTACTAGAAGAGCTTTGATTAATGTGAATAATGGCAAACTGATTTTAAAAGTTCATGATGAGGAAGTAACATTTAAAATGAATGAAGCAATAAAACAACCTTCTTCACTTGATGATCAATGTTATTTTCTTTATACCACAGATTTGCACTTAAATCCTTTTATTTTATAGGAACTTGAAAAATTTGATCATAAGGAAGAAGAGGAAAGTTTGTCAGAGCAAGCAGAAATGATTACCCCGGAAGAAATTTTGCTGCAGCAACCAAACCTGCCAGAGGAGCGACCAAAATAGCTACAACAACCAAACTGTTCACAACGCAGATACAGAAAACAACATGCTGAACCCTTAAATCATACACCAAACTTGTCTCTCAAAACATCACTTGAAGAACCCCCTGATCTTGAGCTAAAACCGTTATCTCCTCACTTGGAGTATGCATTCCTTGACCCACCAAATAAATTGCCAATGATAATTTCTTCCAACCTCACCCTTGATAAAAAGTCCTAATTGATTGAGATGTTGAGGAAGAATAAAGAAGCACTGGCATGGACAATTGCTAACATAAAGGGGATCAGCACCTCAATTTGTGTTCACATAATTTTGATGGAGGATAATCACAAACCAGTGGTGCAACCACAGAGGAGACTTAATCCCAACATGAAATAGATGGTTAGGAAAGAGGTGATCAAACTCCTTGATGCAGGAATCATTTATCCCATTTCAGGTAGTGTTTGGATAAGCCCTAACCAAGTAGTTCCAAAGAAGGGAGGCATGCCAATGATGCAAAATAAGAAGAATGAACTCATTCTAACAAGAACAATGAACGGGTGGAGAGTTTGCATTGATTATCGCAAGCTCAATGAGGCAACCAAAAAAGATCACTTTCAACTTCCTTTCATTAATCAAATGTTGGAGAGATTGGTTGGTTACAAGTTCTATTCTTTCCTTGATGGCTATTTAGGGTATAATTAAATTGTGATCCATCCTTTGGATCAGGAGAAAACAGCTTTCACTTGCCCCCATGGTGTCTTTGCTTATAGGAGGATGCCATTTTAACTCTGCAATGCTCCAACAACTTTCCAAAGATGCATGACGGCTATCTTTCGTGAGATGGTGGAGAAAATAGTTAAGATCTTCATGGATGACTTTTCAGTCTATAGAGCAACCTTTCACTCTTGCATAAGCAACCTAGAAGCTATTTCAATGAGGTGCAAATAGACCAATCTGGTATTAAATTAGGAAAAATGCCACTTTATAGTTAGTGAAGGTATTATTCTTGGCCATAAAATTTCAGAGAAGGGCATTGAGGTAGATCCAGTAAAGGTGGAGATCATTGAGAAGCTTGTTTTCCTAAAATCAGCCAAAGAAGGCAGAAGCTTTCTTGGACATGCTGTATTTTATAGGAGATTCATCAAAGACTTCTCCAAGATAGCTCAACCCTTGACAACACTTCTCCATAAGGACATTGAGTTCAAATTTGATGAAGCATGCTTGAAAGCTTTCAATGAACTCAAGACAGGATTAATCAAAGCTTCCATTTTGATTGCCCTTAACTGGGAGGAACCATTTGAGCTGACTTGTGATGCAAGTGATGCTTGCATTGGAGCTGTTCTAGGCCAAATGATAGACAAGCATTTCAGGCCCATATACTATGCAAGCAAAACCTTGACTGAAACTCAACAAAACTACACTGTTACCGAAAGGAGTTACTTGCTGTAGTATATGCTTTTGACAAGTTCAGATCTTACTTGGTCTTGTCCAAAGTCACTGTGTTCACTAATTATGCAACCTTGAAATACTTGCTAGCAAAGAAAGATCCCAAACCAAGGCTGATCAGATGGTTACTCCTCCTACAAGAATTTGATTTGGAGATCCAAGATAAAAAGGGTTCAGAGAATGTTGCAGTTGATCACTTATCAAGAATTCCTGAAGGAAATCATTTAGAGCAAACAAAAATCACTGAATCTTTTCCTGATGAGCATTTACTCGCGGTGAGATCACTCCTTTATTTTGCTGATTTTGCTAACTTTCTTGCTGGTGGAATTAAACCTCTTTTACCTTATGCTCAAAAGAAAAAGTTCTTCGATGACTTAAAATACTATTTTTAGGATGAACCATTTCTTTTTAAGCTATGTGCAGATCAAATCATAAGAAGGTGTGTTCCTGAGGAGGAAGTCCCTGCAATCATAACCATATGTCATAGCAAGGAAGAAGGTGGACATTTTAGAGCAAGCAGAACAACATCAAAGGTGCTTGAATATGGCTTTTATTGGCCAACCATCTTTAAAGATTGCCAAAAGGTTTGTTATGGAGTGTAACGAGTATCAAGGGACACATAATATCTCAGCCAAGAATGCTATGCCTTTCAATAACATTGTTGTATTTGAAATTTTTGATGTTTAGGGCATTGATTTCATGGGCTTAATTCCAAACTCATATGGTAACAAATACATTCTTCTTGTTGTTGATTATGTGAGTAAATTGGTAGAAGCCATTGCTAGTCCCACAGATGATGTTAGGGTAGTGATCAAGTTCTTGAAGAAGTTGTTTACTCATCTTGGAGTACCTAGGGCAATCATTAGTGACCAAGGAACTCATTTTTGCAATAATCAGTTTGAAAGGTTACTTAACAAATATGGGGTAACTCATAGAATTGCCACTCCTTACCCACCACAAACAAGTGGTCAAGCTGAAATTTCAAATAAGGAGATCAAAAGAGTCCTAGAGAAAACTGTCATTAATGCTAGAAAGGATTGGACAAATAAGCTTGACAATGCATTATGGGCATATAGAACTGCTTATAAGACCCCCATAGGAATGTCCCCATTTAGGTTGCTCTATGGTAAAGCTTGCCACCTACCTGTTGAATTGGAGTTTAAGCATTGTGGGCATTAACTTTGTTAAATTTTGACAGGAAGCAGTTGGAGAGCAAAGAAGGTTGCAACTCAATGAATTAGAAGAATTTAGATTGTTTAGTTATGAGAATGTCATGAACTACAAAGAAAAGACCAAGAAATGGCATGACCAAAGGATTCAAAATAAGGACTTTCAACCCGGGCATCAAGTACTTTTGTTCAACTCAAGATTAAAATTATTCCCGAGAAAGCTCAAGTCAAGGTGGACTAGTCCATTGTTGTCCAGAAGGTATTCCCCTATGGGGCGGTGGAAATTATGTGCAATAAGGGGCAAACATTCAAAGTAAATGGACAAAGATTGAAACCCTGTCTGTCCAATGAAGTATCAAAGATTGTTGTGGAAACACACCAATTGCAACCACCTTGACGCAACCATTGAAACTTGGTGTCCGCTCTAAACACCAGTTGGAGCAACCACTGAGCCCAAGCTCAATTTCTGAACTTTGTAAATATTTGTTATTTTCCTTATTATGTATCTTTTTAATGTAATTACTTTCTGTTTTCCAGGACTTATTGGACTAAGTAGGGAAGGCAACACCAAGTGACCACTCATCTATCTTCTTGTTGGGTTTCCCACTTAAACTTTGTTCCTTTTGTGGAATTATTTTCATTTATGGTCATTTTATCTTCCAAGGATTCCAGTCATATTGCTGAATGTTTTTTGAAAGATTCAGTTTTTCGAAATTTTTATTAAGAATGATCACCACAAGTATTTGTCTTTTGATCACCACTTCTGTAAAAAAAACTTTATTAGTATATTAGATATGCATTATGTTCATCTTCTCCAGATTTCTTTTGGGCTTTATCTCCATTTTCATGTGCAACTAAGTTCTTAGCAAGCTTAGCTAGTAAGGTAAGCAGATTTCATGGTATGAACTTCCCCACTGCTTTATTTTAGCATCATTTATTGTTATTTATTTAGTGTTGAGCTTAAATCCCATAAGGATGGCCTAACTTATGTCAAGTGTATCAAGAGGAACTGAAAAGTGAATTGTAACATTGAATATAACACTAAACACACATCTAAAAAATCTAAGAAGTGATTTTAGGTGTGATAGGGGTTTCTAAATTATTAGAATGCTTGCGTAGATCTTAATGCTTAAAGTGAAACTACAATGGGTATCTACATAGTGTAGCTTTGAAGGAACTACACAATGGGTATCTGTGGCTAGTAACTATAGATGCAAGAAACCTAGATCCTTAGGTGCTAATATGTTAAAACAAAGGAAGGGTGATCATTCATGTATTTGTGTGCTTACTGATTATGCTTGCCTTGTTATATATCTGTTGGTAGTAATCATTCGTAGTGATCATTTTGTTGCAGAATATGAATATAGGTTATAGTAAAGCAATACTGCAGATGCAGTACCCTGGTGTACACAAGCATATCGCACTTATGAACACATTTTTATTATGAATGTGAATGCCTATTTATAGGCTTACAAAAGATAACTCATATGAAACTATGAGATAATACTTCAAATTTCAAATCTAAACAATATCTCTAACTATTTCAAACAATTCAAATCTATAATTTAATATAATCATAACAATATTATTTCATAATTTTCCAACATGATATCTTAGCTACTTCAAAGTCAATTTTCAACACTCCTCCATGGCTTTGAAGCGGTAAAACTTTATGTGGAATCATGGTTTATGATTATAAGGATGGATATATGACATAAGTCATTGGCATTGACATGGGGCATGGGCATGGGTCATGATTATGGGTCATATGGGCATGATTATGGGCATTGGTCATTGGTCACGGGCATTGGTTATTGGTTATTAAGTATGGTTATAGGCATTGGTCAATGGTCATGAGCGCTGGTTATGTGGCCTGAGCTTTGAATGTAAAACTCATCCTTTTGTTGTATATCATGCTCTTGTTGCATCGTCATGTCGCACTTCTATTGGTGTTACAATTTCTTCGGCTGAAACATACAGGTCCCGTAAGAAGATAGCTCTGATAGCACTGTTGTAGAATATGAATATAGGTTATAGTAAAGCAATATTACAGATGCAGTACCCTGGTGCACACAAGCATATGGCACTTATGAACACATTTTTATTATGAATGTAAATGCCTATTTATAGGCTTACAAAAGATAACTCATATGAAACTATGAGATAATACTTCAAATTTCAAATCTAAACAATATCTCTAACTATTTCAAATAATTCAAATCTATAATTTAATATAATCATAACAATATTATTTCTTAATATTCCAACATGATATCTTAACTGGTTCAAAGTCAATTTCCAACACATTTTTGCTTTCCCGCTTTTATTTTACTCCTTAGCTTTTCCATTAAAACCAACGCATTTAACATTAAATTTAGACTTACCGATTTACATTTAGGTTAAAGTATTTCCCTTGCTCCATGTGGAATACAACCTTGTATTTGCCATTTACTACTGATTACGATCTAATGCACTTGCTAGATCGCTCTCATTTGAAAGACAACACCTGGAGATGGTGGAAGCGATAAAGCTCCAAGGAGGCGCTTAGTTGGCTGAAGAAGCGTTGCTTTCATAGAGTTATTTTTGAACTTGATGCTCTAAATATTGTTAAGTACTTCTTTCTTTTCTACGAAACGTTTAGTTTTGAACGATTGTTGTAGGTTTATGAGCTCCTTTGCCGAGTGTAAGTTTACTTATGTTAGTAGGTATGTGAATCAGTTTGCTCACAGGTTTGCTAGAGCTGCGAATTCTTCGACATATAGAGGCGAATGGAATCACTTTCGGGAGGCCCTATTAGTGTAATTCTCTTGATGATATGAGTATTAATCCTCTAGTAAAAAACCGTCCTTTCGGAAAATCTATTTATGTATTTTCTTGGGTTAGTTTTTTGAAGAGTAGTTGTAGAAACATAATTGAGATATTAACAACAGTTACATGCCCAAAATATATGGCTAGCCAATTTGCCTATATAGTTATTGTAAAAAGAATAGAAATAATAAGGGCAATAAATATTACATTAAAAGTCAATGCGAGGAGAAGGAAAGCAGACTTCATAGCAATATTGCTTGCATTCCTCGTGAGATCTTTTATTTGGATAATCTGTGCATCTTTGGTAGCAATCAACGAAATCACAATCTTTCTTCTTAGCATCAATAGCTGACATAACCACCAATAACACTACAACAATAATCATGATCTCTATATCCATTTTTCTTTTCTATTCCTTTCAATATCTGCCTAGGAACACTATTTCTTTGTATATACCGGTATATAACGAATATTTACTATTATAATTATTCTTGGCTTTCCTTTAAAATTGCTTGCATCTATCTTAAAATTTTCTATAATTATCATTATTTATCCTATTCAAAACATTTATCCTTCAACTTTTTAATTTTCTATAATTATCATTGTTTATCCTATTCATTCGCTTATTTAAAACTTCTATCCTTCAATTTTTTATTCTATAATTATGAGTTGTAACATATTAATCTAACAATTTAGGAAAACATGAGATGAAAAATTAATTAAACTTTTTATCAAAAAAAAGAGAAAAATTAATTAAACTAGTCAGTCTCGGTATCTCATGTATGTAAGAATAAGGATCTTCCAAAATTGACATTTGAGAAAAAATAAGTTGTATTTTTCTTTTATATCGGAAGGGCTAATAGCCAAAGGAAAAGAAAAGGAGGAAAACACTTAAATAGACTTGTTTGATAAAAATAATTACATCTAAATTTTTATTAAATTACTAAAATACATTCCATCAAAATGATACAAACTTAATTACTTTTCCTTTAACCTTCATACGCCTTTTAAATATCTCATGCGATTTGGTAATTTTTTATTTTTATGACTTATTTTGCATTTATCTCACAAACCTTCACTTTTTCGACACGTTGCTTTAGAGTTTTTTGTTCGTGTCATTTTTATCTTCGAAACGCCATTCATTGTGATATACTTTTTCGAAAAAAAAATTTGATCTGTTACATATTAGTCAAGAGTCTAATACAAGTCTCTTTATATATGCAATGCTCGTTGAATTGTTATACATCTACTATATATCTGTTACAAGTCTAATATAAGCCTGTTATAATTCTAATATAAGACTCTTTGTATTTGCAATGCTCATTAAACTGTTGTATATCTAATTTATATTTGATATACATCTGTCATAAGTCTAATATAAGTTTCTTTTATTTGTAATGCTCATTGAACTGTTATATTTATATTATATATAGGCTTAACGCATTCATTACCCCCCAAACTTGGCACGTTTTGTCACATGCCACCCCCAACTTTCAAGTGTTCCACTTTACCACCTAAAGTTGGCAAAACCAATACAGTTTGCCCCCTCAATGCCACATGTCAACTTCTGATTAGAGACAGAAAAATCTAAAAAATTACATCATTGAAAAGTCAAATCAACCAGAAACTGACACGTGGCACTGATCAGGGGGCAAACTTTATTAGTTTTCCCAACTTTAGGGGGTAAAGTGGAACACTTGAAAGTTGGGGGTGGCATGTGACAAAACGTGCCAAGTTTAGGGGGGCAACAGATGCGTTTGGCCTTATATATTACAAGTCTAATATAAGTTTCTTTGTATTTGCAATGCTCATTGAACTATTATACAACTATTATATATGTGATATATATCTATTACAAGTCTAATACAAGTTTAATATAAGTCTCTTTGTGTTTGCATTATTCATTGAACTATTATATATCTACTATGTGTCTAGTATATATTTGTTATGAGTCCATTATAAGTCTAATAAAAGCCTAATATAAGTCTATTTTTATTTGCAATGCACATTAAACTGTTATATATTTATTATATATCTAATATATATTTGTTACAAGTCTGATACAAGTCTGTTATAAGTCTAATATAAGTCTATTTGTATTTGTCATGCCCATTGAATTGTTAAACATCTATTATATATCTAATATAAATGAGTTGTAAGTCTTATAGTAGATTGTAACATATACGCAATAGGTTTGTAACATGTCGAAAAAATTTGAAAAAAATACATCACAATGGATGACGTTTAGAGATAAAAAAATGAGACGAACAAAAAACTCTAGAGCGGTATGTCAAAAAAATGAATCGTTTGAGAGATGAATGCAAAATAAGCAAAAAAAAACACCGAAATCGCATGGGATCCAAAAAGCATAAAACAACAAAAGGAAAGTTAATTAAGATTGTAACATTTTGATAGAAGGTATTTTTGTATTATTTCCCAATTGGGTTGTTTAGGTATTTATTGATGGGATTTGTCATTGGAAATCAATCCAATAAAGGTGCAACCGTTTGATATTCTCAAACCACGAGGATCTTTGATCGAAACATGTACAATAGGAATATGAAAAAGGTAATCTAAAGCCGTAAAAACTAACTTGATTAACAAGGAAGAAAGTGGTGAAGGAAGAAGGTGGCGACAAGGCTTTCAGTCTGTAAGCCCTCCAATCTCACGTGTACAAAACCCCTCTTAAGACTATTACTAGCCAAATAGATGAACCCAATAACAACTCAAGAACTATCAAAGAAGGTGGAGTCTGATTTTGCTATGGAGTAGGCGTGCCTCTCATTTAGTTTAATTAGTCCATCTGTAGGTTGTATAGAATCAGGGTTAAGGGAGTCAAACTTATTTAATTATAAATTGACCTATCAAATGATCTTATTTAGGAATTAGCCTCCAAACTTTATTCCTTAAACAAATAATTTATGAACTTTATAATTCTTTCAAATAAGTCCCTCATGCTAATTATACTTTATAATTTTAATGTAATTTAATAAATAACATAAATAACCTTATATTATACCATTAAATACAAAATAAACCATATATATACTTTTAATTTAATTCAATGAATAATATAATCGACATGGGGCATGGGCATGGCATGGGTCATGATTATGGGTCATATGGGCATGATTATGATCATTGGTCATTGGTCATGGGCATTGGTTATTGGTCATTAAGTATGGTTATAGGCATTGGTCATGAGTGTTGGTTATGTGGCCTCAGCTTTGAATGTAAAACTCATCCTTTTGTTGTATATCATGCTCTTGTTGCATCGTCATGTCGCACTTCTACTAGTGTTACAATTTCTTCGGCTGAAACATACAGGTCCCGTAAGAAGATAGCTCTGATAGCACTGTTGTAGAATATGAATATAGGTTATAGTAAAACAATACTGCAGATGCAGTATCCTGGTGCACACAAGTATATGGCACTTATGAACACATTTTTATTATGAATGTGAATGCCTATTTATAGGCTTATAAAAGATAACCCATATAAAACTATGAGATAATACTTCAAATTTCAAATCTAAACAATATCTCTAACTATTTCAAATAATTCAAATCTATAATTTAATATAATCATAACAATATTATTTCGTAATATTCCAACTTGATATCTTAACTGCTTCAAAGTCAATTTTCAACACATTTTTACTTTCCCGCTTTTATTTTACTCCTTAGCTTTAGCATTAAAACCAACGCATTTAACATTAAATTTAGACTTACCGATTTACATTTAGGTTAAAGTATTTCCCTTGCTCCATGTGGAATACGACATTGTATTTGCCATTTACTACTGATTACAACCTAGTGCACTTGCTAGATCGCTCTCATTTGAAAGACAACAACCGGAGATGGTGGAAGCGATAAAGCTCCAAGGAGGCGCTTAGTTGGCTGAAGAAGCGTTGCTTTCATAGAGTTATTTTTGAACTTGATGCTCTAAATATTGTTAACTACTTCTTTCTTTTCTACGAAACATTTAGTTTTGAACGATTGTTGTAGGTTTATGGCTCCTTTGCCGAGTGTAAGTTTACTTATATTAGTAGGTATGTGAATCAGTTTGCTCACAGGTTTGCTAGAGCTGCGAATTCTTCGGCATATAGAGGCGAATGGAATCACTTTCGGGAGGCCCTATTAGTGTAATTCTCTTAATGATATGAGTATTAATCCTCTAGTAAAAAACCGTCCTTTCGGAAAATCTATTCATGTATTTTCTTGGGTTAGTTTTTTGAAGAGTAGTTGTAGAAACATAATTGAGATATTAACAACGGTTACATGCCCAAAATATATGGCTAGCCAATTTGCCTATATAGTTATTGTAAAAAGAATAGAAATAATAAGAGAAATAAATATTACATTAAAAGTCAATGCGAGGAGAAGGAAAGCAGACTTCATAGCAATATTGCTTGCATTCCTCGTGAGATCTTTTATTTGGATAATCTGTGCATCTTTGGTAGCAATCAACGAAATCACAATCTTTCTTCTTAACATCAATACCTGACATAACCACCAATAACACTACAACAATAATCATGATCTCTATATCCATTTTTCTTTTCTATTCTTTTCAATATCTGCCTAGGAACACTATTTCTTTGTATATACCGGTATATAACGAATATTTACTATTATAATTATTCTTGGCTTTCCTTTAAAATTGCTTGCATCTATCTTAAAATTTTCTATAGTTATCATTATTTATCCTATTCAAAACATTTATCCTTCAACTTTTTTATTTTCTATAACTATCATTGTTTATCCTATTCATTCGCTTATTTAAAACTTCTATCCTTCAATTTTTTATTCTATAATTATGAGTTGTAACATATTAATATAACAATTCAGGAAAACATGAGATGAAAAATTAATTAAACTTTTTAGCAAAAAAAAAGAGAAAAATTAATTAAATTAGTGAGTCTCGATATCTCATGAATGTAAGAATAAGGATCTTCCAAAATTGACCTTTGAGAAAAAATAAGTTGTATTTTTCTTTTATATCCGAAGGGCTAATAGCCAAAGGAAAAGAAAAGGAGGAAAACACTTAAATAGACTTGTTTGACAAAAATAATTACATATAAACTTTTATTAAATTACTAAAATACATTCCATCAAAATGACACAAACTTAATTACTTTTCCTTTAACCTTCGTATGCCTTTTACATATCTCATGCGATTTGGTTATTTTTCTATTTTTATGGCTTATTTTACATTTATCTCACAAACCTTCACTTTTTCGACGTGTTGCTTTAGAGTTTTTTGTTCGTGTCATTTTTATTTTGAAACGCCATTCATTGTGATATACTTTTTCGAAAAAAAATTTCGATCTGTTACATATTAGTTAAGAGTCTAATATAAGTCTCTTTATATTTGCAATGCTCATTGAATTGTTGTACTTCTACTATATATCTGTTACAAGTCTAACGTAAGTCTATTATAATTCTAATATAAGACTCTTTGTATTTGCAATGCTCATTAAAATGTTGTATGTCTAATTTATATTTGATATACATCTCTTATAAGTCTAATATAAGTTTCTTTTATTTGTAATGCTCATTGAACTGTTATATTTCTATTATATATAGACTTAACGCATTCATTATCCCTCAAACTTGGCACGTTTTGTCACTTGCCACCCCCAACTTTCAAGTGTTCTACTTTACCCACTAAAGTTGGCAAAACTAATATAGTTTGCCCCTTCAATGCCACATGTCAATTTCTGATTAGAGACAGAAAAATCTAAAAAATTACATCTTTGAAAAGTCAAATCAACCAAAAACTGACACGTGGCACTAAGGGGGCAAACTGTATTAGTTTTCCTAATTTTAGGTGGTAAAGTGGAACACTTGAAAGTTGGGGGTGACATGTGACAAAACGTGCCAAGTTTAGGGGGGCAACGGATGCGTTTGGCCTTATATATATATATATATTATAAGTCTAATATAAGTCTGTTATAAGTCTAATATAAGTCTGTTATAAGTCTAATATAAGTCTCATTGTATTTGCAATGCTCATTGAACTATTATACATCTATTATATATGTGATATATATCTATTACAAGTCTAATACAAGTTTAATATAAGTCTCTTTGTGTTTGCATTGTTCATTGAACTGTTATATATCTACTATATATCTAATATATATTTGTTATGAGTCCATTATAAGTCTAATAAAAGCCTAATATAAGTCTCTTTTTATTTGCAATGCACATTGAACTGTTATATATTTATTATATATCTAATATATATTTGTTACAAGTCTAATACAAGTCTGTTATAAGTCTAATATAAGTCTCTTTGTATTTGTAACGCCCATTGCATTGTTATACATCTATTATATATCTAATATAAATGAGTTGTAAGTCTTATAGTAGATTGTAACATATATGTAATAGGTTTGTAACATGTCGAAAAAATTTGAAAAAAATACATCACAATGGATGACGTTTAGAGATAAAAAATGAGACGAATAAAAAACTGTAGAGCGGCATGTCGAAAAAATGAATCGTTTGAGAGATGAATACAAAATAAGTAAAAAAAAACACCGAAATCGCATGGGATCCAAAAAGCGTAAAATAACAAAAGGAAAGTTAATTAAGATTGTAGCATTTTGATAGAAGGTATTTTTGAATTATTTCCCAATTGGGTTGTTTAGGTATTTATTGATGGGATTTGTAATCAGAAATCAATCCAATAAAGGCGAAACCGTTTGAAATTCCTAAACCACGAGGATCTTTGATCGAAACATGTACAATAGGAATATGAAAAAGGTGATCTAAAGCCGTAAAAACTTACTTGATTAACAAGGAAGAAAGTGGTGAAGGAAGAAGGCGGCGACAAGGCTTTCAGTCTGTAAGCCCTCCAATCTCACGTGTACAAACCCCTCTTGGAACTGTTACTAGCCAAATAGATGGATCGAATAACAACTCAAGAACTCTCAAAGAAGGTGGAGTCTGATTTTGCTATGTAGTAGGCGTGCCTCTCATTTAGTTTAATTAGCCTATCTATAGTTTGTATAGAATGAGGGTTAAGGGAGTCAAACTTATTTAATTATAAATTGACCTATCAAATGATCTTATTTAGGAATTAGCCCCCAAACTTAATTCCTTAAACAAATAATTTATGAACTTTATAATTCTTTCAAATAACTCCCTCATGCTAATTATACTTTATAATTTTAATTTAATTTAATAAATAAGATAAATAACTTTATATTATACTATTAAATACAAAGTAAACTATATATATACTTTTAATTTAATTTAATGAATAATATAAACGACTTTACATTGTACCATTAAATACAAATTAAATTATTTCTTGAGTTATAATGATTACTTAACTAAATTGGTTTGACATGTTAATTTATTAAGGCTTAATGCATCAATAACATCCAAAACTTGGCACCAAAAATTTGCTGCCTCCCTGAACTTTGAAAGTGTCCCCGCAGCTACCTCATCTTTAAAAAAGTGCACCATTTTCCTCTCCAAATGCCACATGTCAACTTTTGATTGGAGAGAGAAAAACTTAAAAAATGATAGCTTTGAAAAGTCAAAACAACCAGTAGCTGACACATGGCATTCAGGGAGCAAAGTGGTGCACTTTTTGAAAGTTGAGGTAGTTGCGGGGACACTTCTAAAGTTTAGGGAGTCAGCGAGTTTTTCAGGACAAGTTGAGAATGCTGTTGATTCATTAAGCCATTTATTAATAATCAATTTTCTTTATCATTACTTGTAACATTATATGTACAAGAAGAATCTTGAATTAGTGGTTTAATGCATACGATCCTTTAGGTCTGTCCATATGTAGGCAATGGGGCCACAGCCATTGAATGTAAGCGAATTCTTGCAATCCATTACATCCCCCGTCATTGTATGATACTGAATCCAACAGTTATCTCACAATTTCCTTTGCCCGCTGACACCGATATAATGAACAAATGGACATGACCATGTCGCCCATTATTACTTTCATTATATTTCTTAATCTAGAATAAAATGATTCTTTCAAATAAGCTACCTACTTATTTGGTCATGTCAATGATCCCTTTTATTCATCAAGTGGTCGCTGATTCATTTCAGCTTATTAGTCCGAATGGCAATCCTATCGCTTCAACCTTACTACCAATGTGTTCATGAATAACCAGAGCATACCCGTATTTGGAATCCACATTTAAGAACCGGTTAGGTGCATACCACATATTACCTAATCCAAATTAATATCAATTTGAAATAAAGTCCAAGGAAATTTGAGACCTACCTAGCAAAATGTTCGTGACGCAATATCATGCGACTTTTGCTATCGGATCGGTACAGCCCATCATGTTCTTAACACAAGCCTATGTTCAGAGCTCCATTCTCAAACAAGCTAATCAACATATAAGTCTATTGTTTTATTCATTCCCATGACTAAAATAGATTTGGGACATTGATGATTTAATCAATGGATACTCTCGACTAAATATGGCACAAGATACATCATACGAAAGATTAATGCCTTTATTAATGTAACAAAAAACATAAAATATTAAATTACAACTTAATAACCCATGTCTAGAAATAGGGCACATCCAACAATCTCCCACTTGCGCTAGTTCCAAGCCAGGGGCACACTGATTCGTGAACCCAACATATCTAAACTCAGTTTGTACTTCACCAAGGACCAGTCCCAACCCACACATCTTCATTATTGATTAAAGGGGCAAAAAATTTTATCTACCATAAAGTTAATCAAGAATCAAGACGTTTCATCTCAGGCAGTAACTAACTCAACTTTCTTTATTGTCTCTTAACAGGATATTCCAAATTCTTAACAAGAGAGTAATTCGCCTTAGGAAAGGGATACACCATCGAGGAGAAGTAATCCGCCTTAGGAAAGGGATACATCATCAATGAGAGTCAATCCACCTCAAGAAAGGGATACATGAAAGTCAATCTGCCCTAAGAAATGGATGCAGGAAAGTCGATCCATCTTAAGAAAGGGATATACCAGTAGGAGATTCGATCCGCCTTAAGAAAGGGATACATGACAATCAATCTACCTTAAGAAAGGGATATAGAAGAGTTGATCCACCTCAAGAAAAGGTACACCAGTAGGAAAGTCGATCCACCTCAAGAAAGGGATACACTAGCAGGAAAGTAATCTACCTGAAGAAAAAGTTATGCACAATAAAGGAGAGTGGTTCACCTAAATAAAGGAACATAAAGGAGGGATGTTCGCCTTAAGAAAAGAACACGAAGGAGAGTCATCCTCCTCAATAAAGGGAAACAAAGGAAAAGAGTTTTCCTCAAGAAAGGATCTCACCAGATCTTCAACACAGGTATAATCACTAAACCCCCACTCATATTGTGAGATAATACAGATTCATATCGGCAGTGATCCCATGAGGGGTAGTATGTGAGCACTGGATTTTAACGGTCCTTCTCATGAAAATATGATGAGAGCTAGATAATGAAATTTTCTACAAGTGTTATCCATTAGAGGTGTTCCTAATGTTGCGTGGACAAGTTTTGCCAAAGCTTGGAGACCTAGACTACCTTTTGTTAGATATGATGTATGCCCTTAAGGCAATTAGGGCGATATATCTTAATTATGTAATAGTACGAATAATTTATTTAATCAATAAAGGCATTTGTTCTTTTGTTTATATCAATGTGTTTTTATACATATATATTATAGCTGGTTAAAATATATTCATTGATGTATGTATACAAAAGTCCTTGACATATCATAGCATGAAGTCAGAGATATTATAGTTGGACTATATTTGGTGGAACCTACTTCATGTGCAATTATGATTATGTCTAAACTATCCCTAGTCACAGTGTCATCAAGAAAGGATATTGATGAAACAGAAAGACTAGCATATGGTCAACTTTCTTGGAAAGGGTCCAAGCAGTTAATCTCCTAAAGCCTGAAGGTGGTGCCTTAAGCTTGACACATGGATATATCTGGGAGATATATTGGAGACCGCAGCAAGATAAACACTTAGTATAAATATCAATGTGTTAGTGTTTATCTTCATGCAATAAGCTTTGCGAATGTCCTCATACTTGAGATGCTAGTTGCCTTATATGGTAGTATTGCTATACTTTGGGTCATTGCTATGCACTCATTAATTTAGGGTGCTACGGGTGATTACAGGTATAGTGATGACAACACGTTGGTAGGCTGAGTAGTCGGAAAGAATCCATCGCTCCGGATATATTAAGGAGTTGTACCTGGCCACTTGTTGAAGTGATAATTGCCATAAACCTCTGATCAGAGTATGTGTTTGATAGAAATGGTTTCAAGTCAAACACACTATGGTAAAAGGCAATATACTTCGGTAATAAGTAAATAACTGGGATAGCTTGGAGCAACCTTGCTATTAGTGGGTTAACACTTTAACCGAACCCAATAAACCAGATGGTACTAATATTAAAGAATGGAAGGAATTTATCACATTGGATAACTATTGCATTAACCGAGATTAAGTCATAAGCATAAATGACGTTCCGAGTAATGGGGGATGGTAGACCCTTGCTAGAGGCGTACTATAGTTGTTTAAGGTAATCAAGTTCTATTCACGGTCTAGAACATCGAGCCAATGGTTCCATTAGAACAAGGGTTGGTTAAGCCTTAACAGCTCAATACTTCGGGATCCTATAAGGTCACACACATTGGACCTTCATCGGACTAAGGAAAGAACTAATAGATTTATTCTATTACAAAATATAACATAAATAATAATAGGATTATTATTTGATTGGTTAAAATTGATTAGATCAATTTTGGATAGACCAAGAAATTTATTTTGATCGGTAACTAATTAATTAGAGTCATAAATAAATTATAATTGATTAGATCAATTTTGGTTGGACCAATAAATTTATTTTGAATGATGACTAATTTATTAGGGTCAGAAAATAAATAATTGAAAAGGGATTAAAAAGGGGAATTTTGTACTTGCGAGTTTAATTGGACCGAGAGTATAAAAATATTTTGTACAGACTCGAGTGCGCGGGAGTATACCGAAAGGTGTGCAAGCAATGTTGGGCATTGCTCGCGGCAGCCCATAAAAATGGGCTGCACATGAGCAGCCTGAAAGCAAGGCAAAGCCCACAAGGGCTTTGCCTTGCCATATGCACAGCGTGTGACACGCTGTGTATATGGGATGGGAGTAATTACTCCCATCCCACATTGCTTAGAAGGGGGAGCAAAATGCTCCCCCAAGCCTATATATAGGCTTTTCCCTTTCCTTTCAAATTGTACCAAGCTCAAAGCGTAAATCCTAAGCGAGATAATTAATCTCTCGGGTACTTGAGCAAGTTATTTTTGTGGAGCCTGAATTTATTCGGGCACCGCTAGTTTATATTTCGGGTGAGGCTTCTAGAGTGGTCTAGCAACTACTCGAGGCTTCTTAGTTTCTCCTCTTGGGGAGGTTTTTGTTGGTGGGGTTCGTGTGGATACTGATAGAGGCTATCCTACGACTGGAGGCTTGTGCAAGAAGGTCCTGCAAAAGCACGCTTCAACTGGTAAGTTCTTTTCTTTTCTCTTTTAATTATTAAGTCTTTTTCTTTAAGTGTTTTTAGACTTAATAATTATGCTTAGGTTATTTTTGCATGCTTAGCTTATTTTATGCTTAGGTTATAACTTAGAGTTATAACATGCTTAGTGTAAAATAAATATGCTAGGATATAATTTGGAATTATGGTATGGCTAGTCCTTTAGCATGCTAACCTAGGTAGAGAATTATTTAGTTAAGGCTTTATTTAATTTATATACAACTAATAGGAGTTCCTGGGACAGGGACAAAATTTCGAATTTCCGTCATGCCTCTTATGCATGTTCAATTTAACTGTCAGTTCCCAACAGTGGTATCAGAGCCTGCCTATTTAGTGCATAATTAAGTTAAAAGCAAACTAAATATTATTTTCTAAATGAAATGATTTGTTTATTTAATTGTTTGGAACAATATATATAAACTTCTGCCTTTCATTTCAAGGTTAGAAATTAGTTATGAATAATTTTGAATAAGCTTGCTCAACTTACTCAAATTACACAAGTGTCAATAATTTATTTAAATTACATGGGTTATAGATGCTCCCAATTTACATGAATTGGAAGAACGAAATTTGTTAGTTCAAGAGAATCCATTGGTCTTCAAGTTTGTGCCCGTATTTGTTCTGGCTAAGGATTGGACTTGGTGTCTACTCCTCATAGGGCACCTCTCCTACCTGGGAACCTATATCGGTGCAATTTGAATTGACCAATCGGGGGATTAATATGAACTAATTTATTTCTAGTATATAAGATGGTGCTTATATATGTTTCTATAACAAAGTAAAAAATTAAAATTATTGAATAAAAGCTTAAAGGAAATGCAATATAAATATAACAAATAAAAGCGTTAATTATTTTGCATATAATCTAGGTTGATGGAATAATTATAATAAAGAGCTGAACCCACCTAAGGTTAGACCTTATAAATTAATTCTAAAATTCCCTAAATTAATACATGTCATTATAATTTTATACATCTGATAAAATCCTAGATTGGGTGAGACGTTTAACACCAATAAAATCCCAAAGTAAATATATTAAGGTAAGTTATAGTCTTCCTTACTCAAATTTATAATACGGTCTTTTTGGGCTATCAAAGTGCTATGCAAAGCGTTCCTTCTAGTCCACATTGATTGGTTGTAAAGTTTGAGATAGGGTCTGCCTTAATAGAGCTGGGGTAGTCCACCATAAAATTGGGGGCTAGGCCCAGATCTAAGACATATTCAAGGAGATGCTAATATAAGAGCACATATCCCTTGGGATTAGGGAACTTGAATGAATTAGCAATTGCATGCGATGCAAATGGAATTGGATTCCAACTATGACTGACTGTTATGAATTGACTCATAAAATTGGGGGTTGTAATAGACTAGTTATAGATGCTACCTACTAGGAAATTTAGCTGGGCTAAAATTCACGAATTCAATAGAATGGGCTATTGTAAATTTGGAAGAAAATAGTAGGAAAATGTATTTAATTAAAAGTCCTCATATTAAATACATGTACTTAAACTAATATCTAAACACTTTTCTTTTCTTATGTCTTAGGTTAAAAATGGCTCCCAATTTTAATCTCCGTATGTTACTTGACACCAAATTAAATGACTTGAACTTTTCTGATTGGTTCCGAGCAGTGAGAATAGTTCTCAGATCTGAGGGAATTGCCTATGTCCTAAGTGAAATTTTCCCTGTAGAACTTGATGTTGAGGATCATGTGGAACATGATGCCTGGTTGAAGCACAGGAAAGATCGTGAGACTGCCATGTGTATTATGTTGGGGTCCATGAATCCTGAGCTTCAGAAACAATATGAGAACATGCCCTTGGAGGATATGGTTCTCCATCTTGAAGAACTCTTTTCGGAGAGGGAGAGGACAGAGAGGTATGAGACCTCCAACCTCCTTTTCGGGACCAAGATGCAGGCTGGCACCTCTGCCTCTCAGCATGTACTGAAACTCTTGGGATACCTTGAGAAGCTGAATCGATTAGGATTCGAGATGAATCATGACTTGAGCATTGACCTTGTGTTGATATCCTTGACAGATAGTTACTCAGGCTTCGTAACTAACTATTATATGAATAGGATTAATTCAACTATCCCTAAATTAATTAACATGCTGAAAATAGTAGAACCTCAGATCAAGAAAGATCAGAAACCTCTACTGTTGGTTGAAAAAGGCAAGGCTTCTAAGAAGAAGAAGAAGCAGGCACTAGGTGCCAAGAAAAGAATCAGTAAGAAGAAGAATGAAAAGAAGGCATCTAAGTATGTCTGCTTCCAATGTGGAAAACCGAGACATTGGAAGAGGGATTGCAAAGCTCCTGCTTCTGAGCATTTGAAGAAGAAGCCTACAGAGGCATCTACTTCAGGTATATTTGTAATTGAAAACTTTGCTACTTTTCTACAAGAATCCACTTGGGTATTTGATACTGGTTGTGGTTCTCATATCTGTACTTCTGTGCAGGGACTAAGGAACTGTAGAAAACTTGCAAAAGGGGAGATGGACCTACGCGTGGGAAATGGAGCCAGAGTTGCTGCCTTAGCCGTAGGAAGCTTTAGTCTTGTTTTGCCAAGTGGACTTGTTTTAGTTTTGAATAATTGTTATTACATTCCAAGTGTTACTAAGAATATTGTATCTATTGCGTGTTTAGCAACAGAGGGATTTGAAATTTTATTTTTGAATAATAATTGTCAGATTCGTTTGAATAATATTTTTTATGGTTATGGAATGTTGAAAGGTGGCATTTATATTCTTGATACTAAAACATAAGTTTTCAATATAAATAACGTGAAGAAAGTTAAATTAGGTAATGAGAATTCCTTCTACTTATGGCATTGCCGTTTAGGCCACATAAACAAAGATCGCTTAACCAAGTTGCATAAGTGTGGAGACTTGGGCCCAATAGACTTGGAGTCTTATGGTGATTGCGAACCTTGTTTAAAAGGAAAAATGACAAAGTTACCCTTTAAAGGAAAGGGTGAATGAGCCACGAGTACATTGGAACTTATACACACTGATGTGTGTGGTCCAATGAGTGTTCAGGCACTAGGGGGATACTCCTACTTCATAACCTTTATTGATGATTATTCACGATACGGTTATTTGTACTTGATGAAGCACAAGTCTGAAAGTTTTGAAAAATTCAAACTATTCAGAGCTAAAGTAGAGAAACAGCTTAAGAAAAGTATTAAAACACTTCGATCAGATCGAGGTGGAGAATACTTAAGTTAGGAGTTTTACGATTATCTAAAGGAAAATGGGATAGTTCCCCAGTGGACCCCTCCTTATACACCCCAACACAATGGAGTGTCAGAAAGGAGGAATCGGACTTTATTAGATATGGTCAGGTCCATGATGAGCCATGCAGTTCTTAGTAAATCCTTTTGGGGATATGCACTTGAGAGCGCGGTTTATGTCTTAAACAGAGTGCCCTTTAAATCAGTTGATTTTACACCTTATGAAAGATGGTGTAACAAAAAGCCATCTCTAAATCACTTAAGAGTATGGGGTTGTCCTGCTATGGTAAAGAGGATAGCGTCAGATAAGCTAAATGCCAAGGCTGACAAATGTCTGTTCATTGGATATCCAAAGGAAACAATTGATTATCTATTTTACCAACCCAAAGCACAAAAGGTATTTATGTCTCGGAATGCTCACTTTTCGGAAAAGGAACACTTACTTGAAAAGGTCAGTGGGAGAAATATTGAACTGGAAGTTCAAGAGGAAGAAACAGACGATCAACTGATTGACCCCGTTCTAGATATACAAGAGAGTGTGATCCAAGAACAAACTGTCGAAACACAATCATTGCGAAGATCAGGTCATGTTCATAAGGGTCCCGATAGATATGGGTTTATCATCACTAATGATAAGGAACTATATCTTGTGGTGGATGATGAACCAAGGACATATGATGAGGCAATGAAAAGCTGAGATTCTGATAAATGGCAAAAGGCCATGAAATCAGAAATGGATTCCATGTACGAGAACCAAGTTTGGAATTTGGTTGATGCACCGCAAGAGGTTAGACCAATTGGGTGCAAATAGGTCTTCAAGAAAAGACAGACATGGACGGTAATGTAATTACCTATAAAGCAAGGTTGGTTGTGAAAGGTTATAGTCAACGGGAAGGTATTGACTATGATGAAACCTTCTCACCGGTAGCCATGCTCAAATCCATAAGGATACTCCTCGCCATTGCTGCTCATTACGATTATAAGATCTGGCAGATGGATGTAAAAACAGCATTCCTGATTGGGGATTTAGACCGAGATGTGTATATAACACAACCTGACGGTTTTACATCTCAGAATGGCTCGAAGGTATGCAAGCTACAAAGATCCATTTATGGACTTAAGCAGGCATCCAGGAGTTAGAATATAAGGTTTGATCAGACAATCCGGGAACTGGATTTCTGCCCAAATGCAAATAAGCCTTGTGTTTACAAGAAGGTTAGTGGGAGTGCAGTCATTTTTCTAGTATTGTATGTTGATGACATTCTGCTAATAGGAAATGACATTTCTCTTCTTCAAAATGTTAAAGTATGGTTGTCAAGAAAGTTCTCCATGAAAGACCTTGGTGAGGCAGCATTTATACTAGGTATAAAGATCTACAGGGATAGATCCAAAAGGCTGTTAGGTCTTTCTCAAAGTACATATATAGACAAGGTGTTGAATAGGTTCAACCTTGAGCATTCTAAGAAAGGTTATCTCCCGATGAAAAAGGGGATTAACCTATCTAAAGCTGAGTGTCCGAAGACAGCTCAAGAGAGAATGCGCATGAAAGATATACCCTATGCATCCGCGATAGGATCCATCATGTATGCTATGATATGTACTAGGCCAGATGTCTCTTAGGCTTTGAGCTTTACGAGCAGATATCAGTCAGATCCAGCTGAAAAGCACTGGATGGCCGTTAAGGCAATCCTTAAGTACTTGAGAAGGACTAAGGATGAGTTCTTGATTTATGGAGAAGGTGATCTCACTATCGAAGGTTACACTGACGCAAGCTTTCAATCTGACAAGGATGACTTTAAGTCTCAGTCAGGTTTTGTGTATGTGTTAAATGGAGGGGTAGTATGCTGGAAGAGTTCCAAGCAAGAAACTACTACTGATTCAACCACAGAATCTAAATACATTGCTGCATGCGAAGCAGCAAAAGAAGCTGTCTAGTTAAAGAGATTTATTGGTGATCTCGCCTGAGGCTATTGATCCAATTACTTTATATTGTGATAACAATGGTGCCATAGCTCAGGCAAAGGAACCACAATCTCATCAGAAAAACAGACATGTATCCAGAAAGTATCATATAATCAGGGAGATTGGTGATGCTAAGACAATAAGATTAGAATATATACCCACAGATCAGAACCTTGCGGATGGTCTGACAAAGCCATTGACTCAAGTCAAACATGACCAGCATGTTAAAGCATATGGATTAAAACATATGGCTAATTGGCCTTAGTGCAAGTGGGAGTTTGTTAGATATGATGTATGCCCTTAAGGCAATTAGGGCGATATATCTTAATTATGTAATAGTACGAATAATTTATTTAATCAATAAAGGCATTTGTTCTTTTGTTTATATCAATTTGTTTTTATACATATATATTATAGCTGGTTAAAATATATTCATTGATGTATGTATATAAAAGTCCTTGACATATCATAGCATGAAGTCAGAGATATTATAGTTGGACTATATTTGGTGGAACCTACTTTATGTGCAATTATGATTATGTCTAAACTGTCCCTAGTCACAGTGTCATCAAGAAAGGATATTGATGAAACGGAAAGACTAGCATGTGGTCAACTTTCTTGGAAAGGGCCCAAGAAGTCAATCTCCTAAAGACTAAAGGTGGTGCCTTAAGCTTGACACATGGATATATCTGGGAGATATATTGGAGACCGCAGCAAGATAAACACTTGGTATAAATATCAATGTGTTAGTGTTTATCTTCATGCAATAAGCTTTGCGAATGTCCTCATACTTGAGATGCTAGTTGCCTTGTGTGGTACTATTGCTATACTTTGGGTCATTGCTATGCACTCATTAATTTAGGGTGCTACGGGTGATTACGGGTATAGTGATGACAGCACGTTGGTAGGCTGAGTAGTCGGAAAGAATCCATCGCTCCGGATATATTAAGGAGTTATACCTGGCCACTTGTTAAAGTGATGATTGCCATAAACCTCTGATCAGAGTATGTGTTTGATAGAAATGGTTTCTAGTCAAACACACTATGGTAAAAGGCAATATACTTCGGTAATAAGTGAATAACTGGGATAGCTTAGAGCAACCTTGCTATTAGTGGGTTAACACTTTAACTGAACCCATTAACCAGATGGTACTAATATTAAAGAATGGAAGGGATTTATCGCACTGGATAACTATTGCATTAACCGGGATTAAGTCATAAGCATAAATGACGTTCCGAGTAATGGGGGATGGTAGACCCTTGCTAGAGGC
Source organism: Euphorbia pulcherrima (assembly GCA_947683365.1). NCBI lineage: Eukaryota > Viridiplantae > Streptophyta > Magnoliopsida > Malpighiales > Euphorbiaceae > Euphorbia > Euphorbia pulcherrima. Next base: position 32,546,474 of record CANTUS010000001.1, read on the forward strand.
GTACTACAGTCGTTTAAGGTAATCAAGTTCTATTCACGGTCTAGAACATCAAGCCAATGGTTCCATTAGAACAAGGGTTGGTTAATCCTTAACAGCTCAATACTTCGGGATCCTGTAAGGTCACACACATTGGACCTTCATCGGACTAAGTCAAGAAGTAATAGATTTATTCTATTACAAAATATAACATATATAATAATTGGATTATTATTTAATTAGTTAAAATTGATTAGATCAATTTTGGATAGACCAAGGAATTTATTTTGACCGGTAACTAATTAATTAGAGTCATAAATAAATTATAATTGATTAGATCAATTTTGGTTGGACCAAGAAATTTATTTTGAATGATGACTAATTTATTAGGGTCAGAAAATAAATAATTGAAAAGGGATTAAAAAGGGGAATTTTGCACTGGCGAGTTTAATTGGACCGAGAGTATAAAAATATTTTGTACAGACACGAGTGCGCGGGAGTATACCAAAAGGTGTGCAAGCAATGCTGGGCATTGCTCGCGGCAGCCCATAAAAATGGGCTGCACATGCACATCCCAAAAGCAAGGCAAAGCCCACAAGGGCTTTGCCTTGCCATATGCACAGCGTGTGACACGCTGTGCATATGGGATGGGAGTAATTACTACCATCCCACATCGCTTAGAAGGGGGAGCAAAATGCTCCCCCAAGCCTATATATAGGCTTTTCCCTTTCCTTTCAAATTGTACCAAGCTCAAAGCATAAATCCTAAGCGAGATAATTAATCTCTCGGGTACTTGAGCAAGTTATTTTTGTGGAGCCTGAATTTATTCGGGCACCGCTAGTTTATATTTTGGGTGAGGCTTCTAGAGTGGTCTAGCAACTACTCGAGGCTTCTTAGTTTTTCCTCCTGGGGAGGTTTTGGTTGGTGGGGTTCGTGTGGATACTGATAGAGGCTATCCTACGACTGGAGGCTTGTGCAAGAAGGTCCTGCAAAAGCACGCTTCAACTGGTAAGTTCTTTTCTTTTCTCTTTTAATTATTAAGTCTTTTTCTTTAAGTGTTTTTAGACTTAATAATTATGCTTAGGTTATTTTTGCATGCTTAGTTTATTTTATGCTTAGGTTATAACTTAGATTTATAACATGCTTAGTATAAAATAAATATGCTAGGATATAATTTAGAATTATGGTATGCCTAGTCCTTTAGCATGCTAACCTAGGTAGAGAATTATTTAGTGAAGGCTTTATTTAATTTATATACAACTAATAGGAGTTCTTAGGACAGGGACAAAATTTTGAATTTCCGTCATGCCTCTTATGCATGTTTAATTTGACTGTCAGTTCCCAACACCTTTAGGGACCCATATGGGTCACACTAGGAGGTACGGGTCCATAGGTTGACCCGTATGGCTCAACCCTAGCCTTATGCCTGCAAGGGACTGGTACGGGGATTCTCCCCACCCGTATAGGCGGTGATCATTATAAATCATGCCTGATTGATTGCAATCATACCTTATTTAGCATGAATCAGCCATAAGTGCTATCGGGGCTGAAATTCTGCAATAAAAAGAGGCCTTTGCCTGACATTTCAAAGGAGAATAACATAAAATGCAAACTATACTAAAGTTATTTCATTTCCAGCAGTATTTAGAAGGTTTAGGAGGGGTATTGAAGGGGCATTGAACGGATAAAATAGGGAGAAAACCTTTCTACATAGGTTTGTCCATATTTTATACCATTTTAGCTTCATTTTAGGATTTAGGGGAGGTTTTGTCCATAAAAACACTCACCAAATAGTCCCTAAATTACCTTCATCCTAATCTACCACTTTGGCTAGGCTCTCTCTCGGCATTTGGATCGCTTCAAAGTGGATTCACAATGTGGAGGTACGATCCTGTGTTTCAAAGAAGCTCACTTTCTATTTATTTTTTTGCAATTTTAATGTATTATGCTTGATCTAACATTAAAACTGCTTTGGGTCTGGTCCTGACCCATATGAGCCTTGCTTGCACTCACACGCCCCCTATGGGGGCCGTACGGGTGTGCCATACCTGTATGGAGGGAAATCCTACTTCTCCTCAACTGTTTTATATAGATATGTTTTAATTGGGAAAAGAGGTAAACAGGGTCTATATGGGTCCCCTTTACTCGTATGACTCCTTCCCAGTTATCGTACGGGTCCTGCATACCCCGTATATGTCCCTCATACCCGTATGAATCCTGAAACCCCAGACATAATGTCCTTTTCATGTAAATATGTAAAAGAAACCTAACTCCACCATTTGCCATGCGATCAATTTCACTTATAATCTTGTAAATCGACCAACGAAAAGTTAAAATGTGTTTTCATAAAAAAATACGTAGAAGACCTGTTATTTCTTTTCGATCCTAGAAGCCACCCAGACACTATCGATCGCAAAATCACCGCACTAACATAATCACGTTTTCCCAATAAAATGTTGACTTTATGGGTGCCGTAATTGTGCTAATCTTTGTGGCTGCAGGCGAATTTATTTATTTTGTTTTATAACTTAGAACAAATGTATATGTTCCCTCGTAATCCCTATTTTGATCGGTTGTAACTTTATATCTTCCTTAGTTGATATATATTGTTGAACCGTGTGGAATGTGTGCGAAAGAGAGTAGAAAATATGCCTTATGTAATAATTCCCCAACTAATAAAAAGAAAAGGTTTACATTGTGAATGTAATTATGAATCAACTAAATGAGAATAAGTAGCTCATCCGATACTCGAATCTCTGATCCAAAAGGTATGAGTCTCCCTCCCAATGGGAACCATACCAAACGCTTTCCTAAGTAGACAACTTGGGTAGCGACTCTGTCTTTTGTATCGGGATTGGGTTCTCGATTCTTTTATTCCTAAAATTGGATAAATATAAGCTAAACTGATTTTGACATCATGCCATTCAAATAAGAAGCCCTTGAGGGAACCCTGCCTTGCAGGACTTTGGGAAATCTCTCGTCATCCATTTATAGGAGTGATAGATCCCTTCTTGACTACTTAGCTTAACAACAGATATATATCAACTCTACCCGTAATCACCCATATCACCCAGTCTATTGAGTGCTCAAGCATGATCCAAAATATAGTAACACTTGAATGAGGTAACTAGTATCTCATGTTTAACGATATTTGTATTGCTATTGCAATTAGACAAAACACCAACACATAATATAGATTACCGAGTGTTGTCTCACAACGGTCTCCAATGTTTTTCTCTACATATATCCATGTGTTAACCCAAGGAACTACCCTTCAGCATGAGAGATATGCTGCTTGAATCAGATTCAAAGAGTATGATGATACATGCTACTCTATCTATATTCATCAATGTCCAGTACTGATGATACTATGACTAATGATATTTAGAAAAATCATAATTGCACACAAACCAATTCTCACCCAACATAGTCCCACTAGGCTCTTGCAATAAGTGCTCTGATTTTGTTAAGGACTTTTGCAAACACATCAATGAATATATTCTTAACCAGTCATAAAATATTTTCACAGTCATTGATATAAAAAAAAAGAATGCCTTTATTAATATAACTTGTTTGTACAAAATAAAACTAACTACGAAATATCGCCCTAATTGCCTCTAGGGCATGCATCATATCTAACATAAAGCTCCTAAATCTAAGCTTGGCTCTAAACCTTGAGATTCACAGGGGACAACAAGGTGCGACCTAATCTATTAAATGTGAGTTGGGTAAGTCCTAAAGGGGAATTTCGAGGGTTTACTATACACAAGCTTGTTGGCGGGTCACTGATGTAGAAGGTTCTCATAGCATTACGTGCACCCCGGTCCTATGGAGGATTACGAAAGTACGATATAGCTGTGAGTGGAACCCCTAGGCATCTCTAGGACCCATGGAGAACGTTAGAACATAATTTTGTGAATAACTGACTTAAAATAGGGTACCCTTTCCTATAATGCAAAATAATCTATCTACTACAAATGAATAATCACATTAAGTAAATGAATGTTGTAAAATTGGCTAAGTACTTCCAATGTTCGCCAAATCTTTTAGAACCTTTTTTTAAAAACAAGTTTCAAAAAATGAAAGTCCCCAATAGAGTCACCATTATGAGCGGATGTGAGTTTTCCGAGTCGGGACGCTTGGGTCGAGATCGGATGACCTTTTATTCAGGTCAGGCTACATGCACGACGTAAATCGAGGTATTATGCTCCACTCGGGTTTTTGTATGAAAACAATCTTAAAAAGATCAAAGAACAAAAATCCTTGGATTATAACTCAGAGTCGCCACCTGGATCAACACTTTCCAAGAAATTCTGGATTAGCATCGTCTCTAAAAGATAAGACTAAACCATTATACGGAGATTCGGGCCTAGAAGAACCATCTATTCATTTCTTAGCTGGGTTAAACACATGTTCCACTACCAACATTCAATTATTTAGCAACAATCATCGCCTATGATTCATTTAATAGGATGAGAAGGTAGAGATTAATTTAATGCATAACATACCGCCTCAATGCAATCATGACATTATATCTTATCAATTATAGCATGCTTATAACACAAAAAAAATAAAACACAAATCAGATTGGATTTCGGATAATTAACCTACAAAACAAGGGGTTTAAAATAGAAAACTACATTCTGCCTAGAATCTATCACGACATCGTTATCAAGGATCACAATACAACATTTGGGAATGCGGTATCGTGATCTGTAAAAGTTACAGATTCACATAATAGTTTTCAACAAAAACAACATGCAAATTCACATATTTTAGTAATTTTGAACAGGAATTTACTAGAAAACATACCTGAAGTGCATGCTAATACTCCTTAATCACCATAAAAGAGCTCTTACCCGGTCAAAATATAATGAATTGACAAAAATTGGAAATAAAATTGATTTAGTGTCATATTTGTTTACCTTTTGGAGTAATATTCTTCTTTCTTGTTTTTAGAGCAATCTTAAAAAGTGAACCCAAAGAATTGGAAGGGATATGTAGAACTCTTTAAAATGATTGTAAATAACTAAAGGAAAAATCAAATAGATTGATTTTTCTTGTTGTTATAAACAAGAACGAGTAAAAAGTTTTGAATTTGGCAGAACTTCGTTATTTACAAGGGAATCTTTGTGAGTTTTGATTTATATATTGTTGTTGTCTTTTATGGAAATTGGGGCCCTATTTATAGAGTTTTTGGTGTTGAAATCGGGTAAAAAAATCGAATCTCACTTAAAGAGGAAATGCGATTAATTATGAAAATATTTTTCCTGTTGAGTCGATCACGGCACCTCAATCGGGATCACAATATAGTTTTCAAGTTCGTTCAAAAAATTGAATTTGAGGCGGCAGAATTGTTTGGGAAATAATCGATAATGGTACCCAAATCGTAGATCACGGTGCCGTGAGAGGATAGTGGTACCCCAATTGATTTTACTCAGTGAAATTTCAGCTTTTTGGTTTCTCTAAAGGGATGCTCATTTCCGTAGATTAACTCATGAACCTAAAATATTTGAATAGTCAAGGTAAAATATTAATCTTTCTTCATCGACTAACGGGTCATCGAAATTCCATGATAACATTATGCCAAGGGTATTCAGAAGTCGAAACAAACTGATGTAGTACAATTTAAATGGTTCGGTGTCTGTGATAGAATTTATACATTTTTGGTTAGTTTAGCGGGTCCTATTTTAAATGAGAAAAAAATGATATGACCAAAACAACCGATTAATATATATATATAGATCAAATTATATATATATATATATATATATATATATATATATATATATATATATATATATATATATAATTTGATCTATAATTAATTATGTATTAAGATTCCCAGTGTAGCACACAATCACCATTTACCAACTATTCGTTTACCAAGTGTTACAACTCTAGCCGCCTAATATACAAGCAATTCACCAAAACTTTTGGTTTTTCTGTATTTGGTGAACACAGAATAGAATCTTGGTTAAATTTTTATGCCTATTAGTAGTATTAAAGTGATTTATACGATGTTCCGTTACATGGCAGGGATTACACATGGGCCAATAGCTTGTTGTACTCGAGAATTGATCGGCTGTTGGTTAATTGCTCATTATTGGACTTATGGCCGAGACTAAGGTTGATGACTGTTGATTCTTCTCTCTCTGATCATTTCCCGATTATTTTTCAGTCACACGCTATGCGCGGGGGAGGGAGTAGGATTTTTAGATCCTTGAATTGTGGGTGGGATAATGCTGATTTCTTACCTTTCCTGGAAAATAAATGGAATGAGATTCGAATTCGGAATCCAAATAGGGACATCGATTTTAAACTAGGAGAATTGAGAAAATTCATCCAGCCTTGGCATTCTTTGAATTTTGGAGGCCTTGAACAACGCATTAAGGAATTTGAGAATCAGGTACTTGATCTTACCTCTAGTTCAGTTTTGCGTCCTATTGATGTTTCAGCTGGGTTGGCATTAAAGATGGCGAAATCCTCCCTCAATGAGCTTCATCGTAGTTTAGAGAAGGTTCGTCAATAACAATCTAGGGTGACTTGGACCGTACTTGGCGATAACAATACGACCTTTTTTCACCATATGGCTTCGGCACGATGGAGGGGGATAGGATAACTCAGTTGGAGATAGATGGGAATATGATTTCAGATCCGGTGACTATTGTGAATTCCATACTTAATTTCTATGTCAATCTTTTCTCAAGAGGGGTTGATGTTCTGTTTGATTTGAGGAAGTTGTGGTTTCGTACAGTTGATGAGCCAAATGCTAGACTACTTGAGGCGCCATTTTCAGGGGATGAAATAGGAAATGCGATTCGATCATGTAATGAAGGGAAGTCACCAGGACCGGATGGATTTAACTTTTACTTTTACAAGAGGTTTTAGGACGAAATGAAACCTGAAGTTTTTGATCTTTTTAATAAATTTCATGAATCAGCACAAATCCCAGATTCCATTAAATCCTCCTTCACAGTATTGATTACTAAAGTCCTGGGTTCATCATTACTGAGTAACTACAGACCAATAGCCCTTATTCATGGAATATACAAAGTCTTGTCAAAAGTTTTGGCGAATAGACTACAACCACTTCCTCAGGGATTAATATCTGAGAATCAGTTCGGGTTTATAAAAGGACATAATATTCACGAATGTTCGTTTATTGCCTCTAAGATTCTGCACTCGATTCATCAGAGACGACAGTCAGGGTTGGTCTTGAAATTGGATTTCCATAAAGCCTATGATTGTATCTCATGGCCTTATATTGATGCAGTCTTCCGACGAATGGGTTTTGGTGATAAATGGATTCGCTGGTTATCGAGCTGTAGGGAGAACTCAATGACCTCTATTCTTATTAACGGTAAACTGTGTGGTCTAATTCGTCTAGGTAGGGGGTGAAATAGGGGGATCCTATTTTCCCATTTATCTTTGTAATTGCTATCGAGGGACTGAAACAGCTTCTGGATGCTAGTATTTGCAAGGTCTTGTTACCTGGATTTAAAATAGATGGTTCAAAAAGGGATGTGTCTCTTCTCAAATTTGCTGATGATACGCTGTGCTTCCTACCCGCAGATGAGTCTCTTTTACCTATTTTTATCCTTATTCTATGATGCTTTGAACTTATATCGGGTCTGCACATTAACTATCATAAGAGTTCTATCATTGGTATTAATGTTTACAATTCAATGGTTAGTTCTTGTACGGGTAAATTAGGGTGTAGAATAGAGAAATTTCTGGTCTTATACTTAGGTTGCCCGCTCAGTGTGTAATGTGTACCTATATCCTTCTGGAACGTGCTGATTGATAAGTTTCATAGTAGATTGTCTAGTTGGAAGGGTCACTCTTTGTCCTATGTCGGTCGATTGCTCCCTGCATCTTTACCGGTTTACTTACTTTCTTTGAATAGGTTGCCTGCTTCGGTTAATGGTAGACTCAATCAACTTATGCAAAAAATTTTATGGAATGGAGATGCGAATACAAGGGGTATTAGTAAAGTTAGTTGGGATACCATATCCTTATCGAAAAATTTAGGCAGGTTGTTTATTAGAAGCCTGAACCTTATTAATTGTAGCTTGTTACTGAAATGGCTGTGGAAAATGTGGGCTTCAGACTAGGGTTCTATTTGGTTTGAAATTTGTGTTAAGAGATAAGGTCTGAGTTGAGGTGGGGATGGACTATTATACTCTTTTTGGCACGATAATTGGACTTCAAATCAGCCGCTATCCGTGTTATTTTCGGATCTTTATCATCTTTGCAATAACAAATCTAGTTCGGTACTTGAGCCCTGCGGTTTTGTATTCGGTGCTGCTGCCCCTATGCGTCCTTTTTGGAAACACAAACTTAGTATTTCTGCAATGGAAAGATGCGATCATCTCAGGTATTGGATTACCCAAGGCTGCCCATCGTTATTTTCAGGGATAGGAGGTGAGATAGAGGTAGGACAACAGAATCAGCCTCAATTCACAGAAGTGGTAAATCGGTTGAGATGGGAACTAAGCGAAAATAATCAATATTTGGCATCATCGTTTTCCCAGGGTTTCTATTTATGTTGGCCAAAGCTAGAAAAGGAATTCATGTTGATTTGGGAGGCATACCTTATTCCTAAAGTTTGGTTCTTCGGATGGTTAGTGTTGCATGATCTTTTGCCGATGAAGAAATTTTTGTTTCATCATAGATGCTGAATGGTGACAGATGAGATTTGCCCATTCTGTAGTAACCTGGAAACAACCGACCATGCGCTTTTTCATTGCAATGGGAGTTATAGGATTTGGAGCCAAGCATTTTGACTATTTGGGATTTCACTAACCATGCCATCGTCAGGTTATGATTTTCTAGTGGTATGGCGGCAGCATTTATCTCCAGGGTCTAGCAAAGATTTTGGCACCTCTCTTTGGTTCTTTATTGCATGGTCGTTATGGAAACGGAGGAGCAAGTTCATTTTTGAAGGCATTCTAAGCACGGATGATCACTTGGTCTCTAGTATTTATCTTTGTTGGTTTACATCCAAGCATTTGGGGAGGAATTTGTGTTTTTTAGCCTCCACTATTTTATTTCTCCACATTTGCTACTCTCTTATACCTGAACTACACTGATCTCATCCCGAGATATGGAATTTTTCTTTAATAAAAGAGGAGTAGGTGTTTTGTATGTAAGCGTATGCACCAACCTAGTTAGGACATATGCCCCAAAATTTTCACCTATTCCAATCTTTTTTCCTTTGGAGGGACACGACGTTCCTCTGGGGGATTTTTTTTAAAAAAATCATAATATATAACATACAATTAACATACTAAATATTTATGCATAAAACACAAGCAGATCACCAATTGAACTGACCAACTTCTGATCCAATTGTTTGGTTCAATTGGTCAACGACTGGTACTTGACCAAGTTAAAAAAACCACATTAAAAATGACTGGACCATTGGGTGGTTCCAACTCAACCCAATCCGGTCGGCTGATCGAGTTTCTGAAACCATGATGATAAGTCGACAGTTGATAACACTTTCCTCTTTTGTGTACAATAACCTAACTTGCCGCAAAAGTACCACAAATGGTGAGGATAACCTCACATATAAGGAGTCAAACCTCAACCAAAGTGGGATATCGAACATCTTTTAGTATTTTTACTATTTTGCAAATGAAGTTTGAAAAACCTGGTATTTTTTTACAATTTCCTTTTTTCTAATTTGGTTACCGCCCAAAATTATTAGTTTTATAATTAACAGGGTCAGGGTGATATGGGTCTTGTTTTAAACCTAAAGTACACCTAGTCTTATAAGTTATAATTGGGTTTTAAGAACTTTTAGATGTTGCTCTTTTTTTGTAATGATACAATGAACAGTCCTATGGTTTGAGTAGAGCCGAGTTAGTAGAAGTGATATTTATATCTGATTGTTTATTAAACAAAAAATTGATGTGTTTAATTAAAATTGATCGATAAGTCCATATATCGAATTATAGTTAAGACCTTATTCTTTTGGACTTCTATTTAGTTAAGTTCAGTTAAGTTCAATTCAGTTTTATTCAGTTCAATTCAATTTAGACTTTAATTATATTGATTAATATGAATAATTATAAATAATATATAACAAATTATAATAATAATTAATTTTAATTTCAATAATAAAAAATAAAATTGTTAATAAGAAATAACTATAATAATAACAATGAATAATAATAAAAATACTGAAAACTTCCCGATTAGGTCTTCTCTCTACCCATGGAGAAAAGGGAGAGACCAAAATGGAAGCCAATTACTCTGAAATATACTATTAGACCAGGTTCTTCATCTTATTCCGATCATCGAACCCTGCGATTGAGACTGGCAATTGTTATAAAAATACGAGTCCAGATCGTGGTGTAGAGCAGAAAGATATAATCCAAGGATGCATCTATGATTCAAAGGGAGATATGTCCAAAGCGAAGGTGGAGGGTGATAAGGTGGATTACTAGGAAAAGGCCAAGAAGGTTTGGGAAGAGTTCAAGGGTGGGGAGTAGCTCTCCTATATTGAGCCAATCATGAAAGAAGGTGTAAAGGTATGTATCATAGGACCCGCTGATGTTATCTCGGAAGTATATACCTGGAATAATGATGTTGTTTGTGTTGTGCTTGGATCTAAACCCCCTTTCCATGTTCTTGAGGGTTTCATTCATCACACTTGGAATTGTATTGGTGTTGAGAAAATTATTAGGGTCAATAACAATCAAATTGTAGTGCAATTAACAAAATCTGAGTTGAGATATCGTATAGTTGAGCATGGTGTTTTGTTTTTCGACCGAAAGCCATTTGTAGTTCGCCCATGGACTATTGATATAGAGGTCCTTAATCGGATCAAATATGTACATATTTAGGTTAGGCTCCTTCAACTATCAGTCAAATATTGGGGTGAAAAGTCCTAAAGCGCAATTTGTAGTTTACTATGCATTACCCTCATGATGGATAAAATCACTAAAGATAAGACATGATTAAGGTTTTCTCATGTTTTTGTTGAAATGGAGATCACTGAAAATTTGGTTGAGGAGATACACTTTTCTAATGAATATGGTCAAGTAGTGGACCAAAATTTGGAATATGATTGGCAGCCTATTAGATGTAAAGCTTGTCATGAACTTGGTCACATTAAAGTTTATGTAGAAAAGAAAAGGTAGTGATGTAAAAAAGAACGGTTTATCCCAAATTGATAGAGACTATTAAACAACTTATGGAGCCAGTGGTAAATGTAGTTCCTAACTCGAAGGTAATTGTGGTTTCTAGGCTAGTAGCACATAAGGCTTCTAATTCAGTGGTAGCACCTCGGAAGGAAGAGGGTTGGATAACTCCTAATTTAAAGAAGAAGTCTCTGATTGCAAGTCCCAAACGTTCGACTTTGAATGTGATTAAGGCTAGAGAAACATCAAATCCTTCTTATTCAAATAGGTTGCCTCCTAATTTGGAATGTGCGAGGGTTAAATAGGATCGCGAAGCAGAGAGCGGTGAGGGGGGGTTTGTTCTATGAATAAAGTTGAAATGTGTGCTCTTCTTGAGACAAAACTAAATAAAAAAAATCTGTTGAGGATTTTGTGAATAATTTTTTTTGCGGTTGGCGTTTCCACATCAGTCTTGAGGCACATAAGGGGGGATCCTTCTTATTTGGAGAGCTGACCTTTTTATGTCTTAGTTTTGTTTACTTCTAATCTATTGGTCCCTAGTTACATTCAAATTGTTGGTGTTAATTTCCCATTCACCTTTTCCATCGATTATGGCCTTTACACAACTAACAAAAGGAAAGCTTTATGGAGTTAATTACTTAGTAATTCGACCTTCTCATCGTGGCGATTTCACCACCATATTTTCCATGGATGCTAAAGCTAGTGGTAACCATGTTTGCTATAGAGATTTAGAAAAATGGGATTGAATGGACTCAAAAGGCCTTTTTGGAGGAAGTTAGACATATTCGTCCTAAATAATCATGGACTAATCATCAATTAGGAGATTCTAAAGACTATTCTAAGCTTGATTGGGTATTCTTTAATGAGAAGTGGTGTGATGCTTATAACTCATGCTTCACTTCATATCATACTAGCGTAATATCTGATCCTTGTTTCATGCTACTAAAGTGCATTTTCCCTGAAGATAATGGGTTTAAACCATTTAGATACTACAACATGTGGTCTGAGCACTTAAAATATAAGAAGTTGGTTACTGAAGTTTACCGGACTGAGGGAGGTGGCACCCTACTACAATGAATCGACATAAAACTTTCAATTCTGAACAGGAAGTTACGACACTTTGACAAAATGGCTTTAGGGGATGTCGAGGAAAATTTTAGGGATGCGAGCTAGGAAGCCTTTAATGTGCAAGCTCTCCTTCTTGATAACCCAGATGATAAAGTTTACTTGCAAGAGAGAAAGAAGCACTACCTAAATATACAATTGCTAGGAGTGGCACCTATGAAAAATTCCTACACCAAAAGAGCAAAATTAACTAGTTAACACTAGGTGATGGCGGAACTGGCTATTTTCATGGTACCCTTAAGAGTAGGGACACCAAACACTGTATTTTGTCCTTCATGGATAATGGTACTCGGGTGGATGACTTTGATAAGGTAAAATTGCACTTTCTCAACTGCTTCAGAACATACATGGGTATTGGGAATGCAGCAACTGGCAGTGTTGACCCGAAATATATTGCTCAAGGCCCCATCCTTGACTTGAATCAATAGATGAATCTCATTAAACCATTTTCACCCATAGGGATTAAAGATGCCCTTTTTAGTATTGATATTAACAAAAGTCCCTGGTTGGATGGTCTTGGTGTGGGCATTTTTCAAAATATCATGGGAAATTGTTGGAAGAGACATAGTTATGGAAGTTAATGACTTCTTCACTAATTTAAACTTCCTACGACTCTACCTACTGCAATTTTGGTGCTAACACCGAAAGTGAGCAACCCTTTAATTGTGAGTGATTTTACGCCTATTGCTTATTGTAGCACCATATACAAGTGCATAGCTAAGCTTCCGTGTAATAGGTTGAATGTGGTTCTCCCGGACATGGTTAATGACAACCAAGGTGCCTTTATCAAAGGTAGATCCCTTGCTCACAATGGTTTAATTATTCAAGACTTGCTTAAGGTGTATGGTAGGGCTCATATCTCTCCTAGATGCACGATTAAAATTGACCTTAGTACTACATATACGGTCTCTTGGGATTTTGTGGAGTGTTTTCTTAATGCTATATATTTTCCTTCTAAGTTCGTGAAATGGATCATGGCATGTCTTTGTAGTGCTCATTATTTTTTGTTGATTAATGGCCACATCCAAGGGGAATTTGAGGGGAAGAAGGGTTTGAGGCAAGGAGACCCAATGTCAGCATTACTTTTCATCTTAGTCATGGAGTACTTAACTCGAGTTCTTCTTTGGTTTTCCCAACACATGAACCTTAAATACTATCCGAACTGTGGAACAATTAGATTGAATGCCTTATGCTTTGCGGATGATTTAAGCATGCTGAGCAAAGCGAGCAAAAATTTTGTTATGGCTTTACATGAGGGTTTACAGGTTTTTTCTGATTCCTCTGGCTTAAAAGTGAATAAGTGCCAAGTCTTGTATTTACTTCTGCGGAGTTTGGAATGCTACTCATGTTGGTCATAAATTGATAGATTTCAACATGCATAACACTTATAAAAGGACCTTAGAATAATTGGTCCAATTACTAGTTGAAGCGGTGAAGTGGCCCCTAACTTCTGCGTGCACAGACTCTAAAGTAGAAGTGTTAGCACAGGTCTATTCCGGCCGGATGAGGAATTACGCCTATTTCGTTCAGTGGTTAGACAAAAGAGCCAAAAAGGACCGAATTGTCATTCAAAATTCAAAATTCAAAAATCCACATAGCATTTTCTACAAAAAAATTAAAAAGTCAAAATTTGGTCAAACATAGGTAATCATACCATCGGGTAATCGCCTATCTACGGTAAAAAAATCAAATCTTATCTAGATTTGACAAAAATTTACGGGGATCCGAATCAGATTTTGTCATATAGGTAATTAGCCCGCCGGCTAATTATCACTCCTCTATAAATAGAGGGGTTCCCCTCTCATTTTGGATGGGCAGAACAACGGACGAAAAGAAAAAAATAATATTATGCCATTTTTTGTTTTGGGAATCCTAAAAGCCCCGAAGCTCAGCCAAAACGCTTATAAATCCGAGATTTATCACCGACATTCGGTATAAACTCATTTTCCAGTCTTTTTAGATCAAGAGATCACAGTGATCTTCGATCTAAAAATAACTCAATCTCTAAAAAAACCCCGTATTTTCTTTAGAAATAATCCAAGATTATAGCCATAACTTGGATTAAATCTATTTTCCAATCAAATCACAATCTTTAACAACTTTGGTCCTGCACCAACTCTCAAGTCATCCTGGACAGACGAAAAGGTAAACTAAGGGTAATTGGCTCTAAGCCCCCCTTTAAATTCATTTAAATTCATTTCCATCATTTTTTTATTATTGCATATTCTCATTCCATTTGCTTAGTTTAGTGAGCCACTGGAATCACTTAACTATAATACGTATAAATAAGTGTGCAGTTGTGGATAAAACAGCCAGAATGTGAGGAAACTCTATCCGAGTTTTCGGGCCAAAACCCAAGTGCTGCCGTTACTCTGCCAAAATTACGGTAGAAAATATCATTTCATTATGCCGTTATAATGCTTATTTTATTTCTTAAATTTATTTCTGAAATAAATCCATTATAATGCAGAAATTACCACATAAAACATAATTCCAAAATTGACCTAAATAATTTGAACAATATGAGTACCTATTGTGTCCAAACTCAGAATCTCACTTTCTTTTTGGTATAAAAATCCCATTTAGGATCAATATACCATGAATTCTGGTGGAGCTGAACCAGGTGGTGACTATAATTTATTTAGCTTTTCAATAAAGTAAAATGATTTATTTTAAAAATATCTTTTCTCAATAAAATGTATATATTTCTCAATATAATCACATTTTTTGCTTATAAAAAGCTATGTTTTAACACTCAATTAATTTACGTCAAAAATAATAAAGATGACTTTTCTCCTTAATAAAACCAAACATTTTGTTATAAAAGAGAAACTCGCAGATTAAATGCAACACCGCAGTTTCCTCAAACTGCACCTAAAATTCGCCCTGCGCTCCGCACCCCACGTGCTAGCCAGTTCCGAACCCTTGCCCAGCTCGCAGTGGTGGATCTATTGGGGAGGGAATTATTTTTATAAAAACTAGATTTTATGAAAATTCTTTTTTTGACACAATAATTAAAATATTATTCAAATTAAATTTTGGAATTATGTAATATGTGGTAATTTCAACATAACACAAATTTTAGGATTGCATAGCATCTGCATTCTTTACCCAATAACCAATTTAGGTGTATTTTGGTGAAGTGTCTCCAAGTTCCCTTAGGGCTTGAGGGCTATGGATCCGATCACACCCCTTGCATAACGTACTTGGGCCTTGCTCGCTTAATGGCAAGACTACCTGAGTATATTATATATGGAAAAGATTCCTTTGGTTAGCTTAAGGCCACTGGGACTCGGTACACAAAGGCGCAAGGTACCCAAATTGCACCAAATCCTGACACCGAAATTTGCAAATAGATGAACCATAGACACTTCCGCATAGGTTTATCCAAAAACCAGGATTGCACGCGAGCTGACTTCGCTAAGCCCCCATTGGCTTTAAAGCGAAGTAACCAAATGGAGTTAAAAGGGCGGTAGGGACGATCTAACCGTTTGCTACATGGCAGGTTTATTAAATATAAATAAACTAAAAACGGACATCATAAACATAACGATTGTGTGAAAACTAACCACGTCTTGATGCAGCCATGACATTGATGTATGACATACCATTTCATTTCCTTAGTAATAGGAACCCTGAAATAACCAGGACCAGTGAGTCCACCTAGGCTCAGCCCATGAGCCGAAATATGCAAACACTTGAGTGATTAGTGAGTCAACTCACCCTCGACCAATGAGAAAACCCTCAAGTGACTAGGGAGTCAACTCACCTTTGACCACCAAGTCAACCCTCGAGTAACCAACGAATTAAATCACCTTTGACCACCCAGTCAACCCTCGAGTGACCAATGAGTCAACTCAGCCTCTACCATCGAGTCAATCCTCTAGTGACCAGCGAGTCAACACAGCTTCAACCACTGAGTCAACTCTCGAGTGACAAGGGAGTCAACTCACCCTCAAACAACAAGTCAACCCTCGAGAGACCAGCGAGTTAACTCAGCTTCAGCCACCGAGTCAACCCTCAAGTGACCAACGAATCAACTCACCCTCGACCACCGAGTCACCCATCGAGTGACCAGCGAGTCAACTTAGCTTTGACCAATATGTCAACCCTCAAGTGACCAGCAAGTGAACTCACCCTCGACCACTGAGTCAACCCTCGAGTCACCAACGAGTCAACTCACCCTTGACTATCGAGTTAGCTATCGTGTAACCAGCGAGTCAACTCAGCTTTGACCAATGAGTCAACCCTCGAGTGACTAATGAGTCAACTCAACTTCGGCCACCAAGTCAACCCCTGAGTAACCATTGAATCAACTCACCTATGAACATAAATCCAGGCTTCGAGTGATAATAGTGACAACTTACTTAGTCAACCAGATTGACTCAATCCGGTCGATCAGCCATTGGCTATTGAAGTTATCTCAGATCTAACCGACCATCGAGTTGAACCAGATTTGATTCAAAACCTTAGTCTACGGACCATGTGTCTGTAATATTCCATGAATATTATGAACAACCCTTGTTAATTATTCCCTGAATAGTTCTCATGCACCACACCCAATTTCTTATTATTTGTATATATCCATCCATTCACTCATTTACTCATTCACTTATTCATTCTGACAAACAAAGGTAAGTAAGGCTCAGAACCACACCCAAAACACTTAATAACACTTGATCTCTTGTATTTCAGGTTGGAAGCGAGAAAAAAGGAGGTTAAGACATTTCACGGGTAGGCCAAAAGTCAGACCCCGCTACTAGTCAAATCTCTAGCTGGATGTTTCTCTGATTAAGAGCCTAAAATCGTGTTGGCGGATGATGATGCAGTTGGACAATCCCTTAGAAGGATTCTAGACGCTTCAGAGTTCCGCAATGTCTGGGAAAGGTTGAGCACTTCAAGTTCTCAGAAGGCCCAAGAACAAGAGGTGGAGATAACAACATTGAAGGTGAAGATGGCAGACATGGAAAAGCTGTCACCAACAAAAGATAAGTTTATCGTTCCCTCTATCGAGCAATATGTGATTGACCAATTCTTGCTAAAGGAATATAAAGCCCTCCCGACTAACTTTGTGATGCCTTATATAGCTCCTTATACTGGCACTGGGTCTCCTCATGTGTATGTTGAAAGTTATCTCAGGATCTTGACTAGCATGAATGTGAGGTGTCGATGATGTGTGGTCTCCCTTAGCGCTTGTATGGGAGGTGTAGCCCACTAGGGGTTGGTTGAATTTAGGTGTGATAAAACATTTTTTTGTTCAAGTTTGCACGATAAGCCAATTTTAATGAATAAAAGAATCGAGACCCAAATCTCGATATAAAGGATACAGTCGCCACCTAAGTTGTCTACTTAGGAAAGAGTTTTAGTACGGTTCCCTCTGGGTGGAAGACTCATACCTATTGGATCAGAGATTTGGGTATCGGATGACTCACTTATATCTCATTTAGTTGATTCAAAATTACATTCACCGCGTAAAACCATCTTTGTTTTCATCATTTGGGGAATTATCACAGAAAGCCTGTTTTTCTACACTCTTTCACACTCGTTACATGCGTTTACAGATTACAATAAAGCACAAGTAATATATGGGGGAACAAAAATTACAACCAGGGGAAAATGGGGGAATTCCAAGAGAACCTATACATTTGTTCTAAGTTATAAAATAAAATAAATATAAATTCCCCTGCTATGAGCCAATGACCCTTGATCCCCTCGCCCGCACGGTAAGCTTTAATGCTCTTTGATGTGGGGCGGAGAAACAACGAGCGCTGTGAAGCATGCTAAGGGATGATCCTTATTTTAGCGTGATGAAAGTGGATAACGGAGGCGATGTTGAAGTTGAAATTTAGTCCAATTTATATGTTAACGGATACGAGACTTAGAATCCCGTATTTTAAGATAGAGTTGCCACCCGGTTAAGCTCCACTGGGAATTTGGGTATGATATTCTCACCGGGTGGTTGGACTGTACCTTATAACAGAGATTCTAGGTTCGGATGATGTTGCTTACTTTTCAATTTTTAAATCTAGCCGATTATATTTTAATAAACGTGACCTTAGTTCTTATGCTATTTAATCTGATTGTTGTTTGGTATTTTTGGTTTAATATGCCATACATCACACGAAAAGCGATAAATAAACAAAGCAAGAAAATAAAATTATTATAAGGCTTTACGAATACCTATACATTTTTCTAATGCGAGAAAATAAATAAAACGACAAATAAATAAACGGGAGAAACTGAGTTTTAACCAAGCTTATCGACTCGGACCTGGCTCCAAATGAGGCAAGAGATATACGGGAATAATCATAAATAAAGCATGAATAAATAAATGCAGAAAATAAACACGTAGTATGAAGAAAAACGTATTTTTGGATTTTTGGGACAAAAACAAAATTTCCGGGCATGAATTAATAATCTAATAACCGAAAGAGGGTGAAATATATTAAATAAATATCCTAAAATTAGATTTAGCATATTTAGAATATTGATGGGATTTTTAGTTGGCAGAAAATAATTCATTTAGATTTATTTAGTTAAAAACACAATTTTAAGCCATTAAAGTACATATTAAATCAAATAAAAATAAATAAAATCTTAAAAAAGAATAAAATAAATAAAAACAATTTCAGATTAGTCATAAACTTCTAGAAATTTTTCGGGTTGAAATCGGGGTCAAAAACGCAAGAAAACGGCGAAAAATGGCTAAAAACAGCTTTTAGCGGCAAAAGGCTTTGGCGACAACCCTAACCGCCACTGCAATGGCCTTGGCCACTATAGTGGCAGCAGTGAAGGCCATGGCAGTGGCGGTCAAGGCTGTCACTAGGGGGGATACCAGTGTTTTTGCATCCATAAACTCAAAATCATTGAAGTTTTAAGTCGTAATCAATTATATTTCAATAGATCTAGACTTAAAATACTTAAATAATGTTAATTTTGTGGATTTAGGTAAGTAAATACCCAAAAATCGTAAGAAATAATGGGACCTCAATAGGGGTGGAGTTCACCTCCATAGCTATACCCTTCACCGTTATAATAGTAGCGGCCAAGGCTATAGGGGTAGAGGTGAAGGCTGTTCCTATAGAGGTCGGATTATTTTCCGACGGTTTTCCAAGAACACCAAGGAAAAATCAAGAAACAACACCAAAAGCAGCGAGAACAGCAACAAAAGACAACAAAATGAAGTAAAAGATCAAGGGAACTCAGTTTTATTACCTCTAGGCCGTGAATCTGACTCGGGAGACTCGAATCGGATGTTTGGCAAGCTTTTGATGATTTTTAGATGGAATAGCGACGGAAACAGCATCAAAAATAGTGATAGATTATTTGGGTAGTATTTGAGGAAAAGTCTCTAAAACCCTATTTAATGCATTTTAACCTATGATTTCTAACTGATTTAGTGTTTAAGCTATGAGATCAAGCCTAAGTACAACTAAGAATCGAGATTAGAGAGGATTAAACCCAGATTCTATGCTTTTCTTAAGCTTTCTCTCTCTTGTTCTTGATTTTTCTTTCAAAAGTGATTTCTAAATTCTAAATCTGGAGAAAAAGTCCTCTAACCTCTCTCATGGGTTGGTTTAAATACTCCCACACATAAAAAACCACCGACTTAGGTGAATTTTTGAGAAAAATACGTGGCCAAATTATAAGAGGAGAGAGAGAATAAGGTGGCACGACCTGAAACAGGCTGTGCCATGCCCAACATTTATGGTGGTTGCTACCATAATGGCAGGGGTGGCCACAACGGGTGTGGCCACTCCGGTGCCACTGTGGCAGTGACCACCACAAGAGTGGCGGCCACCATAGCCAAAGAGCAGGCTGCCGCCGTCGCCGACGGTGGTGGCAGCAAAAAGGGGACCAGGGGGGCCTCTAGTGTTTTAGGTAATTAGGGTTAGGGTTTTGTTTTGGTTAATTAGGTTTTAGGTTGATTAATAAGGGTTTAGGATGAGGTTTTGGTGGATTAGGGTTTTGGTAGTGTTTTGGTGGATTAGGGTTTTATGGGGCAGTAAGGGCAGATTTAGGGTTTCTACTTTCAACGCGTATATCTTTAACTACGGTTATTCGATTAAGGCGATTCTTAACATTCCAAAAAGCACGGAGAGTCAAGAATCCAACGATATAAACGAGACTTGCTAAAAATGTTCGAATCTTATAAAAAATTGTGAAATAAATTACTATTTATGAGTAAAAGGAAATGGCTAATTCTAAATGCATGCGAATGATATTTAAGCGCCACCAAAGGTCCGTAATCATAAGATATGTACTTGCCAAACTTGATTTGACCTTCAAAGAATAGGACAAGAAGACCATACAAGGTCAGAAAAACAAGTCATTATTATTCCAAGGGTCACCAAAAAGCTCGTGCTCACAGGCTGCCCCTCGAGAGATTACCACTTGGCGAGCCAAGTGTGATCTCACAAAAGACCAAGGGATAGAGGTTTTAGACCTGAGGTGCAAATTCTTGAACTAGTTGTCTACTAGGGTTGCCATCAATAGACTTATCAAGAACGAGCTTTTGACTAAAAAGTTTTGATTCTGTATACCTATTATGGGAGACTTGAGGTTTGCTAAGCGCGGACTTGGGCTTTTGAGGTTTGCCAAGCATGGGCTTGGGCTTTTGAGGTTTGCCAAGCATGGGCTTGGGCTTTTGATAGATTGCTAAGCATGGGCTCGGGCTTTTGATGGGTTACCAAACACGGGCTTAGGCTTTTGAGGTTTTGCCAAGCATGGGCCTGGGCTTTTGAGGGCTTTGCCAAGCATTGGCTTGGGCTTTTGAGGTTTTGGATTCTTGGATCGGTAGGTTGCACCGGGAAAAAGAGGAGTAGGGATTTCTTGAGGCGGTTGTCTATGAATGGTCATGGGATGCATCGTCAATGGACCTATCGGAGGGTGGAGGTTGAATCAGGCATGTCGGAGATAAGAGGAATGTCGAGAATGCCAAGGGCTTCACTAAGAAATGCCGAGAACTTCTAGCGAAACTAGACTAGGATTTGCTTGGCTTGAATCGCATGCTGGGAATATCAAACGAGCTCCATGGACTAGAATGCACACTAAGAACTTAACTGGAAGGTGCTGAGAACTTCCAACGAGGTTAGACTGGGATTTGCTTAGCTTGAATCGCATGCCGAGAATATCAAACGAGATCCCTGGACTAGAATGCA
This sequence comes from Euphorbia pulcherrima, assembly GCA_947683365.1. NCBI lineage: Eukaryota > Viridiplantae > Streptophyta > Magnoliopsida > Malpighiales > Euphorbiaceae > Euphorbia > Euphorbia pulcherrima. The sequence goes on from CANTUS010000001.1 coordinate 32,567,889, forward strand.
CACCAAGAACTAGAAGGTGCCAAGAACTTCTAAAGAGGTCAAACTGGGATTTGCTTGGCTTGAATCGCATGCCGAGAATATCAAATGAGATCCCTAGACTAGAATGCATACTAAGAACTTAACTAGAAGGTGCCGAGACCTTCTAACGAGGTCGGACTGGGATATGCTTGGCTTAAATCATATGTCGAGAATATCAAACGAGATCCTTGGACTAGAATGCACACTAAGAACTTAACTAGAAGGCGCCGAGAACTTCTAATAAGGTCAGACTGGGTTATGCTTGGCTTGAATCGCATGCTGAGAACATCAAAGGATATCCCTAGACCAGAATGCACACCAAGAACTTAACTGGAAGGTGTCGAGAACTTCTAATGAGGTCAGACTGGGTATGCTTGGCTTGAATCGTATGCCGAGAATATCAAACGAGATCCCTAGACTAGAATGCATACCAAGAACTTAACTGGAAGGTGCCGAGACCTTCTTACGAGGTCAGACTAGGATATGCTTGGCTTGAATCGAATGCCAAGAATATCAAATGAGATCCCTGGACTTGAATGCACACCAAGAACTTAACTGGAAGGTGCCGATAACTTCTAATAAGGTCGGACTAGGATTTGCTAAAAAATGCCTGAGGAGACCATTGAACTAAATGCATTATGCCTGTCACAAAAACTTTGAGATATTAGAGAGAGACATGAGCTATGCTTTTATTGCATAATTAATTTTACTGAGACAAAAAGTTTTGCCCCTTTTAATTAAACAACAAAAATGAAAGAACAAAACTAAAATAAAGTTGATATTTCCGGGAGTTCGGAGAGATTGTCGAGGCTGACCTCCAATTCTGGCTGATATGCCCCTAGGTATTTGCATTAAGGTGCCCCTAAGTATTTGCATTGAGGTGCCCCTATGTATTTGTGTTGAGGTGCCCTTGGGAGAAACTTCTGAGTTCTTATCTTAGGATCCATCGGGTTGGTTGTCCTTCTGAATTGCCCTATGGTGTGCCTGTCAAGAAGGATTTAAAGCATTAGTAAGCCATATAAATCAAATTTTTATTGCTTAATTGATTTTGTGGAACAAAAATAAATTTTCCCCATCAATTAAGCAATAAAAATGGAAGAAAAAGAAATAAAAGTTGAGATTTTTGGGAGGTCGAAGAAACTGCCAATGTTGAGCATTGAGACTAGCTAATGTGCCACTGGGAGAAATTTTTTCTTTGAATATAAGATAGAAGACAATTCTAAGATGCCCCTTAATACAGGCTCTTGCTTGAGGATCGAGCGCATAGCCCTAGGATATTTTTCCTTACTTTGTTTCCTGCAGAATTCAGCATAGAATAATAGACATAAACATTATGCATAAATGCATGAATGCATGAGATACTCAGACAGGTCGTCTTCAAGCTGATAGATTAACTTGGTTGATCGACTTTGGTCAATTCGGGGAAAGATCAACTTGTTCAAAAAGGGAGGATACATTGAATTGCTTTGCGGTAAGGACAAGACAAGAATGCCCCTGGAGGAGGATTAGGGATGTTACGTAGATTAGGTGAGAATTGATTGCTAGATCAGGCATGACGGAGACAGGGGGGTGCATGAAGTAAAGCTCAAGATTCTGGATAATGAACGACCGGGTGCTATCACTACTAATGAATTCTACCAAGGATGGGTTCGAAATATCAGGACGTTATAAACTCGAGATGCTCGGTCATGATCGAGATTAAAGCGAAAATAGGTGGAGGAAGAATTTAGTTCCTTCGAATCTATTAGACCGGCAAACATATTCTTGCATTTTGATGCTGATGGCGATGATGCAGATATCTTGATGTGATCGATGGCAACTGGTAATCTTTGCTCTAATTGTCTTAATTTTTGCATAGACCTAGACATTATGTCGGGCCTATCAGACTTGCTTATTTTTTCCCTTATGTTCTAATTTTTGCCTGGACTACTCTTTTCGGGTTTTCAAACCAGTGAACTATCCCGGCTTTTACATAGACCTCGATTCTTTTTAATCTATTAGGATTTTTGCCTTTTATCTTTGCTTTCATTTCTTTTGAGGAATTGGGTTGACTGTACAGAACCCTATGTTCGACTTACTTGTAACATTTCGCCTTTGGGGCCTAATATATTCATTCAAGCACAAATATAAAGGATTCCGTAGAATGACATTTCCATGAAATGAAGTAAGTTTGAGTACATGACGATGATAACCATTTCTACCGACTCAAACTCTGAAGTTAACTAGCCTGTGAAGGTTTTCTAGCCAACATCCTCTCGTAGCTCACTTTACCCTAAGTTTTGCCTAGATCACCCTTCTCGGGTTTTTAGCCTAGCGGGTCATTTTTGCGCCCTAACTTTTGCCTGAATGGTTTACAGAATACCAATTAGTAGGATACACCCTAATTTTTTTGCCCGAGCAGTAAAAGACCACTTGCCGGGTGATTTGATTTTTTATATGCTTTTTATGTGCTGCTTTTCTGGATTTGGTTCTTTTGATTTAGATATGATAACACCTCGACCTACTTTGACTGGTAGGGTTTACAAACTTAGTACCATTAATAATCATGCCCCTTGGATCGAGCATATTTCTTTATTCATGAAGTCTTACCCAACTTGGTTGAACTTCCCCTTGGATCGGTGTTAGCAGGCTTTACTTGCTTTGGAATCAAATCGTTGGCCTTTGACGGTGCCTCTAATGCATGACTCTATTATGGGGTGACTTCGCCATGCTTTTGATACATCTTTTGATACATCTGAAGACTGTTCAAGCCATTCAAATTATGCTTTCGTCCATAGGGGTCCCTTTGACTTGGATTCAGCATGACTCTCAGTTTCTGTTATCCCACTAGCTCGTGGGCAGCATGCTAGGTATATGCGGGGCTCGGACCCACATTTTCGATCGATCAGGGGTGTCCCTTTTGGATTGAAACCCTAATAACTGGGATGATAAGATGGGGTATGCTACACCGAGAAAGGACTCATTTCTTGAGGAACTTGGCAGTCTTCTCGACTGTAATGTTGGTGAAAAGGGTTGGCTTCCCCCTGTGCTGATGAGGGTCGAATCTTGCCGATCATATGTGTCCCCCTTCCCAAGAATGGCTAATGAGGAGAGAAAGAGGGAAGGTTTGGAGAGGTGGAAGAGATAGGGTATCAGGAAAAGGCAATGTTGCATGGGGGTGGGATTTTTTGAGAATGAGTGGGTGAAGAAAAGATGAGCCATAACTCTGTTGAAGATGATCCGGCAATGCTCTTCCTCCACAATTGGCTGACACTTCTTCGATAGCTTGAAAATCGGTTTGCATATAGCTGTGAGGCCGGTGATGGATCGATTGACATATTGGATCTGTCCTAGGAAGGACTGAGCTTCTTTTGCTATTTCAGGCATGGAGATGAGATGCTCAAGAATTCGATGATGAACCCTGGGTGTCTAGGCATGACTAGGAGAAAGCACTATCATAATCTTTAAGCACTCGTTATCTCTCGTTTTCTTTCAAAGGTTAGGTCATTTAAAAGTGGTTACCATTTTAGATTATCATATGTACTCAAACTTATTTCAGTTAAAGAAATGTTATGAATACTGGAAACATTATGCTTGTGATGAAATGAATGCATGGACCCATCGGGCGAAACATCAAAAAGATAAGCTGAAAGAGAGTCTTCCATTAAATTAAAGTGCCTTAAAGGCATAATTGTTCACATCTAGATACTAGAAAAAAGAAAATTACATAACAGATAGATAGGCATCCTCCACAGGCGGAGGGTCTTGAGTTACCGTGTTGGTAGATTAAGCACCCTCGGTAGGTTTTATTGGCGGAACGTCCAGGTCGAGATCCAAAACTTCTGCTTGCTCGGCTGATGACTTGTCTCCTTCATTCACTATAGGCCTTGTGGGATTCTTGCCTTTGGAAAAGATGGCTCTAATGATATCTTGCGGACCCCTAACTCCCTTTGGTGAGCCAAAAAGCGGGGGTGAACCCTAATGGGCAAGTGCTTTTTCAGGCTCCACTATCTTTCCTTCCCTCACTAAGTGGTAGACATCTTGAATCCATCTCTGACATCTATTAGTGTGGTGGCCTCTTTGCACATGATACACATAAAAGTTATGCTTCTCCTCTTCCTCAAGGGGTCGATGCTCGTGAAGGGTTTTGAGGAGGCCGCGCTCCCTTAAGGTGGCTAAGATTACATTGAGGGGTAATTCCTATGGACTTGTAACATCCTATGGGTTATCTTTGGGAGCTACTACAACTAGTGCCTGAGCGATCGCCCGATCCTAAGGGGAAGGCCCGAGATTCAACTTGTTGGCTCGCGAAAGCTTTTCCTTCAACTCGGCTCACAATGGGACAATATAAGGTCCTTCACACTCTTTGAACTTTTCTTTTTAACTCTCTTCAGAACTAAAGAGTTGGAACTTATGTAGTAGAGCCACCATTTTGGGCATCATGCCCGGGGATTGAATGACCTGGTCGTTGGATGAATGGGGGGATCCAAATTAGAATGGTGAAGCAAGCGATGAGGGCTCGACTTGAGAGTGAACTTGCAGATTAGTATTGAAGGGATTTTGCGGGTAAGGAGCCCCTCTCAGAGCAACAATAAACTGAGAAGGAGTAAGAAGAAAGGGCTTTGGAGGCATTTAAGGTTGAGCTAAATTCTAATCCAGTTGGAATAGACCGGATCAGGGTTGGATAGGAGAAATTGACTGATTGGGCTGGAACTGATCAGGAGTTATTGGGGTTAACGGAAGCTAGCTTATACTGGTGTTAAAACTAGGCTTGAAGGTATGGTCTGGAGCTTGGGTTGGATAAGCAAATGCGGGCGATTGAGATTGCATTATATCCCGACCAAACTGAAATAGGATAGGCGGAGGTTGTGTAGGCCGCTGCATAAACTGAATCGGTTGGATTGGTTGAATAGAAGATCGAGCCTAAAAAGACGCAACCTGAATTGACCCACTTTGAGCAGCCTCTGGTTGTCCCCGAGCTTGAATACCCATCATTAGAATCCTTTGGACACTTCTTTTCTCATCCAAAACTGTACGGACCGAATCTTAGAGCTGCCCCTGAATTGCATCTCAGAATTGATCAAATCAAAGAAATGCTGACAAAGCATTGGTAATCTTAGAACTCAAAGGAGACTGACCCTGATTAGGCTGGAGGAAAGGGGGAGAAGAAGAACCCTCGGATGGAACCCTATTCACTGGTGGCAAATCAGACATAGCAAAAAGAAACAGATTCTGAAACTGAGCTTGAAACTAAATTCAGACCTATAGGATAGCAAACTAGATGATGATCGAATCTGATAGAAGCGGTGCCTTGGCCTAACTGATAAGCCGGAAAATGATCAGCCCAAATCGAACCATGAATGAAATGGATAATCACATAATAACCCGAATGATGAATGCTATACTGTCGGAAAATAATCCAACCTCTATAGAGAGGTAAAGAGTAGAAGAGCTTATGATGCAAAGCTTAACCCCAAAATACGTGAGACGTACAAATTCTCCCTTCAAGAGAGGGGAGAATAGGGGTAAGCAAAAACCAAAAATAAAGGTCAGCCATAGGCGGCTTATGCATGAAGTGCATATGCATGAGCACAACACAAGTAGCACACAAAAGCAAATAAACCTCCTCCAACCTTATGACTCTAGCATAATGCCAATTTACAGTCTGGGGTTAACTCTAGTGCCAGGAAATGGCAAGAGAGTATGCGACCCAAATCTATATTATTTCGGTGAGCCTACGGGGAAGTTGCTATGGCTAGTTTTATTGTGGTTCATAGCCTCAAACTACTGGTGTCGTGGAATGACACTATAGAAGGGTCTCGTTTACCTTGATTCCGTGTAACTCAACGACTCCTTAAATGAGTGCAACCACGGGAATTACACGTTGGTTGAAATGAGTGTTCCACCCACAAATATCCCCAATTCCTGGCAGGCATGAGGTATACAAGTGAGCTTCACGGCGGTCATAAAGATGGCACTATAAAACTTAGAATCTAACTAAGCTGTGGATCAAAAGGCATAAGAAATAAAAGCGTTGATTTAAAAATGATTTAGGCACATCATCAAAATCCTTTAACCAAAGTTTGAAAATGAGAGCGATTTTCAAATTTTAAGTTAAAATAAAGATCCCCAGTGGAGTCGCCACTGAGAGCTGACGACCCTCGATCCCCTCGCCCGCACGCTAAGATTTAATGCTCTTCGGCGTGGGGTGGAGAAACAACGAGCGCTGTGAAGCTTGCTAAGGGATGATCCTTATTTTAGCGTGATGAAAATGGATAACGAAAGCGATGTTGAAGTTGAAATTTAGTCTGATTTATGTGTTAAGGGGTACGACACTTAGAATCCCGTATTTTAAGATAGAGTCGCCACCCGGTTAAGCTCCATCGTGAATTTGGATACAATATTCCCACCGGGTGGTTGGATCGTACCTTATAACACAGATTCTACGTTCGGATGATGTTGCTTACTTTCAATTTTTAAATCTAGCTGGTTATATTTCAATAAACGTGACCTTAGTTCTTATGCGATTTAATCCAATTGTTGTTTGGTGTTTTCGGTTTAATATGCCATACATCACACGGAAAGCGATATAAACAAAGCAAGAAAATAAAATTATTACAAGGCTTTACGAATACCTATACATTTTTCTAATGCGAGAAAATAAATAAACGGGCGAAACCGAGTTTTTACTGAGCTTACCAACTCGGACCCGTCTCAAAATGAGGCAAGAGATATACGGAAATAATCATAAATAAAGGACGAATAAATAAATGCAGAAAATAAATACATAGCATGAAGAAAACGTATTTTTGGATTTTTTGGGACAAAAACATAATTTTCGAGCACTAATTAATAATCTAACAACCTATAGAGGGTGAAATAAATTAAATAAACATCCTAAAATTAGATTTAGCATATTCAGAATATTTTTGGGATTTTTAGTTGGTAGAAAACAATTCATTTAGATTTATTTAGTTAAAAACATAATTTTTAAGCCATTAAAATGCATATTAAATCAAATAAAAATAAATAAAATCTAAAAATAGAATAAAATAAATAAAAACAATTTCAGATTAGTCATAAACTTTTGGAATTTTTTCAAGTTGAAATCGGGGTAAAAAACACAAGAAAACGCCAAAAAGGCTACAAATAGCTTTAGCGGTAAAGGGCTTTGGCGACAACCCTGACCGCCACTGCTATAGCCTTGGCCGCGCCAAACGATTTTTAGGGGGGATACCAGTGTTTTTGCATCTATAAACTCAAAATCATTGAAATTTTAAGTCGTAATCAATTATATTTCAATAGATGCAGACTTAAAACACTCAAATAATGTTGATTTTATAGATTTGGGTAAGTAAATACCCAAAAATCGTAAGAAATAACGGGACCTCTATAGGGGTGGAGTTTACCTCCATAGCTATACCCTTCACCGCTATAACAGTAGCAGCCAAGGCTATAGGGGTAGAGGTGAAGGCTATCCCTATAGAGGTCGGATTATTTTCCGACGGTTTTCCAAGAACACCAGAGAAAAACCAAGAAACAACACCAAAAGCAGCGAGAACAGCAACAAAAGACAATAAAATGAAGTAAAAGATCAAGGGAACTCAGTTTTGTTACCTCTAGGCCATGAATCTAACTCGGGAGACTCGAATCAGACGTTTGGCAAGCTTTTGATGATTTTCTGACGGAATAGCGATAGAAACAATGACGAAAATAGTGACAGATTATTTGGATGGTATTTGAGGAAAAGTCTCTAAAACCTAATTTAATCCATTTTTACCTATGATTTCTAACTGATTTTAGTCTTTAAGCTATGAGATCAAGCTTAAGAACAACTAAGAATCGAGATTAGAGAGGTTTAAACCCGGATTCTATGCTTTTCTTAAGCTTTCTCTCTCTAGTTCTTCCCTTTCTCTCTCTTGTTCTTGATTTTTCTCTCAAAAGTGATTTCTAAATTCTAAATATGGAGAAAAAGTCCTCTAACCTCTCTCTTGGGTTGGTTTAAATACTCTCACACATAAAAATCCACCGACTTAGGTGAATTTTAGGGAAAAATACGTGGCCAAATCACAAGAGGAGAGAGAGAACGAGCATAGGGGCAGTGGTCACTGCTATGACAGCAGCATCCACCCCCACTACGGTGGCAGTGGTTGCTGCTATAATGGCGGGGGTGGCCACAATCGGTGTAGATACCTCGGTGGCATTTACCGCCACAAAGGGTGGCGGTGAATGACACCACGGTGGAGGTGACCGCCATAAGAGTGGCGACCACTGTCGCCAGAGAGCAGGCTGCCACCGCCACCGCCCCGGCGGTGGTGATAAGAAAAGGGGGACTAGGAGGGCCTCTAGGGTTTTAGGTAATTTGGGTTAGGGTTTGGCTTTGGTTAAATAGGGTTTAGGTTGATAATTAGGGTTTAGGTTGAGGTCTTGGTGGATTAGGGTTTTGGCAGGGTTTTGGTGGATTAGGGTTTTATGGGGCAATTAGGCAGATTTAGGGTTTCTACTTCCAACGCTTATATCTTTCACTACAGTTATCCGATTAAGGTGATTCTTGACATTCTGGAAATCTCCGAGAGTCAAAAATCTAACAATATAAACGAGACTTACTGAAATTGTTCAAATCTTATAGAAAATCATAATACAAAGTACTACACATGAGCAAAAGGAAACAGCTAATTCTAAATGCATGCGAATGATATTTAAGAGCCGTCAAAGGTCCAAAATCATAAAAAATGTACTTGCTAAATGCGATTCAGCCTTCAAAGAATAGAATAACTAGACCATACAAGGTTAGAGCAATAAGTCATCATCGTTCCAAGCATCATCGAAAAGCCCATGCTCACACCTACATCCATAAATGATAGCACAGTTTATAGCACATCATAAGCCAACATTTCACTAGGAAAAAAGTGATTATGTTATTGTGGTGGTTTTTACGATCGATAGTGCCCAGGCAGCTTCTAGGATCGGAGAGAAATAACGAGTCTTCAACGTATTTTATTATAAAAACACATTTTAACTTTTATGTGTTGGTTTATCGGATTATTAGTGAAAATGATCGCATGGAAAATGGTGAGTCGGATTGATATTAACTGATTGAGACATGAATTCTGGATTTTGCCTGGGGTTGGTATCCATATAGGTGGGTGGGACCCGTATGGCTACTAAGGAGGATCGGTACAGGTGTGGTGTACTCGTACGGATCTATCTAGTCTAGGCAAAAACTTTGTTCAGTTTGATACGCAGACTAATGGATGAAAAATAAATTAAAAAGGGGATTTGGTGCACCAATTTGATATCTCAAGGACACAAGGTGCCAACAAGGCTCATACGGATTAGGACCAGACCCAAAACAGGAAATAAAAAGAGCAGATATAATAGAGGAGATAGAGAATAGTAATAAAATAATTGTGATGTGAGTCTCTTTGAAACTGAGGAGCATTGGCTTTGCAGCGTGAATCCACTTTATGGCCATCCCTTTACTGTTGAGAGAGTCTAGCCAAAGTAGATGAAATAAGACTATTTAGGTGAGTGGTTGTATAGACAGAACCTCCCCTAAATCCGAATAAACAAAGTTAGGAATGAATAAAGTGTGGATAAAACCTCAAGGAATGGGTTTTCTCCCTATTTTATACCTCCAATTCCTCCACTATAACTTTTTTACACCTATAGAAACTGCTAGAATTTGTGTATGGTATACTAACTATTTTTCCATATGAGTTATTTGTGTTAAAATGAGAGGAAAAGGCCCTATTTATAAGGTGAAAATCAGGTCTGAATGCAATAAATCGCATTCAAGACCTGCCTTTTCCTGAAAAAGTTAAAAGATAGCTTCTAAAAGAGCTGTTAAACCTAGTGCTCACAGACTGGTGGTGTACCCCTTTCCTGAGGCGGATGACTCTCTTAACCGATGGTGTATCCCTTTCTTGAGGCGGATCAACTTTCCTGACCGATGGTGTATCCCTTTCCTGAGGCGGATGACTCTCCTACTGGTGATGTTTCCTTTTTCTAAGGCGGATGACTCTCCTACTGGGGATTTAGAATGACCCGTAAGAGACAAAAATCAAACACCAAGTTAGTCATTTTTTAAGCAGACACGTCATAATTCTTGATTGACTTTGTGATGAACAAAAATTTTTGCCCCTTCAATCAAGAAGAAACATGTGTGGACGGGGGTTGGCCCCTCGATAAGTCATAAACTAAGTTCAAGAGATGTCGGGTTTGGCTCGATTGCTTTAGGGATGGAATGCCCCTTACTAGTTCCGCTGTTGGGGAATGTCCCTAGGGTGGGTGCCCCTAGGGTTTTTTATGATGCTACTAGGAAATGAGGGGATGCCCCTGGATTGGCTGATTCCGCTGCTAGGAGATCGGGGGATGCCCCTTGGTTGACTCCACTACTGGGGAGTACAGTAATATCCTTTGGTAAAACCTCTTCTATTGGGGAAGTCTTTCCTGGTAAGATTTGTTTACTGGGGAAGAATTCTTATGCTAAGACATACCTATACACAAAAATCATCCTTGTTAGTGAACAACTCAAAAATAGCTTACCTTGACTCTTGATTGACTCTTGTGAAAACAAAATTTTTCCCCTTCAATCAAGGATTAAGGTGAGCTAAGGGGGGGTGCCCCAAATATAACTAAAATATAGGGTTAAGGAGAAGTAGGGTTGGCCCCAAGCTCAGACTGGATGAATTCCAGGTGCCATCTAAAATACTGGTTCAAAATCTGCCCCTAGATGGCAAGAAAAGGCCTATACGGGTGGGCTAGGACCCGTAAAGGTGGGGTCCTTGAGAATTGGGACCTGTACGAGTGGTGTAGGACTCAAATGCATCCTCGTCGGGGGTTTTAAAAGGCTGTTCAGTCTCCTCAGATCCCTCCTTGTACAAAATCTTCCCCTTTTGCATTTTCAAGCGATTCCCTTTCTAGAACCAATCAAAATATAAAAAAGATCCCAAAGAGTGACTGGTCATTTATCCCTTAGACTCGAGGATTTACCCCCGGTGGGAGATTTGGGGCTTTGAGGATGTGTGGTTTCCATTGGATACACCTTTTGTGAAGCGGACTCATTTCTGAGGCTCACCCCTATCTTTGAAGTTCCTCTAATCCCCTCTCTTGATACCCACGCTTCAAAACTTTAGGTAATTTATCTTGATTCTCCATTTTTTATTTTCAAAATCCTTGAGAACTTCTTGAATTTTGGCATGAATTATGGTGTTTCAGACTTTAGAATAGAGCCTGATGCATGTAACTTCAGTCTAGGACACTTTCAAGGTAGTTTTAATTAAGCTCTGACTGAGTTTGGGTAGTTTTGGATTATTTGGGAATTTTTTTTACGATAGGGACTGTTTGTAGGGGTCTCGAACGGGTGAGGAGGGACCCATATAGGTCCCAATCTTGATACGGGAGTCACTTATGGACCCGTATGAGTCAGGCCTACCCGTACGGGTCTTCTCCTTAGGGATATAATGCTGGTTACTTTGATTTCTATAACTCTTTTATGATTTCTAACATGTTTGGTGTATCCTAACCTTGTTGAGCCATAATTTTGTCTTTGTAGTTTAAATATAAGATTATGGGAGCCCTGAGCTTCTGCAGAAAATGGTACGAGGAGATATGTGTTGCAGGGGACACTGAGTTGTTGTCTCGCATTGATTCTTTTGGCTTCAGTAACATTATCGGGGCCAGCCCTCAAGCTCTTAAGACATTGGCCCCGGGCATTATTTCAACCTTAGTAGAGAGGTGGTCGGAGATTACCCACACCCTCTATCTACCAATTGGGGAGGTCACTGTCAGTCCCTTTGATGTGTGTGCCATGACGGGGCTGGAGTGGAGTGGGGATATTATCCACTTTGATGTTTGTGCCGATAGGTGGCATTCCCTGCCTGAGGTGAAGGCCTATATTGTGAGATTACTCGGGCTTTGTCCTGATGGGATGAACAAGCTTAATTATGGTGGGTCTTGCATACTTATTAGATTAGATATTTGAGTCCTGTTGTGCCTGATAGGAGAAATCAGTACACCTAGTCCTTCCTGCTGATGTTTCTTACCACTGTCTTTTTCCAGGTCTATTAGAACACCCTGAATTATGGTTTTCTCTCCGCTGTGAAGGACCTTGCTGCTATGCCCTATAAGAACTAGTGCTGGGCCATCCTAGCACATCTATACTATGGATTGGAGGTTGGATTTTAGGGTGAGCAGTCCGAGCTCAAGAACTACCACCTAATACTAATGGCAAATCTCGGGTTGATCTTTTGTTCTTTAACCTTTTATTCAATGTGTGTTGCAACCAATGTTTACTTTATGTTACAGATTTAGGCCTTTGAGCACCGGTTTATCACCAGGCTGGGTTTGCCCATGCAGCCTAAGACACTGCATATGATATCTAGGTGGATAGGGTTTTGGCAGGGTCAGCCCTTGACCGTAGCGCAATACAGAGAGTTCCTATGCCAGCTGCACTCAAATCGGGTAAACTTCTTCCCTACTAAACCTGCATTTTACATTTCAACAAGCCATTAGTAGAAATTGTATTTACAAGGTTGTAATACTCACATTGCATTCATTTTGTGCAGGTTATCGAAGACCCGTGGGAGAGATTGGATATACATAGGGCTATTGAGTGAATGCGGGTCAGTATGGATGACCGCCGCTTTGTCTTGGAGTCACCACTCTCGTTCGAGTGGTATTTTGGTGAGCATGTCCGAGGGTGGAGGACCAGTGCCATGGTAAAGAGACCAATCCCTCCCCCGATCCCAGCGGGCTTCTTCTGGCCTTACCTCATGTCGGGGACCGACCAAGGGTTGCACCTATTGGGCGAGGGGGCTCGCGTGCTATCTGTAGAGGGCTCCTATGCTGAGTTTGTCAATTCCTCACTCCTTCCTCCTTGCGAGAGGATTCACCATGAGGATGAGCCCCTTGATTTTCACTAGAGTGACAGTGAGGATGACGATGATGATGACGATAAGGAGGGTAGACCGAGGGGCAACTGCAAGGGTCCATCCATAGTTCAGGGCACCCAGGGCTCAGCTAGGTTTTCTACCCCCTCTTCTCAGGTATTTTCTGAACTTAGCCTTTATAAATACTTTATTGTTTCCTGAAATTGATTGTGATCTTGATTCTGATTCTTTATTGCTACAACTTCTGCTTCCACCTGGAGGAGACCCGCCGCCGCTGCTGCTACTACCCCAGAGCTGCCAATGAAGTAGTCTTGCGCCTCTGGGTCTATGAGAGAGGGAGTCCTCAAAACTGAGCTAGATACTTTCTTCTGACTCCTCGATCATTCGGGGAAGCGAGCTATCAAGGAGCTCAAGGAGTCTATCCAACCTATCGGTTTTACTCCTTCTAGCTCTACTCATGTACGGAATCCTTTGCTTTTAACCTTGTCCATTACTGTGATTGCTTAGAATACCTTATCCTGATGTGAACTTTTCCTTTTATATGACCATCTCTGAGGTCTAAAGGATTGCTAGGGGCTATTTCTCCGTGTGGGATCTGCTATTGGCCCAAGATGCGCTAGCCTCGGTAAGTTTCTTTCTTCTACAAAATTCAACAAACTATGCATGATTTATGCTATGACATTTATATATGTGTACTGATCTTATAATTTCTATTGCAAACTCTACTGGCCAAGGAATGGAGCAAGTCCGCTCAGGATTTGGATGCTTCTGAGGAGAGAGCCAGATTTTAGGAGGAGCAGCTGCGGGCAGCCACCGCCGAGACTAACCAAGCTAGGGCTGAGACTGCTTGGGCGAGGGCTGAGATTGAGATGTTGAGGGACCAACTAGCGAGGATGACTGAGGAAAGGCAGACGCCAAATCCTTCTAGTGATGAGTCCGAGGATGGTCTTTCTACATGCCATATGACTCAGAGGGTAGAGATCAGCATGCTGAGGGATTTGATGTTGCTAGGGCTGTTGTGTGGACTTCAAAGACTAGGGACCCTGCCTAGTCAGCTACTAGTACCGGTGAGGCCGAGGATCATATGACTATAGATGTGGATTATCTGTTGGTGGATACTCAGGATTAGACTCAAGTGGGTCACCATGGACAGGATACCTCAGCAGCTTAGATTATGGTTACTTTCTAAACTGTTGATACTGTTGGGCCCAGCACATCTTGTTTTGATAGTAAGCTTTGGATTGGTACTTTTGACATTTAACTTTTATGCATGTTGACTTTTCTTGAACTGGGATCATTGAGTATTGCTGCTTTGCGGACCCGTATTACTTTTATCCAGCGATTTCGTAGTGATGGGACTAAATGATGTTCTAACTTTTACATAGGCCATTCGATGTGAGATGACCTATCGAACATTTATTTTTCTTTCTTTTTGTCCTAATTTTTACATGAACTATCCTTGACGGCTCAGTCCATCAGACTTTTTCTTTTTTTTAGCTTTAACGTTTGGCTAGACCGGCCTTTTGGGTCTTCAACCTAGCAAGCTTTTCCTTTCATTTTTTTGCCTTAATTTTTGCCGAGACCGCCCCTTAGAATTTTTGACCCCGCAGGCTTTTCCTTCTCTTTTTGTTTTGTCTTAACTTTGGCCTAGACCGCCCTTTCAAGTTTTCAATCCAGCAGACTATCTTAATTTTTGCTTGAATTGTCCTTGACGGCTCAATCTAGCAGACTTTTCTTTTACCTTTACTTTTTCCTGGATCACCCTTTTGGGTTTTCAATCCAGCAGGCTTTCCTGAATGTTGCATATGTGCGGTGAAGATGAATACAATGACATGTAGAGAAAAATAGATGTTCACACACCTGCGATTACTTCACCTAAAGGCATGCATGCATTCATAAGACCAAGATTCTTAGCAAAATTATAACATTTTCATTGATGAGATTAATTTAAGTACATAGGCAATGGTAATAATTTCCAATGGTTAACCCCTACTGCCTACTGGTCTTTTACAGATTTTCTAGAAAGCAACTGACATTTTTCTCTCGATGCCCTCACTTTTGCCTAAGTCGCCCTTTTTGGGTTTTCAACTTAGCGGGCTTTATTTGCATTGGAGTGCCCTAATTTTTGCCTAAACGATTTGCGGAATACTGATCACCGGGCTGCACCCTAATTTTTTCCTGAGTAGTAGAGGACCGCTCGTCGGGTGATTTATTCTTTATTTCTTTCATTCTTTGTACTACTTTTTATGATTTAATTCTTTTAACCTAGACATGATAACGCTTAAGCCTATCTTGATTCACTGGATTCATGAACTCATGTCCATCCATATCTATAAGCTTGATTCCTCCTTCACCAAGGACTTTCTTCACAACAAACGACCCTTCCTAATTAGGCCTGAACTTGCCCCTAATGTCAGTGTTTACCTATCATAGCTGCTTGAGAACTAGATCACCCACTTTGAGAGGTTGTTTCAGGTATCTGACTCTATTGTTGTAAGCTTGAGCCATGCGCCTCTGGTACATCTGTAGGTGGTCAAGTGCTTTGTGTCGCTTTTTGTCTATTGCATTTAACTGTTCATACCTAGCTTTTGCCTAATTTGATTCTTTTAACTGAGCTTTGAGTGCCACTCTTAGTGATCTTACTTTTGTTTTAACCTCTAACACGGGTTCGATTCCATATACCAGGGAGAAAGGTGTTTGATCAGTAGGTGTCCTTATAATGGTTCTATACCCCTAAATTGCGAAGGAAGCTTATTAGCCCAGTCTTTGTAGGTAGCTACCATTTTGGACTATATTGGCAGCCTTGACTACCCCATTAGCTTATGGTCTATATAGAGAAGATCTGTGATGCTCAACGTTGAACTTCTCAAATAATTCAACTGTGGCTACTTGAAACTGAACCCCATTATTAGAAACTACATGTTGCAGAACTCCATATCTTACAAATATATGCTTCTCTATGAACTTGACCATTTTCTTGGCAATGCGATTGGTGTAGGATTCGGCCTCTACCCATTTTGAAAAATAATCAACTATGACTATAATGAATCGGTGCCCATCGATTGACGATGGTCGAATTTCACTGATTATATCAATCCCCCATGCCGAGAATGGCCAAGGAGTAGACAAATTGGGAAGTTCAAATGGGGGTAAATGCTGTATATCCCTATGAATCTGGCACTCATGACATTTCCTGACCTTACTGATACAGTCAGCGTTCATTATTGTCTAGAAGTACCCCATCCTCCAAATTTTTCTAGCTAAAGCCATCCCATTCATATGCGGGCTGTAATCCCTTAAATGTACCCGAGTCATTACCCTTTTTGCTTCCTCTTCTGTTAAACACCTCAACAATAATTCTTCGGCCGTCTTCTTGAAGAGATCTTCATTAACTAGTCTGAATTGTGTTGCTAACCTTTTGAGAGTCAGGCGATCTGAACCTGAAGACCCTTTGGGGCACTCCCCTTCTTTTCGGATCCTTTTAAGGTCGTTATACCAACAAACCTTTTGATCTTCTACAATCATAACTCAAATCTTCTCATGAAATGAGAATGAGTCATTTCTATTATGAGCGGATGGATAGGTTGGGCCTCTTCTCCTTCCCACATTGAGTCTAAGGTAGCCAAAGAATGAGCCATCTGATTCTCATCCCTTGGTATATATTGGAAAAGGCATTGACTGAATTATGTTGAAAAGTCCCAGACTGCTTCCAAATGTGGATTGAGTGACTCTTCTCCGATTTCCCATTCCCCTATGACATGCTTTATCACTAACGTAAAATCTCCTATCACCCTGACTTCCCTTGCCCCTACTTTTAGAAGAGCATCAAGACCAAAGGGGCAAGCTTCATATTCAGCCCCATTATTGGTGACTCAAAATTCTAATCGCTTGCTTAGTGGGATAACCTCATCTTGCGGCGTGATGATGATTACCCCAAGACCAGTGCCCTTTTGATTCATAGCTCCATTGAAATACAGCTTTCACTTCTGCTAACTGTTCATTAGGAAAATCTAGATTTTCAACATAATCAGACTCTACGGGTTAACTTGCTAAAAATTCAGCCACTGCTCTCCCCTTAAAGACCTTCTTCGTGACATACTCAATATCAAACTCAGATAGTAATAGGAGCCAATGAGAGAGTTTCCCTGCTAATGTGGGGGATTGAGATAGATACTTCATTGGATCTACTTTCGCGATTGACTAGAAATAATGCCTCAACTTCTTGGTTAACCACGCCATTGTGGTGCACGTGTTCTCTACTACCATGTATTTTGTCTCGTACTCTAATAACTTCTTACTCAAATAGTTGATGGCATGCTCGCTCTTATCTGCTTGCCCTTGGGCCAACATTGCCCCTACAGACGACTCTTCTATGGCCAAATAGGGAATTAACAGATTGCTGGGCACCAAAGGTTTTAAGACTGGAGGGCTCATGAGATAAGCCTTTATCTTGTCAAATGCTATCTGGCATTACTCATTCCATTCCATCGGCTGCTTCCTTCTGAATAACTTAAAGATTGGCTCACATATTATCGTTAGCTTGGAGATAAAATGGCTCACATACTAAAGCAATCCAAGGAATGACCTGACTTCCCTTTTGAATCTGGGAATAGGAATTTCTTGAATAGCTTTAACGTTATCAGGGTTAACCTCAATTCCCCTGTGACTGAGGATGTGGCCCAAGAGTTTTCCTAACGTGACCCCAAACACACACTTCTTCGAGTTTAAACACAAGTTATAATACTTAATTCTCATCAAGAACCTTTCCAAATTCTCAGGGTGCTCTTCCCTCATATTAAACTTTACTAGCATGTTGTCTACATAAACCTCTACCTCTTTATGTATCGTGTCGTGTAGTAAGGCTATCACAGCTCTTTGATAAGTTGCCCCTGCATTTTTCAGCCCGAAGGGCATTACCTTGTATCAATACACTCCCCATTTTATGATGAAGGCCGTCTTGACTTTGTCAAAAATGTCCATTAGAATCTGATTGTACCCAAAAAACCCATCTAAAAATGAGTACATTGCGAACCTTGCAGTACTATCTACCAGTACATCGATGTGCGGTCATGGGAAATCATCCTTGGGAGATGCCTTATTCAAGTCACAAAAGTCGACACACATTCTGACCCTTCCATCTTTCTTAGGAACTGGGACAACATTTACTAACCATGTCGAATACTCAATTACTTCAATGAATATAGCTTCCAGTAATCTAGTAACTTCAGCTTTGATTTTATCGGCCCATTTTGGATGTAGCCTTCTTAACTTTTATTTGACTGGTTTGAACCTAGGATTGGTTGGGATGCGATGCTCGGTAATTTGGCGATCTACCTCGGGCATGTCCTGGTTGGACCAAGCGAAAGTGTTAACATGTTTTCTAAGCCCTTTTATCATCTCTCTTTTTTCGATAGGGGTTAGATCATTGGATATTGTTACCATTTTTGGATTTTCCTTAGTGCCCAAATTAATGTCATGCAATGAAGCTTTATGAATGCTAAAAATGTTATGCGTATGGTTAGATGAATGCATGGTGTCGTTAGGCGAAACATCAAACAAGTGAGCAAAATCACTATCATTATCATTAGGATGCCCGAAGGATACATCATTTTTATTACATACAATTGTATTGTCATCCTCCACATGCGGGAGGTCTTCTGGGTCACCCATTAGAATGTGAGTCAGGTCACGATCTAGGTCTTATAACTATTTCTCAGTCAACACATTATCTACAAATTCCCTTGTGGCTTGGGCCATGTTTCTCAAGGCTTCCTGAATCGATGTCTTCTTCTTCAGCTTCTTGAAGATGTTCAAAAGAGGAGTGCCCCAAGGTGAGATGTCATCTAGAGTCAGAGGATGAATCATTTGGTCGTGGGTCATGCTATATGGTAAATCCATGAAATAAGGGAGGATTGTCCCCTTTGGCATAACCATGAAATTTAGCAACTGACTCGAGTTCTTTCTATGGTGAACTTGCAAAACAGCCTCTTGACGCAGTGAATGAGTCCCACTACTAGCTATGCGGAGCATTGGGTTTGCTGATTAAACTGATATGAGCACGGTTTGCCTGGCCTGATGATGATTAATACCCATTCACATAGGTGTACAAATGTTGAAAGTGCTATGAATTGAGTGTCTCTTTCCTTGTCCAAAATCCCATGAATAATCCTCAAAGTACCCTAAAAGAAAGAACCTCAAACCAATAATTTCATGTCCGAACTTCTACCTTCGATAGAATTTTCTCTGGAACTCCAAATAAAAATTTCCAACTGTCAAAAGTTATCCCTGTGTGCTAGGAACCACATGTCAAAATTTTAGAAAAATTAAATGGTTGGATTTGCGTCGATCGATGCTCCCATATGCGTCGATTGACGCTAGTTACTGCTGATACATGTCAAGTCTAGCAATGACTCATAAGCCTACAGATGTGTTAATAGACGCTCTCAGATGCATTGATTGATGGTCCTTAGACACGTGTCAAGTCTAGGGATGACTTAGTAAAGCTACAACTGCTCCAGATGCATCGATCGACGCTCCCAAGATATGTCGATCGATGCTACTAATAATCCTATAAAAAGAATGCGATCCTTGCTCATTTTCAACAACTTTTCAACGGAGAGAACACATCAAAAACCCTTTGAAAAGTTTCTTTTTGTAGATTCCTTGAATGCATACCAAAAACCCCTTCCTCTTTCCCAAAACTATACTCAGGCATAGAACCCTTCCCTCAGTAAGTTTTAGCTATAAACTGGCCTAGCCTTATCTCCTAAACTTCATCCCCGATACTATAGTCCAATATTATCGATGGCTTTAAGCCACAAACCTTCCTCAAATTGATCTTCAAACACCATCTATACCTAGTTATAGTCCATTATTCTCGACGGGCTTTAGTTATAAACCGTCTCCGCATAACCCAACGTTCTCAACCACAATCTTCCAATCATTCGGCTTTAGCACGTACCGGCCTTCAGGACACTTGAAAGGTAACTGAGGGTAATTGGATCTTATCCCACCTTCATTGCATTCATTTTTATTTTATTCATATTTATTACATTATCAGGAGCATCTGAGGTAAGGGAATCCATCTCTCAGGTATAAACATTCTTCCTTTATTTTATTTATTTCATTATTTCCATATAGGAAAATTGTTTTTAATAAACTAATTAAACATAATTATCTTGAATCAAATGTATAAGTAACTATTTTATTCGAGCTCAAAATCTCTGTTTTATAGGTATAGGGATCCTATTCGAATTGGCTATACCATTATTTCCCGGAAGAGCTAATCCGAGTGGCATAAAATGGGGCTTTTGACCCTATTTTAATTTACAAAGTTTTCCTCACAATAATTCTCTACATACCAGTCACTACCCCGTTGCCAAGCAACTCAAAATGTAAATGAGCCCTGCTCTCAAACCCCTACAGCTCCCCCCGCAAAAAGCCGGGAGCCCGAGCACCCACCGTCGTACGAAAAGTTCGCTCGCTCACAACTGATTGACCAAACTGAGCCATAATAGTGATCGGGGTGAGTACTGAATGAGATTGTTGATTTTTGTCATTAACTGAGGTGGTAACCAAGAGATCAGTACATTCATGGTATGCGATATGCATGCACAAATCACAAAGTTGCATGGTGGGGTTAATCACAAGGGTATATAGCACAACACATGCAAAGCGATCGATTTTGTCCTCATTTCTCTCGCCGAGTCTGAGGGTATTCTTCCTTAGTCTAATCTCACACAGAAATCAGGGTACCTAGAAGTTAAAATTCTAAGGCTTTTGATAAGAATGGCATAGGGACATATCAGAAGTTTGATGTAGAAGATTACCATTGCATCAAGCCTCTTTTGGAGGAAGATGACAATGGGTGCCCCACCCACTAGGGTGTCCCCATTTCCTAGCGGGCATGGGTAACACCATCGCGAGTGTCACGGAAATAATAGGGTACCCTAACCTAGCGCTAGAAGAAGAGCGCATCTAACTAACGAGAGAAGGAGATAAGAAGATAGAGTGTGATAATTTTCCCAAATGATGAAAAAGAAAAAGGGTTGAATCAGGTAAATAATTTTTGCTGCTTATCTTAATCTTTTAAGCTTTTAAAACGAACCAAAATTTTACAAGTTAAAAGATTATATCCCCAGCAGAGTCGCCACTGTGGGGGTGTTGATGATGTGTGGGTCACCCTTAGCGCCTGTGTGAGAGGTGGGGCCCACTAGGGGTTTGTTGGATTTAGGCGTGATAAAACATTTTTTAGTTCAAGTTTGAACAATAACCCAATTTTAACGAATAAAAGAATCGAGACCCAAATCTCGATACAAATGAAAGAGTCGCCACCCAAGTTGTCTACTTGGGAAAGAGTTTTAGAACAATTCCCTATAGGCAGGATACTCATACCTATTGGATCAGAGATTCGGGTATTGAATGAGTCACTTATTTCTCATTTAGTTGATTTAAAATTACATTCATCGCGTAAAACTGTTTTTGTTTTCATCATTTGGGGAATTATCACAGAAAGCATATTTTTCTACACTCGTTACATGCGTTTATAGATTACAATAAAGCACAATCAATAAATGAGGGAATAACATTACAACCGAGGGAGAATGGGGGAATTGCAAGAGAACCTGTACATTTGTTTTAAGTAATAAAACAAAATAAAAATAAATTCCCTTGCATCCACAGATGTCAGCATAGTTTATAGCACATCATAAGTCAACATTTCTTTAGGAAAAAAGTGATTATATTAGCGTGGCAGTTTTACAATCGATAGTGCCCAGGCGGCTTCTTGGATCGGAGAGAAATAACGTGTCTTCAACATATTTTGTTGTAAAAACACATTTTAACTTTTGTGGGATGATTTATCGTATTATTAGTGAAAATGATCACATGGAAAATGGTGTGTTGGAATAATTTTAACTGATTGAGGCATGAATTATAGATTCTGCCTAGGGCTGGTACCCGTATGGGTGTATGGGACTCGTATGGGTACCAGGGAGGACTGGTATGGGTATAGTGTACCCGTATGGGTCCTATCTGGTCTAGGCAGAAACTTTGTTTGGTTTAATACGTAAATTAATGGACGAAAAATAAATTAAAAATGGTATTTCATTTCGCATGAGTATGGCGCACCAATTCGATATCTCAAGGACACAAGGTGCCAACAAGGCTCATACGGGTAAGGACCAGACCCAAAATAGGAAATAAAAAGAGTAGATATAATATAGGAGAAAGAGAATAATAATAAAATAACTGTGATGTGAGTCTCTTTGAAGCTCAGGAGCTTTACCTTTGCGGGGTGAATCCACTTTGAGGCGATCCCTTTACTGTTGAGAGAGTCTAGCCAAAGTAGATGAAACATGACTATTTAGGCAAGTGTTTGTGTGGACAGAACCTCCCCTAAATCGTAATAAAGTTAGGAATGAATAAAATGTGGACAAAACCTCAAGGAATGGGTTTTCTCCCTATTTTATACCTCATATACCTTCACTATAACCTTTCTATACCTATAGAAACTGCTAGAATTTGTGTATAGTATACTAACTATTTTTGCTTATGAGTTGTGTGTATTAAAATGAGAGGAAAATGCCCTATTTATAGGGTGAAAATCAGGTCTGAATGCAATAAACCGCATTCAAGACATGCCTTTTCCTAAAAAAGGTAAGAGATAGCTTCTGAAATAGCCTGATCAGGCAACAAGAGGACCCGTATGGGCGGAGCCCTACTCATATGGGTCCCTTATTGTATGGAAGGAATCTACCCGCACTGGTCTGCTAGTGGATCCGTACCACCAAGAAGCACTCAGTACGGGTCCTAAGGGCAGACTAGGTCTCTAAACTCCAGCCAGACTTAACTCAACAGTAGTAGGAACACCTTTAATGGATAACACCTACAAGATACTGCATCATATAGCTCTTATCATAGTTTTTATAAAAAGGAATGTTAAAATCCAATGCTCATAATGAACATCCATAAGGTTCATACAATCAACTTGTTTCACACCACTCTACGTGGTCCAGCTTTTGAATGGTATATGAGGATGCCCACGAACATGAAATCTGATTGGAAAAAGCTATGTTCTGCATTTTTGGAGACCTATGCCTTCAATCTGAAGGTCAAAACTACTTTAAGGGATCTCGAAAGGGTCAAACAACACCTAAATGAGTCCCTTGAAGAATATTACTTTATGGATGGTTGTTTCTGTACTTGTGACTAGGGAACCTGACCAAGAGGCCTTAATAGTTAAAATCATTGAAGGATCCAGCCAGAGGTACCGATATCACATGAAAATGAAAAGGTTTGATACCTTTAATGATGTAGTAGACTACGCTAAAAGGCTCGAGAAATATGATGAAGAAGACCGGATGAAGAAACAGGAATGACATGCTTACACCAAGCGTAGCTATTGGGAGGAAGGGGGTCTTCCAAACAAGGTGGCTCCGAGTCCTCGAAAGCTCTGTCCAAAGTTGTAGCAGCCACATAGGTGCAAACTCATCAATCCATCTCCCTATAGGTGGAGTCATTATTATAAATATTCACCAAATTGAGGAAGTCTAACAAGCTTTAGAGTATGAAACAGTTTGTCCTACCTGCTGCAGCAGACAAAGATAACTTTTATGCCTATCATATGGCCAAGGGGTATCGTAATAATGAATGCACTCAGTTACTGAAAGTTTTATAGCAAATGATATCCAATGGGAGAATGAAGGAGCCCAAAAAGAAGCTGAGTACGCAGACTAATCCCTTATCAAACTTTGAAGCCACAGTGAATGCTATCAATGTTCATGTAGAGGCCAACGAACACGGGCTTAACGTGACGGATAATTTTTGACATGACCTAGGATGGGGGGATAATATGATTTTTGATAATATTGAAATCATCTACATGGTCGACCTATATGTCTTGAGAATTAGGAGAGAAGGGCTAGACTAGTATAAAGTACTGCTATAAGCACTGTATTTTATCGATCCTTCTTATAAAACTATGATGAGAGCTATATGATGCAATATCTTTCTAGTGTTGTCTATTAGAGGTGTTCATACTACTGCAGAGTTGAGTTTGGGCAAAGTTTGGAGACCTAGTCTGGCCTTAGGGACCTGTAGGGGCGTTGCCTAGTGGTATAGATCCACTGGCGGACCCGTATGGTTCATTCCTTCCATATGCCTCGAGGGGAACTGTACAGGTCCTAAGGGACCCGTACGGGTGGGGCCTCACCTGTATAGGTCGTCTTATTGCCTAAATAGGCTTATTTCAAAGGGAATCCTTTCCTATTTCGGGAAATGGCAGGTCTTGAACACGATTTAGTGCATTCAGACATCCTCTCCCCTACAAATAGAGCCCTTCTCTTCACATTTTACATAGACAGATCTTATATGAAAATGATACTAAAATTCTAGTAATTTCTATAATATAGAAAAGGTATATTGGGGGTATAGGAGGTATAAAATAGGGAGAAAACCCTTCTTTGTGGGTTTGTCCACAATTTATTCATTCTTAACTTCTTTTATTAGGATTTAGGGGAAGTTCTTTCCACACAAATACTCACTTAAATAATCCTATTTCACCATCTACTTTGGCCGGCCTCTCTTAACAGTAAAGGGATCACCTCAAATGGGAATCACGCCTCAAAGGTAACGCTCCTGAGTTTCAAAGAGACTCACATCTCGATTATTTCATTGTTATTATTGGCTGTTCCTTCTATTATATTTATTGCTTTCATTTCTTGTTTCATGTCTGATCCTAACCCGTATGAGCCTTGTTAGCACCATATATCCCTAAAGATATCTATTTGGTGCGCCATACTTATACGGAAGGAAATCCCTTTTTATTTTTTTTTGCCCCAATCTGTTAATTTATGAATTTGTAAACTAAATTGAACAAAATTTATACCTAGACCAGACATGACCCATATAGGCACGCAATACCCGTACCGGTCCTCCCTAGTAGCTGTATGGGTCCCACCCACCCGTAAGGGTACCAGCCCCAGGCAGATTCCAAAACCTATTTTAACTGGTTAAAAATTAATCCAACTCACCATTTGCCATGCGATCATTTTCACTAATAATCCGGTAAATCAACCCATAAAAGTTAAAATGTGCTTTCACCATAAAATGTGCTAAATGCTTATTTATGGTGTGCTATAAATTGTGCTAACATCTATGGATGCAGGGTAATTTATTTTCGTTTCGTTTTATAACTTAGAACAAATGTATATGTTCTCTTTGCAATTTCCCCATTTCCCCCGATTGTAATTTTTATTCCCCCATTCATTGCTTGTGCTTTATTGTAATATGTAAACGCATGTAACGAGTGTGAAAAGGTGTAGAAAAATAGGATTTATTTGATAATTCCCCAAATGATGAAAACAAAAACGGTTTTATGCGGTGAATGTAATTTTGAATAAACTAAATGAGAAATACGTGATTCATTCGATACCCGAATCTCTGATCCAATAGGTATGAGTCTCCCACCCAATGGGAACTATACCAAAACTCTTTCCCAAGTAGACAACTTGGGTGGTGACTCTATCATTTGTATCGAGATTAAGGTCTCGATTCTTTTATTCATTAAAATTGGCTATTTATGCAAACTTGAAATAAAAATATTTTGTCGCACCTAAATCCAACCAAACCCCTAGTGGGCCCCGCCTCTCACAAAGGCGCCAAG
Source organism: Euphorbia pulcherrima (assembly GCA_947683365.1). NCBI lineage: Eukaryota > Viridiplantae > Streptophyta > Magnoliopsida > Malpighiales > Euphorbiaceae > Euphorbia > Euphorbia pulcherrima. The sequence continues at coordinate 32,593,443 of CANTUS010000001.1, forward strand.
GGAGACCCACAAATCATCAACACCTCACAATGACGACTCTACTGGGGATGATAATCTTTTAACTTGTAAAATGTTGGTTTGTTTTAAAAGCTTAAAAGATTAAGATTAGCACTAAAAATCATTTATTTGATTCAACCCGCTTTAGTTTTCATCGTTTGGGAAAATTATCACACTCTATCTTCTCATCTCCTTTGCTCTTTAGTCAGATGCACTCTTCTTCTAGCGTTAGGTTAGGGTGCCCTATTATTTCCGTGACACTTACGACGGGATATTGGGGATGCCTTAGTGGGTGGAGCAGTCATTGCCATCTCCCTCCAAAAGAGGCTTGATGGGATGGGAACCTTTTACATCAACTTTCAATATGTCCCTGCACCATTCTTATCGAAAGCCATAGAATTTTACCCTCTAGGTACCCTAATTTTTGTGTGAAATTTAATTAAGGAAGAATACCCTCAGACTCGGCGGGAGAAATAAGGACGAAATCGATCGCTTCACATGTGTTATGATTAACCCCTTCATGGATTGTTGTAACTTATGCATGCATACCACATCCATTCATGTACTGATCTCTTGGTTACCACCTCAGTTTGAAAAAAAATCGATAATACCATCTAGCACTCATCGCAGTCACTATTATGGCTCATCTTGGTCAGTCAGTTCAACCAGCGAACCCAATGCTATGCACCGTTAGTAGTGGGACTCATTCATTCGGTCAAGAAGTTGTTCTATAGTATCGCCGTAGTAACGATTTGAGTCAGTTTCCAGACTTTCTGGTTATGCCAAAGGGGACAATCCTCCCTTATTTCATGGGTTTACCTGTGGTACGATCCACGACCAAGTGGTTCATCCTATGAATCTTGATGATATCTCATCTTAGGGTACTCCTCTGTTGAGCCTTTTTAAGAAACTGAAGAAATACCGATTGATTGATCATCTCTGACTATATGTTTTGCATAAAACCTGAGGAGAGGGGCAACTTTTGCATATATCATGTCAGTCTTGATTATCCAACTAGGACATGTGAGGATCTCCTCAAAGCCATCACAGCACTAATTATCAAAGGAAAAGTCTATGAGCCCCACAGGAGAGGGGATAAAGTAGCTGTGAACAAATCAGGATTAGAAGAAAGTGAGGTATGGAAACGCATCATGGAGACCAAGAAAGAAAGAGAAGAGCTGTCCATGCTTGACCTTATAGCTATCAGACAGTGGAGTGGAGAACCTATCCATGACTAATTTCAGAGGCGGTTAACGATTGCGGTATCCCTTAAGAGGAAACCTCAAGAGAAGGAATTACCTAACGGGTTCATCTTCGGGTTATCTCCGCACCTCCATAAGACAGCATTTTTGAGTCATACAAAACTATCCCTGAGAGCTATAAAGCAGCTATAGAAGTAGAAAAATGTGCCAAACAAATGGAAGATAGTGACCAATCAAAGATTGAAGTGGACAAAGCCATTGATACCCTGGCCACTTCAATATACATTATCTTATGCTTGGGGGGATAAGAAGAAGACACCAATTTAGGAAGCCTTGAGAAATCTGGCCCAAGCCATGAGGGAAGCTGTGAATAATGTGTTGACCAAGAAATAGTTGCAAGATCTAGATCGTGACCTGACTCACATTCTAATGAATGACCAAAAAGGCCCTCTGCCTATGGAGGATGATAATGCAATTATATGTAATGAAAATGATGTAGCCTTCGAGCATCATAATGATAATGATAGTGATTTTGCTTGTTTGATGTTTTGCTTAACGGCACCATGCATTCATCTGACCATACGCACAACATTTTTAGCATTCATGACACTTCAATACATGACATTAGGGTACTAAGGAAAATCCAAAAATGGTAACTATTTCCAATGGTTTGACGACTAACAAAAAAAGTGAGATATTAAAGTGCTTAGAAAACATGTTAACGCTTTCGCTTGGTCCTATGAAGACATGCCCGGGGTAGATCACCAAATTACTAAGCATTGCGTCCTAACTGATCCCAAATTCAAACCAGTCAAACAAAAATTAAGAAGGTTACGTCTAGAATGGGTTGATGAGATTAAATCTGAAGTCACTAGATTACTGAAAGCCAAATTCATTGAAGTGATTGAATACCTGACATGGTTAGCAAATGTTGTTCTAGTTCCTAAGAAAGATGGGAGGATCAGAATGCATGTTGACTTTCACAATTTGAACAAGGCATCTCCCAAGGACAACTTGCCATTATCGTATATCAATGTATTGGTAGACAGCGCCGCCAGGGCTGTAATGTACTCATTCTTAGATGGGTTCTCTAGGTATAATCAGATCTTGGAAAGGTTATTGACTAGAATCGAGAAGTACAATCTGCGCTTGAATCCAAATAAGTGTGTGTTTGTGGTTATATTAGGAAAACTCTTAGGACACATCATCAGTCAGAGGAGAATTAGAGCTATTAAAGAAATGCCTATTCCTAGAACTAAAAGGGAAGTCAGGTCATTCCTTGGATCGCTCCAGTACGTGAGTCAATTCATTGCCAAGTTAATGACCATGTGTGAGCCAATCTTTAAGTTGTTGAGAAGGAAGTAGCCAATAGAATGGAATGAGCAATGCTAGATAGCATTTGACAAGATAAAGGCTTATCTCGTGAGCCGACCCGTTTTAAAGCCTCCAATGCCCGGTAAGCCACTGATTCTCTATTTAGCCATAGAAGAGTCATCTGTAGGTGCAATGTTGGTTCATGAATAAGAGGATAAGAGCGAACATGCCATCTACTATTTAAGCAAGAAGTTATTAGAATATTAAACGAAGTACACTATAGTAGAAAAGACCTGTACGACGATGGTATGGTTGACTAAGAAGTTGAGACATTACTTCCAGTCCTATAAAATTCAAGCAGTTGCAATGGTTGATTAATCAATCCCCCACATTGGCAGGGAAACTCTCTCATTGGCTCATGTTATCCAAGTTTGATGTAGAGTATATCATGAAGAAGGTCATTAAGGGGATAACAATGGCTTAGTTTTTGGCAATTCAACCCCTAGAGTCTGACTATGCCGAAAATCTGGATTTCCCCAATGAGCAGTTAGCAAAAGTGAAAGCTGAGAAGGCCGAATGGATCATGTATTTCTATGGGGCTATGAATCAAAAGGGCCCATTTCTTGGGGTATTCATTATTACACAACAAGGAGAGGTTATTCCACTGAACAAGCTATTAGAGTTTTCAGTCTTTAATAACGGGGCCGAGTATGAAGCTTGTCTCTTTGGCCTTGATGCTAATAGAAAAGTTCAAAACTTCATTCATCTCAGAGTGGGGGACCTATTGTTTTAGGGTAATGCCTTTCGGACTAAAAAATGCAAGGGCCACTTACCAACGAGCAGTCATAACATTGCTACACGACCTAATCTACAAAGAATTTGAGGTCTACGTAGATGACATGCTTGTAAAATCCACCATGCTAGAAGAGCACCCAACAGTGTTAGAGCGATTCCTCATGAGAATAGAGAAATACAATCTCCGTCTCAATCAAAAGAAGTGTATATTCGATGTCATGTCTGATAAGTTGTTGGGATACGTGGTTAGCAAGAGAGGCATAGAGATGGATCTCAACAAACCTAATGCTATTAGGGAAATGCCTGTGCCGAGAATCAAGAAGGAGATAAGGAGTTTCTTGGGGTCTATATAATACATCAGTCGCTTTATAACACGTTTAACCACCACATGTGAGCCTATCTTCAAACTCTTAAGGAAGCAGCAACCAATTTAATGGAATGACCAATGTTAGGAAGCCTTCGACAGAAATTAAACTTACCTAATGAACCCTCCAGTGCTAAAGCCACCAATTCTCAGAAAGCCGCTCATTCTCTATTTGGCTATAGAAGAGACATCTGTGGGGGCTATGTTGGTTCAAGAACACGAGGATACGAAGGAACACGCAGTTTACTACTAGAGCAAGAAGTTGCTGGAATACCAGAGTTGATACACCATCATGGAGAAAACTCGTTCTACCATGGTTTGGCTCACCAAGAAGCTTAGGCAATACTTCCAATCCTACAAAATCCAAGCAGTCGCAAAAGTGGATCCAATGAAGTATTTATGCTAGGCTCCATCGCTAACTTGAAAAATGGCAAGGTGGCTCTTATTACTATTAGAATTTGATATCTAGTATGTCACTAAGAAGACCATCAAGGCTAGGGCAGTGGCTGAATTCCTAGCAAATCAGCCACTCAAGGAAGAAGAATAGGAAAACCTAGAATTTCATGATGAATGTTTCACAACCACTACGAAGAATCCCAGAAGATGGATCATGTTCTTCGATGGCGCCATTAACAAATGAGGAGCTGGTTTGGGAGTCATCATCATAACGCTAGATAGGGCACTCATACCTCTATCAAATCAATTGGAGTTTCTCACCACAAATAACGGGGTAGAGTATGAAGCCTATTTATTTGGAATGTCTGCCCTAATCACTCTTAGAGCGGATAAGATAAAGATTATTAGTGATTTGGCTTCAGTCATCAAGCACGTCATAGGTGACTGAGAATTAAAAGAGGAATCCCACAGACCCTACTTAGAGGCTACATGGAGAAAAGCAACAATGTTCAACGAATTTGAATTTTATCACATGCTCCTCGAAGAGAACCACATGGTGGATGCATTGGCCACTCTGGCCTCCATATGGGAAGGACCGCAAAAGCAGCCGATCAAATCCCTTATTATGGAAATAACCCAATCTCCGTACTACGTTTGTACAATGAAAGATATCATGGAAGAGGGAAAACCCTGGTATTCTAACATCGTCAAATTCCTCAAAAATGGTGAATTTCCAGATAAGGCTATGGATTCTGAAAAAAATATGCTAAGGAGGCTTGCTGTGCAATTCTGCCTCATTAAAGGAGATCTGTTCAAGAGGTCCTCCGAAGGCCTGTTGTTAAAGTGTCTGACCCAATAAGAAGTTGAAAGGGTGATGAAAGAGGTACATTCATGAGACTGCAATCCACACATGAACAGTATCATACTGGCGAAGAAAATCCAAAAAATGGGATACTTTTGGTTAACCATGCTAGTTGACTGTGTTCAAGAAGCAAAGACTTTCATAATTGTTAGATATACGGAGATGTGAGCCATTTACCCCCGATAACATTGCAAAGCTTGACGATGCCTTGGCTATTCTCAGCCTAGGGTATCGATATCATAGGTGAGATAAGACCATCTTCAACCAATGGCCATCACTTCATTATAGTGGCCATCGATTACTTTTCCAATGGGTTGAAGTAGAATCGTACACGAGCGTCACAGGCAAAAAGATGGCCTGGTTTATTCAGCTACATATCTTCTCCAGATATGACATTCCTCATCATATAGTAAGTGACAACGGTGTACAATTCTAAGGGGAAACAACTTACCTTATTGAGAAGCATAGGATTGAGCATCATCGCTCTTCACCATATTACCCTCAATCTAATGAGGCTGTAGACGTAGCTAATAAGGTAGTTGAGAAAATCCTCTCTAAGATGATCTTTAACTACAAAGATTGGGCCAATCATTTGCCCTATGCCTTATAGGGATACAAAACTAGTGTCAAAAACCCTATAGGTCAAACTCTATTTTCTCTCATGTATAAGATGGAAGCGGTATTGCCCGTTGAAATGGAAATCAAATCCTTGTGCATAGCTCTCAAAGCCAGGCTTCCTGAAGATGAATGGGCAAAAGCAAGACATGAGGAACTGACTCTAATCGATCAAAAATGATTAACTGCACTAGAAAATCTACAGTTGTACCAACAGTGCATGGCTAGAGCTTACAACCGCAAAGTCATGGGGCAAGACCAACCTTTAAGAATGGGAGATCTGGTCTTTAAGCAATCTCATAAAATGCTCCCATATGCTCGAGGGAAATTCCAGCCAAACCAGGAAGGGTAGTACGTGGTAAGAAAGACTCTTAGTAAAGGGGCAGTAAAAATCTCAGATCTAGATGGCAACGAATTCGGGAATCCAGTAAATTGCAACCGCTATCTCGAGTAAAATAAAAGAAACAAAAATAATATAAAGGTCTGTCAGGAGCTGGTAAGGACTCTTGGGAAAAAATAAAGACCCCAAAATAAAAGAGTGGAGCCTTTGGTAAAATCCATTCGGAACCTTAGGCAACGATGGGCATTTCTTGGAAATAAATACCATTTGTCCTTCCTATTTAAATAATATCTTTTGTAGTAGCATGTTCATGTTAAGTATACTAAATGAGCGCGTTAAATGGAAACTACAAAATGTTTAATGAAACTCGCATCCAAACAACATCATTTCATCTACATTACATGCAAAAGTACATCACAAACGAGAAATGGAAATGACAGAGGCAAATAATAAGGCCTGAGGCCTTTATTTCCATAAGAATGAAAGACACAGGAGCTCAAGAACCCCCAAAGATACCGTGGAGTCTCTACATCTTGATAAGTCTCTCTCCAAGGGTAGGAAGCCTGCGAGCACTCGCAACCTAAATGTGATAAGCCTCGGAAGGATGCATGTCAAAAGGTATGGAATATTTCATCTCTACCCAAGAATGGTTGATCCATCTAACGTCATGAAGATAAACTCGAGTATAAGAAAGTTCGGGTCGATCAGGGCACACAGGGATGTAGGGAACCCCTGAGAATGGCAGGAGAGTAGGTGATAATCTCAAAAAGACCAATGAGGACCATACCACCTCTAGCGACATCTGTAGTCACATGCGTGATACCCCACCAAGGCTAAACCCAATAAATATCCTCAGTAACTCGGCTACCCATAAACTCGACCCACTCCTCAACAGTAAAATCTCTATGAGGACGTTTGCCGATGCAAACCATGAACCCTGCGCCCAGTATGCCTTTGGATGATAGTCTATGCTTGTGGGAACAGACAACACGAAAAGCTTATCCCAAAGCCAAAGCTATAAGGGCAACATAAAAACACAAAAATAAAATAAAATAAAACAAAAGAAAAAAAAAGCATGCTAGATCAAAAACCTGAAAAGGCAATCCAGGTAAAATTAAGGTAAGCCAGATGAATCGAAAACTCGAAAGGGCAGTTCATGTAAAAAGGAAAGCTTAAATAGAACTTATCTGAAGGACAAGTCTGCTACCCCTGGTAGTAGCTTCAACTCCATTCCAAGAAGAGTGCACAAAGATCAGTGTCTCAGCCAAACTCACTGCAATAAGAGATTTACCCTCTAACATCTAATTAATGATAGTCAGGAAGGCAAAGCTACAAACCATAGTAGGAACCTTGCAAAGGAAGCCCCCAGTAAGAGTAAAAAAATGATTGAAAGCCAACTCACGTCGTTAGGAGCAAGGCCCCTAACTATGTCAAAAGCAACATCCAACCTTAAGCAATCACATAGATCAGTCGGCACCTATCAAATTATTATAGCCAAAAATGTGTCATCAGAGGATTAGAGAACTCAGGATGATGCATTGGAATGGCTAGGGGCATGTCCGCTGAAGATATCAGGAGCCTATAGAATTCCTCATACAAGGGGCATAACTCATGATCTCTAAATCGGAACACGTTGTCGAGAGGATCCCAGAAGCTAACAACAGCTTGAATGACGTTGTCCTTGACAAAAATGCAATAGTACTCCTTCATATGCACCAAACTGCAAACCCTAAGGCGATCCTAACCATCGAAGTTCTTCAGATGAACATTCAAATCTGCATGAAAATAGATGTATTTCTCCATAGCGAAATCTCAAAGAGTAGCAATTCACTATACATAGTTTATAGGGCAATCTGCCAATACCTAGCAAATTACCCTGATAAACTCGATCAACAATAAAATAAAACACAAAGCAAAGGGGTAAAAAAACAATTCTTTTATATATGAAAATGTGTTCATACAAGGAAAGGCGCTACAAAAGGCCCGAAGTAAAGAAAATGATAAAAGAAAAAAGGGGGAAGCCTATGTACTTCCCGCTGGAGCTCGGGTGGACCATGTGAAAAGAATCCGGGGGTATCACCCTATCCCTTTTGTGGCTGCTGCTGCGGGTCATCCACCTGCAGCATCCCCAGTAGACCTTGAAGCCGTTGGATCTCCAGCTGCAACAATTTATCACAACATGCCATGCCATGCATCATCATTAAAATAATAAAACAATAAACATACCGGCATATAAGATTTTTGGGGCATCATGAACCGCTACTGCCCTTGAATATATCCCAAGTTGGAGATGTTATCAGCAATGGGTACCTACAAGAACGAAAGATCAAGAACAAGTCAGAGCCATCACAATTTAAGGAAAAGATAGAAGAAAAGGTAAAGAAACTCATATGAGTGGTATTGGCCGGATGGAAGGCCACTGGAGGCTCAGGATCCAAATAAGGTGGAATCACCGACGTATAAGTACTCAGGTAGGGACGGTACATTAGGGACATGGGCGACTGATACTGAAACCCCCAATATCCCTCTACCATCGCCAAACCCTAAGGCAGGACAGAGGACGTCGAAGAGCTACCCACATGAGCAGAAGTAGTCACAAGTCTCTTCCTACCTTGGTGATCATACAAAGACGACAAAGCAAAATCAACACAATAATAAAAAAAATAAGGAAGAAATTTGAGCTGATAAAAGAGAAACACTATCATCCAAATAGTCCCAAGCGATCCTCGATGTAGCCTGGCCGCTAAGGGTAGAAGTCAAAGGGGCATCACCATCAAAAGGGTTATGAATGTCTGGCTCTAGCTCAACAGGAATGGGTTCCATCTCCGACCATCCATGCAGCTGCGAATGGCAAAACTCCTCATACCCCCAACCCACTCAGGAAGGCACTAAGTAAACCATCATAGACCAATCGTGTGAAGTCAGGCGAGCTATGAGGCTAAAAAATCCACCGGGGCACCTCCGGAGGGATAGAACGCAACCTACGAGGAATATGCCAACCGTGAATGCGCTCTCCCACATACCACTCCAAACAAAAGGCAGTCTCTATAATTAGACGGTTGTTCACAAACTCCCTAGCTAACCTCATGACCTCCAGCCAGTTAAGAGCATGCCCCCAGGGCTGCGTCTTAATTTGAAAGAAAGAAAAGACCAAATAATGTTACGGCGATTGTAGCAGATATAGCAACTAAAAATCAAGGGAGCTATAAAGTATACCTTCTCCAAAGGCACTAGTAATGTGGTAGTCGAGGGCAAAATGGATAACTACCATCTCACACAAGCTTGGTCCCTAAGAGAATCCCCATCACAAAAAGCCAGATCTGCGAAAAGTCAAAAGAAGTCAGAATGCTAAAAGATGGAAAAAATGCTCATAAGAACAAAAAAGAGTTATATCCTTACATAGACAATCTGAAGGCAAGATTTGAACTTGCCAATCCTATTCCTCACGCACTGATCGAAGGCCCAATGTGGCTCAGCCATAGGCGTACTTGTTAAAGCGAGATAGGTCAATCAAAGTCAGTATAATATGGACATTCACAATCGAACCCCAATAGGAAAGCATAACCACGACAAAGTAGCGGCTATAAAAGCCCTAGCCTTGCAAGTAGAAGTCAAGTGCCTTCTATCCCCAGTAGTCCAAAAGGTCATGAGTTTCTCGTAAGAAACTCACTTGGACTTATCCCCAGAGTAGCCAATCAAAGCCTCAATGGTCTCCACATTAAAGTGGTGATAAGTAAAGCAAGCGTTGAAGTGGATCACATTACCGTGAAAAGGAAGACCTGTGATGGCGCAGTAATCAAATAGAGTAATGGTATATTTTCCACAATAGAAGTGGAAAGTATGGGTAGTGTTGGACCACCTACTCAAGATGTGGGTAGAAGTTCCGGCGGGGATGTATGGATACTTGTGAGATCTCGAGTACCTGCAATTCCTCACCATCCTCCCCAAGAACATCCAGTCAACAATGGCCTTGGCACTAGGAGATAGCACCTTATACCAGTTATGGAAATTGAACACATACCGGTTCTCAATAAATCACACAATTATCAAAAAATGATTGCATTAAATAAATCATTGCATAAAATAAATATGCCATAAAACCGATAAATCATTGCTTAATATAAAAGCAGTGGTAAGGCTTACCAGAATTCGAGAGAGATAATCAGAAGGCTTCAAGGCAGGCAAAATAAAATCCCCAGGATGAATCCCGTGGTACATCCAATTAGATGGGAGCCCGTATAAAGCATCAGCAGGGACCTAAGATAATTCCACTTGTTGACCGTCAATGAGCACGTTTTTAGTAGTCACTTGAATGGCTGGCAGATCCAAGCCGATATTATAAAGCTTGAACCATATAGACCGCAAAATCGAAATAGAAGGGGCAGAAAAGGGAGGAAAATGAAAGAAATCATTGTCGTAAATAGCAGGGAAGCGAAATTTTTTGGAAAGGAAGAGCAGAAAAAGCAAAGGGAAGAAGAGAGAATTTTTTTGGTGTGGTGAAAATAGGAGCCAAGCTGCTGCTTTTATAGACCGCAGGTAATTAGCCAGCCCGCTAATTACATATGTAATTAGCCTGCCGGCTAATTACCTATCCAGCTATCACGCGTTTACACGTCACACGTGATTATGTGTAACGGCTATAAAAGTTACCATTACATAGGTAATTAGCCCGGCGGATAATTGCATATATTTTGAAAATTTTTTCAATTTCGTGTATTTCAACCATTTTATGCATTGTTTTTAAAATGTGTGGACCTCAAAGCTGTTTTTGCACAATCACTCATACATTAAGCACCCAAAAATATTAAATTCGACCCCCCCCCCGGTCAATTTTTACCACATGCCACTCATTAATAAATTTTTAATCGAAGGGGCAAAATATATTTTGTTTCAAAATTTGTCGATTAAAAATATTTTAACTCATTGCATTCCACACACATTGTTTTGTTTGTTTGGCATATGACAAAATTTGTAGCACAAAATTTATGTATGCGAGGGGCAAACTATTAACACATGTGCTTTTTGGCCCGTGAGGAATTATGCCGCCTTCGTTCAGGGATCAGAAGGACCGAATTGTCATCTAAAATCCAAAATTTAAAAATCCACATTCCAGGGAAGCTCCAATTTGGCATTTTCTACTGTAAAATCAAAGAGTCAAAATTTGGTCAAACATAGGCAATCATTCCGCCAGGTTATTACCTATCTACGATAAAAAAAAAATCAAATCTTACTGAGATCCGGCAAGATTTTATGGCATCTGATGTAAAATCTGGTCAGATAGGTAATTAGCACGCTGGCTAATTACCTCCCCAATATAAATAGGGTACTCGCCCCCTCATTTTCAACAGACGAATATTTTATAAACTCAGTTTCCTGTCTTTTTAGATCAAGATCCCATAGTGATCTTCGGTCTAAAAATGCCTTAAACTTTATATTTCCTTTAGGAATAATCCAAGATTATTGTCGTAACTTGGGTTAAACCTATTTTCAAATAAATCACAGCCTTTGACAACTTTGGTCCCACATCGGCTCTCAAGTCATCTTGGACAGACGAAAAGGTAAACAAAGGGTAATTGGCTCTAAGCCCAAGCTTTAAAATTCATTGAAATTCATTTCTATTATTCTATTATTGCACATTGCAATTTCATTTCTCTGATCAAGTGAGCCATTGGAGCCACTTAAACTATAATATGTGTAAATATGCACGCAAGTATGGACGAAACATCCAAAACGAAAGGAAACTCTATCCGAGTTTCTAGGCCAAGACCCAAGCGCTGCCGTTACTCTGCCAAAATTTCAGTGGAAAATATGTATTTATTAAGCCATTATAATGCTTGTTTTATTTCTTGAATTTAATTCTTAAATAAAACCATTGTAATGCCAAAATTACCACAAATTCCAAAGTTCTAAAATTAATACAAATAATTTGAACAGTATGAGTACCTACTATGTCTGAACTCAGAATCTCACTTCTTTTCGATATAAAAATCCCATCATGGATCAGTATACCACAATTCCCGATAGAGCTGAACCGGGTGGTGACTTTATGTGAAAAATAACAAAGTAATTTTACATTTAATAAAACCAATCATTTTATTATTTGAAGAGGCATACATGCATATTAAATGCAACACCGTGGTTTCCTTAAACTACATCAAACGCGCCCCCACGCACCATACTCTGGGTGCACAATCCTAAAAATGTGGCCCGCTCACAACTGTCAATGGTGTAGGCTTGGGCTTTTGAGCACCAGATTCTCCCTCTGGTGAAGTTCAAGACGAAAGTGCCGCTAAATTTAAACTTTCTTGCTGGATGGTGTGGGAGCATAGGGGGATTCTGCAGATATTCCACTGGCTACTGGGAGTCTCTAAGGGCCTTGTAGATTGGTTCAGTATGCAACTTTGGCTCCTTATCCCTATTTCATACTAAACAAACTATTAGTCAAAACACATTTATAAATTTAAATTGTGCTGACATTGGTTTTTTGTAAGACTGTTTGTCTAGGTTATCCGGGATCCTTTCGATATTGTGCCCCATAGTGCTGAAGTCCTTATGGTTTGAAAGGATGTGGATGATCGTAGTTTTGTGATGGAGTAACCCTTGTCCTTGGAGTTATACATAGGGGAGCGAGTGCATATCTAGAGAGATGTCATGTCCCCTGCTAGACCAGTGCCCCCGGCACCTCCTATGGGTCTCTAGTGGCCCTACTTGACCATTACTAATGAGGCTGAGAAGGCCAATTTTTTAGAGAGGAATGGTCGTATGGAGCCTACAGTTTTCAATCCTTACAATGGCCATATGTCACGCATGCTCGCTATGTGCCCCTGCATTCACGCTAATGATACGATCCCTTTTCATGTGAAGAAGAAGAGGGAGGAGCTAAAGAGACAGGCTCACAGTGATGCTAGGGCGTCAGTGAGGGTGACAATGAGGGGGGAATGAGGTAGGCAGAGAGATGCCTATAGTTCCTAAGGAGCATTATTCTTCTGATGTAAGGCCTCGCTCCTTCATTTGTTTGGTTCTTTTAGTCCAAAAATGTGACTTACATTTAACCTTTGTATCTTTTTATTTTCATGTCTGTGTGTTTTTTAGCCACTTACTTAGAAGGAAACCCGGCTTGAGACCACCAAAATATGTGGCCAGGGTAGACCTGAGGATATAAGCATCATGGAGGGGCACCTCTCAACAATTTTGGAGAACTCTTTTCTACTTTTGGGACCAAGGGGTGATTTACAGATAAGGGAGGTGACTCTGAGCGCCCATTCAATGAACTTCATGCCTCCGAACACCACTTATGTAAGCCTTGTGAAAATTCTAATTTATTCCTTGATGCATGCGATCTCTCTTTTGGGACCATCCTTTGATTGCCTCTTTTGGATTTTTCAGGTCTCTCATGGAGAGGCGAAGCGGTTGGCAGGGAAAGCCTTTGCTCTTAGGGATACCATCATCTCCCAAATTTTATTTGCCAAGCTATATTTCTTGTATCAAATGCTAACACTTAATATAGATGATGCATGAATGTAATGAATGACATGGGTTATTATTTTTGCTTTTGTTAGAGCTCATAGCGTTGTCGCTCTCTGATGCTAACCAAACTCAAATGAGATATCAGGAAGAGGTGGTTGCAAACCAAGCACTTCGGTGTCAAGCGAGGGAGCTAGAGAAATAGCTGGATGCCACATTGAATGAGAGGAGGAGCAAGCATAACATAGATCGTACACCTCAAGTCAAGCCTAGCCGCAAGGGAAGGAAGATGACAGCTAGCCGGCTTCCTACCACTGAGCCTATCGAATCTAGTAGTGTCTTGATCACTGAGGGGAGAGAAGAGGATGAGGATATAAGCCGATATCTTATGGATGACACGGAGTTCTCATCTCACCCGACCGATGGTAGCGGACATTTTTAGCTTTGTTTCCCTTTATTTTAGCTTTCGGTTTTATACCCTTTATACGTTGGGGTTTGGCATATTTTGAATTTGCTTGGTTTGAATTTGTTTATTGTAGGATGTTTGGTACATTTGTGCCTTCGTGCTTTTGGATTTGGAATAAAATAGATTTAAGGCTTGAATTGTGTTTGAGGATAGATTACAGAATTTTCACAGGTTATGAACAGGTCTGAACTGGCCAAAATAAGCCTAAAATTTGCAGGATATGATACCATGCCATCGGTGGTATCATCTATATCGCCATCTACATAAAAATTTCAATTAACTAACTAATATAGACAACATTGCCTGCAACTCATACGACCGGCGACTTCAACATCCATACCACCACCGATTTCATCGATACCGTCGGCGGCTTCAGCCATATCACCGACGGGTTCACTTTTGAAGTTTGCAGATTTTGGCCATTTTTCCATATTCAGCCATGGTAACCTATAACCAGCAGCTAAGGAGCTTTCTAAAAACCCTGGGAGAAGCAGATTGGAAGAAATTACAGAAGTTCAGGATTTGAGGGTTTCGCTACATGACTTCGTGGCCGGTTAGCTCCAAGTTTCTACATGCGGCATTGGCTTTTTGGGATCGGATTGATCTTGTGTTTTACTTCTCTTCATTCAAGTTGTCCCCCTTGTCCAAGGAGTTTCATGCCATATTAGGGACCTCGTGCCCCAAGCATGTGCCTTTGGCGATTCCGAAGTTCCAATTTAGTACGAATGGGTTGCTAAAAGGGCTTTAGAATTTGGACTCGGTAGACCCCTTTCTATCCTGACTGCCTGACCAACCTAGATTTCAGCTCAGCATGGTATTGGAACGGTGCCGAGGGGCCCCAGATCTAATCTTGCCTGGCCTTCCATGGTTGCACTATTACTCATGTCTAAATTTATGTGCGGTGTGGGGACTGCCGCACCATTCTGATTGATTTCGCTTATTGGGCCCAAGTTAGAAGGGGCCTCTCCTATAGCCGTTGGGCTAGCAGAGACTCTGATAAATACGAACGCCACTTCTACTGACCCAACTCTTCTACAGGTGTCCTTTCTTACCAACTTTAGTTATTCACTTCTTCTTGCTCTCATCTAAAACCGATTTACAGGTATGGCTAGTAGAGAAGCTAAAGCTAAAACAAGAATGACAGGGGAACCAGAAGAAATATTGCTCGTCCACCTTAGGGAAAGAGCGCTCATACGGGGGGGGGGGGACTTTGATCGGTAGATGGTAGGCAGCAGGGTGTCAATCATGATGGGATATGATGACTAATAGATACAATGGATTAGACCTTGGTGGAAGATCTGAGATGTGGTTGTGGAGAGTTGGGGATCCTGTGTTCAGTTATTAGGCCTATAGAGGATTACCTTCTACTCATCATCCCCTCTCCGACACTAGTATGGCCCCTGGGAGCGCATTCTGACTAGGCTACTTGAAGAACACAGCAGTGTCTACAAGGCTGATTGGGTGCCTCACATCCTAGAGAAGTGGGCTATGGAGGCTATCTATGAGGTTCTGGATTATGACCATATAGAGACCACCGAGACCAATGAGCACTACAGAGGATGGCTTATTGAGATCAGACGCCTATCGACTCGGGCTGAGTGATCATGGGCCTGCTTGGAGGGGTAGTGTGCTGAGCAGGGATTCGAGCCTTTTTATATGACCACTTTACAGAGCATTTTAAGGTTTTACGATGATGCATGGAGTTCAATGTGAGATGCAATTTTATCAGTTCTATCTTTTACATAGGCTAGTCATAGTGACGGACCTATCGAACTTATTTTATTATTTTATTTGGCTCCTACTTTTGCATAGACTGCCCCTAGGGGTTTTCAATCTATCAAACCTTATCTTAACTTTTTCCTAGACAACCCTTTTTGGGTTTTCAATCCAGCAAACTTATTCCGACTTTTGTATAGACCTTGCTCTTCTCAGTCTATCAGGATTAGTTGTCTTTTATTTATTTCTTTTCTTTATTGTACATTGATTAAAATAATGTGAACTCTGCATTCTGTTTACTTGAGTTGTTTTGACCGTATGGATACAAACATTCGCATAAACATAAGCATTTAAGATTCAGCAAAAAGATACTTTTGTTAGACGAAGCAAAACAAAGTATATAATGTTGGTAACCATTCCCATTTATTTAACTCCCGGTGCTAACTAGCCTAGATCAATTTTCAAGAAAGCACTCTCTTTTCTCGCTTACCCTGAATTTTCCCTAAATCGCCCTTTTTGGGTTTTCAGTCTAGCAGGTTTTCATATACCCTAACTTTTTCCCGGCCAGTTTGCATAATACCGACCATTGGGTGTCACCCTAATTTTTACCCGATTGGTAGAAGACAGAAAGGCGAGTGATTTATTACTATCTTTTTTTTGCTGCTTTTCTGATTTAGTTCTTTTGGTTAGACATGGTGACGCTTAAGCCTATCTTAGTTCCTTGGGTTTACAAACTCGTTCCAGTCCATGTCTATAATCTTGACTGCCCCTTTATTGAGTATCTTTTTTTTATCATGAATGGCCCTTCCTAATTAGGTCTAAACTTTCCCCTCGCATCGACGGTGGAAGGTTTTAACTGCTTAAGGACTAGATCTCCGGCTTTTAGCAAAAAAATTTGGTGTCTAACCATGCTGTTGTAAGCTCGAGCCATATATTGTTGGTACATTTGGAGATTATTTAGAGCCTTTAGCCTCTGCTCGTCCATAATGTGTAACTGCTCAAATCTCACCCTAGTCCATTCGGATTCTTTCAGTTTGGCTTCTTACGTGACCCGTAGTGAGCTCACTATAGGGAAACAATTATCTCGAAGAATTAAATTTCAGAACAATCCGGATCAAGTTTGAAGAAAACAAAAACTAGACAAACAAGATATTAAGGAACAAATCTTGTAATCTCATTAATCCAAAAATGGAAGCATCAGGTCTAAAACATGTCATGTGGACGTTCATTAAAGACTAGAGTTCCTAAGCACACAATGGGAGCATCCGGTTAAAGTTTGGAAAGGAAACAAACTTTAAACCTCCCAAAACAGCATCCGAAAGAAGACTGATTGAATAGTATCAGGATATATCAAGACTAAAGTCATCCGGAAGATACAGTTAAAAAGTAAAGGGAAAAGTTTCAAAAATAACTTTTCCGTCCCCCTTTTAGGTCTCAAAGTCAAAGATCCTTTCCCCTTATGAAAGACAAAAATGATAGCTAGCAACCTTTTCAGAAAAGGACAAAAGGACTGACATAGGAAAGAGAAAAGGTAACAACCTTTTGTACCTAGACCAATAAGAAAGGTGCATAGAGCTCACACACCGGACTACTAGAGTAAAAGTTTGTAAAACACTAAAATACAAGGAAAACGATCACTACTAACTTTTCAGCCTCAAATGGGATAATTTCTTAGTCTAAAGGATTGGTCAATCGCTCTAGAAGTGCCACATATTACCTGATCAACGGTAAAGATTCAAATCAACTAAATGGCTACATTTATGATCCAAGCCTATAAAAGGGAAGCTTCACAAGTTGAGAAGGGGCTGGTTGTTTTGAGATAGTATACACAAGAGAATCTGCTATTACAATTAGTGACACAATTCCTCCAAGAATCAAACCATTCTAAATCTATTTGTAAAGATTCCCAAGCGAGTTATAAACTTGATGAAATCTAAAACCAAAATCTTTGAGAAAAACAAAGTGTAAAATCTCATACTTAGAAGAGTATTGAGATTGGGATCTAGCTTAGAGTTGGTGCTATAAGTGGAACTCCCGGTAGGACTCAGCTTTAGTTTTGGGTGGAAATCTAAATGGTATATCCTGCTAAAGACAAAAGGACTCAGCTAGGAGTTGGTGCTTTTATGGTATATCCTACATCCCAGAGACAAATTGTAAGGCTTAATTCCTGCTAGTTGGAAAGGAATCCACTAGTGAAAAAGCTTGGAGGAAGGAAAATCCAGGGACTAGAGTAGGCGGGGCTGAACTAGGATAAAGCTATTGTATTTGATTTTCTAACTCTTTACATTATTGCATAACATTTCATATTTGCATCATCCGGATCCAGCATATCCGGAACATAATCAAACACGCTACACAGGACTTTTTAAAGTCTCCTTATTTCTGTGAAAAGGGTTCACCCCCCTTTGACCTTATTTATACCATCACATGTGAGGACTAACAAGCGGTATCAGAGCAAGTGCTCACAACTAGAAATCTAACAATCTCGAGCTAAAGGTCCAAATTTTGATCCAAGAATCAAAATGAGTTTCCTAAACTCACAACTTATTCTAGAGGGTATGTCTATTATCGTCCCCCACTCTTCAGCGGTGAACACTACACGTTTTGGAAGAACTGGATGAAGAACTTCATTCAGGAACAATGCATGATGGCATGGATGGCCATTGTAAATGGCCCATGTGATCCTACTCATGAAGTAGAGGGTATAATAACCCGAAAGCCATCCAATTTATGGGATGGCAATAATTATAAGAAATTGTGTGAAAATGCAAATGCTTTTAGCATGTTTCATTATGCTCTTAGTGCAACTGCATTTAACAAGATATCCAGATGTGAGACTACACAAGAGATTGGCAGAAACTAGAAGTGACCTACGAAGGAGCAAGCAAGGTCAAAGAAGCCAAAATTGATCTACACTAACACAAGCTTGAAGCATTCAAGATGAATCCTAAAAATTCAATCAACAACATAAACACTAGACACACCAATCTAGTGAATGAGATGAAAAGGCTCGAAAAGGAAATCTCTGAAGTAGAGATGGCCAAGAAGGTGCTCCGTAGTCTCACCAAGGAGTGGGATAACAAAAAGACAGCCAATGAGGAGGCTCGTGACTTGAACTTTTATAGTTATGATGAGCTCATTGGCAATCTCCTAACTTAAGAGCTATCCTTGGAGAGATATAGCATACAAGAAAAGAAGCTTGAAGAAAGAAAGCAAGTCATTGCACTAAAGGCAGAATCCTTTGGATTAGCTTACTCCAGAGAGGAAAAAAACTCAAGGAATCTCAATACAACGTGGAAAAAATGGCCATGCTAGCCAGACAGTTCGATAGATTCCTAAAAAAGAAAGATAGCAGGAATTCTAGAAGATATGATTCTAGAAGAATGAAGGAAAGCTCCTCCAAGAGGGACAAGCCCATAAAAAATCCTGAAGAAAAGAAGGATCTGGAGAAAGAAGCTGTCTGCTTCAAATGTAGAGAGAAAGGCCATTTCAGAACCAGATACCCTAAGCTCAAAAGAGATAAGAAACACAAGAAGAAGGCAATGGTGGGTACATGGAGCAACAGTGAGGAAACCAGTAGCTCATCTTTAATAAAAGAAGAATAGACTACTAACTATGAATTCATAAAACTGACTAATCCGAAAGCAGAACAATCTAGAAGAAATCAATCTAAGTAAGACATTATGCAAATTAAAGAATCAGAATTAGAGACAGCTAGTACAGAGGTAAACTCTCACTCTAATTCTATTTCTAACTTTGAACTTACTAGAGCCTTAGGGATTGTGATCAAGAATGTGAGGAAGAACATAAAAGCTATAAAATCCCTATGAAGACAAGTGTTGGAGCTTACTGAAGATGATAAGGCATTGGCATAAGATGTCAATCTGATAAGAGCCACAAAGCACATTGATGGGGTTGAAGAAAACTTCTTAAGAAATCAAGTGTAGATCTTAAGTGGAAACTTAACTAGGTTAGATAGGGAGCTAACTTTGATAAGGAAGCATCCGAAAGAAAACCAGGCCCCTCACAACAAAAAAGGAACCCAAGGCAAGGAACACAAAGAAATTAAAATTATGCTGCTAAGAAGAATCCAGGGCTCCCAAACCAAAAGAAAAAGGAAGTCAGTAGGCAACCTCAAGCACTGAGATACACAGTTGCTCAAATGAGAAAGGGTAAAGTAGTCTATAGTGAGTAACCTATCACGCAGAGAAAGAACTATAGAGCAGTGATTGCACCCCCAACAGCTTCCAGATTTATACTGAACAAACAAGTATAGAAGAAGCTGGATACATTGGAAATTATGGAAAGGAAGATCTCAAGAAGATACAAAAGAAGTATGAGCTAAACTAACCCATCTTAGGGTGTAGGTTTTATGGAGCTAATATGTTGGATATGATGTATGCCCTTAAGGCAATTAGGGCAATATATCTTAATTATGTAATAGTAGGAATAATTTGTTTAATTAATAAAGGCCTTTAATCTTTTGTTTATGTTGATGTGCTTATAAATATATTATAACTGGTTAAAATATAGTCATTAATGTATGTATACGAAAGTCCTTGATGTATCATAGCATGAAGTCAGAGAAATCATAGTTGTACTATATTTAGTGAGACCTGCGTCATGTGCAATTAGGATTATGTCTAAACTATTTCTAGTCATAGTTTCATCAAGAAAGGATATTGATGAAGCGGTAAGACTAACATGTTGTCAACTTTCTTGGAAACGATCCAAGCAGTCAATCTCCTAAGGACTGAATGTGGTGCCTTAAGTTAGACACATGGATTTATCTGAGAGATATATTAGAGACCGTAGTAAGGTAAACACTTGATGTATATATCAATGTTCAGTGTTTATCTTCATGCAATAAGCTTTGTGAATATCCTCATACTTTGGGTCATTCCCATACACTCATTAATTTAGGGTGTCACGGGTGGTTATGGGTATAGTGACAACATGTTGGTAAGCTATGTAGTCGGAAAGAATCCATCGCTCTGGATATATTAAAGAGTTATTCCTAGCCACTTGTTGAAGTGATGATTTCTATAAACCTCTGATCAGAGTATGTGTTTAATAGAAATAGTTTCTAGTCAAACACACTATGGTAAAAGGCAATATACTTCGGTAACAAGTTAATATTTGGGATAGCTTGGAGCAACCTTGCTATTAGTGGGTTAACACTTTAACTGAACTCTATAAACCAGATGGTACTAATATTAAAGAATGGAAGGAGTTTATGGCATTAGGAAACTATTGCATTAACCTAGATTAAGTCAAAAGCACAAATGATGTTCCGAGTAATGGGGGATGGTAGACCCTTACTAGAGGCATACTATAGTTGTTTAAGGTAATTGAGTTCTATTCATAGTCTAGAACCTCTAGCAAATGGTTCCAATAGAACAGGGGTTGGTTAAGCCTTAACAACTTAGTACTTCGGGATCCCATAAGGTCAAACATATTGGACCTTCATCAGACTGAGTAAAGAATTAATAGATTTATTCTATTATGAATATATAACATAATAATAATTGGATTATTATTTAATTGATTAAAAATGATTAGATGATTTTGGATAAGCCAAGGAATTTATTTGTGACCGGCAACTAATTTATTGGGGTCATAAATAATTCAAAGTGTTGATTAAAATGATTATATCATTTTTCAGTTAAGCCAGGAATTTATTTTGTCCGGTAACTAATTTTATTAGGGTCATGAATAAATTAAAAGAAAGGAGAATTAAAAGGATATATATATATATATATATATCTGTGTGTGTGTTTGTGTGTGTGTATTAAAAGGGATTTTCCCTATCCCACATTGCTAAATGGAGAGCAAATGGAGAGCAATTTTGCTCTCCTCCTCCTATAAAAGGAGGCCTTCTACTCCTCTTCCCAATACACTTCAAGTTCACATCTTTGTTGCATTTTTCGAGAGTCTTAAGTGAGGATTCTTGAGCCGACATAGAAGAACTTATTGATCCTCGCGGATCATTATTTGAGTATTCCAAATTATATT
Organism: Euphorbia pulcherrima; assembly: GCA_947683365.1. NCBI lineage: Eukaryota > Viridiplantae > Streptophyta > Magnoliopsida > Malpighiales > Euphorbiaceae > Euphorbia > Euphorbia pulcherrima. Next base: position 32,614,989 of record CANTUS010000001.1, read on the forward strand.
TTAATTTAAGGACCTCTAGTTTATATTTTCGGGTGAGCTTTTGGAGTGGTCTAGCAACTACTCAAGGCTCTATAGTTCTTCCTCATTGGGAGGTTTCAGGTTGTGGGGTTCGTGTGGATACTCATAGAGGCTATCCTAGACTTGGTGGCTTGTGCAAGGAGGTTCTACTAAAGCACGCTTCTACTGGTAAGTTTCCTTCCTTTCTCTTTTAATATTAGGTCTTTTTCTTTAAGAGTTTTCAGACTTAATAATTATGTGTAATTTGTTTTGCATGGTTAGTTTATTTTATGCTTAGGTTTATAGCTTAGAGTTAAACATGCTTTGTATAAAATATTTATGCTAACCTAGGTAGAGAATTTTTTTAGTTAAGGCTTTATTTAATTTATATACATCTAATAAGGGTCCTTGGGATAGGGACAAAATTTTGAATTTCTGTTGTGCTTGTTATGCATGTTCAAATTGACTGTTAGTTCCCAACAGTGGTATCATGAGCCTGCCTTTTTAGTGCATAATTAACTTAGAAGCGAACTGAATTTTATTTTCTATATGAAATGTTTTGAGTTTTATTAATTGTTTGGAACAATAGATGAACTTTGGGTTTCATTTCAAGGTTAGAAAATTGTTATAAATAATTTCGAATAAGCCTGCTCAGCTTACTCAAATTTATCAAAGACTCAATAAATTATATAAGCTACGTGGGTTATAGATGCTTCCAATTTACATGAATTGTAAGAATGAAATTTATTAGTTCAAGAGGATCCATAGTCCTCAAGTTTGTGCCCGTATTTGTTCTGGTTGAGGATTGGACTTGGTGTCTGCTTCTCCTAGGGCACCACTCCTACCTGGGAACCTATATCGGTGCAACTTGAATTGACCAAGAGGGGATTAAAATGGACCAATTTATTTCTAGTATATAAGATGATTCGTATGGATGTTTCTATAACAAAGTCAAAATTAAATTTATTGAATAAAAGTTTAAAGGAAATGCAATATAAATATAACAAATAAAAGTGTTAATTATTTTGCATATAATCTGGGCTGATGGAATATATATAATAAAGAGCTTGAACCCACCGAAGGTTGGACCTTATAAATTAATTATAAAATCCCCTGAATTAATATAAATTATTATAAATATGTCCATCTGATAAAATCCTAGATTGGGTGAGATGTTTAACACCGATAAAATCCCAAAGTAAAGATATTAAGGCAAGTTATTGTATTCCTTACCCAAATTTATAATACGATCTCTTTGGGCTACAAAAGTGTTGCGCAAAGCGTTCCTCTTTCGTCCACATTGATTGGTTATAAAAATTAAGATAGGTTCTGCCTTAACAGGACTGGGGTAGTCCACCATAAAATTGGGGGCTAGCCACAGGACTGACACATATTCAACGAGATGCTAATATAAGAGCACACATCCCTATGCATTAGGGAACTTGAATAAATTAGCAATTGCATGTGATGCAAATGGAATGAGATTCCAACTACAACTTACTAATATGACTTGACTCATAAAATTGGGGGTTATAATAGACTAGTTATAGATGCTACCTACTAGGAAATTTAGCTGGGCTAAAATTCTCGAATTCAATAGAATGGGCTATTATAAATTTTGAAGAAAATAGTAGGACAAACGTATTTAATTAAAAGACCTTATGTTAAATACATGTACTAAAACTAATATCTGAACAATTTTCTTTTCTTATATCTTAGGCTAAAAATGACTTCCAACATTAATCTCCATCTATTACTTGACACAAAATTGAATTGCTCAAACTTTTCTGATTGGTTCCAAGCTGTGAGAATAATTCTCAGATCTGAGGGAATCGCTTATATTCTAGATGAAATTTTCCCTGTTGAACCTGATGTTGAGGATCATGTGGAACATGATACCTAGCTAAAGCACAGGAAAGATCATGAGACTACAATATGCATAATGTTGGGGTCCATGAATCCCGAGCTTTAGAAACAACATGAGAACATGACATTAGAGGACATGGTTCTCCATCTTAAGGAGCTCTTTACTGAGCAGGAAAAGACAGAGAGGTATGAGACCTCTAGACTCCTTTTTGGAACCAAGATGCAGGCTAGCAACTCTGCCGCTCAACATGTACTAAAACTCTTGGGATACCTTGAGAGGTGAATCGATTGGAATTTGATATGAATCATGACTTAAGCATCGATCTTGTATTGATGTCCTTAACATATAGTTACTCAAGCTTCGTAACTAACTATTACATGAACAAGATTAATTCTACAATTCCAGAATTAATCAATATGCTGAAGATAGTAGAACCTCAGATCAAGAAAGATCAAAAGTCACTACTGTTGGTCGAAAAGATCAAGACTTCTAATAAAAAGAAGCAGGAATTGGGTGCCAAGAAAAGAATCAATAAAATGAAGAAAGAAAAAAGACATCCAAGTATGTCTGCTTCCAGTGCAGGAAACCAGGAAATTAGAAGAGGGATTGCAAAGCTCTCACTTCTAAACATTTAAAGAAGAAGCCTGCATAAAAATCTACTTCTGGTGTGTTTGTAATTGAAAACTATGCTACTTTTCCTCAAGAATCCACTTGGGTATTAGATAGTGGTTGTGGTTCTCATATCTGTACTTCTGTGCAGGGACTAAGGAACAGTAGGAGGCTTGCAAAAGGAGAGATGGACCTATGTGTGGGAAATGGAGCCTGAGTTGCTGCATTAGCTGTAGGAAGCTTTAATCTTATTTTGCCGAGTGGCCTAGTTTTAGTTTTGAATAATTGTTACTATATTCTGATTGTTACTAAGCATATTGTATCTGTTGTATGTTTAGCAGCAGCAGGATTTGAAATTTTATTTTCGAATAATAATTGTCATTCACTTGAATAATGTTCTTTATGGTTATGGGATGTTGAATGGTGGCATTTATATTCTTAATACTAAAACAAAAGTTTTTAATATAAACAATGTAAAGAAATTCGAATTAGATAATGAGAATTCTTTCTACCAATGGCTTTATCATTTAGGCAACATAAACAAAGATTGCTTAGCAAAGTTGCATAAGCATAGTGACCTGGGCCCAATGTACTTGGAGTCTTATAGTGATTGTGAACCTTGTTTAGGAGTAAAAATGACAAAGTTACCCTTTAAGGAAAGGGTGAACGAGCCATAGGTACATTGGAACTTATACATACTGATGTATGCAGTCCAATGAATGTTCAGGCACTAGGAGGATACTCCTACTTCATAACCTTTATTGATGAATATTCATGATACAGTTATTTGTACTTAATTAAGAACAGGTCTAAAATTTTTAAAAAGTTCAAACTATTTAGAAATGAAGTAGAGAAATAACTTGAGAAAATTATTAAAGCACTTCAATCTGATCGAGGTGGAGAATACTTAAGTCAAGAGTTTCGAGATTATCGAAAGGAAAACGGGATAGTTCCCCAATAGACACCTCCTTACATGCCCTAACACAATGGAGTGTCTGAAAGGAGGAATCAAACTTTATTAGATATGGTTTGGTCTATGATAATCCATGCAAATCTCTATAAATCCTTTTGGGGATATGCACTAGAGAGCGCAATTTATGTATTAAATAGAATGCCCTCTAAATCAGTTGATTTTACACCTTACGAAACATGGTGTAATAAAAAAGCCATCTCTAATTCACCTTACAGATTGGGGTTGTCCTACCATGGTAAAGAGGATAGCATCAGATAAGCTAAGCACCAAATCTGATAAGTGTATGTTCATTGGATATCCAAAGGAAACCATTGGGTATTTATTTTACCAACCTGAGATGTAAAAGGTATTTGTATCTCGGAGTCCTCATTTTCTTAAAGAGGAACACTTACCTGTAAAAGTTAGTGGGAGCAATTTTGAACTGGAAGTTCAAGAGGAAGAAACAGACAATCAACTAATTGTCCCCGTTCTAGACACATAAGAAAGTGTGATCCAAGAACAACATGTCAAAACACAAACATTGCAAAGATCAGGCCGTGTTCATAAAGGTCCCGATGGATATAGTTTTGTCATCACTGATCATAAGGAACTATATCTCATGGAGGATGATGAACCAAGAACCTATGATAAAGCAATGAAAAGCTTATATTCTAATAAATGGCTAAAAGCCATGAAATCAGAAATAGATTCCATGCATGAGAACCAAGTTTGGAATTTAGTTCATGCACCATAAGAGGTTAAATTGATCGGGTGCAAATGGGTCATTAAGAAGAAGACTGACATGGACGGTAAAGTGATTACCTATAAGGCAAGGTTAGTTGCAAAAGGTTATAGTCAACATGAAGGCATTTATTATGGTGAAACTTTCTCACCGGTGGCCATGCTTAAATCCATAAGGATACTCCTCACCATTGCTGCTCATTACGATTATGAGATCTAGCAGATGGATGTTAAAATAGCATTCCTGAATAGGAATTTAGACTGGGATGTGTATATGACACAACCTAAGGGTTTTACATCTTAGAATGGCTCGAAGGTATGCAAACTAAAAAGGTCCACTTATGGACTTAAGCAAGCATCCAGCAGTTGGAATATAAGGTTTTATCAGACAATCCATGAACTGGATTTCTATCCAAACATTAATGAGCCTTGTGCTTACAAGAAGGTTAGTGGGAGTGCAGTCATTTTCTTAGTATTATATGTCAATGATATTTTACTAATAGGAAACAATATTTCTCTTCTTCAAAGAGTTAAAGTATAGTTGTCAAGAAAGTTCTAGTGAAGCAGTATTTATACTAGGTATAAAGATCTATAGGGATAGATCCAAGAGGCTGTTAGGTTTTTCTCATAGTATATATATAGACAAGGTACTGAATAGGTTTAACCTTGAGCATTTGAAGAAATGTTATCTCCCGATGACAAAGGGGGTTAACCTATCTAAGGCTGAGTGTCCGAAGACAGCTCAAGAAAGAATACGCATGAAAGGATATTCCCTATGCATCCGCGATAGGATCCATCATGTATGCTATGATATGTACTAGGCCAGATGTCTCTTAGGCTTTGAGCTTTATGAGTAGATATTAATCGGATCTAGGTGAAAAGCACCGTATGGCCATCAAGGCAATTTTTAAGTACTTGAGAAGGACTAAAGATGATTTCTTAATATATGGAGATGGTGAACTCACAGTTAGAGGTTACACTAACATGATTTTTCAATTTGACAAGGATGACTTTAAGTCTCAGTCGGGTTTTGTGTATGTGTTAAACGGAGGGGCAGTATGGTAGAAGAGTTCCAAGCAAGAAACTATTACTGATTCAACCATAGAATCTGAATACATTGCTACATGCGAAGCAGCAAAAGAAGCTATCTAGTTAAAGGGATTTATTGGTGATCTCGATGTGGTGCCAAAGACTGTTGATCTAATTACTTTGTATTGTGATAATAATGGTGCTATAGCAGAGGCAAAGGAACCATGGTCTCACAAAAAAATAGACATGTATCCATAAAGTATCATATAATTAGGGAGATTGTTGATGCTAAGATAATAAGACTAGAATATATACCCATTGATCAGAACCTTGCGGATGGTCTGACAAAGCCATTGACTCAAGTAAAAAATGACTAGCATGCTAAAGCATAAGGATTAAGATATATGGCTAATTGGCCTCAGTACAAGTGGGAGTTTATTGGATATGATGTATGCCCTTTAATAAATTAGGGCAATATATCTTAATTATGTAGTAATACGAATAATTTGTTTAATTAATAAAGGCATTTATTCTTTTGTTTATGTCGATGTGCTTATAAACATATTATGACTGGTTAAACTAAATTCATTGACGTATCCCTAGTCATAGTTTCATCAAGAAAGGATATTGATGAAGCGATAAGACTAGCATGTAGTTAATTTTCTTGGGAAGGGTCCAAGCAATCAATCTCCTAAGGACTGAAGATGGTGCCCTAAGTTTGACACATGGATATATCTGAGAGATATATTGGAGACCGCAGTAAGGTGTACACTTCGTGTATATATCAATGTGCTAGTATTTATCTTCATGTAATAAGCTTTGCGAATATCCTCATACTTGAGATACTAGCTACCTTTTGTGGTACCATTGCTATACTTTGGGTCATTCCCATACACTCATTAATTTATGGTGTCACGGGTGGTTACGGGTATAGTGATGACAACACGTTGGTAAGCTACGCAGTCGTCAAGAATGCATCGCTCCGGATATATTAAGGAGTTGTACTTGGCTGCTTGTTGAAGTGATGATTGCTATAAACCTCTGATCAGAGTATATGTTTGATAGAAATAGTTTCTAGTCAAACATACTATGGTAAAAGGCAATGTATTTCATTAACAAGTTAATAACTGGGATAGCTTGGAGCAACCTTGCTATTAGTGTGTTAACACTTTAACCGAACCCTATAAACTAGATGGCAGTAATATTAAAGAAGGGAAGGAGTTCATCGCATTGGGCAACTATTTCATTAACTGGGATTAGGTCATAAGCACAAATGACATTCTGAGTAATGGGGGATGATAGACCCTTGCTAGAGGCGTACAATAGTCGTTTATAGTAATTGAGTTCTATTCATAGTCTAGAACCTCGAGCCAATGGTTCTAATAGAAAAGGGGTTGGTTATGCTTTAACAGCTCAATACTTTGGGATCCTATAAGGTCACACACATTGGACCTTCATCGGACTGAGTAAAGAATTAATAGATTTATTCTACTATGAAAATATAACATAATAATAATTGAATTATTATTTAATTGATTAAAAGTGATAAGATGATTTTGAATAAGCCAAGGAATTTATTTTTGATCGGCAACTAATTTATTAGGGCCACAAATAAATTAAAGTGTTAATTAAAATGATTAGATCATTTTTCGGTTAAGCCAGGAATTTATTTTCACTGGTAACTAATTTTATTAGAGCCATGAATAAATTAAGAGAAATGAGAATTAAAAGGAAATATACATATATATATTAAAAGGGATTTTCCCTATCCCACATTGCTAAATGGAGAGCAATTTTGATCTCCTCTTCTCAATACACTTTAAGTTCGCATCTTTGTAGCATTTTTTGAGAGTCTTTAGTGAGGATTCTTGAGCCAACATAGAAGAACTTATTGATCCTCGCAGATCTTAGTTTAAGGAACCCAAATTATATTTTAATTTGGGGACCCCTAGTTTAATTTTTTGGGTGTGCTTTTGGTGTGGTCTAGCAACTACTCAAGGCTCTATTGTTCTTCCTCATTGGGAGGTTTCGGTTGGTGGGGTTCATGTGGATACTCATAGAGGCTATCCTAGGCTTGGAGGCTAGTGTAAGGTGATTCTGCTAAAGCACGCTTCAACTTGTAAGTTTCCTTCCTTTCTCTTTTAATTATTAGGTCTTTTTCTTTAAGCATTTTTAGACTTAATAATTATGCTTAGGTTGTTTTGCATGCTTAGTTTATTTTATGCTTAGGTTATAGCTTAGAGTTATTACATGCTTAGTCTAAAATATTTATACTAGGATATAATTTAGATTTATTGTATGGCTTACCTATGCATGCTAACTTAGGTAGAAAATTTTTTAATTAAGGCTTTATTTAATTTATATGCATCTAATAGGAGTTCCTTAGGACAGGGACAAAATTTTAAATTTTCGCCATGCCTGTTATGTATTTTAAATTGACTGTCAGTTCCCAACATAATAACCATATGACTAAATTGTGTAGATACAAAAATGGTTACTATGATATTTATCCTTTGCCTAAAATGGTTGATAACCCGAGAGGACCCAAATCTGATTGGGTACCCAAAGCCACTTAATGTATTTTGCAGGTAAGCCTTAGATCCACAATAGACCAATACACATGGTACATTGATAGTGGATGCTCAAGACACATGACTGGTGATGAGAAAGCCTTCATCACTTTAATCCAGAAGAAAGGTGGAAAAGTATATTAGATATGATGTATGCCCTAGAGCCAATTAGGGCGATATATCTTAGTTAGTTTTATTTGTACGAACAAAGTTATATTAATAAAGACATTCTTTTGTTATATCAATGACTGTGAATATGTATTATGAATGGTTTAGAATATATTCATTTATGTGTTTGCAAAAGTCCATGACATAATCATAGCACGTATTGCAAGGGCATAGTAGGACTACGTTGGTGAGAACTAGTTCGTGTGCAATTATGATTTGTCTAAATATCCCTAGTCATAGTATCATCAAGACTGGACATTGATGATATAGATAGACTAGCATGTGTTGTCATACCTCTTGAATTTGATTTAGAGTAGCATATCCCCAGTGCTTGAGGGTGGTACCTTAGGTTAACACATGAATGTATTCAGGGAGATACATTAGAGACTGCTATGAGACAACACTCGATAATATATATTATGTGTTGGTGTTTTATTGTCTCATTGCAATAGCAATACTAATATCCTTAAACTTGAGATACTAGTTACCTTATTCAGATGTTGCTATATTTTAGGTCATACCTAAGCACTCTATTGACTGGATGATACTGATTCTTACGGGTATAGTTGATGTATGTCCATTGGTAAGTTGAGTAGTCAAGATGGAATCTATCACTCCACCATAGCAATATAAGGGAGATGTACCTTAGCCACTTGTTATAAGTGACACACTCATAAACCTCTGATCAAAGTATGAGTTGATAGGATGGGATCCTGATAAATACATTAAATGGTTGAGTAGTGTGGTTTGGCAGCAAGATGAAATGCTAGGGTAGCTATTATAGCTACGAGTGGACTAACACTTAAATCGAGTCATAGAAACGAGATGGTACTTAGCAGTTGATAGAAGGAGTGAATTGTATTGATACTATTACAGTACTGGGATTAAGTCACAATGCACGTGACGTTACAAATATTGAGGGGTCATATGCCTTTGCTAGAGAGCCACTATGATCGATCAAAGTAATTGGAGTCCACAGGAGCTTCGAGCCAATAATTTCCTAAAAAGAAATTGAGTTAGGTTAAACTTTTGACGGCTCGATATTACGGGATCCTATAAGGTCACACACTTTGAGTTATGACCGAGCCACGTAAAGAATCATTAGACTAGGTCTAATCTAGAAGAGCAAGGAAATATGGTTAGACCATAATATATTGTTAGATCATAATATTGGTTAGACCAATATTAATTGGGGTGACCAGTGAACCTATTAAATAATAAGGAGGTTAAAATAGAAAAGGGGAAGTAGAAACACAAACTGAGCGGGTCTTGGGGAACTTGCGTGAGTGGATTTGCCCATGTACTATTGGATAGTATATGCACAAGATCTGCACGCGAGCTAGTGCAGAAATGGACAAAGGCCCGCAAGCCTTGCTCGAGCGGGCTGCCTTTGGCAGCCCACGGCGCGCTTTGTAAGAAGGGTCTTGTGCATCCTGTGCTGGACATGCAGGCCTTGGGCCTACATCGTGCAGAACGCGGCCCATTAGTGGTGTAGCCCACTAGCAGGCTGCCCAAGCCTGTATGGCCTGCAATCCTGCACAGGTCACAGCCACATTGTTGGTCGCCGACCAGCAGTGTTAGGGTTCCATTGGGGAGCTTGCTTAGCTTGTTCCCCAAGGAAGCTCCCCAGTGTTTGTGTAAGTCTCTACTTCCTAATTTACTTAAATTGTCTTAATTGCCCTTTCTATTTTAATTCTAATTCGTTTAGGTTAGGGACTTTATTGTCCTTTGAATAATTCCTAATTACAACAGATAGAGGCCTCCTACATCATTATTTTTCGTCCTTAATTTCATACTCCTTCTCTTGCTCTCTCTTATTCTCTTACTTATTTTGATTCCTAAAAGTAATCCATCGAAAGACGTATTTACTTAGAATAGAAAACTAAGGGAATTTCTTCTAGTATAAATTAGTAGGGAAGATCTAGCTATCTTCCACTTATTTATCGGTAATCCATTTGTAAAAGGTTTTGGTTGGTGGTGCTCTTGTGGACTATTTACAGAGGGCTTTTACTTTGGAGTCTGTGCACGTAGCTGAGGGGTCTTTCCAGAGACTACAGGATTCACGATTTAATTAGTAAGTAGTTAAATTATTATTAGGTCCTTTTAATAAGTGTTTATGACCTAGAATAATTTAAGAGTAGCACTATTATCAATCGCATCATGCTTAGGAGATCTTGGACACTAAATTAATTTTTGAATTTTTGCTGCGCCTGTTATACTTACTAAACCCTTAATCTTGACCAATAGTGGTATCAGAGTCTGCCTAATGCGATTGTATGATTGACTAGAAATATGCCAGGTCTGATTTTCTGTGAAATATTTCGTGTATGCTATGCCATGCGTAGGAATTTTTTTCTTGCAATAGAAAATGTTGTGATAACTAGATTAAGTGTTGCTCAAACTTAGTTAGGGTAGTTATCTAAGGATTAACAATGTTTTACTTAAATATGTAAATGCTTTAATTTTTGAATTATACAGAATAATTCTTAAATTAGAAAAGCATGAAATCTTTAATTTAATTAGTCTACGGTAAACTGATTCAGAAGGGCCTATGTTAATTCTAGCAAGGATTAGACAAGGTTGCTCATTCACTTCAAGGGGGCCTCTCCTACCTGGGAATCCTCATTGGTTCTAGATTCTAATTACCAAAGGGACTTTTTGAATTAGTTGATTTCTAGTATAAGGAATTGGATTCATTATATGGTTTTACAAATGAAAGTTTAAATTGTTAAAATTAAAATTTATAGACATAGGTGCAAGAACTTGAACAATGAACCTCGTTGTTTGTTTTGCATGCTATATGGAATCTTGGCATGATGGAATGATTATGAATTACCAATTGAACATGACCCTAGCTTGGACTTACTATTTCCTTTTAGCCCGGAAATTAGTTATAGTTTCATAATCATGTCCATGTATAAGTCCTAGATTAGGCGAGACCTGTTGCACCAATAAATCCCCATTAAATATTAAGACAAAATTAGTCTTCCTAAATATTGAAGTGTGATTCTAGGCTTCTTTATTGTATGAATTGTTCATGCACAGCGTTCTTTCTTCTTTTAACATAGTCTGGTCATATGATTCGAATTAGGGTTAAGTCTTAACCGGACTGGGTTAGTTCTCCGTAATATCGGAGCTAATGCTGGTCTAGAGGCATCATTTGAGGAGTCATATAATTGGTTATGCACATCCATTGGTTGGAACTCAAATGGATTCGCAATTGCATTAGATGCAAATGGACTAGATCCTCCTATAGTTGTTTAAGTTAGCTTGACTCGTGATAGCGGGGTTACCTTAAATGAGTTATAGATGCTGCCTACTAAGGAGAATGGTCAGACCATGCTTCTCGAAAAATAATAGAGGGGCTATTATGTTTTTGAATTGAACCTTAATAAAATAGTATAAATATGTATTTAATTAAAAGACCTTAAATTAAATGCATGTACAAGAACTAAGTCAAAAGCAATAATTCTTTTCTTATATCCAAGTTGAATATGACTACAAACATAAACCTTCGCCCTATTCTTGAAAAGAAATTAAATGGATGTAATTTTGACACATGGTTTGAGGCTCTCAAAGAAGAATTAAAGAAAAATTATCTAGGTTATAATCTAGATCATCACAAACCAATTAAGCCAAGTGGTGATGCATCTAATGAATAAAAGGAAGCATATGAAAAGCACAGGAAGGAAGTGTATGTAGTATCTCTAGTGATACTTAAAAACATGTCTTCTAAACTTAGAAAGCAACATTTGGACATGGACTTAGAGTCTATGTTGATTCATCTCAAAGCATATAGAGAAAGCATTAAGCTTGAGATAGCTCATATTACAAAATTATTTGTAACTGCTGATGAATCAGGTGATGACATCTTGGTATCTGAATATTGCATAAAATACTTGAAGTATTCTAGATGTATGGTTCATATAGGAGTCAAGGAGGACTCTGCATTGGAAATCAATTTTATGATAGAACAACTATCAGAGAAATATTCACCCTGTGTGAATGACTATCGAATGACTAGAAAATCTCTTAAAACTTAGAGTTTATAAGTAAACTTAGAAATTTTAAAAGAGAGCATCTAGCCAAGAATTCTGAAAGCCCTAAAGAAAGGATGAAAGAGAATTTAAAAGTTAACAAGAAAAGTGTGAAAAAATCAAAAAAGAGAAAACAATTACAGAGAATGTCCGTGTTCAATGTGGTGGGACCGATCATTGGAAAAAAGACTGTATAGCTGCATTTCCTAAGCATGAGAAGACAAAGCTGAAAGATGCTTATACTTCAAGTATGTTCATGATTGAAAATTTCACTACAATTCCTTATGAGTCTGCATGGGTATTAGATAATAGATGTGGTACTCATATTTGTACTTCTGTGCAGGGGTTGTGGAACTGGAGAAGGCTGGCTAAAGGAGAGTTGGACCTACGAGTTAGAAATGGAGAACAGGTTGCTGCATTAGCTGTAGGAACATATAATCTTAAATTGCCAAGTGGCCTAGTTTTAGAATTAAATATATGCTATTATATTACAGTTGTTACTAAGAATATTATTTCTGTTGCGTATTTAGCAGCAGAAGGATTTGAAGTTTTATTTAATAATAAAGATTGTCAAATTCGTAAAAATAGTTTTCTTTATGGAAATGGAGTTTTGATTGATGGCATATATGTTTTAAATACTAAAGCTGAAAATTTTAATATGAATGATGCTAAGAGATTGAAATTAGATAAAGACAAATCATCCTACTTATGGCATTATCGTTTGGGCCATATAAACGAAACCCGCTTAACTAAGTTACACAAAGGTGGTGACTTGGGTCTAATAGATTGGGAGTTTTATGGGGCATGCAAACCTCGTTTATTAGGCAAAAAGACAAAGAAATCCTTTAAAGGTAAAGGGCAACATGCCACAAGTACATTGGAAATAATACATACAGATGCATGTGGTCCAATAAATGTGCAAGCACATGGAGGATTCATCTACTACATATCTTTTATCGATGATTACTCATGATATGGGTATTTGTACCTTATGAGGCACAAATTAGATAATTTTGATAGATTCAAAGACTATAAGAATGAAGTTAAGAAATAGTTTAGAAAGAATACTAAGGCACTACGGTCAGACCGAGGTGGAGAATATTTAAGCCAATAGTTTCAAGATTATCTATGGGATAATGGAATATTACCCTAATGGACCCCTCCTTATACTCCTCAGCACAATAATGTATCTGAAAGGAGGAATAGAACTTTGTTGGACATGGTCGGTCCATGATGAGCCAAGCAAGTCTCAGCAAATCCTTTTAGGGTGGTATGGTGAGAAACCCTCTCATTCTCACCTGAGAGTTTGGGGGATGTCATGCCTATTTTAAAAGGATAGTGTTAGACAAGCTGGGAGCTAGGGCTGACAAATGCTTGTTCATAGGTTATCCTAAAGAGACAGTAGGATATACCTTCTATGATCCTAATGAACAAAAGGTGTTTGTTTCTAGGACAACTCAGTTCCTTGAGAAGGAACACATGCTTGCAAAAGCTAGTAGGAGCAAGCTTGAACTTGAGGTTCAAGTAGGCGAACAAGATGATCAACTGATAATTCCTATGCCTGATAAACAATAGAGTGTGATCAAGGAACAACCTGTTAGACAACAACCATTTCTAAGATCTAGTAGGTTTCCCAACGCTCCTGAAAGATACAGATTTTTCATCACGGATGATAAATAAATCTTTTAATGGAGGATGATGAACCTAAGACCTATAAGGAAGCAATGGAGTGCTCAGACTCTGACAAATGGTTAAAATCCATGAAATCAAAAATGGATTCCATGTATGAAAACCAAGTATGGGAATTGGTTGATGCACCTGATGAGGTTAGACCCATAGGATGCAAATGGATTTTCAAGAAGAAAACCGACATGGATGGTAATGAAATTACCTATAAGGCAAGGTTGGTGATAAAAGGCTATAGTCAAAAGAAGGAATTGACTATAACAAAACCTTTTTACCAATAGCCATGCTTAAATCCATAAGGATACTCTTTCCCATTGCTGCTCATTATGATTATGAGATCTGTCAGATGAATATGAAAACCTCTTTCCTAAATGGAAACTCAGATCGGGATGTATACATGATACAACCTAAGGGTTTTACATTTCAGAATAGCTCGAAGGTATGCAAGCTGCAAAGATCCATTTATGGACTTAAGCAGGCATCTAAGAGTTGGAATATAAGGTTTGATGATATGATCAAAGAGTTAGATTTTAAATCAAATGCTTATGAGCCTTGTGTATAAAAGAAGGTTAATGGGAGTGCAGTCATTTTCCTTGTGCTATATGTTGATGACATAGTGCTAATAGGAAATGACATTTCTCTTCTTTAAATGGTTAAGTCATGGTTGTCAAGAAAGTTCTCCATGAAAGACCTAGGATAAGTAGCATTTATACTAGGTATGAAGATCTATAGAGATAGATCCAAAAGACGGTTAGGTCTTTCACAAGTTACATACATAGATAAGGTATTGACTAGGTTTAACCATGTGCAATCAAGAAAGCGTTGTCTTCCAATGTCTCAATGAATTAACCTTTTTAAATCTGAGTGTCCGGGGACACAAGAGGAGAGATTGCACACGAATAGAATACCATATGCATCCGTAATAGGAGCTATCATGTATCCTATGGTATGTACATGGCCTGATGTCTAACACGCATTGACCATCACAAGTAGATTTCAATCTGATCTAGGTGAGAAGCACTGGAAGGCTATTAAGCATATCCTTAAGTACATAAGAAGGACTTAGGAAATGTTCTTGGCATATAGAGGAAGTGATCTCATAGTAAAGGGATTCACTAATGCAGGTTTTCAATCTGACAAAGATGATTACAACTCACAGTCAGGTTACTTGTTTATGTTAAATAGAGTGGCAATTGTTTTGGAAGAGTTCCAAATAGGATACAACTGGTGATTCAACCATTTAATTTGGGTAGATTACTACTTCAGAAGCAGCAAAACAATCTGTCTGGATAAAGAGACTTATTGGTGATCTCGGCATGGTGTCTAACAGTGAGGATCCAATAGTATCATATTATGATAACACTAGGGCTATTGGTCTGGCAAAAGAACCACGGTCTCGTCGGAGAAATGAACACGTACATAGAAAATATCATATAGTTCAAGATGATAAGGGATAAGGATATATAGATAGAATATGTATCCACATATCAGAAATGGGTGGATGGTCTGACCAAGCCTTTGACACAGATTAAGCATGACCAGCGTGATAATAGTTATGGCTTATGGCACGTAGCTAATTGGCTCTAGCGCAAGTGGGAGATTGTTAGATATGAGGTATGCCCTAGAGGCAATTAGGGCGATATATCTTAGTTAGTTTTATTTGTACGAACAAAGCTATATTAATAAAGGCATTCTTTTATTATATCAATGACTGCAAAAATATATAATGACTGGTTTAGAATATATTCATTTATGTGTTTGCAAAAGTCTATGACATAATCATAGCACATATTGCAAGGGCATAGTTCGTGTGCAATTATGATTGGCCTAAATATCCCTAGTTATAGTATCATCAAGACTAGACATTGATGATACAGATAGACTAGTATGTATCATCATACCTCTTGAATTTGATTTAGAGTAGCATATCTCTAGTGCTAGAGGCTGGTACCGTGGGTTAACACATGAGTGTATTTAGGGATATACATTGGAGACCGCTATGAGACAACACTCGGCAATATATATTATGTGGTTGTGTTTTATCGTCTCATTGTAATAGGAATACGAATATCCTTAAACCTGAGAAAATAGTTACCTTGTTTAGATGTTGCTATATTTTGGGTCATACCTAAGCCCTCTATAAACTTGGTGATATGGATGATTATGAGTATAGTTGATGTATGTCTATTTGTAAGCTGAGTAGTCAAGATGGAATCTATCACTCCACTATAGCAATATAAGGGAAACGTACCTTGGCCACTTATTAGAAGTGACACACTCATAAACCTCTGATCAGAGTACTAGTTGATAGGATGGGATCCTGATCAACACATTAAATGGTTGAGTAGTGTGCTTTGGTAGCAAGATAAAATACTGGGGTAGCTATTATAGCTACTAGTGGACTAACACTTAATCAAGTCCTAGAAACCAGCTTGTACTTAATAGTTGATAGAAGGAGTATAGAAGGAGTGAATCGTATTGATACTATTGCAGTACCAGGTTTAAGTCATATTGCACATGACGTTAAGAATATTGAGGGGTCATTTGCCCTTTGCTAGAGAGCCACTATGATCGATCATAGTAATCAGAGTCCATAATGGTCTGAAGCTCCAAGCCAGTCAATTCGTGAAAAGAAATTGAGCTAGGTTAAACTTTTGACGACTCAATAGTACAGGATTCTTCAAGGTCACACACTTTGAGTTACGATCGAGCCATGTAAAGAACCATTAGACTAGGTCTAATCTAGAAGAGCAAGGAAATATAGTTAGACCATAATATATGGTTAGACCAATATTCATTGGTTGGACCAACGAACCTATTAAATAATAAGGAGGTTAAAATAGAAAAAGGGGTAGTGGAAACCTAAATTGCGCGGGGTTTGGGGAACATGTGCAAGTGGATTTGCACATGTATTGTTCGACAGTACTTGCACAAGATCCGCATGCAGGCTAGAGAAAAAATGCATAAAGGCCCGCAAGCCTTGTGCGAGCGGGCTGGCTTTTGTAGCCCACGATGCACGCTGCATAAGCCCATAGGGGGCTGGGCAGGCTCGCACCCCACAAAGGCTTGTGTAGGCTGCGCTGGATGCGCGGGCCATAGGCCTGCGCATCGTACAGAGCACGACCCAGTAGTAGGTTGTACAACCCCTCATGGTTTGCGCTCCTACGCAGGCCACAGCCCTAGCGAGCTGGGCTTGCACTTAAGTGCAAGCCCAGCCATATTGCTGGCTGCCGGCCAGCAGTGTTAAGGTTGCATAGTATTTGTGTCATTCTCTACGTCCTAATTTAATTAAATTTTCTTAACTGCCCTTTCTATTTTAATTCTGATTGGTTTTGGTTAGGGACTTTATTGTCCTTTGAATAATTCCTAACCACTATAAATAGAGGCCTCGTCTTTCATTATTTTTTGTCCTTGATTTCATACTCCTTCTCTTGGTCTCTCTTATTCTCTTAGTTATTCTGATTCCTAAAAGTAATCCGTCGAAAGATGTATTTACTTAGAATAGAAAACTAAGGAAATTTCTTCTTGAATAAAATAGAGAGGAAGATCTAGCTATCTTCCACTTATTTATCGGTACTACCTTTGTAGAAAGTTTTGGTCATTGGTGCTCGTGTGGACTATTTATAGAGGGCTTCTACTTTGGAGTCTATGCACATAGCTGAGGGGTCTTTCTACCGACTAAGGGATTCACACTTCAACTGGTAAGTGGTTAAATTATTATTAGTCCTTTTAATAGGTGTTTATGACCTAGAATAATTTAAGACAAGCACTATTATCAATCTTGATATGCTTAGGAGATCTTGGACACTAGATTAATTTTTGAATTTCCGTTGCACCTGTTTTACTTGCTAAAACCCTTAATCTAGACCAATAAAGTAAGCTTTCGAGATGATCAAAAAGGGCAGATCATTGGACATGGAACCATTGGATCTAAATTAAACATAGAAGATGTCTCACTAGTTGATGGACTGAAGTTGAACCTGCTAAGTGTTGGACAACTCTATGGAAAAGGGAGAAATTTCACCTTTGACTTCGGAGGTTTCTCAATCATCGATAGTAAGTCAAATCAACTCATTCTTTATGCATCTAGAGTAAATAATTTCTATTCTATTAACATAAAAAATGAGAAAAAGAATATATGCTTGGTGTCTAAAAAGAAGAATCATTGGTATGGCGGTAGAGGTTGGGACGTGTAAGCATGAACCTCCTATCCAAACTAGCTAAAAAGGAATTGTTTATGGGTTTGCCTAAGGTTGCTTTGGATAAGGATTACATATGCACTGTATGTCAATTAGGTAAATAGCATGGAAAAAGCTTCCCTTCCATCTCATGCATACCTTCCAAGAGAGTTCTTGAACTCTTGCATATTGATCTCTTTGGTCCAATCAAACCAATAAGTTTGGGTAGAAGAGAATACACCATGGTCATTGTGGATGATTATTCATGCTATACCTAGGTTGCTTTGCTAACTACCAAAGATAAATCCTTTGACAAATTCTCAAAAATATTCATCCGGATAGAAGTAGAATAGGGAATAAGCATTGCACGCATCCGGAGTGATAATGGAGGAGAATTCAAAAATAAGCACTTTGCTGAATTCTGCAAATCCAAGGGCATTGAGCACAACTTCTCTGCTCCTTATACACCTTAACAAAATGGTGTTGTTTAAAGGAAAAATAGAACAATAGTTGAGATGGCTAGAATAATGCTAAGTGAGCATAGTTTTCCTAGATATTTCTGGGGTGAGGCCGTAAACACAGCGTGTTATATTTTGAATAGAGCTCTTATTAGAAAGACCTTAAAAAAGACACTATATGAAATTTGGAAGGGAAGGAAACCCAAAATTGGGTATTTCAAAGACTTTTGATGTAAATGCTACATCCTGAATGATAGAGAGCAATTAGAAAAATTTGATCCTAAATCTCATGAAGCAATTTTCCTGGGCTACTCAACACATAGCAAAGCTTATAGAGTCTATAAAAAATGAACCCAAACTATGGTAGAGTCAATACATGAAGATTTTGATGAGACTAACCATGTGGGGAAAAGAAGTTTAAATCTGGAAGACTTAACTCCAGAAGCTAAAAACACTAGACAAAAAGAAGTGTAGATTCTGGATTCCTTTCAGATCAAGAAGTATAAGGAAGAAGATGAAGAAATCACTCTTAACTTAGAAGTTCAACAAGGTTTCTTAATCATCATAAGATCAACTTTATGGGTAATCAAGAAGAACTTGAAGCAGTTAAGGAACAAGCTCTAAATCAGCATGCAGATCTTCAAAGAGAGATCTGGACTCGTAGAAATCATCTAGTAGAAGCCATTTTAGATGATGTCCAAAATCCAGTTAGAATCAGAGGACAACTCAACGAATGATGAGCAATGCTGCTTTTGTCTCTCTCATTAAGCCAAAGAAATTTCAAGATGCTGAAGGAGATGAAAGCTAGATGATGGCGATGCAAGAAGAACTAGATCAGCTCACCAGAAATGATGTTTGGGATCTAGTATCACAACCAAAAGGGAAGCCAATCATTGGTACCAAATGGGTATTTCAGAACAAGTCAGATGAGTCCGGAGTTGTGGTGAGAAATAAGGCAAGACTAGTTGCCCAAGGCTACAATCAGAAGGAAGGCATTGACTTTGAAGAAACCTTTGCTCCGATAGCAATATTAGAGGAAATCCAGATTCTATGTGACTTTGCATCATTCATGGGATTCTCACTATTCCAAATGGATGTCAAAAGTGCATTTCTAAATGGAGTTATCTAGGAAGAAGTCTATATCAAGCAACCATCTAGATTTAAAGACTCGAAGCTTTAGGATCATGTATACAAACTAAAGAAGGCCCTCTGTGGATTGAAACAAGCACCAAGAGCTTGGTATGAGAGACTCACTACATTCTTATATCCAAGGGATACATTCGGGGTAAGTCAGATACAACTCTTTTCATCAAGATGAAAATGGATGATGTTATTCTAGTCCAGATCTATATAGATGACATTGTCTTTGGAGCAACAAGTAGAGTTCGGATGGGATTTTAACACTCAAATGCAGAAGGATTTTGAGATGCCAATGATAGGAGAACTCAAGTTCTTCCTTGGTCTGTAAATCAAGCAGAGTCCAAATTGGATTTTCATCAATTAATCTAAGTATACCAAGGAGATTTTGAAGAAGTTTGAAATAGACAAAAGCAAACCAATGTCTACTCCTATAGGATCAGATACAGTCCTATTAAAGGATTGTGAAGAAGATGATGTAGATCAGAAACTATATAGAGGAATGATTGGATCACTTTTGTATAAGACAGCTAGCAGGCCTGACATACATTATACAATCTGCTATTGTAAAAGATATCAATCCAATCCTAAAGATTCATATCTCAAACCAGTGAAGAGAATTCTCAGATATCTTATAGGAACCACTAAAGTTGCACTATAGTATCCTAGTAATGGAGATTTCACACTCCAAGGCTTTACTAATGCTGATTATGGTAGACACACTCTTGAAAGAAAGAGTACATATGGAGGCCATCACTTTTGGGGAGATTTCTTGGTATCATGGTAAAGAAAGAAGCAAACCTCAATTGCTTTATAAACCACAGAAGCAGAATATATGGCAGCTGGAAGCTGTGTAGCTGAACTCCTATGGATCAAGCAATAGTTAGAAGATTATGGAGTCTAATCTAGATGTTTGGATGTAATGTGCGACAATAAAGTGCTATTAATGTGTCAAAAAATCTGGTGCTCTATAGCAGGATGAAACATGTTAACATCAGGCGTCATTTCATCCGGGATCATGTGATGAAGAAGGATGTTGCATTGGTTTACATTCCAACCAATGAGCAAAGAGCAAAAATCTTTATTAAACCATTAAGTAAAGATCAAATTAACAAGCTAAGGGAATCTATTGGAATGTCTAATCTAATTTAAAGAAGGATCCAAAAGACAATCTGAGATTAAGTTGGATTTTCAAAAGTCAAGGAATCAGGAAGAGAAGAAGAAGAAATGAAAATCACTCTTGATCTAGAAGGAATATTGCCAGCTCTGCAGACAGACTTGACAGATGGCAGTAAAAGTGAAAAATGGTAACTATACACATTTTGAATTTCAAACGTTTATTGGATGTTACACTCGTGACCAAATTCAATAGCTGGATTAAAATAAACCTTTCCAATTCTTTGGTTAAATGTCATTTACCTCTCTCCTAAATTTTCACCTACCACCTCATCAATCCAGTTAAGTTTAACTGTGTCTGGATTACAATTATACCCTCACATTGGGAATTCCATTAAATCCCCCAAAAATCCTACTCATTCTTCACACAAGTAATACTCTTACTGTTACTCCGCAAATTTCAATTCTCAGAACCTTAAATTCCCAAATTTCTTTCAAACTTTCAAATGGAATCCAATCAAACAACTCCTCCTCTTAGATACATCTTTCAAGAGTCTAATCTTAAAGATGAAGATTTCACCCCTCTCAAATAAAAAAGTCCTAACTTAGTAGTACCAACAACTACTTAGGAGATAATTTTCTTTTCACCACGGAACCCTATTCGCAGCTTATAAAAGATCAATGTCTTGAAGATTTCCTAAAAATCAACTGTTCCACCTATATGAACTTTATCAAAGATTTCTATGACAACTTGAGATTACACTCGTACTATAATTCTCTCAGAGTCAAGGTCCAAGGAAAAGTTATCACTGTCACACCGGAATTCATTGTGAAACAACTCAACATGAAGAATGATGGAGTTCAGTTCAGAAATGAAGGGGATGAATTATTGGTCAAGTATTATTCTAGGAAGTGGCTCCTAGCTCACTACTTTAGAGACAAATTCTATACTTACTGGCCATAAACACCTAGGATACTCCAACATGTCTTGGCAAAATTGGTCCTTATCCAAAAAGGATCCATAACCACCGCCTCCTCTTTTCAACACTATATCCTGCAGCACTGGGTTGAAAGCAAGGTTGTGAATATGCCAGTCATGATTATCCATCTCCTAAGACAGCATAAGAACTCCCATGCTACTCTCATCACTAGAATCCTCGTAGGAAATGGGATTAATTTATCCGGAGCCCAATCCATTCAAGGAAAGGAGATCCTTGAAAAGAATTTCAAGAAATTAAGCTTTTGAGAAACATGGGATGAAGAAAAGGTAATTAGGCTAAGGGAAGAAATAAGAGAGAAGAGTAGGGTCTGGAAGGCTGGAGTTAAAATTGCTATGGAGGCCAAGAGACCCAGAACTACTAAGTCCAAGGCTCAAAGGAAGATCAATCTAAAGCCAATTGTTGAGGAAGTTCATGAGGACCAATAAGAGGAAGATGATGAGGATAGAGTAACCCTCACACAATTAATGAAAACCACACCTGACAAGCCTAAGAAAAGAGATAGGCTCATTAAAGTAGCAGATAAAAATAAAAAGCCAGTTTATGAATCAAAAGCGGATGATGATGCAAATAGTGAGGAAACCAGAGATGGGGAGCCTTTACTCAAGAAGCGATTAACCCAAAAGGGATTAACTTTCAATGAGGCTCTTAAGGCACAAAGAGCTAAGTTGACTGTAAAAAACCCGCTCCTAGAATTATGATTTAAGAACATTCTCCAAAAGCACTTACACCAGCAGATTTGAGCAAGGGTAAGGAACTGGTTGTTTTCACTGAGAAACCAATCCCTTCCGGATAATATCTTTCTAGAGGATCCTCTGTATGAGGATATGATGTCTTCTATCTAGTATAACTTTAAATAGAATAGACTAACTAAAGAGGGACCCGGGGGCTCATTCAGAGTAGCAACCACTAATAGTCCTACAGTCCTTATAGCCTTAAAAGATCTTATGCTTCTCAAGGAGCTAAGTATCTAGATGGAGAATTATCCTTTTTCAATGCAAGAATAGAGCCTCTTCCAGATAATTTGCTAAATGAAAAAGCGGAGGTGGTTGAGATAGAAAGTCTTGAAAAGGCAACAGGAGGGGATGGTGAGGACAATACCACCATCCCAGAAAATGAAGTAGTGGTGGTTGTAAGTCATATACAGGAAATTAGTGGGGAGACTGAGGACAGTTCCAGTCTTACAGATGCTGGGTTAGTAGAGCAGATTGAGGAAGAGACCTCTGAGCCACAATAGAGAAATCATGTAATCATCATCCCAAACACTTCTAATACTACTGATATTCCAACTAATGATGCTATTGAAATACAGGGCAACTTAGGTGCAGACACCTAAACTGCATCTAAGGACAACCAGTCCATCCTAGAACATAATGTTTTGAAGGAGGGAACTAGTCTGGGACCCATTGAGAACACTTATAAAGTGGACTCTAATGGTGAGGCTAGTCCAGAGGCTAGGTTGGAAGAGCAAGAGAAAGAGAACGAAGTATCTGTTGGAAAAGAAACAAGTGAGGAACAGTCATCCAGATCTGAGGAGTTAGGAAGCAGTTCTGAATCAGATGAATCATCCTCATCCGGAGAGAAAAAGAACCTAAAGCTCAAATCATTTATGGACTACAATGTCTCAATAAATGAGAAAATATGGATGGGATTGACTTTGCTAGAACAAGCGTCTTTACATGGACAGAAGGATGATAAATTCAAGCCTTTACTCCAGAACATCTGCACTCAACTAATATCAGCTGAGAGCTTAATGAAAAATAGATCAATGACTCCTGATCTTAAAGTTGCTGAGTTAGGGGAAATCAAGGGCAGTGTTCAGAATATTGAGAAGAAGGTAGAGGATTTCCTAACTGCAAAAAATATTGTAGAGACCTCTCTCTCAAAGATCACACCGGTGCTGGAAAAGATGAATGCAAGTATAGCAGGAGCAAACGCTGATTAGGCACTACCCGGAGGTGACAACAACTATGCTACCTTGATGGGTCAAATAAGCTCCTCCTCCACTGAAATGCTAAATGAGTTTAAAGAGCATATTGACCAAAAGTTTGAAAACTTAAAAAAATTCATTCCTAGTGCGATTGTTAAAGTAGGAAAAGGAATTACCTCCGAACTCACTTTGCTTAATGAGGAACATCAAGCTGCGCAGGAGATGCTAACTGATTTTCATGATGAAGGATTACCCAAACTCCTTGCCAAACACATGGGTAACATAAGTGCTGAGATTTTCGGCCAGCTTAATAGAACAGACACCTTAATTAACAATTTAAAGGAGGAATTTCACAAGGATCTCACAACTCTCAATTCTAGTATCCACAACATTCGGAGAGATATTTGCCAGGATATTGATCTACTAAAGTTAGGTATGGCTAATCTATCCATCTCTCCATCTAGATCTTCACCTTCTACTTTGGATAGTCTTCTTATTCAGGTTGTCAATGACTTGGTCAAACACATTGGCAACACTGGCTTCTCTGGGTACAAGTGTAGTTTGACCCTCCTTAAGGGCCTTTTCACATAATTTGACAAGGAGGATCAAGCCCATGCCTTAAAGATGATTCTTAAGATGACCAGATCCTACAAAGAACTCTGAAATCTACTAAGGCCAGTCCATCTTCTTCTGGAAACGGTTGAGATAAGAAGCGCTTACAAGGAAATGCAGATTACTTAGTCCATTCAAAAGCATGGCAAAAGAATTAGGATAAATATGCTAGCATGGTAATGACCTCTAATCTGATGAGAACCAAAAGGGGGAGAAAAGTAGAGACAAAGAGGGAGAGTCATCCAGAAGAACAAAGGGCTGATGTCTAGAATAACTATTTTTTCAATGTAAAAATCTGTAATAGCTAGTTCTATTTTCACTTATATATATTTCTTTAATTGTAATCCATTTTTTCATGAGGTTAACCATTGTTAACAACAAAAATATTTATAGTGAAAAATTGATACTCAAAAATTGCTTCTAAGTACAATATGTAATTGTACTTCAAAAACTTAGAAGCTAGAAATCAAAAATATTGGGGGAGTTCAGATGCTTAGATTTTGGTGGAGTAAAACTTGTAAATGACTAAGTTTCAAGAATCATACTTAGATCATAAACCCCTTTTCCATGTGCTTAGTTTTTATTTCCAACAAATGGGGGAGATTGTTGGGAAACAATGATCCGAAAGAATTAAATTCCAGAACTAGAGAAACAAGACATTAAGGAACAAATCTTATAATCTCATTAATCTAAAAATAGAAGCATCAGGTCTAAAACCTGTCATCTGGACGTTCATTGAAGACTACAAGTACCTAAGCACATAAGGGAAGCATCCAGTTAAAGTTTGGAAAGGAACCAAATTTTGAACTGCCCAAAATAGCATCTAGAAGAAGATTGATTGAATAGCATCTAGATATATCCAGACTAAAGTCATCTAGAAGATACAGTCAAAAAGATAAAGGGAAAAGTTGCAAAAATAACTTTCCCCTCCACCTTTTTGGTTTAAGAGTCAAAGATCCTTTCCCCTTATGAAAGACAAAAATGACAGCTAGCAAACTTTTTAGAAAAGGACAGAAGGACTGACAAAGGAGAGGGAAAAGATAACAACCTTTTGTACCTAGACTAACAAGAAAGGTGCATGGAGCTGACACACTGGACTACTGCGTAAAAATTGGTGAAACACTAAAATACAAGGAAAACGATCACTAAAAACGTTTTAACCTCAAAATAAAGTATTCAAATGGGATAATTGCTCAATCTAACGGATTGATCAATGGCTCCGGAAGCACGACATATTACCTGATCAATGGTGAAGATTCAAATAAACTAAATGGCTACATTTATGATCCAAGCCTATAAAAGGGAAGCTTCAAGTTCCCCCTTATAAGGCCTCTTGCCTCGAATGTTGCAGATTGTCACCTTGCGACAAAATCCAACAGGAACATGGCGGTAGGTCTTCTTAGGTTTGTATCCTAACCCTGTGAGTTGGACCAGAATCTTTTGTTTTAAGGCCTCGATAATCCCTTGTTCATACATTCCACAAGCCTTTCTAGGCTTGAACCCAACTTGCTTCATTAGTTTTGCTGCACCAGGGAGGAGATAATTTTCTCAGCTTTGCGAATCACAGCAATATGGAGCCCTTCATCCAACTTAGCTTTAGCTTCTATGACAGCCACAACAAAAGCGGCGTCAGCCTCGATTCTTATTAGCCTATTCTCTTGTATGAACTTAACCTTCTGATAGAGAGTGGAGGTTACTGTACTAAAGGCATAGAGCCAAGGACAACCAAGCAACAAGGCGTAGGTGACTAGAATGTCAAGCATGGTGAACTGCACTTTGCTTGTAACCCGTCCGGTAGTAACTTCTGCTTTAAAGCCCCCAACCACACTATCCTTTAAGTAATCGTAAGCATGAATTACAGCGTTGGATTTCTCTAGAATTTCCTCTAACAATCCCAAGTGAGGAATGACTTTTAGGGGCCAAAGATTTAAGGCGAAGCCATTATCCACCATGACACAAAGTATGGTCTTATCGAGTAGCTGGATTCAGATAAACAAACCCTTATTATGGTCCCCACCCTCGACTGGAAGATTAAACTCATCGAATACAATCTACAGTCCCTTCTTTAGAGGGATAGCCTCCCCAATCCTAGCACACATTTCAATAACAAAGGTGGTCAGGTTGATTCCAGGTCGAGCCGTCACTTAATAAGACCCTTATGATGCCCATCTAAATCAATGACCAGTTGCTAGATGCTATAGCAAGCTTGGGTGTTTTAAGTTGGGTGATAAGGGGATCGACCTTGAGGCTTGTCAGAATAGGAGGAGGAGGAGAAGGAGGTCTTGCAGTGGTGCCTACCCTTTTAGGGACTTGGTCCTTATTCAGACAGAGATAGCGGTCCTCAGGCTGGTACACGAGGCCACTCCTAGTGATGTTGAGCACATTATCGAGCATGACACTATGGCTTGCATCTCAAAAGGGAAGGGGGTTCATTAAACTCGGAATCTGGGTCTAGTGGCTCACACCCATCCACACTAAATGGTTCATCCCAGTCAACATTAAATACTTCATTCAGCTACAAGGTGAAAAGCACATCCACTTTGAACAATTTGGTGCTCACTACCTTGATCTCTTCGATCATTCCATCATCTTCATCGGAATAATCTCCCGATGGAACAATAGCATCGATATTGAAAAGTGGCTCTTTCCTGGTTTTAATCCTTTTGACAATAATGAGTTGGGCTCAACGGCTCTCTTTCTCAGGTGGGGTCGATTCTACTTCCATTCCCTGAACTGAGTTAACCCTTGGATTAGCTTGGCTGATCATATCAAAGATTGAGTTAGATGGTGGGCCGAAACCGATAACCAGAACTAAATCACTATTCCATTGCTCTCAGGTAAGTAGATCAAAGATTATGGCTTCGAGTAAGTCGAAATGGATCACGCCCACCTTATTCCCAAAATTCGACAAGGGATTGTTCATGGTGCTTGGAGCCTTATCTGGTTCAGCGATCTTCCCTTTGCTTACCAAATGTTGGATAGCTGAAAGCAAGGTTTTACAGTTGTTAGTTTGATGGCCCACTTGAACATGATAATTATAAAAATTGTTCTTATACTCAGGTTTGGGTGATTTATATTCATGGCGGGATTGGATATAAATGGCTTCCCTTAAGCAAATAAATATAACCATGAGTGGCAACTTATATGGGTTGGCCAAGATAAAAGGAGGACGAGGGGGTTGGACCGCGACAATTGTTAGCGGGGTTTGAGTGACTGCCGGGACTGTAGCAAGGGCTTGAGTGACTACCTGAATAGTAGCTCGGGCTTTAAGTTTAGCGGGTGTCGGAGCAACAGCCTGATTATCATTGTTCTTTCTAAACCAGGGCGTCCCCGCCTTTTCGGCTCAGTCGTGCTTGATTTTGCATTCGATCTTTTCAGCCTTCTCATAAATGGCCTTAGAGGATAGGGAGGAGTCGATTTCTATTATCTTTCAGAGGACAGCGAATGCCCCCTCTTACAGCTTAACGATCAACTCCTCAAGGCTGAGCTTAGACTTTCTCAGAAATTGGGTTGACATCCATCTGTTAAAATACTACTTGAAGGTTTCACTAGGCAACTAGCAAATTCCTTCAATATGTTGGAGGGTTGTTTCCATCATGATATTGAAGCCGTAATGCACTTTTAAAGACTCAGAGAGAAGCTTCCAATCAGTGACAATGTGGTAGGGCAAGGTGTGGTACCATTCAGGAGCAGGGCCTTAAAGGGAACATGGGAATATCTCGGCGAGTATCTTATCACTCAACTTTTTTACTCGCATTATGCGCTCTTACATGATGATGTGAGAGGCGGGGGCACCTGACCCATCATAATGTGCCATGTTAGGTATGGTGAAATTATCAGGACCGAATCCTTGCCTCATTCGGGTTCCTTGGTAGCCATTAGTCGGTTGATGTAAGCTTGAATCTCAGATGTCACGCTTGGAGGTTGTGTGACCTGGTCGTTGATTGGTTAGTGAGTGAGAGCTTCAGCCTCGGGTATCATGCCTGGAGATTGCGTGACCTGGTCAATTGTTCGAGAGTCCATCATTTGACGTAAGAAAGTTACTACTTTAGGTGTCACGCCTGGAGGCTGCATGACCTAGTTGCTATTCGAGGCAGGTGGAGATGGTAGAGGTATGTCCAAGCGGGGATAGGTAATTAGTTTGTTACTAAAAGGGTTCTAGGAGTAGGTTGTTCCCTTGGGTGTTACGATAAATTGAGGGGGGTTGAAAGATGGCGGAGGTTGGGCTAGTCCATTGGAAGAAGTAGGATACTGGAGGGTAAATACAGGCAGAACCGAGCTCTGAGCTAAGGCCCTCAAATTCAGAGTTATATAAGGGATGATTGATGGGGTTGTTGAGGTTTGCAGAATAGCAAAAACTTGCCCAAATTGGAATGGGCTCGACATAGGCTGAGTTAACGGTGTCGGGTGAAAAAAGGTGGATTGGCCTTGCCCCTATCGGGTCGGATAAATTCTAAGCTAAACCATTATGAGTCTGAGCTTGCATATTCGATTCAAAAACCTAGTCTGAATTCTTGTCTTCTAGGGCTTGCCTAGTAGAAGCTTGGACTTACTCCTGGATAGTGTTGCAGAATAAATCCAATCGAAGGAATTGAGCCATAGCGCTACTAAAATTAAAGCCAGGGGGTGGCTGAGATCCTTCTCCCAAGGTAGGAGTAGGGCCTAACTACTCCTTAAGTGCTGGGATGTTCTCCTCATTATTCGGGAAAGACATAGCTGGGTAAGAAGAATTTTAACCTAACTTATCTGCTCTAAATCTGAATCCCTACTAGAATTGGTGTACAGAACCCCTTCAATCTCAGAGGTGACCACCGGGGTGAGAGAACGACGGATCAAATAGTGCTTGGGCCTTCTCCAAACTGGGGTATGACTATAACTTCACCTCCTCCTAGCTGAAATTATAGGTATCGGATCAGATCATGCATGGATTGTGTAATTCCATTGATGGTATGAATGACTTTAGTTTTTTGGGAAGTAATGCATAATATGCTCGTGAGGATGGTTATGACACAGGGGTGATGTCATGATGTGAAGTCTTATCTCTCCAACATACGGGGAATGTTTGCACTTCTCATCACATATGATGATTTATTGAAACTCAACCGAAATTCAAAAGAAGTCCTATGGATGACATTAAACCTCTTCCATCAGTGGAAATCGGTAAAGGTAAGTTAATAGAGATTTTGGGCCCTTAAAGCCGATGCATGGGCAATGAATGAGCACATAGCACATAGCACACAAATGTCCCTCTTCTGACCTTATGACTCCCACGTAATGCCATTTTAGATGGATGGAGGTTAACTTCAACGCCAACAAACAGTAAAGAAGTGTGTCCCTTTTTTTTATTTACATGTTTTGGTTCCTTAGGTGAGATGACTATGATGGCTTTGCTAACGTGGCTTGGTATATGGTTGTTTATGTAGAAGGCTCTTGTTTACCTTGATTCTACATTACTCAACCACTCCTCACATGATTCCTATCGTGGGAGTTTGTGTGTTGGTTGAAATGAGCGGTCCACCTAGTAGGCATCCTCAATTCCAAACAGGGTATGAGTGATACTTTTGTGAGGTTCTCGGGTAAATGGGGCATCCTAACCTTACAATCTAATCCACACACGTAAGGATAAAACGTTATAAGAAAGAATGAAGTCTTAATTTGGCCAATGATTTCAATACATCATCTAAATCTTTTAAACTTATTAAAAGTTTTAAGTTTTGAGTTTAAAGAGAGCAGTCCCCAACAGAGTTGCCACTGTGAGTGGACGACATTTTGAACGGCTGTAAAACGGGATGGAGGATCGACCTCTTAAAATGTTATAGGGGTGTGACGTGATGGTAGAAAATGGTTTTGCATATTTTGATGCTCAAAAGATACGAGTTCAAAATCTCGTATTTAAAATAGAGTCGCCACCCCGGTTTAACTCAACTAGGAAATTTGGGTACAATTTTCCCACTGGTTGGTAGACCATACCTTAAATAGAGATTCCAAGTTCGAATGATGCTATTTATTCTACATTGGCCAATTTAAAAGTATCATTCTTCCTTATTTAGTTTTAATCCACCCTATTTTGTGTTTTCGATATATATATTGTTTTAGCTCATTATTTAGCAAGCATCCAAAAGTGATAAATAAATTATTACAGTCATCCCATATAAAGCGTGGAAATTAAAAGAATAATATCAAGGCTTTCAAAATCCTATACATTTGTCTAAACAAGATTTAAAATACCCCGAAGGCCTAACAAGCATCTATCATAAATCTACCTACACAAAAACATTAGCACAAGTACAACACGTACACGGGATATGTCACATATAGCATGAATAATTAGTAGACAAAACAAGACTCGAGTTAGCATGGTCATGGCATAAATTATGAATCCCGGTTTGATGGCAAAAAACAATTCTTAAACGGCTTTGTGGAAAAGCTCAGTTTACGTTTAGACTGGATTGTTATTTTAATCGGTTTATTAGTGAAAATGCCACACGTTATGGGGTGAGGACTATTTTTAGGGTAATCTGTGTTACCCTTCATTATACTGTTCATCATAGCTTCAGAAATTAAATTAGGTCAAAAATGAAAAGAAATAAATTTATTGTCCAGAATATCATACCGCCGGCGGTATGAGTGAAGTTGCCGGCAACATCACTGATGTCGTTGGTGGTTTCACTTACATAGGCTCGTGAAATAACATTTTGGGTACCATAAAGAAAGGGTCCCATAAGAAAATAAAGTCTTTGGAGACAAAGGAAGCCTCTAGCTGTATCATTGATGTCACTGGTGACATGAACGGTTTCACTTACACAGGCTTCCGAAATGACATTTTGGGTACCATAAAGAAAGGGTCCCACAAGAAAATAAAGCCGTTAGTGATAAAGGAAGCCTCTGGCTATATCATTGATGTCGCTGGCGACATCAATGACACTGCTGGCGGCTTCACATGTAACCGGCGGTTTCACTTTCTTGTAGCAGCAGTAGTTAGCGATCAAAAAATGACCGAAATCCTAAAACTAAGCACAAAACACCAAATAATCACAACAAACACAAAAATAAGTGCCAAAGAGCTATGAGACTTAGGATTTTACCTGGGGGCCATGAATCCACCTCTTTGTGATCCAAATGACACATCTGAGGAGCTCAAAATGACGATTTAGGTGGTGAACTAAAGATTTAAGTCTCTAAATCCAATTAGATTGATTTTAAACCTAAGTTCTACTGATTTTAAGTTAATTTCTAAGAGATTTCAGCAAAGAAAAACCAAGAAAAGATGGAATAATTCCTCTTTTCTTACCTTTTCTTCAACTTATCTCACTAAAAATCACCCTATCTCACTAAATTTTCTCTCTAATTCAAGTTTGGAGCTGCTAACCCTTTCTCATGTCTGGAAATGGTCTTTTTATAGGCTAAAATCCGAAAGAGCTGACTTTTCTCAATTATCCGGCAGGTATCGAGAAAAGGCATGTCAAAAAGCTGTCTGACTACAAAAGTCAGAACGCCGGCGGCATGGATGATACAGCCGACGGTATCACTAAAGCCACTGGCAGCTTCACGGTTTGCCAGGTCTAAAGCAAGGTATGGTCCAGCCTAAAAAGGTGATTAGTGGTCAAATCCGCCCAAAAAGTGTTTTAAGAGGGATATTTGAATACATTAGAGATATTTTTGAATATTTTTAGGGGATTTAGGACTAAATTAATTTTTGGGTGAAAATCATCGGTTCGAGCTCCCACCAGAAGCGTTATCGGACACATTGAACTGAATTTTTTCGAAAATAAAATTCATAAATGATTTTTTATTAGGAATAAAAATTCGAAAAGAATTTTTATATTGAGGATTAAAATACAAATATGCATCATCATCGTCTCGCGAGAGGGACTGCAAAATCTCGTGCTCACAGTCATTATTCTTCTTAAACCAAGGTTTTTCTGCCTTCTTGGCTCGTTCGTGCTCAGCCTCACGTTCGACCTTTTTAGCTTTCTCAAATACTGCCTCGTCTGAGAGGAAAGAGTCTGTAGCCATCTACTTTCTGATTAGAGGAAGAGACCCATCAATGAGCTTTGCAATCATCTCTTTGAGGCTCAACTTGGACTTCATCATTGAGTGGCCATCCATCGATTGAAGTATTACTTAACGGTTTCATTGGGCAACTGGCAAATAGCCTTAAGATGCTGAATGGTTGTTTCCATCATGGTGTTAAAACTGTAGTGGTGAATTAAGGCCTCCGAGAGAAGTTTCCAGTTGGTGACCATATGGTAAGGTAGGGTATGGTAGCATTCGAGCACTGGGCCTAGTAAAGAGCATGGAAAAATTTCAGTAAGTACCTTATCACTTAACTTCCTCACCCTTATGACTCTTTCATACATAATGATGTGCGAAGCAGGGGTGCTAGACCCATCACAGTGTGCTATGTTAGGCATGGTGAAATTATCGAGAACCCAATCCTCATCTCGCTCAACCACTTTCTTTTGCTCCGAATTAGCAGCCAATAATTGACGCACAAGAGCTTCAATCTCAGGTGTCACACTTAGAGGTTGCATTACCTGGTCGATGTTTGAAGGGTCCATCAACTAGGGTAAAGGAGCCTCAACTGCGGGTGTCATGCCTGGGGATCACGTGGCCTGGTCGTTAATTCCCAATTGGCCAGACGAAGGAGGAGTCGGCAACTCAAGATGAGGATGGGACACCAGTTGGGTACCAAAAGGATTTTGGGGGTAAGTCATTCCTCGAGGTGTTGTAATAAAATAAGGAAGACCGAGAGTGAAAGAAGATGGAGGCACTGAAGGTTGAGCTAAACCACTAGAGGAAGCAAAGAACTATGGTGCAAGGCCACTGGAGAACATAGGAGGAACTGGGCTCTGGGCTAAAAGCCTTGGATTCTAAAAGCTAGAAGTCTGACCAAATAGGAACGAACTTGATAGAGGCTGAGTGGTAGTCAACGGAGCCGGGTGATAAGAGTGCAGAATATGCCTTTATTTTTGGAGAGCGATGCATGATATGCTCGCGAGGATGGTTGCAATATAGAGAGCCGATGTGATAATGCTAAATCTTATCCCTCAAACATACAGAGGACGTTTGCACCTTTTGTAACATATGGTAAATTGGCGTGACTCAACAGAGATGCAATAGATGTCCCACAGATGTTGCTAAACCTCCTCCATAAGTGGAGATCGATAAGGGTAAGTTGATTAAGACAGTTGGCCCTTGAAGCCTATGCATGGGCGATGAATGAGCACGTAGCATATGGCACACAAAAACGTCCCTCTTTCAAGGTTATGACTTTTATGTAACGCCGTTCAAAAATGGATGGAGGTTAGCTTCTATGCCAACAAATGGCAAAGAAGTGCATCCCTTTTTTATTTACATGTTTTTGGTTTCCTAAGGGAAAAACAACTACGATGGCTTTTACTAACACGGCTTGGTATAGGGTTGTTAATGTAGAAGGTTCTCGTTTACCTTGGTTCCATGTTACTGAACCGTACTCCTTAAATGAGTGCTATCGTGGGAGTTCATGTGTTGGTTGAAACGAGTGATCCACCCACTTGGTATCCTCAATTCCAAATAGGGCATGAGTGATACTTTCGTGAGCATCTCGAATAAATGGGGCACCATAACCTTATAATCTAATCTGCACGTGTAAGGATAAAACATTATAACAAAGAATGAAGTTTTAATTTGGCCAACGATTTCAATACATCATCATAATTTTTTAAACTTATTGAAAATTTTAAGTTTCAAGTTTAAAGAAATCAGTCCCCAATAGAGTTGCCACTGTGAGCGGATGACATTTTGGGAGGCTGAGAAGCGGGCAGGAGGATCGACCTCTTAAAAATTAGTGTGGCGAGTTGTGATGTTATAAAAGGGATTTGCATATTTTAATGCTCAAAAGATACGAGATTAAAATCTATATTTAAGGTATGGTCTACCACCCGGTGGAAAAATCGTACCTAAATTTCCCAGTTGAGTTGAACTGGGTGACGACACTGTCTTAAATCCGAGATTTCAATCTCATATCTTTTGAGCATTAAAATATGCAAATCCCTTTTCTACCATCACAACACACAACACTAATTTTTAAGAGGTCGGTCCTCCGGCACTCTTCAAAGCCGCCCGAAATATTGTTCGCTCACAGCTACCTCGATCAGATGAAAGTGCTTTAATACTTTTCCTAAGTTGTTTCTCTACTTCATTTCTGAATATCTTGAATTTATCAAAACTTTCAGACTTATGATTTATTAAGTATAGATAACCATATCATGAGTAATCATCGATGAAGGTAATAAAGTAGGAGTATCCTCCAAGTGCCTGAACACTTATTGGACCACATACATCTGTATGTATAAGCTCCAATGTACTTGTAGCTCATTCACCCTTACCTTTAAAGCATAACTTCATCATTTTTCCTTTTAAACAAAGTTCACAATCACCATAAGACTCCACGCCTATTAGTCCTAAGTCTCCACGCTTGTATAATTTAGTTAAGCGATCTTTGTTTATATAGCCTAAACGATAGTGCCATAAGTAGAATGATTTCTCATTATCTAATAACTTTCTTCACATTGTTTATATTAAAAACTTTTGTTTTAGTATCAAGAATATAAAGGCCACCATTCAACATTCCATAGCCATGAAGAACATTATTTAAACGAATCTGACAATTATTATTCGAAAATAAAATTTCAAATCCCTCTGCCACTAAACACGCAACAGAGATAATATTCTTAGTAACATTCGGAATATAGTAGCAATTATTCAAAAATAAAACTAGGCCACTCGACAAAATGATACTAAAGCTTCCTATGGCTAATATAGCTACTCTGGCTCCATTTACCACACATAGGTCCATTTCCCCTTTTGCCAACCTCCTACTATTCCTTAGCCCCTGCACAGAAGTACATATGTGAGAACCACAACCAGTATCAAGTATCTAATATCCAAGTTGACTCATAAGGAATAGTAGCATAGTTTTCAAATACAAACATACCTGAAGTAGATGCCACTATAGGCATCTTATTTAATTGTTCAAAAGTGGGAGCTTTACAATCCCTCTTCTAATGTCCCGATTTCCCTCATTGGAAATAGACATACTTAGATGCCTTCTTTTCTTTCTTCTTCATGTTGATTCTTTTCTTGGCGGCCAATGCCTTTTTCTTCTTATTAGAAGTTTTGCCCTTGTCAAGCAATAGTAGAGTCTTTTGATCCTTCTTGATTTGAGGTTCTATTATCTTCAGCATGTGGATCAATTCTAGAATTGTAGATTGATCTAGTTCAAGTAATAGTTAGTCATAAAATTTGAGTAACTATCTATTAAGGACATCAACACAAGGTCGATACTCAACTCATGATTCATTTCGAATCCCAATCAATTCAGCTTCTCAAGGTAACCCAAGAGTTTTAATACATGCTGAGAGGTAGAGGAGCCAGCCTGCATCTTGGTTGCAAAAAGGACTCTCGAGGTCTCATACCTCTCTGTCCTTTCTCATTCAGCAAAGAGCTCCTTAAGATGGAGAACCATGTTTTCAATGTCCATATTCTCATGTTGTTTTTGAAGATCACGATTCATGGGCCCCAACATTATACATGTTGCAGCCTCACAATATATCATGTGCTTCAGCCAAGCATCATGTGCTACTTGATCCTCAACATCAGGCTCAATATGGAATATTTCATCTAATACATAGATGATTCCCTCGGATTTGAGAACTATTCTCAGAGCTCAAAAACAATTAGAAAAGTTTGAGCCATTCAATTTAGTGTCAATTAACGAACGAAGATTAATATTGGAAGTCATTCTCAACCTAAGATGTAAGAAAGAAAGTTGTTTAGACTTTAGTATATAGTACATCTATTTAATATAAGGACTTTTAACTAAATACATTTATCCTACCATTTTTCGAAATTTACAATAGCCCATTCTATTGAATTCGGGAAATCTAGCCTAGCTAAATTTCCAAGTAGGTAGCATCTACAACTAGTCTAATATGACCCCCAATTTTATGAGCTAAGTCATACTAGTAAGTTGCAGTTGGAATCCCATTCCATTTGCATCGTATGCAATTGCTAATTTATTCAAGTTCCATAATTCAAAGGGACATGTGCTCTTATATTAGCAACTCCTTGAATATGTCTCAATTCTGTGGCTAGCCCCCAATTTTATGGTGGACTACCCCAGTACTATTAAGGCAGACCCTATCTTAATTTTTATAATCAGTCGATGTAGATGAAAGGAACGCTTTGTGAAATACTCTATGGCCGAAAAAGACCGTATTATAAATTTGAGTAAGGAAGACTATAACTTCCTTAATATGTTTACTTTAGGATTTTATTGGTGTCAAACGTCTGACCCAATCTAGGATTTATCAGATGGACATATTTATAATAATTTATATTAATTTATAGAATTTTAGAATTAATTTAAAAGGTCTAACCTTAAGGGGTTCAATGCTCTTTATTGTAATTATTCCATCAACCTAGATTATATGGAAAATTGTTAACATTCTTTATTTGTTATATATTTCGCATTTCCATTAAGAGTTTATTCAATAATTTAATTTTTACTTTGTTATAGAAACATATATAAGAACCATCTTATACACTATAAATTAGTTCATATTTAATCTACTCATTGGTCAATTCAAGTTGCACAGATATAGGTTCTCAGGTAGGAGAGGTGCCCTATGAGAAGTAGACACCAAGTCTAATCCTTGCCAGAACATACACGAGCATAAACTCGAAGACCATGGATTCTCTTGAACTAATAAATTTCATTCTTTCAATTCATGTAAATTGAAGCATCTATAACCCATGTAATTTATCTAATTTATTGAGTTTTTGATAATTTTTGAGTAAGTTGAGCAAAGCTTATTCCAATTATCAATATCCATTTTCTAACCTTGAAATGAAAGCCTAAGTTCATCTATTATTCCAAACAATTAATAAAACTTATATCATTTCATATAGAAAATAAAATTCAGTTTGCTTCTAACTTAAATATGCACTAAATAGGCAGGCTCTAATACCGTTATTGGGAATTGACAGTCACTTTAAACATGCATAGCAGGCATAGCGAAAATTCAAAATTTTGTCCATTGTCCCTAGGAACTCCTATTATTTTCATACAATTAATTAAAGCCTTAACTACATTAATTCTCTACCTATATTATCATGCATAGGCTTGGCACACCATAACACTAAGGTATATCCTAGCATAAATATTTTATACTAAGCATGTTATCACTCTAAGCTATAACCTAAGTATAAACTAAACTAAGTATGTTAATAATAACCTAAGCATAATTATTAAGTCTAAAAGCGTTTAACGAAAAAGATATAATAATTAAAAGAGAAACTTACCAGTTGAAGCATGCTTTAACAAAACCTCCTTACAGAAGCCTCCAAGTCTAGGATGGCCTTCATGAGAGTCCATACGAACCCATTGGCACCATTGGGCTGCACTTTGTACAGCCTATTTTCATAGGCTGCTGCGAGCACTGCCCAGCAGTGCACTTTCGCGCATCCGAGCCTGTACAAAATATATTTTGTACTTTCGGTCCAATTTGACTAGCCAAGGAAAAATTCCCCATCAATCCTTTTCAAATAAATATTTTATTTATGACCCTAACAAATTAGTTATCGGTCAAAGTAAATTCTCTGGTCTAAATAGGTAATGGTCTAACCAAGTAATGGTCTAACCATTCCACATTTAATACTCTCGTAATAGACTAGGTGTATTAATTCTTTACTGTCTGATGAAAGTTCTATGTATATGACCTTATAGGATCCTGTAGCATTGAGTTGTTAAGGCTCAACCAATCCTTGTTCTACAGGAATAATTGGCTCAAGGTTCTAGACCGTAGTTAGAACTCAATTACCTTAAATGACTGTAGTACGCCTGGGAGGTGTCAATGATGTATGGGTCTCCCTTAGCGCCTGTGTGAGAGAGGTGGGGCCCATTGAGGGTTGTTCATATTCAGGCGTGATAAAACTCTTTAGTTTAAGTTTGCACATTTTAGCCAATTTATATGAATAAAAGAATCGACACCCAAATCTCGATACAAATGATAGAGTTGCCACCCAAGTTATCTACTTAGGAAAGAGTTTTGGTATGGTTCCCTTTGGGCGGGAGACTCATGCCTTTTGGATCAGAGATTCGAATATCGGATGAGTCACTTATTTCTCATTTAGTTTATTCAAAACTGCATTCACCATGTAAAACCGTTTTGTTTTCATCATTTAGGAAATTATTACAAAAAACTCATTTTCTACACTCTTTTTATATATAATGCATGAATTTAATAGTTTACAATAAAACACAAGTAATAAAATGGGGAATAAAATTGCAACCAGGGGAAAATGGGGGCATTGTAAAGGAATCTATACATTTGTTCTAAGTTATAAAATAAATATGGATAAATTCGCCTGCATCCACAAAGATTAGTGTAGTGTATAGCATATAACAAATCAGCATTTTATTGAGAAAAATGTGATTATGTTGTAAAGCCATATTTTAACTTTTGTGGGTTGATTTACCGGATTATTAATAAAAATGACCGCATGGCAAATGTGAGTTGGATTGATTTTAATCAATTAAAAGATGAATTCTAGATTCTGCCTGGGGGCCAGTACCCGTATGGGTGGGTGGGACCCATACGGCTACCAGGGAGAACCGATACAGGTATGGAGGACCCGTACAGGTCCTGTCCGGTCCGAAAGAACCTTTATTTGATTTACTTTAACAGATTAATGGAGGAGAAGTGAGATAAAAGTGGGATTTCCTTTTATACGAGTATGGCATAACAATACAACCACTATAATGGTATATTAGGTACCAACAAGGCTCGCATTAATCAGGACCAGACCCAGAAGAATTTTATCAAATAGACATAATAGAAGCGGCGGAGAATAATAATAAAACAACTGAGATGTGAGTCTCTTTGAAACTCAGGAGAGTACCTTTACAATGTGAATCCACTTTAAGGCGATCCCTACATTGAGAGAGAGTCTGGCTAAAGTAGATGGTGAAATAGGACTATTTAGGTGAGTATTTGTGTGGACAGAATATCCCCTAAATCCTAATAAATGAAGCTAAGAATGAATCAAATGTGAACAAAACCGCAAAGGAAGGGCTTTCTTCCTATTTTATTCCTCCAATACCTCCACTATAGCCTTTCTATTCCTATAGAAACTACTAGAATTTGTATCTAATATACTTTGTGTTGTGTTGTGTCTTGTTATTGTAATGTCCCCTGAAAGAGGTGGAAATTGCCTCTATTTATGGGAGGAGATTAGGTCTGAATGCAATAAACTGCATTCATGACCGGATTTCTCCTGAATAGGGTGCACTCAACCTGCCAAAATAGCATGAAGAGGCAACAATGGGACCCGTACGGGTCTGGTCGTACGAGTTCGATGGAGGACCCGTATGGGACTGAGGAGACCTGTACGGGTCCCCTCCTGAATGGGGTATGCCCAACCTGGCAAAATAGCCAAAAGAGCCAATAATGGGACCCATGTAGGTCTGGTGGGACCTATACGGATCTAAGGGATCCATATGGATCCCCTCCAGTAGTACGGGTCTGCTAGTGGATCTGTACCACCGGGCAGTATCCGTACGGTTCCTTAAATGCAAACTAGGTCTCCAAACTCTGACTAGACTCAACTCTACAATAGTAAGAACACCTCTAATGCATAACACCTTTAAGATATTACATCGTATAGCTCTTATCATAGTTTCGTGAGAAGGATCGTTAAAGCCCAGTGCTCACAGACTACCCCTCGTGGAATCACTGCAGATACGGATCTGTATAATTTCATGATGTGAGTGAGGGTTTAGAAATTATACCTGAGGTGATGATATGGTGGGATCTTTCCTCAAGGCCAACCCCTTCCTTTGGTGTACCTTTCTTGAGGCAGATCGCTTTCCCTTGCTGATGCGTATCCCTTTCTTGAGGTGGACGACTTTCCTTTGCTAATGCATATCCCTTTCTTGAGGCGGATGACTTTCCTTTGCCAATGAATATCACTTTCTTGAGGTAGATGACTTTTATTTACTAATGCATATCCCTTTCTTGTGGTGGATGACTTTCTTTTGCTAATGCGTATCCCCTTCTTGAGGCGGATGACTTTCCTTTGCTGATGCGTATCCCTTTCTTGAGACGGATGACCTTCCTTTGATGATGCGTATCCCATTCTTCTGGCGGATGACTTTCCTTTGATGATGTGTAACCCTAGTGACTCTATTGGGGAAGACATGGATCTACTCTCCTGGTTGATGTTGTTTCTTAAGGCAGATGACTCTTCTGACCGATGGTGTATCCCTTTCCTAAGGCGGATGACTTTTATTGCTAATGTATATCCTTAGTGACTTTGCTGGGGAAGATATGTGTATCTCTTTCCTGAGCTGGATTACTCTCAAGGCTGATGTATTCCTTTCCTGAGGCGAATGACTCTCCTAGTTGATGATTTTTAATAACCTGTAAAAAGACAACAAGTGAATGCTGAGTTAGTCATTATCTAAGCTAACACATCTTTATTCTTGATTGACTTTGTGATGAACAAAAAAATTTTCCCCTTCAATTAAGAATAAAGATGTGCGGATGGGGGATGGACCCTGAATAAACTATAAACTAAGTGCGAGAAATGTCAGGTTTGGCTCGATTGCTCTGAAATGAAGTGCCCCTTGGAAGGGTGCTTCTTAAAGAATGCCCCTAGGTGGGCTAGACAATGGGGGGATTCCCCTAGATTGGTTGATTTCGCTGCTGGGGATTGGGGGGATGCCCCTAGATCTTATTTCACTGCCTAAAAATGGAAGGATACCCCTAGACCTAATTCCACTACTAGGAAATGGGGAGATGCCCCTGGATCTTATTCTGCTGCTGGAAAATGGGGGGATGCCCTTGGATCTAATTTCACTATTGGGAAATGAGGGGATGCCCTTGGATTAACTGATTTCGCTACTGGGGATTGGGGGGATGCCCCTAGATTTGATTCCACAGCTAGGAAATGGGGGGTACGCCTAGATTGACTCCGTGGCTAGGGAGTATAGTAATGCTCTTTTGGTGACTTCTTTTCTGTTGGGGAAATATCTTTTTGTAAGATTCGCTTGTTGGAGAAGATTCCTGTACTCGGGTGAATCTGCACAAAAATTATCCCTGTTAGTAAACATTTAGAAATGAATTACCTTGATTCTTGATTGATTTTGTTGAAAAAATATTTTTGCCCCTTCAATCAAGGATCAAGGTGAGTTAGAGGTTTTGCCCTAGTTTATCTGAAAGAATGGGGTTTAAGAAACGTGGAGTTTGCCCCACTCTATATCTGATGTTGGTGTCCCTTTCTCGAGGTGGAATACCTTCCTTTGGGCTCTTTTCTTAAGGTGAGCATCCTTCCTTTGCATTCCTTTATCTAGGTAAACCGCTTTCCTTTATTGTGCGCATCCCTTTCTTAAGGCAGGTAGGTTTCCTCTACTTTGTGTATCTCTGTGACTTCTCTAGGGAAGATATGTGTATCCTTTTCTTAAGGCGTATGACTTTTCCTCATATCATTTTCTTAAGGTAGATTGACTTTCCTGACTAATGATATATCCCTTTCCTAAGGCGAATGACTTCTCCTCGTATCCCTTTCTTAAGGCAGATCCACTTTCCTATCTGATGATATATCCCTTTCCTAAGGTGGATTACTTCTCCTCGTATCCCTTTCTTAAGGTGGATCAACTATCCTAACTAATGATATATCCCTTTCCTACGGCGGACGACTTCTCCTCGTATCCCTTTCTTAAGGCGGATCGACTTTCCTGACTAATGATATACCCCTTTCCTAAGGCGGATGAATTCTCTTGTTTGATGATGATGTATCCCTTTCCTAAGGCGGATAGATTTTCCTAACTAATGTATTTGAATAACCTAAAAGAGACAATAAAAAAACATTGGGTTAGTTACTATCTAAAATGGAGATGTATGGATTGGGGTTAGCCCCTGAATAAACTATAAGTTGGGATTAGAAATGTTGGGTTTAGCCCAGCTGCTTTGAACTGGAATGCTCCTCGGGGGGTGCCCCTGGGGGAGCTGAATGTTGAGGAGATAGCCTTTGAATGGCTAGTCTATTTGGATTGCTGGGGAGAAACCGCTAGGGAGCAAGTTCACTTGTTTAGAGGAAGGTGTTCCTAGGACATCCTAGCTATTGGGGAGTATCCTTGGAACCCATCTCGAGAAAGCTTGACTAGTTGGGAGGTGCCCCTTAGATACTACTCTAACTGGGGGAATGATTACTTTAACCCTCTAGTCATCAGGAATAAAGATCGACTTCTTGTGGGATGCCCCCTGAATGTTTGGTTTATTGGGGAATGAACTATCCCGATGTGGATACTCTTTTGGAGAAAAGGTGCCCCTTTGGTTGGCCTTCAGGTTTTGTCTTGTCTAACCTGGAGGGAAAACAAGTTTTATCAGAATATGACCTGAAATGGTACATTTTAATTCTTGATTGACTTTGTGATGAATAAAAAGTTTTGCCCGTTCAATCAAGCATTAAGACGTATGGGGGTCCTGCCCCTAATTAATTATAAAGGGTGAGTGAAGAGATGTTGGGTTAGTCCTAATTTTGGTACGCCCTTAGAGCGGCCTGACTACTAGGGGAAGATAGCCTGTAAGCAGCTTAACTGCTCAGGAGCGAGTCTTCTAGATGAGTTGGATTGCTAGGGGTGCCCCTTGGAAAGAGAAACTTAGCTACTTGGGGGGTTCGCCTAGAAATTACCTTGCCTGTCTAGATACGTTGGGGGGGTTGCCCCTCTGATGGTTCATTTACTGGGGAAATGATCCCTCTAACGGTCTAGTTTCTAGGAATGCTTCTTGGGAAAATGCCTCTCTGCTAGTGCCCCTCGGATGGCACCTTTATTAGGTATGTGCTTTAAATGATGCCCCTTAGGTGGCAATGTGGCTGGGGGAATTCATTCTTTTCCTATGGATATCTCTCCTTGGGTTCCTGCACATGATAAAGGAACTGGTCAATAAAACTTTGAGATATGTAGGTCGGGACTTGCCCCAATCGAAAGAGAAGACTGAGTTTAGTGATGTTGGGTTAGTCCCAACTCAAATTGGGGTGCCCCTAGTATGCCCCTTCTATAGGCTAACACTGCTGGGGAGTACCCCTTAGGGTGTATGATAATGAGGGATGCCCCTTGATGGTGCCCTTAGGGTAGGTTCCTCTAAGGTGGGTGTCCCTAGGGTATATGATGATGGGGGCAATACCGATCGATGGTGTCCCTTTGGGGAGCGCCCCTAGGGTGGGTGTCTCTAGGGTGTATGATGATAGGGGACACCCCTTGACTGGCTCCACTGCTCGGGAACAGAGGGATGCCCCTCAATTGACTTCTTTATTAGGGAGGTGTCTTCCTAGATAATTCTTCTACTGAGGATTTCTTCTAGGTTAATACTTCCTTGGTTTGGGCTAGAATCTCTTATCTTATAGGGATCGTTGCCCCTGGATGTGTTGATAGCTTGGGGATCCTCCCCTTGAATGAACCTGCACATGAAAAGGTATTCACGTTAGCAATTACTTTGACATGGCTTACCTTGATTCTTGATTGACTTTGTGTGGACAAAAAGGTTTGCCCTTTCAATCAAGGTTCAAGGTGAGCTAGGGGTTTAGCCCCTAATTAAGTGAAAGACTAGGGTTTGAGAAGTGGGGTTTTCCCCAATTAGGATCTGATGTGCCCTGGCTGCTGAGGAATTCTAGTTTTGCTTGGAAGATCATTCTAAAATAGTAGGGAGGACCCATATGGCTAGGAAGGAGCCGTACGCCCGATACTGACCAGTATGGCTGTAAAAACTGTTGGATATGATGCTTGCGCCTGTTGTTTTAGGAATCCTGCTCCCATTTGTAAAGCCATATTTTAACTTTTGTGGG
Source organism: Euphorbia pulcherrima (assembly GCA_947683365.1). Classification (NCBI taxonomy): domain Eukaryota; kingdom Viridiplantae; phylum Streptophyta; class Magnoliopsida; order Malpighiales; family Euphorbiaceae; genus Euphorbia; species Euphorbia pulcherrima. The sequence continues at coordinate 32,658,964 of CANTUS010000001.1, forward strand.
TTGATTTTACCGGGTTATTAGTGAAAATGATCGCATGGCAAATGTGAGTTGGATTGATTTTAACCAATTAAAAGATGAATTCTAGATTCTGCATGGAGGCCGGTACCCGTATGGGTAGGTAGGACCCGTACAGCAATCGGGGAGATCGGTACAGGTATGGGGAACCCATACAGGTCCTATCTGGTCCAATAGAACCTTTGTTCAATTTACTTTAACAGATTAATGGAGGAGAAGTGAGATAAAAATGGCATTTCCTTTTATACCAGTATGGCATACCAGTACAACAACTATAATGGTTTATTAGGTACCAACAAGGCTTGTATTAATCATGACCAGACCCAAAAGTATTTTATCAAATAGACATAATAGAAGAGGCGGAGAATAATAATAAAATAACTGAGATATGGGTCTCTTTGAAACTCAAGAGCGTACCTTTTCGACGTGAATCCACTTTAAGGCGATCCCTACGTTAAGAGAGAGTCTGGCCAAAGTAGATAGTGAAATAGGACTATTTAGGTAAGTATTTGTGTGGACAGAATATCCCCTAAATCCTAATAAACGAAGCCATGAATGAAAAAAATGTGGACAAAACCGCAAAGGATGGGTTTTCTCCCTATTTTGTACCTCCTATACCTCCAATATACCCTTTCTATTCCTATAGAAACTACTAGAATTTATATCTAATATACTTTGTATTGTGTTGTGTCTCATTATTGTAATGTCCCCTAAAAGAGGTGGAAATGGCCTCTATTTATAGGAGGAGGTTAGGTCTGAATGCAATAAATTGCATTCATGACCGGATTTCTCCTGAATAGGGCACACTCAACCAGCCAAAATAGCTTGAAGAGGTAATAATAGGACCCGTACGAGTCTAATAGAGGATCTGTATGGGTCCAGGGGGACCTGTAACGGTCCCCTCTCGAATGAGGCGCGCCTAACCTGCTAAATAGCCTAAAGAGGCAACAATGGGACCCGTGCAGGTCTGGTGGGACCCGTACAAGTCTGATGGGAAACTCGTATGGATCTAGGGGATCCATATAGGTCCTCTCAAGCAGTATGGGGGAAATGACCCGTACGGGTCTGCCAGGGGATCTGTACCATTGGGCAGTATCCGTACGGGTCCCTAAGGGCAGACTAGGTCTCCAAACTCCGGCCAGACTCAACTCTGCTGCAGTAGTAACACCTCTAATGGATAACACCTATAAGACATTGCATCATATAGCTCCCATCATAGTTTCACGAGAAGGATCGTTAAAATCCTGCGCTCACAATGCCTCTAGCAAGGGTCCACCATCCTCGATTACTCGGAACGTCATTTGTGCTTATGACTTAATCCTGCTTAATGCAATAGTTGCCTAATGCGATGAACTCCTTCCATTCTTTAATATTAGTACCATCTGGTTTATTGGGTTCAGTTAAAGTGTTAACACTAATAGCGAGGTTACTCTAAGCTATCCCAGTTATTTACTTGTTACCAAAGTATATTGCTTTTTACCATAATGTGTTTGACTAGAAACTATTTCTATAAAACATATACTCTGATCAAAGGTTTATAGCAATCATCACTTCAACAAGTGGTCAGGTACAACTCCTTAATATATCCGTAGCGATGGATTCTTTCCGACTACATAGCTTACCAACGTATTGTCATCACTATACCCATAATCACCTATGAGACCCTAAATCAATGAGTGAATAGGTATGACCCGAAGCATAGCGATAGTACCACATAAGGTAACTATTATCTCAAGTATAAGGATATTCGCAAAGCTACTGCATAAAGATAAACACTAACACCTTGATATATATACCAAGTGTTTATCTTATAGCGGTCTCCAATATATCTACTAGATATATTCACGTGTCAATCTTAAAGCACCATCTTCAGTTATGTGAGATTAACTGTTTGGACCCATTCCAAGAAAGTTGACCACATGCTAGTCTTACTGCTTCATCAATATTCTTGATAAAACTATGACTAGGGATAGTTTAGACATAATCATAATTACACATGAAGCTGATCTCATTAAGCATAGTCTAACATTGATCTCTCTCTTCATGCTATGATATATGTCAAGGACTCTTGTACATAGATATCAATGAATATATTTTAACCAGTCATAATATATATGAACACATTGATATAAACAAAAGATTAAATGCCTTTATTAATTAAAACAAATTGTTCATACTATTACATAATTAAGATATATCGCCCTAATTGTCTTAAGGGCATACATAATATTTAACAAGACCACCTAGAAGTTAAAGCATTCATGCAAATATTAAGGCATAGAAATAAGACCTTCAGTAAAAATATGCCTCAAATGGCTAAAATAAAGTAAAATTGTATGCACAAAATGTGCCTTCAATTGGCTCGGAATTGTAAATAAATACAAAAAATAAATATAAACAATCAGAGGGTTGGAATCCTTGGTAGCATCAACCGACTAATTCAATTCCTCCTCCAGATCCCCCTGCACATCGCTAGTCTTCTCACCTAACTCCTAGCCTCGATCCTCGGCGGCCTTTTCCCCTTCCGTCTCAGCTCCCAGATATTTAATTGAACGCATCAAGTCCGTGGGGAGGTCCTGGTGAAGCTACTTGAAGGAGTCAAGGATACGCCTCCTGAACTCATAGCCGTCATCCAACATCCCCTCAATGGCATGAATGAAGTCTACCGAGTCCACTTCTTTTTGGCCTGTGACGGCTTAAAGTTCTTCTCGGGTGGAAGCAAGATCTGTCTCAGCCTTGGAAAGATTCTTGCATGTTGTCTCATAAGTCTACTGAAGTAGCTCATGCTCTTCCTTCAATTTTTTCAAGTCCCCCTCCAAGGTGAGGTTCTTGGCTTCAAATTCCTTCACTCGGGCTTTTAGCTTGCGACACATGTCTATTGCCTCCTACAGCCTCTCATCATTAGTCTTTTCAACATCCACCCGGTGATACATATTGGTTGCCCGGGACAAGGACTAAGATAAAAAAAATAATGAGAAATGAAAAATTGCCACTAAATAAACTCACAATGAAGTGAAAACCACACCTGGGTAAAAGACTTGAATAGAAGGGTGGAAGCCATATAGAAGTCCTCTTTCTCATAATAGAGATTCTCTTGCTCCAAGTGGAATGCCTCGCGGAGAGACTCTTAAACCACTAGAGAAGAAAGTGAAGATGTCTCACCAGCTACCTGAGCTAAGGCCTCTCTCACCAGAGAAGGGGAAGCAGGTAAATCATGGCCGGGTGCAACTTCCACATTCGCGGTTGCATCAGTAGTCACCTAGCAGGACAAGACTGTTAGACCAACAAGGAGCGTAACAGTAAAAGACAAATGTATAACCCCGCAGTGACTTTTGATTTCTTTTTGCGATCTTTCACAAATGCCTCAGCATCATCCGGGTTTCCTCATTTTGCTCCCTTCTTAGGGCCCTTCTCCCCGTTCTTTCCTAACAAAACTGTAGCAGTAGTTTTGTTAGTCGCTCCATCAACTATCTTTAGAGCCTAGCGTTCATTGACTTATTACAGGTTTTTCACCCGCTTGGCTATAGCATTAGAAACCATGTTCATAATTCCTGACATAGCTGAAAACAAAAGCAAAAGATAAATAAATTGAAAAAGAAGCTCACCCCGGAGCTAAGGGCCGAGGTAGTAATCAAAGCCGTCGTCCGAGTCCAAGTTATAATCTATGACTCTAATATTATTTACAAAAGCAAAAGAAATATTGGCTAGTGACCATATTCCTTTTTTAAATCTTCTAAGCACCTCCACTCGGATGTCGGGATCTTTTTCGGAAACCTGAAAGCAGGCGGTATAGCGAATGACCACTGAGTGGGAAAGGTGGGCACCCTCTTCTTCAGTTCAACAAAATTAAAGAATTTCTTGAAGTTTTTCACTGAATTTACCCTATTGAAGGAATAAAACCTGGCTTTATGAGGAAAATGCACGTGGTCTTCACTATACAGTTTGCTATTGTGCATGGTATCAAGCCAATCCTAAGGATTCTCATCTCAAGGCAGTAAAAAGAATCCTTAGATACCTCCTAGGAACCACTAAAGTTGGGTTATGGTATCCTAATAATTCACACTCCGAGGGCTTACTGATGCAGACTATGGTAGAGACACTCTTGAGAGAAAGAGTACATCTGGAGGTTGCCATTTCCTTAGAGATTGCTTAGTCTCTTGGTACAGCAAGAAGCAAACTTTGGTTGCCTTGTCTATCGCAAAAGCTAAATATATGGCAGCTGAAAGTTGTGTAGCTCAACTTCTCTGGATCAAGCAAGGGCTTGAAGACTATGGAGTTCAATTCGGATGTGTAGATGCTATGTGTGATAATAAAAGTGCTATTGATGTGTCAAAGAATCTAGTACTCCATAGCCGGATGAAGCATGTCAACATAAGGCATCATTTCATCAGGGATCATGTGATGAAAAAGGATGTTGCATTGGTATATATTCCAGCTAATGACCAAAGAGCAGATATTTTTACTAAGCAACTAAGTAAAGACCAATTTGGGAAGCTGAGGGAGTCTATTGGAATGTCTAATCCAATTTAGGATCAATTCGGAAGATAGCTTGAAATCAAGTCTGATCTAAGGCTGAAAACTCAATCCAAAAAAGAAAAAGCATTGGAGGGAAATCTATTTCGGAAGCATGCCACATAAGCAGACAAGAATGACTGATGGCAGTAAAAGCTCATAAAGGTAACAGTTACTTTTTGAATTTCAAAAGTCCATTGGTTGTTACACACGCGGTAAATTCAATAGTTATTTCAAAAATAAACCGTTCCTATTCTTCGATTAAACTAAATTTACCTCTCTACTAAAAATCCGACTGCCATGTTATCAATCCAGCCAAAATAACCGGCATCCGGATTACCAAACTACCCTTACTTTGAAAAATATATATAAACCCCTCAAATTCACTCTTCTTCCTCACGTGAGCAACTACTCTACTGTTACTCTGCAAAAATCAAAACCTAAAACCTAATTCCTTTAAATCCTTTCTCAAAAATGGCCACACTTATGACTAGCGAAGGCCCTATAAATTCCCTAACATCTTTACAATCCTCGATCTCAAAGATGAAGACTTCACACCCGTTACCTTTGAAGAAAGCGACTCTGTCGTACCTACAGACTATCTAGGGGATAGATTCCTGTTCAAAATGGACCCCTATTCCAAGTTAATTGAGGATCAAAACCCCAAAGAGTTCCTCGAGATCAATTATCCAACTTATCCTGAGTTGGTAAGAGAATTCTATAAAAACCTTCGTGCTCATAAGAAACTGGATGCTCTACACACAAAGGTCCAAGGCAAAGAAATTATGATAACTCCGGACTTCTTTGAACACTACCTTCACATGAAGAATAGTGGAGTGCAAATAATGGTGGATGGAGATGAAGCAAACGTGAAGTGTGATCCAGAGATGTGGCTTTCGGAGAGATATTTTAGGGATAAATTCTCCACTTACTGGCCTCAAGCACCTCGGATCTTGCAGCATGTATTGTCCAAGCTAATCCTCATCCGGAAAGGATCTTTGACCATAGTGTCAACATTTCAACATTGCGTGCTGTAGCACTGGGCGGAATATAGTGAAGTGAATTTCCTAGTCCTAATAATCCACTTAGTAAAGCATCATAGGAACTCACATGGTGCTTTGATCACTTGAATCATCCAGGCCTTTGAATTTAACCTCACCGGATTCCAGGGTATTAATGGAAAGGCTATGCCCTAGAAGAATTTTCTGAACTTAAGGTTCAATGAAAACATGGGATGAAGCTAAGGCCATAAGGCAATGTGATGGGAAGAAGAACAGAACAAAGAAAGCTGCAAATCTGGATGCTATGGCCCCTGCTCCTAAAAAGCCTAGGACCAAGGCTTAAAAGAAAATGGTTGTGGTTTAGGATGAAGTGGAGGATGAAGATCAGCAAACAATCTCCCAGCTGCTCAAAAACTCCCTAGAAAAGCTAAAACCAAGGGGAATGCTAATTAAGATAGTTGATCTATTACAGCAACCAGTATATGACCCAGAGGCAAAGAAAACCATTGCAGTAGCTATTGCTGCAATAAGAAAGGGTTATCAAAAGGGCCAGAAGAGGAAAGCATTTGAATTACTGAAAGGGGGAAATGGGTCTGATGAAGAGGAAACCGAAGATGAAATGCCTCTGCCAAAGAAGCAATTTACCTGGAAGGGTTGTACATTTGATGAGGCTATAGAAGCTAAAAAGCACTAGAGGAAGAAAGCAAAGAGGCCAACTGCTATAGTTATTGATAAGGAGGCAGCAAAAAGGGTAGTTGTGGAGGAGTTGGCTAAGGCCAAAAGCTCAAAGGCAAGAATGTGCCCAGATCCAATGAGGACATCCTTCCGGAGGATCCTCAATATAAAGAAATGATGGCCTCCATGGCAGAAAACTACCAGCTGAACAATTTAGCCATTGAGGGACCCGAGGGATCTTCTGCTGAGCCAATTCTAATTGACTCAAATGCCATGGTTAAGCTGTCCAAAATTCCAGACTCCGGATCATTCAACTTCCTACCCATCATAGAGCCGCTTCCAAAAAGTTTGCTAAGTTCGGAAGCTGGAAATCAAGCAGAAATAAGTCTTGTAAAGGCAACAGTAGAGGTCATTGAGGACATTACTAATGTGCCTTGGGGATGTGTAATAAATCCTGAAAAGGCACTTGGAGGGATGGCTGAGGACACTTCCAATCATCCTGGGGTTGAGGATGGAAGAAATGAAGAAAAGGAAGCCTCAAGCATTCAAATTCCATCTCTGTTAAATGAGGTACTTCCTATCACAGCTACTTTAAATATTAACACTGATATTACTGCTGATGATGACATAGTAGTTGAAATAAGGGATAACTTGGATACTCATGTCCAGAATGTATCCAAGGTAGGTGTGCCTTACCCGGATAATCTTACTCTAGAGGAGGGACGTTGTCTGGGATCCAATGAGAACACTCCTAGAGTGGACTCAACGGGCGAGGCAAGTCCGGAGGATAGGTCGGAAGAGAGGAAAGAAGAACAAGATCTAGCAGAGAGTAATAATTAAATAGATAATAAAACCCTCAGGAAGTAGCTAAAGTTTCAGAGATGACACATTAAGGTCCTTTGAACAAGAATTTCCTCCAAAAGTAAGCCCAATGAGAGTGCCTACCAATAACATAGTTAAAGCCAAAGTTTTTACGGCACTCCATCTTCTAAAAGAAGCTGCCCAAGAAGAAAATGAGGAAGGGTATGTCAAACAAAGCCTCCAGACCATATGCACACATCTTAGAGGGGTTGAAAAAGAGTTGCTCAGACAAGCCAATAATTCAGAAATAAAGAAGGAGTTGGGTGAAATCAAGCAATCTCTAAAGATAATTGAAGAAAAGGTCTTGGATTTCCGCACTCCAGGAGCCATAGCTAGAGCCTCTCTCTCTCTCTCTCTAATCAAGCCAACCTTGAATGTGCTTAAGGAGAATGGTTCCACAGCTAACCGGAATGCTGTTCAAGCTAACACATTGGCTTTAAATAACTGTGGAACTTTGCTTGAAAAGATCACATCATCCTCCTCCAAGAAAACAGAAGAAATAAAGGCTTATCTGGATTCCAAGTTTGAAAACTTGTCAAAATTCATGGCTGAAAAAGACCCCTCTCCTACAATAAAAGATCTGGGAATAGACCAGCAAGTCACCCAAGAAATGATGGTGTACTTTATTGAGAAAACTCTTCCTAAGATCTAGGAGAAGATTTTGGATGACATGGGTGATGAACTAGGAAGCCGCCTATCCAGATTGGAGAAAATAATAACGGACTGGAAGGCATCCATCACCATAGAAATCTCTCTTCAAACGGAGTCTATCCATAATATCCAAAAAGGAATAAGTGAAGAAATCACCCTGCTTCAAATCAGAATCAATAACCTTTCAATATTTGGATCCTCTTACTCCCCTGCCATTCCAGAAAGACAGCCTTTTTCGGTCTTCCAGAACCTCATACAGGCCATTGGAGATTCCAGCTTCTTCGGACAGAAAGGAATGATAACTCTCCTTAAGGTCCTCTTTCCTCACTATGACCCAAAGGATCAAGAGCTTGTCTTGCGTATTCATCCATCTATCAAGCAGTCCTATGATAATTTAAAGAAGGCCATCCGGCCCTTCTATCTCACTCCTCCTATGGTTGACAAAATCATTGATGAAAGGTCCAAAGGTAGCGCTAACTACACAATTTATTCAAATGCATGGCAAGCAGCTTGGGATTACAAGACTTATATGGTTTTAGACCCCCAAGTTAGAAACAAAAAGGGGGAGAAGAGTATACAAGAACCTAGATCCGGCAAGGGAAAGGAGAAAGAGGGAGAACCATCTGGAGGGGCTCAGAAATAGACTAGCTATTATCTGTACTTATAAAATTTTGTAATAGATTTTGTAATAGCTAGATTCACTATTATATATTTCTGTAATTTGTAATCTGAACTTCATTGATGTTAACTATTGTTAACAACAGAAGTATATATAGTGAAAATATCTAATTCTCAAAATATTGCTTCTAAAAGTACAATCTACAATTGTACTAAAACAGACTTAGAAGCTAGAATTGAAAAATTTGGGGGAGTAAAGATGCTAGAATTACGGGTGAGTAAAATCTATAAATGTCTAAGTATCAAGTATCATACTTAGTTCATATATACTCCATTCCCTTGTGTTGAGTTTTTGTTTCCACCAAATGGGGGAGATTGTTGGGAAACTATGATCTGGACCACTAATTAAACTAAATTATCCGGATCAGGTTTGAAAGAAATAAAAACTTAAACTACGTAAATCCCAAATCCAAATGGAAACATCCGGACAAAGATCCAGCTACAAGACTATCCATTGAAGACATCAAATACCTAAGCGCATGGAATCATCAGAATAAAGCTTGGAAAGGAAACAAGCTTTAATCCCTCAAGAATAGCATTCGAAAGGACTGAATTCCTTATCTCTGAAAGAAGACAGATCCGGAGAATATGAGTCCAAAGACATCCGGAAGACTCATGCTTGAAGACAATGGGAAAAGTTTCAAATAAAACTTTTCCCTCCACCTTTTGGTCTATGAAGTCAAAGATCCATTCCCCAAGATAAAGATAAAATGACAGCTTGCATTTGCAGAGAAAGGACAAAAGGACTGACACCGTACTGGAAAAGCTAACAACCTTTTTCACCTAGACCAATAAGAAGGCGCGTGGAGCTCACACCAAAAAGCTAATGGTGTAAAAGTTGGTGCATCACAAAAAGCCAAGTAAAACGATCACTGACAACTTTCAGTATCAATCCCTGGAATTTAAATGGGTCAAATTACAGTCTAACAGATTGATCAATGGCTCCAAAAGTGCCACCTATAACCTGATCAAGGGTGAAGATTTATTACAAGTTCAACATCCCACAACGGCTACATATATGATGGAAGCCTATAAAATGGAAGCTTTACCAAATGAGAAGGTTGGCTGTTTGATTGACAAAAACAAGTAACAAAGAACAAGCATTCAATCAGCTTACAAATCCCTCCAAGAATCAATTAATTCCAAATCTGTTGTAAGGATTCGTAAGTGAACTATAAACTTAAGGAAATCTAAAAACCAAAACCTTTATGAAAACAAGAGTGTAAGGATCTCTAACTTGGGTGAGTTGGAAGATTGGGATACAACTTAAAGTTGGTGCTTTGAATGGGAACTCCCTATAGGACTCAACTTAGATTTGGGGTAGAAGCCTAAGTGGTATATCCTACTAAAGACTAAAGGACTCAACTAGGAGTTGGTGCTTCTAGTGGTATATCCTACATCCGGAGGGGGTTACCATCCGGAGACAAATTGTAAGGCTTGATTTCTGCCAGTTGAAAAGGAATCCACTAGTGGAAAAGCTTGGAGGAAGGAAACTCTGAGGACTGGAGTAGGCGGGGCCGAACCAGGACAAAAACCTTCTATGTTTGATTTCTCTAACTTTTATTTTTTGCATTATATTGTCATAACTGCATCATCCGGATCCATCATCCGATTTATAATCAAACACGCTACACTAAAACTTTTAAAGTCTTTATATTCCGCGAAAAATGTTGGAAAAAAATGATCCAGATAACAATCTAAAAATAACTATAGGTCAAGTTTGAATGAAACAAAAAACAATGTCTATAAATCTCCCAAATCCAAATGGAAATATCTGGACAAAGATCAAGATACAAGTTATCCATTGAAGAAATTAAATACCTAAGCACTAAAGGAAATCATCTGAACAAAGTTTGGAAAGGAAACAAACTTATGTCTTTCAAGACTAGCATCCGAAAGAACTGATTAAAGCTATCTTCGGAAGAAGATAGATCCAGAACGTATAGGTCTAAAAGTCATTCGGAAGACCTATATTTCAAACATAGGGAAAGATACAAAATATCACTTTCCCTCCATCCTTTTTGGTCTATGAAAGTCAAAGATACTTTCCCCAAGACAAAGCCAAAATGACAGCTTGCATATTTCAGAGAAAGGATGAAAGGTCTGACACCGAACAGAGAAAAGCTAACTACCTTTTTCTCCTAGACCAATAAGGGTGCACGTGGAGCTCACATCATAAAGCAATTAGTATGAAAGTTGGCGCATCATAAAACGACAAGCAAAATGATCACTGACAACATTCTAACCTCAATCCCAAGATTCCAAACGGGTCAAAATACAGTCTAACGGATTGATCAACGGATCTGGAAGCTCCACATCATCGACATGATCGAGGGTGAAGATTGAATGAAAGCTCACCATCCACAACGGCTACGTTTATGATCAAAGCCTATAAAAGGAGCTCTTTATCAAATCTGGTTGATTTACAAAAGCAAATAACAAACCAATACTCATTCAATCAGTTGATACAAATCCATTCAAGAACCTTTAAATTCGAAATCTGTTTTGTAAGGATTCCCAAGTGAAACTATAAACTTGAGGAACTCCAAAAACCAACCCTTTGTTTGAAAACCAAAGAGTAAGAATCTCCAACTTGGGTGAGTTGAGAGATTGGGTTATAGCTTATAGTAGGTGCTTTGAGTGAGATCTCCCTGTAGGACTCAGCTTAGATTCGGGGTAGAAGGCTAAGTTGTATATCCTACTAAAGAAAAGAGGACTCAGCTAGGAGTTGGTACTTCAAGTGGTATATCCTACTTCCGGAAGGGGTTATCATCCGGAGACAAATTTATAAGGCTTGATTCCTGCCAGTTGGAAAGGAATCCACTAGTGGATTAGCTCGGAGGAAGGAAACTCTGGGGACTGGACGTAGGCGGGCTTGAACCAGTATAAAATACTTGTGTTTGATTTTCTCTCTATTTTACTTTATTGCATTTTATTATTATATTTGCATCATCCGGATCCATCTTCCGGATCATAATCAAACACGCTACACTAAGACTTTTCTAAGTCTGTAAATTCCGCGAAAAAAGGGCGATTTACCCCCCTCTGCCCTTATAAATACTCTCACAAGGACCAACAAAAAAGGGTCATTCACCCTCCTCTAACCTTATAAAGACCCTCACAGGGAAAAACATAAACGGCTCAAAAGTTGAGCCGGAAATGTCGCCTAAAGCCCTAAAGAACTTCTTACACTTGTGGGGGGGCTTCTGATAACTTACTAAATATATTTCACCTTTCTTGGGCTAGTGGATCGGGTTAACATGAGCTGCTTAACTCACCACATGGAAGAATATGAAGGACAATAGACCATATACTAAGAAGACGAAAGAATCAGTATCCAGGCGGTGACAAAGACGCCTAGTGAGTCCTCTTGACGAAACAATGCCCTGAATGGGCAGAATCTTGAGCCAGTCCAGTACCGGCTCAAAGGCATCTTTGTACCGCATAAGTAGGAGAGAATCTAGGTCTGATCATTATCCCAATATTCTCTCTACTTGTCATTATCCTAATCAATTTAGGAACTTTGTAGTTGTCTCCTAATCAAGGAATAACTCCCTAATAGAGCTCTTAACCGACTCTTAACCGACAAGGATTCCTCACATCAGGGAATACCAATTCTATGCTATTAGAACACTTCTCATGCCTATATAGGCCCCTTAGGTCAGTTCAAAAGATACATTCACTTTCTCACAGTTACTCTCAAACATTCCTCAGAATCCTTTACTAACTTAAGCATTGTAGGGTCCCCAACAAGTTAACCACCAATCGCCCCCAAGTTTGTTTGTTGTTTTGCAGGAATTCACTCGTAGATTCAAGGTAGTTAATAGAAGATCAATTCTGAAATATTGGTATTCAGGTACGATTCAAGTTTGTGTGTTGTTTTCAGTCCTATATCTAATTGCCTTCGTATTTTCAATATAACTTTTTTCCAATGTAATATATTTAAAAAAAAGTTCACGTAGTGCCTCGCTTAAAATTTTAATTTTTCATTTCGGAAACTTATAATTTTCTCTTGTTCGAAACAAAAATCATACTACCTTTTAGGGCCGATGATCCTGTCATTAAAGTAATCAACCTTTTTCATAACTAAGGCCTGATTTATTTATCAAAAATTATTGTGCACAAAAATATTTTTTAAATTTTTCAGTATTCGTTTTACTTGAAAAAATAAGTCAAAGGAACGGTAAAAAAACTAAATAAGCATTTGTTGCATGAGCATCATATTTTCTATCTCGCATCCACCATTACCACCACCACATCCTGCATCCCGCAGAAGCTTTCACCACTACTACTCCCTCCACTCCACCTAAGACCCATTTTCTTCAATCTTCCACCTTCAACAACATCTCCACCCCCACATCTGCCACCACCATTATCGCCTCCTCTTATATCTTTATCTCTACCACTGTACCACCGCTTCTTCCACCTCCCCTCTATCACCACATCTACTTCCTACACTGCCTTCTCCTCCTCCCTACCTTCACTATCAATGCTTCTACCACTACCTCATACACCCCACATCCTTCAAAATCACCAATGTCTCATCTTCCATCTCTATGGTTACTTCCACAACCATTTCCACCCTCACGGTGACGTCTCCACTACCATCTTCTTCGCCTTCTCCACCAAAGTCACCTAATCCACTTTCACCACCACCACTTTCGTCTATGGCTATTCCTCCTTTACCAACACTGTCACCATCACCATTTCCACCACCACCTCATCCTCCACCAACAATTAGTTATATTTAAACATATACATTATCATATGCGCAACTTATTTTTGTATATAATATATGATTGAAATGTTAAATTATAAATATATGCTACATACACTTATTGTCAGAAAATATATTTCAAGTATTGTAACCAAACATGGCAAAAGTAGTAATTTTTTTTACGATTAAGGATTTGATCTTTGATCATCTCCATCCACACTTATTCGATGTACCAATTATATACCAAGTCTCATTGGTGCATAAATAGTAATTTATTCTCCATAAAATGGAGATAATGTTCCTGACTATAGCATTCTAAAATTATGATGCTTTATTAGTTATTTTAAGAAAAATTTGCCCAATTCCGCTTACATTAAATATAAAGAAAAATTCATGTCCGTTGATGATGTGGTTCAAATGTGAGACTAGCAGAGACTATAAATTCAGTCTTAACCATTATGCTAAGACTTCACTGCTATATAATTTTGCTTTATTAGTTGTAAATGTTTTATTATTTGCAATTCCTTTTTTATTATACTTTATTCTGTATATCGATATGTAAAATTCTTACATATTTCCAAATTATATATATAAAGGGTAAGGAAATGTTAGTTTGGGTTTATTTCTAAACTTGGAGCAAATGAATGAATTTTAAGCGGGTATAAATTTTATCCTAAAACATACTTGGTATAATTTTCAAAATTATAAAGTAATAAGAAAATTGAACACAAGAGTGTAGTCTAGTGGTAGAGACTAGTCCATCCTTAAGAATTTATTAAAGATTAAACTTCGGTATGTGTATGGAGCAACCTTAAATCTTGGGGTCAGCTATCATGTCTTACGAGACACCCCATAAATTAACAATCAAAAATTAGGCTAGATGTAGATATGACTTAAAAAGTACCGCCAGCCATTACTACCATCTAGAACACCTCACGCTAAAAAAAATGTAATAAGAAAATAAAAGCACCACTTGCATAAGTATAATATAGATAATAACAACACAAGTCAAATAATTTTATGCATTATAATTTTCTAAATAATTAAAAATTAATTAAAAACATAAAAAAAATCAATTTCATAGTGAAATACAAATAATAATTGAATATTTTTAAATGAATTCATACAAAAATATCCTTGTAGACGTATGTAGCTTCATCTGGTGGCGATAGAAAAGAACCAAATATTACAAAATAATTTATGACAATATTTTTCTTTCGTTGGCCGACACAATAGTAAGACAGCAAAACTAAAGCCTTAATTTCTTTAGCTTTTTACACAAAGTGCCTTGTTTCAACGACACACATGACAAACACTATATGAAACGTCTTTTTTCGCGTAAAATGACTGTCCCAATTTTTTCAGTCTTTAAAATTGAATTTTTAAATATTACTCCCTTCATCTTTTTAAAATATATATTCTAGCTATTTTTTTAAATATTTTTTTACTTTTTATTCTTAAATATTTAGGCACTTTTTAAATTATTTTTTCAATTATACCCTCATTTATTCCGTTATCATTAATTATAATGGAGTAGAAAATTAAATATTAATTAGAACTTAAAATAATATTTTTATACCTTAATTAATTAATTTCTTAAAAAATATAAAATGTGTTAGAAGATAAATAAAAAATGAAAGGACTAAATAGTAAATATTAAATTCTTTAATTATTTAAGAACATTGTATGTGTACTTCAAATGTGAAAGAAACATATCCCTGTGAAGCAACATAATCGTATTAATTGATCACTGAAATCATATTGAATTCAGTAATATTATGGCCAATAATAAAATCAAAGATGGGACCAAATTTGATACCAAATGGCCCACTCCATCAATGAGACAATGAAAATCAGAGGTCTAATGACACAATAACTTCAAATTTCATTCACAAAATTGACTAAATCAGAATGCCCCCCCCCCCCCCCCCCATTTTTATTGTTTTGGACCAAATATGGCATATCAACGGGTAAAATATCCCTAATTTAAGTTCTTAAGGAAATTTTCGTTTTTGTTTCTCACGTTGACTTAATGCTAAACACAGACACAAACTTTTTGTAAAATTTTACCTCGGTCTTTAATTTCTTGTTTCTATACTTTAGCTCGAGTAGGTGTTATAGAGTCAATTATGAGGGAATAGACCATATGTCCTCCTAATTATATTCGCAATTTGATTGATTAATTATATATCATCCTATTTATTTAAAAAAACTTTTCTGAAGCGAGTAACTCATGTACAAGTCGACAAATTAAATTGAATTTTTTTATAGATACGTGAAATATAAAAACTACATTAACTTTGTCTATCTAAAAATGAAAGCGTAATAAATTTAAGCCATGAGTTTAAAGATTTGGAGTTAATAAGATGAATCAGCTAAAGATGATTCTCTCAATTTTTAACTGTACTTTTCTAAACATCAATCTTTCAGGGAGACAGAATTTTTAAGCATGATATATTGAATAGTTTTTTTTAAAACGGTATTATAAAAATGATAATAATATATTTTAATAAAGATAATTATAAAGTATAATAGAAATCATAAAAAAAAACTATTATATATAAATAAGATGTGTATATAGTTAAATCTTAAATTGAAATAATGTTATTGCAGAGAATCTCATATTGAAAATAAATAAGATTAAAGAGTGTTATATAATTGTTATAGATTGGGCCTTAATATAAGTCAAATAGTTTTGTGTTAAATAAGTTTAACCCCACATGTACTCTCTCTCAAGCTATGAAGTCAAACACTCTCAAGGCCCACAGATTCCCTACATGATATTAGAGCAGCTTGGATCTAGGGGTCGAATAAGGAATGATACATGAGTTACAATTGAGTCTTGCCTATCAGCTTAAACTTTTGGGTCAACTATTTTTATGACATGATATTAGAGCGGAAGAAAGCCTAAGAGCCAAAAGATCCTAGGTTTGTATCAAATTCCTAGTGGAGTTAGGCTAACAGAGAAGACTAGATTTATTAATGACCTTGAGCCTCTGAGGGGATACAAAAAGGAGTGTTTGGCAAGTGTCAATTGGTCGAGGTCCTAGTTGCACTTGAGGGGGAGTGTTGGAGATGTGTGGAGAATCTCACAACAGAAATAAATAAGATTAAAGAGTGGTATATAAATAGTATAAATTAAGCCTTAACATAAATCAACAAATAAAGAGCAATATATAACCGAAATCGATCAAGTGAAGAGCAATATGCTGGATACTAAAGATAATAGCTTTGTACGGAAAAGGAGTAAAAAGATCGTTGGGAATTTTTTTTATGGAAATAGAAATAAAAAATAAAATTCCATGACATGAACTAGCACGAAAAAATATCAAGTTTTCTCAAGTTCTCAATTCAAGGCTACAATATGAGGTTTATATAGAGTATGTGACCTTAACATTATTTAATTTAGTTTAATGTACATTAAATTTGTGGTAATGTGTTAGCCCAGCGGTTAACAATGAATTTGTGGCCTTAAGAGGTTTCAGGTTTGAATCACATCTGGGGACATGTGAGGTTTTTTTCTTTCTATTTAATGTAAACGCAATTACATAAATTTTTTGTAAAAAATGTACATGAGACTTTGTAACCACTATATAATGATGATTAAATATATAATGTATGAGAAATTATATTGATTATACGAGTTAAAACTCATTAATCATAAATATAAATATGGTGAGAATGTGATCATACAATATTGTCTCAAGAAACACCGATGTGGCACGTGAAAGTTTAATATATGTTCATACTTTGAGCTTTCAATTTCTCATTCATCTTTAAATCTATTTCCGGTGTATAATATACTATTGGAAAGATCTCAATGCGTGGAATACGAATACATATTTTCTATTATTCAAATCATAGTTTTTCCATTATGAGCACGGATTTTGCACTCCCACTTGCGATACGATGATGAAGTATTTATGATTTTACCCTCGCATAATTTTTTCTCGACATGTCCTATGATACCTCGGGAGGAAGATCCTATTGATGATTTTGATCCAGAACTCAAACCGATCACCCTTATAACCTTTTACTTCATTAAGCCCATGCTGATTTCTTGAAGCCACCACCGGCTTCATTGAAGCCACCAGCGATTTCATGAACCCAGTTTATGCTTACAACTTTCTTCTTCTCCTTTTTTGACCCAAACTTTGCCATTTTGGTGTAAGTGATGTCCACCATGACCATAACTCGATTTTGGCTCTATAAAAGACAAAATTAAGGTTGAAAAAAGGGAATTTTTGGTGGGTTTTGAATTGAAGAGTATCTAGAGAGAGAAAGTAACGAAAAGGTAAGAAAAATGTCATCCATTCATCTTTTCTTGGTTTTTCTTCTCTTAATCTCTTAAGTAGGCTTTAAAACTTGTAGAAATGCTAGGTTAAAATAAATCTAATAGGATTTTTAGAGATAAACATTCTCAAATACTACCCAAATCATCAAAAGAGCTCCCTGGAGGTAACATTTGGATCACAAAGAGGTAAGTACGTAAGTCTCATTAGCTTTTTAGCTTTTCCCTTTACATTTTATTGTGTTCGTCGGTGTTTCAGTTGTGTTTTTGGTGTTTTCGTCATTATTCGACCGTTTTTCTGTTGTTGTTGCACAAATGTGAAATCGGTGGTGATTCTTGAAATCGCTACCGACATCAGTGATGTCACCACCGATATCAATGATGTCACTATCGGTTTCAAGATGTCACCAGCGGCTATAACCTTCTTATAGGACTATCTCTAGTACCCAAAAAGTCATTCTTATTACTATCTAAGTATGTGATATTGGTATCAGTATCACTCATACCACAACTGTTATCACCATACTAGTACCAGCATGGCCTTTTGGGCAACAACTTTGTTTTCTTTTCTTTTTTGGCCATAGATTTACATTTCAAGGCTAGGATGTACAGTTCAACGGGGGGAAACTTAGTTTTCTCCGAAAACAGTCTCGACAATATTCACATGCAGGATTTTCATTATTAAACCGGTTAAAATAAGATATCAAGTCTAAGATGGATTTTAATAACAAAATGCATTGAAGACCTGTTATTTCATTCCAACCCTAAGGTCTTTTTGAGCCTTAATTGTTGCAAAACCGTCACGCTAACCCTGACTAACCCGAATCTTATTTGGTTAACTAACTATGTATGTTATGTGTGATATATCTCGCCTGTTTGTCGTATTTGTGCTAACCTTTGTGGATGTAGGTAGATCTAGGCTAATTGTATGCTAGGTTTTCCTTCGGGTATATTTGTAGAATCAATGTGTAGGATTCATTCCCATCTCCCATATGTATTTAATCCCCGTAGAATAGCTTTTTATCTTTTCTACTTATTTGGGATAACTGTAATTATTATTTTACCACTTTCCTTTGCATGATCATTGCATGAATGATATATAAATTGAAAACACTAACATGGGTGGAGTAAAACAACATAAGAAAGGAAGATACTTTTATCTTGTATGAATTATTTAATTTGGCCAATGAAGAGTAGATAACTCATTCGGGCCCAGAATCTCTGCTTGAGGTATGGTCTACCACCCGGTAGGAAATTCGTACCTGAAATTTTTTAGTTGAGCTCAACTGGGTGGCGACTCTATTTAAACACGAGATTTTTGTCTCGTTTCTTCTAAGCATAAAATGAAAAAAAAATATTTATACACATCACACTCATACCATTTAGTTTTAGATGGTCCTCCGGCCCGCTTCACAGTCTTCCAAAATGTCATCCGCTCACAGTGGCGACTCTGTTGGGGATCAATCTTCTATACTTATAACTTAAAGTTTTTAATAAGTTTAAAAGATATAGATGATGTATTGAAATCATTAGCTGAATTAAAACTTCTTTCTTTACCATGACATTTTATTCCTACGCGTTTAGTTAGATCATTAGGGTTTGGTGACCCAAATAGCCGTGAAGCTGATGAAAGTATCACTCATGACCTACTTGGAATTCGATATCTAGTATGAACCTAGTAGGCACATGATATAAATCTTATGTTGCATTAAAATTTTGTTTAATCCACCAATTTTATGTTTATACCAGGTTTCCACTATATTTCATAAATAATACTAGCATCCTTCAAAAACTTTTTTATCCAACTATTCAATATCTGGTAGTAACCTGGTAAGAATTTGGTAGAAATCTTATATTTCATTAGAAGTTTGTTCAATCCACCAAGATCCTACTAGATACCTAGATTATGTTGGATTAAAACAGAAATTCATACATGTAATATAAGGTTCCTACCAGGTTCCTACCAAATATCAAACAACCAAAAAAAGTTTGCGAAAAAGTATATCACAATGGATGACGTTTTGAAGATAAAGATGAGGCTAACAAAAAAACACTAAAGCGGTTGTGAGCCGACGATCCCCGATCCCCCTGCCTGCATGGTAAGCTTTAATGCTCTTCGGCGTGGGGCGGAGAAACAACGAGTGCTGTGAAGCATGCTAAGGGATGATCCTTATATTAGCGTGATGAAAATGGATCATGGAAGCGATGTTGAAGTTAAAATTTAGTCCGATTAATGGGTTAAGGGATACGAGACTTAGAATCCCGTATTTTAAGATAGAGTGGCCACCCGGTTAAGCTCTACCGGGAATTTGGGTACTATATTCCCACCGGATGGTTGGACCGTACCTTAAAACAGAGATTCTAGGTTTGGATGATGTTGCTTACTTTTCAATTTTTAAATCAAGCCGATTATATTTTAATAATCGTGACCTTAGTTCTTATGTGATTTAATCCAATTATTATTTGGTGTTTTCGATTTATATGCCATACATCATACGAAAAGCGATAAATAAACAAAGCAAGGAAATAAAATTATTACAAGGCTTTACGAATACCTATACATTTTCTAATGCGAGAAAATAAAGTGATAAATAGATAAACGAGCGAAACTGGGTTTTAACCGAGCTTACCGACTCGGACCCGACTCCAAACGAGGCAAGAAATACGGGAGTAATCACAAATAAAGTATGGATAAATAAATGCGGGAAATAAACACATAACATGAAGAAAACGTATTTTTGGATTTTTCGGGACAACAGCATAATTTTCGGGTGTTAATTAATTATCTAACAACCTAAAAAGGATGAAATAAATTAACTAAACATCCTAAAATCAGATTTAGCATATTCAGAATATTTTTGGAATTTTTAGTTGGTGGAAAACGATTTATTTAGTTAAAAACGCAATTTTTAAGCTATTAAAATGCATATTAAATCAAATAAAAATAAAATCTAAAAACATAATAAAATAAATAAATACAGTTTCATATTATTTGTGAATTTTTGGAAATTTTTTGGGTTGAAATCGGGGCTAAAAACACGTTAAAATGACTAAAATCGGGTCAAAAACGATAAAACGGGGCCAAAAACAACATAATAAAGTAAACAGGGACCATTTGGATATTTTTACCAGTAGCTGACTCAGTGAGGTGGTAAGCCAACTCAGCGACATGGTAGGCCGACTCAACGAGGTGGCCTAGATGACACTCAGTCGGCCTTCGTCCCACTGAAGTGGTCTGCCCGAAAAACGTGTCTAAACAAACCGGAATCAACCTTTTTGTGCATGAAAACCCAAGATTACTAAAATTTCAAGTCGTTTCCTATACTGTTACAGTAGATTCGGACTTAAAATGCTTAAATAACTTTGGTTTTTCAGTTTTGAGGATGGGGGGGGGCAGAACCCAGAAAATCTGACAAAACAACGGTTGTCCTCCTCAGCGACCCATAGGCCGACTGAATGAAGCGGTAGGCCGACTCAGCAAGGTGGTCTAGGTGACATTCAGTCGGCCTGACGTTCGCCGGAGTGGTCAGCAAGAATTTTGGCAGAAAATCACAAAAAGGACGAAGAAAAGGGCCAAACGCCCGGAAAAACAACCAAAAAAAGCAGCAACAGAAATAAACAACAAAGGAAATAGATTGGAACTCAGAAAGTTACCTAAAGGCCGTGAATCCACTCTCGAGACTCGAACCGGACGTTTGGCAAGCTTTGTGACGGATTTGAGACGAAAACCCGACGAAACAACGATTTAGCAAGGGATTTAGTGATTTGTGAGGAAAAAGTCTGTAAATCCTAGTTAAACCAATCTTTACCTAAGATTTCTAACAGATTTTAATGATTTAATCTAAGAGATTAAGTATAATAAGATTTAGAAATCAAGAACCAAGTATATTGGCTTAGATTTTTCCAATATTATTGAACTTTTTCTCCCTAAAGCCTTAGAATTCTAAGAATTTGATTTGCTTTTTTTTTTCAGCCAAAAGACCCCCCAAAACTGATTTTTGATGGATATTTGTAGACTCCTCAAGTGTAAAATTCTGGAATTAATCCCCCAAATGTCAACATTTGATGGAAAAAATCCCAAAACCCAACTTGGTGGCCAAGAAAACCCGAAAAAGACCAGTCTGCAGATTCCCCGCGCGAAGGCCGCGTCGCGTGATGCGGCCAGATCTAGACTGCGTCATGCGATGCGGCCTAGCACCCCAGCGGCGGCGCAGGCCCCCGCCACCGGATCGGGGGGACCCATGGAAAAAAAGGCCAATGGGCCCGACTCGCCGGGCCCGAAACGCGAACAACCTACACGACAGGAACCCGAAAAGGGCGATTCTTGACTTTGCGGAAAGCTCGGCGAGCGAAGAACCCAATGACATAAACGAGACTCGCTGAAAATATTCGGATTTTAAGGAAAAATCGTGAAACAAATTATTACGCGCGAGAGGAAAGCAAGCGGTTAACAAATTGAAAGCGATCCAATTATTATTTTTAATCGGGGTCAAAGATCTTAAAATCGTCAACAAGAACTTGCCAAACGCGAATCGATTCTAAAATAATGGAACAACTAGACCGTAAAAGGTTAGAGCAAAAAGTCATCATCGTTCTGAGGGTCACCGAAAAGCCCGTGCTCACAGCGGCATATCAAAAAAATAAACGGTTTGAGAGATAATGACAAAATAAGATGAGAATTTTTTTTAAAAATGTGAACAGTGCGTGAACAGTGTACGTATTCATTGATAATGAAAACTTAAAATTGATTAGAAAGTACAAAGAATATACAAAGAATTAAAGATGTAAATACGAAACTTAATTAGTATATTTTTAACAATTTCAAAAAAAAAACCATAAATGATTTTATGTTACCTCATAAAATTAGGAATGATTTCTCTATATATACAGAAAGAAACTGCCAATGCAACAAGTGAATGATTCAACAGAATCCCTTTTTTTAAGCTTTCATTTGGAGTATTACCGTACTCCAGAAATTAAACAATAATTCTGCAGATTCTCAATTTGATTTACAAAGTTGGAAGCTTTGTTCTTTGTTAGTCCCACTTGTTTTATCCTATAATTAGTGGCAGTGCCTGTTCAGCTTCATTGGCTACACAGTTTCTAATTCACACTCTTGTTTAATCCTATATATCCCTCAAATGTAATATTCATTGGAATCTTTAATCTTGAGGTACATCTCCTGCATTTTCTGAATTCTTTATGAAATTCTTTATCCTATATATCCTATAAAATTTTTGTTCAGTTACATGCAAGCTTATAGTCAGGTTGTTGATGAAGAAGGCTCCCATGATATTAGGCATCCCAATTCCCATGAAGAATATTGACGATACTGTCATGAGTGGTTACCGACTAGGTGACCCTATGTCCACTGAAGAATCATAGGCGAAGCTTCGTTAAAGTAACACGGTCGATAACAAGGTTGATCCTGCCCTAAATTGCAAAACAATCTAACTACTGCAATGAATATGATGCATTAAATAAATGATATTGGATTAATTTGGCTAAACAAAAGTTTCGGTATTCGTCAAATCTTTTAAACGGTTTTTAAAGAAAACAAAATTTAAAAGTGTCCCCAGCAGAGTTGCCACTGTGGGCGGACGACGTTTTTCCGGGGCACGGGGCGCCACTTTGGTGATAAGGGTCAATAAGGGTCAACCGAGGCAACTTTTCGCTTTGGGACAATCGAGTCATTAATTAAAGACAACCAGAGCAACTTGGTAACTCGGCCGAGAGTTTTAATAGAATTGGTAGGAAAGAAAGTAAAACAATTTATAAAACAATTTTATAAAATAATGTTAAAAAGATTCGTGGACCTAAATCCATGATTTAAAATATAGAGTCGCCACCTAGATCAGCTCTTCTAAAAAATTCTGGTATAGCATCGTTTCCAAGAACAAAACTACACCTTAATTCAGAGATTCAAGTCCGGACGAATTACTTATTCATTTTGTTTAGCCAATTTAAATTGAAATACTAAAATTATTTATTAAGGCCCTGTTTGTTTGCAGGAAAATAACGTGCAAGGGAAAATATTGTGTAAGGAAAATATTATGTATGAAAATAAAATATTTTTCTGTGTTTGGCTATTTTCCGTTACAAACTTAAATATATATAATATCACATTTATATATACTATGCTATTTTTAATAATATATACAAGAAATATTTTTAAAAAGTGCACAGTAAATTTACTGTGCATAATTCGGCCATACGCGTTTTGAATCTCCTATAAATAGAGGAGGGTTTTGCTCATTTGAAGAGCAGACCAACACAGAGAGTAATAGAGAAGAAACACAGATAAAAATGTAATCTGTGTAGAGAGCCTTAGGAAAAGGGTTCCTAAGAGCTGGGTAAGAGAGAAAATAGTGAGGTTTTGGGAAACACTTGAGTGCCACTATTTTGTAATCTCTTGGTGTACCTACTATTATTTTATAGTGGAAGAATTATTCGGAGTTGGTCCCGTGGTTTTTTCCTAATTCATTTGGGGTTTCCACGTAAAAATCTGCGTGTCTCTTATTCTGCTGATATTATTTTTTCTCGTGATCTATTATTGGGCCTAACACGAGTCTCATAAAAAAAGGAACTGATAACAAAATATAATGCACAGATTGATGAGCATGTCAAAAAAAAAACAACAAATGCAGAGGAATGATGAAGCTACTGGAAATTGATGGCAAAACATTTGCGGCCGAAATTGAAAGAAAATAGTAGAGATCACAATATCACGCCCAATTGAAAGGAAATGAAGTTAGAAACTTAGAACTGAAAGACGGAAATTAAGGCAATTTATTGAATGCAACAGAATGAACACATCAAGCAAGGCAAAAGAGTAACGTCATATTTTCAATTGAAAATGTTTTCCGTGTTTTGAAATGGGTAAAACATTTTCCCTGTTTTGTCAGGGGATTTTTAGTTGACTTATTAAATATTTTACTTTGACTTATTTTCTAAACTAAATGAACACGGAAAATTTAGGAAAATATTGAAAATATTTTCATGTAAATAAACATGGCCTAAATATCAAACATATTACCCAGATTCATTTTTAAAAAAATAAGATGAGGAAAAGCTATTCTATTCAAATCATACCGCCCCAATGCGATCATTGTTGGAAATCAATCATCTGGAAGAACCAATCCGGATAGAAATTTTGAAGAAAATAAAATCCAAAGACCAAGAAGGTTGCATCCGACTAAAGACAAAAAGATAACAACACCTAAGTACGAAAAGAAAACATCCAGTTAGAGTTTGGAAAGGGAACTAACATCTAATCCCTAAAAGGTAACATCCGGAGAAGATCACAAAAGGAATAACATCTAGGTAAGATTTACTCTGAAACATCCGGAAGACTCAACTCTCAAGATAAAGGGAATATTCAAATATTCAATATCCAAATTGGTCTGAAGTCAAACGTATCTTTTGCCTTGGAGAATGAAAAAGTAAAAGCTTGCACAAATTCAGTAAAGGACAAAAAGGCTGACACGGAAAGAGAAAAAAGGTAACAACCTTTTTAACCTAGACCAATAGCAAGGCGCGTGGAGTCCAAACAAAAGACAAAGTTGCATAGAATTTGGCCAAGCACAAAAAGTCAAATTTATAACGATCTAAAATTTCAAAATTTACTTATAATAAATTATTATGGTATTAAAATATCATGAAAATTATTTTTGTAGTTATTATTATTGTTATTGGATATAAGACATGAGGCCATAAGAGCTAATTAAGTTAGAGGGATGAATTGAGCATTTAATTATATGTTCAAAGGCATTTTTAGAAATTGAAAAAAAAAACTAATGATAAATCCTAATCCTATACGTATCTTTCCCTTCACCTTCACCTTCAACTTCTCCTTCTCCTTCTCCTTCTCCTTCTCCTTCTCCATTTCTTCCTTTCCTTTATCAAAAATTTCCCTAACTTAAAAACTTTCGATTTCTTCGATTCAACTTCAAATTCTTGTTAGAAATTGATCCTTAAGCCCTCTATCATCATCAATTTTAGTGAATTAAGACTAGAAGAGGAGGATTTCAGATTTTAAGATTCGGATGAATAGTAACCCGAATTTTAGGTGAATGATTTTTAATGAAAATAAAACTTAATTAGTAGAATTCATGGTAGAGTAAGCATATTTATGGTATTAGAAAGTTTATTTATATAATATCTTGATAGAATTATATATGGCTATTGTAGAGGAAGCTAGTGCAAGCAAATCAAAGGCAAAAGAAGTAGAAGAGAGCTAGAAAGAGCTTAGAAAAAGGTTTGTGTCTCAAATTTCGATTTCTCGATTTTTCAGAAAATTTCCCAGATTCGTATCCCTGTTTTGTTTTAATGTTTTCTATTGTTATATAAATCCGATTTGAATGATTCTTGATTCTATTGATATTTGCATAAAGTAAGGAATATATGTTCAGAAGAAACCTTGTTGAATTTCGTTCATTTTCAATATAAAATTTTCGTTTGAAGTTGAGCCATGAAATTTGTTTTCGGAAAATCTCAGCTTTGTACACTATTTAGTATTTTGATCCTAACTTTGGTTATACAATTTGGATTTCTGTGATTCGGGTGGCTTTGGAAAGCTCAGACACGTGGCGAATTATGTTTAGAAGAAATTTCTTCGATTGGATGATGTTTTGATAGTGAAAAAGGCAAGGGAAGTCAGGTCACAGAATCTGGAAATTTCTGGAAAAAAAATGAATGTTGATTTTATTGTGTTTTAATTGAAGTTTGATGCTTTAAAATTTAGGATTTGAATTTCTTGATTACTGAAGTTGTGTTGAATTATGATTGATGGTTTATACTGGAATTTTTGAAGATGTTACTTTGATTTATTGCCCTTATTAAACTAGTAGAATACGGGTCAAGGTAGATTCGCGCCAATAAAGGGGGGTACAGTACTGTACAAACAATTGAAGCTTTAGTTTCGGGCTTTGGCAGATATTCTGATATATATATATATATATATATATATATATATATATTGATATTGAAGCTTCGGCTTCGGGCTTGATCGATATATTGATATTGAAGCTTCGGCTTCGGGCTTGATCAATATATTGATTTTGAAGCTTCGGCTTCGGGCTTGACCGATATATAGATTTTAAAGCTTCGGCTTCGGGCCTGACCGATACATTGATATTGAAGCTTCGGCTTCGGGCTTGTCCACTCCCATATCCATTTTACCATTATTCAGGACTTGTTCACTTTGGGCAATATATGGTTAATGTGTTTGGAAAAAAAATTGGATATAAATTTGATTGTACTCTGAAAGGTTTATAATATAAGTTTTGTGTTTTGGTTTTATTAAGTTGTTTAATATGTTTTTGACATATGAACAGACTTTGTTTCTATTTTTAAGTGTTAAAAATGTTCAAAATTGTTGTATTTCTTTTGTATACACCACTAAGCAAATTGCTTAGCGTGTAGTTATTTTCTACATGCAGATACTGAAGGTTGTAGATAGCTTGGACCAAAGTGGTATAAGTGGATCAGCTTGAAGAGCAAATGAGGAAAGACTCGAGGTGGATTTGTATTTTAATATAATATTATAGTTTGTAGAATAATGGCATGTACTAGAGAGTGTGAGAAATGTAAAGTGGCATTGAGAAATATTTGGAGAATAATTTGGAATTTGAAAAGTTATATTTGTATTTGTACATATTAAATCTATAAGTATTGAACCTTATATAGTGGAGTAGAGTTGTTTAATGGGTGATTATAGTTAATATAGCACTCCCTATAAAGGGGGTGTTATATTTATTGGTATCGGAGCGAGGTTTAGGCGATTCTAGGACTAGTATGTACATGCCATTAGGGATATAAATATGTTATATTAGTTGTTTGATCCACTTTGGTCCAATTTTCAAGAATAAGTAATGGCTAGTAGTAGTCACAACTAGAATGAGGAAGATGATGTTGAGAGTACAGTCCATATTAGATAAGGGGATGAACAAAGACATGAACCTCCACCAGTTCATGGCTTTCCCGAACAACCTACTCCAGCACAAGCTACTTTACTTCAGCATATGACTACTGAAGTAATCACACAAGTACTTCAAAACATACAAATCTCTTAAGTTCCTGTAGTACCTCACGTTCAAAGAAGAAAGGAGAGAACTCCTCTTGAAAGAATTAAGAAGCTTCCGGCAGATGACTTCAAAGGGGACACAGTGAATGCTGCATTTGCAAAAGATTGGCTTGATCATACTAAATGGTGTATGACTAGGCTTCATTTTACAGATGAAGAGAGATTAGACTGTGTGCAAGGTCTACTCAAAGAACAAGCTAGGAGGTGGTGGGATAATATTATGAGAGAAAGGCGACCCGGAGAAATCACTCAGGGCCTTTTCTTAGAACAATTTGACAAAAAGTACGTTAGTGAAGGATTCAAAGATGAGTAGAGGAAATTGTTCTTATCTGTGAGACAGGGATGGATGACTGTATCAGAATATGAAGTTCAATTCCTCAAACTTGAGGGGTATGCTCGTGATATCGTTGACAGTGAAGTAAAGCGATGTAAGAGATTTGAGGATGGGCCGAATGATGAAATTAGAGTGCATTTACTTGCACAAAAGGTTAGGGTGTTCAATGCCTTGGTTGATGCTGCTACGGGGCATTGAGAAGATCAATTCAGATATGCAACAAAGAATGGCTAAAAGATCTGGATTTTAAAAGGGGTCGCAGGGTCCAACTAATTCAGAATCTCCAAGTAAGAAACAGAAGGGAACATCAGAATAAACACAATCTCATTTCAGAGGGTTTTCATCGAGATAAACCATAAGTACGGGATCAACGGCTAGTGTACCTTTAGGTCGAGGCAGAGGAAATATTCTATAATGTTCTAATTGTGGAAGGATACATACAGGGGAATATTGGGGAAAAGGTAGAGTCTGCTTTAAATGTGGCTCGAGGGAACATTTGATTGCAAATTGTCCTCAAAGACAGATAAGTACATCTGTACCTGTAGTAGTTCCTACTCCTACAATGCAAGGTTGAAGAGGAAGGGGAAGAGGAAATGCTAGTGGTTCAAGTGGGCATGATGTGGATCAACAAGCACCGCAGAGTGGTAGAACAGGAGGAATGGCGTGAAGTTATGCAATCTGAGGGCCTGAGACTCAGGAATCTACTAAAGTTATTGTCGGTAAATTTTCATTCTTTAATCACGATGTTTATGCTTTGATAGATCCCGGTTCATCTCATTCATATATATGTACTACGTTAGCACAAGAGAAAGGGTTACATGTAGAAGAAATAGGAGAAAATATTGAAGTGATTAATTCTTTAGGACACAGTGTGATAGTAAACAAAGTGTATATGAATTGCCCTCTTATGATTCAACATCAACTTTTCCTTGCAAATTTAATTGAGTTACCTTTCCGAGATTACGATGTTATCTTGGGAATGGATTGGTTATCGAAACATCGAGCTGTGGTGGATTGCAAAAACAAAAGAATGTCACTTCAAGTTTCTAATGGAGAAGAAATAGTTATCGTGGGGGAAAGATCATATTATCTCTGTAGCATAATTTCTTTTATAAAGACTAAAAGACTAGTTAGGAAGGGATGTCAGGCCTACCTAATCTTTGCTCTAGAATTGAAGAAAGGTGAGTTAGAATTGCAGAATATTCCTACGGTATGTGATTTTCCTGATGTATTTCCAGAAGAACTACCGGTTGGCCACCAAAAAGAGAGGTAGAATTCGCAATTGATGTATTGCCAAGTACTGCACCAGTATCCAAAGCACCATACAGAATGGCGCCTGCTGAGCTAAAAGAATTAAAGATCCAGTTGCAAGAATTGTTAGACAATGGATTCATACGCCCAAGTATATCCCCGTGGGGTGCACCAGTGTTGTTTGTTAAGAAGAAAGATGGGTCGCTCCGATTATGTATTAATTATTGGGAGTTGAATAAATTGACAGTGAATAACAAGTATCCATTACCAAGGATTAAAGACTTATTTGATCAACTCAAGGGTGCCAAATACTTCTCCAAGATTGATTTGAGATCGGGTTACTATCAGATGAGAGTGAAAGATAATGATATTGCAAAGACGGCCTTCTGAACCAGATATGGGCATTATGAATTTTTGGTTATGCCATTTGGTCTTACTAATGCACCAGCAGCATTTATAGACCTTATGAACTGTGTCTTTTACTTATATTTAGATAGGTTTGTAGTGGTTTTCACTGATGACATTTTGGTGTATTCTAAGTCACGGGAAGAGCATGATTAACATTTGCGGATAGTCTTCCAAACTTTGAGGGAAAATAAGTTATATGCCAAACTTAGCAAATGTGAGTTTTGGCTTGAAGAAGTTTCTTTCTTAGGCCATGTTGTTTCTGTAGAAGGAATTAAAGTGGATCCTAAAAAGATAGAAACAGTTGTTGAATAGAAACCACCAAAGAACCCTACGGAAGTCAAAAGTTTCCTTGGCTTAGCAGGGTGTTATAGAAGATTTATGAAGGGATTTTCTGTCATTGCTACCCCACTGACAAAACTACTTCAAAAGAATGCAAAATTTGAGTGGAATGATAAGTGTCAAGAAAGTTTTGAGAAATTGAAGGCGATGTTGACAAAAGCACCCATTCTTACCTAACCAGAGCCTGGAAAAGACTTTGTAATCTATAGTGATGCTTCTCATAGTGGTCTTGGGTGTGTTTTGATGCAAGAAGGGAAAGTGATTGCCTATGCTTCCAGGCAATTGAAGAATCATGAAAGGAATTATCCTACTCATGATTTGGAAATGGCTGCAATAGTCTTTACCTTGAAAATTTGGCGACACTATCTTTATAGAGAAAAATGTTATATTTATACAGATCACAAAAGCTTAAAATATTTGCCAACATAGAAGGAGTTGAATTTAAGGCAGAGAAGGTGGATGGAATTCATTATAGATTACGATTGTCTTATTAATTACCATCCAAGAAAGGCTAATATAGTGGCAGATGCTCTCAGTAGAAAGACAATGATGGCAGTAAGGGCTATGAATACGGGGTTAGCTCTTACCAGTGGTGGAGCCTTAATTGCAGAATTGAAGATTCAACCTGTATTACTACAACAGGTTAAGCAAGCACAAAATGAAGATAATGACTTGAATGTCATTCGAGCAAGGACACAAGTGGGTATCGTAGATAACTATATGGTTCGAGAAAATGGGTGTCTATATTTTAAAGATAGACTATGTGTACCAAACAATAAAGAATTGAAGAAGAATATCTTATATGAGGCGTATAGTAGTCCTTATGCGATGCATCCAGGAGCAAACAAGATGTACCAAAATTTGAAGAGCCATTATTGGTAGAATGGGATGAAGAAAGACATTAGTAATTATGTTGCTTAATGTCTAACTTGTCAACAGGTGAAAGCCGAACATCAAGTTCCTTCTGGATTGTTGTACCGAATAACAATTCCAGAATGGAAATGGGAAAGAATCACAATGGACTTCGTGACATCTTTACCACTTACACAGAAGAAACATGATGCAGTGTGGGTTGTTGTAGATAGATTGACAAAGTCTGCCCACCTTTTTTTAGTTAGGATGGATTATTCACTTGATAGGTTGGCTCAGTTATATGTAGATGAGATAGTGCGGCTACACAGAGTGCCTGTTTCAATCATTTCTGACCGAGATCCAAGATTTACTTCGAGATTTTAGAAGAAATTGCAAGAACCCTTAGGTAGTAAACTTTATTTCAGGACTTCATTTCTTCATTAAACAGATGGTCAATCTGAAAGAGTAATTCAGGTGTTGGAAGACATGATGAGAAGTTGTATCATTGAATTTGAGGGAAGTTGGGATAAGTATTTATCCCTCATAGAGTTTGCCTATAATAACAGCTATCAGTCAAGCATACAAATGGCGCCATATGAAGCATTGTATGGAAGAAAATGTTGAACTCCATTACATTGGACCGAGCTTAGTGAAAACAAGATTGTGGGAGTGGATTTAATTCAGAAGACAAAGGAGAAGGTAAAACTTATTCAAGAGAGATTGAAGGCTGCATCGGATAGACAAAAATCTTATGTTGATCTAAAAAAAAAGACATTACTTATGAAGTTGGGGATAAAGTATTTCTCAAAGTATCTCCTTGGAAGAAAGTCCTACGATTTGGCAAGAAAGGCAAGCTCAGTCTGAGATTCATTGGCCCATATGAGGTAATAGAGAAGGTTGGACCGGTAGCTTATCGATTGGCATTACCACCGACACTCGACAAAATTCATAATGTGTTCCATGTGTCAATGTTAAGGAGATACAGATCAGATCCATCACATATCTTATCTCCTGATGTAGTAAAAATCGAAACCGACCTGATGTAGGAAGAGGAACCGGTACAAATCTTGGCGAGAGGAGTTAAACAATTGAGAAACAAGTCTATTCCATTGGTAAAAGTACTTTGGAGGAATCATAAGGTTGAAGAAGCAACTTGGGAATCGGAGGATACAACGAAAACTCAATATCCGCAACTGTTTTCAGGTAATTTTTAAGGACGAAAATTCATAAGAGGGGGAGAATTATGACGACCTAAAATTTCAAAATTTACATATAATAAATTATTATGGTATTAAAATATCGTGGAAATTATTTTTGTAGTTATTATTATTGTTATTGGATATAAGACATGAGGCTATAAGAGTTAATTAAGTTAGAGGGATGAATTGGGCATTTAATTATTTGTTCAAGGGCATTTTTGGAAATTGAAAAAAAAAACTAACGATAAATCCTAATCCTATACGTATCTCTCCCTTCACCTTCACCTTCACCTTCACCTTCTCCTTCTCCTTCTTCATTTCTTCCTTTCCTTTATAAAAAATTTCCCTGACCTAAAAACTTCCGATTTCTTCGATTGAACTTCAAATTTTTGTTAGAAATCAATCCTTAAGCCCTCTATCATCATCAATTTCTGTGAATCAAGACTAGAAGAGGAGGATTTTAGATTTTAAGATTCGGATGAATAGTAACCCTAATTTGAGGTGAATGATTTTTGATGAAATTAAAGCTTAATTAGTAGAATTCATGATAGATTAAACATATTTATGGTATTAGGAAGTTTATTTATACAATATCTTGATAGAATTATATATGGATATTATAGAGGAAGCTAGTGCAAGCAAATCAATGGCAAAAGAGGTAGAAGAGAGCTAGAAAGAGCTTAGAAAAAGGTTTGTGTCTCAAATTTCGATTTCTCGGTTTTTCAGAAAATTTTCCAGATTTGTATCATTGTTTTAATGTTTTCTCTTGTTATATAAATCTGATTTGAATGATTCTTGATTCTATTAATACCTACATAAAGTAAGAAATATATGTTCAGAAGAAACCTTGTTGAATTTCGTTCAATTTCAATATTAAATTTTCGTTTGAAGTTGAGCCATGAAATCTGTTTTCGGAAAATCTCAGCTTTGTATACTGTTTAATATTTTGATCATAACTTTGGTTATACAATTTAGATTTCTGTTATTCTGGTGGCTTTGGAAAGCTGAGGCATGTGGCTAATTATGTTTAGAAGAAACTTCTTCGATTGGATAATGTTTTGATAGTGAAAAATGTAAGGGAAGTCAGGTCACAGAATCTGAAAATTTCTGGAAAAAAAATGAATGTTGATTTTATTGTGTCTTAATTGAAGTTTGATGCTTTAAAATTTAGGATTTGAATTTCTTGATTACTGAAGTTATGTTGAATTATGACTGATGGTTTATACTGGAATTTTTGAAGTGGTTACTTTGATTTATTGCCCTTATTAAACGAGTAGAATACGGGTCAGGGTAGATTGGCGCAATAAAGGGGGGTACAGTATTGTACAAATAATTAAAGCTTTGGCTTCGGGCTTTAGCCGATATTTTGATATATATAAATATATATATATATATATATATATATATATATATTGATATTGATATTGATATTGAAGCTTCGACTTCGGGCTTGATCGATATATTGATTTTGAAGCTTCGACTTCGGGCTTGACCGATATATTGATTTTGAAGCTTCGACTTCAGGCTTGACCGATATATTGATTTTGAAGCTCCGGCTTCGGGCTTGACCGATACATTGATATTGAAGCTTCGGCTTCGGGCTTGTTCGCTCCCGTATCCATTTTACCGTTATTCGGGACTTGTTTACTTTGGGCAATATATGGTTAATGTGTTTGGAAAAAAAAATTGGATATAAATTTGATTGTACTTTGAAAGGTTTATAATATAAGTTTTGTGTTTTGGTTTTATAAAGTTGTTTAATATGTTTTTGACATATGAACAGATTTTGTTTCTATTTTAAAGTGTTAAAAATGTTCAAAGTTGTTGTATTTCTTTTATGTACACCACTAAGTAAATTGCTTAGCGTGTAGTTTATTTTCTACACGCAGATACTGAAGGTTGTGGATAACTTGGACCAAAGTGGTACAAGTGGATCAGCTTGAAGAGCAAATAAGGAAAGACTCGAGGTGGATTTGTATTTTAATATAATATTATGGTTTGTAGAATAATGACATGTACTAGAGAGTGTGAGAAATGTAAAGTGGCATTGAGAAATATTTGGAGAATAATTTGGAGTTTGAAACGTTATATTTGTATTTATACATATTAAATCTATAAGTATTGAACCTTATATAGTGGAGTAGAGTTGTTTAATGGGTGATTATAGTTACTGTGGTGCTCCCTATAAAGGGGGTGTTACAAAATTAACGACAACTGACAGCTTTGTTGCTCCAATCCAACAAATTCAAATGGGACATTTTTATTGGGTTTAACGGAAAGATTAATGGCTCCGGAAGCGTCTTCTCATATCTGATCAACGGTGAAGATTCAAAATCAGCCAACGGCTACATTTATGATCCAAGCCTATGAAAGAGAAGCTTTCCAAGTTGAGAAGATGCTGGTTGATTTTACAAAGCTAATACCTTAGAGAAATTTGCTATTTAATCAGCGACTAAAGATCCGTCCAAGAAATAAACACTCAAATCAGTTTGTAAGAATTATCAAGTGAAATTATAAACTTGAAGAGTTCAAAACCAAACCTTTGTTAAAATAAAAGTTGTAATATCTCATGTTGGCAAACAATGATCTAGAAGAAGTCAACTCAAGCCAACCATTCAGACAATATGTTTGAAGAAAACAAAATGCCTAAGTCCACGACACGATCCAGGCAAGATATTGAAGACCACAAATCCTCAAGTCTAAGAAGAGAGCATTCGGTTAAAATTTGGAAAGGAAACAAACTTCTAACCCCTTGAAGACAGCATCCGAAACAGATCACCATTGAATAGCATCCGGAATAAGATTGAGTCTGAAGATATCCGGAAGACTCAATTCTCAAGACAAAGGGAATTTTTAAACATTCAAATTCCGTCCAACATTGGTCTGAAGTCAAAACCCTTTTTGTCTTGGAAAGAGATAAAGTGATAGCTTGCACACAAATTAGAAAAGGACAAAAGGACTAACATGGAGAGAGAAAAAGCAACAACATTTCTAACCTAGACCAATAGTGTGGCATGTGGAGCTCAAACATCTGACAAAGCTTCAAAAAATTTGGCAGTACATAAAATGCCAAATAAACGATGACTGACACCTTTGTCACACCAATCCCAAGAATTCAAACGGACCAATCAATGAGTCTAACGGACTAATCAACAGCTCCGAAAGCGCCATCTCATATTTGATCAATGGTGCAGATCCAATACTATTCTAATGGTACACAACGGCTACATTTATGATTAAAGCCTATAAAAGGGAAGCTTCACAAGTTGAGAAGATGCTGGTTGATTTTACACAAGCTATTACATTGAGAATTCAAGTTATTCAATCAGTGAACTTAATTTCTCCAAGAACCAAACACTCTAATCTACTTGTAAGGATTCTCAAGTGACATTATAAACTTGAAGATTTCAAAACCCCAACCCTTTGACAAAAAAAAGTGTAAAAATCTCATACTGGGGTGAGTATTGAGATTGGGACTTAGCTCGAACTAGGATAGTTTGAGTGGTATATCCCTGTAGGACTTAGCTTAGACTTGGGTATTTTAAGTGGTATATCCTGCTAAAGAAAAAGGACTCAGCCAGAAGTTGGTGCTTTTGGTGGTATATCCTACATTCGGAAGAAATGTTATCTACCGAAGACAACTCGAGAGGTCCCAGCTGAAGATTGGTGTCTTTAGTGGTATATCCTACATCCCGAGGAGAATGAATCTTCAGAGACAAATTGTAAAGACTTGATTTCTACCCGTTAAAGAAATTTAACCACTAGTGGATTTTAAGCTTAGAGGAGGAAACTCCGGGGAGTGGAGGTAGGCAGGGCCGAACCAGCATAAAAATATCTTTGTTTGATTTCTCTAACTCTAAACTTTACATTCAAGTACTTTTATATCAATACATGCATTATTCGGTGCTTACACCAATTACCATCCAAATCATTCATATCACGCTACAATTAAGACTTTTTAAAAAGTCTGTAAATTTTGCAAAAAGGGTCATTGACCCCTCTCTGACCTAAATATACATTCACAAGGGACCAACAAGTGGTATCAAAGCAAGTGCTCACAACTAGAGATCTAACAATCTTGAGCTAAAGGTCCATTTTTTAATCCAAGAATCAAAATGAGTTTTAACAAATCACAACTTCTTCCGGAGGGTATGTCCATTGCCCTTCCTCCACTCTTCACCGATGAACACTACACATTATAGAAAAACTAGATGAAGAATTTCATTCAAGCTCAGAGCATGTTAGCATGGATGGCCATTAAAGATGGCACATATGTCCCTACCTATGAAGTTGAGAGCATCACTACAAGGAAACCCTCTAAGTAGTGGGATGAAAATGATTATAAAAAATTGTGTGAAAATGTAAATGTTTTAAATATGCTTCATTGTGCTCTTAATGCAGTAGAGTTTAATAGGATATGAGGCTGTAAAACTATACAAGAAATATGGAAGAATCTTGAAGTGACCTATGAAGGAACCAACAAGGTCAAGGAAGCCAGGATTGATCTCCTACAATAAAAACTTGAAACTTTCAAGATGAAACCAAATGAGTCAATCAGTAGTATGAATACTAGATACACAATCTAGTTAATGAAATGAAAAGGCTGGGAAAGGAGATCACTGAGGAAGAAATGTTGAAGAAGATCCTCTAGAGTCTTACCAAGGAATGGGATAACAAGAAGACTGTCATTTAGGAAGCTCATGACTTAAATTTTTATAGTTATGATGAACTCATTAGCAATCTCCTAAATCAAGAGCTATCCTTAGAGAGATACAGCTAAAAAGAGAAGAGGCCTGAGGAAAAGAAGAAAGCAACTGCACTAAAGGCAAACTCATCCGGAACAGAATCCTCTAGATCTGAAAAACAAAGAAGTAGTTTAAATCCAGCTTCCGGAAGAAATCCAGAACCTTCAAGACTAAGGAATGCTTGGAAGCAGCCTCAAGCATAAAAATACAATGCTCCACCTTGTGGGAAAACTCAATGATACACATCTTCTCAAAAGGGAAAAGTTGTGGTAATCTATATTGATTAACCTACCAAGCAAAAGAAAAACTACAGAGTAGAAGTTGCTCCTCCAGCCAACTACTAGATCCAGACCAAACAATCTGGTTCAGATCTATCCAAAGCGTTGTATTTCAGAGACTATGGGAAGAAGGATCTTCAAAATATTGAGGAGAAGCTCAAATAGAACAAACCAGTTACTGGTTGCAGGTTCTTTGGCTCAAATAACCATATGAATAAAATGTGTAGATTTAAAAATGGTTATTATGATATTTATCCTTGGCCTGAAATGGTTGATAACCCGAGAGGACCTAAATCTGATTGGGTACCTAAATCCACTTGATCTATTTTACAGGTATGCCTTAGGTCCACTGAAGATCAACAAACATGGTATATTGATAGTGGATGCTCTAGCTACATGAATGGTGATGAAAAAGCCTTCATCACTTTAACCGGGAAGAAAGGTGCAAAAGTAAGCTTTGGAGACAATCAAAAGGGATAATTCATTGGACATGGGACCATTTGATCAGAATTAAAAACAGAAGATGTCTCTCTAGTTGAAGGACTGAAGTTCAACCTACTGAGTGTTGCTCAACTCTGTGATAAAGAAAGAAAAGTCATCTTTGACTCCAGAGGTTGCTCAATCATTGATAGAAAGAAAAGCCAAGATCTGGATGATATGGTTTCGGATGAAGTAGAACAAGCAAAGGCTCAAGATCCCTTCAAATAAAGAAGTACAAAGAAGAGGATAATCAAATCAACTTCAACAAAGATCCACCACAAAAAAATCTTCATGTTGAAGAAATTAATTTTAATGATGGACAAGGACCAGAAGAAGGAGTTAATGTAAATGAAGAACATGTTCCATAACCTCATGAAGAACTTCAACGAGTAATCTAGACTCACAGGGACCATCCAATTGAAGCTATTTTGGACAATGTCCAAAATCCAGTCCAAACTAGAGGATAACTCAGCAGGATGATGAGCCATGCTGCCTTTGTCTCTCTCATTGAGCCAAAGAAATTCTAAGATGTAGAAGGAGATAAAAGCTGGATGATGTCCATGCAAGAAGAGCTAGATCAATTCACAAGGAATGATGTATGGGATCTAGTCCCACTACCAAAAGGAAACTCTATCATTGGCATAAAGTGGGTGTTTCGGAACAAATTTGATGAATCTGGAGTAGTAGTTAGAAACAAGGCACGGCTAGTTGCTCAAGGATACAATCAGCAAGAACTCATAGATTATGAAGAAACTTTTGCTCCAGTAGCAAGACTGGAATAAGGATCTTATGTGCTTTTGCATCCTATATGGGATTCACCTTATTCCAAATGGATGTCAAAAGTGCTTTCTTAAATGGAGTCATTCAGAAAGAGGTCTATGTCAAGCAACCACCAGGATTTGAAGACTCAAAGCATCTAGAGCATGTCTATAAGCTAAAGAAAGCTCTCTATAGGTTGAAACAAGCACCAAGAGCTTGGTATGAGAGACTCACTTCATTTCTCATATCCAAGGGATACATTCGGGGCAAAGCAGATACAATTGTCTTCATCAGGAAGAAGGATGATGTCATTTTTGTCCAAATCTATGTTGATGATATTATCTTTGAAGCAACTGATGAGAAGATGTGTGAAGAATTCAGATCACAAATGAAGAAGAAATTTGAGATGTCTATGATGGGAGAACTCAACTTCTTCCTTGGTCTTCAAATTAAGAAGATTCTGGATGGGATTTTCATAAACCAGTCTAAGTACACGATAGAGATACTAAAGAAGTTTGAAATGGACAAGAGAAAGACAATGTCCACTCCCATAGGATCAGATACAGTCATGTCAAAGGATTGTGATGGAGAAGAGGTTGATCAGAAGCTCTACAGGGGAATGATTGGATCACTCCTATATCCAACTATGAGTAGACCAGACATACATTATGTTGTGTGCTATTGCGCAAGATACCAAGCTAATCCAAAAGATTCACACCCTAAAGCAGTCAAGAGGATACCGAGATACTTAATAGGATCAGCAGAAATAGGACTATGGTATCTCAGTAATGGCAATTTCAAATTGCTAGGGTATATAGATGTTGATTATGGCAGAGATATGCTTGAAAGAAAAACCACATCCGAAGGCTGCCACTTTCTTGGAGATTGCTTGTTGTCATGGTACATCAAGAAGCAAACATCAGTGGCTCTTTCAACTATAGAAGTAGAATATATGGCTATTAGAAGCCGTGTTGCTTAACTCATATGGCTTAAACAACAATTGGAGGATTATGGAGTTCAGGCAGGATGTGTGGGTGTAATGTGTGATAACAAGAGTGTAATTGATGTGTCAAAGAATCTAGTGCTACATAGCATGATGAAGCATGTCAATATTAGGCATCATTTCATCCGGGATCATGTGATGAAGAAGGATGTAGTTTTGGTCTACATTTTAACAAATGAGCAAATGGCAGATATCTTTACTAAACCTCTAAGTAAAGATCAATTCAACAAGCTTAGAGAAGCAATTAGAATGTCAAATCCAATTTGAAGAGGATTCCAAAAGACAAGTCAAGGAATCAAGGATAAAAATGAAGAATGTCAATTCTCAATCCAGAAGGAAACATTGCTAGCTGAGCAGACAAGAAATAACAAATGGTAGTAAAAGCGCGAAAAGGTAATTGTACACGTTTTGAATTTCAAACGTTTATTGGGTAATGCACACGCGGTAAAAATACATCAGTTACAAATGGATAAACCTTTCCAATTCTCCGGTTTACATGCCATTAAGCTCTCTCCTCAAATTATAACTGCCACCTCATCTAGTTAAATATAATCCATCTAGATTACCATATTACCCTCACGTGGAAAACTCTATAAAAAGCCCCTAAATTTTCCTTGTCTTCCTCACGCGAGCAACAAATCCACTGTTACTCTGCAAAATTCTTTCGAAGAACTCGAAAATTCCCAAAATTCTCTTAAATCTTCAAATGGCCAACACTCAAGCAAAAACAACTCCTCCTTTAAAGAATATCTTCCAAGTATAAAATCTCCTGGATACGGACTTCACTGTAGTGAGCGTACTGCTTCAGACACAATTATCCCCTCTGATTATCTGGGTGATAACTTCTATTCTCCATAAAAAAATTATGCACAACTTTTAAAAGACCAACATCTAGAGGTCTTCCGCCAGATGAAAAACCCCACCTACCCTACTTTGATGAAGGAATTCTATGAAAATTTAAGAACTCATACTTACTATGATGCACTCTGGACAAAGGTGAAAGGGAAGGTGATTACGATTACTCTGGAATTCTTTGCGATGCATTAAAACATGAAAAATGAAGGGGTAATTCTAAGAAAGGATGGTGATGAGCAAACAGTCAAGTATGACCCAAAGTTGTGGCTTCTAGAGAGATATTTTAGAGATAAGTGCTCCACTCACTAGCCAGAAACACCAAGGCTTCTTCAATTTGTTCTAGCCAAATTTGTCCTGATCTGGAAGGGCTCACTCACCACTACTTCCTCCTTTCAAGATTACGTCCTTTAGCCTTGGGTGGAGAGTTGAGTCCTTAATATGCATGTACTACTTATTCACTACATTAGGCAACACAAGTATTACCACGGTGCTCTTATCACCAAAATTCTCACTGTCAATGAAGTCGACCTTTCTAGCAAGGAATCAGTGGAAGGCAAAGCAATATTGGAGAAAATTTTTCTCAAACTGATCCATGATGAGAAATGGGATGAGGAGAAGGCGCTAAGGCAAAGGAGAGAAAAGTAGAATCCGGAAGGTAGGAGGCACAGTTGAAAATGCTCTGGTGGCAAAAAGGCCTAAAACAAGCAGACCCATTGCTAAAGGAGATATGCCAAAAGGTTAGCACTATAGAGGAACTGCTGAGAAATCAATCTATGGCTCCGGATCTGAAGGATGAGTTGGGAGGAAAAAAGAGTACCATTTGGAATATTGAGAAAAAGGTAAATCAATTCCCTACCATTGAACAAGTAGCAGAAATCTCTCTCTCCCAAATCACCCCAACACTAAACCAGCTTACCTCTACAATCACAATGACAAATAGATCTGCAACTCAGGCAGCTACTGGAGCAGAGAATCATTGTGAAACAATCTTACGTCAAGTGACCTCAACATCCACTGACTTCAAGACTGAGATGGAGTATATGGATTCCAAGTTTGGAAACTTGTAAAAACTAATCCCCACTACTATTACTGAATCCTCAAAGGATATCTCCTCTGAAAAAGCCTCACTCATTGATGAGCAGATAGCCTTTAAGGAGCAGCTTAAGGAATTTCTAAAGAAGGATTTGGCAACTCTTCTTGAGAAAGTTGTGGATGATATGAGCAACGATTACCAAACCCAACTCTCCTCTATTGAAAAACTCATTAGTACTTGGAAGGAAACTTTTGATATTGAGCTCCGACACATCAACTCAAGCATCCACAATAAAAATAAGTCAGTAACAGATGAAATAAAGCTGCTAAACACCTGTATGAATAACCTCAGTCTTACTCCTCCTTCTTCATCCACTCCAACTTCATCTCTGGTCATTCTAGAAAGTCAACTTCTTCCCCTCCTTCAACGACTTGTCCAGATTATTGGGGACACGGGCTTCAACGGATATTAATGTTCCCTCACTTTGCTCCTGGGGTTATTTTCATTCTTTGAGAAAGAGGATCAAGAATATGCTCTATCCATACATCCCAACTTAACCAAATCCTATGACCAACTCCGGAAATAAATCAAACCAATCCACCTTGCTCCTGCTATAGTTGATAGAATTATTGAGTAGCGATTGGCTGGGAATGAGGATTATACCATTCTTTTTAGAGCCTGGGAGAACAAATGGAACAAAAGGACTTATATGGTAACTGACCCCCCGAAAGATCCAAACAAAAAGGGGGAGAAGGAAGCCAAGAGCAAGAGACTATGGAGACAGATGAATGCTCGAAAACACATGTAATAGTTAGCTATTGTATAATTTCACTTATAATTTATGTATCTGTAATCCTGCACTTCATTGATGTTAACTATTGATAACAGTAGAAGTTATATAGTGAAAAATGTCTCATTCAAAAATTGCTTCTAAGTACAACCATCAATTGTACTAGAAAAACTTAGAAGCTATAATGCAAAAATATTAGGGGAGCTAGGATGCTAGATTATGGGGGAGTTAATATGTAAATGACTAAGTATCAAGAATCATACTTAGCTCATATTCCCTAGTTAATGCTCATTGTACTTAGGTTTTTTTTCCATCAAATGGGGGAGATTATTGGGAAACAATGATCTAGAAGAAGTAAACTCAAACCAACCATCTGAACAATATGTTTGAAGAAAACAAAATGCCTAAGTCCAAGAAAGGATCCGGACAAGATATTGAAGATCATAAATCCATAAGTCTAAAAAGAGAGCATTCGATTAAAGTTTGGAAAGGAAACAAATTTCTAACCCCTTGAAGACAGCATCCGGAACAGATCAGCCTTGAATAACATCCAGAATAAGATTGAGTTTGAAGACATCCAGAAGACTCAATTCTCAAGACAAAGGGAATTTTCAAACATTCAATTTCCCTCCAACATTTGTCTGAAGTCAATAACCCTTTTTGTCTTGGAAACACGTAAATTAGAAAAGGACAAAAGGATGGACATGGAGAGAGAAAAATGCAACAACCTTTTTAACATAGACCAATAGTATGGTGCGTGAGCTCAAACATCTGACAAAGGTTCCTAAAATTTGGCAGTACACAAAATGCCAAATCAACGACGATTGACGCCTTTGTCACACCAATCCCAAGAATTCAAATGGACTAACCAATGAGTATAACAGACTAATCAATGGCTCCAGAAGCGCCATCTTATATCTGATCAACGGCGAAGATCCAATACTATTCCAATGGTACACAGCGGCTATATTTATGATCAAAGCCTATAAAAGGGAATCTTAACAAGTTGAGATAATACTGGTTGATTTTACACAAGCTATTACATTAAGAATTCAAGCTATTCAATCAGTGAACTTAATCCCTCCAAGAACCAAACACTTTATTCTGTTTGTAAGGATTCTCAAGTGACATTATAAACTTGAAGAATCCAAAACCCCAACCCTTTGATAAATTAAAGTGTAAAATCTCATACTTGGGTGAGCATTGAGATTGGGACTCATCTTGAACTAGGATAGTTTGAGTGGTATATTCCTGTAGGACTCAGCTTAGAGTTGGGTAGTTTAAGTGGTATATCATGCTAAAGAAAAATCACTTAGCCAGAAATTGGTGCTTTTAGTGGTACATCCTACATCCGGAAGAAAGGTCATCTTCTAGAGATAATACGAGAGGGCTCAAGTGAAGATTGGTGTCTTTAG
The DNA here is from genome assembly GCA_947683365.1 of Euphorbia pulcherrima. Lineage (NCBI taxonomy): Eukaryota > Viridiplantae > Streptophyta > Magnoliopsida > Malpighiales > Euphorbiaceae > Euphorbia > Euphorbia pulcherrima. The sequence continues at coordinate 32,702,190 of CANTUS010000001.1, forward strand.
TGATATATCCTACATCCAGAGGAGAATAAATCTCCGAAGATGAATTGTCAAGGCTTGATTTCTGCCCGTTAAAGAAATCTAACCACTAGTGGATTTTAAGCTTAGAGGAGGAAACTCCGGGGACTTGAGGTAAGCAAGACCGAACCAGGAAAAAAATATATGTGTTTGATTTCTCTAACTCTAAACTTTACATTTAAGCACTTTTATATTAATAACTGCATTATCTGGAGCTTACACCAGTTAGCATCTGGATCATTCATATCACACTACACTTAAGACTTTTTAAAAAAGTCTATAAATTCTGCAAAAAGGGTCATTCACCCCCCTCTGACCTAAATATACATTCATAAGGGACCAACATCTCATACTTGGGTGAGTATTGAGATCAGGACTTAGCTTGAACTAGGCACAATTTAAGTGGTATATCCTTGTGGGACTTAACTTGAACTTGGGTAGAGTTTGAGTGGTATATCCCCTAAATCAAAGGACTCAGCCAAGCTTAGGTTAGTTTGGTGGTATATCCTACTTCCGAAAGAAGAGAGATTCTACGGAGACAAGCTGTAAAGGACTCAACTAGGCTAGGGATTAGTTTGGTGGTATATCCTATATCTGGAGGAGAAGAAATCTCCGGAGACAATTGTAAAGGCTTGATTTCTGCCCATGAAAGAAATCACAGTAGTCGAGGAAACTCTAGGGACTACACGTAGGTAGGGTCAAACAAGTATAAAAATCTCAGTGTTTGATTTACTTTACTTTAAACTTTTACTTTTAGTGCATTTCATTCATATTTGCGTCATCCGGATCCACTGACTCCAAAATAAATCAAACACACTACACAAGACTTTTAAAAAGTCTAATATTCTGCAAAAAAAAGGGTCAATCACCCCCCTCTGGCCTTAATATAGGGACCAACAAGAGGTATTTGAGCAAGTACTTAATAACTAGAGACTTAACAATCTCGAGCTAAAGGTTCATATTTTTTATTATATAAATAAAAAAAGAGTTTTCAGAATAATAAGTCACAAATCCTTCTAGAGGGTATGTCCAATACCTGTCCTCCACTCTTCACCGATGAACACTACACGTTCTAGAAAAATTGGATGAAGAATTTCATTTAGGTCTAAAGCATGCTAGCATGGATGGCTATACAAGATGGCCCATATATCCCTACCTATGAAATTGAGGGTATCACCCAAGGAAACCCTCTAATCAATGGGACGAAAATGATTATAAAAAGTTGCACGAAAATGCAAATGCTATCAATATGCTTCATTGTGCTTTGAGTGCAATTGAATTTAATAGGATCTCTGACTATGAAATAGTTCAAGAAATTTGGCAAAAGCTTAAAGTAACCTATGAAGGAACCAACAAGGTCCGGGAACTAAAATTGATCTTCTCTAAGAAAAGCTAGAAAATTTCAAGATAGAGCTAAAGGAGTCCATCAGACACATGAACACTAGATGCTTGAATCTAGTAAATGAGATGAAGAAGCTGGGAAAGGAGATCACTGAAGAAGAGATGGTGAAGAAAATCCTCCGAAGTTTGACCAAAGAATGGGACAGCAAAAAGACTCCCATTGAGAAAGCTCATGACCTATAATTATATGGTTATGATGAGCTCATTAGAAATCTATTGACCTAAGAGCTATCTCTGGAAAGATATAGCTAGCAAGAAAAGAGGCCAGAAGAGAACAAGAAAGGAATCGTTCTTAAGACAGATTCCTTAGATCAGCTTCCTCTGAAACAGAAAAGTAGTCATGGGAACCTCCTCTTAGAAAGGAAGAAATGGCCATGATGGCCAGACAATTCAAGAGATTCCTAAAGAAGGAAGAGAAAGGATCAAGGATAAATTTCAGAAGGTATAACTCTAAAAGAAGGAATGAAATCATCTCCAGAAGAGGTAAGCACAAAAAAGATACACAAGAAAAGAAGGATGGAGAAAAGGAAATGTCTTGCTTCGAATGTGGTGATAAAGGACACTTCAAATCAAAATATCCTAAGCTCAAGAAGGAAAAGAAGCATAATAAGAAAGCCATGGTAGCTGACTGGAGCAACAGTGAGGAAAGTAGCAGCTTATCATCCTCGGATGAAGAGGAGACTGCGAATTATGCATTCATGACACTAACTGAGCAAAAGGCAAAACATTTCAGAAGAGGAATAACTCAACAAATCATTGAGCAAACTGATGAATCAGAGTCTGAGTTAGCCAGTATAGAGGTATGCCTGAAGTCCATAGAAGATCAACAAACGTAGTACATTGATAGTGGATGCTCAAGGCATATGACTGGTGATAAAAGAGCCTTCATCATATTAACCCAAAAGAAGGGTGGAAAAGTAAGCTTTGGGGATAATAAAAAAAGGACAGATCATTGGACATGAAACCATTGGATCTGAAATATAAATAGAAGATGTCTCTCTTATTGATGGGCTGAATTTTAACTTACTCAGTGTTGCTCAACTCTGTGACAAAGGAAGAAAAGTCATCTTAGACTCCAGAGATTGCTAAATAATTGATATCAAGATCCGGATGACACAGTTCTAGATGAAGCAGAACCAGTGAAAGTTCAAGGACCTTTTCAAGCAAGCAAGTACATTGAAGAGGATGAAGAAATCAACTTCAACTTGGATCAATTTCCAAACAATCCCCATAATGCTGAAATTGATTTGAATGATGAACAAGGAGCAAATGAAGGGGTTAAAGCTGATGAAGGATAAATTATTTGCAATATAGAGATCTACAAAGAGAAACCAGAACTCAAAGGAATCATCTAGTAGAAGCCATTTTGGACAATGTCTAGAATCCAGTCAAAACTAGAGGACAACTCAACAGAATGATGAGCCATACTGCATTTATCTCACTCATTGAGTAAAAGAAGTTTCAGGATGTAGAATGACAAGAAAGCTGGAAGATGGCTATGCAAGAAGAACTTGATAAATTCACATGGAATGATGTTTGGGATCTAGTACCACCTCCTGCAGGAAAGTCAATCATTAGCACAAAATGGGTATTCCGAAACAAGTAGATGAATCCGAAGTGGTAGTGAGAAACAAAGCAATATTGGTTGCTCAAGCCTACAACCAACAAGTAGGCATAGACTTTAAAGAAATTTTTTACTCCAATAGCAAGGCTAGAAATAATCAGGATCATATGTGCTTTTGCATCTTATATGGGTTTCACCCTATTCTAAATGGATGTCAAAAATGCTTTCTTAAATGGAGTCATTCAAGAAGAAGTTTATGTAAAGCAGCCACTAGGGTTTGAAGATTCAAAGCATCCAGATCATGTCTACAAGTAGAAGAAAACCCTCTATGGATTGAAGCAAGCACCAAGAGCTTGGTATGAGAGGCTCACCTCATTTTTAAATCCAAGGGATACATCCAAGGAAAAGCTAATACAACACTTTTTATCAAGAATAAAAAGGGTGATGCCATTCTTGTCCAAATCTATATGGATGATATCATCTTTGGAGCTAATAATGAAAAGATGTGTGAGGAGTTCAACAATCAAATGAAGAAGGAATTTAAAATGTCAATGATGGGAGAACTCAATTTCTTCCTTGCTCTTCAAACCAAGTAGAGTCCGGATTGGATCTTTATCAACCAATCCAAGTATAATAAGGAGATTCTAAAGACGTTTGATATGGACAAGAGCAAGCCAATATCCACTCCAATAGGATCAGATACAGCCCTTTCTAAGGATTGTGATGGAGAAGATGTAGATCAAAAGCTATATAGAAGGATGATTGGATCAATTCTATATCTAACTGTAAGTAGACTAGACATACACTATATTGTGTGCTACTGTGCTAGATATCAAGCCAATCCAAAGGAATCACATCTTAAAGATGTCAAGAGGGTGCTAAGATACTTGCTAGGAACAACTGAAGTTGGATTATGGTATCCTAGTAATGGGAACATCATCTTGCAAGGTTACACTGATGCTGAGTATGACAGAGATATGCTTGAAAGAAAAAGCACATCCAAAGGCTTGCCTAGTATCCTGGTATAGGAAAAACCAAACATCGTTGGCACTATCAACCATTGAAGTAGAGTATATTGCTGTTAAAGCTGTATTGCTCAACTCTTATAGATCAAACAACAGTTAGAAGATTATAGACTTCAAGCAGGCTGTATTGATGTAATGTGTGACAACAAGAGTGCAATTGATGTGTCAAAGAATCCAGTGCTACATAGTAGGATAAAGCATTTCAATATTAGGCATCATTTCATCCAGGACCATGTGATAAAAAAAAGATGTAGTCTTGATCTACATTCTAACAAATGAGCAAAGGGCTGATATCTTTACTAAACTACTAACTAAAGATCAATTTAATAAGCTCCGGGAGGCAATTGGGATGTCAAATCCAATTTAAGTCGCAAAGAAATCAAGAAGAAATTATGTTGGATTAACTCTAGATCTAGAAGAAGAAATTGTTCGCTTGATAGACTAGAGTGATAAATGGCAATAAAGTCGGTAAAAGTAACTATTCACTTTTGAATTTCAAAAGTCTACAGTGCACATCATGCGCGGTAAAACAATAATAGTTTAAATGGAATAAACCGTTCCCATTCTTCCATTTACACGCCATTAACCTCTTTCCTCAAATCTAACTACCATCTCATCAATCTAGTTAGATTTAAGCGCTTCTGAATTACGAAAATACCCTCACCTTTAAAACTCTATAAACAGCCCCCAAATTCCCGTGTCTTATTCACCCGAGTCCATTAGAACCCTAAAATCCTTCAAACATTTTTCTCAAATTCTATAAAAATGACAAGAACCAAAGACCAAGCCATAGTCTTTGCAAGGCATCTATAACCAAAATCATCTCTCAAGGATGAAGATTTCACCCCTATCAAGTTCAAAAACACAAACACCATCATCCCCTCCAATTACTTGGGAGATGAGTTCGTATTTACCACAGAACCCTATATCCAACTCCTTATAAAAGACCAACACCCGGAGGTCTTCCTCGGGATGAAAAACCCAACCTACCCCCTCTTGGTGAAGGAATTTTATGATAATTTATGAATTCACAACTACGTAGACGCACTCCGGACAAAAGTACAGGGGAAGGTAATCACAGTTACCCTAGATTTCTTTATCAACCATTTTAATATGAAGGATAGCGCGGTGATTATGCAAAATGATAGAGATGAGCAAACAATTAAGTAGGATCCCAACCTATAGCTACCAGTAAGATACTTTAGGGATAAGTTCTCTACTCACTAGCTGGAGATACCTAGAGTGCTTAATCCGGAAAGGCTCACTCAATACAGCATCAGCCTTTCAACATTGTGTTCTCCAGCACAAGGTGGAGAGTAGAGAATTAAATACTGTTGTTCTTCTAATCCACTACATGAAGTAGCATAAGTATTCCCATGGGGGACTCATTATAAAAATCCTCTCAGCAAATGGAGTAGATTTAACTGGAGTAGAGTACGTTGAAGGGAAAGCAATCCTAGAAAAGAACTTCTAAAAGTTGACTTTTAATAAGAAGTGGGATGAGGCTAAGGCCCTTGAATAGAAGAGAGCAAAGCAAGAGAAGAATAGAGAAAGGAAAGTCAGAGGAACTGTGGAGAAGGCTCTGATGGTAAAAAAAGGCTCGAACCACCAAGCCTAGAGCCCAAAAGAAGATTGATCTGGATCCGGTAGAGGTAGAGGAAGTTAATGAAGACTCCATTACACTCAAACAGATCCTACTCAAACTCTAGCTAAGCTAAGGAGAAGGCTCATTAAAGCTGATGCTAAGAAAGGATAGAAAATTGATAATCTAGAAGACAATGAGAGAACTGCAGTTGCTACCACTGTAATTCGGGAAGGCAGGAAGAAAGGGGCAAAGAAATCTCTTAAGGAGATAATTAAGGAGGAAAGTGCATCCAACAGTGCCACTAAGGAAGATGAGCCTACTCCAAGGAAAAAGTTGGTTAAAAAGGGGCCCAACTTTACTCAAGCCCTAAGAGAAAAGAAAGCTAAGACTGCTCCATAGAAGCCTTCTACTGGAATAACCCTAAAGGAGCCTGCTCCTAAGCTCTCTAAAGTAGAAATGATGGCTGAAGCCAAGAAGAGTAAGGGGAAGCATATGGAAATTACTGTTAAGACACTGCATCCGGAGGATCTGGAGTATAATGAAATGATGGTTGCCATTGTAGAGAATCAAAAAATTAACAAGCATGTCCTCTCCATCAAAGAGTCCGGAGGCTCCTCCAGATCCAGTCAAGATGCTCCTCCCTCAGTAACACCTACTCCTATAATTCTTGTGACTCCATTAGACATTCAACATCTTAGAGAAGGGTATAGTGAGGAGATAGTTAATGAGTTGAATCTTCAGCCCCGTACAACACCTATTCCATCGTCACTCATTATTCCTGAAAGGGTTGAGAAAGAAAATGAAGCTGTAAATATTAAAATCCTGGCAAGGCACATGATTAAGAAGCTTTCAATCCAGAACAGTAAAATATAGAGGTAAATATTGATCTTAATGCTGGTAATGTTAAAATTGCTGGGATGGAGGAAAATCAAGGCAACTTGAATGCAACTAAATCCCCCATTACATCCAAGGTAGATGAGACTAACCTAGTGTAAAAGACACCAGAGGAGGGAAATGATATAGGTCCTAATGAGGATGCCACATTGGCCTCCTCAATGAGCGAGGTCATTCTGGTGGATCCAGAAGTAAAGAAGGATGATCAGAAGGAGGGAGAAGAGGATCAAGAGGCAAGGGAGAAGGATAAGGAAGAAAAGAAGGTAACAGATGAAGCAGAGAATGAAGACTCTTCCGGTTCTGAAGAGTTTACAAGTGAATCAGGGAGTGGTTCTGGATCTGAACATGAGGCTGATAGCTCTAGTGAAGAGGAAACAAAAGCAAGCATTCCATCTAAATCCTCCACTGGCTCTAAAGATGAAAAAGTGAAAATGGCATTAAAATTGTTAGAAGAAGCTGCTATAGAGGGGAAGAAGGATGATGACAGCATTCTCAAACCACTGCTAACGAAAAATTGTAAAGATTAATAGCAATGGAATCCCTAGTCAAGAATAAGTCTATTTCTTTAGATCTGAAACCTAAGTTGGAGGGGATCAAGACCAGGCTAACTAATATTAAGGAGAGCATTAATAGATTTCCCAGTGCTAAACAAGTTACTGATACAGCATTATCTAAAGCCACTCTAGTTTTGCAGCAAATCTCTCAAGCAATCACAGACACTAAAAGAGCTACTTCAAAAGCTGAAATTGGAGTTGATACAAGCAGTGTTGCTATATTAGGACATATTACCTTAGCCTTCACTGACATGAAAACTGATCTCAAGGACTATATAGATCAAAAGCTTGAGGAGTTGGTGAAATCTATTCCAACTGCTGTTACTCAGAGCACAAAAATAATATACTTTGGAATCATCACTTTTACAATAGAGCAATTGACAAAATTGCTTAAGGATGACTTGCCAACCCTTCTATCTAAAACAGCTAAGGATTTAGGTGCTAATTCCCAAACCAATCTCATACGATGGATAAATCAGTTCATAATTGGCAAGATATGTTCAATATTGAGTTCAGTCACCTAAATGAGAGCATCCACAATAGTGCTAAAACTGTTAATGAAGAAATCAAGTTGTTCAAGACCGGTATGTCCAATCTTAGCCTCACAGCTCCTTCTACTTCTACCTCTTCCCCAGCTATTCTGAAGAGCCTACTACTTCCTTATTCTAACAGCTGATTCAACACATAGGTGACAATGGATTCGATGGATACACGTGCATGCTCACTCTAATCTGGGGAGTGTTTACTTTCTTTGAAGAAGAAGATAGAAACTATGCCTTATCAATGCACCCTAACCTCACAAAATCATATGCTCAGCTCTGGAAGCTAATAAAGCTAATCCATCTCTATCCTGCTACAGTAGATAGGATCAATAAGCAGCGTATGGCAGGGAATGAAGACTATACTATTCCATCTGAAGCTTGGCAAAAGAAGTGGGATCAGCAAACATACATGGTTATAGACCCCCCATAAGATGCAAACAAAAAGGGGGAGAAAGAAAAGGAAGGAGAAGCTGAGAAGAGTAAAAAGAACCATTGATGGGCTAGCAAATTTAATTTCACTTGTATTTTTTTATAATCATTTATAATCTGAACTTCATTGATGTTAATTATAGTTAATAGCAGAAGTAATATATAGTGAAAAGCAATTACTAAAAAATGCCTCTATGTACAACCATCAATTGTACTAGAAAAACTAAGAAGCTCATGTGCAAAAAAAAATTGGGGGAGTTAGGATGCTAGATTATGGGGTAGAAACCATGTAAATGACTAAGTATCAAAAATCATACTTATCTCATTTTTCCAAATATATGTTTCTGTCCTTAGGTTTTTATTTCCATCAAAATGGGGGAGATTGTTGGAAATCAATCATCCGGAAGAACCAATCCAGATAGAAGTTTTGAAGAAAAGAAAACACAAAGTCCAAGAAGGCTGCATCCGGCTAAAGACAAAAGATAACAAACCCTTAAGTACAAAAAGAAGCATCTAATTAGAGTTTGGAAATGAAATAAACTTCTAATCCCTAAAAGACAACATCAGGAGAAGATCACAAAAGGAATAGCATCTGGGTAAGATTGAGTCTGAAAACATCTAGAAGACTTAACTCTCAAGATAAAGGGAATATTCAAATATTCAATATCCTAAATTGGTCTAAAGTCAAACGTGCCTTTTGCCTTGGAGAATGAAAAAGTAATAGCTTGCACGAATTCAGTAAAGGACAAAAAGGCTAACACGGAAAGAGAAAAAGGTAACAACCTTTTTAACATAGACCAATAGCAAGGCCCGTGGAGTCCAAACAAAAGACAAAGTGGCATAGAATTTGGCAAAGCACAAAAACCCAAATTAACGACAACTGACAACTTTATTGCTCCAATCCCAACAAATTCAAACGGGACATTTATTGGTTCTAATGGAAAGATCAACGGCTCCGAAATCCCCATCTCATATCTGATCAACGATGAAGATTGAAAATTAGCCAATGACTACATTTATGATCCAAGCCTATAAAAGAGAAGCTTCACAAGTTGAAAAGATGCTAGTTCATTTTACAAAGCTAATACCTTAGAGAAATTTGCTATTCAATTAGTGACTAAAGATCCCTCCAAGAACTAAACACGCAAATCAGATTATAAGAATTCTCAAGTGAAATTATAAACTTGAAGAGTTCAAAACCAAACCTTTGTTAAAACAAAAGTTGTAATATCTCACACTTGGGTAGTATTGATATCAAGACTTAGCTTGAACTAGGAACAGTTTAAGTGGTATATCCCTGTGGGACTTAGCTTGAACCTGGGTAGAGTTTGAGTGGTATATCCCCTAAAACAAAGGACTTAGCCAAGCTTAGGTTCGTTTGGTGGTATATCATACTTCCGAAAGAAAAGAGATTCTATGGAGACAAGCTGCAAAGGACTCAGCTAGGCTAGGGATTAATTTGGTGGTATATCCTACATCTTGAGGAGAAGAAATCTCCGGAGACAATTGTAAAGGCTTGACTTCTGCCCGTGAAAAAAATTACACTAGTGGATTAAGCTCGGAGGAGGAAACTCCGGGAACTGGACGTAGGTAGGGCCGAACCAGTATAAAAATCTCAGTATTTGATTTACTTTACTTTAAGATTTTACTTTTAGTGCATTACATTCATATTTGCATCATCCGGATCCACTAACTCCGGAATCAATCAAACACGATACACAAGACTTTTGAAAAGTCTAATATTTTGCAAAAAGGGTCATGCACCCCCCCCCCTCCCCCGCTGATCCTAACAATCATGGCATCATATTGTATCAATTACCACATGCTTATAACGTAAAATCAATAAAATACAAATCAATTTTGGTTCCGGGCTATTATCCTGCAAAACAAAGGTTAAAACAGAAAAATGTGCATTCTGCCTAGAACAACAGCAGTACCATCATCAAGGATCATGATACCATTCTTCCAGCATAACAATACCGAGATCGATAAAATCATAGAATTTATAGAATTACAGAATCATAGAAATAGCAGCTACTTTCAAAGAAATTTTAGAAAATAAAGGAGAGGGGAAATAGGGAGGTGTAATAGGGGTTGCAAGCTAATCCCTCAAACAAAATCACCACAAAAGAGCTCTTACCAGCTCAAATATAAATTAATGAATCGACAGAGATTAAATGAAATCGGGAAATAAAATGAAATTGGAATAAGGGTGAAATTAATATAATCTAATTATAATTGAAAATGAGACTATAAGCGAATTATAAATCGTGATTAAATTAAAAATGAAGTTGAGTTAAAGATTCACTTATAGTCTCAGATTGTGTACATTTTCATTTTGGACCCGTTATTAGGTTCAAAGTGGAATGAAAGTAGCCCCGTGGAGAGAAATCGGAAAAGAAAGAATGAGATAAAGGTCGGTAAAGATAAAACGGGAGAAAGTGAATTCCCTTTTTTAATCTAAACTTGCTAAAAACTCGGAGATGATTTAGGCAGAGCTTTGATATGAACTTCTTTTAGAGCTAATTTTGCAGAACTTATTTGATAAATATTGATTATGTGTTTAGAAAACTGATTTTGGCCTCTATTTATAGGTGAAAATGAGAGGTAAAATCGGGTAAGCTAATTAATTCCACAACTAAATGTGAAAAATGAATTTAATTCGAAATGATTTTCTGCAAAAAAAACTCGATGGTGGTACCGTAATAGGGATAACAGTACCGTTATTTGGTGAATTTTAAACAGAAAATTTGACTCGAGGCGATCAAAGGTAATCGAGAAATAATCGATAGAGGTACCATTATTGGTGATAACGGTACCATTATCTATCAATCACGGTACCCCTGTTGATGACAGGGGTACCCCCGTCGAGAGGTTCTCAGTACTTTTCATAGGGGTATGAGGGACCGAATGCTCTTTTCCCAGGCTAACTCCCAAAAATCAACTTCAAACCTAACATAATAGGGTGAAATAAAGTATAATGACAATCCTTCATCATTGACTAAGTGCATTGCAAATTCCATGCTCACACTTGTCAAATTGATGGGGGCAATTTGTTTATTATCATTGCTTTAAAAATCTCCGTCCAGTCTTCGCCTTGAGGCTATATTGCAAGTTGTCGCCCGACTTTATACACTACAAAAAAACGTGAATTTTTGTGAGAACTTTCCGCTAAAAATACGTAAAATTCGTCACAAGAAAAAGTTTTCCGACGAAATTGTGATGAATAGAAAAGCGTGACAAAATCTCACGATACAAAATTGCTGACGTGTTTTGAGACGGATTCAATAACATTTTACTGATAAAAATACCGTCACAATTTTGTGTTTATCATGATAGTTTTTCTGTTGCAAACTTATAATGGTTATCAGCTCTTCGAAGATACTCCATCCATTTTCAAAAGTTTGTCACTCTAACCGAATCATTAAAACCAATGAAATATTTATTATATAGGTCAAATGACTAATTTATTCTTTATATTTTATATAAAAATTCTCTTTCTTCTTAATTACATTTCGTAATTAATTATCTATCTCCTAATTAATACAAGGATAAATTAAGAAGATATGATAATTAGTCATTGATATTCCAAAAATGTCAAACTTTTGGAAATGAGGGGAGTAAAAGAGAATGAGAAGATGTTAAAGTCGTGCACTTAAAGATTCGAATAAATGTCCAAAACACAGATCCCTAGAAAATTCACTTGAATATGATGTCCAAGAGAAGAAAGTTATCACTCTATAATCCAAAAAGATCATAACTGAATCCCAAAAGGCGATGTGACAAGGAGCAGAAAGTAGAGTTGAGCACTAAGAGACAAGAGTCACTTTCAGAATAGCGTTCTCCAACATGCACTACTCACACTGACAAACTTATGCCTTCGAAGCTCAGTAAAATGATAGTCTGCACAATATTTGGTATAGAACTTTTGATCATCTCTCTACGGAAAAGTCTAGTGTCCAATGGAAAATTCAACGACTAGAAGAAGAGTTCATAAGAGACAACGACTAGGATTTCCACTATGATAAAGGCATAATGACTACTTGAACAAGTCTGCCTATAAAAAAAACTCTACCACCATTGGTAGGGTTATTGTCAAGTCTCCTTTATGCATGTATGAGCGGTAGGGTTACTCCCAAGTCTTTTGGGTGGTAAAATTAACTAGGGTTATTTTAGTTAATCTTCGGACTAGAGCTTGTAGGAAGAATGATACTTTATGTAAGGCTCCAGATTTGTGAAGGTTTCTCTCCATGTGAAGATTGATATTAGTGGATTAAAACTTAGAATAGGGTCTGTAAGAAATTTAGTATTTTATGATGCATTTTTTGTGATAAAGAAACAAGTTTTTTTTGTCCCAATAACATGTTTTTCGTCACCGGATACAATTTTAATTGTAATAAAATGTTAAATTTCTTGTAGACATATTTCAAAAATTGGATAAGCAAAATCCGGATAAGTATAAAATCTCACTGTTTGATATTTTGATATATCTTATCGCATCTCTTCTATTATTTAAGTTCAAGTTAAATGTATTCAAAACATGCAATTTAAGTTTTTATAGTATCTAGAGGTCGCATGTTCGAGTCCAAATATAAGTGGGGTGGGATGAAATTTTTCTTTGTTATTATTGTAAGCCTAATGAAACAATTATTTTTTTAAAAAAAAGTTTTTATATTGTCTGATATTTTTTTCATATATCTCTGTACCATAAATTAGCAATAAAAATATAAATTCTGCAAATAGGAGTGAATCATCTATATTATTTGTTTGATATGAAATTATAAAGTTGTGTAGTCTAACTTATATTACTCGTTTAATATTAAATTATTTTAGTATTTAACATGCTTTAAGAAAATTTGATTTGCCCATCAATTTGACCCGATAAAATCTTAAATCCGTGTCCTACTATTTTTACCAATTCGATGACCAGTCTGGATTTAAAAACTGTGTAAATAACAATAATTTAACTGTATGAAGTAAATAAAAATAAAACATTCATGAAATTTGAACTCTTAAATACCCCATATTCTCGTATAAAAAAATGAAAATTAAAACGTAAAAATAACAAGAAAAAAAATTAAATAGGATGTGTGTGAGAAGATGTAAGTACAGACATGATTGACATAAATTAAGAGAGAGAGAGACATACATGTGAAGTAGAAGTAGAAGTAGAAGTGCCTTTGGTAACACTATTGTTTTTCCCCCTACTTTCCAACCCAACAATGCTTTCTCATTAAATATTGGGAGACAACAAGTAGTTGCCGTTGCTCCTTTTTTCTACCAATTACTTCCATTCTCAATATACTACATTCTACTAATTAATTTTGTATACGCCAAATCTTTTTTTTTAATAACAAACCATTTCTTAAGAAAAACTTTCATTAATGATACATCACTAAATTAATTGAATTTTTTCATAAATAAAGAAAAAAGAAGACTAAATGTAAAAAACCACATAGAATTAGAGGAGTTAATAAACTGCCAAAATAACTCACGACTGTTTTCTAACTTGTAAGTAGAGTTTCTAACGGTTTTTATGAAATAAATTTTAAAGGAAATTTTAAAAAAATATCATATAGCTTCACTCATTTCACAAAATTTTACCTCATTGAACAAATAAATTTTGTTGAAGTAAGTTTTGAAAGATTAGTCATAGAAAGGGTTTCTCGGACTAAGCTTCACAGAAAGAAAGAGGATCTGCCTTCGCCGGAGATGATGGCTGCAAGATAGAAAATGCATAAAGTGACTAGCCGTGCGACCGGCATAGCCTCTCTGATGCTTAAGTAAGCGACAGCGATAAGGAGGCAAGAAAAAGAGAGTGTGAGTTAGAATGTGATACCTGAGTTATAGGGTGACCCCATATTTATAGCGTGTAGTTACCTTGTCATGATAGGAGTGTATTTTCTCTATTAGCGGCGAGGAGTCCTTATCAGGTAAGGATCCTATTTAGGCATGATTTCCTCTATAAGAGGTTTCTTCCTATTTATCCGTTTAGGAAATGATATTATTCGAGTTTACCTGTTTAGGAAGGGGAGTTATTACTGGACTCTATCTCCTAATAAGGTTGATGTGACTCGACTCTCCACTTGGCTAGCCGGATGGTGATCCAACTACAAGGCCAATTATTGCTTTGACTTTACGTGGCTCCTCCATCTGGTATCTGTAAAATACCGAGTCAACAGAAGTCCCCTCTTAAGCGCTTTGTCAAATTCTTTAGGATTTGCTCCAACCGTATGAGCATTCGGTCAGACTTTTCATCTCCTACTTTTGGTCCAAATGTCGAGTGAGCATTCGGTCCCAACTCTTTAGCTTCAGCAATAGTCAGTTTATGACAGCTAGTTCATCATTAACATCTCCTCGAGTGATGTGCGAACCGTGGATGGAGCCATATGTGGATGTGATCAATGGCGGAATTTGAAGGGGTGTCGTTTCAAAACTACTTTAAATGGTGTCATTTTACTCACTTCACGCTTTTTTACACTTCACCTTCTTCACTTTAAATCTTCTGATCATTTTCTCTGGCAACTCGGAGATTTCTGGCAATTCTCTTGGCTAAGCTTCTCGTCGGCACTCTTTTTCTTCGACTCCGGTGAGTCCCTAATCTCTTTCCTTTCGTTTTTAGCTTTACATTTCTCAAAATGCCATTTGGTTCCCACTAATTTCTAGAATTTTTGGAATGCGTTTATTCTGACTTTGTTGCTTATGCTTAAGGCCTTGGTTCAGTACTGTTGATTTTTTTATTTGCGCCTAGTCATCTTGCCTGAATTTTCCTTTGATTTGGATATGCTATGATCGATGCGATATTTCTTGGAATTTTACATGTTTGTTCATCGTTGTTCTTCATTTTAGCGCCCTTAGATCTTTAAATTTGCTAGAAATGAGGAACCGATGTGAGGAACCTTCACCCGATAGTAGTTATGACAATAAAAAATCTCATGAACTGCATCGTGAAACGGTTGAACTATTGTCTAAGTTATGCCCCCCTTTGAAAATTGATAAGTCTAATTACCATCTAGCCCCTAGGTTTAAGCTCACTGCTAGGAGAAGGATGAGTAATCAGACGCATCCATCCAGGTCCATTTGGCAGACGATATAAGTGTTGAGCATATGAGCCAAGTGAGTCTTGATGCGGATTCTTCTACGGTCCTGGAGGATGTAGAGAACTATAGAGATAAGGAGGGTGTTCACCTAGTTAAAGAGGTTGGCAATAGCGGCCAAGTGGAGGAGGACCTGAAGGAGAAGAGGGAGGAGAAGAGAGAAATATGACTCCCCAGGTGGATGATATGGTCTCGTTCATCCATGAGGACCACATAAAGAAAGAAGCCATGATGTATCCATAGTTAAGAAATTATCATGTACTTCTACCGAGTGTGGACCATCGCGTGAATGCTCCTCCTATTGGGTACTTTAGCATGTACCTAGATGTTATCAGAGGTGGTTTTAAGTATCTACTTCCTACTTCTGTTGCTAACCTGCTAGAGGTTTGGGGTTTGTGCTCGACTGAGCTACACCTGAACGCATGGGTGGTAATGATGGGACACCACCAAATGTGCCTCGATCTGAGTCTAAGCTTTGATGCGGCCTTCTTTCGTAAGATCTATTCTGCAAATGGAACAAGGATGACAACCATTACCAGTTCATGTGGAAGAATGGTATGTATTTTTTCTCCGATCGGCCTTCTTCGGTGCACCACTACAAGGAGTTCTGGTTCTACATCCGAGTGAACGGTGAAGATCCTTCTTTCCCTATGACCTGGTCTATTGAGACTCCACCCAAGAAAAGGATTAAGGCCAACGACCCGAATTTGCGGCTACAAATATTTTGTTCTTTAGAGCAAGAGAAGTGGAGTTTTAATTCAGCTGCTTGGGGTTCTATTTTTGGATATCATCTTTTGGCTCGAGGACCGACTGGAATTATCTATCTTCTTGGATCGACTGCTGCAACAGGTATATTCCTCTTCTCACTTGTATTCTCTTTTTTATTTCAGGTAACCATGTCCGATCTTGAATCTGATAATGCTCTTCCAGCGGTCAAGAAGTCGCAGTAAAAGAACAACCGTACTCAAATGGTGGTTGTTGGCTGATCGAAGAGGAAGCCTACCGAGCTTCATGGGTCCAGCAAGAGAGTTATTCTGATGCTCCTTGACATGTCCTTTGTGCCAGATGCACAGATCTCCTGACCTGAGGTATGCTTAAATTTAACTAACCTTTTCTTGTTCTGCCTTGTTCTGATAATTTTTGTTTTGCGTAGGCTACTTCATATGGTCAGGATGGATGGCCTTTTTATCTCCCCTAACCCTTCTCCAAGTTGGCATTAGCCGAATTCTTTGATCAATCCTTCCCCAACCTTCCCTGCACGGATGTGGCTGTGTAGGGTGCTCTGAAAGGTGTCTTCCCCCTTCGTGAGGATACGAAGGGCTACAAAGAAGAACCGATTGCCATGCTCTCTTCTCTTTTCTTTCATGAAATTACTCGAGTATTTTGATCTGCCCTTTTGTCAATTTTTTAAAGCATGGGTTTTTTGCTAAGTTTTTTCATTCATTTTCAGGCCATGTCCCGAGGCTCATAGCTTATCCAGAGGGCCCGGGATAAGAGCGAGACAAAGCTAAAGCTAAAAGAGAAGGAGCTTACTGATAACAAGTAAAAGCTTACGTTTGCTCAGAAGAGCATCCTGAAGCTTGAGGACTAGAGGGATAATGCAAAGATATTTCAAGCGGAGAGCAACTGCTTGAACGAAGAGGCAGAGACCAAGGTGGTAGCTCTGGAGAAGGCGTTGTCGACTGCCCAAGAAGAAGCAACCAAGGCTAAGGAGATGACCAAAAGGATCACTACCAAGCTTGGTGATTGTGGCTACCTCTACGGCAATCTGATCTTTCAGGCTTGCTAGTGCCTTCACTCAGATCTCGCCTGGTCTGATATTGATGATGTGGACTTCCCATTCTATGATGACCTGGCTACCCATAGTGCTGCCCAAGCGGAGGTGGAGAAGGAAGGGGAAGAGATCTTGGGCCAGAAGGATTTAGGTGATGGCAAGGCCAAAGATGTAGAGGCGGTTATGGACGACGCCAATGAGAATGCTGATGAGGATTCCGGAGAGAACCCAGATGCCGGCTCAAATGACGTCCCTCCACCAGCTGAATAGTTTTTTATGTTTTATATTTCTTCAGGCATTTAGGTCTTGATTTTTTTAATATTCCTACAATCGCCCTTTGGGGCACTTATTTTTATAGTACTTTTCAATTTCTTCTCTGCCCGTATTCTTGTCGAATGAATTTACTTGCATTTTTCTTGAATGTTTATGCTATGCTTGCTTGCCTCTCCGATTTGCTTAAGATGAATGTTTACATTCGATCTTAAGGATGGTCTTCTAGTGCCTGTACTCGGTTGAAGAGATGAGTACCTAAGACTTAGAACTTTCGTTTGTGTATATTTTCATGCTGTGATGAACATATATTGAGACTTTATTAAATCATGCTTCACTCAGTCTAGGGGCCGGACGAAGCGTGTGTTTGAGATGTCTGGCGATGTTCCATTCGATTTGATGGAAGAATGATATGACTTATTCAAATATATTTTTTTACTAATATCGTAAGTCTTATTGCTTGCTTAATACTTTTTAACTGCGTGCGAGCTTATAAATGGCCTAGGACTTTTAATATGCCTGAAGGCTTAAATGTGGCCTGGGTCTTACAAAGTACGCCTAGAAGGTTATGGGACTCAGGTCTTTTTAGAAATGCATGTGGGCTTATGAAAAACCTAGGACTTTTATATTGTCGGATGGCTTCTAGGGCCTAGGACTTTTTTGGATGCTTGCGATCTTACAAGTTTAGCCTAGGACTTTCAATATGTCTGAGAGCTCAAGTGTGGTCTAGGACTTTTTATCACGCCTGAGGGCTTAAATGGCTTAGGACTTTTTTGTAGAGTGGGGTGCATGTATCCGGTCTAACACTAACTTTGTGGTTCGGTGGAGTGCTAAGAGAGTTTGATCAGTACTTCTAAGATGCACAAGTATGTTTTAAGAAAAAGTGAATCTTTATTTATTAGCAAAATAGAAAGATTACAATATTTGGGCTTATAGTGTGATGCCGGATTGAGACGTGCTTAGGGAGTGTTGCCTCATTAAAAACCTTGCCATAGAAAAAACCCAGTGGGAAAAAATCTATGGCAAGGGAAAAAGAGTGCAGACACTTGGCCTCTAAAGGTTTATAGCCACATAGTACTTCCTAAGGCTAGCTAAGTTCCATGTCTTAGGGAGTTCTTTTCCATCCATCTTGCTAAGTCGGTAGGTAGTAGGCCCTATGACTTGAGTTACTTTGTAAGGTCCTTCCTAGTTGGCTCCTAGCTTGCCTTTGCCTTCCCTACTTTGTGATGCCGTTGCGTCTCTGAGTACTAAGTCACCTTCTTTAAGCTTTTCTTCTCTAACCTTCCTATCATGGTACTTGGTTATTCTAGATTTGTATGCAGCCATCAGGATGTAGGCTCTATCACTGTGCTATTCCAAACTGTCCAAGTGGTGCTCCAAGTTGATGTCATTTTCCTCTTCTGTATAGTAGACTACTCAATTCAAAGGAGCACCAATCTCTATAGGTACAAGTACTTCCACCCCATAGACCAAAGAAAATGGAGTTTCCTCGGTTGGTTTACATGGAGTCGTCTTGTACAACTAAAGGACATTGTTCAATTATTCTGGCCATGCACCTTTATTCCCTTCAAGCCCTTTCTGTAGTACTTCCCTAAGTGTCTTGTTGGCTCTCTTCGTCAGTCCATTCATCTGTGGGTGTAGTAGGATGAGAATCGATTCTGAATCTTCAGACCTTCACAAAATTTCTAGAATTTCTCAGAGATGAACTATGACCCGTTATCCGAGATGATCTCGTTGGGGACACCAAAGCGGGTGACTATGTGATCCCTAACAAACTCAATCACCTTTTCAGGGGTGATGGTGCTAACAGCTACCGCTTTAACCCATTTTAAGAAGTAGTGGATCGCAATAAGGATAAACTTCTTCCGTCTAATGGCTTCTAGCATTGGCTTGGTGATGTCGATTCCCCAGGCGGTGAATGGCCACCGGGTTAGGAGGGGTTTCTGCATGGCATGTAGGACGTATGACTTTCCCACATGAATCTAGCATTGATGACAAGAATGTACGTAGTCAGTTGAGTTCGCATCCATAGTTGACCAGTAATACCCTATGAGCTTCGCTCTCCGAGTGATGGCCGAGGCTGCTTGATGGGAGCCACAGTTTCCTTCATGTATTTCTTGGATCACATACTTCCCTTCTTTTGGTGTGATGCATTAAAGTAAAGCGTCCGAGTATGAGCGTTTGTATAGCATTTGGTTGATAACCAGGTATCTTGATGACTTCTTTACAATCCTGGCCCACTTCAATCTTGTCTTCCAGAAGGACATCTTTATCCAAGTAATCTATCAAGGGTGGCATCCATTTAGGTTCTTTCTGTTTTATAAACATCAGGTTTTGGACTTCTATTATTAGGGTGGGCATGACCTCTACCGACAGCTGAGGTTCTTCCAGTCGTCTATGCTTGCTGCATCTTTAGCCAGCCTATATGCTTTCTGATTTTCCTCTCTAGGGATATATTCGATCATCTATATGGTGCCTTTTATTTCAAGCTCCTTTAGCAATGTTTCCACTTTGGCTCACCATTCCTTCTTCTTTTGATGCGTAATTCTTATTGATTTGATTAGAAACCAAATTTGAATCACTCTTGATTCTTATTCTATCTGGGGCCATTTCTAAAGCCAGTTCCAAGCCTTTGATCATTGCCTCATACTCCATGGCATTGTTGGTAACTGGAAAGGCTAGTTTTATTGCGTAGCCCATCCAGATCTTTTCCGGCCCTTCTATCCAAATCCCAATTTTGGCTCCTTCGTGGGAGGATGCCCCATCTACATACATGTACCATGACTCGATCTTAAGGTCGGGTGAAGGTCAAGCCCTACAAACTCAGTGACAAAGTCTGCCAAAACTTGTACTTTCAATGCTTTCCTTCCCTCGAATTGTATGTCATATTCTCCTAAATGGATGGCCATCCAGCTAATCTTCCAAAGGTTTCTAGACTCTACAATACTTTCTTCAAGGAGAAATTGGTTCTGACAGTGACTGTGTGAGCTTAAAAGTATGGTCAAAGCCTTTCCGCTGCTGAGACTCAATTTTTGGGTACCTAAGTTCTGCATTCTTCAGCACTTTACTTATGTAATAGATCGGGTTTTGGTACCCATCTTCTTCTCTGATTAACACTGATCCTACAGCTTCATATGTTATCGCTAGATACATGATCAGCCCTTCATCCTTCTCCAGCCTACTAAAGAGAGGTGGTGTACCCAAGAATTCTTTGATGTTCTCAAAAGCCTCCTAGCAGTGCTTGTCCCAGTTGAACGCCTTGTCTTTCTCAATAGCTCTGTAGAATAGGAGACACCTCTTTGCTAAAAATGACATAAATCAGCCAAGTACGTTCAACCTTCCATTGAGCTTTTGGACCTCATTCAATGTCCTAGGTGGTTCCATCTTCATAATAGCTTCTATATCCTCTTGGTTGCCTCGATCCCCCTTTGGGGGATTAAGAAACCTAGGAACTTACCACCTTTCACTCCAAAAGTGCATTTCTCTGGATTCAGCTTGAGCTGATATTGCTGTAAAGTCTTGAACACGATTCTAATGTCTTTTGCATGTTCCTCCAAGCTTTTACTTTTAATTATCATGTCATCAATATAGACTTCCAATGTCTCTCCTATTTGGCCTTTGAACATTTCATTCATAAGGCATTAATAGGTAGCTCAAGTGTTGTTCAAGCCAAATGGCATAACTCTGTAGCAATACATCCCCTCATGTGTTATGAAGGATGTCTTTTCTTCGTCAGCCGGGCTCATGGGAACTTGATGATATCCCGCCTTTGCGTCTAGTAGGAAGTATATGACATACCTAGCTATTGAGTTCACTAATTGATGAATGCTCGAAAGTTGATAGCTGTCCTTAGGTGTTGCTTTGTTATGATATGTAAAGTCAATGCTCATTCGCCAAGGTCAGTTGGACTTCTTCATCAAGACTATGTTTACGAGCTACCAGTGTCCACGATGATCCATCTAATGGTGTACCCTTCTACCAAGGCCTTTAGCACAAATAGGCTGGCATGCTGGTGCTTTACTAGGCTTTACTTCCAGACAGGTCTGCTGAGTGTAGAGTTTTCCTCAGTATTTGATCTTTTACACTCAGAGTTCCTTCCTCTCGTGGGGAGATCCTTCAAAACATGGTCCGCCTGTGATCACCATCACAAGCCCTTTTGACTTCTGCGAGGACTAGTCTTCATCATCCTTCTTTAATCTAGAACTACTTTCTTCAGTGATCCCTTTCATGAACTGCGAGAGCGTCCCTTGCTCAATTAGGGTATGGATCTCATCTGCTAGAATGCGACATTCGTCTGTATTATGGCCTCTAGATTTGTGAAATTCACAGTATTTATTCGTATCCTTTCCCACAAACTGCTCGGGAGTTACCCTTGGGTATTTGATGGATCTTTTATCATCACTCTTCTGTATGGCCAATAAGATATCGCATAAGGGAGCGTTTAATTCTGGACTGTATCTACTTTAAGTCAAGGGTTGCTTGCGATAGTTCCCCCCTTTCCTCTTAGCCTTTCGGTCTTCAGGCTAAGCTTTTTCAGATGATTTATGTGGCCTATCGACTTCGTCTACCTCGATCAGGTTCTTCGCGATGTTAATCATTTGATCTAGCTTCTTAGGTTGCCTTTGGATGAGTTCTACGTGGAGCCTCTCATTCCTTGTACCTCTAATCATGGCTTCCCTAGCGGTGCTATAATCTAGGTCTCGCATTCACAGGCAAGCTTTATTTAATCGCTCGATGTAGGAGCAGAGTGACTCATTCGATCTCTGGGTTATCTCATTGAGAGTGCGAGTGGTAGTTCCAGCTGGAATGGAGCCAATGAATTGAATATAAAATTTCTGCCTCAAGTCGTCTTAGGAGTCTATGGACTCAGCTGGTAATGAATCAAACCAGTAAGCTGCCGGACCAATAAGCATATTTGGAAAGTTCCTACAAGTGTGTGATTTAGAGGCGTAGGCCAGATCCATCTTGTTCTTCTATGTCCGGATGTGGGTCCGGGGTCCTGTGTCACCACTATAGTTATCGATGAATGGTATCTTGACGCAGGAGTTGAGTGGTTCCGCGAGGATCTCTGCACTAAATGGGGAGTCGGACGTTTCCAGCAGAGGTTCTTACATAGAAACAGCATAGCCATTAAGCCCTTCTTTGAACATCTTCTAGAATTCGGGATCATCACAGTACTTAAATTTTTTAGGCTTCGACTGCGAGTTGAGAGGTGGTGGAAGGGGGAGACGAGTGGAATGAATAGGGCCTTAATACGTACCTCTCGTGTGGAAGTAGTCTGAAGGAGTAGGCCTATGTGGGTGGTATGTGTCATATACAGGCTCATTTTGTATGGCCCATTCTGCTTGTCGCACTGTTGATATTCCAATCAGATCCCTCCACGAGCGAAATTCCATACTTTTTTCCGTAAAGGACAAGTCTAGGGTGGCATTATTTTGTGATAGTTGAGTACTGACTCCTACAACATTATGACTCGGGTGGGCATTGTATGGCTTGCCCTGGTTAGTGTTGAATGATCCCCTTAGGTGGAGGTTGTAAGGCCCAACCGAGTGGGTGACTGGACGGACAAAGGTATTAGTGTGGTGGAGTGGTCCACTCATTGTGTATCCATCCATCCCTTCCTTTATTACCCCAAATAGGTTTCTTCGCAGCTGATTTTGATCTTCGGGGGATACTTGATAGCGTTGAGCAAAACTTTCGAAGAATGCCACACCTATTACAGAGTGAGCCGATGGCGTCACGACTGAATCCATAGATGGAATAGTAGTAGAGAGCGATGCTGTTGTGGTTGACTAGGAGTTAATTGCAGTTCCTGAGTCATCGGCATTGTCGTTGGCTGCTTGATCAAGATTTTGATTGTTATCCATCTGGTGGGAGTTTAGTGTTCGTTGGAAGACAAAATTCTTGCCGGGGAAAGTAAATTTGTCCACGCTAACCGCACCACTGAAATATTGATCAAAGAAACGGACTAACCTTCACAGAAAGAAACAGGATTTGCCTTCAACAGAGATGATGGCTGCAAGACAAAAAAGGCGTCAAAGTGACTAGAAGTGTGACCGGCGTAGCCTCTCCGATGCTTAAGTAAGCAACGGTGATAAAGAGGAGGCAAGAAAAAAAGAGAGTTTATAAGTTAGAATGTGACATGAGTTATGGGGGGGTCCATATTTATAGCATGTAGTTACCTTGTCATAATAGGAGTGTATTTCCTCTATTGGCGGCGAGGAGTCCTTATCAAGTAAGGACCCTATTTAGGCATTATTTCCTCTATAAGAGGTTTCTTCCTATTTATCCATTTAGGAGAGGATATTATTCCTGTTTACCTGTTTAGGAAGGGGGGTTATTACTGGACTGTTGGAAAACATGGATTACTTGGATGTTTCTGAAGTCACGAATACGCTTTCAGACTGAAATTTATTTGGTCGGTTCACTAAACTTTCAATCAGATAAAATCAGAAATTTTATCAAGAATGAGAATTTTATTTGCTGTGAAAAACAACCAAGTTTTCCTATATGTTTGCCAGTTTCGTTTTGGTGAAAAAAATAACCAAAATGTCAATAGACATATTATTTCGGGTAGCAGTCATGTTTAAAAGACATTTTTTCGGGTTTTAGTTGTGTCCAATAAACACACTGTTTCAGTCCAAAATTCATTTTTTCTGACAAATTTTTCAAAGGATGCGTGGGTTCAGGAATAAAAAATTTTCGAACTGACCTGGCAGCTCGACCCCAGCCCGAGGCGCCGCCTCAGGACCTCGCCCGGGGCTGCCGCCCCTTGGACCTTGCCAAGGGGCGCTGCCCCTAGACCCCGCCAGGGGCTGCCGCCCTTTGGACCCCGCACCCAAGGGCGCTGCCCCGGACCCCCAAATCGTAACAGGACCTGAACAAATGTGCACTCCACACTTTCCCGACTTGTTCGATGAATGTCACGATCGCATTGATCAAACTAGTCAAACCAATTACACTAAAATTCTAACATGGACTCTATCTCCTAATAAGGTTGATGCAACTCTGACTCTCCACTCGGCTAGTTGGATGGTGATCCAACTGCGAGTCCAACTCTACTTTGACTTTACGTGGCTCTTACATCTGATATCCGTAAAGAACGGAGTCAACAAATTTCAATTCAAGTGTCGTGAATAAACAAATTATAGTTATGGAAGAATTTCCAACCATCATGAAATTCATTTCATTGTTTAGAATTAATTAATGATATGTTCTTTCTAGCTTCAATTTAGACTAGTTCATAATAAGAATACCTAAGTAGATATTTCACTATCAATGATAATATAAAAACTAAAATAAATTTAATTAAATCCAATGAACGAAAACCAAAATCGTTCACATTTTCTATTACATTTTTTCCTAATTTGAATTAATCACCTAAAAATAAAAATAAATTAAAGTATAAGCCATAAAGGACCCACTCACCAAGTCCATATTTCCTTCATAATCAATTATGCTATTGCCATACTCTTCCTCCATGTAATGTTGCCCCTTTCTCTCTCTATAAATGTCTTTCTTCCCCCCTTCAATTTAAACACATTAATCCATTTCCTCCCATATATTTAGCTATGGTTTTCTTCTTCATACCATTTTCCATTCTCTTTATTATGGTCCCTTCTTCAACCTTTGCTGAATGGCCACCTTCACCTGGCTACTGGCCTAGTTCTAAGTTCAAGTCTCTCACTTTCTATGATGGTTATAGAAATCTTTGGGGTTCTTCTCACCAAAGAGTTGACCCAGATGCATTAACCATTTGGCTTGATAGAAACACAGGTTCTTAATCACTATTATGTCTACTTAATTAGAGTGATTAATAAGTAATGAGCTGGGCAGTGGCGGTGTCAGGGTGCCAAATGGAATGAGACACTATTGCACTGCTACCGCCTCTTTTTTTCCTCAACATTGGCAGGATTGGGGCAATAAACAAAAAATATAAGCAATTTTTTTCGATTTTCAGTGGCTGCGGTGGAGCCTGTACCCAGCCAGACCCTATTGCCACTTGCCTCAAGGTCATTGTATGGTCCAAGTTCAAATAGACCAAACCAATCAAAGCATGGAAAATCAGCATCTAATGCTGATGTGAAAATATTGGTTGGGTAAATTTGGAATTGGACCACCGTAGAATTTCTAGTGTATATGTCTTTAATTTTTTACGAAAAAATGATGATTTTATGAATATTGATATCTAGAGTACATATTAACTTATTTAGTATTGTCATTGTTAATTTATGTATTCCTTCAGGAAGTGGATTTAAATCTGTGAAACCTTTTCGATCTGGGTACTTTGGTGCCTCAATTAAGCTTCAACCTGGTTACACAGCAGGAGTTATTACTGCCTTTTATGTAAGCTTATTTAAGTAATTTATTTATATTTAATGGAAGTTAGTATTAATGAATTAATGAATGTAATTAATGTTGCAGCTTTCAAACAATGAAGCACACCCAGGATACCATGATGAAGTGGACATTGAATTTCTGGGGACAACATTTGGGAAACCTTACACATTGCAGACAAATGTTTATATAAGAGGAAGTGGAGATGGCAAAATCATTGGTAGAGAAATAAAATTTCATTTATGGTTTGATCCAACCCAACAATTTCACAATTATGCCATTCTTTGGAGTCCCAAGGAGATCATGTGAGTAACTCGTTCTTTTATTTATCTGATTATTTAATTTTAAGTTATATATATATATTTTCTTAATTAGTAAAACTTAAAATTAAATATTATCGTTTTAGTCATAATTCAATAATTGCACCGTAAAGCTTATATCGAAATTCAAACTCTTAAGAACCACAAAAAAAAGTTTTTGAGAATATTGCTTTATAGAGTGTGAGCTCGAATCGAATATGACGTATAAGTAGAATACTTAAAAAAAAGTGATTTTATTTTTCATTCTTGGTTTGCCTAATGAGCTAATAGGCGAGCCAATGAGAAAGCAATATAATCTTATCCACGATAATACAAGGCTTAGAGTTAGTTTGAAATTATTTTTCTGAGTTTGAATGTAAAAAGTTGATTACATACGCAACATTTCACCAGACTAAAAACTTTTTTTTTCTTGTGAAATCAATTTTAAATTAGCCAGTCTTTTGAAACGCGGAAAGTAGAGTTTGATTAACTGGTTTGAAGTGGATTACAAATTTGACGGGTGATAGATAGAGTTAAAATTGATCACTAGTACTTTTTAAAAATAATAACCAATGACAAGATTATCTATTTTAATCTTTATGTGAAATTAATAGAATCCAAACCACAAGTGGGATAGGATTTTTATGAAAGTGAGTAATGTACATTGAAAGTAGATAAACAGAATCTATTGGACTAATCAAATGGTCTAAATCTTGCTTTTGTTGGCCACTAAATCTTTTAAAATATTACTTTTCCTATCAATGAATCAATTCATGAAAATAGATGTTGCATTTTTTTTCTTTTTCACATCTTGTGAAATTAAATTATTGTATCTACCCACAATAACAACAAAACGACCCATTCTTTGATAAATTAAATTTGTCAAACAATGACTAGTAAAATTCAATTAAAGAAATATAAATGAAAGAGTAGCAAAGCCTAAACCTCTACATAAGTAGATGGTTTAAATATTTCCCAAGCTTTTAAAAAGCGTTAGGCGCTAGTCGGGCGGTCGGGGTTTCGAACGCTTAGGTGAGGTCTTGGCGGGGTTTAGGCGGATTTGTAAATTTTTATTTTTTATAATTATTAATAGACAAAAGTATAAATTCAACTAAAAAATTAATTATAATACAATAATATTTTAAAAAAACATAGTTTAGCATATGAAAACATAAGTCTTAATTAATTTTTACATAAAAATACATCAACATTAAAATCAATTCCTTAAAAACAAATATCCTCACTAAATTTTTGTGGTTTATAGCATACTATTTTCTCAGTTGGAGTTTCAAAATGAAAATTGTATGGTGAGAATATTTTGTTGTACATTAGTTTTACCAATCGTGCTACTTTTTTTGAATTAAAAAAAATTGAATTATAATTATTATAGGTATCAGTATCTTAAAAATTATGGAAAATTCGGACTAGGCGGTGCATAGATAGAAAAAATCGGATTAGGCGGTGCGTAGGCGGCAATATGTCGGTCCAACGCCTGATAGCGCCCGAGGAATGAGAAGTCGGGCGGCGAGCCTCAAAATAGCGCCTAGGCGGGGTCCAGACGGAGTTAGGCGGGGAGTTTTAAAACACTGATATTTCCAATGCTTTATCGAAAAAATCCGAGTGTCATTTATCATCAATGTTTCAATAAATAAATGGTGATGTTATTTACCGCCTAGAATTTCTAGTTATCGCCCCCCGAAATTAGTTAAATACCCTTCTAATAATAAAAAATTACTTAAATGCTCTTTTAATGATAAAAAGGAACCAATAGTCGTGGTAAAATGCTTTTTTGCCCAACCATTGGCTAGGCAAAAAACGATTTTGCGTAACTAGTGATTGAGTAAAAAAGTATATTACCCAACCATGTGCTAAGCAAAAATCGATTTTGCTCAATCAATGGCCCGACAAAATAATACTTTTCCAAACTAGTGGCTAGACAAAAATGAATTTTGCTCAACCAATTGGTTGAATAAAATATGATTTTGTCCAATCAATTGGTTTAACAATATTTATATTTTGTAAGTGTAATATTTTTTGATTATTTATAAATATAAAAGTAAATAATATATGAAATTTTGAAAGTACCATCACTCACTAATTTGACAGAAATAATTCCTTCAATAGTTAGTTTTCTTTAAATTTCTAATCAAAATTCTAAATGAACACTAAGTGAAGATGAATATAAAATTAGAAAATTGACCAAATTGAAAAGAGGGGCACGGCATGAAGGACAATAAATTGATTGAAGGTGAAGTGGAGGTAAGGCGGATGAATGAGGATATACAGTTGAGATAATTTTGAGATTTAGACTATTGTTTTAGAGATAATAAATCAAGTAAATCAATAACTAAAAATTTAATTGATAAAGAAAGAAAAAGTACTCGGATTGAAATCAAACTCTTGATCTAAAAATTATTATTCTGAAAAATTTTAATTTTTTCTAATTTTATTTTATTTGGTGGGCGAAATTTTGCCCCGTTATAGGCTAGGCACAATTAATTTGTGCCTTGCCAAATGGCGGGGCAAAACTTTTTACCCTATCAAAAGGTTGGGCACAATTAACATTTGACTGGACAAAAGTACTTATCGCCTAGTCAAAAGGCTGCGTGAATAATATTTTCACCCAGCCATAAGGTTAAGCAATAATAAATTTTATCCGGCCTTATAGATTGGTCATTTTTTATTAAAATTAATTATATAAGTTATTTTTATTTTATTTTAATGTAAAAAGGATATTTTTGATATTTAAGGGGGCGGTAGGTGAAGATTTAGGGCGGTAAATAGCTATCCAGTAAATAACAGAATATATATATATATATATATATATATATATATATATATAACACATTTTCAAGTTATAACCTATTTCTTAATATATATGTAATGCTTATGTATTTAATTTTATTCATCTATAGTTACAGTTAGTGATTCAGTAAACACAAATGCTGAACTAATTTTCTCAAATAATATAAATTAATAGTTCCTTTTGTAATATTGATAAGAAATTAAATTAAAATTTCGGTGCTATAGGGCTAAAAGACAAATGAAGATAACAAAATCAATGACAAGTATGTAATTGACTAACAGTTGTTGGTAGGTGAAGTGTCTTATATATTATGTCTGTATATAATGTGATTTCAATTTTTAAATAATTTTTATTTTCAGATTCCTTGTTGATGATGTGCCCATAAGAAGGTACCCTAGAAAAAGTATTCAAACATTTCCATTAAGGCCAATGTGGGTATATGGTTCTATATGGGATGCTTCTTCTTGGGCCACCGAAGATGGAAAATACAAAGCTGATTATAGGTACCAACCGTTTGTAGCAAAATATACCAATTTTAAAGCCGGGGGCTGCTCAGCCTATTCGCCTGGTTGGTGTCGCCCGGTTTCTGCTTCACCGTCTCGGTCAGGCGGACTTACGAGGCAACAATATAGAGCAATGAGATGGGTTCAAACTCGCCATATGGTCTACAATTATTGCAAGGATCCGAAGAGAGACCGTTCGTTAACACCGGAATGCTGGCGCTAAAGTACTGAAAAAATATCAATTGGACATTATATTACATTTAATTTGCTAATTATGCATAAAAATAGCTCAAAAGAAAGAGAGGTTTGATTATGTGGTTGATTGTGTGGGATTTTATCGATAGTAATGTTCATTTTTTTACAATTTTTCTGACGCCAAATTTAGATCGAATGAATTTAAAAATTTAAAATTTTTTTACTGAAATAAAAAGAATTTGGATTGCAATTTTTGATACTGAACACCACTGAATTTAATGTCTTGAACAAATCTACTTTTTTAAAAGAATAAAATAATAAAATTTAATTTGACTCTACACTTTTTAACATGTCATACTATATACTCCCTTTATTTATTTTTTATTATTTATTTAACCGAATCATCAATATCTATAAAAATATTTATTACATTATTAAAATGACTAAGAGCATCTCCAATAGTTTATGGATTCTGGGATGACGTGACATGTAAAATAGAAATTCATATCGACGATGTAGTAGTGATTTTATAAATAGACAATATGTTTCACGAAATCAGTTACAGTAGATTGTCTATTTTATATTAGATAACATTTTTTCAAAATTAAATAATAAAAAAATTCAATTATTTATTAAAATATCTCTTCCATAACTAATTAAAATTTAAATTTTAAATTAATCATTAAAATATTAATATATTTGATTACATTGCTTTCTATTTGATCTTTCATTTCTAGAAGATCAAATAGACAATTTCTTAAATTCAATTGCCACATCATATTAAAAAGAGTGGATAGAAATTCTATTGTAGCATTTTATTTTAATTGATTGTCTATTTTTGATTATGTGTTAAGAAAGACAATCAAATAAAATAACTATTGGAGATGCTCTAATTATCTCTTACATTTTTATATAAATATTCGTTTTCTTCTTAATTATCATCTTATGATTTTTATTCATAGACAATCGCTCTCATCTTTAATTCAAGAGTAAAATAGAGAAAAAATGGTAATATAAATTGCATTGATATATTTTTGAAGTGACAAAGGTTTTTGAAGAGAACTAAAAAGAGAATATTTTAGAGAAATAAAAAATGCATGGGTAATATAACTAATAACTAAAATAAAAGGTTAAAAAAAAGTTAAAAAGATAATAAAAATTAGATGGATGGAGTAGTTAAGAGAATATTTTTGAAGTGACAAAGGTTTAGCTTAGTGTTGAGCCTTGAAGCTGTGATCCTAGAGGTCACAGATTCGTATTCACATATGGGTGGGGTAGAGTAGGAGTTTTTCTTTATTATTATTGTAAGCTCAATGAGATAAATTTTTTTTAAAAATACAGAGAATTATTTTTTTATAGAATTAAATTGAAAAAAATTATAATTTTTAATTTTTTTTGCAAGTATATCCTAAGGAAAAAAAGTGAGGTTCATATTTTTTTTTTTTAATTTTGTGTATTGAGTAATAATTGGTCTTTCATTTTACATATTAAATCATCAAACAGAATTACAACATCTTCTTGTGATAAAATAATAAAATAATTTTATCATTGTAAATTTGAAGGATCTCACCTCAAACTAGATTCAGAATGCTGCACCTCAAGTAGAAATGAAAATAAAAATCTATTATTCATCTCAAAATTTCAAGTAACCATTATATTGGTACTTACACTTGAAGATTAGAGCAAGTCCAACTACCTTCCCATGCTCCAATAATCTTTCTCATTTTCAATTCTCATGTTAGATTCTTATATTAATATTTTTACATCATGTATATTCTAATCAACTAATAAAATAATTAAATAAATAAAAATTAAAATAAATAATATCCCTAAAATAGGGTTACTCAAATATTAAGAATCCCATTTTTAAAACATACCATATGAGAAATGGAACCATTTTAGATATATGTTCTCTATTAAATGGAAAACCATTGAAAGTACTCTTAATTAAGCTAGGTACATTTTTCACTAACTACTAACTAATTGTGGACAAACTACTAACAACGATGTGAGCTAGCGACCAATTTCCCGCCCGCGAGGACCGCGTGAGATACGTAGCACGGGGAGCGGAAAAATAACGAGCGCTGTGAAGCGTGCTAAGGGGGAATCCTTATTTTAGGTGTGATGAAAATAATAATGAAAATGATGTTGATGTTGAATTTGAGTCCAATTCGCGTGTTAAGGGATACGAGACTTGAAATCCCGTATTTTAAAATAGAGTCGCCACCCGGTTAAGCTCCACCGAGAATTTGGGTATGAAATTCGCACTGAGTGGTTAGACCGTACCTTAAGACAGAGATTCCAAGTTCGGATGATGTTGCTTACTTTTCAATTTTTAAATCAAGTCATTTATGTTTTAATAAATGCGACTTTGGTTCTTATGCGATTTCAATCCAATTATTATTTGGGAATTTTCAGTTTATATGCCATACATTTTTCTAATGCGGGAAAGTAAATAAAGCGATAAATAAATAAACGGGCGAAACCGGGTTTTAACCGAGCTTACAAACTCGGACCCGACTCCAAAAGAGGTAAAAATATACTAGAATAATCACGGATAAAGCATAAATAAATAAATGGCAAAAAATAAACACATAACATGGAGAAAACAAATTTTAAATTTTTTTGGGACAAAAAAATAATTTTCAGGTATTAGTTAATTATCTAACAACCTAAAAATATGAAATAAATTAACTAAATAACCTAAAAACTGATTTAATATTTATACAAAAATTTTTGGATTTTAATTTAGGATAAAAGGATTTATTAGGCATTTATTTAGTAAAAAAAATGTCATTTTTAAGCCATTAAATAGACATTTAATCAATTAAATAATTAATAAAATAATTCGAGCAGATCAAAAATTACTTTAATGAATTCCAGATTATTTATTATTTTTGAAGACTTTTTCGGGTGAAAATTGAGGCTAAAATGCATTAAAACGACAAAACAAGGCCAAAAACGAAAAATAAAACAAACATGGACCATTTTGATATTTTTTACCAGTAGGCCGACTCAGTGACATGGTAAGCCGACTCAGCGAGTCGGCCTAGATGACACTCAGTCGACCTTCTGCCCGAAAACCTAAGATTATTGACACTTCAAGCCGTTTCCTATATTATTACGGTAGCTTTGGACTTAAAATATTAAAATAACTTTTATTTTTCTGTTTGGAGGAAAAGAACCCAGAAAATCCGGTGAAATAAAGATTGGCCGACTGAGCGACGTGGTAGGTCGACTCGCTGAGTCGGCCAGCCATGTCGCTCAAGCGGCCTGCCGTTCGTCGGAACGGTCAGCCGGAATTTCGCCGGAAAATTACAAAAGAGTCGAAAATAAGGGCCAAACGCCCGGAAAAACAGCCAAAAACACAGCAAAAGACAATAAATAACTAAATGAAATAGATTGGAACTCAGAAAGTTACCTAAAGGTCGTGAATCCACTCTCGAGACTCGAACTGGTCGTTTGGCAAGTTTTGTGATGGTTTTACGGCGAAACTCGACGAAATATTGACCAATTTAGCAAGGGATTTAGTGATTATTAAGGAAAAAGTCCCTAAATCCTATTTAAATCAGTTTTTACCTAAGATTTCTAATTGAGTTTAACTTTTTAAACTAAAGAATGAAGCCTAATAAAGCTTAAGAAATTAGGATAATTAGATTTCCATCACTTTATGAGACTTATTCCTCCTGAAATTAATCTTTAAAATCATATTTTTCTTTCTAAATGAGCCAAAAGTCCTTAAAATCTGAATTTTTGGGGTTTTTATAGACCCTAGAGAGTGCAAAATCACACAATTAATCCTCCAAATGTTTGGATTTGACGAAAAAATTGCGAAACCCGACTTGTATAGGGCAAGAAAAACCCAGACGAACACAAAGAAGAGGAGAGCCCACGCCAAGGCCGTGTCAGGCAACAGGGCCAAATCTAGGCCGCGTCTCCGACGAGGCCTGGGGCGTGGTCCCCCAGACACGGGAGACCACACCAGGCTGCATGAACCACGCGGCCCACTGCGTGGACCACGCAGCCCCATCTTCCGGCGACGACGCCGGCCGCTGTCGCTAGAGCGGGGGCACCTGCGGGGAGAGGGCTATGCTAGGGGACACTGTCCCGATGAAAGTCGGACTTCAAACTCTCATAACTTACACTACGATTATCTGATTAGGGCGATTCTTGACATTCCGAAAACCTCGGAGAGTCAAGTTCCAATGATATAAATGAGACTTGTTAAAAATGTTCAGATCTTATGGAAAATTGTGAAACAAATTACTGCACGCGAGGGAAAAGGAATCAGCTAATTCTAAACGCGTGTTAATTATTTTTAACTGCGGCCAAGGGCACAAATTCATCAAAAGAAGCTTTCCAAATGCGATTTGACTCCTAAAGGATAGAACAACTGACCCATAAAAAGGTTAGAGCAAAAATTCATCCTCGTTCTGCGGGTCACCGAAAAGCTCGTGCTCATAGGCTGCCCCTCGTGAGATTACCATTTGATGGGTCAAATGTGATTTCACAAAAGAGTGAGGGATAGGAGGTTATACCTGATTTGCAAATTCCTGAGCCGATTATCTACTGGGGTTGCCATCAACAGATCTTTCAGGAGGAAAAAGACAGGCATAAAAGGGAAATTCCCGAAATGGTTATTCACGGATAGTACAGGGATGAGTCATCAATGGACCAGACGAGGATTGAAAATTCTTTGAGTTGGTTGTCTACGGACGGTACGGGCACGCATCATCAACGGACCTTTCAAAGCCGAAAATCTCGAGTTAGTTGTTTACTGGTAGTTTGGGAACGCACCATTGACAGACTTATCAAGATGAAAATATTATTCTGAGTTGTAAGAATTCTAAATCGGTTGCTTTCTGGGTTTGCCATCGACAGACCTATCAAGAATTAAAATTGAGAAATTAGCACGTGATAAATATGTCCCTTTTTTATTGCTTAATTGATTTTGTGAAACAAAAATTTTTGCCCGTTCAATTAACAATAAAAAAGGGAATATAAAATAGCAGAGATTAGAGATATTCGGGAGCCGAAAAGAAATAACCGATCGGAGAATTTTGCCCCTTGCTGAAAGGAATATTTCAGAGAATATGCTATGGACTAAAGGACAAAAAGAAATATATTCCTTTTACTTTTTTCTTCTCTTTTCTTTTTCCTTCCTTTCTTTTTTCTTCTTTCCTGCTTCTCATTTCCATACTTTTCTTTCATTTCATTTTTTTTACTTTCTTCTTTCTTATTTTCTTCTCTTGACAAAACCCAAGACACTCCCCGACTTTTTGATCTCGGAGAAAGATGTACTGCAAGAAAGGGCTTAAGAGGTCCCACAACCTCAATCACGACACATTACCGTGAGGAGAGGATAACTGGCGAATTTGTCTGGTTCACTGGGCATACGAATTCCGAGATTCTGACACATACATGGGATACACACAGACTTCTCAGGTTCAGATGTTCACCAACATCGTCGGGCATCCTTCTGACCTTCAGGTAAACCTCTAAAACCCGATTTTTGCCAGAATTTCCATAAAATGCCATGAACTTGATTTGGATTTTTAGGGTGTTTTAGGCTTGAAATTAGGTGAAATAGGTTGAGTAAAGATGTTTAGGATGCATCTAGGCATGTTTTGGGACTGATTTGGATGAATTTGGACCAAAATTGGGTTTAAAAAGGCGAAAAGGGGTTTTATGGGGATAAGCCGCCGGCGATAGGAGGCCGGCCACCAGCGGTGCCAGGCCGAGTTGCCGACGTGGCCTACCACCTCGGCGAGGCTGCTTGGCCTCCTGAGGCGGCCTCCGGCCATTCGTCGCTGGCGACGACTGTCGGCGGCAGGAGAAAAGGGGGACATGCTTCCGGGAAGAAAAGGAGGGCCTATCTGGTCCAAATTTTTGCTCTGAGTTTGATTTTATAGTGAAAATTCAAATCTGAGATAGGCTAAAACTTGACTTATTTATGATTTTGCACACCTTAACTACTAGCACTAATGCCTGACATTAATTTTTCACAGCCACAGGGTCTTAAGACGATGGGCTCACTACAGAGATGTGCCAAGTGATGGGGTCAGATCAAGGACGGGGCTGACAACTCACTAGTTATGGCTATCCAAGGTATGGGGTTAGAGCGGATGCTGGATTTGTTGACAGTTTTAGGCCGTCTGATGAGCTCGGATATATTAGGGTGCTTGGTTAAGCGATGGAGCAAGACTACACACACGTTCCACCTTCCGATTAGCGAGATGACCATTACCCCATCCGACATATGCGATATGACTAAGATGCGATGGGAGGGCCACTCAATGATATTTGATGTCTATCTTGACCGCTTTTGCAATGAGTTAGAGGCTCATGCTCGGGAGTTAGCACTTTTAAGGGTTTTGATGCCGGCCGATGGCAAACTGAGATACGCGAAACTCCACGAGCATTGGGTTACTGCGACTGACATTAGCGGGGTGCGCTTCGACCAGTGCCTTCGATCATTTCTCTGACCATACTAACATGCTTGTTCTTTCCCTCTTCCTCGAGTAGGGCCTCACTAGGACCACTATGCGCTCTTAAGGATTTGGGCAGCTTCAATTTGTGAAACTGGCCGAGGGCCATTCTTGGCCAGATATACTATGCTCATGACTGCTCGGTGCGAGGGATAGTCATCGAATTCAAGGCCAAACAACTATGGGTTTTGGTAATGGATCCTCTTTGATTGAAATCCTTAACATATGCCTTTGCTTTTAAATGCTTTCTGAGCTTCTTTATTCATTGCATTTACAGATGTGGGCTTTTGAGTATCGAGTTATCTATCCCCCTTATTTGGAAGATCAGCCAGCACCCGGGTGACATGCCATTACTCGATGGATGGTTAGTTAGTCAAATATCGATCGAGAGGATGGACCATGTTGGTATCGAGAGTATCTGAGACAACTCCGTCATCATCGGGTAACCTTACTTTCTGTGCATTTAGTTTAAACATTAGTTCAAAACTATATTTACAAAAAGAGCAAGAATACTTACATTGGTTATTGATGCGGTTTTCTTTATTCCTATTTTGCATATCATTTCTAAGTCGTGGAAGAAGCTGACAAACTAGGAGCATATAAAGGAAGTTCGGGGAACCATAGACGGGTGTTGATTTATATTAGAGTGCCTGTTCAACCGAGAGTGGTATTTTGGCGAGCGAGTTCATCGATGGAGGACCAGCACCACTGCTTGGAGGAGAGTCCCCCCTGATGTTCCCGTTGGTGTCTTTTGGCCTCACTTTATGCCGTCAAAGGAACAAACTCGATTTAATGGAGGTGACCAGGTCTGGGTGGCCTCGGTTGGCAGAGATTATAATGCCTATCTGAGGCGACTGATTGCTTCTTACCTCAGGAGGGCACAAGATGATGTGGAGTGGAACTTCAAGTTTGGTGATGATGGCGTTTAGATAGAGGGTAGTACCTGACTCGATGGGATTGACGATAATGTAGATAACGTTCCTTCTGAGGATGATGATCGGATTGCTGAAATGGACCCAGGCAAGATGCTTTCTGGCGATGTCGGGTCGGGCGTTGAGCCACATACGCCTAGGCTGGGGCACAGAGGGGTACATCTCTCAAACTTCTGGCAAAATTTCACCATAATTTTTGAAATCACTATATTACTCTGATACTAATTTGACTGACAGATATGCCTTTTCTCTTAATTTTAGGGGAGCCCCCATACTTAATACAGGAGCTTGCCTAGGGCCTTCACACTAGAATACGACCGACTCAGAGACTGCTTCTATCTGACGAGTTCCTCCTACTCAGAGAGCGTTCCCACCGGGATTAATTGAGGGAGTGTTGGTAAATCAGTTGGACACCTCTTTATGCCTGATGACCCAGTCAGGAGTTTGATAGCCCAGGCCCATTGAAGAGTATACTGTGCCTTTAACCTTTGCCCCACCAGAGACCACACACGTAAGAATCTGCTTCATGCTTTACTTTGTCGATTCTTATATACTACTGTCGTCCAACCATGGTGATCGGTTGGTTCCACTTTCGATTGCTTAGGTACCTGTCTCAAAGGCTGAGTGCTTGGCCCGAAGTTGCTTTAGCATGAGGGATTTGGTCATTTCACAGGATTCTGTAGGCTAGGTAAGATTCTTTCTTATGACCTATTAAGATTTAAAACAAGAAAAGCATATAGGATATTTGTTAGCTTTATGCATGTATGTTATGAATGCATGAATTATTGGGTTGATCACTAAATTTGCATCTCTTGGTCGGGATAGAGCAAGACAAGTATCAAAGAGAGCGAGAGGAGTGGATGCGGATCGAGCACGAGTACGCAGATTATCGGAGCTGACGAGATCGAGAGAGGACAAATTATGAGGGTCGGCTAGCTCGGGAGGCGGCATACTATGAGAGGCAACTAGCTTAGTAAAAGGAGCAATATACACGAGAGACGGAGATGCTGAGGGGCTATGTTGAGAGGGTGGAGGTGCGGTGAAACCAACTAGAGAGGGAGGCAGCAACTCGCGATGGCAGCCATAGCAACGAGGGAGACGATACCGAGATCACCATGATTGACGCGAGCCAGTCTGTGCACTTTCAAGCTACCTTGGAGATGATGAGCTTTTAAGGGATGCAATCTATGGGTCCGATTGCCCCACACAGACCTAGCGTGAGTCGAGCTTTGAGGCTTGCTGCCTCAAAGGGGAGGTCCAAGGGCCACCTTAGATGAGCCCTTACTCTTATGCATTTTGATTTTTCTTGATGCACTAGTGAACTTGTGGATGATTTGATTGCATGATGCTTGGATTTTTTGATTTTGATTGCGTTATTTGCTCACTATATGAATGCTAGGCGCCATAGATGCTTGATTAGGAACAAAATAATTAATGCTTACAATCATCCGAATTAACTATTGTAACCTATTTTACAGGCGATTAGCAGAGAGAGATCACTGGTGGAGACACACAATGCTAGGCTGAGGCAATTTATGAGCACTTTAGCGAGCTCTGATTGGGAGAGGCTGGAGGTTTTTGGATTAGTGGGTCTTCAATATATTGCTAGCAGGCTGGTGAACGTGGCCTTCCTCCATGCATCATTCCTTTATTGGGACCTAATGGACCATGTATTCTGTTTCTCAGGTTTTAAGCTGTGCCTATTGGTGGAGGAGTATCATGCTATTCTCGGGATGATCTACACTAGTGGGATATGCTTTACTATGCCATAAGTACATTTTAGGGCTGAGGATCAACTGACCGGGTTATGGAACCTAGAAGCCCCCTACTACTTTTCTTTCCCGGATTCCTAGATCACCAGGATTCATTCTCAGCAAGGTACTTGATTGGTGCATAGCCACTCC
This sequence comes from Euphorbia pulcherrima, assembly GCA_947683365.1. Taxonomy (NCBI): domain Eukaryota; kingdom Viridiplantae; phylum Streptophyta; class Magnoliopsida; order Malpighiales; family Euphorbiaceae; genus Euphorbia; species Euphorbia pulcherrima. The sequence continues at coordinate 32,740,804 of CANTUS010000001.1, forward strand.
CAGGTCACATATTTCTTATCCTTTTATGGTGGCTCTATTGCTTATAGCCGAGTTTATCTGCGGGGTTGGTACTGTTGCCCCATTCCAGCTAGTTTCGATAATTGGACAGGCCTTAGAGGGTATATCTCTATTATTTTCAGGGTTAATTAAGTCCCTATTCCATTTGGATAGAGCTATCGGTGATCCTGACTACATCGGAGACCACTTCTCCGTACTACAAGTATTCCTTTAACCGACTCTAAACGCGAAACCAATACTGAATCTGAATCTCAAACTAAAACTGAATGTGAATCTAAAACCAAAATTGAATCTAAATCTAAATCTAAGACCGAAACTAAAACTGAATCTGAATCTGAATCTAAAATCAAAATTAAATCTGAATCTGAATCTGAAACCAAAAATGAATCTGAATCTGAATCTGCAGGTTTGGCTCTTAGAGAAGCTAGCTTTGCTCCAGGATCCTCGGGGCGATCTAAGATGATATGGGCCTAGGAATTATCATGGTAGGGCTTGTATCACTATTGGCCACGATACCTTGACAGTTGGCGATTGGACGATGACTATGGAGGGTTTATCCGATGCAGACATTCACTGGATCTACCACTGGTGGGAGATTTTTTATGTTCTGGTGGAGGCAAGGTTCAACTTATAGGGCTACGGTTTTTTGAGCATTACTTGCCTTATCGCTTGTGCCGAAAATGGGGGCGACGACAGAGGGTCCCACTGTACTTAGGTGAGTTCGAGGACAGGCCATTCTCAACCCATCTTCTTGACCATGCTAGAGAGGTATGTACCAACCAAGTGAGCTACGAGACCCTAGATTACGATTGGCTGGATGCTATCACTACCAATGGATTCTACCAAGGATGGCTTCGACAGGTTGGGAGATTATGGAGTCGGGCAAAGTGTCTACGTTCATGGTTCGAGTGGAGAGACAGGCAGGTAGGATGCAATCCTTTATCAGTAGAGGAGAAGTTGGTTCGAGCTTTCGACTTCGATTATGATGATGAGGGCGCAGGGCCTTCTGGGTGATTGATGATTGCGCTATCTTTATTTTCATTTGTCTTTACTTTTGCACAGGCCTGAACATTGTATTAGGCCCATCAAAATTTTATTTGCTGCTTTTATGTCCTAACTTTGGCGTGGACCACCCTTTTGGGTTTTCAATCCAGTGGACTTTCCAGCTTTTACATAGGCCTAAATGTTTTCAGCCTATCGAAATTTATGCCTTTTTATATTTTTTATGATTCTTATTTCATTTGGTGTGCAAGACTTTAAGTTAAGTGACATCTTGAACTTGACTTATCCATAACATTTCGCCTTTATGGCTTAATATATCATTTGCACATAAACATAAGAGCTCAAGAAAAAGTGACATTTCCATTGATTGAAGTAAGCTTGAGTACATAATGATGATAATCATTTCTACCAACTCAAACTCTGGTGTTAACTAGCCTATGAAGGTTTTCTAGTCAACAAACTCTCATGACTCACTTTTACCCTAACTTTTTCCTAGACCGCCCTTTCGGGTTTTCAGTCTAGTGGGCTATTTTTGCACCCTAACTTTTGCCTGATTGGTGTGTAGAATACCAATCAGCGGGATACACCCTAATTTTTGCCCGAGTAGTAAAAGACCACTCGCTGGGTGATTTAATTTTATTTATTTTTTTAAGTGCCGCTTTTTTGGATTTGATTCTTTTAGTTTAGATATGATAACGCTTTAATCGATCCTGATTGATAGGGTTTGTGAATTCATTACCATCCATATCTATGATTTTCACTCCGTCTTTACCAAGGACTTTCTTAATCACATAAGGTCCTTCCCAATTTGGCCGAAACTTCCCCATTGGGTCTGTGTTGGTAGGCTTTACTTGCTTTAGGACCAAGTCACCGGCTTTCAACAGACATCGAAGATGCATGACCCGACTATTGTAAGCTCTTACCATGCGCTACTGATACATTTGGAGGCTATCCAAGGCTTTCAGGCATTGCTCATCTAGGGTATTCAGCTGCTTAGACCTTGCCCTTGTCCATTTGATCTCTTCGAGCTTAGATTCGAGCGCCACTCGTAGAAACTTTACCTCAATTTCAACCGGTAAAACTGCTTCCATACCATAAACCAAGGAGAATGGGGTTTGACTTATAGGAGTTCTGATGCTAGTTCGGTACCCCCAAAGAGCAAATGGTAACTTATCAGCATAATCTCGGTAACTGGCTATGGTCTTAGAAAGGATTTTCTTAATGGACTTGTTGGCTGCCTCCACTGCACCGTTGGCCTGAGGACGGTAGGGTGAAGATCTATGATGCTCAATGCCATATTTCTGAATCAACTCTGCGGTTGCCCCTTGGAACTGAACCCAATTATCTAATACAATATGATGAGGTAGACCATAGCAAGTGAAAATGTGCTTTTTAATTAACTTGCTCATCTTCTTGGCGGTAATACTGGTGTGTGATTCGGCTTCCACCCATTTTGAGAAATAATCCACTGCCAAAATGATGAAACGGTGACCATTAGTTGACAATGGCCGAATCTCGCTAATTATATCTATCCCCCTCATCGAGAATGGCCAAGGAGTAGATAAATTATGAAGTTCGGTGGGTGGAAGATGTTGAATATCTCTGTAAATCTGACACTGGAGACACTTCTTAACCTTGGAGATGCAATCGGCGATCAGAGCTAACTAAAAGTACCCCATTCACTGAATTTTCTTAGCTAAGGCCAGGCCATTCATGTGTGGTCCAAAATCACCCGCATGAACCTCTCCCATGACCTGACGGGCTTCTGATTCAGTCAAACACTGGAGCAACAAACTATCGAAAGTGTGCTTGAAGAGATCGTGGTCCACAATCCGGAATTGAAAAGCCTACTTTTGGAGCGTAGCGCGATCCGATTCTGCAGAGTTCTTAGGATATTGACCGCTCCGGAGAAATTGCACAATGTCCTAATACCATCAAGGTTCATCACTAATAGTGAAGACTTGGGCGATGTCGCATGAATGGGTTGGCGCTGAGGACCTTCCCACATCGATGCCAATGTAGCTAACGAATCAGCCATCTGATTTTAATCTCGGGTGATATACTAATATAGACACATCTCAAACTTAGCTGATAAATCCCAAACGGCATGGACATAAGGACAGAGAGACTCTTCTTTGATTTCCCAATCTCCCATGACTTGACGAATGACCAAGGCTAAATCTCCAATCACAGAAACGTGCTTTGCCCCTACAAGCAACAAGGCTTCAAGACCAAATAGACAAGCTTCTTATTTGGCCCCATTATTAGTAGTGGGAACTCCAACCACTTAGATAGAGGGATAACTTCATTGTCAAGTGTGAATGAGATAACTCCGAGGCCTGCTCTGAATCTGTTCACGACACCATCGAAATACATAGTCCACATAGGCTTGGTTACATTAAGCATAGCTAATTGCTTATCAAGAAAGTCCAAGTTCTCGACATAATCAAAGCCGAGAGCTTGGTTTGCTAAAAATTCTGCAACCTCTCGACCTTTGATAACCTTCGTCGTGATATAACAACAGTAAACATATTGACAACTTGTCGGATAAGGTTGGCGAATGACAAAGATATTTCATTAGGTCAACCTTAGCAATGGCCTGAACCTTGTACGACTAGAAGTAGTGGCACAACTTCTTAGTTAATCAAACCATGGCAGCACACGTCTTTTCGACAATCAAATAATGAGCTTCATAATCCAAAAGCTTCTTACTTAAGTAGTACACTGCATGATCCTTCTTACTGTCATCTTCCTGAACCAACATTGCCCCTATGGCGGAGTCATTAATTGCTAAGTTCAAGATCAACGGCTTGCCCGGGGTGGGCAAATGAAGGACTGGTGGGTGAAGAAGGTAAGCCTTGATTTTATCGAATGCGATCTGACAATGCTCATCCCACACAATCGACTGATGCTTCCTTAACAACTTAAAGATTGGCTCACAAATGGTGGTGAGGCAAGAAATGAACCTACTAGCATATTGAATGGAACCAAGGAAAGACCGAACTTATTTTTCTGTCTTCGGAGCGGGCATGGCCCTGATCGCTTTAATCTTATCTAGATCCATTTCAATCCTTCTTTGGTTGACCATATGGCCTAAAAGCTTTCCTAATGTAACCCCAAATATGCACTTCTTTGGATTAAGCCGTAAGCTATATTTGTCAATGCGAGTCATGAACTTATCCAAAATCGCCGGGTGCTCTTCTTTGGTAGCAAAATTAACCAACATGTCATCCACATAGACCTCTACTTCTTTATGGATCATGTCATGCAAGAGAGTACTGACAATGAGCTAATAGGTTGCCCCAGTGTTCTTCAGACCAAATGGCATAACTCGATAGCAGAATACTCCCCATTCTATGATGAAATCTGTCTTAACCTTATCAATTATGTCCAACAGAATTTGATTGTACCCTGAGAACCCATCCATAAATGAATATAATGCAGCCCTGGGAGCGCTGTCGATTAGCACATCGATGTGAGGTAGGGGAAAATTATCTTTTGGTGAAGCCTTGTTTAGGTCTTGGTAATCCACACAAACCTTTACCCTTCCATCCTTTTTTCGAAACCGGGATAATATTGGATAACCAGGTCGGATATTTAATGACTTTGACCTGCTTAGCCTCAATCATGTTAGTGACCTCTACCCTAACCTTGTCGGCCCACTCGAGTCTCATTCTTTGGAAATTCTGCTTGACAGGATGGAATCTAGGATCGGTTGGAATACGATGCTCGGTGATATGGCGATCGACACCAGGCATGTCCATATGCGACCAAGCAAAGTGTTAACATGATCTTTTAGCACTTTAATTATCTTTATCTCAGGGGTTAAGTTATTAGAAAGGGTTACCATTTTAGGATTATCATCTGTACTCAATTTTATTTCAGTTAAAGAAACATCATGAATGCTGAACACATTATGCTTACGATTAAATGAATGCATGGGCCCATCGGGCAAAACATCAAGCAAATAAGCGAAATCAGAATCCTATAGGCTACATTGTTCTCATAAAAAACACTAGAAATATTAAAAGTTACATCATTATAGATAGAGTCATCCTCCACAGGCGGAGGGTCTTGAGCAGCGGCATCAGCAAAGTTGACACTCCCGGTAGGCTCCATAAGCAAGTCATCCAGATCACGATCCAGGGCTTTCACTTGATCAGCGGACAACATACCTTCTTCAGTGGCAAGGGATCGGGCGAGCTTCTTCACAGCTTCGGCCAGAGGATTGGCTTCATCATTTTTCTTCCACTTCTTCTTAAGCAAAACAGACATGGCCTTAGACATAGCAGCCATAGGATCTTCAATTTCTGGGTCCATAGGCTTCTCTTCATCTAAATCAGAGAATAGCTTCCCCTTGTCTTTCCCATTGGATGCAATAACAGATATCGGATTGATCGGGCTCTCCCCCTTCTCAATAATGCAGTTCTTCTTGAAGTCATACACATCCTTAAAGATCTCAAAGCCCGGCCAAACTTGACCATCATCCTTAATAGGCTCGGATTCTCCTTTGTAGACACTCTTCCCCTGAACCTCATAAACAATCATCATGTTGCAGTAGAATGGATGAACACGCTAGTAAATCTTCTTTAGAGTGTACCCAAAACCAGCTCGCTTGGGGTGCTTTTTGATTGGGACAGCATTGATAATTCCCCCAAAGCGCTAGCCTAAACATTGACCTAGCTCATGGGCATGTTTCTTCATCAACTTCTTAGCTACAGATGAGTAGCGCTTATAGCAAGGGGCGTTAGGTTTCTCACTACTGATAGTAGCCATTTAAAATCCAAACTCCTCCTCGGCTTTTATAATGGCCATGACTAAGGCATGATCAGCTTCAATAACCTTAATCTTTCCATCTTTCCCCATGGCTTTGATCTTTTGATGGATTATCGATGAGACCGCTCCCACAGAATAAAGCTAAGGTCAACCCAATAGCAAAGACTAAGTGACGGGGATATCAATGACTGTAAACTAAACCTTAGTAGAAATTTTCCCCATAGTCACTTCGGCTTCAAAAACCCTAATCACATCCCTCTTCGAATCATCATAGGCTCGGATGACGGTGTTGGATTTCTTGAGCATTTCCCCGGACAGACCCAAATGAAGAAGAACCTTCAGAGGGCAAAGATTCAGGGAGGAACCATCATTAACCATAATGCACGGGATAATTCTATTGAGAACTTAGGCACGGATGAACAAGGCTCGGTTATGACTGTGCCCCTCGGGTGGAAGGTCTTGATTGGAGAACATTATCGGATCATCCCCTCTTAGGAGCGGTATTCGCTTCCCTACCAGGTTGCACATCTCAACAATAGAAGTAGTAGGCTTCACTTCAAGCTCCAGAAGCATCTTAATTAGAGCCCTACGTTAATCATCAGAACCAAGAACTAATTGCCAAATGCTGAAACGGGCTTGAGTCATCTTCAATTGAGTGATCAGAGGATCAATATCGGGAATTGCTTCAACTTGAGGAGATAGCGCCAACGGATTAGCTACATTCTTAATGAGGTTCGGGATTGGATCATTCTCGATGTGGAGACGGTTATCCTTAGGCTGGTATACTCGACCACTGCACGTGACATGCAGAATTCCATCAATTGATATGCTTTTAATGGCCGGGGTTTCAAACAGATACGGTGGTTCCTTATACAGCAATGATAAATCCAAAAGTTCATACTCATCCATATTGTAAGCCTGAAACTCTTCATCAGAATGCTCTCCCTTCAAAACATAATCGTCAACATTAAACAGCGACGTTTTGACCATTTCCACATCTTCAATTTTGGTCTCCTATTCTTGCCCCATTTCTTCAATTTCCATGGAGCTTACCACAGGATTGGACTGTGAGATCATATTAAATACAAAGCTTGAAGGGAGACTAGAGCTGATAACCATTAAGAACTCCTCAAATATCATCTCTAGAACATACTCTTCCTTAATGCCAGAATTGATCATAGAGACCTTGCACCCAAAATTAGGCAAAGGGTTTTCTATAGTGCTCAGCTTCCTGGCTGGCTCAACCATCTTTCCCTCCTAGACCATACAAGTGATAGTGGAAGCTAGAGCCTTACAATAATAGGTCTGATGCCCCTTTTACACATAAAACTTGCAGAAATTTCCCTTTTCATCCATTGAGGAGCCCTGACATCATGTAGAGGTTTCAACTGGCCTGCTACATACATCTTAGTAAAAATGACACCAAGGGGAAACTTCCACGGGGATACAAAAGGTTGCTGAGAAGGGGGAGAGACTTGAACTGCTGATACTTCCTCTTGAGCCACTGTTTGCACTGCAGGTGATTCACCCTTAGCAGGAGATGGGGTGATTTCACTTGATTCATTCTTCTTAAACCACGGCCGATTCCCACTCTACTTGTTAGCCTTTTCTTTCTCCTCCCGGCGCTCGATCTTCTCAGCTTTCTCAAAAACCTTCTAATAGGATTCAAAAGAGTCGGTTTCTAATTCTTTTCGGAGGATCGGGAAATCCCCGTCGAGCAACTTTGGGATCCTTTCAGGCTGAGCTTTTGCTTTAAGAGAACTTGAGTGGCCATCCATCTATTGAAATATGACTTGAAGGATTCACCTTGCTTTTTCTTGACTGCCTCAAGATGTTGAATTGTGGTCTCCATTGTGGAATTAAATCCATAGTGGGCGATCAAAGCTTCAGATAGGAGTTTCTAATCCAGGATTATGGACTCTGGGAGAGTATTGTACCACTCGAGAGAAGGTCCTGAAAGGGTACACGGGAATAACTTAGCCAGGACTTTATCCCCAATCTTTTGGACACGCATGATTCGCTCATACATCACTATGTAGGACTTGGTGTAACACCCTCGATTTGACCGACTGCCCCCATAAACCAAAACAAGCCTTTCTAGTAAGCTTTATCCTCACTCGCTCACTTCCTGGAAATTGCTTCCTAGGAGGTCACCCATCCCGAGATTGCTCTAAGTCAAGCACGCTCAACTTTAGAGTTCTCCCGAGTAGGCTCCCAAAAAGAAGGTGCATCTTGTTGGTATAGGTAGTACCAATCAAATCTCTTAAGTCTCTCTTGATTGTAATGTCCCATACCATCACAATCTCGAAATCCTTAACCGTTCTCAATTTTGTTATCCCATACCAACACAACCTCGAAACCCTCTCTTTTGGGTGTGGACTCGGTTCATTCCTGTCCCCATCGACAATCTTTATGGCTGCTCTTTGCTCAGGTCTTCTACCCCGATGCCACCCCTCTTAGGACAGGGTCGCTGTTGGCCCACTAGCTTCAGCCTGGTTCATCCTCAAACCACACCGTACTGGAAGAGAGCTGGCTCTGATACCATTATATAACACACCGGGTTTGACTGACTGCCCCCACAAACCAACACAAGTCTTTCCAGTAAGCTTTGTCCTCACTCGCTCACTTCCTAAAAATTGCTTCCCAGGAGGTCACCCATCCCGAGATTGCTCCAAGTCAAGCACGCTCAACTTTGGAGTTCTCCCGAGTAGGCTCCCAAAAGAATGGTACACCTTATTGGTATAGGTAGTACCAATCAAATCTCTTAAGTCTCTCTCGATTGTAATGTCCCATACCATCTCAATCTCAAAATCCTTAATTGTTCTCAATTGTGTTGTCCCATACTAACACAACCTCGATTGTAATGGCCGCTCTTTGCTCAGGTCTTCTACCCTGGCGCCACCCCTCTTAGGACCGGGTCGCTACACTTGGGAAGTCCCTCACCTGAATAAGCTTCCATTCGAGGCATTGAAAAATTCTTGGCCACCTAATCATCATCTCTCACTTCTTCCTTATCCTCGCCCCTATTCAGAAATTCATGAAGAAATCCGTCATTTTGGGTGTCATGCATGGAGGCTGCGTGACCTGGTCGCATGATGTCACACCAAGAGGCTGTGTGACCTGGTCTTTGAGCACTGAGGATGATCCGAACTAAAATTTTGAAGGAGCCAGGGTCTCGATCTGGGGGCTAGCAAAAGTATTCTAGGGGTAAGTAGTTCCGTATAGGGTAACCATAAAATTAGGGGGAGATGGCGTAAATGGTGTTGGCGGTGTCGAGGAGATGACGAAACCACTAGAGGGAACAGTCATTTGCGGGGTAAAACCCCTGAGAAATTCGAGAATATAGGAGCTTGGCTAATGGGCCTCGAAGGCACAGGGGGAGGAAAACCAAAGGTTGGTGGAGCAAATGACAAGGGTGGCTGAGAGGAACTCTGACCAAACTGAAATTGGCTCCACTGGATAGGACGAACAGGGGGAAGTAGCGGAACTAAAAACTGATTCTGAACTGGCGGAGACTGACTAGCCACATTCTGAACGATCTCTCCCTAAGCTTGAATTATAGGCCCTGCTGGCCTCTAAGTCTCTCTTTCCTCCCTAAGAGCAGATCTAACTTACTCTTGAATAGTGGCCCAAAACATATTCGATTGCAGGAACATAGCCATAGCATTAGCCAACTCAGAACCCAATTGAGACTGACCCTAATCAGATGGAGACGAAGAAATAGGAGGAGATATATCGGATGGGACCCCGTTAACTGGAGGAATATCAGACATGGTTGAAAGAGCATATTCTAATATAGAACTCACTGGCTGACGAATCAAACGGCGATCCAGATGCAACCAAAGAGGACTACAACGATGAGGATGTCTCAACCTAGCTAGAGAAACCAAAAGATGATCAGCCCTAATTGAACCATGAATGATGTGGATGATTACATAAATATTCGAGTGATGAATGACATATATACAAGGGTGGTGTAGAGAGGTAGAGAGTAGAAGAGCTATGATGCGAAGCTTAACCCTAAAATACGTGAGACGTATGAATTCCTCGCTATGCCTAGCGAACTAGGTATGGGTCGTCTGGACTCGAAAGATCTTAGGCATTTTGTTAAATTCCCCCTTTAAGCGAGGGGAGAGTAAAGGTAACCAAAAACTGAAAATAAAGGTCGGCCACAGGCAGCCTATGCATGAAGTGTACATGCATGAGCACAGCACAGGAAGCACACGAAAGCAAATAAACCTCTTCCAACCTTATGACTCCCGCGCAATGCCAATTTGGATTCTGGGGTTAACTCTAGCGCCGGGGAACGGCAAGAGAGTGTGTGACCTAAATCTAGATTATTTTGGTGAGCCTAAGGGGAAGTTGTTATGGCTATATTTATCGTGGTTCATAGTGTCAAACTGCTGGTGTCGTGAACGACACTGTAGAAGGGTCTCGTTTACCTTGATTCCATGTAACTCAACCCCTCCTAAAATGAGTGCGATTACGGGAATTACACGTTGGTTGAAACGAGTGTTCCACCCATAAATATTCCCAATTCCTGGCGGGCATGAGGTATACAAGTGAGCTTTAAGTGGGTGATAAAAATGGCACCTTAAAACTCAGAATCTAACTAAGCTGTGGATTCAAAAGACATGATAAATAAAGCGTTGATCTAAAAACGATTTAGGCATATCATCAAAATCCTTTAACCAAATGGGAAAATGAAAGCGAGTTTCAAGTTTTAAGTTAAAAGGAAATCCCGAGCAAAGTTGCCACTGTGAGCTAGCGACCAATTTTCCGCCCACAAGGACCGCATCAGATGCATAGCATGGGGGGACCAGCGATTCTAGGCTCGATCCCCAGCAGAGTCGCCACTATGAGCTAGCTACCAATTTCCATCCCGCGAGGACCGCGTGAGATGCATAGCACGGGGGGCGGAAAAACAACGAGCGCTGTGAAGTGTGCTAAGGGAGAATCCTCATTTTAGGCGTGATGAAAATAATAATGAAAATAATGTTGATGTTGAATTTGAGTCCAATTCGCGTGTTAAGGGATACGAGACTTGAAATCCCATATTTTAAAATAGAGTCGCCACCCGGTTAAGCTCCATCGGGAATTTGGGTACGATATTCCCATCGGGTGGTTAGACCGTACCTTAAGACAGAGATTTCAAGTTCGGATGATGTTGCTTACTTTTCAATTTTTAAATCAAGCCATTTATGTTTTAATAAATGCGACTTCGGTTCTTATGCGATTTAAATCCAATTATTGTTTGAGTATTTTCAGTTTATATCACATACATCACACAAAAAGCGATAAATAAAGCAAATAAAATAATTATTTCCAGGCTTTACAAATACCTATACATTTTTCTGATGCGGGAAAGTAAGTAAAGCAATAAATAAATAAACGGGCGAAACCGGGTTTTAACCTAGCTTACCAACTCGAACCCGACTCCAAACGAGGCAAAAATATATGAGAATAATCACGACTAAACCATAAATAAATAAATGGCAGAAAATAAACACATAACATGGAGAAAACATATTTAGGATTTTTTTCGGGACTAAAAACACAATTTTTGGGTATTAGTTAATTATCTAACAACCTAAAAATATGAAATAAATAAACTAAACAACCTAAAAACAGATTTAATATTTATAGAAAAAAATTTGGATTTTAATTTAGGATAAAAAGATTTATTAGGCATTTATTTAGTAAAAAAGGTCATTTTTAAGCCATTAAATAAATATTTAACTAATTAAATAATTAATAAAATAATTCTAGCAGGTTAAAAATTACTTTAATTAATTCCAGATTATTTATGATTTTTGGAGACTTTTCGGGTGAAAATCGGGATTAAAAAGCATTAAAACGATAAAACAAGGGCAAAAATGCAAAATAAAATAAACAGGGACCATTTTGATATTTTTTACTAGTAGGCCGACTCAGTGAGGTGGTAGGCTGACTCAGTGACATGGTAGGCCGACTTATGCCCACTGAAGTGGTCTACCGGAAAAAGTGCCTAAACTAGTCAGAATCAACATTTTTGTACCCGAAAACGCAAGATGATCGAAACTTCAAGTCGTTTCTTACATTATTAGAGTAGATTTAGACTTAAAATGCTAAAATAACTTTAATTTTTAGTTTGGGGGAAAAGAACCCAAAAAATCCGGTGAAATAACGATTGGCCGATTGAGCGACGTGTAGGCCGACTGAGCGACGTGGTAGGCCGACTCGCTGAGTCGACCAGCCATGTCGCTCAGGCAGCCTGCCGTTCACCGGAATGAAGCCTAATAAAGCTTAGAAAAGTAGAATAATTAGATTTCTACCACTTTATAAGACTTATTCCTCCTAAAAAGCATTAATCTCTAAAATAAGAATTTTCTTTCCAAATGAGTCAAAAGTCCTCAAAATCTGAATTTTTGGGGTTTTTATAGACCCTAGAGAGGGCAAAATCTCACAATTAGGCTCTGTTCTTTTCAACTTATAAGTAGCAGAACTGAACTGAACTAAACTTATTTCAGTATAAATTTATATATATGCCTTACAGATAAGTACCGAACTGAACTGAACTGGACTGAATATAAGTTGAAAAGAACATGGCCTTATGGCCAGTTTGGTATTGCTGTTTAAGCTGCTTTCAAAATAAGTTATTCTCACAACTTTTAATGGTACTACATATTTTGGCTTTGAACAGCACATTTTGATCTTTCATACTAATTAATTAGGAACTTTCTGATTTATTTTTTTTCAAAATAAAATCCGCAACTTTAACAAAAAAACTTGAAAATTGAGCTTTTTAGAAAAACTGCTGAAAAAAGCTGCAACAACCCATGGCCAAACTAGGCCTTAGGCCCTGTTCTTTTCAACTTATAAGTAGCAGTACTGAACTAAACTGAATTAAACTTATTTCAGTGTAAATTTATATGTATGCAGTACTGAACTGAACTGAACTGAACTGAATAGACTGAACTGGATATAAGTTGAAAAGAATTGAGCCTTAATCCTCCAAATGTTTGGATTTGACGAAAAAATCGTGAACCCGACTTGTAGGGCAAGAAAAACCCGGACGAACACAGAGAAGGGGCGAGCCCGCGCCAAGGCCGCGTCGGTGACGCGGGCATGGTCCCCCAGACACGGGGGACCATGCCAAGGCGCGTGAGTCACGCGGCCCACCGTGTGGCTCATGCGGCCCCACCTTCAGGCGACGGCGCTGGCCGCCGTCGCAGGAGAGGGGGCACCGGTGGGGAGAGGGCTAGTTTAGGGGACACGGTCCTGGCAAAGATCGAACTTCAAACGCTCATTACTTACACTACGGTTATCTGATTAAGGCGATTCTTGACATTCCGGAAAGCTCGGAGAGTCAACAATCCAACGATATAAACAGGACTTGCTGAAAATGTTCGGATCTTATAGAAAATAGCGAAACAAATTACTGTACGCGAGGGAAAAGGAAACGACTAATTCTAAACGCGTGTTAATTATTTTTAACTGCGGTAAAAGGCACAAATTCGTCAACAGAAGCTTTCCAAATGCGATTCGACTCCTAAAAGATAGAACGACTGACCCATAAAAAGGTTAGAGCAAAAAGTCACCATCGTTCCGTAAGTCACCGAAAAGCCCGTGCTCACAAACAACCTTCTAAGTAACTTTTTAACTATCAATAAACTCTAGCAAGTACTTGAGATACAATCCTCTACTTATATAGTTTGAGGCGAAATCCTCCAAGTCTAATTTAGTTAAACGATTTTCTCATTGTATCACAAAAAGATCTCGTTATTTTAACATCAATAACTATAACCACATTAAACTTTTTGGAACTATAAATAGTTACTCCTTTGGAAGAGCACCATACAATAAAAATAACTATATATACAGTGTGTATTTATTGTCTTATAGGTACTACTCATAATATATATTGTTACTTTAAAGAAGTCACATGTTAACTAATAGTTTGATATATATAAGACTAATGACAAAATTTACATTTTTGACAAAAAAAGTTTAATATGGTAATAAGAAATTTGGAGCACATATATTATTGACTAACACATCGACAAAACAACAGAAACCAAACAAATCACATAAAATATTCTACTAAGATCAAAAAAATCTTAATTTTACTATGTCAGGGAATAAAAAAAACTTATCAAGAGAAAAACATAAAAATTAAAGAATATAAAAATTTTACAATCTATATTTTCGTAGGCTTCGTCTCACTTTTTCGGAAATAAACAACCATGATGTGTAAATAATGTGTAATGAATGGATGAATGAATAAAAGTAGCGAGAAAGATGAGAGAAAAATGGGACCAACGAAGAAGTATCTCTATGTGTTATCATTGTCATTGTCATTTCTTAATAAAGCGAAAGTTGTTTTGTTGTTTTTATGACGTCTTTTTGTTATTATGCTGTTATGCCATGTTATGTGGTAGACCTTGCCTCTAATTTTACTTACTCTGTCACCAAATTATTGTGCCTTTACTTCAAAGACTCAGCGGCTTTCCAGTTTTTTTTTCCTATATAACATGAGTTTTTGTAGGAGCTAGAAAATTACTATTGGTTGTTAACTCGGTATTTTATAGATACCGCATGGAAGCTATCTGAGGTGCCATGTCGCCAATCGGCTTCGCAGCTAGACCGCCATCCGGCTAGTCGATTAAAGAGTCACGATTACACCAGCCTAAATAGGAGATAGAGTCCCGCCATAACTCCTCTTCCTAAACAGATAAATAGGAAGAATATCCTTTTCTAAGCAGATAAATGAGGAGAAACCTCTTATAGAGAAAATCACGCCTAAATAGGATCCTTACCTGATAAGGACTCCTCATCGCCAATATAGGAAATACACTCCTAAGGAAATAAGGACACCACACACTATAAATATGGGGACATCCCCCATAGTCAGGTATCGCATTCTAAACCCTAAAACTCACTTACTTACTTGCCTCCTCTTTATTACCGTCGCTGACTTAAGCATCGGAGAGGTTACGCCGTTCACACGGCTAGTCACTTTGACGCTCTTTTCTGTCTTGCAGCCCCCATCTCTGGCGATGGCAGACCTTCTCTCTTTATGTGAAGCTTGGCTCGAGGAACCCAATCTTTGACCAATCTTTTAGGGGTGCGGTGAGCGTGGACAAACTTACTTGCTCCATCGAGAATTTTGTCTTCCGGCGAACACAAAAATTCAACCAGATGGACGACAGCCAAAACCATGATCGAACAGCCAATGACAAAGCCGATAACTCAGGGACGGCGATCAGCTCCCAATCAACTACAGCAGCACCCCTCTCCTCTACAATTCAAGCCATGGACTCCGCCGCGATGCCACCAACAAACCCTACAACCGGAATGGCGTTCTTTGAAAGCTTCGCTCAATGCTATCAGGTTTCCTCCGAAGACTAAAATCAACTGCGAAGGAATCTATTCGGAGTGATGAAGGAAGGAATGGCTGGACATACAACCAGTGGACTGCTACGCCAGATGGACGCTCTCATCCATCCCGTCACCCACTAGGTTGGGCTTTGCAACACCCACTTGGGGGGATCATCCAACACCAATTAAAGTGAGCCATACAACGCCCAGTAGTACAGATGTCTCAATATTCACTTAGCAGGGCCACACAATGCTCACCAAGTCCTAACGTTATAGGTGGCGGCTCCTAACCGACTCAACACAATGCCAACTAGGATGAATACTTTACGGACAGAAGCATGGAAGTCCCCTTATGGAGGGATCTGATTGGCATGTCAAAAGCATGACAGGCAAAATGGGCAGCGGTAAATGAATCTGCATACGGCGCGCACTACCCGCAAGGACCTACTCCATTAGGTTTCTTCCACCCGAGCGATCTGTATCAAGGTCCAACTCACTCCACTCGTCTTCCTCCGCCACCGTCGTTGGGCTCACAGTTGAAGCCCAAGAAGTTCAAATACTAGGATGACTCGGAGTTCCAGAAGATGTTCAAGGAAGGTCTCAATGACTACACTATTTCTCTACAAGAACCCCTACTGGAAATCTCCGACTCCCCATTCAGTGCGGAGATCCTCGCAGAGCAACTGAACCCCCGAGTCAAGCTACCATTCATTGACAGCTATAGCGGAGACACGGATCCTTCGACCCATGTTCGGACTTACAAAAATAAGATGGACTTAGAATATGCCTCAGAAGCACACGCCCGTAGAAACTTCCCTAATACATTAATCAGTCCAACAGCCTACTGGTTTGACTCATTGCCAGCCAAGTCCGTAGATTCGTAGGATGACCTAAGGCAGAAGTTCTGTACGTAATTTATCGGCTCCATCCCAGTAGGAACTACCACTCGTACCCTCAACGAGATCACACAGAGGACGGATGAATCACTTCGCTCTTACATTGAGCGATTCAATAAAGCTTGCCTCTAAATACGAGACCCGAATTATAGCACCGCTCGAAAAGCTATGATTACAGGCACGAGGAACGAAAGACTCCATATAGAGATCATTCAAAGGCAACCAAAGAAGCTGGATCAGATGATCACCATTGCGAAGAACTTGATTGAAGTGGACGAGGTCGATAGACCACACAAGACGTCTGAAAGAACTTGGCCTGAAGATCGGAAGACTAAGAAGGAGGAGAACTACCACAAACGGTCCTCCACCTAAAGCAAATATAGACCAGAATTGAATGCTCCCTTACGCGAAATCTTACTAGTTGTGCAGAAAAGTGATGACAGAAAGTCCATCAAATATCTAAGAGTGACGCCTGAGCAATTCATAAGAAAAGACATGAACAAGTATTATGAGTTCCACAAGTCTAAAGGCCACGATACGGACGAATGTCGCGTCCTAGCAGATGAGATCCATGCCCTAATCGGTTAAGGGAACCTTTCATAATTTGCGAAGGGGATCACTAAAGAAAGCAGATCCGTGTTAAAGAAGAATGATAATGATAAGTCCTTACAGAAGTCCAAGGGGCTTGTGATTGTAATCACAGGCGGACCAGGCTTTGAAGGGTTCCCCTCAAAGGGGTAGAGTTTCGAGCGCAAAAGATCAAATACTGAAGACAACTTAGAATTCAGTAGACCTTTCAGGAAGAAGAGCTTAGTAAAGAACCCCGCATGTAAATCCCTTTTTGATAGAAGCCTTAGTAGAAGGATACACAGTCTGGCGGATCATTGTTGACACTGGCAGCTCCCTTAATCTAATTAGAAAAGAAGTGGTTGACAAGCTAGAAGTTCATCACAGTCGAATACTGCCAGCCCATTCCCCACTTGTTGGCCTTAGTGGCCATTCGGTTCCAGCACTTGGCCAGATCACCCTAGAAGTTGTGCTTGGCTATCTCAAAACCAAGTGGAGAGTGAAACTAGACTTCATAATCGCCGATGTACCAATCAGTTACAACATCATCTTGGTCAGACCATTCCTAGCCGAGTCAGATACACTGATGTCGACCAAACACCTGGTCATGCTGATCCCTACCATAAAGGGAGTCGTGGTAGTTACAGGCAACCCCCTAGTAGCACAAGAGACCTACTTAGTATCACTAAAGACGGATGAAGCAGTCAT
This sequence comes from Euphorbia pulcherrima, assembly GCA_947683365.1. Classification (NCBI taxonomy): domain Eukaryota; kingdom Viridiplantae; phylum Streptophyta; class Magnoliopsida; order Malpighiales; family Euphorbiaceae; genus Euphorbia; species Euphorbia pulcherrima. The sequence continues at coordinate 32,758,131 of CANTUS010000001.1, forward strand.
AGAATTGGAGGATATGGAAAACACTAAGCTAGTCGATCTCATTGAAACACTGACAGTAGGGCCTAATCGGTAGGTACGCATAGCCACTGATCTTCCTGAACCTGTAAAGCAGACATCAGTCGAGTGCTGGTAGAAGAACAACACACTTTCTCCTGGATGAATAAAGATATGACTGGGGTATCACCCAGGGTAATCCAATATAGCTTGAACCTCGACCCAGAGGCAACGCCAGTAAAACAAAAGAAGTGCAACCATGCACCAGACAGGCAGAACGCAATTGAAGCTGGGATCCTGAAACTCTTGAAAGTTAACCACTTTCGAGTGGTGCGCTACCCCAAGTGGCTTACAAACGTGGTATTGGTGAAGAAGGCGAACGGAGCTTGTTGAATGTGTGTAGACTTCACAGATCTTAATAAAGCAACACCGAAGGATAACTATCCGCTCCCAATCATTGACCAGCCAGTGGACTCGATAGCTGGCTATGCTATATACTCTTTACTAGACATAAAATTAGGGTATCACCAGATTCTCATGGATCCAGCTAATGAAGAAAAGACATCCTTCATAACGCATGAAGGAACATACTGCTATAGGGTCATGCCATTCAGCTTGAAGAACGCTAGAGCTTCCTATCAACGCCTAGTGAATGATATGTTTAAAGGCCAAATAGGAGAAACATTGAAAGTCTACGTTAATAACATGATAATCAAGAGCAAAAGCCTGAAGGAACATGTGGAAGACATTAGAGCCGTGTTTAAAACCCTACAGCAATATCAGCTCAAATTAAATCTAGAAAAGTGCACTTTTGGAGTAAGGGGTGGTGAATTCATCGATTTCCTAATCTCCCAAAGAGGAATTGAGGCAAACCCAGAGAAGATAGAGGCTATCATGAAGATGGAGCCACCCAAGACGCTGAATGAAGTTCAAAAGCTGAATGGAAGGGTGAACGCACTTGGCCACTTCATATCATTGTTTACCAAGAGATGTCTCCTGTTTTACATAGCCATCAAGAAGGACAAAACATTTAGTTGGGACAAGCACTGCTAGGAGGCCTTTGAGAACATCAAAGAGTTTTTTAGTACGACACCTCTCTTAATGCGGCCAGAGAAGGACAAAGAACTAATCATGTATCTAGTAGCTACGGATGAAGTAGTAGGATCAGCTCTAATTAGAGAAGCAGATGGGAACCAGCACTCGGTCTGCTATGCAAGCAAAGTACTAAAGAACACCAAGCTCAGATATCTAAAGATTGAGAAGTTGGCTTTACCCTTAGTCTCAGCAGTAGAAAGGCTTCGACCCTACTTCCAAGCCCACACGGCCATTATCAGAACCAATTTTCCTTTGAAGAAAGTGCTACAGAGACTAGAGACCTCCGGATGGCTAGTCGGATAGGCCATACGCCTAGGAGAGTTTGACATACGGTTTGAAGGAAGGAAGGCGTTAAAAGTATAAGTCCTGGCAGATTTTATTACTGAGTTTGTAGGGCTTGACCCTTTGCCCAGTCTCAAGACCGAGTCATGGCACACATACGTTGATGGGGCATCTTCCCATGAAGGAGCTGGTGTCAGAGTTTGGATAGAAGGACCAGAGAGGATACAGATGAGCTATGCAATAAAATTAGCCTTCCCAGTCACCAATAACACTATCGAATACGAGACGATAATCAAAGGCTTGGAACTAGCCAAAGAAATTGCTCCAGACAGAGTAAGCATCAAAAGTGACTCAAAGTTGGTCTCTAATCGAATCAACAAAAATATGCAACAAAGGAGGATGGAATGGTGAAGTACCTGGCCAAAGTAGAAACGGTGCTGAAGGAACTCGAGTCAAAAGGCACCACGTGGGCACTTGAACACATCCCCAGGGAGGAAAATGAGAGAGCAGATGAGCTGGCCAAAGAAGTAGCGAGCATAGACCGATGGAAGAAGCTTGGTTGCCCATGTAAGGTTATGAATGCCCCAACGATAGAGGAACTGAACCTAATGTTGATAGAACAAAAGGAACTCAAATGGATTCAACCATTGATTGACTACTTAGACAAAGATATCCTTCCAAAGGATAAGGTTGAGGCATCTAGAATGGTAAAGAAGTCATCAAGGTAATTGGTCATTAATGGGACACTGTATAAACGCTCCTACATGGACGCTTTGCTGAAATACATTACTCCAGAAGAAGGAAAGTATGTGATCCAAAGCGGCTCCCACCAAGTAGCCTCTACCATCACCCGAGGAGCTAAGCTCCTAGGATACTACTGGCCAACTATGAAAGCAGACTCAGCTGATTATGTGAAGTCTTATCACCAATGCCAAATCCATGCAGAGAAGTTACACATCCCGCATGCAATGCAAAAGCCTCTACTAACCGGGTGGCCATTCGCCACTTAGGGAATTGATATTGCTGGACCGATGCCTGAAGCCGTCAAATAGAAGAAATTAATCATCATGGCAATTGACCACTTCTGAAAGTGTGTGGAGGCAGCGGCTGTTAGCACCATCACTCCAAAAAAAGTGATTGATTTTATTTGGGACCACATCATCATCCATTTAAGTATTCCAAATGAGATTGTCTCAGACAACGGGTCATAATTCATCTTTGAGAAGTTTCATAAATTTTATGAAGGTCTGAAGATTCGAAATCAATTTACATCCGTGGCACACCCACAAATGAATGGGCAGACGAAAAGAACCAACAAGAAGCTTGGAGAAGGATTAAGAAAACGGCTGGAGGGAAAGAAAGTTGCTTGGCCAAACAAGCTAAACAATGCCCTCTAGTCGTACAAAAGGACTCCATGCCGACCGACAAGAGAAACTCCATTTTCCTTAGTCCACGGAGTGGAAGTAGTTATACCTATTGAAATTGGCGCCCCTTTAGATCGAGTGGTTATTACACAAAAGAAGAAAATGACATCAAACTGAGGAAGCACTTGGACAGTTTGGAGGAGCACCGAGATTGAGCTTACATCCTGATGGCCACCTACAAATCCAGAATTGCCAAATAACATGATAAGAAGGTTAAAGAAGTCAGACTCAAATAAGGTGATCTAGTGCTCTGAGATGCAGCAGGATCATAGAGCAAAGAAGGCAAAGGCAAGCTAGGAGCCATCTAGGAAGGACCTTACAAAGTCACTCAGGTAGTAGGACCCGCCACCTACCGACTCAGCAGAATGGATGGAAAAAAACTTCCAAGGACCTGGAACATAGCTAGCCTTAGGAAGTACTATGTAGCAACAAACCCTTAGGGACTAAGTGTTTGCTCTTTTTTTCCCTTGCCATAGACATTTTCCCGTTGGGTTTTTTCTATGGCGAGGTTTTTAACGAGGCAGCACTCCCTAAGCGAACTTTTATCCGGCATCACACTATAAGCCCGGACATTATAATCTTCTATTTTACTAATAAATAAAGATTTAATTTTTCTTACATATCTGTGCATCTTAGAAATTCTGATCAAACTCTCTTAGCATTTCACCGGACCATAGAGTCTACATTAGACCGGCTACACGCACCCGGCTCTACAAAAAGTCCTAGGCCACTTAAGCCCTCATGTATAATAAAAAGTCCTAGACCACACTTGAGCTCTCTGGTATATTGAAAGTCCTAGGCTAAGCTTATAAGACCGCAAACATAATAAAAGTCCTAGGCCCCAGTAACCATCAGGAAAATAAAAAGTCCTAGGCCATTCGTAGGCTCGTAGGCATATCTAGTGAGACCTAGGCCACACTTGAGCCCTTACGCATATTAAAAGACCTAAGCCTAAAATAAGGCTTACAGCACTATGCACAATTGTCTAAGAAATTACACTCATCACAAAGATCGAATGAAAGAATCCACGGGAAAATCTCAAGTCAAATCATTCGTCCTTTCGACCGAATGAAGTACACTTAAGAAAATCTCAAAGCAGTTAATGAAAAGGCTGCATTAACCATCCTTATGACTGAATGTAAACATTCATTCGTCCTAATGGAAGTCAAACAAGCATAGCAGAAAATATTCAAAGAAAATCACCGTCATTCGATAAAGCACAAGGATGAATAAAGAAAAACATGCCATAAATAAAACCCACGAAGGAGATTGTACAAATGTTACAAAATTAAAAGCCCAAAGGCTTAAAGAAATATAATATATTATCACTTGGCGGTAGGAGGAGCGTCCTTTGACCCGGCGTCAAGATCCTCGTTGGCAGCTTTCTCGGTGGATCCGTTGACACCCTCTACTAACGGGTCTGCATCTAGAGCTTGACCATCCCCCTGACCTTCCTGGCCCAAAATCTCTTCCCTATCATTCTATGCCTCCGCCTGAGTAGCCCTATGAGTGGCTATTATCATAAGAGGGGAAGTCTACATCATCTATGTCTGACTAAGGAAGGTCCGAGTGAACGTGTTGGCATGCTTGGAAGATCAGCTCACCATAAAGGAAGCTGCAGTCACCAAGCTTATTGGTAATCATTTCAGCCATCCCCTTGGCTTTAGCCATCTCTTTTCTAGCAGCTGCAAGCGCCTTCTCTAGAATGGCCACCTTGGCCTCCGCTTACTCCCTCAAATGGTCGCTCTTCGCCTTCTACTTCTTGGCCTCATCTCTCTCACCTTATAGCTTAAGGACACCTTTTTGAGCTAAGGTAAGCTTCTGCTTGGCATCGGTAAGCTCTTTTTAGTTCAACTTTAGCTTCATCTCGCTCTTATCCTGGGTACTCAAGATGAGCTCCGAACCCCTGGACATAGCCTAAGAACGAACAAAAAACACTTAGCATAAAACCACAAGTCAAAAAATCAACAAAAGGCATTAAAGAATACCGAAAGCAGGGCAGTAGGCTCCTCCTCATAGCCCTCTGCATTGGCAGGAAGAGGAAAACCACCCTTCAGAGAGCCCTGCACGACCATATCCATGCAAGGGAGGTTGGGGAAAGATTAATCCATGAACTCCGCCATTGTCGGCTCAGGAGAAGGGCGAGGGGAGATAGAGCCTCCATCCATCCTACGACCGGATGGGGTAACCTATGAAAAGAAATTGTTAAGCTACATGTCATACGAAGAAGTCTAAGCAATAATATAGAAGAGTATACATATATACCTCAGGGCAGGGGAGATGTGCATCCGGCATGGAGGATGTATCCAAAAGGGTCATGGCAACCCACTTGATAGACCCCTAGAACTCAGCAAGCTTCCTCTTAGACCCACTCATAGCAATCGCCTGAGTGCGATTGTTCTTGCACTGTGACTTCTTTGCCGCTAGAAGAGCATTAGCAAAGTCAAGATTAGACATGTTTACCTAAAATACAAAACATATACAAGTGAGAAAAGAATTATACTAGTTACAGCAATTGGCCCCAGAAGATAGATTATCCCATTCGGTGCGCGAGCAAGAAGATGGTATCCGAAAATACAGGCCGAGGCAGCCGAGTTAAAACTCCACTTATACTACTCTAGGGAGCAAAAAATTTATAGACAAGGGTTCGGATGATTTGCTTTAGTCCTCCTCTTGGGCGGAGCTGTGATGGACCAAGTTGTAGGAAAAGAAGGGTAGCCATCATTCACCCGGATACAGAACCAGAACTCCTTATAGTGATGAATGGAAGAAGGCCAGTTGGAGAAGCAGTACATCATATTCTTCCCCATAAACTGGTAATGATCATCGTCCTTGTTCCACTTGATAGAACAAATCTTGCAGAAAAAAGTGTTGTCAAAAGCCAGGCCTGAGTCTAGGCACATCTGGTCGTGGCCTATCATCACCACCCATGCGTTGGGATGCAACTCAACTAGACATAACTCTGATACCTCTAGCAGGTTGGAAATGGATGCTACAAGAGAATACCTAAAACCGCCTCTAATGACATCTAGATACATATTGAAGTATCCAGCCGAATGAGCATTCACCCATTGGTCCACACTAGGTAGCAAGACATGACAATCCTTAAGCAAGGGGTACATCATAGCTTCCTTCTCTATATGGTCCTCATGTATGAAGGAAACCATGTCGTCTAATCAGGAAGTCATGTTCCTCTCTTCCTCCCCCTCTTCTCCCTGGGGGAAACCCTCTACCACTCGGCCACTTGTGCCAACTTCCTCTATCGGGTGAACTCCCTCCTTATCCCTATAGTTATCCACATCCTCCATTACCTTTAAAGAATCTACTTTAAGGCTCACATAACTCATGTGCTCAACACTCTCATCACCCGCCAAATAGACCCGGCTAGACACATCTAAATTACGCATTCTCCTCCTAGCGGTACGCTTAACCCTAGGGGTAGGATAGTAATTAGACTTATCAATATTTAAAGGGGCGCACAACCTAGATAATAGTTCGGCCGTCTCACGACATAATTTACGAGATTCCTCACTATCATAACTACTATCGGATGATAAGGTCATACACCGTTTCCTCATTTCTAATAAATTTAAAGATCTAATGATGCTAAAATGAAGAATAGTGGATAAACAAACATGCAAAATTCCCAGAAATGTAACAGGCGCAAATCAAAGAAGAATCCAGAATCAAAGCGAGGCACAAATTATAAAACTAAAAGCACAGCGAAGCAAAAGCATAAATCATACATAGAATAAACAAAGACTAGGAACACAGCAAGAAATTTCCAGAAATCAAATGGAAACCCAAGGGAATTATGCTGAAAATGAAATCAAGAGTAGAAGGGAAGAGATAGGAAACTCACCAAAGTTAAGGAAAAGATGGCGACGAGAAGCTTGCTCGGAATCAGCACCAGAAGTTTGTAAAGTCACCAGAGAATGAGAAATCAGGAATCCCTAGGAAGAAGATGAAGTGTAAAAAGTGTGAAATGAAGAGAAACACTCTATTTAAAGCTGTAGCGAAAAGATGCCTCTTTAAATATAGCCATTGATCATACCCACATGTCACTTATCCATGGATCATGCATTACCCGAGAAAAAGTTAATGATGAAGTAGCTGTCATGAGCTAACTATAGGCGAAGATGAAGAGTTGGGGCCGAGTGCTCACTCAGTATGGGGATCCAGAATAGAAGATGAAGAGTTTGGCCGATTGCTCACACGGTCGGAACAAATCCTAAAGAATTTGGTAAAATACTTGGGGGGGACTTCTGTTGACTCAGTATTTTATAGATATCGCATGGAAGCTCTCTGAGGTGCCACGTCACTAGTCGGCTTTACAACTGGATCGCCATCCGGCTAGCCGATTGAAGAGTCGCGATTACACTGGCCTAAATAAGAGATAGAGTCCCGCCATAACTCCTCTTCCTAAACGGATAAATAAGAAAAATATCCTTTCCTAAGTGGATAAATGAGGAGAAACCTCTTATAGAGGAAATCAAGCCTAAATAGGATCCTTACTTGATAAGGACTCCTCATCGCCAATATAGGAAATACACTCCTAAGGAAACAAGGACACCACACACTATAAATATGGGGCCATCCCCATAGTCAGGTATCACATTCTAAACCCTAGAACTCACTTACTTACTTGCCTCCTCTTTATTACCGTCGCTGGCTTAAGCATCGGAGAGGCTACACCGTTGTGAACGGGCGGACGTTTTCAGGGTCTAATCGTGCATGCGGAGTCCGGTGCGCGAGGCACATTTTGGTTTGGTTTGAGAAAATCCAATTTGCTTAAATGTAGTGACTTTGTATAAGCCAAAAATGTGATTATATTGAGAAATATATTTGCACATTTTATTAAGAAAAGATATTTTTGAAATAAAGCACTTTTACCTCATTTAAAAATAAAATAGAGTCGCCACCCCGGTTCACCTCCACCGGGAATTGTGATATACTGATCCAAAATGGAATTTTTATACCGAAAAGAAAGTGAGATTCTGAGTTTGGACATAATGGTTACTCATATTATTCAAATTGTTTGGATTAATTTTGGAATTTTGGAATTTGTGGTAATTTCTGCATTATAACGGCTTTATTTCAGAATTAAATTCAAGAAATAAAACGGGCATTATAATGGCTTTAATAAATAGATATTTTCTATCGAATTTTCGGCAGAGTAACGGCAACGTTTAGGTCTTGGCCCGGAAACTCGGATAGAGTTTCCTCACATTCTGGATGTTTTATCCGTACCTGCAAGCTTATTTACACATATTATAGTTTAAGTGGCTCCAATGGCTAACTTTACCAGATAAATGAAATGCAATATGTAGTAATAAATAAATAAAAATGAACTTTAATGAATTTTAAATTTGGGCTTAGAGCCGATTACCCTCTGTTTAACTTTTCATCTATCCAGGATGACTTGAGAGCCGGTGCGGGATCGAAGTTGCCAAGAGAAAAATGTAATTTGGTTGGAAAATAGGTTTAACCCAAGTTATGACTATAATCTTGGATTATTTCTAAGAGAAAAACGGGATTTTGAGGAATTGAGTCGTTTCTAGACCAAAGATCACTGTGGGATCTTGATCTAAAAAGACAATAAATCGAGTTTATACCTAGTGTAGGTGATAAAGCTCGGATTTGGAAGTGTTTTGGCAGAGTTTTGGGGCTTTTAGGACTCCCGGAATTGAAAAAGGACAAAAGTAATTTTGAAAATTCTGAAAATTTGCATCCCTCTTGAAAATGAGGGGGCGAGTCCCCTATTTATAATGGGGAGGTAATTAGCCGGCGGGCTAATTATATAGGTAATTAGCCGGCGGGCTAGTTACCTATATGATAAGATTTTACATCAGATCCCGTAAAATCTTGCCAGATCTCGGTAAGATTTGATTTTTTTTACTGTAGATAGGTAATTACCTGGCGGGGTGATTACCTATGTTTGACCAAATTTTAACTTTTTGATTTTTCAGTAGAAAAGGCTAAATGGAAGCTTCCCACGAATGTGTATTTTTGAATTTTGGATGACAATTCGGTCCTTTTTGGCTCTTTTATCTGATCACTAAACAAAATAGGCATTATTCCTCATCAGGCCAAAACGGACCTGTGCTATCAGTTTGCCCCTCACATACATAAATTTCGTGCTAGAAATTTTGTCGTATACGAAATAAGCAAAACAGTGTGTGTGGAATGCAATGAGCTAAAATATTTTCAATCTATAAATTTTGAAACAAAATATATTTTGCCCCTTCGATTAAAAATTTATTAATGAGTTGCATGAGGTTAAAATTGACCGGGGGTCAAAATTAATATTTTTGGGTGCTTAATGCATGAGTGACTATGTAAAAACAGCTTTTAGGTCTGCTCGTTTTATAAACCATGTAGAAAATCGATGAAATATGCAGAATTGCAAAAATTTTCGAAATATACATAATTAGCCGGCGGGCTAATTGACTATGTAATAGTAACTTTTATAGTTGTTACGCGTTAACGAGTTAACGCGTGATAGCTGGATAGGTAATTAGTCGGTGGGCTAATTACCTGCGGTCTATAAAAGAGCAGCTCTGCTCGCATTTTCACCACAGCAAAAAATTCACTCTTCTCTCTTTGCGGTTTCTGCTCTTCTCCTTCGAAAATTTTTGCTTCCAAGCTATTTTTGACAATGATTTCTTTCATATTTTTCCCTTTTCTGCCCCTTCTCTTTAGATTTTACGGGGTTCTTATGTGGTTCAAGCTTTATAATATCTGCTTGGATCTGCCGGCAGTTTAAGTGGCTACTCGGAACGTACTCATTAACGGCCAGTAAGTGGAATTATCTGAGGTTCCCGCCGATGTTTTATACGGGCTCCCTTCGAATTGGATGTATCACGGGATTCATCCTGGGGATTTTATTCCACCTGCCTTGAAGCCTTTCGATCATCTTTCTTGGATTCTGGTAAGCCTTACTGATGCTTATATCTTGCGCAATGACTTATCCATTTCATTGTTTGTTTATTTTATGCAATGATTTATTTTAATGCAATGACTTTTTTATAATCGTGTGATTCATCGGGAACTGGTATGTGATATGTGCGCATGCATTGTCTTAGGTAACCAAGCATGAGGACTCTAGCATTACTCACTTTCAAAAGTCGTATAAGGTGCTATCTCCTGGCGCTAAGGCCATTGTTGATGGGACATCCTTGGGGAGGATGGTGAGGAACTGCAAGTACGTCAAGCATCGCAAGTATCCATTCATCCCAACCGGTACTTCTACCCACATCTTGAGCAGGTGGTCCGACACTACCAACACTTTCCACTTCCATTATGGGGAGTACACCATCACTCTATTGGATTACTGCGCCATCATAGGTTTTCCTTTTCACGTTAATGTGATCCATTTCAATGCCATCTTTACTTACCACAACTTTAATGTGGACACCATTGAGGCTTTGATTGGCTACTCCGGTGACAAGCCCAGGTGAATTTCTTGCAAGAAACTCATAACCTTCTGGACTACCGAGGATAGAAGGCACTTGAATTTGCCTGCGAGGCTAGAGCTTTTATGGCCGCTACTTTGTCGTAGCTGTGTTTTCCTATTGGGGGTTCGATTATGAACCTGCATGTTCTACCGACTTTGATTGACCCATCTCATTTTGATGAGTACACCTGGGGCCGAGCCGCATTTGTCATCTGTATTGGGCCCTCTATCAGTGTGCGAGGAAAAGGATTGGCAAGTTCAAATCTTGCCTCCAGATCGTATATGTAAGGACCTGACTCCTTTTCTTCTTTTTATGTGTATTTTTTTTGGCGTTCTGATTTCTTTTATCTTCTCACGGATCTGGCTTTTTGAGATGGGGATCCTCCCAAGGACCAAGCTTGTTTGAGACGGTAGCCATTCGTTTTATCCTCGGCTCCAGCATTACTGGCATGGTTGGGAGATGGAGTCCCGATCTGTGCTTTCCGCTCACCTCCATAATATGTCCTCAAAGAGGGTATACTCCATGATTCCTTGATTTGATTTAATTGATATATCTACTATAATTATTATATCATTGTTTGGTCTTTACTTTCTTATAGATCATGACGCAGCCCTAGGGTCATGCTCTTTACTGGCCATAAGTCATGAGGTTAGCTGGGGGGTTTATGAATACTCAACTAACTATAGAGACTCCTGTCTCTTTGGAGTGGTATCTGGGAGAGCGCATCCAGGGTTGGTATCTTCCTTCCAAGTCACATTCCATCCCTCCTGAGGTGCCTTAGTGGAGTTTTTGGCCTCATAGCTCACCTGACTTTGCGCGATTAGCCTCTAGTGGCTTACCCCACACCTTCCTCAAGCAAGTTGCGGGGTACGAGGAGTTTTGCCATTCGCAGCTGCTTGGATGGCTAAATACGGATCCTATTCCTGTTAAGCCTAAGCCGGACATTCATAAACCTTCTAAGGGTGATGGCCCTTTAACTTTTGACCCAAGCGGCTAGGCTAGATTGGGATCGCTTGGGACTGGTCAGATCATGGTACTTTTTCTTTCATCAGCTAGAATTTCTTCCTCGTTTTTTTATTGTTGTGCTGATTTTGCTTTGTCATCTTTATAGGATCACTAAGGTAGGAAGAGACATGTGACTACCTCTGCTCACGTGGGTAGCTCTTTGGCGTCATCTGTCCTACCTCAGGGTCTAGTGATGGTAGAGGGACATCGGGGGTTTCTGTATCAGCCGCCCATATCTCTGATGTACCGCCCTAACCTTAGTACTTACACACCGGTGATTCTGCCTTATTTGGATCCTGAGCATCCAGTGGCCTTCTATCCGGCCGATACCACTCACGTGAGCTTCCTTTTCCTTTTCTTCTATTTTTTCTTAGATGGTGATGGCTCTAACTAGCTCATAATCTTTCATTCTTGCAGGTGCCCATTGCTGATAGCATCTCCGATTGGGGATATAATCAAGGGCAGGAGTAGTTCATGATGAACCAAAACTCCGATATGGTGGTATGTTTATAATTTTACTATTTTAATGATGATGCATGGCATGTTATGAAATGCATATGAATGATTTGTGTTAAAATGATGTAGCTGAAGATCCGACAACTCTGAGGTCTATTGGGGATCCTCCAGGTGGATGACCCGCAGCAGCAGCCGTAGTAGAGACAAGGAGATCCTCCCAGATTCTTTCCTCAGTAGTAGATAGGCTTTTAGTTTGTTGTTTTCTTCTTTCTGGGCCATTTGCAGTGCCTTTTTCTTGTATGAATACATTTTATATATAAAAGAATTTTTCATTATTCTTTTGCTTTGTGCTTTATTTTTGTCGTTGATCGAGTTTATCGGGGTAATCTACCAGATATTGGTAGATTGCCCCATAAACTATGTATAGCAAACTGCTACTCACATAAAATTTCAGGGCTATATCTATTTCCGTGCAGATTTAAATGTTTATGTAAAGAATTCTGATGGGTGGGACCATCTCGGGATCTATGGTCTGGTGCATATGAAGGAATACTATCACATTTTTATCAAGGATAATGTGATTCAAGCCGTTGTCAGGTTTTGGGACCCAATTGGCAACGTGTTTCTGTTTGGAGGTCACAAGTCATACCCCTTATATGAGGAATTCTGGGGGCTCCTGAGATCTTTAGCTGACATGCCCCCAGCCATTCCAATATATCGTCCTGAGTTCTCTGAAGTGGCTTTTGACATAGTTAGAGGCCTTCCTCCCAAACGATGCGCGTTGGCTTCCGCTCATTTGTTTACTCTTGTTAGGGGTCTTCCTTTCCAATGTTCCCACTATGGTTTGCAGCTTTGCCTTCCTAACTATCATTGATTAGATGCTAGAGGGGCAATCTGCTATTGTGATAAGTTTATCTGAGACACTAATCTTTATGCACGCTTCCCGAAATGGAGCTGAAGTGACTACTAGGGGCAGCAGGCTTCTCCTTTAGATAAATTTTATTTGAGCCCTTCTTTTTACATGAACCGCCCTTTCAGGTTTTTGATTCATCAGGCTTGCCTTAATTTTTGCCTGGACTACCTTTTCAGGTTTTTAATCAAGCAGGCTCTATTTTTTTCTTTCTTTATCTTTTTTTTCTTTTTTTTCTTTTTTTGATTTTTGTGTTTTCCCTTGTAGCTTTGGCTTTGGGATAAGCTTTTTGTGTTGTCTATTCCCACAAGCATGGATTATCATCCAAAGGCCTATTGGGCGCGGGGCTCCATGGTTTGTATCGGCAATTATCCTCATAGAGATTTCATTATTGAGGAGTGGGTTGATTTTATGGGTAGTCGAGCTACTGAGGATATTCATTGGGTTTACCCTTGGTGGGGTATCACGCATGTAACTACTGACGTTGCTAGTGGCGGCGTGGTCATTATTGGCCTTTCCAAGATTATTACCTACTCTCCTGGTCACTTGTGCAGGCAGTGCGATCATTCTTAGGGGTTCCCTACATCCTGTGTACCCTGATTGGCCCAGAGCTTTCCTATACTCGGGTCTATCATTGTGACATGAGATGGAACAACCGTTCTCGGGTGGAGATGAATTATTCCATGCCTTTTGACATCCATCCTTCCGAGGCTTATCGCATTTGGGTTGCATGTACTCATGGGCTTCCTAACCTTGGAGAGAGTCTCATCAAGACTCAGAGACTCTGCAGTTTCTTCAGGGGTCCTTGAGCTTATGTGTCTTTCATTCTCATGGAAAATAAAGGCTTCAGGCCTCATTGTTTGCCTTTGTTGTTTTTATTTCCTATTTGTGATGTACTTTTATGTGTAGTAGAAATAAGATGATATTGTTCGGATGCGTGTTTTATTAAACAATTCGCCGTTTCCATTTAATGCACTCATTTAGCATTTTTGACATGAACATGTTACTACTGTAGATATTATTTAAACAAGAAGGGCAAATGGTAATTATTTCTAAGAAATGTCCATCGTTGCCTAAGGCTCTGAACGGATTTTACCTAAGGCTTCACTCTTTTACTGTGGAGTCTTTATTTTTGCTCAAGAGCCCTCACTAGCCCTTAACAGACCTTTATATTATTTTTTTTCTTTTACACGAGATAGCGCTTCAGGTTATCGTGATTTACTTGATTCACAAACTTGTTGCCATCCAGGTCTGAGATTTTAACTGCCCTTTTACTGAGAGTCTTTCTTACTACGTACGGCCCTTCCCAGTTTGGCTGGAACTTCCCTCGAGTATCCGTATGCATTTTATGAGACTATTTTTAGACTAGATCACCCATTCTTAGAAGTCGGTCTTGCCTCTTGACTTTTCAGTTGTAAACCCTGGCCATGCACTGTTGGTACAACTGTAGAGTTTCTAGTGCAGTTAATCATTTTCATCGATCAGAGTCAGTTCCTCTTGTCTTGCTCTTGCCCATTCATCTTCAGGTAGTTTGGCTTCAAGAGCAATGCACAAAGATTTGATTTTCATTTCAACGGGTAATACTGCCTCCATCCCATAGACGAGAGAAAAAAGAGTTTGACCTGTAGGGGTTTTGACACTAGTTATGTATCCCCAAAAGGCATAGGGCAAACAATTGGCCCAATCTCAGTAGTTGGAGATCATCTTGGAGAGGATTTTCTTGATTGCCTTATTAGCCGCTTCTACAGCTTCGTTGGCTTGAGGGCACTAGGGTGAAGATCAATGGTGCTCAATCCCGTGCTTCTTGATAAGGTCGGTTGTTTCCCCTTAGAATTGCATGTTGTTGTCACTCACTATATGATGAGGGATACCGTATCTGGAAAAGATATATCACTAGATAAATTGAGCCATCTTCTTGGCTGTGATGCTCTTGTACGATTCTACTTCAACCCATTTGGAAAAGTAATCGATGGCTACTATAATGAAGCCATGGTCATTAGTCGAAGATGTTCTTATCTCGTCGATGATATCAATGCCCCAGGCTGAGAATGGCTAAGGCATTGTCAAGTTTTGCAACATTATCGGGGGTAAGTGGCTCACATCCCCATATATCTGACAAGCATGGCAAGTCTTCGCTTCTTGAATACAATCAGCTAGCATGGTTAACCAAAAGTATCCCATTCTTCAGATTTTCCTTGCCATCATGACACCATTCATGTGTGGACCGCAGTCTCCTGAATGTACCTCTTTGATTACCTTTTCAAATTCCTGTTGAGCCAGACACTTTAACAATAAGCCATTTGAGGACCTCTTGAACAAATCTCCTTTTATCAGGTAGAATTGCACAGCAAGCTTCCTTAACGTATTTTTGTTGGAATCTGTAGCCTCATCCAGAAATTCACCATTTTCGAGGAACTTGATAATGTCAGAGTATAGGGGTTCTTCCTTACTTATGGCATCATTTATTATGTGCATATAATACAGAGATCGGGTTGTCTCCATAATAAGAGGCTTGATTGGCTGCTTTTGGGGCCCTTCCCATATGGAGGCTAAAGTGGCCAATGCATCCGCCATTTGATTTTCCTCGTGGGGGCATGTGACGAAATTCGCATTCACTAAAAATTATGGCTTTTCTCCATACAGCCTCTAAATAAGGTCTGAGGGATTCCTCCTTTAATTCCCAGTCATCTGTGACGTGCTTGATGACCAAAGCTGAATCGCCAATGATTTTTACCTTATCCGCTCTAAGGGTGATTAGGGCATACATTCTAAATAAATAGGCTTTATACTCTACCCCATTATTTATGGTGAGAAACTCCAATCGCTTTGACAGAGGTATGAGCGCTCCATCTAAGGTTATGATGATGACTCCCAAACCAGCCCCTCGCTTGTTAATGGTGCCATCGAAGAACATGGTCTATTTTCTGGGATTCTCCGTAGTGGTTGCAAAACATTCATCATGAAATTCTAGGTTTTCCTATTCTCCTTCCTCGAGTGGCTGATTTGCTAGGAATTCGGCCACTCCCTACCCTTGATGGTCTTCGTAGTGATGTACTCGATATCAAATTCTGATAGTAATAAGAGCCACCTAGCCAATTTTCCAGTTAGCGAGGGAGCCTGGCATAAATACTTTATTAGATCCACTTTTACGATCGCTTGAATTCTGTATGATTGGAAGTAATGCCTGAGCTTCTTGGTGAGCCAAACCATGGAGGAACAAGTTTTCTCCACGATGGTGTATCGGGTTTCATATTCTAGCAATTTCTTACGGAGGTAATAAACTGTGTATTCCTTCTTATCTTCGTGTTCTTGAACCAACATAGCCCCCCACAGATGTCTCTTCTATTGCCAAGTAGAGAATGATTGGCTTTCCAAGAATCAGCGGCTTTAACACTGAAGGGTTCATTAGGTAAGCTTTAATTCTGTCGAAGGCTTTCTGACATTGGTTGTTCCATTCTATGGGCTGCTGCTTTCTCAAGAGCTTAAAGATAGGGTCGCATATGGTGGTTAACCGTGCTATAAAGTGACTGACGTACTGTATGGACCCCAAGAAACTTCTCACTTCTTTCTCGATTTTTAGTATAGGCATTTCCCTTATAGCGTTAGCTTTATAGGGATCCATCTCTATGCCTCTCTTGCTAACTAGGTGCCCTAGTAACTTGCCTGACATGACGCCGAATATACACTTCTTTGGGTTGAGACGGAGATTGTATTTCTCTATCCTTGTAAGGAATCGCTCTAACACTGCTGGGTGCTCTTCTGTCATGGCAGATTTTACAAGTATGTCATCTACATAGACCTTGACTTCTTTATAGATCGGGTCATGTAGCAATGTTATGACTGCTCATTGGTAGGTTGCCCCTGCATTTTTTAGCCCGAAAGGCATCACCCTGACATAGTAAGTTCCCTATTCTGAGATGAATGCAGTTTTGAACTTGTCTACTACATTCATGAGGATCTGGTGATACCACGAGAACCCATCCATGAAGGAATACATGACTATTCTTGTTGTGCTGTCTACCAGAACATCAATGTATGGTAGTGGGAAATCGTCCTTAGGGGTAGCCTTATTCAAGTCCCTAAAGTCAACGCAAACCCAGACGTCACCATTCTTCTTGGGTACAAGAACTACATTGGATATCCAAGTGGGGTACTCGACAACCTCAATGAAATTAGCCTTGATCTATTTGGCCACTTATCCTTTGACCTTTTTCGCCCATTATGGGCTCATTCTTCTCATCTTTTGCTTCAGCGGTCAAATTTTCGGGTTCGTAGGGATCTTATGCTCGGTGATGTGCCGATCAAGTCCTAGCATGTCTTCGTGAGACCAAGTAAAGGCTAAAACATGATTTTTCAATACTTTTATCAATTCTCTCTCTTGTTTGATGGGCAATTGATTGGAAATGTATACCATTTTTCGATCACCTTCCGTATTTAAGTTAATTTCTTTTGTAATATCATTATTGATGTTAAAGATGCTAGATGAATGCTGGAATGGATGCATGGAATCGTAATCAGAAACACAATCCAAATAAGCAAAGTTCTTCATTTTATTATCATCAAAAAGTACATTAATCATTTTTAAAAAACTGGAAATGGAAATAAAAGACTCATCAGATTGGTAGGGTCTGGCTCCGCAGTGGATGATTCTTCTATGGCAGCCGGCTTCGACAAGATGTCCTCGTCGTCTTCCTCTTATACCTTTACCTTGCCTTTCATAGTTTTGACCATTCCATGATGGCTTAGCTCAAGTCACCTCCCTTGCTCTTCGCTTCCTCCACTATTTTGAGTTGCGCTTGAAGGTGTTTGGCTAGGGCATCGAGGATCTTCTCCTCTTTACTCAGCTTTTTTACCTTCTTCAGGTGTATCTGTTCGTCAAACTTGATCTGATCTAGGATTGTCCCTGCATCTAGCTGATGACTCACTCCTTTCAATATGTAGGTTATAGAACTTCCACCATTTTTGCCGTAGTTGACTACGTCTGAGAAAATCTCAAATCTTGAAACCGTCTTTCCTTGGTGAGTAACAGGCTCGGGTGCCCCGTTATAGGGTTGTTGCAACTTCTTTTGAAAGACCGTTGTGTAGGCGATTCTTCTAGGGCTGGTGTAACCGTATCCTATGGGCTTCCACTCTCCTGCCCCTATACTAAAGGTCGGCATTCCCTGTTCATGGCCATCTAGTCCCTTGGCAAGAGTGTGGTGCTTTTGCATATATCCCTGAATCTATGGGCCCTAATGCAATTCTGATTGCTTGTTCGATTCTTAGCCAATTGTGGCTGTGGTAAATCCTTTCATATGGCTTTCTTCCATTTTTAGTGTTGCCACCACTAATGCCTCATCAGCCTCTAGAGTAACGATCTTCCCACATAACTGGGTCTTGATCTTCTGGTGAAGAGTGGATGGAACTCCTCCTAAAGCATGGAACTATCTCCGTTTGAGAAGTATAGAGAAGGTCACTGGGATGTCTATGACTGTGAAAAGTACTATGGATTAGATTTCTCCAATAGTAACTTCTGCTTCAAATGTGCCAATGACGGTCCCCTTAGAGTTGTCGTAGGCCTTGGTGACTGTTGTAAATCTCTTTAAGTCCCTCTCGATTAGTCCTAGGATTGGTAGAATATCCTTAGGACAGACATTCAGTGATGAACCATTATCGACCATTATACAGGGCATGATACGCCCAAAGACACTAGCCTTCAAGTAGAGAGCCTTATTATGGCGAATGCCTTCGTCGGGTAGATCCAAGCTCGAGAAGACAATGTCGGGGATAGCAGTGCTAGTCTCGTTGTTAAGTAGTGCACAAACCTATTTTGGTGATGCTAGGGGAGATGTTTTGATTTCCATTAGCTTTTTAACGACAGCAAGCCTGTGATCTTGAGAACCAAGGAGTAGGTCCCAGATACTCATCTTAGTTGTAGTGTCTTTCAATTGATCCACAATCAGGCTTTCTATCTGTTCTGAGGGCTTAACAAAAGTAGGAGGTGCCAGAGGTTCCAACCTTAGCAGGGTTGGGGTTACTGACCCGGTGACTTTCCCTCCTCTAGTGATAGGGCTGACAACCCGGGTTAGTGAGTTTGTTGTTTTAAAGACCTCAAAATTCATCAAAGTCTTCATCAAGCGGTATTTCTACCAAGTCAATTGGATTGTTTACACAGGTTGGTACTTTGGTGGGGAAGGGCCATTATATGAAAGGAACCTTTTCAGGTTGCTTTTCTGGAACGATGGGGTTCTCCTGAAGAATTTGGCTTAAGAAAAGATTGGATTCCTAATTGATCATATGGATGGATGAGGAGGCTCCATCGATCGGTTCCCCTTTATCAAGTATATCTGGCACATCGTCGTAGGCGATTTGCCTGTCATTATATTTATTTATGTACCACACGTATTCCCTGGCTGATTCCACTGATGTTAGACAGATAGCTTTGGTTGCTTCCCATTCCCAATACCGCAAGGGATTCCCGTGCGCATCTAACTCAGGGGTTGAGTTTTCTGGTGGATCGGCCTATGTGATATAGACGATGAATTACCTAGCCAAAATATTCCAGAATGACTTCTCATAAAATGTCAGCCCTTCATACCAAATGATTGCCTTCTCTCGAAGAGTCCAACAGAACCTTTCAGGCCAATGGGCATAGTGAATATACCCATCGTTCATCATTTGCACAAACTCACAGATATGAGGGCATGGCCTTGTATTTTTATCGTAAAATATAGGATAAACCTCCCCCAAGTCTGGACTTCGGATCTGACAATTGGCTCGTGCTAACTCATTTTTAGCTCGGATTCTCTCCATGATGCATTCTTGAGAAGGTTCTTACCCCCCTTCTTGGATCATATTAACGATATGTTCGCTACCTGAGTGAAAGTCTGTGAAATCCCCAGAATAATCACTTACCACTGACCATAATACGCCTAGGGAGTCATGCTCTAAAGATGAGGCGTAGCTCTCAGCACCATTGTAATCGACCATTATGCCATTAGGTAAGGGAGCCTAGTATTCGAAGTCTCCTGGTAAGTGATTTAGCTTATCTCCTAAAAAGATCTCTGATTTGTACCCTAAGTTATCTACTTCAATTTCATATTCGTGATTCAACTCGCTAGAGTCCACAAATTCATCTACTTTTTCATCTGAATCCTCGAAAGGCTGTGGCTCAAAGACCCACTTTGGCGAGTGTTGAGCTGGGATATCATCGTCAGAATCTTCCTTTGGATCCTCCTCAGAGTCTTCCTTAGGATCTTCCTCGGGTTCTTCTTCAGGATCTTCCTCGGGATCTTCCTCAGCATTTATTCCAGCATCGACTTCCGCGATGGCTACACGGAAGTCAGACACTATGGCTCATATGCTGGCGAATGTTTCCTCTACACGGGTACCATATGTTGTAATGTCGGCATGGATTCCTCCAAATGGGTCTCGTGTATCCTCATCTAGATTCAGCCCTGAGATACCTTTGTTGGTCTTCATGGCTATCCACGCCTGCTCAGGATCATACAGCTCTTGGGTTTCTGGGTGTGCTGCTCCGGAGGAGCTCCCAAATTCAAACAAACTTATTTCGACATAGTTAGGACTCATGTATCTGGGGGAGTGTACATAGGAGGTTGTGGTGGAGGGATATCTTGGCAGCCAGTATTATGTCAATCTACTTATGGTGCCAGCCACCAGCAGAGTGCATCTGGGTATGGTTGAGATGCCCTAAAATAGTGGAGGAAAGATCTCTCTATACAATACCAGTTCCAACGTCCTTCGAGTGGCATTGTGTTGTACCACTCCATGGTTGGGCCTTCTAAGAATCTGTGGAATTGAGGTGCAAAACCCATCATAGCTATTCCTTTTTTGTTCATAAATCGAAGGAATTCTTCTATGTGTTCATTCGGGTTAGAGTCTCCTCGGTATATAAGATGTGGTGGCACTTGGTATTGATCCAGCCCTTCTCTTCTCATTCTAAGGGCATACTGGTCAACCATGTAGATGATGTCCATATTGTCAAAAATTATGTTGTCTCCCCATCCTGGATCATGTCGAAAGTTATCCGTTATGTCGATACCATATTCGTCGGCTTCCACATGAATACCAATGGCTTTCACCATAGCTTGAAAGTTTGGCAGAGGATTAGTTTGAGTGCTTGGTTTCTTCTCAGGCTCTTTCATTTTCCTGTCGGCTATCATCTACTGTAGATCTTTTAGTAGCCAGGCGCATTCATTGGTGCGATGTCCTTTGGTCACGTGATAAGCACAGAAGTTATCTCTGTCTGCCGCAGCAGGCGGAGCGAACGGCTTGGTGCTCTGGAGTTGGTTAGACTTCCTCAGTTTGGTGAATATCTGTGACAGTGATTCTACCCATAGGGATATAAATTGGTGAGTCTGCACCTGAGTGGCCGCCATAATTTTAGCCGAGGCCTTTGGGGATTCGGAGTTGCCTTGTATAGAGGATCCACCCTTCTCCTAATATTGAGGTTTAGTGTAGGCTTGCTGCTCTTGCTTCTTGGCCCGATCTTCTTCCTCATACTTTTCAAGTCTCTTAGCATAGTCTACCACGTCATTGAAGGTGTTGAATCTTTTCATTTTTATTTTATCCCGGTATTTCAGGCTAAAGCGTTCGATAAGCTTCACTATCCAGGCGTCTTGGTCAGGTGCCCCAGTTACAAGTACACGAACAGCCATCCATCTCAAGTAAAATTCTTCGAAGGACTCATTTGGTCATTGCTTAATCCTTTCAAGGTCTTGCAAAGTAGTCTTGACCTTCATATTAAAGGCATAATTCTCCAGGAATGCTGAGCATAGCTTACTCCAATCGGATTTCATGTTCGTTGGCATTCTCATGTACTACTCAAAGGCGGGTCCTCGTAGAGTAGCTTGGAACAGATTAACTATATGAACTTTGAGGATGTTCATGCTAGTCATGATCCAAAGATAACTTTCCACATGTGCGTGAGGAGGTACAGTACCAGTATATGGGGCCATATAAGGCATCACAAAGTTAGCCGAAAGGGCTTCTGATTCCTTTGGCAAGAATCGGTCAATATCCACATACTACTCGATGGAGGGAGCAATAGATTTGTCTTTGGTGGGGGACAGCTTCTCCATATCTGCCATCTTTGCTTTTAACGCTGCTATCTCGACTTCTTAATCATGGGTTTTCTGAGTGTTAGTAGCACTCAGCCTTTCCCAAACATCACAAAACTCCAGAGCATCAAGAATCCTCTTGAGGGACTGTCTAACTGCATCGTCATTCGCCATTATGGTTTTAGGTCTGGATCGGAGAAAAATTCGGTCAGAGATTTGATTAGTGGTGGGGGTGACTTTTGGACTTCCTGTAATATGTCTTAGCCTCCTTCTCTCTCGCTTCTAACCCAAAAATGCAAGAGATCAAGTGTTAGTAAGTGCGTCAGAGGTGGCTCTAAGCTTCATTTACCTCGGCCTGTCTGGATGCATGAATGGATGAATGAATGAGTGAGCTAATGAATGAGTAGATATGCATAAATAATAAGGGAGTTGGGCATATGCCAATTGTTTGAGGAGCAACCGACAAGGGTAGTCTGCGATATTCATGCAATATAACACGCGGTTCGAAGACCAAGGGTTTGAGTCAGATTAGGCTCGATAGCCCAGGGGTGAGTTGACTTGCTGGTCAAAGGTGGGTTGACTCATTGGTCCAAGGGTGAGCTGACTCTATGGTCACTCAAGTGGTTTGACTCATTAGTCCACGGGTTCTGGGTCATTGGTCCACGGGTTTTGACTCATTGGTCTAAAGAGGAGCTGACTCGTTGGTCACTCGAAGGGTTTGACTCATTGGTCCAAGGGTGAGCTAACTCTATGGTCACTCGAAGGCTTTGACTCATTAGTCCAAGGGTGAGCTGACTCACTGGTCACTCGAAGGGTTTGACTCATCGGTCCAAAGGTGAGCTGACTCGTTGGTCACTCGAAAAGGATTAACTTATTAGTCTAAGGGTGAGCTGACTCGTTGGTCACTCGAAAAGGGTTGACTCATTGGTCGAAGGGTGAGCTGACTCGCTAGTCACTCAAAGGGTTGACTCATTGGTCGGAGGTGAGATGACTCGCTGGTCACTCAAAGGTTTTGCATATTTTTGCTCATGGGTTGAGCCTAGGTGGGCTCACTGGTCTCAATTATTTTGGCTCACAGGTTGAGCCTAGGTGGACTTACTGGTCTCGGGTTGTTTCGGCTCATGGGCTAAACCTAGGTGGACTCACTAGTCTCAGTTATTTTGGCTCACGGGTTGAGCCTAGGTGGACTCACTAGTCTCGATTAATTCGGCTCACGGGTTGAGCCTAGGTGGACTCACTAGTCTCGGTTAATTTAGGTTCATATAACTTAAGGAAATAAAATGGTATGGCACACTTTAATGTCATGGCTGCACAAAGATGTGATTAGTTTTCACACAATCATGATGTTTATGACATCCATTTTAAGTTTATGTATATTTAATAAACATGCACATGTAGCAAACGGTTAGATCGCGCCTACCGCCCTTTTAACTCCATTTGGTTACTTCGCTTTAGAGCCAATGGGGGACTTAGCGAAGTCTGCTCACGTACACTCAAGGTTTTTTGGGTAAACCGATGGGGAAGTGTCTGTGGTTCATCTATATGCGGGTTTTGGTCTCAGGATCGGGTGCAATTGGGGTACCCTACGCCTTTGTGTACCGAGTCCCAGTGGCCCTAAGCGAACCAAAGGAAATTTTTCCACATGTAATATACTCGGGTAGTCTTGCCCTTAAGCGAGCAAGGTCCTCGTATATTACGCAAGGGGTGTGATTGGATCCATAACTCTCAAGCCCTAAGCGAACTTGGAGATACTTCACCGAAAGACACCTAAATTGGTTTAGGGGTAAAGAATGCAGATGCTATGCAATCCTAAAAATTTGTGTAATGTTTAAATTACCACATATTCCCTAATTTCCCAGAATTTAATTTGAACAATATTTTAATTATCATGTGAAAAAAAGAATTTTTATAAAAATCGGGTTTTTATAAAAATAATTTTCTTCCCCAGTAGAGTCAACACTGTGAGCGGGCGGGCGGACGTTTTCGGGATCTGGTCGTGCATGCGGAGTGCGGTGCACGAGACGCATTTTGGTTTGGTTTGAGAAAGCCAATTTGCTTAAATGCAGTGACTTTATATAAGCCAAAAATGTAATTATATTGAAAAATATATTTACACATTTTATTAAGAAAAGATATTTATGAAATAAAGCATTTTTACCTTATTAAAAATAAAATAGAGTCGCCACCCGGTTCAGCTCCACGGGGAATTGTGATATACTGATCCAAAATGGATTTTTATACCGAAAAGAAAGTGAGATTCTGAGTTCAAACATAATAGTTACTCATATTGATCAAAATGTTTGGATTAATTTTGAAATTTTGGAAATTGTGGTAATTTCTGCATTACACTGACTTTATGTAAAAATTAAATTCCAGAAATAAAACGGGGATTATAACGGCTTTAACAAATAGATATATTCTACCAAATTTTCGGCAGAGTAACAGCAGCGTTTGAGTCTTAGCCCGAAAACTCGGATAGAGTTTCCTCACATTCTGGATGTTTTATCCGTACATGCGAGCTTATTTACATATATTAGAGTTTAAGTGGTTCAAGTGGCTCACTTTACCAGATAAATGAAATGCAATATGTAGTAATAAAGCAATAAAAATGAACTTTAATGAATTTTAAAGTTGGGCTTAGAGCCGATTACCCTTAGTTTACCTTTTCGTCTGTCTAGGATGACTTGAGAGCCGGTGCGGGACCGAAGTTGTCAAGAGAAAAATGTGATTTGGTTGGAAAACAGATTTAACCCAAGTTATGACTATAATCTTGGATTATTCCTAAGAGAAATGCAAGATTTTGAGGAATTGAGTCGTTTATAGACCGAAGATCACTGTGGGATCCTGATCTAAAAAGACAATAAATCGAGATTATACCTAGTGTAGGTGATAAAGCTCGGTTTTGGAAGTGTTTTGGCATAGTTTCAGGGCTTTTAGGACTCCCGAAACTGAAAAAGGACACAAAAGTAATTTTGGAAATTCTGAAAATTTGTGTTCCTCTTGAAAATGAGGGGGCCAATCCTATGGGGAGGTAATTAGCCGGCTGGCTAATTACCTATCTGACAAAATTTTACATTAAATCTCCTAAAATCTTACTAGATCTCGGTAAGGTTTGATTTTTTTATTGTAGATAGGTAATTACCCGGCGGGGTGATTACCTATGTTTGACCAAATTTTGACTTTTTGATTTTTCAGTAGAAAATACTAAATCGAAGCTTCCCTGTAATGTGGATTTTTGAATTTCGGATTTCGGTTGACAATTCGGTCCTTGTTGGCTCGTTTGTCTGATCACTGAACCAAATAGGCATTATTCCTCATCGGGCCGGAACGGACCTGTGCTAACAGCTGTTCACACGGTTAGTCACTTTAACGCTCTTTTCTGTCTTGCAGCTCCCATCTCTGGCGAAGGCAGACCTTCTCTCTTTCTGTGAAGCTTGGCTCTCGGAACCCAATCTTTAACCAATCTTTTCGTTCCATAACTTATGGATCTACCAATTGTACCAATGCCAATTGACGTAGTTTATTAGTAATCCACAGGTTTTGATTTCATATATATTGTAATGATCAAATAAGTCGGATTGAGTTTTCTTTGTGTTAGGTCTTAAAAATTATTAAACAAAAAAATTAATTAATGTTATATGATGAATACGGTACGTGATGTAAATTAGTTTCCGCTCTGCGAATAGCAAATGTGATTGAATTTTGAAATTACAGGTTTGCCTGCTTTGAAGAAGCTATCAGATCTTGATGATTTCAGGCTTTATTCTATTGGAAATAGACAAACGATCAATATTTACAGTATTTTGATGATTTCGGTATTGTTTAGGCCTCAATTTTACATTTTTTTAGTTTTTATGTTAAATTACAATTTTATAAAAGTTTTTGTGCTTTGTTTTTTCTAGTATTAATTTACGTTTTATTGGCAGTTTTGATGTTAATGAAATTTCGGCTTTACTTTAGAACTTGAAGACGGGAAGAAGGATTAGTTTCCTGGCAATTGGAAGCTTTGAAGAGAATTTGAGGTGCATCAATATGTTCATTGATTTATCCCTCTAAGACGTTTAGGATTGCATTGTTTTGTCCCAAATTGAATAATTTAGTCCTTTTGAAGGAAACGATAGTCCAACATTTGTTAAATGGTTTCCTCTACGATCCACTTTTATAGAACCCTTATTTTCAATTTCAATCACCTTTTACACTGAAATAACTCTAGTTTTCCTCCACGAACAGGCAACGCATTCATTGCATTGGTTAATCTTGGTGTATTGTGACGTTGCATGTACTTATCCAATAAACAATTTTTCTGTTAGTTTATGCAGTTGTATATACAACTATTGGCCGGCTGGTCGTGCTTGGCCCAGGCCAACAAGTTTCTTAATTATATATTTATTATATTATAAACGACAAGTCTATGCGTAGAACTTTGTTTACTTTCTCTTTCCATTCATACGTGGACTCGAACATATGATCTTTAAGATTATAATTTTAAAACTCAATCATTAGGCTAAATCTTTACCACTAACATTAGCCAATTCAAATAAGTTATTCTTGATGCATGGAATGAGTTAAAAATATGATGGAAGCAAAATTAGAGTATTTGTCAAATTTAGTCTAATTTTTAAAATTATTTATAAAATTAATATGGGCTTAAACTTATCTTAAATCTATATATTTTGAAAAATCATTCTTGTAATTATGTTAGGTTGTAGTACATTTACTATTGACTGAAACTTCTCATCCTTCTCTATGTTCAATGGTAGATTCTAAGGTAAGATTTTTTTTTATTTTTTGCCTTATTTTTCATTTCTTTCAAACCGTTTATTTTTTCGACATGTCGTTGTAGAGTTTTTTATTCGTCTTATTTTTATCTTTGAAATGATATCTACTTTGACTTTTCGAAATTTTTTATCTAATAGATATCCAATAGATCATTGATATATATATATCTAATATATCACTGAAAATTTCGTTGTATCCATCGTTATGTGGTAATTTTATAAACTGCTATCATTGAGACCATTGCTAATTTTTTATAGATATAATTTAAGAGTCCTCTACCTTTTAATGTTGGACATTCATGTATTATTTAACTTATTTCGATTCAATTGCAGAATTTAGGCAAATTGATTGTATAGATTTGAGGTACGAATGGACTTTCAGGAGTTGAAGGGATTATTTTGTTGAGGATTTTTTTGCAATTGATCTCTTGATTCGTCTCTTTTTCTTTTTTTTGTGTTTATGAGATCAATTAGTTGTTTAACTTGTGTTTTCTCATTTACTAGACATCTACTAGACATCTTTTGGACATCTATTGAACATGTACTGGAAATCTACTAGACATCAATTAGAAAATTTATTTTGAAGTTGATATGAGACATTCGTACAAGGATATTTTTTAGTTCCAATCTTTTAAAAATCAATCTAGTGTTTTGAATCCAAGTTCTTCCACATTTATTGATTTCTATTAGACTTCTATTCGATATCTATTGGACATCTGATAGTTCAAAAAAAATTTGGAAAAATAATATCACATTGAATGTCATTTCGAAGATAAAAAAGAGATAAACAAAAAACTCTAAAGTGGCATGTTGAAAAAATAAATGGTTCGAGAGATAAATACAAAATAAAGCAAAAAAAATTTAAAAATCTAATGTTTAGTGCGCATAGTACACAAAGTTTGGAATTTTTAAGGAGGGTGTCCTTTTAAATATTTTCTTATATTTCTTGTATCTTTGTTACGGCACGCCAAATTATTTTATCATTTTAACCCCTTTGTATAAAAGCTTGGGAAAAATACTTAAATGTATTAGTTTGATAAAAAAATTTTATGTAAACTTTTATTAAATTACCCAAATACCTTAAAGTAAAATATCACAAACTTAATTACTTTTTATATCACCATTATATGCTCTTAATGACTTTTCATATATCCTTATACAAGTTCATGCATTTTGGGTGTTTAATTTTAATTTTTTCGACTTATTTTGCATTTATCTCTGAAATCATTCATTTTTTTGACATGCCGCTTTAAAGTTTTTTGTTTGTCTCATTTTTATCTTCGAAACGTCATCCATTGTGATATATTTTTCCAAAAAAATTTTTGAACTGTTATATATGTGTTATAATTCTAATATAAGTTTTTTTGTATTTGCAATGCTCAATAAACTGTTATGCTTCTGTTATAAATCTATTATAAGTCTAAAATAAGTTTGTTATAAGTCTAATATAAATCTCTTTATATTTGTAATGCTTATTGAACTATTACATATCTAATATACATCTGTTATATATGGGTTATAATTCTAATATAAGTCTCTTTGTATTTATAATGCTCATTAAACTGTTATACATGTTATAAGTCTAATATAAGTTCATTATAACACTAATACAAGTCTCTTTGTATTTGTTATGCTTATTAAACTATTACATATCTAATATACATCTTGTTATAAGTCTAATATAAGTTTCTTTGTATTTAAAATGCTTATTGAAACCATTACATATCTAATATAAATCTGTTATAAGTCTTTGTTATATAACAAAAGCGTGCGCTTTTTTACGCTTTATACTCCCCCTGCGCTTTGTCTTAATAAAAGCGCAATCGCTGCGCTTTTGACAACTATGCGTCTGCTACAAGCCTGAAAAATGTCTAATACATGTGTTTGATAAAAAATATGACAGATTTATAACATTTTATATTAGATATGACTATTATAAAATTGTTTGGGATAATCTGTTTATTTTTTTTGTATCTGTTACAAATCTGTTATAAATGTGTTATATATCTGTTATAAACCTAAAATAAATATGTATGTATGCTACAAGCCTGATAAAAGTCTAATACATGTGTTTGATGAAATATATAACAGATTTATAATAGTTTTGTATTAGATATGACTATTATAAAAGTGTTTGGCACGATTTGTATGTTCTTTTGTATATGTTATAAATTTGTTATAAATATGTTATAAATGTGTTATAAACCTAGAATAAATCTATATGTTTGCTACAAGCTTGATAAATTTGTAATATAGATGTTTGATGAAATATATAACAATTTATAACAGTTTTGTATTAGATATGATTATTATAGAATTGTCTGGCATAATATGTATGTTCTTTTGTACCTGTTACAAATCTGTTATAAATGTGTTATATATTTGTTATAAACCTAGAAGAAATCTGTATGTTTGCTACAAGCGTGATAAATGTTTGCTACAAGTGTTTGATGAAATATATAACAGATTTATAACAGTTTTGTATTAGATATGACTATTATAAAAGTGTTTGACATAATCTGTATGTTCTTCTGTAACTGTTACAAATCTACTATAAATTTGTTATAAATCTAATATAAATGTGTTATATATCTGTTATAACAGATGTATATCAGTTTAATGAGCATTGCAAATATAAAAAGACTTATATTAGACTTATAACATATTTATAACAGATTTATAACACTTGTATATTAGATATGTAATAGTTCAATTAGCATTCCAAATGCAAAGAGACTTATATTAGACTTATAACAAACTTATATTAGACTTATAACAAATTTATAATAGATTTATAACAGATGTATAACAGTCAATGCACATTGCAAATACAAGGAGACTTATATTAGAATTATAACACATATATAACAGATATATAAATTTGGAAAAAATATATAACAATAGATGACGTTTCAAAGATAAAAACGAGACGAGCAAAAAAGGCATGTCAAAAAAATGAACCGTTTAAGAGATAAATGCAAAATAAGCCAAACAAATTAAAAAAAACCACCAAATCCCATGGGATGTGAATATGAGGTATAAAAGTAAAAAGGAAAACTTAAAATTGTTAGAAATATATAATTTACTTATTAAATTATTTAAATATTTATTTTAGACAAATGAGACATAAGTGATAATTTTCCTAAAAGCTCCCCAAAATTAAGTGCTAACACTTGGAAGACTTAAATCTGGTAACATGTCTTTCTTGGCCCATTACCCATCTAAAAACATGCCCTTTTGGTTCATGGCTATTGGTTTGACAAACTTGGCCTTTGCAGTTGTCCACATTTGTCTTGTTTAGTCTGATTCTTGAAGGAATACGTCGTCATTTTCAGCTATTATTGTCTACGAATTATAGGGTTTCCAGAACCAAATTAAAATTGAAACTCAAATTAAAATTAAAATAAAAAATTAAATTAAATCAAATTTATTTCAGTTTAGTTTTAGTCTGTAAAATTCTAATAATTTAATTTAATTTCATTTTAATTTAATTTATAATTTTTATAATAAAATTAAACTGAATCAAAATAATTAATAAATTTTAAAATATATATATATATATATATAACACTAACACTAATAATTTTTAATAAACATAAAATTTTAATTATTCTCATTCACTTTTTCTATTATGCAATTATTATTGGCGGATCTCTTGTCTTATGATTTCTTCCAAATCCCCAATCATCTTTATTGGCTATTAGTACTTTCTGTTTTCTTACCAATAAATTAATATTTAGATTTTTATTTCCATTATGAAAAGTACATAAAATTCCAAACAAGCAACCACTGTTGTATAGACGTGTCAATGTTTTATTTTATTTAAATTATACTCTTATTACTTGATGAGTCATTTTACTTAAAAAATGGTTGTCTTTTTCGTGCATGAATCTAATAAAATATGGAATATATGTATTTAGATTGCATATTTTATACCAAGTATGAGGTGATTAGTATCAGTTAAATACATCACATCAAGTAAAATTTTGTTTCATATCATTGAATTAGTTATAACCAAATTGAATCAAAATCAAACCAAATATTTTCAGTTTTGTTTGAATCAAATCAAACATACTTTAGTTTGGTTTTAGTTCGCATTTTCCTCATAATTTGATTTTGGATTGATTCGGTTTGGTTCGATTTTTGAACCAAATCGAGATTCGCTCACCCCCACTAGAAAGATACGAGTTTATCATTGCTACGTGACTCGTTATTATTATTTTGTTTTAGGGGTAGAATACTACTGAAAATATGGTATCAAAATACCGGTATTTCAGAATAGATTTTCTCTTCTCACAGCTCTGATCTACAAATAATGAACCTGCAAAATAGACACGAGCTTGGGGGCGATCGATGGTTGCCTTGTGGGGGACCCTCCAATGCCTAAGTCAGAAAAGGGTTTCAATAGAATGTAGGGAGAGCATTTGAGTTTAGAGATTGTGTATACCTTTGATTCTGACCTAAGGGTCTTTATATAATGTCGCGATTGACCTAATTATTAATTAGCAACCTTTGTTTGATTAGGAATGAATATAAGAATCATCCTTATTTAGCATAGGATCACTGCTTATATTGTTGTGAGAATTCATTTTAGTGAAGGATCCTATTTGGTCTTTACTCCCTTTATATGAGGATCTTTCCTATTTGTTTGTTATGGAAAGGGATAACCTTCATATTTACCTTAAATTAGGCAGTGGGGAAATATACACATTTAATTATGGAACCTTCTAGAAGATTCTATTCGTGTTAAAGCAAGGCGGACTCTACTTCGAGCCGGTTGTGGACCAGCTCAGGACCCTATCTCAATAGAGAACAACTAGATTATTGCTTGAGCTGGTCTTGAGAAGCTGAGGGGTCTGTTGCTTGAAAATAAGACCATTCGGTCCAGGTTGACCCTGTCTCGATGTCCGAGATGGGCAAATATATTTTGCAAGATTATCATAAGCCTCCCTGTAAGTGTGAGAAGTTCTTTAGGGCTTCAATCGGTTGTAATCCTTCTTGATTTGAGCGGATGAGATCAAGTGACGTGGTTAATTCTGGTTCATGCATTTCATAGGTTCCTCTGAAAGTTTTCATCTTTTCATCTGGTGAGCGGTAGTTGAAATTTCGAATTTCGAAACCCGCCTGTGAATGCTTGCCACGTGGCAGGTAATAATTATAAGTGACTCTTCATCTTTGCTTTTCACTTATTTAAGCGCGGGGTAAATTCATTTTACCACTTCCACTCTCTCTTCATCTTGTTAAAAAGCTTTCTGTGGCAATTTTCGAGAAGTTCTTGGGCAATTTTTTGGTGGAATATGTTTTCTAGCAGCTTCTTTCTTTCCGTTTTACTCAACAAGTTCTTTCAAATTCTTTTCTACTTTTGATCACTTGCGTTTACCTTGCTCCAGATTTGCTGTGCAAATACTTCCCTGATTCCTTTTGGAACTGTTTTAGACTTCGTATACTTGTATGTTTTGTGACTGAAAATCATCTGAATCTGCTGTTTGTTGTTTGTTTTGGATATCCCATATCTCGCCAAAATCTGCCTTTTTTTCTTTCATAAGATTGCTTGATGTCTCCTTCTTTTGCTAGTTTTGAAATATGCTTAGACTATTTTGGGAATTTCGCCGGAATCTGGGTTGAGGATTCACTGAACTCTAGGCAAATTTTTCATGTATATGAACTTGATGAACTTGATTGTTCTTAGAGAATTTATGATTGTCCCTCCCGGCTGAAATAGAGTGTAGATCCTTTAGGATAGATGTCTTATGAATCTAACTTGTTCTAGGCGGTTGTTCCTTTTTTAGGCGGTCATGTCTTCGTCCTCAGCGAATAACAACTCTCTCGATAGGGTTTTTGATAATGTGTGTGTCGAGTTACCTGGCTTGGTATCAAGATGTTACATTAACATAGACCGAACTGACTTTCGTCCTAATATTAGGGTTAAGAGAGCGGCCGGGTGGATGGACCACGTAGGAAGAAGTGCGACTAACGAGAGGAGGGAATCTCACAAGGCTGCCTCGAGCTCACAACTACATTCGTCCGATTCAACATGGGCCAGGGAAGCTAGTGAGGGGCAAGAGATTAATCAACCCGTCTACAAGGAGGTTCCAGTTGTTGTACCCCAAGGTTATAGGGCAAAAAGATTGGCTTCCAAGGGTAAAAGCAAAGTAGGTTCACCAGGATCGGCTGCCGAGGGGACAATTAAACTGAAAAAGATGACTCCTCATATAGAAGATATGGTATCCATTGTCCATGAGGTTGATATAGAATTTGAGAGGGTAACTTTTCCATGGATGAGGGATTGCAAGGCCATGCTCCCGTCTCTGAGTCAATGCGTCCACAAGCCGCCTCCCGGGTGGTTTAGCATCTACTTAGAGCAGGTATGGTTTGGATTTATCTACCATCTTCCTCCGGGGATATGTGACCTTCTCAACATGTAGAAGATATGCCCGACTCAGATTCATCAGAACGCTTGGGCAACATCATTGGGCATTACAAGATATGTATTGTTTTAGGACTTGGCTTTAATGCCAATTTTTTCAAGCATGTGGCCTCTTGTAAGATGAACAAGGGTGAGGATTGCCTGCATTTTTCCCACATGAAGGGGTTTTATTCTTTCACCGGGAAGTCAGATTCGATGAAGAATTTCAAATAATTTTTTATGTATATAAAGGTAAAGGAAAAGCGCCTGTCTTCTCTACTTAATGGAATTTCACTATACCGCCTCCGTGGACATCTTCTAGGGATGATTCAAATTTTCAAGTGGAAATGTTTGAGCATTTACAGAGGGGGGTTTGGTCGCTAGCTCATGCTTCCTTTGCTTTTGTTCATAGGCATAGGATAATAGATTATTCGATTGAGTCGGACGATGGTTTTGAATATTACGTCCTTCCTCAACTGCCTGGTAAGTCTCCTTTACTAATTTTCTCTTTATTATTCCTTTTTTCAGTTATGCCAGGAGTTAAAGCAAAAATTTCCAATGACGTAGCTAAGCGGGTCAAGAATTTTCAATAAGAGAACATCCGGCCTGCTCTGGTGGAATTGGCTGCTCAAACTATTATAGCCGCTAATGCAATTTTGTTAGGCAAGAATGTTGAGTCGGAGTCCGTAAAGGGGACAAAGTGAAGTAGTCCAAAGGAGCTAGAACCGGCTGGCAGAAAGCAGAAGAAGGCTAAGGGTGCTAATGAGGTAAGGTTACTTATCTTTTCTCTG
The DNA here is from genome assembly GCA_947683365.1 of Euphorbia pulcherrima. Taxonomy (NCBI): domain Eukaryota; kingdom Viridiplantae; phylum Streptophyta; class Magnoliopsida; order Malpighiales; family Euphorbiaceae; genus Euphorbia; species Euphorbia pulcherrima. The sequence continues at coordinate 32,791,788 of CANTUS010000001.1, forward strand.
GTATAACTTGAATACTTTTTATGACTAAAGTACTATTTTTTGAATAGGTTGCCCTCCGTAGCTCCTGAGGGGGATGTAAGCCCAGCTTCTCCTCCCAACACTGCTATAGTTAGAGAGGCCTTGTTAAAGGTAGCTAGGGAGAAGCCAACTATTAATCTTTCAGCCGTGTAAGAATCCCTTTATGACACTTTACCGTTGGAACAAGAGTTTCAGTGTTATGAGAAGGAGGATTCTCTTACTATGTCCGGCTTGCTCTTCCAAAATATCAGCCAGGTCCGTCTCCTGTCATTATTTTTATATTGTTATTTAACAAGTTTTAGTACTTGTTTGCTGAGTTAGGCAAGTGTTTTTCTCAGTCCTTATCCCAGGCGGCTAAGATGTACCACCGGATGAAGGCTGAGAAGATGAATGTTGAGAAGCTACAAGAAGCCATAGATAAGTGCAAGGAGCTGAATGGCCGATTGAAGGAGTCGGATAAGAAGAATGAGATGCTGGAGAATGACCTTCATAAGTTAAAAGATGAGCACTCACTCCTTCAATCAGCTTATGAAGTTCTTTCTACCGACTTGACAAAGGCCCAAGTCGATCTTGGTTCTCCTCAGCAGGAGTTGGAGGCAGCCCATCTCACAAAGGAGAGGGAGGAGGCCGAGTTCATCCAATCCATCAAAGGGATGGTTAACAATGGTTATAAATTTAGTAGGATGGCGTTAGAGGCATGTCGACTTCTCCATCTAGACATCCCAGAGAGCCTCCTCCACTCTATCAATTACCCGGGAGCGGAACAAGAGGAGATGGGAGAGCGGGGGGAATCGGCGATAGCTCTAGCGAGAAAGTTGAGGGTGATAATTTTAGAGGCCGGCCAGAGGACGTTACCCATGATGTTATTCCTCCTATAGTTTGAATATTATTTTTGTAATTATTGGTCTCTTTGGCTAAGTTTTTGTATGAACAAAGATATTTAATTCAGCCGTTTGAGGCATATTTCAATTACCAAGTTGTTATCCTGTATTGCATCTATTTTTTAAGTTAGTTTACTGCCAATTAGATGAATGTTTAGGTCTTGCATTTTACCTTGGACATTCTTCTTGAGTCAAGTGTTTTATTTGTGCCCGTCTTACATTGTCTGCCGGTTGGTCACACATTAGGGGAATTTGCCGCCTAAAAGTAGATTGCCTTAGTTTTAACTAAGTATTTTGTGTGACATATTTTATTTGAGCCAGTACTTTGTCATGTCTGGCATCGTGTCATAAAGTATGATCAGCACTCGTCGTAGAGAACAATAATTACTTGTAAAAAAGTGATATTTAAGGTCTTATATTATGCTTTTTGTAAAATTGGCTAAGTTTTACGCTTAGTCTTTATGCCAGTTTTACGTTTAGCCTATAGCCATTGTGGCGAATGTATGAGCAAAAGAATGCTTTTATTAATAATAAATTGAATACAAGTCTAGAAATTCTATGCATCCGGGATAACTACTTAAGGGGAGCAGCCTCATTAAAAACTTCTTTTAGGAAAAACCCAGTGGGAAAAAATCCTAAAGGAAGGAAAAAGAGTGTGGCGGCTAAAATCCCTGAGTATCTATTGTATAATAGGGCTCGAGGTTAGCAATGTTCTATGTTCGAGGAAGCCTTTTATCTTTCATAGTTCCTAGCTTGTGTGTGGCTGGCCCAATTACTTTGATGACTTTGTAGGGGCCTTCCCAGTTGGCACCCATCTTGCCTTTCCCCTCTCGAGCTTATGAGGTGGCTGAATCTTTGAGAACTAAATCTCCTTCTTTCAGATCGATTTCTTTGACACGACGGTCATAATATCTTGCAATTTTTGCTTTATATACTGCCATGAGGATCCATTCTCTCTCCCTTCTCTCATCCAGGTTATCCAGATGGTATTGCATATTAATGTTATTCTCTTCCTCTATGTAGTACACCACCTGGTCCGATGAGGCCGCAATCTCAACTGGAATCACCGCCTCAACTCCATAAACTAGGGAGTATGGAGTTTCTCCAGTTATTTTGCAAGGAGTAGTTCTATAAGACCACAACACCCTGATCAATTCATCCGACCATTTTACTTTCCAGTTGAGGACTCTCTTTTTCAACCCTTCACCTAGGATTCTATTAGTTACTTCAGTTTGGCCATTAGTTTATGGATGTGCTACCGAGGAGAAGTGGTTCTCAATTTTCCAGTTTTCGCAAAAGGCTTTGAACTTTTCTGATATAAACTGAGAGCCATTATCATCTATTATCATCTTTGGTACCCCAAATTGGGTGATGATGTTTCTCCATACAAAATCAATGACCATGTCCGCAGTGACTGAGCTAAACACCTCTGCCTTGACCCATTTTGAAAAATGGTCGATCCCTACAAGTATCCATTTCTTTTACCCAGCTACTTTTGGCATTGGGCCTGCGATATCGATTCCCCAAGTGGCAAAGGGCCATGCGGTCATTATGGGCTTCTGATCTGCCTTGGGAATGTGTGTCTTCCAGGCATGAATTTAGCACTGATGGCATGTTTTGACATCAGCTTCCGCATCAGCTTTGACCGTTTCCCAGTAATAACTGGCTAGGGAGATTCTTCTAAGTAATGTATCGGCCGCTTGGCGGGATCTATAATTTCCTTCATGGATTTCTTCCAAGATCTATTTTCCTAGCTCTGGGGTGACGCATTTGAGCTACACATTTGAGTAGGACTCTCTGTATAAATCATCACCAACTAGATCAAACCTAATGGATTTCCTCACGATCTTTTCCGCCTCGATTTTATCTTTCAGGAGTTTGTCACAGGTCAGATGATCATAAATTGGTTGCATCCACCTAAGAGACTTCTTTTGTATCCAAAGGTTCTCGCCTTGTTCTTCAAATGTAGGATGAGTCAAGACTTCATAAGGGAAACTTAGCTCTTTCCATGAGTCTTTTCCTGTAGCCTTCTTGGCTAGATCATCTACTTCTTTGTTTTGTGACCATGAGATGTATTCAATTTTCCACTTGGTACCTTTTGCTTTTAGTTTATTTAGCAAGGTACTTACCTTGGCAAGATACTTCACCATACTGGCTTGCTTGTACCATAGGTCTTATTGATCTAATTTGAGACTAGCTTGGAGTCGCTTTTGATCACGACCATATCAGGCGCTATCTCAATGGCTAGCTCTAACTCCTTGATAACCGCCTCATATTCAGCTGCATTATTTGTGGACGGGAATGCTAACTTGGCTGTATAAGATAGCTAATTCTTTAGGGTCCTTGAATGTAAACACTGATACCGGCTCCTTCTGTGGATGAAGATCCATCTACATAGATGGTCTAAGTTTCCAATTGAATTGGTCAATTTGGTTCAAAACCTGTAAATTCCACCATGAAGTCCGCCAAGACTTGAGCTTTTAAGGGGGTTCTGGCTTTGAATCTAATGTCAAATTCTCCTATCCGGATGGCCCATTCGGTGAGTCTCACAGACACATCAGGCTTTTGTAAAACCTTTTTAAGAGGAAAGCTAATTCTCATATGTGGGCTTGAAAGTACGGTCTCAATCTACTTGCCAAGTGGATTAGTGCCAGGCTGATTTCAACATTTCTCAACACTTTACTTGTATAGTAAACCGGGTGCTATCCTTGGTCATCTTCTTTTAGCAGGACGGTTCCTATTGCCTCACCTGTTGCGGCTAGGTACATGTATAAAGTTTCTCCATTGTTAGGACAGCTTATGAGTGGGGGTTTGGCCAAGAAATCTTTTATTTTATTGAAAGCCTCTTTGACAATCCTCATCCCATTTAAAGTCTATGTCCTTCTTGATTGCTTTATAGAAGGGCATGCACCTCTTGGCTAAGAAAGAAATGAACTAGCCCAGAGCAATGATTCTACCATTGAGGCAGTGTACTTCATTTAGGGTTTAAGGCGGTTCCATCTGGAGAATAGCTTCAATTTTATCGGGATTGGCCTTAATCCCTCTCTCAGATATTATAAATCCGAGGAATTTCCTACTTTTTACTCTAAACACACATTTTTTTGGATTAAGCTCGAGCCAGTATGCTTTCAAAATCTCAAAAAATTTCTCCAAATCGTTCGCATGTGATTCCTCATTTTTGCTTTTGACAATTATATCATCTATATAAACTTCCACAGTTTTCCCAATCATATCTTCAAACATTTTGTTCATCAGTTGTTGGTATATGGCTCCGGCATTCTTGAGCCCAAATGGTATTACTTTATAACAATACTTTCCTTTTTGAGTTATAAAGGAAGTCTTTTCTTTGTCTATCGGGTTCATAGGTATTTGATGATTTCCCACTTTGGCATCAAAGAACGAGTAGACAGCAAAATCAGCTGTAGAGTATACTAATTGGTCTATACTCGGGAGAGGATAGCTATCTTTTGGAGTGGCTTTGTTCAAATTAGTAAAGTCTACGCACATCCGGTAGGTACCGTTTAATTTTTGGACTAGGACGATGTTTGCCAACCATTTAGGATAGTATACTTCACGAATGTGTTTTGCCTTTAGCAATTTATCAACTTCCTCTTCTATCGCTTTCTGTCTATCTGGAACATGTTTCCTTTTCTTATGGACTACTAGTACCGCCTCCAGGTTGAGGTTCAGGCTATATTGGATGATCTCTGGTCGAACCCCAAGCATATCATCAGGAGACCAAGAGAACGACTATTGTTGGCTTACAAGGAAGGCATTAATGCTCGACTTGGTTTCTACCGAAAAGTCTTTAGCCACTTTTAGCCCTTTACCTAGAGCCACCATGAGTACTTCTTATTCTCCAATTAGTTCTATTACTGGGCTATCTTCATCTTTATTCGGACTAACGTTATTTCGATCTTCGTTGCTGTTTTTATCAACTTGCTCTACCTCTCTCTTGAGAGCGGCTACGTACGCTTCATGCGCCACATATGGGTTTCCTATTGCCACTACCATCCCCTTTTTAGTTGGTATTTATAGTACCAAGTAGATGGGAGAAATTGAGGCAAATGATTCATATAGGAATGGGCATCCTAATATGATGTTGAAGCTGACTGAGATCTCGACAATGGTGAAGTCGACTTTCACTCTGTAGACATGTTCTTTATCTCCAATTTACAGTTCTAGTCTTACCTCACCTAGGCACACTATAGAGTGCCCACTAAGATCTGAGAGGGTCACGTATCCCGGTTGGACCCTTCTGTGATTTACTTTCAATTTTCGAATGTTGATTTTGCTATTAAATTTATTAAACTCTCGATGTCTACCAGCACCCGATATACTTTATAGCCTTCCACTACTACCTCGATCACAAGTGGGCCAGTGTGTGGTTTTATCACCATAGTGGCTTTTCTGTAAAGTTTGTTAGCTTCTGAGTTGTCTCCAAATTCACATGATTAACTATCGTGGTGTTGGGCCTTATTTCAAGCTGGTTCTCTGTCTGTGCCTCCGTTTATTACCAGTACTTTCTTTTCTTTGCCGGCCCATTGCTTTTCAGCCGGTCTCTCCTCGGAGTCATTTAAGTCCCCTTTCTTTCCATCTAGCTTCCTGTTCACCCCCTTAACATACTGGCTAAACTTACCAACTTTGATTAAGAGGTTTACCTCTTCTGCTAGGGCCCGACAGTCATCGGTATGATGTCCTTTGGCTTTATGGAACTCATAGTACTTATCATAGTCTTTGACAATTGTTTTCCCCTCCGGAACATTGGGAAACCTCACATTTCTTCTTTCCGGTCCATTCTTAACTACCACTAAAATCTTACTTAGAGTAGTGTTTAACTGTGGCTTGCAATCCTCATGCCGGTTGAGTTGACTTAAGCCCCTGCCTCCTCCGCCTCTACTTTTCTTATTGCGTCTATCATCCCACCTGGAATAGTCCCTATCATCCAGGTTTCTTTTGTTTGACTGAGTGATTTCATCTACCTTGATTAAGTTTTGGGCCATTTCAATCATTTACGTGTTTTGGGCTGGCCTACGGACTATCAGTTCCTGTTTGAGTCTTAAATTTCGGGTCCCCCTGATAAGGGCTTCCTTTGCTGTCCTAAAATCAAGGTCAGTGATGCCTACATAGGCTTTATTGAACCTCTCCAGGTAATCTCTTAGTGATTCGTCTGACTTCTAGATGATGTTGTGCAAATTCCGGCTAACATAGTCGGGCCTTACCGATCCTAGGTAGTGTTTCATGAATATCCCCGACAACTACTTAAAGTCTCTGATCGAATTTGGGGGGAGCCAGAGGAACCAGTTCTTCACTATTCCGCCTAAAGTGCTAGAGAAATACCTGCATCTGTATGCATCTGGAGCATTGATTAGGTCCATCCGGCCGCAATACTCACTCAGATGTGCTTTGGGGTTTTCTTTCCCACGATATTTGTCAATTATGGGTGGGATGACATAGTTTGGTAGCTTTTGTGCCAAAATACTCTTTTCAAACGGAGATATATTCTTCTCGTTTAGGGGTTCTTGTTAGGAGATGGCGTACTTCTTCAGCGGTCTTTTGAATTTTGAATCGCTGTTCGAGTCAAATTTTATCGATGAGGAGGAAGAGGATGGGAATCTATGCTTCTTGCTTCTCTTTGTACTTTTCCCTTTCAATGTTCGGCGAGTCTGCTCCTCCGACTTAATTGAAATGGTGATCGAGTCGGTTGGTATACTTTGTATTTGAGCCGGTGCTCCGTTCTGAGTTCCATCGATTCCGGATGGCATGGGAAGACCGCGTTGTATCATCATAGCAATGCCTTGTAGAAGTGCCACCTATTCCGCGTCTAGTGGTGTTGACCTGTCGGCATTTGCTGGTGTGAGTACTGGCATAATTCTAGCTGGTCGCGACAGGCCTAGTTGCTTTAGTCCTTCTATTGCTAAAGGCACAGATGTTTATGTTTGAGGAACGGAGTTGAACTAGGGGAGCAAGTTCTTTTGGGCATCTGGCTCGGTTGGAATTATGGCGTTGAAATCCAGCTCTTCAAATGTGCCCAGCCGGCCTGATGATACATAGTGCTCGAAGGCATAATTAAGCATCTGCTTCTGTTCTTCAGAGGCAAGTGCTGCTTTTCGAGCAATGTCCATGAACAAGGTTAGTGACGTCTGGGAAGAATTTTCTCTAGGAATAGGGTTGGCAGGTGTGATTGGGGTGTCATAAATAGTGTTGGTCATTTCGATACCCTCTTGGGTATGGTCGCCGGCGTCGGTAGGTGATTCGCCAACTTTCTGGGACATGTTGGTAGTGTAATACTGGATCTTGAGAGGATTTGTTGTTCTTTGATGAACTAAAATTATTGCCTGAGCAAGTAAGTTTAGTCCACGCTCACCACACAACTGAAAATATGGTATCAAAATACCGATATTTTAGAATAGATTTTCTCTTCTTACAGCTCCGATCTACAAATAATGAACCTGCAAAATAGACACGAGCTTGGGGGACCCTCCGATGCCTAAGTCAAAAAAGGGTTTCAATAGAATGTAGGGAGACCGTTTGAGTTTAGAGATTGTGTACACCTTTAGCTCTGACCTAGGGGTTTTTATATAATGTCGGGATTGACCTAATTAATACTTAGGAACCTTTGTTTGATTAGGAATGAATATAAGAATGATCCTTATTTAGCATATGATTATTGCTTATATTGTTGCGAGAATCCATTTTAGTGAAGGATCATATTTGTTCTTTACTTCCTTTATATGAGGATTTTTCATGTTTGTTTTGTTATGGAAAGGGATAACCTTCCTATTTACCTTAAGTTAGGCAGTGGGGAAATATACGCATTTAATTATGAAACTTTCTAGAAGATTCTATCCGCGTTAAAGCGAGGCGGACTCTACTTCGAGCCGATTGTGGACCAACTCAGGACCCTGTCTTAATAGAGAATGGCTGGATTATTGCTTGAGCCGATCTTGAGAAGCTGAGGGGTCCGTTGCTTGAAAATAAGACCATTCGATTCAGGTTGATCCGAGGGCAAATATATTTTACAAGATTATCAACTACCCCGTAATCCCACTGGTAATATTGACAACAAAGATATTGTACAAAATAGGTGTCCTTGAGGTAAAGTACCAATTAATACAGCTAATTCTCGCTAATATGCAATTTAGACTTTCCAGAAAGTTAACATTATGGACACATACTTCTAATATGTATTAACAAAATTTTATCAAAAAAAAAATTGTATTAACAAAATAGTAAGATAAAATTGTAACCGTGACACTGATATGTATTTGGGTAATTCTCGGCAGTGTAAAAATAATAGTCACTAGATTCAAAGACAACTCAAATTTAAAGTTGCTTTTTAATTGACTTTTTTTTTAAAATAATTACACGTATTTTTATTAAGATAATCTTGTTCGGAGTTTAGTAACAGTTAAGGTTCCTCACCCTTTCTAATAAGTATATTTAATGAAATTTAAACTTTATTATCCTCCAACTTATTTTACCTGCTTACCCAACTGAACTACACCTTATTAATGCTTTTTAATTAACTATAAATCTAAACAATTGGATCTCAAATTTAAATCACGTGCGAGAAAAATTACAGTAGCCTCGTTCCCTCTCTATGTTGAAGAAATAACAGTCCTAACAAGCGAGTGGGCTAATAGGTTGGTATACCTACAAACGAATACAAAACTAACCTCACTCGTACTGTTATCTAGCATGGGTCTGGAGAATCGAACCGAAGCGAAACTTAAACCGAAATTAAATAAAAGTAATTAAATTGAACTGAACTAAATTTATTCTGGTCTAATTTTAATTTTTAAAATTCTTAAAAATCTAGTTTCAGTTCGGTTTGATTTTTGTTACAAAAACCAAACAAAACCAAACTGATCCGAATAAATTAATACATATTATATTTTAATATATATATATATGATATCCAAATTATATTGATGATATGAAATATCAAAAATTATACGGTACATGACAACCGTCATGTACCGTAAATTTATCCAAAATCATTTAATGACTTATTTAATAACTCTAATTAAATAAAAAAAAATATTTCAAGTATTATTAATTATATTTATATTTAATAATAGTAAAGGAAATAAAATATCCTTTTCTTTCTTCCTAATTCGATTTATATATTTACCTTGCATTTTTTTCTATATTTTCTTCTTAATTTAATTATTTTTTTCAAATTTAATCTTACCTACTTAATCTTATCTTTTCAAAATTTTAGTATTTTATATTTTATAATATTTGGTTAAATTTAAAACAGAAACTCGAGACCTTGATAAAATTAATTATTTTAAACTCAAATCCTAAATCTTTAAAAATGTATTAAATTTTTCAAATATTTTTGTAATTTTATTATTTTTAGGATTTTATTTTCAAAATTCACCACAATATGCAACACAAACTTCAACCCATAAACTATAAATAATATGCAGAATAATTTGGACTAAGGCCCTATTTTTTTCAACTTATAAGTAGCAATACTGAACTAAACTGAACTTATCAGTACTTATTTTAGTGTAAATTTATATATATGTAGTACTGATAAGTACTGAATAGTACTAAACTGAACTGGATATAAGTTGAAAAGAATAGGGCCTTAAGGCTGTCAAATTCACAAAATAAGAAATAGATATCATAGAAAATTACAACACTACGGTACAACATTAGTGATGCATATATTTTACTCGTTCGACTAATTTCGATAAAAATCAATTACAAAAATTGTAACTTCAAAATTTTCTGTCATTTAAAAAACATCACACATACACCTATAAATAAACCAAACATGTAAAAATTACTTAAAATAATTTAATTTGCTATATATTCAAGGTTTGTGATTTAAAATTATGCTCAAATACTAATTTCAAAATATAAAGAACTTTTATTTGACTATTCAATTTTTACACATTATGCACTCTCATCGATGACAAAAATGCGATTTAGACATGTCTCTTCCATGACAAGGGCATCATTTGGGCGCATCACTATGAAAAATAAATATTTTAATGTCATTTTTAGGTTTTGAAGTTTCAAAATAGTTCAATAAAAATAATTATATCAAAATCATACTTATAAACTAAAAAAGTAATATGTGTAATATATTAGGGTAAAGGGTTAAAGGTTGAGAGTTTATGTTGCATGCTAGGGTGCATTTTGTAAAAAAAATTCAAAAATAAACATATATTAAATTGTTAAAGATTAGAATTTGAATTTAATAATTAATTTTATAAAGGTTTAGTGTTATATTTGAAATTAAAATCAATATTGTAATACATAAAATAGCACAATTTTGAAAAAGAAAAATTAATTAAGCGGAACGATTAAATTTAAAAAAAATAGTTAAATCAAATTAAATTGAAAAGAAAATATACAGAAAAATTGCACTTAAGGTAAATATATAATATTTGAATTAAAAAAGAGGAGAAATATATTTTATTTTCTTTTTTATTAATTATAAATGTAATTAATACCTTTAAATGCTTTTTAAATACAATTAGAGTTAATATTATTGTATTAGATTCATTTTAGGTAAGATATAATATAGACATAGAAAGTAGAAATATAGAATACATATTAAATGCTTTAAAGATAAATTTAAGATACATGGCACTGCTTGCCATGTATGGAATAATCATTCATGAAACATACTACTAAGTAAACAATAATAAATAGGGGATTCTAACTCAAGTAGTCTTAATTAAGAAAAAATCAGTTTTCTTTACAACTTTAAGAGTAAAATTCATTCAGTAATTCATTATATATGCAACTATACCATTTGAATTAATATCAATAGTTATATTTGTTGTTGTAAATATAAATTTTAAAGTCTAATTACCATCAAATTTAACACATTTTACGATAAAGTTACTTTAAATCTCTCTCATATAACCTTAAGCGAAAAATTAAATTACAAATTATTTGTGAATCATAGAGTTTAAGCAATTCGATTATAACTGAACCAAATCGATTCAAAACCGAATAATTTTCGATACGGCTTACACCGACCCAAACTATATTCGGTTTGATTTCTTTTAATTTTTCCACTAATTCAGATTTTGATTCGGTATAATTTTTAAATCGAACCGATATTTACTCACCCTTATTATCTAAATTTGGGTCAGATTGGACTGAATTCAAGTTGACCACAATTGGGTGTAAGTTAAAAAATTAATAGTTTATATCCGCCCCAACCCAACTTACAAAATATAAAAGACAGATCGAATCTTTATAAATAATCAAGTCTGAAGCCTACCTTAGCAACCTACAAACTAGTTTTTTAAAAACAAAAATCGAAATTTTTATTATTAGAATAATACTTGTGTTTAATATATTTTTTAATAAATTGCAAACAAAATTGTAATATAGACAGATAACATAAAAAAATTTCAAAAGTCATTTAATTTTAGAAAAACTGAAATTTTATATTGAAATTTTATGTAATAAATACACAATTATATATTTATTTGATTTATTTTTATATTATATGAAGTCAGATTTGAATTTTAATACTAAAATCAAACTCTTCTCATACATTAGTAAAGTCACACCATGATCGGATTGTAGTAGACTTTAATCTTGTCTAAACTGATCTCTCGTTTGGCAGGTTTGGACGGACCAATTGGTCATTCCCCAACATGTGTACCACTTACAATGTCACAATAATCTTGGAGAACTACATCTAATTCGAACGGAATTATTAGAACTATTCAAATAAGTGTCAATGTTAATAGTATACATTACTAAAAACTCCCTCAAATTGTCGTTGTAACCAATTCAGATCTTCTCTACATCTTAAAACTTGAACCATCTATGGATAACAACTTCCACACAAGAAACTACTGTTGCGTGATTGGAATATTATCAGCAACTGAGATGCTGTAGTGGTCATCCAAATGACCATGCTTAAGTTTTTGGATAATTATTGATTATTTGCATTTACCATTCTTTAATTTAAATCTTAAAAATAAGGATTTGGATTCTTTAAAGTTATAATTATCTAAAGTTGTACATCTCAGTCAATTTCAATTATTTATTGGATTTGAATGGTTGAGATTTGACAGCACTGTGTACCCCACAAATCACTAAAACAAAATTTCAACCATTAAAACTGAATGAATGATTGAGATTGACTGAAATGTACAACATTACCATTCTTTAACCTTAGAGTATCCAAATCCAAATTCTAACTTTAAATTCTCTAAAGTTAGAATTTAAATCCAAATCTTTAAATTTAGAGAATCCAAATCCAAAAACGAACCGATGGATGTCTTGTATTTATATCCTTAGCTTTATTACAAATGTGTGGATGCTTTTTCATTTGTAATTTTTTATGTCTAACATTAGGTACATTACATATGACCTTTAACTAAGATTTCTTATCTTCTTATCCCATTACATGCAAAACTCTTCAACCCATTATCCGCCGAAAAATCTATAGAAATGGAATCTGCAACTCTATTTTTCCTTTTTCTTCTTTCTCTCTGCCTCTATCTCTACTTCCTCTACTCCAATTTTCAAACAAAATCCACCAAAAAAAGGCTTCAAAATCTATCCCCTCGTCGGTGCTTTACCGGAACTCTTGAAAAACCGGCACCGTTTTCTTGACTGGACGACAGAAGTACTCCGGGATTTGCCATCCAATACAGCCGTATTCCGCCGTCCTGGAAAAGTCCACGGAATAATCACAGCTAGCCCTGAAAATGTGGAACATATTGTAAAGAAAAATTTCGAGAATTACCCAAAAGGAAACCGCTTTATTTCACTTCTTGAGGATTTTCTTGGCCGGGGAATCTTCAATGTCGACGGTGAATCTTGGATACTTCAAAGAAAAATTTGTAGCTACGAATTCAGCACCAAATCGCTTCGAAATTTCATTATGGACAATGTTAAGATCGAGATTTCAACAAGATTGATTCCACTTCTTGAAAGAGCTTCGAAATCCAATCAAGAATTGGACTTTCAAGAGATTTTGGAGAGATTTGCGTTTGATAATATCTGTAAACTTGCTTTCAATGTTGATCCCGGCTGCCTAATTACCGACGGAATTTCTCATTCCGTCGGTGAATTTATGCAAGCATTTGAAGAAGCTACAACGCTTATCGCCGGAAGATTTCTGCATGCAGCTCCATTTTTGTGGAAAATCTTTAAGTTTTTTAATATTGGGGAAGATAAATCGCTGCAAAAATCAATCAAAATAGTCCACGAATTTGCCGACGAAATAATCAAAGCAAGAATGGCAAAAAGAACAGAGAATCAAAACGACGATTTACTCTCCCGTTTCATTCAAAACGATGAAAGCAACTCGCCGGAATTTCTCCATGATATAGTCATAAGCTTCATTCTGGACGGAAGAGACACCACATCGGCCGGTTTGAGCTGGTTTTTCTGGCTACTAGCATCAAATCCACAAGTAGAAACAAAAATACTCAAAGAACTCGAATCTATCAGAGAGAAATTCGCAAAAACGACAGGAAAAATCGGAGCTTACAGCTTCGAAGAGTTGAAAGAGATGAACTATTTACAAGCAGCGATTTCAGAGTCAATGAGATTGTATCCGCCGGTACCAGTGGACACGAAAGCTTGTAAGAACGACGACGTTTTTCCTGACGGAACTTCCGTCGGTAAAGATTGGTTTGTTACTTACCATACATATGCAATGGGGAGAATGGAGAGGTTATGGGGGGAAAATTGTGAGAAATATTTGCCGGAAAGATGGTTGAATGATGAAGGAATTTGTAAGCAGGAAAATCCGTTTAAATTTCCGGTGTTACATGCCGGACCGAGAATGTGTTTAGGGAAAGATATGGCTTATATTCAAATGAAATCCATAGCTGCAGCTGTGATTGAGAGGTTTCATATTGAGGTGCAGAAGAAGGAGAGATGTCCACAGCAGTTGTTGGCCATGACACTTAGAATGAAAGGTGGATTGCAAATTAAGGTTAAGGAAAGATTAGGGGTTTCATCATAGTATTATTAGTTGATCATTAAGTTGCATTATTATATCCATGTATTTTAAAATTATGAAATTGTAAACTCAAGTCTCCGGGTGTGGTTGATGGGAAGGAATTCATCCATCCTTAACCAAAGGTCATGGAATTGATTCATTGTTTTGAGTATAGAATAGGCTTAAATCCTTGAGTTAGATATCTCATTCTATGAGTTGCCTGCAAATTAGCGTGAGAATTAGTCACTTGATTCGTTGTTGGATACCCTTGATTAGTAAAAGAATATTTTTTTTAAGAAGCTGCGGAGGTTGGAATACAATAGACTAGAACATTATTAAAGAAAAATAAAGTCTTTTTTTTTTTAAAAAATTGCCTCATTGGACTTATAAATAATAATAATAAAGAAAAACTCTGTCCCACCTATATGTGGACTCGAATATATGACCTCTAGGATTACAGCTTCAATGATCAACCACTAAACTACACTACGTCATAGATGGCCTACTGAAACAAAATTAGAAAAAAATTGCTTGAAAGAGTTGCACTTGTGATAAAAAAAAATTGGACTTAATTTAATGAAAGGGCAACCTTTTATATCAAATCTTAAAAAAAAATGCTAGTTTAGGAAACCGTGTAGTAAAGTGTAGCCTAATTGGGTAATGAACGGTAAAAAATATAGCGGGATGATCCCGCTCTTTCAATTCACCAAAATAATTAATAGAAAACATAACAAAACCTAATGCATTTACACGATACCCTCTCTCTCTCTCTCATTTTTCAAGAAAACTGTTAATATGTGACAACAATTTTACCGTCACTAAAATTATTATCATAAAAAGGCTATTATCTGTTACAATAAAATTTTTATAGTCACAAAAATTAGTTTTGTGAAATTTTATTGTAAAATTATCACATATAATAGATATTTTAGTAACAATTTTTAAGATCGTAACTAATATTGTCCATTACAACTTAAGTTGTAACTTATAATTTAGAAATTGTTACAATAAAAAAATTATTGTCACAAAAATATTTTTGTGACAACAAAAAAATACTGTTACAAATATTTTATTAGTTTCGTGACAATAACTTTAACTTGAAATAAAAAATACTTTAGTTACAAGTAATAGTTGTAATTAAAAATATTTAATATGTGACAATAACTTTTTACTGTCATCAAATATATGTATGTGACAACATAAAAATCTTGTTGCAAAAAATATATTATTTTTGTGACAATAATTTTAACTTGAAACAAAAATTACTTTGGTTACAAGTAAAAGCAGCAACTAAAACTATTAAATACATGACAATAAATTTTTATCGTCACAAAACTTATATGTGTGACAACATAAATATCTTGTTGCAAAAACTATTTTACTTTTTGTGATAATAAGTTTAACTTGAAATAAAAAAAAACTCTACAGTTACAAGTAACAATTGTAACTAAAAATATTCAATATGTGACAACAAAAATTTTACTATCACAAAAAATAATATATGTGACAACATGAAAAGTTTGTTGTAAAAAGTAAATTTTACTTGAAACAAAAAGTACTTCAACTACAGGTAAAAGTTGTAACTAAAACTATTCAATATGTGACAACAGATTTGTTATTATCATAAAAGTAATATATATGACAACATAAAAAGCTTGTCGTAAAAAATATATTATTTTTGTGACAATAAGTTTAACTTGAAACAAAAAAGTACTTATGTTACAAGTAACAGTTGTAACTAAAATTATTAAATATGTGACAAAGAATTTTTTATCGTGACAAAAACTATATATGTGATAACATAAAAAGCTTGTTGCAAAAAATATATTATTTTTGTTACAATAAATTTTACTTGAAACAAAAAATATTTATGTTACAGGTGACGGTTGTAACTAAAATTATTCAATGTGACAAAAAAAATTTTATTGTCACAAAAACTATATGTGTGACAGCATAAAAAGCTTGTTGCGAAAAATGTAATATTTTTGTGACAATAAATTTAACCCCAAACAAAAAAAATTTCAACTACAAGTAATAGTTGTAACTAAAACTATTCAATACGTGAGAGTTGTAGGAAAAATATCACTATGCCATAGATGGCTTATCTCAACGAAAACGAAAAGGCAACACCCAAAACAGTTGAAGTTGTGATGAAAAATCGATTTACAACAACCTTTTATAAATTTTTTTGAAATAAGTTGCATTACATAAAAAGTTAACAAAAAACTCTATTACCAGCAACTGAGAAGAGTTGCCTTAAATCCCCATGAACAGTAAAAAATAATGCGGGAAATACCACAATGACTCTTACACTATATAATGCAACACCATGAGAGTTGCCAAAAATATAATAAAACATATAAAATGGGAATAAAATAGTTATAAGTTATTAAAAAAAGTTATAGAAGAGATATGGTTCACGTGTAAATAAGTTATATGTTATTTAAAAGTTATAAGAAATGTATAAAAAAGTAATAAGTTTTTATAAAAAGTTATAAATTGTATAAGAAAGTTGTAAATTATTTTAAAATTTATGTATAAGACGAGAATAAAATAAGTTTTACAAAAGGTATAACAATATTATAGTTTATTTAAAAAGTGATATAAAATGAATAAAAATGATATGTTATTGAAGAAGTTATATAAAAGATATAAAAAAGTATAGGTTATTTAATGAGTTATATAAAATTATTGGATATACATAAGAAAGTTATCTTGAGCCTTAAACCCTGAACTCTGATAATAAATTAATACTTAAATAAAATAATAATGAATAATATTAATACCCTAAACCTTAACCCCTTACCTGATTTCTTTACTTTAAACCCTTAATCCTTAACCCTATAAGTATGAATGTATTATTAATAATTTCAATTCATTTCATTTCAGTTTAAATCTATTCAATTCATATTCGTATATTTCTCTCTCTATGTCATATAAAATTATTTTATAATTAATTATTAAAAATTAATTTTTTTAATATTATTAATTAAAACTTACTATATGTACATACCAATATAATAATAATATTATTAATAATTAAAATCATTATTTTTTATATGTTATTATTTAATGATTATAGTTTATTTATAATATAATATGTTTAAAAATAATTATAATTCATCAATAATAATAATATATAATACAGCATAATAATTAATATTACTTTACTCTAGTTCTCTACCCTCCCAATCACACGCACAAAACCCTCACAATCTCATCATAACTCACAGCCGCCACACCTTTTTGCTCTCTCGCCGCTCTCATCCTGTGCCCACACCCCTCTGCTCACCTACATTGCCCGCCGTTCCTCCGCTGCTCGTCTTGCCGGCGTTCCTCTGCTGCTCGTCTCGCCGGCGTTCCTCCGCCGCTCTTTTGGTTGCCGTTCTTCTGGGGTTGGTCTCGCCGCCGCTTCTCCACGTCTCGTCTCGCTGCCGTTGTGCTTCTCTTGCCGACGGTCCATACTCGTTCGTTATATGCTGCTCTAACTATCGGTGGGTCTTGTTCCTCTATGGCTGATATCTTGCTGGTTTCATAAAACAGTAAACTCAGAGTAAGATTCTATTCCTTTTTTTATCAATCCCGTCTTTAGTAAACTCAGAGATTGCAATTCTTGTTTCGTAATTGTTCATTTGATTTTGGCTATAGGCGCTTCATTTTTTTGATTCCCTAATATTAGTATTCCTGAGATTGCTGTTGAAGTAAATGATTTTCTAATTGGAATCTCATCACCTTTTCAAAAATAAATGGGCCCTTAGAAATTTGATGTGCAATATGGATTATTTTGGTTCAGTAGTCATGATACTATAAGTTTTGAGCTAATACCTGCAAAATAATTGTATATAGTTATTATTAAAGAGCTTTTACCATGAACGGAATTTTTGAAAACTTTTATCTGATGTTTATTGTCTATAATTATTGGTCGGTTAAGGTTCAAACTCAATATATTTCCTGAGCTTTAATCTATAAATTTGGGCAACTTTACAGTCCACATCACAGATTGTGGCCTCTGAGTTCCTTAGATAACAAATAAATATTGCAATAGCATCCTTGTTTATATTTGAAAATAATTATCTGAATTTGTGTTTAGTTATGCAATGGCTAGCATTTTGAGTAACACTGGGATTCCGTGGTTCAATAGTTCAAGTGTATCCCATTAAATACACTTGTTAGGAGGGGTGATGAGCCTTAACTGTGACTAAGCTCTGAACAAGAATATCTCAATGAAAATACTTGTAAATATTACCAAAAAAAGAATTTTGATTTCTTTTCCATCTTGTTCCAATTAAGAAAATGTTAATCTAGATTGTTAAATCTCAGCATGTTGACATGTTTTATATCTTGAGGAATTTAGTACTATCTTTTGCATTGCCTTCTCATTTTATTCATATATGATGAAAATATTTTTTTGGCATCTCTGGAACTCTTTTTAATTGTTTAATTGTTTTGGTTTGATGCAGATTATGACATTTTTGCAATTTGGAGGATATACTCTGGTCATGAACTCAAGTGATTTATTTAGAATTTTTGGATTTGATACACAGCCTGTCCTCATTGGACTTATCATTTTCAGGTATTTCTTTAACATTACATGAAGAAATAACATGTCAGGTTTTGTTATGATTAATCGAATAATGGGGTTATTACATCTTTTTTGCAGCATACTGTAATCCCTCTTCAAAATTTAGTGAATTTTTCTCTTAATCTTGTGAGCCACTCCTTTGAATTTTAGGTAGCTTTTTCTTCTCTCCTCTAATCCTAATTAATTTTGAAGAAATATTTATAATATAATCTTGAATGCAGGCTGATGCATTTGCGAAGAAGCTTGGTTACACCAAAGCTCTTCGTGCTGGTCTTGTGAAACTGCAGGTGATTTTCAGTACTAGAATTAAAACATCAGTTGGAGTTTTACTAAATTGAAACTGCAGGTGATTTTCAGTACTAGTATTCCTGAGATTGCTGTTGAACTGAATGATTTTCTAATTGGCATCTCATTATCTTCTCAGAACTAAATAGTTCCTTAGAAATCCGGGTTATATTCTGTCACGTATTTGGCATTTTCATTGATAATATGCTCAGTACAATCTTCTCCAATATATAGAGAAGGAATAACCGTGATTAGGGACAGCTGTCGTAATAGGACAAATTACTAAAACAAACTTAATATACCTGCTAATTAACTAGCTACTATGCCTTTAGGAATAAAAGACTAAATTACCCTACTGAGGACTCCTTCTAGAACATTAATAATACTGCTAAATAATTACTAATAAATGCCTTAACTATCAGTAGCTCTAACTCTTGCCAAATACGTGACATATTCAATACTGTACATAAGGATTCTTGTGTAAATAGAACTCCTACCTGTAAAATTTTAGATAACTTTGATTCTCTATGTACATACTCTAAATTTAAAGTTTATTGCATCTCTTCTGGAATTTCCTTATAGTTCAACATTTGTGACATTGATTGAATGAAGTCGTGGATCTGTCATGTTGAGAAAATAATACCATGGTGTGAAGTAGATATTTGATTGATACCTTTGTTTCATGTTAACCTTATTGCGATGACTTTTTAGCATTCTCGACTGTTGGTTGCATAGTTTTTACAGGCGCAAGGCGCAAGGTGAGGTGTGCGCCTGACGGACTTGAGGCGCATACGAAAAAAAGTGCTTTTATTTTGTACCAGGTATTACATGTTTATGACATAAACATTGAGCTCGTCTGTTTTGAATTTAATGTGTGCTTTTATTTTTCACCAGGTATTACATCTCTTTATTCAAATACTTGTCTATACTATCTTAACTGGGGTTAAATAGAAAGTGAGTATGTTCATGAGATAGACATACAAAAGCATATAGGTCTTAATGGGTCGTTATTATGATTTGAGCAAAAAAAGCCTCATGCCATCTCGTGGACCTAAATGCAATACCTATTTAAGACCATAAACCCATACCATCACCATTTTACTCCCCTTCTTACATGCCTATCTTCTCCTTTCAAAGTCTAATTTCACTGCCATTTCCTTTCATTATAGCTTCGTGTTTCTGACATTTCTTGTATCCTTATGTGTAATCCGATTCCTATTTATTTTTCTTTAGAACTGTGTCTCACTTGTTAAATTCGTTTGTTTACTGAATTTATTGTAAATAAAAATGATTTACATTAGTAAAGATTTATCTCATCAATTAGTTGCATCAAAAATTCATTTTTAATTTGATTATTACATTGAACTCGTACCAGTCCAACATCTTTTAACAAATTCAATGATGAATTAAGCAAACTTTGCAGCTTATTATATTTTCATCGAGTGCTTCCTCGGGGAAAGGCAACTTCTTGCGTCTTCTATAAGAGATTAACCTTCTTTACGTCAACCAAATATTCAGGTGTCTCTTAATTTCTTTATTTGCTAAATCATTGACTGTGCTGGTCCCTCCTTGAGTGGCCGGTATATGACATTTGTCATATTTTAATTGCTTCATTATTTTATTTGTCGGATAAAAATTAGTGTCTACAGTTATGATTGTAGTCTATATTTGGGGAAACTTAAAACAAATTGGTTTTTAGGAGATTTATAAGCTGATATCACAGAAAATAAGGATTATTTGGTGGATCTCGATGCCGGAGATGTGATCGAGTCAATGTAGGTTGTTTCAGGACTAGATAATCTAGTTAATCCAAGTTACAAGATTGCTGGCTAGTGATTGTACTGTTAAATAGAGAGTTTATTGATCTCTTCATACACATTGCCTTATTTCGATTTTTGTAAAAGATAAAAGAAGTCTTGCTTCTTCTCTCTATCTATTTTTCTTTTGATTTCTTTGTTGTGGAACTGATTCTCAAACTTTTCCAGCTACAGATAAGATTTTTCATAACTACTTAGACTGTAGTTCCTCACTGCAAATTTGCATCGGGATGGGAGTGACAAACACAAGTGCACATAATTATGTTATAGAATTCATTAATTATTTTGCAACATTGTGTTTTGCTTTTTTCCCTCTTAAAATCCCTCTTTGGTTAGCGTTGTATTTCAATTTACATTGTATCTAGTCATGAAATTAATTTGATATTGACCTTTTGATGATTATGTGCCTCTAAATACAGTTGGTTAAAACAGAGGATGGGATAAAAGTAACTACAGATCACGGAGTAGAGCCCTTGGCAGATGTTGTACTCTTCGCCACTGGTAATTTCAGCACCTGTTATTTAGCAATCATATTTAGCCAATGGTCATTTAAAGTAGCTTCAATTTAAGCAACATTTTCATATTTGCATTTCTATCTGTGCATAGTAGAATGAGATCATTTTGGGTGACCTTTTGGTAGATGATATAGAGAAGGAATAGTTAAAAACCAACAATAAATGAAAAAGCAATTAAGAAAGGAAATTGATGAATACTTACGAAAAAACTAAGTAATTGCATTTGATAATGGAAAATTTCATCTTTGGCTTTTGTTATTATGCACTTTGTCTTCTTCAGTCTTCTAACACTTTACCATGTTAGTCTCCGATTTTATGCCTCTTGTTATTTTTCTGCTATTTCTTTTTTTTTGATGAAAATAATCACATCCATTAAGCACCAGAAACTTTACAGAATGCCTTTAGAGGCCAAACAACAGCCTACCACAAAAATCTCTATCAGCTTTAGTTTTAGACCTATTCCTATACATGCCCATTCGACTTTTGATAGCAATTTTTCTGCTATATCATTTAAACATGTGTTTGAACACTTTTATATAATTAATGTTCTTTAACTTTTAATATTAGTTAGTGTGTTTTCTGTTTCCCATTGTGATTGTAAACTTTATAGAGGCCTTAGTGTTTTTTTGCTCATTATTTATCTTTGCTTTTAAATTTATTTAATTTAAGTATAATTGCATTTAACTTATTTTATTCATTATTAATTTTCTCTTCGTTGAAAGTTTCTTCTATTAATTATTGTGTTTCTGGAATTTTTAAAGCTAATAATATAAATTTGAGTTCCCTTCAATCCAAAGTTGTTACAAATATTAAATGTAACAAGTTAATATTGTAACTACAAATAGCTAGTGATAGATTAAAGTTGTAACTGATGGTCATCACATATTATGTGACAATAAAAAGTTGTCACGCGTGGACTTTTTGTGACGACTAATAAAGTTGCCATGTTGTTTCAGTAAAAATTGTCATATAATACGTGACAACTCGCTTTATTTGTGACAACCAAGTTTACGTGACATTGAAAATTATTGTCACAAAAATGCAACTTTTTGTGACAACACATTTGGAAATATTATCTGTTACGGAGTTGTTAGCGACGATATCTTTGTGACAAATATTCTTGTCACATATTAACTTATGTGACAACTTCGAAGTTTTTTGTGACATCAGTTATTATCACAAATAAATTTTTCCGTGATGACTTTTTTATGTTGTCATGTAGTTTAGTCTATTTTGATGTATTATATGTGACAAGAAGCTTATTTGTGACGATAATATTTTCTTTTTAGTTACAATTAAAATTGTCACAAAAAATTGTTGTCACAAAATATTTAAATATTTATGACAATATTTTGATAAAAAAATGGAAATATTATCTATTACGGAGTTATTAGCGACGACTCCGTGACAACTAACTAATGTCACAAAATATTATATGTGACAACTTTTGCTTATCTGTGATAATAAATGTTGTCACAAAAAGCTTGATTTCTTGTAGTGTTTGCTTCTCCCTCTCTCTGTCTAACCTAAAAGCCGCCGCTCAATTTCACCGCCGTTGCCGTCAACGTCCGCCACCGTTGACCTCCGCCGCCTTCAATTTTCTTGGTTCAGGTGATCTTTCCCTCTTTTTTTCTCTCATTGTGAACCTCTTTCTCCACATCCACATTCATTTGATTTTACTCTGCGTGCCCATCAATTTCAATCTCTTTCTGTATTTGCGACAATTAAAGTCTATAAATTTTGGTTTTCGAGTTCGTTTTACCCTTAAATCTACTTATGGGCACTTTAATTTCACAGTGGAAAGGGGGTTTTAGTGCTTTGATTTTGGAGCGCAAGGATTCGCCCAATCGGCTTGCTGTTGATGAAGAGTATCGGTTTCCTCTATCTCCTAAATTGAAATTTAAAATTTCTAGGACATACTTGAAAATCCTAGAACAAGAGAAAAAATTTGCCTTCCTCTTTTCTTATTCCAAATTTCTGTTTGTAGTTAGATTTTTTGGTATTTATTTTAAGAATTTATGATTCCTTTTCATTTTTAAATCGTGATCAAGATTATGAATTTGGTTCAGTTTTCATTTCATTTATGTATTCTTGATTCCATTCCATTTCATATGTTTGTGATAAATTTTTTAATTGGGATCCAATTTATGAATTTGGTTCAGTTTATAAACTTTTAAATTGTGAAAAAGTTCTCGTAAATTTTTGTTATCATCTATTATATATGTTTGCAACTCAATTTGCAGGGATACAAGGTCATTGGTTTTCATAGATTATTCTCATATTTTGGTTAGGAATTTAATTTAGATGCATGGGACGCTTAATAGAGTTGTAATCAACAACAATAGCTTGATGATGTTTCTTCAAGTCAATTGAAAATGAAGAACAAGTATGGATTGGATTTGAAGGTTGGACTTCAATTCAAGGCAATACTAATTTTAAATTCATCTCTTGTTGGACTTCAATTCTGTGTTTGGGAGCATTTCTCATTGTGCTTGTTTTTTGTTTAATTTCAAGTGTGAATTAATTTGAGCAGTTTTTTTATTCTTGCTTCTGTAAAGAAGTTTAACCTGATGAAAAAAGATTCATAATTTCTTTTTGAATCTCTATTATGCTTTAGAGATCTAATTTAAGCTGTAGAATTCTTTAGCTCTAATACAAAATTTGAGTTCAACTAAATTAGTTATGTCTGAATTGGATGGTAGTAATAGTTTGTTTATTAGCTTAGAAAGTGATTTGGGCGTACCTTTTGTTAAACTTATATCGAGTAAAAAGAACTGTTTCTGTTTAAAGGTACTAAGTGACTTTCTCGATACTGCTGGTGTAATTGTAAGGCCGCTTATCTCCTTGTATTCTGAAGTAGTTAGTGCTCTATGCCTTTTAGCTTATAAGTTATAATTATCATTTTAAGTGTATGTTTTAGGTGATGGTTTTAATCCTAAGTATTGGTATCTATCTTTTAGGGTTAAAATATGGATTCATTGCCCAATACTTTGTAAGTCAGGATCTAGCATGCTGTCCTTTGAGTTTTGAGCAAGGTCTCCTGCTCTAGTAAGTAATTTCTCTGAGCTTCAAGTAAATGGGCAATTGTATTCAGTTTTGAATTCATTTCCTCAATTTTCTCCATACGCCTATCATTTGTAAACATTCCCAAAACCACACTTTGAATAATCAAATTTCTTACATCTATTATTCCCCAAGTCACACTGCAGCCGGCCCCACTCTGTACAACCCTCACGCTACTACTGATTCAGTTTTAATTCACAGAGATCCAATATCCACCGTTGGATCATTCGAACGGTTTAGATCCTTAGATCCTTTATGAAGTTTTCTGAATCTTTATCTCCAAAACCCCTTTGCTAAAAATCGTAGCTCTCTGCAACCAATTCCTTTAAATATCAGTTTCAAGCTGTTGAAAAAATCCGGAAAGGTACGCCGTATAATTTCATCCTTGCTTTCTAATTTTTACTAATTGAAAGGTTTGTAATTCTCTCTCTGTCCTTCGCAAGTACTTTCAATTTCATGTTTGATCTGTAGCTGAGCTACTAATTAGCTGATTGATAGCTGTTTTTGTTTAATTATTAGTGATGGAGGTTGATACTCAAACGCAGAAGATGGAGACTGAGAAGAAGAGTCATGAATTGAAGCACTTAGGCTTTGCTTCGTTTATAGTTACTAAGCTGCTGATTCTTGAGAAGAAGAGTCCTGATTGTGACTACTGTTGTAGCTCCTGTTTGCAATAAATATAAGGAAGTTCCGGATAATCTTCTTATTTTTGCTGATAGAAAGGTACCTTACTATCGATTTGCTATATTTTGAGATAGGTAAAGCTTATATAATGAATTTCTTCAATTTTATATGTTTAGGTTTTGCGATTTAATTTTGATGGATCAATATACCTAATTGATTACTTGTTTCCTTAATTTAAAATATCAGATTTGCAAAGTAATAAGATCTGATCTCTGCTTCTTTTCTTTGTTTCTTTTTTTAGAGTCTTAGCTACCATTATATCTTAGCAGTCTCTATACATTGTCTAGCTTCATAACAAAAATCCTGCTGGTTACCATTGTTTCCTATGGTATAATTTAATAATTTTTCTAACCAGCTTTTAGTTTGTTTAGATTGGAACTTGGAATTGCATCAACTTGTAATTGTTCAGTTCTCTGTTACTCCATTCAGGTTGAAGTTATAGGCATGTTTTGTTATGATCGCTGCTCAATTTGTGTTTCACAAAAGATCAAAATCAGTAGCTTAAAGTAGTGTAGTTTTTGCAATCATTTTCTTTTCTCATTCTTCATTTTTTTGCTTGAAAATGCTAGGGATTGGCTTGTGATTATAGCCCATTAACCTGAAGATAGTAAAGAAAATGTGTCTTTACAATCTTCTTGGTCCTTGTACTAGTTGTTTGAACTATTTGCAATGCCATAAAGTAACTATAAGATTGCAAAATGTGACTTAAACATAGTTGATGTAAAATTGGCCTATAACTCACATAAAATGATTCCGAAAATTTTGTTTTCCCCTAAATCAGAAACATGTTTATGATTTTATTTTTGCTGCATGATTTTAAATTTTCGGGAACTCTATGAAATATTGTTGAGATGTTGTAATGTGTCTTCCTATGTACGATGTTGGACATGATAATTTGAAAGCAGCCGTAATTTGTATAAAATTATACTTTTGTACAAATGCTTAGCTTCTGGCCTTGACTCCATTTCCCGCTAATGGCTAAAACTATTTTATCATTTTCCCTTACTCCTTTAGCACTATAAGAAATGATGAAATTTTGATCTCAATGAGTTGATTTCTTTCCTTTTCATTAAGAAAAATCTGAGAGATGATTTCATATCTAACAGAATAGATATTTGCTTCTTTAGCCTTATCTTTCTTTTTTAACTAATATATTATTTTATTATAATAGTCAATATCATATATGTGACAAAATGCTAAAAAATAGTAAAAAAACCCTCTTTATGCACTGAGGCGAGGCGAGAGGCATGCTTAGGCACAAAAGGCGGCGCCTCATGAATCGCGCCTCGCTTGACCCCTCTGTGAGGCACTGGACCTTGAGCCTCGAGCACCCGGAGCCCATGGCGCGCCCGTAACAACTAGGATTGCAAGCAACCTACTCTGACATTTGTGTTAATTATTGATTTCACGGCTTGAATCTGAGACCTATTGTTATACGAAGGCAAATCTATTTTTGCTATTTTGTCCTCCAAATTTGAGGTTGAAATGGTGTAAAAGTTTTCAATTTGCATCTAGCTGGCCTACTTTGTTTTTCATATATTAGTGATGTTTTTTCTGTGGCGTTGTTAGGAGCATGAAAGAATGTCTGTAATTGTTACTTGGCATAGTTTTCAACACCAATAGCTTCCTATCATTTGACTTTAACATGTAGAATATTTATACTTCGTATAGTTTCTAATAAGTGAATTGAATTTCTAATAATGCAGGTGATCCTCATGAAGCTTAAAGTGAAGTTTCAAGTGATAATGAAGATGTGTCTTCTAGAGACTCAATGAAATAGTTTGAAG
Source organism: Euphorbia pulcherrima (assembly GCA_947683365.1). Taxonomy (NCBI): domain Eukaryota; kingdom Viridiplantae; phylum Streptophyta; class Magnoliopsida; order Malpighiales; family Euphorbiaceae; genus Euphorbia; species Euphorbia pulcherrima. The sequence goes on from CANTUS010000001.1 coordinate 32,818,369, forward strand.
TGACAAAGATGTGTCTCAACTTAGTTATATACTTTAGAACTACTTTATATTTTGAACTTCTTTTTTATGTATAAAATATTATGAAAAGCAATTGTTTAAATATTGATTATTAATATATTATATGATTAGTTTAATATTTGTTTCATTTATATTTCTTGTAGAAAATTTATAATAACAAGCTTTGTTTGTGCACTAAATAAAGGTTGCTATAAACTAGAACCGTATTTTGCAATTTTCTGAAAATGGGTTGCACTAGTTATGAAATGGGTAGCAATTGAAAATAAAACCGTAAAAAAATAGTGGCAAATGTGTTCAAAAAGGTTGCATATACAAGCCAAAGCATTATATAAAAAGAGTTGCTATTAAGTCACAAAAGGGTTGCCTACGAAAAACCAAATGCCGTTAACAGTAACATTATGATATTTGTAGCAACCCCTAAAATGGGTTGCCTATGAGTGTCAAAAGGTTGCTAAAGGAGGATTATGTTACCCTTTTCCCGGGTTGCTAGAGATTCGAAAACGGTTGCTTAAACGACTTTAGGCAAGGTCGAAGAAACCTACAATTTTTTTATCCAAAAGAGTTGCCCTTTCCGCTGAGGTAACTTTTTTACCCCTTTAAGCAAACCTTTTACTGGAGTTGCAGCAGACCATCTATGACTTAGTGCTAAGACCTTTGCCATAAAGAAAAATAAGAGGTCTTACAAAAAGAAAAAAATATAGAGCAAAAAGCAACAAAACAAAGAATTAAACAATCATCAAGCCAATTAAATATAAAATATTCTCAATTATGGAGAATATTTGTTTTGATTTTACCATAAAATATGATATTGTAATTTTACGTATTGAAAATAAAAGGAATTAGGGTTGATGGTTGATATGTTATGCTAATCTTGTAATTTTAATAAGTTTGTCAATAAATTAGAGAAAAGAGTTTTTAGGAACTTAGTTAGAGAAACTCTAACGTATATAGTGAGAGTCAAACTTAAATCCCCTCGTGTATATCCAATGTGCAATGACACCACAAGCTGCCCTCATGAGATTCTTTGTTTTTCTAACTATTGGTTTAATGAATTTGAGGTAATTAAGAGAGAACTTAAAATGGACCAACAACTAATGTCTAATCAATATATATGCAAAACTTCGAATTAAAGGATTTAATAAGAAGAAATAAGCTACTGACAATTGGAACCATTAAATTGTTGCTAGAGTTAAATTCGTTCGAAGAGATTCCTATTCTTTTCTTCAAGATATAACACGATAGAGATATCTAAATATACAGAAAGACACAAGGAAACTTAATCCCAAAAATTATATAACAAAGCTGCATAACGAGCCAAGATTTATGCAGACATATTACAAGAATCTTTTTTGTTTATTGGTCATCGACTTTTGGACCTTATTGGGCGGCCCGAGAGTCTTTGGGCTATACATAAATATACGAATGGGCTTTTTCAGTTGTAACTAAGAAGTGAAGGAAATTAAATTTTTATTATTTTCAATTTACTGATAAAGTCCGAGTTTCTGATTAAATTCTTTCAAGTGAAGTATTACTCTAAGTTCAAGAGAATATAAAGAGAGAGTTTTGGCCCCACAAAAAAGTAAATCAAACGGAAAATAAATGAGAAATGTTGTTACATAAATTATAATTTGAAGGGAAAAACGGATTCGAGAAATATTATGATTGAGGGCCAATTTGTGACAAATTTGGTCATAAATCTTGAACATTATGTAAACTTTCATTAATTTTGAACAGGTTGTTCTAGTTAATATTTTTGTACATTGAAAATGTCTTAATCCAATGGTTAAAACTGAATTTATTTCTCTAAATGTCGCATATTCGAATCACACATCATATGAGGTTGACATTATTTTTATATTTAATGTGAAAGTAATTGGACAAAATTTTATTTAAAAAAAAATCCAATATCACGTACCATTCTTTAACCATCTTTCCGATCTAGTAGACTTGGTTGCACTTCCCATATTTTGAGTCCGATGTCTTAGATTCGGGACTTCAAATAGCTTTTTTTGCCAGAATTGACAACCGTTTTTTCTTGTAACAATAAAATATTAACATTTCAAATTGAAGAGAATTTATCAACATTATTTTTTTATTGTAATGCTTCGGTTCATCAAGAGTTTTGGATTTTAAAATAAGAAAGTCACTGGAAAGTTTGTTCTCTATCCATGATCTCACAACATTTTGAGGTTGCTCTCTTACAAAGAAGACTTCACTACAGAAAGTAATTTCGGTCACATGCCATAAAAAGGGGAGATAAATTACATATATACGCCCCTTCTAATTAATTCTAAGTTTCCCTTCCCACGTGTGATTGACCATTTTTTTTTAATTTCTTTACCTTATTTTGCATTTATCTTTCAAACCGTTTATTTTTTCGACATGTCGCTTTAGAATATTATGTTCGTCTCTTTTTTATCTTCGAAATGATATCCACTGTGACATTTTCAAAAATTTTGAACCAGTGGACATGTGGTAGAAGTCTGATAGACATATGGTAGAAGCCTGGTAGACATCTGAAATCTTTTTTTTTAGCCTTTTTCTCTCCTGATTTGTTCGGTGATTATTGATTTTGATTCACATATTATTTTTATTTCGAAAATAAGTTCTTATTGTTGTTTAGTAATAGATTAATGTATTGTTTCATCATAATTGAATTTGGGATGTTGAACATGATATTGTTGCTTTTAGTGTAGCTGGTGGTTTGATTTTGAGGTTGGCACAAACTAAAATAACGATTCCATAAAAAAATCAAAAACTAATATATACCAGATGCCTATTGAAAATCTATCGTATGTCTATAAGACATCTATAAAATGTCTACCACTTGAAAAGTTCGAAAGAGTCACAATGAATATCATTTCAAAGATAAAAATAAGACGAATAAAAAACTCTAGAGCGGCATGTCGAAAAAATAAACAGTTTGAGAGATAAACGAAAAATAAAAAGGAAAATCAAATAAAAAAATGCAAGAAAGAGGTGGATGGTATGTATGTAGATAGAATGGAGGGGATTTTAGATTTAAGATTAGTTTGACTTGACAGTGAAATTGTAAATACTTTACCAACTATGACTTGTCTTGATAATTAATCTAGAATCAAATTATCGTGAAAAAAGTATAAGGTAATATTCTTTTGGACTGTAATTTAGTTAAATTTAGTCCAATTCAATTCAGATTTTAATATTATTATTAATTTAAATAATAAATAATCTTTATTAATAATTAATAAGAATTACCATTCTAATTTTAATAATAATAGTTCTAATTAATACTATTGAATATGTCAAGTATATTATTTTTTCCTCATATCTTGTACAATATATACTACAATCTATAAGAGAAATATACAATAATAATATTTTTTTAATAAAGCTTAGGCCGGAAATCCGGGCTTGAAATTTATTAAAAAAAATAAAGAAATAAAACAAAAAATAAAAAAAATAAAACCAAAAGCAAAGAATCAAATGCTTACAATAAGCATTAATAATAACCAACGAAACTCTTGACTAAGAGAGGGAGAATTTGTAGGTTTCTGATGCGTGTGTTGAGCTGGTTGTAGACTAGCCACATAAAAGTTATTCTTTTTCAAAAGAGCAAAAGTATACAGTGAAACAATGTCTCCCTCATCTATGTCATGCCAAGAGCTTTCATATGATGAAAGCGATGAAGGCTTCGATGCTTGCATCTTGGCTGCTGAATTCATAGTTTCAGTGGCAACATTAAGCGTAATATCGGCTGCAACTACGGGATAAACCGAAGTATCAATGTGTTCACCCTCTTCCTTACTAGAATCTGGTATGTCCCCCCATTTTTGGATTAATTTCCCCTCTCTTTGTTGTTGATTATCTACTTCCATATTATGAGATGGGTTTGCATTAGTTGGAGTAACCTGCTTGCTTTGACCTACTTCAGAACCCTCTTCATTGTCCGATTTATGATCTTGGATACCATCATTGGTCAGCCCAATATCTGGGGGCATTCTGTACTTGTTGAGGTGGTGCAGAAGACCTCCCTCATTTCTTGTTTTCCATAACCATCGCAAATGGTTTGTTTCCACGGCTAGCAGTGACATTGTTTTTCTGCAATTTGCAGTAGGGTGACCAATGGACTGACATGAGCTACATAGTACCAGAAGGTTTTCGTATTCTATTGATACCCAAAACTTATTGGTGTCTGTATCAACTCGCAGTTGATCTTTCAATAGGAGTGCAAGGCCTAAATCCACCAATATTCAGGCATAGTGGCCAAATTCGCCTTCCACCCTATTTCTGTCAAACCATAATGAAATTCAAATGGCTCGCGCTAAGTCTGCCAATATCCTTCTATCCTAAAATTCCCACGGGAGGTTATACATCCACACCCACATCTGTGTGGTGGTTTATTTGTGGCTGAGATGTCGAATCCAGGCTTCTATAGTGAAAGCCTTAAAATACCAGGTTGTAAATTGAGATTCACACATTGCCATATTCAGTTGATGGCCGTCTCCGAGGGCATGATCACATGGAAGTACCCTTTTCCTAATGAGATAAGTTTCCATTCAATGTTGATATCCCGAACTTATATAAGTTTTGCCTTTAATTCTAAATGATTCCATGGCTTGTCCCCTTTAGAAAGAGTAAGTCGGCCAATTATAAAACTTACAGGCAGAGATTCTTCCTTTGTAGAGTCTTTGGGGGACCTTGACTGCTTTATAGCCACCTCCGGCGTCCGATATAAGATTGCATGTTGTCTGTGATTGTTCAGGATTGTTTGTGCTGGGACTTACAGACGTGGCTAAGCCATTAATTGAACCAATGATGGCAGCGTAGGATGGTGCTTCTGGTTTACGGTTTGGATTTGTGGAATCTGGCATAGCTTTGAGATAGCCTAGTCATTTCAACATAGATGCGATGTTGAAGTCAGCAGTCGCGGTAGGGTGGCTCGCCATAGCAAGGTTGCAGGAGGCCAGAGGTGAAAGACGATTGGGTTAAGACAATAATTAACAATCCTGATTTTCATATAATCAAAACCTAATTTCTCCTAATTTATTTTCATCCTAATTTAACTTGATATTTTAATTTATTTAGAACTCTTCTTATGGCATAATATAGTAAAAAATAAAATCATATTTGGTCTTAATTTTTTCCCAATTGATTTGCTTAGAACTCTTATAAGAGGAGTTAGTTTTGGTAATTATTTAATTTATAATCAAATATTATTATAATCATTAATATTTATTTATTATAATTTATTACTAATAATTATTTATATTTATTATAAAATTAATATTTATTAATTTTTTTATTTAAACTAGAATCTATTACATTCATTAACTTATTAATATAATTAATTTTTTTATTATTTATTATTACATATTTAAATTATTTAATATTATTATTTTACTTATTAGTATTTATGATTATTAGTTTAAAAAATTATTGTTCTATTATTATGGTTTTAATAATGATTTAGAATTATTAATATGTATAATTAATAAATTTAGTTGAGTTCAAATCTATTCAATTTAGTTCAGTTCAGTTAGTTCAAATGAATATAGCTTAAGTTATTAATAATTTATTTTTATTATATGTTTTACAGTGTTTTTGTTAATATTACTTTGTCTTAGTCTATGTATCTTGAATATTTATGTGGCTCGAACTAATCATATACCGTTTCAAATGATATTTGAGGCTTGATATCAAAAACTTTGTGAACACTTTGATGAACAAATAATTTTAACAATTTAGCATTACAAATATAAGAGTATGCAAGATTGTATATTTAAAAAGTAGGTTGAAGATAGGAGTGACAATGCTTTCTTGCTTGGTCCCTTGCATAGGATGGGAGAAGCTTTATCACAAACTTTTTTTTTCAATGAAATGGCAAGTTATATATCAAATAATAAAGCAATACAACTCAAAAGAGAAAGGAGGGTTACGAATTCTACTCCCCTCTATACTAAAGCAATACAGCATTATCACAATTTATTCAATTGTTGCGGTATTTTTTTTATTTGTCTCATATGGGCTTACAATAATAATAAAGGAAAACCTTATCCCACCCCGTCCGAGTGTGGATTCGAACCTGCGACCTCTAGAATCACAGCTTCTAGGCTCAACCACTAGACCAAGCCTATGCCACAATTATTGTTGTATTTATTCCCTTGTAAATTATATGTTTTTCACATATATTGAAAATATGGTATCAAAATACCGATATTTTAGAATAGATCTTCCTGTTTCACAGCTCCGACCCACGAACGTTGTACCTGCAAAACAGACACGAGCTTGGGGGCAATCGGTGGTTGCTCCGTGGGGGACCCTCCGATGCCTAAGTCAGAAAAGGGTCTTAATAGAATTTAGTGAGAGCTTTGGAGTTTTTTAGATTGCGTGTAGCTTTGATCCTGACCTAAAGGGCTTTATATAGTGTTTAGATTGACCTAATTAGTGATTAGGAATCTTTGTTTGATTAGGAATGAATATAAGAATAATCCTTATTTAATATAGGATTACTGCTTATATTGCTGTGAGAGTTTATTGCAACGAAGGATCCTATTTAGTCTTTACTTCCCTTGTATGACGATCTTTCCTATTTACGTGTTATGGAAAGGAATAGCCTTCCTATTTAGCTTAAATTAGGCAGCAAGAGGACATTGCAATTTAACATGGAACCTTCTAGTAAATTCTATCCGTGTTAACTCGAGGCAAGCTCTACTTTGAGCCGGTTGTGGATCAGCTCAGGATCTGGTCTTAATAGAGGACAGCTGGACTATTACGTGAGCCGGTCTTGAGAAGCTGAGGGGTCCGTTGTTTGAGTATAAGACCAATCGGTCTAGGTTAACCCAGTTTCGATGTTTAAGACGAGCAAATATATTTTGTAAGATTATCAGAAGCCTCCCCGTAAGTGTGAGAAGTTTTTTAGGGCTTCAGGCGGTTGTAATCCATCTTGATTTGAGCAGATGAGACCAGGTGACGTGGTTGATTTTGGTTCATGCATTTCGTAGGCTTCCTCTGAAAGTTTACGTCTTTTCATCTGTGTTGGTCCCTACGAGGGTCTTTATAGGGTCAGAGAGGGGGGGGGGTGAATGACCCTTTTTCGCGGAATAAACAGACTTTAAAAAGTCTTAGTGTAGCCTGTTTGATTATGATCCGGATGATGCAGTTATGACAATATAATGCAATAAATAAAGAGTTAAAGAAATCAAACACAAAGGATTTTATCCTAGTTTGGCTCCGCCTACTCCAGTCTCCGGAGTTTCCTTCCTCCGAGCTTTCTTACTAGTGGATTCTTTTTCAACTGGTTAGAATCAAGCCTTACAGCTTATCTCTGGATGGTAACCCCTTCCGGATGTAGGATATACCACTAGAAGTACCAACTCCTAGCTGAGTCCTTTAGTCTTTAGTAGGATATACCACTTAGACTTCTACCCCGAATCTAAGCTAAGTTCTACAGGGAATTCCCACTCAAAGCACCAACTTCAAGTTGTATCCCAATCTCACAACTCACCCAAGTTGGAGATATTTACTCTCTTGTTTTCATAAAGGTTTTGGTTTTGGATTTCCTTAAGTTTATAACTCACTTAGGAATCCTTACAAAATATTTTGAATTGATTGATTCTTGGAGGGATTTGTAAACTGATTGAATGCTTGTTCTTTGTTACTTATTTTTGTAAATCAAATAGCCAACCTTCTCAATTGGTGAAGCTTCCCTTTTATAGGCTTTTATCATAAATATAGCCGTTGTGGGTTATTGAGCTTGTGTTAAATCTTCACCCTTGACTAGGTTATAGGTGGCGCTTTCGGAGTCGTTGATCAATTCGTTAGACTGTAATTTGACCCGTTTGAATCCTAGGGATTGATGCTGAAAAGTTGTCAGTGATCGTTTTACTTGGCTTTTTATGATGCACCAACTTTTACACCATTAGCTTTATGGTGTGAGCTCCATTATTGGTCTAGGTGAAAAAGTTTGTTAGCTTTTTCAATCTGGTGTCAGTCCTTTTGTCCTTTTACTGAAAAGTGCAAGCTGTCACTTTTGTCTTGTTCATGGGGAAAGGATATTTGACTATGTAGACCTAAAGGTGGAGGGAAAAGTTAGCTTTGAAACTTTTCCTATATCTTCAAGCATGAATCTTCCGGATGTCTTCAGACTCATTGTCTCCGGATCTCTATGCTTCCGGAGTTAGAGCAATCGGTTCTTCCGGATGCTGTTCTTGAGGGATTAAAGCTTGTTTCCTTTCCAAGCTTTATTCTGATGATTCCATGTGCTTAGGTACTTAATGTTTTTAATGGATTTGGATTTGGTGGATTTATTTAGTTTTAAGTTTTTGTTTCTTTCAAACCTGATCCGGATAGTTTAGTTTAATTTTGTGATCCAGATCCTTGTTTTCCAACAATCTCCCCCATTTAATGGAAACAAAAAACTAAGTACAAGGGAATGGAGTATATATGAGCCAAGTATGATTTTTGATACTTAGTCATTTACAGGTTTTACTCCCTCATAATTCTAGCATCCTAACTCCCCCAACATTTTTCAATTCTAGCTTCTAAGTTTGTTTTAGTACAATAATAGACTGTACTTTAGAGGCAATTTTTGAGAATTAGATTTTTTCACTATATATACTTCTGCTGTAAGCAATAGTTAACATTAATTAAGTTCAGATTACAAATAAAAGAAATATATAATAGTGAATCTAGCTATTCTAAGATTTTACAAAATTATAGCTAGTCTAATTCTCTTCGGATGGTCCTCCTTCTTTTTCTTTCCCTTTGCTTGCTCCTTCCCCTTGTGGACTTATCTCCCCCTTTTTGTTACCAGCTTGGGGATCAATCACCATATAGGTCTTGTTAACCCAGGCCTCTTGCCAAACTTTTGAGTAGATTGAGAAATCAGGATTACCTTTGGTTCTTTTAGCAATGATCTGGTCAACAGTAGGAGGGGTAAGATAGTAAGGCCGGATAATCTTCTTCAACTGATCATAGGATTGTTTGATGGATGGATGAATGCGCAAGACAAACTCTTGATCCTTTTTGTCAAAGTACGGGAATAGCATTTTAAGGAGAGTTATCATTCCCTTCTGACCAAAGAAGCCGGAATCTCCAATTAGTTGAATAAGGTTATGGAAGACTGGAAGGAGCTAGCTTTTAGGAATAGCAGGAGAGGAAGAGGATCCAGATAAAGAGAGGTTATTGATTCCAGTTTGAAGTTGTGTTATTTCTTCACTTATCCCTTTCTGGATATTATGAATGCTGCTATTCACTATGTCAATTTCTTTGCACACAATATCCCTTGCTCGCTCAATTACTGCATCTTGGCCATTGAGTTATCCACATACATCTTGTGCAATATTGGCAGCATAAGCATTGAGCGCTTTTGGCAGGTGATCATTAAAGAATTTTGTTAATTTATCTAATATGGTCTGCTGTTGTTCAGTTAAGCGCGGGAGAGCAGTCTTGTCCTCTTTCTCAGAAATGAATTTTGTTAAGTTTTCAAACTTGGTATCCAGATAGGCTTTAATTTCTTCTAAGAGCTCGGAAGAAGAGGAAGTGATTTTATCAAATACTGTTCCATAATTGTTTGAAGCCAAGGTGTTGTCCTGATCGGCGGTTCTGTTGGCTGTGGAAACGTTCTCTTTAAGCTGATTTTAGGTTGGTGTGATCTAGGAGAGAGAAGCTTCAACAATAGCTCCTGGAGTGGAAAAATCCAAGACTTTTTCTTCTATATTCTTCACTGATTATTTGATTTCACCTAACTCCTTCTTCACATCCGAACCAGAGGCTTGTTTGAGTAATTCATTTTCAACTCCTCTTAGATGAGTGCAGATAGTTCGGAGGCTTTACTTGTTGTAGCCTTCTTCATTTTCCTCTTGAGCAGCCTCTTTTAGCAAGTGAAGCACTACCAAAACCTTGGCCTTTATTGTATTATTAGCCAAAACTCTCATAGGACTAACTTTTGGAGGGAACCTTTCTTCAAAGGAGTTGGAGGAGTCATCTCCAGAACTAGAGCTGCTTTCGAAGGGTTCATTATCTACTTCGTTATCACTCTCCTCTAAATGAGACTGATCTTGTTCTTCTCTCCTCTCATCCAATCTTTCCCCCAGACTGGCCTCGCCCTTAGAGTCCACTTTAGAAGCATTCTCTCCGGATCTCAGACCCTGTCCCTCCTCCGGAATGGTGTGTTCCGGGTTAGACATATCTCCCTTGGATGCATTTGGAGAAGGAATATCCAAGTTATCATGTGCTACATTATCAACAGTAGAATCCATATTAGTGTTTAATGTAGCTGTGATAGGAGTTACCTCACTAATGTACGCTTGGGATAGGACAATTGCAGCTTCTGTTCTTACTTCATCTTCCACCTCAACCCCTAGATAATAGGAAGTGTCCTCTATCATCCCTACACATGCCTTTTCAGGACTTATGATAACTCCCCCAAGCATATTGGAACTGTCCTCGACACCCTCAATAACTGCCTTTATAGGACTTAATTCAGCATGGGTTTCAGCTTCCGGAATTAGCGAATTCTCCAGAAAAGGTTCTGTGATGGCTTGAAAATTAAAGGAGCCTAATTCTAGAATCTTTGAGAGTGTAGCCAAGGCAGATGAATCTACAAGGATGGTTGTAGTAGAGGATCCTCTGGGTCCCTCAATGATCTAATTATTTATTCTGTAACTGTCTGCTACATATGCCATCATCTCCTCATATTGTGGATCATCCAGAAGGATATTCTCATTGGCTCAGGGCACATTTTTGCCTTTTAAATCTTTGGCCATAGCCAACTCTTCCATGACAACCCTTTTAGCAGCCTCTTCATTAATCACAATGGTAGTTGGCTTATTAGTTGTTTTCTTATAATGTTTCTGAGCCTTAACTACTTTATCAAAAGTGCACCCCTTTCGAGTTAGTTGCTTCTTTGGCATAGATGTCTCATCTTCTGTCTCCTCCTCATCAGACCCATTTGCCTCAATTAGTAAATATGATATTTTCTCTTTTATCCTTTCTGATAACCCTTTCTTATCACAGTAGCAGCTAATGCAATTGATTCTCTTACTTTCAGATCATAAACCGGTGTCTTCAACAGCCTTCCCCTTGACTTAGTTTTTTTGGGGATTTGTTAAGGAGCTGGGTGATTGTTTAGGTATCTTCATTCTCTTCTTGATCCATCGGAACCAAGGCCAGTTCCTTCTTTGTTTTAGGCCTGGATATTCTAGCCTTTTTAGGTACTGGACCACTTGCTTCCGGATTTATGGCTTTCCTGGTCTTGCTTTTCTTCTCATCCCTTAGCCTCTTGGCTTTATCCTCATCCCAAGTTTCATTGAATCTCAGATTGAGGAAGTTCTTCTGTATAATTGGCTTTCCACTTACACCCTAGAATCCCATCAAATCTATCCCATTTGCTTGAAGAATCCGAGTGATAAGAGGCCTATGGGAATTCCTATGATGCTTGAGATAGTGAATAAGGAGCACAGGCATGTTGACCTCCCTGCTTTTTACTCAGTGCTCTAACACACAGTGCTGGAAAGAAGACACCATGGTTAGTGAGCCCTTCTAGATTAGGATTAACTTTTCTAGCACATGCTGGAGGTATCTTGGGATTTAAGGCCAGTATGTTGAAAATTTGTCCCCAAAATACCTTTTCGGAAGCCATATCTCCGGATCATACTTCAACTTAGCTTCATCTCCATCCACCCTCATCAAAACTCCACTATTCTTCATATTCAGGGAATTTTCGAAGAAGTCCAGAGTGACAACAATTTCCTTGCCCTGAACCTTAGTTCTTAGGGCATCAAATTTATTGTTGGCTCTTAAATTGTCATAGAATTCCCGGACTAAATCTGGGTAGGTTGGGCAATTTATTTTTAGGAAGTTTGTCAAGTGCTGATCCTCAAATAGCAAGGAATAGGGATTAGTTTTGAAGAGGAAGTTATCTCCCAAAGAATCTATGGGGATAACGGAATCAGAGGGTTTGCAGTCTATAGGAACGAAATCTTTGTCTTTCAGATCAGATTATGAGAAGACATTTTGGGTTGGAAGCATCACGGGACCAGCTTCAGTCATAATTGCTGCCATTTGAGAGCTTGAATGGAAGTTAGGGTTCTGAGTTTTTAAAATTATAGAGTAACAGTACTTAGTTGCTCGCATAAGGAAGAAGGATGAATTTGAGGGGTTTATATAGAATTTTCAAAGTGAGGGTAGTTTGGTAATCCGGTCATCGGTAATTTGGCTGGATTGATGACATGGCAACCGAATTTTTAAGAGAGAGGTAAATTCAATTTAACCAGAAAATGGGAATGGTTTATTTTAAAAATAAACTATCAAATTTATGGTACATGTAGCAGCCAATAGACGTTTGAAATTCAAAAGGTAACTATTACCTTTATGCGCTTTTACTACCATTTGTCATTATTGTCTACTTATATGGCAGAGTTTCTTTCGGTACAGGTTTTTTTCCAATGTTTCTTCTCTTTTGGATTGATTTTTCTTGCCAAGGATCCTGCTTGATTTCAAGCTATCTTCCAAATTAACCCTAAATTGGATTGGATATTCTAGTTGACTCCCTTAGCTTCCCAAATTGATCTTTACTCAGTGGCTTAGTAAAGATATCTGCTCTTTGCTCATTGGTTGGAATAGTGAAGATATCTGCTCTTTGCTCATTGGTTGGAAGTATACCAATGCGACATCCTTCTTTATCACATGATCCCTAATGAAATGATGCCTTATATTTGCATGCTTCATCCTGCTATGGAGTATTAGTTTCTTTGACACATCAATAGCACTTTTATCGTCGCACATAACATTCACACTTCCGAATTGAGCTCTATACTCTTCAAGTTGTTGATTGATCCAAAGGAGTTGAGCTACAAAACTTCCAGCTGCCTATTCAGCTTCTGTAGTAGATAAGGCAACTGAAGTTTGCTTCTTGTTGTACAATGATACTAAGCAATCTCTAAGGAAATGGAAACCTCCGGATGTACTCTTTCTCTCAAGAGTATCTCTGCCATAATCTGCATTAGTGAACCCTTGGAGTTTGAAATCTCCATTACTAGGATACCATAACCCAACTTTAGTGGTTCCTAGGAGGTATCTTAGAATCCTCTTTACTGCCTTGAGATGAGAATCCTTAGGATTGGCTTGATACCTTGCACAGTAGTAAAATGCATAGTGTTTGTCAGGTCTGCTAGCTGTCAAGTATAGAAGTGAGCCAATCATCCCTCTATAGAGCTTTTGATCAACATCTTCTCCTTCACAATCCTTGGATAGGACTGTATTTAATCCCATTGGAGTGGACATAGGCTTGCTCTTGTTCATTTTAAACTTCTTCAAGATTTCCTTGGTGTACTTTGATAGATTATTGAAAATCCCATCCAGACTTTGCTTGATTTGTAGACCAAGGAAGAAGTTGAGTTCTCCCAATATGGACATCTCAAATTCCTTCTGCATTTGAGAGCTGAATTCTTCACACATCCTTTCATCGGTTGCTTCAAATATGATATCATCCACATAAATTTGGACAAGAATGATATCATTTTTCTTCTTTTTAATGAATAGCGTGGTGTCTGCTTTGCCTCTGATATAACCTTTGGATATAAGAAATAAGGTTAATCTCTCATACCAGGCTCTGGGTGCCTGCTTTAATCTATAGAGAGCCTTCTTCAGCTTGTACACATGATCCGGATGCTTTGGGTCTTCAAATCCGGGTGGTTTCTTAACATAGACTTCTTCTTTGATAACACCATTTAGAAATGCACTTTTGACATCCATTTGGTATAGTGTGAACCCCATGAATGATGCAAAAGCATATAGAATCCTGATAGCTTCCAGTCTTGCTACAGGGGCAAAGGTTTCTTCAAAGTTAATCCCTTCCTATTGATTGTAGCCTTGGGCAACCAATCTTGCTTTGTTTCTTACCACTACTCTGGATTCATCCAGCTTGTTTCAGAAAACCCATTTGGTGCCAATGATTGACTTTCCCTTTGGAGGTGCCACTAGATCTCACACATTATTTCTGGTGAATTGGTCTAACTCTTCCTGCATTGCCATCATGCAACTTTCATCTCCTTCAGTAACTTGAAATTTCTTTAGCTCAATGAGTGAGACAAAAGCAGCATGGCTCATCATTCTATTGAGCTGACCTCTGGTTCTTACTGGATTCTGAACATCATCCAGAATATTATCAATGGAATGATCTCTGTATGTCCGGATCTCCCTTTGTAGGCCTTCAAGTTGAACTAGGACTTTCTCCACTTCAGATTCAACCACTCTTTCTTCGCCTTCATTAAAGTCAATATCCTGTGGGTTGAGATTGACTTGTTATACTTCTAGATCAAAAGATATTCCTTCATCTTCTTCTTTGTACTTCTTGATTTGGAATGAATCAAGAACTCTTACTTCCTTCTTTTCTCCAGATTTTTTAGATTTTGGAACTGGATCTTTCGAAGTTGAGCTTCTTTTACCTGCATGGTTAGTCTCATCGAAATCTACATGTATTGACTTGACCATAGTTTGGGTTCATTTATTGAAGACTCTGTAAGCCTTACTAGGTGTTGAGTAGCCAAGGAAAATTGCTTTGTCAGATTTAGGATCAAATTTTCCTAGTTGCTCTCTATCATTAAGGATGTAGCATTTACACCCAACTGCTTTAAAATACCCAATTTTGGGTTTTCTTCCCTTCCAGATTTCATATGGGGTATTTTCTATGGTTATACTAATGAGAGCTCTATTTAGAATATAACATGCTGTATTCACGACCTCTACCCAAAAGTATTTTGGCAAACAATTTTCATTAAGCATTGTTCTAGCCATCTCAACTATGGTCCTATTATTTCTCCCAACAACTCTATTCTATTGACGAGTGTGAGGGGCAGAGAAGTTATGTTCGATGCCCTTGGAGTAATAAAAATCAGGATAATGCTTATTTTTTAATTCTCCACCATTATCACTCCGGATGCGTGCAATGCTTATGCCCTATTCTACTTCTATTCAGATGAATGTTTTAGAGAATTGGTCAAAGGGTTCATCCTTGCTTGCTAGCAAGAGAACCCAGGTATATCAAGAATAATCATCCACAATGACCATGGTGTATTCTCTTTTACCTAAACTCAATGGTTTGATTGGACCAAAGAGATTAATATGCAAGAGCTCAAGTACTCTTTTAGAAGGAATGTATGAGATGGAAGGAAAACTTTTCTTATGTTGTTTACCTAACTGACATGCAGTTCTGAGATGATCCTTATTAAAAGCAACCTTAGGCAAAGCCACTACTAATTCCTTTTTGGCTAGTTTGGACATGAGGTTCATGCTGACATGTCCCAACCTCCGGTGCCATACCCATGATTCTTCTTCTTTTAGACACCAAGAATATATTCTTTTTATTATTTTTAATGTTTATAGAATAGAAATTATTTACTCTAGGTGCATAAAGAATGAGTTGGTTGGACTTACTATCATAGATTGAGCAGCCTCCGAATCAAATGTGACTTTTCTTCCTTTATCACATAGTTGGGCCACACTTAGCAAGTTGAATTTCAGTCCATCGACCAGTGAGACATCTTCTATCTTTAATTCATATCCAATGGTTCCATGACTAATGATCTGTCCCTTTTGATTGTCTCCAAAGCTTACTTTGTCTCCCTTCTTCCTGGTCAATGTGATGAAGGCCTTCTCATTACGTGTCATGTGCCTTGAGCATCCACTATCAATGTACCAAGTGTGTTGATCTATTGTGGATCTGAGGCAAACCTACAAAATAGATCAAGTGAGTTTGGGTACCCAATCAGATTTGGGTCCTCTCGGGTTAATAACCATCTCAGGCCAAGGGTAAACATCATAATAACCATTTTTTAATCTACATAATTTAGTAATATGATTGTTTTTCCCACAAAACCTGCACCCTACAATGGATCTATTCTGTTCCTACTTATTTTTAATCTTTTCAAGATCTTCCTTCCTATAGTTCCCTCTATATCTAGCTTCTTGTACACTGGTGGATGGTCCGGAGTGTATCTAGAAGCTGGTTGATGGTGCAATTTCAACTGCACAATTTCTTTATTGTTTGGCAGATTGTTGGTTGTAAGCCACCTTAGCCTTTCCCTTTTGAGCAGTAGTATATCTTTGGGCTTATGGTTGCCTCCTAACCTCCTTCATCCTTTGATTAAGGGATTTTTGGGATCTGTTTTTATTAGGAAGATGATGATCTCTTCTTGGAGCTTTTGCCTCTGGCCTCTTCCTGGACACTTCCTTTAGTAGATTGATTTCTCTATCTAGTCCCATTACATTTGCATTTAGAATCTGGACTTGATTCCTTAGGAAGTTTTATTCCACAACATCAATATGCTTGGTTGCTCTAACCAG
Organism: Euphorbia pulcherrima; assembly: GCA_947683365.1. NCBI lineage: Eukaryota > Viridiplantae > Streptophyta > Magnoliopsida > Malpighiales > Euphorbiaceae > Euphorbia > Euphorbia pulcherrima. The sequence continues at coordinate 32,834,713 of CANTUS010000001.1, forward strand.
ATTGATGTCTTGTGCCATTACTTCACCATCTTCTGCTAATGCCATCGCTCCTCTCTTGAGAGACTTGATTGCTTTTGCATTCTTCTTTACACTCTTAATCACAATAGATAGAGCTCTAGCACGGTCAAAATTAGAAACCGAATTAAAATAAGAATTTACCTCAGTGTTTGCTATTTCTGATTCTGATTCTTTGATTTGCACTGTATCTTGCTTAGAGGCATTTCTTCCGGATTGGTCTGCTTCCGGAACAGTTAGAGCCATCAATGCACAATTTGAAATCTCCTCTTCTTCTATTAAAGATGAGCTGCTACTTTCTTCACTATTACTCCAGGTAGCTACCATTGCCTTCTTTTCAAACTTCGTGGTTCTCTTAAGCTTGGGACATTTTGTTCTAAAATGGCCTTTTTCTCCATATTCAAAACAGGTAGCTTCTTTTTTTTGGATCCTTCTTTTCTTCTGGATTCTTTCTGGGTCTGTCCCTTCTGGATGTGCCTTCTTTTAATTTCTGGGATTTTTACTTTCTTGATTTCCTTCTATCTTTCTTTTGTATGAATCTGTTGATTTTTTGGTCAACAGAGCAATTTGATCTTTGGTGCTCAGTGATTCAACGATTTGCTCTTCTTCTCTAAATGAAGCTGATCCGGTGGATTCAGCCTTAAGTGCAATGGCTTTCTTCTTCTCCTCAGGCTTCTTTTCTTGTTGGCTATATCTCTCCAAGGATAACTCTTGGGTTAGAAGATTACCAATGAGTTCATCATAACTATAAAAGTTTAAGTCATGAGCTTTCTTAATGGCAGTCTTTTTGTTGTCCCATTCTTTGGAGAGGCTCCAGAGCACCTTTTTTACCATCTCTATTTTAGAGATTTCTTTTCCCAAGATTTTCATCTCATTCACTAGATTGGTGTATCTAGTGTTTATGCTGCTGATTGATTCTTTAGGCTCCATTTTGAAGGATTCAAGCTTTTGTTGGAGTAAATCAAGTTTGGCTTCTCTAACTTTGGTAGTTCCTTCATAGGTTACCTCCAGCTTCTCCTAAATTTCCTTTACAGTCATACATCCAAATATTCTATTAAATTTAGCTGCACTAAGAGCACAATGAAGTATGTTAATAACATTTGCTCTTTCACATGACTTTTTAAAATCATTCTCATCCTACATACTTGATGGCTTTCTGGTGGTCATACCCTCTACTTCATAAGTAGGCTCATATGGACCATCTTTAATAACTAACCATGCTTGTATGCTTTTTGATTGTATGAAGTTCTTCATCCATTTCTTCCAAAATGTGTAGTGTTCACCGGTGAAGAATGAAGGACGGGTAACGGACATACCCTCAGGAAGGAGTTATGCGTTTTGGAAACTCATTTTGATATGTGAATCAAAATAGATGGACCTTTAGCTTGAGATTGTTAGATCTCTAGTTTGAGCACTATATCTCATACCACTTGTTGGTCCCTGTGAGGGTCTTTATAGGGTCAGAGGGGGGGGGGGGGGGTGAATGACCATTTTTTTGGGGAATAAACAAACTTTAAAAAGTCTTAATGTAGCGTGTTTGATTATGATCCGAATGATAGATCCGGATGATACTGTTATGATAATATAATGCAATAAATAAAGAGTTAAAGAAATCAAACACAAAGGATTTTATCCTGGTTCAGCCCCGCCTACTCCAGTCTCTGGAGTTTCCTTCCTCCGAGCTTTTCCACTAGTGGATTCCTTTTCAACTGGCTAGAATCAAGCCTTACAGCTTATCTCCGGATGGTAACCCCTTTTGGATTAGGATATACCACTAGAAGTACCAACTCCTAGCTAAGTCCTTTAGTCTTTAGTAGGATATACCACTTAGACTTCTACCCCGAATCTAAGCTAAGCCCTATAGGGAGTTCCCACTCAAAGCACCAACTTCAAGTTGTATCCCAATCTCTTAACTCACCTAAGTTGGAGATTCTTACTCTCTTGTTTTCACAAAGGTTTTGGTTTTGAATTTTCTTAAGTTTTTAACTCACTTAGGAATCCTTACAATAGATTTTGAATTGATTGATTCTTGGAGGGATTTGTAAACTAATTGAATGCTTGTTCTTTGTTACTTGTTTTTGTGAATCAAATAACCAATCTTCTCAATTAGTGAAGATTCCCTTTTATGGGCTTCTATCATAAATATAGCCGTTGCGGGTTATTGAGCTTGTGTTAAATCTTCACCCTTGATCAGGTTATAGGTGGTGCTTTTGAAGCCATTGATCAATCTGTTAGACTATAATTTGACACTTTTGAATCCTAGGGATTGATGCTAAAAAGTTGTCAGTGATCGTTTTACTTAGCTTTTGTGATGCATCAACTTTTACACCATTAGCTTTTTGGCGTGAGCTCCACGCGCCTCCTTATTTGTCTAGGTGAAAAAGTTTGTTAGCTTTTTCAGTCCGGTGTCAGTCCTTTTTTCCTTTTACTGAAAAGTGCAAGTTGTCACTTTTGTCTTATTTATGGGGAAAGGATCTTTGACTAAGTAGACGAAAAGGTGGAGGGAAAAGCTATCTTTGAAACTTTTCCTATTGTCTTCAAGCATGAATCTTCCAGATGTCTTCAGGCTCACGGTCTCTGGATCTCTATGCTTCCAGAGTTAGAGAAATTAATTCTTCTGGATGCTATTCTTGAGGGATTAAAGCTTGTTTCCTTTCCAAGCTTTATTTTGATGATTCCATGTGCTTAGGTACTTGATGATTTTAATGGATAACCTTGTAGCTGGATCTTTGTATGGATGTTTCCATTTGGATTTGGTGGATTTACATAGTTTTAAGTTTTTGTTTCTTTCAAACTTGATGCGGATATTTTAGTTAAATTATGATCCGGATCCTTATTTTCCAACAGTCTGGTGAGCGGTAGTTTAGAATTTTGAATTTCAAAACCCGCCTGTGAGTGCCTGCCACACGGAAGGTAATAATGATAAGTGACTCTTCATCTTTGCTTTTCACTTATTTAAGCACAGGGTAAATTTATTTTACCACTTTCACTCTCTCTTCATCTTGTTAAAAGGCTTTCTTTGGCGATTTCCAGTGAGAAGTTCTTGGGCAATTTTCCGGCAGAGCATGTTTTCTAGCAGCTTCTTTCTTTCCGTTTTACTTTACAAGTGAGTTCTTTCAATATTTCTTTTGGTTCTTGATCATTTGCATTTATCTTGCTCAAGATTTGTTATGCAAATACTTTTAGAAACTGTTTTAGACTTTGTATGCTCGTATGTTTTATGGCTGAAAATTATATGAATATGTTGTTTATTGTTTGTTTTAGATATCCTATATCTCGCCGAAATCTGCCTTTTTTCCTTTCATAAGATTGCTTGATGTCTCTTTCTTTTACTAGTTTTGAAATATGTTTAGAATGTTTTGGGAATTTTGCCAGAATCTAGGTTGAGGGTTCACTAGACTTTAGGAGAGTTTTTTTATGTATATGAACTTGATGAAATTGATAGTTCTCAGAGATTTTTAGGATTGTCCCTCCCTACTAAAAATAGAGTGTAGATCCTTTAGGATATATGCCTTATGAATGTAACTTGTTCTAGGTAGTTGTTCCCTTTTTAGGCGGTCATGTCTTCATCTTCTGAGAGTACCGACTCTGCCGATAGAATGTTTGATGACTTGTGCACTAAGTTCCCTGACTTGGTGTCAAAATGTTACATTAATATAGATCGAACTAACTTTACTTCGAACACTAGGGTTGAGAGAGCAGTCGGATGGATGGACCAAATAGAGGGGAATGCCACTGAGGAGAGGAGGGCATCAAATAAAGCCGCCTTAAGCTCGCAGCTGCATTCATCTAACTCAGCATAGGCTGGAGATGCTAACGAGAGGGAAGAGATCAACCAACTGGTCCAGGAGGAGGCATTGGCTCCTACACCCAAAGGTTATAGGGTGAAATCAGCGGCTTTAAAAGGTAAAGCAAAAGTGGTTCCTCAAGAACCGGTTGTTAAGGGAGCAGTAAAAGTGAGAAATATGACTCCTCAGATTGAGGACATGGTGTCAATTGTCCATAAAGTGGATATGGAGTTTAAAAGGGTGACTTTCCCGTAGATGAGGGATTGCAAGGTCATGCTCTTGTCTCCAAGTCAACGAGTCCACAAACTGCCTCCTGGGTGGTTTAGCATCTACTTGGAGCAGATATGGTTTGGATTTATTTACCCTCTTCCTTCGGGGATATGCGACCTTCTCAACACGTGGAAGATATGCTAGACTCAGATTCATCCGAATGCCTAGGGCGACATCATTGGGCATTACAAGATATGTATTGATTTAGGACTCGACTTTAATGCTAATTTTTTTAAGCGGGTGGCCTCGTGTAAAATGAACAAGGGCGAGGATCACCTGCAATTTTCCAACAAGAAGGGATTTTATCCTTTCATCGAGAAGTCAGATTCGGTGAAGAATTTCAAACAATTTTTTGTATATATAAAGGTGAAAGAGGAGGTGCATATCTTCCCTACTCAATGGAACTTCACCATACCGCCTCCGTGGACAGCGCCTAAGGATGATTCAAATTTTTGGGTGGAAATGTTTGAGCATTTGTAGAGAGGGATTTAGTCGCTAGCTCATATTTCCTTTGCTTTTATTCATAGGCATAGGATAATAGATTATTCGTCTGAGTCGGACGATGGTTTTGAATATTATGTCCTCCCTCAGCCGCCTAGTGAGTCTCCTTTACTAATTTTCTCTTTATTATTTCTTTTTTCAGTTATGTCAGGAGTTAAAGCGAAAATTTTGAATGGCGTAGCTAAGCGTGTCAAGAATCTTCAACAGGAGAACACCCGGTCTGCTCCTGTGGAATTGGATCCTCAAACTAATGAAGCTGCTAATGAGAAGGTGGATTTTCTCATCTTATCCGGCTTGCTCTTCTTAAATATCAGCCAGGTCCTTTTCCTTTCATTTTTGTGTTGTTATTTCACAAGCTTTTGTACTTGTTTTCTTAGTTAGGCAAGGGTTTGTCTCAGTCCTTGTCCTGGGCATCTGAGATGTTCAAACGGATGGAGGCTTAGAAGACCAATGCTGAGAAGCTGCAAGAAGCCATAGATAAGTGCAAGGAGATGAATGGCCCATTGAAGGAGTCGAATAAGAAGAATAAGGTGCTAGAGAGTGACCTTCACAAGTTAAAGGGCGAGCATGCACTCCTTCAATCAGCTTAAGAAGTCCTTTCTACCGACTTGACAAAGGCCCAAGCCGATCTTGCTTCTTCTCAATAAAAGTTGGAGGCAGCCCACCTCACAGAAGAGAGGGTGAAGGCCGAGTTCATCCAATCCATCGAAGTGATGGTGAACAATGGTTATGAATTTGGCCGGATGGTGTTAGAGGCATGCCGACTTCTCCATCCGGACATCCCAGAGAGCCTCCTCCACTCTATCAAGTACCTAGGAGTGGAATAAGAGGAGTAGGAGGTAACCGATGATGGCTCTAGCGAGAAAGTTGAGGGCAACAAGTTTGAAGGCCGGCCCGGGGACGTTACCCATGATGTTATTCCTCCTGTAGTTTGAATATTAATTTTGTAATTGTTGGTCTCTTTGGTCAAGTTTTTGTATGAACAAAGTTATTTAATTCATCTATTTGAGGCAAATTACCGAGTTGTTATCTCGTATTGCATCTATTTTTTAAGTCGGTTTATTACCGATTAGATGAATGTTTAGGTCTTACATTTTACCTTGTACATTCTGCTTGAGTTGAGTGTTTTATTTGTGTCGGTCTTAGGTTGTCTGTCTGTTGGTCACACATTACGGGAATTTGCCGCCTAAAAGTAGATTGCCTAAGTTTTAACTAAGTATTATGTGTGAGATTTTTGATTTGAACCAATGTTTGGCCTTGCGCCGTAAAGTGTGATCAGCACTTGTCGTAGCGAACAATAATTACTTGCAAAAAAGTGATGTTTAAGGTCTTGTATTGTGCTTTTTGTAAAATTGGCTAAGTTTTTCGCTTAGTCTTTATGCCAGTTTTACATGTAGCCTATAGTCATTGCGGCAAATGTATGACCAGAAGAATGCTTTTATTAATAATAAACGGAATACAAGTTCGAGAATTCTATACATCCGGATAACTAGTTGAGGGGAGCCGCCTCATTAAAAACTTCCTTAAGGAAAAACCCGGTGGGAAAAAATCCTAAAGAAAGGAAAAAGAATGCGGCTGCTAGAATCCCTAAGTATCTACTATGTAATAGGGCCTGAGGTTAGCAATGTTCCATGTGCGAGGAAGCTCTTTGCCTTTCATAGTTCCTAGCTTGCATGTAGCTGGCCCGATTACTTTGATGACTTTGTAGGGGCCCTCCTAGTTGGAGCCCATCTTGCCTTTACCCTCTCGAGCTTGTGAGGCATCTGAATCTTTAAGAACTAAATCTCCTACTTTCGAACGGATTTCTCTGACACGGCGGTCATGATATCTTGCAATTTTTGCTTTATATGCCTGTTAGCACAGGTCCGATCGGGCCCGATGAGGAATAATGCCTATTTCATTCAGCAATCAGACAAATGAGTCAAAAGGGACCGAATTGTCATCCAAAATCCGAAATTCAAAAATTTACATTCCAGGGAAGCTCTGATTTAGCATTTCCTATTGAAAAATCAAAAAGTCAAAGTTTGGTCAAACATAGGTAATCCTCCCACCGGGTAATTACCTATACCTATCTACAATAAAAAAATTAAATCTTACCGAGATCTGGCAAGATTTTACGGGATCCGATGTAAAATCATATCAGATAGGTAATTAGCCCGCTGACTAATTACCACCCTATTATAAATACGGGATCACCCCCCTCATTTCTCAATAGACGAAAACATTTATAAATTTCCAAAATTATCTTTGTCTCCTTTTTCAGTTTTAGGAGTCCGAAAAGCCCCGAAACTCTGTCAAAACACTTCCAGGCTCGAGCTTCATCACCGACACTCGGTATAAGCTCAGTCTCCGGTCTTTTTTAGATCAAGATCCTACAGTGATCTTTGATCTAAAAATGACTCAAACTTTGTATATCCTATCGAGATAATCCAAGATTATAGCCATAACTTGGGTTAAAGCTATTTTCCAACCAAATCACAATTCCCGATGACTTCAGTCTTGCACCAGCTCTCAAGCCATCTTGGATAGATGAAAAGGTAAACTGAGGGTAATCGGCTCCAAGCCCAATTTTAAAATTCATTAAAATCCATTTTTATTACTTTATTATTGCACATTGCATTTTCATCGGTCTGGTTACTGGAGCCACTTAAACTATAATATGTGTAAATAAGCTCGCAGGCACAGATGAAACATCCAGAATGTGAGGAAACTCTATCCAAGTTTTCGGACCAAGACCCAAACGCTGCCGTTACTCTGACAAAATCTTGGTAGAAAATATCAATTTATTATGCCGTTATAATGCCTGTTTTATTTCTTGAATTTAATTCTTAAATAAAGCCGTTGTAATGCAAAAACTGCCACAAATTCCAAAGTTTCTAAATTTATCCAAACAATTTGAACAATATGAGTACCTATCATGTCCGAACTCAGAATCTCATTTTCTTTTTGGTATAAAAATCCCATCTTGGATTAGTATGCCACAATTCCCTCTGGAGTTGAACCGGGTTGCGACTCTATTTTAATTTTAAATAAAGTAAACATGCTTTATTTTAAAAATATCTTTCCTTGAATAAAATGTGTAAATATATTTCTTAATATAACCACATTTTTGGCCTACAAAGCAACCGTATTTAAGCAAACTGGATTTTCCCAAACCAGACTAAACTCCGCGGTTTCCTCAAACTACATCAAACTGAATCGCGCCCCGCGCACCGCACCCTGCATGCATCCCTATAAAACTGCTCGCCCGCTCACAGTGGTGACTCTGCTGGGGAACTGGAATTATTTTTATAGAAACCTGATATTTATAAAAATTCTTTTTTGACATGATAATTAAAATATTGTTTAAGTTAAATTTTGGAACTAAGCAGTTTGTGATAACTTGTGCATTACACAAATTTTAGGACTGCATAGCATCTGCATTCTTTAACCCTAAACCAATTTAGGTGTCTTTTGGTGAAGTATCTCCAAGTTCGCTTAGGGCTTGAGGGATATGGATCCAATCACACCCCTTGCGTAATGTATGAGGACCTTGTTCGCTTAAGGGCAAGAATACCTATGTATATTATATGTGGAAAAGTTTCCCTTGGTTCGCTTAGGGCCACTAGGACTCGATACACAAAGGCGTAGGGTACCCCAATCGCACCCAATCCTGAGACCGAAACCCACATATAGATGAACCATAGACACTTCCCTAACTGTTTGCTACATGTCCAGGTTTACTAAATATAAATAAACTAAAAACAGACATCATAAGCATCATGATTGTGTGAAAACTAACCACATCTTTGTGCAGCCATGACATCATAGCGAGTCCACCTAGGCTCAACCCATGAGCAAAAATTAACCGAGACTAGTAAGTCCACCTAGGCTCAGCCCATGAGCTCAAATTAACCGAGACCGGTGAGTCCACCTAGGCTCAGTCCATGAGCCGAAATTAACTAAGATCAGTGAGTCCACCTAAGCTCAGCCCATGAGCCAAAATTAACCGAGACCAGTGAGTCCACCTAGGCTTAACCCATGAGCCAAAATTAACCGAGACTAGTGAGTCCACCTAGGCTCAGTCCATGAGCCAAAATTAACTGAGACCAGTGGGTCTACCTACGCTCAGTCCATGAGCCAAAATTAATCGAGACCAGTGAGTCCACCTAGGCTCAGCCCATGAGCCAAAATTGACTGAGATAAATAAGCCTACCTAGGCTCAGCTCATGAGCCAGAATACATCAAAACCTTTCAAGTGACCCTAGTGTCAGCTCACCCCTTGGACCAATCAGTCAAAACCCTTTCAAGTGACCCTAGTGTCAGCTCACCCCTTGTACCAATGAGTCAAAACCCTTTTGAGTGACCAGGGTGTCAGCTTACCCCTTTGACCAATAAGTCAAAAACCTTTCGAGTGACCCTAGTGTCAGCTCACCCCTTGGACCAATGAGTCAAAATCCTTTCGAGTGACCAGAGTATCATCTCACCCCTTAGACCAATGAGTCAAAACTCTTTCAAGTGACCCTAGTGTAAGCTTCCCCCTTGGACCAATGAGTGAAAGACCTTTCGAGTGACCCTAGCGTCAGCTCATCCCTTGGACCAATGAGTCAAAACCCTTTCGAGGGACCCTAGTATCAGCTCACCCCTTGGACCAATGAGTCAAAACCCTTTTGAGTGACTGAAGTGTTAGTTCACCCCTTAGACCAATGAGTTAAAAACCTTTTGAGTGACCCTAATGTTAGCTCACCCCTTTAGACCAATGAGTCAAAACCCTTTTGAGTGGCTAGACTGTCATCTCACCCCTTGGACCAATGAGTCAAAACCCTTTTGAGTGACCAGAGTGTCAGCTCACCCCTTGGACCAATGAGTCAAAACCCTTTTGAGTGACTAGATTGTCAGCTCACCCCTTGGACCAATGAGTCAAAACCCATTTGAGTGACCAGAGTGTTAGCTCACCCCTTGGACTAATGAGTCAAAAACCTTTTGAGTGACCCTAGTATCAGCTCACCCCTTGGACCAATGAGTCAAAACCCTTTTGAGTGACTAGAGTGTCATCTCACCCCTTGGACCAATGAGTCAAAACCCTTTCAAGTGACCCTAGTGTCAGCTCGCCTCTTGGACCAATGAGTCTAAAAAACCTTTCGAGTGACCTTAGTGTCAGCTCACCCTTGGACTAATGAGTCAAAACCCTTTCGAGTGACCAGAGTGTTAGCTCACCCCTTGGACCAATGAGTTAAAAACCTTTTGAGTGATCAGAGTGTCAGCTCACCCCTTGCACCAATGAGTCAATTCACCCCTGGGCTATCGAGTCTAGCCTGACTCGAGCCTTTGGTCTTTGCACCGTGTGTTTGTAATGTTCCACGAATATCACAGACTACCTTCGCTGATTGCTCCTCGAACAGTTGGCACATACCCAACCCCCTTTATTATTTGTACATATTTACTCATTCATTTGCTTACTCATTCATGCATCCCGATGGGCCGAGGTAAATGAAACTTGGAGCTGCCTCTTATGCATTTACTAACACTTGATCTATTGCATTTTTAGGTTAGAAATGAGAAAAAAGGAGGCTAAAGCGTATTACGGAAAGCCTAAAAGTCATACCCCCACAGCCAATCGAATCTCTGGATGGATTCTTCTCCGATTCAAAACCTGAAACCGCAATAGCAGATGATGATACAGTTGGACAATCCCTCAGAAGGGTTCTTGACACTCAAAAATTCCACGATATCTAGGAAAGGCTGAGTGTTGCTAATGCTCAGAAAACCCAGGAGTAAGAGGCAGAAATAGCAGCGTTAAAGGTAAAAATGGCAGACATAGAGAAGCTGTCCCCGGCTAAAGGCAAATCTGTTGCTCCCTCCATCGAGCAGTATGTGGATATTGACTGATTCTTACCAAAAGAGTTAGAAGCCCTTTCGGCCAACTTTGTGATGCCTAACATGGCCCTATATGTTGGTACTGGCCCTCCTCATGCACATGTGGAAAGTTATCTTTGAATTATGACTAGCATGAAAATACCTAACGTTTATATAGTCAATTTGTTCCAAGCAACTTTACGAGGCCCCACCTCTGAGTGGTACATGAGGATGCCAATGGATGTGAAATTTGATTGGAGAAAGCTATGCTCGGCATTCCTGGAGAATTATGCCTTCAATTTGAAGGTCAAGACTACCTTATAAGACCTTGAAAGAATCAAACAACGGCCTAATGAGTCCTTCAAAGAATTTTACCTAAGGTGGATGGCTATTCATGTACTTGTAACTGGGGCACCTGACCAAGATGCCCTGATAGTGAAGCTTGTCGAACGTTCTAGCCCAAAATACTGCAATGAAATGAAAATGAAAAGGTTCACCACCTTCAAGGACGTGGTAGACTATGCCAAGAGACTTGAAAAGTATGAGGAAGAAGATCGAGCAAAGAAGTAAGATCAACAAGCTTATACTAAACCTCGATACTGGGAAAAGGGTGGATCCCCTAAGCAAGGCAATTTTGAGTCCCCAAAGGCCCCAGCCAAAGTTGTAGCGGCCACTCAAGTGTAGACTCACCAATCTATCTCCCCATGGGTAGAATCACTGTCATAAATATTCACCAAACTGAGAAAATTGGACCAACTCTAGAGCATCAAATTATTTGCTCCGCCTATTGTGGTGGTCAGAGATAATTTTTATGCTTATCATGTAACCAAAGGGCACCGCACTAACTAATGAGCCCGGCTACTAAAAGATCTGCAACAGATGATAGCCAATAGGAGAATGAAAGATCCTGAGAAGAAACCAAGCACTAAGACTAATCCCTTGCCAAACTTCTAAAATACGGTAAATGCCATCGATATTCATGTAGAAGCTGGTGAATACGGTATCGATGTAACAGACAACTTCCAACATGATCCAGGATGGGGGGACAATATGATCTTTAACAACATGGATATCATCTACATGGTAGACCAATACATCTTAAGAATGAGGAGAGAAGGGCTAGATCAATACCAAGTGCCACCATACCTCATGTACCGAGGAGACTCCAATTTGAAAGAACATGTGGAGGAATTCCTTCGATTTATGCACAAATAGGGAATAGCTATGATGGGTTTTGCCCCTCAATTCCCCAGATTCTTAAAAGGCCCAGCCATAGACTGGCACGATGCGATACCGCTAGAAGGGCATTGGAACTGGTACTTTATGGAGAGATATTTCCTCCACTACTTCAGGGCATCTCAACCATACCTGGATGAACTTTGCTGGTGGTTGGCACCATAAGTAGACCGGCATAATACCAGCCGGCAGGATATCCCTCCTCCATAATCTCCTATGTATATAGAACGAGCTTGTTCGAATTTGAGAGCTCCTTCAGGGCAGGACATTCAGAAACCCAAGAACTATATGATCCTGAACAGGTGTGGAATAGCCATAAAGACCAGTAAAGGTATCTCGGCCTAGATCTAGATGAGGGTGCGCAAGACCTGTTTGGAGAAGTCCGTACCAACATTACAGCATATGGTGCCCGTTTGAAGGAAAATTCGCCAGCATACAAACCATGACGTCCTAATTTTATATAGCATAGAAGGAGTCGAGGCCAGAATATACCCCAAGGAAGATCCCGAGGAAGGTCTCATAGAAGACCCCAAGGAAGATCCTGAGGAAGATCCCGAGGAGGATCCTGAGGAAGACCCTAAAGAGGATCTAAAAGAGATTTCTGATAATGATATCCCAGCTCAGCATGTCCTAACTAGATCTTTGACCCATAGCCTTTTGAAGATTATCATGAAGAAGTGGAAGAATTTGTGGACCCAGCGAATCGGATCACAAAGATGAAAGCAAAGTAGATAACCTGGGGTACGTATCAGAGACCTTTTCAAATGACGAGCTGAATCACTTACTGGGAGATTTCATGTATGAGGCTCCCTTCCCCAATGGCATGATGGTCGATTATGATGGTACCGAGAGTTATGCCTCCTCTCTAGAGCATGACTCCCCGGGCGCCTTATGGTCTGCAGCAAGTGATGCTTCCAGAGACTTTATGGACTTTGACTCAAGTACCAAACATATTGTTAATATGATTCGAGATGAGGGCAAGAGCCTTCTCGGGAGTACATTATGGAGAGAATCCGCACTGAAAATGAATTATTTTGGGCTAGTTATTGCATTTGAAACCTGGATCTAGGTGAGGTTTACCCTATGTTCTATAACGGAAGCACAAGGCCACGCCCTCACATCCATGAATTTGTGCAAATTCACTATACCCACTGGCCCGAAAAGTTTTGCTAGACTCTTTGAGAAAAGGCAGTCATTTGGTATAAAGGGCTAACGTTTTACCAGAAATCATTCTGGAATGTTTTGGCTAAGCAATTCATCGACTTCTTCACATGGATCAACCCGCCAGAAAAGTCCACTCTAAGTTAGACAGACATGGAAACCCCTTACGATACTAGGAATGGAAAGCAACTAACGCTATCTATCCAACGTAAAAAAAATAGCTAAAGAATACCCATGGTACATGAATAAGTGTAAGGACAAGCAAATATCCTACGACAATATGCCAAGTATGTTTGGAAAAGGAGAACCATCTAGCAGAGCCTCTTCGTCCATCCACATGATCAAACAGGAATCTAACCCTGTCCTATATGTCAAATTCTGCAAGAAAACCCTCTCGTCCCAGAAAACAACCTGAAAAGGTTCCCTTCATGGAGTGGCCCTTTACCGCCAAATCACCACCTCCCATGAACAAGCCTATTGACTTGGGGGAGATACCACTCGACAAGGATTTCGACAATTTTGAGGTCTTCAAAACTATAAACTCTCTAGCATAGGTAGTCAGTCCTATCACCAGAGGAGGGAAAATCACTGGATCAGTAGCCCCAGCTGTACCAAGAATGGTACCTTTGACACCTCCTACTTTTGTTAAGCCCTTAGAACAGATAAAGAGCCCAATTGTGGATCAATTGAAGGCCACTACAAATAAGATGAGTATTTGGGACCTACTCCTAGGTTCTCAAGATCACAGGCTTACTATCGTAAAAAAGTTGATGGAAATTAAAACATTGTCCTTAGCATCACCAGAATAGGTCTGCGCACTACTTAACAGCGATACTAGCACTCTTATCCCTGACATCATCTTCTTGAGCTTGGATTTACTCAACGAAGACAATCACCATAACAAGGCTCTCTACTTGAAGGCTAGTGTTTTCAGGCACATCATGCCCTGCATAATGGTCGATGATGGCTCATCACTGAATATCTGTCCTAAGGATATTCTGCCGATCCTGAGGCTAATCGAGAGGGACTTAAAGAAATCCACCATAGTCATCAAGGCCTATGACAAATCCAAGAGGACCATTATTGGCACATTCAAAGCAAAGTTACTATCGGTGAAGTCTCATCCATAGTACTTTTCACAGTTATAGATATTCCTATAACCTTCTCTATGCTGCTCGGACGGCCATGGTTCCATGCTTTAGGAGGAGTTCCATCCACTCTTCACCACAAAATCAAGATCCCATTCCGCAGAAAGATCATCACTCTAGAGGCTGATGAGGGGTCAGTGGTGGCAACACTAAAAATGGAAGAATGCCATATGAAAGGGGTTCACTATAGCCATAATTGGCCAAGAATCAAACAAGCAATCAGAGGTGCACTAGGGCCCATGGATTCAGTGATACATGCAAAAGCACCACAGTCCTAGCAAGGGACTAGATGCCCATGAATAGGGAATACAGACCTTCAATATAGGGGCAGGGGAGTATAAGCCCGTAAGACTCGGTTACATAGGCCCTAGAAGAATCGCCTACAAGATGGTCTTTTAGAAGAAATTATAACAGCCTTACATTGGGGCACCTATGCCTATCACTCACCAGGGAAAGAAGGTTCTAGGGTTAGAGATTTTCTCAGATATGGTCAGCTACAATAAGCATGCTGGGGGTCCTGTTACCTGTGTGTTGAAAGGAGTGAGTCATTAGCTAGAAGCAGGGGCAATCCCAGGTCAGATCAAGTTTGATGAACAGATGTACCTAAAGAAGGTCAAGAAGCTAAGCAAAGAGGAGGAGATCCTCGATACCCTGACCAAACACCATCAAGCGCAACTCAATATAGTGGAAGAAGTGAAGAGCAAGGGAGGTAACTTGAGCCAAACCATCATGGACATGGTCACAACCATGAAAGGCAAGGCGAAGGTACAAGAGGAAGACGACGAGGACATCCTATTGAAGCCGGCTACCATAAAAGAATCATCCGCTGTAGAGCCAGACCATACCGACCAGGATGAGTGTTTTGTTTCAGTTTCCAGCTTATTTGAAATGAATAATGTACTTTGTGATGATAATAAGATGAAGAACTTTGCTTATTTGGATTGTGTTTCTGATTGTGATTCCATGCATCCATACCAGCATTCATCTAGCATCTTTAACATCAATAATGATATTATAAAAGAAATTGACTCAAATACGGAAGGTGATCCAAAAATGGTATACATTTCCAATCAAATGCCCATCGAGAAAGAGAGAGAATTGATAAAAGTATTGAAGAATCACGGTTCATGTAGATATGCCAGGCCTTGATCGGCACATCGCCGACCATAAGATCCCCATGGACCCAAAAATTTGGTCAGGGAAACAAAAGATGCGAAAAATGCGCCCAGAATGGGCAGAAAAGGTTAAAGCAGAAGTAGCCAAGCAGATCAAGGATAATTTCATTGAGGTTGTCAAGTACCCTACTTAGTTGTCCAATGTAGTTCATATACCCAAGAAGAATGGCGACGTCTGAGTTTGCGTTAACTTCAGGGACTTGAATAAGGCCACCCCTAAGGACGATTTCCTGCTACCACACATCGATGTTCTGGTAGATAGTGTAGCTAGAGCAGCCGTGTATTCCTTTATGGATGGATTCTCCGGATATCACCAGATCCTCATGAAGATAATAGACAAGTTCAAAACCGCATTCATCTCAGAATGGGGAACCTATTGTATCAGGGTAATACCTTTCGAACTCAAGAACGCAGGGGCAACCTACCAAAAAGCAGTCACAACATTGCTACATGACTTGATCCACAAAGAAGTGAAAGTATACATGGATGACATGATTGTGAAATCCACCATGCCAGAAGAGCATCTGACAGTGTTAGAGCAATTCCTTACGAGAATTGCAAAACACAATATCCGCCTCAACCCAAAGAAGCGCATATTTGGCGTCACGTCAGGCAAGTTCCTAGGGCACGTGGTTAGTAAAAGAGGCATACAGATGGATCCTAGTAAAGCTAATGCCATCAGGGAAATGGCTGTGCCAAAAACTGAGAAAGAAGTGAGAAGTTTCTTGGGGTCCATACAATACGTCGGTCACTTTATAGCACAATTGACCACCACATGCGAGCCTATCTTTAAGCTCTTGATGAAACAACAACCAATAGAGTGGAACGACCAATGTCAGGAAGCATTTGATAGAATTAAAGCTTACCTAATGAACCCTCTAGTGCTGAAGCCGCCAATTCTCGAAAGCCACTCATTCTTTACTTAGCGATAGAATAGACATCAGTGGGACCCATGTTGGTTCAAGAATACAAAGATAAGAAGGAACATGCGGTTTATTACCTTAGCAAGAAGTTGCTAGAATATGAAACCCGATATACTATCATGGAGAAAACCTGTTCCACCATGGTCTAGCTTACCAAGAAGCTCAGGCATTACTTCCAATCATACAAAATCCAAGCAGTCAAGAAAGTGGATCTGATAAAGTATTTATGCCAGGCTCCCTCATTAATTGGAAAATTGGCCAGGTGGCTCTTATTATAATCAGAATTTGATATCGAGTACGTAATGAAAAAGACCATCAAAGGTAGGGTAGTGGCCAAATTTCTAGCAAATCAGCCACTCAAGGAAGGAGAACGGGAAAACCTAGAATTTCCTGATGAATCTTTTGGAACCATTACGAAGAGTCCTAAAAAATGGACCATGTTCTTCGATGGCACCATTAACAAGTGAGGGGCTGGTTTGGGGGTCATCATCATAATGCTCGACGGAGCACTCATACCTCTGTTAAAGTGATTGGAATTTCTCACCACAAATAATGGGGTAGAGTACAAATCCTATTTATTTGGGATGTCTTCCCTAATCACTATCAGGGCGGACAAGTAAAATATCATCGGCGATTCTACTTTGGTCATCAAGCATGTCACAGGCGATTGGGAATTAAAGGAGGAATCCCTCAGACCCTACTTAGAGGCTATATGGAGAAAAGCCACAATGTTCAGCGAATGCAAATTTTGTCACATGCCCCGTGAGGAAAATCAAATCGCAGATGCATTGGCCACTTTGGCCTCCATATAGAAAGGGCCTCAAAAGCAGCCAGTTAAGCCTCTTATTATAGAGAGAACCTGAGCTCCATATTACATCCACATGGTAAACAATGCCATAAGTAAGGAAGAACCCTGGTACTCTGACATTTCAAGTTCCTAAAAAATGGTGAATTTCTTGTTAAGGCTACGGATTTCGATGGAAATACGCTGAGAAAGCTTGATGCGCTATTCTGCCTGGTTAAAGGAGGTTTGTTCAAGAGGTCCTCCGATGGCCTATTATTAAAGTGTCTAGCCCAATAGGAAGCTGACAGGATAATGAAAGAGGTACATTCGGGAGACTGTGGTCCACATATGAATGGTGTCATGATGGCAAAGCAGATCCAAAGAATGGGATACTTTTGGCTAACCATGCTAGCTGATTGTATTCAAGAAGCAAAGACTTGCCATGCTTGTCAGATATATGGGCATGTGAGCCACTTACCTCCGACAATGTTGCAAAGCTTGATGATGCCTTGGCCATTCTCAACCTGGGGCATCGACATCATCGGCAAAATAAGACCATCTTTGAGCAATGGCCATCGCTTTATTATAGTGACAATTGATTACTTTTTCAAGTGGGTCAAGGTAGAATCATACATGAACATTACAGCCAAGAAGATGGCCCAGTTCACTCAGCGACACATCTTCACCAGGTACAGCATTCCCCATCATATAGTAAGCTACAACAGCATATAGTTCCAAGGAGAAATAGCCGACCTTATTGCGAAGCACGGGATTGAGCACCATCACTCCTCACCCTATCACCCTTAAGCCAACGGAGTTGTAGAAGCTGCTAATAAGGCAATTAAGAAAATCCTCTCCAAGATGATTTCCAACTACTAAGATTGGGCAGATCATTTGCCCTATGCCTTATAGGGATACAAAACTAGTGTCAAAACCCCTACGGGTCAAACTCCTTTTTCTCTCGTCTATGGGAAGGAGGCGGTATTACCCCGTTGAAATGGAAATCAAATCTTTACGCGTAGCTCTCAAAGCCAGACTTCCCGAAGATGAATGGGCAAAAGCGAGACATGAGGCATTGACTTTGATCGATGAAAAATAGTTAACTATGCTAGAAAATCTAAAGTTGTACCAACAACGTATGGCCAGGGCTTACAACCAAAAAGTCAAGGGGCAAGACCGACCTCTAAGAATAGGTGATCTGGTCTTAAATCAGTCTTATAAAACACATTTGGATGCTCGGGGCAAGTTCTAACCAAACTGGGAAGGTCTGTACGTAGTAAGAAAGACTCTCAGTAAAGGGGTAGTGAAAATCTCAGACCTGGATGGCAACAAGTTTATGAAACCAATAAATCGTGACAAGCTGAAGCGCTATCTCGTGTAAAAAGAAACAAAATAATAATAATAAAAAATAATAGAAAGGTCTGTCAAGAGCTAGTGAGGGCTCTTGGGCAAAAATGAAGACCCAAAATAATAGAGCAAAGGCTTAGGTAAAATCCATTCGGAACCTTCAGCAACGATGAGCATTTACCCTTCGTATTTAAATAATATCTTTAGTAGTAACATGTTCATGTTAAAAATACTAAAGGAGTGCCTTAAATGGAAACTGCGAATTGTTTAATGAAACACGCATCTAAACAACATTATCTCATCTTTATTACACATAAACATACATTGCAAAAAACAAACAAAAAAGACAAAGATGAACGATGAGGCCTAAGGCCTTTATTATCTCACAGGAATGAAAGACACTTGATCTCAAGCTTAAGGACCCCTAAGGAAGCTGCGGAGTCTCTGCATCTCAATGAACCTCTCTCTAAGGGTAGAAGCCCTTGAGTACTCATAACCCAGATACAAAAAGCCTCAGAAGGTTGAATGTCAAAAGGCACGGAGTAGTTCATCTCCACCTGAGTGCGATTGGTCCACCTCACGTCATGACGATAGACCCGAGTATAGGATAGCTCCGGGCCTATTAGGGTGTGCAGGGATGCAGGAGACCTCTGAGAATGGTTGTACTGCCTGTACAAGTGACCAGGAGAGTAGATGATGATCTCAAAGAGGCCGATGAGGACCACGCCACCTCTAGCGACATCAGTATTCATATGCGTGATACCCCACCAAGGGCAAACCCAATGAATATCCTCAGTAGCTTGGTTACCCATAAAATCAACCCACTCCTCGACAGTGAAGTCTCTATATGGATGATTGCCAATACAAACTATGAAGCCCCACGCCTAGTAGCCTATGAGCATGGTCCGTCCTAGGCCTGATGTTGTCCAAAACCTTTTCAGGAGATGACAAACAGGTACTAATAAAGAACATATTCCACCTCAAACCTCTCTAGGGAAATAAGATTCTGACATCAGTGTCAATCGACGCATGTCATCCCTTGCATTAAGTCAATCGATGCTATCTCCATTGTGATGATCGACGTTGCCATGTGTCGATTTCTCTGATGACTCATCAAACCTATGAAAGTGACTCAACAAGGCTATCACCGCCCCAATTACGTCGATTGAAGCTTCCCCATTGTGTCGATCGACCCTCATAGGGGAATCTAGGCCAATAATACAACAAGCCTATTCTGACACCTATTGTATTGATCGACACTCCTAATTGCGTCGATCGACGCTCCCAAAATTTCTATAAAAGGAAAGCACGCTCTGGCCATTTCCAACAATAATGAACGACAACAATCACTGTTGATCAATCAGAATTCAAAGATATACAAATTTAAAGCTTCCTCTCTAAAGAAATCCTCATAGTATCGAGCCTATACCCAAAATATCCCAAAACTATACCAAGGTATAGACACCCCTCCTTAAGGCAGGCTAAAAAGCTACCTACACACTCCCAAACACTCAAACAAGCCCACTGTACAAATTTAATGAGGTTATCCCTACAGAAACCCTGAGAAATCTCCAACAAAAACACGATTCTAATCAGTATCGGGCCTTCCAGTCATCCTGAAGCAAACAAAAGGTAACTGATGGTCAAACATTATTTTCCACCATGCATTCTTAATTATGTAAAGTATCCGGTCATGCCGAGCCCACGCTTCAAGGGCTAGGCTCACAAAGGTCGTATCTCTCTAACTCATCCCTTTTGTTCAGATAATAAAAGAATTTTAAAAAATGATTCATCCAAATTCAAATGGCAAGTAACTATTTCATCCGGAACCAGAATCTCTCTTTTATCAGTATAGGAATCCTACCCTGGATTAGCTATACCACCAATTTCATGGAAGAGCTGATCCGGGTGGCGACTCTAATATCGTATAAAACAGGGGCCCTGCTCCTGCAATAAAAGGCTAATCCCCAAAGGAGTCATCGACCCCTTTATCCAGTTAGAAAGGCCAAGTATGTTCACACATACAACGAGCCCCGCACTCTAGTGGCCACTCCCCGCATTAAAACCCGGGAGTCCCATGTTGGCTATGCCAATCCAATCAACAACCCGAAAGGGTCAACCACGTAAAAGTTTCACCCGCTCATAGTGGCGACTCTGCTGGGGATTCACTCTTTTTGAAGTCAATCAAAGATGAAATAATGAAAGCCATTTGATATAGCATCTATATATTTTCACGCCCATTTACCCCAGTGTTCTCAATTATGTATCTCTAGAACTCGGCTCGAGTTCATATAGGGACATAAAGTTGAGACGCACCAGTCGTGGTTAGTACAATACAATCTAGTTAGCGTGATTAAGGCCACTAGGTTTGAGTATATTAAATGTGGAAAATGGGCTCCTAAACTCAATTAGGGTTCTTCGGCCCAAGTACATAATGCACAGTTCCCATCAACTGTAACCCCATCGAACTAAACCCAGCATATAGCAAAATAGCCCTAGAAATTTCCCCTAGGGATACCCAACAAATTTCTCAAAATCATAAAAGAGATTACGTCCTCGCCTACCCCAGGTTGGTAATAGAGGAAAAAAGCCCCCACCTAGGAAAGATACTCACCACGATGCAGTAATAAGGTCGAAAGGGAGAGTGAAAAATGTACATGTTGGTCTACCCGCACCACTCATGCACCACTAACCATAATTTGCTTGCAGCCATAGCACAAATCATACCATGCGAGCAAACCAACCCTACCTGCTCTTAGAGTGCACTCTCGCTCATACCCCTGGTACAAAGCAAAACAGAACTAGAAAAGCTTCTTCTAGAGCGCACCCTCGCACGTACCCCGATATGAAGTTAAACAAACCTAGAAAAGCTGCTTCTAGAGCATGCCCTTGTACATACCCCTAGTACTAACCAAAAAAAACCTAGAAAAGATGCTCCTACAGTGCACTCTTATACATACCCCTGGTACTAAGTGAAACAAACCAAAAAAAGCCGCTTCTAGAGCACATCCTCGTACATACCCCTGGTACAAAGCAAAACAGACCTAGAAAAGCCGCTCTTAGAGCGCACCCTTGCACGTACCCCTGGTACTAAGTGGAATGACCTTATAAAAAGCCCCTCCTATGGTGCACCCTCATTAAGAAACACACCATCATTCGGCATTTACGCATCACAAATAACATACATCTCATAAATCATGATAAAAGCCCATAGGCTCATGCATTATACACAAGGGCGTGTGCTAATCCATTCCCATTCTCAGCTTACAAGACCAAAGATAACCCAGGTTAATTCCACTGGCACTTAAGAAAAAGCAATCTCAGAGAAGAGTTCCTGAGGAAACAGACTCCAATGACCTCACACTCCTAGTACAAAGCGACAAAATAACTGAAAACCATAAGACACTTGAAGTAGTACAAGACATGATCCTTTTTTAGGATTTTATCAAAAGATTTGAAGCTGTCATCAGTAACATGAGGGCCAAAAGAATTTCAGGTCCGAACTCAGGCTACAAGGTCGCAGAAATTGAGAAGAAATTCTCAGACTTTGAGGAGATGCTCCCAAAACTAAAGCATATCATAGGGCCCTCCAGCGCCATATATACGGATCCATAAAAGTTCAAACTCACAATACCAGAGCCACTACCTATGAACTTCATCATGCCTTATGTTCCGCCATTCGACGACACAGGATCCCCCGAGGCACACATCGAGGGATACCTACGCATCATGATGAGTATGGGCATCCCCGAGGTCCATCGGGTGAATCTATTCCAGAAAACGTTGCACGGCCCGGCGACCAATTGGCACATGAGGATGTCCAGCCAAATAAAATCAAACTGGAAATTTCTCAGTACTGCCTTCATTAAAAATTATGCCTACAATGTTAGGGTGGAAATGACCCTGTAGGATCTGGAAAGAATCCAGTAGGGCATCAATGAACCCTTTAGACCTACTACCGTAGATGGGTCATAGTCCAGTCGTTGGTTGACGAGGCCCTAAAAATGGATGCCCTTGAAATCAAGCTAGTGGAAGGTTGTAATCCCAAGTTCTGGGAAGAAATGAAAATGAAGAAGTTCCACACTTTCGAAGACATTGTGGAGTATGCTAAGAGAATCAAGAAATATGATGAGGAACAACACATCAGATAGGAGGAGGAAGCCTATTATGTAAAAAAAATCGTATGATAGGGTGGGTCCCCTAAAATCCTACCAGCTAAAGCCTTCCTATACCATGAGGGAAGAGAAGAAGACGGAGGCTGTTACGGCTGCAATCGCTGTGCCACCCCAACCAATTTCACCATAGACCGAGTCACTATCTTAAATATTCACCAAGCTAAGAAAGTCTGGGGGCATATAAAGTTTAAAGCCCTTTGTGCCACTAACCCAGGCTGATAGAGACAACTTTTATGCGTATCACGTATTGAAATGACATAGAACTAATAAATGTGTCCGATTACTATAGGATCTACAAAAGATGATCCAAGAAGGGGATTTAGAAGAGCCGGAGTAGAAATCAAGTACCCAAAATAACCCCCTTCTGACCTTTAGAGTCCATAATAAATGCTATCCTTGTCCATGAGGATGATGATAGAGGAAGAGATAATACTTAGTTTGACCCAGGATTCAGAGAAAATGATAATGGATGGGCACTCGCAAAAATTAGCCAGGTGGATGCCTGCGCAAGAGAATTATAGAGGTCAAGGAAACTCTCAGCATAAGCAATGGAAGAACTCAAATACAGAGGGGATACAGATGCAATAATATTGTTGGCCCACTTCTATGATCTCTTAGTGGAATACAATATACCGCCTCATGGTATGGTCACCGCATTCCCTATACTTCTCAGGGGAGATGTGATGGATTGGTACCATACCCTATTACCTCGATAATTAGGGGATTTTGTAGAGCTGGAACATCAATTCTTGGAAGCTTTCCCTAGCGATAGGATTAGGATCTTCCAAGAATCCCTCGATGCAACTAATCAGACAATATACCTTATTAAGCATGAAGAAGCTCCATCTCCTGAATGGTGACAATCGAATGATGCTCCAGTTCGCCTAGCTGACCTAAGGGCTATTGGCCTTATAGACATTGAGGACGATGAGATTAAGGTAGGGCTCGACCTGGTTGGCCTCCTCAATTTGTTCAGGCAACTCGGTAATTCTATGGCCCTCGTTCCGCTAGCCACTTTCTTGGACAACCAAGTCCACAACTGGTACTATAGTTGCCAGTCAAACGGTATTGGGTTCTTTTTAATGTAAATGCTAGCCTAGCACGTACCTTCATAAGACGCAATTCTTGGAATGCGATGCTGAGTCAAGAATCAGCCACTAAGAACTCGGTTACGTCCCAACCCCAAGAGGATGAGGCTGAATCAAAATTTTGTGACACATTGTTCATCAATACCATCCCTACTTGATGAAAATGAGGATAAGGAAGAATAGGGATTAGATAATTAGGATGAAGACCCTTGCTTCGATAATAACCCTGTATTCAATGAAATTCACATGATTGAAAGAGAATCAGCTTATGAAGAAGAGCTCAAGTCGTAAGGCCTCCTTTACATAGCTGATTGGAAAGGAAATAAGAACAGGTTTTCAGGAAACTCATATCTGATCAAGTTCCAGAGGTGGTTTCTCCTAACCCTGGAGCTATATAACATCCGTGTCCTAGGGGCACCAACCCTATTCCCTCGATTTTTAACCGGCTAGGCCCTAGCTTGGTATTTCTGAATCTTACCCCACCGACGATGGGATTGTCCATTAATATGCCAGAAGTTCATCCAAGCATTCGCTCCTTATACACCATACTTCAGAAATGATGATGGGTCCTACTCTTGGGTCCTTCCGCCTTCCCCGGAGTACATGCACATCAGGCCCATTTATGAGAGATATGTTAGCATGCCCGAAGACGGAACCATACATATAATCTGCAGCACTACCATCACTACCCTCACACGATGTGAGGGGATGTCAAGCCCATATAGATTTGGGGAAAAAGCACCTCACCTAAACCCTTACTTTAAGATAGAAGGAAGCAGCAGGAACCCACATATAGGATGTCCTTCGAGTGAAGGAGCACCCCCAGATCCACCTCAGTTTGCTCATTCCGGACATTCAAACGGTGGGATAGCCTGGCAGTCACGAGATATGGCATGCCCAGAAATTATGCCGAGTAGGCCCTTGCCATAAAACACGGCTAACAAGGAACCACGACAGGATAATGGCACTTACTATCCAAGCAATGGCAAATACGCTGAACATATTAGGATAATTGGAGCTAGTCCGCGGTTATGGGAACCTGAGCCAGTGTACTTCTAGGACCCCCCACCGGAAGGAATTGTAGATCCCTAACTATCATCTGACCCTGAGTCCCCGCACTCTCGATGAATAAGAGAAGAGTTATGGGGAATCATGGATGGATTGCCTACAGAAATTGATATGATCGGAGCTGGATGCCTTACCAAAAGACTAGTTCTCCAAAGAATCCAATAAGAGAATAGGAGACCCCCACGATGGAGAAGACATCAGTCTGATGCTAAAATAAATCCAATGGCATTCGCAAGTATCCAAGATGACCAAAGATTCTACAGAAGGCTCAACGCAGCCCATGAATCTGCAATCGCTTGGGAAGATACCCACAGGACCATACTCTTCCTCGAGTTACCTCCAAAACTTGGATATGATGGGAGTGGACACCCTCAGATCTACCTCACCATAATCACCAAAGTAATGAATTCAAAGGATGAGCACTTCACCGTTGGCCCAAAATCTTCAACACCACCCTTAGTGGGAGAGCACTAGCATGGTATAATAGAACCTAGAACAACCCGGCCACGCACCGTTATTGCTTCTTCTGGGGCATCTTGAGCCAAGCTTTCCTGTATCACTTTACTATAGAAGAGCCAGACGAAGGGCCAAGTGGCAATCCTCCTAGAATGGAACCATACCCGAGGGATGGACCGGTAGCTTGGGCTCATCCTTTCTTTATAACTGTGCCTCACCTAAAAATAATAGAAATACTGGACAAACTGGTCCTAGCTCATTTTGGCGTCGTCAACATGATCAGGGGAATTAAGCCCTAAGCACATGTGATAGACAAGATCCTTCACGCAAATACCGCCATAGCATTGCTAATGGATGTGCACTGCGAACCAAAGGGAGCAAAAGCCACAACTCCACACGACGCTAAGCCTATACGGCTGGGAGAGATTCCCCTAGAAGAAGATTTTGATCAGTTCACAGTGATCGAACCTGAGGATGCCTCCAAGAGCCAGCCAAGGCAAGTCAACCATATCACTAGGAATGGAAGAATTTACCAACCTCAGGTCCAAGTTAAGCCCAATGTCCCACTAGTAGATAACCCGACAAAGGAGGTCAATGCTCCCGTGATCGAACAATTGACAAACACGCCCGTTAAAATGAGTGTTTGGGATCTCTTACGAGGATCCCAGGCATACAGAAGGGCTATTGTACAAAAATTGATGGAAATGGATGCACCATCATTGGCTTCGCCTACAGAAGTGTGTGCCCTGATTGGGCAAGGAACACCTACCGTGCCTCTCCACATTATCTTCTCTAAAGTGGACTTGCCAAACAAGGGGCTATGGTACAATGGAGCCCTATATCTAAAAATCAAAATATTAGACCAAGTAATGCCTTGCGTCATGGTGGATGATGGCTCTGCCCTTAACATCTGCCCTCGCAAAATTCTACCAATCATAGGACTAAATGAAGGAATGCTCAAAACATCGGGGATGCTCATCAAAGCATACGACAATTCTAAAAGGTCCGTCCTAGGAACCTTTGAAGCAATAGGAAAAGTGGGAAAAGTGGAGTCCCTTACAACTTTCACTGTTATAGACATTCCCATCGCATTTTCCTTGTTACTTTGCTGACCCTGGTCTCACGCGTTAGGGGGCGTTCCTTCCACTCTACTCTAGAAAGTGAGGATCCCCTACAAAGGAAAAATAGTGACTCTCGAAGCAGACAAAGAATCCACCATGGCTACTATTTATGCCACCCTAAAATACGTAGGAGGATTTCTCACAGCCACCATAGGGGAAGATGAGAAACCAACTCAGTGGTCCAAATGGGTAAAAGGCTACATGGATCAACAACTTACCCCAGGGACTGGTCTTGGGGCACAAGAACAAGGTCCCCCAGAATATAAGTTTGTAATAGGATCTTACAATCCCTTTAGGCTTGACTACCGAGGCAGAGGCAGACAGAGGACATGGCCCAGGAGATGTCAAATATTGGAAATATTTGTTTGGTCCGAAGAAGCCGTGTATCAGGGTAAACCTGAGCTAGTCAAAACTGAGGAAGGAAAAGTACATGGTTTTGAGATATTTTCCGATGTTGTGGACTTCAAAGGTTCCTCTCATTTGGCCAATTCTAGAAAGCAGATTGAGAAAAGGAAGACCACCTCTAAGGAGGATTCATCCAAGAGGCAAAAGAAAGCAAGCCATTCGAGCATAGAAGATCTGGCAGTAAGGCTGGCTAACCTAATGGAAGCTCACCTCAAGGGTAAGAGTGACAAGAAGAAGAACCTGTGGAAGAGGGGATGGACAAGATAATCTTCGAGCTAGCTCAGCTCATGATCAAAAGGAAGTCCAAGGTCAAAGAGACAGCTACCAGCGACAGCGATGGAATTCTAAATGAAGAAACCCACAAAGCTAGTGATAATATTTTAATTTCTGATGTCTTTGAACTAAATAGCTTGTATTGTGAGAATAATAATAAAATGAATGACTTTGCTTATTTGTGTGGGGCTTTTGATTACGTGCATCCATCTCATCATACATCAAACATTTTTAGTATTCATGATGCACTTACAAAAGAAACAAATTGGGAACAGACGATGACCCTTAAATGATATCGATTTCCAGTGACCTTGATCTCGAGCTCAAAACAGAATTAATAAAAGTGCTCAAATCACATATAAAAGCATTCACTTGGCCCTACGATGACATGCCCTGAGTTGACAGAACTATTGCGAAACACAAGATTCCCAGTGACCTGAAGATATAACCGGTCAAACAAAAACTGTGAAGATTGAGACCCGAATGGGCCGAAAAAGTCAAGGAAGAGATAGCTAAAAAAATCAAAGCCAAATTCCTGGAAGTCGTAAATATCCAGAATGGTTAGCCAATATAGTGCCAATGGTAAAGAAAGATGGGAGGGTCCGAGTCTGAGTCAATTTCCGAGACCTCAATAAGGCCTCACCAAAAGATGATTTCCCCTTACCTCATATTGATGTATTGATCGATAGTGCCACCAGAGCCGCCATGTACGCCTTAATGGATGGCTTCTCAGGATATAACCAGATATTTGTGAATGTGGTCGATAAATTCAAGACATCCTTCATCACAGAATAAGGGGTATACTGCTGCAAAGTCATGCCATTCGGACTAAAAAACGTTGGGCTACCTATCAAAGAGCGATCACCACTTTGCTCCACGATCTGATACACAAGGAAGTTAAAGTATATATGGACGACATGTTGGTAAAATCTCTAATTCCTAAAGAGCACCCAACTATGCTTAACTATTTCCTTACTAGGATAAAGAAAATACAATCTACGACTCAACCCAAAGAAGTGTATCTTCGGAGTGACCTTAGGGAAATTACTAGACCACATCGTTAGTCAACAAGGGATAGCAATCAATCCTGATAAGGTAAAAGCAATCCTCGACATGCCTCCGCCAAAAATAAAAAAAAAGAGGTTCAAAGTTTCCTGGGATCATTACAGTACGTCAGCAATCAAACTAACGACAGTTTATGAACCTACAGCCAAACTCCTTATAAAGCAATAACTAGTCAAATGGAATCCACATTGCCAAGAAGCCTTCAATAAGATCAAGGCATACTTGGCCAGCCCACCGATACTCAAACCACCGATGCCAGGCAAACCTCTCACCCTGTACCTAGCCATAGAGGAAACCTCTATAGGGGAAATGTTGGTATAAGAGCACGAAGACAAGAAAGAACATGCCATTTATTACCTCACCAAGAAACTTTTGGAATATCAAACCCCGTACACCATAGTCGAAAAGACCTGCACCGCTATGGTCTAGTTAACAAAGAAGCTTTGACATTACTTCCAGTCCTACAAAATCCAAGCCATTGCAAAGGTAGATCGTATGAAGTACCTTTGTCAAGCGCCCTCCTTGGCCGGGAAATTATGTCATTGGTTATTGCTCCTTTCAGAATTCAATATCGAGTATGTTACCCAAAAAGTGATCAAGGGATGGGCCGTGGCAGAATTTATAGCCAACCAACCCTTAGAATCTAATTATGTCGAAAACCTCAAATTCCTAGATGAACAGCTAGCCATGATATTGAAAGGACCCCAGAGATGGACCATGTGCTTCGATGGGGCGGTGAACCGTAAGGGAGCAGGTTTAGGAATCATAATTTATCCCCTGAGGGAGGGCTAATTCCACTCTCCAAAAGATTAGAATTCCTAGTAACCAATAATAGCGCTGAATACTAAGCATGTCTGTTTGGCCTAAACTCACTGCTCACACTAGGGGCAGAAAAAGTGGAAGTCATCAGGAACTCTGCTCTTGTCATCAGATAAGTAGTTGGGGACTAGGAAATAAAGAAGGAATCACTTTGCCCATATTTAGAGTCCGTATGGACCAGAGCATCTTTCTTTGAAAAATGTGAATTCCATCATGTGTTGAGGGAACAAAACTAGATGGCAGACTCTCTAGCCACTCTGGCTTCTATGTGGGAAAACCCTGAACGATAGCCTATGAAATCGATAATAGTTAAAGTCATAAACACTCCATACTACATTACTTTGGTCACACAAATATCCACCAAGCAAGCATGGAACCTTCCCTATGGCGGCTACTGACGCCGACAAGACCACTTTATGAAAGTTGGCGGTTTATTTCAAGCTCATCAACGGGCAATTGTTTTGAATATCCTCCGATGGGATCCTTCTGAAGTGCTTAGGGCAAGCAGAAGCTGACAAAGTCATGCATGAGACACACGCAGGAACATATGGTCCCCACATGAATGGAGTAATGCTAGCTAAAAAGATATAATGGATGGGTTACTTTTGGCTAACCATAATAGCTGATTGTACACACCTAATCAAGAAATGCCATGAGTGCCAAATCCATGGTAACATCAGTCACTTGCCACCGATCGATCTCCAACACCTAACTGCACTATAGCCTTTCTTGGCCTAGGGCATCGACATCATTGGAGAAATCAAACCATCCTCGACCGATGGCCATAAGTTTATCATAGTAGCCATGGATTACTTCTCAAAATGGGTAGAAGTTGAATCTTACACTGGAATCACTGCCAAGAAAATGGCAAATTTCATTCAAAAGCTTATCTTTGCATGATACGACGTGCCTTGCCATGTAGTATTTGACAATAGAGTGTAATTCTAGGGAGAGATCACCCAACTGCTGGAATGACACAACATCAAACATCATCGCTCATCACTATATCGCCCTCAAGCCAATGGGGCAGTGGAGGCAGCCAATAAAGCCATAAAGAAAATCTTATCCAAGATGGTAGTTACCTATCGAGATTGGGCTGATCATCTTCATTACGCTCTTTAGGGCTATCAAACTAGCATCAAAACCCTAACAAGACAGACACCATTCTTGTTAGTATACGGAATGGAAGCAGTTCTCCTAGTAGAGATCGAAGTTCAATCGCTTTGTATGGCACTTGATAAATGAACTAAATCTCACTATAATGCACTTAACGCCATCGACAAAAAGCGTTTAGAAGCCCTTGATAGCCTGAGAATGTATGAACAATGGATGGCTTGAGCTTACAATAATCGAATAAAAAGAACGAACATGCCCCTCAAGGTCGGTGACCTCGTGTTGAAACAAGTCAAAGCCGCTCATGCCCACCCTAGAGGAAAGTTTCGTCCTAATTGGGAAGGTTCATGCAAAATAAAGCGAGTCCTTAGAAAAGGAGCTGTGAAAATCATGGATACGGATAGAAACAAGTTCACAAACCTAATTAATCGGGATAAGCTGAAGTTATATTACGTTTGAAGGCCAATGTGGGACAGAGGAAAATTATGTTGGAAAGTCGACATTATCCCATAATTTGTATCTTTGTAAAATCATGAACGTTAAAAGTGTATGTTGTAAGATGAAATGAAATGCATTAAGAAAAACATGCATACATTATATTCATGCCTGGAATGAAGTCAAGGCTTCATTATAAAAACTCTCAGAGCACCACCTAGTGGCTAGGACCTGCCGCGTGATGACTGTTGCGGCGAGTGATCGCCAGCCTATCTGCTCCAATAGGTGCTACCTTGATGGCAGAGAGCCATCCTAAATGAATCTCGTCAAGCGACTCATTAAAAGGTAGTTCATAATTCATGAAAGTTAATGTGCGACTTTCCCATTTGGCTCAAATGTGGGTCAGCCACAAAGGTCCCAAAGGTCTAGCGAGTAAAGCGTGAACATATTTAGGCATGTACTATGGACGACCATATTGCTGCCTTACACATTTTGGAAAATAAAACGATATCCGCTCTAGGCCCAAAAACTAAACGCCTTGGGCTACAGTGTGAGTAGTCATCTTGTCGATCTTCCACCAGGGGCAGATCCACTTGATGTCTCTTTCTGTTAACCATTACAGAAAATACAACCATTCGCACGAAGACTGGTTCCTATAGTACCCAGGTTGTGTTACTCGACCCCAAAAGTCTTTGGGAGCATAAGAATCTAGTGGTCCAGTTGATGCCCTGATAACCTTTAGACCCTCCATCAGCCATATCTGTAACAAGCCAAGATCAGTAAACCATCAATCACAAAAGTCCCTAATAAGGGAAATAATTAAGTATACCTAAAGGAGAAGCCTGCTTCCTCCTTCTGCTGCATCTTTATCCAAATGAATAGAGTCCATGTAGATAAAGGTCTCGGCCAAGTTCACAGCCATGGGAGATGATCCTTCTAGGGTTTTTTGAATCACGAAAACTAACCTAGGGCTACAGACCTCGTTGTCCGATTCACACAAAAGGCTTCCAAATAGAAATATGACCATGAGAGGTACCCAACACCGATGACTGGTAGGAATGGAAGAACATATCTCAAAATCCGCTCTTAAGATTAACCCAGGTTGTAAAGGATTGGTAGGCACAATTCTATTCCTCTGGTGATCAGAAAGTCTAAGGAAGCTCACACTATGTTGTTCTATGGAAGTATCATAGTCGGGCGTCATGATGTCCCGATCATAAGGAATGTCCATTATGGCATAGAATTCTTCATAAAGGGGACATAAATCTTGGTTATTGAAGCGAAACATGTGATCTAGTGGGTCCCATAAACTTATTGCACTATGCAGAAGCGCATCATCCAGAACAGTGTTGTAATAGTACCGCATGTTGAAAAGGCACCCGACCTGAAGCTGATTCCAATCAACCAGATTAAGAGACTAGAAATAGCCCACCAGCTACACCTTGAATCTATCCATGATGACTTGATCATGGCTTAATAAAAGGAAAAAATAGATCACAAGATCAACACAAGTTGCACATGAGAAAGCTCATTTTTAGGAAAAATAACAAGAATAGTAAAGTTGGCATAATTAAGATCGCAAAAGGAAGCCATCCATCCAAAAAGCAAACAAGCCCTTGAGAGATCCACCAATCCATAAAATAAGAAAAAAGAGGGGGGGAAAAGACACGCCTAATCCAACCATCGAATGTACTGGATAAAATTGCCATGCAGGGCCCATAATAAAAAATATAAATATAAGCTAAAATCTAACTATCATATCCACTTGAGTAGATAGGAGTGTCAAAATTTACCTGCGGTGCCTCGGCCTGATCTCCTGCCCCTTCTTGCTCCCCTTGACTCGGCAAAACCTAAAGAGGCTGCACAAGTGGAGCAGTAGCAAATGGCGGAGTCGGCAGGAATTGGAAGCCCATCCCTGCGAAACCAGCCTAGCTCAGATAATCGGGCATATAACTTTATGCTCCATAACCAGATGGGTGCGGTGCATATGCCAAAGGGTGAGCCTGCCCATACTGGCCATAGCCTGAAGATCCCATCGGTGGAGGCACCTTGTAACCAGCTCTGAGCTGATCCAACTTTGCGTTCCGTGCCCGGATCCTCCCTACAAACATTTCATGCATAAGCATTCATCCATGCATATTTATTGAAAAAGAACAGGTTTATTAAGTCTTACCACCATCGCAAAGTTGTTCCCCAACTTGATGTTCTGAAAGTCTAAGAGCAAGCATCCATTCCTCTTGCTATCCTCTCTCGGCACCTGTCAGACAAATCACATTAAGCACAAGCCAAAAAATAAGGATAATTTGCATAGCCCAATGTCAAAACTTATATGAGTCACATGAGGAGGCGTGAAGGTCATGTCCATCCTGGTCAAGTTGTCCGAACTAAAGGGAGGGAAATATAATAATAAAGCAGGCCGATATATGTGCAACCCCACAGGAACCTGATAATTTTGATGCCCCGTAACGTGAGAAGTAGCCTCACCCAATGAATGGGGGCCCCTGGCCCTTTTACCCTACAAAACAAAAAGAAATCAGTACCTAGGAAACACGAAGGATGATTGCTAGGAGGTAAGGATATGTACCTCCTGGGATGCAACCTGCTCCTCTGGAAGAAAGCCAAGCAAGCACTCGGTCACAAATTCAGGATAATAGCCAGCCTTGCCGAAAAGCTCCACTGTAACGCCATTCCCCTTTAATGCGTCAAGATCTTCCTTGGTCAATTCCAGCCAAAATAACCACCTTAGTAACTCTAACGGCACCAACCTTTCCATTGGAGACTTATCGCACTATGCCACTCGCTCTCCTAGGTACCAATCAAGGGAAGAAGCGCTCTCCAAAATCAACCTTCTCGATACCATTTCCCTAGCTGTCGTCATCGATCTACTCTAGGTAGAAGCATCCCCCTACGGATTTTGAATTACCTATCAACATATATGTCATTAGCAGATGCACAAGGGAAGTAAGGAAACCAAAGAATTGCAAAGGTTTACGTGGCCAAAAGTGAGATTCTTAATCCTCTTATCAGCCTCCTTGGTATCCAAATTCCCCAAGGCAACTAACTAGGAGGGGAGGCGCGGGAGATAAGGAATATCCTTTTGGGTCTTGACTCTCTTTGGCCAAGGAAGGATCCCCTTATCAAAACCCTAGATCTGTAAAAGGCAAAGCAAAAGTCAGCACTTGACATAAATAGACATGCAAAAACAAAATCCTTGAGTGATTACCTCGAGAACAAGTTTTGAGGATTTCAGCTCAACAGTATGCTTCCTTGCGCAATGGTCTAGGGCCAAGTACATTTGCCCCAATGTCGCTCTACCCTATGCCATTTCATGGAACTTCTCTAGTCGAACCAAGGCCCTCAAAAGGTTCAAATTAAGGGACGAGTTGCCGATAAGAAATAAAGTGTTGGTCAAAGCATATAGCACAAAAGAACGGGAGCATTGCTCTGGAGCCTCATCATCAGCAGGGGCCCTATTTTCCGGGGCCTACTAAAAAGTATACAAATAGTTAGCAGGAATCTCCTTATTAACAGTGGTGAACCTCAATAATTTCTGCACAAGTATGGGATCGTAATTGCCCATATTCATGGTATAGTTGAAATGAATGATCTCCCCATTGAAATGCAAGCCCCTAATAGCGATAAAGTCTAGTGGTGTGATAGTAAAATCCTCGCACGGCAAATGGAAAGTGTGGGTTGAGTCTGACCATCTCCTTAAAATCGATGATAAAATCGCTCGGGAGTACCGAACAAGCTTCACTGGAATAAACCTCTCAATGAACGTGCTAAACCCCGCATCCATCAGGATCTTCCTCACGTCAGGAGAAAGAACACCCCACCAATTGACGAGATCCAAAAAGTTACTTGCACCCCAAGGCTCAAGCCTCTGCAAGAACACAATACCACATTAAAAGACCACTTATAGCAATTAAGCACCCAAAAGTTTACAAAGCTTACAGTCATTCAGTACAAATTACTAAAATCACAAAAATACCCGCTTATAGTTACTAAGCAGAAATCCATCAAGCTACCTAAAAGTCACACCTTATAGCTATTAAGGATAAAATTCTCGCTAAAATCACGCTTATAGCCATTAAGCACAAATGACCTAGATAAGCTTACATTTGCTAAGTTACGATCAAATACGGGAATTCCAAGGAATCACAAGGCTTATAGTCATTAAGTTACCCTAAAAGTTCCTAATTTTCCCACAAAATAGTAGCATATGCACAAGCAGAACATCATAGATCATTTTTCTAGAATTACAGAAAGGTCCAAAATATTTAAAAATGCAAAAATAGGCTTCCCGAATGCGAGTGTCGATCGACACAAATGAGCATCGATTGATGCATCCTAAAGAAGCAGAAGCACCGATTGACACTAGGCCTGAAATTCTATGATTATAGAATGTTTTACAGGTAATTCACAGTGATACAGGATCAATGAGAGAATCAGTAGAACATGTATTCTCACCAAAACTCCTAAAAACATGCCAATTCTAAGAAAAATTAAAGAAGGTTAGGGGCTTACTGGAATGCGAGAAACATGGCACTGGGGTTTAAGGATGAGAGGAATAGTGTTGCCTCAGCCTACGCCATGGAAAATTTTCCTCGAAGGAAGCCCATAACTATCTTCCGTGGTGACATACAGAATTTGAAGCAACTCCCCATGGATGGTTACCTCTAGCACTGAAATAGGAGCACGGGTCTGGTCCCTAGACGTTACTATCTTCATCCACATCATAATGGCTGAGAAACAGATGAAGATCGGGAGGAAAGAAAGCATAAAAAGCCCTAACATAGCTTCTGTTGTCGAAAGAAAATGCAGGAAGAAGGAGTTGTAATATGAGATGCATTTTGTATGCAGGAAAATTATAGAATTTATAGAATTCCTGACTGCGTCGATCTACACAAGCCATATATGTCGATTGATACTATGTTCGACACGCCTTTTAATAATGGTAACTGCTAGAATTCAAACATTCAAAATTCAAAGGGTTGCTTTGATCGACACAAGCCCTATGTGTCGATAGACGCATATTAAAAAATCACCATTTTTTGCCTTTTCGAAAATAAATTGCAGTGACAATTAAATCCCGAGGATTTTTGAAAATTGTATTTTCCATCATGGAAATCGTTTTCTAAAAATACCGGCAGACCCAAAAATCTCCAAATAAACAAACACTGCGAGAATCCAAAATGATTTTCCTAAAAATATTTTCAAAACTAGTGAAACATTAATTGATCGAAGGGGCAAAATTTTTTTTTCCAAAAATTCAGTCAATCAAATAATGTTGACTATATTCTCGCAAAAACACGGCCACTTTTTTTACTCACCGCTCTCACTTCACTTATGCAAAAACTTTACCTCCACGGCATAAGTTATTGTACGCGAGGGGCAGCCTATGAGCAAGGTTCGTCCCAGGCCTGATGATGTCCAAAACCTTTTCAGGAGATGAA
Source organism: Euphorbia pulcherrima (assembly GCA_947683365.1). Lineage (NCBI taxonomy): Eukaryota > Viridiplantae > Streptophyta > Magnoliopsida > Malpighiales > Euphorbiaceae > Euphorbia > Euphorbia pulcherrima. Next base: position 32,870,370 of record CANTUS010000001.1, read on the forward strand.
AAACTGGTACTGACAAAGACCATGTTCTACCTCAAACCTCTCTAGGGAAAGAAGATTCTGACATCAGTGTCGATCGATGCATGTCATCCCTAGCATTGCATCGATCGACGATATCCCCATTGTGACGATCGACGCTGCCACGTATCGATTTTTCTAATGACTCATCAAACCTATAAAAGTGACTCAGCAAGGCTATCACCACCCCCAATTGCATCGATTGACGCATCCCCATTGTGTCGATCCACACTCATAGGGGAATCTTGGCAAATTGTTGGGAAACAATGATCCGGATAAAAAATCTAAGTCCGAATCAAGTTTGAAAGAAACAAAAACAATATATGTAATTTCTCCCAAATCCAAATGGAAACATCCGGATAAAGATCAAGACACAAGTCATCTATTAATCAAATTAAAATACTAAGCACTAAGGGAAATAATTCGGACAGAGTTCGGAAAGGAAACAAACTTCTGACCCTTAAGACCAACATCCGGAAGAACTAATTGAAGCCATCTCCGGTAGAAAAATCTGGAGCATAAAGGACTAAAAGTCATCCGAAAGACATATATCTGAAATAAAAGGAAAGTATTCAAGTATAATTTTCCTTTACCCTTTTTGGTCTATGGAAGTCAAAGACCCTTTCCCCAAGACAAAGACAAAATGACAGCTTGTATAATTCAAAAAAAGTCAAAAGGGTCTGACACCGAACAAAGAAAAGCTAACTACTTTCTCTTAGACTAATAAAGGAGGGCATGGAGCTCACATCATAAAGCAATTGGTATGAAAGTTGGTGCATCACAAAATGACAAGCAAAACGATCACTAACAACTTTTCAGCCTCAATCCCAAGATTTTAAACGGATCAAAATACAGTCTAACGGAATGATCAACGGATCTAAAAGCTCCACATCACAACCTGATCAAAGGTGAAGATTGGATAAAAGCTCACCAACCACAAATTGCTACATTTATGATCAAAGCCTATAAATGGAGCTCTTCACCAAATGAGAAGGCAAACTGATTGATCTACATAAGTAAGTAACAAAGCAATACTCATTCAATCAGTTAAGATAATCCCTCTAAGAACCCTTGATTTGTAAGGAGTCCCAAGTGAAACTATAAACTTGAGGAACTTCAAAAAACCAACCCTTTATTACAAACCAAAGAGTTAGAATCTCCAACTTGGGTGAGTTGGGAGATTGGGATATAGCTTAAAGTAGGTGCTTTGAGTGAGATCTCCCTGTAGGACTCAGCTTAGATTCAAGGTAGAAGGCTAAGTGGTATATCCTACTAAAGGTAAGAGGACTCAGCTAGGAGTTGGTGCTTCTAGTGGTATATCCTACTTCAGGAAGGGGTCACCATCCGGAGAAAAATCTGTAAGGCTTGATTCCTGCCAGTTGAAAAGGAATCCATTAGTGGATAAGCTTGGAAGAAGGAAACTCCGGGGACTGGACGTAGGCGGGGCTGAACCAGTACAAAATACTTGTGTTTGATTTTCTTTTGTGTTTACTTTATTACACTTGCATCATCCGGATCCATTGTCCGGATCATAATCATCATCCGGACCCATCTTCCGAATCATAATCAAATACGCTACACTAAAACTTTTTCTAAGTCTATAAATTCTATGAAAAAGGGCCATTCACCTCCCTCTGCCCTTATAAATACTCTCACAGGGACCAATAAGTGGTATCAGAGCTAGTGCTCAAATTAGAGATCTAATAATCTCGAGATTAATGTCCATATATTTTGATTCGCATATCAAAATGAGTTTCCAAAACGCACAACTTCTTCTCAAGGGTATGTCTGTTACCCATCCTCCACTCTTCACCATTGAACACTACACATTTTGGAAAAACTGGATGAAGAACTTCATCCAGTCACAAAGTATGCAAGCATGGTTAGTTATTAAAGATGGTCTGTATGAACCTACTTATGAAGTAGAGGGTATGACTACCCGAAAGCCATCAAGTATGTGGGATGACAATGACTTTAAAAAATTGCGTGAAAACGTAAATCCTATTAACATGTTTCATTGTGCTCTTAGTGCAACTGAATTCAATAGGATATTCGGATGTGACCATATAAAAGAGATATAGGAGAAGATGGAAGTTACCTATGAAGGAACATCCAAAGTAAGAGAGGCCAAGCTTGATCTACTTCAACAGAAGCTTGAATCCTTTAAGATGGAGCCTAAGGAATCAATCAATAGCATGAACACTAGATACACAAATCTAGTAAATGAAATGAAGGCTGTGGAAGGAGATTCTAGAAGTAGAAATGGTCAAGAAAGTGCTCTGAAGTCTCACCAAGGAATGGGATAATAAAAAGACTGCCATTAAGGAAGCTCATGACTTAAATTTTTACAATTATGATGAACTCATTGGTAATCTTCTAACCCAAGAATTTTCCTTGGAGAGATATAGCCAACAAGAAAAGAAACCTGAGGAGAAAAAGAAGGCCATCACTCTTAAGGCAGAATCCACCGGATCAGCTTCATCCGGAGAAGAAGAGCAAATCGATGAGTCACTGAGTACCAAAGATCAACTAGCTTTACTGACCAAAAGGCTGAATCGATTCATACAAAAGAAAGATAGAAAGAAATCAAAAAGGTATGAATCTTGGAAAATAAGAGAAGGCACGTCCGAAAGAAGTAAGCCTAGAAGGAATCCTGAAGAAAAGAAGGATCCGAAGATAGACGCTGCCTATTTCGAATGTGGTGAAAAAGGCCATTTTAGAACAAAGTGCCCCAAACGCAAAAGAACCAAGAAGTTCAAAAAGAAGGCGATGGTCGCTACCTAGAGCAATAGTGAAGAAAGCAGCAGCTCATCTTTAATAGATGGAGAGGAGACTGCTAACTGTGCATTCATGGTTCTGACTGAACCAGAAATAGAGCAATCCGAAAGGGATGCCTCCAAGTAAGAAACAGTGCAAATTGAAGAATCAGAATCAAATACAGCAAACACTGAGGTAAATTCTGGTTCTAATTCAACCTGTAACTTTAATCTTGCAAAAGCTCTTTCTATTGTTATCAAGGGAGTGAAGAAGAATGCGAAAGCCATCAAGTCTCTGAAAAGAGCGATACTAGAATTAGCTGAAGATGCTGAGGTAATGGCACAGGACATCAATTTGGTTAGAGCAACCAAGCATATTGATGTAGTAGAAGAAAATTTTCTGAGAAATCAAGTCCAGATTTTGAATGCAAATGTAACGGGACTGGATAGATAAGTCAATCTATTAAAGGAAGCATCTAGAAAGAAATATGAAACAAAGAATCCAAGAAGAGATAATCCCCCTCCTCCTCAGAACAGGGTTCAAAGGAACTCAAATCAAAGGAAAAATGAAGTAAGAAGACAACCACAAGCTTAAAAAATTTACTGTTGCTCAGAAGGGAAAGGCTAAGGTAGCTTATAACCAACAACCTATCAAGCAAAGAAGAAATTACAGAGCTGAAGTTGCACCTCCAACCAACTTCTGGAATTATACCAGACCATCCACTAGTGTGCACGAAGCTGGGTATAAAGGCAACTACGGAAGGGAGGATCTGGAGAAGATCAGTAAGAAGTAAAAGCAAAACATACCTATTTCAGGGTGCAGGTTTTGTGGAAAAAATAATCATATGACTAAATCATGCAGATTAAAAAATGGTTATTATGATGATTATCCTTGGCCTGAAACGGTTATTACCCCGAGAGGACCCAAATCTAATTGGGTACCCAAACCCATTTGATCCATTTTGCAGGTATGCCTTAGATCCACAGTAGATCAACACACCTGGTACATTGATAGTGGATGCTTAAGGCACATGATAGGTGATGAGAGGGCCTTCATCACACTAACCCAGAAGAAGGGAGGCAAGGTGAGGTTTAGAGACAATCACAAGGGTCAGATCGTTGGTCATAGAACCATTGGATCTGGATTAAAGATTAAGGATGTCTCACTAGTTGATGGACTGCAATTCAACCTACTAAGTGTGGCTCAATTATGTGACAAAGGAAGAACAGTCACATTTGACTCCGAAGGCTGCTCAATTTATGACAGTAAGTCAAATCAACTTATTCTTTATGCACTTAGAGTAAATAATGTCTATTCTGTAAACATTAAAAATAATAAGAAAAATATATGCCTGGTGTCTAAAGAAGAAGAATCATTACTATGCCACCGGAGGTAAGGACATGTAAGCATGAACCTCCTGTCCAAATTAGCCAAAAAGTAAGTAGTTGTGGGTTTGCCTAAGATTACTTTTTATAAGGATCATGTATGCACTGCATGTCAACTAGGAAAACAACATAAGAAAAGTTTCCCTTCCATCTCATACATTCCTTCCAAAAGAGTACTTGAGCTCTTGCATATTGATCTCTTTGGTCCAATTAAGCCACTGAGTTTATGTAGAAGAGAATACACTATGGTCATTGCAGATGACTATTCTTGATATAGCTGGGTTCTCCTGCTGACAAGCAAGGATGAAGCTTTTAACCAATTCTCTAAAACATTCATCCGGATATAAGTAGAATAGGGCATATGCATTGCACGCATCCGGAGTGATAATGGTGGAGAGTTCAAAAATAAGCATTTAGCTAACTTTTGTGACTCCAAGGGCATTGAACATAATTTTTCTGCCCCCACACTACTCA